>CM057337.1:673769187-676269187 GCA_030015575.1 Agapanthus africanus
ATTAATTTCAGTACATACATACTAACAAGGTAAACTCGCATATAGCGCTGCTTACACATATGACAGGGAGTGAACAAGCTCTTGTAGATGCGCAAATCTAATCTCATCAAGCAGCCCATGATAATGAGTTGGACGACTAAGAGCAAAAGAAATGTGTGTATATTTATGATATAGCATTCTAAATCAATATACATGCCCTATATAATATATAAACATACCTGGAGGAACGGGAGTGACCTCTGTCCCTGATATGGACGCATCACCAACAACTAGACAATCAAACATTGACAATATAAGTAATTTTGACATAAACATGCATGGATATCTATAATATTACATTCAAAATGGATATTAGAGAGCGCACCTGCAGTGAGAAGTGGTAAAAGTATCACCCAACTAGGGTGTAATTTACAGAATCAGTTGAGACTCTTAAAAGTCATAGAAGAACCCGACCTGCACAAATCTGATGTATGCTTTCCATTGGACACTAAGAAGTCTCTAAAGGGAAAAGCCTATGTGAAAGCCATCATTAGTTCATATCAGAAGATTGATGCTGAAACAGAAAACGAGAAATGTCATTTTTTTCTTCTTCCGCCACATTACTGTCTTCTCCTTCTGCCACATTACTGTCTTCTCCTTCTTATGATGTGCGCGTGCAAATTCAATGACTATATTGAGAATATTGATTAATAGTGGGTAGGAAAAGTATTTCTCAAATGGCTTTTGCGTCTTAAAACCATAAACTACTAAGTAATGACATACATAATTTTTTTAGTATAAAGGTTGTTATTTTAAGTTTTCCCTTATAGAGATATGATCTAACTGCATCTATCAACTATAAGTGTGCAGAAAATTATGATAAGAAATCATAAGAAAGGGTCGTAGCCATGCATAACTTTGAATCTACATACCAAATCATGCACTTATTGTCACCTTGCCTTAGAATATAAAATATCTTGGAAGACAGTAAGCGAGCATTTAAATCTCGATAGCTTTTGACTTCAACATATATTTTTCTCAAGTACCATGAAATATACTTGCTCCGTATAAACCGTTTTCAGGAAGATGGATTAATAATGACAAATTATCCATTGTGGCTCACTAGGTTAGCATTTTCTCTTCTATTGACCATCTTTCTAATCAGCTTGGTAAATTTATTCGGAACCGGCTGCGAATCATTAAAAGACGTGCATAAGAAAGAGAACTAAAATACAGATATATAGCATACCGATACATCGAAACTTCATATTTGCGATGGCAATCCAGAGATATTTATTTCTACACACGTGGTGCGCGTGCGAATGCGTCAGGCATCATGGACAAATATTTCAGAACATGGAAAGTATTATTCGTATAAAGTAATTAAACTTTTAAACACCTTGAGTAGATATTTTCTTAGTTGATGCAATCATATCATGAGGACTAAATTTAAGCTATTATATATATGCTTATGTATTTTTCTAACCTAAAATATCACACACACACACAGAGAGAGAGAGAGAGAACACCTGGTAGGTAAATAAATCAGGTAGCAGGATCCTGAAGAAATAAAGTCCATAGCATTGCTCATCATCATCATCCATGATCCCTTTGATAATATTTTTTCAAAGGGATCACGGATGATGATGATGAGCAATGCTATGGACTCCATTTCTTCAGGATCCTGCTACCTAATTTCTCTATCTACCTGGTGTTCTCCCCCCCCTCTCTCTCTCTGTGTGTGTGATATATTAGATTAGAAAAATACATAAGCATATGTATAATAGCTTAAATTTAGTCATCATGATATGATTGCATCAACTAAGAAAATATCTACCCAAGGTGTTTAAAAGTTTTAATTACTTTATACGAATAATACTTTCCAT
This sequence comes from Agapanthus africanus, assembly GCA_030015575.1. Lineage (NCBI taxonomy): Eukaryota > Viridiplantae > Streptophyta > Magnoliopsida > Asparagales > Amaryllidaceae > Agapanthus > Agapanthus africanus. The sequence continues at coordinate 673,771,053 of CM057337.1, forward strand.
GTTCTGAAATATTTGTCCATGATGCCTGACGCATTCGCACGCGCACCACGTGTGTAGAAATAAATATCTCTGGATTGCCATCGCAACTATGAAGTTTCGATGTATCGGTATGCTATATATCTGTATTTTAGTTCTCTTTCTTATGCATGTCTTTTAATGATTCGCAGCCGGTTCCGAATAAATTTACCAAGCTGATTAGAAAGATGGTCAATAGAAGAGAAAATGCTAACCTAGTGAGCCACAATGGATAATTTGTCATTATTAATCCATATTCTCAATATAGTCATTGAATTTGCACGCGAACATCATAAGAAGGAGAAGACAGTAATGTGGCAGAAGGAGAAGACAGTAATGTGGCGGAAGAAGAAAAAAATGACATTTCTCGTTCTCTGTTTCAGCATCAATCTTCTGATATGAACTAATGATGGCTTTCACATAGGCTTTTCCCATTAGAGACTTCTTAGTGTCCAATGGAAAGCATACATCAGATTTGTGCAGGTCGGGTTCTTCTATGACTTTTAAGATTTGTGCAGGTCGGGTTCTCTCTAATATCCATATCGATACTTACATTCAAAATGGATATTAGAGAGCGCACCTGCAGTGAGAAGTGGTAAAAGTATCACCCAACTAGGGTGTAATTTACAGAATCAGTTGAGACTCTTAAAAGTCATAGAAGAACCCGACCTGCACAAATCTGATGTATGCTTTCCATTGGACACTAAGAAGTCTCTAATGGGAAAAGCCTATGTGAAAGCCATCATTAGTTCATATCAGAAGATTGATACTGAAACAGAGAACGAGAAATGTCATTTTTTTCTTCTTCCGCCACATTACTGTCTTCTCCTTCTGCCACATTACTGTCTTCTCCTTCTTATGATGTGCGCGTGCAAATTCAATGACTATATTGAGAATATTGATTAATAGTGGGTAGAAAAAGTATTTCTCAAATGTCTTTTGCGTCTTAAAACCATAAACTACTAAGCAATGGCATACATAATTTTTTTAGTATAAAGGTTGTTATTTTAAGTGCGCGTGCAAATTCAATGAAAGTTAGATTTGAGGATACCCATGTATGAGTTGTATTCTATATATGTGTGTTTCGATTTATGATTTCGCTTAAGTGTAGGGTTGTTTTTACTTAAAGAAGTATCACCATCTACTATATATAAAAAAAATATAGCAAACTAGGATTGGTATTCAAATCCCAGTCCAGATTGGTATTCAAAATTTATTTAATTAGTTTGTGATCCACATCATTTGATTCGTTGTTTGAGGCATCAATGTAGGCCCAAATATCGGCGACGAGGAACTCGACGAAGAAGAACGAGGGCGGTGGCGGGCTGAGAACGGAGGGCGCGCGGTGGCGACGAAGAGAAAATTGGAGACGCGGGAACGAGAGAATTTTGGGAACGAGAGGGAAAGATATCGAGGCGTATATTGGTATCGATGGGAATATGAAGGTTTCATATTATCATCGAGTATCATATATTGGTTTTAACCTGAATATCTTGAGTCGCTCTCTAATTATGCGTTTGTTGTGCATTCGTGTTGTATGTGTAACATGATTTTAAACCATTGAGATCAAGATTGATAGAACTGATCATCCTACATTGCAATAGCATTCATCGACCAAAAATAGATTGCGGTCTGGATATGGCATATTGGCAGATGTTACCTATATGCATAAATCTTATGTCTAATGACCATAAGATTGTCGGAGACAGTTTTGATGTTTTGTGGGTTTGGTTTTATACTTGGGACAATCCAATGTTGACACACACACATAAATAACAAATTAAAGTAAACTAACTAAGAGGCATGTTTGAGTTTTATACTGGGATCACAAATAGCATGATGGCTGCAAACAGGTTGCTTGAATACTTGCAGACAATCCAATGTTGCCTCGCCATTTCTATAAATTTTAAACTCCCTGGAAAATTATCATCACTCAGGATTACTTTAGGGCCAGTTTGGCTGCTTCTTGCTTGTGATTCAACATTCAGCTTTTTGTTGATTTGGAACTCAGAGAGTGTTGCAAAACAAATCCAAAACTAAATAAACCTCAAACTAGCTACAGAGAAGGCAAACAGCAAACCCCATGAAGTTTGGCTTTCAAGGGTTTTCCCACTAAAATACACTTAGATGCAGCACTTTAAGGAAGCTTGCAGCAATATAAAAACTTTTAGGTAGTTTAGTCAAAAACTGCAGTGCTTCAAGATTGTTTAAGTTTTATGTGTGCTTAAGCTGTCATACAGAAATTATCGTTGCAAAAATGTTCGCAACCCTAGCTTTTCCAGCAACGATACTGGAATACGAGCCTCAGATATGCCAGCTTAGGAATCAAAATAAGAAAGAGATTTGGGGTTATCCTAAGTCCAAAGTCAAACGGGCTCGAGAAATATATAAACCCAAAAAAATGACTGCATAAAGATCTCATAAAGATGAAAAGGATGTTATGCAAGCTCTGAACAAATCTTGAACGGAACTTTCACAAGAATTTACAATACCCGACCAGAATCCAATCCTGAGTTTGATGAAGCTTCAGGCCTTCAGCTTCTCCACAGAAAATAGTTAGGGCAAACCCTTTGCAAAACCATAGCTTTCATGCAGAGATGACGCTCAGAACATGCCAGCTTCCAAACACATTGAATAATACATAATCTCCCATACTCTCTCTCTCTCAATCAGACAGTTTATATTTGGATTTGAATTTAGGAAAAGAAATAAGAAGGCTACAAACCAGCTTGCCTCGCCAATCTCATAACTATAAAGCTCATAAAAGTGGAAGCTTGAGGGCAAGCCATCATCGCCTCCATTCAATTGAAGCCAAATCATCCACAAAAAATAGAAATAAATATAATAATTGATCGATAGGCAAAATTGCAAGAAACCTATTCAGATTTTTGCATGAAAAAATAAGAGATGTAAATTAAGTAAAAGATTACCAAATGAAATTATCCCATCACTTGAACCCCCTCTCAAGACATTTTAGCAAAAATTCCCCCAGTAATTTTCTTCGGTTTAACCGTTTTATATCATAGAAGAAAGATAAATTTCAAATGTATATACATGCATACACACACACACATCATATACACAGTTTTTGAATGTTGCCAGAATTTCAACGGTAATTCTAGATTTTTCCAAACTCTGAAGGCTTCACAAAAATTTTAAATACAGATAATAATATGATTGAAGAGATCAATCACCAATTTTTTAATGAGGATCAACTGAAACCCCAAACAGAGCAAGCAAATTACAAAGATCCCAAAACCCCGCCTGGCCCAGCCCCAGCCCCAGCCCCCAGCCCCAGCCCAACCCTAACCCCAGCGTGGCCAGCTAAACCCCAACACCAACCCTAAGGCAAACCCTAACCCCAACCCCACCCCAGCAGCAGCCGAACCCCAACCCTAACCCTACCCTGACCCCGACCCCGACCGCGACCGCGACCGCGACCCCTGCCCAACCCCAACTCGCGCGCAACCCCAGACCCAGCCATGAACCCTAAGCCCAAAATAATCCAAAAATTCTTTAATTTACCTCGAGATTTACTCACCTGAACGGCTGCTGCTGGGGCTGGGGCGACGACCTGAACCGCGGTGGCGACGAGAACTGCGGTGGCGACGAAACCGGCGGTGGCGACGAGGAGAACGACGGTGGCGACGACGGCGTGGCGATTTGGGGATTTTTCTCGCGCCAGATCGAGAGAGAGAGAAAGAGAAAGTGAGCGTAGACGATCGGTCTGGGATCTTAATAAACCGATATTTACTTGTCCCTACGGATATACCCGTAGGTCCTTTATTTGCGCCACCGTAGGGGCAAATACCAAATTAAGAATTAATTTTTTAATTCTTGAACGTCAGTGCCCGTAGGGGCAACCATTTAGCCCTACGGAGTAATCCGTAGGGCCAAGTAAAATCTGCCCCAACGGATAACTCCATCCGTAGGGGCAACCCCCTATTTTACTAGTGGTCCAAACCAGGTCTTTGACGAAAACCTTTTGCAACAAGTCTAGCCTTATAGGTTTCAACTTGTCCATCTACACCAATTTTCTTTCTAAAGATCCATTTGCAGCCTACGGGTTTTACCCCTTCTGGAGCAATGTCCAAAGTCCATACTTTGTTGGTGTACATGGACTCCATTTCGGTCTGCATTGTATCCAGCCATTTACCGAGTCTCTGCTCAGAATGGCTTATTGGAAACTAGTTGGCTCATCATCGTCGATGATGTAATCCTCTCTATCCATATTTATGAAAAAACCGTATTGTCTCTCGGGTGGATGAGACTGCCTACAAGTCCTGCGGAGTGGCGCAGGGATGTACGGTTCTTTCGAAACTACCGGTTCCTCCATGCTTTCAGTAATAGCTTGTGGTTCTGGAATTTCTTTCAGTTCTATTGCGCTCCCACTTATTTCTTTTTCAAGAAACTGAGTTTCCAAAAAATGGGCATGCCGAGAAACAAAGACCTTTTGTTCCTCTGCCTAATAGAAAAGATACCCCCGGGAGTTCTTTGGGTATCCCACAAACTTACACAATACTGAGCGTGCCTCGAGCTTGTCCGCATGTTGCTTTTTTACAAAAGCTGGACATCCCCATAAGTTTAGATACTTAAGATAAGGTTTCTTCCCACTCTACATTTCATATGGTGTGGTAGGCACAAACTTAGTAGGAACCTTGTTCAAAAGATATGCAGCTGATTCTAGTGCATAACCCCAGAAGGATCACGGTAACTCAGCATTACTCATCATGGAACGCACCATATCCAATAAGGTTCGGTTCCACCTTTCCGATACACCGTTGTGTTGAGGTGTGTATGGAGGAGTAAGCTGAGAGAGAATTCCATTCTCTTTTAAGTAATCCAGGAACTCGGCACTTAAGTATTCACCACCTCGATCAGATCTAAGTGTCTTGATACTTTTGCCAGTTTGTTTTTTCACTTCATTCTTTTATTCCTGGAATTTCTCAAAGGCCTCGGATTTATGTTTCATCAAGAATACATGTCCATACCTTGAGAAATCATCCGTAAAAGTAATGAAGTAGCAATAAATATTTTTTGCATATGTAGACATTGGACCACACACGTCGCTGTGTATGAGCCCCAAGAGCTCGCTGGCTCTTATCTCATGTCCAGAGAACGGAGTCTTTGCCATATTTCCTTTGAGGCATGATTGACAAGTTGTATAAGATAGATATTCAAACGGATCCAAATACCTCTCTTTATATAACTTCGTCAACCGTGTTTCATTGATGTGGCCCAGTCTACAATGCCATAAGAAAGCCTGATTTAATTCTGGAGACTTTCTTTTAAGTGTGTTCTGGACATTGAAAACCTAGGCTTGATTTAATACGTATATACCGTTATCTAGTATACCTGACCCAATCAAAACATGATTAAGGTGGATGTGGATGACATCACTTACAAATATAAAATCATAACCTTGTTTAGATAGTAAAGATACAGAGATGATATTACATGCCAAACTAAGTGCACACAAACAGTTACGCAAAATCAAAATCTGCCCACTTGTCAATCCTAGATGATATTCCCCTACGGATACAGAATCCACGCTCATTCCTTTAGCAACCCTGAGAGTCATATCACCTGTCTTGATAACTCTACGGTTTCTCAGAGCCTGCAATAAATTACAGATATAAGATCATAATCCAGTATTTAGTACCCAGAAAGTAGAGTTAATTGACAGACAGTTTTCAATCATAAACACACCTGAAGCCGAAGCCACAACGTACTTCGAATCCTGGTTTCTGACTTTCCAAGCCCTGGAGTCCTTCTTCCAATGCCCTTTCCCGTGACAACAGAAACATTCCTTCTTCCCTACTATCAGCCCCAAAACTTTTGCCCTGCCATTTTCCTCTACCTTACTGACACCGCCTTTCGGCTTGGTGGAGGCATTCTTCTTCTTCCTCTTGGCTTTCGCCTTAGATCTAGAATAGGAAGGTTCCCCAATAAGAAGAGCGGGTGTCTTCCTGGATTTCTGTAGGGTGCCCTCAGCACTCCTCAACATGTTGAGGAGTTCTGGAAGTGAAACTTCCTTTTTTTGAATGTTGAAATTCAAGATAAACTGGATGTAGGTATAAGGGAGAGACTGTAGAATCAAGTCAGTATATAACTCATTCTCCAACGTGATCCCAAGGTCTGTGAGCTCTTTAATATAACTAATCATCTTAAAGACGTGGTCCCCTCCAGATGACCCGACAGCCAATCTCACCTGAAACAATTCCTTCGAGGTCTCATATCTTGCAATACAAGATTGCTCTCCATATAAATCTTTGGTATGGAGGAAGATAGAAGCTAAGTCCACCTTCTCGTGCCGCCTCTGGTATTCATTATCCATTGAGGCCAACACGATGCACTTGGCTCTCGCACTGTCTATTTCCCATGTCTCACAGATTTCAACATCCGCGACGGTGGAATCTGGACCTGGGACGGCGGGGGCTTTGGTAGTAAGGAGGTAGCCCAGCTTGTCATAGGTAATGGCCATCTAGGCATTCCTTAGCCAATCTTTATAGTTTGGCTCAGTCAATTTATTATTATCTAGCAGTAACTTAAGCCCGGTCATTTTGGTCGCTGCAATTAGGAGAGAGAGAAGAAACACTCAGCATGATACTCTTATAAGTTTAGATTGGTTATTAGTTTATCTAAACAGGATGGCTCCCACTGTTTCTCGAATTCTCTGTCAAACCATAAAAGAAGAATTAGTCAGGATTAATCTGACTCTACAATTCTTTCTTAACCTTTTGGCCAGCCTAGTGTTGGTACTTTGAGGGAGGTTTTCCAACGCTTTCGCGAAGATCCTTAATTACATAGTCTCTTTTCCCTGGAGGCGTAGCCCCGCTAACACCGTTCTAGACACCTACTTGGTTTATAGCATTTATTGTTTAGTGAAAAAATCTCCCGAAGAGTAGCGGATACTCACAGTAGGATCGGGATCCAAATATTATCGTATGACAACCTTGAAGGAATCCTACCAAAATTATCACACTCCAAATGGTATGCAACACTAGCAAGTTTCATTTTCCTTCGAAACTCCCGATGTGGATTTTTGCCCCAGGCACTTATGCCCTTGACAAAGGCCAACATATCATAAGACGCAAGTCAAGTTCTACCCGTCATTATCCAGGTTAATTTGAACTCATCCGTACAAACCCTTGACGAAGACCAAAATAGTTGTACGACTGTCCCAAATCGACGCATCTATCTATACTACAGATGAATACCCAGCAGCTACCAATCACTATGCCTTGGCGAAGGTCAAAATACATAGCTTGAATACTACCGAATACCCATCTAAAATAACGGAGGGCTACGGATGGTTTTGGCGAAACCGTGAACGTAATGAACTTGATATAGTCGAAAGAACCATGATAGCTTTTAAAAGGAGTGGTTTAGGGTCCGCATTTAAAAGTTGTTTTTCAAGAAAACCGAGTGGTTTTGAAATTGTTCCAACAATTTAAACTTTGGTTTATTTTTCTTGCATTAATCAATATTAATGTGGTCCCATCATTTAACCCTATCATTGCAGAAAAGAAACGAAAATAGAACGTACGCTTATGCCATCCGCATTCGCCACGGGGCCCCGTTATGCACCGTTAGGTTACTTAATTAACGGCAGAGCAGGGGCTGGACTAGCGCAGGTGCCAAACATAAGCAACGTTTATTGTATACAATATATATGTGTGTGTGTGTGTGTGTGTGTGTCCACTCGTCTCACGCAATAATAGGCATTCCAGATCACAGCAACACAGATGAATATATTGGATATACTAGGATTTCCGTATTTTGTTTTAACCTATAACGAAAGACGGATTCCACGGTCGTGATGAATAGCCAAACCCCACCCTAGAGCCCTACGGGTGCGGCAAACTACCAGTCAAATTCCCGAAGTGAAGCAACCTCTCTCAATAAAATGAGTAGGCCACTCGGCACTTCAAGAACCCGATAGTTGGTACAACCACCTTGGGTCTATCCTAGGTGCAAGAAAAAGTAAATGAAATAATACAACGGTTGCTACAACTTCAACCCAGATGTGTCCCGCAAAAATAATATTATATCAATTTATAAATTTACATGAATGAAAGAAAAGAAAACTCTCTTCTCACATCCCCGTCTATTCATCCACGACAATCCAATACTTCATATACACAAACCATCATAATACAGATATGTGCAACCCCCACTAATCGACATGTAGCGATTAGCAGACGTTTAACAACATATATATAAACACAGAAACACCTATTAGCCAAGAACTTAGAATTTCGATCGATAATACTTATCCGTGTTTACCCTATACACAAACCAGTACACAAATAATCTGGGTAAAAACCAAATATACCAAAAATCATAAATCCAAGAATCAAAGCCACAGAAAAAATTGGGAGCAACTCGGCCACAAATCGGCGGCAATTCCGCCGCCAAATGACCTATTTAGCAACAGTTCCGCCGCAAAATTGATGAGTTAGGTGCTCGGATTTTTTTCTAGGTCTTAGAAATGCCTGCATGTATTTTTAAGGTCACTGAAATAATTTTTTGAACAATTTTTAAAAAATCGACAGCAAGCTTATCTCGGAAATTTAATTTCGGGTATTTTTTCGTCGAACGAAGTTCTAATCACTTGCTAACAAGCTAGTTATGATTTAGTGGGCTCTGATACCACTGTAATTTGATGTCGCACACCCCACGTACTTATGGGGAGGCGAAATTTACAAAAAACGATTTTTCATACTTTGCAACACCGACTTTAACTCCAGGATCTTTACGGAAACCTTAACTAGCTATATCTACTAGGAGATTCTAACTACTTTATAAGGATTTTATACCTCATTGTTAACAAGTCCTTCGTGTTTTCTTCTTCTCCTCCTATTCTTTAGCTCCTCGAAGATCGGATCGCGCTTGAAATGTCGGCCTCCTCGTGTCGAAGACGATCCACCCCAGAGTCTCTATTTCAAGCTCCAACCTCTAAACCGAGGTAACTAAGGTACCTAGTTTGCTAAGCTAGGTAATTTAGAAGATATAGAGTGTCTAATTGAGTGTTTTATCTCATATAACCCTATGTCTCACAACACATGTGAAGATTAGGGTTTTTGAGGAAGAAGGAGGAGGAAATGGAGAGAGAAAGGAAATGAGCAAATGATCAAGTGTTTGGCCAAGTGAAGAATGGCTCATACTACATCACTCATGAAGCAAAGATTATTTTCATATAGAAAATAACAACCATGCTTCAATAGTGTATCCAAAATAATAAACAAATGTAATGAGTCATGCTTCATCCCATGCCACAAATATCTCCAATTTCCACCTCATTAATCTATTTCCAAAAATAGATAAACCAAATAATGAGGTGTCCTCTTCTAGAATCATCTCTTGTGAAATTATAAGAATGCCCTCACCGTATATACATACCCGTATTCGTATTCCGAAAAATACGAATACGATGAAATAATAATAATCCAATAATATAATACTAGGATCCGGCTTAAACCAAAGCCCACTGGTATTATCCATCCGAGCAACATCCGTGTAGCCAGTACACGTATGTGATCGGAACCCTGCCATAAAACCATATGGCCTCTATATCGTTTTGCCCGAAACAGGGAAACCCTCTGTGTGGGACTCTAAAGACTCGACGGTACGCTGACAGTGGCTTTAACCACAAGTCCGTCGGCGGCACTAGATGTGCGTAACGGCTACCCAGATATCTGTCGATAAGAAGGCCGATGAGCAAACTCATCTGAACTCCTACTGAGCCTATCTGTGACAATCTCCGTACAGTTCGGTCTGTTCTTCTAAGAGTATCGCATATCGTGCCTAGGGGGTGTGGTAAACGTCAGACCCCTAATAGCGTAATAAGCCGTGCCGGAGTAGAGCCTAAAGCACCCTTAGAAACTACTGGAGTACCTACCAGTAAATTTCGCTTGCCCTGGCCAGGGACTTTATATAATGGCTTTCCGAACACAGCGCGATATCAATCCCCAATACCGGGAGAGACGGATCCTATCTAACCACTACTGCCTCCAAGTGCTTCGGGGCTGCATCCAACCAATACCTGTTTGCACGACTCATTTGAGCCGTAGTAGGGTAGTGATCTAAGTACAGTGGGAACACACTCGAGACGAATAGTGATGTCAAGTCAGCGGAGTAACCTGTACTCATGCCACCCAGGAACTGCTAACTAACGATAGGTATAATGCCAACTAGCAGTTCCCCGCGAGTCCGTCTAGTGTAACTCATAACCAAATGAGCACATGTATACTATCTCCGGTACTACATACCAATGGCTGTGGAACAGGCCATCTCCCCTGCTGGGATGAAAAGTGTATACACTAGTCTAATCTGGAGTATCGATGCTCTGTCTCGATAATCCTACCACTAGGGAACAGTATAAGGATGTGTTTATAGACTACCCAGTCCCCACCAGTGTGACTTCCATTACAACGCTGGTAGTCAAGCAAACATCTTAAGGGCTCTATCAATATGTATTAGTGATATGCTAAAAGAAATATATACACATATTGAGATAGAATCAAACCAAGTATCATACTATCATATTGAGCAAGACTGTTATTATATCTGTGTATATCCTAAACTTCCAAAATGTAATATACAATCCAGTACTATACAATAATGACCTTCAGGGCATATATCACTAACAGCTCATGCAGTGCATAATTTAAGCAAGTTTGTTAGTGACCCAACATCTACACATTATGTTGCTTTACCGCGAGTTCTACGCCACTTTCGTGGAACCATTACTCGGACCCTCCTATTTCCCTTGAATTCGTCCCCCTTTCTTTATGCGTACTACAATGCTGGTTAGGCGGATGATCTTGACACTCGCCGCTCCACTACCAGCTATTGCGATATTCTTAGGATATTTTCTTATATCCTGGCGAAGTAAGCGTTAAGACACTGTCTCTCGTTCGAGCACTAAAGAAGAATATCGTGTCATAGCTGACACTGCTGCTGAACTCAAATAGCTATGAATTCTACTCCAAGACATGAGTGTCGATATACCTCCTGACGTTCCCTTATACTGTGATAACCAAAGTGCAATTCATATTGCAACCAATTCAGTATTTCATGAGCGCACAAAACATATTGAAGCGGACGGTCATCTCATTCATCAGGAATATCAAGCACATCGACTATCCCTTCCTTATGTTTCTTCCAAAGAATAAGTGGCTGATTTCTTCACCAAAGTTCAGACACAATCTTAGTTTCAATTTTTCTTATCCAAACTCTCGGTAATTGATCCACCATGAGTTTGAGGGGGGTGTTAAATATAGTATATAATTGCTATACTTTGTAGGTTATATGTAATTGTATATTTACAGGTTTTCTTCTTACTTAGGATTTTCCTATTTGGACGTTTCCCAACTTGTATATATTAGGACCTGTATACACTCTATTACTCATTAATGAAAATCTTTTTTCCACCAATTACCAGTTCTAACATGTAGAATAAATTTTTTTCTCAAAACAAATTTCCTTTCTTCTTCTCACATCCAGGATCGGGACCTCCCAAATCAACGCCTCCTCCCCTCAACCTCTGCAATCATCGGAGAACCACCCCCTCCCTGTCTCCCTCGGCTGCGACCTCCCTCCTCGGCCCCGACCGCCCTCGTCCATGACCACCGTCCCTCGCGACCTCCCTCGGTCGCGACCTCCCTGTGGTCCCTGGCCGCGACCTCCCTCCCTCACGGCTCCCCCCCGTGACCTCCCCTCGACATCCTCTCTACGACTACCCAGTCTTCTCCGGTGCATTCTCTTCCTCCTCGTCGCAATCCTATGCGAGACCGACGACCTCCTACTCGCTATAATTTTTCTATGACTAACTCTTATTCACCTCAATTTCTATCCTTTCTTGCTGCTATTCATTCTCTTAATGAACCAAAGTCTTACTCTGAGGCTGTAAAAATACTAGAATGGCTACAGGCTATACAGGAAGAACTAGAGGCATTCCATCGCACTAATACTTAGGATCTCGTACCATTACCATCCGGGGTCAAACCTGTGAGTTGCAAATGGATTTACAAAATCAAGACCAAATTTGATGGCACTATCGAACGTTACAAAGCTGGGCTTGTAGTTTCTCCTAAGAATATGTCATCGACTATGAAGAAACTTTTGCTCCAGTTGCAAAAATGGCATCTCTTCACACTCTTATCGCAGTTGCTGCTACCCGAAACTAGCCCTTATATCATATAGATGTAAAGAATGCCTTTCTTAATGGTGATCTCTCTAAAGTGGTTTGCATGCAACCTTCTACTGGTATCTCCACTCCGCTGAATCATGTTTTTCGTTTTCGCCGTGCTATCTGTGGTCTCAAACAAGCTCCCCGAGTTTGGTTTGAACGCTTTCGTCAGACTCTTCCTACAGCCGGCTTTACTGAGAGCCTTGCTGATTATGCCATGTTATACCGCTCCTCCCCTCAAGATTACATTATTTTACTATTCTACGTTGATGACATGATTATTACAGGCAGTGATTCCTCTACCATCGTCTTCTTAAAAGAGTATCTTCAAAACGAGTTTTAGATGAAAGATCTTAGATTTCTTCGTTATTTCTTGGGGAATGAGCTTGCTTCCTCCTTCCGGGGCTATCTACTTTCTCAACAGAAGTATATTTTCGATATTCTTCAACGAGCCGTGATCAGTCATATTTATTGCACATTTGTATGGACATTTTTCCTATTATTATTAATTACTAAAAGGTGTTATTTATAAATTAAGAACATATGTAGGTTTATTTGTAAAAAGATTATTGTCATATGTTTCTTTATTTATAATTAATATAATTAGGGAATATATGTATATCATATTTAAATAAAATATCTATTAAATTATTTATTATTAAAATATGCATATCATATCAAATACTCCTAACTAATATTATTAAAATATCATATCGATTAATTGGTTAGAATATTATCTCAAATAAAACAAATGCTACTAATAATTTGATTTGAGATATTGTGCAGGTATGATAATAGATCAGTTCAGGTCTGAAAATTAAGTAGGAGATCCATAGCAAATCGATTCACCAAACCAAATCTGCCGAATGTTAGGAGCAAATTGAAAAATCTCGCCACGGCAGAGACTTAGACATATATTTTCAGAATATTTTTATTAGAAAGTTCTCCAAATATCGAGAGAGGAAGGCACGAGAAATCTGGAGACGCAAACTCACAAGGGGGCGGCGGATCCGCAGCCAATAGAGCTATTAGGCGGCGGAAGAGTGGTCGTTTGGTGGTCGTAAGATGTGAAACTTCAGGGGATTGATCGTCTTTACACACACTTCAATATGACGTCTAGGGTTTCAAGTTCCAGTGCCTATAAAAGAACGGAGAGCGATCTACCAATCGAAGAATCAATCGACTGATCTACCGATCAAGCAATCTAGAGAAAACCAGGATTTTGTAATTTGGTTTTTCAGCGAGCAAATTTTGTAATACAATAATTATTCAATAAAAGTTAGTTCTTTTTTTTAATTTTGTCGCATTTACTTTCCGCAATTACTTTCTGCAATTACTTTCCACAATTTTAATTTTTGTTCAGCTTATGGATTTCGTTTTTTTCCACCTTTCTTTTACTTCGTTTATCCTAATGAGCGAGTAAATTCTCACTTGTTAGGATTTGTAGGATAGGGTAGAATAATGGATGAACAATATCACATAAATTCTTTTTAAAGTTTTAATTTTTATAAATTTTAGCAAAATAAACATTAACTCTCTTATCGAGCAAGCTATCAATTCATGATAGTCACGACCACGATTTGAGATTCGTTAATACTTGCTTTATTGAGGGCTTGATATAAATAGAGATCAATGGAAAGACAAGGGTCGGTAGAGAAAAACCTAAATTCCCTTCAAGAACCCTAATTCACATTCATCGCTAGTATTAAATAATTAAAAGATAAAAAGAATTATTTTCAAAACTTTATCTATTAACTACTAAATCCTATAAACCCTACAAGCTCTTCTATTATAAACTTTTCAAATCTTCTTAGTAATAAACAATAAAATTTCCACCTTTCTCCTATCAACTCGTCTAAAACAAGAAAAGCAGTTCACTGTTTTCCTGTGGACGACCCGTACTCTCTAGCGGGTAGCTATTGCGACACCGTTATTGATTGCGGTATTTAAAACACACATAGATACACTTTTCAAAACCAATCAAGCTGCTCTTATAGACGCTAGTGATTCACATTCAACTCCCACTTCTACACCAATGGAGCTGAATTTGAAACCTCATCGCAATGATGGAGACCGTTTGCCACAACCGACTCGCTATCGGGAACTAGTAGGTGCCCAGATATATCTATCTATCCTCCTTCCGGATATAGCTCATGCAGTGCATAATTTAAGCCAGTTGGTAAGTGCTCCTATATCTACACATTATGCTGCTCTACTGCGGGTTTTACGTTACCTTCGTGGAACCATTACTTGGTCCCTCCTATTTCCCTCGAATTTGTCCATCTCTTTTCATGCATACTTCGATGCTGGTTGTGCGGATGATCCCGACACTCGCCGCTCCACTACCGGCTATTGCATATTCTTGGGATCTTCTTATATCTTGGCGAAGTAAGTGTCAAGACACTGTCTATCGTTCCAACACTGACGCAGAATATCGCGCCATGGCTGACACTGCTGCTGAACTCAAATGGCTACGAAATCTGCTCTAAGACATGAGTGTTGATATACCTCCTGACGTTCCCCTATACTGTGATAACGAAAGTGCAATTCATATTGCAACAAATCCAGTATTTCATGAGCGCACAAAACATATTGAAGTGGACTGTCATCTCGTTCGTCAGGAATATCAAGTAAATCGACTATCCCTACCTTTTGTTTCTTCCAAAGAACATGTGGCCGATTTCTTCATCAAAGCTCAGACACAATCTCGGTTTCAGTTTTTCTTATCCAAACTCTTAGTATTTGATCCACTGTGAGTTTGAGGGGGTGTTAAATATAGTATATAATCGCTATACTTGGTAGGTGTTGGCTATAGTGCCCTCAAGTCAATTATTGAATCGCAGGCACGCGATTGTGATGATTGAGGGAGGACCTATACCGGTAGAACAGTCTTACTCGAGATGATGGTATGCTATCTGGTTTATCTTTATCATCATGTATATGCTTCAGGTGGTATTACAGATCACTATTATATGTTGATAGAGCCCATAGGATTCTTGCTTGACTACCAGTATTATGATGGCGATCATATATATGGGAGCTGGGGGTCTATAAGCAAATCCTTAAATATCCCTAGTCATGGGAGTTTCGAGACTGGGGATCGATACTCCAGTGTAGACTAGTGTATACTGATCGAGACCCTGATGAGAGGCGGTGGACAGGCCTCACAAGCCATTGGTGTTAGTTTGTTCACCTAAGATAGTATACAGGTGCTCATTTGAGTTATGAGTACACTGGACGGACTCGCCTGGAACCTGCTAGTTGGTATTATACCTATTATCAGATAGCAGTTCCCAGGTGACATGAATATAGGTTAGTCTGTCGAACTGAGATCGTCATTTGTCTCGTTTAAGTTCCCACTGTGCTTTGATTACTACCTTACCACGGCTCAAACGAGTCGTGCGAACAGGTTTTAGTTAGGTACAGTCCTGAGCCACATGGAGGCAGTGAGCGGATCGTCGGGGATTCGCCTCTCCCGGTATTGGGAGTTGATGTCGCGTTGTGCACGGGTGGCCATCACCAGAAATCCTCGGCCGGGGTAGACGAGAATTACTGATCCAGGATCAATAGTTTCTCAAGTGGTGATGGGTTTCATACCGACACGAATTATCGCATCAGTGGGGGTCTGACTTTATCCACCCCCTTAGACTCGATATGCGATACTCTTAGACGAACAGATCGGACTGTATGGATATTGTCACTGTCAGGCTCAGTAGGGGTACGGATGAGTTTGCTCGTCGGTCTTCCTTTCGCTCAATACCTGGTTAGCCGTTATGTACAGCTAGTGCCACTGACGTGCTTGTGGTTAAACCCACTGCCAGCGTATTGACAAGTCTTTAGAGTCCCACACAGAGGGTTTTCACGGTTCAGGCGATATGGTGTAGATGACGTATGTTGGTACATATAGGTGTCCGATTAAATATGTGTACAGGCTGCACAGACTTTAATCGGACGGTTGATAATACTAGCGGCTTAGGATTAAGCCGGATTATTAAATCAGGTTTTGATTTAATAATTTATATATGTATTTATATATATGTATTCTAGTATTATTGTTCACTATTCATTTTCTCTCTTGGCTATTCATATTTTTGTATGAATACGCGTATATGTATTTCGATACGTGTACCGGGAAGTATTCCGTATTTATACAGATAAGCTTCTAGAAGATGGTCACATCATTAATTAATTTTTATTTTATAAAATCAATTTGGAAAATGAGGTGGAGGGGTGAGTTGGCATGAGCATGGTGAGGCAGTAGAGTAGAGAGGTATGGCATCCATTTGTTTATTGGAAAAATGAGGAGATATTTTTTTAGTGTGTGTGTGTGCATGAGAGAGAGGGGGGGCTGCCATCACACTTGAGAGGGCTTGCTCATTTGATACTTCACTTGCTCACTCTCATTCTCTCTTGAAAAAACACTTATCCGCATTTCTTTAGTTGCTCATACCACATATTTCCTCACCTCCTCTTGATCTTCTATGGTTGCTCATGGAGAATTTGTGATGAGAGAAAAATTATAGTGACACATTCCTACACCTCCACTCTCCATTGCTAGCAACCTTGGAGCGTCGGTTGCCTCGCTTGGCGAGGCTGGAGCTTGCGTCGTTTTCTTCAGGTGGATCATCGTAGATAGAGGAAGACCGGCAACCAAATTCGATCAAGGAGCCTTTAGGAGCTTGGGATGATGGTTCAAGACCGAAGGACACGGATCAACTCGGTATAACCATCTAACTCCTAATTTTACATATTGCTAGTATAGGGTTTAGGGTGATCCGGGCATCGGGTAATGGTAGCGCCGGTTTAGAAAATTTTTGTTCCGCATTTGGCCACGGTTTGGTGGCCGGGGCGCTGCCGTAACCCAACATGGTATCAGAGCCAACCCTTAAACCCTTAGCTAGCTAGTTTAGACAATGTTAAAGTATCGAAACCGAAACAACCCCGAAATAATACACTGCACATTTCAGTTTCTGTCGATTTTTCAAAGTCTTCAAAAAAATTTTAAGCAACTGCAGAAGACTACTTGAGTGACCACTAGAACACACTACAAAAACGAGCCCCATCCGCCGGTTTTGACCTGGCGAGATTTGCGAAAAAACGGTTGAGGCCGGTTTTTCTATGGAGTTTGGACTTGAAATTTTGGGTGTTTTCTAGTCTCTGGAATATTGGTGCAGTGGTATTGTTTGTTTTGCCCATTTTGGATATTATGTTATCTTTTGTTCAGGGGCAATTCGGGGTGTTTCGAAGTCGATAATTTAACACTGTTTAAATGTTTATCAGTACACGCATTACTATCTGCGACCGTAAATGTCATTCGAGCGGTACAACTCGTCTAATTGCTATATGTTCTTTTAGACGAGTTTGCGAACATGACATTCACGTTTATGTTCTGTGTTATGGTTGGATCGTCGTGGTGGATAGCTTGGGTGCAATATTAGTTCAATTTAGTTTCATTTATACATTTGATATTGCGGGGCGAGCGTCCGACATGTGGATTGCCGTCCCTGCCAGTTTATGTATTATTTGTTTGGGGCACGACCGGGTTGAGATCGATGTCACCCTTGTACATATTATTTTCTTTTCTGTACTAGGATTACCCCGTGGTAGAGTGCATGAATAGCCGGATTCTAGAGGGCAATGGGTCCGTATCTCATGGCGTTGAGACGGAGGGGGCCTCACTCTAGAATTGGCGGGCTATTCGCAGCACTCGTAGGGGGTATAGATATGACCCACGGAGGGGCGCTCAAGTTATAAGATTCCGTGAAGTGCCGGGTGGTCCATTCGCTTTTATGAAGCGGGTTGCCTCACTTCTGGTTTTGGCGGGTAACTTGCCGCGCTCGTAGGGGTCTAGGTTTTCATTGCACAGGCTATCCACACGACCGGAGAATGTCGGGTTTCATTTGCGGCTCAAAGGAAACCCGGGGCTCCTAGATTATCCGTTATTCTGTGATGTTTCTGTGATGTTGCTTATATCATGCCTGAGACGAATGTTATATATATATTTATATATACTAGTATATGTTGTATATGTTTTGCACCCGTGCTAGTTCAGTCCCCGCTCTGTCATTAGATAAGTAACCTAACAGGTGATAACGGGACCCAGTGGCGAATGCGGATGGCATATACGTACATTTTAATTTCGTTCTTTTATCTGGTGTGATATGTTAATTGATGGGACTGCATTGATTCCTATCACTACAAGGATAAAACAAACATATATGATGTTGTTGGAACCAAGTTTTTTAAAACAGACATTACAGACATTTTCTTTTACTTTGCACAGTGGTATTCGATTTTGAATATCCTGCACCTCATTCGACGAGGCAAGGGCCGAGATCCCTTCATCGGGAGTGACCCATTGGGCAGAAGTTTGCGTCAACGTAATAACTTTACTATAGTCGATTCTTTTGCTTTGCATCATGGTATTCAGTTTGGAATATCCTGCATCTCATTCGACGAGGAAAGGGCCGAGATCCTTTCACAGGGAGTGACCTCTTTAGCAAAAGTTTTCGCCACTATATATTTGTAAAACCACTCGGTTCCTTCAATGATATCAAGTTCATTACGTTAAATGTTTTTTGCCAAAAACCAACCGTATCCCTCCGTCATTTCCTACGAGTAGTACTTAGTATTCGTGCTGCGTTTGTTGACTCCGTCAAGGCGTAGTGTACGGTAGCTGAGTGGTGCTTGTTTGTAGCATGGATATGCGATTGGTTAGGACAGTCGTACGGCCTTGCTGACTCCGTCAAGGGCTCGTGCGGGTGGGTTTAATGCAATCAAGATAATGACAGGTTGAACTTGACTAGGACTCTTTGATTTGTTGACTCCGTCAAGGTCACTTAGGTCGTAGGGGTAAAAACACACATCGGGAGTTTCAAACATACAGTAAACTTGCCAGGCATGCGCATACCTTCTGAAGTGTGGTGACTTGAGTGGCTTCCATCAAGTTATCATGTGATGATAGTTGGATCCCGATTCCCACTGATAAGTAGGATTACTCTTCGGGTGATTTTAGATGATCCCGACTAATTCTCCTTTCGGTTTGGAGGAGAATTTGAGAAAACAGTGGGAGCCATACTGATTAGATAAAGTGATTAACCATTCTGATCTAGGTTAGAGTGCACGCTGAGTGTTTCTTTTCTCTCTCTCTCGCTCTCTTTGGTAGCGACCATGGCCCGACCCTAAACTAAAACTCATGAACCAAGTTAACCGAACCTTCTTAAAACACTTTAGCTATTGGAATGTCACGGTGTCGCATAACTCATTGCCACTACTACTTTCCCTTTGCATTTCTCCGGAACATTCCGTATCACTACGAAAATCCACATTTATAGGATATGTCATCGTATAGTTACATACGAACTCGATGGAACTTGTTCCAGTTCGAGAATGGTTTCCGGTTCTGGAGAAATTGAATAGGATTATTCGGCTGTCTTTTCTCTTTACCTTCTCTCAGGTTGCGAGAGCTCCTAGGATTAGGAGGGTACATCTATTACGCTTATTGGATAGTCTTCTTCCAAACCATAGGCAGGTGCCGAAAGGTAGGGAAGGAAGAAAACCAATTAGCCTAAGTGTGATGTACAGAAGATAATAAGTAAAGACAAATAAAGGGATTAGAAAGAGGGCAAAGGAAATTGCGACTGCTATCATTTACGACGAAACCACGTATAACCTTGCCACTCCTACATCCACTTTGCACTTCTCCGGAACACTCCGTATCACTACGAAGATCCACATTTATTGGATATGCCATCGTATAGTTACATACAAACTCGAAGGAACTTGTTCCAGTTCGAGGATGGTTTCTGGTTTAGGAGAAATAGAATAAGGATTATTCAGTTGTCTTTTCCCTTTACCTTCTCTCAGGTTGCGAGGGCTCCTGGTATAAGAAAAGTACACCTATTACGCTTATTGGATAGTCTTCTTCCAAACCTTAGGCTGGTGCTGAAAGGTAGGGAAGGAAGAAAATCAATTAGCCTAAGTGTGGTGTACAGAAGGTAATGAGTAAAGACAAATAAAGGGATTGGAGAGATGGCAAGAAAATATACGGTTACTGTCATGAATCTGGATAGTGGAAGAAGCATTACTAGGAATAACCAGATACCCCTTCGAAACATTTTCATGTTTCAGTTTTACTGTGTAATTTTAATTGAAAACTGTTTTCCCAATTGGATTCTAACTCCAGGCTATGTATTTATCAGATTCATTTCTCACATCTGTATAATGTTACAGATGGTGAGTGGGAGTAAGATATTGGGAATTAGGTGATTATATGCTCATTATATCAGAATTCGTTGTAATTGGTAATATTTGAGGAAATCACCTGGGTTTTGTCGGATGGCAAATTTTTGGTTTTGAATATCCATAGTTATGCACCAGTTTCAAACTGATATATCTGTACGTTTATTTTATAAAGTGAGATATAACTTTTTGAAATTATGTCTATAACATTTACCTATATCAGTTGATAGTTAGGTAAGGTGTATTCAACAGTGGTGTAATTCTTCTTAACCATAGTACAGTTTTCAACCGACGACGCACAAGATTTGAGTTATTGAACTCAAGGGACTTGTACAAGGTATTGTATGTTGTCCAGTGTCTATTAGGACAATGGGGTTGGTACTCGTACTATATTCTGTATACTCATGACTTCTCCAGTTCTAGACAAGTATTTCGTTGAAATACAAGGTCCAGATTTTTAGAAGTTATAGGTATAAGAATAAAGAAGAGAATCATTTGTAGGAAATATTAGGATTCTTCATGGTAGTCGAAAATGTAGATATTTGTGTTTGGTATTCCGTTGATAGTAATGGTTTTGAGAACTTGTTTCTCTTTCAGATTACTTATATATGGATACGCTCCTAGATAAGTAATGTTGATTGACCTTTTTCCATTTGGTTGATATGCACTGGAGACAGCTGCATGATTTTGAATCTGGTTCCAATTAAATTAGTAATTTTGTTTCTATATTGTATATAGAATGGTTTATATCTTAACGATGTTAAGGTATATGGAGTTGTCCGGCTTATGCTTAAAACCAGACTCTGGACAAACTCAAGGCATGTTTCAGTAATGGCAGTTTGTGGGTTATCCCGGGTTTTGACGAGGGTTAATTTTCTACCATCAGGAAGATCAATAGTGATATTGTTCATGACTCGCTACGGCTTTAGCAAAATGGATTTTTTCAGAAAAACGGTAGTGGGAGTATGGTATAACTGGAAGTGATTCCAGAACCACAAACGATTACTGAAAATTTAATAGAACCTAAAGATTCGACCGGGTTTAACATTCCATTAGCCACTCCGCAGATTTGGTGGGTAACCTCAGGCACCCGAAAGGTACTTCGGTTTTCTCAAAGACGGTGATAAGGAGGTTCTTGTTTACCCAGACTTGCCATTGCTGCTGTTCTATACTATGAAACCCGGCAGGCGGATGAATATAGCATCGTTCTAAACTAGCTGTAGAAGTGCACGTGTATATGACTCTGTCAGAAATTTGTTGTAGTCAGTGGGAGTAGCGGAAGCATAGAAGGCAAGTAGCTTATATCTATTTCTAGACTAAAGCAAATATAGCGGAAATAGATCATCTATTTTTAATGTGACGGTCATAGGCTTTGACTTCATCAGAATAGGAGATGGATCTGGTAAGAAGGTAGTAGGGTGTGATATCCTGATATTTGGGATGACATTCACTTTATAGGAAGTGAAATTCCTATACTACGATCGGTTATATTATGGTTGTCACACAGTTGTTTCTCCACATAGGACATGGATATAATATCAGGGTTTCTGGTTATTAGATCTATGGTTTTAGATCTAGATTTGGGACGTGTCCCAATTTGGGTACTTGACACTATTCTAAAGTGTTTTAGAATGGACGACTCCTTGCATGGTGGTGTATCTGCACGTGATGGAGTCACCCTCTCTAAAGGTGTCTTACAGACTAAAGGAGAGAGGGATCTGCATGATTAGCATATCACTTGCTTAGGCAATTGAGTTAATCATGAAATGTCAAATACCACACCAGATATTGTTTTTGCACTAGCTGTAATAAACATATATTAATCCAATCCTGGAGAAACGTAGGGAAGCAGTTTATGAACATAAATGGATATTCTAGAGATATGGTAACGGCAGCCTTCTTCAGGAGACGGTTATCATTTCAGGCTTCCAAGGTGACCTGGATGACAGAGTGGCTACCTGAGTTATAGTTTTTCTCTCATCTGAGAGACAGTATATTGGACAGGTGGTCCAAGCGGATACTGAGGAAGGCATGTCGCAGTATACTAATTATGTTCAGTGGACGATACAGTGTAAGAATTTTTCTGGATTTGGAGTTCATTTGTGAACTAGGTCCCATCAGATATCCAGACATATTCTAAGACAGGTATTGCTCATTTCGGGAGATAGCTTTCTCCGCGAAATTGAGATATAGAGAGATACAGAAAGAAACTGTAATACCCGAGCCCAATGCTACTATTTTCAGTTACTATCTGAGCATAATGTGGTACTCATTTCATTTAGCTTGTTTGTTTGTTGCTTACTGTAAATTTTTACCCGGCAAATTCATTTCTGCATATGACAATTTATGGTATCTAAAATAAAATTAAAAATATCCATCTTGGCCTACTTGACACCCCTAACCCCGTTGTAGCGTCCGTGCATCGTGTTCTCGTCCCGTTCAGTGAAACGGGCGAGTTTGGATGGCTACGTGCACGTACGTGTGTCCGTTTTGGGGGTATGCTTTTTAATCATAAGACACTTAATTTTGAAATTTGGAACCCGCTTAAAATCCTATTATTTCAATTTCAAATTTTTGGACCCGATACGGGCGCGATTTGGAAAAGTTTTATTTGGCGCCAAAATCATAAATTTTATTAATTTAAAACATCGAATATATTTCCTTAACCTATATACTCTAACAGTAAAATATTTCTAAAATATTTTAAATCTTTAAAACAAATCCCTCCACCTATCAGAAACCCTCAATCTTTCGTGGGCCCCAATCCCCTTTCTCTCTCTCCCTCCAATCCCCTTCTCTCTCTCTATCCAATCCCCTTCTCTCTCTCTCTCCCCCAAATCTCTTTCTCTCTCTCCTATATTTAAATTTCTTTCCCTCCTCCATTTATTTTCTCATGAGTACAGAGAACCCACCGTCGCGCAATCATACCGCCTCGTCCCCGTCGCCGCCGCAACCCCGTCACCGGCACCAGCACCGCCGGGCTAGTCGTCTCGTCGCCCTCATCGCAGCCAAGCCCTCTCTTCCTCCTTTCTCCCTTCTTCCCAACACCTGCAGGTGGCCACCTGCACACCCGTCGCACCGCCTTGAGTCACCGCCGGCGATCTCGATCTGCCTCCCCGGCCTTCGTACGACCCACTGTAAGCCTTCTACTTCTTTTCCTCCTTCCTTTCTTCTCTGGTTCCTTTGTATTCTTGATTGCACATCTTGATGGTTTACTGTTCTCGTTTTCGCCAGAAATCCGACGATGCCGACGACGTGACCCGACGTTCCAGCAAGGTACCCCGTCTCGCGTAGTTCCATTGTTCGTTGTTTGGGTTCAATCCGTGAACCGTGCGCCCGTCGCGAGTTTCCCCGCCGACATTTTACGTTCCGTTTTTCCCGGTTCGCGACCCGTCGAGGCAAGTACCCCTTGCTACATGTTATACAATATTTACATTTATACTATGACACCCTAAACCTGTAAATTTAACTTGGCATGATCATTTCTCGTTTTTGGGTACAATATTGCATTATATCATTTTACCGTTAAACTTGGAACCTACAGTTGTAAATTGAACCTAATAACCATATTTACCTGTTTAATCACATTTTTAATGTTAACGTAGCTTATGGCATTTATCCCGGTAGTTCTGTTCCATTCGGACACTCGTATGCATTTAACCTGAAATAGCTGTACTGAACCGTTACATAAATCATTGCACCTCTAAGGGTTCTTAAACCTGTTAACATGACTAAACGTCTATACTTGTCTTACTGCACTTTTGTAATCATCTCTGTGACAAATTTGATAACTGTATTGCAAATTGAATGAAACTGCCTATTACTTAATTCATTGCTTATCTCGTGTTGTTAATACCTATGTTTGATTATATATCTGATTGTGAGCACACCCACGATATTGTTTACATCTTGACCTGACTTACTACATATATATTGATATACCTGACATGGTACCGTATACTATCGACTTGACCTGATGTACCATGACCTGACCCGTTACCTGATCTTGTGTCTAATGCAAACAAACCTGACATGTAGTCCTCATGGACCGTTCCTGTTGTCTATCCAGACAAACCTGCTTTTACCTGATCCTGTGTTGGCATTAGTTCTTGATTACTGAATACCTGACTTGACATACATAACTTGGGGGTATGGGGAAATCAAAGGTGAAAGCTGACTTGTAACTCAACAGTTCACTACCTGTTCTGATCAGTCTTACGGGCTAGGCTAGCCCCGGAGTGATGATGCTGACATCACTCGCCCATCCTGCTACCTGTTACTGCCTAGCGGCACGTCTCGGATTCAGCCCGAGAGTCTTGACCGTGGTTCCGGACATGCACGGGATACTATTGAGTTACATCGATGATTCATCAATTGATTTTAAAGACTTTAGAATAGAAAACCTGATAGAACAGTTTAGTTCACCCACTGCACACTACCCTATACTGATCTGATTCATATTATTGTTATTCTTGCTGTATTCATGTTTATTTTGCATTGCCTGTTACACTGTTCATATTATATTACTTGATGACATGACACGCTGACGTCTGGGTTTTGCATGGCCCAGATTCTGTACCGCTGTTGCAGTCCGAGCAGGAGTACTTCAGCCAGCAGGCTGAGCTGTGAGGTGTCAGTAGTAGTTAGTTTTATTTCCTGCATTTATTTCCAGATGTGAGCCCGCATTATGGGACATACATTTCAGTTATTTGTATTGGATCATTTGCTTCCACATTTATTTATTATTGACTCATGTTATCTTGGATTATGGACATGTTTTAGATAGTTTTATTTTGTTCTTGATATCTCTATAGCCGTAATGTGACTGTGGATGGATGCTTCCTACCCACAGGTAGTATGGTTGGCTATGTCACGTGCCCATTTTAGCGTACTCTGAGAAGCGGGGCGTGACATGGTTCTTTTGGTATCAGAGACATAGGTTAGTCGGGTTGATTCTTTTGTAGTTGGGTATTGTACCCAATACACGAATCAGAATGCCCGTGTTTAGGAAACATGTCCTGCCACCTTGCCGTTTTACCATTCTTGAATCACATTCTTCCTGATTATATCTTTTACGATGTGCAAACTTCTTTTGCATATCGATTCGGAAACCTGATTTCTTGTTATCTCTAGGACTTAGGCGACTTGGGTGGAGTTAAGTAATTGTGGCTATGATACCGCGGCATAGTTACAATGCGGTACTCTATTTAAGTATCTTGGAGTTCTAGCCTTGATCTATATATTGAATCTATCATCATGCTAATGTTGGGCGTTTTGATTTCAGAAATATGGCAGATAAGAATTTGAAGACCTACCAGAGGCGTATGGACGAAGCCGCCATGCTTGGAGTGATAAGGGGAATGCTGGAGAATCAAAAGAGACAGACCGAGCTGATCCAGCAGCAAGCAGAATCATTCCAAGAAGGTTTGCGGACCGTTCGGCAGTCCGTAGACAAAGTTGAAGCTAAACCAGTCGATCGAGTAGGGACCGTGGCAGATTTCAGGCGTCTGGGTCCGTCTATATTTACTGGTTTGGAGGGGCCGTTGCCAGCCGAGCAGTGGCTAGTTGACACGGAGAATTTGCTGATTGCGGCACAGATTCCAGATGACAAAAGAGTTGATGTGGTACGCATTCAGTTAGTGGATTACGCTCGAGAATGGTGGCTTGTGGAGGAGACCCGCTTGCCCAAGCCGATCAAGTGGGCGGATTTTTCTAAGAGTTTTCTGGAGAAGTTCTTCCCACGGACCTCACGGGAGGAAATGGAAGAGAAGTTTATTGGGCTAAAGCAGAATGGAGCACCCGTGGATGTGCATGCAGTAGAATGGACGAGACTCAGCAGATTCGCTGGACCTTTAGTTGCCAACGATGCAGACAGGGCACGGAGGTTCATGCGCAGCTTAGATGTGGACATCCAGAGGAAGATTGTCTCCCTGGGTTTGACCACTTTCTCACAGGTTCTTACGGCAGCTCGGGAACAGCAGAGTTTATCTGGGATGTAAGGGAGCTTGCAGCAGACAGCAGTTGCGACAAGGAAGCCCGCATTTGTACCTAACCGAGCTGATGGTCGCCGAGGTATTCCAGTGGACCGTCGAGGTGTAGCACCCATGAAGAAGCCTATGATCGTTGATCGAAGAAAGAGCGTGATT
This sequence comes from Agapanthus africanus, assembly GCA_030015575.1. Classification (NCBI taxonomy): domain Eukaryota; kingdom Viridiplantae; phylum Streptophyta; class Magnoliopsida; order Asparagales; family Amaryllidaceae; genus Agapanthus; species Agapanthus africanus. The sequence goes on from CM057337.1 coordinate 673,797,651, forward strand.
TGTGACTACTGCCGTTTACCTGGGCGCGTGCAGAAGGAGTGTCGAAGGAGGCTGGGACTTTGTTTGGTTTGTGGAGCGGCTGATCACGCAGTTGGTGCTTGTCCGTCAAAGCTTCGTATGAGGGATGATACTCAGAAGCCTCCACAGAGACCGTTCCAAGGGCAGAAACAGCTGACTCAAGGACCTAATCAGGCTCGAGCTTTTACCTTGACAGCTGAGAAAGCTAAGGCATCAGGAGAAGTCGTTTCAGGTATTCTACTCGTTCATGGTTTTCCCGCATTAGCATTATTTGATTCAGGTGCATCCCATTGTTTTATATCATCCAAGTTTATAACTACACACTCGATTGCCCGCACGACCCTGTCTAGTTTCTGGGACATACACACTGGGAATGGGAAAATCATATCTAGTAGGGAGTGTAAAGATTGTACAGTTGTTATGTGCGGACGGGAGCTTTTTATAGATTTCTTGGTGATTGATACGGGCCGCTACGAAGTCGTCTTGGGAATGGATTTTCTTGGCACTTTCCACGCTCACATTGACTGTAGGGCAAAGAAAGTAATTTTCCAGATTCCCGGACATCCCGAGTTTACCTTCACTGGAGGAAGCAGTTCCGTCGGGCCAGTCGAGTTTAGGGCTAGGCCGACGAACAATATTCTTGCAGCAATGGAAGTTGATAGTAGTGAAGAGCCGGCGGTTGTTCACGATTTTATGGACGTGTTTGAAGATATATCGGGTTTACCGCCGAAGCGAGACGTGGAGTTCGCAATTGATCTTATTCTTGGTGCAGCGCCAGTATCTAAAGCATATTATCTAATGGCACTAGTAGAGTTGGAAGAAGTTAAGAAACAGGTTGCTGAATTGCTTGAGAAGGGTTGGATTCGAAGCAGTAACTCGTCTTGGGGAGCTCCAGTTCTTCTAGTAAAGAAGAAGGATGGCACAAGAAGGATGTGCATCGACTATCGAGAATTAAACCGGGTGACTATTAAGAACAAGTACCCTATCTCTCGCATTGGAGAACTCTTTGAGCAGCTTAGTGGTGCGAGGGTATTCTCGAAGCTGGATTTGCGATCCGGATATCATCAGGTCCGAGTGAAGGCCGAAGATATTTGCAAGACGGCGTTCCGGACTCGGTACGGACATTACGAATACTTAGTGATGCCCTTCGGAGTAACGAATGCGCCGGCAGTGTTCATGGACTTGATGAACCGAATCTTTTCACCGTTCTTGGACCAGTTTATTGTGGTGTTCATTGACGATATTCTGGTTTACTCGAAGAATTTTGAGGAGCATGCTGAACATTTGAAGATCACACTACAGACATTAAGACAAGAGAAGTTATACGCGAAGATGAGTAAGTGTGAGTTTTGGCTGGAGGAAGTGAAGTTTTTGGGGCATGTTGTGTCTGGCGATGGAATTGCCGTCGATCCAGAAAAGATTGCAGCAGTTCGAGATTGGCCGATTCCAAAGAATGTTGCGGAGATAAGAAGCTTTCTTGGACTCGCCGGATATTACAGGAGATTTATGGAGAACTTTGCTCGTCTGGCGGAGCCGCTAACCAAGCTTACGCGCAAGGAGGTACCTTTTGTATGGACGGATAAATGTGCGTTAGCTGTTGAGACGTTGAAGCAGAAGTTGATAACCGCCCCTATTCTGACCGTGCCGGATAATTCCGGAGGATTGGTGATTCACAGCGACGCATCTGGGAAAGGATTGGGATGTGTTTTGATGCAGCACAGTAAGGTTGTAGCGTACGCATCGAGACAATTGAAGACCCGTGAGAAGAATTATCCAACTCATGACTTGGAGCTTGCGGCTGTGATCTTCGCTTTGAAGATTTGGAGACACTACCTTTTAGGCGAAAGGGTCGAAGTTTTTACAGATCATAAGAGCTTGAAGTATGTGTTCACACAGAAGGAGCTTAACATGAGGCAGCGTAGATGGTTGGAGCTGATGGCTGACTACGATCTTGATCTTAAGTACCATCCGGGGAAGGTTAATGTCGTGCCGGATGCGCTTAGTCGGTTACCAGCAATTCAGGTGTTAACTATGCAGAAGGAGATCATTGCAGATTTTCGAAGATTTGACTTGGAGGTTGTGCTACCGCGTTCTACGGGACAGTTGATGCAGCTGCAAGTACATTCATCATTGATCGAGAATATTAAAGCAGCTCAATCGCAGGATCCTAGACTGCAAAAGTTTCGAGGACAGGTTGAAGCCGGACTACGAACGGATTTATTGATCCACGAAGATGGTTCGTTGAGGTATGGTAGCCGTTTGTGTGTGCCAAAGGGAGATGTTTGTGAAGAGCTTATAAAAGAGGCACACAGTTCAGCTTATTCTGTACATCCAGGAGGCACAAAGATGGACCGAGATATTCGACAGCATTTCTGGTGGGAAGGCATGAAGCGGGAGATTGCTCGCTTTGTGGCAAGTGCTTGGTGTGTCAGCAAATTAAAGCAGAACATCAAAAGGTTGCTGGTTTATTGCAACCACTTCCGATTCCTCAGTGGAAGTGGGAACATATAACCATGGATTTCGTGACGGCTTTACCGTGGAGTCCAAAAGGCAACAACGCTGTATGGGTGATTGTTGATCGGTTGACCAAGGCTGCTCACTTTATTCCTTTTCGGGTTGGTCAATCAACAGAGACCTTGGCGGAGCGGTACATGCAGGAGATTGTAAGATTGCATGGAGTACCGGTGAGCATCGTGTCCGATCGTGACACTCGGTTCTTATCACACTTTTGGCGGAGTTTACATGAAAGTTTGGGGACTCGATTGAAGTTTAGCATAGCTTATCATCCTCAAACTGATGGTCAGTCGGAGAGAACGATCCAAACTCTTGAAGATATGTTGAGGGCATGCATGTTGGACTTCAAGGGTTCGTGGGAGGATCATCTACACTTGGTGGAGTTTTCTTACAACAACGGTTTTCAGGAAACTATCCAGATAGCTCCATTTGAAGCATTGTATGGTCATAAGTGCCGTTCACCTGTTTTTTGGGATGATGTCGGTGAACGAAGATTATTGGGACCAGATTTGATTGTGTAGACCGTTGAGAAGATTAACACTATCAGGAATCATATGAAGGCAGCTCAAGACCGACAGAAGAGTTGGGCTGACACGTCAAGAAGACCTCTAGAGTTCGTCGTGGGTGATTTGGTATTCTTGAAGATATCACCGACTAGAGGGGTGATTCGTTTTGGGAGTCGAGAAAAGCTTAGTCCTCGATTCGTTGGACCCTTTGAGATCTTGGAGCGTGTTGGTGAGGTAGCATACCGTTTGGCGTTATCGCAGTCCTTGGCTAATGTGCACGATGTGTTTCATGTATCTCAACTACGAAGGTATGTTCGAGATGAAACGCACGTATTGGATCATTCGGAATTAACAGTACGAGAAGACTTGACTTTTGAGGAGCGACCGGTTGAAATTGTGGATCGAAGGGAAAAGGTTCTTAAGAACAAGGTTATCCCCCTTGTGCTTGTTTCTTGGGGTAATCGCTCGCATGGAGAGTCCACTTGGGAACGAGAAGATGAAATCCGGCAGAAGTTTCCTCACCTTTTCCTATAGTTTTCTATCTTTGTATTCTTGGAATTTCGAGAACGAAATTCTTTCTGTAGTTGGGTATAATGTAACACCCGAGCCCAATGCTACTATTTTCAGTTACTGTTTGAGCATAATATGGTACTCATTTCATTTAGCTTGCTTGTTTGTTGCTTACTGTAAATTTTTACCCGGCAAATTCATTTCTGCATATGACAATTTATGGCATCTAAAATAAAATTAAAAATATCCATCTTGGCCTACTTGACACCCCTAACCCCGTTGTAGCGTCCGTGCATCGTGTTCTCGTCCCGTTCAGTGAAACGGGCGAGTTTGGATGACTACGTGCACCTACGTGTGTCCGTTTTGGTGGTATACTTTTTAATCATAAGACACTTAATTTTGAAATTTGGAACCCGCTTAAAATCCTATTATTTCAATTTCAAATTTTTGGACCCGATCCGGGCGCGATTTGGAAATGTTTTATTTGACGCCAAAATCCCAAATTTTATTAATTTAAAACGTCGAATATATTTCCTTAACCTATATACTCTAACAGTAAAATATTTCTAAAATATTTTAAATCTTTAAAATAAATCCCTCCACCTATCAGAAACCCTCAATCTTTCGTGGGCCCCATTCCCATTCTCTCTCTCTATCCAATCCCCTTCTCTCTCTCTCTCCCCCAAATCTCTTTCTCTCTCTCCTATATTTAAATTTCTTTCCCTCCTCCATATATTTTCTCACGAGTACAGAGAACCCACCGTCGCGCAATCCTACAGCCTCGTCCCCGTCGTCGCCGCAACCCCGTCACCGGCACCAGCACCGCCGGGCTAGTCGTCTCGTCGCCCTCATCGCAGCCAAGCCCTCTCTTCCTCCTTTCTCCCTTCTTCCCAGCACCTGCAGGTGGCCACCTGCACACCCGTCGCACCGCCTTGAGTCACCGCCGGCGATCTCGATCTGCCTCCCCGGCCTTCGTACGACCCACTGTAAGCCTTCTACTTCTTTTCCTCCTTTCTTTCTTCTCTGGTTCCTTTGTATTCTTGATTACACATCTTGATGGTTTACTGTTCACGTTTTCGCGGGAATCCGACGATGCCGACGACGTGACCCGACGTTCCAGCAAGGTACCCCGTCTCGCGTGGTTCCATTGTTCGTTGTTTGGGTTCAATCCGTGAACCGTGCGCCCGTCGCGAGTTTCCCCGCCGACATTTTACGTTCCGTTTTTCCTGGTTCGCGACCCGTCGAGGCAAGTACCCCTTGCTACATGCTATATAATATTTACATTTATACTATGACACCCTAAACTTGTAAATTTAACTTGGCACGATCATTTCTCATTTTCGGGTACAATATTGCATTATATCATTTTACCGTTAAACTTGGAACCTACAGTTGCAAATTGAACCTAATAACCATATTTACCTGTTTAATCACATTTTTAATTTTAACGTAGCTTATGGCATTTATCCCGGTAGTTCTGTTCCATTCGGACACTCGTATGCATTTAACCTGAAATAGCTGTACTGAACCGTTACATAAATCATTGCACCTCTAAGGGTTCTTAAACCTGTTAACATGACTAAACGGCTATACTTGTCTTACTGCACTTTTGTAATCATCTCTGTGACAAATTTGATAACTGTATTGCAAATTGAATGAAACTGCCTATTACTTAATTCATTGCTTATCTCATGTTGTTAATACCCATGTTTGATTATATATCTGATTGTGAGCACACCCACGATATTGTTTACATCTTGACCTGACTTGCTACATATATATATTGATATACCTGACATGGTACCGTATACTGTCGACTTGACCTGATGTACCATGACCTGACCCGTTACCTGATCTTGTGTCTAATGCCAACAAACCTGACATGTAGTCCTCATGGACCGTTCCTGTTGTCTATCCAGACAAACCTGCTTTTACCTGATCCTGTGTTGGCATTAGTTCTTGATTACTGAATACCTGACTTGACATACATAACTTGGGGGTATGGGGAAATCAAAGGTGAAAGCTGACTTGTAACTCAACAGTTCACTACCTGTTCTGATCAGTCTTACGGTCTAGGCCAGCCCCGGAGTGATGATGCTGACATCACTCGCCCATCCCGCTACCTGTTACTGCCTAGCGGCACGTCTCGGATTCAGCCCAAGAGTATTGACCGTGGTCCCGGGCATGCACGGGATATTATTGAGTTACATCGATAATTCATCAATTGATTTCAAAGACTTTAGAATAGAAAACCTGATAGAACAGTTTAGTTCACCCACTGCACACTACCCTGTACTGATCTGATTCATATTATTGTTATTCTTGCTGTATTCATGTTTATTTTGCATTGCCTGTTACACTGTTCATATTATATTACTTGATGACATGACGCGCTGACGTCTGGGTTTTGCATGGCCCAGATTCTGTACCGCTGTTGCAGTCCGAGCAGGAGTACTTCAGCCAGCAGGCTGAGCTGTGAGGTGTCAGTAGTAGTTAGTTTTATTTCCTGCATTTATTTCCATATGTGAGCCCGCATTATGGGACATACATTTCAGTTATTTGTATTGGATCATTTGCTTCCGTATTTATTTATTATTGACTCATGTTATCTTGGATTATGGACATGTTTTAGATAGTTTTATTTTGTTCTTGATATCTCTACAGCCGTAATGTGACTGTGGATGGATGCTTCCTACCCACAGGTAGCATGGTTGGCTATGTCACGTGCCCATTTTAGCGTACTCTGGGAAGTGGGGCGTGACAGAAACACTGGAGCGGATCCACTCACCGAGGCTGTTTCTCGAATGCAATAGTTTCGCAAACGGGCTTTGCGAGACTGATTAGTAGAGAAGTTGGGTGTTCGGTATCACATGGGCTATGAGTATGCGACACGGAAATAATTAGCCTTAAGTGCAAGTGGGAGATTGTTGGCTATAGTGCCCTCAAGTCAATTATTGAATCGCAGGCATGCAATTGTGATGATTGAGGGAGGACCTATACCGGTAGAACAGTCTTACTCAAGATGATGGAATACTATATGGTTTATCTTTATCATCATGTACATGCTTCAGGTGGTATTACAGATCACTATTATATGTTGATAGAGCTCATAGGATTTTTGCTTAACTACCAGCATTATGATGGCGATCATATATGTGGGAGCTGGGGGTCTATAAGCAAATCCTTAAATGTCCCTAGTCGTGGGAGTTTCGAGACTAGGCATCGATACTCCAGTGTAGACTAGTGTATACTGATCGAGACCCCGACGACGGGCGGTGGCCAGGTCTCATAAGCCATTGGTGTTAGTTTGTTCACCTAAGATAGTATATAGGTGCTCATTTGAGTTATGAGTACACTGGACGGACTCGTCGGGAACCTGCTAGTTGGTATTATACCTATTTTCAGATAGCAGTTCCCACGTGACATGTGTACAGTTTAGTCTGTCGACCTGAGATCGTCATTTTTCTCGTGTGAGTTCCCACTGTGTTTTGATTACTACCCTACCACGGCTCAAAGGAGTCGTGCAAACAGGTTTTAGTTGGGTACAGTCCCAAGCCACATGGAGGCAGTGAGCGGATCGTCGGGGATTCGCCTCTCCCAGTATTGGGTGTTGATGTCGTGTTGTGCATGGGTGGCCATCACCAGAAATTCTCGACCGGGGTAGACGAGAATTACCGATCCAGGATCAATAGTTTCTCAGGTGGTGATGGGTTTCATACCGACACGAATTATCGCGTCGGTAGGGGTCTGACTTTATCCACCCCCTTAGAATCGATATGCGATACTCTTAGACGAACAGATCGAACTATACGGATATTGTCACTGTCAGGCTCAGTAGGGATACGGATGAGTTTGCTCGTCGGTCTTCCTTTCGCTCAATACCTAGGTAGCCGTTACGTACAGCTAGTGCCGCTGACGTGCTTGTGATTAAACCTACCGCCAGCGTATTGACGAGTCTTTAGAGTCCCACACAGAGGGTTTTCACGGTTCAGGCGAAATGGTGTAGATAACGTATGTTGGTACATACAGGTGTCCAATTAAATATGTGTACAGGCTGCACAGACTTTAATCAGACGGTTGATAATACTAGCGGCTTAGGATTAAGCCGGATTATTAAATCAGGTTTTGATTTAATAATTTAAATATGTATTTATATATATGTATTTTAGTATTATTGTTCACTATTCATTTTCTCTCTTGGATATTCGTATTTTTGTACGAATACGCGTATATGTATTTCGATACGTGTACCGGGAAGTATTCCGTATTTATACGGATAAGCTTCTAGAAGATGGCCACCTCATTAATTGATTTTCATTTTAGAAAATCAATTTGGGAAATGAGCTGGAGGGGTGAGTTGGCATGAGCATGGTGAGGCATGTAGAGAGGTATGACATGCATTTGTTTATTGGGAAAATGAGGAGATTTTGTGTGTGTGTGTGTGCGCGCATGAGAAAGGGGGGGCTGCCATCACACTTGAGAGGGCTTGCTCATTTGATACTTCACTTGCTCACTCTCATTCTCTCTTGAAAAAACACTTAGCCACATTTCTTTAGTTGCTCATGCCACATGTTTCCTCACCTCCTCTTGATCTTCTATGGTTGCTCATGGAGCATTTGTGATGAGAGAAAAATTATAGTGACACATTCCTATACCTCCACTCTCCATTGCTAGCAAGCTTGGAGTATCGGTTGTTTCGCTTGGTGAGGCTGGAGCTTGCGCCGTTTCTCTCAGGTGGATCATCGTAGATGGAGGAAGACCGGCAACCAAATTCGATCAAGGAGCCTCTAGGAGCTTGGGATGATGGTTCAAGACCGAAGGATACGGATCAACTCGGTATAACCATCTAACTCCTAGTTTTACATATTGCTGGTATATGGTTTATGGTAGATCCGGGTATCGAGTAATAGTAATGCCAGTTTAGAAAATTTTTGTTCCGCATTTGGTCACGATTTGGTGGCCGGGGTGCTGCCGTAACCTAACAGTAGGTTATATGTAATTGTATATTTACATGTTTTCTTCCTTTATTGGGATTTTCCTATTTGGGCTTTTACCAACTTGTATAAATTAGGACATGTATACACTCTATTATTCAATAAGGAAAATCTCTTTTACACCAATTACCTGCTCTAACATGGTATCAGCATGAATAATTTTTTTCCTCAAAACAAATTTCCCTTCTCCTTCTCACACCTAGGGCCTGCACCTCCTAAATCAACATTTCCTCCCCTCGGCCTCTTCCATCACCGGAGAACCACCCCCTCCCTGTCTCCCTCAGCTGCGACCCCCCTCCTCGGCCATGACCTCCCTCCCTCGCTACCTCCATCGGCTGCAACCTCCCTCCCCCACAGCTCCCCCCCTGCGACCTCCCCTCGCCCTCCTTTCTATGGCTACTTAGTCTTCTCTGGTGCATTCTCCTCCTCCTCGTCGCAATCCTGCACGAGACCGGCGACCTCCTGCTCGCTATAGTTTTTATATGACTAACTCTTATTCCCCTCAATTTGTATCTTTTCTTACTTCTATTCATTCTCTTTAGAAACCAAAGTCTTACTCTAAGGTTGTAAAAATACCAGAATGGCAACAGGCTATACAGGAAGAACTAAAGGCGTTCCATCGCACTAATACTTAGGATCTCGTACCACTACCATCCAGGGTCAAACCTGTGAGTTGCAAATGGATTTACAAAATCAAGACCAAGTCTGATGGCAATGTCGAACGTTACAAAGCTGGGCTCTTAGTTTCTCCCAAGAATATGACATCGACTATGAAGAAACTTTCGCTTCAGTTGCAAAAATGGCCTCTCTTCACACTCTTATCACAGTTGCTGCTACCCGAAACTGGCCCTTATATCAGATGGATGTTAAGAATGCCTTTCTTAATGGTGATCTCTCTGAAGTGGTTTACATGCATTCTCCTCCTAGTATCTCCACTCCGCTGAATCATGTTTTTCGTTTTCTCCGTGCTATTTATGGTCTCAAACAAGATCCCCGAGCTTGGATTGAACGCTTTCGTCAGACTCTTCTTACAGCCGGCTTTACTGAAATTCTTGCTGATTATACCATGTTCTACCGCTCCTCCCCTCACGGTCATATTATTTTACTGCTCTACGTTGACGACATGATTATTACAGGCAGTGATTTCTCTACCATCATCTCCTTAAAACGGCATCTTCAAAACCAGTTTAAGAAGAAGGATCTTGGATTTCTTCATTATTTCATAGGGATTGAGGTTGCTTCTTCCTCCCGAGACTATCTACTCTCTTAACAGAAGTATATTTCCGATATTCTTCAACGAGCTGCTCTCACGGACTCTACTATTTCACATTCAACTCCCACTTTCACACCAATGGTTCTGAATTTGAAACTTCGTCGCAATGATGGAGACCCTTTGCCACAACCGACTCGCTATCGGGAACTAGTAGGTGCTCTGATATACATATCTATCACCCGTCCGGATATGGCTCATGCAGTGCATAATTTAAGCCAGTTTGTTAATGACCATACATCTACACATTATGCTGCTCTACCGCGGGTTCTACGTTACCTTCATGGAACTATTACTCGGCCCCTCCTATTTCCCTCGAATTCGTCCCTCTCTCTTCGTGTGTACTCCGATGCCGGTTGGGTGGATGATCCCGACACTCACCGCTCGACTACCGGCTATTGCATATTCTTGGGATCTTCACTTATATTCTGGCATAGTAAGCATCAAGATACTATCTCTCGTTCCAGCACTGATGCAGAATATCGCGCCATGGCTGATACTGCCGCTGAACTCAAATGGCTATGAAGTATGCTCTAAGACATGCATGTTGATATACCTCCTAACGTTACCCTATACTGTGTAACCAAAGTGCAAATCATATTACGACCAATCCAGTATTTCATGAGCGCACAAAACATATTAAAGTGGACTGTCATCTCGCTCGTCGAGAATATCAAACACATCGACTATCCCTTCCATTTGTTTCTTTCAAAGAAAAAGTAGTTGATTTCTTCATCAAAGCTCAGACACAATCTCAGTTTCAATTTTTCTTATCCAAGCTCTCAGTATTTGATCCACCATGAGTTTGAGGGGGGAGGATGTTAAATATAATATATAATCGCTATACTTTGTAGGTTATATATAATTGTATATTTACAGGTTTTCTTTCTTTCTTAGGATTTTTCTATTTTGACATTTCCCAACTTGTATAAATTAGGAGCTGTATACATTCTGTTATTCATTAAGGAAAATCTTTTTTCCACCGATTACTTGTTCTAACATAGTCAGAGCAATATATGGACGTTAGCCAGTTATTCAATCGATAGATGTTCGACTCATGCTGATCGATGATGGTGTATGACCAGTGACTGCAAAGACGCCCGTCGGCAAGGACACTTGGTTGGTTGTCGACGGAGGCAATCGGTGGCGGCGGATGGCCACGGCAGGGATGGTCGGCCGACGACCGTCAGTGGTGATGGCGGTGGCTAATGGTTGCGAGAATCGGTGGTGACGGTAACCGGTGGGACAATTGATTTAAATTTTGATCTATTATGTATACTCCGGCATTTTAGAAAATATAAGGATATATGGTGATTTTGAAATTGATCAATTCTCTCATTTTTGTAATATAAGTTGAATAATGAATTTTAAAATCCAAATTCTAGAATTCTGATTCTAAAATGCTGGTTGAACTAACACTATTAAGAAAATTCCAATTTTTAATTACTTGGGACTATATCTTTCAAATTCCAGAATTGCATTTTCAATAACCTTTATTGAATTTGCATATTCATTCCAAAGTCGGGTAGATGAGAGGTTGCACTATGCTGGTTCAAGCTTTAATTATTTTTTAAATAGGATTTTTCTATATGTGACCCCAAAAAATTAATCTAAATACCATACCCAAAATTTCTATATTCCATATATCACCCCCAATCATATAAATCATATAAGTTATCCAAAAATCATCCCTAAAACATTCAAGTCATATAAAATAACTTTCAAAATTATCCAAAAATCATTTCCCTGAAGAGTTGTGGGTTTTGAAATAAAAAATCATAATAATTACCTTTTCTCTTTCTTATTCTCCTCTCTTGATGTCTCATTTTCTTTTCTTTTTTTCTTTCAAATTCACGTATTCAATCCATCATATCGTATAAGATCGTTGATTTCTTGGTAAAAGCAAAACTGGACTTCACATTTGCGCTGTTAATGTTTGAAGGAGGGCTATTTTCATGTCTAAGAAGTATTTAATTTAAAAATTAGCTCAAGTAAGAAATTTGTATAAGTTACAAGTTTTAGGGGTGGTGAATGGAATATGAAAGGTTAAGTGCAACACTTTGTGACATGCATTTGATGTAAAAGGCTTAGCCAGCTGCAACATTTGTTGCAGTGTTTGCTGTGTCCATATCTCCATTTTCAAATCCTAGCCAATATATCACAAACCAAACTTTAAAATATATGAGAATTTTTCTAAACCATAATACTACAAGAATACCCCCATCAACTTACCTCCTTGCCCTATTTCAAACTCTATTCAAGAAGATGTATTAAATAGCCATTGAAGTCTCCAACCCTGTTCTTTAATGCCCACATGAGGGACCCTCCCCCCCTCTCTCTCTCTCTCTCTCTCCAAACAAAGAAGAAAGCCCATATATATATTGCCACCCTAAACCTAATCCTCCCACTCTCCATTATTGCCCCTTAACAATTTAAACCCCCAACCTCTCTCTCTCTCTCTCTCTCTCTCACACACACACACACAGACCAAATGGGAAGAATACTAAACTTCACCTCTCTCTTCTCCAAAGTTGAAACCACAACAACAACATCATCAACAACAACAACAAAGTCTTCTTCATCTGCTTCCTCTTCATGCTCTTCATGGGCTTGGCCTTCATGCAACCATCCCAAAACCGCCTCTTTCCGACGCGACGTCGCAGACGTCTTCAAAACAACCAACTCAATCTTATTCAACGACTCAACCGACTCATCCTTCGCCAACTCATCAGAAGATCATAGTTTATCGACTTTCTCCGAAGACGATTCGGAGACGATAATACGCGGGCTTACAAGATCCGACAGGCTTTTTTTCGAGCCCGGGGGTGACACCAGCTCAATATTGGACGAAGCTCATAAAACTGCTACTATTCCTTTCAAGGAGAGCTGCAGTTTGGTGATGGCTATGGAGAGTGAGGATCCTTATGGCGATTTCCGAAAGTCGATGGAGGAGATGGTGGTTGCAAATGGGGCCAAGGATTGGGAGTTCCTTGAGGAGCTCTTGGTTTGGTACCTGAGGGTGAATGGGAAGAAGAATCATGGGTTTATAGTTGGAGCTTTTGTTGATTTGTTGGTTGGGCTTGCTTCTTCTTCTTCACCTTCACCTTCACCTTGTGAGATTTTTGAGGATGAGATTATTAAAGATGTTAGTGTTATAACTTCTTGTTGTGATTCTATGTCTTCTATCTCTTGTGAGGTTGAGGAGGTGGAGGAAGAAGGGAGTGGATCATGTTGAGGCTTTGGCTAGATTTGTTCTACTAAAGGATCGTTGGTAGATTTTTTTTTTGGTTTCCCTTAATTTTCTTTTTTGCCCTCTTGATTTTTGTGAGATTTGAAATATATCATAATTTCAATGTATATTAGTAGGTTTATGTGTGGAATTAAAGTGAATTAATCCATTGTTAGCTCTCTCTCTCTCTCTCTCTCTCTCTCATGGTGTATTTAAGAAGGTTAAATTTTTTATCAACATTTTATCTCATGTTATTTTAAATTTTGAGTGAAATATGAATACTCTTTTTAACTTTAGTTAGTTTTTTTTTTTTTTTGAACTGGTCCTTAACACTGATCGACCATGCATTCTGTTGAGAATGTACATAAATATGCCCCAAAAGTATTTAATCATGACCATTTCTGTTGAGAATGTAGATAACATAATCCCATGTTAGAAAAATTATGAGATGCATATGAATGTAGGATATAAGATGAGATAAACTTCTATAAGAGTTAAGTCTCTTAGATGAAGTCCAAGTATATTAAAAGTCCATATGGCCCAAACCGAGTTTCACTATTTATTCTTATAAGGATGGAATCCTGCTACCAACTCAGCAGTAGCTCAGTTGTCAACTTTATTTAGTTAATTGTGATGTTTCAGCGAGTTCACCATCTTTCAGTTGCTGATTTAATGATCAAAAGTAGAAGTTCAATATAATGCTAGTAAGTTAATAGTCAGTAATGTATGAGTTTTAGTATGATGGTCATAGAATGGATTCATTTTTGACTCTTATCTTTTCATATGTCAAAGGAAATGAAAATTTTGACTCTTATCTTTTCTCTCAAAATGTTTTTGGCTATCCATATGTAAGTAGATGTTATAATTCTTTTGGACCTCAGCTAGCAATTCATTTTTTTTTTTCTTGATGGTAAATGCAGATAGATAATGATAGAATGAATGTAAGTGATCGGTAATATCTCTTTCAAAACAAGGAATTCTCCTTATAACTACAGGCCGGAAAATAAAATTTTTGGAAACTAATCTTATTTTTAATTTACATCAATTTCCATTTGCGACAAACATTTCTAGCCGTTCAAAGTTTGGAAGAGGTGCTCTTTTAATTAAAGAACTCAACGGACATTTTTGTCCCAAGCTATAGGCGTACAGAGAAGCCCAGATGATTTGTCCCTTTCCAGAAATTGGATTTGCTTGTAGAACACTTAATTATTCAGCTTGTAAATTAAGGACAAGAAGAACCCACGTCTCATGGGCCAATTGCTTGTGGTATGGACTTGCCGTATGTGAGATCTCGTGTTCGAGTTTCCACACGTGCAGGATATTCCCCCCTTCTCCTTTTTCTCTTTAATTAAAATGTGCACATCCAAGTTCGATTATGGACGTGCGTGAGTGTGCGTGGCATGAGGCTCCTGAGCTAGCCAGGAATGCTCGGCTTGACAAAAAAAATTAAGGACCTGAAGAGACTTAGGACTCTATTATTTCTTTCCTATTTGGGCATTATTATTATAAGATCAAAGTTTTATATCATAGAGGAAAAAAAATACACCAAACATGGAGGCACTCCCGTTTTATCCTATCTCTCACCGGTGGATTCCTTTTCTTTCTTTTTGAGCCGATTTGTATGTCTCATCCAAACAAACACCACACCCACACACAGCTCGCACGCACAAGCACACAACACGCACACGCATCCGAGGGACTCACAAATTTACCTCGAAAGCGTTAATTTGTGGCTATTTTCCCTTCTGAGGTTCGAACCACGCGCTCTCCCAATAGGGAAAATGCCGTACCAACTGAGCGATTGCTTATTGGTCTCGCTGTTGGAGTTGATAGCAGGAACAGAAGGAGACATGAAGATAGCAGGGACCCGAAATCCAAAGACTTGAGTTTAAGAGTAGTGCTTTATTTATTGTATAAGTAATATGCTGATAGAAAGATTGTTTAATGTTATACTTTGCAATTTTAAAAAGAGGGTTTTTGGCATGTTACATGCACCTAAAGTAAAATTTTGAAATTCATTTTATATAACTTTTTGGGTCGGAGTATTTAGAGATGTGTTGAGCAATGATGAAGTAAATCTCTCTGCATGTTGAGCCTCTTTGAATAGTATTTATGACTTATATTTAATAGAATTAATCGAGAAAAGAGGCCATAGGAGGAAATTTCCTCCTATGGCGTGGAAAAAATGCAGCCTCCACCAATTTTTTCGACGATCGGCCCCTATCATCTTCATCGTTATCATCTAAGATATGGGTACACCAAATTTCATGTTATTCTACAACTTTTTCAGCGTTGATTAAGCAATGTAAAAAGTTCTATTGTCGGTAAACCGTTAATTTTGAACCCACTAAATCAACGGTGAAAAAGTTGTGGAATCACATGAAATTTGGTGTACACACATCTTAGATGATAACGATGATGATGATGGTTGCCGATCGTCGGAAAAAATGATGGAGGTTGTATTTTTTCCACGCCATAGGAGGAAACCCCCTCCTATGGCCTCTTTCCTCCATTAATCTCTCTCTCTCTCTCTCTCTATATATATATATATATATATATATAACTATATAACAGTAAGCCCAGTTTCTGAAATCCGGAGATCATCTTTCCCACTGTCATTCATTGATTTGGACAAAATCTATAGACGGATATACAGGTGGTGTGCACAACTCAAACTATTTGTGATCGGATGTTTTTTCTTTCTTTCTTTCTTTCTTTTTTTTCCTTTTAAAAATCATGGGATAAACCTCCACAGTATGGATTGTGGAGACAGTACTGAATCTATCCTAAACATGACATCTGTGAATGTATACATCTTTAATAAGCTTCCCTTGTCTTTGACAATATATTGTCTGGGTTTTTGATAGTTCTAAGGGAATCTTCAACCACAGTATTTATATGTGGGATATTTAACTTAATTTTTTGGATGCCATTCGGGAACTGGAGCAGCGAAACCTCTCATTTTTCAATGATGTTATATATGGTATATTTGTGTTTTGTAAAATGGGTTTTGTTATGACTAGCTTTTCTCACTAATAAAATAGGGGTTGCCCCTACGGATAATGAAATCCGTAAGGGCGGATTTATTTTGGCCCTGCGGATTAGTCCGTAGGGCCAGAAGATTGCCCCTACGGTCGCAGACATTTAATTTAAAAATATTAAATCGTAATTTGTTGTTTCCTCCTACGGAGCCGCAAACCTAGAACCTACGGACTAATCCGTAGGGGCATCTAAATATGGATTTAATAAAAAAAGGCACATAATTTTCCTACGCTGATCTCCTCTCTCTCGCTCGAGCGTGCGAAACTCCCAAATCCCCAAATCTCGTCGCCGCGTCGCCGATCTCGTCGCCGTTCTCTCTCTTTCGTCGCCGATCTCGTTCCCGATCTGGTCGCCGTTCTTCCTCGTCGCCGATTGTCGATTGTCTCCTCCACCGAACAGATAAGTAATTAAATCTTCAATTAAAGAAATTTTTGATTATTTTAGGGGTTGGGGTTGCGGTTGCGGTTGGGGTTCGGCTAGGGTTGCGGTTGGGGTTGGGTTCGGCTAGGGTTGCGGTTGGGGTTACGGTTAGGGTTGGAGTTCGGCTGGGGCTGGGGCTGGGGTTCGGCTAGGGTTGCGGTTGGGGTTGGGGTTAGGGTTGGGTTGCGGTTCGGCTGGGGCTGGGGCGGGGCTGGGGTTAGGATTAGGGCTAATGAGATATTGGTGGAGGGAAATGGAGTGGATGAGGGACCAGAGAAATCCATAGAATCAGTGAGTATATAATTCACTGCTCTCATACCATAAAAGGAGGCAATATTATTTCTCTATTTCTTAATTCTTAAAATGACATAGATTACACCTTTTGATACAATTACAAAGACACCACCCAGTATAAAGAAGTTACAACAACTCTATCATATCTAACTTCATTCATGATTTTACATGAGATAGAATAACTTAGTTAAAATATGATCCTATCTTATAGTACTAGCTCAAGGATGAGCATCAGAGAAGGCATGATTTGTTAGGATTCATTTGCACCAAATTTATTACTAGCTGTAACTTGTATCGAGAATGAGGTTAACATTTAGTCCCACATTGGATAAACCTCCATAAGGCTAGAGTATTTTGGATGGAGTCCCACTATATTAAAAGCCCATGTGCATCCATATGTGGGCTCATATGTTGTGAGCCCAAACCGAGTTTTATATGGTATCGGATCTCGGGTGTTTGTTGTTTGTTCCACGTTGCACATGAGCTTTAAGCCATCGCACGTAAAGTCCTCTTTGTAAGGTGGAGTGTTGATAATGTGGTTAACATTTAGTCTATAAGATATAAAATAGGATAAACCTCCATAAGGCTTGAGTCTTTTGGATGGAGTCGTGACATAGAACTATACGAAGGTTGTTAAGTATCGGACGGTATAGCTCGATACTAACAACCGTCGTATAGTCTATGTGACGAGAAGATTCAATCGTATGATAACCGATAGATTTGTCCCGTGTGGATAAGTTAGGAATGTATAAAGCAAACACCTTCATTCACTTGTGTTTTCATCCGTTTCAAGATATTTCGTCGGTACCTTTCCGCCGGTTCTCCGTGTACAAAGATAGATTAGATGTTCACTTCAACGTTATTTCACAGCTTTGAAATGATTATCTATTCTATTACAGTGTACTCGGAGAACAACGAGAAGGTGCTGCCGAAATTTACTCGAAACGGTTGAAAGCACAAGCGGATGGGTTTTCGCTCTATACATTCTTAATGGGATAGAAGCCTTACCCCCGACAGTTGAAATACACACATACAACAAGAATACACAACAAATGCATCATTAGAGAGTGATTCAAGATGTTCAAGTTAAAACCATTATATGATACTCGATGATAATATGAAACTTTCATATTCTCATCGATACTCATATATGAAACTAAAAGCGCCACTTAGTCCCCGTCTATCGGTTAACATACGTTCGATATTCGTCGTGATATAGAACTATACGAAAGTTGTTAAATATCGGACGGTATAGCTCGATACTAACAACCGTCGTATAGTCTATGTGACGAGAAGATTCAATCGTATGATAACCAATAGATTTGTCCCGTGTGGACAAGTTAGGAATGTATAAAGCAAACGCCTTCATTCACTTGTGTTTTCATCCGTTTCGAGATATTTCGTCGGTACCTTTCCGCGGGTTCTCCGTGTACAAAGATAGATTAGATGTTCATTTCAACGTTATTTCACAGCTTTGAAATGATTATCTATTCTATTACAGTGTACTCGGAGAACAGCGGGGAGGTGCTGCCGAAATTTACTCAAAACGGTTGAAAGCACAAGCGAATGGGTGTTCACTCTATACATTCTTAATGGGATAGAAGCCTTACCCCCGACAGTTGAAATACACACATACAACAAGAATACACAACAAATGCATCATTAGAGAGTGATTCAAGATGTTCAAGTTAAAACCAATATATGATACTCGATGATAATATGAAACTTTCATATTCTCATCGATACTCATATATGAAACTAAAAGCGCCACTTAGTCCCCGTCTATCGGTTAACATACGTTCGATATTCGTCGTGATATAGAACTATACGAAAGTTGTTAAATATCGGACGGTATAGCTCGATACTAACAACCGTCGTATAGTCTATGTGACGAGAAGATTCAATCGTATGATAACCGATAGATTTGTCCCGTGTGGACAAGTTAGGAATGTATAAAGCAAACGCCTTCATTCACTTGTGTTTTCATCCGTTTCGAGATATTTTGTCGGTACCTTTCCGCGGGTTCTCCGTGTACAAAGATAGATTAGATGTTCATTTCAACGTTATTTCACAGCTTTGAAATGATTATCTATTCTATTACAGTGTACTCGGAGAATAGCGGGGAGGTGCTGCCGAAATTTACTCGAAACGGTTGAAAACACAAGCGAATGGGTGTTCGCTCTATACATTATTAATGGGATAGAAACCTTATCCCCGACAGCCGAAATACACATATACAACAAGAATACACAATAAACGCATCATTAGAGAGTGATTCAAGATGTTCAAGTTAAAACCAATATATGATACTCGATGATAATATGAAATTTTCATATTCTCATCGATACTCATATATGAAACTAAAAGCGCCACTTAGTCCCCGTCTATCGGTTAACATACGTTCGATAATTTATTCTTTTCAACGACAAACGCACACACAAAGCATATACACGGATTTTCTTCTTTGTCAGTAACTATCCCGTTCTTAGATTTCTCAATATAGTCACCATAAGCTACAATTTATATGTTATACAGTCTAACATGGCCCATGAGTACGTCAGAGTTAAGGACTGGATGTATGTGGATTGGCAACAACGTATGCAACCTAAGTTTGTCACAGGAGTTGCTGCTTTTATTGAATTTGCACGCGCACATAATAAGATCGTGATAGAGAAGATTCTCCGCCCGTGCGATAGATGTGGCAATAAGTACTGGCAGAAGGTAGAATTGGCAGAGCTTCATATCATAAAATATGGTTTTACTAGACTTTATACAACTTGGAAATATCACGGGGAAGGAGAAGAACGCAGTAATGCGGCAGAAGAAAAAGGAGAACACGATAATGCGGCAGGAGAAGAAGGAGAAGACGTTAATGCAGCAGAAGAAGAAGACAGTAATTTATTTCCATCAGAAAAAATGGAGGATGTGGTAGAGGCCGCCCTAGGTGAATCTATTCGTACCGAAGATGACATTCCTTCCGGTCAAGGACCGCGTACGGATAAATATGAAAATTTCATGAATGGTGCTAGAAAACCAATTTATGAGAATGCAAAGTATTCCACTCTCTCATGGTTCGTCCAACTTTTCCAGATTAAGTGCCTAAATGGATGGAGCAATAAGTCATTCACAATGCTTTTTTCGTTCTTGAAAAATTCTATGCCCCCGGGAAATAACGTGCCCGACAGCTGGTACGGAGCCCAGAAGATGATGTCTGATTTGGGTCTAAAGTGCGAGAAGATTCAAGCATGTCCTAAAAATTGCGTGCTGTACCGGAAAGAGAATTCAGATTTGAAAGTGTCCAACATGCGGAGAGGCCAGGTATAAGACGAAAGATTCTGATAAGAAGCCTGATATACCTGTTAAGATAGCACGATACTTTCCCATAACACAGAGGCTACAGAGGCTATTCAGTGCAAGAAAACAGCCGAGGCAACGATTTGGCATCACCGTGCTCCTCCAAGTGAAGATGGAAAAATGAGCCATCCAAGAGATTCACCGGCATGGAAGGATTTCGATAGGAGGCACGCAATATTCAGTAGCGATCCTCGCAATGTCCGGCTCGGACTGGCTAGTGATGGCTTCTGCCCATTCAACTATATGGCTGGAAGTCACAGCACATGGCCCGTTTTAATGATAATTTATAATCTGTCGCCTTGGTTGGCTATGGACCAATCATACTTTATGATATCTCTTCTTATCGACGGACCAAACTCACCGGAAAACAATATCGACGTCTATCTCCGACCTTTGATCGAGGAGTTAAAATCTTTGTTCATTGATGGTGTAGAGACTTACGATGCAAACACAAATACAACCTTCATACTGCGTGCGGTTTTAATGTGGACAATTAATGACTTTCCTGCGTATGGAATACTATCAGGTTGGTCCGTACATGGTCACAAAGCATGTCCTCATTGCCATCAACACACAACATCGAAATTTTTGAATTTTAGCAGGAAGGTTTGTTATTGCGGTCATCGACGTTTCCTGCCTCTAGACCACCCCTACAGGTTAGACACTGTTCACTTTGATGGTCATCAGAAGCTTCTTGACCTCCAGCCCCATTGTCCGGAGAGGACGTGACTGCTCAGTGGGATGGTTACAATAATGTGACTTTCGGGATGGATCCGACAAAACTGGTCAAACCACCATTTTGGAACAAGTTAAGTATTTTCTTCGAGCTTCCGTACTGGTCAACAAATTTAGTGCGTCATTGTCTGTACGTCATGCATATAGAGAAGGGAGTATCGGAACATATACTCAACTTGCTTCTTTGTAAAGAGGGAAAATCGAAAGACAACCTGAATACTCGGATGGATCTACAGGAGTGGGAAATAAGAAGTGAATTGCACTCTAGACCGGTAGCGGGTAAACCAGGCAAGTTTGTACTTCCCAATGCCGCTTATCATATGTCACAACCGGAGAAGAAAAGATTCCTGCAGGTGTTGCATGATTTAAAAATTCCCACAGGTTTCTCAGGATCATTCAGCAAGAAAATAAAAATTGTGAAAGGTAAAATCGATGGGCTGAAAAGTCATGATCACCATGTTATCATGGAGCACCCTCTTCCATTAGCCCTCAGGACTTCTCTCCCCGAATCGGTTAGTCTAGTAATCAACGACCTATATTGTTTTTTCAGAGAGTTGTGTGCTAAAACACTGGAGGTTGTGACGGTGGATAAACTAGAAAATTCTATTGCGTTGATACTTTGCAAGTTTGAGCGTATTTTCCCACCGTAATTCTTCGATATCATAATATACTTGACGGTTCATCTTGCAACTGAGGCTAAGTTAGCCGGACCGGTACAATATCGATGGATGTATCCCGTCGAGAGGTACGTGGAATTTTTCGTTTCGCGCAATTTTTAAAATTATTGTTGTCCTGTATGCCCGTATTTATTTATTCAACATATTTTCTTTAGGTATCTCTACACTCTTAAAAATTATATACGCAATAAAAATCGACCAGAGGGTTCTATCATGCAAGGTTATCTTTTTGATGAAGCAACCACATTTTGTTCCCGCTATCTGGACGAGAACATTGAGACGAAACTTAACCGGTCTCGAAGAATTCAAGACGGGCCATATGGTAAAACCGATTATAAGAGGGTAGACACTATGTTTATCAACAAGATATACCGGTTTATCTTGCTTAATTGCGCATGTCTTGAACAAATTAAAGAGTAAGTTTTTTTGGATTAATTGTTATATTTGTGTTTGTGTGTGTATGAAATGATATAATATTAATGTCACCCTTATTTGTCGAAAACAGAATTCATTTTAACGAGGTACGTGAGGGGCATCCTGATTGGAACGATGAACGATTGGAAAAATATCATCAGGATAATTTTTGCGATTGTGTCACAGATTATGTAAGTTATTCGAATAATATATTATTGCTATCAGTTTTAATCCAAACTTATATCGTTATGTATTTGTCGTAAAATTTATTTTGTTAGATCCACGATCCGAACTTGTCTGCATCATTTGAGAGTGATTCAAGATATTTAGCTCAATTTCCTAGTATGGAGGTTGCATATTATAAAGGATTCGGTGTCCTTGGATACAAATTCAAAATTAAGGACATAGAAACATCTAGAACCGCTTAGAATAGTGGGATTGTGACGGTAGGATTGGACGGTGTGATTTATTATGGGTACTTAAATTGTATACTCGGCATCCACTATCTCAGACGATCAGAACCCTTTTATATATTCCAGTATACTTGGTACGATACGCGAACCGATACGGATAAGTGGAGAAACAATCTTGGGACTTGGAAAGATGAATATGGATTGACCAGTGTGAACACACTTCGATTTTACGGTCAGGAAGATCCGTTTATCTTTCCGAACCAAGCGTTCCAAGTATACTATTCACAGTGTTTGAAGCATCCGGGATGGAGTGTCATATGCCGTTGGAAACCTAGGGATGTCTACGATATCCCAGAATTCGAGGACAGCGATGAGGATGAAGAAGAAAGAAGGCTTAGAGTGCTCCGACCGTCTGTTTCGAAAGACGGGTTGTCTTCAGCCGATCATGAAGTTACGTGGGTTAGAAATGATATCGATGATGAAATCCAAGTAGATATGTTTAATGCGCTCACGAAACGAAAATGGTTATCGGTAATGTTATATGATTACTTCACATTTTATGATCTATACATATATAGTCAATACTTGTAATGATTGTCTAATGCGTCCACGAACCGTTTATCTAGATTTGATGACGATGATGGGAGTAGCGAGGGGCGGCAGGAGCTCCAGCCGCGGCACCGGCAGAGGCAGAGGCAGAGCGGTTCTGCCGTCCGGAGAGCTGCGTAGGGAGCTTCAGAGGGCCGGTCTTGCACTCCGATCGGAGACTCCTTCAGATGCCTCCTTCCGTGTGGACTTTGCCACACCTCCAGGTATATTGCACGCATATCCATTTTGAATGTAATATTATAAATATCCATGCCTGTTCATGTCAAAATTACTTATATTGTTAATGTTTTATTGTCTAGTTGTTGGTGATGCGTCCACATCAGGGACAGAGGCCACTCCCGCACCTCCAGGTATGTTTATATATCATATAGTGCATGTATATTGATTTAGAATGCTATATCATAAATATACACACATTCCTTTTGCTCTTACTTAGATAATCATTTTTTTTATTGTCTAGCTGTAAGTGGTGACACCACCACACCTGCGGGTATATTTATATATTCTATAGTACATGCATATTGATTTAGAATGTTATATTATTGATCTACACATTTTTTTTGCAATTACTTATATAATCTATTTTTAATTGTCTAATTATAGGTGGTGCGTCCACATCTGACGCAAGGGCCACTCCTACCACTTCCGTACCCTCCGCTCAGTCTGTAGGTTAGTATGAATAAATATAAAATATTTATTCATTTTACATATCCTCTAAAGAATAAATATGAATTTCATGGAAATTTAGCGTCAATGTTTATTTTCTAGTTGGAGGGGATGCGTCCGCATCCAGGACACCGGTTGTTCCTCACCGGAGGAACTATCGTCCCGCTCGTACTGCTGTCCGGGCCCAGGCTCGTGCTTTAGTCACCGGAGGTATATATCACACTTCAATTTTCGTTTAACCTTGATTTCTTAATACAACTTTGTCTTAATATTGATTGCCTTGATATTTCTTGCAGACGCAGGGCCTCCCTATCCCCAGAGGAGGACTCGAGGCCCGAATCAGTCCCACAGGCTGAGGCCTGACAGAGCTAGGGGGGAGGCAGCATTCCCCCTCTTTTTTACCCCTGATTATCGCTATACCGGCGATCATGCCGAGAGGTTCGGCCGATATATGGAGGATGAGAGCCGGCTCGTGAAGAACTATCCACTTCACGTTGAGTGGGGCGACCAGCACCGACGCTCATTCGCCCTCTTCTTTGATCAGGCTCGGGTATTAATATATATTTTCATTTGATTTATCTAATATATTTATTATTAACATTTGCAATCTAATAACAATGTTTTTTTGTATTTTCAGTTGGATTACGATTTTCAGCCTGTACCCAACCCTGATCACCGTGGGAGGGTGCTCGATCTTCATGCTCTGTATAATAGCCTGATGAAGAACATGCAGACTAAGGTCCGATACAACAGGAATGAGCTGAAGGCCGACTGCTACTCTCTGTGGATGGCGACCCCCGAGGCAGAGAGAGCGGCCCTCCTATCTACTCCGGCCTTTGCGAGAGTCGACGTAGAGACATGGCCTCTATTGTGCGAATATTTCGACTCTCAACGTAAACAGGTATGTATTTTAAATGTAATTCATTGTTTAGTATATAATTTATTTTTTTGTGTTCCTTAATTAGAAAACTAAATGTGAATGTGTTGTGCAGAAACAGGCCGCTCAAAATATAGAGAATAGGAAGTCGGCGAAGAGGAGTCGCCCCGCTTATACAGGTGGCTCGAGAAATATTACTCGTGCCATGGAGTTATCGGTAAATTACAATAGACCGGCCTTTGTGATATAATGCAATATTAAGAGTTATTTTCTAATATATCTAATATTAAGAGTTATTTTCTAATATTGCAGAGAGCTCAGACCCTGGCGCAAGGTGGTACACCGAGCGTGCTGTCCGCATATCTTGCCGTCCACGGCACCTCGACAGATCCCGCCACGGGCGAGCTTCGATACCCCGACATCGCTACCCAGGAGTATTGCGTAAGTGTTAATATTTATTCAACCCCTATTTGAAATTTTAGTTTTGAAAGGTTCAAATTTAAATTATATACTTATATTTTACTGGTTAATGTGGGTGTAGGAGCGGGTGGTTGAGCAGGCCGAGGCATCGGGGATCGATTTTACCGGACAGAACGATCCGATGCTGCTGACCCCAGTCCTGGACGCCGCACACGGAGGGCACCACGGAGGTTGGGAGAGAGGCCGGGGACTGGGCCCTAGCGGGGACCATATGAAGTTGGACTCCACCCCGGAGGTTACTTCCTCCGTCTCCGATGAGCGATGCTTCCAGCAGGAACTGGAGAGCTTGAAGGCCACCGTTCAGGAGTTGAAGGAGATGCTGGTATGTATACTACTTAATAGTAAAATATTATGTCATATTATAGATAGCAATATATCCAATATTAGTACGTAGCCTGAGCTTATTTGTTTGTAGACTTAGCTTTGATTAATCATACATACATATCTAATTAAAATAAACTACGGTTTTCCAAACTAGATATCCAAACGAGGCCTAAGTCCCTATGTATACAAAGATTGGGGTTTCGAAATAACTTGATAATGATATGAATTCAAATAATACACATTTCTTACTCGCTTATTACACACGTAGGTCCAGACGCGACAGGGTACATCGGCCGAGCCTCCACATGCATCTCCTTCGACTGCGGCTCCACAAGCCACTACATCGGCTGCGGTTCCGCAGACAGCTCTTATAGCTCCACTGCCCGCTCAGACTCCCGCAGCCGCGGCTCCGCAAGCCACTACCTCGACGGCGGCTGCGCATACCACATCGCCAGCTCCACAGCCCGCTCAGACTCCCGCACGCTCCGTATTGCATGATTTATTGACTCAGGATATATCCGAGGAGCAGGCGCTGCATCTTCTGGCGTTTATCAGAGGTGGAGCTGGACCGAGCTAGGGTAGCTTTTTGATTCTTATATTTTAAACATGTATTTATTTATATGATACATATTGTACTATATTTTGGACGATATTGATATTGGTGGTGTTTGCGTGTTTATATTAATATCATATTCTGCTTGTTGATTTCTTTTGTATATTATGCGTGAGATGTGATTATGAATACTGCGATATATGTTCTGCGTGATGATTAATTTTATATATGATGTATATATTATTGTGCACAGGGCGAGAAAAAAATAGGCAGACCTTTTTTTAAAAAAAACCTGATAATATGTACCTACGGATATAACCGTAGGGCCAACCATTGCCCATACGGATTAATCCGTAGGGCCCAACAATGTACCTACAAATTTATCCGTAGGGGCAAAATATTAGGACACCTGATATTTTGCCTCTATGATGTCAGTATTAGGGGTTACGCTTGCCCCTACGGATATATCCGTAGGGGCAAACAAATGCCCCTACAGAGGCATCCATAGGGACAAAATATCAAGATACCTGATATTTTGTCCCTACGGATGTATACCTACGCACTTATCCGTAGGGACAAATACTTGGCCCTACGGATTAGTCCATAGGGACACCTAATTTATTTTATAAAATCATAAATTAAATAAATTTGTTGTCCCTACGGCGTAATCCGTAGGGACAACTGGACCTACACATTACTCCGTAAGGGCAATTTTTTGACCGTAGAGGCATGTTCAAGGCTGCGACTTGCACCTACGACGTTTGTACCTACAGGGTATTTTCTTGCCTCTACGGATATATCCGTAGGGACAGTGGTTTGCTCCTACGGATAAATCCGTAGGGGCAACGCTTATTTGCAGTAGTGTCTTCTGATTTTGTAAAATCAAACCAGCCACCTCAGAGGTATTATATGTGGTATTGGATATGGTGCGCTCAAGGTAATTATTGTAATTGCTGGTAGACAATTATGGTGGTTGAAGGGAAACCTATACGGTTAGATTAATCTTGTTCTAGATGGTAGTATACTATCTGGTTTGTTTTTATTATTTATGTGTATACGTTTTACTTGTTATTACGTGTCAGTAATACATAATAATAAAGCCCGTATGACTCTTGTTTGACTACAAGTATTTTGATGGCGATCATGTTGTGAGAGCTGGGTAGTCTTCATAAGCACATCCTTAAATGCCTATAGTCGTGAGAGTATCGAGACTAGACATCAATATTCCAGAGTAGACTAGTGAATACGTTTCTAGACCCCAAAGAGGGGCGGTGGCAGGTCTTATAGCCATTGGTGTGTTGCACCTAAAATTGTATACATGTGCTCACTGGAAGTGAGTATACCCGATGAACTCACCGAAAACTTCTAGATGGTATTATACCTATTGTCAGATAACAGTTTTCTGGTGACATGAGTACAAGTAGTCTGTTAACCTGAGATCATCATTTGTTTTGTGTAGGTTCCCACTGTACTTAAATTAATACCCTATCATGGCTCTAATGAGTCATGCAAACAGGTTTTAGTTGGGTACGGTCCCGAGCCACATGGAGGCAATGATCGATCGGAAGGGATTCGTCTCTCCCGTTATAGGGAGTCGATACCATGCTGTGTTCGGTTGACTATCACTATAAATCCGTAGCAAGGGTGGATGAGATTTATTGATAGAAGATCAGTAGTTTCTCGGTTGATGATGAGCTTGATACGGCATGACTTATCGGGTTATTAGGGGTCTGACGTTATCTACCCCGTAGATCCGATATGCGATACTCTTAGACGAAAATACCGGATTGTACGGAGAGTGTCACTTACAGGCTCTGCAGGGGATACGGACGAGCTTGCTTGTCGACCTTCCTTTCGTACAATACTTAGATAGCCGTTATGTACAGCTAATGCCGCTGACATGCTTGTGGTTAAAGCCACTACTAGCGTATTGTCGAATGTTTAGAGTCTCACACAGAGGGTTTTCTGGTCCATGCAAAATGATATAGTGTGTGTATTTTGCTATGTACGGAGGTTCAATTAAATATGTGTATATGGTACACGTAATTTAATTGGATGTTTTGTAAATACTGGTAGGTTTGAAAGATAGCCGGATCATTATGAGCTGGTATTATATCTCTCATTCTCTCTCTTTTGGTACTCGTATTTTTATACGAATACGGGTATTTGTATTTTAACGAATACAGGTATTTATACGAATACAAATATTTGTATAAATACGGGTATTTGTACGAATACGGATACATGTATTTTGATGCATATTTGGATATATGTATATATGTATATGTGTGTGTATTTATACACATACTTATCTTTTGTTTTTAGAAGTTGTGAGTGAAGTGTGGACTTATGACTCATAAGGGTGAGCCACAATTCCACTCTACCACTTGAAAAAGGGATAAGAGCAAGTGAGAGTGAGAGGATTTTTTTAGAGTTTATTCCACACTCACCTCTCTTCTCTCTGGTCTCTTCATCTGAGAATATCGCATACCGAGTCTAGGGGTGGATAACGTCATACCCCTAATAATCTGATAAATCATGTCGATTCAAGCTCACCATTTACCGAGAAACTACTGATCTCCTATCGGTAAATTTCATCCACAGTGGCTAGAGATTTATGGTGATAGCCAACCGAACATAGTGCGACATCGACTCCCTATACCGGGAAAAACGAATCCCTTCCGATCACTCACTGCCCTCATGTGGCTCGGGACTGTATCCAACTCAAACCTGTTTGCACGACTCAGTAGAGCTGTAGTAGGGTAGTAATCCAAGTACAGTAGGAACTCACACGAGACAAATGACGATCTCAGGTCAACAGACTATATGTACTCATGTCACCAGAAAACTGTTATCTAACGATAGGTATAATACCATCTAGAAGATCTCGGCGAGTCCGTCCAGTGTACTCACCTCCAGTGTCTACTCGACTGCATTGGCTAATCCTGGTGAAGAGAAAGAGAGAGAGAGATAGCGCTAGAGTTTCATCACTGCATCTCTAACACACTATTCTTAGCAAGCTTAATGTGTGAGTTGCTTCATTAGATACTTTGGAATGGAGCTAAAACTTGATTTCGGACTCCCGCGGGTGATCATCTTTGGAAAAATCGTTCGGCTTGCAAGCTTGTTCCCGATGACTTTGGAGCCTAGCTAGAGTCCATGAAGCAGTGTAGGGGTCTTCCACAATTGGGCGGACACGCTACAAAGGTAGTGTTTACCCCAATCAGAGCAAAGCTCTGTTCAAATTCCAAGGCGGGAAACGAAGCAACGCTTCGTTTCCCCCAATCAGAGCAAA
This sequence comes from Agapanthus africanus, assembly GCA_030015575.1. Lineage (NCBI taxonomy): Eukaryota > Viridiplantae > Streptophyta > Magnoliopsida > Asparagales > Amaryllidaceae > Agapanthus > Agapanthus africanus. The sequence continues at coordinate 673,826,845 of CM057337.1, forward strand.
GCTCTGTTTTGAAAATTAAAGTGAAAATTAAAGTTAAAATAAATGAAGCAACGCTTCAGATCCCTTGCGCTGCGCGCAGAGCGCCACGTGTCAAAATCAGACACGCCAGCATAGGGAGCGCAGCGCCCAAGGCAGCACACTCAATCAGAGAAAGGATCTATAAAGGAAGCAACGCTTCAGGCAACTTGCGCTCTGCGCTGCGCAGCACGTGGCAGCGCAGTTGCTCTAGCACAGTTGCGCTGTGCTCTGCGCTGCGTGACACGTGGCGTGCGCAGGAGCATTTACGCAAAACAGAATTAAAATTCCAGTAAGATCTTTCTGTTCTTGTTAAAACAAGAAAATTTTCTTCTGTAAAACAGAAGCCCTTGGATTAAAGATCCAACGGTGGGGAAAAATCCCCAAATCACTCAGAGAATAATCTCTTTAACGAATTTAACAAATTAATGGGCACTATATAAAGGCCCATAGACCCCAATTCCAAAAGACACACAGAGAGACAGAAAAAACACAGAAAAAAAAAGAGAGAACTCCTCTAAAGAACTTTGAAAAGAATTCAGAAAGGAAAAAGAAGGTAAACCCTTTATAAAAAGAAGAATTTCTTCTGAAAAGATCATTGATCTAAGAACAAGATCAAGAATCTTCAATAAAAAATATAATAAATAACAAAGGCATTACCCTTTTTATGAACCATTGGTTCTGGAATCTTAAAGATTCTTTTCTTGAATCCAAAATTGGATCAAGATATTAAAACAGTGCCTTGCACTTGCAAATCTGCATTGTTGCGCTCCTGGGTTGGCGCAAGCCACCAGAGAGCGCCACGTGTCAGCACCAGAATAACTTGCGCTATGCGCTTTTAAGATAGAGCATTGCTCTCTGAAATTGGTGCAACTCACCAGAGCGCGCCACGTGTCAGCAGCGCAACAGCGCAGCGCACTGCGCTTGCGCTCACCAGAGCATGACACGTGTCATCTCCACATGCGCTTGCGCTCAATAATTGGCGCAAAGCGCCTGACAGGCCATATGGCCACTGTCAGTTTGATTAATGCACTGTATTATTTACAGAAGGGCCAAGCCCAATTAAAAAGGGCCTAACAGGCCTAATAAAATGCAATGCATTATTTTAAAAAGGGCAGAGCCCAGACCAAAACTGATGCTCTGCATCATAAAAATAAAGGGACAGAGCCCAAATCAAATAGGCCTTACAGGCCAAAATAAAATGCAGTACATTATTAAACAGGGACAAAGCCCTAGCATAGGCCTAATAGGCCAAAGACAAATAAAAACGTTGATCATCTTCAACTGGACTTAACCCAATTCTGGCCGTAAGTCCTCAAATTAAATTGACTGAGCACGAATGCTCTCCTAAATCAATTTACACCCAGTTCGAGGGTACATCTCCGAACTCCTCTGATATTTGTCGTTGTAATCCTTCAACGACGTCAGAGAGGTGACGGGTCCCGACAACCACACATCAATATGGACTTAAGCGTCCTTAAACCAACTCATAGACTTAAGCGTCCTTAAAACTCCTGGAATTAAGTGTCCTTAAACTCATGGACTTAAGCGTCCTTAAACCAACTCATGGACTCAAGCGTCCTTAAACTTATGGACTCAACCGTCCTTAAACTCCCGGACTCAAGCGTCCTTAAACTCATGGACTTAAGCGTCCTTAAACTCCCGGACTCAAGCGTCCTTAAACAAATGGACCCCCATGTCCCTAAACTGGCAATGGACCACCATGTCCCTAAACTGGCAATGGACCACTATGTCCCTAAACTGGAACAATAGAGCCCAAATGCTCTTTTGTCGGATCTAAACGATCTCGTTAAGTTGATCTTAGTCTCAAATTAGACTAACGTATCCTTAACAAACGTTTAAATTGATCTTAGCCTCAAATATGGCTAACGTGTCCTTAAACCAAAATCTTCAAACAGACTCTAGTTCCAAACTGAACTATAGATCTCCCAATCAACTTTGGTTCACGGGTACATCTCTGAACTCCTTTGACACCTTTCGTTGTAATCCTTCAACGTCGTCAGAGAGGTGATGGGTCCCGACGACCATACATGCAATGGACCACTACGTCCCTAAACTGGAACAATAGATCCCAAATGCTCTTTTGTCAGATCTAAACGATCCAGTTAAGTCGATCTTAGTCTCAAATTGGACTAACGTATCCTTAACAAATGTTTAAGTTGATCTTAGCCTCAAATATGGTTAACGTATCCTTAAACCAAAACCCCAAACCTAAATCTAAGAAAATACGGATTTGGAGTAATCCACGTCTTACGGGTGACGACATAAATTAGCCTCCGTATACAATCCACGGGCAACCACAAACAAAACAAACACCCACGACACAAAGTGAAATTCTGGAGAAGGAGAAAGTTGTTACCGCGACGTGGTAGCGTAATTAACTGTAGGGGCTTGCGCCTGCAGGGAAGAGCGTCCCCACAATTAAAAACCCCTCAAGCGAGGAGGAATCTGACGAGGTCTGCTACATCGGACGCATCCGTCTAAACCTCCGATACACGGTGCCATAAATCAACTTGGCATCTTCGGAGAGGTGGAAGGATAAAACCAAATAGCATCTGCCCCGAATCTCAGGCAAGACGTCCATGTCCCGGCCGCCATTCGGAGGGGAACAGATTCTGGCACGTCCGGTAGGACCTCTTCCTCTTTCCACTCCACACTTCGTGTGTCGTGTTCGCGAACGAATCGCGGTTTGCTGTGGTTGCCTGTGGATTCGAGGTACTAAGATTTGGTGTCTTGCTCCGTGCAGAAAACAGAAGATCAATGGTTTCAAACTGCACTACCTGCAACTGCAACTCTCGCTCCGTCCCTACTGGAGGAGTGACTTACGGGCCCCAAGCGGCCTCTCTTTTCAAGATGCCAGTGGAGCAGGTAACTCATGCCACCACTAGACTATTCTTCGGGACCATGCTCCCACCGATGAGCTTCAATGCCCCAATGACATCGCAAGAAGCTCCAAAGAAGCCGGTCTTTGATCGACTTACCACTGCCGCGACCCCTCTCAACGGGTCGCCCAACTTCAATACCTCAGTCTTCAACAGACTGGGCCAGAACGTCTACAAGCCCGCGATACCCAAAGCTGCCATCCCAAAGCGGATAGCCATCCCGGCTCAAGCAGACGAAATCATTGGAAAGGCTCCTCCTTCCAAGAAGTCAGTTTTTACAAGACTGGCCATTCCGGTTGCTACTCCAGGCGAGGTCCTTAAAGCTTCTTCCCCTGCCTAGAGGTCTGTCTTTAACAGATTAGACACTGCTTCTCAACGGGTGTCAGTCTTCGACAGGCTAGCACCAATAACGGTCTCTCCTCAAAGCATGGGGCATGACGAAGTCACCCTTATAGCTGAAACAACTCCATCCGCACGACACGCTCGACGTCGCCACTGACGCCGAGTGAGGAAGGCTGGGGGCAACTCCCCCTCTGGGATAACTCCGCCAGCTCCAACGGTGGGGATCGATACTGCTGTTCCAACCGAGAACAGCTTTGAACTGCTCAACAAGGTGCGCAGAAACTCTTCTACTGCCGTGCTAAAAAGAACTCCTTCACCTGTGGAGAATACTCCAGAGAAGAAGCCGGAGCAGCCCCCTCAACGGCTGTCCTCCAAAATTTACAAAGTATGGCGTCGGGTCCAGGAGTCAGTGATCGATCAAGACTATCCCCGCCGGCAGAAGAAGCTGAAGGCCCGACAGGAAGAAAACCGTCCTGTTAAGCCGCAGAAAATGACGGCTACTTGGGTACCCACTACAGCGGTCCCCTCAACTTCGACCGCCCACAAAAGAAGGAGGTCAGAGAAGATCCCTGCGTATTTGGCAAATCGCAAAGACACTGAATCTAAACGCCCCAAGTCTGGGGGCCTGTTGGTGCACACTGTCTATATGGCATCCGGGAAAGAGGATAGCCGCGCTTCGACGGATCACCGACAGCTCACCCGATCCGTAACAAAAGCCCAGGAGCAGCGACAGAAGCTTCAAGAAATGCTGTCGCAAATGGCCACACTCACCGGGCCAAAAGAGAGCCCGAAGGCGTCATCAGAGCAGCGCTGTGAGCAGGAAATTGATGCCGAGTTTCTTCGGAGAATTCTCGAAAAGAAGGACAGAGAAGCAGCAGAACAAGTTGCCCACATAAAACAAATGGCGCTTCTCTTCCAAGACATGGTAGGAATGATGCTACAGCCGAACCCTCCAGCTGAAGACCCTCCGATCATTATGGAAGACGATAGAGGGGAGACATCGAACCTTCATCCGACTCTTTCAGCAGCCAAGGAGGAAACCATCTCAAAAGCCACGCTTGATGATTACATCGCTCAGCAGATACGAGTTCATCAGGCGAATGAAGCGGCTGGACAAATTGTTAAAACTGGACGACCCTATCCGGGTTGGTACGACCAAATAAAGTACCCGCCGGGATACACGATCCCTAAATTCCACATATACGAGGGGACGGGAAATCCGCATCAGCACGTCGCTCAATTCAGAGCCATGTGTGGCAACACTGGAGGTGATGATAAATTGCTGCTCCGCCAGTTTGTTGGCAGCCTGTCGGAAATGGCATTTGAGTGGTACTCTGAACTCCCAAATGACTCTATCAAGACATTTACAGAGATGGAGCTGCTGTTTACACAGAGATTCGCGAGCGCTAGCGAGCGTACCCCGATTACCGTGTTAATTAACGCTAGGGTAAAGCCAGGCGAAACGTGGGTGCAATATGCAATACGGTGGCGGAATTTATGGTCAAACTGTGAGCAGCGCATAGAGGAAGCTCCTGCGGTGGGCATGTTCGTGGGCACTCTTGATCCGCAGGCGACCATCTCCCAATTCATGATGTTCTTCAAGCCGACCACTTTTCAGGCCTTGATTGACAAGCTGGCCCAAATGGACCAGATGGGTCATAGACCATCTCCTTCAAAGACAGAGCCTTGGAATGAAAAGGGCAAAGGGAAAGCAACCTTCGTTACCAATACTCAACAACTGCCGAGCAACTTAAAGCCGGTTGTTTGCCAAAACAATATGCGTCCACGCCCATCCCTCGAGGAAAGACTGGGACGTCCTTACTCTTTTCCCCAGGATAAAACGAGAAAACTGTTTAAGCTTGCAGTGCGCAACGGATTCATCAATCTGCCGGGACCGAAATGTCCGCTACAGCCAGGCGATGTCAACGATCCTAATTACTGCCCCTACCATCGAGAAGTAAGTCATCCGATCGAAGATTGCTTCGTCTTCAAAAACTGGGTTGAAGACCAATACCAACAAGGCAAACTCGCGCTGTCCGAAAACTGGAAGGTGAGCCCGCCGCAACCACATGCTCCGAAAAAGATGGATATGCCGGGGACATCATGCTCATTCATAGGGAAAGCCCCATAGACCGAAAAGTCAGTAACTAGAGATTCGCCTCAAATACGGTGGACCGAAATGTCCTTAAACTAACGACGGACCACTACGTCCTAAAACTAGCTGTAGACCGAAACGTCGTTAAACTAACAATGGACCGCAATGTCCTAAAACTTGCAAATGACCGAAACGTCTTTAAACTATTACCGCAGCATCCTCAGGCCGGCGTGGTAATAAAAATAATAATAAAAAAACGGTATGTCCATAAGCAAAATGGGCACGGATGAAAACCCGAAATGGCTCCGTGAGTAAAAACAGCAGGGCTACCGGCGAGTGTTTGTGAAAACCTGAAAGGGCGCAACCTCGTTAGAAAAATAAAAAGAATAAAAGAAAAAAAAAAGAAGAAAGACGGTATGTCCATAAGCAAAATGGGCACGGATGAAAACCCGAAAGGGCTCCGTGAGTAAAAACAGCAGGGCTACCGGCGAGTGTTTGTGAAAACCCGAAAGGGCGCAACCTCGTTAAGAGACACTTGCAGGGTCCTCTCGACCTTATAAGGAGAAACCACCCACGTGAGATCCTTACGACTCACAGGGAAACAACACACTTAGGGATCCTCACGATTCCTAAGGAGAAATTACACTTGCGAGATCCTCACGACTCGTAAGGAGAACTCTCTTATGGGACCCTCACGGCTCATAAGATTTGAAAGTGTTAAGTTACAGAGACCTGAACTTGTTCTTAAGCAAGCCCCACAACCTCCGATATTGCCCTACAAGCGGCTCAATACTGACCCTTGTATACAATCCACTGGCGCGAATAAACGTTTTCCTAACCAAGTCCCACCCGTGACTGGGGATATGTCCATTCGGTGAACAACCCTTGTAAGTCCTCTCGACTTATAAGGAGAAAACCCTTTTGTAGGATCCTTACGAATTACAGAGGAACATGCACTTAGGAATCCTCACGATTCCTAAGGAGAAAACACACCTACAAGATCCCCACGACTTGTAGGGAGAAATACCTTTGTGAGACCCTTACGGCTCATGAAATCAAAAGCCTTAGTCAACAGGATCTTAACCCTGTTTACTAAGCCACCTTTGTTCAACATTGACAGAGGCAAAGATTCGCTCCTGGCAATATCCCAGTTGTAGCGATGCTGATGCCTAAATCGGTATCAAATTCCAAGTCCTTTCATGGCAAATGATGATTCGCTCCTGGCAATATTCCAGTTATAGCGATGCTGATGCTGAGATTGGCGTCAAATTCCAAGTTCCACACTCGCGATAAAAAAAAATCAGCGAGCCATACATGCATACAAAATAGCCGAAATGATAGGGCAACTTGCAATAAAAATCAGCAAGTAAAAATGTATGCATGCAAAATATCCGAAATGATTGGGCAACTCGCAATAAAAAGCAGCGAGTAAAAATAAAATAGATAGCTGAAATGATTGGGCAACTCGTAATGAAAAGCAGCGAGTGAAAATAAGAAAAATAGCCAAAATGATTGGGCACCACGAAAAATAGCCGAAATGATTGGGCAATCGCGATTTTCGCGATATAAAAAGCTGAAATGATAGAGCATCGCGGAAAGAAAAAAAATGATGAAAGAATGAAACTTTTTGGCCCTACAGGTGAGATCACATCAATCCTTGTATACAATCCAGGGGCACAAACAAAGAGGGAACCATACCTTCCCAACAGGCTCCACCAGAAAGCGAAGCCAAGTCTCGACGGTTCATAGACAACCTAGAGACAAACTTGACATTTGTTGCAATATTGCAGACACAATGTCAAAAAACGCAGCAAAAGAAGATCCTTAGCTTCAGGGTCTCGACGTCGATATCGACAACTTAGAGATCAACACCGGCGTTCTTCATCCCTCCAATCAGATGCAGACGTGACGTTAACAACCGACCTCAGAGTTGCAACGAAATGGAGCCATGGCAAAGTCCCTAGTTCCAAATCTCAATGGCCACATCTACAGCCTGGAGACCAACAACGGTATGCCTCCTCATTCTAACAGGACACAGATGTTACACCATCAAACGGGGCCACGGCATAGTCCTTAGTTCCAAATCTCGACGGTTCATAGACAACCTAGAGACCATTTCAGCATTCGTCTCGTTACAGCTGACGCAATATCAACAACGGCGTTCTTTCGCAACCCAGCAGGATGTAGATGCAACGTTAACAAGAGACCCCATGGTCGAAACAATGCGGAGTGACGGCAAAATCCCAACTCCACCTCAGCATTCGTCTCGTTACAGCAGATGCAATGTCAACAACGGCGTTCCTTCGCAGTCCAGCAGGATGTATATGCAACGTCAACAAAAGACCCCATGGTCAGTAAAGCGGAGTGACGGCAAAATCCCGGCTCCACCTCAGCATTCGTCTCGATACAGCAGACGCAATGTCAACAACAGTGTCCTTCCTTCGACAGGATTCGGACACACCAAAGCAAACGAAGCGAAGGCCAAATTCCTAGCTTCAACGTCTTGATGGTAACTCATATAAAACCGGAAAGACAATCAGAGATCATCTCACACCAGCATGGAGTGGTCACCACCTCGACGTTCGTCTCGATACAGCAGACGAGATGTCACTACAGTGTTCTTCCTCCAGCAGGATCCGGACGCACCAAAGCAAACGAAGCAAAGGCCAAATTCCTAGCTTCAAGGTCTTAACGGCAAGTCATATAAAGCCTGAAAGACAACCGGAGATCATCTCACACCAGTGCGGAATGGTCACCACCTCGACGTTCGTCTCGACACAGCAGACGCAACATCATCAAACAGCGGAGCCACGGCAAAGTCCCTAGTTCCAAACCTCGATGGTTCGACAACAACCTAGAGACAACCGCGACATTCGTCTCGATATAGAGGACGCAATGTCAGCAAACGAAGGAAAGGCCAAATTCCTAGCTTCAAAGTCTTAACGGCAAGTCATATAAAGCCTGAAAGACAACCGGATATCGTCTCACACCAGTGCGGAATGGTCACCACCACAGCGTTCGTCTCGACACAGCAGACGTAACATCATCAAACAGCGGAGCCACGGCAAAGTCCCTAGTTCCAAACCTCGACAGTTCACCAACAACCTAGAGGCAACCGCGACATTCGTCTCGATATAGAGGACGTAATGCCAGCAAATGAAGCAAAAGCCAAATTCCTAGCTTCAGGGTCTTGACGGCAAGTCATATAAAGCCTGAAGGACTATCGGAGATCATCCCACACCAGCGCGGAGTGGTTATGACTCATCGGGGCTCTCCAAAATGAGCCTAACCTCAAGTAAAAAGTGACATGGAATATCCCTACGCTTGCTCTTTCGACGGTAATACTACCTGGAAGATTACTTGAAGACGTCTTGTCCAGCCCCCGAAGGGATCAGAGACACGACAATCGCAAGGCTACTCAAACAGCAAGATTGCATATCGAGGAATATATCAACCAACGCGACGGTACGACGGCCAAAACCCTAAGTACCACGGACCCTAACGGACCTCTGTCGTAAATAGCAGAGGTTAACTGTGACATTAGGATATTCTTGCGAGAAATGCTCGATTCGTCTCGACTCATAAGGAAATTGATGTCTTTGCGAGAACTTCTCGATCCGTCTCGACTCGTAAGATGAAGCCTTGGGCAGCGGGGATTAAAAAACCTGTTTCCTAAGCACTGGGATCCTGCAAGTCGGCCCAAAACGGTCTCTTGCATACTATCCACGGGTCTCACTCTCCGAAGTCAAATTTCGACAAGGAGGGAAACAACTGCTTACGGGTCCTCTCGACTCATAAAAAGGAAAATTCTCTTATAAGATCCTTACGACTTATAAGAGAAAACGTACTTAGGAACCCTCACGATTCCTAAGGAGAAAATACACCTACGAGATCCTCTCGACTCGTAGGGAGAAAAATCTTTATGAGACCTTCACGACTCATGAAGTTGAAAAGCCTTAGGCAGCAGACCTGAACCTCTGCCTAAGCCATCACTACTCCCCAAGATGTTCAAGACAGAATGATCTATATCGCTTACAGGCTATGCTTATTTAAAGAATGCGCCAGTAATAAAACAGAAAATAAAAGGAAGGAGGCAAAAGATTTGTCATTCATACTTGGAAATCTTTTACATCAATAAAGACAATAAACAAAGACATTATCCAAATGATTATAATGGCAAAACGTCAAATCCAGGACATGGATTGAGGAACTCAAAAGTAACCTTGTCCAAGACTTTCCAAGCCTGGCGAACCATCCTAGTGTGCTTCCTTTCGCGAGCACGAGCGTCGGGATCCCCACTGATGTCTTCCTCCCTCCGATATGCAGCAAGTATTGCAGACTGTTGAAAAGCTTGGTGCAGAAGATCGATAAGGTTATCTCGCCTCCTCTTTGAGATTAGGCTCATCAGATACACCGAGTGCACCTTATCCTCGGCGGCATCCAATGCCCCAAGTGGCACACCAGTACAGAATAGAGGAAGCGCTTCCCAGATGGCTCCCACGGTAAGCTTCAAGAGAGAGGAACGTCGGGGAAGCAATTGACCGTTGTATGCGTCGAAGCGACTCATGATCTCGGCACACTCGGCATTAGTAAATTCTCGATTTTGGGAACGGCCGAGTCGGCGGATGTCCCCGTAGGAGATAATCTCATCGAGGTCGTACATGTGGGCGTCCATCACTCCTATAAAAGAAGATCGACAAAAATCAGCAACTCTTAAGAGTTCCGCTATATGATTTAAAAGGAGAAAAGCTCCATTAATGAATCAAGAAATTACAAATGAAATCTTTCAGAGAGCAGAACTCTATTGATGGAATCCTAATAGGGTTCTCTTTAGTTCTCTTTGGATCCTTTTAGAGCAAAGCTCTGCTAAGTGAAACCCTAAATGGGTTTTCTTTAGATCAGGGATCTATTGAGAGCAAGGCTCTGTCAATGAAAATTAATTTAATTTAATTTAAATTGAATTAAAAATTTTACCTAAAAGTTTTAAAGGTTTAACTCGTGGAGTTCTTGAAAATAAAGAGCAGGGCTCTGAGATTCTGAAAGTAAAAATTTTGAAGATGATAATCATCTGTTGAGGGACCAAAGGTCCGATTTATAGGCATTAAGAACACTTTCAACTGCCGAAAGTTGCCGCAACAGTTGGAATTCTGCAACCGCTGCGCTCACGTTTGGGGCCACGTAAGCGCAACGATGGGGGGGCATTTGTTTACCCCAATCAGAGCAAAGCTCTGTTCAAATTTCAAGGCGGGAAACGAAGCAACGCTTTGTTTTCCCCAATCAGAGCAAAGCTCTATTTTGAAAATTAAAGTAAAAATTAAAGTTAAAATAAATGAAGCAATACTTCAGATCCCCTGCGCTATGCGCAGAGCGCCACGTGTCAAAATCAGACACGCCAGCGTAGGGAGCGCAGCGCCCAAGGCAGCGCACTCAATCAGAGCAAGGCTCTATAAAGGAAGCAACGCTTGCAGGCAACTTGCGCTCTGCGCTGCGCGACACGTGTCAGCGCAGTTGCGCTGCGCTCTGCGCTGCGCGGCACGTGGCAGTGCAGTTGCGCTAGCGTAGTGCGCTGCGTGACACGTGTCGAGCGCAGGAGCATTTGTGCCAAACAGAATTAAAATTCCAGTAAGATTTTTCTGTTCTTGTTAAAACAAGAAGATTGTCTTCTGTAAAACATAAGCCCTTGGATCAAAAATCCAACGGAGGGGAAAAATCCCCAAATCACTCAGAGAATGATCTCTTTAACGAATTTAACAAATTAATGGGCACTATATAAAGGCCCCTAGACCCCAATTCCAAAAGACACACAGAGAGACAGAAAAAACACAGAAAAAAAGAGAGAACTCCTCTAAAGAACTTTGAAAAGAATTCAGAAAGGAAAAAGAAGGTAAAACCTTTATAAAAAGAAGAATTTCTTCTGAAAAGATCATTGATCTAAGAACAAGATCAAGGATCTTCAATAAAAAAATATAATAAATAACAAAGGCATTGCCCTTTTTATTAACCATTGGTTATGGAATCTTAAAGAATCTTTTCTTGAATCCAAAATTGGATCAAGATATTAAAATAGTGTCTTGCACTTGCAAATCTGCACTGTTGCGCTCCTGGGTTGGCGCAAGCCACCAGAGAGCGCCACGTGTCAGCACCAGAATAACTTGCGCTATGTGCTTTTAAGATAGAGCATTGCTCTCTGAAATTGGTGCAACTCACCAGAGCGCGCCACGTGTCAGCAGCGCAACAGCGTAGCGCACTGGCGCAGCGCACTGCGCTTGCGCTCACCAGAGCATGACACGTGTCACCTCTACATGCGCTTGCGCTCAATAATTGGCGCAAAGCGCCTGACAGGCCACATGGCCACTGTCAGTTTGATTAATGCACTGTATTATTTACAGAAGGGCCAAGCCCAATTAAAAAGGGCCTAACAGGCCTAATAAAATGCAATGCATTATTTTAAAAATGGCAGAGCCCAGACCAAAACTGATGCTCTGCATCATAAAAATAAAGGGACAGCCCAAATCAAATAGGCCTTACAGGCCAAAATAAAATGCAGTGCATTATTAAACAGGGGCAAAGCCCTAGCATAGGCCTAATAGGCCAAAGACAAATAAAAATGTTGATCATTTTCAACTGGACTTAGCCCAATTCTGGCTGTAAGTCCTCAAATTAAATTGACTGAGCACGAATGCTCTCCTAAATCAATTTACACCCGGTTCGAGGGTACATCTCCGAACTTCTCTGACATTTGTCGTTGTAATCCTTCAACGACGTCAGAGAGGTGACGGGTCCCGACAACCACACATCAATATGGACTTAAGCGTCCTTAAACCAACTCATTGACTTAAGCGTCCTTAAAACTCCTAGACTTAAGCGTCCTTAAACACATGGACTTAAGCGTCCTTAAACCAACTCATGGACTCAAGCGTCCTTAAACTTATGGACTCAAGCGTCCTTAAACTCCCGGACTCAAGCGTTCTTAAACCAACTCATGGACTCAAGCGTCCTTAAACTCCCGGACTCAAGCGTCCTTAAACAAATGGACCCCCATGTCCCTAAACTGGCAATGGACCACCATGTCCCTAAACTGGCAATGGACCCCTATGTCCCTAAACTGGAACAATAGAGCCCAAATACTCTTTTGTCGGATCTAAACGATCCCGTTAAGTTGATCTTAGTCTCAAATTAGACTAACGTATCCTTAACAAACGTTTAAGTTGATCTTAGCCTCAAATATGGCTAACGTGTCCTTAAACCAAAATCTTCAAACAGACTCTAGTTCCAAACTGGACTATAGATCTCCCAATCAACTTTGGTTCAAGGGTACATCTCTGAACTCCTCTGACACCTGTCGTTGTAATCCTTCAACGTCGTCAGAGAGGTGATGGATCCCGACGACCATACATGCAATGGACCACTACGTCCCTAAACTGGAACAATAGAGCCCAAATGCTCTTTTGTCGGATCTAAACGATCCAGTTAAATCAATCTTAGTCTCAAATTGGACTAATGTATCCTTAACAAATGTTTAAGTTGATCTTAGCCTCAAATATGGTTAACGTATCCTTAAACCAAAACCCCAAACCCAAATCTAAGAAAATACGGATTTGGACTAATCCATGTCCTACGGGCGACGACATAAATTAGTCTCCGTATACAATCCACGGGCAACCACAAACAAAACAAATACCCACGACACGAAGTGAAATTCTGGAGAAGGAGAAAATTGTTACCGCGACGCGGTAGCGTAATTAACTGCAGGGGTTTGCGCCTGTAGGGAAGAGCGTCCCCACAATCAAAACCCCCTCAAGCGAGGAGGAATCTGACGAAGTCTGCTACATCGGACGCATCCGTCTAAACCTCCGATACACGGTGCCATAAATCAACTTGGCATCTTCGGAGAGGTGGACGGATAAAACCAAATAGGATCTGCCCCGAATCTCAGGCAAGACGTCCATATCCCGGCCGCCATTCGGAGGGGAACAGGTAGCTAGCCCCCTAACCTTGTATATTTGCTTTGCTAGTTTAGTAATTAGTGCTTACATAAAAGTTTTTTGTTTTCACTTCCATCTTGGCTACGAGTCTTGCGGCGCGACCACTAAGGACCTAAGCGGTTTATAATATTTTAACCTTGACAAAGTCATAAACCGCTAGGGACAAAAAGTATATCGGGAGTTTCAAATATAAAGAAAACTTACCAAGCATGTGTATACCTTCTAGAGTGTGGTGACTTTGGTTGGATTCCATCAAGATTATCACACAATGATAGTTAGGTCCCGATTCCCACTAATGAGTAGGTATTATTTCTGGAAGATTTTCGCTTCACAACTAGCTAACCCATTAGGTGCCTAGAAAGGTGTTAACAGGGTTATGCCTTTGCGAAAATGAGATTATTTAATTAGGTTCGTGCAAAATCATAGGGAGCCTCCCTTAAGTACCGACACTGGCCTGGCTAACCGGTTAGTGAACTTGTAAGGTGTACATGATCTCGACGAGTTCTTCTTTTAGGGTTTGAAGGAGAATTCGAGAAAACAGTGGGAGCCATCCTGATTAGATAAAGTAATTAACCAATCTAATTATGATAGAGTGCACGCTCGGTGTTTTTTTACTCTCTCTGGCAGCAACCATGACTGTCCTTAAACTAAAATTCGTAAACCAAGTTAACTGAACCTTTTTACAAACTATGGCTTTGGATTGTCATGATTCACGACAAAGTCGCATGTATCCCTATAACTCCCACTTTACCCTTTGCATTCTTCAGAACTCTCCGTATCACTACGGATATCCATATTGCTTGGTATGGCCATCTCGTATAGTTATATCGAACTCGAAGAAGTTGCTTCAGTCGAAGATGACCACGGGTTCTAAAGAAAATTGAATTGAATAATTCTGTTGTCTCTTCTTTTTCACCTTCTCTCTAGTTAAGAGTTCTAGATGAGTACACCAGTTATGCTTATTGGATAGTTTTCTTCTAAATTTTAGGCTGGTGCCGAATGGCAGGGAAGTAAGAAAACCAACTAGTCTAAGTATGGTGTACAGAAGGTAAGATGTAGAGACATATAAAGGGATTGACGTGAGCGCAAAAGAAATAACAACTAGTGTCATGAATCCATGTAGTGGAAAATGCATTACTAGGAATACCCAGCCACCCCTTGAAACATTTTATTTAGTGTTTTTATGCAGTTATAATTGAAAACTGTTTCCCAATTAATTCTGACTCCTAGGTATATATATACCGGATTGGTATCTCACATCTGTTGGGCGTTGTAAATGCTGAGAAGGAGTATAATATTGGAATATGGGTGATTTAATCCTTAATATCGAAATTCATAGCAATTGTTGATATTGGATTAAATCACCTGGTTTTGCCTAACGGCAAATATTTGGTTTTGAATAACCGTTGTTATGCATCAATTTTTAAAAATAATATATTTGTCTCTTTATTTAATAAAGTGAGATATATATTTAGAAAAATATGTTTACCTTTATCAGTTGAGCATAAGTTAAGGTGTATTGAATAACGGTGTAGACATTTTTAACCAAAATACAGTTCTCAATTTACAATACACAGAGTTTGAGTTAGTCTACTCTTGGGACGTATAAATGGTAATGTATGTTGTCCGGTGTCCTTATGGACAAGGGGTTAGTACTCTTACTTCATTTTGATTTACCTATGAGTTCTTTGGTTTGTGACACACATTAGTTGAAATGCCGAATCCAAAAATTTAAGAAGTTCATAGGTATTAAGAGTAAAGTATAGAATCAAACGTTGGAAATATCAAGATTCTTCAAAATGATCGAAAATGTTGATACTTATGTTAGGCATTCTATCCACTACTACAAATAGGGGTTGCCCATACGGATAAATCCCTAGGCGCAAACTTCTGCCCCTACGGCTATGTTCGTAGGGGCACAAAAATACGCCGTAGGTGCACACGCCACAGGTGCAAGTCTTAGCCTTAAACATGCCCCTACGGCGAAATATTTGCCCCTACGGTTTAATACGTAGGTCTATTGGTCCCTACAGATTTCACCGTAGGGACAAAATATTTATTTAATTTATCGGTTTATAAAATAAAATAGTTGCCCCTCCGGATAAATCCGTAGGGACAAATATATGCCCCTACGGCTTAAGGCGTAGGTACAGATGTGTAGGGGCAAAATACCAGTATCCTGATATTTTGTCCCTACGGGTAAATTTGTAGGGGTAAAGCTAAGCCCCTACGGATTACTCCGTAGGGACAAGCCTAACCCCTGATACTGAGTCTATAGGGTCAAAATATCAGGTATCCTGATATATTGTCCCTACGGATAAATGTGTAGGGGCAAAGTTGGACCTTATGGATTAAACGGTAGGTGCAACATTTATACCTACGGATTAATCCGTAGGGACATATTAGCAGGGTTTTTTTAAAAAAAGGGCTGCCTGTTTTTTCTCGTCCTGTGCACAATAATATATACATCATATATGAAAGTAATCAACAAGCAGAATATATACAGCAATATTCATAATCAACATCTCACGCATAATATATAAATGAAATCAACAAGCAGAATACGATATCAATCTAAATCAATATGAACACCCCCAATATCGTCTAAAATATATACAATATGTATCATATAAGTAAATACATGTTTAAAATATAAAAATCAAAAAGCTACCCTAGCTCGGTCCAGCTCCACCTCTGATAATCGCCGTAATCTGGCGCATCTGCTCCTCGGATAAACCCTGAGTCAACAACTCGAGCAATGCAGACGGTGCGGGAGTCTGAGCAGGCTGTGGAGCTGGTCTGCGCAACCGCAGCCGAGGTAGTGGCTTGCGGAGTCGCAGCTGCGGGAGTCTGAGCGGGCTGTGGAGCTATAGGAGCCGAAGGAGATGCATGTGGAGCCTCAGCCGAAGTACCCTGTCGCGTCTGTTCAGTTTTGCGTGTAATAAACAAGTAAGAACTGTGTATTAGTCGAATTCGTATCATTATCAGGTTATTGCGAAACCCTAATATATGAATACTTAGGGACTTAGGCCTCGTTTGGATATCTAGTTTGGAAAACCGTAGTTTATTTTAATTAGACAATTCTATGTGTGTATGATTAATCAAAGCTAAGTCTACAACCAAATAAGCCCAGGCTACGTACTAATATTGGATATATTGCTATCTATAATATGACATAATATTTTACTATTAAGTAGTATACATACCATCATCTCCGTCAACTCCTGGACGGTGGCCTTCAAGGTGTCAAGTTCTTGCTCTAGACGTCGCTCACGGGAGATAGAGGAAGTAACCGCCGGAGTGGAGTCCAATCTCATATGGGCCCTGCTAGGACCCAGTCCCCGGCCTCTCTCCCAACCTCCGTGGTGCTCTCCATGTGCGGCGTCTAGGACTAGGGTCAGCAGCATCGGATCATTCTGTCCAGTAAAATCGATCCCCGATGCCTCGGCCTGCTCAGCCATCCGCTCCTATACCCACATTAACCAGTAAAATATAAGTATATAATTTAAATTTGAACTTTTCAAAACAAAAATTTCAAATAGGGGTTGAATAAATATTAACACTTACGCAATACTCCTGGGTAGCGGTGTCGGGGTATCGAAGCTCGCCCATGGCGGGATCTGTCGAGGTGCCGTGGACGGCAAGATACTCGGATAGCACGCTCGGTATACCACCCTGCGCCAGGGTCTGAGCTCTCTGCAATTCGCCAAAAATTTATATTTATTATAAAATAACTCTTAAGTTTACATTATATTAAAATAGATCTATTGTAATTTACCGATGCCTCCATGGCACGAGTAATATTCCTCGAGCCACCTGTATAAGTGGGGCGACCCCTCTTCGCCGATTTCCTATTCTCTTTATTTTGATCCACTTGTTTCTGCACAACACATTCAGATTTAGTTTTCTAATTAAGCAACACAAAAAAATAAATTATATACTAAACAATGAATTACATTTAAAATACATATCTGTTTGCGCTGAGAGTCGAAATATTGGTACAATAAAGACCATGTATCTACGTCAACTCTCGCAAATGCCGGAGTATATAGGAGTGCCGCTCTCTCTGCCTCGGGGGTCGCCATCCACAGGGAATAACAGTCGATCTTTAGCTCGTTCCTATTGTATCGGATCTTCGATTGCATGTTCTTCATCAGGCCATGGTACAGAGCATGAAGATCGAGCACCCTCCTAGGTTGATCAGGGTCGGGTACAGACTGAAAATCGTAATCCAACCGCAAATACAAAAAAAAACAATGTTATTAAATTGCAAGTGTTAATAATAAATATATTGGATAAATCAAATGAAAATATATATTAATACCCGAGCCTGATCCCAGAAGAGGGCGAATGAGCGCCGGTGCTGGTCGCCCCACTCAACGTGAAGTGGATACTTCTTCACGAGGCGGCTCTCGTCCCCCACATACCAGCCGAACCTCTCGGCATAATCGTCGGTATAGAGATAATCAGGGGTAAAGAAGAGGGGTGTTTCCCCCAATCAGAGCAAAGCTCTGTTTTGAAATTAAAAATTCAAAAATTGAAGTAACGCTTCAGATCCAGCGCTAGGCACGCTGCGCGCCACGTGTCAAACATGCATGCGCTAGCGCCAGGTGCGCTGCGCCCTAGGCAATGCACCATGTGTGCGTTAGCGCTAGGCGCGCTGCGCGCCACGTGTCAAACACGGGTGCACTAGCGCAGGCTGCACTGCGCTCTGAGCAGCGCACCACGTGCAAAGCATGGGTGCGCCAGCGCTGGAATTATAAAATTCCCCACCGTTAGATCAAAAGATCTATTAATAATGATAAATCATTAATTAATCAGAATTAAAATTCTGTTAAGATTTTCCAATCTTGTTAAACAACAAGAAGATTGCATTCTGTAACACAGAAACCCTACGATCAAAGATCCAACGGTGGGAAACATCCCCAAATCAATCAGAGAAAGATCTCTTTAACTAATTTAACAAATCAACTTGCCCTATATAAAGGCCCCAAGACTTCAAGTCTGAGATATAGAAACCCCCTATAAACTTTGAAAAATTCAAAGAAAGAGAGCAATCTTGAAAGAAGATTATTTTTTCAAGGTAAAGATGATGAATGATGAACACAGAGATGAAATCATCTCATAAAAAGAAGAACTATCTTCTTAAAAGATCATAGATCTACAAAGACCAAAGTCTTACACAAAAAAGATCAAAAGATCTCATCACATAATAAAAGAAGAACATATTCTTCACACAGAACATTGATCTATAAAGGCAAAGCCCTTTCAAAATTAAGAACAATTGTTCTTGAATCTTGAGACAAAGTCTATTTTAAAAGAACATAAATTTGTTCCCAGATCATAAAAAATTGATCAAATGCGCTTTGCGCTATTGAACTGCGCCTTGCGCTCTAGAACAGCGCTTCTGCGCTCTCTGGACCGGCGCTTAGCGCCAAAATGCGCACGTGTCAACCACGTATGCAACTTGCGCTTTGCGCTTCTGAAATAGCGCACTGCACTCATGGGCTAGCGCTCAGCGCCAAGCGCACCATGTGTCACTCACGTGTGCGCCACTAAGATGAAAGCGCAATGCGCTCATAAATTAGCGCTCAGCTCTCATAAACTGGCGCAATGCGCCCATCATCTGGCGCTTAGCGCCAAGAGCGATACGTGTCCTTCACATGTGCGCTACTTGGCAGAAGTGCATTGTGCTCTTTGACTGGCGCAAAGCGCCTAGCGCGCCACGTGTCGCTCCAATAGAACATAAATTGTTCTTTAATAAGCCAGAGCTCTAATGAATACTCTGCATTCAATACAAGACAAAAATATTGTCAGAAGGGTCAAGCCTAAATAAAGGCTCAATAGCCAGAATAAAAATGTTAAACATTTATTGGACTTAGCCCAATATTGGCCATAAGTCCTCAACTTATATTTAATTGAACACATCTGCTCATGAATATTTCAACAGATCTTAATCCCAAATTGGACTACAGATCTTTCAACCAACTCACACCGGTTCGAGGGTACATCTCTTTACTCCTCTGATATTTGTCGTTGTAATCCTTCAACGTCTTCAGAGAGGTGACGGGTCCCGACAACCATACATTTCATAGACTATGACGTCTTTAAACCGGACTGTAGGGTCCTTAAACTCACGGACTACGATGTCCTTAACCTGGACTGTGGGGTCCTTAAGCCCATAAACTATGACGTCTGTAAACCGGACTGTGGGGTCCTTAAATTCACGGACTACGATGTCCTTAACCTGGACTGTAGGGTCCTTAAGCCCAAGGACTATGATGTCCTTAACCTCGGACTGTGGGGTCCTTAAACTCACAGACTACGATGTCCTTAACCTCGGACTGTGGGGTCCTTAAGCCCATGGACTATGATGTCCTTAACCTCGGACTGTGGGGTCCCTTTAAACTCACGGACTATAATGTCCTTAACCTCAGACTGTGGGGTCCCTTTAAACCCACGGACTATGATTTCCTTAACCTTGGACCACCATGTCCTTAAACTGGTAATCGACCGCAATATTCCTAAACTAAATAATAGAGTTCAAATGCTCTTTTGTTGGATCTAAATGATTCTGTTAAGTTGATTTTAGTCTAAAATTAGACTAACGTATCCTTAACAAACGTTTAAGTTGATCTTAGTCTCAAATGAGACTGACGTATCCTTAAACCCAAACCAAAACCCAAATCTAAGAAAATACGGATTTGGACTAATCCACGCCCTACGGGCGACAACATAAATTTGTCTTCGTATACAATCCACGGGCAACCAAAAACAAAACAAATACCCACGACACGAAGTGACCATCTGGAGAAGGAGAAAGTTGTTACCGCGATGCGGTAGCGTAATTAACTGCAGGGGCTTGCGCCTGCAGGGAAGAGCGTCCCCACAATCAAAAACCCCTCAAATGAGGGGGAATCTGACGAAGTCTGCTACATCGGCCGCATCCATTTAAACCTTCGATACACGGTGTCATAAATCAACTTGGCATCTTCGGAGAGGTGGACGGATAGCACCAATTGGCATCTGCCTCGAAATTCAGGCAAGACGTCCGCCGCGTCTTCGCGTGTCTTTCGGCGGGGAACAGATTCCGGCACGCCCGGTGGGACCTTTTCCTCTTTCCACTCCACACTTCGTGTGTCGTGTTCACGAACGAATCGCGGTTTGATAATGGTTGCCCTTGAGTTCGAGATACTAAGATTTGGTGTCTTACTTGGTGCAGAAAACGAAAGATCAATGGCTTCTACTTGCACGAAGTGTTCCAGTTGCAATTGCAACTCGCGTTCTGCCTCATCTGGAGGCATAGCTTACGGGCCCCGAGCGGCCTCCATCTTCGCTATGCCGATAGAGCAGGTGACGCAGGCTACCACCGGTTTGTTCTTCGGGACCATGCTCCCACCAGTGAGCATTAACATCCCGCTGCTGCAAGAAGCACAAAAGAAGTCGGTCTTTGGTCGGTTTATAACTACCGTGGCCCCTCTCAACGGGTCGCCCAAGTCCAATGCCTCAGTTTTCAGCAAACTGGGCCAAAGCTCGAGTGGGCACATGAAGAAGCCCGCGATACTTGAAGCGGCCATCCCGAAGCGGATAGCCATTCCTACTCCTAAAGTCGACAAGGCAGCTTCCCCTGCTAAAGGGTCGGTCTTCACAAGACTGTCCGTTTCAGCTCCTACTCTATGAGAAGTCATGAAGGCTGCTTTCCCTGTTCGAAAGTCGGCCTTCGCAAGACTGACTATCCCCTCTCAACGGACGTCAGTCTTCGACCGGCTAGCACCAATAACAGCCTCTCCTCAAAACAGGGGGCATGACAAAGCCATCCCTATATACGAACCAACACCATCTGCGCGACATGCTCGCCGTCGTCATGGGCGCCGAGTACGGAAGGCTGGGGGCAGCTCTCCGTATGGATTTACTCCACCAGCTCTAACGGTGGAGATCGATGCTACTGTTCCAACCAGGAACAAATTTGAATTGCTGAACAAGATGCGCAGGAACTCTCCTACCGTCGTACTGAAAAGATCTCCTCAACCCGTGGAGAATGTTACAGAAACGAAGCCGGAGCGGTCCCCTCAGCGGCTGTCCTCCAAAATTTACAAGGTCTGGCGACAGGTTCAAGACTCAGTAATTGATCAAGATTACTTTCGCCGACCCAAAAATCTCAAAGCTCAGCAAGAAAAGAGCCATCTTGAGGTACCACAGAAAATGTCATCCGTCTGGGTGCCCACTGCAACGGCTCCCTCAACGTCAACCGCCCAAAAGAGAAAGGGGCCAGGGAAAGCCCTTGTGAACGTAGCGAACCGTAAAAGCGCCGAATCCGAACGCCCCAAGTCTGGGGGCATAATGGTGTATACAGTTTATATGGCTTCCGGAAAAGAGGAAAGCCGTGCTTCGATGAGTCACCGACCGCTCACCCGATCCGTGACAAAAGCCTAGGAGCAACAACAGAAGCTTCAGGAAATGCTAACGCAAATGGCCGCACTCACCGGGCCAAAAAAAATCCCGGAGGCGTCATCAGAGCAGCGTCATGAACAAGAAAACGATGCTGACTCCCTCCGCAGAGTCCTCGAAAAGAAGGACAAAGAGGCATCGGAACAAGCTGCCAACATAAAATGAATGACTTTTCTCTTCCAAGACATGGTCGGGATGATGTTACAGCCAGAACCTCCAGCTGAAGACCCTCCAATCATCATTGAAGACGACAGAGGGGAGACGTCAAATCCTCTGCCGGTTCTGTCAGCAGCCAAGGAGGAAACCATCTCAAAAGCCATGATCGATGATTATATAGCTCAATAAATACGAGCTCACCGAGCGAACAAAGCGGCTGGCTAAGTTGTCAAGACTGGACGACCCTATCCGGGCTGGTATGACCAAATAAGTTACCCCCCGGGATATAAGATCCCTAAATTTCATGTATACAAAGGGACGGGCAATCCTCACCAGCATGTCGCCCAGTTTAGGGCTCTATGTGGCAACACCGGAGGTGATGATAAATTGCTAAAAATCTCCAATTCGTCGGCAGCTTGTTGGAAACGACATTCGAGTGGTACTCTGAACTTCCCAACGACTCCGTCAAGACATTTGCGGAGATGGAGCTGTTATTTACGCAAAGATTCATGAGTGCTAGTGAACGTACCCCGATAACGGAATTGATCAATGCCAGGGTGAAGCCAGGCGAGACATGGGTTCAATACGCAATACGATGGCGGAATCTGTGGTCAAAATGCGAGCAGCGCATCGAAGAAGCGCCTACGGTAGGCATGTTCGTGGGTACTCTCGACCCTCAAGCGACCATCTCGCAATTCATGATGTTCTTCAAGCTGACCATGTTCCAGGCCTTGATTGACAAGTTGGCCTAAATGGACCAGATGGGCCATAGACCATCTCCTTCAAAGCCGGACCCTCGGAACGAAAAGGGGAAAAGGAAAAGCAACTTTTGTTGCCACTACTCAATAACAGCCGAGCAACTTAAAGCCGGTTGTTCGCCAAAACAACATGCGTCCACGCCCATCCCTCAAGGAAAGACTGGGACGTCCTTACTCGTTTCCCCAAGATAAAACGAGGAGACTGTTCGAGCTGGCAGTGCGCAACAGGCTCATAAATTTGCCGGATCCAAAACGTCCATTGCAGCCAGGTGATGTCAACAATCCTAATTACTGCCCTTACCACCAAGCAGTAAGCCATCCAATTGAAGATTGCTTCATCTTCAAAGGCTGGATTGAAGACCAATACCAACAAGGCAAGTTCGCATTATCCGAAAACTGGAAGGTGAACCCGCCACAACCTCACACCCCTGAAAAAGTGGACGTGCCGGGGGCATCGTGCTCATTCATAAGGGAAGCCCCATGGGAAGTTGTTCTTTCGGCAAAGACGAAAAGAATATTGAAGGATCTCCAAACGTGTCCGGCAATCAGGTTGAAAAATCCACTGGAACTCGAGATCGTCGAGGGAATGCTGAAACCATGCCCAACTACAAAAATTGGTGGTGATAGTCAAAACGCTCGCACCCAGCCGTCAAAGTCTTCGAATAAGAAGAAGAAGACCCAAAAGCCCGTGAAGCTTGATAACAAGCGCACAGACCTGCTAAAACAGATTGACGCTCTGAAAGAATATAACCAGAAGGCGCGGACCCTTGTCACACTCCAAGAATTTCTCAACAATATCCTTGAGGACGGAGATGACGACAATGGAGAAGACTCGTCGGATGAACCTGAGGATTATGTGACAAGCTGCCATGTGATCTCTCATTCGTTGATAAACGGTGAAGAAGCTCCCGACGCAAAGAAATTGGGGGCAAATCCTCAGCCGAAACTTCTAGGGCCATCGGACGAAATGATTGATACATTCCTGAACGAAGCTCTTCTGAAAAGCAAAGCTGATCGAGAGCGCAAAATGGCCATATTTGAAAAAACCGAACACCGGCGACTAGACGAAAAGGTTAAAACACCCCAACCAGACCGAGGCATGCCTGCGACAGATAAAAGCAGGTTCAAGACAAGGAAAAGGTTCACCAGAGCCAAATCGATGGGAATGAAGTTGCCCTCTTTCAAAGGAAATTCTTCTGGCGGTGTACATCTTGATGAAGCGGATATACATCCTAACTTCTGCTTATACCATCAGAAGATTGCACACCCTACCGAGGAGTGCATAGCCTTTAAAAACTGGTGGCAGGGATATGTTGCCTACCGATAACACGTTCAACAAGTGAAGCGCAAGACTCGTCAGGAACAAAAAAGTACGACAGATGAGCGCGAAAGAGCTGCTGGTAACTGTCACATAGCCGACACCAAGGGATCGCAAGTTATCACCTTCAGAAGCGACTCTGACGAAGAAATCGCCCTCAGCCCTCTCTCCAAGGAATCCACCTCCGACACAAAACATGCGAAGATTTGCGGCAAAATCTAGCTGCGTAATTGTACGTTGACTTATGACCGAAACGTCGTTAAACTACTACCAACCCGCGGCATCCTCAGGCTGACGTGGTAAAAAAACGGTAGGTACATAAGCGAGATGGGCACGGATGAAAACCTGAAAGGGCTCCGTGAGTAAAAACAGCAGGGCTACCGGCGAGTTTTGTGAAAACCCGAAAGGGCGCAATCTCGTTAAAAGACACTTGCAAGGTCCTCTCGACCTTGTGAGGAGAAACCACCTGCGTGAGATCCTTACGACTCATAAAGGAGAAACACACTTAGGGATCCCCACGATTCCTAAGGAGAAATTACACTTGCGAGATCCTCACGACTCGTAAGGAGAACCCTCTTATGAGACCCTCACGGCTCATAAGATTCGAAAGTCTTAAGCTACAGGGATCTGAACCCGTACTTAAGCAGTTACCACAACCTCCAATTCTACCCTACAAGCGGTTCAGTATTGACCCTTATATACAATCCATGGGCATGAATAAACATTTCCCTAACAAAGACCCATCCGTGACTAGGGATATGTTTGCACAGTGAACAACCCTTGTAAGTCCTCTCGACTTATAAGGAGAAAGCACTTTTGTAAGATCCTTACGACTTACGAGAAGCCATACACTTAGGAGTCCTCATGATTCCTAAGGAGAGAACGCACCTACGAGATCCTCACGACTCACAGGCAGAAAAACATTTATGAGACCCTTACGGCTCATGAAGTCAAAAGCTTTAGTCGACAGGATCCTAACCCTGTTCGCTAAGCCACCTTTGTTCAACATTGACAGAGGCAAATGATGATTCGCTCCTGGGAATATCCCAGTTATAGCGGTGCTAATGCCGAAATCGGTGTCTAATTCTAAGCTTGCAGTAAGAAGCTAGCGAGCCACACATGCATACGAAATAGCCGAAATGATGGGGCAACTAGCAACAAAATCTGCAAGTAAAAATGTATGCATACAAAATAGCCGAAATGATTGGGCAGCTCGCAATAAAAAGCAGCGAGTAAAAATAAAATAAATAGCCGAAATGATTGGGCGCCGCTAAAAATAGCCGAAATGATTGGGCAATCGCGACCTTCGCGATATAAAAACTGAAATGATAGAGCATCGCGGAAAGAAATAAAAAAAAATTCTGAAAGAGTGAAACTTTTGCCCTACAGGTGATATCACATCAATCCCTGTATACAATCCAGGGACGCAAACAAAGAGAGAACCATACCTTCCCCCCAGGCTCCATCAGAAAGAGAGCCAAGTCTCGACGGCCACATCTACAGCTTGGAGACCTACAACAGCGCTCTTCCTCTTTCCAGCAGGGTTCGGACGCGAAAATCAATCACGGAACCACGGTATAGTCCCTAGTTCCAAATCTTAACGGCAATATCTACAGCCTAAAAATCAGCAACGGTGATCCTCCTCATTCCAGCAGGATTTAGACACTGCAATCAAATCTGGAGCTACGACAAAGTATCTAGTTCCAAATCTCGACGGTTCACAGACAACCTAGAGACCATCTCGATATTCGTCTCATTACAGCAGACGCAACGTCAACGATGTCGAACAAAGTGGAGTGATGGCAAAATTCCAGCTCCACCTCAGCATTCGTCTCGTTACACCAGACGCAATGTCTACAACGGCGTTCCTTCGCAGTTCGGCAGGATGCAGATGCAACGTCAACAAAAGACCTCACGGTCAAAACAAAGCGGAGTGACGGCAAAATCCCAGCTCCACCTCAACATTCGTCTCGTTACAGCAGACGCAATGTCAACAACAGCGTTCCTCCGCAGTCCAGCAGGACGCAGATGTAACGTCAACGAAAGACCTCACGGTCGAAACAAAATGGAGTGATGGCAAAATCCCAGCTCTACCTCAGCATTCGTCTCGTTACACCAGACACAATGTCTACAACGGCGTTCCTTCGCAGTCCGGCAGGACGCAGATGCAACGTCAATAAAAGACCTCACGGTCGAAACAAAGCGGAGTGACGGTAAAATCCCAGCTCCACCTCAACATTCGTCTTGTTACAGCAGACGCAATGTCAACAACGGCGTTCCTCCGCAGTCCAGCAGGACGCAAATGCAACGTCAACAAAAGACCTCATGGTCGAAACAAAGCGGAGAGACGGCAAAATCCCAACTCCACCTCAACATTCGTCTCGTTACAACAGACGCAATGTCAACAACGGCGTTTCTCCGCAGTCCAGCAGGACGCAGATGCAACGTCAATAAAAGACCTCACGGTCGAAACAAAGCGGAGTGACGGCAAAATCCCAGCTCCACCTCAGCATTCGTCTCATTACAGCAGACGCAATGTCAACATCGGCGTTCCTCCGCAATCCAGCAGGACGCAGATGCAACGTCAACAAAAGACCTCACAGTCGAAACAAAGCGGAGTGACGGCAAAATCCCAGCTCCACCTCAACATTCATCTCGTTACAGCAGACGCAATGTCAACAACGGCGTTCCTTCGCAGTCCAGCAGGATACAGATCCAACGTCAACAAAAGACCTCACGGTCGAAACAAAGCGGAGTGATGGAAAAATCCCAGCTCCACCTCAGCATTCGTCTCGCTACACCAGACGCAATGCCAACAACGACGTTCCTTCGCAGTCCAGTAGGATGCATATGCAACGTCAATGAAAGACCTCACGGTCGAAACAAAACGAAGCGAAGGCCAAATTCCTAGCTTCAAAGACTTGACGGTAACTCATGTAAAACCTGAAAGACCATTGGAGATCATCTCACACCAGCGCGGAGTGGTCACCACCTCGACGTTCGCCTCGATACAGCAGACGAAATGTCACTACAGCGTCCTTCCTCCAACAGGATTCGGACACGCTAAAACAAATAAAGCAAAGTCCGAATTCCTAGCTTCAGGGTCTTGACGGCAACTCATATAAAACCTGAAAGACTATCGGAGATCATCTCACGCTAGCACGGAGTGGTCACCACCTCGACGTTCGTCTCAATACAGCAGACGAGATGTCACTACAGCGTTCTTCCTCCAGCAGGATTCAGACACGACATCACCAAACGGAGCCACGGCAAAATCCCTAGTTTCAAGCCTCGACGGTTCACCAACAACCTAAAGACAACCGCGACATTCGTCTCGATACAGCAGACGCAATGCCAGCAAATGAAGCGAAGGCCAAATTCCTAGCTTCAGGGTTTTGACGGCAACTCATATAAAACCTGAAAGACTGTCGGAGATCATCCCACGCTAGCGCGGAGTGGTCACCACCTCGACGCCCGTCTCGATACAATAGACGCGATATCAACCCAGCGTTCTTCGTCCAACAAGATGTAGACGCGACACCAACAACAGAGCCACGGCAAAATCCCTAGTTCCAAAGCTCGACGGTTCACTAACAACCTAAAGACAACCGCGACATTCGTCTCGATACAGCAAACGCAATGCCAGCAAACGAAGCGAAGGCCAAATTCCCAGCTTCAGGGTCTTGACGGCAACTCATATAAAACCTGAAAGACTATCGGAGATCATCCCACACCAGCGCGGAGTGGTCACCACCTCGACGTTTGCCTCGATACAGCAGACAAGATGTCACTACAGCGTCCTTCCTCTAACAGGATTCGGACACGCTAAAACAAATGAAGCAAAGGTCAAATTCCTAGTTTTAGGGTCTTGACGGCAACTCATATAAAACCTGAAAGACTATCGGAAATCATCCCACACCAGCGCGGAGTGGTCACTACCTCGACATTCGCCACGATACAGCAGACGAGATGTCATCACAACGTTCTTCCTCCAACAGGATTCGGACACGCTAAAACAAACGAAGTGAAGGCCAAATTCCTAGCTTCAGGGTCTTGATGGCAACTCATATAAAACCTGAAAGACTATCGGAGATCATCCCACGCTAGCGCGGAGTGGTCACCACCTCGACGTTCGTCTTAATACAGCAAACGAGATGTCACTACAGCGTTCTTCCTCCAGCAGGATTCAGACGCGACAATCAAACATCAGAGCCACGACAAAATCCCTAGTTCCAAACCTCGACGGTTCACCAGCAACCTAGAGACAACCACGACATTCGTCTCGATACAGCAGACGCAATGCCAGCAAATGAAGCGAAGGCCAAATTTCTAGCTTCAGGGCCTTGACGGCAACTCATATAAAACCTGAAAGACTATCGGAGATCATCCTACTCCAGCGTGGAGTGGTTATGACTCATCGAGGCTCTCCAAAATGAGCCTAACCTCAAGTAAAAAGCGCCATGGCAAAATTCCTAACGCTTGCTTTTCCGACGGTCAAACTTCCTAGGAGGATTGCTTGAAGACGTCTTGTCCAGCCCCCGAAGGGATCAGAGACACGACAGTCGTAAGGATACTCGAACGGCAAGATTGTCTATCGAGGAATACATCAGCCATCGCGACGGTACGACGGACAAAACCCTAGTACCACAAACCCTAACGGACCTCTGTCATAAAGAGCAGAGGTTAACTGTGACGTTAGGACATTCTTGCGAGAACTGCTCGATTCGTCTCGACTCGTGAGGAAATTAGTGTCTTTTAGGGAACTTCTTGATTCGTCTTGACTCGTAGGGAAAAGCCTTAGGCAATGGGGATAAGAACCGGTTTCCTAAGCACTGGGGCCCGGCAAGTCGGTCCAGAATGGACTCTTTCATACTATTCACGGGCCACACTCTCCAAAGTCGAATCTCGACAAAGAGGGAAACAACCGCGTACGGGTCCTCCCGACTTGTAGGAGGGAAAATTCTCTTGTGAGATCCATACGACTTATAAGGGAAAACGCACTTAGGAATTCTCATGATTCCTAAGGAGAAAATGCACCTACGAGATCCTCTCGACTCGTAGGGAGAAAAGTCTTTATGAGACCCTCACGGCTCATGAAGTTGAAAAGTCTTAGGTAGCAGATCTGAACCTGCTTCCTAAGCCGTCACTACCTCTCGAAGAAGCCAAAACAAGATGCTCACTCTATCATCTGCCGGCTATGCTTATTAAAATGACATGCTGATAAAGAAAGCAAAGAGATGACACAAGACATTGCGAAAGAAATGTATCTTTTATTCATGAATTCAATTGGGTACAAAATACATCACATGAAAGAATAAAAAGATGGATACATTTTATTCAAAATTACAAATGGTACAAAAAAAAATTATTGAGAGGGAAGCGCTTTCAATAGTCCGATCAGCCGCTCATGCACTTTCCTCAGCCCCCTTTCTTGATCAGCTGTCGCGGCCAATTCTGCTTCAACTTGGGCTCGTTGCTGCAAGTAAGACGAAAGTTGCTCATCAACGACCCGCCGAGCTGCCTCACGACTCTGTGCATCCTGCTCGATGAGGTCGAGCTTCTGCCTCAGCGTTAACCCATCGGAAATACATCATAGAAGGCTCTCAAAGATGGTTTTCAACTGCACAGCATTGGCGTCAACCTGAGCATGCAATCGGGCAGATTCGCTCGAAGTCTCTTCACATTCCTTATGCTTTAAGGCCGCTTCTTGTTCAAGATGGCGGAAGTAAGGAGTGCTCTGTTCAACCCACGCAGCCCGTTGAGTGTTCACAGCCAGGACCTCTGGAGCAGGACGTCCGACCTCGAGCTCATGCAGGCAAGCCTTAATCTTCCTGTAGTGATTAACCCAAAACTCAATGACGCCCTCACTATGAAAGTTCACGAGCGTCGCCAGTATAGGGTTAACCTTCGCGGCAAAATCCGCAGCGAATGTGGGAGTCTCTACGTCAAGCTCCTCAATATAGTCGCTCAACATGCGCAGACTATTCGCAGCGCCTTTCGAGAATGCACGACGAGAAAAGGGGCCTGCTGGTATTGTGATGCGAGACTCGAACGGAGCTAGAGTCGACGTGATTGCTGCAAAATAAATCATAGTCGGATGTCGGCTCAAGAAATAAAGAAAATGCACGAACAATAGAGTCTACTATACCGGCTGCAACAGGGGGCAGAGCTGGGAGTACTGGTGGCGTAACGATACCCTCGTCCCCTCCTTCAATTTGTAAGGCTACAAGCAATACAAAGAAGAATTAGCAATAATATGACTGCCCGTTAAAGAAAGGACGTCGTTTAGAAAAGATACTCACCGACACCAGCAGGCGGACTAATCTCTGACTGGAAAGAGAAGTGTGGGTGCAGCACCTGATACAGGTGATCAAAAAGGACTCCTGCAAGGACGCGGTAATGCAATGTCAGTACATAAATTATACGGCCTAGAAATAAGACTGATGGGTCACAAATCCGCACCTTCCAACATCTGAGATGGTACGAGAGAAGGTAGAGGAGTGGCCACCGTCAAAGCGGTAACTGATGGCATTGCCTCGGGTAGCGTAATCTCAACGCTTGCGACACCAGCATTAAAAATGAGATAAATACCGTCAGGAAAGATTGAAAGGGATTGCAGAATAAAAAAAAATAATGACCCAAAATCTACCTGGTGAGTCGCCGGTCGGAACCGCAACAAGGGCGTCACTTGATATAGCGACTGTTTCACCCTCTTCCGGCAAGATGGTCTCACCTCCCGTCACCTCATCCCCTGACTCTACGAGAGCCATTGTAACTCTTGCGACTCCAGGAGATGGCAAAGAGCCGCAGGCGGAAAGAATGATGATTGGGGCGGTGCCCGACTCTTGAGAGGGAGCGGCCACCTCGGGCTCAGCAATTGTAGCCACTCACCCGCCGCTACCTCGAGCTCGACAATGGTAGTCATCTCACCTACCGCCATCTCGGGCTCGGCGATCGTGACTGTCTCACCCACCGCTACCTCGAGCTCGGCAATTGTAGCCATCTCGTCTACCGCTGCCTCGGGATCGGCAATCATGGCTACCTCCTCTACCGCTACCCCAGGCTCAGTGGTCGCCGCCACTTCTTCGATAAGACTCGGCCCTGCAAGATAGGATATGTGAGAACTGAAAGTTAAAACTTTGACAACAGAACCCAATGTCACATTGTCTTGAGTTGGTCTTCCGATTGCTTCCAAAGCCGCACGTGCTGCTCGTCTGTGGGCGGTGGACAAGGCAGCCGGAGTATCTTCTGAAGAAGTAGGGGCAGGGATAGCGGTGCTCGAACCTGCACCCACGGCTAGGGCAGCACCACGCTCCCTTGCCGCGCGCATTATGTTAGTGTATATGCCCTAGAGGCCATTACTGTATCATACTAGTTTGTATATTACTTGATGGAAGCTTGGGATATTCACCTTGTATAAATAATCTTGCTCAATATAGTAGTATGCTACTTGGTTTGTTTCTACTTCAATGTGTACTTGTGTTTATTTCAGTATATCACTTATACGCATTAGTGGAGCCCTTAGGATCTTTGCTTGATTACCAGCGTTGTGATGGCAGTCACACTAGTGGGGGCTGGGTAATCTATAAGCACATCCTTATACAGGTCCCTAGTCGTAGGACTATCGAGACAGGGCATCGATACTCCGGAGTAGACTAGCGTATGCGCTTCTCATCCCAGTGTGGGAGATGGTCTGTCCCACAGCCATCAGTACGTCGTACTGGAGATAGTATACGGGTGCTCGTTGGGTTACGAGTACACTGGACAGGACTCATCGGGAACTGACAGGTTGGTATTATACCTATCGTCAGTTATCAGTTCCCAGGTGACATGAGTACAGCTTAGTCCGCTGACTTGACACTGGCACTTCGTCTCGAGTGTGTTCCCACTGCACTTTGATCACTACCCTACCACGGCTCAAAGGAGTCGTGCAAACAGGTGGTGGTTGGGTGCAGTCCCGAAGCACTTGAAGGCAGTGACGGTTAGACAGGATTCGTCTCTCCCGGTATTGGGGGTTGACATCGCGCTGTGTCTAGGAGAGCCATTACACGAGTAGTCCCTGGCCAGGGCAAGCGAGATATACTGGTAGGTTCCAGTGTTATCTCAGGATGTTTTGGGCTTCACTCCGACACGACTTGTACCGCTATTGGGGGACTGACGTTTTACCGCCCCCTAGGCCCGACATGCGATGTATCAGATGAACAGACCGGACTGTACGGAGACTGTCACATTCAGACTCAGTAGGAGTACAGATGGGGTTTCACCTCGTCAGCCTTCTTGTCGACATCTACCTGGGGACCGTTACGCACAGCTAGTGCCGCTTGCGGTCTGTGGTTAAACCCACTGCCAGCGTAGTGTCGAGTCTTTAGAGTCCCACACAGAGGGTATTCGCCTCTGGGCAAAACAGAGTAGAGGTCGCATGGTTTTGCGACAGGGTTCGTTCTCATCCGCGCACTTGTGCACGTTTGGAGTCCGGACGGATATTACCGTCTGGCTCTGGTTTGAGTCAGATACTGGTATATGTTTTTGGGGTTGCTTTTATCTCTCAGTATTCATGTTCCTCGGAACAAGGATGCAGGTGTGTATGCACGGTTATTTGAGGAAGAGGAAGAGGGTTTTCATTAGGGTTTCGGAACGGGTGCGTATGCACAGTTGACAGTCGTCTTTTTCCAAACCCTAATGGATTTATGTTATATCAATTAATAATATATAATAAAATGAAATTGTGTCATGGTTGGTTTTTATGTTGACTTGTTGACCATGGTTGACTTGTTGACCATGGTTGAAGTTTTGACCATCATCATTACAAAAGAAAGATGCTCTTTGATTCTAGCAAATTCATTTAATGTTTGAAATGATAATGGTCATTCTAAAACTTTCCATCAACCTTTTCATTTTCATTATTATTATTATTTGATAATTCTTTTGCTTTATGTTATGGTTGCAAAAGAAAAAGAGCTCATTTTTTATCATAACAACTCTCTCTCCTCACTTCATCTTCTTCTTCCTCTAGCAAAAGAGAACCCTTCTCATGTGTTGAGAATCCTTCTCTTTAAAAAGAAAAACAACCCCTAGTCACTCTCTACTCATTCTAGGTTCAAGGTTTAGCAAGCCGGAAACCCTAGTTCACTCAAAGATCGAGGAAGAGCCCAAAGGTCGAACCTTCGAGGTGGATCCATCTTCGACGGAAGAAGGCGACAAGAAGAGAACCATCAACCTCTACAAAAGTTTGAAGAAGAAGGAGTTCAAGTTTAGGTATAACCATCTTCATCCGAGTAGCTAAATCTCTTTAGCAAGTATGCTAGTTTTAGTTTAGACACGATCCCGACATTATTTTAGTCCATGTTGCCTCTTGCGATAAAAATTTGTTTTTTATACCGTTTCCGCCTCCCCGTAAGCACCGGGGGTCGCAATATGGACTTACTGTGGTATCAGAGCCTAACTAAACTTAAACTAGCTTGGTAGTGAAGTGTAACGAAGTTCGAAACCGAAAAATCGCAAAACCGGAAAAACCAAAACCCTAAGTTTCTGTTGAATTTTTTTCTGCTCTAAATGAAAAACTTTATACTTGTAAATTCGGCTCAGGGTTTTGTGAGAACACCCATGAAATACGACGCCCTAATTCATTTAAACCGCCGCGGTTCCGCAGCACGAGGTAGGCATGTGCCGCGGAACCGCCGCCGTTTGGTGTCTTCTCTGCATCGTTTTTCGTGCAGTGTTCTTCTGTGTTGGTTTTGGGATTTTTAAGATATATTATATGTGCCCAGATTTTCCAGAACAGAAATTCACTTTTGGGGTCCTATAATTCCTTATTTTTTCCGAACTTCACTGCACTTTGACTATGATGGTTATATCTGTGATGTTTGCATGTATTGAACGTCGGCTAATCGCTATAGGTCGATTAGTCGGGGTTATACATGATCTGTGTTTGATATTGGATTGTGTATATGAATGTGTTGGACTGTCGCGGGTGAATAGCCGGGGTGGATGTGAGATGAGCTTTTGTTTTTCTTTCATTCATTGTAAATGTAAATTGATGTAATAATATTATTTGTTTGGCCGCACAACCGGGTCGGGGTTGTAGCCGTCATTGTATAATTCTTTTTACTATTTTTGCTCCTAGGATAGACCCATGGAGGGGTGCACAAACTGCCGAGTACTTGGCGGGTAGTTTGCCGCACCCGTAGGGGTCTTGGGTGGGGTATTTGGCTATTCACCGCGACCGTGTAATCCGCTTTTCATTGCAGGCTCGAAAGGATTGCGGATTGCTAGTATATCCAATGTATTCATCTGTGATCTGTAATGTCTATCATTGCTTTCTATTTAGGCGTTGCTTATGTTTTACAGCCGCGCTAGCCCAGCCTCCGCTCTGTCGTTAGTTAAGTAACCTAACGAGTGATGACGGGACCCCGTGGCGAATGCGAATGGCATAAGCGTACGTCATATTTTGGTTGTTTTCTGCAATGGTAGGATTAAATGATGGGACGCATTAAAAGAACTAATGCAAGAATATCACGCATTAAAAGAACTAATGCAAGATAATAAACCAAGTTTAAGTCGA
The DNA here is from genome assembly GCA_030015575.1 of Agapanthus africanus. Classification (NCBI taxonomy): domain Eukaryota; kingdom Viridiplantae; phylum Streptophyta; class Magnoliopsida; order Asparagales; family Amaryllidaceae; genus Agapanthus; species Agapanthus africanus. The sequence continues at coordinate 673,861,426 of CM057337.1, forward strand.
TGGAACACTTTCGGAAAACCACTCGGTTCTTTTCAAAACTAACTTTTAAATGCGGAGCTTGAGCCACTCCTTCTAAAAGCTATCTCGTTCCATCGATTATATCAAGTTCACTACGTTCACGGTTTCGCCAAAACCATCCGTAGCCCTCCGTCGTTTCATATGAATATTCAACAGTATTCAAGCTGTGTTTGTTGGCCTTAGTCAAGGCACAGTGTTTGGTAGCTGGTGGGTATTCATATGTTGCATAGATAGAATGCGTTGGTTTGGGACAGTCGTATTTCCTTGTTGGCCATAGTCAAGGGTATATACGGGTGGGTTCAAATTAACCTGGATAACGACGGGAAGAACTTGACATGTGACTTATGATTTGTTGGCCTTAGTCAAGGTCATAAGAGCATGGGGCAAAAATCCACATCGGGAGTTTCATAAGTACTGAAACTTGCTAGATTAGCATACCATTTGGAGTGTGATGATTATGGTAGGATTCCTTCATTTTCGTCACGCGATGATATTTGGATCCCGATCCTACTGTGAGTATATGCTACTCCTCGGGAAATTTCTCACTAAACGATCAATGCTATAAACCTAGTAGGTGCCTAGAAAGGTGTTAGCGGGGCTACGCCCCCAGGGAAAAGAGGTTCTTAAATTAAGGAACTTCGCGAAAGCGTTGGAAAACCTCCCTCGAAGTACCGACACTGGCCTGGCTGAACGGTTAAGCAAGTATTGTACGGTGGGACTGATCCCGGCTAATTCTTCCTTTGTGGTTTGAGGAAGGATTCGAGAGACAGTGGGAGCCATCCTGTTTAGACAAATTAAAAACCATTCTAAACTTGCAAGAGCATCGTGCTAAAGTGTTTCTTCTCTCCCCCCTGCAGCAACCAAATTCGAAATGACTGGACTTAAGTTACTTCTAGATAAAAACATACTGACAGGGCCAAACTACAAAGATTGGCTCAGGAATGTCAAATTGGCAATCGCTTACGACAAGCTGGGGTATCTTCTTACCACCAAAGCTCCCCCCGTCCCAGGTCCCACCTCCAGCGTCGCGGATAAGGAAATCCGTAAGACTTGGGAGATTGATTGCGCGAAGGCCAGGTGCCTCGTGCTTGCCTCTATGGACAACGAACATCAGAGGAAGCATGAGAATATGGACCTCGAGTCCATATTTCTCCATACAAAAGAACTGTATGGAGAGCAGTCTCGTATCGCAAGATACGAAGTGTCGAAGAAGTTATTTTCGACAAAGTTGGCCGTCGGATCATCGGTAGCGGACCACGTGCTTAAGATGATTGGCTACACTGAGGAGCTCGCGGAACTTGGGACCACGTTGGACAGTGAACTCTATACAGATTTAATTCTCCAGTCCCTTCCATCCACTTACGCCCAGTTCATACTGAATTTCAACTTGCAAGAAAAGGAAGTTGAACTTTCAGAACTCCTCAACCTGCTGAGGAGCGCAGAGGGCACCCTACAGAAGGGTAGGGAAATACCCGCTTTGTTTGTAGGAGGATCTTCTTCCTCTAGGTCCAAGGCGAAAGCCAAGGGAAAGAGGAAGAAAGCCCCCGCCAAACCAAGAGGCGGTGTTAGTAAAGTGGGTGCGAAGGGAAAGGAAAAGGCAACAAAGATTGCGGGGAAGCTTGTTGGAAAGGAAGAGTGCTTCTATTGTCATAAGAGTGGACACTGGAAGAAAGATTGCAGGGCTTGGAAGGCCAGGACACAGGAACTGAAGCAGGTTGCGGCTTCAGCTTCAGGTGTGTATGTTATTGAAAACTGTCTTTCTATAAACTCTACTTCCTGGGTATTGGATACCGGATCAGGATCTCATATCTGTAATTCTTTGCAGGCGTTGAGAAACCGTAGGTTTTTGAAGGCAGGTGACATGACCCTCAGAGTTGCGAACGGAGCTAGCATGGATGCTAAAGCCGTGGGGGACTATCACCTGGGAATGTCAGATGGGCATGTTTTGGTTTTGCGTAATTGCTTTTTTGTACCCAACGCAACTTGTAATATCATTTCTGTATCTTTGGTATCTAAAGAAGGTTATGAATTTGCGTTTGTAAGTAATGTTGTAAACATTCACCTTAATCAAGTTCTGATTGGGTCAGGTACACTGAGCAATGGTATATACGTATTAAACCAACCACAGATTTTTAATGTCCAGAATACACACAAAAGAAAGTCTCCAGATATCAATCAGGCTTTCTTATGGCATTGTAGACTGGGTCACATCAATGAGACACGGTTGACTAAGTTACATAAAGAAGGATACTTGGATCCGTTCGAGTATCAGTCTTATGCCACTTGTGAATCTTGTCTCATGGGAAAGATGACAAAGACTCCGTTCACTGGACACGGAGAAAGAGCGAGCGAGCTCTTGGGACTCATACACAGTGACGTGTGTGGTCCAATGTCTACACATGCGTGAAGCGGTTATTCATACTTCATTACTTTCACAGACGATTTCTCTAGGTATGGACATGTCTTCTTAATGAAGCACAAATCCGAGGCCTTTGAGAAATTTCGGGATTACAAGAATGAAGTTGAAAAACAAACAGGCAAAAGTATCAAGATCCTAAGATCGGATCGAGGTGGTGAATACTTGAGTGCCGAGTTCCTGGACTATTTAAAAGGGAATGGTATTCTCTCTCAGCGTACTCCTCCATACACTCCGCAACATAACGGTGTATCAGAAAGGAGGAATCGAACTCTATTGGATATAGTTCGTTCCATGATGAGTAAGGCTGAGTTACCGCGATCTTTCTGGGGATATGCACTAGAAACAGCTGCACATCTCTTGAACCAAGTTCCTACTAAGACAGTGCCTACCACACCATATCAGATGTGGAGTGGGAAGAAACCCTGTCTTAAATCCTTTAAGACATGGGGATGCCCAGCTTTTGTAAAAAAGCAGCATGCGGACAAGCTCGAGGCACGCTCAGTACAGTGCAAGTTTGTGGGATACCCAAAGAACTCCAAGGGGTATCTATTCTATTACGCAGAGGAGCAAAAAGTCCTTGTTTCTCGTCATGCCCACTTCTTGGAAACTGAGTTTTTAGAAAATCAGATAAGTGGGAGCGCAGTAGAACTGGATGAAATTCCAGAACCTCAGACTATTACTGAAAGCTTAGTGGAACCAGAGGGTTCAAAAGAACAGGACATTCCTATGCCGCTCCGCAGAAGTAGTAGGCAGTCTCATCCGCCCGAGAGATACTACGGTTTTCTCATAGACGGGGATAGAGAGGATTGCATCATAGACTATGATGAGCCTACTAGCTTCCAACAGGCCGTTCAGAGCGTTGACTCGGTAAAATGGCTGGATGCAATGCGGACCGAAATGGAGTCCATGTACACCAACAAAGTATGGACGTTGGACATTGCTCCAGACGGGGTAAAACCCGTAGGATGCAAGTGGATCTTCAAAAGGAAGATTGGTGTAGATGGACAGGTTGAGACCTATAAAGCTAGACTTGTAGCAAAGGGTTTCCGTCAAAGACCTGGCTTGGACTATGACGAAACCTTTTCTCCAGTGGCTATGCTGAAATCCATTCGGATCCTTCTTGCCATTGCTGCCTTCCACGATTATGAGATTTGGCAGATGGACGTAAAAACCGCTTTTCTAAATGGAAATTTAGAGGAGTGTGTCTATATGGATCAGCCAGAGGGTTTCATTCAGAGTGGGAGCAGCGGAAAGGTGTGCAAGTTGCTTAAGTCCATCTATGGACTAAAGCAGGCATCGCGGAGTTGGAACATCTGTTTTGATGAAACGGTCAAGGAATTTGACTTTATCAAAAATCCAGATGAACCATGCATCTATAGTAGATTTGTAGCGAGAACTGAAGTATTCCTTGTTTTATACGTGGATGACATTCTCTTAATAGGAAATGACATTCCTATGCTACAATCTGTCAAGGGTTTCTTGTCACACAGGTTCTCCATGAAAGACCTGGGTGATGCCTCTTACATCCTGGGGATCCGGATCCATCGTGATAGATCCAAGAGGATATTAGGACTTTCACAGTCCAGGTACATCGACACCGTACTGAAAAGATTCAGTATGGAAGATTCCAAGCGCGGTAACCTACCGGCTTGTCACGGGATCACCCTCTCTAAAGAGATGTCTCCCAAGACTGATTTGGAGAGGGATCGCATGTCTATTATACCCTACGCTTCTGCGGTAGGCTCTATAATGTATGCGATGTTGTGTACCAGACCGGATGTAGCTTATGCACTGAGTGTAGTAAGCCGGTATCAGTCAAACCCTGGGGAGAAACACTGGATAGCAGTAAAGAACATTCTCAAGTACCTGAGGAGGACTAAGGAGATGTTCTTGGTGTATGGCGGAAAAGACCTCCAGATCGAGGCCTTTGCTGACTCCAGCTTCCAGAGTGACAAGGATGATTCCAAGTCCATGTCGGGTTTTGTCTTCACCCTCAATGGAGGGGCGGTGTGTTGGAAGAGTTCCAAACAGGAAACCGTTGCAGACTCGACTATGGAAGCGGAATACATCGCTGCATCTGATGCCGCAAAAGAAGCTGTCTGGATGAGGAAGTTCTTGAAAGAACTTCAGGTGGTTCCGTCCATTGTTAACCCAATACCTCTGTATTGCGACAACAACGGGGCTATAGCTTTAGCGAAGGAACCCAGGTCCCATCAGAGATCCAGGCACATCTTGAGGCGGTATCACCTGATCAGGGAGATCGTGGATCGCAAGGAGATCGAGGTTCGGAGGGTTGCTTCAGAAGAAAACACTGCAGATCCATTCACCAAGGCCCTACCCCAGACTCAGTTCGAGCGGCTGATCGAGATGATAGGTCTTCGATACGCCAGTTCATGGCCTTAGTGCAAGTGGGAGATTGTTAGTGTATATGCCCTAGAGGCCATTACTGTATCATACTAGTTTGTATATTACTTGATGGAAGCTTAGGATATTCACCTTGTATAAACAATCTTGCTCAATATAGTAGTATGCTACTTGGTTTGTTTCTACTTCAATGTGTACTTGTGTTTATTTCAGTATATCACTTATACGCATTAGTGGAGCCCTTAGGATCTTTGCTTGATTACCAGCGTTGTGATGGCAGTCACACTAGTGGGGGCTGGGTAATCTATAAGCACATCCTTATACAGGTCCCTAGTCGTAAGACTATCGAGACAGGGCATCGATACTCCGGAGTAGACTAGCGTATGCGCTTCTCATCCCAGTGTGGGAGATGGTCTGTCCCACAGCCATCAGTACGTCGTACTGGAGATAGTATACGGGTGCTCGTTGGGTTACGAGTACACTGGACAGGACTCGTCGGGAACTGACAGGTTGGTATTATACCTATCGTCAGTTATCAGTTCCCAGGTGACATGAGTACAGCTTAGTCTGCTGACTTGACACTGGCACTTCGCCTCGAGTGTGTTCCCACTGCACTTTGATCACTACCCTACCACGGCTCAAAGAAGTCGTGCAAATAGGTGGTGGTTGGGTGCAGTCCCGAAGCACTTGGAGGCAGTGACGGGTAGACAGTATTCGTCTCTCCCGGTATTGGGGGTTGACATCGCGCTGTGTCTAGGAGAGCCATTACACGAGTAGTCCCTGGCCAGGGCAAGCGAGATATACTGGTAGGTTCCAGTGTTATCTCAGGGTGTTTTGGGCTTCACTCCGACATGACTTGTACCGCTATTGGGGGACTGACGTTTTACCGCCCCCTAGGCCCGACATGCGATGTATCAGACGAACAGACCGGACTGTACGGAGACTGTCACATTCAGACTCAGTAGGAGTACAGATGGGGTTTCACCTCGTCAGCCTTCTTGTCGACATCTACCTGGGGACCGTTACGCACAGCTAGTGCCGCTTGCGGTCTGTGGTTAAACCCACTGCCAGCGTAGTGTCGAGTCTTTAGAGTCCCACACAGAGGGTATTCGCCTCTGGGCAAAACAGAGTAGAGGTCGCATGGTTTTGCGACAGGGTTCGTTCTCATCCGCGCACTTGTGCACGTTTGGAGTCCGGACGGATATTACCGTCTGGCTCTGGTTTGAGTCAGATACTGGTATATGTTTTTGGGATTGCTTTTATCTCTCAGTATTCATGTTCCTCGGAACAAGGATGCAGGTGTGTATGCACGGTTATTTGAGGAAGAGGAAGAGGGTTTTCATTAGGGTTTCGGAACGGGTGCGTATGCACAGTTGACAGTCGTCTTTTTCCAAACCCTAATGGATTTATGTTATATCAATTAATAATATATAATAAAATGAAATTGTGTCATGGTTGGTTTTTATGTTGACTTGTTGACCATGGTTGACTTGTTGACCATGGTTGAAGTTTTGACCATCATCATTACAAAAGAAAGATGCTCTTTGATTCTAGCAAATTCATTTAATGTTTGAAATGATAATGGTCATTCTAAAACTTTCCATCAACCTTTTCATTTTCATTATTATTATTATTTGATAATTCTTTTGCTTTATGTTATGGTTGCAAAAGAAAAAGAGCTCATTTTTTATCATAACAACTCTCTCTCCTCACTTCATCTTCTTCTTCCTCTAGCAAAAGAGAACCCTTCTCATGTGTTGAGAATCCTTCTCTTTAAAAAGAAAAACAACCCCTAGTCACTCTCTACTCATTCTAGGTTCAAGGTTTAGCAAGCCGGAAACCCTAGTTCACTCAAAGATCGAGGAAGAGCCCAAAGGTCGAACCTTCGAGGTGGATCCATCTTCGACGGAAGAAGGCGACAAGAAGAGAACCATCAACCTCTACAAAAGTTTGAAGAAGAAGGAGTTCAAGTTTAGGTATAACCATGTTCATCCGAGTAGCTAAATCTCTTTAGCAAGTATGCTAGTTTTAGTTTAGACACGATTCCGACATTGTTTTAGTTCATGTTGCCTCTTGCGATAAAAATTTGTTTTTTATACCGTTTCCGCCTCCCCGTAAGCACCGGGGGTCGCAATATGGACTTACACATTATGCGCTTCCTTTCCTCTCAAGCCGTCAGAGCGGATCTTCTTGAATCCTCCATCAACAGGCGGTCATCGTCCGTGCCAAGGGTTACCTCTGGAGCCGTTATGGCATCCGTCATCAGTCGTTTGAGTAAGGCCTCTTTCGCCAGTGCTGAGGAGGCCGGGACTTCGATGGCTGGCCCGGGAAGAATCTCCGCATCACCTTGCGGGATTGGCATTGTAGTCCCTGCGATAAAATAAAGAAGGGGTTAGATTGTCCTTAAGAAAGGAGAATGAAGATGCAATGAGCCGAGACATACCAATGCCCAGCAAAGCGCGATTCCTCTCCTCCTCCTCAAAGGTCCTAAGGGAAGCCGCTAGAGCCTCTTCAGTGGTAAAGCCTGTTACAGAAGGAAAAATGTCAGTCAAGACATTATAATAAAATTAAAAATATAATGCAATAACAGAAGTTATGGCTTATACTCACTTGATTGCGCGAGGACGGCCATTTCCGCTTTGTGGCTTGAAATTTTCTGATCGCACAGAAGCTGCAATGGCAGCCTCCAGATCAGTATCTTCCGGCGCTATGAAGAGACCCTCATTGGTCCCATATTCACCCAAGCCCTCGCTATAAAGAGCATGAGACTCCAGGCCGACTATAGCGTCTACAGAGAGGATCGACTTCTTCTTCCTCTTCTGCGAGTGAGCTCCAGTCGCAGCCAGCACAAGCTTACGCTTGGTGGGCACTTTGGGGTGACGAGTCCCGATATCGGAGCCCATGCCAGACTCAGGGGAAGCTACATTTACCATCTCCACGGGAGCACGGGGCACCGGTAGTACATCCGCCGTCTCCACGGGAGCACGGGGCACCGGTAGCTCAGGCCTGTCGTGTGGGACTTCGATCACGGCAGCCTCTCTTAGCGGAGGGGGGACAGTGGTCCGTCGCTTCAAAGGGACATTGCGATCGCCAGTAGGGGGTGCACCTTTGCGATCGAGCAGCAGCCGGTTCTATTCCTTAATGACGGTGCCCATTGAATGCTGGTACCACGCCACGTACACATTAAGGACCTTCGGGACACAGCTCGGTTCGCTGATAAAGAAATTGGACGCCATGTTCAATTGCATGAAATGATGTAGCGCGTTTCGCATCCCCTCTTCAGTGGCAGTGGGTTCTAGCAAGAAAGCCTCCTGCGGGACTCCTTGATTATATCTCAATTGTTGGGCAAAACGATGCGGATTGTATCTCATGAATAGCGCCGCATCATTTTGCTTAAACACTAGGAAGCCCGGTCTAATAGAATATAAATGGAGGATCTTCCGAGCTTTCAAAACTGAGGCTCCATCTTTAAAAATGTCCCGCAATGGCTGCACCATTGTGGCGGACTCTTTTCCGATGGTTAAAATCTTGTCGGTGAAGGTCATGCCGTCTCCAACCGTGTGAGGATGAAGGAGCAAACCTCTAGCTTCCCGCGGTGACGGATTTACAATAGATGCGCCGACTAATCGCATAATCCGGGGGAAGCTGCACCTGTCATAAAATGAAGGCCTTTATGGATACCAAAAACGCCTAGTGCATGTAGCTCGAGCCATGACATGAAGTAATGTATCGAGAAATTCACATGCTGCACTCCGGGTTCAGTAGTATCCGCCGCTTGACTAAGGCCGTAATACAAATGGGCTAAACCGGCGACCCCGACAGCCACTTTCACCCCAATAATCATTCGGTGAGCCGGGTAGAAGACAGATGGCCTTATACGGCGAAGGTGCATCGGGAGCGCGAACCAGCTCAACAATAGCCCAAGAAATCCCAAGAAGAATGTTTCCTCATCAATCCCAGGGACTGCGATCTCCGCAAAAGGAACAACTGGAGTGTTGGGAAGGAAGAAACTTTTCTGATCTACCTCCGCCGTTGGCAGGTTGTTTAAACCAAAGCCGAAAGGGTCGTCAAGTATGGCGAATTTAGCATCCTCCTTCGAGAGGACTTCCGGATGAAGAAAACGAGCGATGAAATCCTCGAAATTAACCCCGCGGCTCTCAGATTCGAGGAAAAGGCCTTCGTAAATATTCAACACTTTGATCAAACTAGAAAATTGGTGTTGAACGGCATTCACCGGGGTAAGGCCTGTCATCATCGGCTTGGCACCAAAAACGTATTCATCCGTAGGAAGCAGTTCCTCGTAATGCTCCCCTATGACCGGTAAGCCAGAAACTTCTGCAAATTCCTCTAAGGAGATTGGTACTTCTCGGTCCAGCGAAAGGAAGGTGTGGGTAGGAATATTCTACTGCTCCAAAAAGACCTTAACCTACCAGGCGGAAAGCGTAGGATACTGGAAGAGAGAAGCGTAAATGGCAGGATATAACCCAAGCCTCAATAACTACGACTTCTTCGCTGACAGAATGTAGCGAGCCCGCTGCAGATAACCAGTCGGATGACGAGGAATCAGGCCAATCATATATGGTTGTCCCCACGGTCGCGCCTCGCCTTGACAAATATGTCGTCCTAAGGTATCCAAAGCCATGGGAGGCTAAACGGGTATCGAAGCCATAGCAGGCTGAAGAAGACCACCCGAAGACCAGTTCACTTCTTCCACGGTATAGTTCACCGGGGGCGGGTCAGCGTAATGGATCGCCATGATGGGCTCCGAGGGTACCGCGTACGAAAAGCTTTTCCGACCCTTAATAATCTGGTTATACCATGTCCCCCAAAGATGAAGATTCTTCTATTCTGGATCATGATCTTTGATCAAAACCAGGACTTCCCGATCTACAGGTGCTCCAGGGAATCCTCCTTCTGAACAAACTAAAGGGAAAAAGGGATCGAAAGACATGTCGTCTGCACAAAAAGGGACAAAAGTCAACTATCGGTGCTATAATTTAAATTATAACACTTGGTACTTTAAAATTTGTACCACACTGCAATACAGTGGAGAGGGACCAAAGGGGGCCCACAAAATCTAGATGACAATGCATCAATTAATAAAACAGTCTCATCATTTGATAAGACTGTTATTTAAGTGAGAAAATCCTCAAGAAATTCTCATTAAATGAGAGATCCCTCGGGAAAAGGAAAAAATCTCCCTTTGAGAGCAAAGCTCTATGACAGAGTGACACTTGTCAAACTCTGATCATGAAGGAATAAAATTCCTCAGGAGCCTGGCTCTGTAATGATGATGGAAAAATCCATCAGAAAAGAATTAATTAAAATTAATTTTTATGAATTAAAAAATTCTTGGATCTTCAAGATCCATGAACAAACTCTTAAGAGTTCTTCACAAGAGATTAAAAAATCTACATGTTATCAAAAGAGCAGAGCTCTGATTCATGGGCAAAGAAACCCCAAGAAAAGATCTCTTTAGATCTATGGGTTCAGGAGAGCAAAGCTCTGTTAATGAAACCCTAAATGGGTTTTCTTTAGATCAAAGATCTATGAAGAGCAAGGCTCTGTTAATGGGTAAAACCCTAATTTATTAAAAGTTTTAAACTTTACCTAAGTTCTGACAAAGTTTTGACTCTTAAAAAGTTCTTAAATAAAAGAGCTATGCTCTGTGGGAGAATGAAATTCTCAGAAAACAAGAAGAAGATGAAAATCATCTAAGCGACCAAAGGTCCTATTTATAGGCATTGAAACGTCTCTTCAACTTCTAAGTTGATCCAAGAGCGCAGATGTCGCCACCGTTGCACTCACATGTGGGCCACGTGAGCGCAACGGTGGTGGAGGGCATTTGTTTCCCCCAATCACAGCAAAGCTCTGTTTTGAAATTCAAAATTCAAAATTCAAAAATTGAAGCAACGCTTCAGATCCAGCGCTAGGCGCGCTGCGCGCCACGTGTCAAACACGGATGCGCTAGCGCCAGGTGCGCTGCGCCCTAGGCAGTGCACCATGTGTGCGCTAGCGCTAGGCGCGCTGCGTGCCACGTGTCAAACACGGGTGCGCTAGCGCAGGCTGCGCTGCGCTCTAAGCAGCGCATCACGTGCAAAGCACGGGTGCGCCAGCGCTGGAATTATAAAATTCCCCACCGTTAGATCAAAAGATCTAATAATAATGATAAATTATTAATTAATCAGAATTAAAATTCTATTAAGATTTTCTAATCTTGTTAAAAAAAACAAGAAGATTGCCTTCTGTAAAACAGAAGCCGTAGGATCAAAGATCCAACGATGGGGAAATATCCCCAAATCAATCAGAGAAAAATCTCTTTAACTGATTTAACAAATCAACTTGCCCTATATAAAGGCCCCAAGACTTCATGTCTGAGATAGAGAACCCCCCCCTCCCTAAACTTTGAAAAATTCAAAGAAAGAGAGCAAGCTCTTGAAAGAAGATTATTTCTTCAAGGTAAAGATGATGAATGATGAACACAGAGATGAAATCATCTCATAAAAAGAAGAACTATCTTCTTAAAAGATCATAGATCTACAAAGACCAAGTCTTTCATAAAAAAGATCAAAAGATCTCATCATATAATAAAAGAAGAGCATATTTTTCACACAGATCATTGATCTATAAAGGCAAAGCCCTTTCAAAAATAAGAACTATTGTTCTTGAATCTTGAGACAAAATCTCTTTTAAAAGAACATAAATTTGTTTTGAGATCATAAAAAATTGATCAAATGCGCTTTGCGCTATTGAACTGCGCCTTGCGCTCTCGAACAGCGTTTCTGCGCTCTCTGGACCGGCGCTTAGCGCCAAAATGCGCCACGTGTCAACCACGTATGCAACTTGCGCTTTGCGCTTCTGAAATAGCGTACTGTGCTCATGGGCTGGCGCTCAGCGCCAAGCGCACCACGTGTGCGCCACTAAGTTGAAAGCGCAATGCGCTTATAAATTAGCGCTCAGCGCTCATAAACTGGCGCAATGCGCCCATCATCTGGCGCTTAGCGCCAAGAGCGACACGTGTCCTTCACATGTGCGCTACTTGGCAGAAGCGCACTGCGCTCTTTGACTGGCGCAAAGCGCCTAGCGCGCCACGTGTTGCGCCAATAGAACATAAATTGTTCTTTAATAAGGCAGAGCTCTAATGAATGCTCTGCATTCAATACAAGACAAAAATATTGTTAGAAAGGTCAAGCCCAAATAAAGGCTCAATAGCCAGAATAAAAATGTTAAATATTTATTGGACTTAGCCCAATATTGGCCATAAGTGCTCAACTTATATTTAATTGAGCACACCTGCTCATGAATATTTCAACAGATCTTAGTCCCAAATTGGACTACAGATCTTTCAACCAACTCACACCGGTTCGAGGGTACATCTCTTTACTCCTCTGATATTTGTCGTTGTAATCCTTCAACGTCTTCAGAGAGATGACAGGTCCCGACAACCATACATTTTATAGACTATGACGTCTTTAAACCGGACTGTGGGGTCCTTAAACTCACGGACTACGATGTCCTTAACCTGAACTGTGGGGTCCTTAAGCCCATGGACTACGACGTCTTTAAACCGGACTATGGGGTCCTTAAACTCACGGACTACGATGTCCTTAACCTGGACTATGGGGTCCTTAAGCCCATGGAGTATGATGTCCTTAACCTCGGACTGTGGTGTCCTTAAACTCACGGACTACGAAGTCCTTAACGTGGACTGTGGGGTCTTTAAGCCCATGGACTATGATGTCCTTAACCTCGGACTGTGGGGTCCTTAAGCCCATGGACTATAATGTCCTTAACCTCAGACTGTGGGGTTCCTTTAAACCCACAGACTATGATGCCCTTAACCTTGGACTGTGGGGTCCCTTTAAACCCACGGACTATGATGTCCTTAACCTTGGACCACCATGTCTTTAAACTAGTAATCGACCGCAATGTCCCTAAACTAAACAATAGAGTTCAAATGCTCTTTTGTTGGATCTAAATGATCCTGTTAAGTTGATCTTAGTCTAAAATTAGACTAACGTATCCTTAACAAACGTTTAAGTTGATCTTAGTCTCAAATGAGACTGACGTATCCTTAAACCCAAACCAAAACCCAAATCTAAGAAAATACGGATTTGGACTAATCCACGCCCTACGGGCGACAACATAAATTTGTCTTCGTATACAATCCACGGGCAACCAAAAACAAAACAAATACCCACGACACGAAGTGACCATCTGGAGAAGGAGAAAGTTGTTACCGCGATGCGGTAGCGTAATTAACTGCAGGGGCTTGCGCCTGCAGGGAAGAGCGTCCCCACAATCAAAAACCCCTCAAATGAAGAGGAATCTGACGAAGTCTGCCACATCGGCCGCATCCGTTTAAACCTTCGATACACGGTGCCATAAATCAACTTGGCATTTTCGGAGAGGTGGACGGATAGCACCAATTGGTATCTGCCCCGAAATTCAGGTGAGACGTTCGCCGCGTCATCACGCGTCTTTCGGCGGGGAACAAGGGGGAATGATGCCTCCCCTAGCTCTGTCGGGCCTCGGCCTGTGGGACTGATTCAGGTCTCGAGTCCCCCTATCGGGATGGGGATGCCCTGCATCTACAAGAAATATCAAGACAATCAATATTAAGACAAAGTGGTATTAAGAAATCAAGATTTAACGAAAATTGAAGTGTGATATATACCTCCGGCGACAGAAGCACAAGCCTGGGTCCGGGCAGCAGCATGAGCGAGGCGATAGTTCCTTCGGTGAGGAACAGCCGGTGACTCGGACGTGGACGCATCCCCTCCAACTAGAAAATAAAAATCGATAAAATTACATGAATATTTAAAAGATATGTAAAATGAATAAATATTTTATATTTATTCATACAAACCTGCAGACTGAGCGGAGGGTATGGAAGTGACGGGAGTGGCCCCTGCACCGGGAGTGCCCCCTGCACCAGACGTGAACGCACCACCTATAATTAGACAATCAAATATTGACTATATAAGTAATTGCAAAAAGAATGCGTATATCAATAATATAACATTTTAAATCAACATGTATAGACTATAGGATATATAAATATACCCACAGGTGCGGTGGTGGGCTCTGCCCCTGATGTAAGTACGTAAAGCAAAAAGAATGTATGTATTTTTATAATATAGTATTCTAAATCAATATACATGCACTATATGATATATAAACATACCTGGAGGTGTGGGAGTACCTCTGTCCCTGATGTGGACGCACCACCAACAACTAGATAATCAAACATTGATTATGTAAGTAATTTTGAAATGAATATGCATGTATATCTATAATAAATATTACATTCAAAATGAATATGCGTGCAATATACCTGGAGGTGTGGCAAAGTCCACACGGAAAGAGGCATCCGAAGGGGTCTCCGATCGGGGTGCAAGACCGGCCCTCTGAAGCTCCCTACGCAGCTCTCCGGGCGGCAGAACCGCTCTGCTTTTTTCTCTACCTCTGCCGCGGTTGGAGCTCCTGCCACCCCTCGCTGCTCCCGTCGTGACCATCAAATCTAGATAAAACGGTTTGTGGACGCATTAGACAATCATTACATATGCATGCTATATATGTATAGATCGTAAAATGTGAAATAATAATATAACATTACTGATAACCTTTTTCGTTTCGTGGACAGATTATACATATCTACTTGGATTTCATCATCCATATCATTTCTAACCCACGTAAAAGACAACCCATCTTTCGAAACTGACGGTCGGAGCACTCTAAGTCATCTCTCTTCTTCATCCTCATCGATGTCCTCGAATTCTGGGACATCGTAAACATCCCTGGATTTCCAACGGCATACGACACTCCATCCCGGATGCTTCAAACACTGTGAGTAGTATACTTGGAACGCTTGGTTCGGAAAGATAAACGGATCTTCCTGACCGTAAAATCGAAGTTTGTTCACACTGGTCAATCCATATTCATCTTTCCAAGTCCCGAGATTGCTTCTCTAGTTATCCGTATCTGTTCGTGTATCATACCAAGTACACTGAAATATATAAAAGGGTTCTGATCGTCCGGCATATTGGATGCCGAGTATACAATTTAAGTATCCATAATAAATCACACCATCCGATCCTACCATCGCAACCTCACTATTCTGAGTGGTTCTAGATGTTTCTATATTCTTAACTTCGAATTTGTATCCAAGGACACCGAATCCTTTATAATATGCAACCTCTATATTAAGAAACTGAGCTAAACATCTTGAATCACTCTCTAATGATGCAGACAAGTTCGGATCGTGGGTCTAACAAAATAAATTTTACGACAAATACATAACGATATAAGTTTAGATTAAAACTGATAGTAATAACATGTTATTCGAATAACTTACATGATCTGCAACCCAATCGCAAAAATTATCCTGATGATATTTTTCCAATCGTTCATCGTTCCAATCAGGATACCCCTCACGTACCTCGTTAAAATGAATTCTGTTCTCGATAATAAATTATGACATTAATATTATATCATTTCATACACACACAAACATAAATATAACAATTAATCTAAAAAAATTTACTCTCTAATTTTTTCAAGACATGCGCTATTGAGGAGGATAAACTGTATATCTTGTTGATAAACATAGTGTCTAACCTCTTATAATCGGCTTTACCATATGGTCCGTCATGAATTCTTCGAGGCCGGTTAAGTCTCGTCTCAATGTTCTCGTCCAGATAGTGGGAACAAAATGTGGTTGCTTCATCTAGAAGATAATCTTGCATGATAGAACCCTCTGGTCGATTTCTATTGTGTATATACTTTTTAAGAGTGTAGAGATACCTAAAGAAAAATATGTTAAATAAATAAATACGGGCATACAAGACAACAATAATTTTACAAATTGCGCGAAACGAAAAATTCCACGTACTTCTCGACGGGATACATCCATCGATATTGTACCGGTCCGGCTAACTTATCCTCAGTTGCAAGATGAACCGTCAGGTGTATTATGATATCGAAGAATGAGGGTGGCAAAATACGCTCAAACTTGCAAAGTATCAACACAATAAAATTTTCTAGTTTATTCAGCGTCACAACATCCAAGGTTTTAGCGTATAATTCTCTGAAAAAACAACATAGGTCATTGATTACTAAACCAACCGATTCGGGGAGGGAAGTTCTGAGGGATAATGGGAGAAGGTGCTCCATAATAACATGGTGATCATGCCTTTTCAGCCCATCGATCTTGCCTTTCACAATTTTTATCTTCTTACTGAATGATCCTGAGAAACCTGTGGCAACTTTCAAATCATGCAACACCTGCAGGAATATTTTCTTCTCCAGTTGTGACATATGATAAGCGGCATTGGGAAGTACAAACTTTCCTGGTTTACCCGCTACCGGTTTAGGATGCAATTCACTTTTAATTCCCCAGTCCTGTAGATCCATCCGAGAATTAAGGTTGTTTTTCGATTTCCCGTCTTTACGAAAAAGCAAGTTGAGTATGTGCTAGGATACTCCCTTCTCTATGTGCATGACGTCCAGACAATGACGCACTAAATTTGTTGACCGGTACGGAAGCTCGAAGAAAATGCTTAACTTGTTCCAGAATGGTGGTTTGACCTGTTTTATCGGATCCATCCCGAAGGTCACATTTTTGTAACTATCCCACTGAGCAGTCACGTTCTCTCCGTACAATGGGGCTGGAGGTCCACGAAACTCCTGATGACCATCAAAGTGAACATCGTCTAACCTGTAGGGGTGGTCTAAAGGCAGGAAACGTCGATGGCCGCAATAAAAAACCTTCCTACTAAAATTTAAGAATTTCGATACTATATGTTGATGGCAATGAGCACATACTTTATGACCATGTACGGACCAATCTGATAGCATTCCAAACGCAGGAAAGTCATTAATTGTCTACATTAAAGCCGCACGTAGTATGAAGGTTGTATTTGTGTTTGCATCGTAAGTCTCTACACCATCAATGAACAAAGATTTTAACTCCTTGATCAGAGGTCGGAGATAGACGTCGATATTGTTTCCCGGTGAGTTTGGTCCGTCGATAAGAAGAGGCACCATAAAGTTTAATTGGTTCATAGCCAACCAAGGCGATAAATTATAAACTATCATTACAACGGGCCATGTGCTGTGGCTTCCAGCCATATAGTTGAATGGGCAGAATCCATCACTAGCCAGTCCGAGCCTGACATTGCGAGGATCGCTACTGAATATTGCGTGCCTCCTATCGAAATCCTTCCATGCCGGTGAATCTCTTGAATGACTCATTTTTCCATCTTCAGTTGGAGGAGCACGGTGATGCCAAATCATTGCCTCGGCTGTTTTCTTGCACCTGAATAGGGTCTGCAGCCTCTGTGTTATGGGAAAGTATAGTGCCATCTTGACAGGTATATCGGGTTTCTTATCAGAATCTTTTGGCTTATACCTGGTCTCTCCGCATGTTGGAAACTCTTTCAAATCTGAATTCTCTTTCCGGTACAACACGCAATTTTTAGGACATGCTTGAATCTTCTCACACTTCATACCCAAATAAGACATCATTTTCTGGGCTCCGTACCAGCTAACGGGCATGTTATTTCCTGGGGGCATAGAATCTTTCAAGAACGAAAGAAGCATTGTGAATGACTTGTTGCTCTATCCATTTAGGCACTTAATCTAGAAAAGTTGGACGAACCATGAGAAGGTGGAATACTTTGCATTCTCATAAATTGGTTTTCTAGCATTACTCATGAAATTTTCATATTTATCCGCACGCGGTCCATGACCGGAAAGAATGTCATCTTCGGTACGAATAGATTCACCTAGGGCGGCCTCTACCATATCCTCCATTTTTTCAGATGGAAAGAAATTACCGTCTTCTTCTTCTACCGCATTACCGTCTTCTCCTTCTTCTCCTGCCGCATTATCGTCTTCTCCGTCTTCTTCTGCCGCATTACTGTGTTCTTCTCCTTCCCCATGATATAGCCAAGTTGTATAAAGTCTACTAAAACCATGTTTTAGGATATGAAGCTCTGCCAATTCTACCTTCTGCTAGTACTTATTCACACATCTATCGCACGGGCAGAGAATCTTCTCTATCACGATCTTATTATGTGCACATGCAAATTCAATAAAAGAAGCAACTCCTGCGACAAATTTAGGTTGCATACGTTGTTTCTAATCCACATACATCCAGTCCTTAACTCTGACATACTCATGGGTCATGTTAGACTGTATAACATATAAATTGTAGGTTATGATGAGTATATTGAGAAATCTAAGAATGGGATGGTTACTGACAAAGGAGAAAATACGTGTATATACTTTGTGTGTGCGTTTGTCGTTGAAAAGAATAAATTATCGATAATCAAAATTAGATTTGAGGATACCCATGTATGAGTTGTATTCTATATATGTGTGTTTCAATTTATGATTTCGCTTAAGTGTAGGATTGTTAGTGTGTATGTGCTGTGTATGCGTTTATTGTGTATTCGTGTTGTATGTGTTTGTTTCGGCTGTCGGTGGTAAGGCTTCTATCCTATTGAGAATGTATAGAGCGGATGCCCATTCGCTTGTGCTTTCAACCGTTTCTAGTAAATTTCGGCAGCACCACCCCGCTGTTCTCCGAGTACACTGTAATAGAATATATAATCATTTTAAAGCTGTGAAACAACGTTGAAATGAACATCTAATCTATCTTTGTACATGGAGAACCAGCGGAAAAGTACCGACGAAATATCTCGAAATGGATGAAAACACAAGTGAATGCAGGTGTTTGCTTTATACATTCCTAACTTTTCCACACGAGACAAATCTATCGGTTATCATATGATTGAATATTCTCGTCATATAGACTACACGACGGTTGTAAGTACCGAGTTATACCGTCCGATATTTAACAACTTTCGTATAGTACTATATCACGACGAACATTGAACGTATGTTAACCGATAGATGAGGACTAAGTGGCGCTTTAAGTTTCATATATGAGTATCAATGAGAATATGAAAGTTTCGTATTATCATCGAGTATCATATATTGGTTTTAACTTGAACATCTTGAATCACTCTCTAATGATGCGTTTGTTGTGTATTCGTGTTATATGTGTATGTTTCGGCTGTCGGGTGTAAGGCTGCTATCCTATTAAGAATGTATAGAGCGGACACCCATTCGCTTGTGTTTTCAACCGTTTCAAGTAAATTTCGGCAACACCTCCCCGCTGTTCTCCGAGTACACTGTAATAGAATAGATAATCATTTTAAAGCTGTGAAATAACATTGAAATGAACATCTAATCTATCTTTGTATATGGAGAACCAGCAGAAAACTACCGCCGAAATATCTCGAAACGGATGAAAATACAAGTGAATGCAGGTGTTTGCTTTATACATTCCTAACTTGTCCACACAGGACAAATCTATCGGTTATCATATGATTGAATCTTCTCGTCACATAGACTACATGACGGTTGTTAGTAACAAGCTATACCCTCCAATATTTAACAACCATCCTATAGTTCTATGTCACGACGAATATCGAACGTATGTTAACCGATAGACGGGGACTAAGTGGCGCTTTAAGTTGCATATATGAGTATCGATGAGAATATGAAAGTTTTATATTATCATCGAGTATCATATATTGGTTTCAACTTGAACATCTTGAATCACTCTCTAATGATGCGTTTGTTGTGTATTCGTGTTGTATGTGTGTGTTTCGGCTGTCGGGGGTAAGGCTTCTATCCCATTAAGAATGTATAGAGCGGACACCCATTCGCTTATGCTTTCAACCGTTTTGAGTAAATTTCGGCAGCACCTCCCCGCTGTTCTCCGAGTATACTATAATAGAATAGATAATCATTTCAAAGCTGTGAAACAACGTTGAAATGAACATCTAATCTATCTTTGTACACAGAGAACCAGCGGAAAAGTACCGACGAAATATCTCGAAGCGGATGAAAACACAAGTGAATGCAGGTGTTTGCTTTATACATTCCTAACTTGTCCACACGGGACAAATCTATCGGTTATCATACGATTGAATCTTCTCGTCACATAGACTACACGACGGTTGTTAGTACCGAACTATACCGTCCGATATTTAACAACCTTCGTATAGTTCTATATCACGACGAACATCGAACGTATGTTAACCGATAGACGGGGACTAAGTGGCGCTTTGAGTTTCATATATGAGTATCGATGAGAATATGAAAGTTTCATATTATCATCGAGTATCATATATTAGTTTTAACTTGAACATTTAACATGAATAGATTTTACATTTACGTTTCGTTATTAAGGGTTCGAAATTTCAAGTTTAGGGTAAATTTTTCTTACGTTTACGGTAAAGTTGTACGTTTACGTTATTATCGAGTATTCTACTGCAATGAACTAGTGCACTCTAAACCCTAACCCTAAATAACCCAAATTAATCAAATTAACCACAATTAACCATAATCGTTATCCTAACATAAATTATCCCTAATTAACCCAAACTTAACCCAATTTACCCAAATTAACCTAATTAACCATTATCAACCCAAACATAACCCAATTTACCCAAATTAACCTAATTAACCCTTATCGACACCCTAACCCTTTCAAATTATCACTAATTAACCCAAATTAACCCTACCCTCTAATTAACCTAAAATAACCTTAGCCTCTAACCCTAAACTTGAACCAAACCCTAACCCTAACCCTAAGCCTAAGCCCAACTAATTAACCCTAACCCTAACCCCAACCCCAACCGATCCTTAACCCCAACCCCAACCCCAACCCCAACCGAACCCTAACCCTAACCCCAACCCCAACCGAAACCCCAACCCCAACCCCAATCGAACCCTAACCCTAACCCCAACCGAACCCCAACCCCAACCCCAACCCCAACCGAACCCTAACCTTACCCTAAACTGAACCCGATGCCACCCTCACCCCTACCCGAACCCTGAACCCTGACCCTAACATCATCAAAATTATAAATAATTTGAGATTTACTAACCTGTAGCCGGCGGTGGAGGAGATGACGGAGGAGACCGGTGGTCGACGACAGAGGAGACCGGTGGTCGACGATGCAATCGGCGATGAGTCGTAGGCGGTGGCGACGAGGAAATGGACGAGGAACTTTTGGGAACGATCGAGGAAGGTGGCGGGCCGCGGGCGGAGGGCGGTGGTGACGAGGCACGGGAACGATCGAGAAAGGTGCGGGAACAATCGTGCGGGAGAGAATTTTTGGGAACGGCGAGGGCTTTTCTGCGTCTTTTTTTATTAAATACCCATATTTGCTCCTACGAACTTAACCGTAGGGCATTTGTTTGCGGCTCCGTAGGGCCAAACAATAAATTCTGATTTAATATTTTTAGATTAAAATATAGGGCGCCATAGGGACAACCATGGGGACCTACGAATTAATCCATAGGGGCAATAAAAAGTTGCTCCTACGAATTCCTGTAGTCGTAGAGGCAACCCTATATTGTAGTAGTGATCGTATTAATATTGAGAATTTGATTCTCTCATAGATTACTCATCCATGGGAGCTCTCCTTGATGAGTAATGTTGTGCAACTTTCTTCTATTTGAGAATATGCACTGGATACATTTGCATAACATTTGAATCTGATTCCATCTAAATTAGTGTCTTTGATTCTATATGGATATAGAATGGTCGCATATCTTGAGCTTGTTAAGATGTGGAGTAATCTGGTTGTGCTGATAGCAGAATCTGGATATACTCAAGACACGTTTCAGTAATTGCAGTTTATGGGTTATCCCAAGTATTCACGAAGGTTTAACTTCTACCAATTTCAATATCAAAAGTTGCATTGTTTTTGACTCGCCGCCTTTTTATAAAATGAATCTTTTTGCAAAAGAATTAGTGAGAGTATGGTAGAACTGGAAATGATTCCAGAACCATAAACAGTTACTGAAAATTTAGTAGGGTCTAAAGATTTAATTGGACCGACAAATCATTAGCCGCTCCGCATATTTAGTGGATAATCTCAGCCATCCAAGAGGTATTTCGGTTTTCTCATAAACGGTGACGGGAAGGTTTGCATCATGGCGATAATGACCCTACTTGTCACTGCTGCTATTCATGACTATGAAATCTGGCAGGTGGATGACTATAACGTCTTTTTAAATAAAAATTTAGAAGTTCGCGTGTATATGACTTTGTCAGAGAGTTGTCGTAATCAGTGGGAGCAGCGGAAGGTGTATAAGTTGCTTATGTTTATTTATAGACTAAAACAAGTAAAGCGGAGGTGGATCATCTGTTTTAGTGTGATCGTCAAGGTGTTTGACTTCATCAAAACAACAGATAAACCATATCAAAAGGATGTAGGGAATACTGTCCTGGTATTTGGATTACATACTCCTGATAGGAAATGATATTCCTGTACTACAATCGATCAAACTTTGATTGTCATAAATGTTTCTCCATATAAGACCTGGATAATATATCAGGGATTCTAGTAACTAGATCTATGTCGATAGATCTAAATTTAGGAAGTTCCCGAATCTGGGTACTTGGACACCATTTTAAAGATGTTTAGAATAGACGACTCCTTGCACGGGAATATACCCGCAACTGATGGAGTCATCCCTCTCTATAGAGTGTCTCCTGGACTGATGAGGAGAGAGACTTGCATGAATGATATTCGACATGTATCGAAAGTGGCGTCAATAAGACGATGTCATGTACCAGACCAGATGTTGCTTTTACGCTTGTTAAAGTAAGTGGATATAATCCAATCCTGAAGAAACAGAGAGAAGCGGTGAAGAACATATGAGGATGTTCTTGGTGTGTGGTAATGGCAGCCTCCTAAAAGAGGCGGTTACCGGTTCTGTCTTCCAAGACGACCTGAATGACATAGTGGCTGTCAGAGTTATAAGGTTACCCTCTTCTGAGGGGCAGTATGTTGGAAAAAGTTCCAAGAGGAATACTGAAGTATGTTAGTAGATGTTGCACACCCTCACAACAATTGTGAGGAGGCAGAAGTTGTAAACAATAATTTTCTTGCATGCAACACCTACTTTAAAACTAGATCTTGTGCTAAACCATAACTAGAAATCCTATCTAGAAATCTTATTTACTATGATAGTGGTTATACCTCAAGAAAACGGTCCTTCGGGTCTTCTTTCCGCTGCGACTCCTTAGCTCCTTTGATGGTTGAGAAGAACTCGGTCTCCGGTCACCTCAAGGCGTAGATGATCCACCCGAGAGCTATGGAAAAAGTTTCAAACTCTTCTCAAGAGTTAACTAAGAGCTCAAATGTGCTAGAAGTGATCACTTAGATGATGTGGAGATCAAGTAGTGGATTACTTTTAACCCTAAACTTTTGATTCATAACACATGTGAAGGATAAAACTAAGAGCAGGAAGAAAGAGATAATGAGGAGAGAGAAGATGAGAGTGATGAATGAAAAAATCAAGCATGGAAAAAATGATATGGCTAAAGGAAAATAATTGAAGCATATAATAAAATAATGCACCATGTTTCAATAGTAATCCCAAATGAATATAAAATGAAATAAGCCATTCCTTCATCCATGCTTTAACTCTCTCTAAATTCCACCTCATAATTTCCATTTTCACAAAATGAAAACCATTTATGAGGTGTCCCCTTCAAGAAGGTATTCTTGTACAATTACAAGAATACCCCTCCACCGTACCGTATAAGTATACCCGTATCCGAATTCCGAAAAATACGAATACTAATAATCCAATATTATAATACCGGTATCGGGTTTAAACCAAAGCACACTAGTATTATCCTTCCGATCATCATTCGTGTAGCCAGTACACGAACACGATCGAAACCCTGCCGTAATAACTTACAGCCTCTACATCTTTTGCCTGAACCAGAGAACCCTCTGTGTGGGACTCTAAAGATTCGACAGTACGCTGGCAGTGGATTTAACCACAAGCACGTCAGCGGCACTAGCTGTTAGTTGTATGTATGTCCTAGAGGCCAGTATTGTACAGATGATGTATATTATATTGGATGCTTGGACATATATAGAGAGGACTTTCTTGCTCGATATGATAGTATGCTATCTGGTTGCTCTTTATCTTAACATGTATACTTATCTCTTTATACTGTCTTATAGTTACATGTTGGTAAAGCCCTTAGGATGTGTACTTGACTACCTGGACTATGATGCAGATCATACTAGTGGGGACATGGTAGTCCATAAGTACATCCTTCAAGATCCCTAGTCGTGGGTGTATCGAGACGGGGCATCGATATACCAGAGTAGACTAGCGTATACGCTTCTCGACCCATGAGATGGGCGATGGATGATCCCATATCCATTGGTGTTTGACATCAGAGATGGTATACGGGTGCTCAGTGGAGACTGGGTACACTGGACGGACTCGCCGAGAACTCCCAGATGGTATTATACCTCACGTCAGATGGCAGTTCTCTGGTGACACTTATGCAGGTTAGTCTGTAGACCCGAGATCGTCATAGAGTCTTGTGTGATTCCCAATGTGCTTTGATTTCCACCTTACCACGTCCATGAGAGCGTGCAAAACGGTGGTTTTTGGGTACAGTCCCGAGTCACATGGAGGCAATGAGCGATAGGAGGGGTTTCGTCTCTCCCGGTATTGGGAGTTGATATTGCGCTGTGCTCGATTGGCCGTAACAGGGAAGTCCCTGGCCAGGGCTGATTTAGAGATTTACTGGTAAGTGTTACCAGTAGTTTCTCGACCCGTTATGAGCCTCATATCGGCACGACTTATCGGTTATTGGGGTCTGACGTTTACCACCCCTAAACTTGATATGCGACATATCAGACGAGGAGACCGGACTGTACGGGAAGTGTTACCGGCAGGCTTTTACAGGAGTTGGAGTGGGCTTGCTTGCTGATCTTCTGATTACTCAATACCCGGGTATCCGTTACGTCCAGCTAGTACCGCTGACGGCTTGTGGGTGCTTGATGTGATCATCACCTACTACCGGCGTATTGACGAGTCTTTAGAGTCCTACACAGAGGTTTTACTGGCTCAGGCAAAACGAAATAGGAGCGCATATGTGATATGTGCGAGACTGAGAATAATGCGTGTATGTGATACCGTCTTCTATTCTCGCGACTTTTTGTATCAGTCGGTTATATATGATATGGCCGGGTTATCGAATCAAGTGTTGATTCGATAAGTCGATACAATGGATGTTAGCCAGTTATATGAGATATGACCGGATTATTAAGTCAAGTGTTGATTTAATAACTAAGTGTATAATTGTATATTAGATATACTAATTTATATTTACTAACACTTGTTCACTTTAGGGTTTTTCTCACATGAGCACAATTTTAATGTATATATGATATATATTAAAATGTGTTTTTCTAATTGTATCATGATTGATGATACACATGACATGGGTGTACAAGACATACACCATTCTATTTTTATGGTGGGTTATAATTATTTAAGGTAATTACAAAATTGGTGAAATTTTGGAAAGAGCATGAAGCTTGTAGAAACTTGCTTTGCTTTGACAAAGTCCACTACCTTTGTCTTCACCTTAGATTTTTTTATTAACCTAACCATTTAGATTAGCTATGGTTATGGCTCTACAAGAGTTAGTATATCATACTCACTCACCATGGTTAGCCAACTCACTTGATCATTATCCTCATCTCTTTCTTTTCTTCTTCTTCTTCATTGTGAAAAAGAAAAAGGTTGCTAGGGTTTGATCCAAAGTGAGATAGATTGTGAGAAATAAAATTCTAAAGAGAACCCACTTCCTATTTCTCCATCCTCTACTAGACTAGCACTTTAGTTTAGGGTGTTTGCTTCACTAATTCTCAAGTTAGTGAAGTAGAAGCTTGAGTTGGCATCCTCTCGACGTAGATCATCTTCGGCCTCGAAGACTTCAAGCAAGCACGCGTCTTTCGTCTCGTGAAGCCATGCAAGGGTCCGGGAGAACCATGATCGCAGCGAAGGGACTTCAACAAGGAGCCAAAGAAGTGAAGGACCGATCTACAAAGGTTGTATTTCGTATTCACTTTAGAGTAAAGTTGTTTACTTGCTGTATGATTCGCCTAAACTCTAGTATACGATCTTGCTTAGGGTTGTTCGGCACATAAAAATTTAATTTTGGTATGATCGATGTCTTGTAGAGCCTTGTTAGTGTGCCTAGTAACCCTACAGTGGTATCAGAGCCTAGCTAGAGTATTAGGCGATGTGTTAACGAAGTTAAAACTCCGAACGAACCCGAACACGTCAAAATGAACCCCTCTCTGTACATTTTTTAAAATCTGTGTTTTTTCAGTATTAAAAATACCTAAAAAATTCAGCAGGGTTTTCTATGAATTACCATGAAAAACGAGCCCTTAATTCCTCCACGTGGCCGCGGAACCGCGGCACTAAGCCACCATTGGCGGCAGTTTCGCGGCAGAAGAGGGGTATTAGGGACGGTTCTTTGTGCAGTAATATCCAGTACAATTCCTGCATCTTTATGGGTATTTTTAAACTGACTCAAGTGTTGAGTGATCTAGGGGTTTATTTTGTATTCGTCGATTTGATCGGAGAATTTAATTTTGTTATGTTATTCCGGATAATTTAGAAAGTATTAAAATGTTCGAACGGATATCATTAACTCAATTTTTCCCGGCACGAAAAACATTCAAGTGATGAATTTTTCTCGGGTTTAAATCTTTCGGAAAAACGTGCATGTGACGCGATGGACCCTCTAGAAGACAACAAACCTTAACTCGATTATGTGACCGTCTTGAACTGCCTTTTGAACCTTAGGGTTTGAGGCAGTACGGCGTGCCACATGTGAGGCGTTGGCTTGACCCTTCTACGACTGGACCGTTGCTACTGTGACGTATTCTGGAATATTTGAACTCCGCTCAAGTGTTGAGCTATTTAGGAAATCTCGGGTATTTGATTATTCGATCGGAAAGTTTAATACTGTCTATTTATCTGGAATATGATACAATATGTGGAATTCATACGGTTAGGCATGAAATGCGAAGTATGTGATATTTCGGATTTACGATGTCTAAAGAGATTGTGGATTCCAAATGTTGTAGTTTTACACTTTATTTTCTGCGACCGTAAGTGTAATATGTGATATCGCCGGTTTCGTTGCTATATGTCAACGACAATTGGGATGCACATATTTACTTACGTTGATGACATGTGATGTTATGTGTTGCTGGATATGTTATATTGGATCGTCGCGTTCTGAATAGCCTGGGGTTTTATGTGAGATGAGAGTTTTTATTTTCATTCTTGTAAATAAAATGTATGTAATATTCTTTTATTGGGGCACTTCCGGGATGAGCTTGATGTCACCATTTGTATATTATTTACTTTTCCGCACTAGGATAGACCCAAGGAGGGGAGCACAAGTAACCGGGTTCTAGGGTCCAGTGGGAGACCAACTCGAGGAGTCGAGTCCGGGTCTCCCAACCCTAGAATTGGAAGGGTTGCTTGCCACTCTCGTAGGGGTCTAGGGGTGTGGGTTTGGCTATTCGTCGCGACCGTGGAATCCGTGTTTTATAGAGGCTCAAAATAAAACACGGACGTCCTAGTATAACCAATGTTTAATATGTTTCTTCTGCTGCGATATCTGTGATGTGATCATTTGATATTCTGTGATAAATACTGTATATAGTATATATGATATATTATATAGACGTTACTTATGTTTTACACCCGCGCTAGTCCTGCCCTGCTCTGCCGTTAGTTACCTAACCTAACGGTGCACGAGGGGACATCGAGGTGAATGCGGATGGCATAAGTGTACGTCGTATTTATCTGTGATGTTTAGGTGACTTAAATGATGGGACTTCATTAATGTGATTAATGAAAGAAAAGAAACCTAAAAGATATTGTAGAATCAAAACTTTATAAAAAGGGTAGCTACAGTTTTACTTTGCATAGTGGTATATATGATATACCCTGCACCTTATTCGATGAGGAAAGAGCCGAGATCCCTTCACCGGGAGTGACCTCTTTAGCAAAACTGGCAGATGCTATAACACTCGGTTTGACTTTTGACTGCTTTTGGAGTTTTGCTTTGCATAGCGATATATATGATATATCCTGCACCTTATTCGATGAGGAAAGAGCCGAGATCCCTTCACCGGGAGTGACCTCTTTAGCAAAACTAATGAAAGCCTCAAAATCACTCCATTTCAAAATTTCACTCGATTCTACAACGATATCAAGTTCATTACGCAATAGGTTTTCAGAAAAACCTGTCGTAGCCCTCCGTCATTTCAGATAAGTCCTACTTAGTATTCGTGCTACGTTTGTTGGCCTGCGTCAAGGCGTAGTGTGCGGTAGCTAACTAGTATTTATCTGCTTATGCATATGATGCAGATTGGATTAGGGTAGTCGTGCGACTTTGTTGGCCTGCGTCAAGAGTCGTACGGATGGGTTTAATTCAATCAAAAAATGACGGGTTGAACTTGACTAGCGCACTATGGTTTGTTGGCCTGCGTCAAGGTCATGAGACGCTAGGGGCAAAATATTATCGGGAATTTCAAGTGTTGAGATTTTCAATGAGATTGCATACCTTTTATGAGATAGTTGGATCCCGATACCCACTGTGAGTAATTGTTACTCCTGGGAGAGTTTTACACAGGACAATTAGCCGATCAAGTAGGTGTCTAGAAAGGTGTCGACGGGGTTACGCCTCTGGGAAAACGAGGTTTACTTTAATTAGGTCCGTGCGAAAGCACGGGGAAGCTCCCTCAAAGTACTGACACTGGTCTGGCTGAAAGATTGGCGAAGTTGTAGGGTGTAATTAATCCCGGCCAGTCTTTCCTTTTAGGGTTTGAAGGAAGATTTGATAAAAACAGTGGGAGCCATCCTGATTAAATAAAATAATAACCAATCTGATCTTGCAAGAGCATACGCTAAAGTGTTTTCTTCTCTCTCTCTCCAGGTAGCGACCATATCATGCCTTAATCAAGATAATAATATGGATGTATTGACCGAACCCGCATGTTATACTGTGCTGGGGAATGTTGGTTTCGTTCTTTCTTATAAGAGTTATAGGACTGAACAGGATACAGGGGAATACCAGGATTCCCATGCCACCCGAATGAAGAAAATACATGTTGATGCATTTTCTTCGGGTGTGTTCGTTACGGAGAACTGTTTCTCCATTTGCTCTACGTCCTGGGTATTAGATACCGGGTCAGGATCCCATATATGTAATCAGTTACATGGGCTTAGAAAAGATAGAGAACTTGGAGAAGGTGATAAAGACATAAGGGTTGGAAATGGTGCAATTGTTGCAGCTAAAACCGTCGGGGAATATCACCTTGTATTGCCAACTGGTAATACATTGATTCTGAACGAATGCTATTATATGCCGAACCTGATATGCGACATTATATCGGTTTCTTTGTTGAGTAAAGAGGGATATAATTTTGTATTACAGGATAATGTTATGAACATTTTTCTAGGCCAAAAGTTGGTTGGATCAGGCACGTTGTGCAATGGCATTTATGTTCTAAATCAATCAACAGTTCTGAGCATAACAAACACACACAAGAGGAAGAGTTCAGAACTGAACGAATCCTTCTTGTGGCATTGTAGACTGGGTCACATCAATGCGACACGACTAGCTAAGTTGCATAAAGATGGATATTTAAATCCGTTTGAATTTTCATCTTATGATACTTGCCAGTCATGTCTCAAAGGCAAGATGACCAAAACTCCGTTTACGGGACACAGAGAAAGAGTTACCGAACTCTTGGGACAGGTGCATAGTGATGTATGCGGTCCCATGTCTACACATGCCAGGGATGGTTCTTCGTACTTCATTACATTCACTGACGATCTCTCTAGATTCGGATATGTGTTCCTGATGAAACACAAATCAGAAGCTTTTGAGAAATTTAGAGAATATAAACAAGAAGTCGAGAACCAAACCGGAAAAAGTATTAAAATCCTTCTATCTGATCGAGGAGGTGAATACTTGAGCAATGAATTCCTGGACTTCCTAAAAGAGAATGGGATTCTCTCTCAGCTAACTCCTCCATATACACCACAGCACAACGGTGTATCGGAACGGAGGAACCGCACCCTATTAGATATGGTGCGCTCTAGGATGAGCACAGCTGAGTTACCTATTTCCTTCTGGGGGTATGCACTGGAAACAGCTGCAGACCTATTGAATATGGTTCCCACCAAATCTGTGCCAACCACTCCATATGAGATATGGAAAGGAAAGAGACCATGTTTTAATTATGTTAAGATATGGGGTTGTCCGGCCTATGTAAAAACGCAAAATCCGGACAAACTCGCGGCAAGGTCCATTCTGTGTAAGTTTATTGGATATCCCAAACATTCGCGCGGGTATATCTTCTACCACACCGAGGAACAAAAGGTGTTTATTTCTCGGCATGCCACCTTTTTAGAAAAGGAATTTCTTGAAAAAGAGATTAGTGGCAAGGAGATAGAACTGGAAGAGGTTCCAGCAATAAAGACTACGACAGAAGATTTGGTTGAACCGGAGGATTCAGTAGTTCCCAACGAACCTCAGCCTCTCCGCCGATCTAGTAGGGTTCCTCACCCACCTGAGAGATACTACGGTTTTCTCATGGATGGTGGGAGCGAGGATTGCATCATGGTTGATGATGACCCAACTAGCTTCGAGCAAGCCATCACGAGTGGGGACTCAGTGAAATGGCTGGATGCAATGCGGTCCGAGATGGAATCCATGTACACCAACAAAGTATGAACTTTGGAAGATGCTCCTGAAGGGGTAAAACCCTTTGGGAGCAAGTGGATCTTCAAGAAAAAACTTGGTGTAGATGGGAAAGTGGAGACTTTCAAAGCTAGACTTGTTGCAAAGGGTTTTCGTCAAAGACCAGGTGTGGACTATGACGAAACATTTTCTCCAGTGGCTATGCTTAAATCCATCCGGATCATGCTTGCCATTGCTGCATATCATGACTACGAAATCTGGCAAATGGATGTTAAGACCGCCTTTCTAAACGGTGATTTAGAAGAGTGCATGTACATGACTCAACCAGAGGGCTTCGTAGATAGTGGGAGCAGCGGGAAGGTGTGCAAGCTGCTTAAATCCATTTATGGATTAAAGCAAGCATCGCGGAGTTAGAACATCTTCTTTGACGTTGTTATCAAAGAGTTTGATTTCGTCAAAAACGTAGATGAACCTTGTATCTACAAGAAGGTGGCAGAGAGTAAGGTTGTCTTCCTCGTATTGTACGTGGACGACATACTCTTGATAGAAAATGACATTCCTATGCTGCAATCGGTCAAGCTCTTCTTATCACAAAGATTCTCAATGAAAGATCTTGGTGTTGCCTCCTGCATATTGGGAATTATTATATATAGAGATAGATCTAAAAGGATATTGGGATTGTCCCAATCCAGGTACATTGACACCATACTAAAGAGATTTAGTATGGAAGAGTCCAAATGTGGGTTTTTACCCACGATCTCAGGGCTCACTCTCTCCAAAGAGATGTCTTCAAGGACTAATTTGGAGAGAGCTCGCATGCAAGGGATACCCTATGCTTCGGCAGTAGGCTCTATCATGTACGCGATGCTATGTACCAGACCCGATGTAGCATACTCACTAAGTATAGTGAGTAGGTATCAAGCTAATCCTGGAGAGAATCACTGGACAGTTGTGAAGAGCATTCTCAAGTACTTGCGAAGGACTAAAGAGATGCTCTTGGTGTATGGTAATGGAGAACTCCAAGTAGAGTCCTTTACCGATTCGAGCTTCCAGAGTGATAAGGACGACTCTAAGTCGCAGTCGGGTTTTGTCTTTACCCTTTACGGAGGGGCGGTTAGCTGGAAGAGTTCCAAGCAGGAAACCGTGGCAGACTCAACGATGGAGGCTGAATACATCGCTGCCAACGATGCTGCCAAAGAGGCTATCTGGATCAAGAAGTTCATTACTGAACTTGGAGTGGTTCCATCCATTGAGCATCCAATACCTTTGTATTGCGATAACAATGGAGCGGTGGCTTTGGCCAAGGAACCCAGGTCCCATCAGCGATTCAGGCATATTCTGAGACGGTATCACCTGATCCGGGAGATAGTTGATCGCCGGGAGATCGAGGTCAGGAGGGTTGACACGAAGAATAACACAGCGGATCCACTCACGAAGCCCATTCCCCAGATACAGTTTGAGAGACTCTTCGGGATGCTCGGTATGCGATACTACAGCAGCTGGCCCTAGTGCAAGTGGGAGATTGTTAGTTGTATGTATGCCCTAAAGGCCAGTATTGTACATATGATGTATATTATATTGGATGCTTGGACATATATAGAGAGGACTTTCTTGCTCGATATGATAGTATGCTATCTGGTTGCTCTTTATCTTAACATGTATACTTGTCTCTTTATACTGTCTTATAGTTACATGTTGGTAAAGCCCTTAGGATGTGTACTTGACTACCTGGACTATGATACAGATCATACTAGTGGGGACATGGTAGTCCATAAGTACATCCTTCAAGGTCCCTAGTCGTGGGTGTATCGAGACGGGGCATCGATATACCAGAGTAGACTAGCGTATACGCTTCTCGACCCATAAGATGGGCGATGGATGATCCCATATCCATTGGTGTTTGACATCAGAGATGGTATGCGGGTGCTCAGTGGAGACTGGGTACACTGGACGGACTCGCCGAGAACTCCCAGATGGTATTATACCTCACGTCAGATGGCAGTTCTCTGGTGACACTTGTGCAGGTTAGTCTGTAGACCCGAGATCGTCATAGAGTCTTGTGTGATTCCCACTGTGCTTCGATTTCCACCTTACCACGTCCATGAGGGCATGCAAAACGGTGGTTTTTGGGTACAGTCCCGAGTCACATGGAGGCAATGAGCGATAGGAGGGGTTTCGTCTCTCCCGGTATTGGGGGTTGATGTTGCGCTGTGCTCGATTGGCCGTAACAGGGAAGTCCCTGGCCAGGGTTGATTTAGAGATTTACTGGTAAGTATTACCAGTAGTTTCTCGACCCGTTATGAGCCTCATATCGGCACGACTTATCGGTTATTGGGGTCTGACGTTTACCACCCCTAGACTTGATATGTGACATATCAGACGAGGAGACCGGACTATACGGGAAGTGTTACCGGCAGGCTTTTACAGGAGTTGGAGCGGGCTTGCTTGCTGATCTTCTGATTGCTCAATACCCGGGTATCCGTTACTTCCAGCTAGTACCGCTGACGGCTTGTGGGTGCTTGATGTGATCATCACCTACTGCCGGCGTATTGACGAGTCTTTAGAGTCCTACACAGAGGTTTTACTGGCTCAGGCAAAACGAAATAGGAGCGCATATGTGATATGTGCGAGACCGAGAATAATGCGTGTATGTGATACCGTATTCTATACTCGCGACTTTTTGTATCGGTCGGTTATATATGATATGGCCGGGTTATCGAATCAAGTGTTGATTCGATAAGTTGATACAATGGATGTTAGCCGGTTATATGAGATATGACCGGATTATTAAGTCAAGTGTTGATTTAATAACTAAGTGTCTAATTGTATATTAGATATACTAATTTACATTTATTAACACTTGTTCACTTTAGGGTTTTTCTCACATGAGCACAATTTTAATGTATATATGATGTATATTAAAATGTGTTTTTCTAATTGTATCATGGTTGATGATACACATGATATGGGTGTACAAGACATACACCATTCTATTTTTATGGTGGGTTATAATTATTTAAGGTAATTACAAAATTGGTGGAATTTTGTAAAGAGCATGAAGCTTATAGAAGCTTGCTTTGCTTTGACAAAGTCCACTACCTTTGTCTTCACCTTAGATTTTTTTATTAACCTAACCATTTAGATTAGCTATGGTTATGGCTCTATAAGAGTTAGTATATGATACTCACTCACCATGGTTAGCCAACTCACTTGATAATTATCCTCATCTCTTTCTTTTCTTCTTCTTCTTCATTGTGAAAAAGAAAAAGGTTGCTAGGGTTTGATCCAAAGTGAGATAGATTGTGAGAAATAAAATTCTAAAGAGAACCCACTTCCTATTTCTCCAACCTCTACTAGACTAGCACTTTAGTTTAGGGTGTTTGCTTCACTAATTCTCAAGTTAGTGAAGTAGAAGCTTGAGTTGGCATCCCCTCGACGTAGATCATCTTCGGCCTCGAAGACTTCAAGCAAGCACGCGTCTTTCGCCTCGTGAAGCCATGCAAGGGTCCGGGAGAACCACGATCGCAGCGAAGGGACTTCAACAAGGAGCCAAAGAAGTGAAGGACCGATCTACAAAGGTTGTATTTCGTATTCACTTTAGAGTAAAGTTGTTTACTTGCTATATGATTCGCCTAAACTCTAGTATACGATCTTGCTTAGGGTTATTCGGCACATAAAAATTTAATTTTGGCATGGTCGATGCCTTGCAGAGCCTTGTTAGTGTGCCTAGTAATCCTACACTAGCTGTGCGTAACGGCTACCCAGGTACATGACGAAAAAATGGCCGACGAGCGAACTCATTACAACCCTAACGAGCCTGTAAGCAACACTTACCGTACAGTCCGGTCTCTTCATCTGATACGTCGCATATGAAGTCTAGGGGTGATAAACGTCAGACCCCAGTAACTTGACAAGTCATCCCGATGTATGGCTCATAACGGTTCGAGAAACTACTGATAACTCTTATCAGTAAATCTCGACAACCCTGGCCAGGGATTTGCTGGTATGGCCAATCAAGTATAGCGCGACATCAACTCTCTATAATGGGAGAGACGAAACCCCTCCTATCGCTCACCGCCTCCATGTGATTCGGGACTGTACCCAAAATCCACCTGTTTGCACAACTCAGAAGAGCCGTGGTAGGGAGTAAATCAAAGCACGGTGGGAATCACACAAGACACTATGACGATCTAGGGTCTACAGACTAATCTGTACAAGTGTCACCTGAGAACTGCTATCTAACGATAGGTATATATCCATCTAGGAGTTCTCGGCGAGTCCTGTTCGGTGTACCCATTCTCCAGTGAGCACCTGCGTACAATCTTTGATGTCAAACACCAATGGTTGTGGGATCAACCATCGCCCCCAGGGTCAAGAAACGTACACACTAGTCTACTATGGTAATATCGATGCCATGTCTCGCTATACCCTCGATTAGGAACAATTAAAAGATATGCTTTTAGACTGCCCAGGCTCCACTAGTATGATCTACATCACAATCCTGGTAGTCAAGAATAATCCTAAGGGCTTCATCAATATGTATGGAAGATATGAAATACAACACATCACACGTTAAGATGAAGATAAACCAGATAACATACTATCATTTCGAGCAAAAATTGTTTCTGTACATATACATGCATAGCATCCTATACAATACAGGCCTCTAGGGCATACATATCCAACAAGGTAGACATGACACGGATTGTTGATTATGATCAGCAGAAGATACAACCTAAGAATTTTATTGGATAAAATTGTTCATTTATGAAGTTGGTCCCATCAGGTATCCAGAAAAATTCTAAAACAGAGTATTGCTCAGTTCGGGAGATAGTTGATCTCCGTGAAGTTAAGATATAGGGAGATAAAAATAGAAATATTATAGCGGATCCACTCACTGAGGCTATTTCTCAAACACACGAGCTGTTAATAGAGAAGTTTGGTTTTTGATAGCACACGAGCTGTGGGTATGCGATACCGCAATAATTGGTCTTAAGTGTAAGTGGGAGATTGTTGGATATAGTGCTCTCAAGTCAATTATTGTAATTGCAGGTAGGAAATTATGGTAATTGAAGGAGGACCTATACGGTTAGAACAGTCTTGCTCAAGATGATAGTATGCTATCTGGTTTGTCTTTATCATTTATGTGTATATATTTTACTTGTTATTTTATAATGATAAATCCCGTAGGATTCTTGCTTGACTACCAGTATTATGATGGAGATCATGTTATGAGAGCTGGGTAGTCCATAAGCACATCTTTAAATATCCCTAATCGTGGGAGTATCGAGACTGTGCATCGATATTCCAGAATAGACTAGTGTATACGTTTTTAGACCCCAAAAAGGGGCGGTGGTAGGTCTCATATCCATCGGTGTGTTACACCTAAGATTGTATACAGGTGCTCACTAGAGGTAAGTACACCGGACGGACTCACTGAGAACTTCTAGATGGTACTATAACTATCGTCAGATAGAAGTTCTTTGGTAACATGAGTACATGTAGTCTATTGACCCGAGATCATCATTTGTCGCATGTAAGTTTCTACTGTATTTAGATTATTACCCTACCACGGCTCTACTGAGCCATGCAAATATATTTTAGTTGGGTACAGTTCGGAGCCACATGGAGATAGTGAACGATCAGAAGGGATTCGTCTTTTCCGTATAGGGAGTCGATGCCGTACTGTGTTCAGTTAGCTATCACTATAAATCCCTGGTCAGGATGGATGGGATTTACTGATAGGAAATCAGTAGTTTCTCGGTTGGTGATGAGCTTGACATTGGTACAACTTATCGGGTTATTAGGGATCTGATGTTATCCATCCTTAAACCCAGTATGCGATACTCTTTAACGAAGAGACCGGACTGTATGGAGAGTGTCACTTACAGGCTCTGTAGGGATACGAACGGGCTTGCTTGTCGACCTTTTTTCGTATAATACCTAGGTAGCCATTACGTACAGCTAGTGCCGCTGATGTGCTTGTGGTTAAACCCACTGCCAGCGTATTGATGAGTCTTTAGAATCCCAAACAGAGGGTTTCCCGGTTCAGGCGAAACGATATAGTGTGCATATTTTGATACATACGGAGCTTCGATTAAATACGTATATTTAGTACACGTACTTTAATCGGACGTTTTGTTAATACTGACAGGTTTGAAAGATAGCCGGATCATTGTGAGCTAGTATTATATATCTCATTCTCTCTCTTTTGGTATTTGTATTTTTTTTACGAGTATGGGTATTTGTACGAATATGGTATTTGTATTTTGATACAATACGGTAATTCTACGAATACAAATACATGTATTTTGATACATATTTGGATGTATGTGTGTGTACACATACTTATCTTCTCGTTTTCGAAGCAATGTGAAGTGTGTAGGCTCGTGACTCATCACAAGGATGAGTCACAATTCCACCCGCTGCTTCATAAAGGATAAAAGTGAGAGCGGGAGGATTTTTCTTAAGGATTATTCATTACATCCTCATCCTCTTCTCTCTCCTTCTCTAGTAAGTTTCCAAATGAGAAGAAATTTGAGAAAGTGAGAAAATCAAGAGATTCACCATTACATCACTCACAACTTATTCCTAACAAGGTTAGGTTGTGAGTTGCTTCACTTTGATATCACGGTATGAAGTTAGAGCTTGATTTCGGACTCTCTCGGATGAATCATCTTTGGTAAGGTCGATCGGCTTGTAAGCTCGCTCTCGATAACTTCGGAGCCTAACTAGAGTCCATGGAGCGGTGTAGGAGTCTTCCGCAATTGAATGGACACGCTACAAAGATAGCTAACCTCCTAACCTTGTATCTTTGCTTTGCTAGTTTAGTGTTTGGAATCAATCATAGAGTTTCGGTCGCCATTGCTTGCATGAAAGTTTTTATTATCATTTTCGTCTTAGCCGTGAATCTTGTGGCGCGAGCACCAGGGACCTAACATGTCGTATATTGGTGTTATATGTGGTATATACTAGCTTTTCTCTTTGATCATGCGATGCATATAAATTAAAATAATTCTTGTTTTTGCTATGACTTTTGCAAGAAAATTAGATATGACTGGTAATGAATTATATCTTATTTTTCATCAGGAAAAAAAGCACTATTACGTGGATTTATATGTCATCATTAACATGTAATCATGTGATTTCCAACGGAAGCACGGTGGTAAAATATATTCCCTGGGGTTTAATTTAATCTTGGATGCATCAGTCTATTATTGAAAAAAAATCATGTGCTTCCGCATTTCAAAATATTAGTCAATTTTCTCCATCTTGCACATACACTTATTAAGAAGTGTGTAACTTCTTTAAAAATCTAAAAATGATATGTGGATTTCTTAGTGTTCATTGATTCTCTTGAAATTTAATTGATTAAGCGTTAGTATATATTATTTAGTGATAGTTTTGTTATTCACATTTAATTTGCTTTGATTTGAAAAGAAAAGAGTAAAACATCAAACTTGAATTTCTAAAAGGACAAGTGATCTAATCAAAAGATAAAATGTGAGAAAATACACGCACGCATTATGAAAACGGAGAGAGTAATAATTAATTATAAAGGTCCACATGTCAATTTGGTTATGAGATGATGGTGGGTCCTAATTAATATACACTTAAGGAGATAGAGAAGTGTCAACTAACATATATTTATGCATGGTTTAATGATGTCATATATTTGTTTAATGAAAAGTTGGGATGTGACACTTAAATTTACATGAAGCCATTGAGGTTGAGCTTCAAGTTGTGCTCACATGTAAAATGAGAGAAAGAGACAAAAAACCCAATGCCCCCACATTTTGTCTCTCTCCCCCATCCTCACATGAATCTGGCACGCCTTGCCTTCTTCAATCGAAGATGGAAACAAAATATTATTGCTATAAGCCTACAAGCACTTAATAGGTGCTAGAGTACAAACCATATATCCCTAAGTAACTGTACTTGATATTTCAGCTGTTATAAATAGATTTAGTTATAATTTAGTGCGTTGAGATTTTAATAGTTCGGTTGTATTGGTAGGATTGATTGTTATTGTTTGTTAGATCAAAAGTCGTATACATTGAGACGATTGATCTCGTAATGAAACGATCGAATCATATATTTCTTATCAATAACATGCGCACAGATTTAAAAGTAATTGTGTGTGTATTGAGTTGGACTATACTCCGCTCGATAGGATATGAAAATGAATCCTATCAAAACTTTAGCCATTAGATTCGTTTTGGAATTCGTGCACTCAATTACGAGGAAAAAGCTCTCAATTGTTTCAATCACGAAATCATTGTTTGCGAAAACTTCAAGCAAATCTAATGACCAGCTAAAAACTTGATTTAATGTGTATTCAACATCCCGAATAAACATTTGTAGTATCCGGAATCCACATTTCACATATCAACACGTACATTATTTTAAAAAACTATTCATGGAAGGAACAATAATTTAATTTGCATGCTTGCAGTTAGAATTTACATTGTGCAAGAGTAGATTTGAAAGAGGTCTATGGATGTGTGCGCAAGAATCTTGTTTCTTTGTTTGTTTGGAGCCGAGAGAAGCTTCTGAACTCAGCTTCCTCCTTGTCTTTTCGTATCAAAGCACGCAATGCAAGAATGCCTTGTCTCTTAATTAATTTCCTAATTACTGCTTGTGTATGAATAATTAAATATGTCAGGAGTAATTATTAAGATTTCATTTATAAAAATGGGCAATCAATTTGGATTAATTTATGCTGATTAAATAGCTCAGATGATATGACACTCTCATTTCTAAAAAGAGTGCAGGACAAGAGAGAAAGTGGCCACAGATTAACCCTTTCGGAGACAAATTCATGGATCCCATAGACATGTGTGTTTTGTGTTGCATGCTTTAAAGTAGAGCGGTAACTTGTTTATTCCGTATTAAAATCGTAGATTGTACAATGCCCTCTCAAAAAGAATTCGGTTGATTTTATAACTCATCATATAATATCTTATCAATCTAACTCTCATAATAAGTTAGAGTTTTGATGTACAGATGGAGACTTTTTGAAACGGTAATGTTAATTAAAATTAAGAAATTTGAAATGGATTTAATGTAAAACACTTGTTGGCACCAAAATTTGGTTGTGGAGAATGATGGCCGAAAGATCACAACACTTTGTCCTTTGAAATAGTCCAATGATAAACCTTTGAGCCCAAATCATGCTTCTGAATTAGAGGCTATGATTGATGCACATCGGTCTTAATAGGATACGTGCACATGATATCTTGCGCAAGGACATGGCTCAAGACATGCAGATGGTTAAAGCTACGTAACCACGACCAAAGAAGAATGTGGATAGTTATTGCGCTATCAAAGATGTAACGACTACTCCAAAAGGCTATAAATAGACGAGAGCTCAAAAAGCTCGGGATCATCCTTTCATCAAATTTATGCCTTAATTTGTCATAGGAATAGTATAGAAAACCGCCGTTCCCATCCTATCATGGTAGAGTGTGAACCATTCGCCGTCAGGTAACCCTTGAAGTTTTAGGATCTAGAAGTCGATTTTCATAGCAAAAATAAAATAAAATGGCTACCTCAATTTAGGATCCAGAAGTATAGCTCTATACGAACTTATGCATGTGAGATGCACGTGAAAAGTAGGAGGCAATTGGAGTTGCCCAAGAAATATGTATGAATTAATAAAATGTTGGTGAGCTTAATTAGGGCTCTTATGGTTTTCCGATTCAAATTCCAGAATGCATTGCCACTTGTTTTTCTTTTTCATTTTTGGGGTTGGGGCTAGAGGGACCACTTTACATCTTAGAGTGAGAGAGAGAAACAAGTGGTGATGTGTCATTAATTCTTTGAAGCAAATTGTACCTAATCTATTTAAGCCACTTGTTGTGTATCAGGTGTTAGTGCAATAACCAAGGCGATAATTATTATGCTTGCTTCTAATTAGGCCAATAATTGCGTGCATGCTTCAAAATCCTATAGATTGGAATTTGCAAAATGTGTTATTGAGAATCTTTTCGTTCTTAGCAATTTGATTCTTACAACATCTGACATTTTCGGGGGTCCTGTCTAATTAATGTGTAGTGCTAATTAATAGCTTCATGATCTCAAGCACTAAATATTCTTACAACTTATTAAACAAGCTAACTTCAGACTTAAAACTACGGGCTTGTTGATAATCAATGTTCTTGTCAGAGATATTTCCACGAATCATTTTATGAAAGATGAGGCAGTCTTCTTCTTCCCCTTGAATTTGTAAAACATTTTCATTTATAGCGGTTCGATTTCTGTCAGCATAAAATGAGGAACAAGAGCGGCAATTTGAATGGAAGAAGGGGGATTGAAACATGAGAAAGAATGCATAAGGGTTTATGTATAAATTTCTAAAAGAAAATGGGGTTTGCAGGGACCCTGCAGGCCCAAAACAGAAGTGGCTTTCACATAGACCAATGCGGTCCAGGGATCTATCTTCAAAACAGCCAGCGGGGCCTACTGGCCCATGTGAAATGCCATTGCAATTTGGGTCTGTTTCCTCAATTTGTAAACCAAACATATTTTTTTGGCTTTGGACCATGAGAAACAATGTGCAGAGAGAGAGATATATATATCACGGTTTACTTTTTATTTTCTTATTTTTGTGTTTTTGTGATGTATTCTCAATTTTGGGCCCGTAAAATTGTCATTTTTCCTAACCCCAACCACCACCACCCCCTAAATTATTCCATATGACCACCATTACACCCGGGTACGTAAAAGAGAGAAGAAATAAAGGTGTGGGCCACACACGCTGTCCAAGACTGTCCGAAATTCTTCCATCTTTCTCACCGTCTGCCCGGATGTATTACACCTGGCACATGAAATAAAACCCACCCACCCATGTCTGTCCCGCCCAGCCCCAACACCCCCAACGCCCCCAAAAGAGAGAGATTAAAAATTTATACATACATCCTGTACACTACATATGCAAAAGCCTGAGTCTGTCCCCGCCCTTTCCTAAATGGGACGGGTCCCCATTCCAAAATAAATACGCTGCTGGTTTTTCTATCTTTGTGTAACAATTGGGTCTTTTGATTGTGTATCAATTGGTCGTCACAAGTTTATATGCTCTACTAATGCTCACTACTTTTCTCAAGCAGAAAATAATGCAACAAAAGAGAATGAAATGGCTAATTAATTAACCACGTTCTATAACCTAATGGTTAACTATTTTGGTTGTGGATTAATTGTTTTCCCTTGAGCTCAGTATTTTGACAAAACCCACAATATACAGTTTCTGAACAAACGATTAATATGCATATATCAACCCAACTCTTTAACGCTTCTTCATGTGGACTTTTTGTTTTTGGTGGAATTTATGTGAACCTATGTGCAATAATGTGAAAAGAATTATAGTAGAAACATGCATGGCTCATATTTACCCTCCTATATTCTGAAGAAAAAAGAAAAGATGGTTCAAATTGGAGATAAAAAAAGAGAGAGGGTATATCTCTATTTCTATCTGCTATTATAATGCCGAAGAAAGGGTTGGAAATCCTAATTTAGTGCCATCTAGACATACGATTGATGTGTCTAACCATTAATTAACTGCATAAAATGTGAAGGTGTGGACGGTAAATTAATATCTTCCACGTCTCTCTTGGGCCAACAACTATATAAGTGCATCGCACGTGCAACTT
This sequence comes from Agapanthus africanus, assembly GCA_030015575.1. Classification (NCBI taxonomy): domain Eukaryota; kingdom Viridiplantae; phylum Streptophyta; class Magnoliopsida; order Asparagales; family Amaryllidaceae; genus Agapanthus; species Agapanthus africanus. The sequence goes on from CM057337.1 coordinate 673,903,526, forward strand.
ACTAGTTATTTTAGCTAGTAGCAAAGTGGTCGAACACATGACCTTTCGTAACCTTAAGGCCAATTATTGCGGTATCGCGTACCCACAGCTCGTGTGCTACCGAATACCCAACTTCTCTATTAATCAGTTTCGCAAACCATATTTGTGAAATTTAATTTGTACGAGAAATAGTCTCAGTGGGTGGATCCGCTACAATGTTCCAACTTCATCTCTCTATATCTCAACTTTGCGAAGATCAACAATCTTCCAAACTGAGTGATACTCCGCCTTAAGAATTTTTCTGGATACTTGATGGGACCAAGTTCATCATCGAACAACTCCATCCAACAAACTTCTTAAGCTGTATCTTCGGTTGAGTCATAACCAGCACCCTGCACCATGATTACTTCAGTATCCCTATTGGAACACTATCCAATATACTGATTCTCAGAAGAGGCTAAACTCAAAACTGTGACAGCATCTCTGTCATCTAGGTCACCTTAGAAGCCTGAACCGATAACCGCCTCCCAGAAGAGGTCGTTGTTATCTTATATCAAGAACATCCACTTATGTTCATAACAGTTTCCCTTTAATTCTCCAGGATTGGATCAATATATGCTTACTACAGCAAGTGTATAAGCAATATCTGGTGTTGTACAAGACATTATATGATTGACTTAATTGCCTAAGTAAATGATATGTCATTCATGTCAATCTCTCTCCTCATCAGTCTAGAAAACATCTCTTTTAGAGAGGGTGACTTCATCACCTGCGGGTACACCACCACGCCAGGAGTCGTCCATTCTAGAATACTTTTAGAATGTTGTCCAAGTACCCGATTGGGAAACTTCCCAAATCTAGATCTAAAACCAGAGTCCCTGATATATTATCCATCTGGTTTTGTACAAGATATTGTATGATTGACTCAATTGCCTAAACAAATGATATGTCATTCATGTCAGTCTCTCTCTTCATCAGTCTAGAAGATATCTCTTTAGAGAGGGTGCCTCCATCACTTACGGGAACTCAACCACGCTAGGGGTCGTCCATTCTAAAATACTTTTTGAATGTTGTCGAAGTACCCGATTTGGGAAATTTCCCAAATCTAGATCTAGTCACTAGAATTCCTGATATATTATTCAAATCCAACGTGGAGAAAAACACCGTGTGACAACCAAAGTCTAACCGATTGTAGTATAGGAACATCACTTCCTATCTGGAGTATGTCATCCAAATCCAGAATAGTACTCCCGACATCTTTCTTACTAGGTTTATCTATTGTTTTGATGAAGTCAATCACCTTGACTGTCACATCAAAACAGATGATCCGTTTCCGCTATCCATACTTGAGTCTACGAACACTAGTAAAATAGGGGGTTGCCCCTACGGATATTGGAATCCGTAGGGGCAGATTTAACTTGGCCCTACGGATTAATCCGTAGGGCTAAAAGGTTGCCCCTATGGGCCCAGACGTCCAAGAATAAAAATATTAATTCTTAATTTGGTGTTTGCCCCTACGGAGCCGCAAACAAAGGACCTACGGGTATATCCGTAGGGGCAACTAAATATCGAATTACTAAAGCACAGATCGATCGCCTACGCTCACAATTTCTTTCTCTCTCGATCTCGATCGCGCGCGAAAACAACTCCTCATCGCCACCGTCGTCCTCCTCGTCGCCACCGTCGTCCTCCTCGTCGCCACCGGTGTTCTCGTCGCCACCGCCGTTCGGGTCGTCGCCACCGCCGGTCAGGTGAGTAAATCTTGAGGTAAATTAAAGAATTTTTTGATTAACATACGTGCTGGGTCTGGGGTCGGGGGGTTGCGCGCGCGCGAGTTGAGGTTCGGCAGGGGTCGCGGTCGGGGTCGGGGTCGGGGTTGGGGTTAGGGTTAGGGTTGGGGTTCGCTGCTGCTGGGGCTGGGGCTGGGGTTAGGGTTTGCCTTAGGGTTGGTGTTGGGGTTTAGCTGGCCGCGCTGGGGTTAGGGTTAGGTTGGGGCTGGGCTGGGCTGGGGCTGGGGCCTGGGGGCTGGGGCTGGGCTGGGCTGGGGCTGGGGGCTGGGGCTGGGGCTAGGGTTAGGTTGGGGTTAGGGTTAGGTGGATTGATGACAACAAAATACATGGATGGATCGATGAATTTAGTGATGTTATGTGTCCCGCCAACATAGGAAATTCAAACGTATACTCCGTTTTCTCATCTTAAAACTAGCAACCAAAATGTGACTAAAAAATCTTTCTAAATATATTTGAAACACATTTATTAGTTGGGTTGAATATTTGTGATTCCATTATATTATATTGTAAGATGCAGAAATTGTATCCTAAAACTACTTGATCCAATCATCCAACAAATACATTCATAAGATACTTATTAATTTTCCTGTATCTTGTATTGAATCGTAAGATTGATTTGCATGTCGTAAGATATTTGACAACACTAGGATGTCTTTCATCAAACAGAAAGTAAATTGGTGTAGGGAGAAAGCTGCTTGATGGGTGGTGACTGGGTCCATTCTTTCTTCATAATCCCCTTCAACTCTATGCCTTTCAATTATTGTGGGAAAATTAGATATTACTTGAGTGATCATGATATCATTTTTTTTGAATATTTCTTCCGAGAATTTATGCATGGTCTTGACATTGAACTTTATCATACTCCTTAATATTACTTTAGTGATTGATAATATTCAATAAGCTTATGTTGTTGACCCAAATTAAGTAAGGGGGTTAGTCAATTGGAATTGGTGTTTGGAACTTTGAAGTATATCTTTAATGGGATAGGTTTATTTGGTGTCAGTCAAATAAAATGAGAAGTAGAACCTTTTATTGTTAGTTATGAATGAATCTAATATTGGAAGTTGATGGTTTCAGTTAGAAGTTTTTTGGTATATGATAGATTTCCGCCTACCAAAATCGTTCCATCCAAAAAGTGAATAAAGTGGAACTTCTGTTCTCCTTGCCCATCCACTTTTTCTCTCTGGAAATTTGTAGTCTATATAACTATCTAAAATGTATTTGCTAATACAATTATTTTAACCTGACATACTAAAATATTATTATATTGTTTATGTTATCAATAAGTTATTAGTAGTATTCTCTTGATTGGTAAAAGGGGCATGAGCGTTCGCTCTATACATTCTTAATGGGATAGAAGCCTACCCCCGACAGCCGGAACACACACATACAACAAGAATACACAAGAAACGCATAATTAGAAAGCGATTCGAGATGTTCGGGTTAAAACCAATATATGATACTCGATGATAATATGAAACCTTCATATTCCCATCGAAACTCATATATGAAACTAAAAGCGCCACTTAGTCCCCGTCTATCGGTTAACATACGTGCGATGCTCGTCGTGACCTAGAACTATACGAAGGTTGTTAAATATCGGATAGTATAGCTCGATACTAACAACCGTCGTATAGTCTACGCGACGAGAAAATTCAATCGTATGGTAACCCATAGATTTGTCCCGTGTGGACAAGTTAACAATGTATAAAGCAAACGCCTTCATTCACTTGTGTTTTCATCCGTTTCGAGATATTTCGTCGGTACCTTTCCGCTGGTTCTTCGTGTACAAAGATAGATTAGATGTTCATTTCAACGTTGTTTCACAGCTTTGAAATGATTATCTATTCTATTACAGTGTACTCGGAGAACAGCGGGGAGGTGCTGCCGAAATTTACTCGAAACAGTTGAAAGCACAAGTGATGGGCGTTCGCTCTATACATTCTTAATGGGATAGAAGCCTACCCCCGACAGCCGGAACACATACATACAAACGCATAATTAGAGAGCGATTCGAGATGTTCGGGTTAAAACCAATATATGATACTCGATGATAATATGAAACCTTCATATTCCCATCGATACTCATATATGAAACTAAAAGCGCCACTTAGTCCCCGTCTATCGGTTAACATACGTGCGATACTCGTCGTGACCTAGAACTATACGAAGGTTGTTAAATATTGGACAGTATAGCTCGATACTAACAACCGTCGTATAGTCTACGCGACGAGAAAATTCAATCGTATGGTAACCCATAGATTTGTCCCGTGTGGACAAGTTAAGAATGTATAAAGCAAACGCCTTCATTCACTTGTGTTTTCATCCGTTTCGAGATATTTCGTCGGTACCTTTCCGCTGGTTCTCCGTGTACAAAGATAGATTAGATGTTCATTTCAACGTTGTTTCACAGCTTTGAAATGATTATTTATTCTATTACAGTGTACTCGGAGAACAGCGGGGAGGTGCTGCCGAAATTTACTCGAAACGGTTGAAAGCACAAGTGATGGGCGTCCGCTCTATATATTCTTAATGGGATAGAAGCCTACCCCCGACAGCCGGAACACATACATACAAACGCATAATTAGAGAGCGATTCGAGATGTTCGGGTTAAAACCAATATATGATAATATGAAACCTTCATATTCCCATCGATACTCATATATGAAACTAAAAGCGCCACTTAGTCCCCGTCTATCGGTTAACATAACGTGCGATGATTTATTCTTTTCAACGACAAACGCACACACAAAGCATATACACGGATTTTCTCCTTTGTCAGTAACTATCCCGTTCTTATATTTCTCAATATAGTCAGCATAACCTACAATTTATATGTTATTCAGTCTAACATGGCCCATGAGTACGTCAGAGTTAAGGACTGGATGTATGTGGATTGGAAACAACGTATGCAACCTAAGTTTGTCGCAGGAGTTGCTGCTTTCCTTGAATTTGCACGAGCACATAATAAGATAATAATAGAGAAGATTCTCTGTCCGTGCGATAGATGTGGCAATAAGTACTGGCAGAAGATAGAATTGGCAGAGCTTCATATTGTAAAACATGGGTTTACTAGACTTTATTCAACTTGGAAATATCACGGGGAAGGAGAAGAATGCAGTACTGCGGTAGAAGAAGAAGGAGGACACGATAATGCGGCAGGAGAAGAAGAAGAATTCGGTAATACGGCAGGAGACGGAAATTTATTTCCATCAGAAGAAATGGAGGATATGGTAAAGGCTGCCCTAGGTGAATCTATTCGTACCGAAGATGACATTCCTTCCGGTCAAGGACCGCGTGCGGATGAATATGAAAATTTCATGAATAATGCTAGGAAACCAATTTATGAGAATACGAAGTATTCCACCCTCTCATGGTTCATCCAACTTTTCCAGATTAAGTGCCTAAATGGACGGAGCAACAAGTCATTCACAATGCTTCTTTCGTTCTTGAAAGATTCTATGCCTCCGGGAAATAATGTGCCCGAAAGCTGGTACGAAGCCCAGAAAATGATGTCTGATTTGGGTCTAAAGTGCGAGAAGATTCAAGCATGTCCTAAAAATTACGTGTTGTACCGGAAAGAGAATTCAGATTTGAAAGAGTGTCCAACATGCGGAGAGGCCAGGTATAAGCCGAAAGATTCTGATAAGAAGCCTGATATACCTGTGAAGATAGCACGATATTTTCCCATAACACAGAGGCTACAGAGGCTATTCAGGTGCAAGAAAACAGCCGAGGCAATGATTTGGCATCACCGTGCTCCTCCAAGCGAAAATGGAAAAATGAGCCATCCAAGAGATTCACCGGCTTGGAAGGATTTCGATAGGAGGCACGCAATATTCAGTAGCGATTCTCGCAATGTCCGGCTCGGACTGGCTACCGATGGCTTCTGCCCATTCAACTATATGGCTGGAAGTTACAGTACATGGCCCGTTGTAATGATAATTTATAATATGTCGCCTTGGTTGGTTATGGACCAATCATACTTTATGATGCCTCTTCTTATCGACGGACCAAACTCACCGGGGAACAATATCGACGTCTATCTCCGACCTCTGATCGAGGAGCTGAAAACTTTGTTCATTGATGGTGTAGAGACATATGATTCAAACACAAATACAACCTTCATACTGCGTGCGGCTTTAATGTGGACAACTAATGACTTTTCTGCGTATGGAATGCTATCAGGTTGGTCTGTACATGGTCACAAAGCATGTCCTCATTGCCATGAACATACAACATCAAAATTTTTGAATTTTAGCAGGAAGGTTTGTTATTGCGGCCATCGACGTTTTCTGCCTCCAGACCACCCCTATAGGTTAGACACGGTTCACTTTGATGGTCATCAGGAGCTTCTTGGGGCTCCATCCCCATTATCCGGAGAGGACGTGACTGCTAAATGCGATGGTTACAATAACGTGACCTTCGGGATGGATCCGACGAAACAGGTCAAACCACAATATTGGAATAAGTTAGGCATTTTCTTCGAGCTTCCGTACTGGTCTACAAATTCAGTGCGTCATTGTCTGGACGTCATGCATATAGAGAAGGGAGTATCAGAGCACATACTTAACTTGCTTCTGTGTAAAGACGGGAAATCGAAAGACAACATGAATGCTCGGATGGATCTAGAAGAGTGGGGAATAAAAAGTGAATTGCACTCTAGACCGGTAGCGGGTAAACCGGGCAAGTTTGTACTTCCCAATGCCGCTTATCATATGTCACAACCGGAGAAGAAAAGATTCCTGCAGGTGTTGCATGATTTGAAAGTGCCTACAGGTTTCTCAGGATCATTCAGCAAGAAAATAAAAATTGTGAAGGGCAAGATTGATGGGCTGAAAAGTCATGATCACCATGTTATCGTGGAGCACCTTCTTCCATTAGCCCTCAGGACTTCTCTCCCCGACTCGGTTGGTCTAGTAATCAACGACCTATGTTGTTTTTTCAGGGAGTTGTGTGCTAAAACACTGGAGGTTGCGACGCTGGATAAATTAGAAAATTCTATTGCGTTGATACTTTGCAAGTTTGAGCGTATTTTCCCATCGTCATTTTTCGATATCATAATACACTTGACGGTTCATCTTGCAACTGAGGCAAAGTTAGCCGGACCAGTATAATATCGATGGATGTATCCCGTCGAGAGGTACGTGTAATTTTTCATTTCGCGCAATTTATAAATTTATTGTTGTCCTGTATGCCCGTATTTATTTATTCAACATATTCTCATTAGGTAGCTCTACACTCTTAAGAAGTATATACGCAATAAAAATCGACCAGAGGGTTCTATCATGCAAGGTTATCTTCTTGATGAAGCAACCACATTTTGTTCCCGCTATCTGGACGAGAACATTAAGACAAGGCTTAACCGACCACGAAGAATTCAAGACGGGCCATATGGTAAAGCCGAGTATAAGAGGGTAGACACTATGTTTATCAACAAGATATACCGGTTTATCTTGCTTAATTGCGCATATCTTGAACAAATTATAGAGTAAGTTCTTTTGGATTAATTGTTATATCTGTGTTTGTGTGTGTATGAAATGACATAATATTAATGTCATAATTACTTGTCGAAAACAGAACTCATTTTAACGAGGTACGTGAGGGGCATCCTGATTGGAACGAAGAACGTTTGGAAAAATACCATCAGGATAATTTTTGTGATTGGGTCACAGATCATGTAAGTTATTCGAATAACAATTTATTGCTATCAGTTTTAATCTAAACTTGTAGTAAAATTTGTTTTGTTAGATCCACGATCCGAACTTGTCTGCATCATTTGAGAGTGATTCAAGATGTTTAGCTCAATTTCCTAGTATGAAGGTTGCATATTACAAAGGATTTGGTGTCCTTGGATACAAATTCGAAGTTAAGGACATAGAAACATCTAGAACCACTCAGAATAGTGGGATTGCGACGGTAGGATCGGACGGTGTGATTTACTATGGGTACTTAAATTGTATACTCGGCATCCACTATCCCGGACGATCAGAACCCTTTTATATATTCCAGTGTACTTGGTACGATCCGCGAACCGATACGGACAGGTGGAGAAGCAGTCTTGGGACTTGGAAAGATGAATATGGATTGACCAATGTGAACACACTTCGATTTTACGGTCAGGACGATCCGTTTATCTTTCCGAACCAAGCGTTCCAAGTATACTACTCACAGTGTTTGAAGCATCCGGGGTGGAGTGTTGTATGCCGATGGAAACCTAGAGATGTCTACGATGTCCCAGAATACGAGGACAGCGATGAGGACGAAGAAGAGCGAAGACTTAAAGTGCTCCGACCGTCTGTTTCGAAGGATGGGTTGTCTTCGACCGATCATGAAGTTACGTGGGTTAGAAATGACATCGACGATGAAATCCAAGTAGATATGTATGATGCGCCCACAAAACGAAAAAGGTTATCAGTAATGTTATATTATTACTTCACATTTTACGTTCTAGATCATATATAGTCGATACTTTTAATGATTGTCTAATGCGTCCACGAACCGTTTATCTAGATTTGATGACGTTGTCGGGAGCAGCGAGGGGCGGCAGGAGCTCCAGCCGCGGCAGAGGCAGAGGCAGAGCGGTTCTGCCGCCCGGAGAGCTCCGTAGGGAGCTTCAGAGGGCCGGTCTTGCACCCAAATCGGAGACCCCTTCGGATGCCTCCTTCCGTGTTGATTTGGCCACACCTCCAGGTATACTGCACGTATATCCATTTTGAATGTAATATTACAGATATTCATGCATGTTTATGTCAAAATTACTTATATTGTCAATGTTTGATTGTCTAGTTGTTGGTGATGCGTCCACATCTGGGACAGAGGCCACCCCCGCTCCTCCAGGTATGTTTATATATCATATAGTGTATGTATATTGATTTAGAATGCTATATCATAAATACACACATTCCTTTTGCTCTTACTTAGCAATTTTTATTATTGTCTAGCTGTAGGTGGTGACACCACCGCACCTGCGGGTATGTTTATATATCCTATAGTGCATGCATATTGATTTAGAACGTTATATTATTGATCTACACATTCTTTTTGCAATTACTTATATAATCTATTTTTAATTGTCTAATTATAGGTGGTGCGTCCACACCTTCCACAGGGGCCACTCCTGCCGCTTCCATACCCTCCGCATCGTCTGCAGGTTAGTATGAATAAATTTAAAATATTTATTCATTTTACATATACTCTATAGAATAAATATAACTTCATGGAAATTTAGCGTCGATGTTTATTTTATAGTTGGAGGGGATGCGTCCGGGTCCGGGACCCCGGTTGTTCCTCACCGGAGGAACTATCGTCCCGCTCGTGCTGCTGCTCGGGCCCAGGCTCGTGCGCTAGTCACCGGAGGTATATATCACACTTGAATTTTTGTTTAACCTTGATTTCTTAATACAACTTTGTCTTATTATTGATTGTCTTGATATTTCGTGCAGACGCAGGGCCTCTTCATCCCTAGAGGGGGACTCGAGGCCCGAATCAGTCCCATAGGCTGAGGCCTGATAGAGCTAGGGGGGAGGCAGAATTCCCCCTATTTTTTACCCTTGACTATCGCTATACCGGTCCTCATGCCGAGAGGTTCGGCCGGTATTTGGGGGACGAGAGCCGGATCGTGAAGAACTATCCACTTCACGTTGAGTGGGGCGAGCAGCACCAGCGCTCATTCGCTCTCTTCTTTGATCAGGCTCGGGTATGTATTAATATATATTTTCATTTGATCTATCTAATATATTTATTATTAACACTTGCAATCTAATAACAATGTTTTTTTTTTGTATTTTCAGTTGGATTACAATTTTCAGCCTGTAGCCGACCCTGATCACCCGGGGAGGGTGCTTGACCTTCATGCTCTGTACAATGGCCTGATGAAGAACATGCAGGCCAAGGTCCGATACAACAGGAATGAGCTGAAGGCCGACTGCTACTCCCTGTGGATGGCGACCCCCGAGGCAGAGAGAGCGGCCCTCCTATCTACTCCGGCGTTTGCGAGAGTCGACGTAGAGACATGACCTCTATTGTGCGCTTATTTCGACTCCCAACGCAAACAAATATGCATTTTAAATTTAATTCATTATTTATGATATAATTTATTTCTTTGTGTTTCTTAATTAGAAAACTAAATGTTAATGTGTTGTACAGAAACAGGCCGCTCAGAATACGGAGAACGGGAAATCGGCGAAGAGGGGTCGCCCCACTTACACAGGTGGCTCGAGGAACATTACTCGAGCCATGGAGTTATCGGTAAATTAAGAGTTATTCTCTAATATTCTGCAATATTAAGAGTTATTCTCTAATATTTCTAATATTAAGAGTTACTTTCTAATATTGCAGACATCTCGGACCGTGGCGTCAGGTGGTACACCGAGTGTGCTGTCCGCATATCTTGCCGTCCACGGCACCTCGACAGATCCCGCCACGGGCGAGCTTCGATATCCCGACGTCGCTACCCAGGAGTACTGCGTAAGTGTTAATATTTTTTCTACCCAAATTTGAAATTTTAGTTTTGGAAGGTTCAAGTTTAAATTTTATACTTATACTTTACTGCTTAATGTGGGTGTAGGAGCGGGTGGTTGAGCAGGCCCAGGCCTCGGGGATCGATTTTACCGGACAGAACGATCCGAGGCTGCTGACCCCAGTTCTGGACGCCGCACACGGAGGGCACCACGGAGGTTGGGAGAGAGGCCAGGGATTGGGCCCTAGCAGGGCCCATATGAGGTTGGACTCCACCCCGACGGTTACTTCCTCCGTCTCCAGTGACCGGCATGTCCATCAGGAACTGGATAGCTTGAGGGCTAGCGTTCAGGAGTTGAAGGAGATGCTGGTATGTATACTACTTTATGGTAAAATATCATTTCATGTTATATACATATCAACATATCCATAATTAGTACGTAGCTTGAGCTTATTTGGTTTTAGACTTAAGTTTGATTAATCATACATACATATGTAATTAAAATAAACAACGCTTTTCCAAACTAGATATCTAAACAGGGTTTTGAAATAACTTAATAATGATACGAATTCGAATAATACACAGTTCTTACATGCTTCTTACACACGTTATGTCTAGACGCGACATGGTAGATCGGCCGAGCCTCCACATCCATCTCCTTCGGCTGCGGCTCCGCAAGCCACTACATCGGCTGCGGTTCCGCAGACCCACTCAGACTCCCTCAGCCGCGGCTCCGCAAGCGACTACCTTGACGGCGGCTGCGCAGACCACATCGCCGGCTCCACATGCCGCTCAGACTCCCGCTCGCGACGAATTGCAGAGTTTATTGACCGAGGAGCAGGCGCGCGTTATTCTATCGTTATTCAGAGGTAGAGCTGGACCGAGCTAGGGTAGATTTTTTGTTCTTATTTTTTGAAACATGAATTTATTTATATCATACACATTGTACTACATTTTGAAACGATATTGATATTGGTTTGTATTTATATCATATTCAGTTTTTGCGTTTCTTTTGTATATTATATATATGCGTGAGATGTGATTATGAATACTGCAATATATGATTTGATTGATGTATATATTATTGTACACAGGGCAGGAAAAAATCAAGCAGCCCATTTTTTAAAAAAAAATACAGAAAATATGTACATACGGATTAATCCGTAGGCAAACATGTTACCCCTACGGATATATCCGTAGGGGTAAAATATCAGCAGTAACTGATATTTCCCCCCTGATCTCAGTGCCAGGGGGTTGGGAAAGCCCCTACGGATATATCCGTAGGGGCCACTGCCTCTCCCCTACGGCGTTATCCGTAGGGGCCAAATATCAGGAATCCTGATATTTTGCCCCTACGGAAACGTACCTACGCACATATCCGTAGGGGGTAGTTCATGCCCCTACGGACATGCCCGTAGGTACAAGTAATATATTAAAAAAAACCCGTAAATAATATAAAATCTTATATCCTACGGCGTAATCCGTAGGGGCAACAATACCTACACATAAATCCGTAGGGGCAAGAATTTGCCCGTAGGGGCAAGTTCAGGGTCTCAACTTGCACCTGCGGCCTTTGCACCTACGGGGTATTTTTTCGCCCCTACGCATATATCCGTAGGGGCAGTGGGTTGCCCCTACGGATTTATCCGTAGGGGCAACCCATATTTGTAGTAGTGGAATAGACATAAGCAACTTGCACACCTTTCGCTGCTCCCACTAACTACGTAACCCTCTGGCAGATTCATATACACGTGCACTTCTAAATTCCCATTTGGAAAGTCGTTATAGTCACCCAACTGCCAGATATTATAACCATGAACTGCGTCAGCACCAAATCATATCCATATAGACTTCAATATAGACACTGAAGTAAAAGACACATCATAATCCACAACGGGTATTTAATGAAAACTCTTTACAACAAGTCTAGCCTTATTAGATTAATACATTTCCACCTGCACAGATCCCAAAAGATCTACTTGCTCCTAATGGGCTTCATCCTTTCAGGAGCACCCAGCAAAGTCTAAAATCCATGACTTGCTGAAGTGCGTAGAGTCTATCTTGGATATGAAATATCTGGTCATCTGGAAGTTACCGCTTTCTATGACCTGCTGATAACATGTAGGGGAAATAGTAGTGCCAAGTCATATCCGTATGGGTTTCAGCATAGACACTGAAGTAAAAGTCTCATTACAATCATCAATGGGTATTTGATGAAAACACTTTACAACAAGTCTAGCCTTATTAGGTTAGCACCTTTCCACCTGCACAGATCTTGAAAGATCTACTTGCTCCTAATGGGTTTTACCCCTTCAGGAGCACCCAACAAAGTGTAAAATCCATGACTTGCTGAAGTGCGTGGAGTCTATCTTGGATATGAAGTATATGGTCACCTGGAAATTACCACTGTTGGGTTATCCTAACGCCCTAGCCATCATCCGTGGCGATTTGCGGAACAAAATTTTTTTCTACGAGTTTAAAAACGGTGCTAGAATAACCCAAGAAACCGGATCTAACCATAAACCTATCTAGCTAAACAAAGAGAGCTAACTACTATGAAAAGAAGTCTCACCATACGATCCAAGTCCTTCGGTTTTCTTTCCTCATCGTTCGCTCCAAGTGACCACCATGATCGCGCTTAATTTCCTTTGCTCGCTCCATCGGTACTCCGGGATCGAGCTTGCTCTTCGGTCCTCCTCCATCGAAGATGATCCACCTAAGAGATGTAATCCATGGCTCTAGCTCCTTACTTAGTAACAAAATGGGCAACTAGAGAACTTGGGATGCTAATCCAAGATCTCTAGGATGTAGTGTGTTGTTCTAAGTGTTCTTCTATCTCTATCTTTCCTTCTCTCTTGTTTCTCAATACATGAGAGTGTAGAGAGGAGGAATATGATGAAGGTGGAAGAACTCAAGAGAAGGAGAAGGAGGTGAAGCAAAATGGCGAGATGCAAAATAATGAGCAACCATGTGAGAGAAAATAGATGGGAATGGTTTTGTAAAACAATTTCCATCAATTAAAAATATCAACCATGCTTCAATAGTTACCACAAATGAATAAATAATTCATTTGTCAACTATTGAAGCCATGGCTCTCACCATACCTCCCTCTCCTTCAATTTACACATCATTTCCATTTAAATAATAAATGGAAAAAGCATAATGAGGTGGCCACCTTCTAGAATATTATCCGTACCAAAATGCGGATTACAGTCTACTGTATATATATACCTGCATTCGGATAAAAACACGAATGCCCAAAGAGATAGAATAACACGAAGAATGTAATACTAGAATATACATATCGAAATACATATATGTAAATTATCAAATAAATACCTAATTTAATAATCCGACTCAAACCCGATATGGATAGTATTACCAACTGTCCGATCGAAAGTCCGGGTACAAAGTACATCAATCGATTGGAACCCTACACATATTCAATATGGCTACTATATCATTTCGCCTGAACCAGGAAAACCCTCTGTATGGGACTCTAAAGACTCGACAGTACGCCGGCAGTGAGTTACTGGATAAATCCATAACCACAAGCACGTCAGCGGAACTAGCTATACGTAACGGCTACCCAGGTACCTGTCGAAAAGGAAGGCCAATGAGCAAACTCATCTGGATCCCTACTGAGCCTATTTGTGACAATCTCCGTACAGTCCGATCTCTTCGTCTGAGAGTATCGCATACCGGGTCTAGGGGATGGTAAACGTCAAACCCTAATAACCCAATAATTCGTGCTGATGCGGCTCAGGACCAATCTAGGAAACTACTGATCAGCCTATCAGTAAATACCAACTGCCTTAGCCAAGGTCTTATGGTCCTAACCAATCGAACACAGTGCGATATCGACTCCCAATACCTGGAGAGACGAATCCCCGACAATCGCTCACTGCTTCCATGTGGCTCGGGACTGTACCCAACCAAAACCTGTTTGCACGACTCAGTAGAGCCGTGGTAGGGTAGTGATCAAAGCACAGTGGGAACTCACACGAGACAAATGACGATCTCAGGAATAAAGACTAACATTTACTCATGTCACCTGAGAACTTCCACCTGAGGATAGGTATAGTATCATCTGGAAGTTCTCAGCGAGTCCGTCCAGTGTATTCACCCCCAGTGAGCACCTGTATACGATCTTAGGTGCAAAAGACCAATGGTTGCGGGACCGTACCATCGCCCATCGTCGGGGTCTAAAAACGTATACACTAGTCTACTCCAGAATATCGATGCCCAGTCTCGATACTCCTACGACTAGGGACAATTTAAGGATGTGCGTACCGACTACCCAGCTCCCACAAGTATGATCGCCATCACAATATAGGTAGTCTAGCAATGATCATACGGGCTTTATCAACATGTATAAATGGTATGTAACAGCAAGTAAAACATACGCACATGTTAAGATAAAGACAAACCAAATAGCATACTATCATATCGAGCAAGACTGTCCTGTACATATACATGTCCAAGCATCCATATGTATACATATACAATAATAGCCTCTAGGGCATACATATCCAACAATCTCCCACTTGCACTAAAGCCATGTACATTGGTGTACCGAATACCCAACTTCTTCTCTAAGGCCAGCTGTTGGCGTACTGCATACCCAACATCTCAAAAAGTCTCTCGAACTGTGCTTGAGGAAGGGCCTTGGTGAATGGATCCGCCGTGTTGTCTTTTGTGTCCATTCTCCATACCTCGATCTCCCGGCGATCAATGATCTTCCTGATCAGGTGATACCGCCTCAAGATGTGCCTGGATTTCTGATGAGACTATGGTTCCCTTGCTAAAGCCATAGCTCCATTTTTGTCGCAATACACAGGTATTGGGTTAACAATAGATGGAACCACCTGAAGTTCAGTCATGAACTTCTTAATCCAGACAACTTCTTTTGCGGTATCGTTGGCAGCAATGTATTCAGCCTCCATCGTCGAGTATGCGACGGTGTCCTATTTGGAACTCTTCCAACAGACCGCCCCTCCATTGAGGGTAAACACAAAACCCGAGACAGACTTGCTGTATCCTTATCACTCTGGAAGCTCGAATCGGTAAAATACTCCACCTGGAGATCCCCATTACCGAATACCAGGAACAGTTCTTTAGTCCTCCTGAGGTACTTAAGAATGTTCTTAACAGCTGTCCAGTGGTTCTCACCTGGGTTAGACTGATACCGGCTCATCACGCTAAGCGTGTAAGCTAGATCTGGTCAGGTACATAGTATCGCATACATTATAGATCCTACCGCCGAAGCATAGGGTATAATGCTCATGCGAACCCTCTCCTCATTAGTCTCGGGAGACAAATCTTTGGAGAGGGTGATTCCGTGCAATGCGGGTATGTTACCGCGCTTGGAATCTTCCAAACTAAATCTCTTTAGTACGGTCTCTATGTACCTGAACTGTGAAAGTCCCAGTAATCTCTTGGATCTATCTCTGTAGATCTTAATCCCCAGAATGTACGAGGCATCACCCAGGCCCTTCATGGAGAACCTTTGTGACAAGAACAACTTGACTGATTTTAGCATAGGAATATCATTTCCTATCAAAGAATGTCATCCACGTACAAGACTAGGAATACGACAGTTCGACCTACAAGCTTCTTATATATACAAGGCTCATCCTCGTTCTTGATGAAGTCAAATCTCTTGGTTGTTTCATCAAAAAGATGTTCCAGCTCCGCAATGCCTGCTTTAATTCATAAATGGATTTAAGCAACGTGCACATCTTCCCGCTGCTCCCACTGTCTACGAAACCTTCCGGCTGATCCAGATAAACGCATTCCTCTAAACTTTCGTTCAGAAAAGCCGTTTTTATGTCCATCTGCCAGATCTCATAGTCATGGAAGGCAGCAATGGCAAGTAGGATCCGAATGGATATGAGCATAGTTACTGGAGAAAAGGTTTCATCATAGTCCACACCTGGTCTTTGACGAAAACCTTTTGCAACAAGTCTAGCCTTATAGGTTTCCACCTGCCCATCTATATCAAATTTCTTTTTGTAGATCCATTTGCATCCAACGGGTTTTTCCCCTGGTGGAGCAATATCCAAGGTCCACACTTTATTGACATACATGGACTCCATTTCGGATCGCATAGCATCCAGCCACTTATCAGATTCCCTACTGATAATCGCCTACCTGAAACTAGTAGGATCATTTTGTTTCAAAATGCAATCCCCTCGATCCCCGTCTATGAGAAAACCGTAGTATCTCTTGGGCGGATGAGATATCTTACTAGTTCTGCGGAGTGGCTGAGGTTCGTCGGGTACAACTGAATCTAGGGGTTCTACCAAATTTTCTGTTATAGTTTGTGGTTCAGAAATCTCTTCCAATTTTACCGTACTCTCACTAATTTCTTTTGCAAGAAATCCCCTTTACAAAAAGGTAGCAAGGCGAGATACAAACACCTTCTGTTCTTCAGTGTGGTAGAACAAATATCCCTTTGAATGTTTAGGGTATCCCACAAACTTGCACAGTACAGATCTTGCCTCGAGTTTACCAGGGTCCTGCTTTTTGACAAAAGTAGGGCATCCCTATATCTTAATGTAATTAAGACATAGTCTCTTCCCACTCCATATTTCATTTGGGGTGGTAGGCACTGATTTGGTCAGTGCACTATTCAATAAGAATGCAACTGATTCAAGAGAAAACCCTCAGAATGAAAGAGGCAACTTAGCATTGCTCATCATGGAGTGAACCATATCCATAAGGGTACGATTCCTCCGCTCCGACACACTGTTGTGCTGTGGTGTATATGGAGGAGTAAGCTGAAAAAGAATTCCATTCTCTTTTAGGTGTTCTAGGAATTCCGTGCTTAAGTACTCTCCTCCTCTATCCAATCGGAGGATCTTGATACTTTTGCCAGTCTAGTTCTCTACGTCGTTTCTGAATTCTTTGAATTTCTCAAAATCTTCATATTTGTGTTTCATAAGATACACATATCCGAACCTAGAGAGATCGTCAGTGAATGTGATGAAGTACGAGAACCCACCCTTGCATGTATAGACATTGGACCACATACATCATTGTGTATGAGTCTTAAGAGCTCTGCTGCTCTTTCTCCGTGTCCGGTGAACGGAGATTTGGTCATTTTTCCTTTGAGACAGGACTGATAAGTTTCATAAGATGAAAATTTGAATGTGTTCAAATATCCATCTTTATGTAACTTACTCAGTCTTTTCTCTCCGATATGACCAAATCTACAATACCACAAGTAGAATTCATTCACTTCTGAACTCTTCCTCTTGCATGCGTTTTGTACATTGAGAATTGTATTTTGATTAAGAACATAGATACCATTACACAGTGTACCTTCTGCAACCAATACCTGATTAAGGTAAATGTTCATGATATTTCTATCAAGAACAAACTTATATCCATCTTTATCAAGTAAAGAAACTGATATGATGTTGCAAACCATGGAAGGTACATAGTAGCAATTGTTCAAAATCATAGTATTGCCATTTGGCAATGCTAGGTGATATTCACCGACAGCGGAAATATTAACTTGTGCTCCGTTCCCTACTCTGAGGGACATATCACCAGGTCTAACCATCCTACTTTTTCTCAATCTCTGTAATAAATTACAGATATGAGATCCCGATCCAGTATCTAGTGTCCAGGAGGTAGGACTAACCGAAAAACAGTTCTCAATAACAAGAACACCTGAAGAAGACGCAATACGTTGCTTCTTCTTCGATGGGGTCATCAAGGAATTCATGCAATTCTCTTTCTCTTGCTCATACTCATAACTGTTGTTATAAGTTAGAGCCGAATCGACGTTCCCCAGTCCTGAATAAGAATTCGGATCGGTCAAGCAATACATTTTATTATCTTGTTTAAGGCATGAAGTGGTTGCTACCTGGAGAGAGAGAAAAGAAACACTTAGCGTGCGCTCTTGCAAAGATTAGATTGGTTATTAGTTTATCTAATCAGTATGGCTCCTACTGTTTTCTCGAATTTTTCTTCAAACCTTCAAAGAAGAATAAGTTGGGATTGATCGCACGTTACAATACTTGCTTAACCTTTCGGTCAGGCTGGTGTCAGTACTTCGAGAGAGGTTTTCCAACGCTTTCGTGAAATTCCTTAATTACATAACCTCTTTTCCCTGGAGGCGTAGCCCCGCTAACACCGTTCTAGACACCTACTTGGTTTATAGTATTGATTGTTAAGTGAAATAATCTCCCAAGAGTAATGCTACTCATCAGTGGGATCGGGATCCAACTATCATTGTATGATAAACTAGATGGAAGCCACTCTAGTCACCACACTCCAGAAGGTATGCAGCACTAGCAAGTTTCCTATATATTTGAAACTCCCGATGTGGTTTTTGCCCCAAGCGCTTATGATCTTGACTTTGGCCAACAAATCATAACGCGCAAGTCAAGTTCTACCCGTCATTATCCAGATTGATTTAGACCCACTCGTACACACTCTTGACTTTGGCCAACAAGGTGGTACGACTGTCCTACACCAATGCATCTATCTATACCACGGATAAATAACATATAGCTACCATTCATGATGCCTTGATTTTGGCCAACAAACACCGCATGAATACTATGTGCTATTTTTCCGAAATGACGGAGGGCTAAGAATGGTTTTTTGGCGAAAAAACCGTGAACGTATTGAACTTGATATTGTTGAAGGAACCAGATAGCTTTGAAAATGCGTGGTTTAGGCTCCGCTTTTGAAAACTAGTGGTTTTGAAAAAACCGAGTGATCTATAGTATAGACTTTTGCTCAAGAGGTCACTCCCCGCGCGGGGATCTCGACTCTTGCCTCCTGGAATAAGGTGCTGGATATTCACAACCGAATACCACTATGCAAAGCGAAAGAATATAACTACAGTTTTTTCGAAATTTGTTCCAACAACAACTTTTAGGTTTATTTTCTTGCATTAATAAAAATTAATGCGGTCCCATCAGTTAAAACCTATCATACCAGAAAAGAACGAAAATACAATGTACGTATATGCCATCCGCATTCGCTACTGGGCCCCATCATCACCCGTTAGGTTACTTAACTAACGACGGAGCGGGGGATGGACTAGCGCGGATGCAAAACATATACACTATCTACTAGTATATATAAATATATATAACATTTGTCCCAGGCATGATATAAGCAACAACACAAAATCTCAGCAAGCAACACAGAATGGTGGATAATCTTGGAGCCCTGGGTTTCATTTGAGCCTCAAATGAGACCTGACGTTCCCGGTCGCGTGGATAGCCCGAGCAATAGAAACCTGGACCCCTACGAGCGTGGTAAGTTACCCGCCAATCCCAGAAGTGAGGCAACCCCAATCAACAAAGTGAATGGGCCACCCAGCACTTCACGGGACCCGGTAACTTGAGCGCCCCTCCGTGGGTCATGCCTATACCCTCTATGAGTGCGGTGAATAGCCCACCAATTCTAGAGTGAAGCTCTCTCCGTCTCAACACCATGAGATGCGAGCTTGTTTCTCTCTAGAACCCGGCTATACATGCACTCCACCGTGGGGTAGTCCTAGTACAGAAAATAAAAATATAAGTACAAAGGTGACATCGACCTTAACCCGGTCGTGCCCCAATAAAATAATATACTGTTAGTTATATGTATGCCCTAGAGGCCATTGCTGTACATGTGATGTATATTGTAGTGGATGCTTGGACATATATAGGGAGGACTTTCTTGCTCGACATGATAGTATGCTATCTGGTTACACTTTATCTTAACATGTACACTTATTATCTCTCTATTACATGTTGATAAAGCCCTTAGGATGAGTACTTGACTACCAGGATTATGATGCAGATCATACCAGTGGGGATAGGGTAGTCGGTATGTACATCCTTCAAATATTCCTAGTCGTGGGAGTATCGAGACAAGGCATCGATACTCCAGAGTATACTAGCGTATACGCTTCTCGACCCATATAATGGGCGATGGATGATCCCACATCCATCGGTGTTTGACATCAGAGAAGGTATACGGGTGCTCAGTGGAGACTGGGTACACAAGACAGACTCGCCGAGAACTCTTAGATGGTATTATACCTATCGTCAGATAGCAGTTCTCTGGTGACACTGGTACAGGTTAGTCTGTAGACCCGAGATCGTCATAGAGTCTTATGTGATTCCTACTGTGCTTTGATTTCCACCATACCACGGTCAAGAGATCGTGCAAAAAGCTGGTTTTTTGGTACAGTCCCGAGTCATATGGAGGCAATGAGCGATAGGAGGGGTTTCGTCTCTCTCGGTATTGGGAGTTGATGTTGCGCTATACTCGATTGGCCATAACAGGAAATCCCTGGTCAGGGTTGCTGAGATCTACCGGTAAGTGTTATCAGTAGTTTCTCGAACTGTTATGGACCTTGCATCGACATGACTTATCAGGCTATTGGGGTCTGACGTTATACCACCCCCAGGCTGTGATATGCGACATATCAGACGAAGAGACCGGACTGTACGATAGTGTTACTGATTGGATTCGCAGGAGTAAGAGAAGGCTTGCTTGTTGATCTTCTGATCGCTCAATACCCGGGTGGCCGTTACGTTTAGCAGACCGCTTGCGGCTTGTGGGTGTTTGATATGATCATCACCTACTGCCGGCGTATTGACGAGTCTTTAGAGTCCTACACAGAGGTTTCCTGGTTCATGCGAAACGGAGTAGGAGCACATATGTGATATGTGCGGGACCGAGATTAATGCGTGTATGTGATACAGTATTCCATTCTCGCGATATGTGATATCAGTCGGTTACATATGATATAGCCGGGTTATCGGATCAAGTGTTGATTCGATAAGTTGATTCATATGATACTAGTCGGTTGTATATAATATAGCCGGATTATTAAATCAAGTGTTGATTTGATAATTTAATGTATAATTATATATTTGATATATTAACTTATATTAACTTATATTAACTAATATTAGCTCACTTAAATATTCATTTTTCTCACTTATGATACATTGATACATATGTGATATATGTCAAATATATTGTTTTCTTTTTGCATAAAATATATATGTGATATATATTGTTGTGTCATGCTAGGTTACAAATGCAACATGTATGTATGAGACTCATACCATGCTAGGTTAATGTTAGGGTTTTATTTGTTTTAAGTAATTCAAAATGATTTGGAATTAGTCATGGTTGAGCTTGGATGAAGCTAGTAGAACCATTGACTAAGTCCTCTTGTTTTGTTTTTCTTAAGATATTTATTAACCTAACTATTAACCTTACACCATGGTTAACTTTCTACAAGGGTTAGTGTATGACACTAACTCACCATGGTTGCAATTCTAATCTCATGAGTTCATTCATCTCTTCATCACTTCTTCTTCTTCCTCAAGAGAAAAAGCTTGCTAGTTTTTTCTAAGTGATGAAATATTGTGAGAAAAAGAAATCTAAAGAGAGCCCAATTCCTACTTCATCATCCTCTACTATTAGCCATTTAGTTTAGGGTGTTTTCTTCACTAATTTCACCATTAGTGAGAGGTAGCATGAGCTCGAGTCTTCTCGACATAGATCATCTTCGGCCTCGAAGACATTGAGCAAGCTTGTTCGTTTCTTCATGTGAACTTTTACTAGAGTCCGGGTCTTCACAACTTGCAGAGAAGGGACTACGACATGGAGCTTTAGAAGTGAAGGACCGGTCTACAAAGGTTGTATTCCCTCATTCACTTAGATGTAAAGTGTTTACATTTAGTATCGTCGGATTTTCTAGTTACGATTCTAGGGTTAGGGTTAGCTAATACGGCAATTTTCTAAAAATAGCATGGACGATACCTCCCGAAACCCTGCTGCCGTGTTAGGTAACCCTATAGTGATATCAGATCCATGCTAGAAAATTAGACGATGTTTGCTAGGATTACGAAACCGAAACTACTCCGAAACACCCGATACGATGACCTAGTTTCTGTCAAATTTTTAAAGGCCTCTAAAATTTTTTTAGACAACTGCAGAATGTTATATGTGATATGACATGAACACAGAAGAAATTCGAGGCAGTTTGGAAAATTTTGGGCCGGTCACATATAGGGAAAATCAGGTGTGCTCGGTTTTTTCATGGCTGTTTGGCTTCAAATTTCTTATGTGTTCCAGTCTCTGGGTTTTGGGGTTTCAGGTGTTGTTTGTTTTTCCTAAATTTGCATGTGATGTTAACTTTCTGCAAAGGAAACTCGGAGTGTTTCGTAATCGTAATTCTAACATGTTTTCGGGTTATTTAGACGACGTTAGAAAGTTCGTACGGATATCAATAACCTAATTTTTCCCTTGCTGAAATTTTCCAAGAGTTGGATTTTTCCGAGTTTAAAATTTTCAGAAAATCTTGAAAGCGATTCTGTGGACTTTCTAGAAGAACGAAACCCTAACTCGATTTTGTGACCGTCAGAACTGCCAACAAACCCTAGGGTTTGTGGTAGTTCAGCAGTACCATAGGTGAGGCATTGGTTGATCCTTCTACGGCTGGTTCATAGGAGCTGTGGCATGTTCTGGGTATTTTTTGAACTCCGCCCAAGTGTTGAACTTGTTGGGAAATTTTGGGTCCTTGCTTATTCGATCGAAAAGTTTAACATCGTCTAGCTTTCTGTGATTGTGATACAATATTTGGAATCCACAAATAGTTATGAGATAACTAATTTGAATTTTATAAATCTAGCAGTTTAGTCTCATTTGATCGGTTGCCACGGAATTTTGATGTGGATCAAAAGTCCATCGCAATTACGTAGTGTACGCGTATACTCGCCGGGTAACCTTACTAGATAGCCACACCCCATAGCCCCGACCAAGTGACTGTAGGAGAACCCCGTTGCCAAAAGCATCCGTTCGGGTGCTCGCGGCCACGGTGTTCCGCCTTAGTGCACTTCGTCGACGGCATCGGGGGTGCCGCCGTCTTCTAAAGTTTCCGACGAGCATTCGATCAGGTTATCGGGAATCTTGTTGAATTACCGGATAGGTTATTGGAAAGTGTTTTCAATATCGAGACTAAAATGCAGGGTTTATAATTGTTAGGCATGTGATGTTTAAGGAATTCATTTGTTAGGCATGAAATCCAAAGTATGAGATACATTGGGTTTATGATGTCTATGGTGGTTGCGGATTCAAATTGTTGTAGTTTTTCACTTTCTTTTCTGTGACCGTAAGTGTAATATATGGTGTATTGCCGGTTTCGTTGCTATACGTCAACGACAATTGGGATACGCATATTTACTTACGTTGATGACATATGATGTTATGTGTTGTTGTGATATGTTATATTGGATCGTCGTGTTTTGAATAGCCGGGATTTTATGTGAGATAAGGGTTTTGATTTTCATTCATGTAAAATTCATTGTATGTAATATTCTTTTATTTGGGCACTTCCGGGTTGAGGATGATATCACCATTGATGTATATTATTTACTTTTCCGCATTAGGATAGACCCAAGGCGGGGAGCACAAGTAACCGGGTTCTAGGGTCCAGTGAGAGACCACCTCGAGGAGTCGAGACCGGGTCTCCTAATTCTAGAATTGGTAGGGTTGCTTGCCGCTCTCGTAAGGGTCTAGGGATGTGGGTTTGGCTATTCATCACGACCGTGGAATCTGCGTTTTTACTGGCTTAAATAAAATACAGAATTCCTAGTATTTCCAATATTTCATATGTGATTCTTCTGCTGCTGATATTCTGTGATGTGATCACTTGATATGTTCTGAGACGAATGCCTATATTATATATATGAGATATAATAAATATTTCTGCTTTCGTTTCTTATGTGATACTTAGGAAGCATAAAATTGATGGGACTTCATTAATGAGATTAATGAAATAAAAGAAACCTAAAAATGTTGTAGAAATTTATTTTAAAAACTGGTAGCTCTAGTTCTTGCTTTGCATAGCGGTGTTCCTTGTAGAATATCCAGCACCTCATTCGATGAGGAAAGAGCCAAGATCCCTTCACCGGGAGTGACCTCTTTAGCGAAACTAGCAGATTCTATAACCCACTCGGTTTATCTTTTGATTGCTTCTATAGTTTTTGCTTTGCATAGTGGTATTTGTGAAATATCCTGCACCTTATTCGATAAGGAAAGAGCCGAGATCCCTTCACCGGGAGTGACCTCTTTAGCTAAACTAATAAAAGCCTAAAAAACACTCCTTTTAAATTCACTCGATTCTATAACGATATCAAGTTCATTACGCAAAAGGTTTTCATAAAAACCTGTCGTAGCCTTCCGTCATTTCAGATAAATACTACTTAGTATTTGTGCTACGTTTGTTGACCATGTTAAGGCGTAGTGTGCGGTAGCTGATTAGTGCTTATCTGCATAAGCATATGATGCGATTGGATTAGGGTAATCGTACGACTTTGTTGACCTTGTTAACCTTGTTAAGGGTCGTGCGGGCGGGTTTAATTCAATCAGGAAATGACGGGTTGAACTTGGCTAGCGCTTATGATTTATTGACCTTGTTAAGGTCATAAGCTGCTAGGGGTAGAGTATTATCGGGAATTTCAAGTGTTGAAATTTGCAATGAGATTGCATACCTTCTATGAGACAGTTAAATCCCGATACCCACTGCGAGTAAGAGTTACTCCTGGGAGAGTTTTACATATCACAATTAGCCGATCAAGTAGGTGTCTAGAAAGGTATTAACGGGGTTATGCCCCTTGGAAAATGAGGTTTATTTTAATTAGGTCCGTGCGAAAGCACGGGGAACCTCCCTCAAAGTACCGACACTGGCCTGGCTGAAATATTGGCAAACTTGTAAGGTGTAATTAATCCCGGCTAGTCTTACCTTTTTGGGTTTGAAGGAAGATTTGATAAAACCAATGTGAGCCATCCTGATTAGATAAACTAATAACCAATCTAATCTTGCAAGAGCGCACGTAGAGTGTTTTCTTCTCTCTCTCTCCTAGTAGCGACCATGTCATGCCTTAATCAAGATAATAATATGGATGTATTGACCGAACCTGCTTATTATACTGAGCTAGGGAACGTTGGTTCCGCTCTATCTTATAATTGTTATAAGTCCGAGCAGGAAATAGGGGAATATCCAGATTCCCATGCGACCCAATCGAGAAATAAGCATGATGATGCATATTTTTCGGGTGTGTTCAATACCAAGAACTGTTTCTCAGTATTCTTTACGTCCTACGTATGAGATACCAGATTAGGATTCCATATATGTAATCTGTTACATGGGCTACAGATAGGTAGAGAACTGAGAATGGGTGATATGTCTCTAAGTGTTAGAGAATGGTGCAATTGTTGCAGCCAAGTCAGTTGGAAGATATCACCTTGTATTACCAAATGGTTAATACATTGATTCTGAACGAATGTTATTACATACCGAACCTGATATACAATATTACATCAGTTTCTTTATTCAGTTAAAGAAGGATATATTATGTATTAAAGGATAATGTTGTGAATATTTTCCTGAATCAAGAGTTGATTGGATCATGCACGTTATATAATAACATATACGTTCTAAATCAAAACACAGTTTAAAGTATGTAGAACACACACAAGAGAAGTAGTTCAGAAATGAATGAATCCTTCTTGCTGCATCGTAGACTAGGTCATATCAATGCGACACGACCAGCTAAGTTACATAAGGATGAATATGAGAATCTGTTCAAATTTTCATCTTATGATACTTGCCAGTTTTATCTCAAAGGTAAAATGACCAATACTCCGTTTACTGGAAACAGAGATAGAGTTACTGAACTCTTGGGACGGATACATGATGATGTATTCAGTCCTATGTCTACAAATGCCAAAGTTGGTTCTTCGTACTTCATTATATTCACTGATCTTTTCTCAGGATTCGGACATATGTTCCTGTTGAAACAAAGTCTGAAACTTTTGAGAAATACAAGGAATATAAGCCTGAAGTTAAGAACCAGACGGGTAGAAGTATTAAAATCCTTCGATGTGACCAAGGAGGGGAATACTTGCGCATGGAGTTCCTGGATTATTTAAAGAAGAATGTGATTCTCTCTCAGCTTACTCCTTAGAGTACACCACAGCACAACGGTGTATCGGGACGGAGGTATCACACCCTATGAGATATGGTGCACTCTATGATGAGTATTGCTGAGTTGCATGTTTCATTTTAGGGGTTATGCACTTGAGAAGCTGCATACCTATTGAATGGGGTTTCGTCCAAATCAGTGCCTAACACCCCATATGAGATATGGAATGGGAAGAGACCATGTATTAAACGAGTTAAGATATGGGGTTGTCCGGCCTATGTTGAAAAGCAAAATCCGGAAAAGCTCGAGGCAAGGTCAGGACTGTATAAGTTTGTTAGGATATCCCAAACATTTACGAGGGAATATCTTCTACCACTATGAGGAGCAAAATGTGTTTTGTTTCTCAGCATGCCACCTTTTTAGAAAAGGAATTCTTGTGAAGAAATTAGTGGACATGAGGTAGAACTGGAAGGAGTTCCAGCTAGACAAACTAACAGCTGATGATTTGGTGAAACCAAAGGATTCAATAGTCTCCAACGAACCTCAGCCTTTCCGCAAATCTGGTAAGGTTCCTCATCCACTTAAGAGATACTACGGTCTTCTCGGTGACAGTGGGAGCGAGGATTGCATCATGATTGATGATGGCCCAACGAGAATCAGGCAGGCCATCACGAGTGGGGACTCTGTGAAATGGCTGGATGCTATGCGATCAAAAGATGGAATCCATGTACACCAACAAAGTATGACTTTGCATGTTGCACCTGAAGGGGTAAAACCCATTGGGAGCAAATGGATCTTGAGAAAATTCTTGGTGTAGATGGAAAATTTGAGACTTTCAAAGCTATGCTTAAGTCCATCAGGATCAATGCAAACACCGCAGAGTTGGAACATCTGTTTTGATGTGACAGTCAAAATGTTTTATTTCATCAAAATGGTAGATGAACCTTGTATATACAAGAAGGTTGTAGAGAGGAAGGTTGTCTTACACGTATTGTACGTAGATGACATACTCTTGATAAGGAAAGGGTTTCCTATGCTACACTCGGTCAAGCTCATCTTATCACGAGGATTCTCCATAGAAGATCTGGATGATACCTATTACATCGTATGGATTATGATCTATGGTGATAGATCTTAATGGATGTTGGGAGTGTCCCAAATCCAGGTACAATAACACCATACTAAAGGGGTTTAGTATGGAAGATTCTAAGCGTGGTGGTTCGCCCACTTATTCATAGATCACTCTTGTCACGACCCAAAATAGCACGTGACTGGCACTTGAATCATGTGAAGTCTATAGAACCCCACCCAATTCAAGTAAACCAAAAACCCAGAAATCTAAACCATTTTAAATAAGAAGTGAAGAAAAACTTGTTTCAAAGCAAGTGATTTTAATAAAATAAGGCATTAAACATTTAAAAGCAACGCCATATTTTTCCCGAAAATTTCGGCAGAGTTTCCTTTGTAAAACCTGGCCCCAAATGGGTACAAACACGAATATTATATATAATGAATAAAGGCATCCCCAAGCGGGAGCTAGCTCTTTGCCAAATGGCGGATACAACCATGCAAGACATATAATATACAACGCCGAAGGGCGAGAATCAAAACTCTGAAAGGAAACCAACATCTTCAAGAAAACCAGAGAAAAACCATAATAATACAAGCGCGCGACTCTACGGTCGAAAGAATATACATACTGGTTTTCTAAGTCTACTAAATATACAAGTCTGGTTGATAGAGTTACTAGATACAACTGAAATATATACAAAGAGTACGGTGGTCACGATGTGAGTGAACCACCTACCAAAGCAATCACCCGGAAGAAAGTAGTGTGCCAGCAAGCCGCAACAAAACCTGTACGGCAAAACCTGCAAGAAACTGTGGCACAACGGGGGTGAGTTGCCAACTCGTGAATAGAAAACATCACCGAGAAGAAATCGCACGTATGACTCTATCCTATGTTATACAATAATATATCCTCAATATATAACCTGAAGCATCTAAATAATGGCAAGGGTAAACATCTATACATAAGTGTAATACCAAGTGCTCGTGTCATTGCCTCAGGTAACAACATATCATATATATGATGTATGGATGCATGAAAACAGAATACATCTAAATGAGAAAACTGTTTTCTTATCTCAGTGAGATTTCTGCATAAAAATCGAAATATCATCAATGAAATCAATAAGGAATCCGTGTCAAGCATCGACACAAAATATATATCCCAATATCTCAATATCCCGGGCTCCGACAATCCGGACTGACCCATATCATAAAATCTTAATGTCTCAATATCTCGGACTCCGGCAATCCGGACTGGCCCAAATCATAAAAACTCACGACTACGTCGGTATCCTTCGGATATCCGCCGCGTCACAAATAACCGGTCGGTAGTACTCCCCTGTCAGGCTCAACGCCATCATCTGTGACCATCTTACCCCGGGGTACCGCACCGGGTCCACCATGCACCTGCAGATGGTTCATCCTCCTCCTCGAATCGGGTGTATGATATTACTCAAGAGCCGAGAAAACTCATGGTGGACACCTATCAAATCATATCATGAGAAAACCGCAATTTTTATCCTTTTAAATGAAAATGAGTTTATGAAATCCTTGCGGTTTCTCCAAATCCAGAAATCTCATGGAAAATCCAAAATCCCAATATCGAGAGTAAATAAACAATGAATTACCGGCATAAAACCCCATAATATCGCATGACAAATGAATACATATACTTGCATGAAGTATCTCAGTAATAAATGCAATATCAAAACTAGCATATGAAAGCAAGCGTACTAGTACTATGTCGAACTAAAACTATCAATTTATATTGATGAAGTAATATTCTCTAAGTGTACGTGACATGGTAATTACTGATGATGATGTGTGTGACCCGGCAAACAAGTGTTCGTGGATATACGCATCATCGGTAATGGTGATGGTGTCCTGACAACAGTTGTTCATAATAACAAAAGACAACACATGTATAATCATGCAATGCGATAAGAATAACATAAATGTAATGGAGAATGAATGGTAAACGCAACATATAAGCATATACGTTTATATATATACGAGTCATACACTTTTGGCATTTGGAATAGCACGAATCGTGATTTTAGAAAATAGGGGCTACGGTGTTTTTGGGGAAAAGATACGTCCTTTGAAAGATCCGTAGTATCCCTCGGCCTGTCTTTAAAATATACTCACGGTTCATTAGTTTTGAAAATAAGTATGACTCGAGCCCAGTCTAACATCTACTAAATAAACTACAGGACGAAGCTAAGAGACTAAACAAAAGGGTAAGGAAATCCACCTAAGTCCGATTCGATATATCTAGAAGTCGGTGATCCCGCCTCAATATCGTCACGTACGATAAAATATATATATAATACGACATCCTCGAATCAGGAGTGCGGATCAATCATCATATTTATACTTCGTACGGTAAAATCCATCGTACGGCATCCCGAAATCGGGGTACGGGTCAATATCACATTTATCTCATTAATCATATGGTATCACTATCGTAAATCATGAACTAAGTGTACTGATCTAAATTCTAGTACATTCCGATACCATCAACATATATCCGCGTGTGTATGAAACACATCGCCCAACGATCCGCTATAATATCATGTCGTATCTCATAACACGATCCAAATCACATAACCGATCTCACGACATCATGCCCGATCACATCGACTCATCTTCAAGTATCATATACTATTCTCATCATACGTGTGTGTGTGTGTGTGTGTGTATGTAGCAACACATCCACATACATACATACATACATATATATATATATATACATATATCATATACACCAAAACATAACCCATGTGTGCATGTGTGTGTGTATACCTTATTCTAGGGTTCGGGACTAAGAACTAACTAAAAACGTTTCTTCCAATTTCACTAAAACTAACCCATGCTCTCCTAAAATCTACCTTGCTAATTATCCACATTTCACAAAAACACATATATAAATATATAACATATCATATGCTACACTACGAACTGCGGGGGTGCTATACGCCATCCACCCGACTTCCCCCGTAGATATATATCTACTCACCTGATCTTTTCTTGCCGAAGTCGATGTCGCCATGCTCCTCCTTGCTATCCGAAGTCCACGCGAGGGTGCCTAAATATATAACACATGGTATTGTAAACAGAAATCGCGTACGGAAACCAAAACGGCATACGAATCACACATACGTTAAAACCTATGGTCTACTCATGCAAAAGAGCCAAATAACACCCGATATCGACGTACAAACGTCAAGTGACCGATACAAAACAAAATTACCAAAATTTCAAGTCATGGAAAGTTATAAACAATACAGAAACTCATGAAAACTTGCTCCAGATTTTGTTTCAGGTAAAATAAAGATAAACAAGTAGTACTGGGGTGTTGTATAAGGGGTATGTGAGCTACTACCAAAACCCTAACACCAAAGCCCTCACTTTGGCCGGCCACAACCACCTAAAATCCGGCCTGCTCGACCAAGTATGTATGGATTGGGTTCGTATTGGCAGGGTGGTCTTCTAGTGCTCCATCTAGGTTAATAGTGTTGCTAATTTTTCTAGTAAAAGTCTCAGGTCACTCCAGATTCCCTGCAACCACAATTCCAACACAAAACCGACATTTCGATATCTAACTTGTAATTTGGGTTTAGTCACTGGTTTCAATCATTAAGAGGGGTTTGTAGTCACCAAATGCACTCACTTGCACCATCACAACTCAAGGAAAACCCTAACCCTCATCTAGAATTTTCAACCATCACTAAACTACACTTAAACACTTCTAAACTAAAATGGATGCTAAAAGAATTGAAATACTACACTAATGATGAAAAGAATTGCCTCATTTGGCAACTCAAGAATTTTCCTGAGTTGCCCCAAGTGCTCAAAATCTTATCTTTCTTGGTCTCCCGTACTTGTAGTGAGCTTGTGCACATTTTTAATGAAGGGAAAAAGATGTTTTGATGTGGATTTGATGGTGTAGTGAGGAGGTAGAGATGGTGGAGGGACAGGGCAGCCATGAAGGAGGAAGAGGGGAGAAATGGTGAAGGAAAAAATGAAGGAGGGAAAATGACCAAGGTCAATGAAGACCCCTCATCTCTCTCTCTCTTCTCTTTCTTGCCCATACCCCTCACCATGCCACAATTCTTTATTCCATTTTCCTTTTTCTTTTCTTTTATTTATCTATTCTTTTAAATCTCATTTTATAAAAACAAAAGCCATTCTATAACAGAAAGAATCATGGTAGAATAAAATGTAACAAGTGTATAACATGACATGGTGCATGTCACATGCAAAATCATACTTAATGCATAAATAGTGAACAATAATCAAGTTTAGAAATAAACTTGTATATAATAAATTATGTAATAATTCATAAAATGTCTAAATCTCACAATTTCTTTAAAAATCAACATTCAAGGTAATTTTCCAATATTTTTCTAATATATTGGTATATGATCATACCATAACATTAAAACTAATCTCCATTCATTAAAATATTCATAAAATTTATATTTAAATTATTTAAATTCCCAAAAATAATATTTTATATTTCTGAAATGTTACAACTCTCTCTAAAAAGATGTCTCCCAAGACTGATTTGAAGAGAGCTCGCGTGCAAGGGACACCCTATGCTTCGGCAGTAGACTCTATCATGTATGCAATGTTATGTACCATACTAGATGTAGATGATTACTAGGTGTAGTGATCAGGAATCAATCGGATCTTGGAAGAATCACTTGACAGCTGTGGAGGACATTCTTAAGTACTTGAGAAGCACTAAAAGTAAGTTCTTGGTTCCAGCTTTTAGAGTGATAACTTTGACTGAAAGTCAGTTACAGGCATTGTCTTTACCCTTAGTGAAGGGACGGTATGTTGGAAGAGTTCCAAGCTAGATACGTGACATACTAGACGATAAAGGCTGAATACATTGCTACCAATGATGCTGCCAAAGTGGCTGTCTGAGCATTTCTTGTTCATGAGATGAACAAGGTTCCTACCATTGAGTGTCCAATAACTGTTATTGTGACAACAATAGAGTTGTGGTTTAGGCCTAGGAACGCAGGTCCCATCAGCATTCCAGACATATTCTGAGGCAAGTATCACCTGACCAGGGAGATGGTTGATCTCCAAGGGATCGAGGTACAGAGAGTAGATATTGAGATTAACACGGTGGATCTACTCACCAAGGCCTGCTTCCCCAAATACTATTTGAGAGATTTTGGGATGGTTGAGTATGGGATACTACAACCACTGCTAAATTGTTGAGTATGAGATACTGCAACAAATGGCCTTAGTGCAAGTGGGGGATTGTTAGTTATATGTATGCCCTAGAGGCCATTACTGTACATGTGATGTATATTGTAGTGGATGCTTGGACATATATAGGGAGTACTTTCTTGCTCGATATGATAGTATGCTATCTGGTTGCACTTTATCTTAACATGTACACTTATTGTCTCTTTATTACATGTTGATAAAGCCCTTAGGATGAGTACTTGACTACCAGGATTATGATGCAGATCATACTAGTGGGGACAGGGTAGTCGGTAAGTACATCCTTCAAATGTTCCTAGTCGTGGGAGTATCAAGACAGGGCATCGATACTCCAGAGTAGACTAGCGTATACGCTTCTCGACCCATATGATGGGCAATAGATGATCCCACATCCATCGGTGTTTGACATCAGAGAAGGTATACGGGTGCTCAGTGGAGACTGGGTACACTGGACGGACTCGCCAAGAACTCCTAGATGGTATTATACCTATCGTCGGATAGCAGTTCTCTGGTGACACTGGTACATGTTAGTCTGTAGACCCGAGATCGTCATAGAGTCTTGTGTGATTCCTAATGTGCTTTGATTTCCACCATACCACGGTCAAGAGATCGTACAAAAAGGTGGTTTTTGGGTACAGTCCCGAATCATATGGAGGCAATGAGCGATAGGAGGGGTTTCGTCTCTCCCGGTATTAGGAGTTGATGTTGCGCTATGCTCGATTGGCCATAACAGGAAATCCCTGGCCAGGGTTGCTGAGATCTACTGGTAAGTGTTATCAGTAGTTTCTCGAACCGTTATGGACCTTGCATCAGCATGACTTGTCAGGCTATTAGGGTATGACGTTATACCACCCCCAGGCTGTGATATGCGACATATCAGACGAAGAGACCGGACTGTACGGTAGTGTTACTGATTGGATTCGCAGGAGTACGAGCAGGCTTGCTTGTTGATCTTCTGATCGCTCAATACCCGGATGGTCGTTATATTTAGCAGACCGCTTGCGGGTTGTGGGTGTTTGATATGATCATCACCTACTGCCGGCGTATTGACGAGTCTTTAGAGTCCTACACAGAGGTTTCCTGGTTCATGTGAAACGGAGTAGGAGAGCATATGTGATATGTGCGGGACCGAGATTAATGCGTGTATGTGATACCGTATTCCATTCTCGCGATATGTGATATCGGTCGGTTATATATGATATAGCCGGGTTATCGGATCAAGTGTTGATTCGATAAGTTGATTCATATGATATTTGTCGGTTGTATATAATATAGCCGGATTATTAAATCAACTGTTGATTTGATAATTTAATGTATAATTATACATTTGATATTAACTAATATTAACTCACTTAAATATTCATTTTTCTCACTTATGATACATTGATATATATGTGATATATGTTAAATATATTGTTTTCTTTTTGCACAAAATATATATGTGATATATATTATTGTATCATGCTAGGTTACACATGCAACATGTATGTATGAGACTCATACCATGCTAGGTTAATGTTAGGGTTTTATTTGTTTTAAGTAATTCAAAATGATTTAGAATTAGTCATGGTTGAGCTTGGAAGAAGCTAGTAGAACCATTAACTAAGTCCTCTTGTTTTGTTTTTATTAAGATATTTATTAACCTAACCATTAACCTTACACCATGGTTAACTCTCTACAAGGGTTAGTGTATGACACTAACTCACCATGGTTGCAATTCTAACTTCATGACTTCATTCATCTCTTCATCACTTCTTTTTCTTCCTCAAAAGAAAAAGCTTGCTAGCTTTTTCTAAGTGATGAAATATTGTCAGAAAAAGAAATCTAAAGAGAGCCCAATTCCTACTTCATCATTCTCTACTATTAACCATTTAGTTTAGGGTGTTTGATTCACTAATTTCGCCATTAGTGAAGAGGTAGCATGAGCTCGAGTCTCCTCGACATAGATCATCTTCGGCCTCGAAGATATTGAGCAAGCTTGTTCGTTTATTCATGTGAACCTTTACTAGAGTCCGGGTCTTCACAACTTGCAGCGAAGGGACTACGACATGGAGCTTCAGAAGTGAAGGACCGGTCTACAAAGGTTGTATTCCCTCATTCACTTAGATGTAAAGTGTTTACATTTAGTATCGTCGGATTTTCTAGTTACGATTCTAGGGTTAGGGTTAGCTAATACAGTAATTTTTAAAAAATAGCATGGACGATACCTCCCGAAACCTTGCGGCCGCGCTAGGTAACCCTACATATACAACACGGCAGAAACAACAATCCACATGTCGGACGCTCGTCCCGTAATAACAAATGTACAAATGAATATAAACTGTACTAAACCATTGCACCACCGGCTATCCACCATGACAATCCAAACACAATATCTGCACAATCACAGAACATCAACGTGAATGTCACGTTCGCAAACTCGTCTAAAAGAACATATAGCAGATAGACGGGTTATACCGATCGAGTGACATTCACGGCCGCAGATGCTAAACTAAGTACTGATAATCACACGTATTTTAAAATTTCGATCGACTAAACTTTTCCAAATAGGCCCCAAGTGCTAATCCAGTACTCAAATAAATTTGGGCTCAAAAACTTAACATCCCAAAAACCACAATTCCAAACATAAGAGACCCAGAAGAAAAATTGTGAATAGGAGCCCTAATATGGCCGCGCAATCGCGGCAAACATGCTTGTTATGACGCGGTTCCGCGGCGTTATGGAGGGATCATGCGCCCAAATTTCTTCTGGGGTCTTAAAAATGCTTGCACGAATTTTTGATACACTGAAAAAGATTTTTAGACCACTTCTAAAAAACTGCAGAAAGCATGATAATGGAAATGCGGTTATGAAAAATTCAGTCGGTCGATATTTTAAACACATTAGAACTAGCTAGTATAGGTTTTATGGGGTGGCTTTGATACCATGTTGGGTTACTCTAACGTCCTAGCCATCATCCGTGGCGATTTGCGGAACAAATTTTTTTTCTACGAGTTTAAAAACAGCGCTAGAATAAGCCAAGAAACCGGATCTAACCATAAACCTATCTAGCTAAACAAAGAGAGCTAACTACTATGAAAAGAAGTCTCACCAAACAATCCAAGTCTTTCAGTCTTCTTTTCTCATCGTTTGCTCCAAGTGGCCACCATAATCGTACTTGATCTCCTTTTCTCGCTCCATCGGTACTCCGGGATCGAGCTTGTTCTTCGGTCCTCCTCAATCGAAGATGATCCACCTGAGGGATGTGATCCATGGCTCTAGCTCCTTGATAACTAACAAAAGGAGCAACTAGAGAATTTGGGATGCTAATCCAAGATCTCTAGGATGTGGTGTGAAGTTCTAAGTATTCTATTATCTCTGTCTTTCCTCCTCTCTTGTTTCTCAACATATGAGAGTGTAGAGAGGAGGAATATGATGAAGGTGGAAGAACTCAAGAGAAGGAGAAGGAGGTGAAGCAAAATGGTGAAATGCAAAATAATGAGCAACAATGTGAGAGGAAATAAATGGGAATGGTTTTGTAAAATAATTTCCATCAATTAAAAATATCAGCCATACTTCAATAGTTGCCACAAATGAATAAATAATTCATTTTTCAACTATTGAAACCATGGCTCTCACCATACTTCCCTCTCCTTCAATTTACACCTCATTTCCATTTAAAGAATAAATGGAAAAAGCATAATGAGGTGGCCACCTTCTAGAATGTTATCCGTAACAAAATGCAGATTACAGTCTATTGTAGATAAAAATATGAATGTCCAAAGAGATAGAATAACACGAAGAACGTAATACTAGAATATACATATCGAAATACATATATGTAAATTATCAAATCAATACCTGATTTAATAATCCGGCTCAAACCCGAGCCGGCTAGTATTACCAACTGTCCGATCGAAAGTCCGGGTACAAAGTACATCAATCGATCGGAACCTAGCATGTATCCAATACGGCTACTACATCATTTCGCTTGAACTAGGGAAACCCTCTGTGTGGGACTCTAAAGTCTCGATAGTACGCCGGCAGCGAGTTACTAGATAAATCCATAACCATAAGTACGCCAGCGGTACTAGCTGTACGTAACGGCTACCAGGGTACCTGTCGAAAAGGAAGGCCGACGAGCAAACTCATCCGGATCCCTACTGATCCTATCTATGACAATCTCCGTACAGTCTGGTCTCTTTGTCTGAGAGTATCGCATACCGGGTCTAGAGGGTGGTAAACGTCAGACCCTAATAACCCGATAATTCGTGCTGATGCGGCTCAGAACCAATCCGGAAAACTACTGATCAGCCTATCAGTAAATCCCAACTGCCTTACCCAAGGTCTTATGGTCCTAACCAATCGAACACAGTGCGAATCAAATCCCAATACCGGGAGAGACGAATCCCCGAAAATTACTGATGCGGTTGGGAACCCGATAACCCGTGCTGATGCGGCTCAGAACCAATCCGGAAAACTACTGATCAGCCTATCAGTAAATCCCAACTGCCTTACCCAAAGTCTTATGGTCCTAACCAATCGAACACAGTGCGAATCGAATCCCAATACCGGGAGAGACGAATCCCCGAAAATTACTCACTGCCTCCATGTGGCTCGGGACTCTACCCAACCAAAACCTGTTTGCACGAATCAATAGAGCCATGGTAGGGTAGTGATCAAAGCACAGTGGGAACTCACACGAGACAAATGACGATCTCGGGTCTAAAGACTAACCTATACTCATGTCACCTGAGAACTTCCACCTGGCGATAGGTATAGTACCATCTGGAAGTTCTCGGCGAGTCCGTCCAGTGTACTCACCCCCAGTGAGCACCTGTATACGATCTTAGGTGCAAAAGACCAATGGTTGCGGCATCGTACCATCGCCCCTCATCGAGGTCTAGAAACGTATACACTAGTCTACTCCGGAATATCGATGCCCAGTCTCGATACTCACATGATTAGGGAAAATTTAAGGATGTGCGTACCGACTACCCAGCTCCCACAAGTATGATCGCCATCACAACGCGGGTAGTCTAGCAATGATCTTACGGGATTTATCAACATGTATAAATGATATGTAATAGCAAGTAAAACATATGTACATGTTAAGATAAAGACAAACCGGATAGCATACTATCATATCGTGCAAGACTGTCCTGTACATATACATGTCCAAGCATCCATATGTATACATATATAATAATGGCTTATAGGGCATACATATCCAACAACCACTTCTTATAACCTACTGACAACTAGTAGGGCCATCATCACCATGATGCTGACCTTCTTGTCACCGTCTACGAGAAAATCGAAATATCTCTCGGGTGTCTGAGATCACGTACTAAAATCTACGGAGTGGCTAATGGTTTGTTAAGTCCAATTGAATTCTTAGGTTCTACTAAATTTTCGGTAACCATTTGTGGTTTTGGAATCACTTCCAATTCTACCATACTTCCACTAGTTTCTTTTACAAAAAGATTCCTTTTATAAAAAGGTGGTGAGTCAAGAACAATGTAACTATTGATCTTGAAAATGGTAGAAACAAAATCCTAGCGAATACTTGGGATAATCCACAAACCGCCATTACCGAAACATGCCTTGAGTTTGTCCGGATTCTGTTTTAAACAGAAACCAGATAACTCCATATTTTAACAACCTCAAGATATGTAACCATTCTATGTCCATATAGAATCAAGACACTAATTTACATAAAACCATATTCAAATGTCATGCAGCTGTTTCTAGTGCATATTACCTAATGGAAAAAGGCCAATACAACATTACTAATCAAGGAGCGAACTCACGAATGAGCAACCTGTGAGAGAATCAAGTTCGCAATACTATGATGGAATACTTAGCATAAGTATCTACATTTTCGATCACCTCGAAGAATCCTGATACTTCCAACGTATGGTTCTCTACTTTATTCTTATACCTATAAACTTCTCAAGATCTTTGGACCTTGCATTACAACGAATGTGTGTCTAAAACCAAAGAACTCATATGTAAACCTGTATGAAGTAAGAGTACCAACCCCTTGTCCCGAAAGACACTGGACAACATACATTTTCATGTATAAGTCCCAAGAGTATACCAACTCAAATTCTGTGTTTTGTAAATTGAAAACCGTATCTTGGTCAAGAATGTCTTACACCGTTATTCAATACACCTTACCTTATCCTCAACTAATAAAGGTAAATATTTACAACACAATTTTCAAAATGTTTATCTCACTTTATAAAATAAAGGTACATATATTTCATTTTAAAATTTGGTGCATAACAACGGTTATTCGAAACCAAATATTTGCTGTCAGGAAAAAGCCAGGCGATTTAATCCAATACCATCAATTGCAACGAATTCCGATATTGAGAATCAAATCGCCCATTTCCCAATATTCTACCCGTACTCAACATCTGTAATACGATACAGATATGAGATCCAAATCCGATAAATATATACCCCGGAATCGGATGTAATTGGGAAAACAGTTCTCTTTTACAAATACACAGAAAATCTGAAACATGAAAATGTTTCATAGGGGGTGGCCAAGTATTCCTAGTAATGCCTTTTACATTATCCAGATTCATGACAGTAGTCACAATTTCCTTTTCCCTCACTTCAATCTCTTTATATCTCTCTACATCTTACCTTCTGCACACCGTGCTTGTGCTAACAGGTTTTCTTCCTTCCCTACCTTTCAGTACCAGCCTGAGATTTGGGAGAAGACTGTCCAATAAGTGTAATAGGTGTACTCTCCTAATGCAAGGAGCTCTCACAACCCGAGAGAAGGTAAAGGGAGGAGACAACCGAATAATCCTATTAAATTTCTCTAGAACCTGTGGCTATCCTCGACTGAAATAACTTCTTTGAGTTCGTATGTAACTATACGATGGTCGTTCCAAGCAATATGGATCATCATAGTGATACGACGTGTTTTGAAGAAATGCAAAGGGTAAAGTAGGAGTGGCAGGGATATGTGCGACTTTGTCGCGAATCAAGACAATCCGAAGCCCAAGGGTGTAAGAAGGTTCGGTTAACTTAGTTCATGACTTTTTTAAGGTAAGTCATGGGTCGCTGTACCAGAGAGAGAAAAGAAACACTCAGCGTGCACTCTATCAAGATTATATTGGTTTTCACTTTATTTAATCAGGATAGCTCCCACTGTTTCCTTGAATTCACCTCCAAACACTAAAAGGAGAACTAGTCGGAATCAGTTACACTTTACAAGTTCGCTAACCGTTCAGCCAGGTCAGTGCTAGTACTCCGAGAGAGGTCCCCCGTGCTTTCGTACGGACCCAATTAATAACCCTGTTTCCGCAGAGGCATAACCTCGTCAACACTTTCTAGACACCTAATAGGTTAGCTAATTGTGAAGTGAAACATCTCCCAACGAGTAATACATACACATCAGTGGGAATCGGGACCCAACTATCATCATATGATAACCTGGCTGAATCCACTCAAGTTACCACACTCCATAAGGTATGCGCATGCCTGAAAAGTTTCCCGTATATTTGAAACTCCCGATATGATTTTTTCCCCTAGGATCCAAGTGACCTTGACAAGGTCAATAAGTCAAAGGGTTCTAGTCAAGTTCAACCCGTCATTATCCTGATTGCATTAGACCCACCCGCACAGACCCTTGACAAAATCAACAAGGTCGAACGACTGTCCTATCCAATCCATATATTCTTGCGACAGAAAAGTATTACAGAGCTACTGAACACTACGCCTCGGCAAATAGCAATGACAAACATAGTATGAATACTAAGCAATACTAATCTGAAATGACGGAGGGCTATGGCTGGTTTTTGGCGAAAAACCTTTAACGTAATGAACTTGATATCATAGAAGGAACTCAAGCGGCTTTGAAATAGAGTGGTTTAAGCCCCGCTTTTTAAAACCAGTAATATAAACTTTTTCTTAAGAGCGAACTCCCAGCGAAGGGATCAAGGCTCTTCCCTCATAGAATGAGGTGCAGGATATTCCTAACCGAATACCTCTATGCAAAACAAAAGAATATGACTATGAGTTTTGAAGAAAACCGAGTAGTTTTAAAATTGGTTTCGACAACATCATTTAGGTTTATTTTTCCTTGCATTATTCAGATAATGCATTCCCATCATTTTAAGTTTCCAAACCATAAAAGAAACAACCAAAATAACATGCTATTTATATGCCATCCGCATTCGCCACGGGGCCCCATCATGCACCGTTAGGTTACTTAACTAACTGCAGAGCGAGGGAAGGACTAGCGCAAAAGCAAAATATATTGAAGCATCTACTAAATATATATATAATATATATATATATACGCAGGAAGATAATAGTCATCTTAGGAAGATAAAAATCATCACAAGCATGCGAACAACAATATGGAATAGAGGATAATCTAGGAGCCCCGCATTTCATTTGAGCCGTAATTGAGACACGTCGTTCCCCGGTCCTGTGGATAGCCAGTGCAATGAAGAACCTATACCCCAATGAGCGCAGCAAGTTACCCGCCAATCCCGAAAATGAGGCAACCCCAATCAACAAAGTGAATGGACCACCCAACACTTCACGGAATCCAGTAACTTAAGCACCCCTCCGTGGGTCAACCTATACCCCATACGAGTGCGGCGAATATCCCGCCAATTCTAGAGTAAGCCCCCCCGGTCTCAATGCCATGAGATGCGGGCCTGTTGCCCTCTACAACCCGGCTATTCAAGAACTCCTCTGCGGGGTAATCCTAGTACAGAAAAGAAAATATATATACAACGGTGATATCGACCTCAACCCGGTCGTGCCCCAATAAAAGAATATACAAACTGGCAGAAACGGCAGTCCACATGTCGGACACTCGCCCCGCAATAATGAATATATAAATGAATCTGAACTATACATCTAACATTGCACACAAGGCTATCCATCACAACAATCCATCTATAACATCATTGCAACACAGAACATCAACGCGAATATCATGTTCGTAAACCCATCTGATTGTACATATAGAAACCATTCGGATTATACCGCACTATGATATTCACGGTCACAGAAACTAACAAACGCACTGAAAACCACGAATTCAAAATTTCGATCGATTAAAACTTTCCGTATTGGCCCCAAGCACAAACCAGTACTCAAACAAATTTGGGCCAAAACCAAATATCCTAAAAATCACATTTCCATAATCTAGTGCACCGGAAGAAATTTGGGGCACAAAGGCCCAAAGTTGACCGCGGAACCGCGGCCAAATGCCATGTTGGCCACGGTTCCGCGACCAAAATTTGGGTTCATGTGCTCCAATTTTTTTGTGGCCTTTAGTATTGCCTGCATATAATTTTAAGGCAATCTGAACAATTTTTTAAATAACTTTAAAATTCGAACAACGGGCAATGATTTAGAAATGCGATTCGGAAAAATCCGTCAATCGAAACTCTAAATAAGTGCAAACTAGCTAGTTAAGTTTTATGGAGTGGATCTGATACCATGTTGAGTTTTGGTGCCTACGCAACGGAAGCCGCGGCCGAGACAGAAGCGAAAACAAAAATTTATGCGAGCATCAGATACCCGTAAAACCCAGGATACGGTCCTAAAACCTAAACTAGCTAACTAGATATATAAGGGTTGAGAAACTACAACCTTTGTCGCGTGTCCACCCAATTGTGGAAGACCCCTCCAAACTCGTTGCCGCCGGGATCGCGCTTGAAAATCGACCATCCTCGCCGAAGACGATCCACCCGAGGGAAACCGGAGGAGGCTCTAACCGATGATCCAAACATGCTAGGTGTGGATGGTCGGTGATGTAGGAATATATCACTAAACTTTATCACTCTTTTTCTCAAGCTCAAGTGACCAAGACGAAGAAGAAGGAGAAGGAGGTGAGGATGATGGTTGCTAACACTTGCAATCATGGAGCATGAAGCAAGTCAAGAAGAAGAAAAATCATCAAGTCTCTCATGTAGAAAGGAATGGCTACTATATAATCAAACCATGGTGCAATAGTGCATCAAAATCATTTTATCAATATAAAAACCTAAGCCATGCATTCCTACATGTCCACAGCCATGCTTCTTATTTCCTCACTTTACACTTCACTTCTTTTAATTTTTCTAAAAAGAAAAATAAATATGAGGTGTCCTTCTAAAAGAATTTCCGTATAAATACGGAATACTTCATCCGGTATATGTATCGCTACATATACGCGTATCCGTATAAAAATACGGATAGCACCAAAGAGAGAAAATGAATAGTGAACAATAATACAAAAATATATGTGTTTCCCCAATCAGAGCAAAACTCTGTTTTGAATTTCAAAATTCAAAAACTGCAGCAACGCTTCAAATCCTACGCACTGTGGGCTGTGCACCGCGTGTCAAAAGCAGACACGCCAGCGCCAAGAGCGCTGAGCCCTAGATAGCGCACCCCAATCAGAGCAAAGCTCTGTTTTCAAAATTAAAAAGTTGAAGCAACGCTTCAGATCCAGCGCTCTGCGCTGCGTGCCACGTGTCTAACACAGGTGCACTAGCGCAGTTACGATGCGTGCCACGTGTC
Source organism: Agapanthus africanus (assembly GCA_030015575.1). Taxonomy (NCBI): domain Eukaryota; kingdom Viridiplantae; phylum Streptophyta; class Magnoliopsida; order Asparagales; family Amaryllidaceae; genus Agapanthus; species Agapanthus africanus. Next base: position 673,946,567 of record CM057337.1, read on the forward strand.
CAACGTAGGTGCGCCAGCGCTGGAATTAAAATTCCCACCGTTAGATCAAAGGATCTAATAATAATGATAAATCATTTATTAACCAGAATTAAATTCTGTTAAAGAAAGATTTCTCAAAATCTTTCCAAACAATAAGATTGTGCTTTAAGCACCGCTGGATCAATGATCCAATGGTAAATAATGAATTACAAAAAACAGAACAAATTCTGCATGGAAAGATTTCTCAATCTTATTAAAACAAGAAGATTATTTTCTGTAAAACAGAAGCCTTAGGATCAAAGATCCAACGGTGGGAAATATTTCCAAATTAATCAGAGAAAGATCTCTTAAAACTGATTCAACAAATCAATTGGCCCTATATAAAGGCCCCTAGACTTCAAGTCTAGAAGACACAAGAAAAAGTAGAAGAAACCCTCTGCAAACTTTGAGAAAAAACTCAAAAGAAAAATAAAGGTAAAGAATTGATTCTTGAAAAACAGAGATGAAAACATCTCGTAAAAAGAAGAAATGTCTTCTAAGAAGATCTTAGATCTATAAAAAAGACCAAGGTCTTTGAGTAAATAGAAAAGATCAAGATCTAATCATAAAAAAGAAGTATTTTTACTTCACAGATCTTCTGATCTATAAAGGCAGAGCCTTTTATAAGAATAAGAACTTAGTTGTTGAATCTTGAGGCAAAGCCTCTTTTAAGAAGAACATAAACTTGTTCTTTAATCTTAAATTGATCAAAATACGCTTTGCGCTATTGGACAGTGCTTTGTACTCATGAACTGCGCCCTTGCGCTCCTTGGACTGGCGCTCAGCGCCATAACATGCCACGTGTCAACCATGGACATGATCTGCGCTTTGCGCTCCTGAAAACAGCGCACTGCGCTCTTGGGTTGGCGCTCAGCACCAAGCGCGCCATGTGTCACTCACTGGCTCACCCATATACTATCGCAGCGCGCTCATAAATTAAAAGCGCAGTGCGCTAACAAACTAGCGCTTAGCGCTAAGCGACACGTGTCCTCCTCGTGTGCGCTAACCGACAGAAGCGCAATGTGCTCTTTGACTGGCGCAAAGCACCTAGTGCGCCACGTGACGCGCTGTCAGAACATACTTTGTTCTGATAAATGCTATGCATTTAATACCAGACAAAATCTCGGAGCCCAATGCTTGGCAAAGCCCAAACAAAGGCCTAACAGCCAGAACAAAAATAAAAAAATTTAACTGGACTTAGCCCAATTCTGGCCATAAGTCCTCAATTTAAATTGAACTGAGCACACCCACTCTTCCAATCAATTTACACCCGGTTCGAGGGTACATTTCTTCACTCCTCTGATATCTGTCGTTGTAATCCTTCAACGTCGTCAGAGAGGTGATGGGTCCCGAAAACCACACATTGCTACGGACTGTGGGGTCCTTAAACTCATGGACTATGACGTCCTTAACCTCGACCGTGATGTCTTAAAACTAATATCGGACTGTGGAGTCATTAAATCCACGGACTATGATGTCCTTAACCTCGACCGTGATGTCTTAAAACTAACGTCGGACTGTGGAGTCCTTAAATCCATGGACTATGATGTCCTTAACCTCGACCGTGATGTCTTAAAACTAACACCGGACTATGAGGTCCTTAAACTCACGGACTATGATGTACTTAACCTTGACCGCGATATCTTAAAACTAACAATGGACCGTAATGTCCTTAAACTAATTATCGACCGCAATGTCATTAAACTAAACAATAGAGCCCAATTGCTCTCTTGTCGGATCTAAACGATCCCGTTAAGTCGATCTTAGTCTAAAATTAGACTAACGTGTCCTTAACAAACGTTTAAGTTGATCTTAGTCTCAAATGAGGCTAACGTATCCTTAAACCCAAACCCCCAAACCCAAATCTAAGAAGATACGGATTTGGACTAGTCCACGCCCTACGGGCAACAACATAATTTAGTCTCCGTATACAATCCACGGGCAACTAAATACAAAACAAACACCCACGACACGAAGTGACCATCTGGAGAAGGAGAAAGTTGTTACCGCGATGCGGTAGCGTAATTAACTGCAAGGGCTTGCGCCTGCAGGGAAGAGCGTCCCCACAATCAAAAACCCCTCAAACGAGGGGGAATCTGACGAAGTCTGCTACATCGGCCGCATCCGTTTAAACCTTCGATACATGGTGCCATAAATCAACTTGGTATCTTCGGAGAGGTGGACGGATAGCACCAATTAGCAACTGCCCCCAGATTCAGGAAAGACGTCCAGTCTTCCCGGCTTCCGGCGGTGAACAGATTCTGGCACGCCCGGTGGGACCTTTTCCTCTTTCCACTCCACACTTCCTGTGTCGTGTTTTTCCCGCGATCAGATAATCGTGGTGTGTATGTTTTTTGTTTGCCCTTAGGGGAGTGGATACTGAAGTCGGCATTTCGTCTTTTCCGAGAAAGGCGTTTGCTTTTACTCACTCCAACTCAGGCTCTGTCACATCTGGTGGAGTCAAGAATGGGCCACTTACAGCCTCAAATCTCTGCAATCCGGCTCTTCAAGAAATCAACGGGCTTCTCTTTGGATCGGTGCTCCCACCTCCCACCCTCGGTGCCTCAACGCCGATAGAGAAATCCCAGAGGAAGTCTGTCTTCCACAGGCAGGCTCCCTAAGCAGCAGCTTTACCGACGGAATCAGTCCTCAAACAACTGGCACATGCCAAGAACCAAGGACGACGCAGGGGGCAGAATATTCAAGCTCTCAAAGGAAACAGGGGGTAGGCTCAGTAAAATCCTAAAGCTAATCAAATCCCGGCTGTAAGAAATGACCAACGTCGATATCAGCGTCATATAAAATGAGCTGGGGGCAGTTCTCCGCATGGTCTTGTTTCAACCCTGGTGGTGAATGTTGTTGTTCCAACTGGGAACAGCTTCAAATTGTTGTGAAGGATCAGATAAAGTTCTCCTACCGCAATATTGAAGAAGTCTCCGTAGCCCATGGAGATCCTACAAGAGCAGAAACCAGTTCGCTTCCTGAGACAACTTTCCTCATTTATATATAAGGTGTGGAAGCAGGTGAAGGAGACTCACCCCAAGATGGATCCAGATACAGCGGTTCCTCTCAAAACCAAAGCGGCTTTTCACAAAAAAGGAGGCCCAATAAGGCTCAAGTGCCCGAAGCAAACTCCAAAGGCTAAAAACTCCAAACACCCCAGGCCTGGGGGCATGGTAGTTTACATAGTCTATGTGGTGAATTCCAAAGACGAATTTCGAGCATCTACTAGTCACCGACCTCAAACTCGGTCCTTAACAAAAGTTCAACTGCAATGTGAAAAGCTGCAGGAGATGCTTGCTCAGGCAGCACCACTCTCTAATCCATCGTCTAAGGCAAATCCCGAAGACGCACCTGGAGAAAGAGTAGAGAAGAAGAACCCGAGAATATGGATGACCTCCCCTGGTTCTTCGAAAATGATGATGACGAGGTGATCTCAGAGTTTCCACTGGTGCCAAAAGAGCTGGAAGATGGGATACATACTACTGCAGATAATCTCAAGAAAATTGACTTGGGGACGGCAAGTGACCCGCGACCGACATTCGTCAGTGAGCTGTTGTCTAAAGAACAGGTGGCTACACTCAAAGACGTGCTCATGCAGTATAAAGATTGCTTCGCATGGAACTATTCCGAGATGCCAGGACTAGATCCAGAGATTGCTGTGCATAAATTGGGGATATCCCCGGACGTCCAGCCAATCAAACAAGCACCGAGAAGAATGCGGCTTGAGCTTGAGATGAGCATTAACGCCGAGGTCAGGAAGCTGATCGACTCTGGCTTCATCCAAGAGGTCCAGTATCCTGAATGGATCGCCAATATCGTCCCGGTGATGAAGAAAAATGGGACGGTGCGCATATGTGTGGACTTCCGGGACCTCAACAAAGCTTGCCCAAAGGACGACTTTCCAGTACCAGTCACTGAGCTGATGATAGATAACACGTCCACTCATGAAGTTTTCTCCTTCATGGACGGCTCGTCAGGATACAATCAGATAAAGATGCATCCCGAGGACCAGAAGCATACCTCTTTCCGGACCCCTTTGGGGATATTTTGCTACAAAGTGATGCCCTTCGGTCTAAAGAACGCCGGTGCCACCTATCAGAGGGCCATGATGAAGATCTTCGATGACCTCATACATGAAATCGTCGAATGCTACATCGACGATCTCGTGGTTAAAAGCAAATCATACGAGGAACATCTCGAGCATCTGAAGATCGTATTTCAACGCCTTCGGCAATACAACTTGAAGATGAACCCTCTCAAATGCGTATTTGGAGTTTCCTCGGGCAAATTCCTAGGATTCATCGTCCGACACATAGGTATCGAGATAGGTCCGTCAAAGATCAAGGCGATCATGGAAATGCCTCCGCCAAGGACTCTTAAACAATTGTGGTCTTTCTAAGGGAAGCTCACGTATATCCGACAATTTATAGCCAATCTCTCTGGCAAGTGCCGTCCTTATAGTCACCTGATGAAGAAGGGAACCCCGTTCGTCTGGGATCACAAATGCCAAGGCTCGCTGGACGAAATCAAGCAGTATCTGCAAAACCCGCCAGTGCTGGCCACTCCCGTCAAGGGAAAGCCCCTTATTCTTTATACAACAGCCCTCGAAGGTTCCTTAGGCGCATTATGGGCACAAGAGAACGGCCAAGGGAAAGAAAGAGCTCTCTATTACTTAAGTCGAGTTCTATTGGGGACAGAAAGCAATTACTCTCCCATCGAAAAGCACTGCCTGGCATTGATCTTCGTGATAACGAAGCTCAGGCACTATGCGTTGGCGCATGAAGTCCGTCTCATATCGAAGGTTGATCCCCTCAAATATTTGATGTCAAAGGCCATACTGACGGGGAGACTCGCTAAATGGGCCCTGCTCTTGATGGAGTTCTCAATAACCTATCAGCCTCTTAAGGCAGTGAAAGGCCAGGCCATCGCCGACTTCCTCGCCGAACATCCGATACCGGCCGATTCTCCCTTGAATTGCGAACTGCCAGACGAACATGCGTTTGACACGATCGACGAAAGTGGTACCCGGTGGGAACTTTATTTTGATGGAGCGTCTTCCATGAAGAAGCACAAACAGAACACGCCTATAATCAAATCAGGGGTAGGCTTCATCTTCGTGACTCCACAAGGAGGGATAATGCGCTTTGCTTTCTCCTTAACAGAGCCGAGGACGAACAACGAAGCTGAGTATGAAGCCTTGATAGCAGGTCTCAAGATCGCCATCGAAATGGGAATTGAAAACCTCCTCATATATGGAGGCTCCCAATTGGTCGTTAGTCAAGTAAACGGCGACTATCAAACGTGCAAACCAGAGTTGGTGAAATACAGCGAAAGAGTGCAGCAACTGCTGACTCAAATTCCTTCCTACACCTTGGAAAGCATACCGCGTGCGGAAAATAGCAAAGCAGATGCATTAGCCAAGCTCGCTAATGAACTGGCCAATGAGAACCTCGATAACGTGAGGATCGTTGTGCAAAGCCGTCGGGTTCTTGCTCCGGCAGAAATATCTCCAGAGTCATCCGAAGAAAAGGAAGCGATCGAGCAAATGGATCTACAAGTAAAAGACCAAGAGAAGGTTGAAGATTGGAGAGAAGTCTTCATAGACTACTTCAAATCCCGTCGAACGCCTGAAGACGCGTCCTCAAAACATCAGCTCATGAAGCGAGCCCTATATTTTGCCTTCGTCAATGATACTCTGTATAAGAGATCATTTGATTCTCTATGGTTAAGATGCCTGGGACCTGAAGATGCAAAAAGAGTCGTCCAAGAAGTTCACGACGGACTCTGCGGTTCTCACCAAGCCGGACCGAAGATGAAGTTGAAGATCAAACGGATGGGTTACTATTGGCCCACGATGATCCAAGACTGCCTTGAGTATGCGAAGCAGTGCCACTCGTACCAGATTCACGGGGACTTTATCCATCAGCATCCAAATCCACTACATCCAACGGTGGCTTGCTGGCCGTTCGAAATATGGGGAACTGACATAATCGGCCCTATCGAGCCAGCATCATCCAGAGGACATCAATTCATTTTGGTGACGACTGATTACTTCTCCAAATGGGCAGAAGCAGTACCGCTGAGGGAAGTGAAGACGGAGAATATCCTCCATTTCTTCAAGACGCACGTTATTTATCGATTTGGAACTCCGAGACGGATCATCTCCGATAACGGGCCAGCCTACAGAAGCCACAAAATCAGCCGCTTCGCACAACAGCACAACATAGACTGGAGATACTCCTCAGTTTATAACCCCCGAGCTATCGGTCTAGCTGAGGCTTTCAACAAGAGCTTGACGAAGATCGTGAAGAAGACGGTGTCCCGAAACAAGAAGGACTGGCACGAGAGACTGTATGAAGCTCTCTGGGCATATCGAACTACGTTCAAGACGGCCACGAACACAACGCCGTACGCGTTGGTATTCGGCACAGAAACGGTACTCCCCCTCGAGATAGAGTTACCCTCTCTACAAGTGGCAGTTCATTATGAGCTAACGGACGAAGAGAATGCTTACCTTCGCCTCGAGGAGCTCGATGCTCTTGATGAAACCCGGCTCCTGGCGCAGCAAAATCTGGAAGCTTATAAAGCAAAGATGACGCGCTCATATGAAAGATTGACCAGGACGAGGACATTCCGCCAAGGCGAACTCGTGCTAGTTGTCAAAAGACCTATGATCCCCAATCGCGCCAAGCGGGGAAAATTCGAGCATAACTATGAAGGCCCGTACATCATAGACAAGTTTTACCATGGTGGAGCCTATCTACTCATGGACATGCATGGTGAAAGACCTTTCAGGCCAATAAACGGTCGCTTCCTGAAGAAGTACTACGCTTGACGAGTCACGGCCTAGGTCAATAATAGACGACGACGACTATGTCCGCTCGCTATCTTCTTAAGCCCAAACTCTATAAGTAGTAACCGTCTTACTTTACAACGGACCGAAACGTCCTCAAACTAACGACGGATCGAAACGTCCTTAAACTAACAACGGACCACTATGTCCTAAAACTAGCTGTTGACCGAGATGTTGATAAACTACGGTGGATTACGGCATCCCAAAGCTGATACTAAAATAATAATAAAAAGAAAGAAAAAGAAAAGAAAATGGTATGTCCATAAGCAAAAGGGGCACGGATGAAGGCCCGAAAGGGCTCCGTGAGTAAAAACAGCAGGGCTACCGGCGAGTGTTTGTGAAAACCCGAAAGGGCGCAACCTCGTTATATATATATAAAAAAGAGAATAAAAAAAATGGTATGTCCATAAGCAAAAGGGGCACGGATGAAAACCCGAAAGGGCTCTGTGAGTAAAAACAGCAGGGCTACCGGCGAGTGTTTGTGAAAACCCGAAAGGGCACAGCCTCGTTAAAAGACACTTACAAGGTCCTCTCGACCTTGTGAGGAGAAACCACCTGCGTGAGATCCTTACGACTCACAAGGGAGTAACACACTTAGGAATCCTCACGATTCTTAAGGAGAAATTACACTTGCGAGATCCTCACGACTCGTAAGGAGAATCCTCTTATGAGACCCTCACGGCTCATAAGATTTGAAAGTCTTAAGCTACAGAGACCTAAACCTATTCTTAAGCAACCCCCACAACCTCCGATAATGCCCTACAAGCAGTGCAACACTGACCCTTGTATACAATCCACGGGCACGAATAAACATTTCCCTAACAAAGTCTCATCTATGACTAGGGATATGTCCATATGGTGAACAACCCTTGTAAGTCCTCTCGACTTATAAGGAGAAAACCCCCTTGTAAGATCCTTACGACTTACAAGAGAACATGCACTTAGGAATCCTCACGACTCCTAAGGGGAAAACACACCTACGAGATCCTCACGACTCGCAGGGAGAAATACCTTTATGAGACCCTTACGGCTCATGAAGCCAAAAGCCTTAGTCGATAGGATCCTAATCCTGTTCGGTAAGCCACCTTTGTTCGATATCGACAGGGGCAAATGATGATTCGCTCCTGGCCGTATCCCAGTTGTAGCGATGCTGATGCTGAAATCGGTGTCTAATTCCAAGCTTGCAGCGAAAAACTAGCAAGCCACACATGCATACGAAATAGCCGAAATGATAGGGCAACTTGCAACAGAAGCAGCAAGTAAAAAAAAATGTATGCATGCAAAATAGCCGAAATGATTGGGCAACTCGCAATAAAAAAACTAGCGAGTAAAAAAATAAAATAAATAGCCGAAATGATTGGGCACCGCGAAAAATAGCCGAAATGATTGGGTAATCGCGACCTTAGCGATATAAACGCTGAAATGATAGAGCATCGTGAAGAGAAATAAAATAAAAATGAAAATGAAATTTATGCCCTACAGGTGATATTACATCAATCCCTGTATACAATCCAGGGACGCAAACAAAGAAGGAATCACACTCCTCCTCCCCAAGTTTCATCAGAAGAAGAAGCCAAATCTCAACGGGTCATAGATAGCCTGAAGATCATCTCAACATTCGTCTCATTACAGCAGACACAACATCAAGCAAAGCGGAATAGCGGCAACTCCCAATTCCATGACTCGGCGGTGTATAGATGACCGAGAGTCAAATCCTAACTCCGTGAAATGCGGATATAATCAACAAATTTCCTGGTTACGTGGAACGTGGATAACGTCACTTCTGACCCCGTGGGAAGCATCCAGAGCGGAGTCTAGTCCTCGCCGAACACGGCAGTGAACCCGTGGGAAGCTTCTAAAGCAAAATTCCTGGTCACGTGGAACGCGGATAACGTCACTTCTGACCCCGTGGAAAACGTCCAGAGCGGATCATGGTCCTCGCAGAGCATGACAGTGAACCCGTGTGAAGCATCCAGAGCAGAGCCTAGTCCTCGCCGAACACGGCAGTGAACCCGTGGGAAGCATCTAGAGCAAAATTCCTGGTTACGTGGAATGTAGATAACGTCACTTCTGACCCCGTGGAAAACGTCCAGAGCGGATCCTGGTCCTCGCAAAGCATGGCAGTGAACCCGTGTGAAGCATCCAGAGCGGAGCCTAGTCCTCGCCGAATACGGCAGTGAACCCGTGGGAAGCATCTAGAGCAAAATTCCTGGTTATGTGGAGCGTGGATAACGTCACTTCTGACCCCGTGGAAAACGTCCAGAGCGGATCCTGGTCCTCGCAAAGCATGGCAGTGAACCCGTGTGAAGCATCCAGAGCGGAGCCTAGTCCTCGCCGAACACAGCAGTGAACCCGTGGGAAGCATCTAGAGCAAAATTCCTGGTTACGTGGAACGCGGATAACGTCAGTTCTGACCCCGTGGAAAACGTCCAGAGAGGATCCTGGTCCTCGCAGAGTACGATAGTGAACCCGTGTGATGCATCCAGAGCGGAGCTTGGTCCTCGCCGAATACGGCAGTGAACCCGTGGGAAGCATCCAGAGCAAAATCCCTGGTCACGTGGAACGCGGATAACGTCACTTCTGACCCCGTGGAAAACGTCCAGAGCGGATCCTGGTCCTCGCAGAGCACGGCAGTGAACCCGTGTGAAGCATCCAGAGCGGAGCCTGGTCCTCGCCAAACACGGCAGTGAACCCGTGGGAAGCATCCAGAGCAAACATCAGACTGTGGAGTCCTTAAATTCACGGACTATGATGTCCTTAACCTCGACCATGATGTCTTAAAACTAACAATCAACCGTAATGATTTTAAACTAATTTTACCTTGGTTCAAGGGTACATCTCTTCACCCCTTTGATATTGGTCGTTGTAATTCCTCAACGTCTTCAAAGAGGTGACGGGTCCCAACAACCACACATTTCACGGACTGTGGGGTCCTTAAACCCATGGACTATGATGTCCTTAACTTCGACCGTAATATCTTAAAACTAACATCGGACTGTGAGGTCCTTAAACTCATGGACTGTGATGTCCTTAACCTCGACCGTGATGTCTTAAAACTAACATTGGACTGTGGAGTCCCTAAATCCACGGACTATGATGTCCTTAACCTCGACCGTGATATCTTAAAACTAACATTGGACTGTGGAGTCCCTAAATCCACAGACTATGATGTCCTTAATCTCGACCGTGATGTCTTAAAACTAACATTGGACTATGGAGTCCTTAAATCCACGGACTATGATGTCCTTAACCTCGACCGTGATGTTTTAAAACTAACATCGGACTGTAGAGTCCTTAAATCCACGGACTATGATGTCCTTAACCTCGACCGTGATGTCTTAAAACTAACAACGGACTATGGAGTCCTTAAATCTACGGACTATGATGTCCTTAACCTTGATCGCAATGTCCTTAAACTACAGTATCCTGGAAAACGTTAAGAGCGGAGCCTGGTCCTCACCAAAAACGGCAGTGAACCCGCAGGAAGCATCCAGAGCAACACCTGACCCCGTGAAATGCGGATAAGGACAACTTCACCCATCACTTGCGGGTCCTCACGACTTGTAAGGGAGTAAATTCTCTGGTGAGATCCTTACAAATTTCAAGAGAAAACGCATTTAGGAATCCTCACGATTCTTAAGGAGAAATTACACCTACGGGATCCTCTCGACCGATAAAGAGAAAATTCCTTATGAGACCTTCACGGCTCATAAAGTTGAAAAGTCTTAGGTGACAGATCCTAACCCTGTTTTCTAAGCCATCACCACTCTATAAAGAATCCAAAATTGACAGTTATATGCTATCTACAGATTGCACTTGTTAAAATCACATGGTAACAGCACAGCAAAGAGAAGAAAGCAACAATATAACAAAAAGAATGTCTTCATTCATGAACTCAATTGAATACAAGATACATCATATAAAGGAATAAAAAAGAGATACACATTATTCAGAGATTACAAGTGTATGATCGATACGAAGGCAGCTACTAAGAAGGAAGCGTTTTCAACAAGTCCGCGAGCTGCTCTTGCACTTCTTTCAATGCCTTCTCATGATCAGCCGTCGCGGCTAGCTCCGCTTTGATTCAAGTCCTTTGCTGCAAGCATGATGAAATCTTCTCATCAATTTCCCGTTGGGCAGCTTCGCGACTCTACGTAACCCGCTCGATAGAGTCGAGCTTTCGTCTCAATACGAGCCCGTCCGAAATACATTGCTGCAAGGTATCAATGACGGCTCTCAGTTGTGTGACGTTCGCTTCGACCTGGGCACGCAACTGGATAGACTCAGCGGAAGCCTCCTCGCATTCCTTCCGCCTCAAGGTCGCTTCTTGTTCGAAATGACGGAGGAAAGACGCACTTTGCTCGACCCATGCGGCCCGCTGGGAGTTCAAAGATTAAGTCTCAGGGGCAAGACGCATAAGTTCAAGCTGATGAAGACATGCCTCGATCTTCTCGATGTGACTAACCCAAGACTCGACGACGCCTTCATTATGGAAATTTACAAGCATCGCCAGCATCGGATTGACCTCGGCAGCAAAATCTGCGGCAGATGTAGGAGCTTCCGCGTCAAGCTCCTCGACGTATTCGCTCAACATGGGCAGACTCGTCACAGCACCCTTTGAGGATGGACGTCTGGAGAAGGGGCCTGCCGGCATCAGAATGCGAGATTCGAAAGAGGCCGGAGTCGAAGTAACCACTACAAAACAAGTCACAATCAGATGACGGGTTTAAAAATATAAGAGATTTAGGAACAATGGAATTAACTATACCAGCTGCAGCAGGTGGCAAAGCCGGGAGGACCGGTGGCGCAACTGATCTCTCATCTCCTCCTTCAATCCGTAGCACTGCGATCAAGGAAAAGAAGGCTCAGAAATGATTTCGTGGTCAGAAAAAGAAAGAGAATTAATTGGAAACTGTATTCACCAGCGCCACTGGATGAAGCAACCTCCGACGGGAAGGAGAAATAGGGATGCAGCACCTGGTACAGGTGGTCAAAAAGGACTCCTGAAAAAACGCGATAACGCAATGTCAGTACATGAATTATACAGCCAAGAGACAAGACTGATGGGTCACAAATCCATACCTTCCAGCATCTGCGACGGTACGAAAGAAGGCAAAGAGGTGGTTACCGTCAGGGCGGTGACTGATGGCACTGTCTCAAATAGTTCGACATCTGCAGCCGGCATCGGAGCCGTGATGAGGGCGTCACTTGATTCAACAACGGCGTCTTCCTCTTCCATCGGGGTGGTCTCACCCCCCGTCGCTTCGTCCCCTGACTCCACGAGAGCCGTCGTCACACTTGCGACGCCAGGAGACGGCAAAGAACCGTAAGCGGGGAGAGCGATGATCGGGGCGGTGCCCGACTCTTGAGAACAAGCGGCCATCTCGGGCCCAGCAATCGTACCCGTTTCGCGTGCCACTACCTCGGGCTCAGTGATCACAACCGTCTTATCCACCACTGCCTTAGGATGGGTCGTGGTAGCCGTCTCGTCCACTGCTGCCTCAGGCTCGGCCGTAGTAGCCATCTCATCCGCCGCCACCTCGCGCTCGGCAGTGGTAGCTATCTTGGGCATAGCAGTCGCCACTGTCTCGTCAGCCACTATCTCGGGGTCGGAAATTACGGTTACATCGCCTACCGTTACCCCAGGTTCAGCAGCTACCTCCTCCACCGCCCCCTCAAGCTCGACGGTCGCAGCCACTCCCTCAGTAAGGCTCAGCCCTGCAGGATAAAATATATAAGAACCGATAGTTTAAAGCTTTGACAACGAAGCCTCAAAACACATTACCAGAGGTTGATTTACTGTTGGCCTCCCGAGCTGCACGTGTCGCCCGTCTATGAGCAGTAGACAAGGCAACCGGGAACTCCTCTGAAGGAGTAGCAACGGGAGTAATGGCGCTTGAACCTGCTCCCGCAGTCAAAACAGCACTACGCTCCCTTGCCGCGCGCCTCAGGCGCTTCCTTTCCTCCCGGGCCGTCACAACAGACCTTTTAGAAGCCTCCCTCAGCAAGGCATCGTCGTCCGTATTCAGGGTTACCTCCAGAGCCGTCAAGGCTTTCATCATCGGTTTTTTAAGTAAGACCTCTTGCGGCAATACTGAAGAGGCCAGGACTTCAGTGGCTGGCCGGAGAAGAGTCCCCACATCACCTTGCGGGACCGGCATGGTGGTCCCTGCGATGAGATAAAGAACGGGTTAGATTTTCCATAAAAAGGAGAATGAAGACTCAATAAGCCGAAACATACCAATGCCCAATAGAGAACGATTCCTCTCCTCTTCCTCGAAAGTCCCGAGGGAAGCCGCCAAAGCCTCTTCAGTAGTAAAGCCTGTTACAAAAGGAAGAATATCAGTCAAGACATGATAATAGAAATAAAGATATAACACAATGACAAAAGTGCGACTAATATTTACTTGATTGCACGAGGGCGGCTATTTTCGCTTGGTGCCTCGCGAGTCGCTCAGAAGCAGCAATAGCGGCATTGAGATCAGTGTCTGCGGGCGCTATGAAGAAACCCTCATTGGTTCCATACTCACTTAGGCCTTCGGTAAGGGGAGCTTGAGGCTCTAGGCCGAGTACGGCATCAAGGTAGAGGACCGACTTCTTCTTCTTCTTCTGTGCGCGAGTTCCGGTCGCGGCCAGAACCAGCTTGTGCTTCGTAGACACTTTGGGACGGCCGGTCCCGATATCCGAGCCCACACCAGATTCGGGGGAAGCTACGTTTACCGTCTCCACAGGAGCACGGGGCACCGAAGGCACATTCACCGTCTCTACAGGAGCATGAGGCAAGCCACGAGTGGGGCTTAGCGCGCGTGGAGGCTCGACTGCAGCAACCTCTCTTAGCGGAGGGGGTACGGGGATCCGTCGCTTCAAAGGGACTTTACGATCACTGGCAGGAGGTGCACTTTTGTGATCAAGCAGCAAACGCCTTTCTTCCCTAATAACGGCGCCCGTCGAATGCTGGTACCATGCCGTATATGTATTAAGGATTCGTGGGACACAACTCGGCTCGCTGATAAAAAAGTGAGAGCCCGTATTCAGACGCATGAAGTGATGCAGCGTGCTCCGCATCCCCCCTTCAGTGGCAGTGGGTTCCAGCAAGAAAGCCTCCAACGGCGCTCCTTGATTATAGCTCAATTGTTGGGCAAAACAATGCGGGTTATATCTCATGAAGAGCGCCGCATCATTTTGCCTAAACACTAGGAAGTCCGGTCTGATATAATATATATGGAGGGTCTCCTGAGCTGTCAGAACTGATGCTCCATCTTTGAAAATATCCTGCAATGACTGCACTGTTGTGGTAGATGCCTTTCCGATGGTTAACACCTTGTCGGTGAAGGTCATCCCGTCTCCAATTGTGCGGGGACGAAGGAGCAAACCTCTGGCATCCTGTAGCGACGGATTTACAATTGAGGCGCCGAGCAATCGCATAATCCGAGGGAAGCTGCACCTGTCATAGAATGAAGGTCTTTTGTGGATACCAAAATCGCCAAGTGCATGTAGCTCGAGCCATGACATGAAGTAATGCATCGAGAAGATCACATGCGGTACTCCAGGTTCAGTAGCATCCGCCGCTTGACTAAGGCCGTGAAACAAATGGGCTAAGCCGGCGACCCCGACAGCCACTTTTACCCCAATAGTCATCCGGTGAGCTGGGTAAAAGACAGATGGCCTCATACGGCGAAGGTGCATCGGGAGCGCGAACCAGCTCAACCATAGCCCAAGAAATCCCAAAAAGAATGCTTCCTCATCCATCCTAGGAACTGCAATCTCCGCAAAAGGAACAACCGGGGAGTTAGGAAGGAAGAAACTCTTCTGGTCTACCTCCGTCGCTGGCAGGTTGTCCAAACCTAAGCCGAAAGGGTCATCAAACGTAGAGAATTTAGCGACGTCCGTCGAGAAGACTTTCGGGTGAAGGAAGCGAGCGATGAAATCCTCGAAACTAACCCCGTGACTCCCAGATTCGAGAAAAAGGCGCTCATAGATATTCAACACTTTGATCAGACTGGGAAACTGATGTTGAACATCGTTTGCCGGGGTAAGGCCCATTATCACTGGCTCGGTACCGAAGACATATTCGTCCGTGGGAAGCAGCTCCTCGTAATGCTCCCCTATGACCGGTAAGCCGGAAACTTCTGTAAACTCCTCTAAAGAGATTGACACTCCCGGTCCAATGCGAGGAAGGTGTGAGTAGGGATATTCCACTACTCCAAAAAAGCCTTAACCCACCAGGTGGGAAGCGTAGGGTATTGGAAGAGAGAAGCATAAACAGCGGTATACAACCCAAGCCTCATCAACTGCGACTTCTTCGCTGACAAAATGTAGCGGGCCCATTGCAGATAACCGATCGGATGACGGGGAATCAGACCTATATTATATGGTTGCTCCCACGGCCGCGCTTCGTCTTGACAAATACGGCGTCCCAAGGTATCTAAAACCATAGGAGGCTGAACGGGAATCAAAGCTATAGTGGGTTGAAGAAGGCCTTCTGAAGTCCAATTAACCATCTCCACGGCATAGTTCACCGGGGGTGAGTTGGCGTAATGGATCGCCGTGATAGGCTCCGAAGGCACCGCGCATGAGAAGCTTTGTCGACCCCTGATAATCTGATTGTACCATGATTCCCAAAGGTGAAGATTCTTATGTTCCGGATCATGGTCTCTGATCAAAGCTAGGACCTCCCGGTCTACGGGTGCCCCAGGGAATCCTCCCTCTGAACGAACGAATGAGAATGAAGCATTGAAAGACATGCTGCCTGCAGAAAAAAAAAGGGGACGGAAATCAACTGTCAGTGTTGTAATTTTTAATTTCTGACACTTGGTACTTTAAAATTTGTACCACACTGCAATACAGTGGAAATGGGACCAAAGGGGGACCTACAAAATCCAGATGACAATGCATCAATTACTAAAAACAGCCTCATCATTGGATGAGACTGTTAATTAATGAGGAAATCCTCAAAGAATATTCTCATTGAATAAGAAATCCCTCGGGAGAAGGAAAAAATCTCCCTTTGAGAGCAAAGCTCTATAACAAAGTGACACTTGTCGAACTCTGGTCATGAAGGGATAGAATTCCTTAAGAGAGCCTAGCTCTGTAATCATGATGGAAAATCCATCAAAGATTATTAAAATTAATTATTGAGAATTAAATCTCTGGGATCTGAAAGATCCATATAAAAAAAACTCTTTAAAAGTTCTTCATCAAAAGATCAAAAGATCTACAGAACAGAGCTCTGATTCATGGGATAAGAAACCCCAAGGAAAGATCTGTTTAGATCTATGAGTTCATGAGAGCAAGGCTCTATTAATAAAACCCTAAAATGGTTTTTCTTTAGATCAAAGATCTATGAAGAGCAAGGCTCTGTTAATGGGTAAGAACCCTAACTTGTTAAAATTAAAATTTCTAAATTTTACCTAAGGGTTTTGACTCTTGAAAGTTCTTAACAAAGGAGCTGCGCTCTGTATGAAATTCTCAAGGAGAAGATGATAATCATCTAAAGGACAAGAGGTCCTATTTATAGGCGCTGGGCTGCTACTTCAACTTCTGAGTTGATCCAAGGGCTCAGATGTTGCCACCGCTGCACTCACGTGTGCGCCACATGAGCACAATAGTGGGTGGTATTTGTTTCCCCAATCAGAGCAAAGCTCTGTTTTGAATTTCAAAATTCAAAAACTGAAGCAACGCTTCAGATCCTGCGCGCTGTGCGCTGCGCACCGCGTGTCAAAAGCAGACACGCCAGCGCCAAGAGCGCCGAGCCCTAGGTAGCGCACCCCAATCAGAGCAAAGCTCTGTTTTCAAAATTAAAAAGTTGAAGCAACGCTTCAGATCCAGCGCTCTGCGCTGCGTGACATGTGTCTAACACAGGTGCGCTAGCGCAGTTGCGCTGCGCTCAGGACTGCGCGCCACGTGGCAAGCACGAGTGCGCTAGAGCAGTTGTGCTGCGCTCTGCGCTGCGCGCCACGTATCCAACGTAGGTGCGCCAGCGCTGGAATTAAAATTCCCACCGTTAGATCAAAAGATCTAATAATAATGATAAATCATTTATTAACCAGAATTAAATTCTGTTAAAGAAAGATTTCTCAAAATCTTTCCTAACAATAAGATTGTGCTTTAAGCACCGCTGGATCAATGATCCAATGGTAAATAATGAATTACCAAAAACAGAACAAATTCTGCATGGAAAGATTTCTCAATCTTATTAAAACAAGAAGATTATCTTATGTAAAACAGAAGCCTTAGGATCAAAGATCCAACGGTGGGAAATATTCCCAAATCAATCAGAGAAAGATCTCTTAAAATTGATTCAACAAATCAATTGGCCTTATATGAAGGCCCCTAGACTTCAAGTCTAGAAGACACAAGAAAAAAGTAGAAGAAACCCTCTGCAAAGTTTGAGAAAAAACTCAAAAGAAAAAGAAAGGTAAAGAATTGATTCTTGAAAAACAGAGATGAAAACATCTCGTAAAAAGAAGAAATGTCTTCTAAAACGATCTTAGATCTATAAAAAAGACCAAGGTCTTTGAGTAAAAAGAAAAGATCAAGATCTAATCATAAAAAAGAAGTATTTTTACTTCACAGATTTTCTGATCTATAAAGGCAGAGCCTTTTATAAGAATAAGAACTTAGTTCTTGAATCTTGAGGCAAAGCCTCTTTTAAGAAGAACATAAACTTGTTCTTTAATCTTAAATTGATCAAAATGCGCTCTGCGCTATTGGACAGTGCTTTGCACTCATGAACTGCGCCCTTGCGCTCCTTGGACTTGCGCTCAGCGCCATAACATGCCGCGTGTCAACCATGGACATGATCTGCGCTTTGCGCTCCTGAAAATAGCGCACTGCGCTCTTGGGTTGGCGCTCAGCGCCAAGCGCGCCATGTGTCACTCACTGGCGCACTCATAAACTAGCACAGCGTGCTCATAAATTAAAAGTAAAGTGCAGTGCGCTAACAAACTAGCGCTTAGCGCTAAGCGACACGTGTCCTCCTCGTGTGCGCTAACCGACAGAAGCGCAATGCGCTCTTTGACAGGCGCAAAGCACCTAGTGCGCCACGTGGCGCGCTGTCAGAACATACTTTGTTCTAATAAATGCTATGCATTTAATACCAGACAAAATGTCGGAGCCCAATGCTTGGCAAAGCCCAAACAAAGGCCTAACAAGCAGAACAAAAATAAAAAAATTTAACTGGACTTAGCCCAATTCTGGCCATAAGTCCTCAATTTAAATTGAACTGAGCACACCCGCTCTTCCAATCAATTTACACCCGGTTCGAGGATACATCTCTTCACTCCTCTGATATCTGTCGTTGTAATCCTTCAACGTCGTCAGAGAGGTGACGGGTCCCGACAACCACACATTGCTACGGACTGTGGGTCCTTAAACTCATGGACTATGACGTCCTTAACCTCGACAGTGATGTCTTAAAACTAATATCGGACTGTGGGGTCCTTAAATCCATGGACTATGATGTCCTTAACCTCGACCGTGATGTCTTAAAACTAACGTCGGACTGTGGAGTCTCTAAATCCACGGACTATGATGTCCTTAACCTCGACCGTGATGTCTTAAAACTAACACCGGACTGTGAGGTCCTTAAACTCACGGACTATGATGTTCTTAACCTTGACCGCGATGTCTTAAAACTAACAATGGACCGTAATGTCCTTAAACTAATTATCGACCGCAATGTCATTAAACTAAACAATAGAGCCCAATTGCTCTCTTGTCGGATCTAAACGATCCCGTTAAGTCGATCTTAGTCTAAAATTAGACTAACGTGTCCTTAACAAACGTTTAAGTTGATCTTAGTCTCTAATGAGGCTAACGTATCCTTAAACCCAAACCCCCAAACCCAAATCTAAGAAGATACAGATTTGGACTAGTCCACGCCCTACGGGCGACAACATAACTTAGTCTCCGTATACAATCCACGGGCAACCAAACACAAAACAAACACACACGACACGAAGTGACCATCTGGAGAAGGAGAAAGTTGTTACCGCGATACGGTAGCGTAATTAACTGCAGGGGCTTACGCCTGCAGGGAAGAGCGTCCCCACAATCAAAAACCCCTCAAACGAGGGGGAATCTGACGAAGTCTGCTACATCGGCCGCATCCGTTTAAACCTTCGATACATGGTGCCATAAATCAACTTGGTATCTTTGGAGAGGTGGACGAATAGCACCAATTAGCATCTGCCCCCAGATTCAGGAAAGACGTCCAGTCTTCCCGGCTTCCGGCGGTGAACAATATGTATCAAAATACATATATAAATTATTAAATATTTAATAATCCAGCTTAATCCTAAGCCTGCTAGTATTATTAACCGTCCGATTAAAGTCCGTGTATCTCATACACGTATTTAATCGGACCCTTGCACGTACCAACGTATGGCTCCTACATCTATCTCCTGAACCGGGAAAACCCTCTGTGTGAGGTTCTAAAAACTCGACAATACGCTGGCAGTGGGTTTACCACAAGCACGTCAGCGACACTAGCTGTACATAACGGCTACACAGGCACTTGTCGAAAGGGGGGTCGACAATCAAGTGCATCTTTATTGTCACGGCCCGGAATTGGCACGTGACCAGCACTTGAATCACGTGAAGTCTATATGACCCTACCGTAATCCCAGTAAACTGAAAGCCCAGAAATCTAAACCTTTTTAGGAAAAATAATGGAGGTGAAGTTTTGAAATAAAGGTGTAACGTGATCAAGTTCTTTTTTTAAAAGTATAAGTAATGACATATAGAAATTCAAGTGAGTTGTATACTATAGTTGGAAACATTTACGTCATTTGAAATTTGGGCAGCACCTCCCTTGTAAATTTTGATCCAAAACCAATACATCACAGCTATAATATAGACATCCCCAAGCGGGAGCTAGCTCTTCACCAATTGGCGGAATCATAACCACACAATATAAAAATATACGACGCGCAAGGTGAAGATCAATCGCAGAAAGAAGATAAAGAAGACCAAGGCATCATCAAGCTCAAAGTAAAGAACAATACACCCATCTCGCTCTAAGTCTCAAAGAATATACAAGTCTGGTGTCTAGATCTACCAAATATATATAGTCTAGTTGATGGAGCTTTTAACTAGATACAACTGAAAATAATATATACAAAAGGTGGTCACGATCCAAGTGTACCACACCCACCATTGTAAATCACCGAGAAGAAAACTGTGTGCCAACAAGCTGCTACTAACCCGAGCGGTCGATTCTGCAAGAAAACTATGGCACAACGGGGGTGAGTTGACAACTCGTGAGTGGAAAATATTAGCAGGTAGAAATCGAATGTATAACGATCTCCTAGGTCATACTGTAACATAAAAACAATACTGTGCGATATCTAGGGTGATTGTGTATACATATGTGTAATGATAACAAAGTCGTGCCAGTATCAGTATATAGTACCAAATCATCTTTGTCATACGTAAATGTATACGTGCATCATCAAACGTGTTTCCATCAACGACACATCAAATTATCATGAATCATGAATGTCCAGTATCGACAGTCGAAAATATCATAAAACCCGTGTCCAGCAACGACACGTAAATCTATATATCTCAGGCGCCGTCTCATCAGATCGGCCCTCATATCCATCTGTCTCAATCGCTACGGTCGGTATCCTCTGGATATCCGCCGAGTCCAATACCATCACCGGTAGGTAGTATTTCCCTGCCGGGCTCAACTTCTCTCTATACAATCTTCTTGCCCCGAGATACCGTACAGGATCCACCATATACCCGCAGACGGTACCTCCTCTCTCCTCGAATCAAGTATACACATAACTCAGAACCGAGAAAACTCATAGTTGACGTTGAAATATCATATCAAGCAAAATCGCGTTTTTAAAACAATTATAAGACTTTAAAAATTTATCTGCCGTTCTCAAATCCAACAATCTTATGAAAACCAATTCTCATAATCATATTACCATGATGGAACAGTAAATGCAAGCACGAAACAGTACTGTAAGGAATAACCGATGTTTTCATATAAGCTGAAAGTGTGTCTTAGCACCTCTACTAGGTTTCCACATGCATCAAGTATGCAATTTTAAAAAATCTAGATGTCTAAGTTACACTAACCTAGAATCTAACTAGAGTATTAGGGTTTTTAGGCATGTAAACAAGTTTTACACTAAGTGAATAGAGAATACAACCTTTGTAGACCGGTCCTTCACTTCTAAAGCTCCAAGATAGTCCCTAGAACTCTTCTTAGACTCCACTTGGTGAAAGGAACAAGCTTACTTCGTCGTCTTTGAAGCAGAAGATGATCCACCTTAAAGTCCCTCTAATTCAAGCTAATACTTCACTAATCAAGTATTAGTGAAGCTACAAACCTAAACTAATGGGCTAGATGAGTTTAGGTTTATGAAGTAGGATTTTTGGCTCACTTAGAAATCTCTCTCTCTCTTTTTCTTTCTTCAACTCAAGAAAACCTAGAGAGGAAGAAAATCAACTAGGGTGAGGAAAATTGTAATGACCCTGAACTTTCTGTACAGAATTTTTTTCAAAATACAAAAAGAAATACCTTAGCCTGAGCACAAGTTATAAATTTAAATTGCTTTTGAACAGCAAGAAATTACTCGTAGCTCACTGGTAAAGCCCTTGCACTGCTGTGACGTAGCCCCTGTGTTCGAATCCCCTCAGCCACATATTATTTTTATTGATGTTTCTTTTAAACTTTTGGAAGCTCAAAATTTTACACGTGCAAAATACGTAAAAATGAAAAGTCACTGAAAAATCAAACATGTGCAAAATGCTATTAACTACGACTAGGACACGTGGCGTTCATCCGACGTCCCAACTCACCAAATTGACCGGCTAAGGAGCTTCTGGGTCCGGCGCCGCCGGTTGAACCCGTCCCTATTGCCTCCATCTTTTAACCCTATCACCCCTTGGTCTACCCCACTACCGTCATACTGTTTGATTTCCCTGCACATTTCCAGAGAATTAAAATGAGCTTTAAAACCAAATTTTAATGCATTTTTAATTCTCATTTTAATACCCTAAACCCTAATTCTATCCTATAAATACCACCCTACACCATAGCCCTCCTTATTCAGAATCCATTATCAAAACTCTCTAAAATTTCTAAGTCCAAAAGTTGTACAAGTGGAATTAGCCAAGGTCAAAGTTCCGTCGACATTTTGGGACAAATCCGGTGACGACGCGACTCCACAACGCTTTCAAAATCTTCCTCTACCTCCCCCTCTATAATCAATCAGTAAGTCCCTTCTCCCCTCCTCTCATTCTAATCTAAAACTCTCTCTTTTCAAAACTCGTCGGAAGCGGAGTTAATCCGACTTCCGATTCTAATTTCTTTCAAACTCAGTTTTTCTTAACCACATAATAACCATCTCTTTATATCTTATTTAACAACCCTAAAACAACTTTTATAACAAGTTCTAATCCAAAATAATATGTGTTGCAACTTCTATTTCACTTTTTCGGTAAAATACCATCAAGTTTACATACGACATTATTTTATCGTTTTGCTCATATTACCTTTAGAAAACTCACGAGGTAATGACCTACCTCATCGCAACACTCATCTTGACATAGCACGAGGGCTTTTGTAACAATTTTTGTGGGACAAAACACAATTTACATTAAAATATCTTAAACTATCAAAACCCGTATTTTTTAAATTGTTTTAATTAATTTCTTGCAAATAAGTCTCTACAACCCATTTTGGGGAACCCGATCGGGATGGTGTGGGTTATCGCATGTCCTCGGAACTAGTAGAGCGAGATGCAAACCTCCTCACGGAGCATACGATCTCGATGGAATTTCTATTACAATTTTTAAGAAAACGTGATTTCTATTTAATAAATAAATTCTATTTTTTAATATATATATATATATATTATCAAAATATTTATTTTAAATATATAATATATTCCATGTTTTCTAAATCAAAAGAGTCACAAAAGTTCATGAAAATACTATCACTTTCAATACAGTCAAATTTCATGAAAATACCACATACTATTCAAGTTAGGTTTATATCCACTAGACTATCTCATCACTCTTAAAAATTACAACTATGAAAACCTTAAAGATGATAAATAAATACTTGAGGTTATTTTGAAAATATATCAAAACAATTTTTCATAAACCCCCTCAAGTTATATTCATTACAATAAGGACCCTAGTAAATATAGGTTTAAGCGGGACCAGTTCTCTTGAGCCTCAGGGAGCCGGAGAATATGGGTGCTTGCCTATCTAAGGTAGACAACCTAAAAATGGTGTTATCAATACGGTAATTGTCTTGGAAAAAGACACAAATCCTGCCGTCCATGTGCAGCAGTTACCGATAACTCCAAAACTAATTCAGGACTTCAATTCTATTTAAGTGTCTGAGTCAGGCAGAGTCTCAGTCTAATCTGAATCAATCGATCTATCCTTGAATATGATTGAAGTACAACACTAATACAACATGAATCCATTTATACCAGAATTCAATTTATATCAACATGAAGATGATTTGACCGAACCATGGATATACATTTGACTGGTTTACATGACTATCCGTTTATATCCATTCCATTTAAATGAACTACTGATATCATGGTTTTGGCAAGTCTTACATCTATAATTTACTTCAATACAATCAATACAAAATACATTACGGGGTTTTAAAGGGGTAGACTGGCATGGAATGTGTTAAAAGTGGTACGAGATGGTCATTAAAAGACGTAACTATACATCCATTGCCATTGTTCTGTGGTTTTATCGACGGAGCCTTATACTACGGGTTACCATAGTCCACGGTATAAGTTGGACTTCTCTCGTATACACTGGCATATTCTGTACCAAGCTACAAACAATTGCGCCAGCATAACAATGAAACTTTATACCAGTTACATCCTCTTATCTGTCTATTCAATTTCTATCTCTCTTTGGGACTTACCGAGCGATTGTTCGCTGACGACATTCCTATTTCTCTTCTTTCTTTGGAATGTTGTCAGGAGGACCCGGCTCTGAGGAGTTCGAGACCAGCCAGGAGCACTTGAAGCAAACCACTGAACAACACGACCATTAGGCTTACTTGTACTCACTGTTCTTTCAGTTCATGCCATTGTTTGCATTGTTTTCCATTCTTGAATTTACATTTTCAGTTGTATTGTAAAGAAATGTTTAATCAATAAAAGTTGTTGTTCAATTACATCTCTTGTCATTTTTCTTGTGTACTTTATTATATTGCTTGTTTACACTTATCGTGTTTACTTCTGAGTAAATACGTCGCGTGACCCACCACGTCCCCTTGTCCCTACACCAGAAAGCGGGGCGTGACAGGTTTTGTTGGCGGCCTATGCAAGTCAGTATTGCATGGAACCCTATCATGCAGGTCAGTGCTGCATGGAACCCTACCATGCAGATCAGTTCTGCATGAAGTCCTATGTAATATAACACAAGACTCTAGGTAAATAAAAAAGGGTAGAGATCAAAACATCTCATTTACCTATTAAAGGGTTTAACCCTTTTAAAAGAACTTAGTTCTTTCTCTGGATCTGAGATCTATGAGGCAAGTCTTCCAAAAGTTGAGAATTTAATTCTCATCGGGAAGAACTTGTTCTTGAGAATCAAAGATTTAGAAAAGAACCAATAATTGAGCAAAAGCATATAAGAGAAGCCTAGTTCTTATAAAAGAAATTAGTTCTTAAAAATGAAGCTTGACCCTAGATCTTCAAAACAAAGATCTTGGTGATCATTAATGGGCAAAAATGCCATCAACGGAGGAGAAAAGAATTCAGCACCCCACGTGCTTCCCACGTGGGCGCTTCTAAAGGCGCCTAGCGACTCACATGCTCCTCAAGTGGGCGCATTAAAAGAGAAGAGTGCTTAGCACTCATTGGGCAGCGTCCGGCGCCGCATGTGAAAATCACGAGGGCGCCATAAAGTGATCAACACTCCATAAAAAAAAGAGAGCCAAAAGGCTGAGTGTTCAACACTCATTGGGCAGCGCCCAGCGCCTCAAGTGCTCCCCACATGGGCGCCGCAAAAAAGAAGAAAAGAGTGCTTAGCACTCTACATGCAGCCTAAAACGACTGAGTGTTCAACACTCATTGGGCAGCACCCAATGCCTCACGTGTTCCCCACGTGGATGCCATAAAGAGTGCCTAGCACTCCATATAAAGACAAAACGGCTGAGTGTTCAACACTCATTGGGCAACGCCTCACGTGTTCTCCACGTAGATGCCATAAAGAGTGCCTAGCACTCCATATAAAGACAAAATGAGTAAAGTGTTCAACACTTATTGGGCAATGCCCAAAACAGAAAGCTCCACATGATTATATATGGGTGTCAGAACTCATATAAGTGCTCAGTACTTTTTGCATAAAAAAGAGGGACCGAATAAACAGAGCCTAAATAAGTGCTTAGCACTTTTTCAGAAAAAATGGGAGACTAAGCAGACTAAAGCCCAAATTGGCTAAGTTGCTAAAGTCTTGCAACTGAGTCCAAATGCTATGTTGATGGGTCTTAAATAAATAAGATCTTAAAATTTTGTTAAGTGGATCTTAGTCTCAAATTGGACTAACATATCCTTAACAAAGAAATCAATCGAGCCCAAATGCTCTCGATTTTCAAGGTCTCAAATATGATCAAAAATTCTTAAGCCCACAACAAACTCTTTTCCCTCAAATACGGGATTTGGTTTAAGGGTACATCTCTTCACAACTCTGATATATGTCGTTGTAATTCTCCAACGTCTTCAGAGAGGTGGTGGGTCCCGATGACCAATAGCTTCTTCATGCATTTCCAAATTGACGTGCATGCCTCAAATCGGATTGTGCCCCAAATTGGACGCATTCCATATCTCCATTGTTCACTCTGCCACGTAATAAATACACGTGTGCATAGGGCGAAAGATGGACCGAAATGTCCTTAAACTAATATTCGCCCCCAAATACGACGACAAAGGATCGAAATGTCCTTAAACTAACATTTCATCTCAAACATGGCGATAATGGACCGCGATGTCCTTAAACTAAAATTATCGAGCCCAAATGCTCATATGTTTAAGTTGATCTTAATCTCAAACCAGATTAATGAACCTTAAATCAAACCAAACCCAAATATAAAAATATACGGATTTGAACTAATCCACACCCTGCGGGCGACGACATAACTTAGTCTTCGAATACAATCCACGGGCAACCAAAATAAAACAAAAACACACACGACACGAAGTGAACTTTCGGAGCAGGTGAAAGTGGTTATCGTGACGCGGTAACGTAATTAACTGCAGGGGCTTGCGCCTGGAGGGAAGAGCATTCCCATAATTAAAAAAACCCTTCCTAATAAACGAGGGGGAATCTGACGAAGTCTGCTATAACGGCCGCATCCGTCCAAACCTCCGATATACGGTGCCATAAATCAACTTGGTATCTTCGAAGAGGTGGACGGATAAATCCAAATAGCATATGCCCCTAGGATTCAGGCCGGACGTCCCGACGTCCCGGTCTGTCTTCTGGCGGTAAACAGTGGAGTGTTGCCGTTCACGTTGGTACTCGTGTTGTTGGAAGGATCCATAACCTTGATAGAAAAAGTAAGGTTAGGATATATTTATGAGATTAAAAATGTAAGGAATGTTTAGTTGCTGATTCTTATAATTCTTGTGGTATATATTGCTTAGGATTCCATGCAGAACTGACCTACATAGGCCGCCAATAAAACCTATCACGTCCCGCTTCCCGGCATACGGGGAAGGGGACGTGGCGAGGCCGCAACGTATTTACTCAGAAGTAAACACGCTAAGCGTAAATAATCAATATAAATAAATGCACAAGAATAACAAGAGATGTAATATAATAACATCAACTTTTATTAACATTCATTCTTTACATTACAACTGATTTGAACAGAAAATATACAATGATAAAAGCAATGCCTAAACAGTGGCGTACAAAAGAAAAGATAAATACAAGTAAGCTAGAAGTCTGGCTGTGCTTCAATCTGCTCCAGATACTCCTAACTGGGCTCGGTCACTTGTAGATCCGGTCCTCCTGACGAACATTCCAAAGAAAGAAGAGACAGGAATGTCGTCAGCGAACTAGCTCTCGGTAAATCCCAAAAGAAAGTAAGGAATACGGCAAGTAGAGACAAATATAACTGTAATTTGTACAGGTTTATGTTTGTTATGCTAACGTAGTTGTTTGTAGCTTGGTACATAATGTATCAGTGTATACGAGAGGAGTCCAACTATCCCGTGGACTATGGTAACAGGAAAGTACAAGGCCCCGTCAAAACCCACAGGACAACGGCAATGGATATTCAGGTTAGGTGTCTTTTAGTGACCATCTCGTTCCACTTCTAATAAATTCCATACCAGTCTACCCCGTTAAATCCCGTAATATTTTGTATTGAATTATAGATTATAGTTATCAGACTTGCCGAGACCATGTATACAAGTTATTCATGTAATCAAGTTCTGGATATATCAAGTAGGCATATAATCAAATCAAGTTATAGCCATGGTTCGGTCAAGTCAAGTCATATTTGCATGTTGATATTGTTCTGGTATTCAGGTTCATATTCAAGTATACATGTTAGAGTTTGTATTCATGTTTGAATTGGATTCTGGTTTGGATTGAATTCAAGTTGATTTAGACTCAGACTTGAGTTAGACACTTAGAACTGATTTGGATCATGTATTATGTTCGGGAGTTATCGGTAACTGCTGCACATGGAAGGCAAGATTTGTGTCTTTTTCCAAGACAATTACCATTGATAACACCATTAAGTTTTTCTACCTTAAATAGGCAAGCACTCACTTTCTCCGGCTCCGTGAAACTAAAGAGAATTGATCCCTCTTAAACCCATATTTACTAAAGTCCTTAATTGTAATTTTATATAACCCGAAGGGGTTTTATGAAAAATATTTTATATACTTTCAAAATAAATCTCGAGTATTTATTTGTCGTATTTAGGGTTTTCATGGATGTAACTTTTAAGATTTGAGGTATTTTGGTGAATATTAACTTAGCTTGAATAGTTCAAGGTATTTTAGTGTAAGACTTGTCTTGTATTGATACTTGATTGTATTTTTGTGAACTTGTCATTCTTTTATTTTTTAGAAAACATGAAATTTTATTATATCTTGAAAATATGTGGTTTGTAATATTTATATATTTATAAAAATTAATTTTATTATTAAATAGAAAATCTCGTTTTTCTTAAAAATCGTATTAAAAATCGTTCGAGACCGAATGCTCCGTGAGGAGGTCTGCATCTCGCTCTACTAACCCAAGGATGTGCGATAATCTGCACCATCCAATAGCGGGTCCCCTAAAGAGGGTTGTAGAGGCATAATCGCAAAGAATTTTGATAATACAATTCAAAGAAAACCGGGTTTTTATAGTTCATGGTATTTTAATGAAATATTGTATTTGCCACAAAAATATGTTTCCAAGAGTATCATGCTATATAAACATGTGTGTATGTAAGGGGTAGGTCATTACCCCGTTAAGTCTTCTAAAGGTAATAGTAAGCAAAACAACTAAATATTGTGGATACAAAGTTCATGGTATTTTACTGTAAAAGTTAAATTAAAGTTATCTAGCATGATATTTTAAAGTGAAAGTTATTTCTAAACATTATATTCATGGTTATAAACATAGGGTAAGTGTTTGTAAGAAAGTTACGGAAGAAAACAATAAAATTTTTAGGTTTTAGAATGAGATGTCGGTATTAACTCCACTTACCGACATGTTTTATAAAGCGAACTTTTTTAAGAAGAAAGAGTTGAATGGGGAGGGACTTACTAGCTAGACCGGTAGGAAAGAGGTAGAAGAAGATGGTGTAGTCGTCGTGGCATCGCGGAGTCGCCGGAACTTGCTTAGATCCTCGCCGGAAGTTGGTCTTGAGCTAACTCCACTTCTACTCCACTTGTACTTAGAAAAATTTGATAATTTTGGCTAAAGATTTCAGAATGAAGAAGGGACAGGGTATGGGATTGTATTTACAGTGTGAAATTAGGGTTTTGGAATTGAAAAAATGAATTAAAATGCATTAAAAATTGGATTAATTGGGGAAATTGAATTCTCTATTTAAATTTAGAGTAAACAAATAGTGCAGGGGTAATGGAGGTAGGCCAAAGGTTTTGTGTGCAAAACACGGGGACTTTTCCCTACGGATCACCCGTCGGCACCGGCTGTATCATCAATCTCGCCAGTCTAAATATGGGGGGCCTGTTGGATCTTTTCCACGTGTCCAAGACTGTGTACACAACATTTTACACATGTTTGTTTTCTTCAGACTTTTCATTTTATATGCAGTGCACGTGTAAACTTTTAGGCTTCCAAAAAGTTTAAAAGAAAAATTCTGAAAAAATATAATGTGTCTGAGGGGATTCGAATACAGGGGCTATATCACAGCAGTGCAAGGCTTTACCAATGAGCTACAAGTTATTTCTTGTTGTTCTTAAACAAAAATAACTTTTAAATTGTGCTCATACTTGCAAACTCCTTTCTGTACTTTAAGAAGAAAAATTTTGTAGAAAAAATTTAGAGTCGTTACTGCCGCGTATTATAAGTATGCCACGGAACGTACACACGGTACGCCACTCTACTAAAGTTACATACTCTATCAACCAAGATCAACCTACGTGACGAAAATTCGGGTCTAATATCCCCTTAGTCAAGTCTAAGTTCTGTAAGGTCAATCTTAGGTTCCAAAATATATACGCCCTAGACCCCGCATAGTCAACCCTAGGCTCGAACCAAGGTTAAGCCTAACGCTCCGATACTAACTTTGTCATGACCCGGAATTGGCACGTGACCGGCACTTGAATCACGTGAAGTATATATGACACTACCATAATCCAAGCCGAAAGCCCAAAAATCTAAACCTTTTTAGGAAAAATAATAGAGGTGATGTTTTGAAATAAAGGTGTAACGTGATCAAGTTCTTTCTTTAAAAGTATAAATAATGACATGTAGAAATACAAGTGAGTTGTATACTATAGTCGGAAATATTTTCGTCATTTGAAATTTGGGCAGCACCTCTCTTATAAATTTTGATCCAAAACCAATACATCACAACAATAATATAGGCATCCCCAAGTGGGAGTTAGTTTTTCTCCAATCGGCGGAATCATAACCACACAATATACAAAAAACGGTGCCCAAGGCGAAGAACAATCATAGAAAGAAGATAAAGAAGACCAAGGCATCATCAAGCTCAAAGTAAAGAACAATACACCCATCTCGCTCTAAGTCTCAAAGAATATACAAGTCTGGTGTCTAGGTCTACCAAATATACATAGTTTGGTTGATGGAGATTTTAACTAGATACAACTGAAAGTAATATATACAAAAGGTGATCACGATCCAAGTGTACAACACCTACCAATGCAAATCACCCAGAAGAAAGCTGTGTGCCAACAAGCCGCTACTGACCCGAGCGGTCGAAGAAAACTATGGTATAACGGGGGTGAGTTGCCAACTCATGAGTAGAAAATATCAGCAGGTAGAAATCGAATGTAAACGATCTCCTAGGTCATACTGTAACATAAAAAAAATACCGTGTGGTATCTAGGGTGATCGTATATACATATGTGTAATGATAACAAAGTCGTGCCAGTATCAGTATATAGTACCAAGTCATCTATGTCATACGTAAATGCATATATGCATCATCAAACGTGTGTCCATCAATGACACATCAAATCATCATGAATCCTGAGTGTCCGGCATTGACACTCTAAAATATCATAAAATCCGGGTCCAGTATCAACACGTAAATCCTCATATCTCAGGCGTCGTCTTATCGGATCGGCCTTCATATCCATCTGTATCAATCGCTCTGGTCGGTATCCTCCGGATATACGCTGAGTCCAATACCATCACCGGTAGGTAGTATTCCCCTGCTGGGCTCATCGTCTCTCTATACGATCTTCTTGACCCAGGGTACCATACCGGGTCCACCATGTACCCGCAGACGATGCCTCCTCTCTCCTCGAATCGGGTATATATATAACTCAGAACTAAGAAAACTCATGGTGGATGTCGAACATATCAAGAGAAACCATGTTTTAAAAACAAGTATAAGACTTTAAAAATATATCTACGGTTCTCAAATCCAACAATCTCATAAAAACCAAATCTCATAATCATATAACCATGATGGAACAGTAAATGCAAGTACGGGACAGTACTGTAAGGTATAACCGGTGTTTCATATAAGCATGTCGTGTAACTGGATAAGGAAGCGCAATATCTAAACTAGCATGTGCGGTAATAAATGCTGAACAATAACAATAATACTACAATTTAAGAAACAATACAGTGATATAACTGTTTCTAATGTGTAAGTGGCACGGCAATTACCAATGATTGGTGTGTGAGCCAGCGAGTATGTATACGTGCAATATGCACATCATCGGTAATGGTGCATGTGTCCTAGCAGACGAAGTCATATAAAGATAAACACAGGGTAACGCAAATAGTATAAAATACGTAACTGCATATGAACCATACAGTTACAGCTTAAATAATACGAGTCGTTGTTTTTGAAAATCCATAGCGTCCCTTGAGATTGTCATTTAAAAGTGCATACGATTCGTTAGTTTTTGAAAATAGGTATGGTTCAAAATATACATACATTCTAATATCTACTTAGGTGATCTTAATCAATATTCCTCAAGTCGATATATATGTGTCGGTGATTCATGCTCATTATATCACGTACGGTATAATCCATCGTACGGTATCATCAAATCAGAGTAAGGATCTATCGTCTTGTACATAATATCGCGTACGGTATAATCTATCGTACGGTATCATCAAATCAGTAATGATCTATCGTCCTGTACATAATATCGCATACGGTATAATCCATCGTACGGTATCATCAAATCAGTAAGGATCTATCGTCATGTACATCATATTATCTCATATTCTAATATATATATCGCCACGCATCCTCATATAAAACATATCGACTCGTGTCATTTTAATCCATCACATTCTGATCTCATCATTGTTGGGTTACTTACAACGGCAGCAAGGTTTCGGGTGGCATCTCACATGCCAATTTCAAATTTTGCCACTATAGATAACCCTAAATCTAGGATCTTTAACAAGAGAATCAAACAAAACTAGCATGTTAACATTTTAACATCTAAGAGTTACGAATTACAATCTTTGTAGTCCGTTCCTTCGCTTCATAAGTTTCGTGTTGAGGTCATTTCGCTACGATCATCAAGTACCCTGTAACATATTTGAAAATTTAGAAATAAACAAAATTAATCAATTAAATAATAAAATGCCAATTTAAAAAGTTATTAAAACAAAATAGGACATTTTCATAAGTAGTATGTGAAACAAATTAAATTGAAATTTCAGTATGTAACATTAATCTATTACAAGGGTTTTAGTGGTAAATTTAGCTTCATTTTAATAAAATGGTATTTATATAATAACATAGATAGTGAAGGGTCTTTTTGTAAAATTTGGAAAAATGTGCAAACTTGAAATTTTGAGGGTTTAAGTGGAAAAGGGATAGATAATAATTTAGATCGGAAATTATATCAAGATAAATCAATTTTGGAGTGATAATGCATTGCCACCACCTACTTGCATATACCCTTCATTTCACAACACCTCCTCCTTGCATGAGAGTGGCACACCTTTGTTGGTGACACCTCCTCTTACACCTCACTCTTCCCATCACCATATATGTTGTGTTCAGATCATTTTAACAGATTAAATTCAGAAAAATTCATGTTTTAAAGAAAACTAAAAACAAGCAAAGAAGAATAAAAGAAAAGAGAGAAGAGAAGAAGAACAGGCTAAGGAGTTCACCATCAAGCTAGGAACTAGGAGCTTGTGCATCTTGGAAGGAGATCATCCAGTAATCCTTTGTAGGTAATATCATTAAACACTGTAGGAATTAGTTCTGTAACTGGTTTAACGTTGAAATCGAATATCGATAAAAATCGTATTTTTGGTATAACTTAGCTCTGTAGTAATTTGCTATTATTCAGAGTAAAATCAACTTAACCAAACAATGCCTAAATATTGTATGTTGGACCTAGAACAAACCCTAGAAGTACGAACCAAGGGGCTCGGAATTGGGCCGGCGAGCTATAGAAGAATTCTGGCGTCGCCGGATTTTTGGTGGACTTTGGGGTTTTGGGTTTTTGGGTAGGTCTCTGTATCATTGTTAGGATATTTTGGTATTGTTTAAAAAAAGTTAATTTAACTGTATATGAAATCTGGGAACTAATATCGGAAAAGGGATCAAAAATCTAAAATACGAAACGAGTAATTCGTAATGCGTTCTGTTTTCTGTTACGAAATAGCGTTGGGTTAAATTCCAGTTAAAAGGAGTGGTAGATCGTTTGCAATAGTCGTACGTGGTATAACTAGAACGTACAACTTGTGTTTTCATGATTTTGCCGTATCGGAGTTAGCCGTTTTCTTATACAAGCAAAATTTTAATATTAGATTCAAATACGGGAACTTCGAAGGCCGCAAGGAAAGGAAAAGGATTGGCAATTTCTGAGTAGTTTACGACGTATTCCGGTGAGTAGACTGAACATCTACCGGGGGATCTTGTAAAGATGGCGTAATACGCCCGTAGTTTTGTTGAAATAAAAATTAGACTTTTGTATATTAATGTGATCATATGCATCCACATATATATAAATATACATCACCATGTTAGTAGTTGTTAGAACACTGCACAATTATCGACGAGTTATGCCGCACATGCATATATCTACATGTTACACTACACCTTGTCGGTATTAACAAGTCACTTCACACTAAGAAATTATTCTGTTAAAAATAATTCTTATCATACCTTAAG
The DNA here is from genome assembly GCA_030015575.1 of Agapanthus africanus. Lineage (NCBI taxonomy): Eukaryota > Viridiplantae > Streptophyta > Magnoliopsida > Asparagales > Amaryllidaceae > Agapanthus > Agapanthus africanus. The sequence continues at coordinate 673,980,271 of CM057337.1, forward strand.
TATCAATAGTCGCAGTAATTAGCATATATGATATCATATTTCGTATTCAAGTATTAGTAGTTGATATAAGAGGCAATTGTATTACGAGGATTTATGATTTTAAGTTTTCATATACTATTACGAAAAATCAGTGATTTTCATGATTATGTGTCACGTCCACCATGAGATGTCGTCTTTATGATTTGGTTTTATTCCGAACCGAGTTGGGGGTCATACGGTTGCGGATTTACAATTTTATCCAAACTGAGTCGGGGGGCATACAGTTGGATACATGGTGGACTTGGTCGAGACCGAGGGGCAGGATAGCCGCACTTTAGGCAGGGAGCCTAACGAGGATACTCGATACCGGAGACAGTTATGAACACGGCGGATATCTAGATGATACCGACCGGTGTTATTGATTATAGGATTGTTCGAGCCTGAGGGAAACAGAAGATTTGTGTCGATGTTGGACACGGAAAGATGATCTTGATTTGGAAATAAGTGATGAGATTTTATTCTAGATTTATATGATTATTAGTATAAATTCATGCTTTCACATACTATCATGCATCATACTCATCCTTATCTAAATTAGTTGTAGTTGTCATATTTACATTATCAGTAACTCACCCCCGTTGTGCCACAGTTCCTTGCAGGGATAGAGTGGACGGTTAGCAGCAGTGCAGATCCACTTATCTGCTTTTATCGCATCTTTTGCTAGGTGGGTTATTTATGTAGTAACTTCCTCTTTTGGTATTGTATATTGAATCTAGAATATCTCCATCAGACCCTGTATTATGACTTAGAACGATAAGTGGTTGTATGTATATTATTTGATTGATGAGATCGTTTGGTTCTATGGAATGATATTTCTTTTTCTTATGTCTTAGATTCTTACTGATGTCGTATAAACTTGTATATTTATTCCGCAGTTGGCATTATTGATCCCAATTAGGGATGCAACCAAATTAAACACTTTATAACTGTTTTTGTTATGAATTCAATAGGGAGATACTGTTAAGATCTTAATTACTTAAAACTGTGATTTTTACTTTAAAACTACATTTTTCTAAAATTCCTCAAAAAGGGTTTTTGATCTTGGTTTTTGGCTTACTCAGATTGTGTAGTTATCTTTAGATATTATACAATCTAAGTGTCGGTCACATCTAAAATTTGGGTCATGACAAAGTTGGTATCAGAGCTTAGGATTAACCTTACGGAATCGAGTAGTGAATTAAAGTAAGTCGGATTGAGTTCGTTACGTAGGATGACCTTTGGTTTGATGGAGTAGGTGAATTAGGATGAGTGCAACACCGTATGTATGTTCTGCGGTATATTTACGTTACAATACTTATCCTAACTATCCTTAGGATGTCTATCTCGATTTATACTTCTTTTGACTCTCAAATATTAATTACTCCTATTCATAAGCCTTATCAACTCTCGTTTCTTGTTCCAGTTGCTATGGCTACGCGAGCTAGGCGAGCCGCAGCCAGAGATGCAGCTAGGGAGAATCCGCCTGTGACGACGACTGGCGCACCGGACATTCCGACGGTGCATGAGCATGTTGATCCTCCTCCTCTAGATCGACTGACTAGGATAGATGAGGGCATGTTAGGATTGCAGCACGTGGTAGGACAGTTGGCTGAGGCCACTCGAGTACAGAGATAGGATCAGACACCGACGATGGTAGAACCCAATGAACAGCCTATGCAGACTATCGCATTGGCAGAACTGAGAGTAATGGAGGTATCTCTTCCAGAGTTTATGAGGTTGAGACCTCCGGTATTTACAGGGACCGATGTAGCGGAGGATCCTCAGTCCTTTCTAGATAGGATGGTGAGGATTGGCAGATCATTGCGATGTTCTGATGCGAGGTTAGTAGAGCTGACTAGTTTTTAATTGGAAGGACTTGCACAGGAGTGGTGTGAGTCGATGGAGAGAGGGCGAGCTGCTGGTCTTCCTCCGATGTCGTGGATTGAGTTTTCCGAGGTCTTTCTTGCCAGATTTCTTCCACAGAGTGTGAGGGACGCAAGAGCTAGCAGTTTTGAAGCGTTGCGGAAATCTGCAAGTATGTCGGTGGCGGATTATGATTTACGATTCACCCAGTTGTCGCGCTATGCTCCATACCTAGCTCCTACGGAGGAGCTTCGGGTGAAGAGATTCATAAGGAGTTTGGATACGCAATTGTTTCTTGCGATAGGCTCCCATCATTTTGATACTTATGCGTAGGCCATGGATGCAGCTATGCGAGTGGAAGAGCGTCTGAGTGAGGCAGTAATTGTTCCAGAGCCGAAGAGGACTAGACCCTTTGAGTCTGTTGCCAGACAGTTTGGTAGGGGATGAGGCAGGCGCACTCCAGACCGCAATTTTGGTCGAGATTGGACTCAGGGCTAGATGTTCAGTTCATACCCAGTGGGACAGAGACCTCCATTTACATGTTATAATTGCGGAATTCCAGGGCACTTAGCTAGAGAGTGTACACGCCAAGGAGGGACTGTTGTTCCGCAGGCTACTTTCCCCCTCCACCTTTTAATTCGATGGCCTTACTTTCTCACCCAGTTGGCACTATGCGTCAGACTATTGCACCACGAGGTCGAGGCTTTGCAGGACGCTTTCAAAGAGGTCGAGGAGATCGAGGGAGAGGATGACAGGATGTGGGCAGCGGCCAAGCATGAGTTTTTGCACTGACTCTACAGGATGCCCAGGCATCAAATGCAGCTGTGACAGGTACTCTTGCAGTATGTTCCTTAGATGCACGTATTTTATTTGATCATGCTTCTATACATTCTTATGTATCTTCACGCTTTGCACTTTCTCTGGGGAGAGAGTCGTCGTTGTTAGAGTTACCATTAGTGGTGATTACTCTGGTGGGAGATTCTTTTGTAGCTCGACAAGTATTCATGTCATGTTCAGTACGTATCGGTGATAGGAATTCATTAGTTGATCTAATTCTCCTGGATATGTTAGATTTTGATATACTTCTTCGTATGGATTGGTTGGCCGCTTGTCATGCTTATGTAGATTGTCGAGGGAAATAGGTCAGATTTTGTTTTCCGAGTGAACCGAACTTTGTTGTGCAAGGAGACTATAATATAATCCCGCCAACATGATTTCTGCTCTTTGTGCGGGACGACTCTTGAAGAAGGGTTGTCATGGGTTCTTAGCATTTGTTCAGGACTTAGGAGCCACTGAGATTCCATTGGACCAGGTTCTGATCGCACGAGAATTTCCGGATGTGTTTCCTGCTGAATTACCAGGATTACCGCCAGAACGCGATATTGAATTTTGTATCGATTTGATTCCGGGTGCGGGGCGTATTTCTATACCACCTTATCGGATGGCCCCGACGGAGTTGAAAGAACTCAAAAGCCAGTTGCAAGAGTTGTTAGATAGAGGACTTGTTCGTCCAAGTGTATCGCCGTGGGGAGCTCCTGTCTTGTTTGTTAAGAAGAAGGATGGTAGCATGAGATTGTGCATAGATTACAGGCAGCTGAATCGAGTTACTGTGCGAAATAGGTATCCATTACCTCGTATAGATGACTTGTTCGATCAGCTGCAGGAAGCTGGTTACTTCTCAAAGATTGATTTGTGGTCAAGGTATTACCAGTTGAGGGTTCGGAAGGATGATATTCCGAAGACTGCTTTTCGCACACGTTATGGGCATTATGAGTTTCTGGTGATGTCGTTCGGACTCACCAATGCTCCAGCAGCTTTCATGGATATGATGAACCGTATTTTTCGGCCATTCCTCGATCAGTTTATTATAGTATTCATTGACAATATTCTTGTTTATTCACGGAGCCGAGAGGAGTACGTGCAGCATTTGCGCATCACGTTGCAGACCTTAAAGGAGCATCAACTGTTCGCTAAATTCTCCAAGTGTGCTTTCTGGCTGGACAGTGTAGATTTCTTGGGCACGTAGTTACAAGAGATGGGATACGTGTGGACCCAAAGAAGATAGAAGCGGTACAGCACTGGACCAGACCTGTGTCAGTTACGGAGGTTCGAAGTTTCTTGGGTCTGGCCGGTTATTACAGACGTTTTGTGCAGGATTTTTCTCGGATCGCTGCACCGTTGATCGGATTGACTAGGAAGGAAGTTTCGTTTCTTTGGACAGATGTATGTGAGCAGAGTTTCCAGCAGTTGAAGACTCGCTTGACGATAGCACCTGTCTTATCTTTACCTTCCGGGGCAGGTGGTTTCATGGTGTATTGTGATGCCTCTCGAGTGGGTTTAGGCTGTGTGTTGACGCAGCACGGTAGGGTTGTAGCTTATGCTTCTCGGCAGTTGAAGAGGCACGAGAAGAACTACCCCACTCGTGATTTAGAGATGGCTGCAGTAGTTTTCGCACTGAAGATTTGGAGGCATTACTTGTATGGAGAGTCATGCCAGATTTTTACAGATCATAAGAGCTTGAAATATATTTTTCAGCAAAGGGATCTGAATCTAAGGCAGTGTCGATGGATGGAACTCGTGAAGTATTATGATTGTGAGATCTTGTATCATCCAGGCAAAGCGAATGTTGTAGCAGATGTTTTGAGCCGGAGGCCTGGAGGCAGCTTATCTCATGTGCGCACCTTGCAGAGGCAGTTTTCCACATACTGACAAATTTTATGTGATAGCAGTATATAGTTTGAGTTCACATCGACTGGAGGACAATTAGCACATGTTCGCACCCGCTTTCAGTTATTGGATCGTATTCGAGAGACACAACCCGCAGATGCTCGTATATCGGAGATTATGGATCAGGTTAGGCAGGGCAGAGAGTCGGAGTCCGTGATAGATGACCGTGGAGTATTACGTTTTGGGACTCGTCTTTGTGTACCAGATTCGGATGGACTGAGACGTAAGATCTTAGAGGAGGCCCATCGATCAGTATACAGTATTCATCCTGGTTCCACCAAGATGTATCATGACTTGAAGGATGTTTATTGGTGGGAAAGAATGAAGAGGGATGTTGCGGAGTTTGTTTCGAGATGCTTGACTTGTCAGCAAGTCAAGGCCGAGCACCAGAGGTCGGCAGGAGAGTTGCAGCCCTTGCCTATTCCAGAGTGGAAATGGGAACATATTTCCATGGATTTCATTGTGGGTCTACCCATGACTAGCAGAGGGTATGATTCCATCTGGGTGATTGTAGATAGATTGACAAAGGCAGCTCACTTTCTTCCGGTGAAGACGACGTATGGGTTTGCGCAGTATGCTCAGATTTATATCGACGAGATTGTACGATTGCATGGAGTTCCGACGTGCATAGTATCCGATAGGGGTACCCAGTTTACCAGCAGGCTATAGCAGAAACTTCAAGAAGCTCTTGGTACACGATTGAGTTTTAGTACAGCTTTCCACCCACAGACAGATGGTCAGTCAGAGCGGACCATTCAGACTCTAGAAGATATGCTTAGAGCTTGCAGCCTTGATTTCGGTGGTGGTTGGGATCGTCACTTACCTTTGATAGAATTCTCATACAACAACAGTTTTCAGGAGACGATCCAGATAGCACCCTTTGAAGCTTCGTATGGGAGGAAATGTCAATCACCCGTTTGCTGGACGGAACTGAGCGAGAGTAGCATTTTAGGACCGCAGATAGTACAAGAGACTACGAAAAAGGTTCAGTTGATACAGGACAGAATGAGAGCGGCCCAGTGCAGACAGAAATCATATGCAGATCGACGATGTCGTAGCCTCGAGTTTCAGGTAGGAGATCATGTGTTCCTTCGTGTATCTCCGATGAAAGGTGTGATGCGTTTTGGGAAAAAGGGAAAGCCTGGCCCTAGATATGTCGGACCTTTCGAGATTCTGGAGAGAGTAGGTGCTGTAGCCTATCGTTTAGCACTTCCACCGAGTTTTCCCGATGTGCATCCGGTGTTTCACGTGTCTATGCTTCGTAAGTATCTTCACGATCCTTCTCACGCGATCCAGCATCAGACCTTGCAGCTTGAGCCGAATTTATCCTACACAGTGCAACCAGTAGCTATTCTTGACCGGCAGGAAAAGAAACTGAGATCAAAGGTACTCCATCTGTAAAGGTTCTTTGGCGAGGAACGAATCGCGAGGAGATTACTTGGGAGACCGAGGATGCGATGCGAAATAAATTTCCACATCTTTTTGAAGGTACGTCTAGTTAAGTTCTAAATTCGGGGACCGAATTTTCTTAAGGGGGGAATATTGTAACATTTTTGAAAATTTAGAAATAAATAAAATTAATCAATTAAATAATAAAATGCTAATTTAAAAAGTTATTAAAACAAAATAGGACATTTTCATAAGTAGTATGTGAACCAAATTAAATTGAAATTTTAGTATGTAACATTAATCTATAACAAGGCTTTTAGTGATAAATTTAGCTTCATTTTAATAAAATGGTGTTTATATAATAACATAGGTAGTGAAGGGTCTTTTTGTAAAGTTTAGGAAAAATGTGCAAACTTGAAATTTTGAGGGCGTAAGTGGAAAAGGGGTAGATAATAATTTAGATCAGAAATTATATCAAGATAAATCAATTTTGGAGTGATAATGCATTGCCACCACCTACTTGCATGTACCCTTCATTTCACAACACCTCATCCTTGCATGAGAGTGGCACACCTTTGTTGGTGATACCTCCTCCTACACCTCACTCTTCCCTTTACCATATATGTTGTGTTCAGATCATTTTAACAGATTAAAATTCAGAAAAATTCATGTTTTAAAGAAAACTAAAAACAAGCAAAGAAGAATAAAAGAAAAGGGAGAAGAGAAGAAGAACTAGGCTAAGGAGTTCACCATCAAGTTAGGAACTAGGAGCTTGTGCATCTTGGAAGGAGATCATCCAGTAATCTTTTGTAGGTAATATCTTTAAACACTGTAGGAATTAGTTCTGTAACTGGTTTAACGTTGAAATCGAATATCGATAAAAATCGTATTTTTGGTATAACTTAGCTCTGTAGTAATCTGCTATTATTCAGAGTAAAATCAACTTAACCAAACAATGCCTAAATATTGTATGTTGGACCTAGAACAAACCCTAGAAGTACGAACCAAGGGGCTCGGATTTGGGCCGGCGAGCTATAGGAGAATTCCGACGTCGCCGGATTTTTGGTGGACTTTGGGGTTTTGGGTTTTTGGGTAGGTCTCTGTATCATTATTAGGATATTTTGGTATTGTTTAAAATAGTTAATTTAACTGTATATGAAATCTAGGAACTAATATCGGAAAAGTGATCAAAAATCTAAAATACGACACGAGTAATTCGTAACGCATTCTGTTTTCTATTACGAAACATCATTGGGTTAAATTCCCGTTAAAAGGAGTGTTAGATCGTTTGCAATAGTCGTACGTGGTGTAATTAGAACGTACAACTTGTGTTTTCATGATTTTGTCGTATCGGAGTTAGCCGTTTTCTTATACAAGCTAAATTTTAATATTAGATTCAATTCGGGAACTTCGGAGGCCGCAAGGAAAGGAAAATGATTGGCGATTTCTGAGTTGTTTACGACGTATTCCGGGGAGTAGACTAAACATCTACCGGGAGATCTTGTAAAGATGGCGTAATACGTCCGTAGTTTTGTTTAAATAAAAATTAGACTTTTGTATGTTAATGTGATCATATGCATCCATATATATATAAATATACATCACCATGTTAGTAGTTGTTAGAACACTGCACAATTATCGATGAGTTATGCCGCACATGCACATATCTACATGTTACACTACACCTTGTCGGTATTAACATGTCACTTCACATTTAGAAATTATTCTGTTAAAAATAATTCTTATCATACCTTAAGTATCAATAGTCGCAGTACTTAGCATATATGACATCATATTTCGTATTCAAGTATTAGTAGTTGATATAAGAGGCTATTGTATTATGAGAATTTATGATTTTAAGTTTTCATATACTATTACGAAAAATCAGTGATTTTCATGATTATGTGTCACGTCCACCATGAGATGTCGTTTTTATGATTTGGTTTTATTCCGAACCGAGTTGGGGGTCATACGGTTGCGGATTTACAATTTTATCCAGACTGAGTCGGGGGGCATACATTTGGATACATGGTGGACCCGGTCGAGACCGAGGGGCAGGATAGCCGCACTTTAGGCAGGGAGCCTAACGAGGATACTCGATACCGGAGACAGTTATGAACACGGCGGATATCTAGATGATACCGACCGGTGTTATTGATTACAGGATCGTTCGCGAAATGATGCCTGAGGGAAACAGAAGATTTGTGTCGATGTTGGACACGGAAAGATGAACTTGATTTGGAAGTAAGTGATGAGATTTTATTCTTGATTTATATGATTATTAGTATAAATTCATGCTTTCACATACTATCATGCATCATACTCATCCTTATCTAAATTAGTTATAGTTGTCATATTTACATTATCAGTCGTTATATGTTAGTTCTATTCACTGAGTTGGCAACTCACCCCCATTGTGCCACAGTTCCTTACAGGGATAGAGTGGACGGTTAGCAGCAGTGCAGATCCACTTATCTGCTTTTATCGCATCTTTTTCTAGGTGGGTTATTTATGTAGTAACTTCCTCTTTTGGTATTGTATATTGAATCTAGAATATCTCCATCAGACCCTGTATTATAACTTAGAACGATAAGTGGTTGTATGTATATTATTTGACAGATGAGATCGTTTGGTTATATGGAATGATATTTCTTTTACTTATGTCTGAGATTCTTACTGATGTCGTATAAAGTTGTATATTTATTCCGCAGTTGGCATTGTTGATCCCAATTAGGGATGCAACCAAATTAAACACTTTATAACTGTTTTTGTTATGAATTCAATAGGGAGATACTGTTAAGATCTTAATTACTTAAAACTGTGATTTTTACTTAAAAACTACGTTTTTCTAAAATTCCTCAAATAGGGTTTTTGATCTTGGTTTTTGGCTTACTCAGGTTGTGTAGTTATCTTTAGATATTATACAATCTAAGTGCCGGTCACATCCAAAGTTTGGGTCGTGACATACCTGGACTCTAGAGAGGCTCCATGAAGAGAATGATGCAATCTTGCTTCTAATCTTCAAGAACTAAGATGATGTACCTTGAAGAATCTCAAACCCAAGCTCTTGCTTCACTAATCAAGTATTAGTAAAGCAAACACTCTAATCTAAGTGGCTAGAATAGATGAGGATGATGAAGTAGGAATTTTGCTCTCTTTTGTTTTCTTTATCTCACTTTGTTTCATCACAAAAAAAAAAAATCAAGCAAGCTTTTTAAGAGCTTGAAGAAGAAGAAGAAGAAAGTGATGAATGAATTATTGTTGTGGTTACAATTGCAACCTAGGGTTAAGCATGTCATGCATAACCCTTGTAGAGAATAAACCCTAAGTTAAGGTTAGGATTGGGTTAACAAATATCTAAAGAAAATATCAAAGAGTGATCGAATACGGTATCACAAACACGTATTATTCTCGGTCCCGCAAATATCACATATGTGATCCTACTTCGTTTTGCCTGAGCCAAGGAAACCTCTGTGTAGGACACTAAAGAATCGCCAATACGCCGGCAGTGGGTGATGATCATATCAAACACCCACAAGCTGCAAGCGGTCAGCTAAACGTAACAGCCATCCAGGTATTGAGCGATCAGAAGATCAACAAGGAAGCCTGTACATTCTCGTGTGAATCCAATCAGTAACACTCCCGTACAGTCCGGTCTCTTCGTCTGATATGTCGCATATCTAGTGTAGGGGTGGTAAACGTCAGACCCCAGTAACTGATAAGTTGTGTCGATATGAGGTCCATAACAGTTCGAGAAACTACTGATAACACTTACCAGTAAATCTCAGCAACCCTGGCCAGGGATTTCCAGTTATAGCCAATCGATCACAGCGCAACATCAACTCCCAATACCGGGAGAGACAAAACCCCTCCTATCGCTCATTGCCTCCATGTGATTCGGGACTGTACCCAAAAGCCACCGTTTTGCATGTTCTCTTGAACGTGGTAAGGGGGAAATCAAAACATAGTGGGAATCACACAAGACTCTATGATGATCTCGGGTCTACAGACTAACCTGTACCAGTGTCACCAGAGAACTGCCATCTGATGTGAGGTATAATACCATCTGGGAGTTCTCAGCGAGTCCGTTCAGTGTACCCAGTCTCCACTGAGCACCCGTATACTGTCTCTGATGTCAAACACCAATAGATATGGGATCATCCATCGCCCATCTACATGGGTCGAGAAGCTATACGTTAGTCTACTCTGGTATATCGATGCCCTGTCTCGATACACCTACGACTAGGAACATTTGAAGGATGTACTTAGCGACTACTCTGTCCCCACTAGTATGATCTGCATCATAGTCCTGGTAGTCAAGTACTCATCCTAAGGGCTTTATCAACATGTAACATAGAGACAATCAAAGTACATGTTAAGATAAAAAGCAACCAGATAGCATACTATCATGTCGAGCAAAAAAGTCCTCCCTATATATGTCCAAGCATCCACTACAATATACATCGTATGTACAGTAATGGCCTCTAGGGCATACATATCACTAACAATTTTCCACTTGCACTAGGGCCATCTGTTGTAGTATCTCATACCCAATAATCAGCTATGGTTGAAGTATCTGATACTCAACCATCCCATAAAAGTCTCTACTGGAAAATAGGCCTTTGTGAGTGGATCCGCACTGTCGTCCTCTGTATCTACTCTCCTATCCTCGATCTCCCTGGAGATCAACCGTCTCCATGATCAGGTGATACTGCCTAAGAATATGTCTGGATCTCTTATGGGACGGGGGTTCCTAGGCATAAGCCACAACTCCATTGTCACACAATGGTAGGAACGAAGTTCATCTCATGAACTTATATATATCCAGACTGTCTCTTTGGTAGCATCCTTGGTAACGATGTATCTAGCCTTTAATCGTCTAGTTTGCCACGGTATCTAGCTTGGAACTCTTCCAACATACCGTCCCTCCACTGAGGGTAAAGACAATGCCTGTGACTGACATTTAGTCAACCTTACCACCCTGGAAGCTTACCAGTGATTCTCCCCAGGATCGCTTGATACCATCTCACTACACCTAGTGAGAATCCTAATATCCAATTAGATCTATCTCATAGATCCATAACCCAGGATATAGGAGGTATCACCTAGATCCTTTATGGAGAATACTTGTGATAAGAGGAGATTGACCGAGCGTAGCATAGAAAACGCCTTCTCTATCAAGAGTATGCCATCCACGTACCATACGAGAATCACCCTCATACTCCCTACTACCTTTTTGTATATACTAGGTTCATCTACCATTTTGATGAAGTCAAACTCTTTGACTATCACATCAAAACAGACGTTCCAACTTCGAGATGCCTGATTTATCCCATAAAACAACTTGCACACGTTTTCGCTGCTCCCACAGTCTACGAAGCCCTCTGGCTATGTACTTATAGACGTCCTCTTCTAAATCATTATTTAGAAAAGCAGTCCTGACACCCAACCGCCACATATCGTAGTCATGGTATGTAGCAGTGGCAAGTAGCATCTGGATGGACTTAAGCATAGTTTTGAAAGTCTCAACTTTTCCATGTACACCAAGTAATCTTCTTAAGATATACTTGCTCCTGATGGGGATTTAACCCTTCAGATAAAGCAACCAAAGTCTATACTTTGTTGGTGTATATGGATTCCATCTCAGATCGCTCAGCATCCAGCCATTCTCACAGAGTCCCCACTCTTGATGGCCTGTTCGAAACTAGTTGGATCATCATCTCATGATGCAATCCTCGCTCCCACTGTCATAGAGAAAACCGAAGTATCTCTCAGGTGGATGAGGAACCTTACGAGATCGGCGGAGAGGCTGAGGTTCGTTGGAAACTATTGAATCCTCTGGTTCTACCAAATCATCAGCTGTAGTTTGTATAGCTGGAACTCCTTCCAGTTCTACCTCATGACCACTAATTCCTTCACAAGAAATTCCCTTTCCAAAAGGTGGCATGCTGAGAAATAAAACACCTTTTGCTCCTCAGTGTGGTAGAAGATATTTCCTTGCGAATGCTTGGGATATCCAACAAACTTCCACAGAACTGGCCTTGCCTCGAGCTTGTCCGGATTTTGCTTTTAGACATTGGCTGGACAACCCAAATCTTAACATCCTTAAGAGACGGTCTCTTCCCATACCATATCACATATGGAGTGGTAGGTACCTGATTTGGTTGGAACCCTATTCAATAGGTATGCAACTTCTTAAGTGCATAACCCCCAAAAGAAAATAGGTAACTCAGTAGTACTCATCATAGAGCACACCATATCACATAGGGTGCGATTGCTCCGCCCCAATGTACTGACGTACTGTGGTGTATACGGAGGAGTAATGCTGAGAGAGAATCTCATTCTCCTTTAGAATAGTCTAGAAATTTCGTGCTCAAGTATTCTCCTCCCTGATCTCATCATAGGACATAATACTTATACCTGTTTTGGTTCTCTACTTCTAACTTATATTCATTGAATTTCTCAAAAGGTTCAGACTTGTGTTTCAACAAGAACATATGTTCGAATCTTGAGAGATAATCAGTGAATGTAATGAAGTACAAAGAACCGGTCCTGGCATATGTAGACAGGGGACCTTACATACATCATCATGTATCAATCCCAAGAGTTCACTAACTCTTTCTCTGTTTCCAATAAACGGAGCTATGGTCATCTTATCTTTGTGACATGACTGGCAAGTTTCACAAGATGTAAATTCAAACTGATTTAAATATGCATCTGTATGTAACTTCAGCTAGTCGGGTCACATTGATATGACCTAGTCTACAATACCTCAAGAAGGATTTGTTCATTTCTGAACTCTTCCTCTTGTGTGTGTTCTGTACGTTAAGAACTGTGGTTTGATTTAGAACGTCTATACTTTTAGATAACGTGCCTGAACCGATCAACTCTTGATATAGGAAATGTTCAAAACATTATCCAACAATACAAAATTATATCCTTCTTTACTAATAAAGAGACTGATATGATTTTGTATATCAGGTTCGGTATCTAATAACATTCGTTTAGAATCACTGTATTTTGGTAATACAGGGTGATAACTGCCAACATACTTGGCTGCAACATTTGCACCATTTTTAACTCTTAAAACTTATCACCCTTTCTCAGTTCTCTATTTTTCTGTAGCCCGTGTAACAGATTACATGTATGGGATCCTGATCCGGTATCTCATACCCAGGACGTAAAGGATACTGAGAAACAGTTCTCTGTAATGAACACACCCGAAGAAGATGCATCAGCATACACTTTCTTCGTTTGGGCGGCACGGGAATTCTGGTAATCTCCAATTTCCTGCTCGGTCTTATAACAGTTATAAGTTGGAGCGGGACCAACGTTCCCTAGCTCAGTATAACAAGCGGGTTCGGTCAATACATCCGTATTATTATCTTGATTAAGGCGTGACATGGTTGCTACCTGGAGAGAGAGAGAAGAAAACACTCAGCGTATGCTCTTGCAAGATTAGATTGGTTATTAATATATCTAATCAGGATGGCTCCCACTGTTGTTGTCAAATCTTCATTCAAACCCTAAAAGGAAAGACTAGCCGGGATTAATTACACCCTACAATTTCGCCAATCTTTCAGCCAGGCCAGTGCCGGTACTTTGAGGGAGGTTCCCCGTGCTTTCGCACGGACCTCATTAAAATAAACCTCATTTTCCTAGAGGCGTAATCCCGTTGACACCTTTCTAGACACCTACTTGATCGGCTAATTGTAATGTGTAAAACTCTCTCAGGAGTAACTCTTACTCGCAGTGGGTATCGGGATCCAACTATCTCATAGGAGGTATGCAATCTCATTGAAAATTTCAACACTTGAAATTCCCAATAATATTTTTCCCCAAGCGTCCTATGACCTTGACAGAGGTCAACAAACCATAGGCAGCTAGTCAAGTTCAACCCGTCATTTTCTGATTGAAGTAAACCCACCAGCACGATCCTTGACAGAGGTCAAAAAGGTCGCACGACTACCCAAAATCAATCGCATCATATGCTTATGCAGATAATCATAAATAGCTAGCGCACACTACGCCTTGACAAGGTCAACAAACGCAGCACGAATACTATGAAGTACTTATCTGAAATGACGGAGGGCTACGACAGGTTTCTAAGAAAACCTTTTGCGTAATGAACTTGATATCGTTGTAGAATCAAATATTTAAATGGAGTGTTTTTTAGGCCTTTACTAATTTTGCTAAAGAGGTCACTCCCGGTGAAGGGATCTCGGCTCTTTCCTTATCGAATAAGGTGCAGGATATTTCACAAATACCACTATGCAAAGCAAAAACTAGAAAAGCATTCAAAAGACAAAACCAAGGGTTGTAGCATCTGCCAGTTATTGCTAAAGAGATCACTCCCGATGAAGGGATCTCGGCTCTTTCCTTATCGAATAAGGTTCTGGATGTTCTACAAGGAACACCGCTATGCAAAGCAACAACTAGAACTACCTGTTTTTGAAAATTCGATTCCACAACATCTTTAGGTTTCTTTTATTTCATTAATCTCACTAATGAAGTCCCATCATTTAAGTTTACCTAAACATCATAGATAAATACAACGTACGCTTATGCCATCCGCATTCGTTTCGATGTCCCCTCGTGCACCGTTAGGTTAGGTAACTAACGGAAGAGCAGGGCAGTGCTAGCGCGGGTGTAAAACATAAGCAACGTCTATACAATATATCACATATAGTATATCCAGTATCTATCTCAACATATCAAATGATCACATCACAGATATCGCGGCAGAAGAAACATATGAAATATTGGATATACTAAAAGGTCTGTATTTTATTGCAAGCCTGTATAAAACACGGATTCCATGGTCGTGATGAATAGCCAATCCCACACCCCTAGACCCCTACGAGAGTGGCAAGCAACCTAACTAATTCTAGAGTTAGGACACCCGGTCTCGACTCCTCGAGATGGTCTCCCACTGGACCCTAAAACCCGATTACTTGTGCTCCCCGCCTTGGGTCACGCGGCGTACACGTGACCGAAGGGCGCCTTAGTGCCCGGGGTCACGTGGCGCGCACGTGACTATTGGGCACCTTAGCGTCCCGAGGTCACGTGGCGCGCATGTGACCGATAGGCGCCTTAGCGCCCCGGGGTCACGTGGCGCACACGTGACCAATGGGCGCCTTAGCGTCCGAGGTCACGTGGCGCACACGTGACCATTGGGCGCCTTAGCGCCCTGGGGTCACGTGGCGCACACGTGACCATTGGGCGCCTTAGCGCCCTGGGGTCACGTGGCGCACACGTGACCGATGGGCGCCTTAGCCCCCGGGTCACGTGTGCGCCACGTGACCGATGGGCGCCTTAGCGCCCGAGGTCACGTGGCGCACACGTAACCGCGGAAAACACCCGTGGGAAGGGCCTAGCTCCTAGGTTGGGGAGTTGAACTCCCAAAGGGTTTTTTGGAGTTGAACTCCTAACAGAAACTAATTTATGGAGTTAAACTCCAACAGATCTAGAAAGGAGTTAAACTCCTGGGAATCTTTGGCTCTTCTTTTGAGCTTTGGATCTATCCAAAGTTAGATTTTTGGAGATGGGTCTTCTTCTTCCTGCTCTTGATCGGCGGGATCTTGGAGAAAAAGGGGTGAGACTTAAAAGTCTCCCCTTTTCGAGATCTGATTGGAGATCCAAGTTCCCCTTTGTGGGTTTTGTGGTGAAAACTATTTAGTTTTGGAAAGGAAGAGTAAAACTCTTGATTTAATTCAAAAGAAAGAAGAAGCTTTTAGAACCTGGAGGAAGGAGAAAGAGGCACATGCCCTAATTTTTGGGAATGAAAAAGTGTATATCTTATTCATCATCATGTTGCCTTATATAGGCTTACAAATTTTCATATAGCCCTTTGGGCTTTACAAAATGGCGTTTTGCCCATCCCATGGCTCATGTACCATTTCTTTTTGCACATAAGCCATGGGCTTACAAAAATTTGGCTTTATGCCCATTTTGTTTATATTCATGCATAAAAAATTACATAAAAATTATTTATTACATGATTTCATTTTGGCATGGGGGAGGGCCGGCCGCTTCATGTTCGGACTCGACCTGGGCATTGGCCCGTTTGGCTTGGGGTTGACTTTAACTTTGACTTGGTCAACCGGGGTGCAATTTTCGACTTCAACACAGTGCCCCCCATCAATAAATGCACACCACATATGTGAGTCTTGTGCATGAAATTGATGGATCTTCTTTTGCATGGAGGCGACTTGCTTTGGTTCCCACTTTTTGGGATGCACTGCCCTTTTTACGACATGGACGGTCGACGCTTGACGCGTCTCCGAGACAGAGTGTCCGTGGTAGACGTTTCCCTGGCCCGGAGTGATCTGGTTCCCGCTTTGTAGGAAGCCTGCACTGCCCTTTTTGCGACATGGACGGTCGACGCTCTAATCCGGAGCGATTTGGTTCCCGATTTGTGGGAAGCCTGCACTGCCCTTTTTAAAACATAGACGGTCAGTGCAGCCCTTTTTACGACTTGGACGGTCGATGCAGTCCTTTTAGCGACGTGGACGGTCGGTGTTGCCCTTTTTGCGACTTGGACAGTCGGTGTTGCCCTTTTAGCGACTTGGACGGTCGATGCTGCCCTTTCAGCGACGTGGACGGTCGGTGCTGCCCTTTTTGCGACTTGGACAGTCGGTGATGCCCTTTTAGCGACGTGGACGGTCAGTTCTGCCCTTTTTGCGACTTGGACGGTCGGTGCTGCCCTTTTTGCGACATGGACGATCGGTGCTGCCCTTTTAGCGACTTGGATGGTCGGCTGTGACCTTTTTGCGACTTGGACGGTCGGTGCTGCCCTTTTAGCGACGTGGACGGTCGGTGCTGCCTTTTTTGCGACTTGGACGGTCGGCTCTGCCCTTTTTGCGACTTGGACGGTCAGTGCTACCCTTTTAGCGACGTGGACGGTCGGTGCTGCCCTTTTAGCGACTTGGACGGTCGGTGCTGCCCTTTTTGCGACGTGGACGGTCGGTGCTGCCCTTTTAGCGACTTGAATGGTCGGCTCTGCCCTTTTTGCGACCTGAACGGTCGGTGCTGCCCTTTTGGCGATGTAGATGGTCGGCTCTGCCCTTTTTGCGACTTGGACGGTCGGTGTTGCCCTTTTAGCGACGTGGACGGTCGGTGCTGCCCTTTTAGCGACTTGGACGGTCGGTTCTGCCATTTTAGCGACGTGGATGGTCGGTGCTGCCCTTTTAGCAACTTCGACGGTCGGCTCTGCCCTTTTTGCGACTTGGACGGTCGGTGCTGCCCTTTTAGCGACGTGGACGGTCGGTTCTGCCCTTTTAGCGACTTGGACGGTCGGTGCTGCCCTTTTAGCGACGTGGACGGTCGGTGCTTGATTTGACTTGCTCCGCTTCTTGCGGTGTCAAGGTTGAAGTTGACTTGCTGATTCGATGTGATTTGGGTTGACGTCAGCACCGCTGCACTGAGATATGGTGCCAGGAGCGAATCATCATTCGTCATGAGGCGATTTCCCTCATTCCCAGTTTAACGACTTAGGGGCCATCTGTTCCCAGTTTAATGACTTAGAGGTCATCTGTTCCCTGTTTAAAGACTTATGGGTCTATTGGATTGGAGTTTTGGGATTTTGGGGATAGGATAGGCATCAGCGTTGCTAACACTGAAGCACACGTGCCAGGAGCAATTCATCATTTGCCTTTTCCTGTTGGGAAGCGATTGCTTAGGAGACAGGTTTAGGTCCCTATCACCTAAGGCTTTTCAGTTTTATGAGCCGTAAGGGTCCCATAAAAGCATTTTCTCCCTACGAGTCGTAAGGATCCCGTAGGTGTATTTTCTCCTTAGGAGTCATGGGGACTCCTAAGTGTGTTGCTCGTTTGTGAGTCGTAAGGATCTCACGCGGGAATTTTCTCCTCACAAAGTCGAGAGGACTTTGCGAATGCATTTCATCTCTTTTTCACGAGTTTGCGCCCTTTCGGGTTTTCACAAACTCGCCGGCAGTCCTGCTATTTTTACTCACGGAGCCCCTTCGGGTTTTCATCCGTGCCCATTTTACTTGTAGACATACCATTTTTATTTTTTTATTTTTTTTTGGGACTTTGAATGTGGTCCCACCGGTAGGACCTGGGAGAGATTGGGATTGTTTTACGCCCGTGGATTGTATACGGTTTTGCAGGATGTATGATCCAGACCGTAGGGCCGGAAAATTTTCGGGACTTTGTTGGCGTCTGCATCGCTGCACTGGAATATGGTGCCAGGAGCGACTCATCATTCGTCGTTGGGGTATGGGAATTGGAATTTGGTTGGCGACTGCATCGCTGCACTGGAATATGGTACCAGGAGCGACTCATCATTCGCCACTTGGGGATTGGGGAGCGATGGCTTAGGAGACAGGTTTAGGTCTCTATCACCTAAGGCTTTTCAATTTTATGAACCGTAAGGGTCCCATAAAAGTATTTTCTCCCTACGAGTCGTAAGGCTCCCGTAGGTGCATTTTATCCTTAGGAGTCGTGAGGACTCCCAAGTGTGTTTTTCCTTTGTGAGTCGTAAGGATCCCATGAAGGTTTGTTCTCCCCATGTATCGTAAGGACACATGAGTGGGTCTTCCCAATGGAGCATAAGGAGACCAGCCGCATAACTGGTGATTGCGGTGGGGAATGGGCATGGTGAGAATTATTTAAGCCCGTGGATTGTATACGGTTGTCAATTTGGAGACTGGCCGTAGGGCCGGAAGAATTTTGGGAAACTGGATTTTGGTTGGCGTCTGCATCGCTGCACTGGAATATAGTACCAGGAGCGACTAATCATTCGCCGTTTTTTTATTTCGTTTTGTTTTTGTTTTTTTGTTTTTTGGTTTTTTACCGCGATTGCTCTATCATTTCAGCTTTTCTTATCGTGAAGATCGCGATTGCCCTATCATTTCGGCTATTTATTCACGGTTGCCCCATCATTTCGGCTTTATTTTTATTTTTACTCGCTGATTTTTATTGCGAGTTGCCCCATCATTTCGGTTTTTTATTATTATATATTTTTTTATTTACAGTTCTTTTTATTTATTTACACATTTTTTTACATTCCCAGTTTAACGACTTAGAGGTCGATTGTTTTCAGAGAAAGACAGATGTCTGAGAGAATCGGTTTCACGAAGAACTTCGGTCTCCATTTGTATGAAATTGGCGGTCGTAGCTTGACTGTTTACTAGCACGCCTTTAGACAGTTCTATCTCTCCTGCCTTGTATTGCTTTTCGACCCAATCTTTGAAGACGAAGCAGTCCTCAATGGCATGACCTATCACTCTATGATAGGGGTAGTATTTGGGGTCGTCGGTCATATTCGCTTCCTGCGGTCTTTTTGACTCTGGCAGTTGTAGACCGTTCCTCAGGGCGTCTTTGAATATTTTACGGATTTTGTCCCTTCTGAAGGAATAGACTTTTTCCAGCTTCTCTTTCAGAGGCGATTCCCCTTCGGTGTATGCACCGGAGGGACTGGAGGCTAATCGCGGACGTTTTTCGCGAAGGCGCTCCGCTCTTAGGTTGAAGGGGGTATCAGTTGGCTGCCTCCGGGTATCAGTCCCTGGCTCATGAACCAAAATTTGATTTTGCTGTAATTCAATCGGGCGACTTAGGTCGCGAGATCTGCCGCGACATTTGCCAATTCGTCGACCTTAGACTGTACCTCGGCTAACTTCTCATTCCTGTCCTGAAGCTGCCTCTGTAGCTATCGGAATAATGCTTGTTCTGCAGTCCCGGTTATGACAACCGGGTCATCCTTATTGCCTGAGCTCGATTCCGCAGAAAACCCTTGCTCCTTTGGCTCATCAACCTGAGCGAGCCCTTCATCATTTAGACCGAGTCGACGTTGGGTAGCGTCCACTATATCATCACTATGGCTGTGAGGCATAGGAGGGTTCGTCTCTTCATGTCCGGCCATGTAGACAGTGTGGACCACATATCCAGCCGTCTCTTTATCTTTGGCGGGGTAACCCCGTTCTTGGATCCTCATGAAGCTCAGCCTAGTATGAGCCCTAGCCCTTTTGTTGGCTCTGTATCTGAGCCTTTTCTGCCTTAGCTTCTTGATTTTGAGGGTTTGGCGGACATCCATTTTCTGGGAAGCCACCGTGAGTCGATTAGCGGGGAGCTTAAACAAGACACCCGATCGAGAATTTGTCAGGGGCACCGCCGGAGCTTGCTCGAGACGCCTTGTTGCTTTGTTGGTGTTGATGGCCTTGCCTCCAGCTGGGGCCAAGGAGAGTCGTTCAAACACCGACTTGCGTTTGAGTTGGGGCACCTTCGAGACCACCATATTTGGCCTCTTGCCTTTCGAGATCGGTTTGTCTGTCACCGGGACTTGAGGAGCTGGGATGGAGTTAGCTGACACGAACAGGATAGAGCCGAATGGTAGTAGCGGCTCTTCCCATTGTCGTCCGAGACTGGCCGGAAGGACCGTCCTGGAGTCTATCTTCATCGTGTAGGAGACGGGAGCCAAGTTTATCTTTAGAGACATTGTTGAAAAGTGATTGCTTGAAAACCTGCATAAAAGAGCATTATTTTAGTATAAATATAGATATGTATATTGATTGAGTTCATATGAACATTTAACCCGAAATATGGGAGGAGAGATTGGTCTCACCGGGCGTGCCAGAATCTGTAGGGTGTTTTTCGTCACCCCATTGAGATGGGAATGCGCGCGCTTGTCAGGCGCATTACAGATTCCCCCTGCCTAGAGTAGGCTGGGGTTTATTGATTATGGGGATCCGAATCTCCGACAGCCGCGGACTAAGCTGCCGTTAATTACCCCCCGCCTTTGGAGGGAGGGAACCTCCAATTGACGGGTTAAACTGGTCATGCGAACTCAATGTGCAGTGTGTATGTGTGTGTGTTGTGTTTTGAAAGGGGTTTTGGATATATCGGGGGCCCCACAAAGTTCTTACGGGGGTCCCGCAGAGTTCTAATGGGGGAGGTATATTTAGTATGGAGTGCATAAAAAAATAGGGGGAAGCGTCTTGAAGACGCGTGCGTGGCATGTGGGCGCATGGTGCCCGGGGTCACGTGCGCGCACATGGGCGCTTTAGTGCCCGGGGTCTTGTGCGCGCACGTGACTATTGGGCGCCTCAGTGCCCGGGGTCACGTGGCGCACATGTGACCATTGGGTGCCTCAGCGCCTGGGGTCACGTGGGGCACACGTGACCATTGGGCGCCTTAGCGCCCCGGGGTCAGGTGGCGCACACGTGACCGAAGGGCGCCTTAGCGCCCGGGGTCACGTGGCGCACACGTGACCGAAGGGCGCCTTAGCGCCCGGGGTCACGTGGCGCACACGTGACCGAAGGGCGCCTTAGCGCCCGAGGTCACGTGGCGCGTAAGTGACCATTGGGCGCCTTAGCTTCCTGGGGTCACGTGGCGCGCACGTGACCGATAGGCGACTTAGCGCCCCGGGGTCACGTGGCGCACACGCGACCATTGGGCGCCTTAGCTCCCGGGTTCACGTGGTGCACATGCGACTGATGGGCGCCTTAGCGTCCGGGGTCACATGGCGCACACGTAACCATTGGGCGCCTTAGCGCCCCGGGGTTACGTGGCGCACACGTGACCGATGAGCGCCTTAGCCCCCGGGGTCACGTGGCGCACACATGATCGATGGGCGCCTTAGCGCCCGGGGTCACGTGGCGCACACGTGACCGCGGGAAACACCCGCGGGAAGGGCCTAGCCCCTAGGTTGGGGAGTTGAACTCCCAAGGGGTTTTTTGGAGTTGAATTCCTAACAGAAACTAATTTATGGAGTTAAACTCCAACAGATCTAGAAAGAAGTTAAATTCCTGGGAATTTTTGGCTCTTCTTTTGAGCCTTGGATCTGTCCAAAGTTAGATTTTTGGAGATGGGTCTTCTTCTTCCTGCTCTTGATCGGCGGGATCTTGGAGAAAAAGGGATGAGACTTAAAAGTCTCCCCTTTTCAAGATCTGATTGGAGATCCAAGTTCCCCTTTATGGTTTTTGTGGTAAAAAACTATTTAGTTTTGGAAAAGGAAGAGTAAAACTCTTGATTTAATTCAAAAGAAAGAAGAAGGTTTTAGAACCTGGAGGAAGGAGAAAGAGGCACAGGACCTAATTTTTGGGAATGAAAAGGTGTATATCTTATTCATCATCATGTTGGCTTATATAGGATTACATATTTTCATATAGCCCCTTACGCTTTACAAAATGGGGTTTTGCCCATTCCATGGCTCATGTGCTATTTCATTTTGCACATAAGCCACGGGCTTACAAAAATTTGGCTTTATGCCCATTTTGTTTACATTCATGCATAAAAAATTACATAAAAATTATTTATTACATGATTTCATTTTGGCATAGGGGAGGGCCAGCCGCTTCATGTTCGGACTCGACCTGGGCATGGGCCTGTTTGGCTTAGGGTTGACTTTGACTTTGACTTGGTCAACCGGGGTGCAATTTTCGACTTCAACACTCACTGGTAAAGCCCATGCACTGCTGTGACGTAGCCTGTGTGTTAGATTCCCATCAGACACAATTATTTTTTTTATTTTTCTTTTTAATTTTTGGAAGCCCAAGAGTTACACGTGCAATACACGGAGAAATAAAAAGTTTCAGAAAAATTAAACAGGCGTAATGAGGTGTACACACCCAAAAACCCACGTGGCACAAATCTCGAGGAGATTGCCTCAAATCCGAACGTCCAAATTGCCCATTCGGCCGGTACCGACGGTCAGATGAGCCCCATTTGCCTCCGTGCTTTGCACACACACTCCTTCGACTCGTCTTAACTCCCCTGCACTGTTTTATTTCCCTGCAATCAAACAAAGATCCTTCATTTCACCAATTAACACCTTTTTAATCCAAAATTTTATTTCCTAAACCCTAATTCTCCACTATAAATAACACCCCATGCCTTAGCTCTTCACCATTCTGAAATTCTAGCAAAAATTCTCTTAAAAAGTTCCTAAGTGCAAGTGGAGTCAAATGGAGCTAACAACCAAGCTTGTTCCGTAAAAAATCGAAGCCGTTTCCGGAACTCCCGTGACGTCACGAAACCCCCTCCCTTCTTCCTTACCTTTTTCTTGATATTTCCAAATAGTAAGTCCCTCTTCTCTCCTTTTCTTTCATCTCAATCCGTATTTTTTTAAACATCGACAAAAATGGAGTTAACACGTAACAACCTTCGTTTCTAAACATTTTATCATGCTTGATAGGTCTAAATGTCACATAATCGCCCTAATATCTTTTTAAAACAAAACTCACCTCTATTTTCTTTTAATGTAACCAAAATTTCATGTTCAATACGCAAATAATGAACTTTTTCATTAAAATATCTTGAACTTTATTATTACCTCTTTTCGATATTGGTTAAAACAATACCTTTAGGAAAACTTCACGGGGTAATAACCTACGCCACATGCACACTTTGGTTTCATAGCACGATGTCTACATATATGTATGATTGGTTCAAAGAAATGCTTTTCATTAAAATACCACATCTTTTAAAAACCGGGTTTCTTTTAAAGCGATATTTTGTAATTCTTAGCAAATATGTCTCTACAACCCTCGTTAGGGAACCCGCTAATGGATGGTGCGGATTATCGCACATCTTTGGGATAGTAGAGCGAGATGCAGAACTACTCACGGACTATTCGATCTCGAAAGGAAATAAAATACGGTTTTTAAGAAACGCGACTTTTCTAAACAAAACTAATCTTTGAAAAAAAAATTATATAAAAATTAAAAATACGTATTTTAAATATATTATGAAACTATATTTTTAAATGAAAAATTAAAATGTTAATAAAATACCATCAAGTTACCAAAAAGAGCTAGTTTTCAATAAAATACCATAAACTTTTAAAAGCTATGCATTTATCACTTAAATACCGCAATAATTAAATTACATGTTCAAGAGAACCCTAAATATTATAAATCACCATCGAGGCTATTTTTAAAACAATATTAACATATTTTTCATAAAACCCCCCTCAAGATATACAAAACAATATTTTAAGGACTCTAGTTTAATGTAGGCTTAAGCGGGATCAATTCTCTTGAGCCCTAGGGAGCCGGAGAAAATGAGTGCTTGCTTATTAAGGTTAGACAACTTAACGGAGTTATCAATGGCAATTGTCTTGGAAAAAGACACAAATCCTGCCGTCCATGTGCAGCAGTTGCCGATTACTCCCGAACTTAAGAAAGTCAAGAGTTAAATCCGTTCATAAGTGTTTGACTCAATCTGAGTCCAAACTCAAAACAGAATCCAAAATCAAACACGAACATGAATACTTGATCATGAACCTGAATACTCGAATTCAAACATCAAACTCAAACTTGCATACTTGATTAGACTTGACCAAACCATGGTTATAACGTGACATGAACTTGACATGATTACTTAAACACATGATTATATCCTGAACATGAACCTGAACATTTTATATTCATGGATTCGGCCAAGATCTATATTCTTAATCTATACAATACAATACGCGGGGATGAAAGGGTAGATTGGTACGAAATGTATATCGTGGCATAAGAGGTCACTTAAAAGATATCTACATGAATTCACGTTCCGTTGTCCCATGGGTTATGGCAGGGCCTTGTACTACATGTTACCATAGTCTACGGGGTAAAATGGACTCCTCTCATATACATGAATACCTTCCTATCAAACTACAAATAACCATGTTAGAATAACTATCATATACCTATAGATGATCATATACAATTTTACCCGTCCTCTGTTCTTTTAGTTCCTATTCACATGATATACTATTCTCTCTTATTTCTTTTGGGACTTACCGAGCGCTAGTTCGCTGACGATATTCCTCTCTGTTTTTCTTTCCTTGGAATGTTCGTCAGGAGGACCAAACTCTGAGGAGATAGAGCCAAGCCAGAAGAACTTGGACCAGCTTACAGCTCAGCCTGACTATCATACTTTCTGTACGCTATTGTTTAGGCATTGTTTTGTTTATTGTATCTTTATTTCTAGACAGTTGTATGTAAAGTTGAATGTAAATAAAGTTGCTGTTTCATTTTATTACTCTTGTCATTCTTGTTTATTGTTATATTACTTAATTACGCTTAACATATTTATTTCATAATAAATACGTTGCGGGCTTACCACGTCACCGTTTCCGTCTACTGGGAAGCGGGACGTGACAGGTTTAGTTAGCGGCCCATGCAGGTCCGTTCTGCATGAAGTCTTAAGCAATATATCACAAGAATTATAAGAATCATCAACTATACATTTCTTACATTTCAAATTTCTTGAATCTATCATAACCTTTCCTTTTCTATCAAGGTGATGGATTCTCCCAACAACATTAGTACCAATGTCAATGGCAACACACCACCACCTACTTTACCACCTCCCCTTACCGTTGCTCTTCCAATCAATGAACATACGGTGTTTCTAAAAACCATCAAAAGTCTTCTGGAGGGCCAGCAGCAGCAGACTGCTATTCTCATGAACCGCCCGAAAGCCGAAGCACCTGGAGTAAAGGAATTTCGTGCATTGCATCCCAGGAACTTTTCAGGGAAAGAGAGTCCTTTAAGGCTGAAAAATGGGCCCATGGTATAGAGGACGACCTTGCCGCAGCATAGGTATCAGACTTAGCTTGGGTTCGTGTGGCCAAACTCCAGCTCACCGACAACGCAAGAGTCTGGTGGAAAGCTGAAGAAAGCCGTCTCACACAACCAATAGAGTGGAAGACGTTCTGCGATCTGTTCGATGCGAAGTTCTTCCCCGAGACTGCCCGTTTTGAAATGGAACAACAGTTCATCCACCTACAACAAGGCTCTATGTGGGTAAAATCAGTGGATGAATATAATGTCGAATTCATAATGCTTAGCAGGTAAAGAATTCGTATCAAATTCTGTTCCGTAAAACACATCACTATCCTGACATCAACATCTTATCAGGTTCGCGGCATATTTGATCCCGACCGATGAGATTCGGGCTAGACGATTCCAACATGACTTAGACCCGGAGATTCAGGAAGCATTAGCCATGGGTGACTACCCAACTCATGAACTCGCCCTGAAGGTTGTACGTCGTTACGAAGCTGTAGTCAAGAAGAAGGGTAAGCCCCAAACAGTTGGAATCAAACGCCCTGCTACACAGATGACAGGAGGAGCATCTTCTAGGCCGACTTTTACACCCAAGAGGCCAGGAGGATCATTTAACTGGTCCAGTCCAGATTTCTGTTTCTACTGCAAGAGAACTGGACACTTGTCAAAGGACTGCAGCCGTGCAAATAGCCTGTGTTTGATTTGTGGCGCATCTACTCACGCGATAGAAGCATGCCCATATCATTTTAACACAGCACCAACACCCAGACCCACAATCACAGCCCCGCAGAGGTGAGCCATTTAGGCACCTGCACCCTGCCTAGCTCTTCCTGCACCAGCTCCATTTGGACCACCGGCACAGCCTCATCGTCAATTCCATCAAGCACAAAGAAACGTGCCTCAAGGGCAGAAGAATGTGCCTCCGGCAAGGAGGAATGTACCAAGACGACAGGCTTTTACAATGACGGTTGAGGAGGCCGAAGCCATATGACAAGTCATCACTAGTAAAATCCCCCATCCTTTCAAATCTTTTTAACCTTATGTATCGTTATACTTTCCTATATCTAAATACGGTCTCACGCAACTTAGATACTATACTAGTAGCCATCCTTCCAGCACTCATACTTTTCGACACTCGAGCTTCACACTGCTTCATGTCACAACGATTTGTGAGAACGCATGCGATTCCTGTGAAGCCACTCATTTCAGGCTGGAATGTTAGTTCCGGGAATGGAGTCTTGAAAGCAACTTTGGGGTATGATCAATGTCCAGTTGTAGTTTGCGGTCGAGAATTCTACGCAAATTTCAAAGTATTGGACATACCAAATTTCGATATTGTGTTGGGAATGGATTGGCTGGGAGTATTCTATGCTACTATTGACTGCCGTCAAAGGAGGGTAGTATTTGAGATACCAGATCATCCAGTCTTCTATTTAAAAAGTGGAGATAGAACCTTAGAGCCAGGAAGCTACCGTGCTAAACCAAAAAATGCAGAAGTGTTCTTTCTACCGGCGGAAGAAGAAAAGCTTGAAATAGTTCGAGAGTTCGAAGATGTATTCCCTGAAGACATATCAGGTTTGCCTCCCGATCGAGCTCTTGAGTTTAGTATTGATTTACAACTTGGTGCACAACCTGTAATCAAAGCTCCATATCGATTAAGTCCGGAGGGATAGAAGGAGATCCGTATTCAGTTGGACGAACTACTGAAGAAAGGTTGAATCCGACCCAGTACTTCAAGTTGGGGATCTCCGGTGTTACTAGTGAAGAAGAAGGAAGGTTCATACAGGATGTGTGTGGATTATCGATCTCTGAACGAAATGACAATTAAGAACAAGTATCCACTATCGCGCATCGATGACCTTTTCGATCAGTTAAGTGGGTCTTGTGTCTTTTCAAAACAAGATCTTCATTCGGTTTATCATCAGGTGAATGTCAAAAAGTTCGACATTCCGAAGACGGCATTTAGGACCCGTTATGGCCATTATAAATATCTCGTAATGCCATTTAGAATGACTAATGCACCTGCCATCTTTATGAACCTGATGAACCAAGTTTTCCGAGAATACTTTGACAGGTTCATTGTCATCTTCATCAACGACATCCTGGTGTATTCAAAGAATCGGAAGGAACACGCCGAGCACTTACGGATTGTCTTGGAGACATTATGACAATATTAGCTCTACGTCAAGTACAACAAGTGTGAATTTTGGCTAGATCAAGTTGGATTTCTCGGACATATTGTTTCAGACGAAGGAATCTTTATAGATCCAGCTAAGGTGTCAGCTGTCAGTGAGTGGCCGACACCAAAGACGGTGAAAGATATACGAAGTTTCTTGGGCTTAGAAGGATACTACCGACGACTTATTGAAGGATTTTCAAAGATCGCAGCACCCCTGACCAAGCTCACATGTAAAGATAAAGTATTCGTGTGGTCAGAAGCATGTGAAAAATCTTTTGTAGAACTCAAGTCGAGATTAACCTCTGCTCCTATCCTCGTAATACCGGATCAATATGGAGGATTAGTTGTGCATTGTGATGCGTCCGGTAAAGGATTAGGATGTGTTCTACACCAGCATAGAAAATTTATGGATTTTGCATTAAGACAACTAAAGGTTCATGAGCGCAACTATCCAACACAATATCTAGAATTGGCAGCCGTCATCTTCGCAGTTAAGATTTGGCGCCATTATCTTTTAGGAGAACGAGTGGATATATACACTTGCCACAAGAGTCTGAAGTATGTATTTACTCATAAGGAACTAAACATGCGGCAGAGAAGATGGCTAGAACTAATGGCGGATTTTAACATCAACCTACAGTATCATCCTGAGAAAGTGAACGTAGTTCCCGATGCCTTTAGTCGCCAGCTATTAGCAATGAACCTCACTGCTCAGTGGAAGCTACGGTAAGAACTTCATGGATTGGAGATCGAAGTAGTTGTGCCAGGTAATGCTTCATACTTGATAAACTTACAAGTCCAGTCTTGTCAATCAGATCAAGGCAACTCAAGCAAATGATGCCAAGCTACAAAAGATCCGAGAACAAGTAGAAAGTGGAATTCGAACCGACTTCATCATCCACGAAGATGGATCCTTACGATATGGAAGTCGTTTATGTGTGCCAATCGGCCCTGTTCGATAAGAGTTGATGAAAGAAGCTCACAGCTCTCCGTATTCCGTACACCCCGGTGGTACAAAGATGTGAAAGGATCTACGGCAACACTACTGGTGGCATGGAATGATGCGAGAAGTAGCAAGGAGCGTAACCAAGTGTTTGGTGTGTCAGCAAGTGAAGGCTGAACATCATAAAACTGCTGATCTACTTCAGCCGTTACCAATCCCAGAATGGAAATGGCAGCACATTACCATGGATTTCGTGACTGCTCTCCCTCGCAGCACGAAGGGTAACGACGCAATTTGGGTTACTGTGGATCGACTCACCAAGTCGGCTCACTTTATTCCATTTCGAGTTGGACAGTCAACCGAGACATTAGCAAAGAAGTATATGGAGGTGAGCATAAATCTAAAGTAAGATTTAAACCTTCAAGATGTACCATATTTGATACTCATATACTCATGCAGGAGATCGTGAGAATACATGGGTATTTGTTTGCATCGTCTCCGATCGTGATACAAGATTCTGATCACAATTTTGGCAGAGTCTGCAAGCTAGCCTGAGAATGGGTCTGAATTTCAGCACGACGTATCATCCACAAACGGACGGACAGTCCGAGTGAACAATTCAGATACTGGATGATATGCTATGAGCCTATATGTTAGATTTTGGAGGTTCGTGGGAAGATAACCTACACCTTGTGGAGTTTTCATACAGCAACAGCTATCAGGCAAGGATTGGAATGGCACCATTCGCAACACTCTACGGACGGAAGTGTCGTTCACCGTTAAGTTGGGACGACGTTGGAGATCGTGAACTCCTTGGACCAGAGATGATCGTAGAAACTGTGGACGTGGTTCGCACGATCAAGGAAAGAATGCGCATAGCTCAAGACCGACAGAAGTATTGGGCAGATGCAAAGCGTCGACATCTGGTGTTCCAACCTGGATACCATGTATTTCGGAATATCTCTCCATATAGAGGAGTGATCCATTTTGGAAAGAGGGGTAAACTCAGTCCAAGATACATAGGACCATTTGATATACTCGAATGAGTTGGAGAAGTGGCATACCGTTTAGCATTACCACCCTCATTGGAAAGAATGCACAATGTGTTCCACATATCCCAACTATGACGATATGTGAGCGAATCCAGCCATATACTTGATCACTCGGTGCTCACAGTACAAACCGACCTGACCTGCGAGCAACAACCAGTTGAGATCCTGGACCGAAAGGTGAAAACGTTACAGAATAAGAAGGTAAACTTGGTCCGAGTGATATGGAGAAAGGATTCGCCTGGAGAATAAACTTGGGAAAGAGAAGAAGATATGCGTACACGATACGCTTACCTTTTTGAAAATTAGTCCCTATGTAATTGTAAATTTCGAGAACGAAATTTTTATATGGAGGGTAGAATGTAACGACTCTGAAATCACTGTACAGAAATTTTCGTGTTATTATACAGAAAAGAGTATTACAGCCTGTGTAAGAGTTAAAAGTTATTTTTGTTAAATAAAAGTAAGAAGTAACTTGTAGCTCACCGGTAAAGCCCCTGCACTGCAATGACGTAGCCTGTATATTCAATTCCGATCAGACATAATTATTTTTTTCTGATTTTTCTTTTTAATTTTTGGAAGCCTAAGAGTTGCACGTGCAATACACAGAGAAATGAAAAGTTTCAGAAAAATCAAACAGGCGCAATGAGGTGTACACACCTAAAAACCCACGTGACACGAATCTCGAGGCGATTGTCTCAAATCCGACCGTCCAAATTGCCCATTCGGCCGGCGCCGATGGTCAGATGAGCCCCATTGCCTCCGTGCTTTGCACATATACCCCTTCGACTCCCCTTAACTCCCCTGCACTGTTTGATTTCCCTGCAATCAAACAGAGACCCTTCATTTCACCAATTAACACCTTTTTAATTCTTTTTAATCCAAAATTTTAATTCCCAAACCCTAATTCTTCACTATAAATACCATCCCATGCCTTAGCTCTTCACCGTTCTGAAATTCTAGCAAAAATTCTCTCAAAAAGTTCTTAAGTGCAAGTGGAGTCAAGTGGAGTTAACGGCCAAGCTTGTTCCGTCGAAGATCGAAACCATTTCCGGAGCTCCCGTGACGCCACAAAGCCCCCTTCCTTCTTCCTTACCCTTTTCTTGATATTTCCAAACAGTAAGACCCTCTTCTCTCCTTTTCTTTCATCTCAATTCGTATTTTTTTAAAACATCGATAAAAGTAGAGTTAACACGTAACAACCTATGTTTCTAAACATTTTATCATGCTTGATAAGTCTTAATGTCACATAATCACCCTAATATATTTTTAAAACAAAACTCACATATATTTTCTTTTAATGTAACCAAAATTTCATGTTCAATACGCAAATAATGAACTTTTCATTAAAATACCTCGAACTTTATTATCATTTCTGTTCGATATTGGTTAAAACAATACCTTTAGGAAAACTTCACGGGGTAACGACCTACCCCACACGCACACTTTGGTTTCATAGCATGATGTCTACATATATGTATAGTTGGTTCAAAAAAATGGCTTTTCATTAAAATATCACTTCTTTTAAAAACCGGATTTCTTTTAAAGCGGTATTTTGTAATCCTTGGAAAATATGCCTCTACAACCCTCATTAGGGGACCTACTAATGGATGGTGCGGATTATCGCACTTCCTTGGGATGGTAGAGCGAGATACAGAACTCCTCATGGAGTATTCGATCTTGAAAGAAATAAAATACGGTTTTTAAGAAACGCGACTTTTCTAAACAAAACTAATCTTTGAAAAAAAATTATATAAAAATTATAAATCCGTATTTTCAATATATTATGAAGCTATATTTTTAAATGAAAAATTAAATATTAATAAAATACCATCAAGTTACCAAAAATGGCTAGTTTTCAATAAAATACCATAAACATTTAAAAGCTAGACATTTATCACTAAAATACCCCAATAATTAAAATACATATTCATGAAAACCCTAAATATTATAAATCACCCTTGAGGTTATTTTTAAAACAATATTAACATATTTTTCATAAAACCCACTCAAGATAAACAAAACAATATTTTAAAAACTCTAGTTTAATATAGGTTTAAGCGGGATCAATTCTCTTGAGCCTCAGGGAGCCGGAGAAAGTGAGTGCTTACTTATTTATGTTAGACAACTTAACAGAGTTATCAATGGCAATTGTCTTGAAAAAAGACACAAATCCTGTCATTCATGTGCAGCAGTTGCCGATTACTCCCGAACCTAAGAAAATCAAGAGTTAAATCCATTCACAAGTGTCTGAATCAATATGAGTCCAAACTCAAAACAGAATCCAAAATCAAACACGAACTTGAATACTTGATCATGAACCTGAATACTCGAATTCAAATATCAAACTCAAACTTGCATACTTGACTAGACTTGACCGAACCATGGTTATAACGTGACATGAACTTGACATGACTTCTTGAACACATGATTACATCGTGAACATGAACCTGAACATTTTATATCCATGGATTCGGCCAAGACCTATATTCTTAATTTATACAATACAATACGCGGGGATAAAAGGGTAGATTGGTACGGAACGTATATCGTGGCACGAGAGGTCACTTAAAAGACAGCTACATGAATTCACGTGCCGTTGTCCCGTGGGTTATGACGGGGCCTTGTACTACATATTACCATAGTCCACAGGGTAAGATGGACTGCTCTCGTATATATGAATACCTTCCTTATCAAACTACAAATAACCATGTTAAAATAACTATCATATACCTGTAGATGATCATATACAATTTTACCCGTCCTTTGTTATTTTAGTTCAAATTCGTATGATATACTATTCTCTTTTGTTTCTTTTGGAACTTACCGAGCGCTAGTTCGCTGACAACATTCCTCTCTGTTTTTCTTTCCTTTAATTGTTCGTCAGGAGGATCGGACTCTAAGGAGATAGAGACGAGCCAGGCGGACTTGGACCAGCTTACAACTCAAACTACTAATTCTTCCTGCACTTACTTTCTGTACGTCATTGTTTAGGCATTGTTTTGTTTATCGTATCTTTATTTCCAGACAGTTGAATATAAAGTTGAATGTAAATAAAGTTGCTGTTTCATTTTATTACTCTTGTCATTCTTGTTCATTATTATATTGCTTAATTATGCTTAACGTATTTATTTCATAGTAAAAACGTTGCGGGCTTACCACGTCACCGTTTCCGTCTACTGGGAAACAGGGCATATCAGTAATTATCTTTATGGTTATAACCGTATGTATATAAGCGTATGTATCTATATACATACTACACTCTGATCACCTAGTACTATGCTTGCGGGTGTGTTATACGCCATCCACCCGACTTCCCCCGTAAATATATATCTACTCACTTACTTTCCTCGCTCTAGCCAAAGTCGATGAACGCCTTACTCCCCTTCGTCGTCTCGGAAGTCTATGCGAAGGTACCTACAATTCAATGTATATCGTAAAGGAATCAAAATCAAATCCGAAAATCGATACGGCACGCGAAGCGCACATAAGTTAGAACCTATGCTCCACGCTTGCGAGAACAACCAAACAACTCCCGACGTTGGCGTACAAACATCAAACGACCGAGTCAAAACTCAAGTATCAAAATCTAGTTTTCAAAAGTCGCAAAAAAAAATCAGCAACTTGGAAAAACACTTCGAAATTTTAGCCTAGGTGAAATTAGGATATTCTGCATATTAGATAAGCCTAGTTATAAGATGTTTGAGCTATGGACCAAACCTGGGACCCACACCCCTAGATCATGCCGCAATTTGCGGCCAGGGGGAATAAATTTGTGGCCAAGAATAGAAGATGGGGGCTCGGGCTTCAGGGGTAGCTTCTAAATAGCCTGAACATCCCACCGTGTTTGCAACTAAATTTGCAGAGTCTACTATTCATCCCAGAATCCCATTGGTCATCACAATTTAGCAAAAACCCGATATCGAAAAATTCTAAGTTCATGTTTAGGACTTCAAAGCTCATTCTTGACAAGGCTACCATCACTACCAGTCCAAAGGGCAGTGCACTACGCCTCCTCTAAGCTCTACTACAAATTTCATCCACTAACTCTCATCCTAGAATTTTCCAAGATCATAACTTGTTTAACCCTAACCATAACTTGTTTAACCCTAAACTAACACTTGAGCTTAAGAAACTTGAAACTTGAAGGAAGGTAAGGATTTTACCTCATGAAAGCAACTCAAGAAAATTCTTAGATGACCCAAGGTGCTCAAAACTCCAACTTGCTTCCACCATGGGGTGTAGGATGAGCTTGTGGACATTTTTTGTGAAGGTGGTGTAAGATTTAAATGAAGTTTTAGGGGTGGCTTATGGTGGTATTGAGGGTGGAGGGTGAGGAAAATGAAGGAAAAGATGATGATGAAGAATGAAGGAAATGAGAAGGAGAAGGGTGGAGGGTAGCCATACATCTCTCTCTCTCTCTCTTTCTCACTCCTCATTATTATAGTCACATCTTGTCTTCCTCTCTCATCAAATATTTTTCCCTTTTCTTTTTCTTTTTCAAACTAAATAGCAACAAATAAAAAAAATGAAACCAAACATGCAACAAATGAAATGTGTTATGGCACATCAAATATAGTTAACAAAAAATGGATTTGGCTTAATACATAATTAGTAATATACTAATCAAGTTTAATATAAACTTATATATAAATAATTGTATAATGATTTATAAAATGTCCAAATCCAATAAATGCTTCCATACTTAATAATTCATATTAATTGCCAAATAATTCATATTAATTTCCAAATATTTCCCAAAATATAGGTATATAATTATACCATTCTACAAAAACTCAAATCCATACTCGTATAGTTTTCGTAAAATTTATTATTTTATTATTTAAATTCCAAAAATATTATTTTATATTTTCTGAAATGCTACACTTACCCTACTGAGCCTGAATGTGACAATTTCCGTACAGTCCGGTCTCTTCGTTAAAGAGTATCGCATATCGGGATAACGTCAGACCTCTACTAACCCGATAAGTCGTGTCTGAGTCAAGCTCATCACCAACAGAGATACTATTGATCAACTCTCAGTAAATCTCATCCACCGTGGCCACGGATTTCTGGTGATAGCTTACTGAACACAGCGCATCTTCGACTCCTAATATCAGGAGAGACGAATCCTTAATAGTCGACCACTGCCTCCATATGGCTCGAGACTGTACCCAACTACAACCTGTTCGCACGACTCTTTTGAGCTGTGATAGGGTTGTAATCAAAGTACAGTGTGAACTCACACGAGACAAATGACAACTTCAGGTCAAATGACTAATCTGTACTCATTCCTTCTGAGAACTTCCATCTGACGATTGATTAATACCATCTAGAAGTTCTCGGCAAGCCCGTCCAGTGTACTCACCTCCAGTGAGCACCTGCATACTATCATAGGTGACACAACACCAATGACTTATGAGACCGGCCACTGCCCCTTGTCGGGGTCTAGAAACGTATACACTAGTCTATTCCGGAATATCGATACTCAGTGTCGATACTCCCACGACTAGGGACATTTAAAGATGTGCTTATGGACAACTCAGCTCCCACATATATGATCGCCATAATAATACTGGTTGTCAAGCAACAATCCTACGGGGTTCATCAATGATGAAAACAAACCAGATTGCATACTATTATCTCGAGTAAGACTGTTATACATGTATAGGTCCTCTCTCAATTATCATAATCGTCTACTTGCAATTACAATAATTGCCTTGAGGGCACCATATCCAATAAAAGGCCGGTCGACAGACGATTGACGATCGACGGCAGGGCCTGCAGGTCGGCGAATAGCGAGAGAGGTCGGCAGCGGATGATCATGGCTCATTTATGTTGGGCAGGAATATTTCGTGGTAATGTAGGCATGTTTTAGGGGGGACATGATTTTCATGAAATTGGGTCATTTGATTAGCATGGTAATCCTATATTTCTAGTAATGTTTTTTACATCTAAACAAGCATGATAATATTTAATGGTAATCTAGATTTTAGATTACCTTCTACCAAGTGCATCTTGAGTTTATTAAAAAATAGAGTTGCAAATCTAGATCTCAGATTGAGATCCATTTGAGTTAATTTGTTCCAAATTGCTTGTTGTTATAATTTTGCAAAAGGAAATAAGAAGAAAGAAATCATGAAAAAGAAAAAGGAAAGGAAAATCTTCTGCATTGTTGGTAGAGAAATGACAATAAGTAGCTGCAGTTCAGTTTAATCAACCAATCAAGATGGAAAGGCCTTTTGGCTTAGCCCAATATAGCCCAATATAGCAGCAGTCCAATACTTACAAAGCCCCACGCAACAAAGCTGTACTCAATCCCATATTGCAAGCAACAACATCATGACGCTTGATACTTATGAAAACAAAATACACACACAGTCTCTCTCATGGTCGGGTCCATTTTGATCCTGTCCATGTACATTGTGATTACAATCACAATCGAAAAAATCACACTTAAATAGTTCGCAGGATTTAGGGGCTGTTTGGCTCGTGGAATCCAAAAATGAAAATCAGGATGCGGTACAACATTCTCATTCTTTTTTTTCTACTTGGGGTGAATTCCTTCGTCTGTTCAACTTGAATCATGTTTGTGGAATAGGGAGACGCATTCCATTGTTCGGTTACTTAGAAGACAATTGAGAATTAGGCATAGAGAAATGTAGGATACCTTCAAGATTTGTTTACTCTACTAAAAGACAAAAATAAAAGAAAAGGAGAGAACCATAACCCAAAAATAAATAATCAGGCTTGCTTAATTGTCTCTGGAAATTATTAGCAAATTCCTACGTAAAAAACTTGGAATTGGAATTCCCAACACTAGTGATGTATGCCGATGCCAATTCCTAACAACAACAATTCCCATTCCTCTGGAACAAATCCAGAAATGAGAATTCCAGCTAATTCCTGCATGAATATTGTTTCCCCCCCGAACCAATTCCTATTGCTGAAAAACAAACGCTTCCATGGTTTCGATACGCAATAAGGCTAACATTTAGTCAAACCTTGGTGTGACCATAAAACTTAGTAAAGTAACGGATCCCATGAAAAAAATATAGGCAAAGCTAAAAAAGTAAAAAGCAAACAAAAAGGATTCAATGGTGCTGATCCATCAATAAAAAAAGAGAAAAAGAAAAAGAAAGATTGATTATCTCGTGTGATTTTTTTTCCTCACTTTTTCTTTTTTCCCAAAAGAAGCATGGCTTAAGTGATCCAAAGGATTACTTTAGATATATGAGTTTTCATTTTGATTCTCTTAACAAGAATAATATGGCATACATCTCTTATATGGATGTTTTTAGATCAAGCGCGCGCGTGTGGACTGAAGAAAATCTCATGAAAGAGAGAAACAGGTATGCATTGAAGAAGACATCACGAGGCTCATGCTCATTCAAGCATCCATGAATGTAATAATCTCTAAATAATAAATAGTATTTACAAATGAAATACTATACAAAACCCCCACATAAAATTTCATTAAAAAAACCATCACTCTTCGTACATGAATCTAATTAAAAGCACTATTAAATTAAAAAGAAAAAGAACCACATCTAAAAATGCATTAACGAGCAAACTTTTACTCTTTTTTCTTCTTCATTTTTCTTTGTCTTTTTTTTCTTCTTCTAATTACAATTTCTATATATGAAGATCCAAGATCCAATCACCACCCAAATGAAGTGACAGGATCTCAAAACTCAAAACACACATGATCATCATCAACTCAAGAGCTCTGCAAAAGCCTTAACAATAACATGATGATAGCAAGGAGAATTAAGAGACAAAAACAAGTGAAGCAGCTCCCTAAGCTCATCCCAGTTGTAAATTTCCTTCTGAACAATCATCTGCACCATCGAGTCTCTGAAATCCAAGTAAGGATCAGACGACTCCTTCTCCACAGCCACACTCTCCTCAACAACCCCCTTCTTCTTCTTCCTCCTCTTCACAATACTA
The DNA here is from genome assembly GCA_030015575.1 of Agapanthus africanus. Taxonomy (NCBI): domain Eukaryota; kingdom Viridiplantae; phylum Streptophyta; class Magnoliopsida; order Asparagales; family Amaryllidaceae; genus Agapanthus; species Agapanthus africanus. The sequence continues at coordinate 674,017,908 of CM057337.1, forward strand.
CTATGTCTTGGGCTTGAGAAAGCTTGTGTTGGTGATGAGGTTACATTTGAAGGAGAGAAAGAGGAGGAGCTTGTGTTGATTGTAGTGGTGAGGCTTGAAGCTGAAGGTGACAAAATGCTTGGGATTTTATCATGGCTGCTTCTAATTTGTTTTGTCAGAGAAGTAGGAGGAGATGGTGAAGAGAAGAAGAGGGATGAGAGCTTTGGCCTTCTGCAACTGCAGCCTGTGTCGACCATCACTGGGTGTTTTAGATGGAATTTTCTGCGAGATGAAGACATGGGTTTGGATAATTCAGGGTATTGGAGAAATGGGTTGGTGTCAAAATTTGATCTTGGAGGAGAAATGGGGAGAGAGAGAGAGAGAGAGAGAGAGAGAGTTGAGTTGATTGCTTGATCTTAGAGAAATGAGAGGAGGGTAGTATCTTTTAGTTTGATGCGTGACTCTTTCTATTGCTTTCAGTGGGAGAAAATAAAAGCAGGAGGTTAGTTTAGTTTAGAGAGAGAAAAGCTTGGACCGTGAGAGAGAGAGAAGATGAGGGTTACATGCTTAGTTTGAAACTTTTGACCAAAGTGGGGGTGGTATTAATGGGGACACGTGATTTTGAGCTTCTACTTTAGTCTAATCTTTAATTGAATTTATTTTAGACTAAATTACAGAAATCTTCTATCTCAGTCATAATGTAAACTCAAAAGAGCCCATGGCACTTTGAATTTCATTTTAAATAAAAAATTAGAAATATAAAATTCTAATACAATACACATCATAACTTTTTTAAAATATGCAGGGTCATGGGAATATGGCAACTTTAATAACTTCCGTCTATTTATGACCATGTGCATCATACATGCCAAAAATAGCCTCCTTTGTAGTTATGTCCGTCTTTTATGTTTCACTAAATTACGAAAATCTTCTCTTATACCTTTTAAAGCAAAGCAAAATACCAATTTTTGTTTTAAGAACCTTTTACGATCTTTTTATACTTTCCCATTTTTTAAATAAAATATCTCAAATGCTTTTAGTAAAAGGTATTTTTTAAAATGAAAATATAGTTTAAAAAATTCAAAGTACTCCAATACTACAGTCAAAAAGTGAGAAGGTTTTCTCAAATATACTCTATTATGTTTACAGGGATATTATGGAAATCTGAAGAGGCTTCTGGTATTTTGTGAAGTTGATTATGGTTAATTTTGTGAGGTTATATGATTGAGATTTGTTCAGTTTGATGATCTAATATATATTAATTTCTCTGAACATACGTTACATATTTATAAAAGTCATGGAGTTCTGAGGTTTGGATTTTACCAAGAAAACAAATTTGTGTAGTTACCCAATTCTCGCTGCAAGAAAATGAAGGTAAAAACTGCAGAGTTCTGCACTGCCAGCCACAGAGAACATTCATAGAAAACAACTCTTACATGTGCCCAAAATTAAAAGATGGTTACGGTAGTTTTCTCTTTTTTCTATTTTAGAAGTAAAACAATAGGTGTTAAGCTTTTTATCATTCTGCCGTCGAGCAATTTTTCCGTAGGACCTCCCCTACAGTATCGTCACCGCAGTAGAGTTTAACTACCAAGTTCGGGATGGATTGATGTGGTTCCTCTATGCCTAGAATACCAGAATATCTAACCATGAACGAAGAAAGGCATGAGAGAAAAGCATATCGGCTAATGATTGTGAGGCCCCAATTCTTGACGGGAAGGGACACCAAAGGCCTCTGCCCTTCCCTATCTACTTCAACCGATATACCCTTAGGCACGGCCATACATAACATAGAAATCACACTTGGAAAGGATGGACAATTAGCTAGAGCTGCAGGCGCTGTAGCAAAGCTGCTTGCAAAGGAGGGTAAATCGGTCGCATTAAGATTACCATCCGGGAAGGTCTGTTTGATATCTAAAAACTGCTTAGCAACAGTCGGACAAGTGGATAATATTGGGGTCAACCAAAAAAGTTTGGGTAGAGCCGAATCGAAGTGTTGGCTAGACAAGTGTCTTATACTAAGAGGAGTGGTTATGAACCCTGTAGACCATCCCCATGAGGACGGCGTTGAATAAAAAAATTTATCTAATAAATAAGAGTTGGTTATTTAAGAAACGATTAAAATCTAACGGTCGTTATTTATCCGCTATTTAAAATAGCAGTTAACATCAAAAGTTAATTTATCCAACAAATTTGGACCATGCAGACTCAACCACTACCTTACAAAACGATTAAAATCTAACGGATCTTATTTAATTGTCACTTAAAATAGCAGTTAAAAATAAATATCAAACCGCTGCTTAAGTAATTTTTTTCTAGAATATATCACCTATTGATTTTGGAACCTTAGCTTCCACCGAAGCACTCTGCGTTTTTCTCAACGAAGTTTTTCGAAATGATCTCTCGATTTTGGAACCCTAATTTCTTCCAGAGAACGTCTACGTCTTTCTCAACAAAATTGTTCAAAGTGATTATGGTAATTTTTTTACTTCTATGTTTACATGTGCTAGCATGTCAATTAATCTAGTCTGTGGGTGGACTATCCATGAATTAGAAGTAGAAGAAGGAATAATAATGGAAACATACGAAGATCAATGCTCGAAAAAAACCTATTATTCCTATCGATTTCATAACTCCTGAAAGAAAAAATGTTGAGTTTATAGCGTCAACTACCGGAAGAAAATGTAAAAATATTCAGTCTCCTAAACGCAGTCCTGATGAGAATAACGAAGGAGGTGTAATAAGTGATTCAAAATATGAAAATTTTGAGAATACTACAGTGATTTGGTAGCACCTGAAATTAGTATGATGTTCAATTCATTAGATCATGCTTATAGATATTATTTGGTTTATGCTCAAAACATTGGGTTTGCTATCAGAGTTTGTTCTACTCGTTGTGTAGTTTGCAGTAGTTCTGTAATCTTTGAGCTATTTGAATGTAACAAGGCCGCAAAATATAAACAATTGAAACTCGATGTAAACGTAAAATATCTTTTTCGGCGTTGCGGAGATGTAATTATATTGGATCTAACTGCGAAGCTCGTATGTTTGTTTTTAAAATGAAAGATCGATAAACAATAATTTCTTATAAGAGAGAGCGCAACCATCCATTTGTACTGCAGTCAATGGTGCAATACCTATCTTGTCACAAAAGAATTTCCAAATTCGACAGAAACCAAATTCATTATTTGAAGGATAGTGGGGTTGGTTGAAACATAATATATACTTTACTAGGACAAGATCATGGCGGGATAGAGGATTTTGGTTACGGGCTAAACGATATAAAGAGTGTATTAAGAAAAATATATCATTAATCTATGGACGTATCGGACGTCCAAGCTATTTTAATTTTGTTGGGGTAAAAAAATTACACCCCGGCTGACCAGGTCAAAATCAAAGTCAACCCCAAACCAAGTGGGCACAAAACCGAACCCAGGTCCAAGCAAGTGGACCCATGACCAGGTTGGGCCCAAACATGAAGAGTCCTCCCCTCCCCCCAATGCCAAAAGAATAATTATTAAAGCATAAATAGACTTAATATAATTTTTATGAATAAATGTAGTAAAATGGGCAACAAACCCAAATTATGTAAAAGCCCATGGCTTATGTACAAAAGAAAAAAAAAGCACATGGCATGGGAAAGCCACATGTACCATTTTGAAAAGTTCAAGGGTCCATATGTAAAATGTAAAGGCTATATAAGATATCATGATGAATGATAACAAACAAAATTCTTCCCATATTTTTCTAAGGTTCTGTGCCTCCTTCTCCTTCCTCAAGATTTTAAACATTCTTCTTTTGAATTAAATCAAGAGTTTAACTCTTCTTTTCCAAAAAAAATAGTTTTTCGCCATAAAAACCTTGAAGTGGAGTTCAAATCTCCCAGCAAATCTCTAAAATAGAAGATTTTTAAATCCCACCACCCTCTTTCTCCAAGATTCAACCAACAGAGAGGAGGAAGATGGAGATCCACCTCCAAAAATTCCATTTTGGAAAGATCCGAGGTTTAAAAGAGGATCCAGGGCTCAAGGGAGAAGAAAGGGGTCCTCTTTTATTATCTCCGAAATTTTTTTGAGAGTTTAACTCCAAAACAGGAATCTCTTCTTTAGGGGCTTAACTCCAAACCAATTTTTGAGGAGTTTAACTTCAAGATCCAAATTCTCAAAGGAGTTTAATCTCAAAATTTAGATCTTTTAAGAGTTTAACTCCACAAAAATCTCTCTTTTTTTCAAGAGTTTAACTCCAAAAAGCACTCAAAAGTTCGACTCCCAGTCCAGGGGCCAAGCCTTTTTTCCGTGGGTGCCCAGCGCCCACCTACAGAGTGCGTGATCGGCTGGCGCGCAGCGCCCACGTGTCATGCACATGAACCGCTGGCGCCCATGTGCCATCTCACGCATCCTTAGGACGCTCCTCACTCCTCTTTCTCCCACATGCTCCATGCTCAAAACGCATCTCCTGATAGAAAAAAATTCTAATGGGGCACTGCCTCGCACCCTGCAAGGGGGCTGTTAGCCCTCTTAACCCCCAGCCCGCTATCCTGGTAGTGGGATCTCCGTAAACTCTGTGAAGCCCCCGATATACCCAAAACCCCTCAAAACACACATACACACACTGCACATTGAGTTCGAAAGATCAGTTTAACCCGTCAATCAAAGGTTCTCTTGCTCTAAAGGTAAGGAGTAATTAACGGCAGTTTAGCCCGCGGCTAACTGTAACAACCTAGTTCATTTATACCCATTCCAGTTCTAGTATTTTCTTATTAGTATTTTATTGATTTATCGTGTTTGGGTGCGAATGGTATTTTTTACATTTTACAGTGCATTCGGCCCGACCCGCTTGCTTGAACCTGTTTGATTCTTATTTATAGATTATCTTGACTTGTTGTATGGACACGTGCATGTCGTGATTAGTACATACTGGCATTTCATCTAGCATCGCATGTTTCACCATATATCATTTTAGGTCATGTAAATAAATTAAATTGCATTTCATAGCCTGCGTGATACCCCTAACCCCGTGGTAGTATCCGCGCATCTTGTTCTTGTCCCGTTCAGTGAAACGGACGTGTTTGGATGGTTATGCGTACGTTCGTGCATCCGTTCTTGGGAGTATGCATTTTCGTTACCGGAGCATTCATTTTGAAATTTGGAAGTCGCATATATTTTTCATATTTTAAATCTGAATTTTTAGACCCGACCCGGGCGTGTCTTGAGGTAAATTTGTATTTGCCAAAATCTCAAAACGTATTAATATTATATTAATATATTTCTAAACTATAATTATATATATATATTGTCTTATATTAATCATTATATTTTTTAAACAGAATATATCTTCTTAAACCAACCGATCTCTCTCTCTCTCCTGACACACTCTCTCTCTCTCCCTCTCTCTCTTTCTCTCTCTCCTCTACATATAATTATTTTTTCTTTAACCCTATATTTTACTGCTCACATCCCCATCTTCTCCTTCTTCTTCTCCTTTTCATTTTTTCTTCTTCCCCGCGCTCAACCCATGCTTGCAACCCCGACCAACTCGCCTCGCCTCGCCTCTACCCTCTCCTCAGCCCCTCGTAGCCAATACCCTCGCCTCCAACCTTCTCATCTCTATCTCCTTCCGAGCCCCACAACCTACTATAACCCTAACCCTAACCTAATCGCGTGCCCGCCGCTTCACCTGCCTCACCGTCGATGACCGTACCCCATCACCTTCATCACATCATTGCCGCCTCCTCACCCTCGTCATCACCCCCACCTCGTTTCCATCCCTCTCCTCTCTTTTCATTCACCCCCACCTTCGTTTACGTTTCCTGCACCCATCCTCGCCTCAGCCTTCGCTGCTGCCGACCATCTCGTCGGCCGTCCCTCGTCAACTCGCCTCCACCTCGGCCTTCTCCTTCCTTTCCTCTTCTCTTTCCCTTCCTCCTCTCCTTTTTCCGATCTCGAAACCACCAACCCCAAGAACCCAGCACTCATCGTCGTGGTCGCAGCCATCATCGCCTCCTCCTCCCTCGGCCATGCACGTCCTTGCCTCCATCTTCGAAACCAAACACCGCCAACCTCTTCCTTTCTCAGCACCGGCCCCATCTTCTCGCCGTCTTCTTCTCCTCTAACACCCGATACTGCAACCACGGAGACACCCTCGACGAAAACCTAACAACAACCCCGACTCTAAACCCATTGCCGCCCTCGTCGTCTTCGATCGCCATGGCCGCCTGCTTCATCTCCCGTTGCCTCCTTATTTTTGAATTTGATTCTTACCTGCCGAGACCCATCACCGAGACCCACGTTATCTTTATCGCCGCCTTCTTCTTCAACCCCTATCATCGCCACTGTCGCCTTGTTCTCCGCGCGACAGCAACAGCCACAACAGCCACCTCGACGACACCAAGTCCTTGACTGCGACAGCAGTTCGACGCCGTTCCGAGCCATGAATCGAGACTCCAAGGTTTGGCCCAAGTTCGCGTGAACGAGACGATCGTTTTCGTGCCTCCGGATCTCCGTTCTGACAATGTTCGATTTTACACGCGAGGTGTTCGATGAAATGCCCCAATGGAGATTTTCTGTCGTTTCTCACATTCGTGCCGTATGCCGCGCATCCTTGATCCGATCGAGGCAAGTTTACCTTGCTACATGCTACATTACATTTTATGCATCTATTTTTAATAAGTATAATTATTGAATTTCAAACCGTGCATCCATAGTACTTGTTTCACAGTTTTATAAGAACCATATTCATCCGTTCTTATAATTTCATATCTAGCATATGCAACTTATTTTGTCACATATCATAGTATAGTATATCGCATCAAATTGCATATAACCGTTCCTATTGTTTAATTGAACATCGTGCATTAACTAGTTATCATTTAAAGGTTACATGATATCCATCCGCATCCATATCGAATAGAATACATATAGCCGCATTCACAGATCTCCTTAATAACCCAATATTGTTTAGTAAAGTGTAATCTAATTAGTTTTGGAACTATCAAATGTAATCCTAATCGACAGTGTGCATCCATGTCTTTGACTTTCTATCTATGTGCATACCATTCATGCTAGTTCATTTCATTAGTACTACATACTTGTTTTGTGTACCCATGCTTAGTATAGTTTGATTTTGAGCACCCACGTGACATGTTGTGCACCCCTGACATGACTTGATAACACCTATTACTTGACACGACATGATACCGTGCACTTCTTGACATGACATGATACCTATATACTACCTGACTTGACCTGATGTACCATGGCTTTACCTGTTACCTGATCTTGTTACTAATGCCAACGAACCTGATCTGTTGTCCCTACGGACATTTCCTGTTGTTTATCCAGACGAACTTGTACCTGCCTGATCTTGTGTTGGCTTTAGCTCCAGATTATTCAATACCTGGCTTGAACACACATAACTTGGGGGTATGGGGAAATCAATGATGAAACCTGACTTATAACTCGACAGTTTGATACCTTTACTGATCAGTCTTACGGGCTAGGCCAGCCCCGGGGTGATGCTGCTAACATCACTCGTTATTACCTACTACCATTTACTGCCTTGCGGCACGTCTCGGATTCAGCCGGGAGTCTTAGACCGTGATCCCGGGCATGCACGAGATACTATCCACCCTTTACTGCCTTGCGGCACGTCTCGGATTCAGCCCGAGAGTCTTAGACCGTGATCCTGGGCACGCACGGGATACTATAGAGTTACATCGATGATTCATCAAATTGATTTCAAAAGACTTGAGAGTAGATAACCCAGTAGACCAGCTTAGCTTACTCACTACACATTACCCTCACTGTCCTCATTATATTACCGTTGTACCTGTTTTACTGTTCATTCACATACATGTATGTCTTATTACCCCTGTTTATTTTATTGCTTGATATTATGGCGCACCGACGTCTGGGTTTTGCATGGCCCAGATCCTCTACCTTTGTTGCAGACTGATCAGGAGTACTGCCGCTGTTAGACCGAGCGGTAAGGATCCTGTTGGTATCCAGTTTTACTTTCCAGGTGTTTTATTTATTGGATCTTTTGCTTCCGCATATCGCATTTATTTCTTGACTCATTTATTCTGGCTTATGGACATGTACTAGATAGTTTAGTTTACTTTCCTGATGATTGATATCTCTACAGCCGTAATGTGACTGTGGAAGGATTTTTCCTATTCACAGGTAGCATGGTTGGCTATGTCATGTGCCTATCTTAGCGTACTTTGGGAAGTGGGTCGTAACATGGTTTGTTTGGTATCAGAGCCACAGGATATAGGTTAATCGAGTTCGATTCTTTTGTAGTTGGGTATTGGACCCAATACACGAATCAGAATACTCGTGATTAGGAGCATGTCCTGCCACCTTGTTATCATGATTCTTGAATCATATCTTTCTCTTATCCTTTGCCTTGACGATATGCAAACCACTTTGCATCTCGACTTGAAACCTTTTTGGTTCTCTATTGTTTCTCCATGTTTCTTGATTCGGATACTAGGTTTTGGGCGACTTGAGTGGAGTTATGTGATTGTAACTATGAACTGCAGTATGGTTACAATGCGGTACTCTATTTAAGTAACTTGGAATTCTAGTTTTGATTCATTTTCTTGTTTTATGATCGTTATATTACCTTGTTTCTCTTGGTTTCATTGCTTACCAGTTATTATTTTATCGCAAACTTGAATCATGTTTACCATGCTTAATCCTCTTCAGTATCTTGACTTCGGATGAAGTCATCTTGGTATCTTACTTGTTCATGTATTCCCCGCATTAGAATTATTCAATTCTGGTGCATCCCTTTGTTCGTTGTTGTCTTGGGAATGGATTTTCTCGGCACTTTCCATGCTCATATTGATTGTAAGGAAAAGAAATTGATTTTCCAGATTCCCGGACATCCGGATTTTGTTTGGCTGAAGGAAGCGGTTCTGTCGGGCTAGTCGAGTTTAGGGCTAGGCCGACAAATAATGTTCTTTCGTCGATGGAAGTTGAAGCGCCAGCTGTAGTTCGAGATTTCATAGACGTGTTCGAGAATATCTCGGGTTTATCGCCGAAAACGAGATGTGGAGTTCGCAATCGATCTTGTTCCTAGTTGAGCGCCAATCTCAAAGGCGCACTATCGAATGGCACCAGTGGAGTTGGAAGAAATCAAGAAGCAGGTTACTGAATTACTTTAGAAGGGTTGGATTCGCAACAGTAACTCACCTTGGGGAGCTCCAGTTCTTCTAGTAAAGAAGAAAGATGGCATAAGGAGGATGTGCATCGATTATCGAGAATTAAACTGGCTGACTATTAAGAACAAGTACCTGATCCCTCGCATTGGCGAATTGTTCGAGCAGCTTAGTGGCGCGAGGGTATTCTCGAAGCTGGATTTGCGATCCGGATATCATCAGGTCCGAGTTAAATTAAAAGATATTTGCAAGACTGCATTTCGAACTCGGTATGGACATTACAAGTATTTAATGATGCCATTCGGAGTCACGAATGCACCGGCGATATTTATGGACTTGATGAACCGAATCTTTTCACCATTCTTGGACCAGTTTATAGTAGTGTTCATCGATGATATTCTGGTCTACTCGAGGAGCATTGAAGAGCATGCGGAACACTTGAAGATTGCACTGCAGACATTGAGGCAAGGAAGATTGTATGCAAAGATGGGCACGCGTGAGTTTTGGCTTGAAGAAGTGAAGTTTTTGGGGCATGTCGCATCCGGAGATGGAATCGCTGTTGATCCCGAAAAGATTACAGCAGTTCGAGATTGGTCGATTCCGAAGAACGTTGCAGAGATCAGAAGCTTTCTTGGACTTGCCGGGTATTACAAAAGGTTCGTGGAGAATTTTGCTCGTTTGGCTGAGCCTTTGACCAAGCTTACGCGCAAGGAAGTATCCTTTGTGTGGACAGATAAGTGTGCATCAGCTTTTGAGGCGTTGAAGCAAAAATTGATAATCGCTCCTATCTTGACCGTACCAGACAATTTTGGAGGATTAGTGATTCACAGCGACGCATCTGGGAAAGGATTGGGATGTGTTTTGATGCAGCATGGGAAGGTTATAGCATACGCATCGAGACATTTGAAGATCCATGAGAAGAATTACCCAACTCATGATTTGGAGCTAGCGGCTGTAAATTTTTCGCTTTGAAGATTTGTAGACAATACTTACTGGGCGAAAGGGTCAAGGTTTTCACCAATTACAAAAGCCTAAAGAATGTGTTCACATAGAAGGAGTTTAATATGCGGCAGCGTAGATGGTTGGAGCTGATAGCTGACTACGATTTTGATCTTAAGTACCATCCGGGGAAAGTTAATGTAGCGCCAGATGCGCTTAGTCGGTTACCAGCAATTCGGATGTTGACTGCACAGAAAGAATTTATTGAAGATTTTTTCGGAGATTCGAGTTGGAGATTGTGCTACTGCATTCTTCGGGACAGTTGATGCAGCTGCAAATACAGTCGTCATTAATCGAGAGTATTAAAGCAACGCAATCGAAGGACCCAAGATTGCAAAGGTTTCGAGAACAGGTTGAAGTTGGACTTCGAACGGACTTGTTAATTCATGGAAATGGTTCGTTGTGATATGGTAGTCGTTTGTGTGTGCCAAAAGGAGATAATCGCGAAGAAGTTATGAAGGTGGCACACAGTTCCGCGTATTCCGTACATCCAGGAGGCACGATGATGTACCGAGATATACGACCGCATTTCTGGTGGGAAGACATGAAACGGGAGATTGTCCGCTTTGTGGCAAGTGCTTGGTGTGTCAGCAAGTCAAGGCTGAACATCAAAGAGTTGCTGGTTTATTGCAACCACTTCCGATTCCTCAATGGAAGTGAGGACATATAACCATGGATTTCGTGACGGCTTTACCGCGGAGTCCAAAGGGCAACAATGCAGTTTGGGTGATTGACCAAGGCAGCTTTGACAGAAACTTTGGCAGAACGGTACATGCAGGAAATTGTAAGATTACATGGTTGACCGGTGAGCATCGTGTCCGACTGTGATACCCATTTCTTATCACACTTCTGGAGGAGCCTACTGGAAAGTTTGGGGACTCGATTGAAGTTTAGCACAGCTTATCATCCTCAGACAGATGGCCAGTTAGAGAGAACGATCCAAACTCTTGAAAACATGTTGAGAGCTTGCATGTTAGACTTCAAGGGTTCATGGGGGGATCATCTACACTTGGTGGAGTTTTCGTACAACAACAGTTTCCAGGCGACTATTCAGATGGCTCCATTAGAAGCATTGTAGGGTCGCAAGTGTCGTTCACCTGTTGTTGGGACGATGTTGGGGAACGAAGATTGTTGGGACCGGATTTGATCGTACAAACCGTGGAGAAAGTTAACACTATCCGGAATTATATGAAAGCAGCACAAGACCGACAAAAGAGTTGGGCGGATACGTCGAGAAGACCACTAGAGTTCGTCGTGGGTGATGTGGTATTCTTGAAGATATCACCGACTAGAGGGGTGATCTGTTTCGGAAGTCGAGAAAAGCTTAGTCCTCGATTCGTTGGACCTTTGAGATTTTGGAGCGTGTTGGAGAAGTGGCATAACGATTGGCGTTACCGCAATACTTGGCGAATGTTCATGACGTGTTTCACGTATCTCAACTCCGTAAGTATTTTCGAGATGAAACACATGTGTTGGATCATTCAGAGCTGACTGTCCGAGAAGATTTGACTTTTGAAGAGCGACCGATGTTGATTGTGGATCGAAGAGAATAGGTTCTTAAGAACAAGGTTATCCCTCTCGTACCTATTTCTTTGGGAAATCGCTCATTTGGAGAATCAACTTGGGAACGAGAAGTTGAGATCCGGCAGAAGTTTCCACATCTATTCTTGTAGTTTCTTGATTGTTTATCTTTTCTTGTTCTTGGAATTTCGAGAACGAAATTCTTTTGTAGTTGAGTATAATATAACAACCTAGTTCATTTATACATATTCCAGTTCTAGTATTTTCTTATTGGTATTTTATTAATTTATCGTGTTTGGGTGCGAATGGTATTTTTTACATTTTACAGTGCATTCGGCCCAACCCGCTTACTTGAACCTGTTTGATTCTTATTTATAGATTATCTTGACTTGTTGCATGGACACGCGTATCTCATGATTGGTACATACTGGCATTTCATCTAGCATCGCATGTTTTACCATATAACATTTTAGATCACGTAAATAAATTAAATTGCATTTCATAGCCTGCGTGATACCCCTTAACCTCGTGGTAGCATCCGCGCATCTTGTTCTCGTCCCGTTCAGTGAACGGGCGTGTTTGGATGGCTACGCGCACGTTCGTGCATCCGTTCTTGGGAGTATGCATTTTCGTTACCAGAGCATTCATTTTGAAATTTGGAAGTCGGATATATTTTTCATATTTTAAATCTGAATTTTTAGACCCGACCCGGGCGTGTTTTGGGGTAAATTTGTATTTGCCAAAATCTCAAAACGTACTAATATTATATTAATATATTTCTAAACTATAATTATATATATATACTGTCTTATATTAATCATTATATTTTTTAAACAGAATATATCTTCTTAAACCAACTGATCTCTCTCTCTCTCCTGACACACTCTCTCTCTCTCTCTCTCTCTCGTGACTCTCTCTCTTTCTCTCTCTCCTCTACTTATAATTATTTTTTCTTTAACCCTTTATTTTACTGCTCACGTCCCCATCTTCTCCTCCTTCTTCTCCTTTTCATTTTTTCTTTTTCCCCGCGCTCAACCCATGCTTGCAACCCCGACCACCTCGCCTCGCCTCTACCCTTTCCTCACCCCCTCGTAGCCAACACCCTCGCCTCCAACCTTCTCATCTCTCTCTCCTCTCGAGCCCCACAACCCACTATAACCCTAACCCTAACCTAACCGCGTGCCCGCCGCTTCGCCTGCCTCACCGTCGACGACCGTATCCCATCACCTTCATCACCTCATTGCCGCCTCCTCACCCTCGTCATTACCTCCACCTCGTCTCCATCCCTCTCCTCTCTTCTCATTCACCTCCACCTTCGTTTACATTTCCTGCACCCATCCTCGCCTCAGCCTTCGCTGCTGCCGACCATCTCGTCGACCGTCCCTCGTCAACTCACCTCCACCTCTCCTCTTCTCTTTCCCTTCCTCTCCTCTTCTCTTTCCCTTCCTCCTCTCCTTTTTCCGATCCCGAAACCACCAACCCCAGGAACCCAGCACTCATCGTCGTGGTCGCACCAATCATCGCCTCCTCCTCCCTCGGCCATGCACATCCTTGCCTCCATCTCCAAAACCAAACACGGCCAACATCTTCCCTTCTCAGCACCGGCTCCATCTTCTTGTCGTCTTCTTCTCCTCTAACACCCGATACTACAACCACCGAGACACCCTCAACGAAAACCTAACAACAACCCCGACTCTAAACCCATTGCCGCCCTCGTCGTCTTCGATCGCCATGGCCGCCTGCTTCATCTCCCGTCGCCTCCTTATTTTTGAATTCGATTCTTACCTGCCGAGACCCATCACCGAGACCCACGTTATCTTTATCACCGCCTTCTTCTTCAACCTCTGTCGTCGCCACTGTCGCCTTGTTCTCCGCGCAACAGCAACAGCTGCAACAGCCACCTCGACGACACCAAGTCCTTGACTGCGACAGCAGTTCGACGCCGTTCCGGGCCATGAATCGAGACTCCAAGGTTTGGCCCAAGTTCGCGTGAACGAGATGATCGTTTTCGTGCCTCCGGATCTCCGTTCTGACAATGTTCAATTTTACACACGAGGTGTTCGATGAAATGCCCCAATGGAGATTTTCTGTCGTTTCTCACGTTCGTGCCGTATGCCGCGCATCCTTGATCCGATCGAGGCAAGTTTGCCTTGCTACATGCGACATTACATTTTATGCATATATTTTTAATAAGTATAATTATTGAATTTCAAACCATGCATCTATAGCACTTGTTTCACAGTTTTATAAGGACCATATGCATCCGTTCTTATCATTTCATATCTAGCATATGCAACTTATCTTGTCACATATCATAGTATAGTATATCGCATCAAATTGCATATAACTGTTCCCATTGTTTAATTGAACATCGTGCATTAACTAGTTATCATTTAAAGGTTATATGACATCCATCCGCATCCATATCGAATAGAATACATATAGCCGCATTCACAGATCTCCTTAATAACCCAATATTGTTTAGTAAAGTGTAATCTAATTAGTTTTGGAACTATCAAATGTAATCCTAATCGACAGTGTGCATCCATGTCTTTGACTTTCTATCTATGTGTATACCATTCATGCTAGTTCATTTCATTAGTACTACATACTTGTTTTGTGTACCCATGCTTAGTATAGTTTGATTTTGAGCACCCACGTGACATGTTGTGCACCCCTGACATGACTTGATAACACCTATTACTTGACACGACATGATACCGTGCACTTATTGACATGACATGATACCTATATACTACCTGACTTGACCTGATGTACCATGGCTTTACCTGTTACCTGATCTTGTTACTAATGCCAACGAACCTGATCTGTTGTCCCTACGGACATTTTCTGTTGTCTATCCAGACAAACTTGTACCTGCCCGATCCTGTGTTGGCATTAGCTCCAGATTATTTAATACCTGACTTGAACACACATAACTTGGGGGTATGAGGAAATCAATGATGAAACCTGACTTGTAACTCGACAGTTTGATACCTTTACTGATCAGTCTTACAGGCTAGGCCAGCCCCGGGGTGATGCTGCTAACATCACTCGTTATTACCTACTACCCTTTACTGCCTTGCGGCACGTCTCGGATTCAGCTGAGAGTCTTAGACCGTGATCCCGGGCACGCACGGGATACTATCTACCCTTTACTGCCTTGCGGCACGTCTTGGATTCAGCCCGAGAGTCTTAGGCCGTGATCCCGGGAACGCACGGGATACTATTGAGTTACATCGATGATTCATCAAATTGATTTCAAAAGACTTGAGAGTAGATAACCCGGTAGACCAGTTTAGCTTACTCACTACACTATGCCCTCACTGTCCTCATTATATTACCGTTTTTACTATTCATGCACATACCTGTATGTCTTATTACCTCTGTTTATTTTATTGCTTGATATTATGACGCACTGACATCTGGGTTTTGCATGGCCCAGATTCTCTACCTTTGTTGCAGACTGATCAGGAGTACTGCCGATGTTAGACCGAGCGGTGATGATCCTGTTGGTATCCAGTTTTACTTTCCAGGTGTTTTATTTATTGGATCTTTTGCTTCCGTATATCGCATTTATTTCTTGACTCGTTTATTCTGGCTTATGGACATGTACTAGATAGTTTAGTTTACTTTCCTGATGTTGATATCTCTACAGCCGTAATGTAACTGTGGAAGGATTTTTCCTATCCACAGGTAGCATGGTTGGTTATGTCACGTGCTTATCTTAGCGTACTCTGGGAAGCAGGGCGTGACACTAACGGAGAGTCGGATCCCCACAATCAATAAACCCCGGCCTACCCTAGACAGGGGAAATCTGTAATGCACCTGACAAGCGCGTGCATTCCCATCTCGATAGGGTGACGAAAAACACCCTAATGATTCCGGCACGCCCGGTGGGACCTTCTCTCTCTTCCCATATTTCGAGTCAAGCATTCATGCGAGCTCAATTAATATATATTGATTGTTTGTACTAAAATTCTATTTCTTTGCGCAGATTAACAATTTTCGATCTCAATTTTCGGATGCAACAATGATGTCTCCAAAAAAAAGCTCAACTCTCAAGACAACTCCCATCTCCTACACAATGAAGATGGACGCCAGGACGGTCCTCCTGGCTAGTCTCGGGCGACAGTGGGAGGAGCTGCTGCTAAAGTTCGACTTTATTCTGCTCATGCCAGCTAACACCATCATAGCTCCTCAAGCTCCGGTAACAGACAAATCGCGGCCTCGAAAGGCAGGAAGCCAAATGTGGTGGTTTCGATGGCGCCCCAACCCAAACGCAAGTCGTTATTCGAACTGCTCTCCTTTGCCCCAGCTAAGGGCAAAGCCGTCGGAACGAAAGAAGTCGCCAAACATCGTGGGCAAGCTCAGGCGATGCCTTCGACGAGTGCGCAACCGGATATCTTTTCAAGGCTTTCAGGGTTATGCCTCTGGGAAAACGAGGTTTATTTTAATTAGGTTCATGCGAAAGCACACGGGGAATCTGCTTCAAAGTACCGACACTGGCCTGGCCGAAAGATTGGCGAACTTATAGGGTGTAATTAATCTCGGCTAGTCTTACTTTTTAGGGTTTGAAGGAAGATTTGATAAAACCAGTGGGAGCCATCCTGATTAGATAAGATAATAATCAATCTAATTTTGCAAGAGCATACGCTAAAGTGTTTTCTTCTCTCTCTCTCCAGGTAGCGACCATGTCACGCCTTAATCAAGATAATAATATTGATGTATTGACAGAACCCGCTTGTTATTCTAGGCTAGGGAACGCTGGTTCCACTCTATCTTATAATTGTTATAAGTCTGAGCAGAAAATAGGGGAATATCAGGATTCCTTCGCGACCCAAACGAGAAAAGTGCATGTTGATGCATCTTCTTCGAGTGTATTCGTTACCGAGAACTGTTTCTCAGTACACTCTACGTCCTAGGTATTAGATACCGGATCAGGATCCCACATATTTAATATGTTACATGGGCTAAAGAAAGGTAGAGAACTGGGAAAAGGTGATCATTCTCTAAAGGTAGGGTATGGTGCAAATGTTGCAGCCAAAGCAGTTGGTGAATATCACCTTGTATTACCAAATGAGAATACATTGATCTTGAACAACTGTTATTATGTACCCTCTATGATATGCAATTTAATATCAATTTCTTTATTAGATAAAGAAATATATAACTTTGTAGTAGAGAATAATGTTATGAACATTTTCCTAAATCAAGTGTTGATTGGGTTTGGTACATTAAGTAACGGTTTATACGTTCTAAATCAAACCACAGTTCTTACCGTACAAAACACACACACAAGAGAAAGAGTTCAGAAATGAATGAATCTTTCTTGTGGCATTGTAGACTAGGTCATATCAATACGACACGACTAGCTAAGTTACATAAAAATGGATATTTGAATCAGTTTGAATTTACATCTTATGAAACTTACCAGTCATGTCCCAAATGCAAAATGACAAAAACTCCGTTTACTGGACACGGAGAAAGAGCTACTGAACTCTTAGGAATGATACATAGTGATTTATGCGGCCCTATGTCTACACATGCCAGGATTGGTTCTTCGTACTTCATTACATTCATCGATGATCTCTCAAAATTCGGACATGTATTCCTGTTGAAACATAAGTCTGAAGCTTTTTGAGATATTCAAGGAATATAAGTACAAAGTGGAGAACCAAACGGGTAAAAGTATTAAAATCCTTCGATCTGATCGGGAGGAGAATACTTAAGCATGGAGTTTCTAGATTATTTAAAAGAGAATGAGATTCTCTCTCAGCTTACTCATCCGTATACACCACAACACAACGGTGTGTCGGAGCAGAGGAATCTCATCCTATTAGATATGGTGCGTTCTATGATGAGTAACGCTGAGTTACCTGTTTCCTTTTAGGGTTATGCGCTTGAGAAGCTGCATAGCTATTGAATAGAGTTCCATCCAAATCAGTGCCTGTCACTCCATATGAGATATGGAATGGGAAGAGTCCATTTCTTAAACATGTTAAGATATGGGGTTGTCCGACCTATATTGAAAAGCAAAATCCGGACAAGCTCGAGGTAAGATCAGTAATGTATAAGTTTATTGGATATCCCGAATATTCGCGAGGGTATATCTTCTACCACACTGAGGAGCAAAAGGTGTTTTGTTTCTCAGCATGCCACCTTTTTAGAAAAGGAATTTCTTATGGAAGAAATTAGTGGTCATGAGGTAGAACTGGAAGAAGTTCTAGCTAGACAAACTAACGGCTGATGATTTGGTAGAACCGGAAGATTCAATAGTTCCTGACGAACCTCAACCTCTCCGCAGATCTAGTAGGGTTCCTTATCCGCCTGTGAGATACTACAGTTTTCTCAATGACGGTGGGAGCGAGGATTGCATCATGGAAGATGATGACCTAGCTAGTTTCGAGAAGGCCATCACAAATGGGGACTCTGTGAAATGGCTGGATGCTATGCGATCTGAGATGGAATTCATATACACCAACAAAGTATGGACTTTGGTAGTTGCACATGAAGGGGTAAAACCCATCGGGAGCAAGTGGATCTTGAGAAGATTCTTGGTGTAGATGGAAAAGTTAATACTTTCAAAGCTAGACTTGTTGCAAAAGGTTGTCGTCAATAACTAGGTATGGATTTGATGAAACATTTTCTCCAGTGGCCATGCTTAAGTCCATTCAGATCCTACTTTCCATTATTGCATACCATGACTACGAAATCTGGCAGATCGACGTCAAGATCGCTTTTCTAAATGGTGATTTAGAAGAGAGCGTGTAAATGACACTGCTAGAGGGCTTCGTAGACAGTGGGAGCAGCGAAAAGGTGTGCTAGAAAATACGGATTAAAGCAGGCATCGCGAAGTTGGAACATCTGTTTTGATATAGTAGTCAAAGAGTTTGACTTCATCAAAATGGTAGATGAACCTTGTATATACAAGAAGGTTGTAGAGAATAAGGTTGTCTTCCTCGTGTTGTACGTGTATGACATACTCTTGATAGGAAATGGTGTTCCTATGCTACACCCGGTCAAGTTCTACTTATCACTATGTTTCTCCATAAAGGATTTGGGTGATGCCTCTTACATCCTGGGGAGAAACACTGGACAGTAGTGAAGAACATTCTTAAGTACTTGAGAAGGACTAAAGAAATGTTCTTGGTGTATGGTAACGGTGAACTCCAAGTGGAGCCCTTTACCGATTCGAGCTTCCAGAGTGATAAGATCGACTGTAAGACAGTCGCGGGTTTTGTCTTTATCCTCAGTGGAGGGACGGTATGTTGAAAGAGTTCTAAGCTAGATACCGTGGCAGAATCAACGATAAAGGATGAATACATCGTTGCCAACGATGCTACCAAAGAGATTGTCTGGGTATAGATGTTCATGAGATAAACTTGGTTCCCACCATTGTGGTCACAATGGAGCTGTGGCTTTGGCCTAGGAACCCCAGTCCCATCAGTGATCTACACATATTCTTAGGCAGTATCACCTGATCAGGGAGATGGTGGATCTCCAGGAGATCGACGTCAGGAGAGTTGACAGAAGGAATAACACGGCGGATCCACTCACGAAGGCCATTCCCCAGATACAATTTGAGAGACTCTTCGGGATGTTGGGTATGAGATACTAAAACAACTGGCCTTAGTGCAAGTGGGAGATTGTTAGTTGTATGTATGCCCTAGAGGCCATTGTTGTACATGATTGTATATTATAATGGATGCTTGGACATATATAGAGAGAGGAATTTCTTGCTCGACATAATAGTATACTATCTGGTTGCTCTTTATCTTAACATGTAGACTTGTATTGTGATACTGTCTTGCTCTCACATGTTGGTAAAGCCCTTAGAATGTACTTGATTATCAGGACCATGATGCAGATCATACTAGTAGGTCCAGGGTAGTCCACAAGTTCATCTTTTAAATGTTCCTAGTCGTGGGTGTATCGAGATGGGGCATCGATATTCCAGAGTAGAATAGCGTATACGTTTCTTGACCCATTTGATGGGCGATGGATGATTCAACATCCATTGATGTTTGACATCAAATATTGTATACGGGTGCTCAGTAGAGACTGGGTGCACTGAACAGGACTCGCCGAGAACTCCTATATGGTATTATACCTATCGTCAGATAGCGGTTCTCTGGTGACACTGGTACATGTTAGTCTACAGACCCAAGATCGTCATAGAGTCTTGTGTGATTTCCACTGTGTTTTGATTTCCACCTTACCACGTTCAAGAGAGCATGCAGAACGGTGGTTTTTGTGTACAGTCCCGAGTCACATGGAGGCAATGAGCGATAGGAGGTGTTTCGTCTCTCCCGGTATTGGGGGTTGCTGTTGCGCTGTGGTCGATTGGCTATAACAGGAAGCTCCTGGCCAGGGATGATACTGAGATTTACTGATAAGTGTTATCAGTAGTTTCTCGACCCATTATGAGCCTCACATCGGCATGACTTATCAAGTTATTGGGGTCTGACATTTACCACCCCTAGACTAGATATGTGACATATCAGACGAAGAGACCGGACTGTACGGTAGTGTTACTTATTGGATTCACGAGAGTATGGACAATCTTACTTGTTGATCTTCTGATCGCTCAATACCCGGGTAGCCGTTACGTCCAGCTAGTATTGCTGACGGCTTGTGGGTGACTGATATGATCATCACCTACTGCCGGCGTATTGATGAGTCTTTAGAGTCCTACACAGAGGTTTCCTAGCTCATGCGAAATGAAGTAGGGCACATACGTGATATGTGGGGGGCCGAGATTAATACGTGTATGCGATGCCGTATTCCAATCTCACGATATAGGTTATATGTGATATAACCGGATTATTGAATTAAGTGTTGATTCAATGATATGTTATATATATATGTGATATGCATATAAATGATATTAGTCGGTTGTATGCGATACAGCCGGGTTATTAAATCAAGTGTTGATTTAATAATTTAATGTATAATTATATATATTTGATATATTAATATACATTAACTAATATTAGCTCACTTAAGAAAATGCTTTTCTCAAAATGCATACAAACATATATGTGATATATATCAATATATTTATTATGTGTCATGCTAGATGATACATTAGACTTGGGTGTATGAGACTCATGCCTAACTTAAGATAATTTTGGTGTTTAAATATTAAGGGAAAAAACAAAATTAGGTGGAAATTAGCATAGCTAAGAAGCTTGTGGAAGCATGGAGAAGTTTTGACTTAACTCCACTAATTTTGTCTTACTCTAGATATTTATTAACCAACCATTATCTTTAGCCATGGTTTAGTCTCTACATGAGTTGATATGAGATATTTTCTCACCCATGATTCAATACTTGATCACTTGAGATCATTTTCTTCATCTCCTTCCTTACTCTCTAGTTTTGAGTGAGTGAGAAAAAGAAAGAGAGAAATATTATTCTAAAGTAAGCAAAATTCCTACTTCACCAATTTATACCAAACTAGCCATTTAGTATAGGTTGTTTCTTCACTAGTTCATCAATTAGTGAAGATGTAGCTTGAGTTAGAGATTCTTCGACGTAGATCGTTTTCGGCCTTGAAATCCTTGAGCAAGCTTGTTCCTTTCGCCTAGTGGAGCCTAAAGAGAGTCCGGGAGACCACTACTTGGAGCAAAGAGACTACTACACGGAGTTTTAGAAGTGAAGGACCGGTCTACAAAGGTTGTATTCCTTGTTCACTTAAAGTAAAGTTGTTTACTTGCTTGGTTAAACCCTAATTCTCTAGTTAGATCCTTGGTTTGGATTGCTTTGCTCTCTAGATTTTTTAAAATTGCATACCCGATACCTTATAAAACCTAGTGAGAGTGCTAAGGAACCCAACAGTGGTATCAGAGCCAAGCTAGAGAATTATACGATGTGCTAGAACTAAGAAACCGAAACAACTCCGAAATCTGGAATCCGAAACCTTAGATTCTGTCGAATTTTTCAAGTCCTCTAAAATTTTTTTAAATAAGTGCAGAAAGCTAGTTATGACGTATCTAGAACACCAGAAAAATTTGAGGCAAAACACCAAAAGTTTGGCCGACCACATTGTCTAAAAAACCAGCCTCGCCTTTTTTCTGTAGCAAAAAATCTTGAAATTTTTGTGGTGTTATGATCTCTTGGTTTTAGGGTTTCAGGTTATTTTTGTTTTTGCCAAGATTGCATGTGATGTTATCTTTCTGTAGTGGCAATACGGAGTGTATCATAGTCGTATTTTAAAATCGTTTCGGGTTTCATATTGATATGTGATACAATATTTAGAACCCATAATAATTATTTTTTTGAAAACCAGTTAGTGTTCTGTAAATCTAGCGATTTAGTCTCTTTGGATCGGTTTCCAAAGGGTTTTGATTCGGATCAAAACTCTGTCGCAATCTCGTATAGTACGCGAACGTTCGCCGGGTAACACTACTAGATATCCATACCCCATAGCCCCGACCAAGTGAATGTAGGAGAACCCCGTTGCCAAAAGCATCCCCTCGGATGCTCGCGGCCACAGTGTTCCGCCTAAGTGCACTTCGTCGACGGCATCGGGAGTACGGCCATCTACTAATGTTTCCGACGAGTATTTGATAAAGTAGTCGGGAATCTTGTTGAATTACTCGACTAGGTTATTGAAAAGGTATTTTCAATATGAGACTAAAATGCAAGGTTTATATGTTAGGCATGAAATTCGGGGTATGAGATATTCTGGGTTTATGATGTCTAAGGATGTTACAGATTCTAATTGTTGTAGTTTTCACTTTATTTACTGCAACCGTAAGTGTAATATGTGGTGTATCGCCAGTTTCGTTGCTATACGTCAACGACAATTGGGATACGCATATTTACTTACGTTGATGACATGTGATGTTATGTGTTGCTGTGATATGTTATATTGGATCGTCGTGTTTGAATAGCCAGGGATTTTTGCGTGAGATGAGAGTTTTTCATTTTCATTCATGTAAAATCTTGTATATAATATTCTTTTATTGGGACACTTCCGGGTTGAGAATGATGTCACTATTGATGTATATTATTTACTTTTCCGTATTAGGATAGACCCAAAGTGGGAAGCACAAGTGACCGGGTTCTAGAGTCCAGTGGGAGGCCATCTCGAGGAGTCGAGACTGGGTCTCCTAACTCTAGAATTGGTAGGGTTGCTTGTCGCTCTTGTAGGGGTCTGGGTATGTGGGTTTGGCTATTCATCACGACCGTGGAATCCGTGTTTTTTACTAGCTTAATTTAAAACACGGACCTCCTAGTATATCCTGTAATGTTCTGTGATGAGATCATATAACTGCCTGAGACGAATGCTTAATATTATATATATGATATATAATAAACGTTGCTTATATTTTGCATCCGCACTAGTCATGCCTCCGCTCTGTCGTTAGTTATCTAACCTAACGGTGCATGATGGGACCCCGTGGCGAATGCGGATGGCATAAGCGTACGTTGTATAAGTATTTTCGTTTCTTTATCTGTGATACTTAGCAAGCATAAATGATAGGACTTCATTAATGAGATTAATGAAAAGGAAAGAAACCTAAAAATGTTGTAGAATCAAATTTTCAAAAAGGTAGCTCTCATTCTTGCTTTGCAGAGTGGTATTTTTATGAATATCCAGCACCTCATTCGATGGGGAAAGAGCCGAGATCCCTTCACCGGGAATGACCTCTTTAGCAAAAAGCTAGCAAATGCTACAACCCCCTCGGTTTGTTTTGAAAACTATTCGATTTTAAAAAGCGGAGCTTAAACTACTCCTTTTTCAAATCACTCGATTCTACAACAATATCAAGTTCATTACGCAAAAGGTTTTCTTAAAAACCTGTCGTAGCCCTCCGTCATTTTAGATAAGTACTATTTAGTATTTGTGCTACGTTTGTTGGCCTGCGTCAAGGCGTAGTGTGTAGTAGCTAATTAGTTATTATCTACTGCATATGATGCAATTGGATTTGGGTAGTCGTGCGACTTTGTTGGCCTGCGTCAAGGGTCGTGCTGGTGGGTTTAATTCAATCACGAAATGTACGGGTTGAACTTGACTAGCGGATTATGGTTTGTTGGCCTGCGTCAAGGTCATAAGACGCTAGGGGCAAAATATTATCGGGAATTTCAAGTGTTGAAATTTGCAATGAGATTGCATACCTTCTATGAGATAGTTGGATCCCAATACCCACTGCGAGTAAGAGTTACTCCTGAAAGAGTTTTGCACTTTACAATTAGCCGATCAAGTGGGTGACTAGAAAGGTGTCAACGGGGTTATGCCTCTGGGAAAACGAGGTTTATTTTAATTAGGTCTATGCGAAAGCACGGGGAATCTCCCTCAAAGTACCGACACTGTCCTGGCCGTAAGATTGGAGAACTTATAGGGTGTAATTAATCCTGGCTAGTCTTACCTTTTAGGGCTTGAAGGAAGATTTGACAAAAACAGTGGGAACCATCGCTGAGCATCCGATACCTGCTGATTCACCCCTAAATTGCGAGTTGCCGGACGAGCACGCGTTTGACACGATTGACGGGGAGAGAAGAGAAAGCGATACCTGATGGGAACTCTATTTCAACAGAGCATCTTCTATGAAGAAGTGACAACGCAACACCCCTATAATCAAATCGGGGGTAGGTCTTATCTTCGTGACTCCACAAGGAGGGATAATGCGCTTTGCCTTTTCCTTAACAGAGCCGAGGACAAACAATGAAACCGAATATGAGGCTTTGATAGCAGGGCTTGAGATCGCTGTCGACATGGGAATGGAAAATCTCCTCATATACGGAGACTCCCAACTGGTCGTTAGTCAAGTAAACGACGACTATCTGCAAACCAGAGTTGGTGAAGTACGGCGAGAGAGTGCAACAATTGCTGACTCAAATCCCTTCCTACGCCCTAGAGAGCATACCGCGCGCGGAGAATAGCAAAGCAGATGCGTTAGCCAAGCTCGCTAAAGAACTGGCACATGAAAACCTCGATGACGTGAGGATCGTTGTGCAAAGCCGTCGGGTTCTTGCGCCAGCGGAAATATCTCCGGAGTCGTCTGAAGAAAGGGAAGCGACCAAGGAGACAGCCCTACAAATAGAGGACCAAGAAAAGGCTAAGGATTGGAAAGAAGTCTTTATAGACTACTTCAAATCCCGTCGAGCACCTGAAGATGCATCCTCAAGGCACCGGCTCATGAAACGAGCTCTGTCTTTCGCCTTCGTCAATGATACTCTATATAAGAGATCATTAGACTCTCTATGGCTGAGATGCCTGGGGCTAGAAGAAGCAAGGAGAATCGTCCAAGAAACTCACGACGGACTCTGCGGTTCTCACCAAGCCGGGCCAAAGATGAAACTGAAGATCAAAATGATAGGCTACTATTGGCCCACGATGATTCAAGATTGCCTCGAATATGAGAAGCAGTGCCACTCGTGCCAGATTCATGGAGACTTCATACACCAGCATCCAAATCAGCTACACCCAACGGTGGTTAGCTGGCCATTCGAAATGTGGGGAATTGACATAATCGGACCCATTGAACCGGCATCATCCAGAGGACATCGGTTCATATTGGCGACAACCGATTACTTCTCTAAGTGGGCAGAAGCAGTAACGCTGAGAGAAATGAAGACGGAGAATATTCTCCATTTCTTCAAGACAAACGTCATCTATCGGTTCAGCACTCCATGACGGATTATCTCCGATAACGGGTCGGCCTACAGAAGTCACAAAATCAGTCGCTTCGCGCAACAGCATAATATAGACTGGAGATACTCTTCAGTCTATAATATCCGAGCTAACGGTCTGGCTGAGGCTTTCAACAAAACCTTGACGAAGATCATGAAGAAAACAGTGTCCAAAAATAAGAAGGACTGGCACGAGAGACTGCATGAAGCTCTCTGGGCTAACCGGACCATGTTCAAAACGGCCAAAAACACAACGCCGTATGTATTGGTATTCAACGCTGAAGCAGTGCTCCCCTTGGAAATAGAGCTACCCTCTCTACGAGTGGCAGTTCATCACGAGCCAACAGACGAAGAGAATGCTCATCTTCGGCTTGAGGAGCTTGACGCCCTTGATGAAACTCGTCTCATGGCGTAGCAAAACCTGGAAGCTTACAAAGCCAGGATGACGCGCTCGTACGAAAGATTGACTAGGCCGAGAGTATTTCGCCAAGACGAACTCGTGCTAGTCGTAAGAAGACCTATGATCCCCAATCGTGCCAAACGGGGGAAATTCGAGCCGAACTATGAGGGCCCGTACATCATAGACAAAGTCTATCAAGGTGGGGCTTATTTGCTCATGGATATGCATAGCGAAAGACCCGTCAGGACAATAAACAGCAGGTTCCTGAAGAAATACTACGCCTGACGAGTCACGGCCTAGGTCAACGATAGATGACGATGCATATGTCCTCTCTCTATCTTCCTAAGCCCAAAACCTTATAAGTAGTGTCCTGCGAAATCGTTGTCTCCAAAACGGCAACAATGGACCGAAACGTCCCTAAACTAACTACGGACCGAAACGCCCCTAAAATAACAACGGATCGAAATGTCCTAAAACTAACTACGGACCGAAACGTCCCTAAACTACTACGAACCGCAGCATCCTTAGGCTAACACGGCAAAAAAAAAGACGGTACGTACATAAGCGAAATGGGCATGGATGAAAACCCGAAAGGGCTCCGTGAGTAAAAACAGCAGGGCTACCGGCGAGTTTGTGAAAACCCGAAATGGCGCAATCTCGTTAAAAGACACTTGCAAGGTCCTCTCGACCTTATAAGGAGAAAATACCTGCGTGAGATCCTTATGACTCACAAAGGGAAGTAACACACTTAGGGATCCTCACGATTCTTAAGGAGAAAATACACTTATGAGATCCTCACGGCTCGTAAGGAGAATTCCCCCTATGAAACCCTCATGGCTCATAGGCTTCAAAAGCCTTAAGTTACAGGGATCTGAACTTGTTCTTAAGCCATCACATCTCCCATCGCTGCCCTACAAGTAGTTCAATATCGACCCTTGTATATAATCCATGGGAACGAATAAACATTTTCCCAACAGAGTCCCACCAGCAACAAGGGATATCCTCATATGGTGAACAACACTTGTAAGTCCCCTCAACTTATAAGGAGAAAACACTCTTATAAGATCCTTACGACTTACAAGAGAACACACACTTAAGAATCCTCACGATTCCTAAGGAGAAAACGCGCATGCGAGATCCTCACGACTCATAGGGATAAATACCTTTATGAGACCCTTACGGCTCATAAAGTCAAAAGCCTTAGTCAACAGGATCTTAATCCTGTTTACTAAGCCACCTTTGTTCGAACCGACAAAGGCAAATGATGATTCGCTCCTGGAATTATCCTAATTGTAGCGATGTTGATGCCTAAAATCGGTATCAGATCCCAAGTCCCTTACTCGCGGCAAAAATCCAGCGAGCCATAAATGCATATAAAATAGCCGAAATGATAAGGCAATTTACAACGAAATGAGCAAGTAAAATATATGCATTAAAAAACAGCCGAAATAATTGGGCAACTCATAATAAAAAGCAGCGAGTAAAAAGAAAAAAAATAGCTGAAATGATTGGGCACCGCGAAAAATATCCGAAATGATCGGGCAATCGCAAACTTCGCGATATAAAAGCTGAAATGATAGAGTATCGCGGAAAGAAATAAAAAAAATGAATGAAGGAATGAAACATTTTGCCCTACAGGCGGTCAATGTTGACCCTTGTATACAATCCACGAGCACAAATAAACGTCTCCCCCACCAAGTTCCACCAATAGCGTGAAAGTCCTCATTTGGTGAACAAACACTTGTAGGTCCTCTCGACTTACAAGGAAAAATGCTCTTATGAGATCCTTACGACTTATAAAAGACCATACACTTAAGAATCCTCACGATTCTCAAGGAGAAAACGCACTTACGAGATCCTCATGACTCATAAGGAGAAACGTCTTTATGGGACCCTTACGGCTCATGAAGTCAAAAGCCTAAGTCGACAGGATCTTAACCCTGCTTGGTAAGCCATCTTTGTTCGAACCGACAAAGACAAGTGATGATTCGCTACTGGCAACGTTCCAGTAGTAGCGATATTGATGCCTAAAGCGGTGAAAAATTCCAAGTCCACAAATGGCAAAAGATGATTCGCGCCCGGCACCATATTCCGGTACAGCAATGCTGAAGTCGAATCCAAATAATGACATCCTTGTCGTCAAGCAACGCTTAGACTCGGATACATGTCAAACCCTGACTTCCTTGTCATAAAGAAATGCTTCGACTTAGATACATGTCAACCCATGACCTCCCTGTCGTCAAGCAACGCTTCGACTTGGATACATGCCAACCCTTGACCTCATTGTCGTAAAGCAACGCTTCAACTTGGATACATGTCAAATCCTGACCTCCCTGTCGTCAAGCAACGCTTCGACTTGGATACATGTCAACCCCTGACCTCCTTGTCGTAAAGCAACGCTTCGACTTAGATACATGTCAACACTTGACCTCCTTGTCGTAAAGCAACGCTTCGACTTGGATACATGTCAACCCCTGACCTCCCTGTCATCAAGAAACGCTTCGACTTGGATACATGTCAACCCTTAACCTCCTTTTCGTAAAGCAACGCTTCGACTTGGATACATGTCAACCCCTGACCTCCCTGTCGTCAAGCAATACTTCGACTCGTATACATGTCAACCCCTGACCTCCCTATCGTCAAGCAATGCTTCGACTCGGATACATGTCAACCCGTGACTTCCTTGTTGTAAAGCAACGCTTCGACTCGGAAACATGTCAACCCCTGACTTCCTTGTCGTAAAGCAACACTTCGACTCGGATACATGTCAACCCCTGACCTCCTTGTCATCAAGCAACGCTTCGACTCGGATACATGTCAATCCCTGGCCTCCTCGTCGTCAAGCAACGCTTCAACTCGGATACATGTCAATCCCTGGCCTCCTCGTCGTCAAGCAATGCTTCGACTCGGATACATGTTAAACCCTGGCCTCCTTGTCGTAAATCAACGCTTCGACTCGGATACATGTCAAACCGTTGACCTCCCGTCATCAAGTAACGCTTCGACTCGGATACATGTCAAACCCTGACCTCCTGGTCGTAAAGCAATGCTTCGACTCGGAAATAAGCCAACATACGAACCTATAAATTTTTTTTTAAAAAAGAGTTCTCTTATGAGATCCTTACGACCCTCACAAGAAAATGCACTTAGGAGTTCTCGCAACCCCTAAGTAGAAAGTGCACCTACGAGATCCTCTCGACTCATAGGGAGAAAAGTCTTTATGGGATCCTTACGGCTCATAAAGTTGAAAAGACTTAGGCGACAGATCTGAAACTATTTCCGAAGCCATCCCTGCCCTGCGAGAAAACCAAAATAAACTACATATAGACCACATCCACCAGAGCTACATGCAAGCATGAGATAAAAAAATATATTTGTCTTTTATTCATGAATTCAAAATGAATAAAAGATACATCTCATAAAAGAATCAAAATGAATACAAACTATTTTTATTCATAAGTGGATACAAAAAAATGATAATAAAGAAAATACAATAAAAAAGAAAAGTCTTTAAACCGGCGGGTGCCACAATAAGCTCCTCAATTCATCGCTCTTCCGCTGGGCCTCGGTTTCAAGCTTGGTTATTGCCACAAGACGGGTCTCCGCCTGTGACTGTTGGGTCTGACACGAGACGAACCGACTCTCGAGATCCCTTTCAATTGCCTTATGAGCTTCAACCATCTCATGGGTAAAGATGACAGCTTTGTCGAGTGCGACCACTTCAGTAATAGCTTCTTGAAGTACACGCCAGATTTCATATGCATGAGTGGTCTTGGTAGTGAGCTGAGCTTGAAGTTCCCCCAAAGCACTCGAGGCCAATTCCCTCTCTGAGAATTTCCGGTAAGCCTATTCTCACATGATTGTAGGTTTGCGGCGCATCGTTCAATCAGCCCCCGCAAGCTCGTCTTTGCGGTCACGACCTCTGAGGGAAGGCGTATGCACTCGAGACCATGTAAACAAACCTCCACTCAACGCCAATCCTCGATCCAAAATATGCACAAACTATTTTCTCTTTATGGCAACAAGGAAAGTCTTCGGTATGTACCCTATTAAGCATGCGTTCACGACTATATGCCTGTTTAAACGGAAATGGTATCTAAAACGCGCTGATATATGGACAACACGACGATAGTGTTCACGCTTAAAGGAAATTCCCAGGGGTCAAATATAAGCTCATGTACGCAGGTATGATGCACGTGCGAATATACCTCAAACAAAAAAATTTCAACAGAAAGCATTCAGCAATTAATAATAAGAGAAATACATTGATCTAAATACACTACTCTATAGGAAAAAGATCACCAAATATGGGATCAGACATACAAGGGTTAACAAAACAAAATACAAAATTCTCCAGCTCCCTCTCTGCCTTCTCCAACATGTCGAAGCGACGGTTTTCGCGAGGAGTTGCTCCCCACCGATTAGCGCCATGCTCATCAGTAAAAGCGGACATGACAGCCCGCCGGGCTATTATCTGACCCAGTGGATGAATCGAGCGATCCTTCAGAGCCCGGGTAATCAAGCATGCCTCGTAGAAACACTCGATCTTGTCCTTTGCCGCATCGAGGATCGCCGGAGTCATCTCTGTCGGATGAGGAGGGATGTCGGCAAGCACGGACAAAAAGACCGTTCGTAGCCAAACAGAACCCATAGGAAGGGGAGATGCCCTACGAGTTAGGAGTTCGTACATCACCGCGTCACATTCGGCATCGGTAAGAAGAGGATCCACTAGCCGCGCAGCAAAGCGAGGAATCATCTCCTCGACGGGTACCTTCCATGTTTGCCGAAGAGCGTGGGGGCGGTTGCAAGCCATAACCTTGGGTCTGTTTCTCAAAATAATCACCCTAAGGTCTAAATGGTTTTCTTTTTAGAAAAAAAAAGGGCACGGCTTCAGGTTATAAAGGGAAGCATTCAATACTATGCACAGAAAATGTTGTGCATGGTGGAACTATTCCTAAGGCCAAGAAAAAAGGAGAGAATTGGAAATGAAAAGAGGTGACTCATTGGAATTAGAGTAGGGAAACGAAACGACCTCATCAGCAGAGCCTCACGTGCATAATACTTGAGCACAAGCCTTGATCCTTATTGGAAATTAAAATTACACCGCACATACATAACACATGAGTAGGCGCTAATGCAGGATTGAAATCCTCAACAGCGCCTCATGCGCCAAACACATGAGCACCAACAACAGTGTGACAAACTTTATAAAGAACGCATGTAAACATAAAAAAGGGGGAAGGAAAATTTTGTCATTCATACTCCGAAAATTCATACAAAAATAAAAGAAAATGTTTATAACAGTAAAACATTAAATCTGGAACACGGATTAAGAAATTCGAAAGTAAGACCGTCTAGAATGTTTTGGCCTCTCTGACCATTCTCGTGTGCATCCTCTCACGAATGCAAGCGTCAAGATCCTCACTAATGTCCTCCACCCTCTGATAAGCAGCGATTATTGTCGTCTGTTGGAAAATTTGATGCAAGATATTAGTGAGATTATCTCGCCGTTTCTTCGAGATCAGGCCCGACAGATACACTGAGTGCACCTTATCTTCGGCATCATCCAGTGCCTCAAGAGGCATGGCTTCGTAAAATCCAGGAAGTGTTCCCCAAATTGCTCTCACTATAATCTTCAAAAGAGCGGAGCGACGAGGAAGCAGTCGACCGTTGTGTTCATTGAAACGACTCATAATCTCAGCGCATTGGGCGTTTGTAAACTCCTGGTTTTGGCAACGGCCTTGTGCGCGAATGTCCTCATAAGAAATAATTTCATCAAGACTGTATAGATGAGCGGCCATAGTGTCTGAAAAGAGACATCAGTGAAAGATTAGTAATTAAGAAGACCCTCATTAAACAGATATTGGGATTCAAACAAATTCTTGGGAAAACAAGTTTTGTTAAGCACCCAACAAATTCAAATTTGTGCGAATAAGGGTAAAACCCTATGAAAAGATTTTCAAGAAAACCAGGGAATAAAATCCCCAAAGGGTCCTCCTGATCTTTCAGAACTAAGCTCTTCGCTTTAGGAATTAAATTCCTTTTATGTGATAGAATTAAATTCCAAGAACTCATAGAAAATATGAGAAACAAAATCCCATGAATCCTCAAAAAAAATCAGGGGAATGCTTGAGATATGGATGTTTACTGCTCAAAGATCACATCTTTAAGAGGAGAGCAAAGCTCTCATGATGGATTTAAAATCCAAAAATTTCTTATTCAAAAAGGAAAGTTTTCTGATATACAAAAGCTTTACCTAAAAAGAGTTTCTTTTGACAAGGTGTAATTCCGGAATTACAATGGCAGAGAACTAAGCTCTAAGGAAGAGAATTAAATTCTCAAAGAAAACGAAGAAGGAAGAAGATTAAGGAAA
The DNA here is from genome assembly GCA_030015575.1 of Agapanthus africanus. NCBI lineage: Eukaryota > Viridiplantae > Streptophyta > Magnoliopsida > Asparagales > Amaryllidaceae > Agapanthus > Agapanthus africanus. The sequence goes on from CM057337.1 coordinate 674,049,987, forward strand.
CAATGGCTGCGTAAGAAACTAAACCCTTGCATTTATAAGACGTGACAAGGGCGGTTCATCTTCCCGTTCCCCTAGACAATCCAACGGCTGTAAAATTGACAGTGTTGCACTCACGTGCAAACACATGAGAACAACGCTGTGGGGGCATTTGTTCCCTTGCGAATAAATAAATAAATAAATAAAGCAACAGGAAAAGGTCCCCAAACAGAGAATCACGTGCCCACACGTGATAGGCGCCACGCTTGACAAAACTAAGCTAAAACTGGGCCTCACGTGCAGACACGTGACCTCTATAGACAAAGTATATAGGCGGCTGAATAAAGCAAACAATTGGACAAAAGAACACTCACATGATAACACGTGACCACTTATGGTGTGCTTAATTTGGTGGGGTCACGTGCTACACGTGATAGACTCTTATGCCTTCTGAACCAATAGAAGTAAATTCTAATTAGGAGGGACCAAAAGCTTTATTTGGAAAGTATTTCCTTCGATCTTTCTAAACAAGAAAGATTACGCTCTGTAAACAGAGCACCGTTGGATTGAAGATCCAATGGTGATCAAAAATCACCAATTTACAGAAAAATTATGTGCAAGAAAATATCTTCCTAAACTTGGTAAGAACAACAAAAGAAATATCTTCTGTAAAACAGAAGTCCTCGGATTAAAAGTCCAACAGTGAATAAAATTCACCAAGTGATCTAAAAGATCATGTTGGTTGATTAGAAAATCAATTAAAATCTCTCAATGAGAGATTTTCTAAAACAAATTGATTCTTTTCTTTCCTCTATAAATAAGAGCAGAGATATACAGAGAAGGAGAGAGAAGTTTTCAAGTTCTCAGAAGACAGAAAGAGAGAGAAGGAACCGCTTCAAAAAACTTCAAGTTAAAACAAAAAGAAAAATCCGAGATAAGAGAAGGAGAAAAACACAGAGAATATCTTATCTTTTTTTCCCACCTCCATAAGAATTTAACTCTTCTAAAAAAAACTTAGTTCTTCCTTTGGTTAAGATCTGCAGAAGCAGATCTCCCTACAAGTTGAGAATTTAATTCTCATCGGGGAGATTTTGCCATGCAGATCCAAAACCTAGAGGGAAATCTAAGTTCAGACAATTTAATTCTCCCATAAGAGTATGTAGGAATTTAATTCCTCTGATGAAACAAGAGTTTAACCCTTCATATGAGAACTTAGTTCTCCCTTATGGTAAAAGATCTGTAGAAGCAGATCTCCTCACAAGTTAAAAATTTAGTTCTCATCGGGGAGATTCTGTCATACAGATCCCAAACCTAAGAGAAAAAAACTAAGTCTTAAGAATCCAATTCTCATAAAACAATAGGCTTGAAAGTCTTGAAACTCAGGATCTCCATGCACGTAAAAGGATTGACAACCAACATGATAACAGCCGATCGCGTGCTCCCACGTGAGCGCCTGTGATGAACAAAAGACAATAATCGAGATTGGCTCACATGATTACACGTGACCCCATAGTAGTGCTTAACACTTACAAAGCAAAAAAGGGAATAAATCGGAGGCAGTTCCCACCTTTGGGTCGCCTCACGTGATCTCACGTGACCCAACAACGCTTGCCGCTCAGAAAAGAACAAAAGAATAAACCCAAAGAAGCGGCGCTTCAAATTCTTGAAGTTTAACACTATTTCAAACACCTCACGTAGGAGCACGTGAGTGCTGAATAAATATGTTAGTTTGAACACTATGGAAGGCTAACATTACCCAGATTCAGACCAAATTTTCCAAGGACCATTAATTGAGCCCCTCATGCTCAGGGTCTCCAAAACTGATCTCAGTTCCAAAGACAGCTAATAAGCTCCCAACATATGATATCTAAACTGATGTTCATCCCATTTTCCTAAATTGGGACATTGGTTCAAGGGTACATCTCTTCATACCTCTGATACATGTCGTTGTAATCCTTCAACATCTTCAGAGAGATGGAGGGTCCCAATAACCAATAACTTTTGGCGCATCACCAAACTGGTTAAACCAGAACCCCACAAACTATGACGTCTTTAAACCATACAGACTATGATGTCTTTAAACTTTATGGATTATGATGTCCTTAAACTCATGGACTATGATGTCCTTAAACTTTATGGACTATGAGGTCCTTAAACTCATAGACTATGATGTCTTTAAACTTTACAGACTATGATGTCTTTAAACTTGTTAGTGTATATGCCCTAGAGGCCATTACTGTATCATACTAGTGTGTATATTACTTAATGGAAGCTTGGGATATTCACAGTTGTATAGACAATCTTGCTCAAAATGGTAGTATGCTACTTGGTTTGTTTCTACTTTAATGCGTGCATGTGTTTCTTTTAGCATATCGCCTATACACATTAGTGGAGCCTTTAGGATCTTTGCTTGATTACCAGCGTTGTGATGACAGTCACACTAGTGGGGGCTGGGTAATCTACAAGCACATCCTTATACAGGTCCCTGGTCGTAGGATTATCGAGACAGGGCATCGATACTCCAGAGTAGACTAGTGTATACGCTTCTCATCCCAGGAGGGGAGATGGTCTGTCCCACAGCTATCAGTACGTCGTACTGGAGATAGTATGCAGGTGCTCGTTAGGTTACGAGTACACTGGCCAGGACTCGCAGGGAACTGTTGGTTTGGTATTATACCTATCGTCAGTTATCAGTTTCCAGGTGACATGAGTACAACATAGTCCGTTGACTTGACACTGTCACTTCGCCTCGAGTGTGTTCCCACTGTTCTTAGATTACTACCCTACCACGGCTCAAATGAGTCGTGCAAACAGGTAGTAGTTGGGTGCATTCCCGAAGCACTTGAAGGCAGTGACGGTTAGACAGGATTCGTCTCTCCCGGTATTGGGGGTTGATATCGCGCTGTGTCTAGGAGAGCCATTACACATAGTCGTCCCTGGCCAGGGCAAGCGGGAATCACTGGTAGTGTTTCTAGTAGTTTCTCAGGGTGTTCTGGGCTACACTCGGGCATGACTTGTACCGCTATTAGGGGACTGACATTTACCGCCCCCTAGGCCCGATATGCGATACTCTCAGACAAACAGACCGGACTGTACGGAGACTGTCACATTCAGGCTCAGTAGGAGTTCGGATGGGTTCACCTCATCAGTCTTCTTATCGGCATCTACCTGGGGACCGTTATGTACAGCTAGTACCGCTTGCAGCCTTTGGTTAAACCCACTGCCAGCGTAGTGTCGAGTCTTTAGAGTCCCACACAGAAGGCTATTCGCCTTTGGGCAAAACAGAGTAGAGCTCGCATGGTTTTGCGACAGGGTTCGTTCACATCCGCGCACTTGTACACGTTTGGTGTCCGGGCAGTCATTACTAGAGGGCTTTGGATTAAGCCAGATCCTAGTATATGTTTTGGGATTGGTTTTATCTCATTGTATTCGTGTTCCTCGGAACACGGATGCGGGTGTGTATGCACAGTTGACAGAGGCAGAGGCAGAGAATTCTCATTAGGGTTGTTGACCGTTGACTTTTTCTAAACCCTAATGAGAATGAGGATTATGATTAATAATATTAATTAAGGATTATTGTGCCATGGTTGAGTTGAACTTTTGACTTTTGTTGACTTTTTGACTTTGTTGACCAAAGTGGACTTGTTGACCATCATCATTTGTTTTCAAAAATTCATCTTGTTCTTCGCAAAATGCATTTAATGAATGAAATGATAATGGTCATTCATAACTAACCATCACACCTTTTCTTAATTATTATTATTATCATAATTCCTAATATGAGAGATATGGTTGTAAAATTGTATCATTCTTACTTGCTCATCCTCTCTCACCCAAAGCTCACCCTCTTCCTCTCAAAGCTCTCATGTCTCATGTGTTGAGAAGCATAAGCTATTGAGATAAAACACTCAAAACTCTTCTCTACTCACTCTAGAGTTCTAGGTCTAGCAAGCCAAGCACTTTAGTTGCCTCTCGGTTGAGGTAGGAGCTCAAGGTAGAGGTTTTCGGGTGGATCCTTCTTCGACAACAAGAAGACTACGAGGTGGAGCCGTTCCAACCACTCCAAGGAGCAAGAAGAGAATGATTTCAAGATCTAGGTATAACCCTCTAACATAGTAGTTAAACTTCTAGTTAGTGTGCTAGGTTTTTGTTTAGCAAAGATCCTCCTTTCTAGTCCATGTTACCTTGCTATAAAATCGTTTTTTTACCGTTTCCGCATCCCCGTAAGAACCGGGACGGGTAACATGGACTTACAGTGGTATCAGAGCCTAGCTAAACAACAACTAGCATGTTAGCAAAGTATTTAGAATTTCGATCCGAGAAAAAATCGCTAAACACGTTCGAAAACATAACTTTCTGCCGATTTTTAAACTGCTCAAAAAATAATTCCACACATCTTAAAAATCGGCTCAGGGTTTTATAGGAACACACAGCAAAAACGAGCCACTGACTCGGTCAACGCGCCGTGGAACCGTGGCAAGAACATGCTTCTTGCCGCGGATCCGCGGCCGAGTTGACTCGGCCGCGACTCGTCTTTGCTGCAGTTTCATTGTTGTTTTGTTTTGGGATTTTTAGGATAATTTGTTTCTGCCCAGAATTTCCAGAGGACAAAGTTGTGTTTGGGGTAGTTGCAAATCCGTATTTTGATCGAAGTTCTGTAGACTTTAGCTAATGGGTTATATCTGTGATGTGATATATGCACTGAACGTCAACTAATCGCTATACGACGATTAGTGGGGGTTGTGCATATCTGTGATCTGTAATGTTGATGGATTGTGTATATGAACTCGTTGGATTGTCGCGGATGAATAGCCGGGGTTGTGAGATGAGAGTTTTCTTTATCTTTCATTTGATATAATATGTAAATTGATATAATATTATTTTTATGGCCGCACATCCGGGATGAGGTTGTAGCCGCCATTGTATATTATTTCTTTTACTGTTTTTGCTCCTAGGATAGACCCAAGATGGGGTGCACAAACTACCGGGTACCTCAAAATGCCGAGTGGCCTACTCACATTGTTGAGGGAGGTTGCTTCATTTCGGGTACTTGGTGGGTAGTTTGCCGCACCCGTAGGGGTCTAGGGTGGGGTTTGGCTATTCATCGCGACCGTGTAATCCGTTTTTCGTTACAGGCTCGAACGAAACGCGAATTCCTAGTATATCCAATGTGTTCATCTGTGATCTGGAATGACTATTATTGCATCTGACGAATGTATATATCTATATATGATATCTAGTAGACGTTGCTTATGTTTTGCATCCGCACTAGTCCAGCCCCCGCTCTGTCGTTAGTTAAGTAACCTAACGGGTGATGACGGGGCCCCGTGGCGAATGCGAATGGCATAAGCGTACGCCATATTTTCGTTGTTTTCTGCAATGGTAGAATTAAATGATGGGACGCATTAAATTAATGCAAAAAAATAAACCAAAGTAAAAGTCGTTGGAACAATTTCAAAACCACTCGGTTTCTTTTCAAAACAACTTTTAAACACGGAGCTTAAACCACTCCTTTTAAAAGCTGTCACGTTCCATCGATTATATCAAGTTCACTACGTTCACAGTTTCGCCAAAACCATTCGTAGCCCTCCATCATTTCAGTTAAATATTCGGTAGTATTCAAGCTATGTATTTTGATCTACGCCAAGGCATAGTGATTGGTAGCTGCCGGATATTTATCTGTTGCATTGATAAATGCATTGGTTTGAGACAGTCGTACTGCCATTTTGGCCTACGTCAAGAGTATGTACGGGAGGGTTCAAATTAACCTGGTAAATGATGGGTAGAACTTGACATGTGACTTATGATATTTTAGCCTACGTCAAGGTCATAAGAGCATGGGGCAAAAATCTACATCGGGGGTTTCTAAAGAAACTGAAACTTGCTAGTGCTGCATACCATTTGGAGTGTGATGATTCTGGTAGGATTCCTTCAGTTTTATCACACGATGATATTTGGATCCCGATCCTACTGTGAGTATATGCTACTCCTCGGGAACTTTCTCACTTAACGATCAATGCTATAAACTAAGTAGGTGTCTAGAAAGGTGTTAGCGGGGATACGCCCACAGGAAAAAGAGGTTATTTAATTAAGGAACTTCGTGAAAGCGTTGAAAAACCTCCCTCGAAGTACCAACACTGGCCTGGCTGAACGGTTAAGCAAGTATTGTACGGTAAGATTGATCCCGACTAATTCTTCTTTTTTAGTTTGAGGAAGGATTCGAGAAACAGTGGGAGACATCCTGTTTAGACAAACTAAAAACCACTCTAAACTTGCAAGAGCATCATGCTAAAGTATTTCTTCTCTCTCCTAATTGCAGCGACCAAACATCATGACCGAACTTAAGTTACTACTAAAAAAAATATACCGACAGGGCCAAACTACAAAGATTGGCTCAGGAATGTCAAAATGGCAATCACTTATGACAAGTTGGGGTATCTCCTTACCACCAAAGCTCCCCCTGTCCCAGGACCTCAATCCAGCATCGCGATTAAGGAAATCCGTAAGACCTGGGAGATTGATTGCGCGAGGGCCAAGTGCATCGTGCTTGCCTCTATGGACAATGAACATCAGAGGAGGCACGAGGATATGGACCTAGAATCCATATTTCTTCATTCAAAAGATCTATATGGAGAGCAATCCCGTATCGCCAGATACGAAGTCTCGAAAAAGTCATTTTCGGCGAGATTGGTCGTCGGATCACCTGTAGCGGAACACGTGCTTCAGATGATTGTCTACATTGAAGAGCTCGCGGACCTTAGGACCACGTTAGAGAACGAGCTCTATACTGACTTGATTCTCCAGTCCCTTCCTTCCACTTACGCCCAGTTTATCCTGAACTTCAACATGCAAGGAAATGAAGTTGAACTTCCCGAACTCCTTAACATGTTGAGGAGTGCAGAGGGCACCGTGAAGAAAGTAAGGGAAACACCCGCTTTGTCTGTTGGAGGACCTTCTTCTTCTAGGTCCAAGGCGAAAGCCAGAGGAAAGAAGAAGAAAGCCCCCACCAAACCAAGGGGCGATATTAGTAAAGTGGAAGCCTAGGGAAAGGCAAAAATGGAAAAGGTAGCGGGAAAGCTTGTGGGAAAGGAAGAATACTTTTATTGTCACAAGAGTGGACACTGGAAGAAAGATTGCAGGGCTTGGAAGGCCAGAAACCAGGACCCGAAGCAAGTTGTGGCTTCGGCTTCAGGTGTGTATGTTATTGAAAACTGTCTATCAATAAACTCTACTTCCTGGGTATTGGATACCGGATCAGGATCTTATATCTGTAATTCTTTGCAGGCACTGAGAAAGCGTAGGGTTTTGAAGGCAGGTGATATGACCCTCAAAGTTGCAAACGGAGCTGGCATGGATGCTGAGTTCGTGGGGGACTATCACTTGGGATTGTCAGATGGACATGTTTTGGTTTTACGTGATTGTTATTTTGTACCCAGTGCGACTTGTAATATCATATCTGTATCTTTAATGTCTAAAGAAGGTTATGATTTTGCATTTGTAAGCAATGTTGTAAACATTCACCTTAATCATGTTCTGATTGGGTCGGGTACATTAAGCAATGGTATATACGTATTGAACCAACCACAGATTTTCAATGTCCATAATACACACAAAAGAAAGTCTCCAGAAATAAATCATGCTTTCTTATGGCATTGTAGATTGGGTCACATCAATGAGAGAAGGTTGACGAAGTTACATAAAGAAGGATATTTGGATCCGTTCGAATATCAATCATATGCAACCTGTCAATCCTGTCTCAAAGGAAAGATGACAAAGACTCCCTTTACTGAACATGGAGTAAGAGCGAGCGAGCTCTTGGGACTCGTACACAGCGATGTATGCGGTCCAATGTCTACACATGCGCGAAGTGGTTTTTCTTACTTCATTACTTTTACGGATGATTTTTCAAGATTCGGGCATGTCTTCTTAATGAAGCATAAATCTGAAGCCTTTGAAAAATTCCAGGAATACAATAATGAAATAGAAAAACAAACAGGCAAAAGTATCAAGACACTGAGATCGAGGTGGTGAATACTTGAGTGCCGAGTTCCTGGATTACCTAAAAGAGAATGGAATTCTCACTCAGCTTACTCCTCCATACACCCCACAACATAATGGTGTATCGGAGAGACGGAACCGAACCCTAATGGATATGGTACGTTCCATGATGAGTAACGCTAAGTTACTGCGATCATTCTGGAGATATTCACTAGAATCAGCTGCATATCTTTTGAACCGAGTTCCAACTAAGACTGTGCTGTTAGTTATATGTATGCCCTAGAGGCCATTACTGTACATAGGATGTATATTGTAGTGGATGCCGGGACATATATAGGGAGGACTTTCTTGCTCGACATGATAGCATGCAATCTGGTTACTCTTTACCTTAACGTGTATACTGATTGTCTCTCTGTTACATGTTGGCAAAGCCCTTAGGATGTGTACTTGACTACCTGGACTATGATGCGGATCATACTAGTGGGGACATGGTAGTCCATAAGTACATCCTTCAAGGTCCCTAGTCGTGGGTATATCGAGACGGGGCATCGATATACCAGAGTAGACTAGCGTATACCTTCTCGACCTATACAGATGGGCGATGGATGATCCCATATCCATTGGTGTTTGACATCAGAGATGATATACGGGTGCTCAGTGGAGACTGGGTACACTGGACGGACTCGCCGAGAACTCCCAGATGGTATTATACCTTACGTCAGATGGCAGTTCTCTGGTGATACTGGTACAGGTTAGTCTGTAGACCCGAGATCGTCATAGAGTCTTGTGTGATTCCCACTGTGCTTTGATTTCCACCTTACCACGTCCAAGAGGGCGTGCAAAACGGTGGCTTTTGGGTACAGTCCCGAATCACATGGAGGCAATGAGCGATAGGAGGGGATTCGTCTTTCCCGGTATAGGGAGTTGATGTTGCGCTGTGTTCGATTAGCTATAACCGGAAATCTCTGGCCAGGGTTGCTGAGATTTACTGGTAAGTGTTATCAGTAGTATCTCGAACTGTTATAGACCTCATATCGACACGACTTATCGAGCTACTGGGTCTGACGTTTACCACCCTAGGCGAGATATGCGACATATCAGATGAACAGACCGGACTGTACGGTAAGTGTTTCTGGCTGGATTCACAGGAGTGTGAGCGGGCTTGCTCGTCGATCTTCTGATCACTCAATACCCGGGTGGCCGTTACGTTTAGCAGACCACTTGCGGCTTGAGCCAGGAAGTTTTTCTCACTTGCGGGTGGCCGTTATATATTTGATATATTACTTTACATTAACTAATATTGGTTCACTTAAAATGTTTTTCTCACTTGTTTGTGCACATTGTATATGTGATATATTTTTGTGCACAAGTTTGTATCATGTTTGATGATACATGCAAACTTGGGTGTGTGTATGCTTTAAACCTTGATTAGGTTAATGGTTAGGGTTTGATTTACCTTATTTATTTATTTACTTATTTATTTTGGCAAGAATAAAATGGTGGCTATATTTGTTTCATTCTTGAAACTTCATGAAGCTTTGAAAGCTTTGACCATTTTGTCTTTTGCCTTAACCCTAACCATTTAGCTAAACCCTAGTTCATTCTCTACATGAGTTAGCCTCACCCATGGTTGCATTATGATAGATATCACTTGTATTTTCTTTTTGGGAGAATTCTTTTTCATTTCTTTTCGGGAGAATTCTTTTTCATTTCTTTTCTTCTTCATCTTCTTCTTCTTCAAGTGAAGAAGAAAGAAAACCTTTGCTAGAAAATTCTAAGTGATGAAATCAAGTGAGAAATCCAAATCAAAAGTGAACCCACTTCCTATTTCTTCATCCTCTACCACTTGCCATGTAGTAGAGTGTGTTATCTTCACAAGTTTCATGACCTAGTGAAGGTGGAGCTTGAGTTTGAGTCGCCTCGACGTAGATCATCTTCGGCATCGAAGTCAACGACCTAGCCCGCCCATTTCTCCGATGAAATCGACGCAGGGGTCCGGGATTCCGATGATCGCAGCGGAGGGACATCAACATGGAGCTAGAGAAGTGGAGGACCGGATCTACAAAGGTTGTATTTCCCTTCCCTTAGCAGTAAAGTTGTTTACTACTTGCATGTTTCGCCTAATCTCTAGTTAACGATCTATATTAGGGTTTCTCGGCACCGGAAATTTTTGAAATTGGCATGGTTGATGTCTTGTGAGACCTCATTAGTGCCTAGGAACCCTACAGTGGTATCAGAGCCTAGCTAGAGCCTTAGGCGATGTGTAGACGAAGTTAGAAACCCGAACGAACCCGAAACCCTAATCCGAAAACCTTCTCTGTACATTTTTTGAAATCGGGGATTTTTTAGAATTAAAAATATGCAGAAAAATCAGCAGGCTTTTCTAAGAATTACTGTGAAGCACGTGCGCCTGATTCCACTAAAGCGCGGCGGAACCGCGGCACGAGCATGGCTCGTGCGGCAGTTCCGCGGCCATCTAGTCATAATTGCTTTTGGAAATTGCACAGTAATTCCTATATTTTAGTGCTGTATTTTCTGGGAATTTTTAATATTTACTCAAGAGTTGAGTTTTCTGGGTTGTATTGGGGACTCGGTGTTTCGATCGGGATGTCTAATTTTGTCTATGTGTTTTCCGGATAATTTTAGAATATATTAAAAAGTTCGACCGGATATAAATACACACTTTTTCCCCTGCCGGGAAATTTCCAATTGTTGGATTTTTCCGTAGTTTAATGACGTTCTAAGTAGTGCAAGTAATGCGATGGTCCCTCTAGAAGACAACAAACCTTAACTCGATTATGTGACCGTCTTGAACTGCCCTTTGAACCTTAGGGTTTGGGGCAGTACGACGTGCCACATATGAGGCGTTGGCTTGACCCTTCTACAGCTGGACCGTTGGTACTGAGGCATGAAGTGAATGTTTTTGAACTTATTTCATGTATTGAGCCGTTTCGGGAAAACTTGGGTGTTTGATTGTTCGATCGGAAAGTTTAACATTTTCTATTTATCCGGAATGAGATACAATACTTGGAATCCACAAGTAGTTATGAGATAACTGAAATAGATGTTATAAACATAGCACTTTAGTCTCACTTGATCGGTTGCCACGGAATTTTGATGTGATCAAAAATCCGTCGCAATCACGTAACGTACGCGAATACTCGCCGGTAAACTTAATAGATAGCCATGCCCCATAGCCCCGACCAAGTGACTGTAGGAGAACCCCGTCGCCGAAAGTATCCGTTCGGGTGCTCGCGGCAGCGGTGTTCCGCCTAAGTTCACTTCGTCGACGGTATCGGGGGTGCGGCCGTCTACTAAAGTTTGTGACGAGCATTCGATCAGTTTTTCGGGAATTTTGTTGAATTGTCCGACTTGATATTGAAAAGTGTTTTCGGTAATGAGACTAAAATGCGGAGTTTATAATTGTTAGGCATATGATGTCTAAGGAATTCATTGGTTTAGGAATGCGATGTCTAAGGTGGTTGCGGATTCCAACTGTTGTAGTTTTACACCTTCTTTTCTGCGACCGTAAGTGTAATATGTGATATCGCCGGTTTTGTTGCTATATGTCAACGGCAATTGGGATACGCATATTTACTTACGTTGATAACATATGATGTTATGTGTTGCTGGATATGTTATATTGGATCGTCGTGTTTGAATAGCCGGGGTTTTTTTATGTGAGATGAGTGTTTTTCATTTTCATTCATATAAAAACTTGTATGTAATATTCTTTTATTGGGGCACTTCCAGGCTGCGGAAGTTGTCACCGTTGATGTATATTATTTACTTTTCCGCACTAGGATAGACCCAAGGAGGAGGGCACAAGTACCCGGGTTCTAGAGTCCATTGGGAGACCAACTCGAGGAGTCGAGTCCGGGTCTCCTAACTCTAGAATTGGTAGGGTTGCTTGCCGTTCTCGTAGGGGTCTAGGGGTGTGGGTTTGGCTATTCATCGCGACCGTGGAATCCGTGTTTTATACTGGCTCGTATTGAAAACACGGACGTCCTAGTGTATCCAATATTTCATATGTTTCTTCTGCTGCGATATCTGTGATGTGATCATTTGATATGTTCTGTGATAAATACTACATATAGTATATATGATATATTATATCGATGTTACTTATGTTTTACACCCGCGCTAGCCCTGCCCTGCTCTGCCGTTAGTAACCTAACCTAACGGTGCACGAGGGGACATCGAGGCGAATGCGGATGGCATAAGTGTACGTCGTATTTATCTATGATGTTTAGATGCTTAAATGATGGGACTTCATTAATGTGATTAATGAAAGAAAAGAAACCTAAGATGTTGTGAAATCGAATTTCAAAATAAAAACAGGTAGCTACAGTTCTTGCTTTGCATCGCGGTGTTCCTTATAGAACATCCTGCACCTTATTCGATGAGGAAAGGGCCGAGTTCCCTTCACCGGGAGTGACCCCTTTAGCAATAACTGGCAGATGCTACACACTCGGTTTGTCTTTTGATTGCTTCTATAGTTTCTGCTTTGCACAGTGATATATATGATATATCCCGCACCTCATTCGACGAGGAAAGGGCCGATGATCCCTTCACCGGGAGTGACCCCTTTAGCAAAACTAGAAAAGCCTCAGAAACACTCCATTTTAAATATCATTTGATTCTACAACGATATCAAGTTCATTACGCAATAGGTTTTCAGAAAAACCTGTCGTAGCCCTCCGTCATTTCAGATAAGTAGTAGTTAGTATTCGTGCTGCGTTTGTTGGCCTTTGTCAAGGCGTAGTGTGCGGTGGCTGACTAATGCTTATCTGCTTATGCATATGATGCAGATTGAGTTAGGGTAGTCGTGCGACCTTGTTGGCCTTTGTCAAGGGCCGTGCGGGTGGGTTTAATTCAATCAAGAAATGACGGGTTGAACTTGACTAGCATCCTATGGTTTGTTGGCCTTTGTCAAGGTCATAGGAGGTTAGGGGCAAAATTATCGGGAATTTCAAGTGTTGAAATTTGCAATGAAATTGCATACCTTCTATGAGATAGTTGGATCCCGATACCCACTGCGAGTAATTGTTACTCCTGGGAGAGTTTTACACATTACAATTAGCTGATCAAGTAGGTGTCTAGAAAGGTGTCAACGGGGTTACGCCTCTGGGAAAACGAGGTTTACATTAATTAGGTCCGTGCGAAAGCACGGGGCACCTCCCTCAAAGTACCGACACTGGCCTGGCTGAAAGATTGGCGAACTTGTAGCGTATAATTAATCCCGACTAGTCTTTCCTTTTAGGGTTTGAAGGAAGATTTGATAAAAACAGTGGGAGCCATCCTGATTAGATAAAATAATAACCAATCTGATCTTGCAAGAGCGCACGCAGAGTGTTTTCTTCTCTCTCTCTCTCCAGATAGCGACCATGTCACGCCTTAATCAAGATAATAATACGGATGAATTGACCGAACCCTCTTGTTATACCGAGCAGGGGAACATTGGTCCCGCTCCAACTTATAATTGTTATAAGACAGAGCAGGAAATTGGGGAATACCAGATTTCCCGTGCCGCCCAAACGAAGAAAGTGCATATTGATGCATCATCTTCGGGTGTGTTTATTACAGAGAACTGTTTCTCAGTATTTTTTACGTCCTGGGTATGTGATACCGGATCAGGATCCCGCATATGTAATTTGTTACATGGGTTACAGATAGGTAAAGGACTGAGAACGGGTGATAAGTTTCATGAGACAGAAAACGGGGCAAATGTTGCAGCCAAGTCTGTTGGTCACTGTCACCCTGTATTACCAATACATTGATTCTGAACAAATGCTATTAGATACCGAACCTGATATACAAAATCATATCAGTCTCTTTATTAGTAAAGAAAGGATATAATTTTGTATTGTTGGATAATGTTTTGAACATTTCCTATTTCAAAAGTTGATCGGTTCAGGCACGTTATCTAAAAGCATTAACGTTCTAAATCAAACTACAGTTCCTTGTATACAGAACACACAAAAGAGGAAGAGTTCAGAAATGAACGATTCCTTCTTGAGGCATTGTAGACTAGGTCATATCAATGCGACCCGACTGGCTGAAGTTACATTTAGATGCATGTTTAAAAGAGTTTGAATTTACATCTTGTGAAACTTGCCGGTCATGTCACAAAGATAAGATGACCACAGCTCTGTTTATTGGAAACAGAGAAAGAGTTGATGAACTCTTGGGATGATACATGTTGATGTATGTAAGGTCCCCTGTCTACATATGCCAGGACCGGTTCCTTGTACTTCGTTGCATTCTCTGATAATCTCTCAAGATTCAGACATATGGTCCTGTTGAAACACAAGTCCGAACCTTTTGAGATATTCACAGAATATAATCTAGAAGTAGAGAACCAATACGGGTATAAGTATTATGTCCTTTGATATGATCAGGGAGGAGAGTACTTGTGCATAGAATTCCTGGATTATTCTAAAGGAGAATGAGATTCTCTCTCAGTGTTACTCCTCCGTATACACCACAGCACAACGGTGTATCGGGATGGAGCAATCGCACCATATTGGATATGGTGTGCTCTATGATGAGTATTACTGAGTTACCTATTTCCTTTTGGGAGTTATGCACTTATGAAGTTGCATACCTATTGAATTGGGTTCGAATCAAATCAGTGCCTACCATTCCATATAAGATATGGTATGAGAAGAACCTATCTTTTAAGTAAGTTAAGATTTGGGGTTGTCCGGCCTATGTCAAAAGAAAAATCCGGACAAGATCAAGGCAAGGTCAGTTATGTAGAACTGGAAAGGTTCCAGCTGTAGGGTGTTTTTCGTCACCCCATTGAGATGGGAATACGTGCGCGCTTGTCAGGCGTACTACAGATTCCCCCTGCCTAGGGTAGGCGGGGGTTTAATAATTGTGGGGATCCGAATCTCCGGCAGCCGCGAACTAAGCTGCCGTTAATTACCCCCCGCCTTTGGGGCGAGGAAACCTCCGATTGACGGGCTAAACTGGTTATGCGAACTCAATGTGCAGTATACGTGTATTGTGTTTTGAAAGGGGGGTTTGGATATATCGGGAGCCACGCAGAGTTTTTTACGGGGGTCCCGCTACCCGGATAGCGGGCTGGGGGTCAAGGGGGCTAGCAGCCCCCTTGCGGGGTGCGGGGCAGCGCCCCGTTAGAAAATTTTTTCCTAACAGGGACAGTGTCGTGGAGTATGTGTGTGTATAAATATGTATACATATGTATATATATATGTATGTACATAAAACTAGGGGGAAAAGATATCCAAAGGATGCGTGGGGCAGCACCTTGGGCGCTGTGGGCCTAGGTGCTGTGCGTTCAGGCGCTAGAGTGCCATGTGTCGGCACGTAGGCGCTCTGCGCTTGAGTGCTGGGCACTTGAGCGCAAGTGCGCCACGTGTCAGCACGGGGGCGATTTGCGCTTGAGCGCAAGCGCGCCACGTGTCAGCACGGGGGCGATTTGCGCTTGAGCGCAAGCGCGCCACGTGTCGGCTTAGGGGCGACTTGCGCTCGGGCGCTTGCGCAGGACCGCAAGCGCTCCACGTGTCGGCACCGGGGCGACTTGCGCCTGAGCGCTTGCGCTTGAGCGCAAGCGCGCCACGTGTCGGCACGGGGGCGACTTGCGCTCGAGCGCTTGCGCTTGCGCTTGAGCGCAAGCGCTCCACGTGTCGGCACCGGGGCGACTTGCGCTCGAGCGCTTGCGCTTGAGCGCAAGCGCGCCACGTGTCGGCACGGGGGTGACTTGCGCTCGAGCGCTTGCGCTGGAGCGCAAGCGCGCCACGTGTCGGCACGCGGGCGCTCTTCGCTTGAGCGCCGGCGAGAAAAGGAGGCTTTTAGCCTAAGCAACAGAAGCTATGCTTCAAAAAGAAAATATTTGTTGTTTTATATATATGGAGTTAAACTCCTTGGATGTTTTGAAACTGATGAAGGGGGTTCTTCTTCTTCCTCCTGTTGTTTGGCCGGATCTTGAAGATCAAGAAGTAGGAGATTTTAAAAATCACTCCTTTTTGAGATCTGATGGAAGATCTGAGTTCCCCTTTGTGGGTTTTGTGGTGGAAAACTACTTAGTTTTGGAAAAGAAAGAGTAAAACTCTTGATTTAATTCAAAGAAATGAGAAGGTTTAGAACCTTGGAGAAGGAGCAGGAGGCACAAAGAACCCTTGTTTTGGGGGAATGAAAAAGTTGTCTTTTTTTTTATTCATCATGTTGCCTTTTATAGGCTTACATATTTACATATAGCCCCTTGGGCTTTACAAAAATGGCATTTTAGCCATCCCATGGCTCATGTGCTATTTCATTTTTGCACATAAGCCATGGGCTTACAAAATATTGGCTTTATGCCCATTTCGCATACATTCATGTATAAAAAATTACATAAAAATTATTTATTACATGATTTTTTATTTGGGATGGCGGAAGGCCGGACGCTTCGTGTTCGGGCTCGACCTGGGCATTGGCCCACTTGCTTGGGCTTGGGCCCACCTGGCTTGGGGTTGACCTTGACTTTGACTTTGTCAACCGGGGTGCAAATTTTGACTTCAACAAAGTGCCCCCCATCAATAAATGCACACTACATATGTGAGTCGTGTGCATGAAATTGATGGATCTTCTTTCATGTGGAGGCGACTTGCCTTCGTTCCCACTTTTTGGGATGCACCGCCCTTTTTACGACGTGGACGGTCGACGCTTGACGCGTCTCCGAGACGGAGTGTCCGTGGTAGACGTTTCCCTGGCCTGGAGCGATCCGGTTCCTGCTTTGTAGGAAGCCTGCACTGCCCTTTTTGCGACATGGACGGTCGACGCTCTGACCCGGAGCGATTTGGGTTCCCAATTTGCGGGAGCCTGCACTGCCCTTTTTGCGACATAGACGGTCGACGCTCTGTTACGAAGCGATTTGGGTTCCCAATTTGTGGGATCCTGCACTGCCCTTTTTGCGACATAGACGGTCGACGCTCTGATCCGGAGCGATTTGGGTTCCCAATTTGCGGGAGCCTGCACTGCCCTTTTTGCGACATAGACGGTCGACGCTCTGTTACGAAGCGATTTGGGTTCCCAATTTGCGGGAGCCTGCACTGCCCTTTTTGCGACATAGACGGTCGACGCTCTGATCCGGAGCGATTTGGGTTCCCAATTTGCGGGAGCCTGCACTGCCCTTTTTGCGACATAGACGGTCGACGCTCTGATCCGGAGCGATTTGGGTTTCCAATTTGCGGGAGCCTTCACTGCCCTTTTTGCGACATAGACGGTCGACGCTTTGACCCGGAGCGATTTGGGTTCCCAATTTGCGGGAGCCTGCACTGCCCTTTTTGCGACATAGACGGTCGACGCTCTGTTACGAAGCGATTTGGGTTCTCAATTTGCGGGAGCCTGCACTGCCCTTTTTGCGACATAGACGGTCAACGCTCTGATCGGGAGCGATTTGGGTTCCCAATTTGCGGGAGCCTGCACTGCCCTTTTTGCGACATAGACGGTCAACGCTCTGATCGGGAGCGATTTGGGTTCCCAATTTGCGGGAGCCTGCACTGCCCTTTTTGCGACATAGACGGTCGACGCTCTGTTACGAAGAGATTTGGGTTCCCAATTTGCGGGAGCCTGCACTGCCCTTTTTGCGACATAGACGGTCGACGCTCTGTTCCGGAGCGATTTGGTAGACGTGTCCCTGGCACGGAGTGTCGCTGGTCGACGTTTCCCCGAGACGGAGTGCCTGTTGTAGGACGTTTCCCCGAGACGGAGTGCCTGTTGTAGGACGTATCCCCGGGACGGAGTGCCTGTTGTAGGACGTATCCCCGAGACGGAGTGCCTGTTGTAGGACGTATCCCCGGGACGGAGTGCTTGTGGTAGGACGTTTCCCCGGGACGGAGTGCCTGTTGTAGGACGTATCCCCGGGACGGAGTGCCTGTTGTAGGACGTATCCCCGAGACGGAGTGCCTGTTGTAGGACGTATCCCCGAGACGGAGTGCCTGTTGTAGGACGTATCCCCGAGACGGAGTGCCTGTTGTAGGACGTATCCCCGGGACGGAGTGCCTGTTGTAGGACGTATCCCCGGGACGGAGTGTCTGTTGTCTGACGCAGAGGTCGATGTTGGAATTGGTTGGTTTGATTTGTTTGATTTGAGTTGACATCAGCATCGCTATACTGCAATATGGTACCAGGAGCGAATCATCATCTGTCTTTGAGAGGATTTGGGAATCGTTTTTTTTTGTCGGCATCTGCATTGCTGCACTGGAATAATGCCAGGAGCAACTCATCATTTTCCCCGGGAGGATTTGGATTTGTTTTTTTTGTTTGTCATCTGCATTGCTGCACTGGAATAATGCCAGGAGCAACTCATCATTTGCCCCGGAAGGATTTGGATTTGTTTTTTTTTTGTTTGGCATCTGCATTGCTGCACTGGAATAATGCCAGGAGCAACTCATCATTTGCCCCGGAAGGATTTGGATTTGTTTTTTTTTTGTTTGGCATCTGCATTGCTGCACTGGAATAATGCCAGGAGCAACTCATCATTTGCCGTTTTGGGGTATGGGATTTGGAATTTGGTTGGCGTCTGCATCGCTGCACTGGAATATGGTACCAGGAGCGACTCATCATTCGCCTCTTGGGGACTGGGGAGCGATGGCTTAGGAGACAGGTTTAGATCCCTATCGCCTAAGGCTTTTCAATTTTATGGGCCGTGAGGGTCCCATAAAGGTATTTTCTCCCTGCGAGTCGTAAGGATCCCGCAGGTGTATTTTCTCCTTAAGAGTCGTGAGGAATCCTAAGTGTGTTTTTCCTTGGTGAGTCGTAAGGATCTCACGAAGGTCCGTTCTCCTCATGTATCGTGAGGGCACATGAGTGGATCTTTCCAATGAAGCATAATTCCAAAGGCGGAGACCTGCCGCGTAACTGGTGGTTGCGGTGGGGGCATGGGCATGCTGAGAATTATTTGAGCCCGTGGATTGTATACGGTAGTCAATTTGGGGACTAAACGTAGGGCTGGAAGAATTTTGGGAAATTGGATTTTGGTTGGCGTCTGCATCGCTGCACTGGAATATGGTACCAGGAGCGACTCATCATTCACCGTTGTTTTTTTTTTTTTTTTGTTTTTGTTTTTTTTTGTTTTACCGCGATTGCTCTATCATTTCAGCTTTTCTTATCGCGAAGATCGCGATTGCCCTACCATTTCGGCTTTTATTCGCGGTTGCCCCATCATTTCGGCTTTATTTCATCTTTATTTTACTCGCTGATATTTATTGCGAGTTGCCCCATCATTTCGGCTTTTCTTTATTTTTCTTTTATTTACACATTTTTTTTTATTTACATTTTTTTTTTACATTCCCCAGTTTAACGACTTAGAGGTCGACTGTTCCCAGTTTAATGACATGGCGGTCCTCTTTGCTTATCCCAGCTCCTTGAACTTTGATCTTGGCGGAGCTGTGTTGATGACCTAGCTCTGTGGCTTGCCGACACATCCGAGGATTGTGAGGTTTTTCCCAGCTTATATTGGTCCTCTGCCTAATCTTTGAAAATATAGCAATCTTCGATGGTATGACCCACCACTCTATGATACGGGCAGTATATGGGATTGCCGGTCATGTTCATTTCCTGTGGCCTCTTTGGAACAGGCAGTTGCAGACCGTTGTTCAAGGCGTCCATGAATATTTTGCGGACTTCATCCCTCCTGAAGGAGTATACCTTCTTCTTTCTCTCCATTGGGGTAGGTGCCTTTACTGATGATGGTCCTCGAAGCCGATCGGTCTTTGGTTCGCCCTTTTCAGATAATGGCACATGTCTGGGAGGATTAGGTTCCCGAAAGGCTTCGGTCTCCATTTGCATGAAATCGGCGGTCGTAGCTTGACTGTTTGCTAACGCGCCTTTAGACAGTTCTATCTCTCCCGTCCTGTATTGCCTTTCGACCCAATCTTTGAAGACAAATCAGTCCTCAATGACCTATCACCCTGTGATAGGGGCAATATTCTGGGTCGTCGGTCATATTCGCTTCTTGCGGTCTCTTTGATTCCGGCAGTTGTAGACCGTTTCTTAGGGCGTCCCTGAATATCTTATGGAACTTTTCCCTCTTGAAGGAATAGACCTTTTCCAGCTTCTCTTTCAGAGGCGATTCCCCCCGGCGTATGTATCAGAGGGACTGGTGGCTGATTGCAGCCGTTTCTCGCGAAGGTGCTCCTCTTTTAGGTTTAAAGGGATATCAGTTGGCTGCTCCCGGGTACCAATCCCTGGCTCGTAAGCCAAAATTTGATTCTGCTGTAATTGCAACCGGGCGACTTGGGTCGCGAGATCTGCCACGGCGTTTGCCAGCTCGTCGACTTGGGAATAGACCTCTGCCATCTTCTCATCCCTGTCCTGAAATTGCCTTTGAAGCCATTGGAATAATGCTTGCTCTGTAGTTCCGGCTATGACAACCGGGTAATCTTTATTGCCTGAGCTCCATTCCGTAGGAACCACGGGCTCCTCTGGCTTATCGGCCTCAGCGGGCTCTTCATCATTTAGATCGAGCCGATGCTGGGTAGCGTCAACCGTATCATCACCATGGCTGTGAAGAAGAAGAGGGTTCGTTTCTTCATGTCCGGCCATGTAGACAGTGTGGATAACACATTCAGCCGTTCTTTCACCACTGGCAGCTGGTTTCGCGGAGCGGTCCGGGCTTTGGAAATTCATAAATTTTAACATGGCAAGAGCCCTAGCCCTTTTGTTGGCTCTATATCTGAGCCGCTTCTGCCTCAGCTTCTCTGCCTTAAGCGCTTGGCAGGCTTCTGCTCTTCGGGAAGCCGCCAAAGGCCGAGTGATGGGGAGACTTGAGAAGACACCCAATCGAGCAGTTGTCTGAGACACCGCCGGAGCTTGCTCGAGAGGCCTTGTTGTTTTGTTGGTGTTGACGTCCTTGCCCCCAGCTGGGGCCAAGGAAAGTCGTTCAGACACCGACTTGCGTTTGGGTTGGGGCATCCTCGAGACTACCACATTTGGCCTCCTGCATTTCGAGACCAGTTTGTCTGTTGCTGGAGCTTGAGGAGCTGGGATGGCGCCAATTGGTATGAACATAATAGAGCCGAATGGTAGCAGCGGTTCCTCCCATTGTCGCCCGAGACTGGCCGGAAAGATCGTCCTGGAGTCCATCTTCATCGTGTAGGAGACGGGAGTCGTGCAGAGAGCTGAGATCGTCCTTGGAGACATTGTTGGAGGGTGATTGCTTGAAGACCTGCATGAAAGAGCATTATTTTAGTATAAATACAGATATGTACATTGATTGAGTTCGCATGAACGCTTAACCCGAAATATGGGAGGAGAGATTGGTCCCACCGGGCGTGCCAGAATCTGTAGGGTGTTTTTCGTCACCCCATTGAGATAGGAATACGCGCGCGCTTGTCAGGCGTACTACAGATTCCCCTTGCCTAGGATAGGCGGGGGTTTAATGATTGTGGGGATCCGAATCTCCGGCAGCCGCGAACTAAGCTGCCGTTAATTACCCCCCGCCTTTGGGGCGAGGGAACCTCCGATTAACGGGTTAAACTGGTCATGCGAACTCAATGTGCAGTGTACGTGTATTGTGTTTTGAAAAGGGGGTTTGGATATATCGGGAGCCACGCAGAGTTTTTTACGGGGGTCCCGCTACCCGGATAGCGGGCTGGGGGTCAAGGGGGCTAGCAGCCCCCTTGCGGGGTGCGGGGCAGCGCCCCGTTAGAAATTTTTTTTCTAACAGGGACAGTGTCGTGGAGTATGTGTGTGTATAAATATGTATACATATGTATATATATATGTATGTACATAAAACTAGGGGGAAAAGACATCCAAAGGATGCGTGGGGCAGCACCTTGGGCGCTGTAGGCCTAGGTGCTGTGCGCTCAGGCGCTAGAGTGCCACGTGTCGGCACGTAGGCGCTCTGCGCTTGAGTGCTGGGCGCTTGAGCGCAAGTGCGCCACGTGTCAGCACGGGGGCGATTTGCGCTTGAGCGCTTGCACTTGAGCACAAGCGCGCCACGTGTCGGCATGGGGGCGACTTGCGCTCGGGCGCTTGCGCAGGAGCGCAAGCGCTCCACGTGTCGGCACCGGGGCGACTTGCGCCTGAGCGCTTGAACTTGAGCGCAAGCGTGCCACGTGTCGGCACAGGGGCGACTTGCGCTCGAGCACTTGCGCTTGAGCGCAAGCGCTCCACGTGTCGGCACCGGGGCGACTTGCGCTCGAGCGCAAGCGCGCCACTTATCGGCACGGGGCCGACTTGCGCTCGAGCGCTTGCGCTGGAGCGCAAGCACTCCACGTGTTGGCACCGGGGCGACTTGCGCTCGAGCGCTTGCGCTCGAGCGCAAGCGCGCCACGTGTCGGCACCGGGGCGACTTGCACTCGAGCGCTTGCGCTCGAGCGCAAGCGCGCCACGTGTCGGCACGCGGGCGCTCTGCGCTTGAGCGCCGGCGAGAAAAGGAGGCTTTTAGCCTAAGAAACAGAAGCTATGCTTCAAAAAGAAAATATTTGTTGTTTTATATATATGGAGTTAAACTCCTTGGATATTTTGAAGCTGATGAAGGGGGTTCTTCTTCTTCCTCCTGTTGTTTGGCCGGATCTTGAAGATCAAGAAGTAGGAGATTTTAAAAATCACTCCTTTTTGAGATCTGATGGAAGATCTGAATTCCCCTTTGTGGGTTTTGTGGTGGAAAACTACTTAGTTTTGGAAAAGAAAGAGTAAAACTCTTGATTTAATTCAAAGAAATGAGAAGGTTTAGAATCTTGGAGAAGGAGCAGGAGGCACAAAGAACCCTAGTTTTGGGGGAATGAAAAAGTTGCCTTTTTTTTTATTCATCATGTTGCCTTTTATAGGCTTACATATTTACATATAGCCCCTTGGGCTTTACAAAAATGGCATTTTAGCCATCCCATGGCTCATGTGCTATTTCATTTTTGCACATAAGCCATGGGCTTACAAAATATTGGCTTTATGCCCATTTCGCATACATTCATGTATAAAAAATTACATAAAAATTATTTATTACATGATTTTTTTATTGGGATGGTGGAAGGCCGGACGCTTCGTGTTCGGGCTCGACCTGGGCATTGGCCCACTTGCTTAGGCTTGGGCCCACCTGGCTTGGGGTTGACCTTGACTTTGACTTGGTCAACCGGGGTGCAAATTTTGACTTCAACTTCCAGCTATACAAACTAAAGCAGATGATTTGATAGAACCAAAGGATTCAGTAGATTCTAACAAATCTCAGCCTCTCCGCCGATCTAGTAGGGTTCCTCACCCACCTGAGAGATACTTCGGTTTCTCTATGACAGTGGGAGCGATGATTGCATCATGAGATGATGACCCAACTAGTTTCAAGCAGGCCATTGAGAGTAGGGACTCTGTAAGAATGGCTGGATGCTTTTTGATTTGAGATGGAATCCATGTACACCAACAAAGTATGGACTTTGGCTGCTATACCTGAAGGGTTAAATCCCCATCTGGAACAAGTATATCTTGAGAAGATTACTTGGTGTAGATGGAAAAGTTGAGACTTTCAAAGCTAGGCTTGTTAAAAGTTTGCATCATTGACCAGGCGTGGATTATGGTGAAACCTTTTTCGGTGGCTATGCTTAAGTCCATCCAGATCCTACTTGCCACGGCTACATACCATGACTACGATATCTGGTGGTTTGGTGTCATGACTGCTTTTCTAAATGCTGATTTAGAAGAGAACGTCTATAAGTACACAGCCAGAGGGCTTCGTAAATAGTGGGAGCAGCGGAAACGTGTACAAGTTGCTTTACAGATTAAAGCAGGCATCACGGAGTTGGAACATCTGTTTTGATGAGTTAGTCAAACAGTTTGACATCATCAAAATGGTAGATGAACTTTGTATATACAAAAGGTAGTAGGGAGTATGGTAGTGATCATCGTAGAGTACGTGGATGACATACTCTTGATAGGGAAGGAGTTTCCTATGCTACGCTCGGTCAGTCTCCGCTTATCACAAGGATTCTCCATATAGGATCAAAGTGATACCTGCTAAATCCTAGTTTTTGGATCTATGAGATGGATCTAATTGGATGTTAGGACTCTCACTAGTTGTAGTGAGATGGTATCAATTGATCCTGGGGAGAATCACTGGAAAGGTTCCAGGGTGATAAGGACGACTGAATGTCAGTCACAAGCATTGTCTTTACCCTCAGTAAAGGGACGGTATGTTGGAAGAGTTCCAAACTAGATACCGTGGCATACTAGACGATAAAGGCTGGATACATCACTACTTAAGATGCTACCAAAGAGGCAGTCTGGGTGTATATTAGTTCATGAGATGAACTTTGTTCCTCCCATTGTGTGACAATGGAGTTGTGGCTTAGCCCAAGGAACCCCGGTCTCATCAATGACCCAGACGTATTCTGAGGCAGCATCACCTGATCATGGAGATAGTTGATCTACAGGGTGATCGAGGTTAGGAGAGTAGACTCAGAGGATAACACGGCGGATCCACTCACGAAGGCCAATTCCCAGAGAGAGACTTATATGGGATGGTTGAGTATGTGATACTACAACCACTGCTACAGATGGCCCTAGTGCAAGTGGGAGATTGTTAGTTATATGTATGCCCTAGAGCCATTACTGTACATAGGATGTATATTGTAGTGGATGCTGGGACATATAGGGAGGACTTTCTTGCTCGATATGATAGGATGCTATCTGGTTACTCTTTACCTTAACGTGTATACTGATTGTCTCTCTGTTACATGTTGGCAAAGCCCTTAGGATGTGTACTTGACTACCTGGACTATGATGCGGATTATACTAGTGGGGACATGGTAGTCCATAAGTACATCCTTCAAGGTCCCTAGTCGTGGGTATATCGAGACGGGGCATCGATATACCAGAGTAGACTAGCGTATACCTTCTCGACCCATACAGATAGGCGATGGATGATCCCATATCCATTGGTGTTTGACATCAGAGATGATATACGGGTGCTCAGTGAAGACTGGGTACACTGGACGGACTCGCCGAGAACTCCCAGATGGTATTATACCTTACGTCAGATGGCAGTTCTCTGGTGACACTGGTACAGGTTAGTCTGTAGACCCGAGATCATCATAGAGTCTTGTGTGATTCCCACAGTGCTTTGATTTCCACCTTACCACGTCCAAGAGGGCGTGCAAAACGGTGGCTTTTGGGTACAGTCCCGAATCACATGGAGGCAATGAGCGATAGGAGGGGATTCGTCTCTTCCGGTATAAGGAGTTGATGTTGCGCTGTGTTCGATTGGCTATAACCGGAAATACCTGGCCAGGGTTGCTGAGATTTACTGGTAAGTGTTATCAGTAGTATCTCGAACTGTTATAGACCTCATATCGACACGACTTATCTGTTAGTTATATGTATGCCCTAGAGGCCATTACTGTACATACGATGTATATTGTAGTGGATGCTAGGACATATATAGGGAGGACTTTCTTGCTCGACATGATAGTATGCTATCTGGTTGTACTTTATCTTAACATGTACTCTGATTGTCTCTATATTACATGTTGATAAAGCCCTTAGGATATGTACTCGACTACTGGGACTATGATGAGATCATACTAGTGGGGCCACGGTAGTCGACGAGTACATCCTATAACTGTTCCTAGTCGAGGGTGTATCGAGACAGGGCATCGATGCACCTGAGTAGACTAGCGTATACGCATCTTGACCCATATGATGGGCGATGGATGATCCCATATCCATCGGTGTTTGACATCAAGGATGGTGTACGGGTGCTCAGTGGAGACTGGGTACACTGGACGGACTCGCCGAGAACTCCCAGATGGTATTATACCATACGTCAGATGGCAGTTCTCCGGTGACACTGGTACAGAGTAGTCTGTCGACCCGAGATCGTCATAGAGTCTTGTGTGATTCCCACTGTGCTTTGATTTCCATCATACCACGTCCAAGAGGGCGTGCAAAAAGGTGGCTTTTGGGTACAGTCCCGAATCACATGGAGGCAATGAGCGATAGGAGGGGATTCGTCTCTCCCGGTATAGGGAGTTGATGTTGTGCTGTGTTCGATTGGCTATAACCGGAAATCCCTGGCCAGGGTTGCTGAGATTTACTGGTAAGTGTTATCAGTAGTTTCTCGAACTGTTATAGACCTCATATCGACACGACTTATCGAGCTACTGGGGTCTGACGTTTACCACCCCTAGGCGAGATATGCGACATATCAGACGACGAGACCGGACTGTACGGGAGTGTTACTGTTTGGATTCACAGGAGAATGTACAGGCTTGCTTGTTGATCTTCTGAGCGCTCAATACCTGGGTAGCTGTTACGTTTAGCTGACCGCTTGCAGCTTGTGGGTGTTTGATATGATCATCACCTACTGCCGGCGTATTGACGATTCTTTAGAGTCCTACACAGAGGTTTCTTGACTCAGGCAAAACGGAGTAGGGGCACATATGTGATATGTGCGGGACCGAGGATAATAAGATATGAGATACCGTATTCTATTCTCGCGATATTTGATATCAACCGGGTCATCGGATCAAGTGTTGATTCGATGAATCGGTACGGATAAATATTAGTCGGTTATATGCGATATAGCCGGATTGTCAAGTGTTGATTCGATAATTTAATGTATAATAATATATATGATATATTAAATTACATTAACTAATATTTGCTCACTAAAAGATTCTTTTTCTCACTCGGGTAATACATTGATATATATGCGATATATGTTAATTGTATTATTTTATTTTGTTACGATAAATATTATATATGTGATATATAGTATTGTAACATGATATGATAACTAATGCAACATGTTTAGTGGAGTTTAAACATGATTAGGGTTTGGATTAGGGTTAAGCTTTCTAGATGTTTCTAGAAGGTTTTCTTTTTGTCATGATAAAGATATTTACAAGTGACTCATGCTTTAACCCAACCCAAACCCTAACCCTAGTTAATTCTCTACAAAGGTTTACTTGACCATGGTTGCATAATTCATCATATTATTCTTTTCCTATTCATCACAAAAGGATTCTAATCATGTTCATCTTCTTCTTCCTTCATTCTTTCATGAAAAAGCTTGCTAGATTTTTCCAAAGTGATGAATAAATATGAGAAAAAGATAAATAAAGAGAGCAAAAATCCTACTTCATCATCCTCATCTTCCCTTGCCATTTAGATGACGGTGTTCACATCATTTCATGAGTGTTAGCTTGTGTTAAAGAAACTTCAAGGTAGATCATCTTAGTATCGAAGATCGGAAGCAAATGTTGCATCTTTCTCTTCGTGGAACCTCTCGAGAGTCCGGATCCCGATGATCGCAGCGAAGGGACCACAACACGGAGCATATGAAGTGAAGGACCGGATCTACAAAGGTTGTAATCCCTCTCACTTAGTGTTAAAGTGTTTAGCATGCTTGTTTTCGCCTAATCTCTAGTTTAAAGTTCCGTATTCGGGTTGTTCGGCACGGCTAAATTTTAAATCGGGCATGGTTGATGCCTCGTAGACCCTTGTGCGCGTGCCTAGCAACCCTACAGTGGTATCAGAGCCAAGCTAGAGCTTTAGGCGAAGTCTAGACGAAGTTTGAAACCCGATCGAACCCGAAACCCCAATTTTACGAGCTCTCTGGACTTTTTCTAAAAACTGGGATTTTTCCACATTAAAAATGCTTAAAAAATTCAGCAGAGAATTATAAGAATTACGGTGCAAAAAGTTTTCGATGAACAGTATAAAGTGCGGCGGAACCGCGGCAGAAGCATGCCTTCTGCGGCGGTTCCGCGGCTAAATGATGACATCATCATCCCCTGTTTGCACAGTAACTCCTATTTTATTATGCTGGATTTTCTGGGAATTTTTAATATTTATTCAAGAGTTGAATTTTCTGGGGTTGTTTTGGGGATTCGGTGTTTCGATCGGAGTATCAGATTTTGTCTATGTGGTTTTCCGGATAATTTTTAGAAACTGTTAAAAAGTTTGAACGGATATCAATAACTCACTTTTTTCCCTGTTGGAAATTTTTTCAAAAGTTGGATTTTTTTTTTCTCGTGTTTAAGAATGTTCTAAGTCGTGCAAGTAACTCGGTGGACCCTCTAGAAGACAACAAACCTTAACTCGATTATGTGACCGTCTTGAACTGCCTTTTGAACTTTAGGGTTTAGGGCAGTACGGCGTGCCACATGTGAGGCGTTGGCTTGACCCTTCTACGGCTGGACCATTGGTACTGTGGCATGTGATGGATGTTTTTAAACTGATTTCAAGTGTTGAGATATATTGGGGAAATCTTGGGTGTTTGATGATTCGATCGGAAAGTTTAACTTTGTCTATTTATCTGGAATGTGATACAATATTTGGAATCCACACATTGTTATGAGATAACTGATTTGAATATTATAAACATAGCAGTTTAGTCTCAAATGATCGGTTGTCACGGAATTTTGATATGATCAAAAGTCCGTCGCAATCACGTAGCGTACGCGGATACTCGCCGGGTAAACTTAATAGACAGCTACGCCCCATAGCCCCGACCAAGTGACTGTAGGAGAACCCCGTCGCCGAAAGCATCCGTTCGGGTGCTCGCGGCAGCGGTGTTCCGCCTTAGTACACTTCGTCGACGGTATCGGGGGTGCGGCCGTCTACTAAAGTTTGCGACGAGCATTCGATCAGGACGTCGGGAATCTTGTTGAATTGCCCGACTTGATATTGAAAAGAGTTTTCGATAATGAGACTAAAATGCGGGGTTTATAATTGTTAGGCATGCGATGTCTAAAGAATTCATTTGGTTAGGCATGCGATGTCTAAGAAGGTTGCGGATTCCAACTGTTGTAGTTTTACACTTTCTTTTCTGTGACCGTAAGCGTAGTATGTGGTGTATCGCCGGCTTCGTTGCTATACATCAACGACAATCGGGATACGCATACTTGCTTATGTTGATGATATGAGATATTATGTGTTGCTGTGATATGTTGTATTGGATCGTCGCGTTTTGAATAGCCGGGGGTTTTATGTGAGATGAGAGTTTTTCTTTTTCATTCATGTAAAATTCATTTATATGTAATATTCTTTTATTGGGGCACTTCCAGGTAGCGGAAGATGTCACCGTTGTATATTATTTACTTTTCCGCATTAGGTAGACCCAAGGCGGGGAGCACAAGTAACCGGGTTCTAGGGTCCAGTGGGAGACCATCTCGAGGAGTCGAGACCGGGTCTCCTAACCCTAGAATTGGCAGTGTTACTTGCCGCTCTCATAGGGGTCTAGGGATGTGGGTTTGGCTATTCATCGCGACCGTGGAATCCGTATTTTATACAGGCTCGTATTGAAAACACGGACGTCCTAGTATATCCAATATTTCATATATGTTCTTCTGCTGCAATGTTCTGTGATGAGATCATATTACTGTCTGAGACGAATGTTTATATTATATATATGAGATATATGTTATATTGCAGATTTCGTTTCAAAAGAGATGCTTGTGAAGCATAATAAAATGGGACTTCATTAATGAGATTAATGAAACTAAAAGAAACCTAAGATGTTGTGGAATCGAATTTTCAAAAACAGGTAGCTATAGTTCTTGCTTTGCATAGCGGTGTTCCTTGTAGAACATCCAGCACCTTATTCGATAAGGAAAGGACCGAGATCCCTTCACCGGGAGTGACTCCTTTAGCAATAACTGGCAGATGCTACAAACTCGGTTTGTCTTTTGATTGCTTCTATAGTTCTTGCTTTGCACAGCGGTATATATGATATATCCTGCACCTTATTCGATGAGGAAAGGGCCGACGATCCCTTCACCGGGAGTGACCCCTTTAGCAAAACTAGAAAAGCCTCAAAAACACTCCATTTAAAATCACTCGATTCTACAACGATATCAAGTTCATTACGCAAAAGGTTTTCTTAAAAACCTGTCGTAGCCCTCCGTCATTTCAGATAAGTACTAGTTAGTATTCGTGCTACGTTTGTTGACTATGTTAAGGCGTAGTGTACGGTAGCTGATTAGTGCTTATCTGTATAAGCATATGATGCGATTGGATTAGGGTAGTCGTGCGACTTTGTTGACTATGTTAAGGGTCGTGCGGGTGGGTTTAATTCAATCGGGAAATGACGGGTTGAACTTGACTAGCACTTATGATTTGTTGACTATGTTAAGGTCATATAGCTGCTAGGGGCAAAATATTATTGGGAATTTCAAGTGTTGAAATTTGCAATGAGATTGCATACCTTCTATGAGATAGTTGGATCCCGATACCCGCTGCGAGTAAGAGTTACTCCTGGGAGAGTTTTACACATTACAATTAGCCGATCAAGTAGGTGTCTAGAAAGGTGTTAACGGGGTTACGCCTCTGGGAAAACGAGATTTACTTTAATTAGGTTCGTGCGAAAGCACGGGGGACCTCCCTCAAAGTACCGACACTAGCCTGGCTGAAAGATTGGCGAACTTGTAGCGCGTAATTAATCCCGGCTAATCTTTCCTTTTAGGGTTTGAAGGAAGATTTGATTAAAACAGTGGGAGAGATCCTGATTAGATATATTATATAACCAATCTAATCTTGCAAGAGCATACGCTGAGTGTTTTCTTCTCTCTCTCTCCAGGTAGCGACGATAACACGCCTTAATCAAGATAATAATACGGATATATTGACCGAACCCGCTTGTTATACTGAGCCGGGGAACGTTGGTCCCGCTCCAACTTATAATTGTTATAGGACAGAGCAGGAAATTGGGGATTACCAGAATTCCCGTGCCGCCCAAATAAAGAAAGTGCATGTTGATGCATCATCTACGGGTGTGTTCATTACACAGAACTGTTTCTCAGTATCCTTTACGTCATGGGTATGTGATACCGGATCAGGATCCCGCATATGTAATCTGTTACATGGGCTACAGATAGGTAGAGAACCGAGAACGGGTGATAAGTTTCATGAGACAGAAAACGGTGCAAGTGTTGCAGCCAACTCTGTTGGTCACTATCACCCTGTATTACCAGAATACATTGATTCTAAACAAATGTTATTAGATACCGAACCTGATATACAAAATCATATCAGTCTCTTTATTAGTAAAGAAAGGATATAATTTTGTATTGTTGGATAATGTTTTGAACATTTCCTATATCAAGAGTTGATCGGTTCAGGCACGTTATCTAAAAGCATTGACGTTCTAAATCAAACTACAGTTCTTAGTATAAGGAACACACACAAGAGGAAGAGTTCAGAAATGAACAAATCCTTCTTGAGGCATTGTAGACTAGGTCATATCAATGCGACCCGACTGGCTGAAGTTACATTTAGATGCATATTTAAATTAGTTTGAATTTACATCTTGTGAAACTTGCCGGTCATGTCACAAAGATAAGATGACCACAGCTCTGTTTGTTGGAAACAGAGAAGGAGTTAGTGAACTTTTGGGATTGATACATGCTGATGTATGAAAGTCTCCTGTCTACACATGCCAAGACTAGTTCTTTGTACTTCATTACATTCTCTGATGATCTCTTAAGATTCAGACATATGTTCCTGCTGAAACACAAGTCCGAACCTTTTGAGATATTCATAAAATATAAGTTAGAAGTAGAGAACCAAAATACGAGTATAAATATTATGTCCTTATGATGAGATCAAGGAGGAGAATACTTGAGCACGGAATTCCTGGACTATTCTAAAGGAGAATGAGATTCTCTCTCAGCATTACTCCTCCGTATACACCATAGCACGATGGTATATCGGGGCGGAGCAATAACATCCTATTTGATATAGTGTGCTCTATGATGAGTACTACTGAGTTTCCTATTTCCTTTTGGGAGTTATGCACTTGAGAAGCTGCATACCTATTGAATAGGGTTCAAATTAAATCAGTTGCCTACCACTTCATATGTGATATGGAAAGGGAAGAGCCCATATCTTAAGCTTGTTAAGATTTGGGGTTGTCCGGCCTATGTCTAAAAGCAAAATCCGGACAAGCTCGAGGCAATGTCTGTTATGTAGAACTGGAAATGTTCCAGTTATACAAAATGCAGCTGATGATTTGGTAGAACCAAAGGATTCAATAGTTTTCAACGAACCTCAGCCTCTCCGCCGATCTAGTAAGGTTTCTCACCCACCTGAAAGATACTTCGGTTTCTCTATGACAGTGGGAGCGAGGATTGCATCATGAGATGATGACCCAACTAGTTTCGAGCTGGCCATCAGGAGTGGGACTCTGTAAGAATGGCTGGGTGCTTATCGATCTGAGATGGAATCCTTATACACCAACAAAGTATGGACTTTGGTTGCTTTATCTGAACGGTTAAATCCCCATCAGGAGCAAGTATATCTTGAGAAGATTACTTGGTTTACATGGAAAAGTTGAGACTTTCAAAGCTAGACTTGTTAAAGGTTTGCATCATAGACCAGGTATGGATTATGTTGAAACCTTTTCTAAGGATCTATGCTTAAGTCCATCCAGATCCTACTTGCCACGGCTACATACCATGACTACGATATCTGGTGGTTAGGTGTCATGACTGCTTTTCTAAATGATGTTTTAGAAAAGAGCGTCTATAAGTACACAGCCAGAGGGCTTCGTAAACAGTGGGAGCAGCGGAAACGTGTGCAAGATGTTTTATATGATAAAACAGGCATCGCGGAGTTGGAACATCTGTTTTGATGTGGTAGTCAAAGAGTTTGACTTCATCAAAATGGTAGATGAACCTTGTATATATGAAAAGGTAGTAGAGAGTATGATTGTGATCCTCGTAGAGTACGTAGATGACATACTCTTGATAGGGAAGGAGTTTCCTATGCTACGCTCGGTCAATCTCTGCTTATCACAAGGATTCTCCATATAGGATCAAAGTGATACCTCCTAAATCCGGGGTTTTAGACCTATGAGATAGATCTAATTGGAAGTTAGGATACTCACTAGTTGTAGTGAGTTGGTATCAATCAATCCTGAGGAGAATCACTGGAAAGGTTCCAGAGTGATAAGTACGACTGAATGTCAGTCACAGGCATTGTCTACACCCTCAGTGGAGGGACGGTATGTTGGAAGAGTTCCAAGCTAGATACCGTGACATACTAGATGATTAAAGGCAAGATAGATCGTTACCAAGGATACTACCAAAGAGACAGTCTGGATATATATAAGTTCATAAGATGAACTTCGTTCCTACCATTGTGTGACAATGGAGTTGTGGCTTCAGCCAAGGAACTACCGTCCCATCAGAAATCCAGATATAATTCTTAGGCAGTATCACCTGATCATGGAGATGGTAGATCTCCAGGGAGATCGAGGTTAGGAGATTAGACACAGAGGACAACAGCGCGGATCTACTCACAAAGGCCTTTTCCCCCAGTAGAGACTTTTATGGGATGGTTGAGTATGAGATACTTCAACCGCAGCTAATTGTTGGGTATGCGATACCATAACTGATGGCCCTAGTGCAAGTGGGAGATTGTTAGTTATATGTATGCCCTAGAGGCCATTACTGTACATACGATGTATATTATAGTGGATGCTAGGGCATATATAGGGAGGATTTTCTTGCTCGACATGATAGTATGCTATTGTTGGAGATAGTGCCCTCAGAGTCAATTATTGGATCACAGGCACGTGATTGCAATGATTGAGGGAGGACCTATCCCGGTAGGACAGTCTTACTCGAGATGATAGTATGCTATCTGGTTTATCTTTATCATCGTGTACTGCTTTAGGTGACCTGACATGTCACTATTACACGTTGATAGAGCCCCTAGGATTCTTGCTTGACTACCAGCAGTATGATGGCGATCATATACGTGGGAGCTGGTAGTCTACAAGCACATCCTTAAATGGTCCCTAGTCGTGGGAGTTTCGAGACTGGGCATCGATACTCCATTAGTAGACTAGTGTATACAGTCGAGACCCCGACGAGGGGCGGTGGCCGGTCTCACAAGCCACTGGTGTCAGTTGGTTCACCTAAGATGTATACAGGTGCTCATTGGGTTATGAGTACACCGGACAGGACTCGCCGGGAACCTGCTAGTTGGTCTTATACCTGACGTCAGATAGCAGTTCCCTGGTGACATGTGTACAGGTTAGTTCATCGACCTGAGGATCGTCATTTGTCTCGTGTGAGTTCCCACTGTGCTTTGATTACTACCCTACCACGGCTCAAAGGAGTCGTGCAAACAGGTTTTAGTTGGGTACAGTCCCGAGCCACATGGAGGCAGTGAGCGGATCTTCAGGGGTTCTTCTCTCCCGGTATTGGGGGTGAGGTCGCGCTGTGTCTAGGAGAGCCATTACGCAAAGCCCTCGGCCGAGGCAGGAGATTTACTGGTAGGTATTCCAGTAGTATCTCAGGGCGTTCTGGGCTACACTCCGACACGACTTGTACCGCTTTTGGGGGTCTGACTTTTACCAACCCCCTAGGCCCGCCATGCGATACTCATAGACGAACGGACCGGACTGTACGGATATTGTCACTGACAGGCTCAGTTGGGTGTCGGGGTGAG
Source organism: Agapanthus africanus (assembly GCA_030015575.1). Classification (NCBI taxonomy): domain Eukaryota; kingdom Viridiplantae; phylum Streptophyta; class Magnoliopsida; order Asparagales; family Amaryllidaceae; genus Agapanthus; species Agapanthus africanus. The sequence continues at coordinate 674,084,361 of CM057337.1, forward strand.
CTTCCTCATCGACGTCCCTTTTGGTCAATAGCTGGTGGCTCGTCACGTATTGGCTTATACCTCTGACGTGCTAGTGGTTAAATCCACAGCCATAGTATTGACGAGTCTTTAGAGTCCACCACACTTTCAGTTACTCAGCTTTCGGGCGAAACGCTGTAGAGGCCGTATGGAGATATGGCAGGGTCCGATCAGATACGTGCGGTATTGCACGGATTAGGATCGGACAGTTTTGTACTAGTGGCCGTATAGTTATATGGCAGGGTTTGATCTGATACGTGCGGTATTGCACGGATCAGGATCGAACGGATTTTACTAGCCGGCTTTGGCTTAAGCCGGTCCTAGTCTAGTACAGTGTAGATTTTGTCTCATTGCATTTGTATCCGGTCGGAATACAGATGCGGGTGTGTATGCACAGTGTCGGGGTTTTCCTGTAATTTATTACGGGACCAGTTTTCTGGAGTTGCCAGTTTGCATTCCGTTCCGGCCGGTTTTCCTTTGTTCTTTCCCAGCCGGACTTTTCCGATGGAGGGGGTTATTTGCAGTTTTGCAAATAACTCTTAGTGGAGGGTTTTCTTGCATAATGATTGATTATGATAGCTTTCTTATCTTTCAACCATGCTTGCTTTATTGTGATTTGAAGGGTTATGGAGTGAATAGGAGAAGAAGCATGGTTGAATGTTTTCTTGTCTAGGATGTGGTCACCTTTCTTTAGCTCCTACACTCACCTCCCTTTGTGTTATGATATTCATTCCTCCACCATTCTCATTCTCACTTGGAGAAAGTCTTTCATGGTTATGAGAAAAGAGAGAGGAAGAAAAAAAAGAGAGAGGAAGAAAAAGAAAGAGAGAAAGAAAAAGAATGAGAGAGTTCATCTTGATTATGTGAGGAATTCTTCATCTCCTTCTTCTTCTTGTTTTGGAAAAATGAAAGCACCATTTTTCCTAACCCCTTTCCTCCATCAAGGCAACAACAAACCCCAAATGAGACTAGCATGATCTACCACACATTCTACAGCACATCTTGAGCATGTCGAGTTGCCGGCTTCATGCTCGAGTTGCCTCGGTATTGAGGCGGGAGCCCGTAAAAGACGAAGGCGATGTGGTGCCCTTTCCGGCGAGGAGGCGACGATATGGAGACTACACTTTCCGCGGGAGATCGGGGCGATGATGAGAAGACCGGAGGACTCGGATCTCTTGGTATACTTCTTATCCCATCTCTTGTTTGCTAGTTAGGTTAATGGTAAACGATCCGGGTTTTCTTTGTCCGCGGTAGCGCCGGTTTCCGAGTAAGGAAAAATTTTGATTCCGCATTTTGGCCTCGAGTAAGACGGCCGGGGCGCTGCCGTGGCGCAACATGGTATCAGAGCCACGCCATTAATCTTACCTAGCTTCGTTTGATGTGTTTGCGTTTCCGATCGACCAAAATTTCCAAAAACCGTATTTTTCTAGCACATCAGTTTCTGTTGAAATTTTTTGAAGTCTAAAAATTTTTCAGGTAGTCTCAGAAAGATGTGCAGGAAGTTCTAAGAACTCTGGGAAAAAACGAGACAGTGAACCTCAAGGTCGAGCGCGGAAGCGCGGCACGAACCCCATTTCTGCCGCCCTTCCGCCGCAAGTTTGTGGGTTCATTGCTTCATTTTTTTTCAGTGGGCTTATGGGATGAAATTAGGGGTTTTGGAATGTTAAAATTGGGCCCAGGTTTTCTGTGAGTGCTACAGTTTTGATTGGGGGCCCACTTGTTAATTTTTGGTCAATCGGAAATTTTTAAACACATTTTTCACAGTATTTACATTATATCTGCGACCGTGAATGTCACTCGATCGGTAAATCCGGTCTAACTGCTATAGCCCGGTTAGACGGATTTGCGAACGTGATTTTCACGTTGATGTTCTATGTTTATGCTGTGTTGTTGCGGATCGGTCGGTGGGGATAGCCTGGATGCAATGCTAGTACAGCTTTGTTGTATTATGTACATTTGATATTGCGGGGCGAGCGTCCGACATGTGGACTGCCGTCACTGCCTGTTTGTATTATTCTTTTGGGGCACGACCTGGTTGCGGTCGATGTACCCGGTGTATGTATATTTTACATTCTGTACTAGGTTTGCCCCGCGGTGGGGTGCACGGATAGCCGGGTTCTGGAGGGCAACGGGCCCGCATCTCAGGGCAATGAGACGGAGGGGGCTTCAGTCCAGGATTGGCGGGCTATTCGCCGCACTCGTAGGGGGTACAGGTTGACCCAGGAGGGGTGCCCAAGTTACCGGATTCCGTGAAGTGCTGGGTGGTCCATTCACGGTACTGAAGGGGACTGCCTCGCTTCAGGTTTTGGCGGGTGACTTGCCGCACCCGTAGGGGTCTAGGATTTCATTGCACAGGCTATCCACACGACCAGGGGAACGTCGGGTTTCAGCAGCGGCTCTGTGAAACCCGGGGTTTCCAGATATCTGTATTGTTCTGTGATGCTGTACATTTCTGTGATGTTGCATTTTATTCACGTCTTGAGCGAAATACTATATATTGGTATATATATTAGTAGATGTTGTATATGTTTTTCATCCGCGCTAGTCCAGTCCCCGCTCTGCCGTTAGTTAGCTAACCTAACGGGTGATGACGGGACCCAGTGGCGAATGCGGATGGCATATACGTACGTCAGTATATTTTCTTTCTTTGTGGTGTGATCATTTGATGGGACTGCATTGATTCGGATCAATGCAAGTTAAACAAACCTAATCTGATGTTGTTGGAACACTTTTTCAAAAAAAAGCTGTTATTGCAAGGACGTTCTCTTTTGTTTTGCATAGTGGTATTCATTTGGAATATCCTGCTCCTCAGTCGACGAGGCAAGGGCCGAGATCCCTTCACCGGGAGTGACCCCTTGGACAGAAGTTTGCGTCAGGGCATTAACTTCACTATAGCCGATTACTTTTGCTTTGCATCGTGGTATTCAGTTGGAATATCCTGCACCCCATTCTACGGGGAAAGAGCCGAGATCCCTTCACCGGGAGTGACCTCTTTAGTAAAGGTTTTCGTCACTATATTTTATAAAAGGTTATCCAGTTCCTTCAACGATATCAAGTTCATTACGTTAAAGGTTTTTCGCCAGAAACCATTCGTAGCCCTCCGTCATTTCGGATTAGTATTGCTTAGTATTCGCGCTACGTTTGTCGTTGCTATTCGCCGAGGCGTAGTGTGCGGTAGCTCTGTAATGCTTTCTGTCGCATGGATATGTGGATTGGTTAGGACAGTCGTACGACTTTGTTGATTATTCGTCAAGGGTCGTGCGGGTGGGTTTAACGCAATCAAGATAATGACGGGTTGAATTTGACTAGGACCTTTTGATTTGTTGATTATTCGTCAAGGTCACTTGGGTCCTAGGGGTAAAAACAAACATCGGGAGTTTCAAAAGAACTGAAACTTGCCAGGCATGCGCATACCTTCTGGAGTGTGGTAACTTGAGTGGATTCCGTCAAGTTATCATGCGATGATAGTTGGATCCCGATTCCCACTGATGAGTTAGTTTACTCCTCGGGTGATCCCGACTAATTCTTCTTTCAGGCTTGGAGGAGAATTTGAGGTACAGTGGGAGGTTTCCTGATTAGATAAATTGGTAACCATTCTGATCTAGGTTAGAGTGCACGCTGAGTGTTTCTTTTCTCTCTCTCTCTTTGGCAGCGACCATTGACCCGACCCTGGACTATGACTCAGTGACCAAGTTGACCGAACCTTCTTTACACTGGCTTTTGGATTGTCAGAGTTGCAGACCTCATTGCCACTCCTACTTTTACCCTTTTCTCCAGGACACCCCGTATTACTACGAACGTCCACTTCCATTGGACAAAACCATCGTATGGTTATATACGAACTCGAGGGACTTCGAGGATGGTTTCTGGTTCTGGAGAAAACGGATAGGATTATTCAGTTGTCTTTTCTTTTCACCTTCTCTCAGGTTGCGAGTACTCCTTGGTTTAGGAGTAGCATACCTATTACGCAAATTGGATAGTCTTCTTCCAAACCTTAGGCTGGTGCCGACCGGTAGGGAATGAAGAAAACCAATTAGCATAACGATGGTGTGCAGAAGGTATTAAGTTAAGACAAAGCAAGGGATTAGTAGGAGGGCAAAGTAAATTGCGACTGATATTCACGACCAAACCAAGTATTTCTTCGCTAATCCTAAATCACCTTTGTATTTCTCCAGGACACTCCGTGTCACTACGAAGATCCACAGATTATTGGATACTCCATCGTATGGTTATATACGAACTCGAAAGGAACTTGTTCCAGTTCGGGGATGGATTCTGGTTCAGGAGAAATAGGAATAAAGTACATTCAGTTGTCTTTTATCTTCACCTTCTCTCGCTTTGCGAGTGCTCCTAAGATTAGGACAGTACACCTTTTATGCTTATTGGATAGTCTTCTTCCAAACCATAGGCTGGTGCCGAACGGTAGGGAAGGAAGAAAACCATTTGGCCTAAGGGGGTGTGCAGACGGTAATGACTAAAGACAAATAAAGGGATTTGGACAGATGGCAAAGAGATATACGGTTACAGTTGTGAATCTGGATAATGGAAGAGGCATTACTAGGAATACCAGGATACCCCGACGAAACATTTCAATGTTTCAGTTTCACTGTGTACTGTTAATAGAAAACTGATTTCCCGATTATACACTTACTCCAGGGTATGTATTTACCAGGTTGGATTCTCACATCTGTATGGTTTTACAGATGATGAGTGGGAGTAAGTTATTGGGAATTGGGTGATCATCCTCATTATATCGGGATTCGTTGTAATCGGTGATATTTGAGGAAGTCACCTGGGTTGTTTGCCGGTCGGCAAATATTTGGTTATGAATATCCGCTGTTGTGCACCAATTTCAAATTGATATATCTGTACGTCTATTTTCATAGAGTGAGATATACATTTTGATATTATGTCGATGACATTTACCTATATCAGTGGATGGTTAGGTAAGGAGCATTGAACAGCGGTGTAATTCTTCTTAACCATAAGTACAGTTTTCAACCTACGACGCACAGTGAAAGAGTTGTTAGACTCAGCGGACTTATACAGAGTATTGTATGTTGTCCAGTGTCCATTAGGACAGAGGGGTTGGTCCTCATACTATATTCTGTTTACTTTTAACTTCTCTAGTTCTTAGACATGTGCTTCGTGGAAACATAGGGTCTGAGTTTTGAGGAGTTATTGGTATAAGAATAGAGTAGAGAACCAGGTATTGCAAGTATCGGGATTCTTCAAGGTGATCGAAGATGTAAATACTTGTGTATGGTATTCAGTTGATAGTAATGATGAAGACAGATTGCTTCTCTTTCAGGTTACTCATAATTGGAAGCATTCCTAAGTTGAGTAACGCTGATCGACCTCCTTCCATTTAGTTGACATGCACTGGAGATAGTTGCATGATTTGAATCTGGTTCAATTGAATCAGTGCCTCTGGTTCTATATTGGATATAGAACAGTTCATATCTTAACGATGTTAAGGTACGGGGAGTTGTCCAGCTTATGATTAAAACCAGACACTGGACAACTCAAGGCACGTTTCTGTAATGGCTGTTTGTGGGTTGACCCAGGCTATGACGAGGGTTGACTTTCTACCATCTGGCAGATCAATAGAAATATTGTTCTAGACTCGCCACAGTTTTATTAAAAATGGATTTTTTCAAAAAACAGCAGTGGGAGTATGGTAGAACTGGAAGCGATTCCAGAACCGCAAACGATTACTGAAGATTTGATAAGGAACCTAAAGATTCAATCTGATTTGACATTCCATTGGCCACTCCGCAGATAAGGTGGGTAACTTCAGGCACCCGAGAGGTACTCCGGTAGCCTCAAGGACGGTGACAGGGAAGTTCTTGTTTACCCACACTTGCCATTGTTGTTGTTCCAAGCTGCGAGACCGGGCAGGAGGATGAGTATAGCGTCGTTCTAAACTAGCTTTAGAAGTGCACGTCTATATGACTCTGGCAGAGGGTTGTCGTAGTCAGTGGGAGCAGCGGAAGCATTGGTGGACATCAGGCTTATGTCTATTTATAGACTAAAGCAGATATAGCGGAGTTAGATCATCTGTTTCTGATGTGACAGTCATGGGTTTGACGTCATCAGAATAGGGGATGGATCTGTTGAGAAGGTAGTAGGAAGTGATATTCCTATACTACGATCGGTTATACTTTGGTCGTCACACAGTGTTTTCTCCACATGGGACTTGGATATTATATCAGACATACTGGTTACTAGACCTATGGTTTTAGATCTAGATTTGGGTGGTTTCCCAATCAGGGTACCTTGACAGCATTCTATGAGTATTTAGAATGGACGACTCCTGACACGGTAGTGCACCTGCAGTTGATGGAATCACCCTCTCTAAAGGTGTCTTATAGACTAAAGGGGAGAGGGATACTCATGATTGGCAGATCACTTGCTTAGGCAATTGAGTCAATCATGAGATGTCAAGTACCGCACCAGATGTTGTTCTTGCACTAGATGCAATAAGTTGATATTGATCCAATCCTGGAGAAACAGTCGGAAGCAGTCTTAGAACATAAGTGGATGTTCTAGGGATATGATAACGACAGCCTCATTTGGGAGACAGTTATCATTCCAGGCTTCCAAGGTGACATGGACGACAAGGAGGTTGTCAGAGTTATAGTTTTCCTTCTGACAAGGGGCAGTATTTTGGACAGGTGGTCCAAGGCAATACTGAGGGTGGCATGGCGCTGGATACTGATTAAGTTCAGTTGACGATACAGTCTAAGAAGTTTGGATTTGAAGTTCATTTATGAGCCAGGTCCCATCAGACATCCAGACGTTCTAAGACAGGTATTGCTCATTTCGGGAGATGGCTTTCTCCGCGAACTTGAGAAATAGAGAGACATAGAAAGAAACATCACAGCAGATCCACACACTGAGGCTATTCCTCGAACGCAATAGTTTCGCAAACAGGCTTTGTGCGACTGACTAGTAGAGGAGTTGGGTGTTCGGTGTCACACGGGCTGTGAGCATGCGACATCGCAATAATTAGCCTTGAGTGCAAGTGGGAGATTGTTGGAGATAGTGCCCTCAGAGTCAATTATTGGATCACAGGCACGTGATTGCAATGATTGAGGGAGGACCTATCCCGGTAGGACAGTCTTACTCGAGATGATAGTATGCTATCTGGTTTATCTTTATCATCGTGTACTGCTTTAGGTGACCTGACATGTCACTATTACACGTTGATAGAGCCCCTAGGATTCTTGCTTGACTACCAGCAGTATGATGGCGATCATATACGTGGGAGCTGGTAGTCTACAAGCACATCCTTAAATGGTCCCTAGTCGTGGGAGTTTCGAGACTGGGCATCGATACTCCATTAGTAGACTAGTGTATACAGTCGAGACCCCGACGAGGGGCGGTGGCCGGTCTCACAAGCCACTGGTGTCAGTTGGTTCACCTAAGATGTATACAGGTGCTCATTGGGTTATGAGTACACCGGACAGGACTCGCCGGGAACCTGCTAGTTGGTCTTATACCTGACGTCAGATAGCAGTTCCCTGGTGACATGTGTACAGGTTAGTTCATCGACCTGAGGATCGTCATTTGTCTCGTGTGAGTTCCCACTGTGCTTTGATTACTACCCTACCACGGCTCAAAGGAGTCGTGCAAACAGGTTTTAGTTGGGTACAGTCCCGAGCCACATGGAGGCAGTGAGCGAATCTTCAGGGGTTCGTCTCTCCCGGTATTGGGGGTGAGGTCGCGCTGTGTCTAGGAGAGCCATTACGCAAAGCCCTCGGCCGAGGCAGGAGATTTACTGGTAGGTATTCCAGTAGTATCTCAGGGCGTTCTGGGCTATACTCCGACACGACTTGTACCGCTTTTGGGGGTCTGACTTTTACCAACCCCCTAGGCCCGCCATGCGATACTCATAGACGAACGGACCGGACTGTACGGATATTGTCACTGACAGGCTCAGTTGGGTGTCGGGGTGAGCTTCCTCATCGACGTCCCTTTTGGTCAATAGCTGGTGGCTCGTCACGTATTGGCTTATACCTCTGACGTGCTAGTGGTTAAATCCACAGCCATAGTATTGACGAGTCTTTAGAGTCCACCACACTTTCAGTTACTCAGCTTTCGGGCAAAACGCTGTAGAGGCCGTATGGAGATATGGCAGGGTCCGATCAGATACGTGCGGTATTGCACGGATTAGGATCGGACAGTTTTGTACTAGTGGCCGTATAGTTATATGGCAGGGTTTGATCTGATACGTGCGGTATTGCACGGATCAGGATCGAACGGATTTTACTAGCCGGCTTTGGCTTAAGCCGGTCCTAGTCTAGTACAGTGTAGATTTTGTCTCATTGCATTTGTATCCGGTCGGAATACAGATGCGGGTGTGTATGCACAGTGTCGGGGTTTTCCTGTAATTTATTACGGGACCAGTTTTCTGGAGTTGCCAGTTTGCATTCCGTTCCGGCCGGTTTTCCTTTGTTCTTTCCCGGCCGGACTTTTCCGATGGAGGGGGTTATTTGCAGTTTTGCAAATAACTCTTAGTGGAGGGTTTTCTTGCATAATGATTGATTATGATAGCTTTCTTATCTTTCAACCATGCTTGCTTTATTGTGATTTGAAGGGTTATGGAGTGAATAGGAGAAGAAGCATGGTTGAATGTTTTCTTGTCTAGGATGTGGTCACCTTTCTTTAGCTCCTACACTCACCTCCCTTTGTGTTATGATATTCATTCCTCCACCATTCTCATTCTCACTTGGAGAAAGTCTTTCATGGTTATGAGAAAAGAGAGAGGAAGAAAAAAAAGAGAGAGGAAGAAAAAGAAAGAGAGAAAGAAAAAGAATGAGAGAGTTCATCTTGATTATGTGAGGAATTCTTCATCTCCTTCTTCTTCTTGTTTTGGAAAAATGAAAGCACCATTTTTCCTAACCCCTTTCCTCCATCAAGGCAACAACAAACCCCAAATGAGACTAGCATGATCTACCACACATTCTACAGCACATCTTGAGCATGTCGAGTTGCCGGCTTCATGCTCGAGTTGCCTCGGTATTGAGGCGGGAGCCCGTAAAAGACGAAGGCGATGTGGTGCCCTTTCCGGCGAGGAGGCGACGATATGGAGACTACACTTTCCGCGGGAGATCGGGGCGATGATGAGAAGACCGGAGGACTCGGATCTCTTGGTATACTTCTTATCCCATCTTTTGTTTGCTAGTTAGGTTAATGGTAAACGATCCGGGTTTTCTTTGTCCGCGGTAGCGCCGGTTTCCGAGTAAGGAAAAATTTTGATTCCGCATTTTGGCCTCGAGTAAGACGGCCGGGGCGCTGCCGTGGCGCAACAGCTATCTGGTTGTACTTTATCTTAACAGGTATTCTGATTGTCTCTATATTACATGTTGATAAAGCCCTTAGGATATGTACTCGACTACTGGGACTATGATGAGATCATACTAGTGGGGCCACGGTAGTCGACGAGTACATCCTATAACTGTTCCTAGTCGAGGGTGTATCGAGACAGGGCATCGATGCACCAGAGTAGACTAGCGTATACACATCTTGACCCATATGACGGGCGATGGATGATCCCATATCCATCGGTGTTTGACATCAAGGATGGTGTACGGGTGCTCAGTGGAGACTGGGTACACTGGACGGACTCGCCGAGAACTCCCAGATGGTATTATACCATACGTCAGATGGCAGTTCTCCGGTGACACTGGTACAGAGTAGTCTGTCGACCCGAGATCGTCATAGAGTCTTGTGTGATTCCCACTGTGCTTTGATTTCCATCATACCACGTCCAAGAGGGCGTGCAAAAAGGTGGCTTTTGGGTACAGTCCCGAATCACATGGAGGCAATGAGCGATAGGAGGGGATTCGTCTCTCCCGGTATAGGGAGTTGATGTTGTGCTGTGTTCGATTGGCTATAACCGGAAATCCCTGGCCAGGGTTGCTGAGATTTACTGGTAAGTGTTATCAGTAGTTTCTCGAACTGTTATAGACCTCATATCGACACGACTTATCGAGCTACTGGGGTCTGACGTTTACCACCCCTAGGCGAGATATGCGACATATCAGACGACGAGACCAGACTGTACGGGAGTGTTACTGTTTGGATTCACAGGAGAATGTACAGGCTTGCTTGTTGATCTTCTGAGCGCTCAATACCTGGGTAGCTATTACGTTTAGCTGACCGCTTGCAGCTTGTGGGTGTTTGATATGATCATCACCTACTGCCGGCGTATTGACGATTCTTTAGAGTCCTACACAGAGGTTTCTTGACTCAGGCAAAACGGAGTAGGGGCACATATGTGATATGTGCGGGACCGAGGATAATACGATATGAGATACCGTATTCTATTCTCGCGATATTTGATATCAGCCGGGTCATCGGATCAAGTGTTGATTCGATGAATCGGTACGGATAAATATTAGTCGGTTATATGCGATATAGCCGGATTGTCGGATCAAGTGTTGATTCGATAATTTAATGTATAATAATATATATGATATATTAAATTACATTAACTAATATTTGCTCACTAAAAGATTCTTTTTCTCACTCGGGTAATACATTGATATATATGCGATATATGTTAATTGTATTATTTTATTTTGTTACGATAAATATTATATATGTGATATATAATATTGTAACATGATATGATAACTAATGCAACATGTTTAGTGGAGTTTAAACATGATTAGGGTTTGGATTAGGGTTAAGCTTTCTAGATGTTTCTAGAAGGTTTTCTTTTTGTCATGATAAAGATATTTACAAGTGACTCATGCTTTAACCCAACCCAAACCCTAACCCTAGTTAATTCTCTACAAAGGTTTACTTGACCATGGTTGCATAATTCATCATATTATTCTTTACCTATTCATCACAAAAGGATTCTAATCATGTTCATCTTCTTCTTCCTTCATTCTTTCATGAAAAAAGCTTGCTAGATTTTTCCAAAGTGATGAATAAATATGAGAAAAAGATAAATAAAGAGAGCAAAAATCCTACTTCATCATCCTCATCTTCCCTTGCCATTTAGATGAGGGTGTTCACATCATTTCATGAGTGTTAGCTTGTGTTAAAGAAACTTCAAGGTAGATCATCTTAGTATCGAAGATCGGAAGCAAAGGTTGCATCTTTCTCTTCGTGGAACCTCTCGAGAGTCCGGATCCCGATGATCGCAGCGAAGGGACCACAACACGGAGCATATGAAGTGAAGGACCGGATCTACAAAGGTTGTAATCCCTCTCACTTAGTGTTAAAGTATTTAGCATGCTTGTTTTCGCCTAATCTCTAGTTTAAAGTTCCGTATTCGGGTTGTTCGGCACGGCTAAATTTTAAATCGGGCATGGTTGATGCCTCGTAGACCCTTGTGCGTGTGCCTAGCAACCCTACATTATCGAGTTACTGGGTCTGACGTTTACCACCCCTAGGAGAGATATGCGACATATCAGACGAACAGACCGGACTGTACGGTAAGTGTTACTGGCTGGATTCACAGGAGTGTGAGCGGGCTTGCTCGTCGATCTTCTGATCGCTCAATACCCGGGTGGCCGTTACGTTTAGCAGACCGCTTGCGGCTTGTGGATATTTGATATGATCATCACCTACTGCCGGCGTATTGACGAGTCTTTAGAGTCCTACACAGAGGTTTCCTGGCTCAAGCGAAACGAAATAGGAGCGGATATGAGATATGTGCGGGATCGAGAATAATACCAGTATGTGATACTGTATTTGATTCTCGCGATTTGTGATATTGATCGGTTATATGCGATATAGCCAGGTTATCGGATCAAGTGTTGATTCGATAAGTTGTTACTATTGATATTAGTCGGTCATATGCGATATGACCGGATCGTTAAATCAAGTGTTGATTTAATGATTTAATGTATAATTATATATTTGATATATTACTTTACATTAACTAATATTGGTTCACTTAAGATGTTTTTTTCACTTGTTTGTGCACATTGTATATGTGATATATTTTTGTGCACAAGTTTGTATCATGTTTGATGATACATGCAAACTTGGGTGTGTGTATGCTTTAAACCTTGATTAGGTTAATGGTTAGGGTTTGATTTACCTTATTTATTTATTTACTTATTTATTTTGGCAAGAATAAAATGGTGGCTATATTTGTTTCATTCTTGAAACTTCATGAAGCTTTGAAAGCTTTGACCATTTTGTCTTTTGCCTTAACCCTAACCATTTAGCTAAACCCTAGTTCATTCTCTACATGAGTTAGCCTCACCCATGGTTGCATTATGATAGATATCACTTGTATTTTCTTTTTGGGAGAATTCTTTTTCATTTCTTTTCTTCTTCATCTTCTTCTTCAAGTGAAGAAGAAAGAAAACCTTTGCTAGAAAATTCTAAGTGATGAAATCAAGTGAGAAATCCAAATCAAAAGTGAACCCACTTCCTATTTCTTCATCCTCTACCACTTGCCATGTAGTAGAGTTTGTTATCTTCACAAGTTTCATGACCTAGTGAAGGTGGAGCTTGAGTTTGAGTCGTCTCGACGTAGATCATCTTCGGCATCGAAGTCAACGACTTAGCCCGCCCATTTCTCCGATGAAATCGACGCAAGGGTCCGGGATTCCGATGATCGCAGCGGAGGGACGTCAACACGGAGCTAGAGAAGTGGAGGACCGGATCTACAAAGGTTGTATTTCCCTTCCCTTAGCAGTAAAGTTGTTTACTACTTGCATGTTTCGCCTAATCTCTAATTAACGATCTATATTAGGGTTTCTCGGCACCGGAAATTTTTGAAATTGGCATGGTTGATGCCTTGTGAGACCTCATTAGTGTGCCTAGGAACCCTACATGTGCCTACCACACCATATCAGATGTGGAGTGGGAAGAAACCCTATTTTCAATATCTGAAGATTTGGGGATGTTCAGCTTTTGTCAAAAAGCAGCATGCAGACAAACTCGAGGCACGCTCAGTATAGTGCAAGTTTGTGGGATACCCAAGGAACTCCAGGGGGTATCTTTTCTATTACGCAGAAGAACAAAAGGTTTTTGTCTCTCGTAATGCCCGCTTTCTGGAACATCAGTTCTTAGAAAAAGAAATAAGTGGGAGCGCAATAGAACTGAAAGAAATTCCAGAACCACAAGCTATTACTGAAACCTTAGTAGAACCAGAGGGTTCGAAAGAACAGGACATTCCTGCGCCGCTCCGCAGGAGTAGTAGGCAGTCTCATCCGCTCGAGAGATACTACGGTTTTCTCATAGACGGGGATAGAGAGGATTGCATTATTGATAATGATGAGCCGATAAGTTTCCAGCAGGCCATTTAGAGCGCTGACTCGGTAAAATGGCTGGATGCAATGCGGACCGAAATGGAGTCCATGTACACCAACAAAGTATGGACTTTGGACGTTGCTCCAGAAGGGGTAAAATCCATAGGCTGCAAATGGATCTTCAAAAGGAAGATTGGTGTAGATGGACAGGTTGAGACCTATAAGGCTAGACTTGTTGCAAAGGGTTTTCGTCAAAGACCTTGTTTGGACTATGACGAAACCTTTTCTCCAGTGGCTATGCTCAAATCCATTCGAATCCTTCTTGCCATTGCTGCCTTCCACGATTATGAGATTTGGCAGATGGACGTAAAGACCGCTTTTCTAAATGGAAATTTAGAGGAGTGTGTCTATATGGACCAGCCATAGGGTTTCATTCAGAGTGGGAGTAGCGGGAAGGTGTGCAAGTTGCTTAAGTCCATTTATGGACTGAAGCAGGCATCGCGGAGTTGGAACATCTGTTTTGATGAGACAGTCAAAAAATTTGGCTTTATCAAAAATCCAGATGAACCATGCATCTATAGTAAAATTGTAGCACGAACAGTCGTATTCCTCGTTTTATACGTGGAAGACATTCTCTTGATAGGAAATGACATTCATACGCTACAATCTGTCAAAGGGTTCTTTCACACAGGTTCTCCATGAAAGACCCGGGTGATGCCTCTTACATTCTGGGGATCCGGATCCATCGTGATAGGTCCAAGAGGATATTAAGACTTTCACAGTCCAGGTACATCGACACCATACTGAAAAGGTTCAGTATGGAAGATTCCAAGCGCGGCAATCTACCGGCTTGTCACGGGATCACCCTCTCCAAAGAGATGTCTCCCAAGACTGATTTGGAAAGGGATCGCATGTTTATTATACCCTACGCTTCTGCGGTAGGCTCTATAATGTATGCGATGTTGTGTACCAGACCAGATGTAGCTTATGCACTGAGTGTGGTAAGCCGGTATCAGTCAAACCCTGGGGAGAAGCACTGGATAGCGGTAAAGAACATTCTGAAGTACCTGAGAAGGACTAAGGACATGTTTTTGGTTTACGGTGGAAAAGCCCTCCAGATGGAGGCCTTTGCTAACTCCAGCTTCCAGAGTGACAAGGATGACTCCAAATCCATGTCGGGTTATGTCTTTACCCTCAATGGAGGGACGGTGTGTTGGAAGAGTTCCAAACAGGAAACCGTTGCTGACTCGACGATGGAAGCGGAATATATCGCTGCATCTGATGCCGCAAAAGAAGCCGTCTGGATGAGGAAGTTCTTGACAGAACTTCAGGTGGTTCCGTCCATTGTTGCTCCAATACCTCTGTATTATGACAACAACAGGGCTATAGCTTTAGCGAAGGAACCCAGGTCCCATCAGAAGTCCAGACACATCTTGAGGCGGTATCACCTGATCAGGGAGATCGTGGATCGCTGGGAGATCGAGGTTCGGAGGGTTGCTACAGAAAATAACACTACAGATCCATTCACAAAGGCCTTACCCCAGACTCAGTTCGAGCGGCTCATCAAGATGATAGGTCTTCGATACGCCAGTACATAGCCTTAGTGCAAGTGGGAGATTGTTAGTGTATATGCCCGAGAGGCCATTACTGTATCTTACTAGTGTGTATATTACTTAATGGAAGCTTGGGATATTCACAGTTGTATAGACAATCTTGCTCAAAATGGTAGTATGCTACTTGGTTTGTTTCTACTTTAATATGTGCATGTGTTTCTTTTAGCATATCGCCTATACACATTAGTGGAGCCCTTAGGATCTTTTCTTGATTACCAGCGTTGTGATGGCAGTCACACTAGTGGGTGCTGAGTAATCTACAAGCACGTCCTTATACAGGTCCCTAGTCGTAGGATTATCGAGACAGGGCATCGATACTCCAGAGTAAACTAGTGTATACACTTATCATCCCAGGAGGGGAGATGGTCTGTCCTACAGCCATCAGTACGTCGTACTGGAAATAGTATGCAAGTGCTCGTTAGGTTACGAGTACAGTGGACAGGACTCGCAGGGAACTGTTGGTTTAGTATTATACATATCGTCAGTTATCAGTTCCCAGGTGACATGAGTACAGCATAGTCCGTTGACTTGACACTGTCACTTCGCCTCGAGTGTGTTCCCACTGTTCTTAGATTACTACCCTACCACGGCTCAAATGAGTCGTGCAAACAGGTAGTAGTTGGGTGCAGTCCCGAAGCACTTGGAGGCAGTGACGGTTAGACAGGATTCGTCTCTCCCGGTATTGGGGGTTGATATCGCGCTGTGTCTAGGAAAGCCATTACACATAGTCGTCCCTGGCCACGGCAAGCAAGAATTACTGGTAATGTTTCCAGTAGTTTCTCAGGGTGTTCTGGGCTACACTCCGGCACGACTTGTACCACTATTAGGGGACTGACGTTTACCGCCCCCTAGGCCCGACATGCGATACTCTCAGACGAACAGACCGGACTGTACGGAGACTCTCACATTCAGGCTCAGTAGGAGTTCGGATGGGTTCACCTCATCAGTCTTTTTATCGGCATCTACCTGGGGACCGTTACGTACAGCTAGTACCGCTTGCAGCCTTTGGTTAAACCCACTTCCAGCGTAGTGTCGAGTCTTTAGAGTCCCACACAGAAGGCTATTCGCCTTTGGGCAAAACAGAGTAGAGCTCGCATGGTTTTGCGACAGGGTTCGTTCACATCCGCGCACTTGTACACGTTTGGTGTCCGGGCAGTCATTACTAGAGGGCTTTGGATTAAGCCAGATCCTAATATATGTTTTGGGATTGGTTTTATCTCATTGTATTCGTGTTCCTCGGAACACGGATGCGGGTGTGTATGCACAGTTGACAGAGGCAGAGGCAGAGGATTCTCATTAAGGTTGTTGACCGTTGACTTTTTCTAAACCCTAATGAGAATGAGGATTATGATTAATAATATTAATTAAGGATTATTGTGCCATGGTTGAGTTGAACTTTTGACTTTTGTTGACTTTTTGACTTTGTTGACCAAAGTAGACTTGTTGACCATCATCATTTGTTTTCGAAAATTCTTCTTGTTCTTTACAAAATGCATTTAATGAATGAAATGATAATGGTCATTCATAACTAACCATCACACATTTTCTTAATTATTATTATTATCATAATTCCTAATATGAGAGATATGGTTGTAAAATTGTATCATTCTTACTTGCTCATTCTCTCTCATCCAAATCTCACCCTCTTCCTCTCTCTCAAAGCTCTCATGTCTCATGTGTTGAGAAGCATGAGCTATTGAGATAAAACACTCAAAACTCTTCTCTACTCACTCTAGAGTTCTAGGTCTAGCAAGCCAAGCACTTTAGTTGCCTCTCGGTTGAGGTAGGAGCTCAAGGTAGAGGCTTTCGGGTGGATCCTTCTTCGACAACAAGCAGACTACGAGGTGAAGCCGTTCCAACCACTCCAAGGAGAAAGAAGAGAAGGAGTTCAAGACCTAGGTATAACCCTCTAATATAGTAGTTAAATTTCTAGTTAGTTTGCTAGGTTTTTGTTTAGCAAAGATCCTCCTTTCTAGTCCATATTACCTTGCCATAAAAATCGTTTTTTACCGTTTCCGCATCCCCATAAGAACCGGGAAGGGTAACGTGGACTTACAAAACTGTCACGGACTATGATGTCCTTAAACCCAATGGACCGCAATGTCCCTAAAGTAAAACAATAGAGCCCAAATGCTCTCTTGTTGGATCTAAATGATCCCAAAATCCTGTTGAGTAGATCTTAATCTAAAATTAGGCTAACGTATCCTCAACAAACGTTTGAGTTGATCTTAGTCCAAAAACAAGACTAACGATACTTAAACCAATCTAAACCAAAATCTAAGAAAATACAGATTTGGACTAATCCACGCCCTACGGGAGACAACATAAATTAGTCTCCATATACAATCCACGGGCAACCAAAAATAAAACAAACACACACGACACGAAGTGACCATCTGGAGAAGGAGAAAGTGGTTACCGCGATGCGGTAGTGTAATTAACTGCAGGGGCTTGCGCCTGCAAGAAAGAGCGTCCCCACAATCAAAAACCCTCACAATGAGGGGGAATCTGACGAAGTCTGCTACATCTGCCGTATCTATTTAAACCTTCAATATACGGTGCCATAAATCAACTTGGCATCTTCGGAGAGATAGACAGATAAAACCCAATAGCATCTGCCCCCAAAATTCAGGCCGGATGCCCCAACGTCCCGGTCGCGTCTTTCGGCGGCGAACAGGCATTAGTCCCGAAACTACTAAAAGTCTCATACATCCACATTGTAAGTATGGCGCCGTCTTTCCTTTTCTCCTTCGGGAGATCAACTCCTAATACGTCGTAAAAATATATGAAGAAATGCATACATCCTTCATAAGCAATTGGAGAATCTGTGACCGAGAGACCGAGAATCCATGATATGTCTTGAAGAGTGATCGACACCTCTCCAATAGGGAAATGAAAAGTGTTCGTCTTGGATCGTCATCTCTCAACTAATGCAGATATCAATGGTAGGTCATGTTGTTGATGTCCAATTTTATGATACTCACCAAAACCCTATTCGTCTAATAATTCAATCTGCTGATCCATCAGAGGCCATTGAGCAGACATGCTCGCAGAGTTGAGCACAACAAGATTTCTCCTATCTTTACTACTCCAAATAGCTTCGGAAATGTGATTTGCTTGATTATACAATACAGCATTCTTCATGAAGCCAGGGTTGTATTGAATAGATGATGTCTGAGATGTTGATGGCTGGGTAGGATTGACTACATTCACCTTTGATTGTATTATCTTTCTTTTGCTATCTTCTTGGAGTTCTTCTTTATAAATATTTTTTGGTAGAGGAAGAGTCGGTTTAGCCATCTTTTTTGTAGCCCTCTTGGGTGCATATTTGCGGTTACAGGCCATTATAATTACATAATAAACGCTCAAAATCCCAAATATATTAACAAAAATCCCTACATCAATAAGACCAAACCCTAAATTAATAAAGTCATTGATTTATATTATTTAATCGATCCAAGAAATATGAGAATACCTAGCAACAATCGTAATTCAAATCATAGGAAAAAAAACCCCAATTTACATCTGAAAACCCTAATAAAAATCCCCCAAAAAATAACAAACCTTATACTTGTAACAACTCTGTTTCAGTGTACAGGAAATTTGATTAAATTTTAATGTACAAATGGAGTATTTGCAATCCTATGTACACTATATGTATTTAAATTGCTTTTGAACAGCAAGAAAGCACTTGTGGCTCATTGGTAAAGCCTTGCACTGCTGTGACACAGCCCCTGTGATCGAATCCTCTCAGCCGCATATATTTTTATTTGATTTTTGTTTTAATCTTTTAGAAATCCAAAGGTTTACACGTGCACTACACGTAAAATGAAAAGTCACAAAGTAATCAAACACGTGCACTGAGGTATACCAAGCGACATGGACATGTGGCCAAGATCCCAGCCCCATCCCACCAGATTGGACCGGCGAGATGAGCTAGAGGGGCCGGCACCGTTGGGCATATCCGTAGGGATTGCCTTGGATTTTTAACCCCATAACCCCTTGGCCTACCCCACTACCCCCATACTGTTTGATTTCTCTGCACATTTCCAGAGAATTAAAAATGGGTATTAATCCACATTTTAATACACATTTTAATTCTCAAATTCATTACCCTAAACCCTAATTTTCCCTATAAATACCACATTACATTTCACCCCTCCTCATTCAGAATTCCCTTACAAAAACTCTCTAAAATTTCCAAGTCCAAAGTTGTGTAAGTGGAGTTAGCAAAGGTCGAAGTTCCGACGACGTTTCAAGAAGAATCCGGCGATGAAACGACTCCCCGACGATCCCAAACTCTCCTCCTACCTCTTCTCTCTAATTACAATCTGTAATTCCCCTCTCCACTCCTCTTTTGCTATTCTAAAACTTCTCCTTTTCAAAACTCGTCGGAAGCGGAGTTATTCCGGAACTCTCTTTTCTTTAAAATCTAATTTTTTCTTAATAACAAACCTACAAATTTTTAATAGATTGTTTAGTAATTATTAACAAACACATTAGAACAAGTTTCGTCTCAAAAAAATCTATTATGCAACTTTTATCGCATTTTTACAGTTAAATATTATATGCTTTACTTTCAACACAATTCAACATATTCCCTTATATTATCTTTAGAAAACTCACGAGGTAAAGACCTACCTCATCAAAACACACATTTTTGACATAGCACGATAATTCTTGGGACATTAGTTTATGGGATAATACGAGATTACATTTAAATACTATAAATATTCAAAAACCATTTTCTTTAATATGTGTATTGCTTAATTCCTTGCAAATACGCCTCTACAACCCATTTTGGAGAACCCCGATCGGGATGGTGCGGGTTATCGCACATTCTCGGGTCTAGTTGAGTGAGATGCATACCTCCGCAAGAAGCATTCGATCCCGATAGAATTTTTAATGCAATTTTTAAGAAAAATGTGATTTCTATTTAATAAATAAATTCTATTTTTTATAAATTTTAGATATATATAAATATTATCAAAATATCTACTTTATATATATATATATATATATATTCCATGTTTTCTAAATCAAAGGAATCACAAATTTCATGAAACTATCTTTACAATTCAATACCATTTCAAGATTACACTAAAATACCATAGACATTAAAATCTAGGTTATATCCACTAGAATATTTCACTTTATAAAAATTATAATTATGAAAACCCTAAAGACGATAATTAAATATTTGAGGTGTATTTTGAAAATATATCAAAACTATTTTTCATAAAAACCCCTCAAGTTATATTAATTTATAATAAGGACCCTACTAAATATAGGTTTAAGCGGGATCGGTTCTCTTGAGTCTCAGAGAGCTGGAGAATATGGGTGCTTGCCTATCTAAGGTAAACAACCTAACAACGGTGTTATCAACACGGTAATTGTCTTGAAAAAAGATACAAATCCCGCCGTCCATGTGCAGCAGCCACCGATAACATCAAAACTAATTTAGGACTTCAATTTCTTTTTAAGTGTCTGACTCAGACAGAGTCTCAATCTAATATGAAATCAATCTGACTTGAATTCAATTCAAGTATAACTACAATACAATATGAATCAATGTATACCATAATTCAATTTATATCGACTGAACCGAATCATGGATATACTCTGATTATATGACTATCTATTTATATCCATTCTGTTTATATGATATTATGGTTTCGGCAAGTCATTCATCTATATAACAAAACAATACAATCAATCCAAAACACATTACGGGATTTTAAAGGGGTAGACCGGTACGGAATGTGTTAGAAGTGGCACGAGACGGTCATTTTAATACACCTAACCTGAATATCCATTGCTGTCGTACCGTGGCTTAACGGTTCCTTATGCTCCGTATACCTTAGTCTTCGGAATAGTGGGACTCCTCTCGTATACACTGGCATATTCTGTACCAAATTACAAACAACTGCGTTAACAGAACAAAATATAATATTATACAGTTATATTCTCTTTTCCGTCTATTCTACTTCTCTCTTTCTTTAGGACTTACCGAACGATTGTTCGCTGACGACATTCCTTTTCTTCTTTCTTTGGAATGTTGTCAGGTGGATCCGACTCACTAGAAATCGAGCCCAATACTGAGGACTTGGGGCAGTTTGCCATCGACGCAGAGCTGTAGGCACTTGTATATACTTTTAATTTCAGTTATGCCATTGTTTAGGCATCGCTTTCTATTCCTGTATTTACATTTCCAGTTGTACTTGTAAAGAATTGTTAAATAAATAAAAGTTGTTGTCCATTTATATTCATGTCTCTTGTGTACATTTTACTTTATATTGCTTAGATACGCTTAGCGTGTTTACTTCTGAGTAAATACGTCGCGTGACCCGTCGCGTCTCCTTACCGTATATCGGGAAGCGGGACGTGACAATACTAATTAAAGTAATTAATTTATCTTATCAGATCGATCCACGAATCAAGAGAAACCCAGTAAGAATCCCAGTTCAAATCATAGCAAAAATCGCCCAATTTCAATGTCTATCTCTTAAATCGCTGAAACTGTACTAAAACTGTTCGAGCGGTGGCTCTTTTTATTAAATAAGAACCGCTACTTTAAGTAGCAGTTAAATGTGAACCGTTCGATTTTAACCGCTAGTTAAAATAGCGGTTAAAATTAATGGTTCAGATTTGCTGGATAAATCAATTTATCCAATATTGTATATTGTTCCGTCCCGTTAAAAGATACTCCCTCCGTCTCTTTTTACTTGTTATTTTGGAAAGAGAAAAAATGTCTCATTTTACTTGATGTTTTTGGAATAACAATGAAATAATTAATTATAAAGATATCATACAATACCAAAAATAGTCTAGAAAATTAATTGCTGATATTAAAAAAGTGATAATGCTTTCCTTAATAGTTGATGACAGAAATGATATGATTTTTTAAGTGGTGATGTGGCGGTAGATTAATTACTGATATTAAGAAAATGATAATAGTTTCATTAATCGGTGTGCATTTCTCTGAAATGACAAGTAAAAAGAGACGGAGTGAGTACCACCCTATATTTTTGACATATAATTTGTTATATAAATGTGAATTTTTTTTGTTCTCATCATACATATGAGACTTTTTCTTCAAATGATAATAAATATAATTATGCCCCAAGTTTATCCATATTCAAATTAATCATGGGTATATTTAAACAAATTTAAGGGAAAAATTTATCCTCGTGCGGGAAATTTAAGAAAGTCTACCATAAAAATAATGCCGCTAAATTGCACGATAGTATTGTAATAAGCCTTCTTAAAAAGTTCAAAAGAATTTAGTGCAGATACAAAAACAAAACAAACTGCTTGTTTAAGGGGCCAATCATGTGTTTGGTTTCAAGTAAATGTGGGATTAAATCAAATGAAACTGCAAGCTGAACTTTACTCAAATTTAAAGCAATGTAGCAATTTCTACTGTAGCCTAAAAAAAACAAAGATTCAAAATTGTAGACTTGTAGTTGATATTGTATTCTAGCCAAACAAATACATTGAACCTCAGCTGTAATAGCTGTTTCTAATTACTGTGGTTTATATTTACCTATTAGTACTTGGCAACCAAACACATTTAAAAAGGTACAAAAAGAAGTTTAGATTACTATGGAAACAATTGAAATGGTGTGGGTGGGTGGGGTGGGGGGTGGGGGGGGGGGGTTGCAGGTATCACAAGTCAAGAAACTAGCATTCGTGATTTTCTTAAATTGCAAGTCTTGGTCAGAGATTTGAACGGTACAATCAGCTCATGAGAGAATTGTCCTTGTTTTAATTATAATTCCGTCATCTAAGCAAAGCAAAGCATTATATTAACATTATATATGCATCGTTTGTGTTAATCAGTTACCTATATCTTTAAACTAAATTATAAACCAAATGTTGCTTTGGTTGCTCAACGGCATTTGTACAAGTTATTAATTTTTTAAATATTTTTTTCCATGTGTTAAGATATGAGGACATTTTGGGATTGACTAATGAAAAGGTCTAACGCTGATTCTACATTAACTATAATCCATTATCTAGGAATGTTAGAGTATAGAAGTATATAACTCTCGAATAATTTTATTAATTTAAAGTTTGACGCAATGCAAGAGATTTTTTGGACTTTTTATAGTACTAAATTTTTCGTCATTTATTACGCACAAGGCTGATATTTATTTGCATAGATAAATAATTTATACTTCCGTAAACGTTATTTTTAATGCAGATTTATAATTTTTCAAGGCCATATCTAGCAAATAATGGATATTGCTAAGATGTAGATTTAATTTAATTTTCTAAAAAGATTGTCATGCAAATAATTTGAAAATAAATTATTTTTCATATTTTTCAGGGTAATATAATATTATTTGTTGCTTAAGTATTTAGACAATCTTGAAATCCTAAATTCATAGGTTTCAACACCTATTGGGTGGGGTTGAACTTTACTGAAAAAATTATATGTACATAGATTCAGGCTCCTATCAGTCCAAATTCAAACAAATGTTGCCAACCTATTAAAAATTTATCGGCAAATATTTTATAAAAGAGAATTAATTGAATGCAACCAACAACAACAACAAGTGAGCCTTTTATTCCAATCATATAGGGTATAGGCTACATGAACCAACATGAGAATCACGCCGAGTCCAGCACATGAATCCTCCACCTCCACTCACTCCTATCGAACAATATACTTTCATTGAGACCTTTGGCAACCATATCTTTTCGTATCACCTTCATCCATATTTTCTTTGGTCTCCCTTTCGCCCTTTTGACATTGTCTATATTGAGAATATCCATTCATCGGACCGGTGCTTTCATAGGTCTGCGCCGCACATGACTAAACTATCTTAGTTGGTTTTCCCGCATTTTCTCCTCCACATGTGCTTCACCAACTTTTGCACGAATATTCTCATTTCGCACATTATCTTTTCTAATATTATCACGCATCCAACGAAGCATGCGCATCTCCGCTGCGTGTTAGTGTATATGCCCTAGAGGCCATTACTGTATCATACTAGTTTGTATATTACTTAATGGATGCTTGGGATATTCACCTTGTATATACAATCTTGCTCAAAATAGTAGTATGCTACTTGGTTTGTTTCTACTTCAATGTGTACTTGTGTTTATTTCAGTTATCACTTATACGCATTAGTAGAGCCCTTAGGATCTTTGCTTGATTACCAGCGTTGTGATGGCAGTCACACTAGTGGGGGCTGGGTAATCTATAAGCACATCCTTATACAGGTCCCTAGTCGCAGGACTATCGAGACAGGGCATCGATACTCCGGAGTAGACTAGCGTATGCGCTTCTCATCCCAGTGTGGGAGATGGTCTGTCCCACAGCCATCAGTACGTCGTACTGGAGATAGTATACGGGTGCTCGTTGGGTTACGAGTACACTGGACAGGACTCGTCGGGAACTGACTAGTTGGTATTATACCTATCGTCAGTTATCAGTTCCCAGGTGACATGAGTACAGCTTAGTCCGCTGACTTGACACTGGCACTTCGCCTCAAGTGTGTTCCCACTGCACTTTGATCACTACCCTACCACGGCTCAAAGGAGTCGTGCAAACAGGTGGTGGTTGGGTGCAGTCCCGAAGCACTTGGAGGCAGTGACGGTTAGACAGGATTCGTCTCTCCCGGTATTGGGGGTTGACATCGCGCTGTGTCTAGGAGAGCCATTACACGAGTAGTCCCTGGCCAGGGCAAACGAGATATACTGGTAGGTTTCCAGTGTTATCTCAGGGTGTTTTGGGCTTCGCTCCGGCACGACTTGTACCGCTATTGGGGGACTGACGTTTACCGCCCCCTAGGCCCGCCATGCGATGTATCAGACGAACAGACCGGACTGTACGGAGACTGTCACATTCAGACTCAGTAGGAGTTCAGATGGGGTTTCACCTCGTCAGCCTTCTTGTCGACATCTACCTGGGGACCGTTACGCACAGCTAGTGCCGCTTGCGGTCTGTGGTTAAACCCACTGCCAGCGTAGTGTCGAGTCTTTAGAGTCCCACACAGAGGGTATTCGCCTCTGGGCAAAACAGAGTAGAGGTCGCATGGTTTTGCGACAGGGTTCGTTCTCATCCGCGCACTTGTGCACGTTTGGAGTCCGGACGGATTTTACCAGCGGGCTCTGGTTTGAGCCGGATACTGGTATAGTATTTGGGGTTGCTTTTATCTCTCAGTATTCATGTTCCTCGGAACAAGAATGCAGGTGTGTATGCACAGTTCTTTTTGAGGAGGAGGAAGATGATTTTTCATTAGGGTTTCGGAACGGGTGCGTATGCACAGTTGACAGTTGTATTTTTCCAAACCCTAATGGATTTGTATTATATCATTTAATAATATATAATAAAATGAAATTGTGTCATGGTTAGTTTTTGTTGACTTGTTGACCATGGTTGAACATTTGACCATTATCATTACAAGAGAAAGATGCTCTTGATTCTTGCATTTTCATTTAATGCTTGTAATGATATTAGTCATTCTAAAACTTTCCATCAACCTTTTCATTTTGATTATTATTATTTGATAATTCATTTTCTTTTTTTGCATTATGGTTGCAAGAAAGGAAATGATAGCTCATTCTATCATATTCACTCTCTCTCTTCACTTCATCTTCTTCTTCCTCTAGTCAAGAGAAACCTTCTCATGAGTTGAGAATCCTTCTCTTGAAAAACAAAAGCAACCCTTAGACACTCTCTACTCACTCTAGGATCAAGGGTTTAGCAAGCCGGCGATTCTAGTTCACTCCAAGTACGAGAAAGAGCCCAAAGGTCGAGCCTTCGAGGTGGATCCATCTTCGACGGAAGAAGGCGACAAAGGAGAACCATCAACCTCTACAAAGTTTGAAGACGAAGGAGTTCAAGTCTAGGTATAACCATCTTCATCCGAGTAGCTAACTCTCTTTAGCATAGTTTGCTAGTTTTAGTTTAGACAACGATCCCGACCATAGTTTAGTCCATGTTGCCTCTTGCGATAAAAATTCGTTTTTTATACCGTTTCCGCCTCCCCGTAAGAACCGGGGGTCGCAATATGGACTTACAGTGGTATCAGAGCCTAACTAAACTTAAACTAGCTTGGTAGTGAAGTGTAACGAAGTTCGGAACCGGAAAAATCCAAAAACCAAACTTTACAAAAACCTGAGTTTCTGTTGAATTTTTTTCTGGTCAAAATGAAAAACTTTATACTTGTAAATTCGGCTCAGGGTTTTGTGTGAACACCCAAGAAAAACGATACAGTGATTCGTCTAAACTGCCGCCCTTCCGCCGCGTGAGCCTTCTTAGACGCCGCGGAACCGCCGCGAGTTGTTGTCTTCTCTGCATCGTTTTTCGTGCAGTGTGTTTGTGTGTTGGTTTTGGGATTTTTAAAATATATTATATGTGCCCAGATTTTCCAGAAAAGAAATTTCCTTTTGGGGTCCTATAATTCCGTATTTTTTCCGAACTTCACTGCACTTTGACTATGATGGTTATATCTGTGATGCTTGCATGTATTGAACGTCGGCTAATCGCTATAAGTCGATTAGTCGGGGTTATACATGATCTGTAATGTGCTGGAATGTGTATATGAATGTGTTGGACTGTCGCGGGTGAATAGCCGGGGTGGATGTGAGATGAGCTTTTGTTTTTCTTTCATTCATTGTAAATGTAAATTGATGTAATAATATTATTTGTTTGGCCGCACAACCGGGTCGGGGTTGTAGCCGTCATTGTATAATTCTTTTTACTGTTTTTGCTCCTAGGATAGACCCATGGAGGGGTGCACAAACTACCGAGTACTTGGCGGGTAGTTTGCCGCACCCGTAGGGGTCTTGGGTGGGGTATTTGGCTATTCACCGCGACCGTGTTATCCGCTTTTCGTTTCAGGCTCGAAAGGATTGCGGATTGCTAGTATATCCAATGCATTCATCTGTGATCTGTAATGTCTATCATTGCTTACTATTTAGGCGTTGCTTATGTTTTACAGACGCGCTAGCCCAGCCCCCGCTCTGTCGTTAGTTAAGTAACCTAACGGGTAATGACGGGGCCCAGTGGCGAATGCGAATGGCATAAGCGTACGTCATATTTTGGTTGTTTTCTGCAATGGTAGGGTTAAATGATGGGACGCATTAAAAGTACTAATGCAAGAATATCACGCATTAAAAGAACTAATGCAAGATAATAAACCAAGTTTAAAGTCGTTGGAACACTTTCGAAAAACCACTCGGTTCTTTTCAAAAATAACTTTTAAATGCGGAGTTTGAGCCACTCCTTCTAAAAGCTATCTCGTTCCATCGATTAAATCAAGTTCACTACGTTCACGGTTTCGCCAAAACCATTCGTAGCCCTCCGTCGCTTCGCATGAATAGGCAATAGTATTCAAGCTATGTATTTTGGCCAAAGTCAAGGCATAGTGATTGGTAGCTATTGGGTGTTCATGTGTAGCATAGATAGATGCGTTGGTTTGGGACAGTCGTGCTGCCATTTTGGCCAAAGTCAAGGGTATGTACGGATGGATCCAAATTAACCTGGATAGTGACGGGCAGAACTTGACATGTGACTTATGATATTTTGGCCAAAGTCAAGGTCATAAGAGCATGGGGCAAAAATCCACATCGGGAGTTTCAAAAGTACTGAAACTTGCTAGATTAGCATACCATTTGGAGTGTGGTGATTCTGGTAGGATTCCTTCAGTTTCGTCACGCGATGATATTTGGATCCCGATCCTACTGTGAGTATATGCTACTCCTCGGGAAATTTCTCACTAAACGATCAATGCTATAAACCTAGTAGGTGCCTAGAAAGGTGTTAGCGGGGTTACGCCCCCAGGGAAAAGAGGTTATTTAATTAAGGAACTTCGCGAAAGCGTTGGAAAACCTCCCTCGAAGTACCGACACCGGCCTGGCTGAACGGTTAAGCAAGTATTGTGCGGTGGGATTGATCCCGGCTAATTCTTCCTTTATGGTTTGAGGAGGGATTCGAGAAACAGTGGGAGCCATCCTGTTTAGACAAATTAAAAACCATTCTAAACTTGCAAGAGCGTCATGCTGAGTGTTTCTTCTTCTCTCTCCTAATTGCAGCGACCAATCAACATGACTGGACTTAAGTTACTCCTAGATAAAAACAAGCTGACAGGGCCAAACTACAAAGATTGGCTCAGGAATGTCAAGATAGCAATCACTTATGACAAGCTGGGGTATCTTCTTACCACCAAAGCTCCCCCTGTCCCTGGTCCAACTTCCAGCGTCGCGGATAAGGAAATCCGCAAGACTTGGGAGATTGATAGCGCGAAGGCCAAGTGCCTCCTGCTTGCCTCGATGGACAACGAACATCAGAGGAGGCATGAGAATATGGACATGGAGTCCATATTGCTTCATACAAAAGAACTGTATGGAGAGCAATCACGTATCGCAAGATACGAAGCGTCGAAAAAGTTATTTTCGACAAGAATGGCCGTCGGATCATCAGTAGCCGAGCATGTGCTAAAGATGATCGGCTACATTGAGGAGCTCGCTGACCTAGGGATCACATTGGAGAGTGAGCTATATACGGATATAGTTCTCCAGTCCCTTCCTTCCACTTACGCCCAGTTTATAATGAACTTCAACCTACAAGAAAAGGAGGTTGAACTTTCAGAGCTCCTCAACCTGCTGAGGAGCGCAGAGGGCACCCTACAGAAAGGTAGGGAAACATCCACTTTGTTTGTAGGAGGATCATCTTCTTCTAGGTCCAAGGCGAAAGCCAAGGGAAAGAAGAAGAAGGCCCCCGCCAAACCAAGGGGCGGTGTTGGTAAAGTGGATACGAAGGGAAAAGGTAAAGCAACAAAGATAGCGGGGAAGCTTGTGGATAAGGAAGAATGCTTCTTTTGTCATAAGAAAGGACACTGGAAGAATGATTGCAGGGCCTGGAAGGCCAGAACACAGGAATTGAAGCAGGTTGCAGCTTCAGCTTCAGGTGTGTATGTTATTGAAAACTGTCTTTCAATAAACTCTACTTCCTGGGTATTGGATACCGGATCAGGATCTCATATCTGTAATTCTTTGCAGGCGTTGAGAAACCGTAGGGATTTGAAGGCAGGTGACATGACCCTCAGAGTTGCAAACGGAGCTAGCATGGATGCTAAAGCCGTGGGGGACTATCACCTGGGAATGTCAGATGGACATGTTTTGGTTTTGCGTAATTGCTTTTTTGTACCCAACGCAACTTGTAATATCATTTCTGTATCTTTAGTTTCTAAAGAAGGTTATGAATTTGCGTTTGTAAGTAATGTTGTAAACATTCACCTTAATCAAGTATTGATTGGGTCAGGTACTCTGAGTAATGGTATATACGTGTTAAACCAACCACAGATTTTTAATGTCCAGAATACACACAAAAGAAAGTCTCCAGAAATAAATCAGACTTTCTTATGGCATTGTAGATTGGGTCACATCAATGAGAGAAGGTTGACGAAGTTACATACAGAAGGGTATTTGAATACGTTCGAATATCAGTCGTATGCCACTTGTCAATCCTGTCTCAAGGGAAAGATGACAAAGACTCCGTTTACTGGACATGGAGTAAGAGCGGGCGAGCTCTTGGGACTCATACACAGTGACGTGTGCGGTCCAATGTCTACACATGCCCGAAGCGGACATTCTTACTTCATTACTTTTACGGATGACTTCTCAAGGTACGGTTATGTCTTCTTAATGAAACATAAGTCCGAGGCCTTTGGAAAATTCCAGGAGTATAAGAATGAAGTAGAGAAACAGACCGGCAAAAGTATTAAGATTCTAAGATCGGATCGAGGTGGAGAATACTTAAGTGCCGAGTTTCTGGACTATTTAAAAGAGAACGGAATTCTCTCTCAGCTTACTCCTCCTTACACCCCACAACATAACGGTGTATCGGAGAGACGGAACCGCACCCTATTGGATATGGTGAGGTCCATGATGAGTAACGCTGAGTTACCGCGATCATTCTGGGGGTATGCGCTAGAATCAGCCGCATACCTTTTGAACCGAGTTCCCACTAAGACTGTGCCTACTACGCCATTTGAGATGTGGTGTGGGAAGAGACCCCATCTTAATCACATTAAGATATGGGGAAGTCCAGCTTTTGTCAAAAAGCAGCATGCGGACAAGCTCGAGGCACGCTCAGTACTGTGCAAGTTTGTGGGATATCCAAAGAATTCCAAGGGATATTTCTTCTACTGTGAAGAGGAACAAAAAGTTCTTGTTTCTCGTCATGCCCACTTTCTAGAACACCAGTTCATAGAAAAAGAAATAAGTGGGAGCGCAGTAGAACTGGAAGAAATTCCAGAACCACAGACTGTTACTGAAAGCTTAGTGGAACCAGAGGGTTCAACAGAACAGGACATTCCTACGCCGCTCCGCAGGAGTAGTAGGCAGTCTCATCCGCCCGAGAGATACTGCGGTTTTCTCATAGACGGGGATAGAGAGGATTGCATCATAGATTATGATGAGCCTACTAGCTTCCAGCAGGCCGTTCAGAACGTTGACTCAGTGAAATGGCTGGATGCAATGCGGACCGAAATGGAGTCCATGTACACCAACAAGGTATGGACGTTGGACATTGCTCCAGACGGGGTAAAACCCGTAGGATGCAAGTGGATCTTCAAAAGGAAGATTGGTGTAGATGGACAGGTTGAGACCTATAAAGCTAGGCTGGTAGCAAAGGGTTTTCGTCAAAGACCTGGTTTGGACTACGACGAAACCTTTTCTCCAGTAGCCATGCTGAAATCCATTCGGATCCTTCTTGCCATTGCTGCCTTCCACGATTATGAGATCTGGCAAATGGACGTAAAGACAGCTTTTCTAAATGGAAATTTAGAGGAGTGTGTCTATATGGACCAACCAGAGGGTTTCAATCAGAGTGGGAGCAGCGGAAAGGTGTGCAAGTTGCTTAAGTCCATCTATGGACTAAAGCAGGCATCGCGGAGTTGGAACATCTGTTTTGATGAGACGGTCAAGGAATTTGGCTTTATCAAAAATCCAGATGAACCATGCATCTATAGTAGATTTGTAGCGAGAACTGTAGTATTCCTCGTTTTATACGTGGATGACATTCTCTTAATAGGAAATGATATTCCTATGCTACAATCTGTCAAGGGGTTCTTGTCACAAAGGTTCTCCATGAAAGACCTGGGTGATGCCTCATACATCCTGGGGATCCGGATCCATCGTGATAGATCCAAGAGGATATTGGGACTTTCTCAGTCCAGGTACATCGACACCGTACTGAAAAGATTCAGTATGGAAGATTCCAAGCGCGGTAACCTACCGGCTTGTCACGGGATCACCCTCTCTAAAGAGATGTCTCCCAAGACTGATTTGGAGAGGGATCGCATGTCTATTATACCCTACGCTTCTGCGGTAGGCTCTATAATGTATGCGATGTTGTGTACCAGACCGGATGTAGCTTATGCACTGAGTGTAGTAAGCCGGTATCAGTCAAACCCTGGGGAGAAACATTGGATAGCGGTAAAGAACATTCTCAAGTACCTGAGGAGGACTAAGGAGATGTTTTTGGTGTATGGCGGAAAAGACCTCCAGATTGAGGCCTTTGCTGACTCCAGCTTCCAGAGTGACAAGGATGATTCCAAGTCCATGTCGGGTTTTGTCTTTACCCTCAATGGAGGGGCGGTGTGTTGGAAGAGTTCCAAACAGGAAACCGTTGCAGACTCGACTATGGAAGCGGAATACATCGCTGCATCTGATGCCGCAAAAGAAGCTGTTTGGATAAGGAAGTTCTTAAAGGAACTTCAGGTGGTTCCGTCCATTGTTGACCCAGTACCTCTGTATTGCGACAACAACGGGGCTATAGCTTTAGCAAAGGAACCCAGGTCCCATCAAAGATCCAGGCACATCTTGAGGCGGTATCACCTGATCAGGAAGATCGTGGATCGCAAGGAGATCGAGGTTCGGAGAGTTGCTTCAGAAGACAACACTGCAGATCCATTCACCAAGGCCCTGCCCCAGACTCAGTTCGAGCGGCTTATCGAGATGATAGGTCTTCGATACGCCAGTACATGGCCTTAGTGCAAGTGGGAGATTATTAGTGTATATGCCCTAGAGGCCATTACTGTATCATACTAGTTTGTATATTACTTAATGGATGCTTGGGATATTCACCTTGTATATACAATCTTGCTCAAAATAGTAGTATGCTACTTGGTTTGTTTCTACTTCAATGTGTACTTGTGTTTATTTCAGTTATCACTTATACGCATTAGTAGAGCCCTTAGGATCTTTGCTTGATTACCAGCGTTGTGATGGCAGTCACACTAGTGGGGGCTGGGTAATCTATAAGCACATCCTTATACAGGTCCCTAGTCGCAGGACTATCGAGACAGGGCATCGATACTCCGGAGTAGACTAGCGTATGCGCTTCTCATCCCAGTGTGGGAGATGGTCTGTCCCACAGCCATCAGTACGTCGTACTGGAGATAGTATACGGGTGCTCGTTGGGTTACGAGTACACTGGACAGGACTCGTCGGGAACTGACTAGTTGGTATTATACCTATCGTCAGTTATCAGTTCCCAGGTGACATGAGTACAGCTTAGTCCGCTGACTTGACACTGGCACTTCGCCTCAAGTGTGTTCCCACTGCACTTTGATCACTACCCTACCACGGCTCAAAGGAGTCGTGCAAACAGGTGGTGGTTGGGTGCAGTCCCGAAGCACTTGGAGGCAGTGACGGTTAGACAGGATTCGTCTCTCCCGGTATTGGGGGTTGACATCGCGCTGTGTCTAGGAGAGCCATTACACGAGTAGTCCCTGGCCAGGGCAAACGAGATATACTGGTAGGTTTCCAGTGTTATCTCAGGGTGTTTTGGGCTTCGCTCCGGCACGACTTGTACCGCTATTGGGGGACTGACGTTTACCGCCCCCTAGGCCCGCCATGCGATGTATCAGACGAACAGACCGGACTGTACGGAGACTGTCACATTCAGACTCAGTAGGAGTTCAGATGGGGTTTCACCTCGTCAGCCTTCTTGTCGACATCTACCTGGGGACCGTTACGCACAGCTAGTGCCGCTTGCGGTCTGTGGTTAAACCCACTGCCAGCGTAGTGTCGAGTCTTTAGAGTCCCACACAGAGGGTATTCGCCTCTGGGCAAAACAGAGTAGAGGTCGCATGGTTTTGCGACAGGGTTCGTTCTTATCCGCGCACTTGTGCACGTTTGGAGTCCGGACGGATTTTACCAGCGGGCTCTGGTTTGAGCCGGATACTGGTATAGTATTTGGGGTTGCTTTTATCTCTCAGTATTCATGTTCCTCGGAACAAGAATGCAGGTGTGTATGCACAGTTCTTTTTGAGGAGGAGGAAGATGATTTTTCATTAGGGTTTCGGAACGGGTGCGTATGCACAGTTGACAGTTGTATTTTTCCAAACCCTAATGGATTTGTATTATATCATTTAATAATATATAATAAAATGAAATTGTGTCATGGTTAGTTTTTGTTGACTTGTTGACCATGGTTGAACATTTGACCATTATCATTACAAGAGAAAGATGCTCTTGATTCTTGCATTTTCATTTAATGCTTGTAATGATATTAGTCATTCTAAAACTTTCCATCAACCTTTTCATTTTGATTATTATTATTTGATAATTCATTTTCTTTTTTTGCATTATGGTTGCAAGAAAGGAAATGATAGCTCATTCTATCATATTCACTCTCTCTCTTCACTTCATCTTCTTCTTCCTCTAGTCAAGAGAAACCTTCTCATGAGTTGAGAATCCTTCTCTTGAAAAACAAAAGCAACCCTTAGACACTCTCTACTCACTCTAGGATCAAGGGTTTAGCAAGCCGGCGATTCTAGTTCACTCCAAGTACGAGAAAGAGCCCAAAGGTCGAGCCTTCGAGGTGGATCCATCTTCGACGGAAGAAGGCGACAAAGGAGAACCATCAACCTCTACAAAGTTTGAAGACGAAGGAGTTCAAGTCTAGGTATAACCATCTTCATCCGAGTAGCTAACTCTCTTTAGCATAGTTTGCTAGTTTTAGTTTAGACAACGATCCCGACCATAGTTTAGTCCATGTTGCCTCTTGCGATAAAAATTCGTTTTTTATACCGTTTCCGCCTCCCCGTAAGAACCGGGGGTCGCAATATGGACTTACACTGCGTACATCTTCTATGTATGATACTTTTTAGGAGCTCAGCATTCTGTACCATATAATAAAACAGGCCGAATAGTGCTCCGAAAAACCTTCATTTTCAAATTTAACGGAAAATTACGATCACACAATATCCCTGTTGCACTCTTCCATTTCAACCAACCAGCTTAGATCTTTTGATTAGCATCGCTATCGATCTGCCCATCCTTCTGGATGATGGAACCTAGATATATAAACCGATCGCTCGGTGATATCTCTCACCCTTCTAATGTTATACCAATATGGTTTTGACTTCTCTGTTTGCTAAATTTGCAATGCATATATCCCCGAGATTCCAACGTTTGCCTCCATAACTCCAATTTGGCATTAACCCCTGCTTTCTTCTCATTTACTAGAACAATATCATCAGCGAATAACATACACCAAGGTATCTCATTTTGGATAGTTCTAGTAAGCACATCCATCACGATAGTAAACATGAAAGGACTTAATGCAGATTCTTGATATAAACCAATTATAATCGGAAAATCACTCGTTAGGCCGCCGCAAGATCTGACATTTGCTACCACTCCCTCGTACATGTCTTTGATTATGTCAATGTACTTGACGGAGGCCCCCTTTTTCATCATTGTCACCCATAATACCTCTCTAGGTACCTTATTATACGCTTTCTCTAAATCAATAAATATCATATGCAAATCTCTTCTCCTCTTTCGAAAACGCTCGACAAATTGATGAAGCAAATGAATAATCTCTATCGTCGATCGACCAGCCATGAACCCAAACTGATTCTCTCTTATCTTAACATCCTTTCTTAGTGTAACATTTCAGAAAATATAAAATATTATTTTTGCAATTTAATATTAAAATAATACATTTCCCGAAAACTGCCCGATTTGCGAAATTGGGGTTTTTGAAAAAGGGTATAAATATATACCAATAATTATGAAATAAATGGAAATTAA
This sequence comes from Agapanthus africanus, assembly GCA_030015575.1. Taxonomy (NCBI): domain Eukaryota; kingdom Viridiplantae; phylum Streptophyta; class Magnoliopsida; order Asparagales; family Amaryllidaceae; genus Agapanthus; species Agapanthus africanus. The sequence continues at coordinate 674,119,285 of CM057337.1, forward strand.
AATGATTTATTCATTTAAAAATATATTTAAACGATTTGGCATTTTAAAAATTTATTGTATGCAATTTGGATAAAAACCCGATTAGTGCACTACTAATCGTGATTAAACCAAATCCGTGTTTCTACAGTTTTCCATGGCTAGTGCACCATATCATGTTACATTTGGTTACATGTTGTTGCATTTGTGTTGTTTTATGGGCATTATGTGATTTGGTTTTGAAATTTAAAAGAGAGAAGAAAAAGGAATGAAAATGGTTAAAAATGTAAATGATTGGAGAGAGAATGTGTGAGAATAAGTGAGAGAGAGGGGGGGCTGCTGCCATACAGTTTCCCCATCATTTTCTTCTCTTTCTTCATCTTCCTCAAGCTCACTCCCCTCCACTTCTAACCTTAGATCCATCTCCAAATAATCCCCAAAACCTTATACTCCCTTCATAAAAATTAATCTCCATCTCTTCCTCTACACATTGGACCAAGCAAAGTGGGATTTTGACGACTTTGAGAAACTAGGACTGTCTAGAGTGGCCTAAATGAGGTATATTTACTTCCATTTAGTTAGTTTTAAACTTCTTTCTATTCTAGTTTTAGTTTAGATTTGGTTTGATGATGGGTTGTGAACTTGAGAATTTCTAGAGAAGGGTTTGGGGTGATTGAGTGGAATTAGTGATGTTATTGGCTGTCAATAAGACTTTTGAGGTGATTCTAGAACTGGGATTTAGTATAGAAACCAAAACACGGATTTAGAAATTGATCCATGTCGGTTTTGCGAGATTTAGCGTGCCTACAGGAAATCTGGGATGATCCGGGGAATTTTTTAGAGTAGCAAACAATACCAGGGACTTAGACACACCACCAGGAGACCACCCTACGAAGACGAAGCCCAATAGAGCCTAGGGGGCCGAGAAGGCCGGATTTCCTAGCCTAGTGGCCGGCCAGTTTAGGTGGGTTGGTGCCAGGCTTGTTCCAGTAGCTCCTACACTCCCTATACATCACCATAAACTTGTTTGTTTAGCTTTATTTGACCCGAGTCAAAATCTGGGAGCATTTTAGTGTGATTTTGGCTATGTTTTCCATCTTTTGAAATGCTAAGTGTTGATATTTGGGTTTGTATTTGGTGGTTGGATGTTTGTACATCAACGACTAGGGGTAATTTGTTGGTTTTGCATACGTGGGCTATAGGTTCTAATCTATAGGCGATCCGTGTGCCGTTTTGGATTTCAGAACTTGATTTTTTATAGTGTTGCGATATGTGTTGTTATTATAGATACCTTCGCGTGGATTCCGAGGAAACAGAGCGTGGAGTCATCGACTTCGGTAAGCGAAGACCAAGGTGCGTAAATCTATATCTATGGGGGAAATCGGGTGGATGGCGTATGGCACCCCCGCAAATTTTGATGGAAACCAATTATATATAGAATATGGTTAAGGAAACCTTTAATAGAAAACTAGGGATAGGGTTATAAGATAGTTAGAGAACCATATTTGAACCTAAAAGATAGTTAGTAGTGATATAATACGATTGATACGTGATGACGGGTTTTGAGGACGATGTTTTATGATGTTGCCGTATTGGATACTATAGGACTAGATAGCCGACGTAAGTGTGTTATCCGAACCATAATTATTTTAAAATGAAGAATCATATATATCTTTTAAACAAATACCTTAAGGAACGTTACGGATTTTCAAATGATATCTTTTTCTTGTAAAACACCGTAGTCCCTACCTTCAAAACTATGATTCGCCTCTTTGAAAACTGATTGTATAGTTCGAGTGTATGTATTAGATTAGATATGTATGCTTATAGTAAAGATAGATTGGATATGTGAAATTGACTTGATGTGGGAGATAAATGCGATGAAAAGATAAGACGATGTAATATGATGATTGATGATATGTTGGTATACGGATGTGTGTCAATTGAGATGATTGATACCTTCGCCGGTCCCCTGATATGAGATTGTTATGGATGTAACTTGGGACATAGGTATATAGATATATATATAAAGTTACGAATCTTAAATGGTAAGCCGTACGGGACATTAGGTCCGTACTCTCATTGTCGTAAAGGTTGATAGGATCCCTATTGGTTTTATGCCGCCGTACGATGAATTTCCGTACGTGATGAGTTTGACTTGATGTTCGGTCCATACCCTTGACTGGAGGATGTCGTACGATGGATTATACCGTACGCGATATTGTGAGGCTGGATGTCGATTGATAGATTCATTGACTCGGTCTTTTAGACACGTATATCTTATAGGTTTTAGCTATTGATTTACCTTATGCTGCATTCATGTTATTCGCATTGCATTACTTATACCTGTGCTATTATACCTGCACCATTATCGATATATACAATCAAAGTTTAATTATATTTCTTAGAGTTTGATAAATGTGGCGACCTGTATTCGTGCGTTGCGCGACGAACTGAACAAATAATGAGCCTAACATCCTGCGGTTGATGTATATGGTTCATAGAGATCGAATCACGTTCATGTATGTGAGACAAATCAAATATGCTATAGTTTCGAAATGATTTGTTAAGTGCTCGATGCGAACCTTATGCGAAAATAAAATCTAAATGGTGGAACTCATGATTTTTAGACCCTAATACTGTTAACAAACACTCTGTAGAAATTTGGTGGTAAATCGATGTCGTTTTCACACAAAGTGACGCCCTAACTTCAATACCGAAACTTGCATTTTATCGAATACTTGACACTGTTAAATTCATAATGAATTCCAGAAAAATCCAATCGCAGTGTGCCTGGGCTCATTGTGAATAGTACTGCATAATCCTTGATACGACATGTAGGTTTACTGTTAGATGTATCCTCTGAACATCGAAAACAAAGAACTTACCTGACCTTGGACCGCAGTCCAGTGCAGGAACTTAACCCTTGACAAGCATTTATACACCTGAAATTTTAATGTTTAATTGTGATAGTGTGCGGAACCAATTACCACTACGTAGGAAATTGTTTTATCTTTCCAATGGTACTGGTTTCACTAAATTCCAGTATCATTTGGTATTTAAATCATATTTTAAACGGATAACATGTACGGAAGTTTTCTGTCATTTCAGTTTGCACCCTTAATCAGTAATATAATCATAACTCCTAAACTAAGATGACTAATGTTAATCCTTATAATGCTTTGGAAACATAACAGATAAATCTACATATTATCTAACTGTAGTGTTTCCTGATTATGATCCCAACAGGGAGTAAAACACTTTATGAAACAGACTTTCAGTTCAGAAATTGGATTTCCAGCAGTAAACGCTTAAAATTGAATGACCATAACTAGAAAACCTGAAACCCAATTGCCACGAAACTAATTTTTCTATACAGATAATTAAATATACTGCTTACTCCTTTTATATCGTTTTGCTTAATTATGCACGTGTGATTTTATGTATTTTTTCTAATACAACCGACACCGGTTGCTCATATGTATTCAGTAGTCCATTTACTATATCCCCATCATGTTGCATGACTATCATACTTTTGTAAATAGTGTTCATTTGTATCGATAACCTAGTTTCCGTGTTACATTACCAAATGATAAATGCTAGTGATCGGATTGTGCCAAATACGTTAGTGTAAAAGCATGATTGAATAAGTGAAGTGACACGTACTTGTACAAAATCAGCGGAACCAATTAGTTATTGCATTGTCGATGCCTATGGGACATATATAAGTATAACTATAACTGGTATGAGACGGTTATGGAAGTACTTATATTAGTGTCATAGGTAAAATATCAAGCACTGTCCATTTATCTTGGATACCAGTCGAGACATGCTTGAAGGAGACCCTGTCTTCAGTTCTCGCGTAGACTTGTCATGGAGCGACTAGTATTTAAATTCACGGTCGGTTTTTGATGTAGACCGTGAGGTGTGGGGTAGTTTAAGTGTGAGTTCGATCAACGGAATCTCAGGAGTCTCACTGCCGGTATATTTAGTAATTTCGGGAGTTGTGCTGATAGTGTTTCTGATTTTTACTGATAGTGATTCGGCCCTTGTTCCGTTGTCCCTAGAGCTTACCCTTGGGTTGGGGATACTTCTGCGGTGGTTGACACTCATACTTGGTCTGACAATAAGTTTAGTAACTTGGACATTGAGACTTAGAGATGTTCCCCTCCGAAAGGCGGCCAAGACAGGGACGTCTTGCCTGAGATTCGGGGCAGATGCTATTTGATTTTATCCGTCCACCTCTCCGAAGATACCAAGTTGATTTATGGCACCGTGTATCGGAGGTTTCAACGGATGCGGACGATGTAGCAGATTTCGTCAGATTCCCCCTCGCTTGAGGGGTTTTTGATTGTGGGGACGCTCTTCCCTGCAGGCGCAAGCCCCTGCAGTTAATTACGCTACCGCATCGCGGTAACAACTTTCTCCTTCTCCAGAATTTCACTTTGTGTTGTGGGTGTTTGTTTTATTTGTGGTTGCCCGTGGATTGTATACGGAGACTAATTTATGTCGTCGCCCGTAGGACGTGGATTAGTCCAAATCCGTATTTTCTTAGATTTGGATTTGAGGTTTCGGTTTAAGGATACGTTAGCCATATTTGAGGCTAAGATCAACTTAAACGTTTGTTAAGGATACGTTAGTCAAATTTGAGACTAAGATCAACTTAACGGGATCGTTTGGATCCGACAAAAGAGCATTTAGGGGCTCTATTGTTCCAGTTTAGGGACATAGTGGTCCATTTAATGTATGGCCGTCGGGTCCCGTCACCTCTCTGACGACGTTGAAGGATTACAACGACAAATATCAGAGGAGTTCAGAGATGTACCCTTGAACCGGGTGTAAATTGATTTGAGAGAGCAGGTGTGCTCAGTTCAATTTAATTTGAGGACTTGTGGCCAATATTGGGTTAAGTCCAGTTAGAAAATGTTCAACATTTATCCACATTTGGCTTGTTAAGCCTTTGATTGGGCTCTACCCTTTTTAAAATGATGCACAACATCTAAATTGGTCTGTTAGACCTTTATTTGGGCTCTGCCCCTTTTTAATAATGCATTGCATTTTTAATTGGGGTCTGTCCCTTTTTTAATAATGCAAAGCATTTATTGTTCTGACGGTGCGTCACGTGGCTTGTCAGGCGCTTTGCTCCAATTGAGGAGCGCAAGGCACTAGCGCATGTGGGGGTGACACGTGTCACGCGCTGGTGAGCGCAAGTCTGTTAGTGCAGTGCGCTGCGCCAATGCGTTGCGCTAGCACGCTGCTGACACGTGGCGCGCTTTGATGACTTGCGCCAAACTAAGAGAGCAGTGCTCTTTTTTTGAAGCGCAAGGCACCGCTGTTCTGTGATTGACACGTGGCGCTCCCTGGTGGCTTGCGCCAATCCAAGGAGCGCAACAGTGAAAACTCAAAAGTGCAAGGCACTGTTTAATATTTGGATCAAATTAGATCAAAGGGAACAAATTTTTCTTGTTTTCCAGAGAGGTTCTACTTTAAATCTCAAGAACCATTGGTTCATCAAAAGGCAATGCCTTTATATAGAAGTAAATTACTTCTTTATTATTATTATTATTATTATTATTATTATTATTATTTATCGAAGATCTTGATCTTTTTCTTAGATCAATGATCTTTTTAGAAGAAACTCTTCTTTTTTCCAAGGTTTACCTTTTCTCCTTTTGAGTTCTTCTCAAAATTTTAGAGGAATTCTCCGGTTTCTCTTTCTCTGTGTGTCAATGTCTTTTAGACTTGGAGTCTAGGGGCCTTTATATAGTGCCGATTGATTTGTTAAATCAGTTAAAGAGATCTTTCTCTGAGTGATTTAGGGATTTTCCCCACTGTTAGATCTTTGATCCAAGTGATTCTGTTTTACAGAAGATAATTTTCTTGTTTTAACGAGATCAGAAAGATCTTTCTGAAATTTTAATTCTGTTTTAGTGCTGGCACAGTTGGCGCAAGCGCACCTGTGCTTGACACGTGTCACGCAGCGCAGAGCGCAGCGCAAATGCGCTGACACGTGTCGCGCAGCGCAGAGCGCAGCACAACTGCGCTAGCGTAACTGCGCTGACACGTGTCGCGCAGCGCAGAGCGCAGATCATCTGAAGCATTGCTTCCTTTATTTTTATTTTAAATAGAGCCTTACTCTGATTGGATGCGCTGTCTTGGGCGCAGCACTGGCGTGTCAGCTTTTGACACGTGGCGCGCTGCGCGCAGCGCAAGGAATCTGAAGCGTTGCTTCAATTTTTGAATTTTTGAAATTCAAACAGAGTTTTGCTCTGATTGGGGGAAACAAATGCCCCCCCACCGTTACGCTCATGTGGCGCACACGTGAGTGCAGCGGTGGCAAGATCCTAGCCGTTGGATCAACTCAGGAGTTGAAGGGGCGCACAAGCGCCTATAAATAGGACCCTTGGTCCTCAACAAATGATTATCATCTTCAAGACTTTTATTTTCAGAACCTCAGAGCCTTGCTCTTTATTTTCAAGAACTCCAAGAGTTAAACTATTAAAACTTTTAGGTAAAATTTTTAATTCAAATTAAATTAAATTAATTTTAATTGACAGAGCCTTGCTCTCATAGATCTTTGATCTAAAAAAAACCCCTTTGGGGTTTCACCAACAGAGCCTTGCTCTCAAGAATCCATAGATCTACAGAGATCTTGTTTCAGGGTTTTTTAACCCATGAACAGAGCTTTGTTCATACACAAAATATAGATCTTTTTGATCTAAAAATGAAGAACTTTTAAGAGTTTTCATGGATTTTTAAGATCCCAAAATTTTTTAATTTAATTTTTTTTTAAGAATTAATTTTCTCTTGATGGATTCTTCTATCATTATCACAGAGCTAAGCTCTTTTAATCTTTTAAGGAATTTTATTCTCTTGAGACCAGAGTTTGACAAGTGTCACTCTGTGACAGAGTTTTGCTTTGAAAGGGGAGATTTTCTCCTTGTCCCTAGGGATTTCTCATTAATGAGAATATTCTTTTGGGGATCTCCTCATTAATTGATAGTCCCATCCAATGATGGGGCAGTCTTATTAACTGATGCATTGTCATCCAGATTTTGTGGGTCCACTTTTGGTCCCCATTCCACTGCATTGCAGTGTGGTACAAATTTTAAAGTACCAAGCGTTGGGCTTTTAAAATTAAATCATGATACTGACGGCTGAATCTCGTTTTTTTTTGCAAGCAATCATGTCTGCTGATCTGTCTTTCCCATTTGTTCGCTCAGAGGGAGGATTTCCTGAGGCGTCAGTGGACCGGGAGGTGCTCGCTCTCATTAAGGATCACGACCCCGAGTATAAGAACCTTCACCTGTGGGGTAGGTGGTACAGTGAAATCATCAAGGGTCGCCGAACCTTCGGTTGCGCGACGCCGTCAGAGTCTATCTCGTCGATCCCCTATGAGGATGAACCCCCGGTGAAGTATACCGTGGAGGTCGTGAACTGGAATTCGGAGGATCTTCTCCAGCCTTCGATTGCTGCCATTCCCGTGCAGCCTCCGCCGGCCGTGGATATCTTGGGGCGGTGCATATGCCAGGGTGAGGCACGCCCTTGGAGACAACCTTATAACATTGGATTGACCCCTCGACAACCGGCCGGATATTTGCAGTGGGCCAGGTACATCCTATCAGCGAAGAGGACGCATCTGATGAAGATTGGTTTGTACTCCGCACTCTACGTCTCCTTGTTCGAGTAACCTGTTCCTCCGACGTGGTGGGTTAAGGCATTCATAGAACAATGGAACATCCCCACCCACACCTTCCTTCTATCGGACAGGGAAGTCTCCATCTCCCTGGAAGAGTTCGCTGAGATCTCGGGTTTTCCGGTGAGGGGGGAGCATTATGAGGAGCTGCTTCCTCCAGATGAGTATGTCTTCGCCACTAAGCCGCTGGTATTTGATTTGACACCGGAGAATGCTATCAGCACCAGTTTCCGAGTCTGGTGAAGGTGTTGAATATATATGAAGGTCTCTATTTGGAATAAGGAGTCCGGGGAGTCTGTTTCGCAGATTTCATCGCCCGCTTTCTTCGACCGGAGATTCTATCACAGCGGAGTGAAAAGTTCGCCAAGCTCGACGACCCCTTCGGCTTCGGCTCAGATCGTCGACCAGCGTTGGAAGACGATCAAAAGGATTTCAATCTCCCCGATGCCACCATCATGCCCTTATCAGAAATCGCCGCCCTAGGCATTGATGAGGAGACCTTCTTTTTAGGGTTTCTGGGATTGTGGCTGTGCTGGTTTGCGCTCCCCATGCACCTGCGCTACATGAGGTCGTCCGTTTTCTACCCAGCGCATCGGATGGTGGCTGGCATACAGTTGTCGATCGGAATCATCGGGTTAGCCCACCTATACCATGGACCCAGCGTGGCGGCGGACGCAAATGAACCTGGGGTGCAACCTGCCAATTTCCCGATGCACTACTTCACTTCGTGGATGGAAATACATGTTCTCGGGGTATTCGGCATTCATAAGACCCCCTCGTTTTTTGAGAAGTGCAGACTCCTAAGCGTCATGCGGCTGATTGGCGCCTCGATTATGAATCCACCTCCGTGGGAGGTTAGGGGGTTTCTCCTTCGTCCACATCTGGTCGGAGCGAGGATTTCTTTCATGGACAAAGTCGTGACTATCGGCTCAGAGACCTCCAAGGCGGTGTTGGCGCTGCGCGATGGTTTTAAGGACGGGGCTTCCGTATTGAAAGCCCGGGAGATTCTTTGCCTATACTCCATCCGTCCGGGCTTCCTGGTGTTCAGGAAAAACGACATGGCGCTCTTCATGAGGTACAGCCCCCACCGGTTCGCCCAACAATCAAGTTATAAACAGGGGGTCCCGATGGAGGCGTTTTTGGAAGAGCCCGCGGCCGCCACGGAGGGGATACGGAGTGCGCTGCACCATTTTATGCGGCTGAATACGGGCTCCCACTTCTTTATCAGCGAACCGAGCTGCGTCCCCCGGGTCCTCCACGTGTACGTGGCTTGGTACGCGCATGTGATGGGTGTCGTCATTCGAGAAGAGAAGCGTATGTTGGTTGACCGCAAGGGTGCGCCTCCCGGCAGCGACCGCAAGGCTCCCCTGAAGCCAAGGACCCCGGTCGTTCCTCCGCTGAAAGATGCTGGAGCTGGGCCGCCACGCGTGCTAAGCTCTCCGCGTGGATTGCCGCCCCGTGATACTGTGGACACGCCCCCAGCGCTCCGTGCTCCAGTGGAGACGGTGAATGTGGTTTCTCCTGAGTCTGGAGTGGGCTCGGATATTGGGACCCGCCGCCCCAAGGTTCCTGCGAAGCGTAAGATAATTTTGGCGATGACCGGGGCCCGCGCACAAAAGAGGAAGAAGAAGTCCGTTCTTTCTCTGGATGCCGTCCTCGGCTTAGAGCCTCAGGCCCCTCTCACCAAAGGCTTAAGCGAATACGGGAGCAATGGGGGTTTCTTGGTAAAGCCAGAAGATACCGACCTGGCGGCCGCCATTGAGGCTTCTGAGCGATCGGCAAGGCTCGAAGCGTGGTTGGCTAAACTTGGTCAATTAGGTAATCACTAGTCGTATTCTTTGTCATTTCATCATGTTTTTATCATCGTTTTTGACTAATGCTTTTCTTTTTTAAACAGGCGTCTCTACCGAAGAAGCCATCGCTGCTTTCCTGAAAACCTTCCAAGAGGAATAGATGAAACGCACTCTATTGGGTGTTGGTATGTCTCGGCTCACTGAGTTTTTTTTTTATTCCCCTTTTTATGGCCAATCTAATCTTTTCTTTGTCTCTTTGCAGGGGTCGCGCAAGCCGATGCGGGGACTCTTCCTGGGCCAGCTACTGAAGTCCCGGCCTCTTCGGGGCTGCCGCGAGAGACCCGACTTGAAAAGCCGATGAGGGACGCCTTGAAGGCTCTGGAGGCAACTCTGAACGCGGACGAAGACGCCTTGATGAAGGAAGCTTCGAAGAGGTCCGTCGTGACGGCCCGGGAGAAGAGGAAGCGCTTGAGGCACGAGGCGAAGGAGCGCAGAGCTGCTTTGGCCGTGGGAGCGGGCCCAAGCTCCGTTCCTCAAATGCTACTCCTTTGGAAAAGTCTCCGGTCGCCTTGTCTACTGCTCATAGACAGGCGGCGCGTGCAGTTCGGGAGGCTAACGATCAATCCAGCTCAGGTAATGTGTCTTTCAAGACTTTGTTGCAAAAGTTGTACAACTATCGGTTCTCATACATCTTTTCCTGCAGGGCCAAGTCCAACTGAAGGAGCGGCGGAAACCGTCGAGCCTAAGGGGACAGTGGGGGAGGTACTGGCTGAACCCGAGCCGACGGTGGGCGACGTAGCCGGGGTTGCTGGACTCGAGCTAGTGGCTGACGAAACGGTCACTCCTACTATGCTTGAGAAGGTCGCCGATGCCGAGCCCGAGGTAGCGGTGGATGAGACGGCTGCTACAGCCGGGTCTGGGGTAGCAGCGGATGGAGCGGCTGAGACCGACGACCCTATGGTAACGGTGGACGAGACGGCCGCAACTACTAAGCCCGAGGGAGTAGCGGGTGAGACGGGCATGATTCCTGAGGACGAGTCGGCCGCTCTTTCTCAAGAGTCTGGCAATGCTCCGATTATTGCTCTCCCCGCCTACAGTCCTCCGCTGTCTCCTGGCTTCGCGAGCACGACGACGGCTCCTGTAGAGTCCGACGATGAGGCGTCGGGAGGTGGTCTCATGTCAGTAGAGGGAGACGCCGCCGTTTCGGCCGGATCATCATCAGGTAAATTTCGGGTTACCGTCCTTCTTTTATTCTGCAACCTTTCCTGACAGTGCTTATCTTGTTTCTAACGCAGGTGCGGCCAGTGTTGATGCTCCATTGCTTGAGGGAGCGCTGTCAGTTACTGCCTTGACGATGGCTACCTCTTTACCTTCTCTCGCGCCATCGTAAATGTTGGAAGGTATGGATTTGTAACCCATTAGTTTTATCTTTCGGCCGCATAATTTATGTACTAATGTCGCACTATTGCGTCTTTGCAGGAGTGCTTTTTGATCACCTCTACCAGGTGTTGCACCCACACTTTTCCTTCCTGTCAAAGCTTGCTTCTTCCAGTGGCGCTGGTGGGTATGGTTTTCAATTAATACTCTTTCTTTTTTCAATAATGGAATTATTTCTGATTCTTCCTCGCCCTGATTGCAGTGCTACAAATCGGAGGAGGAGATGCAAGATCGGTCGCGCCACCGGCCCTTCCGGCTTTGCCGCCTGCTGCAGCTGGTATAGTAAACTCTCCCACTGATGACTTTCTTATATTTCTTGAACCGTCATCTGATCGTGTTTTGTTTTTTCATCTGTCGTTCCGATTCCGGCCCCTTTCGAGTCCGCCTCATAATGCCGGCGGGCCCCTTCTTGAGACGTCCATCTTCAAAGGGTGCTACGATGGGTTTGGGCATGCTGAGCGGATACGTCGAAGAGCTTAACGCAGACGCTCCCCCATCTTCCGCAGATTTCGCTGCGGAGGTTAATCCGATACTGGCGACGCTTGTAAATTTTCATAATGAAGGCGTCGTCGAGTCTTGGGTTAATCACTGCAGGGAGATCGAGGCCCGCCTGCATCAACTGGAGTCTATGCGTCTTGCTCCCGAGATTTTGGTCGCGAGCACTCAACGGGCGGCATGGATCGAGCAGAGCGCCCCTTACTTCCGCCATCTCGAACAAGAAGTTGCTTTAAGGCGTAAGGAGCGCGGCGAGGCTTCTAGCAAATCTGCCTAACTGCATGCTCAGGTGGATGCAAACACTGCACAGTTGAAGGTTATTTTTGAAGGCCTTCTGCAATGTATCTCCGAAGGGTTAACACTGAGGCAGCAGCTTGACGTCGTCGAGCGAGATGCACCAAATCAGGAGGCAGCCCAGCAGGCAGTTGAGGAGCAACTTTCATCCTACCTGCAGCAGCGGGCCCATGTGGAAGCAGAAGAGGCCGCGGCAGCCGCTCAGGAGGAGGCGTTGAAGGAAGTGCGAGAGCAGCTCGCGGATTTGTTGAAGACACTTCCTTCTCAGTAGCTGCTTTTTGTATCGATTATACACTTGTAATCTTTGAATAAAATGTATACATTCTTTATTCTTTTATACGATTCGCCTTGTACTTAATTGAATTCATGAATAAAGATACACGCATTTTTTTTGCCATGTCTTGTGTCATCTCTGCGCTTTCTTCCTTCTTTTATTATCAGTATGCTTCCTTAGTAAACATGGTTGACGGATGATAGAGCGAGCATCCTGTATTGGCTTCTTCAAGAGGCAGTGATGGCTTAGGCTGCAGGTTCAGATCTGCTGCCTAAGACTTTTCAACTCTATGAGTCGTGAGGGTCTCATAAAGAATTTTCTCCCTACGGATCGAGAGGATCTCGTAGGTGTATTTTCTCCTTAGGAATCGTGAGGATTCCTAAGTGCGTTTTCTCTTATAAATCGTAAGGATTTTATAAGAGAATTTTCCCTCTTACGAGTCGAGAGGACCCATAAGCGGTTGTTTCCCTCCTTGTCGAGATTCGACGTTGGAGAGTGTGACCCGTGAATAGTATGCAAGAGTCCATTTTTGGACCAACTTGTAGGGTCCCAGTGCTTAGGAAACAGGTTTTTTAATCCCCGCTGCCTAAGGCTTTTCCTCACGAGTCGAGACGAATCGAGCATTTCTCGCAAGAATATCCTAACGTCACAGTTAACCTCTGCTCTTTACGACAGAGGCCCGTTAGGGTCTGTGGTACTTAGGGTTTTGGCCGTCGTACCGTCACGTTGGCTGATATATTCCTCGATAGGCAATCTTGCTGTTCGAGTAGCCTTGCGATTGTCGTGTCTCTGATCCCTTCGGGGGCTGGACAAGACGTCTTCAAGTAATCTTCCAGGTAATATTACCGTCGAAAGAGCAAGCGTAGGGATATTCCATGTCACTTTTTACTTGAGCTTAGGCTCATTTTGGAAAGCCCCGATGAGTCACAACCACTCCGCGCTGGTGTGGGATGATCTCCGATAGTCTTTCAGGCTTTATATGACTTGCCGTTAAGACCCTGAAGCTAGGAATTTGGCATTTGCTTCGTTTGCTGGCATTGCGTTCTCTATATCGAGACGAATGTCGCGGTTGTCTCTAGGTTGTTGGTGAACCGTCGAGGTTTGGAACTAGGGACTTTGCCGTGGCTCCGCTGTTTGATTGTCACGTCTGAATCCTATTAGAGGAAGAACGCTGGGGTGACATCTCGTCTTCTGTATCGAGACGAACATCGAGGTAGTGACCATTCCGCACTGGTGCAAGATGATCTCTGATTGTCTTTCGGGCTTTATATGACTTGCCGTTAAGACCCTGAAGCTAGGAATTTGGCCTTCGCTTCATTTGCTTTGTCACGTCCGAATCCTGTTGGAGGAAGAACACTGGGGTGACATCTCGTCTGTGTTATTGAGACGGATGTCGAGGTGGTGACCATTCTGCACTGGTGCAAGATGATCTCCGATTGTCTTTCAGGCTTTATATGACTTGCCGTTAAGACCCTGAAGCTAGGAATTTGGCCTTCGCTTCGTTTGCTTTGTCACGTCCGAATCCTGTTGGAGGAAGAACACTTGGGTGACTTCTCGTCTGTTGTATTGAGACGGACGTCGAGGTGGTGACCACTCCGCGCTGGTGCGAGATGATCTCCGATCGTCTTTCAGGTTTTATATGAGTTACCGTCAAGACTTGGCTCCGTTTTCTGACGGAGCATGGGGAGGGAAGATGTGTTTCCTTCTTTGTTTGTGCCCCTGGATTGTATACAGGGATTGCTGTTGTTAGAGATAGTGCCCTCAGAGTCAATTATTGGATCGCAGGTACGTGATTGCAATGATTGCGGAAGACCTATACCGGTAGGACAGTCTTACTCGAGATGATAGTATGCTATCTGGTTTGCCTTTATCAGTCGTGTACAGGTTCAGGTGACTGATCACTGTTACACTTTGATAGAGCCCTTAGGATCTTCCTTTACTACCAACAGTATGATGGCGATCATATACGTGAGAGTTGGGTGGTTTATATGCATATCCTTAATATTGGTCCCTAGTCGTAGGAGTTTCGAGACAGGGCATCGATACTCCGGAGTAGACTAGTGTATACAGTCGAGACCCCGACGAGGGGCGGTGGCCGGTCTCACAAGCCACTGGTGTCAGTTGGATCACCTAAGATGTATACAGGTGCTCATTGGGTTATGAGTACACTGGACAGGACTCGCCGGGAATCTGCTAGTTGGTACTATACCTATCGTCAGATAGCAGTTCCCTGGTGACATGTGTACATGTTAGTTCATCGACCTGAGGTCGTCATTTGTCTCGTGTGAGTTCCCACTGTGGTTTGATTTCTACCCTACCACGGCTCAAAGGAGTCGTGCAAACAGGTAGTTTTTGGGTACAGTCCCGAGCCACATGGAGGCACGTGAGCGGATCGGCAGGGGATTCGTCTCTCCCGGTATTGGGGGTGAGATCGTGCTGTGTCTAGAAGAGCCATTACACATAGCCCACGGCCGTGGCAGGAGATTTACTGGTAGGTACTCCAGTAGTATCTCAGGGTGTTATTAGGCTACACTCCGACACGACTTATACTGCTATTGGGGGTCTGACGTTACTAGCCCCCTAGGCAGATATGCGATACTCATAGGCGAACGGACCAGACTGTATATACATTGTCACTGTTAGGCTCAGTAGGGTTTCCGGATGAGTTTGCTCATCGGCCTCCCTTGAGGTCAGTCCATGGGCAGCCGTTACGCATAGCTAGTGCCGCTGACGGTTTGTGGTTAAACCCACTGCCAGGGTACTGACGAGTTATTAGAGTCCCCCACAGACAGTTTCCCAAGTTCGGGCGAAACGTTGTAGAGGCCGTATGGTTTTATGGCAGGGTTCGGAAAATGCACGTGCGTTTACGCACGTGTCAGATTTCGTGTAGATAATACTGGTCAGCTTTGGTTTAAGCCGGATCCGAGTATTATATTGAGTAGATATAATATCTTTGTCTCAGTTGCATTTGTATTCGGTCGTAATACAAATGCGGGTATATTTATACAGTTACGGGGTTATCCTGAAATTCGTTTCGGGATCACTTTTGGAAGTTACCAGTTTCCAGTTTTCTATCAGCCGTCTTTTAACATTCGGTTAAAGACGGATTTATCTTTTCTTGAGATGAGTGTGGAAAGTTCTAGAAGTTTCTAGAAGAGGTGACTAGGTTAGAATGGTGTTGATGTTTTATTGGTTGCATTTATTGTGTCCACACTAGATATTTTCTTGTGTTCACACTAGATATTTATCCTTGTGGTCACTCTCCTCTCTCCTACACTCACCCCCCACCTCTATATATGGCCGGCCCCTTCCTCACTCTCACTTGATGTTTCATTTGGTAAAAAAGATTATGATAGTTTTTGGGGAGTATGGAAATTTCATTGCTCATTTCATTCCATCACCCGAATCAATTGGCAACTTCATTAACCGTTCGTCCATAGTTTTGGACGGAACGAGACAAAGTCGTCTACTCATTCTCTACATCAATCTTGGTCGTCTCTTTTAGCAAACTTGATGACCGAGTTGCCTCGAGTGAGAGGCGGGAGCCCGTTTAAAGAATCGTTGACGTGGTGCCACCTGGACGAGCAGATCAGAGATCGACGAGATCGGAGCAGCCGCAACGGAGCGTGGGATGATGGTTAAAGAACGAAGGACTCGGATCGTTCGGTATAACCTTTCTACCCTCTTTACAGTTTGTTAGTTTAGCAATAATGGCAGATCCGGGTTATAGTATACGATAGCGCCAGTTAAAAAGTTTTTGTTCCGCATTTGGCGTCTGTAGACGGCCGGGGCGCTACCGTAGACTTACAGTGGTATCAGAGCCTCACCATTTTGCTTTACTAACTTGTGCTAACGCGTTAAAAACATCGATCGAATCGGATATCGAAAACCGCAAAATTCATTTTTACAGTTTCTGTTGATTTTTAAAGGGTTCCTAAAATTATTCTATATATCACAAAAATCTGAGCAGGGTTTTCTAAGAACACCGTACAAATTTGGACACATGATTCGACAAGACGGCCGCGGAATCGCGGTCAAATCTACGGTTTGACCACGCTTCCGCGGCCATTCTGTGTGATCATGCCCCCAAATTTGCACAGTGTCTTCTTCCCTGGAAATTGGGGTTTTTGGTATATATCTTTTGGGCCCAGATTTTGTTACTGTTCAACAGATGTTCGTGGGGCCCACTTCGTGATATTTAGTCGATCAAAATTTAAACATGTTAATTTACAGTACTTACATTATATCTCCGACCGGGAATGTCATTTGATCGGTAAACCGCGTCTGATTGCTATAGTTCTTTTAGACGGGTTTGCGAACGTGACATTCGCGTTGATGTTCTGTGTTGTGCTGTGATGTTGCGGATTTGTCGTAGTGGATAGCAGTGTGCAATGATAGTGCAGTTTGGATTTATTTGTACATTTGATATTGCGGGGCGAGCGTCCAACATGTGAACTGCCGTCACTGCCTGTTGTATAATATTCTTTTGGGGCACAACCAGGTTGAGGTCGATGTACCTGTTGTACTATTTTTCATTACTGTACTAGATTTTGCCCCGCGACGGAGTGCACGGATAGCCGGTTCTGGGGGGCAACGGGTCCGCATCTCATGGCTTTGAGAGGCAGAGGGGCCTCACTCTAGAATTGGCAAACTATTCGCCGCACTCGTAAGGGGTACAGGTTGACCCAAAGAGGGGTGCCCAAGATTACCGGATTCCGTGAAGTGCTGGGTGGTCCATTCACTTTGCTGTAGGGGGCTGCCTCGCTTCAGGTTTTGGCGGGTAACTTGCCACACCCGTAGGGGTCTAGGTTTTATTACACAGGCTATCCACACGACAGGAGAACGTCGGGTTTCAGCAGTGGCTCTGTGAAACCCGGGGATCCCAGATTATCTGTATTGTTCTGTGATGCTTATTACTTTTATGTAATGTTGCATATTATCACGCCTGGAGCGATTATTGTATATTGGTATATATATTATTAGATGTTGTATATGTTTTACACCCGCGCTAGTCCAGTCCCCGCTCTGTCGTTAGTTAAGTAACCTAACGGGTGATGACGGGACCCAGTGACGAATACGGATGGCATATACGTACATTTTATTTTCGTTCTTTTCTGGTGTGATTGATTGATGGGACTGTGTTGATTCTGATCAATGCAAAGGAAAACAAACCTGTTTGCAGTCGTTGGAACAAATTTAAAAAGTGTTATTGCAAAGACGTTTCCTTTTGTTTTGCATAGCGGTATTCAGTGGAATATCCTGCACCTCATTCGACGAGGCAAGGGCCGATATCCCTTCACCGGGAATGATCCCTTGGGCAGAAGTTTGCGTCAGGGTAATAATTTCACTATAGTCGATTACAAGTTGCTTTGCATCGCGGTATTCAGTGGAATATCCTGCACCTCATTCCACGAAGGAAGAGCCGAGATCCCTTCACCGGGAGTGACCTCTTTAGCAAAGGTTTTCGCCACTATATTTTAAAAAGCTATCAGGTTCTTTCAGCGATATCAAGTTCGTTATGTTAAAGGTTTTTTGCCAAAAACCAGCCGTAGCTCTCCGTCACTTCTTTTGGGTATTCAGTAGTATTCAAGGTATGCATTTTAGCCAAAGTTAAGGCATAGTGTTTGGTAGCTGTTGAGTATTCATTTGTTGCATAGATAGATGAGTTGGTTTGAGACAGTCGTTCTGCCGATTGGCCAAAGTCAGGGGCATGTGCGAGTGGGTTCAAATTGACAAGATAGTGACGGGTAGAACTTGGCATGTGACTTATGACATTTTGACCAAAGCCAAGGTTATAAGAGCATGGGGCAAAAATGATATCGGGAGTTTCTAAAGAAATTGAAACTTGCCAAGTATGCGCATACCTTCTGAAATGTGATAACGTGAGTGGATTCCGTCAGGTTATCATGCGATGAGAGTTGGATCCCGATTCCCACCGATGAGTTAGTTTACTTTTCGGGTGATCCCGATTGATTATTCTTTCAGGTTTGGAGGAGAATTTGACAGGACAGTGGGAGGTTTCCGGATTAGATAAAGTGATAACCATTCTGATCTAGGTTAGAGTGCACGCAGAGTGTTTCTTTTCTCTCTCTCTTTGGCAGCGACCTTTGACCGACCCTAGACTATGACTCAGTGACCAAGTTGATCGAGCCTTCTTAAAATACTGGCTTTTGGATTGTCTATGTTGCATAAGTCATTGCCACTCCTTCTTTTACCCTTTGCATTTCTCAGAACACCCGTATTACTACGGACATCCACTTCCATTGGATAGATCCATCGTATGGTTATATACGAACTCGAAGGGACTTCTTCGAGGATGGATCCAGGTTCAGGAGAAATAGAATTGGTTTATTCAGTTGTCTTTTATTATCACCTTCTCTCAGATTGCGAGGACTCCTTGGTTTAGGAGAGTACACCTATTACGCTTATTGGATAGTCTTATTCCAAACCATAGGCAGGTGCCGAAAGGTAGGGAATGAAGAAAACCAATTAGCCTAAGTAGGGTGTATAGAAGGTAATATGTAAAGACAAAATAAAGGGATTAGAAAGAGGGCAAAGTAAATTGCGACTGATATCATTCACGACCAAACCGCGTACATCATCGCCACTCCTATTTCACCTTTAAAAGAATAAGGTATTATTCAGTTGTCTTTTATCATCACCTTCACTCAAGATACGAGTACTCCTTGATTTAGGAGGGTACACCTATTATGCTTACTGGATAGTCTTCTTCCAAACCATAGGCTGGTGCCGAACGGTAGGGAAGGAAGAAAACCATTTAGCCTAACGATGGTGTACAGAAGGTAACGACTAAAGACAAATAAAGGGATTTAGAGAGATGGCAATAAAATATACGGTTGAAGTCATGAATTGGATTATGGAAGAGGCATTTCTATGAATACCAGGATACCCCTATGAAACATTTTCATATTTCAATGCATTGTTGAAGCAAAACTGTTTTCCCGATTAGATACTTACTCCAAGGGTATGTATTTACCAAGTTTCATTCTCATATCTGTATGGTTTTACAGATGATGAGTGGGAGTAAGTTATTGGGAATTATGTGGTTATCCTCATTATATCGAAATTCGTTGTAATTGGTGATATTTAAGGAAATCGCCAGGGTACAGTTTTCCACCTACGACGCACAGATTTTGAGTTGCTCAACTCAGAGGACTTATACAGAGTATTGTATGTTGTCCAAGTGTCCATCAGGACAAAAGGGTAGGTCCTCGTACTATGTTCTGTTTACTTATGACTTCTCTAGTATTTAGAAAAGTGTTTCGTAGAAATACAAGGTCTAAGTTTTGAGAAGTTGTGGGTATAAGAATAAAGTAGAGAACCAGGTGTCACAAGTATCGGGATTTTTCAAAGAGATCGAAAATGTAGATTCTTGTGATTGGTATTCAGATGATAGTAATGGTTTTGAGAAACTTGTTTCTCTTTCAGCTTACTCATAATTGGATGGATTCCTAAGTTGAGTAATGCTGATTAGCCTCTTTCCATTAAGTTGATATGCACTGGAGACAGCTGCATGATTTGAATTTGGTTCTAATTAAATTAGTGCCAAAATTTCTATATTGGATATAGAATGGTTCATACCTTAAAAGATGTTAAGGTACGGGGAGTTGTCCAGTTTATGCTTAAAACCAGACACTGGACAACTCAGGGCACTTTTCTGTAATGGCTGTTTGTGGGTTGACCCTGGCTATGACGAGGGTTGATATTCTACCATTTGGAAGGTCAATAGTGATATTGTTCTTGACTCGCCACAGTTTTAGTAAAATGGATTTTTTTCAGAAAACAGTAGTGGGAGTATGGTAGAACTGGAAGTGATTCCAGAACCGCGAACGATTACGGAAAATTTAATAGGACCTATATATTCAATCAGGTTTGAAATTCCAATAGCCACTCCGCAGATATGGTGGGTAACCTCAGACACCCGAGAGGCACTCCGGTAGCCTCAAGGATGGTGACAGGGAGGTTCTTATCTACCCAGACTTGACACTACTGTTGTTCCAGGCTATGAGACCCGGTAGGAGGGTTGTCGTAGTCAGTAGGAGCAGCGGAAGTATAGTGGGCAAGATGCTTATGTCTATTTATAGACTTGGGCAGTTATAGCGGAGATAGATCATCTAGTTTTGATGTGACAGTCATGTGTTTGACTTCAATCAGAATAGGGGATTGATCTGTTAAGAAGGTAGTAGGCTATGATGTCATGGTATTTGGATGACATATACAAAGTAGGAAGTAAAATTCCAATACTACGATCGGTTGTACTGTGGTCGTCACACAGTTGTTTCTCCAGACAGGATATGGATATAATATTTGACATTCTGATTTCTAGATCTATGGTTTTAGATCTGGATTTGGGTAGTTTCCTAATGTGGGTACTTTGACAGTATTCTAATGGTTTTTAGAATAGATGACTCCTGGTATGGTGGTGTACCTGCAGGTGATGGAGTCACCCTCTCTAAAGGAGTCTTACAGACTAAAGGGGGGAGAGATGTGCATGATTGGAAAATCACTTGCTTAGGCAATTGAGTCAATCATGAGATGTCAAGTACCACACCAGATGTTGTTTTTGCACCAGATGCAATAAGTTTGTATTAATCCAATTCTGGAGAAACATAAGGAAGCAGTTTTAGAACATAAGTACTTGTTCTACGGATTTGATGATGGCAGCCTCCTTCGGGAGACGATTATCATTCCAGGCTTCAAAGGTGACATGATTGACAGAGTGATTGTCAGAGTTATAGTTTTCCCTCTGACGAAGGGGGCAGTATTTTGGACAGGTGGCCCAAGAGGATATTGTGGGAGGCTTGGTGCAGGATACTGATTAGGTTCAGTGATCGATACAGTCTAAGAAGTTTGGATTTAGAGTTCATTTATGAACTAGGTCCCATCAGATATCTAGAAATATTCTAAGACAGGTATTACTCGATTCGGGAGATGGCTTTCTCCGCGAACTTGAGATTAAGAGAGATATAGAAAGAAACATCTAGGCGGATCCACTCACTGAGGCTATTTTTCGAACACAATAGTTTTACAAACGGGCTTTGTGAAACTGATTAGTAGAGGAGTTGGATGTTCGGTTTCACACGGGCTGTGAGTAGTCGACATCGCAATAATTAGCCTTAAGTGCAAGTGGGATATTGTTGGAGATAGTGCCCTCAGAGTCAATTATTGGATCGCAGGTACGTGATTGCAATGATTGCGGAAGACCTATACCGGTAGGACAGTCTTACTCGAGATGATAGTATGCTATCTGGTTTGCCTTTATCAGTCGTGTACAGGTTCTGGTGACTGATCACTGTTACACTTTGATAGAGCCCTTAGGATCTTCCTTTACTACCAACAGTATGATGGAGATCATATACGTGAGAGTTGGGTGGTTTATATGCATATCCTTAATATTGGCCCCTAGTCGTGGGAGTTTCGAGACAGGGCATCGATACTCCGGAGTAGACTAGTGTATACAGTCGAGACCCCGACGAGGGGCCGTGGCCGGTCTCACAAGCCACTGGTGTCAGTTGGATCACCTAAGATGTATACGGGTGCTCATTGGGTTATGAGTACACCGGACAGGACTCGCCGGGAATCTGCTAGTTGGTACTATACCTATCGTCAGATAGCAGTTCCCTGGTGACATGTGTACAGATTAGTTCATCGACCTGAGGTCGTCATTTGTCTCGTGTGAGTTCCCACTGTGCTTTGATTTCTACCCTACCACAGCTCAAAGGATTCGTGCAAATAGGTAGTTTTTGGGTACAGTCCAGAGCCATATGGAGGCACGTGAGCGGATCGGCAGGGGATTCGTCTCTCCCGGTATTGGGGGTGAGATCGTGCTGTGTCTAGGAGAGCCATTACACAAAGCCCACGGCCGTGGCAGGAGATTTACTGGTAGGTACTCCAGTAGTATCTCAGGGTGTTATTGGGCTACACTCCGACATGACTTATACTGCTATTGGGGGTCTGACGTTACTAACCCCCTAGGCAGATATACGATACTCATAGGTGAACGGACTGGACTGTATATACATTGTCACTGTTAGGCTCAGTAGGGTTTCCGGATGAGTTCGCTCATCGGCCTCCCTTGAGGTCAGTCCATGGGCAGCCGTTACGCATAGCTAGTGCCGCTGACGGTTTGTGGTTAAACCCACTGCCAGGGTACTGACGAGTCATTAGAGTCCCCCACAGACAGTTTCCCAAGTTCGAGCGAAACGTTGTAGAGGCCGTATGGTTTTATGGCAGGGTTCGAAAAATGCACGTGCGTTTACGCACGTGTCAAATTTCGGGCAGATAATACTGGTCGGCTTTGGTTTAAGCCGAATCCGAGTATTATATTGAGTAGATATAATATCTTTGTCTCAGTTGCATTTGTATTCGGTCGTAATACAAATGCGGGTATATTTATACAGTTACGGGGTTATACTGAAATTCGTTTCGGGATCACTTTTGGAAATTGCCAGTTTCCAGTTTTCTATTAGCCGTCTTTTAACATTCGGTTAAAGACGGATTTATCTTTTCTTGAGATGAGTGTGGAAGGTTCTAGAAGTTTCTAGAAGAGGTGACTAGGTTAGAATGGTGTTGATGTTTCATTGGTTGCATTTATTGTGTTCACACTAGATATTTTCTTGTGTTCACACTAGATATTTATCCTTGTGGTCACTCTCCTCTCTCCTACACTCACCCCCCACCTCTATATATGGCTGGCCCCCTCCTCACTCTCACTCACTCTCACTTGATGTTTCATTTGGTAGAAAAGATTATGATAGTTTTTGGGGAGTATGGAAATTTCATTGCTCATTTCATTCCATCACCCGAATCAATTGGCAACTTCATTAACCGTTCGTCCATAGTTTTGGACGGAAGGAGACAAAGTTTTCTACTCATTCTCTACATCAATCTTGGTCGTCTCTTTTAGCAAATTTGACGACCGAGTTACCTCGAGTCAGAGGCGGGAGCCTGTTTAAAGAATCGTTGACGTGGTGCCACCTGGATGAGCAGATCGGAGATCGACGAGATCGGAGCAGCCGCAACGGAGCGTGGGATGATGGTTAAAGAACGAAAGACTCGGATCGTTCGGTATAACCTTTCTACCCTCTTTACAGTTTGTTAGTTTAGCAATAATGGCATATCCGGGTTATAGTATACGATAGCGCCAGTTAAAAAGTTTTTGTTCCGCATTTGGCGTCTGTAGGCGGCCGGGGCGCTACCGTAGACTTACAGCTGTGATATCGCCTGCAGGGCATAAATTTCATTATATATATTTTTCATTGTATTTCTTTCCGCGATACTCTATCATTTCAGCTTTTATATCACGAAAGTCGCGATTGCCCAATCATTTCGGCTATTTATTTTATTTTCACTCGCTGCTTTTTATTGCGAGTTGCCCCATCATTTCGGCTATTTTGCATGCATACACTTTTTTACTTGCTGATTTTATTGCAAGTTGCCCTATCATTTCGGCTATTTCGTATGCATTTTTAGCTCGCTGATTTTTATCGCGAGTATAGAACTTAGAATCTGGTGCCAATCTCAGCATCAGCATCGCTACAACTGGAATATTGCCAGGAGCGAATCATCATTTGCCATGAAAGGGCTTGGAATTTGATAACGGTTTAGGCATCAGCATTGCTACAACTGGGATATTGCCAGGAGCGAATCATCATTTGCCTCTTTCGATGTCGAACAATGGTGGCTTAGCGAACAGGGTTAGGATCCCGTCGACTAAGGCTTTTGACTTCATAAGCTGTAAGGGTCTCATAAAGGTATTTCTCCCTACAAGTCGTGAGGAACTCGCAGGTGTGTTTTCTCCTTAGGGATCGTGAGGATTCCTAAGTGTATGTTCCCCTGTAAGTCATAAGGATCTTATAAAAGGGTTTTCTTCTTATATGTCGAGAGGACTTATAAGGGTTGTTCACCATATGGATATATCCCTAACCACGGGTGGGACTTGGTTAGGGAAAAGCTTATTCGTTCCCGTGGATTGTATACAAGGGTCAGTATCGAGCCGCTTGTAGGGCATTAGTGGAAGGCTGTGGGAGTTGCTTAAGAACAGGTTCAGGCCTCTGTAACTTAAGACTTTCAAATCTTATGAGCCGTGAAGGTCCCATAAGAGAGTTCTCCTTACGAGTCGTGAGGATCTCGCAGGTGTAATTTCTCCTTAGGAATCGTGAGGATCCCTAAGTGTGTTGCTTTCCTGTGAGTCGTAAGGATCTCACGCGGGTGGTTTCTCCTTACAAGGTCGAGAGGACCTTGTAAGTGTCTTTTAACAAGGTTGCGCCCTTTCGGGTTTTCACAAACACTCGCCGGTAGCCCTGCTGTTTTTACTTACGGAGCCTTTTCAGGTTTTCATCCGTGCCCATTTCGCCTATGGACATACTGTCTTTTTTTTATTTTTATTCTTTTTTTTCTAACAAGGTCGCGCCCTTTCGGGTTTTCACGAACACTCGCCGGTAGCCCTGCTGTTTTTACTCACGGAGCCCTTTCGGGTTTTCATCTGTGCCCCTTTCGCTTATGGACATACCGTCTTTATTATTTTTTTCATTTCTTTTTTTATCTCGTCAGCCTGAGGATGCTGCGGTAGTAGTTTAAAGACGTTTCGGTTGTCAGCTAGTTTTAGGACATAGTGGTCCGTCGTCACCGTATTTGAGGCGAATCTCTAGTTTACTGACTTTTCGGTCTATGGGGCTTTCCCTATGAATGAGCATGATGCCCCGGCATATCCATCTTTCTCGGAGCATGTGGTTGTGGCGGGCTCACCTTCCAGTTTTCGGAAAACGCGAACTTGCCCTGTTGGTATTGGTCTTCAACCCAGTTTTTGAAAATGTAGCAGTTTTCGATCGGATGGCCCAATACTTGGTGGTAAGGGCAGTAATTAGGATTGTTGACATCATTCAGTTGTAGCTGGTGTTTCGGCTCCGATAGAGTGATAAGCCTGTTGTGCACTGCCACTTCGAACAGCCTCCTTGTTTCATCCTGGGGAAATGAGTAAGGACGTTTCAACCTCTCATAGAGGGGTTGCCGCTTGTTGTTTTGGCAAACAACCGGTCTAGGGCCACTCGATTGTTGTTGAGTGTCGGCGACGAAGGCCGTTTTTCCCTTTCCTTTATCCTTTTTGTTCGCTCCATTGTTTGCGGGTCCAAGATTCTCTCCGGGTATCGTGCAATTGCACGGCTGAATGTTCTCGCAACTCCTCAATTCTTCGGAGATGGACTCCTTGAAGAGAGGGTCGAGGGCTACCTTTTTGTCGGAATCGCTCCCGAAGGTGAGAACTCGTGATCCCTCGGGATCATCCCTATGACAATTACCGACAACTCTTTTATGCTCATCGGTCGTATTTTTTCGCTGTCTACGAGCTTTACGCTTTGTCCTGTTGAAGTGTTGCATATGAGCGACATACCCTTGCCACCAACACTTAAGGGAGTCGCAGTCTTCAGTGGGATGTGCGATCTTCTGATGATATAAGTAGTAATTAGGATGCATCTCTACTCCACCGAGAGTGTTTTTTTCAGAGGGTGGTAGCTTCATTCCCATTGATATAACTTTAACAAACCTTTTCCTCGTCTTGAATTTGTTTTTATTCGCAGCGGATGTCTTTTGATTTGATGGGAGTGCCTCAACTCTTTCGTCTAGTCGCCGGTGTTTGGCTCCTTCCAATATGGCCATCTCACGCTCCTGATTGGCTTTACTTTTAAGACGAATCTCATTCAGGAAGGCATCGATCATTTCGTCTGACGGCCACAGAAGTTCTGGTTTAGGACCCACCCTCGGTTTCTCGGTGCAAGGAGCCTCTTCATCATCTATCAATGAGTGAGAGATCACATGACAACTTGCTACGTAGTCCTCAGATTCATCTGATGAGTCTTCTCCATCGTTTTCGTCCTCGAAGACGTGGCTGAGGAACTCTTAGAGCGTGATTGGAATCCGCGCCTTCTGGTTATACTCTTCCAGTGCATCAATCTACTTCTGCAAATCCATGCGCTTGTCACCATGCTTCACGGGCTTCTTAGATTTCGTCTTCTTCTTTGAAGATTTCGACGGTTGGGTACAAATGCTTAGGCCATCACTACCGATCTTTGGAGTTAGGCTCGGCTTCAGCATCCCCTTGATGATCTCAGGTTCCAACGGGTTCTTCCACCTGATCGCCGGGCATGTTTGGAGATCATTCAGTATCTTTTTGGTTTTGGCGGAAAGCACAACCTCCCATGGAGCTTCTTCAACAAAAGAACAAGTTGCCCCTGGCGTGTCCGTCTTCTTTGGAGCGTGCGGCCATGGTAGGTTTATTTTCCACTTCTCGGACAACGCAAACTTGCCTTGTAGGTATTGGTCTTCAATCCATCCCTTAAAGATGAAGCAATCCTCGATCGGGTGACTTACCGTTTGGTGGTAAGGGCAATAATTGGGATTATTCACTTCGCTGGGTTACGGTGGTCTCCTTGGATTCGGGAGATAGATAAGCCTATTGCGCATCGCTAGCTCGAACAGCCTCTTCGTTTTATCCCGCGGGAATGAGTAAGGGCGCTTCATTTTCTCATTATAATATCTCCGTCTCTCTTCCAGTTGATCCGCTAGCTTTGGGGCACTAGGCTACTGTTGGGTGTTCGTAACGAAGGTCGCCTTCCCTTTACCCTTGTCGTTTTGGGGTTCCGGCTTCGGAGGAGACGGTCTCTGACCTATTTGATCCATCTGGGTTTGCTTATCAATTAAAGTCTGGAACGTGGTCGGTTTAAAGAACATCATGAACTGGGAAACAGTTGCATGAGGGTCTAGGGTGCCCACGAACATGCCCACCGCTGGTGCTTCTTCGATGCGTTGTTCGCACTTCGACCACAAGTTTCGCCATCGGATTGCATATTGAACCCAGGTTTCGCCCGGCCTTACCCTGGCATTAATCAATGCTGTTATCGGGGTGCGTTCACTAGCACTCGCGAATCTTTGTGTAAACAGTAGCTCCATCTCCGCAAATGTTTTGACAGAGTCGTTAGGTAGCTCCGAATACCATTCAAAGGCTGTTTCTGCTAAGCTGCCGACGAATTGGCGAAGCAACAGTTTGTCGTCGCCTCCCGTGTTGCCGCATAAGGCCCTGAATTGAGCGACATGCTGATGTGGATTCCCTGTCCCCTTGTACACATGGAATTTAGGGATCGTATATCCCGGCGGGTAACTGATTTGGTCATACCAGCCCGGATAGGGTCGTCCGGTTGTAACAATTTTCTCAGCCGCTTCACTCGCCTGATGAACTCGTATCTGCTGAGCTATATAATCATCGAGTGCGGCTTTGGAAATGATTTCCTCTTTGGCTGCTGAAAGAGCCGGAGGTGGAGTAGATGTCTCCCCTCTATCGTCTTCAATAAGGATCGGAGGGTCTTCAACTGGAGGGTCCGGCTGTAGCATCATCCCTACCATATCTTGGAAGAGAAGCGCCATTTGTTTTATGTTGGCAGCTTGTTCTGCTGCCTCTCTGTCCTTCTTTTCGAGGACTTTGCGTAGGAAGTCAGCGTCAGTTTCTTGTTCATGACGCTGCTCTGATGATGCCTCCGAGCCTTCTTTCGACCCGGTAAGTGCGGTCATTGCAGTCATCATCTCTTGAAGCTTCTGTTGTTGATCCTGGGCTTTTGTCACGGATCGGGTGAGCGGTCGGTGACCTGTCGCAGCGCGGCTGTCCTCCTTTCCGGAAGCCATATAAACGGTATGCACCACCATGCCCCCAGACTTGGGGTGTTTAGATTCAGTGTCTTTTCGATTTGCCAAAGACACAAGGATCTTCCCCGACCTCCTTCTTTTTTGCGTGGTCGAAGTTGAGGGAGCCGTTGTAGTGGGCACCCAAGTAGCTGTTGCTTTTTGTGGCTTGACAGAGTAGTCTTTCTCCTGCCGAACTTTCATCTTTTCCTGTCGGCGGAGATAGTTTTGACCCATCACGGAATCTTGGACTTGACGCCAGACCTTGTAAATTTTAGAGGACAGCCGTTGAGGGGGCTGCTCCAACTTCTTCTCTGTATCATTCTCCACAGGTGAAGGAGTTCTCTTCAGCACAGCAGTAGGAGAGTTTTTGCGCACCTTGTCGAGCAGTTCAAACCTGTTCTCGGTTGGAACAGCAGCATCGATCCCCACCGTTGGAGCTGGTGGAGTAAATCCAGAGGGAGAGCTTCCCTCAGCCTTCCGTACTTGGCGCCAGTGACGACGGCGAGCATATCGCAAGTTCAAAGCTGTTCAGGTGAAGGGCTGTTGCTGGCGTCAGCCTCTGAAGGGCTGTTGCTGGCATCAGCCTCTTGAAAACTGATGTCCGTTAAGAAGTTGTATCCAGAGGGTCAAAAACAGACTTCTGAGCGGGAGCCTGAGCGGGAGCAGTCAGTCTTGTAAAGACTGACCCTTTAGCAGGAGAAGCCTCCTTGACGACTTCAGGAACAGGGATGGCTATCTTCTTTAGGATGGCCACTTCAGGCGTAATAGGCTTTTTGGCAGGCCCATTAGAGTTCAGGCTCAGCCTTTCGAAGACTGATGCTGCTGGCTTGACATTGGACAACCCGTTGAGGGGGGCCGTGGTGGTAGTGAGTCGATCAAAGACCGACTTCTTTTGCGCTTCCTGAGGCAGCGGGAGATTAATGTTCACTGGCGGGAGCATGGTCCCGAAGAACAGACCGGTGGTAGCCTGAGTCACTTGTTCCACCGGCATAGCGAAGATAGAGGCCGCTTGAGACCCGTAAGTCACTCCTCCAGCAAGGACGGAGTGAGAGTTGCAGTTGCAGTTAGTGCAGTTTGAATCCATTGATCTTCTGTTTTCTTCACGGAGCAAGACACCAAATCTAAGTACCTCGAATCCACATGCAACCACAGCAAACCACGATTCGTTCGCGAACACGACACACGAAATGTGGAGTGGAAAGAGGAAGAGGTCCGACCGGGCGTGCCAGAATCTGTTCCCCTCCGAAAGGCGGCCAAGACAGGGACGTCTTGCCTGAGATTCGGGGCAGATGCTATTTGGTTTTATCCGTCCACCTCTCCGAAGATGCCAAGTTGATTTATGGCACCGTGTATCAGAGATTTAAACGGATGCGGCCGATGTAGCAGACTTCGTCAGATTCCACCTCGCTTGAGGGGTTTTAGATTGTGGGGACGCTCTTCCCTGCAGGCGCAAGCCCCTGCAGTTAATTACACTACCGCATCGCGGTAACAACTTTCTCCTTCTCCAGAATTTCACTTCGTGTCGTGGGTGTTTGTTTTGTTTGTGGTTGACCGTGGATTGTATACGGAGACTAATTTATGTCGTCGCCCGTAGGACGTGGATTAGTCTAAATCCATATTTTCTTAGATTTGGTTTTGAGGTTTCGGTTTAAGGATGCGTTAGCCATATTTGAGGCTAAGATCAACTTAAACGTTTGTTAAGGATACGTTAGTCCAATTTGAGACTAAGATCAACTTAATGGGATCGTTTGGATCCGACAAAAGAGCATTTAGGGGATCTATTGTTCCAGTTTAGGGACATAGTGATCCATTTAATGTATGGCCGTCGGGACCTGTCATCTCTCTGACGACGTTGAAGGATTACAACGACAAATATCAGAGGAGTTCAGAGATGTACCCTTGAACCGGGTGTAAATTGATTTGAGAGAGCAGGTGTGCTCAGTTCAATTTAATTTGAGGACTTATGGCCAATATTGGGTTAATTCCAGTTAGAAAATGTTCAACATTTATCCACATTTGGCCTGTTAGGCCTTTGATTGGGCTCTGCCCTTTTTAAATGATGCACAGCATCTAAATTGGTCTGTTAGACCTTTATCTGGGCTCTGCCCCTTTTTAATAATGCATTGCATTTTTATTAGGCCTGTTAGGTCTTTTAATTGGGCTCTGTCCCTTTTTTAATAATGCAAAGCATTTATTGTTCTGACAGTGCGCCATGTGGTTTGTCAGGCGCTTTGCGCCAATTGAGGAGCGCAAGGCGCTAGCGCATGTGGGGGTGACACGTGTCACGCGCTGGTGAGCGCAGTACGCTGCGCCAGTGCGTTGCGCTAGCGCGCTGCTGACACGTGGCGCGCTCTGATGACTTGCGCCAAACCAAGAGAGCGGTGCTCTTTTTTTGAAGCGCAAGGCGCCGCTGTTATGTGATTGACACGTGGCGCTCCCTGGTGGCTTGCGCCAATCCAAGGAGCGCAACAGTGCAAACTCAAAAGTGCAAGGCACTGTTTGATATTTAGATCAAATTAGATCAAAGGGAACAAATTTTTCTTGTTTTCCACAGAGGTTCTACCTTAAATCTCAAGAACCAGTGGTTCATCAAAAGGCAATACTTTTATATAGAAGTAAATTACTTCTTCTTCTTTATTATTATTATTATTATTATTATTATTATTATTATTATTATTATTATTTATCGAAGATTTTGATCTTGTTCTTAGATCAATGATCGCTTTAGAAGAAACTCTTCTTTTTTCAAAGGTTTACCTTTTCTCTCTTTGAGTTCTTCTCAAAATTTTAGAGGAATTCTCTGGTTTCTCTTTCTCTGTGTGTCAATGTCTTTTAGATTTAGAGTCTAGGGGCTTTTATATAGTGCCAATTGATTTTTTAAATCAGTTAAAGAGATCTTTCTCTGAGTGATTTAGGGATTTTTCCCCACCGTTGGATCTTTGATCCAAGGGCTTCTGTTTTACAGAAGATAATCTTCTTGTTTTAACGAGATCAGAAAGATCTTTCTGGAATTTTAATTCTGTTTTAGTGCTGGGACAGTTGGCGCAAGCATACCTGCGCTTGACACGTGTTGCACAGCGCTGAGCGCAGCGCAACTGCGCTGACACATGTCGCGCAGCGTAGAGCGCAGTGTAACTGCGCTAGCGCAACTGCGCTAGCGCAACTGCGCTGATACGTGTCGCGCAGCGCAGAGCGCAGATCATCTGAAGCGTTGCTTCTTTTATTTTTATTTTAAATAGAGTCTTGCTCTGATTGGGTGCGCTGTCTTGGGCGCAGCGCTGGCGTGTCAGCTTTTGACACGTGGCGCGCTGCGCAAGAAATCTGAAGCGTTGCTTCAATTTTTGAATTTTTGAAATTCAAACAGAGCTTTGCTCTGATTGGGGGAAACAAGAGACTGATTGCTTTAGTGATATGGACATTGTATTGATTGTTAGGTCCACGTTACCTCTCCCGGTACTTTCGGGGTTGCGGAAACGGTAAATCAAAAATTTTTCTAAGCTTTGTAACATGGACCGTAAAAGCCGGATCTTTACTAAACTATAAACTAGCAACCTAACAAGAGATGTATCTACTCGGTTAGGGGTTATACCTCAACTTGAACTCCTTCACTTCTAGTTGTTGTTCTTCTATGATGTTCTTCTCTTCTTGTTGTTCTTTTCATGGCTTGCTCAAAGGTTGATCCGGACTTCGGTCACCTCCGCGGCCTCCTTGAGTCGAAGACGATCCACCCGAGAGATGTACGCCGAGCTCCACCTCAAGCCGAGGTAACTAGGGCAAGGAGATTGCTAATCTAGAAGCTCTAGGTTGTGTAGAGAGGATGTATGGATGTGTTTGTCAAGTGAAAACCTTTTTCTCTCAACACATGAGATCAAAGGAGAAAACAAGAGGAGGAAGAAGAAGGAGGTTTTTAGCAACCATGGAGCTTCTCTTTTCAAGAGAGAGAAAGAGAATCATATTATGATAAGCTTAACCAAGAGAAAAAACTAACCATGGTTGCAATAATGCAAAAACAACATCATTACTAATTCCATCAAGATAAAGTTGATGGCTACAATTGAAATGACCATTATCATAATCCAAAAGAAAATGGAAAATAAAAAGAAGAGTGTGGAATCCTCTTGAAAGTCAATGGTCAACTCGGTCAACCGGTCAACAAAGTCAAGAGGGGGTCAACGGGGTCAAATGGTCAATGCAATTAGCCATCATAAGATTATCACTAATAGGATTAGTAAATGATGTCCGCTGCTCATAATGGTTTTGACCAAACGAACTGTCAAAACCCTAATGAGCCTGCCACATAATGGTTTTGGCCGAACCAACTGCCAAAACCCTAATGAGGCACCTCCTCCTTCATCGCTCCAGAAAACTGTGCATACACACCTGCATCCGTATTCCGTAGAATGCGGATGCACAGAAGACAAAACAAATCCATCCATGCAATACTAGGATCCGGCTTAAACCAAAGCCTACTAGTACTGCCTGCCCGAACACCATACGCACACAAGTGTACGTAAGTGATCGCAGCCCTGCCGTAAAACCATACGGCCTCTACACGTTTCGCTCAGTGCAGGGAAACTCTCTGTGTGGGACTCTAAAGACTCGACACTACGCTGGCAGTGGGTTTAACCACAGACCGCAAGCGGCACTAGCTGTACGTAACGGTCCCCAGGTAGATGTCGATAAGAAGGCCGATGAGGTACACCCATCCGAACTCCTACTGAGCCTATATGTGACAATCTCCGTACAGTCCGGTCTGTTCGTCTGATACATCGCATGGCGGGCCTAGGGGGGCGGTAAACGTCAGTCCCCTAATAGCGGTACAAGTCGTGTCGGAGTGAAGCCCAATACACCCTGAGATAACACTGGAAACCTACCAGTATATCTCGCTTGCCCTGGCCAGGGACTACTCGTGTAATGGCTCTCCTAGACACAGCGCGATGTCAACCCCCAATACCGGGAGAGACGAATCCTGTCTAACCGTCACTGCCTCCAAGTGCTTCGGGACTGCTCCCAACTACTACCTGTTTGCACGACTCAGTAGAGCCGTGGTAGGGTAGTAATCAAAGAACAGTGGGAACACACTCGAGGCGAAGTGACAGTGTCAAGTCAGCGGACTAAGCTGTACTCATGTCACCTGGGAACTGATAACTGACGAAAGGTATAATACCAACCATCAGTTCCCGACGAGTCCTGTCCAGTGTACTCGTAACCTAACGAGCACCCGCATACTATCTCAAGTACGACGTACTGACGGCTGTGGGACAGACCGTCTCCCGTGCTGGGATGAGAAGCGCATACGCTAGTCTACTATGGAGTATCGATGCCCTATCTCGATACTCCCACGACTAGGGACGTGTATAAGGATGTGCTTGTAGATTACCCAGCCCCCACGAGTGTGATCGCCATCACAACGCCGGTAATCAAGCAAAGATCCTAAGGGCTCTACTAATGCGTATAGGTGATATAATAAATAAACACACATGTGCACATTAAAGCAGAGACAAACCAAGTAGCATACTACTATATTGAGCAAGATTGTCTGTACAACTGTGAATATCCCAAGCTTCCATCAAGTAATATACATACTAGTATGATACAGTAATGGCCTCTAGGGCATATACACCAACATTGATTACTCATTCGATACACATGCTTTACTGTTTACCTGTACCAGTTATTTCATGCTCACGTCATTACTCTATGTTTACTTCTTTATGTTCATTATCGTTGCAAATTATATATGTATATATTGCTATCGTGTCGCTCTGACGACCTGAGTATACATACTCAGAGTGAGAAGTGGACTTAGCTCGGATCAGGATCTGTCTTACGTCGAGGATACTGCGGACATCTAGATTAGCGAAATCAGCGCTATCTTTTCCGTTGACTCTATCTGGTTAGTTTTATATCTTTTTTGATAGAATTAGTGATTGCATTTCTCATTAGTTGTGCTATGATATTTCCTTAAAGCCGTAGGAGCATGGCTGGCCTTGTCACCCCTCGTATATTCCGTATTTTGGAAAGCGGGACGTGACATATATCTTGAGATTGAATGACAAGTCCATCCAAATTTTAATAAATTTCTCATTGAACAATTTGTCAAAATAATCTCTCCACCTTTTTTTAATATCCTCATCTTGAATTAAAACCTTCTGATCTTCATTTTTGATATATTTCACCGCATATAAGTCTCTGGTATTCTTTTCCCGCATCCGAGCAATCCGGCATATATCATTTTCAGCCTCTTTAGTATCTAACTTCTCATACACCTCCTTAAAGACTTTACTTTTAGCTTCCCGAACAGCTTTCTTAACTTCCTTTTTAGCCATTTTATACTTCTCAAATCTCTCTGCATCTCTGTTTTTGCTCAAATCTTTATAAGAATCCCACTTAATTTTAATAGCAGCCTTTACTTCTTCATTCCACCATAACGTGTCCTTACATGGTGGGGCACCACCTCTCGACCCGCCAAGTATATCTCTAACTATTCTCTTGACACAACTAGCCATTTTGTTCCATATTCTGTCTGAATCATCTTCAAACTGTTAATCCACCTCTTGAACTATATGATCTATAAAAGCATTTTGGTTATCTTCCTTCAATCGCCACCATTTAATTCTAGGAACTATTTTACGTCTAATCTTCCTAGGACCTCTTTTAAATCGAAAAGAACTAAAAGTCGATGTTGAGTGGTTACACTCTCACTTGGTACTATCTTACAGTAGATACAACAAACTCTATCTATCCTTCTCGTCAGAAAAATGTCTATTTGATTTGCACATAATCCGCTCCTAAAAGTGATAAGATGAGACTTTCTTTTCCTAAATCAAGTGTTTGCTAAGATCAAATCATAAGACAAGGCAAAATCTAGAATCGAGCTATCTGCTTCATTCCTTTGTCCAAAACCTCGATGGATAGTATCAAACTCATTACGACTAGTACCTGCATGTCCATTGAGATCACCGCCAATAAATAACTTCTCTCCACTAGATATTTTTTGCACCATCTCGTCTAAATCCTCTCAGAATAGATGCTTACTAACGTCATCAAGACCCGTTTGTTGTGCATAAGTATTAATAACATTAAAGATCTCCCCGCCTAGAATAAGCTTAACCAGTAAAACTGTATTATCTTTTCTCCTAATCTCAACTATAGCCTCAAGCAATCATCTATCTATAATTACGCTTAATCCATTGCGATTTTTATCTCTACCAGTATACCAAAACTTATAACCCCAACGCTTTATAACTCTATCCTTTTCACCTACCCACTTGGTTTCTTACAAACACATAATACCAACTCTCCTCCTAATCATTATCTCCACTAATTCTGTTAGTCTGCCCGTAAGAGAACCTATGTTCTAAGAAACTAGACGGATCTTATGAAACCCTTGCTTATTTGTTACTACACCCGGGGTCCGATATAGCGCGCCGTTTTCGGACGACAATTTAGAAGCTCTTGCATACTTCACACTACACCCGGGATCCGATGTACCGTGTCGCTGAGTAGGGGACGCCCCAACGATATTCTTATTATGGTTGATGTCATAGAATGTGACAAAGTTTTACGTTGACTGTCACAATCCTACCACAACTCTCATCCTTTCTCATCCGGATTTGGGACCGGCAACGGTGAGTTTAATTGAATGCAACCAAATTAGTTCTAATTGTTCATGTATTGCTACTTGATATAAGTTGGTCCCCAGCTACCCAGTAGAAACTTTTACATTAAACAATCGAAACCTGTTTCTATTTCAAAATAAAAATATAGCTAATACAACTTGCATTATTCGTTGCATTCATCTAGACTGCAAAAATTGCTGTTTTTTTTTGGCAGCAATTATAACAATCTTACAGAAAACTCGCATCATGAGAAAGGGAACAAACCTGAATTCGAATTCAATTTGGAAACCACCTTTGAATTAAGTTCACGACATAGCGAGCTACCCATATCGATCCGGCCTTGGTGCAGCAGAAGCCATGAGTGTGGCCCTCCTCTTCAATTGTCAGTGCAATGCCAGGGACTCGACTTAAAATCTACCGTAAAAACACCAAAACGATAAACTCATGTACACTGAGTCACAATTTCTAAGAATTTGGCCCAAATAAAAGATGCATATGCAGCAGGAAGAATAT
The DNA here is from genome assembly GCA_030015575.1 of Agapanthus africanus. Classification (NCBI taxonomy): domain Eukaryota; kingdom Viridiplantae; phylum Streptophyta; class Magnoliopsida; order Asparagales; family Amaryllidaceae; genus Agapanthus; species Agapanthus africanus. The sequence goes on from CM057337.1 coordinate 674,155,075, forward strand.
GGATTTCTGGTACATACGGTGTATGCACAATCAAAATGTTGGAATTAGTTTTCTTTTGGATAACTATAAATTTAATTTATACTTTTTTTTAATGAAATTGAATGGCAAATTTAAGTCTAATATAAGAAACTTCTTAAGAACCATTTTTATTGCAAGTTTGCAGATTTTGAATGGCTTATAAGAAACGAAATTCTATATTTTCCCTCTATATGTGAAAGGATATATTAATAGAAGCAATTTTTAGTAAAACAGTCCTATGGAAAATTACAGGCCTGAGATGAATACACAAATAGATACGGAATGACTTCTATAACATGACATCTATGTAAATGGCCATATAGCATATAATGGATGCATGCGAGACACACATTGAGTTCTTATAATGGCAATCAGAGATCTCTGCTAAAATAATTTTTCATGTTCAAAATTGACAAATCTGCAAGGCAGCTAATTTTCTAGTTGCAAGTTAATTGTAACACCTGAGAATGTCTTTAGTGACTAATTATATTTTAATATGTGATTTTTAATAAAAGTTTACCAAATTGATTTTCAAATATTTTACCAAAATTTATAAATATATTTTTAGAATTTTCCTAAGCTTGCACAAACATGTGCATATAAACTAGGGTTAAAATATGGGTTAAACCATGTTTAGGCAACCATGGTGGTCTAATTCCTTTTGTTAAGCTAATTAGTTTTAATTAAGGATTTTAGTTTTGGAAAATTCAAATTAGTTTTGGGGTTGACTTGTGTTGAGGGGAGAGAGGGCATGATAAAGGCACATGCAAACATTTAATGAGAAAGAGAGAATGGTGGCTCTAAGATTGTGTCAAATCTTTTTCTTCTATCCCTCAAACCCTCACTTCACTCACATCTCTCCCTCTCACTCACACACACACACACCATCATCATTTACACTACAACTTCAGCCTCACACAGCAACAAATACTGCTTCTGCAACACAGCAACACAAAAGAAAAACACACACCAAAATAACAAAAACAACAGCAACTGCATCAGCTTCATGTGGCAGCAGCAGCAGTTCAGCCCCAGCAACAGCAGCTGTAACAACAGCAACAACCACACATCAGCAGCAACACACCCTCTTCTCTCTACTTCTTCTTTTCTCCTTGGTGTCTAGGGTCAAGTGAGGTATACTTCTTTGGCTTAGCTTCTTAGCTTGCTAAGTTTATGTGTAGAAATAGCTTCGATTAGTGTAAAATGTGAGATTTTGTGCTTGTTTTGGTGATTTGTGTAAAGTTTTGTTAAGTAAGGTTAGTATTAGTTAGATTAGCTTAATTAAGTGTTGTTAGGGACAAGTTAACCTAGGAAAACCCCAGATTACACTAAAATACCCCCAGTTTTCATTTTGTGCAAAATTTGACGTTTTTAAGCAAAATCTTAGCTTTTTAAAATCTGTTGTTACCCCAGTGAGTCCAGAATAAAATTGAGTGGACTGTAGCCTACTGGAGATGCCCTGACCCCACCACCAGAGCCCGACCCCACCACCTTCTTCCCAGGCCGCCGGAAAATTCCCTCTGGCCGCAATTTGCGGCCAAACTAGGGAGATGGGTCTCAGGGTTTTTAGGGTAGGTGTCTGCGACATTTGGTAGGTCTCTGGTATATATAGTTTTGTAATATTTTAACCTGGGAAAAATCTGGGGCAGTATATCGTTTTCTGGTGTTTTTAGTTTGCGCGATACGCGAGTGGGTTTTGTGATTCAGCGTATCGCGGAGTGTCGGGTTAAGTTTTAGACGCGTACACACACGTCTCAGCGTATCGCACACACGCGCGTTAATTCGCGACGCGATTTTCTCGTTTTGTTTCGATATCGCGTTTTGTGAAGTTCTCTCTTATATTTGAATTCTTGTGTAAATTCCAGGTTCGCAGGCGGGTACGTCGGACGCCGCTAAGAAGGGAAAGCAGGTGGTCGGCTATACTTAGCACGCGACCAGATGAGTAGATTTAATATCTACGGGGAAATCACCCGTATGGCATTAAGCGTCAGGGCGTAATAGGATATTTAATCATGTGTATTCATATAGATATACTAGTAGCATACTCTCCTGTTATATATAGAACAGGTAGTATAGAATACTGCACTGTCACTAACGGTTCAAGTTGCACGAGCACGATTTATATGCTACACTCACATCGTTAGTGATTGCCATGATACTCATATTATAGGATTTGCTAGAAATTATATATCATATTGATTCCGCTTTATTGACGTGGTCATGATTTGCCGCATATTAGCATATGTTATATTCATACCATGCACACTATGTACGCACTTTTGTGCGTACCTTCATTGATATATCACTACCTGTGCACATGTACCCTTTATATTTCGTCTTAGCGCATATATATATATATATATATATATATATATATATATATATATATATATATATATATATATATATATATATCTTGATATGTTTACCCTTGTGCCCCTATACATCATATGTTCATACTTGGGCACACATACATCACATATCCATACTATGCCATATACATCTCATATGTTCATACTTGGGCACACATACATCACATATCCATACTGTGCCATATACATCTCATATATTCATACCTAAGCACACATACATCACATATCCATACTTGTGCCATATACAACGCATATATTCATACTTGGGCACCTATACATCACATATTCATACTTGTGCCACATATATCATCTATTCATATTTGGGCATGTATACATTACATATCCATACTTGGGCACATATACATCATATGTCCACATGAGTGCACATGTACATTGCTACATTCACTTTGCGTACTTATCCTTTCGCACATCCATACCTACACACATATTCATATGTTACACACATGGATGATATTGACTTGATTTAAAAAGTAAGGGACTACATGTGATATTTTCAAAACTGGATCTTTTAAAAGAGCGGTTTTCCCTTTCTTTTACTCTTAGTGTCATACGACGCATTGCATGGATTTACGCATTGGATTTGATTTATGTGATTTCTGGATTTGGGAACCGGAGTACTATTTTAAGAAAATACGCACTGTTTAAAAACCCGGTTTCCCTTGATATGATATTTCAGTGCGTCCACCATATGTTTTCTCGGTGCCAGAGCGATATATGTGAACCCGAATCGAGGAGCTGGACGAGGCTGATTTCAGGTACATGGTGGACCCGGTATGGTACCCCGGGGCGAGAACGGATTGCTGTGCAGTAGACGGTGAGGCTGGCAGAGGGACTACTACCTACCGGTGATTGGTTGGACCTAACGGTTATCCGGAGGATACTGACCAGAGTCGATAGATGGATACGGGACGACTCGTACTGCCGGGGCTGAGGGCCGATACCGCAGACGGAGCCCATGGGCTGACCCGGACTGACGGATGCCCGATACATGAGGATTTGCGTGTCGATACTGGACATGAGTATTTCTTGATATTTTGAGTGCCGATGTTGGACACTCACGATTTTATGAGATTTACAGGATTTGAGGGCCGATGAGGATGACGGCGCCTGAGTTGTATTGGGATTTGAGTGCATTGATGGGCACCGATTATATTTTTCCACGACGAATTTCCGTATAGATGTTTTATTTCCCATGCTCAGCATTTAGTATTTGATATCTCATCCTGTATCTATTGTACCTGCTATAGTACACATGCTTGCACGATCATTGCATACCCTGCTCATGCTATATAGGGTTGTTATATTTCATTATTCGACATGATTATTGTATACCTTGCACATCGTATGGAGAGACTATTAGATTGCACTTGTTGCATGATATTGAGCATCCAGTTCATCATATAGATGTTATCTGTTGGAATAGGTTAGAGTATCGCAGCACGTGCATACTCGCGATTACCTTTATATGTTATCTACTACTCACGAGTTGGCAACTCACCCCCGTTGTGCTACAGTGCTTGCAGGTTGCCCTTTGGAGTAGTCACGGCTGGCTGTTTACCACATCTTTTGACACAGATACCATTGCTAAGGCGTGCTAGCCCTTTTGCTATTTAGGTGCGTTTTGTACGTTATCTGTTTACTTTTCAGTTGCATATTGATGTATCTAGTACTCTCCATCTACCTTTATGTATTGACTTAGAGACAGTTGTGAGGACGATGTATGTTATTTTGTACTCTGGTGTCGAGCTCGTTGTGAGCCGACTTTATTTATGCAGTCTTATCCTATCATGATATTTGTTTTCATTTTTACTGCTCATTCTTCGCTACGGCGTCGTATATTATATTGTGGTGATTGTTCCGCCGTTGGGCGGATTCTCCCATTTGAGATGCTCTATTCATTTCATATATTACTTTTACTACATCTTGCCTTTTACCCGATTTTCGGGGCAGATTTTTATAAAGGAAATGTTGCCAAAATTATTAAAAACAACACTTGAACTTAAAAAGGATTTCTATTAAATAAGTTAAGGTTTTTTAAACATTTCACAAATGTTTCTATTAAAAATGTTTTAACTTTCTATATTTTTATGGTTTTGATTTCTGGGTTTCGGCTTACTTAGTCACGTTACGCCTGTAGACGTTACGTGGTTAAGTGCCGGTCATGGGCTGAACTTTAGGTTGTGACAAAGTTGGTATCAGAGCGTAGGTTTTACCTTCGGAGTGTAGGATGACCCTGGTATGATGGAGTAGGTAGCTGCAGCAGGGTAGCGTAGCGTGTGTATGTTCCGCGGCATACTCACGATGCGGTACTCCACCTAAGCGACCTTAAGACTTACTGATTGAAATTCCTTCTTGATTATATACATTCTCTTGTGATTCGATTTCCGTATTCTCATCGAATCCTACTTTCCTTTCAGCCATTATGCCGCCAAAGACTACGAGGGCGCAGAGAGTAGCTGCGAGAGCCGAGATTCGTGTTGACTCGTCCGAGACGAGGACAGATCCGGGCAGTTCACCCGTTGTACCCGAGCAGACTATTCCTCCTATGACAGATCAGATCGCCACGCTAGGGGCTGGTATGCAGGAGATGCACCAAACGGTGGGATCCAGCATGCAGGAGATGCGTCAGATGATAGGATCGCTAGTTGAGACGCTTCGAGCGCAGCGACCAGAGGTAGCTCCACCAGTCATGGGGACCACGATGGTATCTACAGCACAGGCCGTTACCTCTGCATCTACGGAGGTGATTGCAGTATCGCTATCAGAGTTCATGAGGCTGAAGCCTCCGGTCTTCACAGGCACCGATGCAGCCGAGGACCCACAGTCCTTCATTGATAGGATGGCCCGGATATGCCGTTCCCTTAGATGCTCAGATGCGAGATGGGTAGAGTTCGCGAGGTTTCGCCTGGAAGGACTTGCGCAGAAATGGTGCGAATCGGTTGAGAAGGGTAGAGCAACAAGTCTTCCTCCTATGACCTGGACAGAGTTTGTGACGGTGTTCCTTGCCCGCTTCCTTCCCCAGAGTGTTAGGGATGCCCGAGCACGCAGATTCGAGTCCTTACGCCAGACGCCAGAGATGACCGTGGTAGAGTACGATGTGCTATTCACCGAGGTATCTGTCTATGCTTTGTACCTAGTGGCTACTGAGGAGTTGCGAGTCAAGAGATTTGTCCGAGGCTTAGTTACGCCACTGTTCCTTGCGATCAGCGCACAGCATTACGAGACATATGCAGCAGCTGTAGACGCAGCCCTATTTGTCGAGGCGCGCCTTGCAGAGACTTCGGCAGTTCCAGGACCGAAGAGGGTTCGTATTGATACACCGGCACAGAATCGGCCATTCAAGCGCCGCGACAGACACCTTGCAAGTGGCAGAGACTCGAGACGAGGTCAGCTTTTTAGCTTTTATCCCCAGGAGGGTCAGCCAGTATCGTCCGGATGTTTCTGATGCGGGAGTTCCTATCATCGTGTTCGAGAGTGTTCTGAGATACCCCGGAGGGAAGCAGCCATACCACATGTCACACTACCACCTTCACCACCCCAGAGGGCGTTGCCTATTGTACCCACAGTTGCTCCGCGTCAGACTCATGCACAGAGAAGCCGTGGTCGCGGAGGGTTTGTTCCTAGAGAGAGAGGTGGTCGAGGCAGAGGACAGTCAGCTACCGGCAGAGTATAGCCAGTTGCTTGTAGGGGACCACCAGTTGTAGGTGGAAGACAGGCACGAGTTTTTGCGTTGACGCATCAGGACGTGCAGGCGTCTAATACGGTGGTCTCAGGTACCCTATCAGTATGTTCTGTTGATACACACGTATTGTTCGATCCCGGATCCACGCACTCGTATGCATCCACACACGTATTGTTCGATCCGCTTCATGCCGAGTTTAGGTAGAGAGTCCGGTCTGCTTGATCAGCCGCTTGTTGTGACCACTCCCGTGGGAGAGTCGTTTGTTGTTAGGCACGTGTTCTGATCGTGCATTGTTCGTATTGGCGAGAGAGAGCTGCCTGTCGACTTGATCCTTCTTGAGATGTTGGATTTCGACGTTCTTTTGAGCATGGATTGGTTAGCCACGTGTTATGCGTCTGTGGACTGCCGCAAGAAGACAGTTAGATTTTGTTTTCCCAGCGAGTCGGCTTTTGTGGTGCAGGGGGACCGTGGTGCCACCCCTCAGAGATTGATTTCTTCTCTTCGCGCTGGACAACTTTTGAGGAAGGGATGTCAGGGATTTCTAGCCTATGTTTGCGATACTAGAGCCACAGATATTCCATTAGACCGGGTTCCGGTTGTATGCGAGTTCCCTGACGTGTTCCCTGACGAGCTTCCTGGGCTACCGCCTGAGCGTGATGTTGTGTTCTGTATTGATTTGATTCCCGGCACGGGGCCTATTTCTATACCGCCTTTGTAAGTCCACGTTGCCCAGCCCGGTGCTTGCGGGGAGACGGAAAACAGAATAAAAATCGTATTTTTACTACTCTAGGCAACATGGACTAGACAAAAGAGGATCTTTGCTAAACAAAAACTAGTTAAAGCTAACAAGAAACTAGCCAAAGGGAAGAATGGTTATACCTAGGGCTTTATGTCCTTCTCTCCTTGCTCCTTGGAGTGTAAGAAAGAGATCACCTTTATCGTCTTCTCACGTCGAAGAAGGATCCACCCGAGAGCCTCAACCTTTGGCTTCAACTTCAAGCTAGAAGTAACTAGGGTGCTAGAATTGCTAATCCTAGAACCCTAGATGAGAGTAGAGATTACTATGGAATGGTTTTTCTCAAGCTCAAGTGTTTCTCAACACATGAGAGGGAAGAGCTTGAGGAAGAGGAAGAGCAAGAGAGAGAAAGTATATGATAGAATGAGAGAATTATGAAGCATTCTCACATATATGTGTGAATTATTGTAAATTGATAATTAGTGAGATAATTGTCATGGCTTAATCAAGACATGACCATTATCATTTCAATTTTAATGCAAATTGCAAGGATCAAAGAGCATCTTCCAAATGAAATGATGATGGTCAAAGTGTCAACCTAGGTCAAATAGTCAAGAATGTCAAATGGTCAACAACCCTAACCATGCACAATTATATTAAACTAATATCAATTAACCATAATACACACATAAGCATTAGGGTTAATAAAATGACAATGGTCATTAACCCTAATCAAAGTCCTCTCCCTCTATCTCAATCAACTGTGCATACGCACCCGTATTCGTGATCCGAGGAACACGAACACAATGAGATAAAACCAATCCCAAATCATATACTAGGATCCGGCTTAAACCAAAGCCCGCTAGTATAAGCTGTCCAGACAGCAAACGTGCATAAGTGCGCGGATGTGAACGAACCCTGTCGCAAAACCATGCGACCTCTACTCATTTTGCCTAAAAGCGAATAGCTCTCTGTGTGGGACTCTAAAGACTCGACACTACGCTGGCAGTGGGTTTAACCACAGACCGCAAGCGGCACTAGTTGTACGTGACGGTCCCCAGATAGATGCCGATAAGAAGACTGACGAGGTGACCCCATTTGAACTCCTACTGAGCATGTATGTGACAGTCTCCGTACAGTCCGGTCTGTTCATCTGATACATCGCATGGCGGGCCTAGGGGGCGGTGAACATCAGTCCCCTAATAGCGGTACAAGTCGTGTCGGAGTGTAGCCCAGAACACCCTGAGATAACACTGGAAACCTACCAGTATATCTCGCTTGCCCTGGCCAGGGACTACTTGTGTAATGGCTCTCCTAGACATAGCGCGATGTCAACCCCCAATACCGGGAGAGACGAATCATGTCCAACCGTCACTACCTCCAAGGGCTTCGGGACTGCACCCAAAAACTACCTGTTTGCACGACTCCTTTGAGCCGTGGTAGGGTAGTAATCAAAGTGCAGTGGGAACACACTCGAGGCGAAGTGACAGTGTCAAGCCAGTGGACTAAGCTGTACTCATGTCACCTGGGAACTGATAACTGACGATAGGTATAATACCAACCAACAGTTCCCGACGAGTCCTGTCCAGTGTACTCGTAACCTAACGAGAACCCGCATATTATCTCAAGTACGACGTACTGACGGCTGTTGGACAGACCGTCTCCCACACTGGGATGAGAAGCGCATACGCTAGTCTACTCCGGAGTATCGATGCCCTGTCTCGATAGTCCAACGACCAGGGACCTGTATAAGGATGTGCTTATGGATTATCCAGCCCCCACGAGTGTGAGCACCATCACAACGCTGGTAATCAAGCAATAATCCTAAGGGCTCTACTAATATGTATATCAACGATATGCTAAAAGAAACACATGCACATATTAAAGCAGAGACAAACCAAGTAGCATACTACCATTTCGAGCAAGATTGTATATACAACTGTGAATATCCCAAGCTTCCATCAAGTAATATACAAACTAGTATGATACAGTAATGGCCTCTAGGGCTGTAACGTTTTGAAAATCGTTTCGGTGAAATTTCGAAAAAACGGTAAAATAAGGGGGTTTTCTGTAAAAAGTCAAAATATAAATATCTTTATTATAAAATTAAATATACATATTCTAGCTATGAAATTGCTAGTATTTGGTGTTTATTGACCCACTGGTGAAATTTTAAATTTTCTGAAAAAATTTCCGAAATTAATTATTTTAATATTATTTTAAGCCGTCACTAATATATTTAATTAGCGAAAATTGCAAATTGGAATGAGTTGAAACAAATTTTGTGCATCATAAAATATTAAACAAAATTTTATCATGTGATTTTTGAAACGAAATCGTTTGCCGAAACGGTTTAGAAATTATTGAGGAAAAAAGGCTTTTTTTAGTGTAAATGGATGTTTAGGGTATTGTATTTATCATTTTTCATCACCCCACACCCATACCCACACTCACACACCCCCATTTATTTCCTCTCTTGGCTAAAATTCAGCAGCCCTCCCCCTATTTCCCCACTCCATTTCCACACAAATTAGAACAAGGAAAAGAAAACATTGAAATTAAAGGAAAAGAATAAACATAAAAGTATGCCTTTGACTTTCAACACCTCATTCTCTCTCTCCCATCTCCCACCCACTTGGCCGAAACCCCCACTTCTCCCAAATTCAGCAGCAGCCCCATCCATTTCATCTCTCTTTTCTCATCAAAAAATTTATCAAAAATGCATCAAAATCCCTACAAATTCAAAGCAAACTTAAAATCCAACCCTTACCCATTTTTCCTTGGCCATTCAAGCATTGATCTTGGAGCTTGGAAGCAAGTTTTGGAGGTCATGTTGCATGCTAGATCTCTTGATTTGTGAGGTATAAACCTTAACCTATGTTTTGATTGTTGGTTAATTTTTCCAATTTAGTTAAATTTGGTGTTTAATTTTGGTTCTTGTTACTAACTTGAAAATTTAAGTTTAGGGTTGGATCTAGTTAGGGTTTTCATCATTTATTTGTGATGGTGAGTTGTAGTTTAACATGTTAAATCATGTAAAAGATAAGCTAGTTGCTAGGTTGCTAATTGTTAAATTAAAATTTTGCTAAATATGCTATTTTTGCTAACTAGGTTTTTGAAATTAAATTACAATGTGTGATTAAAATCTAAATTAAGGTTTCATGTCATTATTAATATTATAATGAGTGATTTAATGACTTTGGTTCATGCAAAACCAAGCTTAATTGATGAATTGTGAATTTTGCTTTAAAAGGTGTTAAAAATTGATATTTTTGCAAACTAGGATTTTGGAAATTATGCAAATTTATGAGATTAAATTATGGAAATGGTTTTTATGACTTATTTAACATATTTAGTGAATATTGTGGCCGCTAGATTCATTTATACATCGAGTTTTGTGCTAAAACGGTGATTTGTGCTTGCTAGATTTTCGGAAAAATGACTTTTTAAGTGAAATTGGGGTTTTTGTGAATTTTAAGCTAATTTATATTATAATTAGTGCTTGTAATTGTACAAATGAGTGTGTTGGGAGCTTTCTCGATGGTTTAGCGTTTGTACGCCGACGTCGAGAGTTTTTGGGTCAATTTGTGAAAGCAACCATAGGTTTTGACCTATGTGGGATTCGTGCGTCGTTTTGGCCATGAGTCGGATTTTAATGCGATGTGGTGTATTATGGTATGTAAGTACCCCATGTGGACTTCGAGACGACAAGCAAGCGCGTGGCGATGTCGGCACCGGCGAGCGAGAACCAGGTGAGTAGATTTATATCTACGGGGAGAAGTCGGGTGGATGGCGTATAGCACCCCCGCAGTTCGTGGTGATGTATACGAATACGTATACACACATATATATATATTGTTTATATATTGTTTGAGTTATTGATGATAAATATGGATATTTGGTGTTCTTGGATGATTGAGTGCCGCGAAACCCTAGAGTAGCGGTCGCACACACTTGCACACACCCACCCATACTTGCATACTTTCTTCTTTCTTTTGTGCTCATACGGGAATATATAGTTATGTGTTCACATAGGTATGGGACTATGTGTTCACATACGGATTTGGGGATGATACTTGGGATTGAGATGAGTCGATGAGATTTGTGTTGAGATTGTGATATCGGTGATATGGCAGGATTCGTACTTGAGGTACGTCCCGGTGTTATAGCGGATCTTGGGGCGACGATACGGGTGAATAGTGTTATAAATAAGTGGTCGACATATGATCGTGATATAAGATATGATATACTAGGATATTGATCCTAGGCTGTATTGGGCGATGTATACCCCTTGATGATGATATGTGCTGATGATATCGGTTTGTACGAGACTGTCGATCAGTAGTCAGATCATGACTATATTGATGATATTAGTATTGTATTAGACATAGGTCAGTACCTTAGACTATGATCTTTGATAAAGAGGATACCGGATGAATAGTGTGATGAATATGATTCTGACCCGTACCCAGATTTGGGATGCCGTACGACGGATTTACGTACGAGCTATATATTGATGATTGATCCGCACTCTTGATTTGGGATGTCTGATTATAGATATGGTATCGGATATGATATTATTGAGGCGGGATCACCGACTATACATATACAGGTATGTATATGTATCGACTCAGATGATAGGCGGTTTCCTTACCTGTAGTTCAGCCGTATAGTTTAGTGTAGTTGTTAGATTAGATTAGACTCCTACCTATTTCAAAACTAGCGGATCATGGGTATTTTAAAAGACAGGTCAAGGGATCTACGGATATTTCAAAAGACGTATCCTTTCTTAAAACTACCGTAGCCCTATTTTCAAAACCCCACGATTCGTGTTATTTCAAATGCCACCATTGTTCAATATTTAGCTCCCGCTCATTTTGGTTGCTCGCTCCGCATCGCATACTTACATTGTTATTTCATATTGCATTGTTGACATTATGCTGTTAGGACACCAGCACCATTACCGATGATGCGTATGTACCACATACACTTACTTGCCGGCTCACACACATCTTCATCGGTAATTTCCATGTCACGTACACCTTAGAAAATATTATTGCTTAACTTAGCTTGATAGCCAGTAGTTCGACATAATATTAGTGTACATACTTTATATGCCAGCTTAAATATTGTAGTTATTACTTGTCGCTTCATGCATACCGTTATTCATTGTTATGCCGCATTCACGGATTCTCATGCATATATTCACTATTTTACGTGTTATTGAGGTTTTGATTCAGATTTCCATGAGATTTTCTGGATTTGGAGGAAAACCGCAAAAACATAAATAAACCTTTTTTCTCTTTTAAAATAAAAAGTGCGGTTTTCCCATGATGTATGAGTCGTCCACCATGAGTTTGCTGATGGATTTCGAGACCCGATTCGAGGAGTGAAGGAACCGTTTCGGGTACATGGTGGGCCCGGTGCGGTACCCCGGGGTAAGAGGATCGTGTTGTTGACGTTGAGCCTGGCAGGGGAGCACTACCGACCGGTGATTTTTCCCGACGCGTCGGATATCCGGAGGATACCGTCGTGGTCTTGAGATGGATGGTAGGGGCCGGTCTGGATTGACGGCGCCCTAGATATTGTGATTGAGATATTGAGATTTTGAGATATTGAGGTACAGAGATTGTGATACAGAGATATCGAGATATTTGGACACTTGTTTTGTGTCGATGCTGGGCACTGTTTTATGCTGATTTCATTTATAGTACCTCACTTTTAAAATACAGAAATCTCACTGATTTATGAAAGCAGTTTTCTTCAATACATGCATTCTGTTTCATGCATTCATACATTGCTACCTGAGGCACTGACACGGGCATATGGATTTACACTTGGGTTAGATATTTGCCCTAACCATTGTTATGGGTTGCTGGTTACATTTTTTTGAGGATATATTATAATCATTGACCTAGGATTGCGTTATTTATGCGATTTCTTTTCGTAGATATTTTTCTATTTACGAGTTGGCAACTCACCCCCGTTGTGTCCCAGTTTCTTGCAGGTTTGCCGTACAGGTTTCATTACGGCTTTGCGGGCATAGTTTCCTTCGGGTGATTTGCTAGCATGTGGGTTCACTTGTATCGTATCCCCATTATATATCTTGTATATCATTATTCTGTTGTATCTAGAAGTTCCATCAACCAAACATATATTTATTTTGAGATAGAGACCAGTGATGTTATTCCTTCGACCTTCGAGTCGCGTGTTATATTTCTGTGGTTTTCTTGTGGTTTTGATTTTCCTTCTGAATTTTGATCCTCGCCATTGGCGTTGTATATTATATTGCTTGTGTGGTTGTGACCGTCGATTGACGAAGAGCTGGCTCCCGCTTGGGGATGCCTTTTTATTGATTTCGTATACTATTCATGTTGTATCCCGTTTGGGGGCCAGTATTTACAAAGGAGACTCTGCCGAAATTTTCGGGAAATATTTAATGTTTTTTTAAAAACCGCATAATTCGGCTTATGCTATTAAACTACTTGTTTTAAATTAGTTTTGCTTCACTCTACTACTTTTCTTAGTTTGGATTTCTGGGTTTTCGGCTCACTTAGATTACGTACGCCTCGAGACGTTCGTAGTTTAAGTGCCGGTCATGTTTCGTACTTTCGGGGCGTGACAAAGTTGGTATCAGAGCGTTGGTTATACCTTCGGAGCATAGGATGATCCTTGGTTGATAGAATAGGTGACCAAAGTAGAGTGACGTACCGTGGGTATGTTCCGTGGCATACTTACGATACGCTACTCCACTTATGAAGCCTTAGGATGTACATTTCTTTGCTCAGTATTATATTCATTCCGATCTAGTCTCATTAGTACCAGTTATGGTTTTGCTGCCACGATTACGGGCAGGGAGAGCTACAGCTAGAGTTTCGGTCAGCACGAGCTCGTCACGAACGAGGACTGACCAGGGCGAAATTCCGGCGACACACGATTGCGGAGATGTGTCTTTTTACTGTATTTCTGCGCCACGAGCGTTTGGCGGATCGCCTTTATGAGGTTACTCGGATGTGCTGATCGACACTAGAGGATTGAGCCAATGATAGAGGCCAGCCAGATTTTGATGACCGTTGGTGTATTGCTTATTCATGATGGTCGAGGCACTGTTCAGCGTGCAGACGAGCGAGCCAGCTATTGCTGCGAACGACGAGATATCGCCCCAGATGTTGGAGCTATTGCAGTACGAGTTGTACTAAGAGATGATAGAAGGTCGCTAGTCACCGAGGATGAATGACTAGGACATGTGGTTCGTTCGCCTACCCCGATGCGAGGTCATCAAATAGATTGATTCCATCTAGAGACGACTTCATGTGGAGACGTTGAGAGTCGACAGAGACGATCGAATGTCAGAAACCTATTATTCCAAGTTTAAAGTAGTCGAAAAGACATGCAGGCAATTCTATGGTCCCTCTAGAAGAATGAAACCCTAACTCGACTTAATGACCGTGTGAAAGCCTGTGAACCTTCGGGTTTGCGGCAGTTCTACGGCGCCATTAGTGAGGCTTGGGTTTGCCCTTCTACGGCTGGACCACCGATGCTGTGGTATGTACTCGATACTATTAAACTGTGCCCAAGATGTTGAGCCCTTGGGGGATTATGAGGTTTTGACAATCGATTGGATGGTTCGACTTAATTCGGATGCTAGGTGGTGAGATGCATTTCTTGGGAGACTCCCAATACGAGGATAGCCGTTGGAGCTCAGTCCATGCAGCTACGACGAGACGAGTCCGAAGCGGTCGACATTAGAGAAAAATGGAGTAAGAGGTTCGTACAAGATCTGGATATGATGACGTTCCACTCCGCCGACATCAAAGATGCGATGCGCATGCCGAGGCATGGTACTTGGATTTACCTTCCAGAAGGAGTTGCGATGAGTATGCAGTCGTTCCAGAGCAAGATGCAGATATAGGAAAGGACGATGACTTCCGGACAGTTGGTAGAGACGAGACATGGAAGAGACCGTGAGCAACATTCCTTCTAGGACACTGCTGTAATGATACTTGCACCCAGGATCAGATGTGTCATGTACATTCAGAGAGCCAGAGGCCGACGCCAGTGATATGCTGTCTTACGAGTGGTCGCGATGATCGACCGAGAGATGACAAGAGACGTGCCAGAATGGGATCATCCCCGTTAGCACACCTGACAGGGCCGATGAGCCGATGGACCGAGAGATTGGAAATTCACAGTGAAGACCTTGACCCAGGAGTGGTCATTGTTACGCACACCAGCAGGCCAGAGTTCATGATCATCGACGAGACGTCCCACTAGTGACCGCTACAGTTGGCCTGAGATTCTTAGAGGATGCGCTTGAGCGGTACTATTCCGCCATTATTGATTTCGATGTTTTGAGTGATCTATTCGCATGATTTGGTTTTGATGATTGAGTTTCATGATATCGTTTTCATGCGCCATGGTTGCACCTACTGAGTATTCACGATTTTTGCACAGTTGTTGCACTTGAGATAGTTTTTGGTGCCTTGGTTCCTCATGTTTGTGATTTTACGGTTTTAGACATTGAGTTTATTTTGTGCGTATGCACGCACACGATTTGGTTCCTGCACTCTGTATAGTTATATATGCTTGCAGTGCAGTGATACGCCTTTTGTGCACTTAGATGCACTGGACTTCGATTTCAATTGTGATACTCGATATTTGTTTTGTGCACCTTGTACACCTGATTTGATTTTGCGCATGTTCGGCGCTTGATATTGGATTTCATGATTTCGTGCATGATGGATGCACCTGCCTTGGATTTTCGCACATGTTGGACGCATGTTTTGAGATGTGATTTTGGTGCACACCAGATGCACTAAATCGAGATTTCTCGTGCATGTCAGATGCACCTGATTTTGCTGTCAGGCACACATGTTGCCTACGACAGATGTTCTGTGCACACCCGATGCACTTGGATGTTGTTTCTGTGCATATGTATGGCACATATTTGGATTTTGATTTCCGTGCGCACCATACGCACGTAGTATGCATACGCGTATTTTGGGATTGATTTTTCTTATAGAGCAGTACGTTTTTATGATAATTGCTATGAGTTTTTGTACTGAGCGGGACTAGTCAGAGGACAGTACCTGAATATATTTTGCATGCATTGATAGTTATTGAAGGGATTTCCAAAAAGCGAGCTATAGTCTCAGTATTTACCTACGTGTCTGATATGACACGAAATGTTTAAAACAAGGAGACCCTTATAAATTGTTTCCAAAACGGCGGAACGTACATATTAAATAAAGGATATATATATATAGTTATTTTCTTACAATAGACGTCCGCCACTGTGCAGTGCTGCGAGCATCGCACAGCGATTTGAAGAAGATTTGGCATGCATTGCTTCCAGATGTTTTAACGATGTATATCATGTTGGTTTTCATATTAGATCTTGGCATTGATGTATTCTCCATGACTCCGATGATTGCGGGATGCTGGATGGAGTTTGATTTTGAGTTATAGGCTCATTTTTCATGCGCATGCGTTGCGCTACGATTTGTTTTATGTATTTATGATTTCGGAGCCCCGGCGATTTGATGGTTTTGGCAGAAATATTTTAGTATTTGGGGGAAGTTTTAATTTAAATTCGGGGACCGAATTTCTTTAAGGGCGGAAGATTGTAACGTTTTGAAAATCGTTTCGGTGAAATTTCGAAAAAACGGTAAAATAAGGGGTTTTTCTGTAAAAAGTTGAAATACAGACATCTTTATTATAAAATTAAATATATATATTCTAGCTATGAAATTGCTAGTATTTGGTGTTTATTGACCCACTGGTGAAATTTTAAATTTTCTGAAAATTTTTCCGAAATTAATTATTTTAATATTATTTTAAGCCGTCACTAATATATTTAATTAGGGAAAATTACAAATTGGAATGAGTTGAAACAAATTTTGTGCATCATAAAACATTAAACAAAATTTTATCATATGGTTTTTGAAACGAAATCGTTTGCCAAAACGGTTTAGAAATTATTGAGGAAAAAGGCATTTTTTAGTGTAAATGGATGTTTGGGGTATTGTATTTATCATTTTTCATCACCCCACAACCATACCCACACTCACACACCCCCATTTATTTCCTCTCTTGGCTGAAATTCAGCAGCCCTCCCCCTATTTCCCCACTCCATTTCCACACAAATTAGAACAAGGAAAAGAAAACATTGAAATTAAAGGAAAAGAATAAACATAAAAGTATGCCTTTGACTTTCAACACCTCATTCTCTCTCTCCCATCTCCTACCCACTTGGCCGAAACCCCCACTTCTCCCAAATTCAGCAGCAGCCCCATCCATTTCATCTCTCTTTTCTCATCAAAAAATTTATCAAAAATGCATCAAAATCCCTACAAATTCAAAGCAAACTTAAAATCCAACCCTTACCCATTTTTCCTTGGCCATTCAAGCATTGATCTTGGAGCTTGGAAGCAAGTTTTGGAGGTCATGTTGCATGCTAGATCTCTTGATTTGTGAGGTACTGTAAGTCCACGTTGCCAACCCCGGTTCTTGCGGGGAGGCGGAAACGGTATAAAAATCAAATTTTTAGCGCATGGGGCAACATGGACTAACAAAGTCGGGATCTTTTCTAAACTAAACTAGCAAGAAAGCTAAAGAGAGTTAGCTACTCGGAAAAGAGGTTATACATAACTTGAACTCCTTCTTCTTGAAACCTTTGTAGGGTTGATGGTGCTTTCCTCGTCGCCTTCTTCCGTCAAAGATGGATCCACCTGAGGGTTCAACCTTCGGGCTCTTTCTCGAACTTTGAGTGAACTAGGATCTTTGGTTTGCTAAACCTCTAACCCTAGAGTGAGTAGAGAGTGGCTTTGGGGTGTTTTTATCTCAAGGAGATGGATTCTCAACACATGAGAAGGGAGCTCCTTGAACTAGAGGAGGAGGAAGAAGAAGAGAGGAGAGAGAAGAGTTATGATAGAATGAGCAATTCTTTTCATTTTACAACCATTACTAAAAATGAAAAGAATTATCAAATTAACAATAATAATAAAAATGAAATAGTTGATGGATGGTTTGGAATGACCATTATCATTACATTCATTAAATGGTTTTGCTAGAATCAAAGAGCATCTTTGATATGTAATGATGATGGTCAAACTTTCAACCATGGTCAACTAGTCAACCTTGGTCAACAAGTCAACAAACCCAACCATGACACAATTTCATTTAATTAATATTATTAATTGATATATCATAAATTCATTAGGATTTGGAAAAAGACGACTGTCAACTGTGCATACGCACCCGTTCCGAAACCCTAATGAAAATCCTCTCCCTCCGTCTCAATCAACTGTGCATACACATCCGCATTCTTGTTCCGAGGAACATGAATACTATGAGATAAAATCAACCCCAAAGCATATACCAGTATCTAGCTCAAACCAGAGCCTGCTAGTAATATCTGTCCGGACTCCAAACGTGCACAAGTGCGCGGATGAGAACGAACCCTGTCGCAAAACCATGCGACCTCTACTCTGTTTTGCCCAGAGGCTAATAGCCCTCTGTGTGGGACTCTAAAGACTCGATACTACGCTGGTAGTGGGTTTAACCACAGACCGCAAGTGGCACTAGCTGTGCGTAACGGTCCCCAGGTAGATGCCGATAAGAAGATTGACGAGGTGAACCCCATCTGAACTCCTACTGAGTCTGAATGTGACAGTCTCCGTACAGTCCGTTCTGTTCGTCTGATATATCGCATGTCGGGCCTAGGGGGCGGTAAACGTCAGTCCCCTAATAGCGGTACAAGTCGTGTCGGAGTGAAGCCCAAAACACCCTGAGATAACACTGGAAACCTACCAGTATATCTCGCTTGCCCTGGCCAGGGACTACTCGTGTAATGGCTCTCCTAGACACAGCGCGATGTCAACTCCCAATACCGGAAGAGACGAATCCTGTCTAACCGTCACTGCCTCCAAGTGCTTCGGGACTGCACCCAACTACCACCTGTTTGCACGACTCCTTTGAGCCGTGGTAGGGTAGTAATCAAAATACAGTGGGAACACACTCGAGGCGAAGTGCCAGTGTCAAGCCAGCGGACTAAGCTGTACTCATGTCACCTGGGAACTGATAACTGACGATAGGTATAATACCAACTTGTCAGTTCCCGACGAGTCCTGTCCAGTGTACTCGTAACCTAACGAGCACCCGCATACTATCTCAAGTACAACGTACTGACGGCTGTGGGACAGACCGTCTCCCACACTAGGATGAGAAGCGCATGCGCCAGTCTACTCCGGAGTATCGATGCCCTGTCTCGATAGTCCTGCGACTAGGGACCTGTATAAGGATTGCTTATAGATTACCCAGCCCCCACTAGTGTGACTGCCATCACAACGCTGGTAATCAAGCAAAGATCCTAAGGGCTCCACTAATGCGTATAGGTGATACGATAAAATAAACACATGTACACATTGAAGTAGAAACAAACCAAGTAGCATACTACTATTTTAAGCAAGATTGTATATACAAGGTGAATATCCCAAGCTTCCATTAAGTAATATACAAACCAGTATGATACAGTAATGGCCTCTAGGGCATATACACTAACAATCTCCCACTTGCACTAAGGCCATGTACTGGCGTATCGAAGACCTATCATCTCGATCAGCCGCTCGAACTGAGTCTGGGGCAGGGCCTTGGTGAATGGATCTGCAGTGTTTTCTTCTGAAGCAACCCTCCGAACCTCGATCTCCTGGCGATCCACGATCTCCCTGATCAGGTGATACCGCCTCAAGATGTGTCTGGATCTCTGATGGGACCTGGGTTCCTTCGCTAAAGCTATAGCCCTGTTGTTGTCGCAATACAGAGGTATTGGGTCAACAATGGACGGAACCACCTGAAGTTCTTTCAAGAACTTCCTCATCCAGACAGCTTCTTTTGCGGCATCAGATGCAGCGATGTATTCCGCTTCCATCGTCGAGTCTGCAATGGTTTCCTGTTTGGAACTCTTCCAACACACCGCCCCTCCATTGAGGGTAAAGACAAAACTCGACATGGACTTGGAATTATCCTTGTCACTCTGGAAGATAGAGTCAGCAAAGGCCTCAATCTGGAGGTCTTTTCCGCCATACACCAAGAACATCTCCTTAGTCCTTCTCAGGTACTTGAGAATGTTCTTTACCGCTATCCAGTGTTTCTCCCCAGGATTTGACTGATACCGGCTTACCACACTCAGTGCATAAGCTACATCCGGTCTGGTACACAACATCGCATACATTATAGAGCCTACCGCAGAAGCGTAGGGTATAATAGACATGCGATCCCTCTCCAAATCAGTCTTGGGAGACATCTCTTTAGAGAGGGTGATCCCGTGACAAGACGGTAGGTTACCGCGCTTGGAATCTTCCATACTGAATCTTTTCAGTATGGTGTCGATGTACCTGGACTGTGAAAGTCCTAATATCCTCTTGGATCTATCACGATGGATCCGGATCCCCAGGATGTATGAGGCATCACCCAGGTCTTTCATGGAGAACCTGTGTGACAAGAACCCCTTGACAGATTGTAGCATAGGAATGTCATTTCCTATTAAGAGAATGTCATCCACGTATAAAACGAGGAATACTACAGTTCTCGCTACAAATCTACTATAGATGCATGGTTCATCTGGATTTTTGATAAAGCCAAATTCCTTGACCGTCTCATTAAAACAGATGTTCCAACTCCGCGATGCCTGCTTTAGTCCATATATGGACTTAAGCAACTTGCACACCTTTCCGCTGCTCCCACTCTGAATGAAACCCTCTGGCTGGTCCATATAGACACACTCCTCTAAATTTCCATTTAGAAAAGCGGTTTTTAGGTCCATCTGCCAAATCTCATAATCGTGGAAGGCAGCAATGGCAAGAAGGATCCGAATGGATTTCAGCATAGCCACTGGAGAAAAGGTTTCGTCATAGTCCAAACCAGGTCTTTGACGAAAACCCTTTGCAACAAGTCTAGCTTTATAGGTCTCAACCTGTCTATCTACACCAATCTTCCTTTTGAAGATCCACTTGCATCCTACGGGTTTTACCCCGTCTGGAGCAATGTCCAACGTCCATACTTTGTTGGTGTACATGGACTCCATTTCGGTCCGCATTGCATCCAGCCATTTTACCGAGTCAACGCTCTGAACGGCCTGCTGGAAGCTAGTAGGCTCATCATAATCTATGATGCAATCCTCTCTATCCCCGTCTATGAGAAAACCGTAGTATCTCTCGGGCGGATGAGACTGCCTACTACTCCTGAGGAGCGGCGTAGGAATGTCCTGTTCTTTTGAACCCTCTAGTTCCACTAAGCTTTCAGTAATAGTCTGTGGTTCTGGAATTTCTTCCAGTTCTATTGCGCTCCCACTAATTTCCTTTTCTAAGAACTGATGTTCTAGAAAATGGGCATGACGAGAAACAAAAACCTTTTGTTCCTCTTCGCAGTAGAAGAAATATCCCTTGGAGTTCTTTGGATATCCCACAAACTTGCACTGTACTGAGCGTGCCTCGAGCTTGTCCGCATGCTGCTTTTTGACAAAAGCTGGACTTCCCCAAGTCTTAATGTGACTGAGATGGGGCTTCTTCCCACACTACATCTCATATGGTGTGGTAGGCACAGTCTTAGTGGGAACTCGGTTCAAAAGGTATGCAGCTGATTCTAGTGCATACCCCCAGAATGATCGCGGTAACTCAGCATTACTCATCATGGACCGTACCATATCCAATAGGGTCCGGTTCCGTCTCTCCGATACACCGTTATGTTGCGGAGTGTATGGAGGAGTAAGCTGAGAGAGAATTCCATTCTCTTTTAAGTAATTCAGGAACTCGGTACTTAAGTATTCTCCACCTCGATCCGATCTTAGAATCTTGATACTTTTGCCGGTTTGTTTTTCTACTTCATTCTTATATTCCTGGAACTTTTCAAAGGCTTCGGACTTATGTTTCATCAAGAAGACATAACCGTACCTTGAGAAGTTATCCGTAAAAGTAATGAAGTAAGAATAACCGCTTCGCGCATGTGTAGACATTGGACCGCACACGTCGCTGTGTACGAGTCCCAAGAGCTCTCTCGCTCTTACTCCGTGTCCAGTGAACGGAGTCTTTGTCATCTTTCCTTTGAGACAGGATTGACAAGTGGCATACGATTGATATTCGAACGGATCCAAATATCCTTCTGTATGTAACTTAGTCAACCTTCTCTCATTGATGTGACCTAGTCTACAATGCCATGAGAAAGCCTGATTTATATCTGGAGACTTTCTTTTGTGTGTATTCTGGACATTGAAAATCTGTGGTTGGTTTAATACGTATATACCATTGCTCAGTGTACCTGACCCAATCAGAACTTGATTAAGGTGAATGTTTACAACATTACTTACAAACGCAAATTCATAACCTTCTTTTGAAACCAAAGATACAGAAATGATATTACAAGTTGCGTTGGGTACAAAAAAACAATTACGCAAAACCAAAACATGTCCATCTGACATTCCCAGGTGATAGTCCCCCACGGCTTTAGCATCCATGCTAGCTCCGTTCGCAACTCTGAGGGTCATGTCACCTGCCTTCAAAACCCTACGGTTTCTCAACGCCTGCAAAGAATTACAGATATGAGATCCTGATCTGGTATCCAATACCCAGGAAGTAGAGTTTATCGAAAGACAATTTTCAATAACATACACACCTGAAGCTGAAGCCTCAACCTGCTTCAGTTCCTGTGTCCTGGCCTTCCAAGCCCTGCAATCTTTCTTCCAGTGTCCACTCTTATGACAATAGAAGCATTCTTCTTTACCCACAAGCTTCCCCGCTATCTTTGTTGCCTTTTCCTTTCCCTTCGTATCCACTTTACTAACACCGCCCCTTGGTTTGGCGGGGGCTTTCTTCTTCTTTCCCTTAGCTTTCGCCTTGGACCTAGAAGAAGAAGATCCTCCTATAAACAAAGTGGGTGTTTCCCTACCTTTCTGTAGGGTGCCCTCTGTGCTCCTCAGCATGTTGAGGAGTTCTGAAAGTTCAACCTCTTTTTCTTGTAAGTTGAAGTTCAGTATAAACTGGGCGTAAGTGGAAGGAAGGGACTGGAGAATCAAGTCCGTATAGAGCTCACTCTCTAACGTGGTCCTAAGTTCCGCGAGCTCCTCAATGTAGCCAATCATCTTAAGCACGTGTTCCGCTACCGATGATCCGACGGCCAATTTTGCCGAAAATAACTTCTTTGACACTTCGTATCTTGCGATACGAGACTGCTCTCCATACAGTTCTTTTGTATGAAGAAATATGGATTCCAGGTCCATATTCTCGTGCCTCCTCTGATGTTCGTTGTCCATAGAGGCAAGCACGAGGCACTTGGCCTTCGCGCAATCAATCTCCCAAGTCTTACGGATTTCCATATCCGCGACGCTGGAGGTGGGACTTGGGACGGGGGGAGCTTTGGTGGTAAGAAGATACCCCAGCTTGTCGTAAGTGATTGCCATCTTGACATTCCTGAGCCAATCTTTGTAGTTTGGCCCTGTCAGTATGTTTTTATCTAGAAGTAACTTAAGTCCAGTCATGTCGATTGGTCGCTGCAATTAGGAGAGAGAAGAAACACTCAGCACGATGCTCTTGCCAATTTAGAATGGTTTTTAGTTTGTCTAAACAGGATGGCTCCCACTGTCTCTCGAATCCCTCCTCAAACCATAAAGGAAGAATCAGTCGGGATCAATCCCACCGCACAATACTTGCTTAACCGTTCAGCCAGGCTAGTGTCGGTACTTCGAGGGAGGTTTTCCAACGCTTTCGCGAAGTTCCTTAATTTAAGAACCTCTTTTCCCTGGGGGCGTAGCCCCGCTAACACCTTTTTAGACACCTACTAGGTTTATAGCATTGATCGTTTAGTGAAAAAATTCCCGAGGAGTAACATATACTCACAGTAGGATCGAGATCCAAATATCATTGCGTGACGAAACTGAATGAATCCTACCAGAATCACCACACTCCAAATGGTATGCAAATCTAGCAAGTTTCAGTACTTATGAAACTCCTGATGTGGATTTTTGCCCCATGC
This sequence comes from Agapanthus africanus, assembly GCA_030015575.1. Lineage (NCBI taxonomy): Eukaryota > Viridiplantae > Streptophyta > Magnoliopsida > Asparagales > Amaryllidaceae > Agapanthus > Agapanthus africanus. The sequence goes on from CM057337.1 coordinate 674,178,926, forward strand.
TCTTATGACCTTGACTTTGGCCAAAATATCATAAGTCACATGTCAAGTTCTACCCGTCACTATCCAGGTTAATTTGGATCCACCCGTACCTACCCTTGACTTTGGCCAAAATGGCAGTACGACTGTCCCAAACCAACGCATCTATCTATGCTACACATGAACACCCAATAGCTACCAATCACTATGCCTTGACTTTGGCCAACATACATAGCTTGAATACTATTGCCTATTCATGCGAAACGACGGAGGGCTACGAATGGTTTTGGTAAAACCGTGAAAGTAGTGAACTTGATATAATCGATGGAACGAGATAGCTTTTAAAAGGAGTGGCTCAAGCTCCGCATTTAAAAGTTAGTTTTGAAAAGAACCGAGTGGTTTTTCGAAATTGTTCCAACGACTTTTGCTTGGTTTATTATCTTGCATTAGTTCTTTTAATGCGTGATATTCTTGCATTAGTTCTTTTAATGCGTCCCATCAATTAATCCTACCATTGCAGAAAACAACCAAAATATGACGTACGCTTATGCTATTCGCATTCGCCACGGGGCCCCGTTATTACCCGTTAGGTTACTTAACTAACGACAGAGCGGGGGCTGGGTTAGCACGGCTGTAAAACATAATCAACGCCTAAATAGTTATAAATATATAGCAATGATAGACATTACAGATCACAGATGAATACATTGGATATACTAGGAATCCGCAATCCGTTCGAGCCTGCAACGAAAAGCGGATTAGACGGTCGCGGTGAATAGCCAAAACCCCACCCAAGACCCCTACGGGTGCGGCAAACTACCCGCCAAGTACCCGAAGTGGAGCAACCTCCCTCAACGCCGTGAGTAGGCCACTCGGCACTTCGAGATACCCGGTAGTTTGTGCACCCCTCCATGGGTCTATCCTAGGAGCAAAAACAGTAAAAAGAATTATACAATGACGGCTATAATCCCGACCCGGTTGTGCGGCCATACAAATAATAATATTACAACAATTTACATTTTACAATGAATGAAAGAAAAAGAAACACTCATCTCACATCCACTCCGGCTATTCACCCGCGACAGTCCAAAGCATTCATATACACAAACCATCATCAAACACAGATCACAGATATGTATAACCCCGACTAATCGACATATAGCGATTAGCCGACGTTCAATACATATAAACATCACAGATATAACCATTATAGTCAAAGTGTAGTGAAGTTCGATAAAAATACGGATTTATAGGCCCCTAAAAACAAATTTCTTTTCTGGAAAATCTGGGCACAAATAACCCATCTGAAAAATCCCAAAACCCTACCAGAAGAACACTGCACAAAACCCGATCACGAGAGGAGCCAAAATGGCGGCGGTTCCGCGGCAAATGCATACCTATCGCCGCGGAACCGCGGCGGTTTGAGGGAATCAGGTGACCGTTTTTGGTGAGTGTTTTCACAAAACCCTGAGCCGATTTTAGGAGTAAAACATTTTATCTTTTGAGAACAAAAAATTTCAACAGAAAGTTAGGGTTTTGATTTTCCGGTTTTTGTGATTTTTCCGATCGAACTTCCATACACTTTACTACTAAGCTAGTTTAAGTTTAGTTAGGCTCTGATACCACTGTAAGTCCACGTTGCCAACCCCGGTTCTTGCGGGGAGGCGGAAACGGTATAAAAATCAAATTTTTAGCGCATGGGGCAACATGGACTAACAAAGTCGGGATCTTTTCTAAACTAAACTAGCAAGAAAGCTAAAGAGAGTTAGCTACTCAGAAAAGAGGTTATACCTAACTTGAACTCCTTCTTCTTGAAACCTTTGTAGGGTTGATGGTGCTTTCCTCGTCGCCTTCTTCCGTCAAAGATGGATCCACCTGAGGGTTCAACCTTCGGGCTCTTTCTCGAACTTTGAGTGAACTAGGATCTTTGGTTTGCTAAACCTCTAACTCTAGAGTGAGTAGAGAGTGGCTTTGGGATGTTTTTATCTCAAGGAGATGGATTCTCAACACATGAAAAGGGAGCTCCTTGAACTAGAGGAGGAGGAAGAAGAAGAGAGGAAAGAGAAGAGTTATGATAGAATGAGCAATTCTTTTCATTTTACAACCATAACTAAAAATGAAAAGAATTATCAAATTAACAATAATAATAAAAATGAAATAGTTGATGGATGGTTTGGAATGACCATTATCATTACATTCATTCAATGGTTTTGCTAGAATCAAAGAGCATCTTTGATATGTAATGATGATGGTCAAACTTTCAACCATGGTCAACTAGTCAACCTTGGTCAACAAGTCAACAAACCCAACCATGACACAATTTCATTTAATTAATATTATTAATTGATATATCATAAATTCATTAGGGTTTGGAAAAAGACGACTGTCAACTGTGCATACGCACCCGTTCCGAAACCCTAATGAAAATCCTCTCCCTCCGCCTCAATCAACTGTGCATACACACCCGCATTCTTGTTCCGAGGAACATGAATACTATGAGATAAAATCAACCCCAAAACATATACCAGTATCAAGCTCAAACCAGAGCCTGCTAGTAATATCTGTCCGGACTCCAAACGTGCACAAGTGTGCGGATGAGAACGAACCCTGTCGCAAAACCATGCGACCTCTACTCTGTTTTGCCCAGAGGCGAATAGCCCTCTGTGTGGGACTTTAAAGACTCGACACTACGCTGGCAGTGGGTTTAACCACAGACCGCAAGCGGCACTAGCTGTGCGTAACGGTCCCCAGGTAGATGCCGATAAGAAGATTGACGAGGTGAACCCCATCTGAACTCCTACTGAGTCTGAATGTGACAGTCTCCATACAGTCCGGTCTGTTCGTCTGATACATCGTATGTCGGGCCTAGGGGGCGGTAAACGTCAGTCCCCTAATAGCGGTACAAGTCGTGTCGGAGTGAAGCCCAAAACATCCTGAGATAACACTGGAAACCTACCAGTATATCTCGCTTGCCCTGGCCAGGGACTACTCGTGTAATGGCTCTCCTAAACACAGCGCGATGTCAACCCCCAATACCGGGAGAGACGAATCCTGTCTAACCGTCACTGCCTCCAAGTGCTTCGGGACTGCACCCAACTACCACCTGTTTGCACGACTCCTTTGAGCCGTGGTAGGGTAGTAATCAAAATACAGTGGGAACACACTCGAGGCGAAGTGCCAGTGTCAAGTCAGCGGACTAAGCTGTACTCATGTCACCTGGGAACTGATAACTGACGATAGGTATAATACCAACTTGTCAGTTTCCGACGAGTCTTGTCCAGTGTACTCGTAACCTAACGAGCACCCGCATACTATCTCAAGTACGACGTACTGACGGCTGTGGGACAGACCGTCTCCCACACTGGGATGAGAAGCGCATGCGCCAGTCTACTCCGGAGTATCGATGCCCTGTCTCGATAGTCCTGCGACTAGGGACCTGTATAAGGATGTGCTTATAGATTACCCAGCCCCTATTAGTGTGACTGCCATCACAACGCTGGTAATCAAGCAAAGATCCTAAGGGCTCTACAAATGCGTATAGGTGATATGATAAAATAAACACATGTACACATTGAAGTAGAAACAAACCAAGTAGCATACTACTATTTTGAGCAAGATTGTATATACAAGGTGAATATCCCAAGCTTCCATTAAGTAATATACAAACCGGTATGATACAGTAATGGCCTCTAGGGCATATACACTAACAGGTATAAACCTTAACCTATGTTTTGATTGTTGATTAATTACTCCAATTTAGTTAAATTTGGTGTTTAATTTTGGTTCTAGTTGCTAACTTGAAAATTTAAGTTTAGGGTTGGATCTAGTTAGGGTTTTGATCATTTATTTGTGGTGGTGAGTTATAGTTTAACATGTTAAATCATGTAAAAGATAAGCTAGTTGCTAGGTTGCTAATTGTTAAATTAAAATTTTGCTAAATATGTTATTTTTGCTAACTAGGTTTTTGAAATTAAATTACAATGTGGGATTAAAATCTAAATTAAGGTTTCATGTCATTATTAATATTATAATGAGTGGTTTAATGACTTTGGTTCATGCAAAACCAAGCTTAATTGATGAATTGTGAATTTTGCTTTAAAAGATGTTAAAAATTGATATTTTTGCAAACTAGGATTTTGGAAATTATGCAAATTTATGAGATTAAATTATGGAAATGGTTTTTATGACTTATTTAAGATATTTAGTGAATATTGTGGCCGCTAGATTCGTTTATACATCGAGTTTTGTGCTAAAACGGTGATTTGTGCTTGCTAGATTTTCGGAAAAATGACTTTTTAAGTGAAATTGGGGTTTTTGTGAATTTTAAGCTAATTTATATTATAATTAGTGCTTGTAATTGTACAAATGAGTGTGTTGGGAGCTTTCTCGATGGTGTGGCGTTTGTACGCCGACGTCGAGGGTTTTTGGGTCAATTTGTGAAAGCAACCATAGGTTTTGACCTATGTGGGATTCGTGCGTCGTTTTGGCCATGAGTCGGATTTTAATGCGATATGGTGTATTATGGTATGTAAGTACCCCATGTGGACTTCGAGACGACAAGCAAGTGCGTGGCGATGTCGGCACCGGCGAGCGAGAACCAGGTGAGTAGATTTATATCTACGGGGAGAAGTCGGGTGGATGGCGTATAGCACCCCCGCAGTTCGTGGTGATGTATACGAATACGTATACACACATATATATATTGTTTATATATTGTTTGAGTTATTGATGATAAATATGGATATTTGGTGTTCTTGGATGATTGAGTGCCGCGAAACCCTAGAGTAGCGGTCGCACACACTTGCACACACCTACCCATACTTGCATACTTTCTTCTTTCTTTTGTGCTCATACGGGAATATATAGTTATGTGTTCACATAGGTATGGGACTATGTGTTCACATACGGATTTGGGGATGATACTTGGGATTGAGATGAGTCGATGAGATTTGTGTTGAGATTGTGATATCGGTGATATGGCAGGATTCGTACTTGAGGTACGTCCTGGTGTTATAGCGGATCTTGGGGCGACGATACGGGTGAATAGTGTTATAAATAAGGGCTCGACATATGATCGTGATATAAGATATGATATACTAGGATATTGATCCTAGGCTGTATTGGGCCATGTATAACCCTTGATGATGATATGTGCTGATGATATCGGTTTGTACGAGACTGTCGATCAGTAGTCAGATCATGACTATATTGATGATATTAGTATTGTATTAGACATAGGTCAGTACCTTAGACTATGATCTTTGATAAAGAGGATACCGGATGAATAGTGTGATGAATATGATTCTGACCCGTACCCAGATTTGGGATGCCGTACGACGGATTTACGTACGAGCTATATATTGATGATTGATCCGCACTCTTGATTTGGGATGTCTGATTATAGATATGGTATCGGATATGATATTATTGAGGCGGGATCACCGACTATACATATACAGGTATGTATATGTATCGACTCAGATGATAGGCGGTTTCCTTACTTGTAGTTCAGCCGTATAGTTTAGTGTAGTTGTTAGATTAGATTAGACTCCTACCTATTTCAAAACTAGAGGATCGTGGGTATTTTAAAAGACAGGTCAAGGGATCTACGGATATTTCAAAAGACGTATCCTTTCTTAAAACTATCGTAGCCCTATTTTCAAAACCCCACGATTCGTGTTATTTCAAATGGCACCATTGTTCAATATTTAGCTCCCGCTCATTTTGGTTGCTCGCTCCGAATCGCATACTTACATTGTTATTTCATATTGTATTGTTGACATTATGCTGTTAGGACACCAGCACCATTACCGATGATGCGTATGTACCACATACACTTACTTGCCGGCTCACACACATCTTCATCGGTAATTGCCATGTCACGTACACCTTAGAAAATATTATTGCTTAACTTAGCTTGATAGCCAGTAGTTTGACATAATATTAGTGTACATACTTTATATGCCAGCTTAGATATTGTAGTTATTACTTGTCGCTTCATGCATACCTTTATTCATTGTTATGCCGCATTCATGGATTCTCATGCATATATTCACTATTTTACGTGTTATTGAGGTTTTGATTCAGATTTCCATGAGATTTTCTGGATTTGGAGGAAAACCGCAAAAACATAAATAAACCTTTTTTCTCTTTTAAAATAAAAAGTGCGGTTTTCCCATGATGTATGAGTCGTCCACCATGAGTTTGCTGATGGATTTTGAGACCCGATTCGAGGAGTGGAGGAACCGTTTCGGGTACATGGTGGGCCCGGTACGGTACCCCGGGGCAAGGGGATCGTGTTGTTGACGTTGAGCCTGGCAGGGGAGCACTACCGACCGGTGATTTTTCCCGACGCGTCGGATATCCGGAGGATACCTTCGTGGTCTTGAGATGGATGGTAGGGGCCGGTCTGGATTGACGGCGCCCTAGATATTGTGATTGAGATATTGAGATTTTGAGATATTGAGGTACAGAGATTGTGATATAGAGATATCGAGATATTTGGACACTTGTTTTGTGTCGATGCTGGGCACTGTTTTATGCTGATTTCATTTATAGTACCTCACTTTTAAAATACAGAAATCTCACTGATTTATGAAAGCAGTTTTCTTCAATACATGCATTCTGTTTCATGCATTCATATATTGCTACCTGAGGCACTGACACGGGCACATGGATTTACACTTGGGTTAGATATTTGCCCTAACCATTGTTATGGGTTGCTAGTTATATTTTTTTGAGGATATATTATGATCATTGACCTAGGATCGCGTTATTTATGTGATTTCTTTTCGTAGATGTTTTTCTATTCACGAGTTGGCAACTCACCCCCGTTGTGCCCCAGTTTCTTGCAGGTTTGCCGTACAGGTTTCATTACGGCTTTGCGGGCATAGTTTTCTTCGGGTGATTTGCTAGTAGGTGGGTTTACTTGTATCGTACCCCCATTATATATCTTGTATATCATTATTCTGTTGTATCGATAAGTTCCATCAACCAAACATGTATTTATTTTGAGATAGAGACCAGTGATGTTATTCCTTCGACCTTAGAGTCGCGTGTTATATTTCTGTGGTTTTCTTGTGGTTTTGAGTTTCCTTCTGAATTTTGATCCTCGCCGTTGGCGTTGTATATTATATTGCTTGTGTGGTTGTGACCGTCGATTGACAAAGAGCTAGCTCACGCTTGGGGATGCCTTTTTATTGATTTCGTATACTATTCATGTTGTATCCCGTTTGGGGGACAGTATTTACAAAGGAGACTCTGCCAAAATTTTCGGGAAATATTTGATGTTTTTTTTAAAAACCGCATAATTCGGCATATGCTATTAAACTACTTGTTTTAAATTGGTTTTCCTTTACTCTACTACTTTTCTTGGTTTGGATTTCTGGGTTTTCGGCTCACTTAGATTACGTATGCCTCGAGACATTCGTGGTTTAAGTGCCGGTCATGTTCCGTACTTTCGGGGCGTGACAAGGGCATATACACTAACAATCTCCCACTTGCACTAAGGCCATGTACTGGCGTATCGAAGACCTATCATCTCGATCAGCCGCTCGAACTGAGTCTGGGGCAAGGCCTTGGTGAATGGATCTGCAGTGTTATCTTCAGAAGCAACCCTCCGAACCTCGATCTCCTGGCGATCCACGATCTCCCTGATTAGGTGATACTGCCTCAAGATATGTCTGGATTTCTGATGGGACCTGGGTTCCTTCGCTAAAGCTATAGCCCCGTTGTTGTCAAAATACAGAGGTATTGGGTCAACAATGGACGGAACCACCTGAAGTTCTTTCAAGAACTTCCTCATCCAGACAGCTTCTTTTGCGGCATCAAATGTAGTGATGTATTCCGCTTCCATGGTCGAGTCAGCAACGGTTTCCTGTTTGGAGCTCTTCCAACACACCGCCCCTCCATTGAGGGTAAAGACAAAACCCGACATGGACTTGGAATCATCCTTGTTACTCTGGAAGCTGGAGTCAGCAAAGGCCTCAATCTGGAGGTCTTTCCCGCCATACACCAAGAACATCTCCTTAGTCCTTCTCAGGTACTTGAGAATGTTCTTTACCGCTATCCAATGTTTCTCCCCAGGGTTTGACTGATACCTGCTTACCACACTCAGTGCATAAGCCACATCTGGTCTGGTACACAACATCGCATACATTATAGAGCCTACCACAGAAGTGTAGGGTATAATAGACATGCGATCCCTCTCCAATTCAGTCTTGGGAGACATCTCTTTGGAGAGGGTGATCCCGTGACAAGCCGGTAGATTACCGCGCTTAGAATCTTCCATACTGAATCTCTTCAGTATAGTGTCGATGTACCTGCACTGTGAAAGTCCTAATATCCTCTTGGATCTATCACGGTAGATCCGGATACCCAGAATGTATGAGGCATCACCCAGGTCTTTCATGGAGAACCTGTGTGACAAGAACCCCTTGACAGATTGTAGCATAGGATTGTCATTTCCTATTAAGAGAATGTCATCCACGTATAAAACGAGGAATACTACAGTTCTCGCTACAAATCTACAATAGATGCATGGATCATCTGGATTTTTGATAAAGCCAAATTCCTTGACCGTCTCATTAAAACAGATGTTCCAACTCCGCGATGCCTGCTTTAGTCCATAAATGGACTTAAGCAACTTGCACACCTTTCCGCTGCTCCCACTCTGAATGAAACCCTCTGGCTGGTCCATATAGACACACTCCTCTAAATGTCCATTTAGAAAAGCGGTCTTTACGTCCATCTGCCAAATCTCATAATCGTGGAAGGCAGTAATGTCAAGAAGGATCCGAATGGATTTCTGCATAGCTACTGGAGAAAAGGTTTCGTCATAGTCCAAACCAGGTCGCTGAAGAAAACCCTTTGCAACCAGTCTAGCTTTATAGGTCTCAACCTGTCTATCTACACCAATCTTCCTTTTGAAGATCCACTTACATCCTACGGGTTTCACCCCATCTGGAGCAATGTCCAACATCCATACTTTGTTGGTGTACATGGACTCCATTTCGGTCCGCATTGCATCCAGCCATTTTACCGAGTCGACGCTCTGAATGGCTTGCTGGAAGCTAGTAGGTGTTAGTTATATGTATGCCCTAGAGGCCATTACTATACATAGGATGTATATTGTAGTGGATGCTTGGACATATATAGGGATGACTTTCTTGCTCGATATGATAGTATGCTATCTGGTTACTCTTTTACCTTAACGTGTACACTGATTGTCTCTCTGTTACATGTTGGTAAAGCCCTTAGGATGTGTACTTGACTACCTGGACTATGATGCGGATAATACTAGTGGGGACATGGTAGTCCATAAGTACATCCTTCAAGGTCCCTAGTCGTGGGTGTTTCGAGACGGGGCATCGATATACCAGAGTAGACTAGCGTGTAGCTTCTCGACCTATACAGATGGGCAATGGATGATCCCATATCCATTGGTGTTTGACATCAGAGATGATATACGGGTGCTCAGTAGAGACTGGGTACACTGGACGGACTCGCCGAGAACTCCCAGATGGTATTATACCTTACGTCAGATGGCGGTTCTCTGGTGACACTGGTACAGGTTAGTCTGTAGACCCGAGATCGTCATAGAGTCTTGTGTGATTCCCACTGTGCTTTGATTTCCATCATACCACGTCCAAGAGGGCGTGCAAAAAGGTGGCTTTTGGGTACAGTCCCGAATCACATGGAGGCAATGAGCGATAGGAGGGGTTTCGTCTCTCCCGGTATAGGGAGTTGATGTTGCGCAGTGCTCGATTGGCTATAACAGGAAGTCCTTAGCCAAGGCAGCTTTTGGGATTTACTGGTAAGTGTTACCAGTAGTTTCTGGACCCGTTATGAGCCTCATATCGACACGACTTATCGAGTTATTGGGGTCTGACGTTTACCACCCCTAGACGAGATATGCGACATATCAGACGAACAGACCGGACTGTACGGTAGTGTTACTCGTTGGATTCACTGGAGTGTGAGCGGGCTTGCTCGTTGATCTTCTGATCGCTCAATACCCGGGTGGCCGTTACGTTTAGCAGACCGCTTGCGGCTTGTGGGTGTTTGATATGATCATCACCTGCTGCCGGCGTATTGACGAGTCTTTAGAGTCCTACACAGGGGTTTCCTGGCTCAAGCGAAACGAAATAGGAGCGCATATGAGATATGTGCGGGACCGAGGATAATACCAGTATGTGATACTGTATTCTATTCTCGCGATTTGTGACATTGATCGGTTGTATGCAATATAGCCGGGTTTTCGGATCAAGTGTTGATTCGATAAGTTGTTACTATAGATATTAGTCGGTTATATGCGATATGACCGGATCGTTAAATCAAGTGTTGATTTAATGATTTAATTTATAATTATATATTTGATATATTACTTTACATTAACTAGTATTGGTTCACTTAAGATTTGTTTTCTCACTTGAAAGTGTACATTGTTTATATGTGATATATGCAAGTGTACATGTTTGTATCATGCTTGATGATACAAACAAGTTGTGTGTATGAGACTTGAACCATATCAAAGGTTAGATTAGGGTTTACTATTTAACTTAGCATATAACAAAAGAGTGTGACTTTGGTCAAAGTTATCAAGCTTCATGAAGCTTGATGAACATTGACAAAGTCAACTCTTTTGTCATTTGTTAAAGATATTAGCTAACCCAACCCTTACCCTTATGCTATGGTTAATTTTCTACATGAGTTAAGCATGAGGGCTTAACTCAACCATGGTGCTATGATTAAAAGGATAAGTGTTCATATTATTCTTTTAATGGAAATCATTCTTTCTTCTTCTTCATCTTCATCAAGCTTGAAAAAGCTTGCTAGCTCCAATGGCATCATGAGAAAAAGAGTGAGAAATCCAATTCTAAAGTGAACCCACTTCCTATTTCTTCATCCTCTACCACTTGCCATGTAGTATAGGGTGTTCTCTTCACAAAGTTTTCGACCGAGTGAAGGAATAGCTTGAGTTTGAGTCTCCCCGACGTAGAAGTCAATGACCTAGCCCGATCTTTTCTCTGACGAAACCATTTCTAGAGTCCGGGATCCGATGATCGCAGCAGAGGGACGTCAACACGGAGCTAAAGAAGTGGTGGACCGGATCTACAAAGGTTGTAATCCCTTTCACTTAGTAGCAAAGTCGTTTGCTTGCTTTCTTTTCGCCTTAACTTCTAGTTAACGATCTTCATTAGGGTTTCTCGGCACCGTAAAATTTTTGTTTGGCATGGTTGATGCCCTGTGGAACCTCCTTTGTGTGCCTAGGAACCCTCCAGTAGGCTCATCACAATCTATGATGCAATCCTCTCTATCCCCGTCAATGAGAAAACCGTAGTATCTCTCGGACGGATGAGACTGCCTACTACTCCTGCGGAGTGGCTTGGGAATGTCCTGATCTTTCGAACCCTCTGGTTCTACTAAGCTTTCAGTAATAGCTCGTGGTTCTGGAATTTCTTCCAGTTCTATTGCGCTCCCACTTAGTTCTTTTTCTATGAACTGGTGTTCAGAAAGTGGGCATGGCGAGAAACAAAGACCTTTTGTTCCTCTTCAATAGAAGAAATATCCCTTGGAGTTCTTTGGATATCCCACAAACTTGCACTGTACTGAGCGTGCCTCGAGCTTGTCCGCATGCTGCTTTTTTACAAAAGCTGGACATCCCCATGTCTTAATGTGATTAAGATAGGGTCTCTTCCCACACCACATTTGATATGGTGTAGTAGGCACAGTCTTAGTTGGAACTCGGTTTAAAAGGTATGCAGCTGATTCTAGCGCATATCCCCAGAACGATCGCGGCAACTCAGCATTACTCATCATGGACCGTACCATATCCAATAGGGTTCGGTTCCGTCTCTCCGATACACCGTTATGTTGCAGAGTGTATGGAGGAGTAAGCTGAGAGAGAATTCCATTCTCTTTTAAGTAACCCAGGAACTCGGCACTCAAGTATTCTCCACCTCGATCAGATCTTAGTGTCTTGATACTTTTGCCTGTTTGTTTTTCTACTTCATTCTTGTATTCCTGGAATTTTTCAAAAGTATCGGATTTATGTTTCATTAAGAAGACATAACCGTACCTTGAAAATTCATCCGTAAAAGTAATGAAGTAAGAATAACCGCTTCGCGCATGTGTAGACATTGGACCGCACACGTCGCTGTGTACGAGTCCCAAGAGCTCGCTCGCTCTTACTCCGTGTCCAGTGAACGGAGTCTTTGTCATCTTTCCCTTAAGACAAGATTGACAAGTTGCATACGATTGATATTCGAACGGATCCAAATATCCTTTTGTATGTAACTTAGTCAACCTTCTCTCATTGATGTGACCCAGTCTACAATGCTATAAGAAAGTTTTATTGATTTCTGAAGACTTTCTTTTGTGTGTATTCTGGACATTGAAAATCTGTGGTTGGTTTAAGACGTATATACCGTTGTTCAATGTACCTGACCCAATCAAAACTTGATTAAGGTGAATGTTCACTACATTACTTACAAATGCAAATTCATAACCTTCTTTAGATAATAAAGATACAGAAATGATATTACAGGTTACATTTGGTACATAATAACAACTATGCAAAACCAAAAAGTGTCCATCCGACAATCCCAGGTGATAGTCCCTAACGGCCTCAGCATCCATGCTAGCACCGTTTGCAACTCTTAGGGTCATGTCACCTGCCTTCAAAACTCTACGCTTTCTCAACGCCTGCAAAGAATTACAGATATGAAATCCTGATCCGGTATCTAATAGCCAGGATGTAGAGTTTATTGATAGACAGTTTTCAATAACATACACACCTGAAGCTGAAGCCGCAACTCGCTTCAAATCCTGTGTTCTGGCCTTCCAAGCCTTGCAATCCTGTTTCCAGTGACCACTTTTATGACAGTAGAAGCATTCTTCCTTCCCCACTAGCTTTCCCGCTACCTTTGTTGCCTTTCTTTTTCCCTTCGTATCCACTTTACTGATACCGCCTCTTGGTTTGGCGGGGGCTTTCTTCTTCTTACCCTTGGCTTTCGCCCTGGATCTAGAAGAGGAAGATCCTCCTACAAACAAAGTGGATGTCTCCCTACCCTTCTATAGGGTGCCCTCAGCACTCCTCAACATGTTCAGAAGTTCGGAAAGTTCAATCTCCTTTCCTTGCATGTTGAAGTTAAGGATAAACTGGGCGTAAGTGGAAGGAAGGGACTGGAGAATCAAATCAGTATAGAGTTCATTCTCCAACGTGGTCCCAAGGTCCGCGAGCTCCTCTATGTAGCCAATCATCTTAAGAACGTGTTCCGCTACAGATGATCCGACGGCCAATCTTGCCGAAAATAGCTTCTTCGACACTTCGTATCTTGCGATACGAGACTGCTCTCTATACAGTTCTTTTGTATGGAGAAATATGGACTCCAGGTCCATATTCTCATGCCTCGTCAGATGTTCGTTGTCCATCGAGGCAAGCACGAGGCATTTGGCCTTCGCGCAATCGATCTCCCATGTCTTACGGATTTCTTTATCCGTGATGCTGGAGGTGGGACCTGGGACAGGGGGAGCTTTGGTGGTAAGGATATACCCCAACTTGTCGTAAGTGATTGCCATCTTGACATTCCTGAGCCAATCTTTATAGTTTGGCCATGTCAGTATGTTTTTATCTAGTAATAACTTAAGTCCGGTCATGTTGAATGGTCGCTGCAATTAGGAGAGAGAAAAGAAACACTTTAGCATGATAATCTTGCAAGTTTAGAGTGGTTTTTAGTTTGTCTAAACTGGATGGCTCCCACTGTCTCTCGAATCCCTTCTCAAACCGTAAAGAAAGAATTAGTCGGGATCAATCTCACCGTACAATACTTGCTTAACCGTTCAGCCAGGCCAGTGTCGGTACTTCGAGGGAGGTTTTCCAACGCTTTCGTGAAGTTCCTTAATTTAAGAACCTCTTTTCCCTGGGGGCGTAGCCCCGCTAACACCTTTCTAGACACCTACTAGGTTTATAGCATTGATCGTTAAGTGAGAGTTTTCCCGAGGAATAGCATATACTTACAGTAGGATCAGGATCCAAATATCATCGCGTGATAAAACCGAAGGAATCCTACCAGAATCATGACACTCCAAATGGTATGCAGCGCTAGCAAGTTTCAGTACTTATGAAACTCCCGATGTGGATTTTTGCCCCATGCTCTTATGACCTTGACTTTGGCCAAAATATCATAAGTCACATGTCAAGTTCTACCCGTCATTCTCCTGGTTAATTTGGACCCACCCGTACCTACCCTTGACTTTGGCCAAAATGGCAGCACGACTGTCCCAAACCAACGCATCTATCTATACTGCACATGAATACCCAATAGCTACCAATCACTATGCCTTGACTTTGGCCAAAATACATAGCTTGAATACTTTTTGACCATTCATGTGGAATGACGGAGGGCTACTAATGGTTTTGGCGAAACCGTGAACGTAGTGAACTTGATATAATCGATGGAACGAGATAGCTTTTAAAAGGAGTGGTTCAAGCTCCGCGTTTAAAAGTTTAGTTTTGAAAAGAACCGAGTGGTTTTCAAAGTGTTCCAATCGACTTTTACTTGGTTTATTTTCTTGCATTAGTTCTTTTAATGCGTCCCATCATTTAATCCTACCATTGCAGAAAACAACCAAAATATGACGTACGCTTATGCCATTCGCATTCGCCATGGGGCCCCGTCATCACCCGTTAGGTTACTTAACTAACGACAAAGCGGGAGCTGGGCTAGCGCGGCTGTAAAACATAAGCAACGCCTAAATAGTTATAATATATAGATATAAAGCAATGATAGAAATTACAGATCACAGATGAATACATTGGATATACTAGGAATCCGCAATCCGTTCGAGCCTGCAACGAAAAACGGATTACACGGTCGCAGTGAATAGCCAATACCCCACCCAAGACCCCTACGGGTGCGGCAAACTACCCGCCAAGTACCCAAAGCGAAGCAACCTCCCTCAACACCGTGAGTAGGCCACTTGGCACTTCGAGATACCCGGTAGTTTGTGCACCCCCTCCATGGGTCTATCCTAGGAGCAAAAACAGTAAAAAGAATTATACAATGACGGCTACAACCCCGACCCGGTTGTGCGGCCAAACAAATAATATTACATCAATTTACATATTACATGAATGAAAGAAAAAGAAACACTCATCTCACATCCACCCTGGCTATTCACCCGCGACAATCCAACGCATTCATATACACATACCATCAACAAACACAGATCACAGATATGTATAACCCCCACTAATCGACGTATAGCGATTAGCAGACATTCAATACATATAAACATCATAGATATAACCGATTAGTCAAAGTATAGTGAAGTTCGACCAAAAATACGGATTTATAGGCCCCCAAATACAAATTTCTTTTTTGGAAAATCTGGGCTGAAATAAACCATCTTAGAAATCCCAAAACCATAACCTAAGAACACTGCACCAAACTCGGTCATGAACCGAGTCAAAACGGCCGTGGTTCCGCGGCAATGGGTATACTTTTGCCGCGGAACCGCCGCGCTTTGAAGGGATCACTCGACCGTTTTTGGTGGGCTTCTTCACAAAACCCTGAGATGATTTTTGGAGTATGACTTTTTATTTTTAGAGCAGAAAAAATTTTAACAGAAACTTAGGGTTTTGCATGTCGTAGTTTTGCGATTTTTCAGATCGAACTTCTATACACTTTACTACCTAGCTAGTTTATGTTTAGTTAGGCTCTGATACCACTGTAAGTCCACGTTGCCCACCCCAGTGCTTGCGGGGAGGCGGAAAACGGAATAAAAATCGGATTTTTACTACTCTAGGCAACATGGACTAGACAAAGGAGGATCTTTGCTAAACAAAAACCAGCTAAAGCTAACAAGAAACTAGCTAAAGGGAAGAATGGTTATACCTAGGGCTTTATGTCCTTCTCTCCTTGCTCCTTGGAGTGTAAGAAAGAGATCGCCTTTGTCGTCTTCTCACGTCGAAGAAGGATCCACCCGAGAGCCTCAACCTTTGGTTTCAACTTCAAGCTAGAAGTAACTAGGGTGCTAGAAGTGCTAATCCTAGAACCCTAGATGAGAGTAGAGATTACTATGGAATGGTTTTTCTCAAGCTCAAGTGTTTCTCAACACATGAGAGGGGAGAGCTTGAGGAAGAGGAAGAGCAAGAGAGAGAAAATATATGATAGAATGAGAGAATTATGAAGCATTCTCACATATGTGTGTGAATTATTGAAAAATTGATAATTAGTGAGATAATTGTCATGGCTTAATCAAGACATGACCATTATCATTTCATTTTTAATGCAAATTGCAAGGATCAAAGAGTATCTTCCAAATGAAATGATGATGGTCAAAGTGTCAACCTAGGTCAACAAGTAAAGAATGTCAAATGGTCAACAACCCTAACCATGCACAATTATATTAAACTAATATCAATTAACCATTATACACACATAAGTATTAGGGTTAATAAAATGACAATGGTCATTAACCCTAATCAAAGTCATCTCCCTCTGTCTTAATCAACTGTGCATACGCACCCGTATTCGTGATCCGAGGAATACGAACACAATGAGATAAAACTAATCCCAAATCATATACTAGGATCCGGCTTAAACCAAAGCTCACTAGTATAAGCTGTCCAGACAGCAAACGTGCACAAGTGCGCGGATGTGAACGAACCCTGTCGCAAAACCATGCGACCTCTACTCATTTTGCCTAAAGGCGAATAGCTCTCTGTGTGGGACTCTAAAGACTCGACACTACGCTGGCAGTGGGTTTAACCACAGACCGCAAGCGGCACTAGCTGTACGTGACGGTCCCCAGGTAGATGCCGATAAGAAGACTGACGAGGTGACCCCATCTGAACTCCTACTGAGCCTGTATGTGACAGTCTCCGTACAGCCCGGTCTGTTCGTCTGATACATCGCATGGCGGGCCTAGGGGGCGGTGAACGTCAGTCCCCTAATAGCGGTACAAGTCGTGTCGGAGTGTAGCCCAGAACATCCTGAGATAACACTGGAAACCTACCAGTATATCTTGCTTGCCCTGGCTAGGGACTACTTGTGTAATGGCTCTCCTAAACACAGCGCGATGTCAACCCCCAATACCGGGAGAGACGAATCCGGTCTAACCGTCACTGCCTCCAAGTGCTTCGGGACTGCACCCAAAAACTACCTGTTTGCACGACTCCTTTGAGCCGTGGTAGGGTAGTAATCAAAGTGCAGTGGGAACACACTCGAGGTGAAGTGACAGTGTCAAGTCAACGGACTAAGCTGTACTCATGTCACATGGGAACTGATAACTGACGATAGGTATAATACCAACCAACAGTTCCCGACGAGTCCTGTCCAGTGTACTCGTAACCTAACGAGCACCCGCATACTATCTCAAGTACAACGTACTGACGGCTGTGGGACAGACCGTCTCCCACGTTGGGATGAGAAGCGCATATGCTAGTCTACTCCAGAGTATCGATGCCCTGTCTCGATAGTCCAACGACCAGGGACCTGTATAAGGATGTGCTTATGGATTACCCAGCCCCCACGAATGTGAGCACCATCACAACGCTGGTAATCAAGCAATAATCCTAAGGGCTCTACTAATATGTATATCGGCGATATGCTAAAAGAAACACATGCACATATTAAAGCAGAGACAAACCAAGTAGAATACTACCATTTCGAGAAAGATTGTATATACAACTGTGAATATCCCAAGCTTCCATCAAGTAATATATAAACTAGTATGATACAATAATGGCCTCTATGGCATATACACTAACAGCCTTATCGGATGGCCTCGGCGGAGCTTAGTGAGTTGAAGAGTCAGTTGCAAGATTTGCTGGACAAAGGAATTTTACGACCCAGTGTTTCTCCTTGGGGTGCTCCGGTCCTGTTTGTCAGGAAGAAGGACGGAAGCTTACATTTGTGTATCGACTACCGGCAGCTGAACCGGGTGACCGTGCGGAACAGATATCCTTTACCACGCATCGACGATTTGTTCGACCAGCTTCAGGGGGCAGGATATTTTTCGAGGATCGATTAGCGATCAGGATACCATCAGCTGCGAGTTCGAAAGGAAGATATACCGAAGACAGCTTTCCGCACGCGTTATGGCCATTATGAGTTTTTGGTGATGTCGTTCGGACTCACCAATGCGCCAGCAGCCTTCATGGACTTGATGAACCGCATATTCAGGCCGTACCTTGACTTGTTCATCATTGTATTCATTAACGATATCTTGGTGTATTCCCAGAGCAGAGAGGAGAACTAGCAGCATCTGCGGATCACGCTGCAGACCTTGAGGGAGCACCAGCTTTTTGCAAAATTCTCCAAGTGCGCGTTCTGGCTGGACAGCGTGGACTTCTTGGGTCACGTGATTACACAGGATGGTATATGTGTAGACCCGAGGAAGATTAAGGCCGTTCAGAGTTGGCCCAGACCTACATCCGTTACTGAGATATGCAGCTTTCTAGGACTGGCCGGCTACTACAGGCGATTTGTACAGGATTTCTCCCGTATTGCTGCACCTTTGACCGGATTGACCTAAAAGGGAGTTTCTTTCGTTTGGACGGAGGAGTGCGAGCACAGTTTCCAGCAGCTACGGACTTGTTTGACTACGGCGCCGGTATTATCATTGCCTTCAGGATCGGACGGGTTTGTAGTCTATTGTGACGCTTCATGAGTGGGGCTAGGGTGCGTATTGAAGCAGCATGGCAGGGTGATCGCATATGCTTCCTGGCAATTGAAGAAACATGAACAGAACTACCCCACTCACGATTTGGAGATGGCTGCAGTAGTCTTTGCACTTAAGATCTGGCGACATTACCTATACGGCGAGTCGTGCCAGATATTCACTGATCACAAGAACCTAAAGTATATATTTCAGCAGCGAGACCTAAATCTCCGACAGCGCCGT
The DNA here is from genome assembly GCA_030015575.1 of Agapanthus africanus. Lineage (NCBI taxonomy): Eukaryota > Viridiplantae > Streptophyta > Magnoliopsida > Asparagales > Amaryllidaceae > Agapanthus > Agapanthus africanus. Next base: position 674,197,814 of record CM057337.1, read on the forward strand.
TGGATAGAACTAGTGAAGGACTACGACTGCGAGATCTTATATCACCCGGGCAAGGCTAATGTAGTAGCGGATGCTTTGAGCAGGAGGCCCGAGGGTAGTCTATCGTGTTTGAGTACAGTACAGAGGCAGTCATTGGCAGATTGGTAGGCGTTATGTGACAGTCGAGTGCAGTTCGAGTTCATGCAGATCGGGGGACAGCTTGCGCATGTTCGTGCATGCCCACAGTTGCTTGATCGTATATATGAGGCACAGTGCAGTGATGACCGTTGCTCAGAGATCATGGCACAGATTGGACAGGGCAGATTCTCCGAGTTCGTGATCGATGATCATGGGATATTATGATTTGGGTCTAGACTATGCGTACCAGATGCTGAAGGATTGCGGCGCGATATTCTTGAGGAGGCACGTTGATCAGTGTACAGTGTCCATCCCGGTTCCACCAAGATGTACCATGACATGAGAGAGGTTTATTGGTGGGACGGAATGAAGAAGGACATCGCAGATTTTGTATCGAGATGCCTGACTTGTCAGCAAGTCAAGGCCGAGTACCAGAGGCCCGCAGGAGAGCTACAGCCGTTACCCATTCCGGAGTGGAAATGGGAACAGATTTCGATGGATTTCGTTGTGGGTCTACCCAGGACTAGACGAGGGTATGACTCCATTTGGGTGATCATGGATCGTTTGATGAAAGCAGCTCACTTCCTGCCAGTGAAGAAGACTTTCGAATTTGCTCAGCACGCCCAGATTTACATCGACGAGATTGCACGACTGCATGGGGTCCCAACGTGTATTGTGTCCGACCGAGGCACCCAGTTTACCAGCCGACTATAGCAGAGGCTTCAGGAGGCTTTGGGCACTCGTTTGAGTTTCAGCACAGCATTTCATCCGCAGACCGACGGACAGTCAGAGTGGAATATTCAGACTCTCGAGGACATGCTCCGAGAATGCGTTTTAGACTTTGGTGGTAGCTGGGATCATCATTTACCCTTGGTGGAGTTCTCCTACAACAACAGCTTCCAGAACACTATTCAGATGTCACCTTTCAAGGCTTGTATGGGAGGAGATGTAGATCGCTCGTCTGTTGGATAGAGCTCAGTTGAGGGCAGTATTTTAGGGCCACAGATCGTACAGGAGACGACCGAGAAGATACAGCTGATTCAAGACAGGATGAGGACAACTCAGAGCAGGCAGAAATCGTATGCTGACAGACGTCGCCGTAGATTAGAGTTCGCAGTTGGCGATCAAGTTTTTCTGAGGGTCTCTCCAATGAAGGGAGTGATGAGGTTTGGACGAAAAGGGAAGCTTAGCCCCAGATTCATAGGTCTTTTCGAGATCCTCGAGCAGGTGGGCGCAGTGGCATATCGTTTGGCTCTTCCACCTAGCCTTTCAGATGTTCACCCCGTCTTCCACGTGTCGATGCTACGCAGATATCTTCATGACCCTTCCCATACGATCCAGCATCAGACAGTTCAGCTTGAGCCCGACCTTTCGTTCACCATGCAGCCAGTAGAGATATTGGATCGGCAGATGAAGAAACTTCGATCTAGGGTCCTGCCGTCGGTGAAGGTTCTTTGGCGCGGCCCGAATGGTGAGGAGATCACTTGGGAGGACGAGGGAGAGATGCGGAAGAAATTCCCTCATCTCTTTGAAGGTACGCGTAGTTATATATTTTAAAATTCGAGGACGAATTTTCTTAAGGGGGGAAGACTGTAACACCTGAGAATGTGTTTAGTGACTAATTATATTTTAATATGTGATTTTAATAAAAGTTTTCAAATTGATTTTCAAATATTTTACCAAAATTTATAAATATTTTTCTAGAATTTTCCTAAGCTTGCACAAACATGTGCATGTAAACTAGGGTTAAAATTTGGGTTAAACCATGTTTAGGAAACCATGGTGGTCTAACCCCTTTTGTCAAGCTAATTAGTTTAATTAAGGTTTTTAGTTTTGGAAAATTCAAATTAGTTTTGGGGTTGACTTGTGCTGAGGGGAGAGAGGGCATGATGAAGGCACATGCAAACATTTAATGAGAAAGAGAGAATGGTGGCTCTAAGATTGTATCAAATCTTTTTCTTCTATCCCTCAAACCCTCACTTCACTCACATCTCTCCTTCTCACTCACACACACACACACACACCATCATCATTTACATTACAACTTCAGCCTCACACAGCAACACAAAAGAAAAACACACACCAAAATAACAAAAACAACAGCAACTGCATCAGCTTCATATAGCAGCAGCAGTTCAGCTGTAACAACAGCAACAACCACATAGCAGTAGCAACACACCCTCTTCCCTCTACTTCTTCTTTTCTCCTTGGTGTCTAGGTCAAGTGAGGTATACTTCTTTGGCTTAGCTTCTTAGCTTGCTAAGTTTATGTGTAGAAATAGCTTCGATTAGTGCAAAATATGAGATTTTGTGCTTGTTTTGGTGATTTGTGTGAAGTTTTGTTAAGTAAGGTTAGTATTAGTTAGACTGGCTTAATTAAGTGTTGTTAAGGCCAAGTTAACCTAGGAAAACCCCAGATTACACTAAAATCCCCCCGGTTTTCATTTTGTGCAAAATTTGACGTTTTTAAGCAAAATCTTAGCTTTTTAAATCTGCTGTTACCCCAGTGAGTTTAGAATGAAATTGAGTGGACTGTAGCCTACTGAAGATGCCCTGACCCTACCACCAGAGCCCGACCCCACCACCTTCTTCTTAGGCCGCCGGAAAATCCCCTCTGGCCGCAATTTGCGGCCAGACTAGGGAAATGGGTCCCAGGGTTTTTAAGGTAGGTGTCTGCTACATTTTGTAGGTCTATGGTATATATAGTTTTATAATATTTTAACCTGAGAAAAATCTGGGGCAGTATATCGTTTTCTGGTGTTTTAAGCTTGCGCAATACGCGCGATACGCGAGTGGGTTTTATGATTCAGCGTATCGCGGCGTGTCGGGTTAATTTTTAGACGCGTACACACACGTTTCAGCGTATCGCACACACACGCGTTAATTCACGACGCGAGTTTCTCGTTTTGCTTCGATATCACGTTTTGCGAGGTTTTCGCTTATATTTGGATTCTTGTGTAAATTCCAGGTTCGCAGGTGTTCCCTTCCGAATGGCGGTGGAGACGACGTGAGGACGTCTAGCCTGAGATTCGGGGCAGATGCTATATGGTTTTATCCGTCTACCTCTCCGAAGATGCCAAGTTGATTTATGGCACCGTGTATCGGAGGTTTAGACGGATGTGGCCGATGTAGCAGACTTCGTCAGATTCCCCCTCGCTAGAGGGGTTTTTGATTGTGGGGACGCTCTTCCCTGCAGGCGCAAGCCCCTGCAGTTAATTACGCTACCGCATCGCGGCAGCCACTTTCTCCTTCTCCAGAATTTCACTTCGTGTCGTGTGTGTTTGTTTTGTTTGTGGTTGCCCGTGGATTGTATACGGAGATTGGGTAATGCCGTCGCCCGTAGGACGTGGATTAGTCCAAATCCGTATTTACTTAGATTTGGGTTTGGTGTTTTTAGTTTAAGGATACGTTAGCCGTATTGAGGCTAATATCAACTTAAACATTCGTTAAGGATACGTTAGTCCTGTTTTGAGACTAAGACCAACTTAACGTGGTGATCCATTTAATATATGGCCGTCGGGACTCGTCACCTCTCTGACGTCGTTGAAGGATTACAACGATAGGTGCCAGAGGAGTTAGGAGTTGTACCCTTGAACCAAAGTTGATTTGGAGTTTTATAGTCCATTTGAATGTTTAAGGATCGTTAGCCGTGTTGGGGCTAAGATCAACTTAAACGGGATCGTTTAGATCTGGAAAAAGAGCATTTGGATGCTCTATTGTTCCAGTTTAGGGACGTGGTGGTCCATCGCCGGTTTAGGGACGTGGTGGTCCATTATTAGTTTAAGGACATTTCGGTCCGATATTAGTTTAAGGACGTTTCGGTCCGATATTAGTTTAAGGACATTTCGGTCCGATATTAGTTTAAGGACGTTTCGGTCCACGAGTTTAAGGACCCCGCAGTCCGTATTGATGTGTGGTCGTCGGAACCCGTCACCTCTCTGACGTCGTTGAGGGATTACAATGATAAGAGTCAGAGGAGTTCGGAGATGTACCCTCGAACCGAAGGTAAATTGATTTATGAGAGCAATTTTGCTCAGTCAATTTAATTTTAGGATTTACGGCCATGATTGGACTAAGTCCAGTTGAAAAAAGTTCAACACCTTTATTTGTTTTTATTTTTGTTTGGGCTCTGCCCATAAAGGATGCAGAGCATCGATTTGTTTTGGGCTCTGCTCATTTTATAAATGATGCAGAGCATCAATTTTACCTGGGCTCTGCCCATTTATTGCTTTGCAATTTATTTTGGCCTACTAGGTCTTTTTGATTTGGGCCGGCCCATCAACAAAAGAAATGCATTGCATTTGTCAGGCGCTTTGCGCCAATCAAAGAGCGCAAGCGCTTGTGGTGATGACACGTGTCATGCAAGCGCAGTGCGCTGCGCCAGTACGCTGCGCTTGCGCTGTTGACACGTGGCGCGTTGTGGTGAGTTGCGCCAGTTTCAAAGACCAAGGCTCTATTTCAAAAGCGAATAGCGCAAATGGTTCAGATGCTGACACGTGGCACTCTCTGGTGGCTTGCGCCAACCTAAGAGTGCAACAGTGCAGATTTGCAAGTGCAAAGTACCATTAACTTGAGAATCTTTTAGATTCCAGAACAATGGTTCATAAAAGAAGTGCAAAGCACTATTATTACTTATTTTTCTTTTTATTGAAGATCATTGATCTTCTTCTCAGATCAGTGATTTGTTTATAAGAAAATTTTCTCTTTTTTCTAAAGGTTTTTACCTTTTTTGTTCTTGAAATTTCTGCAGAGTTCTCTCTGTTTGAAGTTCTTGATTTCTCACAATGTTCATGCCATTGAATTGAGGTCTAGGGTCCTTTTTATAGTGCCCATAAATCAGTTAAATTTGTTAAAGAGATCTTTCTCTGAGTGATTTGGGGAATTTTCCCCACCGTTGGATCTTTGATCCAAGGGCTTCTGTTTTACAGAAGAAAATCTTCTTGTTTTAACAAGAACAGAAAGATTTTTTTTAAATCTTAATTCTGTTTGGCGCAAATGCCCCAGCGCGTGACACGTGTCACGCAGCACACAGCGCAGTGCAACTGCGCTGACACGTGTGGCGCAGCGCAGAGCGCAGCGCAACTGCGCTGACACGTGTCGCGCAGCGCAACTGCGCTAACGCATCTGCCCTGACATGTGTCGCGCAGCGCACTGTTGGAGGTAGTGCCCTCAGAGTCAATTATTGGATCACAGGTACGTGATTGCAATGATTAAGGGAGGACCTATCCCGGTAGGACAGTCTTACTCGAGATGATAGTTTGCTATCTGGTTCATCTTTATCATCGTGTACTGTTTTAGGTGACCTTACAGGTTGCTATTACACGTTGATAGAGCCCCTAGGATTCTTGCTTGACCACCAGCAGTATGAGGGCGATCATATAAGTGGGAGCTGGGGGTCTATAAGCATATCCTTAAAAGGTCCCTAGTCGTGAGAGTTTCGAGACAGGGCATCGATTCTCCATAGTAGACTAGTGTATACAGTCGAGACCCCGACGAGGGGCAGTGGCCGGTCTCACAAGCCACTGGTGTCAGTTGGTTCACCTAAGATGTATACAGGTGCTCATTGGGTTATGAGTACACCAGACAGGACTCGCCGGGAACATGCTAGTTGGTCATATACCAGACGTCAGATGGCAGTTCCCTGGTGACATGTGTGCAGGTTAGTTCATCGACCTGGGGATCTTCATTTGTCTCGTGTGAGTTCCCACTGTACTTTGATTACTACCCTACCACGGCTCAAAGGAGTCGTGCAAACAGGTTTTAGTTGGGTACAGTCCCGAGCCACATGGAGGCAGTGAGCGTATCTTCAGGGGTTCGTCTCTCCCGGTATTGGGGGTGAGGTCGTGCTGTGTCTAGGAGAGCCATTACACAAAGTCCTTGGCCAAGGCAAGGAGATTTACTGGTAGGTATTCCGGTAGTATCTCAGGGTGTTCTGGGCTACACTCCGACACGACTTGTACCGCTTTTGGGGGTCTGACTTTTACCAACCCCCTAGGCCCGCCATGCGATACTCATAGACGAACGGACCGGACTGCACGGATATTGTCACTGACAGGCTCAGTAGGGTTGTCAGGCTGAGTTCACTCACAGACATCCCTTTTTAGTCAGTACCTGGTAGCCCGTTACGTATTGGCTTATACCTCTGACGTGCTGGTGGTTAAATCCACAACCAAGGTGTTGATGAGTCTTTTGAGTCCCCCATATTTCAGTTACTCAGCTTTCGGGCGGAAGGTTGTAGAGGCCGTATGGAGATATGGCAAGGTCCGATCAGATACGTGCGGTATTGCACGGATCAGGATCGGACAGTTTGTACTATAGGCCGTATGGTTATATGGCAGGGTTCGATCAGATATGTGCGGTATTGCACGGATCAGGATCGAACAGATATTACTAGCCGGTTTTGGTATAAGCCGGATCCTAGTATAGTACAGTGTAGACTTTGTCTCATTGCATTTGTATTTCGGTCGAAATACAGATGCGGGTGTGTATGCACAGTATCGGGGTTTTCCTGTAATTTATTACGGGACCAGTTTTCTGGAGTTGCCAGTTTGCTTTTCGTTTCGGCCGATTTCCTTTGTATCGTTCATTGGCCGAAGTTTGGTGGAGGAGGGCTTATTTGCATAGTTGCAAATAAGTGTTTGTGGAGGGGGTCTTTGCATATTGTTTTATCATGACATCTTTTCATTGACCTTGACTTCTTCTTGTCATGATGGCATGACTTTTGGCTCATCATGGTTGTTGATGATGAGGTTGGTGGTTGGTGGTGGAGTATGGGTTTTGTTTTGGTATCATTGTTTTTCATGATAACCATTCCTCTCTCTCTCTCTTGCATGATTCATATGGTTACCTCCCCCTTGACTTTTCCCTCTCTCCTTTTTTTTCCTACAAGGGCCGGCCATTCTTTAAGGTGGTGAGTGATTGATTTTGGTGTGGCAATTTTTGGTTCTCTTCATGCTCCAAAAATCACACAAGAAGACTCTCCAAAATTCCTAGCTCCTCTCCAAAAGCTTGTATCTTTTCCTCCACCATATGGCAACTCCTTCAACCCCAATAGAGACAATAGCTCACTACACATTCTACAGCAAATCTTGGGCACGTCGAGTAGCCGGCTTCGTGCCCGAGTTGCCTCGGCATTGAGGTGGGAGCCCGTAAACAAAGTAGGCGATTTGGTGCACTTCCGGCGACGAGGAGGAGACGGGGCTTTTCCGCAGGAGATCGGGACCATGACGAGAAGACCGGAGGACTTAGATCGTCGGTATATCTCTATTACCTTTCTTGTAGATAGCTAGGACTAGTTAGTGGTTCGATCCGGGTATTAGTGCGCGGCGGTTTGCCAGTTCAAGAAAAATTTAAAGTTTATCACCGCTTCCGCATTTGGCCGTCGGATCGACGGCCGGGGCGCCGCCGTGCACTTACAGTGGTATCAGAGCCTCGCCATTAACTTAATCTAGCTTGGTGTAGTGTGTTTTTCTATTTCGATCGATCGAATGTTCCAAAACTACATTTTTGTTAGCATCAGTTTTCTGTTGGAAATTTTTGGTGTCGAAAAATTTTTCAGGTTGTAAAATATTGATGTACTGGAAAATCTAAGAGCTCTGTAAAAATTCGACGAAGTAACTCCACAGTAGGAGCGCGGAACCGCCGCGAAAACCCCCTTCCCGCCGCCCTTCCGCCGCACACTGTGGAGATCACTTCACCAATTTTTTACAGAGGCCTTCTGGGCTTAAAATATGGGTTTTGGAACATTAAAATTGGGCCCATATTTTCTGTAACTGCTACAGTATTGTTTTGGGGCCCACTTGTTAATATTCGATCCGGTCGGATATTTTAAACACATTTTTCACAGTATTTACATTATATCTGCGACCGTGAATGTCACTTGATCGGTAAATCCGGTCTAACTGCTATAGCCCGGTTAGACGGATTTGCGAACGTGACTTTCACGTTGATGTTTTGTTTTTGCTGTGATGTTGCGGATCGGTCGTGGGGGATAGCCTGGATGCAATGCTAGTACAGTTTTGTTGTATTATGTATATTTGATATTGCGGGACGAGCGTCCGACATGTGGACTGCCGTCACTGCCTGTTTGTATTATTATTTTGGGGCACGGCCAGGTTGCGGTCGATGTATCCGTTGTATGTATATTTTACTTTCTGTACTAGGATTGCCCCGCGGAGGGGTGCACGGATAGCCGGGTTCTGGAGGGCAACAAGCCCGCATCTCATGGCATTGAGACGGAGGGGGCTTCACTCTAGGATTGGCGGGCCATTCGCCGCACTCGTAGGGGGTACAGGTTGACCCAGGAGGGGTGCCCAAGTTGCCGGATTCCGTGAAGTGCTGGGTGGTCCATTCACGGTGCTGAAGGGGGCTGCCTCGCTTCAGGTTTTGGCGGGTAACTTGCCGCGCCCGTAGGGGTCTAGGTTTTCATTGCGCAGGCTATCCACACGACCAGGGGAACGTCGGGTTTCAGCGGCTCTGTGAAACCCGGGGATCCCAGATATCTGTATTATTCTGTGATGCTGTTCATTCTCTGTGATGTTGCATTTCTTATTCACGCCTTGAGCGAATATAATATATTGGTATATATATTAGTAGATGTAGTATATGTTTTGCATCCGCGCTAGTCCAGTCCCCGCTCTGTCGTTAGTAAGCTAACCTAACGGGTAATGACGGGACCCAGTGGCGAATGCGGATGGCATATACGTACATCAGTATATTTTCGTTCTTTTTGGTGTGATCAATTGATGGGACTGCATTGATTCGGATCAATGCAAGTTAAAACAAACCTAATCTGATGTTGTTGGAACACTTTTCAAAAAGCTGTTATTGCAAGGACGTTCACTTTTGTTTTGCATCGTGGTATTCAGTTGGAATATCCTGCTCCTCAGTCGACGAGGCAAGGGCCGAGATCCCTTCACCGGGAGTGACCCCTTGGACAAAAGTTTGCGTCAGGGCATTAACTTCATTATAGCCGATTACTTTTGCTTTGCATCGCGGTATTCATTTGGAATATCCTGCACCCCATTCTACGGGGAAAGAGCCGAGATCCCTTCACAGGGAGTGACCTCTTTAGCAACGGTTTTCGTCACTATATTTTTAAAAAAGTTATCCGTTCCTTCGACGATATCAAGTTCATTACGTTAAAGGTTTTCGCCAGAAACCATTTGTAGCCCTCCGTCATTTCAGTTAAATATTCGGTAGTATTCAAGCTATGTATTTTGACCTCACGCCAAGGCATAGTGTTTGGTAGCTGCCGGTTATTTATCTGTTGCATAGATAGATGCGTTGGTTTGGGACAGTCGTACTACTATTTTGGCCTACGTCAAGGGTATGTACGGGTGGGTTCAAATTAACCTGGATAATGACGGGCAGAACTTGACATGTGACTTATGATATTTTGACCTCACGCCAAGGTCATAAGAGCATGGGGCAGAAATCACATCGGGAGTTTCAAAAGAACTGAAACTTGCCAGATATGCGCATACCTTCTGGAGTGTGATACCGTGAGCGGATTCCGTCACGTTATCATGCGATGATAGTTGGATCCCGATTCCCACTGATGAGTTAGTTTACTCCTCGGGTGACCCCGACTAATTCTTCTTTCAGGTTTGGAGGAGAATTTGAGGTACAGTGGGAGGATTCCAGATTAGATAAATTGGTAACCATTCTGATCTAGGTTAGAGTGCACGCTGAGTGTTTCTTTTCTCTCTCTCTCTGGCAGCGACCATTTGACCCGACCCTAAGACTTTGACTCAGTGACCAAGTTGACCGAACCTTCTTAAACACCGGCTTTTGGATTGTCAGAGTTGCAAACCTCATTGCCACTCCTACTTTTACCCTTTTCTCCAGGACACCCCGTATTACTACGAACGTCCACTTCCATTGGACAAAACCATCGTATGGTTAGATACGAACTCGAAAGAATTTATTCGAGGATGGTTTCAGGTTCTGGAGAAAACGGATAGGATTATTCAGTTGTCTTTGCTTTTTACCCTCTCTCAGGTTACGAGTACTCCTTGGTTTAGGGGTAGTACACCTATTACGCAAATTGGATTGTCTTCTTCCAAACCTTAGGCTGGTGCTGACCGGTGGGGAATGAAGAAAACCAATTAGCATAACGATGGTGTGCAGAAGGTATTAAGTTAAGACAAAGCAAGGGATTAGTAAGAGGGCAAAGTAAATTGCAACAGATATTCACGACCAAACCAGGTATTTCGTTACCACTCCCACATCACCTTTGTATTTCTCCAGGACACTCCGTATCACTACGAAGATCCACAGTTTATTTGGATACTCCATCGTATGGTTATATACGAACTCGAAAGGAACTTGTTCCAGTTCGGGGATGGATTCTGGTTCAGGAGAAATAGGAATAAGATTTATTCAGGTGTCTTTTATCTTCACCTTCTCTCGCATTGCGAGTGTTCCTAGGATTGGGACATTACACCCATTATGCTTATTGGATAGTCTTCTTCCAAACCATAGGCTGGTGCCGAACGGTAGGGAATGAAGAAAACCATTTGGCCTAAAGGGGTGTACAGAAGGTAAAGACTAAAGACATATGAAGGGATTTGGAGAGGTGGCAAAGAACTATACGGTTACAGTCGTGAATCTGGAAGAGGCATTACTAGGAATACCAGGATACCCCAACGAAACATTTCAATGTTTCAGTTTCACTGTGTACTATTAAAAGAAAACTGATTTCCCGATTAGACACTTACTCCAGGGTATGTATTTACCAGGTACGATTCTCACATCTGTATGGTTTTACAGATGATGAGTGGGAGTAGGTTATTGGGAATTGGGTGATCATCCTCATTGTATCGGGATTCGTTGTAATCGGTGATATTTGAGGAAATCACCTGGGCTGTTTGCCGGTCGGCAAATATTTGGTTTTGAATATCCGCTGTTATGCACCAATTTCAAAATGATATATCTGTACGTCTATTTTCATAGAGTGAGATATACCTTTCTAAAATTATGTCTACGACATTTACCTATATCAGTGGATGGTTAGGTAAGGAGCATTAAACAGCGGTGTAATTCTTCTTAACCATAAGTACAGTTTTCAACCTACGACACACAGTGAAAGAGTTATCAGACTTAAGGGACTTATACAGAGTATTGTATGTTGTCCAGGGTCCATCAGGACAGAGGGGTTGGTCCTCGTACTATATTCGGTTTACTTATGACTTCTCTAGTTTTTAGACAGGTGTTTCGTAGGAAACACAGGGTCTGAATTTTGAGAAGTTATAGGTATTTGAATAGAGTAGAGAACCAGGTATAGCAAGTATCGGGATTCTTCAAAGAGATCGAAGATGTAGATACTTGTGTATGGTATTCAGTTGATAGTAATGATAAAGAGATCTTGCTTCTCTTTCAGGTTACTCATAATTGGAAGTATTCCTAAGTTGAGTAACGCTGATCGGCCTCCTTCCATTTAATTGACATGCGCTGGGGACAGCTGCATGATTTGAATCTGGTTCAATTAAATCAGTGCCTCTGTTTCTATATTGGATATAGAACAGTTCATATCTTAACGATGTTAAGGTACGGGGAGTTGTCCGGTTTATGATTAAAACCAGACACTGGACAACTCAAGGCACGTTTCTGTAATGGCTGTTTGTGGGTTGACCCAGGCTATGACGAGGGTTGACTTTCTACCATCTGGATGAACAATAGCGATATTGTTCTAGACTCGCCACAGTTTTATTAAAAATGGATTTTTTCAGAAAACAGTAGTGGGAGTATGGTAGAACTGGAAGTGATTCCAGAACCACAAACGATTACTGAAGATTTGATAAGGAACCTAAAGATTCAATCTGGATTGACATTCCATTGGCCACTCCGCAGATAAGGTGGGTAACTTCAGGCACCCGAGAGGCACTACGGTAGCCTCAAGGACGGTGACAGGGAAGTTCTTGTTTACCCACAATTGCCATTGCTGTTGTTCCAGGTTACGAGACCCGGCGGGAGGATGAGTATAGCGTCGTTCTAAACCAGTTTTAGAAGTGTGCGTCTATATGACTCTGCCAGAGGGTTGTCGTAGTCAGTGGGTGCAGCGGAAGCATTGGTGGACAGGTTGCTTCTGTCTGTTTATAGACTAGAGCAGATGTAGCGGAGATAGATCATCTATTTCTGACGTGACAGTCATGGGTTTGACTTCATCAGAATAGGGGATGGATCTGTTGAGAAGGTAGTAGGGTGTGATATCCTGGTATTTGGATGATATACACAGAGTAGGAAAAGAAACTCCTATACTACGATCGGTTGTACTTTGGTCGTCACACAGTTGTTTCTCCAAAAAGGAAATGGATTTTATATCAGACATACTGGTTACTAGATCTATGGTCTTAGATCTAGATTTGGGTGGTTTCCCAATCAGGGTACTTGACAGCATTCTAAGAGTATTTAGGATGGACGACTCCTGGCACGGTAGTGTACCTGCAGGTAATGGAGTCACCCTCTCCAAAGGTGTCTTACAGACTAAAGGGGAGAGGGACGGGCATGATTGGCAAATCATTTGCTCAGGCAATTGAGTCAATCGTGAGATGTCAAGTACCACACCAGATGTTGTTCTTGCGCTGGATGCAATAAGTTGACATTAATCCAATCCTGGAGAAACAGTCGGAAGCAGTTTTAGAACATAAGTGGATGTTCTAGGGAGATGATAACGACAGCCTCATTCAGGAGACAGTTATCATTCCAGGCTTCCAAGGTGACATGGACGACAAGGAGGTTGTCAGAGTTATAGTTTTCCTTCTGATGAGGGGCAGTATTTTGGACAGGTGGTCCAAGGCAATACTGAGGGAGGCATGGCGCGCAGGATACTGATTAAGTTCAGTTGACGATACAGTCTAAGAAGTTTGGATTTGGAGTTCATTTATGAGCTAGGTCCCGTCAGACATCCAGACATATTCTGAGACAGGTATTGCTCATTTCGGGAGATGGTTTTCTCCGCGAACTTGAGATTTAGAGAGACATAGAAAGAAACATCAAGGCGGATCCACTCACTAAGGCTATTCCTCGAACGCAATAGTTTCGCAAACGAGCTTTGTGAGACTGACTAGTAGAGGAGTTGGGTGTTCGGTATCACACGGGCTGTGAGTATGCGACATCGCAATAATTAGCCTTGAGTGCAAGTGGGAGATTGTTGGAGGTAGTGCCCTCAGAGTCAATTATTGGATCACAGGTACGTGATTGCAATGATTAAGGGAGGACCTATCCCGGTAGGACAGTCTTACTCGAGATGATAGTTTGCTATCTGGTTCATCTTTATCATCGTGTACTGTTTTAGGTGACCTTACAGGTTGCTATTACACGTTGATAGAGCCCCTAGGATTCTTGCTTGACCACCAGCAGTATGAGGGCGATCATATAAGTGGGAGCTGGGGGTCTATAAGCATATCCTTAAAAGGTCCCTAGTCGTGAGAGTTTCGAGACAGGGCATCGATTCTCCATAGTAGACTAGTGTATACAGTCGAGACCCCGACGAGGGGCAGTGGCCGGTCTCACAAGCCACTGGTGTCAGTTGGTTCACCTAAGATGTATACAGGTGCTCATTGGGTTATGAGTACACCGGACAGGACTCGCCGGGAACATGCTAGTTGGTCATATACCAGACGTCAGATGGCAGTTCCCTGGTGACATGTGTGCAGGTTAGTTCATCGACCTGGGGATCTTCATTTGTCTCGTGTGAGTTCCCACTGTACTTTGATTACTACCCTACCACGGCTCAAAGGAGTCGTGCAAACAGGTTTTAGTTGGGTACAGTCCCGAGCCACATGGAGGCAGTGAGCGTATCTTCAGGGGTTCGTCTCTCCCGGTATTGGGGGTGAGGTCGTGCTGTGTCTAGGAGAGCCATTACACAAAGTCCTTGGCCAAGGCAAGGAGATTTACTGGTAGGTATTCCGGTAGTATCTCAGGGTGTTCTGGGCTACACTCCGACACGACTTGTACCGCTTTTGGGGGTCTGACTTTTACTAAACCCCTAGGCCCGCCATGCGATACTCATAGACGAACGGACCGGACTGCACGGATATTGTCACTGACAGGCTCAGTAGGGTTGTCAGGCTGAGTTCACTCACAGACATCCCTTTTTAGTCAGTACCTGGTAGCCCGTTACGTATTGGCTTATACCTCTGACGTGCTGGTGGTTAAATCCACAACCAAGGTGTTGATGAGTCTTTTGAGTCCCCCACATTTCAGTTACTCAGCTTTCGGGCGTAAGGTTGTAGAGGCCGTATGGAGATATGGCAAGGTCCGATCAGATACGTGCGGTATTGCACGGATCAGGATCGGACAGTTTGTACTATAGGCCGTATGGTTATATGGCAGGGTTCGATCAGATACGTGCGGTATTGCACGGATCAGGATCGAACAGATATTACTAGCCGGTTTTGGTATAAGCCGGATCCTAGTATAGTACAGTGTAGACTTTGTCTCATTGCATTTGTATTTCGGTCGAAATACAGATGCGGGTGTGTATGCACAGTATCGGGGTTTTCCTGTAATTTATTACGGGACCAGTTTTCTGGAGTTGCCAGTTTGCTTTTCGTTTTGGCCGATTTCCTTTGTATCGTTCATTGGCCGAAGTTTGGTGGAGGAGGGCTTATTTGTATAGTTGCAAATAAGTGTTTGTGGAGGGGGTCTTTGCATATTGTTTTATCATGACATCTTTTCATTGACCTTGACTTCTTCTTGTCATGATGGCATGACTTTTGGCTCATCATGGTTGTTGATGATGAGGTTGGTGGTTGGTGGTGGAGTATGGGTTTTGTTTTGGTATCATTGTTTTTCATGATAACCATTCCTCTCTCTCTCTCTTGCATGATTCATATGGTTACCTCCCCCTTGACTTTTCCCTCTCTCCTTTTTTTTCCTACAAGGGCCGGCCATTCTTTAAGGTGGTGAGTGATTGATTTTGGTGTGGCAATTTTTGGTTCTCTTCATGCTCCAAAAATCACACAAGAAGACTCTCCAAAATTCCTAGCTCCTCTCCAAAAGCTTGTATCTTTTCCTCCACCATATGGCAACTCCTTCAACCCCAATAGAGACAATAGCTCACTACACATTCTACAGCAAATCTTGGGCACGTCGAGTAGCCGGCTTCGTGCCCGAGTTGCCTCGGCATTGAGGTGGGAGCCCGTAAACAAAGTAGGCGATGTGGTGCACTTCCGGCGACGAGGAGGAGACGGGGCTTTTCCGCAGGAGATCGGGACCATGACGAGAAGACCGGAGGACTTGGATCGTCGGTATATCTCTATTCCCTTTCTTGTAGATAGCTAGGACTAGTTAGTGGTTCGATCCGGGTATTAGTGCGCGGCGGTTTGCCAGTTCAAGAAAAATTTAAAGTTTATCACCGCTTCCGCATTTGGCCGTCGGATCGACGGCCGGGGCGCCGCCGTGCACTTACACGCACGGCGCAGCGCAACTGCGCTAGCGCATATGCGCTGACACGTGTCGCGCAGCGCAGCGCTTGCGCAACTGAAGCGTTGCATCCTTTAATTTTGTTTTAAATAGAGCTTTGCTGTGATTGGGCGCGCTGCCTTGGGCGCTGCGCTGACGTATCAGCGCCTGACACGTGGCGCGTTGCTTCCGGTATTTGAAGCGTTGCTTTAAAATTTGAATTTTGAATTTCAACAAAGTTTTGCTCTGATTGGGGGAAACAAATGCCTCCCATCGTTGTGCTCACGTGGCACGCACGTGAGTGCAGCGGTGGCAAGCTCCTGACCGTTGGATCAACGGGTGAGCTGAAGGGGCGCAAGCGCTTTATAAATAGGACCTCTGGCCCTCAGAAAATCTTCACCATTTTTCAAGATTTTGATTTTCCGGAGCTTTGCTCTTGCTTAAGAACTTCAGAGCTTTGCTCATTTCCAAAGTTAGAAACTTTAGGTAAAATTAATTTAAATTAAATTAAATTAATTCAATATTAATTCATATCAATCTTAACTAAAAGGGCTTTGCTCTCACAGATCTTTTGATTTAAAGAAATCCCCATTGGGGTTTCACAAACAGAGCTTTGCTCTCAAAAACTTATAGATCTACAGAGATCTTGTTCATGGGTTCTCACCCATGAACAGAGCTTTGCTCTTGGATCAAATGTAGACCTTTTAGATCTGAAAAATGAAGAACTTATTATAAGTTTTCATGGATTTTTCAAGATTCCAAAATTTTTAATTCTTTTAAGTGTTAAAAATTTCTGATGGATCTTTCCATTATTACCACAAAGCTATGCTCTTTTAAGGAATCATATTCTCCTGAGACCAGAATTTGACAAGTGTCACTCTGTGACAGAGTTTTGCTCTGAAAGAGGAGATTTTCTCCTTATCTCTAGGGATTTTTTATTATTAATGGGAATGTTTTCCTAGGGACCAACTGACAATCTCATCCAATGATGAGGTTGTCTTATTAACTGACGTATTGTCATCCAGATTTTGTTGGTCCCCCTTCGGTCTCCTACCCACTGCACTGTTGTGTGGTGTAATTAATTAATTTTAATTTAATTGATTAATTAATGCATTTTTTTCTTAAACGCCAAGCGTTGGAATTGCAACACTAACGGCTAATTTCTGTTCACTTGCAGTGATCATGTCTCTCGACACCTCATTCCCGTTTGCTCGTTCAGAGGAGCGATTTCCCGAAGCGCCCTTGGACCGTGAAGTCTTGGCCATGATCAAGCACCACGACCCGGAGTATAAGAGTCTCCACCTTTAGGGGTCGTGGTACAATCAGATCATTATGGGTCGACGCAGCTTCACATGCTCAGTGCCGTCAGAACCCATCACGGCGATTCATTACGCCAGCCCACCCCCGGTGCAGTACGCCGTGGAGATGGTTGATTGGACATCGAAGGGCTTTCTACATCCCGCCATAGATGCGATTTCGGTTCAGCGTCCCATGGTTTTGGATATCCTGGGATGCCGTATCTGTCAAGGCGAGGCACGACCCTGGGGGCAATCATATAACATAGGTCTGATCCCCCGCCACCCGATCGGCTACCTGCCATGGGCTCGGTATATCCTGTCAACGAGGAAGTCGCAGTTGATAAGGTTAGGGTTGTATACCGCAGTCTATGTCTCCCTCTTCCAGTATCCCACGCTTCCCACCTGGTGGTTCAAGGCCTTCCTGGAGCAGTGGAACATCCCCACTCACACTTTCCTTACAATGGATCGGGAAGTGTCAATTTTTCTGGAAGAGTTCACAGAAGTCTCCGGTTTACCGGTTATAGGGGAGCACTATGAGGAGTTGCTTCCGACAGATGAGTATGTCTTTGGCGCCAAGCCGGTGGTAAGGGGCCTCACGCCGGAGAATGCTGTTCAACACCAATTCCCAAGTCTGATCAAGGTGTTGAATATCTATGAGACCTTTTTCATTGAGCGTGGGAGCCACGGAGTTAGTTTTGAGGATTTCCTTGCCCGGTTCCTTCACCCAAGAGCTCTTTCGGCAGAGCTGCCAAGTTCGCCACTCTCGAGGACCCTTTCGGTCTAGGTTTGGATAACCTACCGGCGAAGGAAATAGACCAAAAGGGTTTTTTCCTTCCTAACTCCCCGACTGTGTCTTTTGCGGAAATTGCGGCCCCCGGGATGAACGAGGATGCCTTTTTCTTAGGATTTCTTAGGTTATGGCTAAGTTGGTTTGCGATCCCAATGCACTCTCACCGTATGCGGCCCTCTGTCTTTTACCCAGCCCACCGGATGACCATCAGGGTAAAAGTGGCCGTTGGGATCGCCGGCTTGGCACACTTATATCATGGCCTCAGTCGAACAACGGATGCTAATGAGCCTGGGGTACTGCATGTGGTCTTCCCGATGCACTACTTTGTATCATGGCTCGAGCTACACACGGCGGGTGTCTTCGGCATGCACAAAAGGCCCTTGTTCTTCGACAAGTGCTGTTTCCCTCGCATTATACAGTTGATCGGCGCATCAATTGTGACCGCATCACCACGGAACACCAGGGGTTTACTCCTTCGCCCTCACACCGTTGGAGCCGGGATGTCCTTCATTGACAAGGTATTGACTATTGGAAAGGCATCCACTATTGCGGTGCGACCATTACAAGACTCCTTTAAGGATGGAGCCTCAGTTTTGACGGCCCGGGAGACCCTTCACTTATATTCTATTAGACCGGGCTTCCTAGTCTTCAGGCAGAACGGTGCGGCGATTTTCATGAGATATAAACCGCATCGTTTCGCCCAACAACTGGGCTACGACCAAGGGGTACCCTTGGAAGCTTTCCTACTGGAACCTGCTTCCACTGAAGAAGGGATGGAGAACACGCTGCATCACTTCATGCGCCTGAACACGGGTTCTCATTTTTTTATCAGTGCTCCGGCCTGCGTCCCACGACTCCTCAACGTATATAAAGAATGGTATAATCATGCGACGGGAGCCGTTATAAAGGAGGAAAGGCGATTGCTGGTCGACCGTAAGGGTGTGTCTCCAGGTACCGACCGTAACGCTCCCTTAGTGCCAAGGACCCCGGTGGTCCCCCCTCTAAAAGATGCCAGGGCCGGACCATCGCATGCGCAAAGTCCTCCACACGGATCGCCGCTCCCCGATATTGCGGATGCACCTACAGCGCCCTGTGCTCCAGTGGAGACAGTGGCTGTAGCCTCGCCAGAGTCTGGCGTGGGTGCGGACATCGGGACCCACCGTCCCAAGGTGGCTGCTAAGCGTAAGTCGATCCCGCGTGCACCTAGGGTTGGCGGGCAAAAGAAAAAGAAGTCGCTCTTCGCCGCAGACGTCGCGTTCGGTCAGGAACCCCACGCTCCCTATGGTGAGGGCCTGAGTGAATATGGGACTAACGAGGGATTAGTCATGCCGCCGGATAACATGAACTTGGAGGCCGCCCTCGAAGCTTCGGAGCGGTTGGCGAGGCGTGACGCATGGCTGGCTAAGCTTGCGGCATCAGGTAATTGTTGCGCCACGGCAGCGCCCCGGCCGTCTATCCGAAGCCAAAATGCGGAATCAAAATTTTTCTTAACTTTAAACTGGCGCTACCGCGGACAATATACCCGGATCGTAACCATTAACCGATACTAGCAATCAAGAGAAAGGGTGAGAGATATACCGAGTGATCCGAGTCCTCCGGTCTTCTCGTCATCGTCCCGATCTCCCGCGGAAACTCCGGTCGTCGCCTCCTTGCCGGAAGGGCACCACATCGTCTACATCTTTTACGGGCTCCCACCTCAATACCGAGGCAACTCGGGCACGAAGCTGGCTAGTCGACGTGCCCAAGGTTTGCTGTAGAATGTGTATAGGCTATGTTTCACTTGGGTTTTTAGTTGCCATGGTGATGGAGGGATAGAATGGAAATGAACTTTTCAAGTGGAGCAAGAATGTGTGTAGCAAGAAGTGTGATATGAACAAATTATCCTCATCCCCCAAAAATGAACCCCTCATTTCTTCTCTCTTCCAAATGGCCGCCCCCCCTTGGAAATATGGTGGTGGAATCAACAATGCAAGAAGGGAGGTGAGGGTAGGAAAAGTGAATGGGTGACCACACCCCAAAAGCAAATCTCACATCAAACACTCAAATCACATTCTAATCTCTTCTAATCACATTTATTGCACCATCATGAGAACAAGAAAAGCAAAGATGCTTTATCAATCATAATGCCTCATAATGCAATAAACCCCTCCACAATAAGTTATTTGCAAACTTGCAAATAACCCCCTCCATCGGAAAAGTCCGGCCGGGAAAGAACAAAGGAAAACCGGCCGGAACGGAATGCAAACTGGCAACTCCAGAAAACTGGTCCCGTAATAAATTACAGGAAAACCCCGATACTGTGCATACAAACCCGCATCTATATTCCGACCGGATACAAATGCAATGAGACAAAATCTACACTGTACTAAACTAGGATCCGGCTTAAACCAAAGCCGGCTAGTAATATCCGTCCGATCCTGATCCGTGCAATACCGCACGTATCTGATCGAACCCTGCCATATATCCATACGGCCACTAGTACAAACCGTCCGATCCTGATCCGTGCAATATCGCACGTATCTGATCGGACCCTGCCATATCTCCATACGGCCTCTACAGCGTTTCGCCCGAAACTTGAGTAACTGAAAGTGTGGTGAACTCTAAAGACTCGTCAATACTATGACTGTGGATTTAACCACTAGCACGACAGAGGTATAAGCCAATACGTGACGGGCCACCAGCTATTGACCAAAAGGGACGTCGATGAGCGAACTCATCCTGACACCCTACTGAGCCTGTCAGTGACAATATCCGTACAGTCCGGTCCGTTCGTCTATGAGTATCGCATGGCGGGCCTAGGGGGTTGGTAAAAGTCAGACCCCCAAAAGCAGTACAAGTCGTGTCGGAGTGTAGCCCAGAACACCCTGAGATACTACTGGAATACCTACCAGTAAATCTCCTGCCTCGGCCGAGGGCTTTGTGTAATGGCTCTCCTAGACACAGCGCGACCTCACCCCCAATACCGGGAGAGACGAACCCCTGAAGATCCGCTCACTGCCTCCATGTGGCTCGGGACTGTACCCAACTAAAACCTGTTTGCACGACTCCTTTGAGCCGTGGTAGGGTAGTAATCAAAGTACAGTGGGAACTCACACGAGACAAATGACGATCCCCATGTCGATGAACTAACCTGTACATATGTCACCGGGGAACTGCTATCTGATGTCAAGTATAAGACCAACTAGCATGTTCCCGGCGAGTCCTGTCCGGTGTACTCATAACCCAATGAGCACCTGTATACATCTTAGGTGAACCAACTGACACCAGTGGCTTGTGAGACCGGCCACTGCCCCTCGTCGGGGTGTCGACTGTATACACTAGTCTACTCTGGAGAATCGATGCCCTGTCTCGAAACTCCCACGACTAGGGACCTTTTAAGGATGTGCTTATAGACCACCAGCTCTCACGTATATGATCGCCCTCATACTGCTGGCAGTCAAGCAAGAATCCTAGGAGCTCTATCAGCGTGTAATAGCGACCTGTAAGGTCACCTGAAGCAGTACACGATGATAAAGGTAAACCAGATAGCATACTATCATCTCGAGTAAGACTGTCCTACCGGGATAGGTCCTCCCTCAATCATTGCAATCACGTGCCTGTGATCCAATAATTGACTCTGAGGGCACTATCTTCAACAATCTCCCACTTGCACTCAAGGCTAATTATTGCGATGTCGCATACTCACAGCCCGTGTGATACCGAACACCCAACTCCTCTACTAGTCAGTCTCACAAAGCTCGTTTGCGAAACTACTGCGTTCGAGGAATAGCTTCAGTGAGTGGATCCGCTGTGACGTTTCTTTCTATGTCTCTCTATATCTCAAGTTCGCAGAGAAAGCCATCTCCCGAAATGAGCAATACCTGTCTTAGAGTATGTCTGGATATCTGATGGGACCTAGCTCATAAATGAACTCCAAATCCAAACTTCTTCGACTGTATCAATAACTGAACTTAATCAGTACCCAGCGCCATGTCTCCCTCAGTATTGCCTTGGACCACCTGTCCAAAATAATGCCCCTCGTCAGAAGGAGAAACTATAACTCTGACAGCCACTCTGCCATCCATGTCACCTTGGAAGCCTGGAATGATAACTGTCTCCCTAAGGAGAAAGCCGCTATCATATCCCTAGAACACGCACTTATATCCTAAAACTGCTTCCGACTGTTTCTCCAGGATTGGATTAATATCAACTTATTGCATCTACTGCAAGAATAACATCTGGTGTGGTACTTGACATCTCATGATTGACTCAATTGCCTAAGCAAGTGATCTGCCAATCATGCACATCCCTCTCCCCTTTAGTTTGTAAGACACCTTTAGAGAGGGTGACTCCATTACCTGCAGGTATACTACCGTGCCAGGAGTCGTCCATTCTAAATACTCATAGAATGCTGTCAAGGTACCCAGATTAGGAAACCACCCAAATCTAGATCTAAAACCATAGATCTAGTAACCAGAATGTCTGATATAATATCCAAGTCCTGTGTGGAGAAACCACTGTGTGACGACCAAAGTATAACCGATCGTAGTATAGGAATATCACTTCCTACTCTGTGTATGTCATCCAAATACCAGGACATCACACCCTACTACCTTCTTAACAGATCTATCCTTATTCTGATGAAGTCAAACCCATGACTGTCACATCAGAAATAGATGATCTATCTCCGTTATATCTGCTTCAGTCTATAAATAGACATAAGCTAACTGTCCACCAATGCTTCCGCTGCTCCCACTGACTACGACAACCCTCTGGCAGAGTCATATAGACGTACACTTCTAAAGCCAGTTTAGAATGACGCTATACTCATCCTCATGCCGGGTTTCACAGTCTGGAACAACAGCAATGGCAAGTCTGGGTAAACAAGAACCTCACTGTCACCATCCTTGAGCATACCGAAGTACCTCTCGAGTGCCTGAGGTTACCCACCATATCTGCGGAGTGGCCAATGGAATGTCAAATCAGATTGAATCTTTAGGTTCTTATGAAATCTTCAGTAATCGTTTGCGGTTCTGGAATCACTTCCAGTTCTACCATACTCCCACTTCTGTTTTCTTGAAAAAAATCCATTTTTGTTAAAACTGTGGCGAGTCAAGAACAATATCACTATTGATCTTCCAGATGGTAGAAAGTCAACCCTCGTCATAGCCCGGGTCAACCCACAAACAGCCATTACAGAAAACGTGCCATGAGTTATCCAGAGTCTGGTTTTAAGCATAAGCCGGACAACTCCCCGTACCTTAACAATGTCAAGATATGAACTGTTCTATATCCAATATAGAAACAGAGGCACTGATTTAATTGAACCAGATTCAAATCATGCAGCTGTCTCCAGTGCATGTCAACTAAATGGAAGGAAGCCGATCAGCGTTATTCAACTTAGGAATGCTTCCAATTATGAGTAACCTGAAAGAGAAGCAAGTTCTCTTAATCATTACTATCAACTGAACACCATACACAAGTATCTACATCTTCGATCACTTTGAAGAATCCCGATTCTTGCAATACTTGGTTCTCTACTTTATTCAAATACCTATAACTTCTCAAAATTCGGACCCTGTGTTTCCACGAAACAGCTGTCTAAAAACTAGAGAAGTCATAAGTAAACCGAATATAGTACGATGACCAACCCCTCTGTCCTGATGGACGCTGGACAACATACAATACTCTGTACAAGTCCCTTGAGTGTGATAACTCATTCACTGTGTGCCGTAGGTTGAAAACTGTACTTATGGTTAAGAAGAATTACACCGCTGTTCAATACTCCTTACCTAACTATCCACCGGTATAGGTAAATGTCATAGACATAATTTCAAAAAGGTATATCTCACTCTATGAAAATAGACGTACAGATATATCAATTTGAAATTGGTACATAGCAACGGATATTCAAAACCAAATATTTGCCGTCCGGCAAACAACCCAGGTGACTTCCTCAAATATCACCAATTACAACGAATTCCGATATAATGAGGATGATCACCTAATTCCCAATAACTTACTCCCACTCATCATCTGTAAAACCATACAGATGTGAAAATCATACCTGGTAAATACATACCCTGGAGCAAGTGTCTAATCGGGAAATCAGTTTTCTTTTAACAGTACACAGTTGAACTGAAACATTGAATTGTTTCGATGGGGTATCCTGGTATTCCTAGCAATGCCTCTATCATTATCCAGATTCACATTTGTAACCTTATATCTCTTTGCCATCTCTCCAAATCCCTTTATATGTCTTTAGTCATTACCTTCTGCACACCCCTTTAGGCCAAATGGTTTTCTTCCTTCCCTACCGTTCGGCACCAGCCTATGGTTTGGAAGAAGACTATCCAATAAGCATAATAGGTGTACTGTCCTAATTCTAGGAGCACTCGCAATGCGAGAGAAGGTGAAGATAAAAGACAACCGAATAAACCTTATTCCTATTTCTCCTGAACCAGAATCCATCCCCGAACTGGAACAAGTTCCTTTCGAGTTCGTATATAACCATACGATGGAATATCCAATAAACTGTGGATCTTCGTAGTGATACGGAGTGTCCTGGAGAAATACAAAGGTGATTTAGGATTGGTGAAGAAATACTTGGTTTGGTCGTGAATAGCAGTCGCAATTTACTTTGCCCTCTTACTAATCCCTTTCTTTGTCTTCAGATAATACCTTCTGTATACCATCGTTATGCTAATTGGTTTTCTTCATTCCCTACCGTTCGGCACCAGCCTAAGGTTTAGAAGAAGACAATCCAATTTGCGTAATAGGTGTACTACTCCTAAACCAAGGAGTACTCGCAACCTGAGAGAAGGTAAAAGGAAAATACAACTGAATAGTCCTATTCGTTTTCTCCAGAACCAGAAACCATCCTCGAATTCCTTCGAGTTCGTATATAACCATACGATGGTTTTGTCCAATGGAAGTGGACGTTCGTAGTAATACGGGGTGTCCTGGAGAAAAGAGTAAGAGTAGGAGTGGCAATGAGGTTTGCAACTCTGACAATCCAAAAGCCAGTGTTAAGAAGGTTCGGTCAACTTGGTCACTGAGTCATAGTCCAGGGTCGGGTCAATGGTCGCTGCCAAAGAGAGAGAGAAAAGAAACACTCAGCGTGCACTCTAACCTAGATCAGAATGGTTATCACTTTATCTAATCAGGAAACCTCCCACTGTAACGTCAAATTCTTCCCCAAACCTGAAAGAAGAATTAGCCGGGATCACCCGAGGAGTAAACCAACTCATCAGTGGGAATTCCAACTATCATCGCATGATAACTTGACGGAATCCACTCAAGTCACCACACTCCAGAAGGTATGCGCATGCCTGGCAAGTTTCAGTTTCTTTAGAAACTCCCGATGTGTGTTTTTACCCCAAGCGGTTTATGACCTTGACTAGGTCAACAAACCATAAACCGCCAGTCAAGTTCAACTCGTGATTATTCTGGATTGCATTAAACCCACCCGTACGTGCCCTTGACTAGGTCAACAAGGCCGCACGACTGTCTTAACCGATCCCACTTATGCAACAAACAAGTACCACTTAGCTACCGAACACTACGTCTTGACTAGGTCAACAAACGCAGCACGAATACTAAATAATACCTGTAGGAAATGATGGAGGGCTACGGCTGGATTTTTGGCGAAAAACCTTTAACGTAATGAACTTGATATCGTTGAAGGAACTGCATAACTTTTTATAAAAATACAGTGACGAAAACCTTTGCTAAAGAGGTCACTCCCGGTGAAGGGATCTCGGCTCTTTCCCCGTAGAATGAGGTGCAGGATATTCCAACTGAATACCACGATGCAAAGCAAAAGGCAATCGGCTATAGTGAAGTTATTGCCCTGACGCAAACTTCTGTCCATGGGGTCACTCCCGATGAAGGGATCTCGGCCCTTTGCCTCGTCGACTGAGGAGCAGGATATTCCAACTGAATACCACGATGCAAAACAAAAGTGAACGTCCTTGCAATAACAGCTTTTTGAAAAATGTTCCAACAACATCAGAATAGGTTTGTTTAGCTTGCATTGATCCGAATCAACGCAGTCCCATCAATTGATCACACCACAAAGAACGAAAATATACTGATGTACGTATATGCCATCCGCATTCGCTACTGGGTCCCGTCATTACCCGTTAGGTTAGCTAACTAACGACAGAGCGGGGACAAGACTAGTGCGGATGCAAAACATATACAACATCTACTAATATATATACCAATATATTATATTTCGCTCAAGGCGTGATAAAATACAACATCACAGAAATGTACAGCATCACAGAACAATACAGATGTCTGGGATCCCCGGGTTTCACAGAGCCGCTGCTGAAACCCGACGTTTCCCTGGTCGTGTGGATAGCCTGTGCAATGAAATCCTAGACCCCTACGGGCGCGGCAAGTCACCCGCCAAAACCTGAAGCGAGGCAGCCCCCTTCAGCACCGTGAATGGACCACCCAGCACTTCATGGAATCCGGTAACTTGGGCATCCCTCCTGGGTCAACCTGTACCCCCTACGAGTGCGGCGAATAGCCCGCTAATCCTAGAGTGAAGCCCCCTCCGTCTCAATGCCATGAGATGCGGGCCCGTTGCCCTCTAGAACCCGGCTATCCGTGCACCCCTCCGCGGGGTAATCCTAGTACAGAAAGTAAAATATACATACAACGGGTACATCGACCGCAACCAGGTCGTACCCCAAAAGAATAATACAAACAGGCAGTGACGGCAGTCCACATGTCGGACGCTCGCCCCGCAATATCAAATGTACATATAAAACAAAACTGTACTGGCATTGCATCCAGGCTATCCCCCACGACCGATCCGCAACATCACAGCAATACATAGAACATCAACGTGAATGTCACGTTTGCAAATCCGTCTAACCGGGCTATAGCAGTTAGACAGGATTTACCGATCAAGTGACATTCACGGTCGCAGATATAATGTAAATACTGTGAACCAATGTGTTTAAAATATCCGATCGATCAAAATACACCAGGTGGGCCCCAAAGCATTACTGTAGCACTTGCAGAAAATCTGGGCCCAAACAGAATATTCCAAAACCCCCATTTTCAGCCCAAAAGCCCACTACAAAAAATTGGTAAAATGAAGCTAACATACTGCGGCAGAACCGCGGCGAAAAAGGGGTCATTGCTGCGGTTTCGCGATCCTATGGAAGGATCAGGTTACCAAATTTTTGCAGTTTTCTTATAATTTGATGTACATCAGTTTTCTACAACCTGAAAAATTTTTAGAGCCCGGAAAAAATCGACAGAAAACTGATGTGAAGAAAACGCGGTTTTGGAATTTTTGTTCGATCGGAAAAGTAAAACACACTAGAACAAGCTAGGCAAGGTTAATGGCGTGGCTCTGATACCATGTTGCGCCACGGCAGCGCCCCGGCCGTCTATCCGAGGCCAAAATACGGAATCAAAATTTTTCTTAACTTTAAACTGGCGCTACCGCGGACAATATACCCGGATCGTAACCATTAACCGATACTAGCAATCAAGAGAAAGGGTGAGAGATATACCGAGTGATCCGAGTCCTCCGGTCTTCTCGTCATCGTCCCGATCTCCCGCGGAAACTCCGGTCGTCGCCTCCTTGCCGGAAGGGCACCACATCGTCTACATCTTTTACGGGCTCCCACCTCAATACCGAGGCAACTCGGGCACGAAGCTGGCTAGTCGACGTGCCCAAGGTTTGCTGTAGAATGTGTATAGGCTATGTCTCACTTGGGTTTTTAGTTGCCATGGTGATGGAGGGATAGAATGGAAATGAACTTTTCAAGTGGAGCAAGAATGTGTGTAGCAAGAAGTGTGATATGAACAAATTATCCTCATCCCCCAAAAATGAACCCCTCATTTCTTCTCTCTTCCAAATGGCCGGCCCCCCTTGGAAATATGGTGGTGGAATCAACGATGCAAGAAGGGAGGTGATGGTAGGAAAAGAGAATGGGTGACCACACCCCAAAAGCAAATCTCACATCAAACACTCAAATCACATTCTAATCTCTTCTAATCACATTTATTGCACCATCATGAGAACAAGAAAAGCAAAGATGCTTTATCAATCATAATGCCTCATAATGCAATAAACCCCTCCACAATAAGTTATTTGCAAACTTGCAAATAACCCCCTCCATCGGAAAAGTCCAGCCGGGAAAGAACAAAGGAAAACCGGCCGGAACGGAATGCAAACTGGCAACTCCAGAAAACTGGTCCCGTAATAAATTACAGGAAAACCCCGATACTGTGCATACACACCCGCATCTGTATTCCGACCGGATACAAATGCAATGAGACAAAATCTACACTGTACTAAACTAGGATCCGGCTTAAACCAAAGCCGGCTAGTAATATCCGTCCGATCCTGATCCGTGCAATACCGCACGTATCTGATCGAACCCTGCCATATATCCATACGGCCACTAGTACAAACCGTCCGATCCTGATCCGTGCAATACCGCACGTATCTGATCGGACCCTGCCATATCTCCATACGGCCTCTACAGCGTTTCGCCCGAAACTTGAGTAACTGAAAGTGTGGTGGACTCTAAAGACTCGTCAATACTATGGCTGTGGATTTAACCACTAGCACGACAGAGGTATAAGCCAATACGTGACGGGCCACCAGCTATTGACCAAAAGGGACGTCGATGAGCGAACTCATCCTGACACCCTACTGAGCCTGTCAGTGACAATATCCGTACAGTCCGGTCCGTTCGTCTATGAGTATCGCATGGCGGGCCTAGGGGGTTGGTAAAAGTCAGACCCCCAAAAGCGGTACAAGTCGTGTCGGAGTGTAGCCCAGAACACCCTGAGATACTACTAGAATACCTACCAGTAAATCTCCTGCCTCGGCCGAGGGCTTTGTGTAATGGCTCTCCTAGACACAGCGCGACCTCACCCCCAATACCGGGAGAGACGAACCCCTGAAGATCCGCTCACTGCCTCCATGTGGCTCGGGACTGTACCCAACTAAAACCTGTTTGCACGACTCCTTTGAGCCGTGGTAGGGTAGTACTCAAAGTACAGTGGGAACTCACACGAGAAAAATGACGATCCCCAGGTCGATGAACTAACCTGTACACATGTCACCAGGGAACTGCTATCTGACGTCAGGTATAAGACCAACTAGCATGTTCCCGGCGAGTCCTGTCCGGTGTACTCATAACCCAATGAGCACCTGTATACATCTTAGGTGAACCAACTGACACCAGTGGATTGTGAGACCGGCCACCGCCCCTCGTCGGGGTCTCGACTGTATACACTAGTCTACTCTGGAGAATCGATGCCCTGTCTCGAAACTCCCACGACTAGGGACCTTTTAAGGATGTGCTTATAGACCACCAGCTCTCACGTATATGATCGCCCTCATACTGCTGGCAGTCAAGCAAGAATCCTAGGAGCTCTATCAGCGTGTAATAGCGACCTGTAAGGTCACCTGAAGCAGTACACGATGATAAAGGTAAACCAGATAGCATACTATCATCTCGAGTAAGACTGTCCTACCGGGATAGGTCCTCCCTCAATCATTGCAATCACGTGCCTGTGATCCAATAATTGACTCTGAGGGCACTATCTCCAACAGTAATCACTAGTTGCGTTTTTTTTTATTGCATCATATTTTTTATTATTGCCTTTGACTAACATTTTTCCTTCTTTTCTTCCAACAGGCATCACCACTGAAGAAGCCATTGCCGCTTCCCTCAAGACCTTCCAAGAGGAGGAACGCCTTAGAGCGTCTTTGGGCCTTAGTAAGTTTCAATTCATCAAGTTTTCATTTTCCTTGTGTTATGGTCAATCTAACCTCTCCCTTTTTATCGCAGGAACCTCAATGCCGTTCCCGCCAAGCGACGTGGACATTCTGCTAGCTGCCGAAGTCCCAGTCACGTCGGGGCTGCAGTAAGAGCCTCGACTCGACAAGTCGATGAGAGATGCCTTGAAGAATTTGGAGACATCCCTGTATACGGACGAGGACGCCTCAATGAAAGAAGCTCTGGTGAGGTCCGTTTCAACGGCCCGGGAGGAAAGGAAGCGGCTGAGGCGTGAGGCGAAGGCGTGCCGGGCTGCTTTAGTTACGGGAGCGGGCCCCGGCACCGTCTCTCGTGCTGATACTCCCTCCGAAGAGGCCCCCATCGTCCTATCCACCGCTCGCAGAAAAGTGGCGCGCGCGGTTCGGAGTGCAAATGATAAATCCACTTCAGGTAACATTTCTTTCAGAATCTTGTTGTACGAATTAGAAAGCCATCGGTTCTTATATATTCTATCCTGCAGGGCTTAGTCCGACCGAGGGGGAGGCGGAGACCGTTGAACCCAAGGAAACAGAGGAGGCGACACCTGCCGAACCCGAGCTGACGGTCGGCAACGTCGCTGGGGCTGCGGAGCCTGAGATGGAGGCTGAGGGATCTGCAGCCGAGAAGGTTATTGATGCCGAGCCTGAAGTGGCGGCAGATGAAATGATCATTACAACTGAGCCCAGGGTGGTGGCGGACGAGGCGCTTGAGGTCGGCGACCTCGTGGTGACGGCGGATGAGCCGATGGAGACCGCGGAGCTCGAAGAAGTAGCGGGTGAGATGGGTATGACTCTTGGGGAAGAGTTAGCCACTCTCTCCCAAGAGTCCGGCAACGCTCTAATCATTGCCCTCCCCGCCTACGATCTTCCGCCGTCTTCTGGCCGTGTGAGCACGATGACGGTCCCCATCAAGTCGGGTGATGAGGCCACGGGCGGTGGCCTCATGTCGATGGAGGAGGGAGTCGCCTCCGTTTCAGCCGGCAGCTCATCAGGTAAATCCCAAGTTGCTGTCTTTCTTTACCTTACAGTCTTTTCTGACAAATTCACCTTTTTCGTAACGCAGGTGCAGCCAGCGCCGATGCCCCACTGCTCGAGGGAGCGCCTTCAACGACTGCCTTGGCGGTGGTCACCTCTCAACCCTCTCTCATACCATCGAAGATGTTGGAAGGTATGGGTTTGCAATTTATTAATCTTATCTTTTAGACGTATAATTTGTGTACTAAAGTCGTTCTGTTATGTCTTTTCAGGAGTGCTCTTTGATCATCTATATCAAGTGTTGCTCCCACACTTCTCCTTCCCATTTGAACTCGCTTCTTCCTCCGGTGGCGCTGGTAAGTATGGTTTCCATTGATATCTTTCTTTTTCATTGATGGAATTACTTCTAACTTTTTCCTCGTTCCGACTGCAGTGCTACAAATCGAAGGAGGGGATGAAAGATCGGCTGCGCCACTGACCCTTCTGGCCTTGCCACCCGCCTCAACTGGTACAGCGACTATCACATTGATAACTCCCCCCTTTTTTTATTTCCTAAACTGTTGTCTGATCATATCTTATTTCTTTTCAGCTGTTGTTCCGGTCTCGGCGCCCTTTGAGTCTCGCATCTCAATGCCGACAGGTCCTTACCTGAGACGTCCATCTTCGAAAGGCGCCGCGAACAGCTTGCGTATGTTGAGCGACTGCGTTGAGGAGCTCAACGTCGAGACCCCTACGCCTGCCGCAGATTTCGCTACGGTGGTTAACCCGATGCTGGTGATACTCGTGAATTTCCATGACGAGGGCATCATCGCATCTTGGGTTAACCATTGTATGGAGATCGAGGCTCGCCTGCATCAGCTGGAGTCAATGCGTCTCGCCCCCGAGACTTTAGCCGCGAGCAATGAAAGAGCAGCATGGATCGAGGGAAGCGCTTCTTACGTCCACCATTTGGAATAAGAAGCAGCTTTAAGGCTAAGAGAATGCCAAGAGACCTCGAGCGAGATGGCCCGTCTGGATGCTGAGGTTGAATCGAATGCTGCACAAGTGAAGGCTATCTTTGAGGGTCTCTTGGAGCGCATCTCCCATGGGCTAAACTTGAAGCGAAAGCTTGATGTAGCCGAGCGTGATACCCCAGGCCAGGAAGCTGCTTTCAGGCCGTCAGGGAGCAGCTTGCATCTGTCTTGCAGCAACGGGCCCAAGTGGAGGCGGAGCTGGCGGTGGTGGCCGATCAGGAGAAAGTGGGGAAGGAATTGCGCGAACAATTGCTAGAGCTATGCAAGACGCTTCCTTCCCAGTAATTCTCCTTGTATCTAGATACTTGTAAAAATTTTCTTTTTACATAATATGTATCCATTCTTCAATATTTTGTACGCTTCATCTTGTACTTGATTACATTCAATAAAGATACACATTTTTCATTGCAATGTCTTGTACTATTTCTTTGCTTTTTCCTTTCTTATTATCAGCATGCTGTCATAATTAGCAGATAATAGAGTAAGCATCTTGATTTCTTCACGAGATAACGATGGCTTAGGCCGCAGGTTCAGATCTGCCGCCTAAGATTTTTCAACTCTATGAGCCGTGAGGGTCTCATAGGGACTTTTCTCCCTACGGATCGAGAGGATCTCGTAGGTGGGTTTTCTCCTTAGGAATCGTGAGGATTTCTAAGTGTGTTTTCTCTTATAAGTCGTAAGGATCCTATAAGAGAATTTTTCCTTCTTACGAGTCGAGAGGACCCGTAAGCGGTTGTTTCCCTCCTTGTCGAAACTCGACTTTGGAGAGTGAGACCCGTGAATAGTATGCAAGAGACCGTTTTAGACCGACTTGTAGGGTCTCATTGTTCAGGAAGCAAGTTTTTTAATCTCTGCTGCCTGAAGCTTCATCTTGCAAGTTGAGACGAATCGGAAATTTCCCGCGGAGACACTGGTTTCTCTGCGAGCCGACGCGAATCAGGAGGCTCTCGTCAAGGACGCTGGTTTCCCTGAGTTGAGGTATTTGCCAGAGATTATTTGTTTCCCTAGTGTTGAAACGAATCGAGAATTTCCCATGGAGACATTGGTTTCTCTGCGAGTCGATGCGAGTCAGGAGGCTCTCATCAAGGATATTTGTTTCCCTGAGTTGAGGTATTTGCCAAGGATTATTTATTTCCTTGGTGTTGAAACGAATCGAGAATTTCCCACGGAGACACTGGTTGCTCTACGAGTCGATGCGAATCAGGAGGCTCTCGTCAAGAATGTTTGTTTCCCTGAGTTGAGGTATTTGCCAAGGATTATTAGTTTCCCTGGTGTTGAAACGAATCGAGAATTTCCCACGGAGACATTGGTTTCTCTGCGAGTCGATGCGAGTCAGGAGGCTCTCGTCAAGGATGTTTGTTTCCCTGAGTTGAGGTATTTGCCAAGGATTATTTGTTTCCTTGGTGTTGAAACGAATCGAGAATTTCCCACGGAGATATTGGTTTCTCTGCGAGTCGATGCGAGTCAGGAGGCTCTCGTCAAGGATGTTTGTTTCCCTGAGTTGAGGTATTTGCCAAGGATTATTTGTTTCCCTGGTGTTGAAACGAATCGAGAATTTCCCACGGAGACATTGGTTTCTCTGCGAGTCGATGCGAGTCAGGAGGCTCTCGTCAAGGATGTTTGTTTCCCTGAGTTGAGGTATTTGCTAAGGATTATTTGTTTCCCTGGTGTTGAAACGAATCGAGAATTTCCCACGGAGACACTGGTTGCTCTGCAAGTCGATGCGAGTCAGGAGGCTCTCGTCAAGGATGTTTGTTTCCCTGAGTTGAGGTATTTGCCAAGGATTATTTGTTTCCCTGGTGTTGAAACGAATCGAGAATTTCCCACGGAGACACTGGTTGCTCTGCGAGTCGATGCGAGTCAGGAGGCTCTCGTCAAGGATGTTTGTTTCCCTGAGTTAAGGTATTTGCCAAGGATTATTTGTTTCCTTGGTGTTGAAACAAATCGAGAATTTCCCGCGGAGACACTGGTTTCTCTGCGTGTCGACGCGAATCAGGTGGCTCTCGTCAAGGACGCTAGTTTCCCTGAGTTGAGATATTTTGCCGAAGACACTGGCTTCTTCGGGGTTGGGATGAACCGTGGAGATTTGGCTTCGTTTTCTGGCGGAGCCTGTTGGGAAAGTATGGTTCCCTCTTTGTTTGTGCCCTTAGATTGTATACAGGGATCGATGCGATCTTAACTGTAGGGCAAAAGTTTTATCATTTCTTTTTTTTTGTTCTATTTCCGCGATGCTCTATCATTTCAGCTTTTATATCGCGAAGGTCGCGATTGCCCAATCATTTCGGCTATTTTTCGCGGTGCCCAATCATTTCGGTTGTTTATTTTATTTTTACTCGCTGCTTTTTATTGCGAGTTGCCCAATCATTTCGGCTATTTATTTTATTTTTACTCGCTGCTTTTTATTGCGAGTTGCCCAATCATTTCGGCTATTTTGTATGCATATGTTTTTAACTTGCTGCTTTTTATTGCAAGTTGCCCTATCATTTCGGCTATTTCATATGCATGTGCGGCGTACTGGCTTTTCGCCGTAAACCTGAAATTAGACACCGATTTCGGCATCAACACCGCTACAACTGGGATATTGCCAGGAGCGAATCATCATCTTCCTCTGTCGATGTCGAACAAGGGTGGTTTAGCGAACAGGGTTAAGGTCCTGTCGACTAAGGCTTTTGACTTCATGAGCCGTAAGGGTCTCACAAAGGTATTTCTCCCTACAAGTCGTGAGGATCTTGTAGGTGTATTTTCTTCTTAGGAATCGTGAGGATTCCTAAGTGTTTGTTCCTCTGTAAGTCGTAAGGATCCTACAAGAGGATTTTCTCCTTGTAAGTCGAGAGGACTTATAAGGGTTGTTTGTCATGCGAACATATCCCCAGTCTCGGATGGGACTTGATTAGGGAAATATTTATTCGCGCCCGTGGATTGTATACAAGAGCCGGTATTGGACCACTTGTAGAGCAATATCTGAAGTTGTGGGGGTTGCTTATGTAGGGTTCCTAGGCACACTAATTAAGTCTCACAAGTGATCAAACATGCACAAATCAAAAATTCCTTGTGCCTACAAACCCTAATACGGATCGTTAACTAGATATATAGGCGAAGCAAGCATGTAATCGAATTAAATGCTAAGGGAAAGTGACTACAACCTTTGTAGATCCGGTCCACCACTTCCTAAGCTCCGCGATGATCTCCCTCCGCTGTCCAAATCGAACCCTTGACTCTAGCATTGGCATCATCGAAGAATGGGCGGGCTTGATCGTCGGTTCGATGCCGAAGATGATCTACATCGAGGCATCACAAGAACAAGCTCCAACTTCACCAAGCCTTGAAAACTTGTGAAGGAAACACCCTATACAACTTGGCAAGACGTATAGGATGAAGAAATAGGAAGTGGGTAGACTTTAGATTTGGATTTCTCACTCATTTTGGCTAGTTGCCATTGATGGTGCAAGCTTTCTTCAAGTTGAAGATGAAGAAGAAGATGATAAAGAATTATGATAAGTGTTATGTAAATGATAAATAAATCAATACTTATCATTTACTAACCCTTGGTTAGTTGTAGAGAATGGACCATGGTTAACTTGAATGGTTAGGGTTAAGGATGAGACAAGAATGGTGACTTAGTCAAAATTTCAAGAAACTTCAACTACAAACAAATCAAGCCACCATTCTAGTTTCTTTATCATTTTCTTTTTCCAAAATAAACAAAAAGAATAAATAAAAAGAAAACCCTAATCATAAACTTAACCATGGTCTAATTCTTTACACTAACCCTAGCTTGCATGTATCATCAAACATGATACAATCATGTGCACAAAATATATCACATATGCAATGTGCACAAACCAAGTGAGTAAATCCATTTAAAGTGAACCAATACTAGTTAATGCAAAGTAATATATCAAATATATAATTCTACATTAAATCATTAAATCAACACTTGATTTAACGATCCGGTCATGTCGCATATAACCGGCTAGTATCCAATGTATCGACTTATCGAGTCAATCCTTGATTCGATAACTAGGTTATATCGCATATAACCATTCGATACATTCATCGCGAGAATAGAATACGGTATCACATACACGCATTATTCTCGGTCCCGCACATATCTCATATGCGCTCCTATTTCGTTTTGCTTGAGCCAGGAAACCTCTGTGTAGGACTCTAAAGACTCGTCAATACGCCGGCAGCAGGTGATGATCATATCAAACACCCACAAGCCGCAAGCGGTCTGCTAAACGTAACGGCCACCCGGGTATTGAGCGATCAGAAGATCGACGAGCAAGCCCGCTCACACTCCTGTGAATCCAACCAGTAACACTTACCGTATAGTCCGGTCTGTTCGTCTGATATGTCGCATATCTCGCCTAGGGGTGGTAAACGTCAGACCCCAGTAGCTCGATAATTCATGCCGACGTGAAGTCCATGACATGTGTGAAACTACTGATAACACTTACCAGTAGGTCACTGCAACCCTGGCCAGGGATTTCCTGTCATGGCCAGTCGAGCATAGCGCAACATCAACCCCCAATACCGGGAGAGACGAATCCCCTCCTATCGCTCATTGCCTCCATGTGAATCGGGACTGTACCCAAAAACCACCTGTTTGCACAACTCAGTAGAGCCGTGGTAGGGTGGAAATCAAGGCACAGTGGGAGACACACAAGACTCTATGACGATCTCGGGTCAACAGACTAAGCTGTACCAGTGTCACCAGAGAACTGCCATCTGACGTGAGGTATAATAGCATTTGGGAGTTCTCGGCGAGTCCGTTCAGTGTACCCAGTCTCCACTGAGCACCCGCATACCATCTTCGATGTCAAACACCAATGGATATGGGATCATCCATCGCCCATCGCATGGGTCGAGAAGATATGCGCTAGTCTACTCTGGAATATCGATGCCCCGTCTCGATATTCCCACGACTAGGAACAATGAAGGATGTACTCATTGACTACCCAGGCCCCATTAGTATGATTTGCATCATAGTCCTGGAAGTCGAGTACACATCCTAAGGGCTTTATCAACATGTAATCAGAGAGACAGAAAGTATACATGTTAAGATAAAGAGCAACCAGATAGCGTACTATCATGTCGAGCAAGAAAGTCCTACCTATATATGTCCCAGCATCCACTACAATATACATCCAATTTACAGTAATGGCCTCTAGGGCATACATACAACTAACAATCTCCCACTTGCACTAGGGCCATCTGTAGCAGTGGTCGCAGTATCTAATACTCAACCATCCCATATGAGTCTCTCTCTGGGAAAAGGCCTTCGTGAGTGAATCCGCCGTGTTGTCCTCTGAGTCTTCTCTCCTAACCTCGATCACCCTGGAGATCAACTATCTCCATGATCAGGTGATGCTGCCTCAGAATTTGTCTGGGTCACTGATGGGACCAGGGTTCCAGGGCCGAAGCCACACTTCCATTGTCATACAATGGCAGGAACCTAGTTCATCTTATGAACCAATATACACCCAAACTGCCTCTTTGGCAGTATCTTTAATAGCGATGTTACCAGCCTTTATCGTCTAGTTTGCCACGGTATCGAGCTTGGAACTCTTCCAACATACCGTCCCTTTACTGAGGGTAAAGACAGTGCCTGTGACTGACATTCAGTCGTCTTTATCACCCTGGAACACTTCCAGTGATTCTTCCCAGGATCGATTGATACAATCTCACTATACCTAGTGAGAACCCCAATATCCCTTTAGATCTATCTCATAGGTCCAAATCTCAGGATTTAGGAGGTATCATCTTTATCCTATTTGGAGAATCCTTGTGATAATAGGAGATTGACCGATCGTAGTATAGGAAACTCTTTTCCTATCAAGAGTATGTTGTCTACGTACAATACGAGGATGACCACTTCACTCTCTACTACCGTTTTGTATATACAAGGTTCGTCTACCTTTTGATGAAGTCAAACACTTTGACTATCACATCAAAACAGACGTTCCAACTCCGCGATGCCTGCTTCATTATGTAAAGCAACTTGCACACGTTTCCGCTGCTCCCACTGTTTACGAAGACCTCTGGCTGTGTTCTTATAAACGTTCTCTTCTAAATCAGTATTTAGAAAAGCAGTCAGGGCACCCAACCACCAGATATCGTAGTCATGGTATGTAGCAACGTTAAGTAGGATCCGGATGGACTTAAGCATAGTCACTTGGAAAAAAAGGTTTCATCATTATCCATGCCTGGTTGATGACTAAAACCTTTAATAAGCCTAGCTTTGAAAGTCTCAACTTTTCCATCTACACCAAGTAATCTTCTCACGATATACTTGCTCCTGATGGGGATTTAACCCTTCAGATATAGCAGCTAAAGTCCATACTTTGCTGGTGTATATGAATTCCATCTCAGATCGCTAAGCATCTAGCCATTCTTATAGAGTCCCTACTCTCGATGGCCTGCTCGAAACTGGTTGGGTCATCATCTCATTATGCAATCCTCGCTCCCACTGTCATCGAGAGACCGAGGTATCTCTCAGGCGGATGAGGAACTCTACTAGATCGGCGGAGAGGCTGAGGTTCGTCGGGAACTATAGAATCTTATGGTTCTTTCAAATCATCAACTGCAGTTTTGTATAGCTGGAACCTTTCCAGTTCTACAGAACTGATCCTGCCTCGATCTTGTCCGAATTTTGCTTTAAACATAGGCCGGACAACCCCAAATCTTAACTCGCTTAAGAGATGGGTTCTTCCCATACCATATCTCATATGGAGTGGTAGGCACTGATTTGATTCAAACCTAATTCAATAGGTATGCAGCTTCTCAAGTGCATAACCCCAAAAGGAAATAGGTAACTCAGTAGTACTCATCATAGAGCACACCTTATCATATAGGGTGTGATTGCTCCGCCCCGATACACCAATGTGCTGTGGTTATTCGGAGGAGTAATGCTGAGAGAGAATCTCATTCTCCTTTAGAATAATCCAGGAATTCCATGCACAAGTATTCTCCTTCTTGATCTTATCATAGGACATAATACTTATACCCGTATTTTGGTTCTCTACTTCTAACTTATATTCTGTGAATACCTCAAAAGCTTCAGACTTATGTATCAACAGGAACATATGACTGAATCTTGAGAGATTATCAGAGAATACAATGAAGTATAAAGAACCAGTCCTGGCATGTGTAGACAGGAGACTTTACATACATCATCATGTATCAGTCCCAAGAGTTCATTAACTCTTTCTCTGCTTCCAGTAAGCAGAGCTGGTGTCATTATATCTTTGTGACATGACTGGCAAGTTTCACAAGATGTAAATTCAAACTGATTTAAATATGCATCTAAATATAACTTCAGCTAGTCGGGTCGCACTGATATGACCTAGTCTACAATACCTCAAGAAGAATTTGTTCATTTCTGAACTCTTTCTCTTGTAGGTGTTCAGTATACAAGGAACTGTAGTTTGATTTAGAACGTCAATGCTTTTAGATAACGTGCCTGAACCGATCAACTTTTGATATAGAAAATGTTCAAAACATTATCCAACAATACAAAATCATATCATTTCTTTACTAATAAAGAGATTGATATGATTTTGTATATCAGGTTCGGTATCTAATAGTATTTGTTCGGAATCAATGTATTGGTAATACAGGGTGACAGTGACCAACAGACTTGGCTGCAACACTTGCCCCGTTTTCTGCCTCATGAAACTTATCACCCGTTCTTAGTTTTTCTACCTTTTTGTAGCCCTATGTAACAGATTACATATCTGGGATCCTGATCCGGTATCATATACCCAGGATGCAGAGGATACTGAGAAACAGTTCTTTGTAATGAACACACCCGAAGGAGATGCATCATATGCACTTTCTTCGTTTGGGCGGCATAGGAATTCTGGTATTCCCCAATTTCCTGCTCGGTCTTATAACAATTATAAGTCGGAGCGGGACCAACGTTCCCCAGCTCAGTATAACAAGCGGGTTCGGTCAAAATTCCGTATTATTATCTTAATTAAGGCGTGATATGGTCGCTACCAGGAGAGAGAGAGAAGAAAACACTCTGCGTGCGCTCTTGCAAGATCAGATTGGTTATATGTTTTATCTAATCAGGATGGCTCCCACTGTTTTTATCAAATCTTCCTTCAAACCTTAAAAGGAAAGACTAGCCGGGATTAATTACACTCTACAAGTTCGCCAATCTTTCAGCCAGGCCAGTGTCGGTACTTTGAGGGAGGTTCCCCGTGCTTTCGCACGAACCTAATTACTGTAAACCTCGTTTTCCCAGAGGCGTAACCCCGTTGACACCTTTCTAGACACCTACTTGATCGGCTAATTGCAAAGTGCAAAACTCTCCCAGGAGTAACAATTACTCGCAGTGGGTATCGGGATCTAACTATCATATAGAAGGTATGCAATCTCATTGCAAATTTCAACACTTGAAACTCTCGATAAAGGTTTTTACCCCTAGCACCTATGACCTTAACTATGATCAACAAATCATAAGTACTAGTTAAGTTCTACCCGTCATTTCGTGATTAATTAGACCCACCCACATGACCCTTAACTAAGGTCAACAAAGTCACGCGACTGTCCTAACTAATCGCATCATATGCGATGTAGGAAGACATCACTTAGCTACCGCACACTGTGCCTTAACTAAAGTCAACAAACACAGCACGAATACTAAGTACTCTACTTCCTAAAATGACGGAGGGTTGCGACTGGTTTTTATGAAAACCTTTAACGCTTTGAACTTGATCTCGTTGCAGAATCAAATGGTTTTTAAATGGAATGTTTTTGAGGCTTTTCTAGTTTTGCTAAAGGGGTCACTCTCGGTGAAGGGATCGTCGGCCCTTTCCTCGTCGAATGAGGTGCGGGATATATCATATATATCACTGTGCAAAGCAGAAACTATAGAAGCTATCAAAAGACAAACCGAGTGATGTAGCATCTGCCAGTTATTGCTAAAGGAGTCACTCCCGGTGAAGGGATCTCGGTCCTTTCCCTATCGAATAAGGTGCAGGATGTTCTACAAGGAACACCGCGATGCAAAGCAAGAACTGTAACTACCTGTTTTTATTTTGAAATTCGATTCCACAACATCAATTAGGTTTATTTTCTTTCATTAATCTCATTAATGAATATCCCATCATTTAATTCCACCTAATCATCACAGATAAATATAACGTACGCTTATGCATCCGCATTTGCCTCAATGTCCCGTCTGCACCGTTAGGTTAGGTAACTAACGGCAGAGCGGGGCAGGGCTAGCGCGGGTGTAAAATATAAGCAACGTCTATATAATATATCATATATACTATATACTACATCTATCTGAACAGAGCACAGAACATCGCATGATCACATCACAGATAACGCAGCAGAAAGAATCATATGAAATATTGGATATACTAGGACGTCCGTGTTTTCAATACGAGCCAGTATAAAACACAGATTCCACGGTCGTGATGAATAGCCAAGCCCACACCCCTAGACCCCTACGAGAGCGGCAAGCAACTTTACCAATTCTAGGGTTAGGAGACCCGGACTCGACTCCTCGAGTTGGTCTCCTACTGGACCCCAGAACCCGGTTACTTATGCTCCCATCCTTGGGTCTATCCTAATGCGGAAAAGTAAATAATATACATCAACGGTGACAACTTCCGCAACCTGGAAGTGCCCCAATAAAAGAATATTACATACAAGTTTTTACATGAATGAAAATGAAAAAACACTCATCTCACATAAAAAAACCCCGGCTATTCAAACACGACGATCCAATATAACATATCCAGCAACACATAACATCACATGTCATCAACGTAAGCAAACATGCGTATCCCAATTGTCGTTGACATATATCAACGAAACCGGCGATATCACATATTACACTTACGGTCACAGAAAAGAAAGTGTAAAACTACAACAGTTGGAATCCGCAACCACCTCAGACATCGCATGCCTGACCAAATGAATTACTTAGACATCGCATGCCTAACAATTATAAACCCCGCATTTTAGTCTCAAAATCGAAAACACTTTTCAATATTGAGTCGGGCAATTCAACAGGATTCCCGACATTCTGATCGAATGCTCGTCGCAAACTTTAGTAGACGGCCGCACCCCCGATACCGTCGACGAAGTGCACCAAGGCGGAACACCGCTACCGCGAGCACCCGAACGGATGCTTTCGGCGACGGGGTTCTCCTACAGTCACTTGGTCGGGGCTATAGAGTGAGGCTCTCTATTAAGTTTACCCGGCGAGTATCCGCGTACGCTACGTGATTGCGACGGACTTTTGATCACATCAAAATTCCGTGGCAACCGATCAAGTGAGACTAAAGTTCTATGTTTATAACATTCATTCAGTTATCACATAACTACTTGTGAATTCCAATTATTGTATCACATTCCGTATAAATAGAAAATGCTAAACTTTTCGATCGAACAATCGAACACCCAAGTTTTCCCGATACAGCTCAACACATGAAATAAGTCTAACAGCATTCAGTTCGTGCCTCAATACCAACGGTCCAGCCGTAGAAGGGTCAAGCCAACGCCTCACATGTGGCACGCCGTACTGCCCCAAACCCGAAGGTTCAAAGGGCAGTTCAAGACGGTCACATAATCGAGTTAAGGTTTGTTGTCTTCTAGAGGGTCCATCGCGTTACTTGCACTACTTAGAACGTCGTTAAACTACGGAAAAATCCAACAATTGGAAATTTCCCGGCAGGGGAAAAAGTGGGTATTTATATCCGGTCGAACTTTTTAACATATTCTAAAATTTATCCGGAAAAACACACCGACAAAATTAGACAATCCGATCGATACACTGAGTTCCCAATACAACCCAGAAAATAAAACTCTGGAATAAATATTAAAATATCCTCAGGAAAACCAGCACTAAAAACTAGGAGTTCTGTGAAAAAGAAAAATGCTGATGTGACTAGTTGGCCGCGGAACCGCCGCACAATCCATGCTCGTGCCGCGGTTCCGCCGCTCTTTAGAGGAATCGTGCTCTCGAATATCACAGTAATTCTTAGGAATACCTGCTGATTTTTCTGCATATTTTTAATTCACAAAAATCCACGATTTCAGAAAAAGTACAGAGAGCTATATTAGGGTTTGGGTTTTGATTCGATCGGAGTTCTAATTCCGTCTGGACTTCGCCTAAGGCTCTAGCTAGGCTCTGATACCACTGTAGGGTTCCTAGGTACACTAATTAAGTCTCACAAGTGATCAAACATGCACAAATCAAAAATTCCTTGTGCCTACAAACCCTAATACGGATCGTTAACTAGATATATAGGCGAAGCAAGCATGTAATCGAATTAAATGCTAAGGGAAAGTGACTACAACCTTTGTAGATCCGGTCCACCACTTCCTAAGCTCCGCGATGATCTCCCTCCGCTGTCCAAATTGAACCCTTGACTCTAGCATTGGCATCATCGAAGAATGGGCGGGCTTGATCGTCGGTTCAATGCCGAAGATGATCTACGTCGAGGCATCACAAGAACAAGCTTCAACTTCACCAAGCCTTGAAAACTTGTGAAGGAAACACCCTATACAACTTGGCAAGAGGTAGAGGATGAAGAAATAGGAAGTGGGTAGACTTTAGATTTGGATTTCTCACTCATTTTGGCTATTTGCCATTGATGGTGCAAGCTTTCTTCAAGTTGAAGATGAAGAAGAAGATGATAAAGAATTATGATAAGTGTTATGTAAATGATAAATAAATCAATACTTATCATTTACTAACCCTTGGTTAGTTGTAGAGAATGGACCATGGTTAACTTGAATGGTTAGGGTTAAGGATGAGACAAGAATGGTGACTTAGTCAAAGTTTCAAGAAACTTCAACTACAAACAAATCAAGCCACCATTCTAGTTTCTTTATCATTTTATTTTTCCAAAATAAACAAAAAGAATAAATAAAAAGAAAACCCTAATCATAAACTTAACCATGGTCTAATTCTTTACACTAACCCTAGCTTGCATGTATCATCAAACATGATACAATCATGTGCACAAAATATATCACATATGCAATGTGCACAAACC
Source organism: Agapanthus africanus (assembly GCA_030015575.1). Lineage (NCBI taxonomy): Eukaryota > Viridiplantae > Streptophyta > Magnoliopsida > Asparagales > Amaryllidaceae > Agapanthus > Agapanthus africanus. The sequence continues at coordinate 674,241,225 of CM057337.1, forward strand.
AAGTGAGTAAATCCATTTAAAGTGAACCAATACTAGTTAATGCAAAGTAATATATCAAATATATAATTCTACATTAAATCATTAAATCAACACTTGATTTAACGATCCGGTCATGTCGCATATAACCGGCTAGTATCCAATGTATCGACTTATCGAGTCAATCCTTGATTCGATAACTAGGTTATATCGCATATAACCATTCGATACATTCATCGCGAGAATAGAATACGGTATCACATACACGCATTATTCTCGGTCCCGCACATATCTCATATGCGCTCCTATTTCGTTTTGCTTGAGCCAGGAAACCTCTGTGTAGGACTCTAAAGACTCGTCAATACGCCGGCAGCAGGTGATGATCATATCAAACACCCACAAGCCGCAAGCGGTCTGCTAAACGTAACGGCCACCCGGGTATTGAGCGATCAGAAGATCGACGAGCAAGCCCGCTCACACTCCTGTGAATCCAACCAGTAACACTTACCGTATAGTCCGGTCTGTTCGTCTGATATGTCGCATATCTCGCCTAGGGGTGGTAAACGTCAGACCCCAGTAGCTCGATAATTCATGCCGACGTGAAGTCCATGACATGTGTGAAACTACTGATAACACTTACCAGTAGGTCACTGCAACCCTGGCCAGGGATTTTCTGTCATGGCCAGTCGAGCATAGCGCAACATCAACTTCCAATACCGGGAGAGACGAATCCCCTCCTATCGCTCATTGCCTCCATGTGAATCGGGACTGTACCCAAAAACCACCTGATTGCACAACTCAGTAGAGCCGTGGTAAGGTGGAAATCAAGGCACAGTGGGAGACACACAAGACTCTATGACGATCTCGGGTCAACAGACTAAGCTGTACCAGTGTCACCAGAGAACTGCCATCTGACGTGAGGTATAATACCATTTGGGAGTTCTCGGCGAGTCCGTTCAGTGTACCCAGTCTCCACTGAGCACCCGCATACCATCTTCGATGTCAAACACCAATGGATATGGGATCATCCATCGCCCATCGCATGGGTCGAGAAGATATGCGCTAGTCTACTCTGGAATATCGATGCCCCGTCTCGATATTCCCACGACTAGGAACAATGAAGGATGTACTCATTGACTACCCAGGCCCCACTAGTATGATCTGCATCATAGTCCTGGAAGTCGAGTACACATCCTAAGGGCTTTATCAACATGTAATCAGAGAGACAGAAAGTATACATGTTAAGATAAAGAGCAACCAGATAGCGTACTATCATGTCGAGCAAGAAAGTCCTACCTATATATGTCCCAGCATCCACTACAATATACATCCAATATACAGTAATGGCCTCTAGGGCATACATACAACTAACAGCTTAAGCACAGGTTTAGGCCTCTGTAACTTAAGACTTTCAAATCTTATGAGCCGTGAGGGTCTCATAAGAGAGTTCTCCTTACGAGTCGTGAGGATCTCGCAAGTGTATTTTCTCCTTAGGAATCGTGGGGATCCCTAAGTGTGTTGCTCCCTTGTGAGTCGTAAGGATCTCACGCTGGTGGTTTCTCCTTACAAGGTCGAGAGGACCCTATAAGTGTCTTTTAACGAGGTTGCGCCCTTTCGGGTTTTCAAAAACACTTGCCGGTAGTCCTGCTGTTTTTACTCACGGAGCCCTTTCGGGTTTTCATCCGTGCCCATTTTGCTTATGGACATACCGTTTTTTTTAATTCTTTTTATTTTCTTCTCTCTTTTTTTACGAGTCCGCGCCCTTTCGGTTTTTCACGAACACTCGCCGGTAGCCCTGCTGTTTTTACTCACGGAGCCCTTTTGGGTTTTCATCCGTGCCCTTTTTTGCTTATGGACATACCGTTTTTATTTATTATATTTTTTCTTCTTTTTTTTTATCTCGTCAGCTTACGGATGCTGCGGTATTAGTTTAAGGACGTTTCGGTCCGCTATTAGTTTAAGGACGTTTCGGTCCGTCATGGAGAAGGCTGGCTACTGCTTATAAAGCTTGAGCTTAGGAAGATAGCGAACGGACATAGTCGTCGTCATCTATCATTGACCTAGGCTGTGGCTCACTAAGCGTAGTATTTCTTTAGGAAGCGACCGTTTATTGGCCTGAAAGGCCTTTCACCGTACATATCCATGAGTAGATAGGCTCCACCCTGGTAGACTTTGTCTATGATGTACGGGCCTTCATAGTTTAGCTCGAATTTTCCCCGCCTGGCACGATTAGGAATCATAGGCCTTTTGACCACTAGCACGAGTTCGCCTTGGCGGAATGTCCTCGGCCGGGTCAATCTTTCATATGAGCCTATCATCTTTGCTTTATAGGCTTCCAGATTTTGTTGCGCTATAAGCCGGGTTTCGTCAAGGGAATCAAGCTCCTCAAGCCGAAGGTGAGCATTTTCTTCATCCGTCAGCTCATAATGGACTGCCACTCGTAGAGAGGGTAACTCTATCTCGAGGGGGAGCACTGCTTCTGTACCGAATACCAACGCATATGGCGTTGCGTTTGTGGCCGTCTTGAACGTAGTTTGATATGCCCAAAGAGCCTCTTGCAGCCTCTCATGCCAGTCCTTCTTATTTCGGGACACCGTTTTCTTCATGATCTTTGTTAAGGTCGTGTTGAAGGCCTCAGCTAGACCATTAGCTCGCGGATTATAGACCGAGGAATATCTCCAGTCTATATTGTGTTGTTGCGCGAAATGACTGATCTTGTGGCTTCTGTAAGCTGGCCCGTTATCGGAGATGATCCGTCGCGGAGTTCTAAACCGATATATGACGTGCGTCTTGAAGAAGTGGAGGATATTTTCCGTTTTTAGTTCCCTCAACGGTACTGCTTCTTCCCAGTTGGAGAAGTAATCAGTCGTCGCCAGGATGAAACGATGTCCTCTGGACGATGCTGGTTCAATGGGGCCGACTATGTCAGTTCCCCACATTTCGAAGGGCCAGCTAGCCACTGTTGAATGGAGTGGATTTGGATGCCGGTAGATAAAGTCCCCATGGATTTGACATGAGTGGCACTGCTTCGCATATTCGAGGCAGTCCTGAATCATCGTGGGTCAGTAGTAGCCCATCCGTTTGATCTTCAACTTCATCTTTGGACCTGCTTGGTGAGAACCACAGATTCCATCATGAACTTCCTGAACGACTCTTTCCACTTCATCAGGACCTAGGCATCTCAGCCACAGAGAATCAAACGACCTCTTGTACAAAGTATCATTGACGAAGGCGAAAGACAGAGCTCATTTCATGAGCTGATGTCTTGAGGACGCATCTTCGGGCGTTCGACGATATTTGAAGTAGTCTATAAAGACTTCCCTCCAATTCTCAACCTTTTCCCGGTCTTTTATTTGTAGGGTCGTCTGTTCAGTCTCTCCCTTTTCTTCGGATGATTCCGGAGATATTTCCGCTGGGGCAAGCACCCGACGGCTTTGTGCCACGATTCTAACGTCATCGAGGTTCTCGTCAGCCAGTTCTTTAGCAAGCTTGGCCATCATCTGTAAAACCAAAGTATAGGAGGGAATTTGGGTCAACAGTTGTTGCACCTTTTCACCGTACTTCACCAGCTCCGGTTTGCACGTTTGGTAGTCGCCGTTTACTTGACTAACGACCAGTTGGGAGTCTCCATACATGAGGAGGTTTTCAATTCACATGTCGATGGCGATCTCGAGGCCTTCTATCAAAGCTTCGTATTCGGCTTCATTATTCGTCCTCGGCTCTGTTAAGGAGAAAGCGAAGCGCATTATCCTTCCTTATGGGGTCACGAAGATGAGGCATACCCCCGACTTGATTATAGGGGCGTTTTGTCTGCGCTTCTTCAGGGAAGATGCTCCATCGAAAAAAAGTTCCTATCGGGTATCACCACCATCGATCGCATCAAACGCATGTTTGTCTGGAAGATCGCAATTCAAAGGAGAATCGGCGGGTATCGGGTGCTCAGCGAGGAAGTCGGCAATGGCCTGGCCTTTGACTGCCTTGAGAGGTTGATATGTTATCGAGAATTCCATCAAGAGCAGGGCCCATTTAGCGAGTCGCCCCGTCAATATGGCCTTTGACATTAAATATTTAAGAGGGTCCACCTTCGAAATGAGACGGACTTCATGTTCCAATGCATAGTGCCTGAGCTTTGTTATCGTGAAGATCAACGCCAGGTAATGTTTTTCAATGGGAGAGTAGTTGCTCTCTGCCCCCAGCAGAACTCGACTCAGATAGTAGAGTGCTCTTTCTTTCCCTTGATCGTTCTCTTGTGCCCATAATGCGCCTAAGGAACCTTCGAGGGCTATGGTATAAAGAATGAGAGGCTTTCCCTTGACCAGAGCAGCCAATACTAGCGGGTTTTGCAGGTATTGCTTGATCTCGTCTAGCGTGCTTTGGTATTTTTGGTCCCAGACGAACGGGGTTCCCTTCTTCATCAGGTGGCTGTAAGGACGGCACTTGCCAGAGAGGTTGGTTATAAATCGCCGAATATATGCGAGCTTTCCTTGGAGAGACCGCAACTATTTGAGAGTTCTCGGCGGAGGCATTTCCATGATCGCCTTGATCTTTGACGGATCTATTTCGATACCTCGGTGTCGGACGATGAATCCTAGGAATTTGCCTGAGGAAACTCCGAATGCACACTTGAGAGGGTTCATCTTCAAGTTGTATTGTCGAAGGCGTCGAAATACAGTCTTTAGATGCTCGAGATGTTCCTCGTATGATTTGCTCTTAACCACGAGGTCGTCGATATAGAACTCGACGATTTCATGTATAAGGTCATCGAAGATCTTCTTCATGGCCCTTTGATAGGTGGCACCGACGTTCTTTAGACCGAAGGGCATCACCTTGTAACAAAATATTCCCAAAGGGGTCCAGAAAGCGGTATGCTTCTGTTCTTCGGGATGCATCTTTATCTGATTATACCCTGATGAGCCATCCATGAAGGAGAAAACCTCATGAGTGGACGTATTGTCTATCATCAGTTCGGTGACGGGCACCGAGAAATCATCCTTCGGGCAGGCTTTGTTGAGATCCCGAATGTCTACGCATATACGCACCGTCCCATTTTTCTTCATCACCGGGAGGATGTTAGCAATCCATTCAGGATATTGAACCTCCTGGATAAAACCAGAGTCGATTAACTTCTTGACCTCGGCGTTGATGCTCATCTCAAGCTCGAGCCGCATTCTCCTCGGCGCCTGTTTGATTGGCTTGACGCCTGGGGATATCGCCAATTTGTGCACAGCAACTTCTGGATCTATTCCTGGCATCTCGAAATAGTTCCATGCAAAGCAATCTTTGTGCTGTACAAGGACGTCTTTTAACGCAGCCACCCTTTCTTCAAATAGCAGCTCACTGACGAACGTCGGCCATGGGTCACTTGCCGTCTCCAACTCAATTTTCTTGAGGTTATCTGCAGTGGTATGTATTCCATCCTCTAGCTCTTTCGGAGCTGGCGGAAATTCTGAGATCACCTCATCATTGCTGTTTTCGAAGCACCAGGGAAGCCTGTCTATGTTTTCGGGCTCCTCTTTTAATATTGTTATCATGTAACAAGTGCGAATCCGCTTCCAACCCCAATGTGGAGTTGTTTCTGTTCTTGTGGCTTTGGGTTCGTGCTTCTGTGGCGGCGCTACCCTCCAATTGTCCGACAGAGCGAATTTGCCAAGCTGATACTGATCTTCAACCCAATTCTTGAAGGTGAAGCAATCTTCAAGAGGATGCCCTATTACTCGATGGTAAGAGCAATAGTTTTGGTCAGAGACTTCGCCTGCTTGTTCGGGGTTTCTGGACTCCGGCAGTGTAAGCATTTGATGTTTTAGAGCAAGATCAAGTATCTTCTTCGTCTTGTCCCAAGGAAACGAGTACGCTCGACCCATTTTCTTCATGAGGGATAGATTAATAACACTCGACTCCCGTTTGCGTGGCTTCTTAGTCCCGCTTTATTGCTGTTGAGCGCCTTTTTGGCCTTTCGACTTGTTTCTGCCTTTATGTCGAGCCTTTTTTATAACAGGTTGACAGGGGGCGGCACTTTCATCTTTGACGGCCTGTTGAAGGAGGCGTTGCGTTTTGGCTTTCTCGTAGATGGCCATTTCGCGGTTATGATCGTCTCGGACATTTTGACCAGCTTCCCTTATAAGCCTGTCCATTTGTTCTTCAAACGACGGACTGGGCACTTTTTCATCAGGAACTTTTACTGGTTCAGGATTAGTGTCCTCCCGTTGCGCATTTGCTTCTTCATTGAAGTCGTGCATGACGTAACAGTCGCGGAGCAGCTCTCGTTTCTTGGAGCGAATGTATCCGAGCCCAATTGTCTCAATCCTTCCACTAGGCAGCTTGTGCTGAGTTCCGGGGACGTTCCAGACCCTGTCATAGAATTTGGCCTTCCTAATGGTCTGTTTGAAGGCTATCCCTTGGCGCTTCAATAGCCTCTTCAAGCCTTCTGTATAATATCTGGGTAGACGGATGGGTTGAAGCCTGTCCAGCGTAGGATTCGCCCCGTGCCAGATTTCTTTCTCCACTTTGTTTTCTTCAGAGCGATAGAATAGAATTGCCTTCTCGCCTGGGAGGGATATAGAACGTCTGCAGCTCCTCTACACTGTCGGTACCGAGCGTATCCAGTTCTTTATAATGTTTAAGCGGCACCATGGCGACTTGCAGACTTTGCTCTTCATCAGCGGAAGCTCGTATTGAAGGTCGAGCAGAGAATACAGCATGGATTTCATCCTCCGAATCACTGCCAAAGATCAATGTAGGAGCAGATGGTCCCGGCTTGGTGTATTGGGGCGGACCCAAATAAACTATCTCCTCTTCCTCCTCGGTATCACTGCCGAAGACAGGGATGGTAGCGTTAGTTTTATTCTCCAGCTTGTGACACCTTTCCGTGTCTTCGAAATTCGGCAAGAAGTATTTGGCATCTTCATATTTGCGAACTTCATTCACGGAAAACGGATTCAATTCCCCCGTCACGGTATACTCGAGACCATCCCTAAAATATTTCATACACTGATGCTGTGTAGAAGGGATGATGTTATACTCGTGTAACCATGGTCGGCCGAGCAGAGCGTTGTAGCACGTCTTGGCATCTATGACGAGGAATTTAATGTCCGTGACGAGCAGCCCGAAGCGTAGCGTCAGTATCACAGATCCAAGAGTCTTTGATGATTGGGAGTCAAACCCGGAGATGGTGATCTTGTCTCGGGCAAGGTGCTGGACGCTCATGCAGATTTCCTTTAACACCCGCACATTGAGTAGATTAACAGACGACCCGTTATCGATCAGGATTTTGCCTATCTTTATATCATGGCAGTATCATGAGGCATAGAGGGGGTGATTGTGTTCGCACATCCCAAGGAGAAGGTCTTCATCGCCAAAAATGACATCTGCCGTGTGCACTTCCTCCAATTCATCCCTCATCTTTTCTTCGGCTAGGAAAGCTTGGAACTGCTCCAAGTCCTGTAGTGCCTTAATTAACGAATTTCTCGCCTCCTTTGATAGTAAAAGGGCGTCAAGAATGCTGAGTTGCGAGGGTAGCTTCCTCAGATGCGCTAAGACGTTGTAATCCACCTTATTTTTCTTCGGCGAGTCTTTGGAAGTTAGCTCTTCCATGACTTGGTCATCTAGGGCGATATCCTCAGAGACCTTTTCTTTCCCTTTATCTTTTTTGTTCGAGGGTCCGAGATTCTTTTCGGGTAGCGTACGATTACGCAGCCGAATATTTTCACAAATCTTCGGCTCTTCTTCTTTTCCCGAAGTGGACTCTTTAAAGAGGGGGCCAAACTCCAGCTCCTCATCAGAATCGCTCCCGAACGTGAGCACTTGTGATCCCCCGGCGTTGACCATGCGACAATTGCCGGTAGTTCTGTTAAGCCCTTCAGTCGTATCGTTCTGTTCTCGGGGAGTCTTGCGCTTTTCCTGCTTAAAATGCTGCCGGTGAGCAACGTATCCTTGCCACCATCTATCGAAAGCTTTGCACTCTTCAGTGGGGTGCGAAATCTTCCGATGATACAAGCAATAGAAGGGGTGCATTTCCGCTTCACCAGTAACGCTTCCCTCAGAGGATGGTAGTTTCATACCCATTGACACGGCTTTAGCAAACCTCTTCCTCATCTTGAATTTGATTTTATCTGCAGTGGGTGTGCTTCGCTCCAGCGGGAGTATCTCAATTTTTTTGTCAAGGCGTTGGCGTTTGGCCTTTTCGAATATGACCGCCTCGCGCTTCCGATCAGCTTTACTTTTGAAGAGAGCTTCATTAAGGAATGCGTCAATTACTTCATCCGACGGCCCCGAAATTTTTGGTTCAGGATCTGCCCCCAGCGTTTCAGTACAAGGGGTCTCCTCATCATCCATGAACGAGTGGGAAATCACATGATTGCTCGCCACATATTCCTTGGATTCATCAGATGAACTTTCTCCCTCATCTTCCTCTTGAAAGACGTAATTGAGGAATTCTTGGAATGTAATGGGAGTCCGTGCCTTCTGGTTGTATTCCTCCAGCGCGTCAATTTGTTTTTGCAAGTCCGTGCGCTTGTTGCCAGGCTTCACGGGCTTCTTTGACTTCTTTTTCTTCTTCTTTGAAGATTTCAGCGGCTGGTTATGAATGCTTGGGCCACCTCCATCGATCTTTTGAGTTGGACAAGGCTTCAACATCCCTTCAATGATCTGCGGCTCCAACGGGTTCTTCCACTTGATCGCTGGGCATGTTTGAAGATCATTTAGCATCCTCTTTGTCTTGGCTGATAATACAACCTCCCAATGAGCTTCTTCAACGACAGAGCATGTTGCCCCCGACGTATTCACTCCCTTAGAGGTGTGGGGCTGCAGTGGATTCACCTTCCATTTGTCGGACAATGCAAACTTGCCCTGTTGGTACTGATCTTCAAGCCAATTTTTGAAGACGTAGCAATCCTCGATCGGATGACCCAGTACACGATGATAAGGACAGTAGTTGGGCTCATTTACATCACTTGGTTGCGACGGACGTTTTGGATCCGGCAGATTTATGAGTCGGTTGCGCAACGCCAGCTCGAATAACCTTCTCGTTTTATCTCGGGGAAACGAGTAAGGACGCCACATCCTCTCCTCAAGGGCTACGTAAGGGCGCATATTATTTTGACGAACGACCGGCTTCGAGTTGTTCGGTTGTTGTTGAACATTAACGACAACGATCGCTTTCCCTTTCCCTTCTCATTTCGGGAGTCCGGCTTTGGAAGAGGAGGTTTATAGCCCATTTGATCCATTTGCGCCAGCTTGTCGATTAGTGCCTGGAAGGTGGTCGTCTTGAAGAACATCATAAATTGCGAGATGGTTTCTTGCGGATCGAGAGTTCCCACAAACATACCCACTGCAGGAGCTTCTTCTATGCGCTGCTCGCATTTTGACCATAAATTCCGCCACCGTATGGCATATTGGACCCATGTCTCGCCCGGCTTCATCCTGGCATTAATCAATGCCGTTATCGGGGTACGCTCGCTGGCACTCGCGAAACGTTGGGTAAACAGCAGTTCCATTTCAGCAAAGGTCTTGATAGAATCATTCGGGAGCTCGGAATACCACTCGAACGCCGTATCTGACAAGCTGCCAACGTACTGGCGAAGCAACAATTTATCATCACCGCCAGTGTTGCCGCAAAGCGCCCTGAACTGGGCAACATGCTGGTGGGGGATTGCCAGTCCCCTTATACACATGGAATTTTGGTATCGTATAACCTGGCGGGTACTTGATCTGGTCGTTCCATCCCGGATACGGTCGCCCCGTTTTTACGAACTGACCCGCTGCTTCAGTCGCTTGATGAACCCGGATCTGCTAAGCTATATATTCGTCCAGGTCGGCTTTGGAGATTGTCTCCTCCTTGGCTGTTGACAGAGCCGGAGGAGGATTCGACGTTTCTCCCCTATCATCTTCATGGATGATCGGGGGATCTTCAGCAGGTGGATCTTGTTGGATCATCATACTCACTATGTCTTGGAACAGGAGGGTCATTTTCTTTATGCTGGCTGCTTGTTCCGCAGCTTCTTTATCCTTCTTCTCCAATATGTGATGAAGGAATTCAGCGTCAGTTTCTTGTTCCTAACGTTCGTCCGAGGACGTTTCAGGGCTTTCTTTTGGCCCAGTGAGTGCGGCCATCGCGGTCATCATCTCCTGGAGCTTTTGCTGTTGCTCCTGAGCTTTGGTCACTGACCGTGTAAGCGGTCTATGACCTGTGGATGCACGACTGTCCTCTTTTCCTGACGCCATGTACACTGTATGAACTATTATACGCCCGGACTTAAGGCGTTTAGGTTCACCATCTTTGGCGTTTGCCGTGGGCGCGAGGGTTTTCTCTGGCCTTCTTCTTTTGTGGGCCGTCGAAGTTGAAGGGGCCGTTGCAGTGGGCACCCTAGCGACTGTTGTCCTCTGCTGTTTAATAGGACGGTCCTTTTCTTTTTGCACCTTCGCCTTTTTCTGTTGACGAGAGTGATCTGGGTCAATCACGGAGTCTTGAACCCTCCGCCAAACTTTATAGATTTTTGAGGACAGCCGTTGAAGGGGCTGTTCCTGCTTTGTTTCCGGAACTCTCTCCATAGCTGGAGGAGATCTTTTTAGTGTAGCGGTTGGAGAATTCTTACGTACCCTCCTCAGTAGTTCAAAGCTGTTCCCAGTTGGAACAGCGGCGTTGACTTCCACCACTGGAGCTGGTGGAGTTAGCCCTGAGGGGGAGTTGCCCCCTGCCTTCCTCACTCGTCGCCAATGGCGACGTCGAGCATGACGAGCCGTTGGGACTGGCTCGGAGATAGAGACAACTTCTTTTTGCCCCCTGTCTGAATGAGGCGCCACTAGTGTTAACCTCTTAAAGACTGAGGTTGTCCTTTGAGGGATGATATTCAACCTGTCGAAGACAGATCCTCGAGCAGGGGCCGAAGCAGGAATAGTCATCCTTGAAAAGACTGACTCTTTGACGGGAGAAGCCGCCTTAACGACTTCCGGAGCAGCGGCTGTTGCCCTCCTTGGGACAGCCAATTTAGAGTTCATGGGCTTCTTAGCGGGCCCCTCAGAGTTCTGATCCAGCCTGGCGAAGACAGAGGCTGTTGGTTTGGTAGTGGACGATCCGTTGACAGGGGCCATCGTTGCAGTGAGCTGGTCGAAGACCGACTTCTTGTTCGCTTCTGGTGCAGGTATTGGCATAGAGAAGCTTGCAGGTGGGATCATGGTCCCGAAAAACAGGCCGGTGGTGGCCTGGGTCACCTGTTCTACCAGCAGAGCGAGGAATGAGGCCGCTTGAGGCCCATATGCTACACCTCCAGGTGAGGTGGAGCGTCCGTTGCAGTAGCACTTCGAGCAGTTCGTGCAGTTAAAGGCCATTGATGCTTGAGTTTTGCACCAGGCAAAAGACCAAATCTTAGTAACTTGAAATCCAAAGGCAACCGTTAACAAACCGCGATTGGTTCGCGAAGACGACACACGAAGTGTGGAGTGGAATGAGGAAAAGGTCCCACCGGACGTGCCAGAATTTGTTCTCCTCCGAATGGCGGCGGAGACGACATGAGGACGTCTAGCCTGAGATTCGGGGCAGATGCTATATGGTTTTATCCGTCTATCTCTCCGAAGATGCCAAGTTGATTTATAGCACCGTGTATCGGAGGTTTAGACGGATGCGGCCGATGTAGCAGACTTCGTCAGATTCCCCCTTGCTAGAGGGGTTTTTGATTGTGGGGACGCTCTTCCCTGCAGGCGCAAGCCCCTGCAGTTAATTACGGTACCGCATCGCTGCAGCCACTTTCTCCTTCTCCAGAATTTTACTTCATGTCATGTGTGTTTGTTTTGTTTGTGGTTGCCCGTGGATTGTATACGGAGACTGAGTAATGCCGTCGCCCGTAGGACATGGATTAGTCCAAATCCGTATTTACTTAGATTTGGGTTTGGTGTTTTTAGTTTAAGGATACGTTAGCCGTATTGAGGCTAAGATCAACTTAAACATTCGTTAAGGATACGTTAGTCCTGTTTTGAGACTAAGATCAACTTAACGTGGTGATCCATTTAATATATGGCCGTCGGGACTCGTCACCTCTCTGACGTCATTGAAGGATTACAACGATAGGTGCCAGAGGAGTTAGGAGTTATACCCTTGAACCAAAGTTGATTTGGAGTTTTATAGTCCATTTGAATGTTTAAGTATACGTTAGCCGTGTTTGGGGCTAAGATCAACTTAAACGGGATCGTTTAGATCCGGCAAAAGAGCATTTGGAGGCTCTATTGTTCCAGTTTAGGGACGTGGTAGTCCATCGTCGGTTTAGGGACGTGGTGGTCCATTATTAGTTGAAGGACGTTTCGGTCCGATATTAGTTTAAGGACGTTTCGGTCCGATATTAGTTTAAGGACGTTTCGGTCCGATATTAGTTTAAGGACGTTTCGGTCCGATATTAGTTTAAGAACATTTCGGTCCACGAGTTTAAGGACCCCGCAGTCCATATTGATGTGTGGTCGTTGGGACCCGTCACCTCTCTGACGTCGTTGAGGGATTACAACGATAAGAGTCAGAGGAGTTCGGAGATGTACCCTCGAACCGAAGATAAATTGATTTAAGAAAGCAATTTTGCTCAGTCAATTTAATTTGAGGACTTACGGCTATGATTGGGCTAAGTCCAGTTGAAAAAAGTTCAACACCTTTATTTGTTTTTATTTTTGTTTGGGCTCTGCCCATAAAGGATGCAGAGCATCGATTTGTTTTGGGCTCTGCTCATTTTATAAATGATGCAGAGCATCAATTTTACCTGGGCTCTGCCCATTTATTGCTTTGCAATTTATTTTGGCCTGCTAGGTCTTTTTGATTTGGGCCTGGCCCATCAACAAAAGAAATGCATTGCATTTGTCAGGCGCTTTGCGCCAATCAAAGAGCGCAAGCGCTTGTAGTGATGACACGTGTCATGCAAGCGCAGTGCGCTGTGCCAGTACGCTGCGCCTGCGCTGTTGACACGTGGCGCGTTGTGGTGAGTTGCGCCAGTTTCAAAGAGCAAGGCTCTATTTCAAAAGCGCATAGCGCAAATGGTTCAAATGCTGACACGTGGCGCTCTCTGGTGGCTTGCGCCAACCCAAGAGCGCAACAGTGCAGATTTGCAAGTGCAAAGCACCATTAACTTGAGAATCTTTTAGATTCCAGAACCAATGGTTCATAAAAGAAGTGCAAAGCACTATTATTACTTATTTTTCTTTTTATTGAACATCATCGATCTTCTTCTCAGATCAATGATCTGTTTATAAGAGAATTTTCTCTTTTTTCTAAAGGTTTTTACCTTTTTTGTTCTTGAAATTTCTGCAGAGTTCTCTCTGTTTGAAGTTCTTGATTTCTCATAATGTTCATGCCTTTGAATTGAGATCTAGGGTCCTTTTTATAGTGCCAATAAATCAGTTAAATTTGTTAAAGAGATCTTTCTCTGAGTGATTTGGGGAATTTTCCCCACCGTTGGATCTTTGATCCAAGAGCTTCTGTTTTATAGAAGAAAATCTTCTTGTTTTAACAAGAACAGAAAGATTTCTTTAAAATCTTAATTCTGTATGGCGCAAATTCCCCAGCGCGTGACACGCGCAGCGCTGCGCACAGCGCAGCGCAACTGCGCTTACGCAACTGCGCTGACACGTGTCATGCAGCACAACTGCGCTGACACGTGTCGCACGGCGCACAGTGCAACTGCGCTGACACGTGTCGCGCAGCGCAGCGCTTGCGCAACTGAAGCGCTGCATCCTTTAATTTTGTTTTAAATAGAGATTTGCTCTGATTAGGCGAGCTGCTTTGGGCGCTGCGCTGACGTATCAGCGCCTGACACGTGGTGCGTTGCGCCCGGAATTTGAAGCGTTGCTTTAAAATTTGAATTTTGAATTTCAACAGAGCTTTGCTCTGATTGGGGGAAACAGCAGGCAGGTACGTCGGACGCCGCCATGAAGGGAAAGCAGGTGGTCGGCTATACTTAGCACGCAACCAGATGAGTAGATTTAACATCTACAGGGAAATCGCCCGTATGGCGTTAAGCGTCAGGGCGTAATAGGATATTTAGTCATGTGTGTTCATATAGATATACTAGTAGCATACTCTCCTGTTATATATAGAACTGGTTGTATAGAACACTGCACTGTCACTGACGGTTCATGTTGCACGAGCACGATTTATATGCTACACTCATACCGTTAGTGATTGACATGACACTCACATTATAAGATTTGCTAGAAATCATAAATCAAATTGATTCCACTTTATTAACGTGATCATGATTTGCCGCATATTAGTATATGTTATATTCATACTATGCACAATGTGTACGCACTTTTGTGCATACCTTCATTGATATATCACTACCTGTGCACATGTACCCTTTCTATTTCGTCTTAACAAACGCGCGCGCGCGCGCACACACACACACACACACATATATATATATGTATATATACCCTTGTTCCCCTATACATCATATGTTCATACTTGGGCACACATATATCATATAGCCATACTATACCATATACATCTCATATGTTCATACGTGGGCACACATATATCATATATCCATACTGTGCCATATACATCTCATATATTCATACCTGGGCACACATACATCACATATCCATACTTGTGCCATATACAACACTTATATTCATACTTGGACACCTATACATCACATATTCATACTTGTGCCACATATATCATCTATTCATACTTGGGCATGTATACATTACATATCCATACTTGGGCACATATACATCATATGTCCACATGAGTGCACATGTACATTCCTACATTGACTTTGTGTACTTATCCTTTCGCACATCTATACCTACACACATATTCATATGTTACACACATGGATGATATTGACTTGATTTAAAAACTAAAGGGCCGCATGTGATATTTTCAAAACTGGATCTTTTAAAAGAGCGGTTTTCCCTTTCTTTTACTCTTAGTGTCATACGACGCATTGCATGGATTTACGCATTGGATTTGATTTATGTGATTTCTGGATTTGGGAACCGAAGTACTATTTTAAGAAAATACGCACTGTTTAAAAACCCGGTTTCCCTTGATATGATATTTCAGTGCGTCCACCATGTGTTTTCTCGGTGCTAGAGCGATATATGTGAACCCGAATCGAGGAGCTGGACGAGGCCGAGTGCGGGTACATGGTAGACCCGGTATGGTATCCCGGGGCGAGAACGGATCGCTGTGCAGTAGATGGTGAGCCTGGCAGAGGGACTACTACCTACCCGTGATTGTTTGGACCTGGCGGTTATCCGGAGGATACTGACCAGAGTCGATAGATGGATACGGGACGACTCGTACTGCCGGGGCCGAGGGCCGATGCCGCAGACGGAGCCCGTGGGCTGACCCGTACTGACGGATGCTCGATACATGAGGATTTGCGTGTCGATACTGGACACGAGTATTTCTTGATATTTTGAGTGCCGATGTTGGGCACTCACGATTTTATGAGATTTACAGGATTTGAGGGCCGATGAGGATGACGGCGCCTGAGTTGTATTGGGATTTGGGTGCATTGATAGGCACCGATTATATTTTTCCACGATGACTTTCCGTGTAGATGTTATATTTCCCATGCTCAGCATTTAGTATTTGATATCTCATCCTGTATCTATTGTATCTGCTATAGTACGCATGCTTGCACGATCCTTGCATACCCTGCTCATGCTATATAGGGTTGTTAGATTTCATTATTCGACATGATTATTGTATACCTTGCACATCGTATGGAGAGACTATTAGATTGCACTTGTTGCATGATATTGAGCATCCAGTTCATCATATAGATGTTATCTGTTGGCATAGGTTAGAGTATCGCAGCACGTGCATACTCGCGGTTACCTTTATATGTTATCTACTACTCACAAGTTGGCAACTCACCCCCGTTGTGCCACAGTGCTTGCAGGTTGCCCTTTGGAGTAGTCGCGGCTGGCTGTTTACCGCATCTTTTGACACAGATACCATTGCTGAGGCATGCTAGCCCTTTTGCTATTTAGGTGGGTTTTGTACGGTATCTGTTTACTTTTCAGTTGCATCTTGATGTATCTAGTACTCTCCATCTACCTTCATGTATTGGCTTAGAGACAGTTGTGAGGACGATATATGTTATTTTGTACTCTGGTGTCGAGCTCATTGTGAGCCGACTTTATTTATGCAGTCTTATCCTATCATGATATTTGTTTTCATTTTTACTGCTCATTCTTCGCTACGGTGTCGTATATTATATTGTGGTGATTGTTCCGCCGTTGGGCGCGATTCTCCCATTTGAGATGCTCTATTCATTTCATATATTACTTTTACTACATCTTGCCTTTTACCCGATTTTCGGGGCAGATTTTTATAAAGGAAATGTTGCCAAAATTATTAAAAACAACACTTGAACTTAAAAAGGATTTCTACTAAATAAATTAAGGTTTTCTAAACATTTCACAAATGTTTCTATTAAAAATGTTTTAACACTCTATATTTTTATGGTTTTGATTTCTGGGTTTCGGCTTACTTAGTCACGTTACGCCTGTAGACGTTACGTGGTTAAGTGCCGGTCACGGGCTGAACTTTGGGTCGTGACATTAATCGAGAGAACGGAAGCGGTTTTTGGACAGAATTGACAATAACTTTAATGAGCATCTAAATATGAAATCTTTTTGGACAGGTTTGACAATAACTTTAATCAAGTTAACCTCATATATATATATATATATATATATATATATATATATATATATATATAGAGAGAGAGAGAGAGAGAGAGGAAAGAGACCATAAGAAGGAATTTTCTCCTATGGTATCGAAAAAATACACCCCTCGTCGTGTTTTCCGACGATCGGAATCCATCATCTTCATCGTTATCATCTAAGATGTGGGTACGCCAAATTTCATGTAATTCTACAACTTTTATATTGCTAAATCAACGGTGAAAAAGTTGTAGAATCACATGAAATTTGGCGTGCCCATTTCTTTAGATGATAAGGATGAAGATGATGGGTGCCGATCGTCGGAAAACACGACGGGGGGCGTATTTTTTCGACGCCATAGGAGGAAATTCCCTCCTATGGCACCTTTCCTCCATTATTCTCTCTCTCTCTCTCTCTCTCTTGCTCATACCCAATGTAGGGTGTTTTTCGTCACCCCGTTGAGATGGGAATACGCGCGTGCTTGTCAGGCGCATTACAGATTCCCCCTGTCTAGGGTAGGCAGAGGTTTATTGATTATGCGGATCCGAATATCCAGCAGCCGCGGACTAAGTTGTTGTTAATTACCCCTCGCTTTTGGAGTGAAGGAACCTCTGATTGACGGGTTAAACTAGTCATGCAAACTCAATGTGCAGTTTCGTGTTTTGAGTGTAGAGTGTATTAAAAATGAGGGATGAGGAGCGTCTTAAAGATGCGTGCATAGCACGTGGGCACTGGGCGCCCACGGGTCATGTGCCCGGTGCGTGGGCGCTTGGCGCCCACGGGTCACTTACCCGGCGTGTGGGCGCTTGGCGCCCGCGGGTCACGTGCCCGGCGCTTGGCGCCCGTGGGTCACGTGCCAGGCACGTGGGTGCCCGCGGGTCACGTGCCCGGCACGTGGGTGCCCGCGGGTCACGTGCCCGGCGCGTGGGCGCTTGGAGCCTGCGGGTCGCGTGCGCGGCACGCGCGCACTGGGCGCCCACGGGTCAAGTGCGCGACACGCGACCGCTGGGCGCCCGCGGGTCACGTGCGTGCACATGGGCGCTTTAGTGCCCGCGGGTCACGTGTGCGCACATAGGCGCTGTAGTGCCCGGGGTCACGTGCGCTGCACGCGACCATTGGGCGCTTTAGCACCCGCGGGTCACGTTCCATGCTTGGTATCACTGGGCGCCCACGGGTCATGTGCAAGACACGCGACCATGGGAAACACCAGCGGAAAGGGGCTTAGTCCCTAGGTTAGGGAGTTGAACTCCAAAGGGGTTTTAGAGTTGAACTCCTAACAGAAATTTAATTTATGGAGTTAAACTCCAACAGATCTAGAAAGGAGTTAAACTCCTAGGAATCTTTGGCTTTTCTTTTGAGCCTTGGATCCTCCCAATGTGGGATTTTTAGAGATGGGCTCCTTCTTCTTCCTCTCGGTTGGCCGGATCTTAGGGGAAAAAGGGAGTGAGATTCAAAGTCTCCCCTTTCAGAGATTTGATGGGAGATCCGAGCTCCCCGTTATGGATTTTGTGGTGAAAAACTACTTCTTTTTGGAAAAAGGAAGAGTTAAACTTTTGATTTAATTCAAAAAGAGAAAGAAGGTTTTAGACCCTTGAAAAAGGGGAAGGAGGCACAAACCCTAGATTTTGAGAGAATAAAAAAATTCTTTTTTTACTCATCATCATGTTCCCTTATATAGGCTTACAAGATTACAGATAGCCCCTTGGGCTTTACAAAATTGCATTTTGCCCATCCCATGTCTCATGAGCTATTTCTTTTTGCACATAAGCCATGGGCTTTATAAAATTAGACTTTATGCCAATTCATACATAAAAAATTACATTAAATTATTTATTACATGATTTTTATGTTGGCATGGGGAGGCTGGCCGCGGGCTCCACTTGGGCATGGGCCCACTTATCCTGAGCCCATATATAGGGAGGGCTTTCTTGCTCAACATGATAGTATGCTATCTGGTTGTACTTTATCTTAACATGTACTATGATTGTCTCTATGTTACATGTTGATAAAGCCCTTAGGATATGTACTCGACTACTGGGACTATGATGAGATCATACTAGCGGGGCCACGGTAGTCGACGAGTACATCCTATAACTGTTCCTAGTCGAGGGTGTATTGAGACAGGGCGTCGATACACCAGAGTAGACTAGCGTATACGCATCTTGACCCATATGATGGGCGATGGATGATCCCATATCCATCGATGTTTGACATCAAGGATGGTGTACGGGTGCTCAGTGGAGACTGGGTACACTGGACGGACTCGCCGAGAACTCCCAGATGGTATTATACTTCACGTCAGATGGCAGTTCTCCGGTGACACTGGTACAGAGTAGTCTGTTGATCCGAGATCGTCATAGAGTCTTGTGTGATTCCCACTGTGCTTTGATTTCCATCATACCACGTCCAAGAGGGCGTGCAAAAAGGTGGCTTTTGGGTACAGTCCCGAATCACATGGAGGCAATGAGCGATAGAAGGGGATTCGTCTCTCCCGGTATAGAGAGTTGATGTTGTGCTGTGTTCGATTGGCTATAACCGGAAATCCCTGGCCAGGGTTGTTGAGATCTACTGGTAAGTGTTATCAGTAGTTTCTCAAACTGTTATAGACCTCATATCGACACGACTTATCGAGCTACTGCGGTCTGACGTTTACCACCCCTAGACGAGATATGCGACATATCAGACGACGAGACCGGACTATACGAGAGTGTTACTGATTGGATTCACATGAGAATGTACATGCTTGCTTGTTAATCTTCTGAGCGCTCAATACCTGGGTGGCTGTTACGTTTAGCTGACCGCTTGCAGCTTGTGGGTGTTTGATATGATCATCACCTACTGCCGGCGTATTGACGATTCTTTAGAGTCATACACAGAGGTTTCTTAGCTCAGGCAAAATGGAGTAGGAGCACATATGTGATATGTGCGGGACCGAGGATAATACGATATGAGATACCGTATTCTATTCTCGCGATATTTGATATCAGCCGCGTCATCGGATTAAATGTTGATTCGATGAATCGGTACGGATAAATATTAGTCAGTTATATGCGATATAGGCAGATTGTCGGATCAAGTGTTGATTCGATAATTTAATGTATAATAATATATATGATATATTAAATTACATTAACTAATATTTGCTCACTAAAAGATTATTTTTCTCACTCGGGTAATACATTGATATATATGCGATATATGTTAAATGTATTATTTTATTTTGTTACAATAAATATTGTATATGTGATATATAATATTTTAACATGTTATAATTATTAATGCAACATGTTTAGAGGAGTTTACACAATATTAGGGTTTGATTTGGGTTATTGCATTCTAGATGTTTTTAGATGGTTTTACTTTGTCATTTGCTAAGATATTATGATAGATATTTCTTTGTGACTCATCCTTTAACCCAACCGAAACCCTAACCCTAGTAAACTCTCTACATTGGTTACTACAACCATGGTTGCATAAATGATTATGATAACTTTTGATTATTCATCACAAATGAATTCTATCATCTTCTTCCTTGAGTTATTCATTGAAAAAACTTTCTAGCTTTTTCTAAGTGATGATAAATGAGTGAGAAAAAGATTATAAAAGAGAGCAAAAATCCTACTTCATCATCATCATCTTCCCTTGCCATTTAGATGAGGGTGTTCACTTCATATTATGAGTGTTAGTTTGTGTTAACGAAACTTCAAGATAGATCATCTTTGTATCGAAGATCGGAAGCAAAGGTTGCATCATTCTCTTCGTGAAGCCTCTCGAGAGTCCAGAATACGATGATCGCAGCGAAGGGACCTCAACATGGAGCTTAAGAAGTGAAGGACCGGATCTACAAAGGTTGTAATCGCTCTCACTTAGTGTTAAAGTGTTTAACATGTTCGTTTTCGCCTAAACCCTAGTTTAAAGATCCGGCTGCGGGTTGTTCGGCACGGCTAAATTTTTAATCAGGCATGGTTGATGCCTCGTAGACCCTTGTGCGCGTGCATAGCAACCCTACAACTGACACGAGCACGTGGTATTACACTTATGTGTAGATGGTTTCAGGTTTATTTTGAGGATATATTATTACCGTATGACCTAGGATTGAGTCATACATGCGATTTCTGCTCGGTGATGTTTTCTACTCACGAGTTGGTACCTCACCCCCGTTGTGCCACAGTTTTTTGCAGGTTTTTCTATACAGGTTTCCTTGGCGGCTTTGCTGGCACATTTCTTCTTTCCGGGTGATTGCTTTGGTAGGTGGGTTCATTCGCATCGTGACCACCATTGTACCTTATTTATATTCAGTTGTATCTAGTAAAGACTTGTATATTATTTCAGACTTAGAAAACCAGTTGTTATTCTTTCGACCTTAGAGTCACGCGCTGTATTATTATGGTTTTCTTGATGATATTGGTTTCCTTTTGAGTTTTGATTCTCGCCCTTCGGCGTTGTATATCATATTTCTTGCATGGTTGTGACCGCTAATTAGTGAAGAGCTAGCTCCCGCTTGGGGATGCCTTTATTCATATTATTCATGTTTGTATCCGTCTGGGGCCAGTTTTTATAAAGGAAACTCTGCCGAAATTTTCGGAAAAGGCTTGATGTTTGAAAAAGGTTTACTATGACTTTTCAAAGTGATTATATGCAAACTTTAAAACAAGTTTCCTTCACTTCCTTCTTTCAAATGGTTTAGATTTCTGGGATTTTTTTGGCTTACTTGAATTAGATGGGGTCATATAGACTTCATATGATTCAAGTGTCAGTCACGTGCTATTTCGGGTCGTGACACGGAGCTTGAGGAGCTGAGACGGTGCTAGCTGGCACGAACAGAATAGAGCCGAATGGTAGCAGCGGCTCCTCCCATTGTCGTCCGAGACTGGCCGGGAGGACCGTTCTGGCATCCATCTTCATCGTGTAGGAGATGGGAGTTGTGCTGAGAGCTGAGATTGTCCTTGGAGATATTTTGTTGCGTACGAGGATTGCAATTGGAAATCGTTAACCTGCACAAAAAAGCATGATTTCAGTACAGGCAATCAATGTATATGTTGATTGAGTTCGCATGGATATTTAACCCGAAATATGGGAGGAGAGATAAAGTCCCACCGGGCGTGCCAGAATCTGTAGGGTGTTTTTCATCACCCCATTGATATGGGAATACGCGCGCGCTTGTCAGGCGCATTACAGATCCTCCTGCCTAGGGTAGGCGGAGTTTTATTGATTGTGGGGATCCGAATCTCTAGCAGCCGCGGACTAAGATGCCGTTAATTACCCCTCGCCTTTGGAGCGAAAGAACCTCCGATTGACGGGTTAAACTGGTCATGCAAACTTAATGTGCAGTGTCGTGTTTTGAGTGTAGAGTTAATGAAAAATGAGGGGTGAGGAGCGTCTTAAAGACGCGTGCATAGCACGTGGGCACTGGGCGCCCACGGGACATGTACCCGGTGCGTGGGTGCTTGGCGTCCGTGGGTCACGTGCCCGGCGCGTGGGCGCTTGGCGCCCATGGTCACGTGCGCGGCACGCGACCGTGCTGGGCGCCAGCGGGTCACGTGCGCGCACGTGGGCGCTTTAGTGCCCGCGGGTCACATGCGCGCACGTAGGCGCTGTAGTGCCCGGGGTCACGTGCGATGCACGCGACCATTGGGCGCTTTAGCGCCCACGGGTCACGTGCCATGCTTGGTATCACTGGGCGCCCGCGGGTCACGTGCACAGAACGCGACCACGGGAAACACCAGCGGAAAGGAGCTTAGCCCCTAAGTTGGGGAGTTGAACTCCCAAGAGGTATTGGAGTTGAACTCCTAACAGAAATTTAATTTATGGAGGGAAACTCTAACAGATCTAGAAAGGAGTTAAACTCCTATGAATGTTTGGCTCTTCTTTTGAGCCTTGGATCCTCGCAGTATGGGATTTTTAGAGATAGGCTCCTTCTTCTTCCTCTCGGTTGGCCGGATCTTGGGGAAAAGGGGAGTGAGATTCAATGTCTCTCATTTCAGAGATTTGATAAGAGACCCGAGCTCCCCTTTATGGGTTTTTCGGTGAAAAACTACTTCTTTTTTAAAAAAGAAGAGTTAAACTCTTGATTTAATTCGAAAAGAGGAAGAAGCTTTTAGACCCTTGAGAAAGGAGAAGGAGGCACAAACCCTAGAGTTTGGGAGAATGAAAAGGTTCTTTTTTTTATTCATCATCATGTGGCCTTATATAGGCATACAAAATTACACATAGCCCCTTGGGCTTTACAAAATGACATTTTGCCCATCTCATGTCTCATATGCTATTTCTTTTTGTACATAAGCCATGGGCTTTATAAAAATTTGGCTTTATGCCCATTCATGCATAAAAAATTACATTAAAATTATTTATTACATGATTTTTATGTTGGCATGGGGAGGCTGGCCGCGGGCTCGACTTGGGTATGGGCCCACTTGGTCTGGGCTTGGACTCACTTAGCTTGGGGTTGACTTTGATTTTGACTTGGTCAACCGGGGTGCAATTTTCGACCCCAACAATCCTAACAAATAAGAGCACATCGCTCTGATACCAATTGAAATAATCCTAGAGAGACGAGAGAATAGGATTATACTTACAAAGCCCACAAATTAAAAATTCTACTTGCAAATAAATGAAGCACAATTATAATTAGCAAGTAAACTATAAAGTTTCAAATGCATACATAAGTGTTTTAGAGAGATTCGGGAGATACCCTAGTTCTCTTTTTTCAAGCATACGAGCACGTTCCACTAAATCACGTCTCTGATGAGACAGTCATGTTGCACCCGCAACTTCTTACACCACATCACTCGACACACAAGTGACTCCCTTCTCAACAAGTTCTCCTTTTTTACAAAGTCTCTCTTACACTTAGGATACCTCGCACAAAATAAAAAGAGAAAATTGCTTACCAATGACTCTCTTAAGAGTTTTACAATGAATGCTCTAAGTATATTTCAATGGGGTATAAGATTTGTAATAAGATCTCAAGAATTTGTGTATTTTGGTTGGTGAGGAAGATGAGAAAACTTTAATCCAAATCTCAGTTAATTCTTAATAATAAATTCCCACCAAAAATCCTTATAAAGTCACAAAAAAAATCTAGTCGTTATGCATTTAATGCTATCTTGACACAGACGGCAGTCGTCTTCTGTTCATCGAGCCAGACGTCTGCTTTTTTAAAAAATAGAAACGTTATAGCATTTAATGAGCGTAACGGTTAAATTTTTCAAAACATTTTAACTGCAGACGTCTGAAGCTTAAAATAGAAAGTTGTCTGATTAAAAAATGGTTTTTGCTCAAATATAACATCAGACATCTGCCCTGATAAACTGCAAACGTGAATTTCAAATCAAAACACAGAGCGAAAACCAGACATATAAAGTTCAATAGACAGACGTCTGAAGTTTTAAAAACCCTGTTTTGAAACCTTCATCAGGCGTTTGCTAATAGTCCAGAAACGGATATTGAACATGATATCAGAAAGAAACAGTAGCTAGACGTCTTCAGTAGAATTTGATAGACATCTGGAGTAGAAAAAAATCAGGAAACCTTTCTTTTCAAATAAAAATCGTTTTTGGACGAAAATTTCTTTGCAAGGTAAAAACCAAAAGTTTCATGCATACTATTTTGTGTGTGCTTGAGCTCTTACATCGATTTCCTAGAGATAATAATCATAGCCCGAGCTCTTGAATTCTTCATCTTCGGCTTTTTGCATAATTTTAACTTCGACTTCGACTCCTTAGCTTCTTGAAACTTGATTTTGAACTTTGAGAAGCTCTAGTCCATTTTCCTCCAACCTCCAATAGATTTGCCATTTAAGCTCTATATCCTCCATCCTCCATCAAACGTTTGTGTCGTCAGATATACGATATCCCGAAACTTATTCTCAAACACGACCCAACTCATATACAGTGTTATAAGATATGTAAATATAAACATATGTATCTATGTATTAATATTATACATCATCAAAACTAAATAATCGGATTACGAAAATCCATAAGCTATCAAATAAGTGTGTTTTCTTGTAGTGAAAGAATATATTTGTACAATTGGAAATACAAAAATTTTATCACCATACATATCTGTATATATTCATTGGATACCTTAAAAATTATGAGATTCATGATATTTGCAACATATCATATTGTTAGAAACCTTCCTTATTTTTGTAGATTGTAGTTTGGTTTTTTCTAGCTTGAATATGTTAATAGATATCAGAAAAATGCATGAAATATATAATTGCATCATGTTTATTTATTTCAGTGTATAATAGCAGATATCTTCATTCATGTACCATGGATTTTTATTAATTTCAGTGTATAATAACATATATCTTCATTCATGTAGCATGGATTTTCTTTCGATATATAAATACCAAGTATAAATATTTGCTCATCCTCCGATTTCTTTTCTATCAATATTGAATTAGCCATTAGTCTTATAACTATGAAGAAATTTGGTTTGTTTATCCTTTTGGCGCTTGTACTTGCAATGTCGATGGAAGTTGTTGTCTCGGTGAGGGAACCCTCCCTGCGGTCGATGATGGCTGCTGACCCGCAAGACACGGTGCAAGGTGCATATGTTTTTCCTAGCATTTTTTTGCTTTTCCTAAGCGTTAATATACCCCTGTAGTTTATGTCTAGTATTGTAATGGACACTCCTAATATAAGGAGAATCGATCGATGTGAATGCCGGTAGTATCCAAGAATTTCCATTTAAATGGACACTAACTTCGCACTTCATAAGCGTTTCTCCATTTTAACCATCGAGTTTTTGTCGGCCTTAATGTCATTAAGGATCATCATTACTTAGAATTGAAAACAATGGATCAAGAGATTAATCTCAATTGTATATACATTTCATTTCACTGATTTCTAAATGAGCAAGAATAGACTCGGAAAAATTAGGTTGTATATAAAGAGAACCAAAAATAGATGTTAAGAATAAATAGACAATCGGTCATATGGACAGTTTAAAATGTTAATTTAATTGATGACCACTTAACATTAACATGATCAATCGGAAGAAAAAAATTCCTAGAGCTAATTAATCCTATAAGTTTTAAAATTAAAGTTTTTAATTAATGTTGTTTTATGATGTTACCTTGCAAATTATTCAATTGTTTTGTACTGATTAATTTCTTATAATCGATGCAGGTTGCCAACCAACTAATTGCCCTCCTCACCAAAAATGTTGCTTCCCTTATGGCGATATCTTTAAGTGTATTTGCCTTATGTGCGAGAACGAATGCCAATAACATGTTTCTAAAGAGGCCTTACCTTTGGATTTGCTTATGAATATTGAAATAAATTAATAAAACCTCGTCTATTGTTATAAGCATGTATTCTTCCATTTTGATTCTTGTTTCTCTTTGATATGCATTTTCGTTGAACTCTCGGAAAATCACTGGAACAGACTATCGATCACAACTTTTCACCAATTCACTAACCAATCCATGAATATTATTCTTTCTTTCTCATTGAGATTTTTGCGTGAGCAAATAAACCCGGACAAACGAACATGATGTTGAGTGTTCTTGACCAAACATGGCAGGTACCTTGTACAGACTCTGAAGCAGGCCTAGCAGGTTTGGCAACACAGCATCCGAAACTCTGGCAAGATTTTCGAAAGCCTGTTAGTTATGTTTGACAACTAAAACATAATTTATTTATTTTTAAATCGAAGCGTAGAAGAATTCAAAGAAGTTAAAAATTAGTTAGCTTGGAACTTTCCCAAAGTTTGTGAATATATGGCACCCATTTTTCTGGTTCATTCATTTCAAGCTATAATAGGTAAAATTCTTACAAAATTAACACAAATTTTGGAAACTGAACTTTATATGCGTACAAATATAAATTGCATTTTAGGGAAAAAATCTCGATATGGTAAACTAGGCTATTAATAATTTAACATGCAAACAACTTATGTCACATAGAAAAATAAATCTATTGTTAAGGCAAAAGGCGAAGGCGTCTTCATATCCAACAGATGATCACTTGGATTTCCTTATTTAAAAATAAAAGAAGATGAAAAGAAGAAGATCAGAAAAATGATCACAAAACGATCGTGTGATGATATTCCAATTTACAAAAACACTTTGCAAGCCTCGAGCCTTGGAAATACCATTTGTCAAGTTGATTACGTAAAGGATTGCAATTTGAGAAATTTTATGGTGGTTGATATATATGCAACTGGTTACCACTTGACAAGATATGTTGTTGCGTCCATTTAGATTTCGCCACATTGATTTAAATAAGAGGAAAAATATTATCTTCTAAATCAAATCGTATATGGTTGCTAACGTATTAAGGATATTAACTATATAATAATCATTTAATTTAGGCTAAATTGCTCAAATGTGGCCATTAACTTTCACATTTTTTTACCATTGATACCATGAACTAATTTAATTATAAACAAATATCATGAACCATCATCCGTAATTGCAACTAAATACCATCAAATTTTATTTCTTCTGCATTCATTATATTCAACTACCACATCATCAATACATGACATCCATCCATTTGTCTGGTTCATTCATTTCAAACTATAGTAGGAACTACGATCTTACAAAATTAACACAACCACTATTTCGGGACTGAACTTTATATGCATACAAATAAATTGCATTGGGGGGGGTGTGGGGGGGATCTCGTTATGCAAAAATAGGCCTATTAATAATTTAACATGCAAACAACTTACGTCATAAATATATTATTAAGGCAAAAGGCGAAGGCGTCTTCGTATCCAACCAATGATCACTTGGATTTCCTTATTTACAAATACAAGAAAATGGAAAGAAGAAGAAGAAGAAGATCAGAAAAATGATTACAAAACGATCGTGTGATGATATTTCAATGTACAAAAACACTTTGCAAGCCTGGAGCCTTGGAAGAACCATTTGTCAAGTTGATTACGTAAAGGATGGCGAGTTGAGAAAATTTACGGTAGTTAATGTATATGTAACTAGTTACCACTTGACTGCTTAGGGAGCGTCCGTTCAGATTCTCCGTGTGGATTTAAATAAAAGGAAAAATGTTATCCTCTAAATCAAATCGTATACACTGTTGCTAATGTAGTAAAGATATTAACTATATAACAATAAGATTATGAGAGCACAACTCAAGTCATATAATTTAAGTTAAATTGCACAAATGTACCCATCAACTTTCACAATTTTTGTGTTGATACCATGAAATAATTTAATTACAAATAAGTATCATGAACTATCACCCGCAATTACAAATAAATACCATCGACTTTTCTTCCGTCTGCAAACGTTATATTTAACTGTCACACCATCAATTTTTGACTTGTTTTCTCTATTTTGCTCTTATTTTCTTAGTCAACCCTTACAATTTCACGGGGTACGATGTTCCATTAACGATAATCATTTCCTACCTACTTGACTTCACTTGTATGAACATCCTATGACATTCTAGAATCGGCTTGCCTAGAAACATTGTAACACCATGTATCTAAAATTCCGAATAAAATAAGTATTTGAATGTATCCCTTTGATTCCAGGTTCATATAAAGTGTTAAGTATCATATCATATCTAATGTCAGCCTAAATGTCAGCTTGAGACGGTTCTTGAGTCAGCTCAACACCTTTGAGATGGCTCATGACTATCTTGAGCCGGCTCATGGGACTAAAGAATTGATTTTCCTTCTTTTTCTTGTTTAGATGGCTTAACATTACTTTGAATCGGCTTAAACCATCTTGAGATGGCTCAAGTAAAATTTGAGACAGCTCAACTTGTACCTGAAATAATTATTTTATTCTCTGTCTATGTGAGACGGCTCAACCATTGTTTGAGCCGGCTCAACATGAATCTGATCAAATTCCTGATATTTCATATGAATCTTTTCATCACGTAGCCGACCTAATTTCTGTTAAACCCATCAATAAACTTGAGAAAACCCTAATCTTGGCCGCCTCTCTCATCATGAAACTGTAGATCTCCTTCTCAAAATCCTAGTGTTTTTCTTTCTCATCTCCACTACAATACTTAAGCAACCTGACATCGTCGCTATCTGCATCATCTTCTTTATGAGATCGGTCACATCCATCGATCCAAGCACCAAGTCCAGACTATAAAAGTCGTTGATATCAAGATCCTAGTCAAGATCACCACCACCGTTTCCAAGATCTCGTGTATTCTCCTTATTATGGAAAGCACTTTTGCTCCCTCTCGTTACTCGATACGGCATCTATTATCTTTTGATTTTGACTCACTTTCCATTGAATTAAAAGAAAAAACCTTAAACATCACGATTCTTTATTGATACGTAATGCCATGCTTGTTGTGATTATAAATGAAACCATAGGATCTAGCACGCCCATTAATCAAGATCTTTAAAATTCATGTTTAATTTGAAATTGGTTAGATGACAAATACGCTTGCCGATGTGCACTGATTATATGATTCATGCATAATCTTTGTTTATCGCTAGAGTTGAGACTATGCCATTACTTGCTTAATATTATTGATTAAGTCCATTGAATTACTCGTTAATATCGACATGCATGAGAATCTCTTTTGATATGCTGTTCACATATTTGAGACTATTAACATCTACATATTTACACAATTCTTGTACAACACATATTTAAGATATTGTCGTGACACGATTTCCATTATTATTAATATGCTTAAACCCCAAAATCATGTTTAAAAATGTGTTTGATTTAAGGATTAATTTGATTACCATATTAAGATATTGTATTAGAATCTATCAGTTGTTATCTCGTGATTCATGATTATTCTCTTTTATTAGTGATTGTATGATATTGTTATCCTTTACATGCTATATCTTTTGTGATCACTATAAATTGATATTTAAATGTAATCTCCAACTGGAATGCCGTACTTCATTTCCTGAAATAATTGTGTTTATATGTCCCGCTCAGTAATTGTATCGTGAATATGCGTGATTCTAGTCCAAAATCTGTCCGGTCATTATTCGTGTTTAGAGTGTGTGTTACTATGGTACTGGTCTAAAACAATAAAGTGAGTGTATTGTTATGGTATCGGGCTAAACCAGTAAAGTGAGTGTGTTGCTAAGGTACCAGGCTAAAACGGTAAAGTGCTTACTTATTAAATCGTGTCGTGTTTCCTTGCCCTTGGACATACCCTTGTAGTGACATATAGGACTTGTTATGATACATACTCTTATTGTTTATATATCCATACTTGTATGTGTACGCGGACATTTCATGACACTCACATATTCATGTTGTCACACATCCACATACACTTTATATTTGAGTACTAGTTGGTTGTTCTGACACCCCTAGAATTTGCCACTTTAGGTTTAAGGGCAGACCCATCCGCAATACAGGATGAAGACTACATTCAAAAGCTTGCCAAAGAATATTAGTTTAGTGTAGCTTTCTACTTTTATTTTAGTTCATATTAAAAATGCGCGCCTTTCGTGGGACGCAGGATTTATGTATTTCCATTTCCGGATCTTGTATTTATTTATTAGGACCTATTGTCATTTCGTGGAGTTTATTTAAATCCATTATTTTATAGACCCAGTATTTATATTTCTTGTGGTTTTAATGCAGCATGATTATTAGTATCATCCTTTCTGTTTATTAGATATTATCATTACATGTATAATTTAGAAGCCTTAATATGACTATGGAAAGATGATTCTTTACCATAAGTAGTATGGCTGGCTGAGTTGCTCTCCGTATTCCTGTATTTTGGAAAGCGTGACGTGACAAGGTTTTGTTGGTATCAGAGTTAAGCTAATGTTGAAGTTAGACTTGGTTCTACCGACCTTTTAGACTAGGATCGCGTGTGTAGTGTTCCCTTAGTGCGTCATGCTGCATATTTCTTTGAGTCTGATTGTAAAATTCGGGTGACTTAGTTAGAGTTATGTTATTGTACCCATGTACCATGGAATGGTTACAATGCGGTACTCTGTGTGAGTGACTTAGATTTTTACCCTTGATTCATTTTCATTGATTTGATTTCGCTGTACTACTTGCTTACTTTTCCATTCGGTTACATGCAAATCTATATCTTAATTAATTCCGGGGCCATACACTATTTCACGCCTACTACTTTCGCCACTACACATCATATACCGCACGAAACTTTGACCCAGGACCGAGAATTACGAATTGTCTTAGATGGTTTGGTTAGATACCTTCCTTGCAAACACTGATTGTCGAGCCAAGAACATGACTTTTCGTACCCTTATTTGTTTCTTCGATCCCCATTTCTTCGTTCCTTTTAATTTTGAGGACGAAATTACTTGTAAGATGGGTAGGATGTAACACCCTTTATCTAGAAATCCTAATAAAATAAGTATTTGAATGTATCCTTTTGATTCCATGTCCATATAAAGTGTTAACTATCATATCGGATCTAATATCAGCCTAAATGTCAGCTTGAGTCGGCTCGCCATGTCTTGAGACGTCTCACCTTTGAGACGTCTCATGACCATCTTGAGCCGGTTTATGGGTCCAGAGAATTGATTTTCCTTCTCTATCTTGTTGAGTCGGCTCAATATTATTTTGAGCTGGCTCAAGTTAACTTTGAGATGGCTCAACTTATACCTAGAATAATTATTTTATTCTCAATCTCTAGGAAACGGCTTAACCATTGCTTGAGCCGACTCAACATAAATCTAATCGAATTCCTGATATTTCGCATGAATTTTTCCATCACGTAACCGACCTAATCTCTATTTAAATCCATGGATCAACTCGAGAAACCCCTAATCTTGGCTGCCTCTCTCATTCAAAAACCCTAGATCTCCCTTCTCAGAACCCTAGGTTCTCTCTCTCTCTCTCACATCTCCACTCTAATACTCAAGCAACCCGATTCCATCGCCATCTGCATCATCTTCTTCATGAGATCGGTCGCATCCATCAATCCAAGCACCAATTCCAGGCCATACTTAGTATTCGTGCTGTGTTTGTTGATCTTTAGTCATGACGTAGTGTACGGTAGCTAAGTGATGTCTTCCTGCTTGCATATAATGAGATTAGCTAGGACATTCGTACGACTTTGTAGATCTTTAGTCAAGGGTCATACGGGTGGGTCTAAATTAATCATGAAATGACGGGCCGAACTTGACTATGACTCTTTGATTTATTGATTTTTAATCAAGGTCATAGAGTCCTAGGGGAAAAAACGACATCGGGAGTTTCAAGTGTTGAAACTTGCAATAAGATTGCATACCTTCTATGGAGTAGGGAAATTTGTTGATTTTAGTGAAGGTTACCACGCCATGAAAGATTGGGTCCCGATTCCTACTATGAGTAATAGTTACACCCGAGAGATTTTCTATACAAAATCCTGGCTAGTTCTTTTTTTAGGGTTTGAAGGAGAATTTGACAGAACAGTCGGAGTCATCCTGATTAGATAAATATACCAATCTAATATAGGTTAGAGTGCACGCTAAGTGTTTCTTTTCTCTCTCTGGCAGCGACCCTGAACTCACCTTAAACCAAGACACATTAACCATATTGACCGACCTTTTACAATCGACAGGTTTGGAATTTCTGGATTGCCCTAATCCACGACATAGTCACATATGTCCTCATATATCCTACTTCTCCTTCTGCTAACTCCAGAATCCTTTGTATTCGGTACAGAGATCCATATTGTTTAGAAAGCCATTGTATAGTTAGATACGAACTCGATGAAACTGTTTCAGTCTGAGGATGGCCACTGGTTCTGGATTAGATGGATTGTTCGTTTGTCTATCCCTCCTACCTTATCTCAAGCTCGAGAGCTCCTTACATATAAGGAGTGTATACCAGTTACACTTATTGGATAGTCTTCTTCCAATTCTGAAGCTGGTGCTAACGGAATAGAAAGGAGAAAACCAACTAGCATAAGTTCGGTATATATGAAGGTAAGATGGAGAGACATCCAAAGGGGTTGAAGTGAGAAAAGAAAATTGCGACTTCTGTTATGAGCCTAGGAAATGAAAAAGGCAATACTGAGAATACCCGACTAACCCCACTGAGATATTTTTTGATGTTTCAGATTTCCTGTATGTCTGTGTTTTGAGAAACTATTTCTCAATAAACTCTAACTTCTGGGTATAAAAATACTGGATTAGAATCCCACATCTGTAGAACATTACAGATGCTGAGAATGAGAAGAGAATTGTGAATGGATGATTTTATTCTCAATGTCGGTTTTCGGAGCAATTGTTACTATTGAGGAAAATCATCAGGTTTTTCCTATACAACAAACTTTTGGTTTCTTTTAACTAAAAAATGTTTTTCAATTAACAACACATGGAAAATGAGTTAGTGAACTCTAGGGACTAATACATATTGATGTATGTCATCCAATGTCTATACGAACATGGGGTTGGTACTAGGTATTCCATATTGAGAACATGATTCTCTCTCAGATTGCTCATCCACGGGTGCGCTTCAGGATGAGTAATGTTGAGTTGCCTTCTTCAATTTTGGGGATGCATTAGAAATAGATGCATATCAATTGATACTGGTTCTACCTAAACAAGTGCCTCTTTTCTATATGTGATATAGAATAGTGTTCATCTTAAAGTTGTTAAAATATAGGGTTATCCGGTTTGTGTCTAAAACCATAATCCGGATAAACTCGAGGCACGTCTCGGTAATAACAGTTTGTGCGTTATCTCAAGATTTCGCGAGGGTTAGCTTCTACCATTTTCAAATTCAAAAATGTTTTGTTCTTGACTCGCCATCTCCTTGGTTAAGGAATTTCTTGTAAAAGAAATTAGTGGGAGTATGCTAGAACTGGAAATGGTTTTAGAACCACAAACGGTTACCGAAAGTTTAGTAGAACCTGATGATCCAATTGATCCTGACAGACCATAGCTACTCCGCAGATCTAGTAGGTGACCTCAGCCACCCGAGAGATACTTCGGTTTTCTCATAGACGGGGACTAGGAGGCTTGCATCATGCGATGATGATCTTACTTGTTATCAGCATGCCATAGGAAGTGGTGGCTTCTGACTAATGGCTGGATGCCAAAGTTATCCACATTGGATTCCATGCGCTACAACAAATTATAGACTTTGTTGTATGCTCTTGAAAGGGATAAAACCCATAAGGAGAAAGCAGATCTTTCGAGATCAGTGCAAATGGACAGGTATTAACCTAATAATGGAAAGACTTATGGTATACAATATTCATCAAATACCCGATGTGGATTGTGATGATACTGTTACTTCAAAGTTTTAGCTGAAATTCATACGGATAAAATTTGCTATTGCTATTTTCATTACTACGATATCTGGAAAGAGTATGATTATAACGTCTTTCTAAATTGGATTTAGAAGTTTACGTGTATATGACTCTACCAGAGGATTGTTTTAGTCAGTAGGAGCAGCGGATAGTTTGCAAATTGCTTAAGTCTAATTGTAGACTAAAGCAGGCATAGCGGAGGTGGTTCATTTGTTTTCGATGCAACGGTCAAAATGTTTGACTTCATCAAAATTAAAGATTAACCTGTTACTTGTAAGAAGGCTGTAGGGAGTTGTGCCAGGTTCCTCATACTAATATGGATGACATACTCTTGACAGGAAATGATATTCCTACACTACGATTCGGTCAAATATTGGTTGTCACCTTTTTCCTTTATGGATTATATATACATCATTGATTCTGGTGACCAGGTCATAAGTTTAGATCTAGTAAAGGATTTGGGATTATCCAAATTCAGGTATAATGACACCATTCTAAAGTGGTTTAGAATGGAGGACTCCTGGTGAGATAATGTACCCGCAGGTAATAGGGTCACTCTCTCTAAAATGATTTCTTTCAGAACTGATGATGAGAGAGACTCTCATGAATGGCATTCGACATGTTTTGGCAGTGAGGCCAATCATGCAATGTCATATACCAGACCAGTATTTGCTTTCACACTTGGTGTAGTAAGCAGACATTAATCAAATCCTGGAGAAACATAGGAAGAAGTGAAGAACATATGAGATGTTCTATAGTGTATGGTAATGGCAAACTCCTTCAAGAGGCAATTACCGATTCCAGCTTTCGTAGTGACAAGGGTGACAAAATATCTGTCGTGAGTCATTAGTTTACCCTCTTATAAGAAATAGTGTATTGGAAGAGTTCCAAACGAGATACTGGGGTAGTCAAGGCGCTAGATACTGATTGTGAATCAGCAGAGGATACATCCTAAGTAATTGTTTGGATAAATACGTTCATTTGTGAACTAGGTCCCATCAGCTATCCAAACAATATTCTAGGGTAAGTATTGCTCATTTCGGGAGATAGTTGATCTCCGCGAATTTGAGATTCAGAGAGATACAGTTAGAAACATCATAGCGGATCCACTCACTAAGGCCGTTTCTCGAACACAGTTTACAAAACTGTTAGTACAGAAGTTGGGTATACAGTAGCACATGAGATGTGTGAATGCGATACCGCAATTATTGGCCTTGAGTGCAAGTGGGAGATTGTTGGATATAGGTGCCCTCAAGGCAATTATCGTAGTTGCGGAAATGTAATTACTGAATTCGAGGAGGGCCTATACTAAGAACAGTCTTACTCAAGATGATAATATGCTATCTGGTTTGTCTTTATCTGTCATGTGAATACGTGTTACTAGTTATCGTGTATCACTAATACATGAGATAAAACCCATAGAATCTTTTCTTGACTACCAGGATTATGATAAGGATTATACTAGTGGGGCCTGATAGTTTATAAGCACATCCTTAAATGTCCCCAGTCATAGGAGTATCGAGATTGGGCATCAGTACTCCAGTTTAGACTAGTGTATATGTTTCATGACCTTATACGGGGCGATGGCTGATCCCATAACCATTGGTCTTTGACACTGATGATTGTATACAAGTGCTCATTTGATGAGTTATACTGGACGAACTCGCCGAGAACTCCTAGATGGTATTATACCAATGTCAGATAGCAGTTCTCTGGTGACATGAGTATAGGGTAGTCCCTAGACCTTAAATCGCCACAGTGTCTCATGTGTGTTCCCACTGTAGTTAGATTACTACCCTACCACGGCTCTAATGAGTCGTGCAAACAGGTTTTAGTTGGGTATAGTCCCGAAGCACATGGAGGCAGTGAGCGGTCGAGGGAATTCGTTACTCCCGGTATTGGGAGTCGATATTGCACGGTGCAGGACACGACTATAACCTGAAGTCCGTGGCCACGACATTAGAGATAAGCTAGTAAGTGTTACTAGTTGTATCTCTTAGATTATGAGTCCTCTATCAGCATGACTTATCAGGTAATTGGGGGTCTGACAGATTCCACTTCCCAGACCCGGTATGCATTACTCTTTGACGAAGAGACCAGACTGTACGGTGACTGTCATTTATAGATTTTGTTGGGTCCGGATGAGTTCGCTCGTCAACCTATCTTTATCTTGCTCATACCTGGGTAGCCGTTATGTACATCTAGTGCCACTGACGAGCTTTTGGGTTAACCCGAAAGGGGGTTGAATCTGAAAGTGTTTCAGATTCAATCGGAAACGATCCTATATAACCTACTGCCAGCGTATTGACAGGTCTTTAGAGTCCCGCAAAGAAAGTGCCTGCCCGGGAAAAACGCGATGTGACGTACGTATAGGGATACATACATGAGTTCGATAAAACATGTATATTGGATATGTTAGTTGTATGTATGCCCTAGAGGCCATTATTGTACATATAATGTATATTATAGTGGATTCTTGGACATACATAGGGAGGACATTCTTGCTCGACATGATAGTATGCTATCTGGTTACTCTTTATCTTAACATGTACACTTATTGTCTCTCTATTACATGTTGATAAAGCCCTTAGGATGAGCACTTGACTACCAGGATTTTGATATAGATCATACTAGAGGGGCCAGGGTAGTCCGTTAGTACATCTTTCAATTGTTCCTAGTTGTGGGACTATCGAGACGGGGCATCGATATTCCAGAGTAGACTAGCGTATACGTTTCTTGACCCATATGATGGGCGATAGATGATCCCACATCCATTGGTGTTTGACATCAAAGATTGTATACGGGTGCTCAGTGGAGACTGGGTACACAGAACAGGACTCGCCGAGAACTCTTAGATGGTATTATACCTTACGTCAGATAGCAGTTCTCTGGTGACACTGGTACATGTTAGGTTTGTAGACCCGAGATCTTCATAGAGTCTTGTGTGATTCCCACTGTGCTTTGATTTCCATCTTACCACGTTCAAGAGAATGTGCAAAACGGTGGTTTTTGGGTACAGTTCCGAGTCACATAGAGGCAATGAGTGATAGGAGGGGATTTCTCCTCTCCTGGTATTGGCGGTTGATGTTGCACTATGCTCGATTGGCCATAACAGGAAATCCCTGGCCAGGATTGCTGAAATTTACTGGTAAGTGTTATCAATAGTTTCTCGAACCGTTATGGGCCTCACATCGGCATGACTTATCAGGCTATTGGGGTCTGACGTTTACCATCCATAGGATGGATATGCGACATATCAGACAAAGAGACCGGACTGTACGGTAGTGTTACTTATTGGATTCGCAGGAGTATGAGCAGGCTTGCTTGTTGATTTTCTGATCACTGAATACTCGGGTAGCCGTTACACCCAGCTAGTACCGCTGACGACTTGTGGGTGACTGGCATGATCATCACCTACTGCCGACGTATTGACGAGTCTTTAGAGTCCTACACAGAAGTTTTCTGGCTCAGTAGAAACGAAGTAGGAGCACATATGTGATGTAACAACTCCATTTTTAGTATACATAAATATGATTTAAATTTGAAGTATACTTGGGGTATTTAATGTTGCTGTTACCACTTTAAGTATTTATTTCACACAATAATTACAAGAAGGAGCTTGTAACTCATTTGTAAAACCTTGCACTGCTGAACCAAGACACCAGAGTTCAAATCTTCCGCCCCATAATATTTTTTTAATATTATTTTGTTTTAAATTCTTTGGAAGCCCAACAGTCCACACACAATAACTCCCAAAACTTGAACTAAACCTGAAAAACTAAATAT
Organism: Agapanthus africanus; assembly: GCA_030015575.1. Classification (NCBI taxonomy): domain Eukaryota; kingdom Viridiplantae; phylum Streptophyta; class Magnoliopsida; order Asparagales; family Amaryllidaceae; genus Agapanthus; species Agapanthus africanus. The sequence goes on from CM057337.1 coordinate 674,278,844, forward strand.
ACCAGAGCCTACCCCCGGCGACCCCCCACCTTCCCGACCCCGACTCGGGCGGGCGCCGCCGGTCGGACTCGGCCGGACGACCGAGCCGTCAACTAAAAAATTTTGCCTTTTCGCCTTCTGAAACCCCCTGCACACTCTAATTTATGAGATCGGTTCTAGAGAGTTAAATATACCCTATTTAATATATTTTTAATGATTTTTCTCACTTTTTTACAATTTTTTTTATTAAAATCCCTACACCTACCCTAACCCTAACTTAGCCCTATAAATACACCCCTACCCCCTTCCATCTCACCCCAAAATTTTGAGTCCACTCTCTCAAAAAGTTCCAAGAATCGTGTACTTTGAAAACAAGCTCGAGGCGAAGCTCCGACGATTTCCCGGCGGAACTTCCGGCGATCATTTTAGGAACTACCGGCGACGACGCAACACATCGGCGATCCCTCTAGTCCCCTCTCACTCTCTTGTGTAATCTAAAACCCATAAGTCCCTTTTCTAATTCTATTTTCTATTCTAAAAAAATACGAATTTACAAAACCCGAAAGAATCGGAACAAATCCGATTTCCGATTTGGTTTTATATAAAATTCCACTTCTCACTAATACAATCATCCTTAAATTTCCTCATGTTGATTATTAAACACTAATCAAACAATTTGATCAAGTTTCATCACATAAAATGATAGCTATTTCAATTTATCGTATTTTTTTTACTTAAATACCACAATGTTTCGATTCCACATTTAATCCCATTAACCTTGCTATACCTTAAGTGAATCACGAGGTAACGACCTACCTCCTCATACACTCATAAACAACCTAACACGATACCATCGAAAACTTAGAATACGAGAAAACAATATTTTCATTTAAATACCCTTGACTTAATAAAACCATTACTAAAAGATTTAGTATTGGTACACTTTTTAAATAAATACCTCTTATTATGAAAATAGGATAAGTTGTGGACATCAGTCAATTATCTAAACCTGACTTTGTGGTGTCTAGGCTAGGCAAGTGAGAAAGGTAACTTTAAAAGGCCCGTCTCACGGTAATTCGTGAGCGGATCCCACCTTTCTTCACTTGTACTTACCTGGTCACAATTGGCGGTGAAGAGGCGATTTGAGGCATCTCACTGTTAGTGTATATGCCCTAGAGGCCATTACTGTATCATACTAGTTTGTATATTACTTAATGGAAGCTTGGGATATTCACCTTGTATAGACAATCTTGCTCAATATAGTATTATGCTACTTGGTTTGTTTCTGCTTTAATGTGTACATGTGTTTATTTTAGGATATCACCTATACACATTAGTGGAGCCCTTAGGATCTTTGCTTGATTACCAGCGTTGTGATGGCAGTCACACTCGTAGGGGTTGGGTAATCTATAAGCACATCCTTATGCAGGTCCCTAGTCGCAGGACTATCGAGACAGGGCATCGATACTCTGGAGTAGACTAGCGTATGCGCTTCTCATCCCAGTATGGGAGACGGTCTGTCCCACAGCCGTCAGTATGTCGTACTTGAGATAGTATGCGGGTGCTCGTTAGGTTACGAGTACACTGGACAGGACTCGTCGGGAACTGTTGGTTGGTACTATACCTATCGTCAGTTATCAGTTCCCAGGTGACATGAGTATAGCTTAGTCCGCTGACTTGACACTGTCACTTCGCCTCGAGTGTGTTCCCACTGTACTTTGATTACTACCCTACCACGGCTCAAAAGAGTCGTGCAAACAGGTAGTTTTTGGGTGCAGTCCCGAAGCACTTGGAGGCAGTGACGGTTAGACAGGATTCGTCTCTCCCGGTATTGGGGGTTGATATCGTGCTGTGTCTAGGAGAGCCATTACACGAGTAGTCCCTGGCCAGGGCAAGTGAGATATATTGGTAGGTTTCCAGTGTTATTTTAGGGTGTTCTGGGCTTCACTCCGACACGACTTGTACCGCTATTAGGGGACTGACGTTCACCGCCCCCTAGGCCCGCCATGCGATGTATCAGATGAACAGACCGGACTGTATGGAGATTGTCATATTCAGGCTCAGTAGGAGTTCAGATGGGTTTCACCTCGTCAGTCTTCTTGTCGGCATCTACCTGGGGACCGTTACGTACAGCTAGTGCCGCTTGCGGTCTGTGGTTAAACCTACTGCCAGCGTAGTGTTGATTCTTTAGAGTCCCACACAGAAAGCTATTCGCCTTTAGGCAAAAGAGTAGAGGTCGCATGGTTTTGCGACAGGTCGCATGGTTTTGCGACAGGGTTCGGTCACATCCGTGCACTTGTGCACGTTTGGTATCCGGACAGTTAACACTAGCAGGCTTTGGTTTAAGCCAGATCCTAGTGTACGTTTTGGGATTGGTTTTATCTCGTTTGTATTCGTATTCCTCGGAACGCGGATGCGGGTGTGTATGCACAGTTGACAGAGAGACAGAGGCAGAGGATTCTCATTGGGGTTGTTGACTGTTGACTATTGACTAAACCCTAATGAGAATAAGATATATGATTAACAATAATATTAATTAAGTATTATAGTGACATGGTTGTTGAGGGGTTGACTTTGTTGACTTGTTGACTTTGTTGACCGGTTGACTAGGTTGGACTAGTTGACCATCATCATGACAATGGCTATCATTCCATGGCAAAGACTTTTGCTTGCTTGTTTATTTATGCAAAATGAGTGCATGAAATGATATAGCCATTTTGACTTAAACCATCACACAATACTTGATTACTATTTTTGTTATGATGGCTTTTGGATTATGAGAGGGTGTATGAGAAAAGTGAGGCTCATTCTTTCATTTGCTTTCTCTTTCTTGAGCTCTCTCATTCTCAAGCTCTCCCTCTTCCTCTTGCTCTCTCTAGCTCAAGGCAAACCATTCTCATGTGTTGAGACTCATTGCCTTAGAGATAAAAAGACACCAAAATAATCCTCTACTCATTCTAGTTCACAAGGCCTAGCAAGCCAAGTGTTCTAGTTTCTTCAAAGTTCGAAGAAGAAGCCAAAGGTAGAAGCTTTCAGGTGGATCCATCTTCGGCGCAAGGAGACGACGAGGTGAGGCCGATCCGTACACCGGAAAGAGTGGAAGACGAAGGAGTTCAATAAAGGTATAGCCCCCTAACCGAGTAGGTAAAACTCTAGTTAGGTTGTTAGTTAGTTGTTTAACAAAGATCCGTATTTTGAGTCCATGTTACCACCCTCTTGAAAATCATTTTTTATCACTTCCGCAACCCCGTAAGTAACGGGGAAGGGTAGCATGGATTTACAGTGGTATCAGAGCCTAGTTAAACACTATCTAACATGTTAGCAAAGTAAGTAGAAGTTCGATCGGAGAAAAAGTCGCGAAACGAACCCGAAAAATTAAGTTTCTGCCGAATTTTTTTTCTGTCCAAAAAATAATAAATCATACATGAAAAATCGGCTCAGGCTTTTGTTAAAACACACAAGAAATTTCGTCCATTGAATCGGTCAAAGCGCCGCGGAAACGCTGCGGGAGCATGCTCCCGCCGCGGTTCCACGGCCGAGTTGACTCGGTCTTGCAAACGGTTTCCTGCAGTGTTTTTCTGGGTTTGTTTTGGGATTTTTAAAATATGTTTTTTCTGCCCAGATTTTCCAGAAAGAAAAATTTGTGTTTGGGGCCTAAAAATCCGTATTTTGATCGAACTTCTAAAGACTTAAGCTGACGGGTATATATATCTGTGATGTGTTATATGTATTGAACGTCCGCTAATCGCTATACGTCGATTAGTGGGGGTTATACATATTTGTGATCTGTAATGTTGATGGTATGTGTATATGAATTCATTGGATTGTCGCGGATGAATAGCCGGGGGTTGTGAGATGAGAGTTTTCTTTTATCTTTCAATTCATGTAATATGTAAATTGATGTAATATTATTTTTGGCCGCACAACCGGGTCGGGGTTGTAGCCGTCATTGTATAATTTCTTTTTACTGTTTTTGCTCCTAGGATAGACCCATGGTGGGGTGCACAAACTACCGGGTATCTCGAAGTGCCGAGTGGCCTACTCACGTCGTTGAGGGAGGTTGCTCCGCTTCTGATATTTGGCGGGTAGTTTGCCGCACCCGTAGGGGTCTTGGGTGGGGTATTGGCTATTCACCGTGACCGTGTAATCCGCTTTTCTTTACAGGCTCGTACGAATTGCGGATTCCTAGTATATCCAATGTGTTCATCTGTGATCTGAAATGGCTATCATTGTAATATATCTATATATGATTTATTTAGGCGTTGCTTATGTTTTGCAGCCGCGCTAGCCCAGCCCCCGCTCTGTCGTTAGTTAAGTAACCTAACGGGTAATGACGGGGCCCTGTGGCGAATGCGAATGGCATAAGCGTACGTCATATTTTGGTTGTTTTCTGCAATGGTAGGATTAAATGATGGGACGCATTAAAAGAACTAATGCAAGAAAAATAAACCAAGTAAAAGTCGTTGGAACACTTTCAAAACCACTCGGTTTCTTTTCAAAATAACTTTTAAACGCGGAGCTTAAGCCACTCCTTTTAAAAGCTATCTCGTTCCATCGATTATATTTGAGTTCACTACGTTCACGGTTTCGCCAAAACCATTCGTAGCCCTCCGTCGTTTCACATGGATGGTCAATAGTATTCAAGCTATGTATGTTGGCCAAAGTCAAGGCATAATGATTGGTAGCTATTGGGTATTCATGTGCATCATAGATAGATGTGTTGGTTTGGGGCAGTCGTTCTACCATTTTGGCCAAAGTCAAGGGTATGTGCGGATGGGCTCAAATTAACCTGGAGAATGACGGGTAGAACTTGACATGTGACTTATGATATTTTGGTCAAAGTCAAGGTCATAAGAGCATGGGGCAAAAATCCACATCAGGAGTTTCAAAAGAACTGAAACTTGCTAGTGTTGCATACCATTTGGAGTGTGATGATTCTGGTAGGATTCCTTCAGTTTTGTCACGCAATGATATTTGGATCCCGATCCTACTGTGAGTATATGCTACTCCTCGGGAAATTTCTCACTTAACGATCAATGCTATAAACCAAGTAGGTGTCTAGAAAGGTGTTAGCGGGGCTACGCCCCCAGGGAAAAGAGGTTATTTAATTAAGGAACTTCGCGAAAGCGTTGGAAAACCTCCCTCGAAGTACCGACACCAGCCTGGCCGAACGGTTAAGCAAGTATTGTACGGTGAGATTGATCCTGACTAATTCTTCCTTTTTGGTTTGAGGAGGGATTCGAGAGACAGTGGGAGCCATCCTGTTTAGACAAATTAAAAACCACTCTAAACTTGTAAGAGCATCATGCTAAAGTGTTTCTTCTCTCTCTCATAATTGCAGCGACCAAACATCATGACCGGACTTAAGTTACTACTAGATAAAAACATACTGACAGGGACAAACTACAAAGATTGGCTCAGGAATGTCAAAATGGCAATCACTTATGACAAGTTGGGGTATCTCCTTACCACCAAAGCTCCCCCTGTCCCAGGTCCCAAAACCAGCGTCGCGGATAGGGAAATCCGTAAGACCTGGGAAATCGATTGCGCGAAGGCCAAGTGCCTCGTGCTTGCCTCTATGGACAACGAACATCAGAGGATGCACGAGAATATGGACCTCGAATCCATATTTCTCCATACAAAAGAACTGTATGGAGAGCAATCTCGTATCGCAAGATACGAAGTGTCGAAGAAGTTATTTTCGGCAAGGTTGGCCGTCGGATCATCGGTAGCGGAACACGTGCTTAAGATGATTGGCTTCATAGAGGAGCTCGCGGACCTTGGGACCACGTTGGAGAATGAGCTCTATACGGACTTGATTCTTCAGTCCCTTCCTTCCACTTACGCCCAGTTCATCCTGAATTTCAACTTGCAAGAAAAGGAAGTTGAACTTTCAGAGCTTCTCAACATGCTGAGGAGTGTAGAGGGCACCCTACAGAAAGGTAGGGAAACATCCACTTTGTTTGTAGGAGGATCTTCCTCTTCTAGGTCCAAGGCGAAAGCCAAGGGAAAGAAGAAGAAAACCCCCGCCAAACCAAGGGGCGGTGTTAGTAAAGTGGATACGAAGGGAAAGGCAAAAGCAACAAAGATAGCGGGGAAACTTGTGGGGAAGGAAGAGTGCTTTTACTGTCATAAGAGTGGGCACTGGAAGAAAGATTGCAGGGCTTGGAAAGCCAGAACACAGGATCTGAAGCAAGTTGCGGCTTCAGCTTCAGGTGTGTATGTTATTGAAAACTGTCTATCAATAAACTCTACTTCCTGGGTATTGGATACCGGATCAGGATCTCATATCTGTAATTCTTTGCAGGCGTTGAGAAACCGTAGGTTTTTGAAGGCAGGTGACATGACCCTCAAAGTTGCAAACGGAGCTAGCATGGATGCTAAGGCCGTGGGGGACTATCACCTGGGAATGTCAGATGGACATGTTTTGGTTTTACGTAATTGCTTTTTTGTACCCAACGCAACTTGTAATATCATTTCTGTATCTTTGATTTCTAAAGAAGGTTATGAATTTGCGTTTGTAAGTAATGTTGTAAACATTCACCTTAATCAAGTTCTGATTGGGTCAGGTACATTAAGCAATGGTATATACGTGCTAAACCAACCACAGATTTTCAATGTCCAGAATACACACAAAAGAAAGTCTCCGGAAATAAATCAGACTTTCTTGTGGCATTGTAGACTGGGTCACATCAATGAGAGAAGGTTGACAAAGTTACATACAGAAGGATATTTGGATCCGTTCGAATATCAATCGTATGCCACTTGTCAAATCCTGTCTCAAAGGAAAGATGACAAAGACTCCGTTCACTGGACACGGAGTAAGAGCGAGCGAGCTCTTGGGACTCGTACACAGCGATGTGTGCGGTCCAATGTCTACACATGTGCGAAGCAGTTATTCTTACTTCATTACTTTTACGGATGACTTTTCAAGGTACGGTTATGTCTTCTTAATGAAACATAAATCCGAAGCCTTTGGAAAATTCCAGGAATATAAGAATAAAGTAGAAAAACAAACCGGCAAAAGTATCAAGACACTGAGATCGGATCAAGGTGGTGAATACTTGAGTGCCGAGTTCCTGGATTACTTAAAAGAGAATGGAATTCTCTCTCAGCTTACTCCTCCATACACTCCGCAACATAACGGTGTATCGGAGAGACAGAACCGAACCTTATTGGATATAGTACGGTCCATGATGAGTAACGCTGAGTTACCGCGATCATTCTGGGGATATGCACTAGAATCAGCTGCATACCTTTTGAACCGAGTTCCAACTAAGACTGTGCCTACTACACCATATCAGATGTGGTGTGGGAAGAGACCCTATCTTAATCATATTAAGATATGAGGAAGTCCAGCTTTTGTCAAAAAGCAGCACGCAGACAAGCTCGAGGCACGCTCAGTACAGTGCAAGTTTGTGGGATATCCAAAGAACTCCAAGGGATATTTCTTCGATTGCGAAGAGGAACAAAAGGTTTTTGTTTCTCGGCATGCCCACTTCTTGGAAACTCAGTTTTTGGAGAATCAGATAAGTAGGAGCGCAATAGAACTGGAAGAAATTCCAGAACCACGAGCTATTACTGAAAGCTTAGTAGAACCAGAGGGTTCAAAAGAACATGACATTCCTACGCCGCTCCGCAGGAGTAGTAGACAGTCTCATCCGCCCGAGAGATACTACGATTTTCTCATAGACGTGGATAGAGAGGATTACATCATTGATTATGATGAGCCTACTAGCTTCCAGTAGGCCGTTCAGAGCGTTGACTCGGTAAAATGGCTGGATGCAATGCGGACCGAAATGGAGTCCATATACACCAACAAAGTATGGACGTTGGACATTGCTCCAGATGGGGTAAAACCCGTAGGATGCAAGTGGATCTTCAAAAGGAAGATTGGTGTAGATGGACAGGTTGAGACCTATAAGGCTAGACTTGTTGCAAAGGGTTTTCGTCAAAGACCTGGTTTGGACTATGACGAAACCTTTTCTCCAGTGGCTATGATGAAATCCATTCGGATCCTTCTTGCCATTGCTGCTTTCCACGATTATGAGATTTGGTAAATGGACGTAAAGACCGCTTTTCTAAATGGAAATTTAGAGGAGTGTGTCTATATGGACCAGCCAGAAGGTTTCATTCAGAGTGGGAGCAGCGGAAAGGTGTGCAAGTTGCTTAAGTCCATCTATGGACTAAAGCAGGCATCGCGGAGTTGGAACATCTGTTTTGATGAGACGGTCAAAGAATTTGGCTTTATCAAAAATCCAGATGAACCATGCATCTATAGTAGATTTGTAGCGAGAACTGTAGTATTCCTCGTTTTATACGTGGATGACATTCTCTTAATAGGAAATGACATTCCTATGCTACAATCTGTCAAAGGGTTCTTGTCACACAGGTTCTCCATGAAAGACCTGGGTGATGCCTCATACATTCTGGGGATTCGGATCTATCGTGACAGATCCAAGAGGATACTGGGACTCTCACAGTCCAGGTACATCGACACCATACTGAAAAGATTCAGTATGGAAGATTCCAAGCGCGGTAATCTACCGGTTGTCACGGGATCACCCTTTCCAAAGAGATGTCTCCCAAGACTGATTTGGAAAGGGATCGCATGTCTATTATACCCTACGCTTCTGCGGTAGGCTCTATAATGTATGCGATGTTGTGTACCAGACCAGATGTAGCTTATGCACTGAGTGTAGTAAGCCGGTATCAGTCAAACCCTGGGGAGAAACACTGGATAGCGGTAAAGAACATTCTCAAGTACCTGAGAAGGACTAAGGAGATGTTCTTGGTGTACGGCAGAAAAGACCTCCAGATCGAGGCCTTTGCTGACTCCAGCTTTCAGAGTGACAAGGATGATTCCAAGTCCATGTCGGGTTATGTCTTTACCCTCAATGGAGGGGCGGTGTGTTGGAAGAGTTCCAAACAGGAAACCGTTGCTGACTCGACGATGGAAGCGGAATTTATCGCTGCTGCAGATGCCGCAAAAGAAGCCGTCTGGATAAGGAAGTTCTTAACAGAAGTTCAGGTGGTTCCGTCCATTGTTGATCCAATATCGCTGTATTGCGACAACAACGGGGCTATAGCTTTAGCGAAGGAACCCAGGTCCCATCAGAAGTCCAGACACATCTTAAGGCGGTATCACCTGATCAGGGAGATCGTGGGTTGATTGATCTCAAAAACTATCTATTACCGCAATCAAGAACGGCGTCGCATGAAGCCAGCCGGTGAGTTCGGGTCGGTCCACAGGGATGTTGTGAATCTCCTAATCGCTCAAACGAGTTAATTCCGAAGGGTGTTCGGATTGATTATTAAATCTAAAATCTAAATCTATTTATCTAAGATTAACTAGATCTAGTCTTGCTAGGGTTAGGTTTAGGGATGGTTTGGAAATGCAAGTAAATCTCAACGCTTTCTATACCCGAATGAAGATATATGAGGAGTAATGATAATTATCAATAAAAGGGATTAGATCCATTCGGGAAGGTGTTCCTTCCTCTAGGTTCTTGTCCTTCCTTTAGAGATCCTTACCCTAACCTCCATGGAAAACGCGCGCAACCGGGCCTTTACACTATGGTGTCATCGTTACCTCGAGGGGTAGGATGCCGTAGGACGCGGTGTGTGCGTGTATGCATGGAGTCCTATTGAAAATTTATTATGGGTAAGAAAGGGATGAGAGATCTCATCTCTCAAAATCCTTCCCCAAAGCTAACTCTAAATAATTTATCTACGGCAAGAAATTAAATCTACCTAGGGCAAACAATTGAAATCTAAACTAGAGCAAGGAATTAAATCTACTTACAGATGCATCTCTCCAATCATCAACGCAGGTTTGTCAGATCTGAATTCATGAATTGAAAAGAAACACCGATGCTCTCCATAAAGAGATCTGAATTTATTATTTAAAAAGAGGCATAAGAAATTACAATCTTTAGAGTTCTATTTATAGGAAATAGAAAGCCTAGGTTACATTTTGATCCGCATGTCTACAATTACAAATATAGCCCTAAGGTTGACTATTCAGCGCCGCCAAACATTTGGTAAAAATTATTTCCTCTGATCGCTCAAGACCGCCGCGGAACAGCGGTTCCGCGGCCAAAATATGGAATTGGGCTACGAATTTTCCTGGGCTGATTTCTGTTGGCTTGGGCTTCTTATTTCTATATATCTTTTCTCAATTTAGCTTCTGGTTCTCTTCCAGATTTCCAGTGAACATTGTAGTGGACTTCTACCCGTTTGCTTTGAGTCGATGACTTGAATCTTGCTTTGTGAATTGTTCCTTATGTAGGCTTGATCGAGATTCTCTGTTTGTCGGTCAAAGTCTCACTTTTACGTCGTCTTTTCATCGTTTTCACTGTTTCCTGTCCAAGAACCTGTAACCTGTAACATGTAGCAGACATGCGTCAAAAGCACCTGTTTATTTATAAAAAGAATAAGAATGGGAAATATAATAATACAATATTATGGTGTGAACAAATAACCCCAAACTTATTTTTTGCTCGTCCTCGAGCAAACTTATTCTTTATTCTCGACAAAAACCTAACCGCACTCTCGCAGGGAAACGCGATTGCACTGAGCACGTGCAACAAGCCGTTAAACCTCTAGGTGTCCCTAGTAGGAGGAGTGTTGTCTCCTGAGGGTTTTCAGCGGATACTACCCACAAAATCCTATCAATTCGGCCTTTCGACTTTAATTCTCCAATTAGGTCTTTTAACAAGGAATTCTATTATCTTCGACTTATAAATTATCCACTCATATTCTTCACACTTCCTCATTATTTAACTTAAGAATATATACTTCCTATAGACTTACTTAGCTTTCAGCATTTCCCAAGTTTTCCTTCTAAGGTTGCATCTCCACTTAGGAATTTCTATCAACCCTTACTAAAGATACAAGTTCTATTATTCACTCCTTTCTCTTATCTAAACTCCAATCATATACCCCTACATGTGTGTAATAATCACCCCTACACTTGGAAATTCAAATCAAGCAATCATACCCTTGTCCGTTGTCCAAAGTACTTATTAATTGGTGAATTTTAAATGAATTTTCGCTTACACATCCTTCATGCGACCGTTAATACTTCTTGAGGTACCAACGACCGATTACAAGATATGTTTGCACTTTTAAAGCGTAATTCCTAGTCTTGCAACACCCAAGGCTTTAGTAGTGACTCCCAAACCAGTTGGTCTAAGGCACTAGGTGATGAAGCACCCTCGCTAAATATTTTTCTATTTTTTACAGCCTTAAGTAATCACAAAAACCAGTGTTCATTTTTTTCTTTATTCACTTTTTTTTTCTTTTATTTTCATTGTACTAAGGACTTTAGACAAGAGCATTTCAAGGTCTCTTCTACTATTCTAAGTTTCAAGGTGCGTGATTGTGCAAATTGTAGGGTATATATTTTCAGAATCTAGACTTAAGCTAGAAACTATTTTTCAAACTTATACTCTAATAAGAACATCAATACTTTTCCTTTGTTTCGACTTAGCCCAAGAAGTGAACTCAAAATTTGCCTATTTCTAAATAAACTACAAGGCATATACTTTCTACCGTTAAACTTTAAGGAATGTTATTTTTAGGGTTTTTAATTCACTAAGTCTAAGATCTAGTTGTTCCTAGCCAGTTAACCTATTTGTCAAACTCAAGTCAATTAGCCAAAATTGAATACATAAATTTTTATAATTTTTGAAAATTTTCAATTTTTATGGGTTTTCAAATAAATATGCAAATGCAAAAATATGTACAAATGAATGCGAAGGAAGAAGACGTACCGAGCATACCCCCAAACTTGAACTTGACAGTGTCCTCACTGTCATGCTAAACCAAGAGGGTCAAAATTGTCGGCACTCCCCTGTTTATTTATTTACAATTTATTTTATTTTTTTTTGAATTTTTTTTATAGAAAAAGAAAACAAAAATATATATACATATATACAACAAGGTTCCCCCCAAACTTAAGCTTGGCCTTACACAAGCCAAAGATTAGCACCAACCATTCAAAAATCTTATCGTGGTAAAGGTATAGTCGGTGCAAGAATGGGATGGAAAGAAAAGAGATGAGAAGCATAGGAGACCGTGTGGGAAGAAGGGTAGAATATGGTCTCGGTGGAGGAGAAGAATGACGAAAAGGAGAAAGAAGGAGCGCGCGATCTTGAGGGTGTAAATCGAGTGAATAAATTAGCGCAATTTGTGATGACCGATGTGTTAAAAGCAATTGCGCTAACCTATCAACTCGTCGAGAAATAGGATCAAATCCCTCAAGATTCGCAAGAAAACATGGGTACGCCGAACTTGGTATTTGAGATGAAAGCGTAACGGTCACTTGCACGGTCGGAACAATGGGAAAGACGAAAGGAAGTGAACTAGGGATAGTACCATTCTCACCGTAGTAAACTGTCTCGAACTTGAAAGATTCCATTAATGGTTCGAAACTACTGTAAGCAACCGAGTCTGATGGTTCAACTAACTCATCTGAAAATGTAAAGGACTCAAACTCGGGCGGGGAGACATCAATATCGTCCGGAAAAGTGAAACACTCGTAGGTGTTATCGTCTGTGAGAACTGTGTCAGATTCAAAGGAAAAGTTTTCAAGCTCACAGTCGTCAAGCGTGGTCGGAACGATGTAAAGGAGGGAGGGTGATATAACAGTCAAAGGTTCAGGAGGATGAATTGGAAAATCAGACACATCAAACAAAAATGGTTCAACCTCAATATGATCCTCAAAACTCTCCTCAATACTATCCTTATAATTCTCCTCAAAATTCAACTCATCCATGCCATTATCATCAAAGTCAAGACGCATATGAGATTCGAAAGAAACATTTAATAACTCGGGATGATGATTTGAACATAAAATCTCAATTAAATCGACAGGTTCATCATCCGAAATATTCCCGGCGTCTATATCCTCAATCAAGTGAAAATCGATTTTCTTAGACACCTCATCAAAAGCATGGATATCTATCGATTTAGGTTCTAGATGGGGGGTGTAAAAATCGAAAGGATTAGGTGCGGTTTCACTCGAAAGGGGTTCCTCACAATTTGGCAAATCAAACACTACAAAATCACACAACTTGTTTTTATTTTGAACTTGTGAATCATTTAGGACATTCGATGGAAAACTGGAGTTGTAGGCTTCAATTGGGTAAGGGTAGGTTTGATTTGGAAATCCTCTCTCATTCTCACTCTGTCCAATCGTCTCCTTATACATTGAAAAATTTGGAGCTAGCGGGACACTAGCTACCGTTTCACTAGGTTTCATAAGGGCGGCCACGGACGCTTCCACATTCCTAGTCATTTTGTTTGTTGCTGCGATATATGCCTCCAACGACTCTTCCAAACTAGACTTGGGTGGTAAGAGGGTTTCGGTAAAAGATTCGAAATCGTGTGGATATGCAAAACTCCCAACAGACTGTGTAGAAACGGTGTCTAGTGAAGGTGAGAAGGTCGGGTATGACCGGTAGGAAGTGGGTGGTTGGGCAGGGGTAGGGTCAACATGTGGATAAAAAGGTGAATAGTCATGTGGATCCCTAGAACTAGATGAGTGGAGAGGGGTGATAGATCGGTTGCGAGATTGAGCAATATGCTCAGCAATGGACATTGGCTTAGGAGTGACAGAACGACTTGAAAAAAAGGTATCAACATATGGAAGTGGTAAAGGTTGACTTGGTTGACACAAAGTGGGTTGAAAAGTCAAACTGTTTCTCCTAGACACCTCTATTTGATCTTTCAAAGATATTTTTGGCAAGGAGGGATCGTCTTTAAATTGACCGAACAAATTGACATACGACGCAAAATTAGGTTCGAGATACCAAAGTTCGGCAAGTGATTTATTATGTGGGGTACCCATGTTATAAGAAGATAGGGTGAAAGAAAGAAAGTTGGGTGGTGTGGTGCACGGATTTATTTGCGGCAAAGGTTTGCAAGTTTTCTAATAAAAATTTTCTTTTTCTTTTTATCTTTATTTGGAAAAAATTTTGTTGCAAAAAGATTTTCGAGAAAAAATATGCAACAGAAAATTTACTTGCAATCTAATTTAAGCGAGACGCAAAAATCCTGCACAGGATTGTCATATGGAAGGGAATATATTTTTAAAGTGCACAAAATTTTTGCAGGGATTTTTCAGAAAAAAATTTATCTAGATTTCCAGAGCAAAAACAGAGGATCTTACAGAATTTTTTTTCAGAAGATGATGTCACCAGCACGCCGCCCTTCCGCGGCAAAAGAAGGTTCCCACCGCGGTTTCACGGCCAAGTTAACGGTGCGAATCCCTAAATTTTTTTTCAAGCTCTGATGTGACAAGACGGCCGCGGATCCGCGGCCTAAGGTAGGTTTTGGCCGCGGAAGCGCGGCACGTTGGGCGGTTCGAGACTCCAAATTTTTTCTGCTGTTCCGTTGTTTAAAATCTCTTCTGTTCCGATATCCCGTTTTCTGTTTTGCTTTCTGGAAATTTCCAGATCTGTCTCGATTGTTCCTGCAAGATTCAAACAACAAAGTACCCTTTCCAAAAAATAACAATTGATATATTTTTATGATTTTTGGATTTTTTAGATTTTTATGATTTTTTATTTTAATTTTATTAAGATTAACCCGGAATTGCAAAAAGAAAAGTTCTACGCCATCCCCGGCAACGGCGCCATTTGATTGATCTCAAAAACTATCTATTACCGCAATCAAGAACGGCGTCGCATGAAGCTAGCCGGTGAGTACGGGTCGGTCCACAGGGATGTTGTGAATCTCCTAATCGTTCAAACGAGTTAATTCCGAAGGGTGTTTGGATTGATTATTAAATCTAAAATCTAAATCTATTTATCTAAGATTAACTAGATCTAGTCTTTCTAGGGTTAGGTTTAGGAATGGTTTGGAAATTCAAGTAAATCTCAACGCTTTCTATACCCGAATGAAGATCTATGAGGAGTTATGATAATTATCAATAAAGGGGATTAGATCCATTCGGGAAGGTGTTCCTTCCTCTAGATTCTTTTCCTTCCTTTAGAGATCCTTACCCTAACCTCCATGGAAAACGCGCGCAACCGGGCCTTTACACTACGGTGTCATCGTTACCTCGAGGGGTAGGATGCCGTAGGGCGCGGTGTGTGCGTGTATGCATGGAGTCCTATTGAAAATTTATTATGGGTAAGAAAGGGATGAGAGATCTCATCTCTCAAAATCCTTCCCCAAAGCTAACTCTAAACAATTTATCTATGGCAAGAAATTAAATATACCTAGGGCAAAGAATTGAAATCTAAACTAGAGCAAGGAATTAAATCTACTTACAGATGAATCATCAACGCAGGTTTGTCAGATCTGAATTCATGAATTGAAAAGAAACACCGATGCTCTCCATAAAGAGATCTGAATTTATTATTTAAAAGGAGGCATAAGAAATTACAATCTTTAGAGTTCTATTTATAGGAAATAGAAACCTTAGGTTACATTTTGATCCGCATGTCTACAATTACAAATATAGCCCTAAGGTTGAC
Source organism: Agapanthus africanus (assembly GCA_030015575.1). Classification (NCBI taxonomy): domain Eukaryota; kingdom Viridiplantae; phylum Streptophyta; class Magnoliopsida; order Asparagales; family Amaryllidaceae; genus Agapanthus; species Agapanthus africanus. The sequence goes on from CM057337.1 coordinate 674,294,311, forward strand.
TATTCAGCGCCGCCAAACATTTGGTAAAAATTATTTCCTCTGATCGCTCAAGACCGCCGCGGAACCGCGGCCAAAAGATGGAATTGGGCTACGAATTTTCCTGGGCTGATTTCTGTTGGCTTGGGCTTCTTATTTCTATATATCTTTTCTCAATTTAGCTTCTGGTTCTCTTCCAGATTTTCAGTGAACATTGTAGTGGACTTCTACCCGTTTGCTTTGAGTCGATGTCTTGAATCTTGCTTTGTGAATTGTTCCTTATGTAGGCTTGATCGAGATTCTCTGTTTGTCGGTCAAAGTCTCACTTTTACGTCGTCTTTTCATCATTTTCACTGTTTCCTGTCCAAGAACCTGTAACCTGTAACTTGTAGCAGACACGCGTCAAAAGCGCCTGTTTATTTATAAAAAGAATAAGAATGGGAAATATAATAATACAATATTATGGTGTGAACATGGGTCGCCAGGAGATCGAGGTTCGGAGAGTTTCTATGGAAGATAACATTGCTGATCCACTCACAAAGGCCTTACCCCAGACTCAGTTCGAGCGGCTGATCGAGATGATAGGTCTTCGATACGCCAGTACATGGCCTTAGTGCATGTGGGAGATTGTTAGTGTATATGCCCTAGAGGCCGTTACTGTATCATACTAGTTTGTATATTACTTAATGGAAGCTTGGGATATTCACCTTGTATAGACAATCTTGCTCAATATAGTAGTATGCTACTTGGTTTTTTTCTGCTTTAATGTGTACATGTGTTTATTTTAGTATATCACCTATACAAATTAGTGGAGCCCTTAGGATCTTTGCTTGATTACCAGCGTTGTGATGGCAGTCACACTCATGGGGGCTGGGTAATCTATAAGCACATCCTTATGCAGGTCCCTAGTCGCAGGACTATCGAGACAGGGCATCGATACTCCGGAGTAGACTAACGTATGCGCTTCTCATCCCAGTGTGGGAGACGGTCTGTCCCACAGCCGTCAGTACGTCGTACTTGAGATAGTATGCAGGTGCTCGTTAGGTTACGAGTACACTGGACAGAACTCGTCGGGAACTGTTGGTTGGTACTATACCTATCGTTAGTTATCAGTTCCCAGATGACATGAGTACATCTTAGTCCGCTGACTTGACACTATCACTTCGCCTCGAGTGTGTTCCCACCGTACTTTGATTACTACCCTACCACGACTCAAAAGAGTCATGCAAACAGGTAGTTTTTGGGTGCAGTCCCGAAGCACTTGGAGGCAGTGACGGTTAGACAGGATTTGTCTCTCCCGGTATTGGGGGTTGATATCGCGCTGTGTCTAGGAGAGCCATTACACGAGTAGTCCCTGGCCAGGGCAAGTGAGATATACTGGTAGGTTTCCAGTGTTATTTTAGTGTGTTCTGGGCTTCACTCCGACATGATTTGTACTGCTATTAGGGGACTGACGTTCACCGCCCCCTAGGCCCGCCATGCGATGTATCAGATGAACAGACCGGACTGTATGGAGATTGTCACATTCAGGCTCAGTAGGAGTTCAGATGGGTTTCACCTCGTCAGTCTTCTTGTCGGCATCTACCTGGGGACCGTTACGCACAGCTAGTGCCGTTTGCGGTCTGTGGTTAAACCTACTGCCAGCGTAGTGTTGAGTCTTTAGAGTCCCACACAGAAAACTATTCGCCTTTAGGCAAAAGAGTAGAGGTCGCATGGTTTTGCGACAGGTCGCATGGTTTTGCGACAGGGTTCGGTCACATCCGTGCACTTGTGCACGTTTGGTATCCGGACAGTTAACACTAGCGGGCTTTGGTTTAAGCCAGATCCTAGTGTACGTTTTGGGATTGGTTTTATCTCGTTTGTATTCGTGTTCCTCGGAACGCGGATGCGGGTGTGTATGCACAGTTGACAGAGAGACAGAGGCAGAGGATTCTCATTGGGGTTGTTGACTGTTGACTATTGACTTTTGACTAAACCCTAATGAGAATAAGATATATGATTAACAATAATATTAATTAAGTATTATAGTGACATGGTTGTTGAGGGGTTGAATTTGTTGACTTGTTGACTTTGTTGACCGGTTGACTAGGTTGGACTAGTTGACCATCATCATGATAATGGCTATCATTCCATGGCAAAGACTTTTGCTTGCTTGTTTATTTATGCAAAATGAGTGCATGAAATGATATAGCCATTTTGACTTAAACCATCACACAATACTTGATTACTATTTTTGTTATGATGGCTTTTGGATTATGAGAGGGTGTATGAGAAAAGTGAGACTCATTCTTTCATTTGCTTTCTCTCTCTTGAGCTCTCTCATTCTCAAGCTCTCCCTCTTCCTCTCGCTCTCTCTAGCTCAAGGCAAACTATTCTCATGTGTTGAGACTCTTTGCCTTAGAGATAAAAAGACACCAAAATAATCCTCTACTCATTCTAGTTCACAAGGCCTAGCAAGCCAAGTGTTCTAGTTTCTTCAAAGTTCGAAGAAGAAGCCAAAGGTAGAAGCTTTCAGGTGGATCCATTTTGGGCGCAAGGAGACGACGAGGTGAGGCCGATCCGTACACCGGAAAGAGTGGAAGACGAAGGAGTTCAAGAAAGGTATAGCCCCCTAACCGAGTAGGTAAAACTCTAGTTAGGTTGTTAGTTAGTTGTTTAACAAAGATCCGTATTTTGAGTCCATGTTACCACCCTCTTGAAAATCGTTTTTTATCACTTCCGCAACCCCGTAAGTACCGGGGAAGGGTAGCATGGACTTACACTCACAACTTGTCGTTTGGACCAGTTAGGAATAGTCTAGTTGACTTAGGAGACCCTAAAATATAGAATACGGAAAATTGACATCTTTACAAATAAATACCATTTACTTCATAAAACCGTTTTCTAAAGGATTTAGTATTTTACAATCTTTGCAAAGCGCCGCTACAACCCATTTTGAGGAACCTGTTCGGGATGGTGCGGATTATCGCACATCCTCGGGCTTAGTAGTGCGAGATTCAGACCTCCGCAAAGAGCATTCGGTCTCGAAAGATTTAAAATACGACATCTTAAGAAAATGAGATTTTTAGAATGTAAAATATATATATTAAAATTATTTTTGTATAAATATATGTATATTTATCATTAAAATATCTATTTTGTTATGATATAAATATTCCACATTTTACTAAAAATCACAAGAATCAATTTTACACTAAAATACCATGAATTCCATACAAATCAATATTACAAATAAATACCTTTATTTATGAAACTAGGATATTTTCACTAGAAATATCACAATATAAAATCCATATTCATTACAACTCTAAAGACGAATAATAAATACTTGAGATGTATTTTGAAAAGTATATAAAAGTATTTTTACATAAAACCCTCTCAAGTTCTATAAATTACCCTGAGGACCCTAGTAAACATAGGTTTAAGCAGAACCAATCTCTTGAGCTCCACGGAGCCGGAGAAGTGGGTGCTTACCTATCTGAGGTAGAAAAATTAATAAAAACAATCAGGACTTCAATTTACTTTGCTAAATTGTCTGACTCAGTTTGAATCTCAGTATACTCTGACTTGAATATGATTCAAGTACCATCTATAATCTACAATCTTCAACATTACAATTCAACATCAATCCATGAATCCAATTATCAATCTATACAACTCGACCGAACCGAACCATGGATATATATATTCCATTTACATGGTTCTCCAGTTATTCCATTTACATGATTCTACGGATACATCCGTTTACTGATATCATTGTTTCGGTCAGTCTTTCAATTATACACTCAATACAATTTACAGTATAAAACAATACAAATAAAACACTACGGGGTTTAAGGGGTAGATTGGTACGGAAGGTGTTAAAAGTGGCACGAGACTGTAAGACTTAATACACCTAACATGAATCCAGTTGCTGTTGTACCGTGGCATAAACAGTTCCTTGTACTATACGTGCCTCTAGTCTCTGGCATATAGAGATTCCTCTCGTATACACTGGCATTTTTCTGTACCAAGGTACAAACAACAGTGTTAATACAACATTACAACAAAATAATACAACTTTAAAAGATACCTTCTTATTCTGTCTATTCTACTTTCCTCTTATCTTTGGGACTTACCGAGCGACCTGTTCGCTGACGACATTCTATTTCTTTCTTCTTTGAATGTCGTTAGGTGATTTGGACCCGTCAGAGATCGAACCAACTGCAAAAGACTTCGAGAAGTACAGCGAAGACCATAAGCTCTAGACATTATACATTTTTCCATTCAGTACTTTTCATTTCCTGTTATGCCATTGTTTAGGTATCGCTTTTATTTCAGTTGTATTTCCTTTTCATGCATTGTACAAAAGAATGTTAATAAATAAAAGTTGTTGTTTTTATTATACTTTGTCTCTTGTGTACATTTTCTTTTATATTGCTTAGTTACGCTTAGCGTATTTGCTTCTGAGTAAATACGTAGCGGACCAGTCCCGTCCCCTTCGCCGTATACCGAGAAGAGGGGCGCGACAGGTTTTGTTGGTGGCCCATGTAGGTCAGAGTTGTATAGAACCATACTATGCAGTTCTGTTCTGCGTGAACAAACCTGAGCAATATAACACAAGAACCAGCAACTAAAACATTCTTTACAATTCATGTTCCTTGAATCTTACAATTTCATATTCCTTGAATCTTATCATTTCAAGTATTTGAATCTGTCCTAACCCAAATTTTTCTTCAAGGTTATGGATTCCCCGAACAACACCAGTACCAATGTCAACAACACCCCTCCACCACTACCTCTCACACCTGCTGTTCCTACTCCACTCATCGAGCAAACGGTTTTACTTGAGGCGATTCGCAGCCTTCTTGAGGGACAGCAACAACTCCTGAACCGTCCTGAGACTGACGCACCTGGGTAAAGCAATTCAGGGCTTTACATCCCACGCAGCTCTCCGGAAAGGGAAGCCCTCTTGAAGCTGAGGAATGAGCACAAAGTATAGAGGATGATCTGGTGGCAGCACAAGTGCCAGACATAGCTTGGGTCCGTGTGGCGAAACTGCAGCTCACGGGCAATGCTCGCAACTGGTGGAAGGCGGAAGAAAGCCATCTTGTACAGCCTATTGAATGGAAGACTTTTCGTGAGAAGTTCGACGCGAAGTACTTCCCTGTGACTACCAGGTTTGCCATGGAACAGCAGTTCATTCATCTACAACAAGGTTCGATGTGGGACAAGTCAGTAGATGAGTATGACGCTGAATTCACCATGCTAAGTCGGTAAGATATGTTACAGTATTTCAATTTTTTTAAATATCACATACTACACAGCTAACACAATCCTTTAAACAGATTCGCGTCACACTTGATACCGACGGATGATATCAGAGCCCGTCGCTTTCAACAAGGTTTGGACACAGAAATTCAGGCTGCTCTAGCCACAGGGAAATTTCTAACTCATGAGGAAGCTCTAGAAGCTGCCCGCAGTTATGAGGCAGTGATAAAAGCAAGGGGCAGACCTCAGTCTGCAGGAGTTAAGCGTCCTGCCAACCAGATGGCAGGAGGAGCCTCGTCTAGACCACCTTTTGTGCCAAGACGTCCAGGAGCACCAATCAACAGGCCCGGCCCAGCCTTTTGTAACTACTGCAAGAGAAAAGAGCATCTGGCGAAAGATTGCCAGCGTCCGAACAACCTTTGCTTGATCTGCAGCTCAGCTGCTCATGGTATTGGGTCTTGTCCTCATAAACAAAATCCAATTGCTGCACCCAGGCCAGCAAACAATTACCCACAGCGCCCAGCCATCTAAGCTCCTGCTCCAAGACTTGCACTACCTGCACCACCCAGAGGACCACAAGCTGCACCACCTCCTCGTCAGTTCCATCAAGCTCAAAGGAACATTCCGAGGAATGCTCCTTAGGCCAGGAGGAATGTACCAAGGCGCCAGGCTTTCACTATGTCAGTGGAAGAAGCTGAGGCCACTGGCCAAGTCATCACTGATAAACTTTTCTTCTCATACTTTACTTTCAGTCTAGTTTATCTACACACTTTCCCTATACCTAAAACATATCCCACATACCTTAGGTACAATCTTAGTAACCTTACTACCTGCACTAGCACTGTTTGATACTGGAGCATCTCACTGCTTTATGTCGCAACGGTTTGTCCGAACCCATGCGATTCCAGTCTCACCGCTTGTATCCAGCTGGAATGTCAGTTCAGGAAATGGCGTTCTAAAGGCAACCATAGGATACGGCTTATGTCCAGTCGTCGTCTGCAGCATAGAGTTTTATGCTGATTTCAAAGTGCTGGACATACCGAACTTCGATGTGGTTCTAGGTATGGATTGGCTTGGAACTTTTTATGCTACCATCGACTGTCGTCAAAGGAGGATAGTATTCGAGATTCCAGACCATCCGGTCTTCTATTTCAAAAGCGGAGACCATACCCTGGAGCCAGTACCTACAAAGCGAAGCCAAGAGAAGCAGTAGTTGCAGCAGCTCAAGCAGAAGAAGAATCAAGACCATAGGTAGTTCGAGAGTTCGACGATGTATTTCCTGACGATATATCAGGTTTGCCTCCCGATCGAGCTCTTGAATTCAGTATTGATTCAGTACCAGGAGCACAACCGGTGATCAAAGCACCTTACAAATTAAGTCCGGAAGGTTTGAAGGAAGTCCGAACACAGTTGGACGAATTATTGGCGAAAGGATGGATTCGTCCTAGCATTTCAAGTTGGGGAGCACCTGTACTACTTGTGAAGAAGAAGGAAGGTTCATACAGAATGTGCATCGATTATAGAGCCTTGAACGAAGTTACTATAAAGAACAAGTATCCACTCCCGCGCATCGATGATTTATTCGATCAACTAAGTGGAGCTTGTGTATTCTCTAAATTGGATCTTCGTTCAGGTTATCATCAGGTGAAGGTCAAGGAAGCTGATATTCACAAAACAGCTTTCAGAACTCGCTGTGGACATTATGAATTTCTAGTGATGCTATTTGGAGTGACCAATGCACCAGCAATATTCATGAACCTAATGAATCAAGTTTTCCGAGAGTACTTAGACAGGTTTGTTGTCATCTTCATCGACGGCATCCTGGTGTATTCTAAGAGTCGGGAAGAGCATGCAGAGCACCTACGAATTGTCCTGGAAACTCTTCGACAACATCGGCTTTATGCCAAGTACAGCAAGTGCGAGTTTTGGCTAAAGCAAGTGTAAATCTACGGTAGCGCCCCGGCCGTCGATACGAGGCCAAAATGCGGAAACAAAAACTTTTTCAAAACTTGAAACTGGCGCTAACGCAGACTTTAATCCCGGATCGAACCATTAACCTATAACTAGAAAACTAGAGAAGGGATAGAAAAGCTATACCGATCGATCCGTGTCCTTCGGTCTTTGGCCACCATCCCAAGCTCCCCGCGGCATCTCCGATCTCCGGTCTCTTCGTCGGAAAGGGCACCACATCTTCGAGTCTTTTTACCGCCTCCCGCTTCATCCGAAGCAACTCGGGCATGAAGTTCGCTAGCCGACGTGTCCAAAGTGAAGTAGAGAATGTGTGCGATCACTTTGTCTCAAGCATCCATTGATTCTCAACACATGAGAGTGTATGGATGGAGGTTGAAGATGATGCCATTAATGGAAATGGTGAGCTAGAGGAAGAAGAAGAAGAGGAGCCTTTTCATTCTTATGTTGTATGATAAAATGAGAGAGTGAGATATAGAATAATACAAGAGCCAACACTTCATATGGCTGCCCTTCTCTCTCTTCTTATCCTTTCAACCCACAAATCAATCAAATAATGTGACACATGCACAAAGAAAGATAACATGAGTCATCACTTGTGCATGTGTCACAATTAATTCTCCTAATCATGACTTTTAGCTCATTATTTCCATTTGTAAACATTAACCCAAATGTTTACAACAATAAAAAGATACGGCAACATCTAAAGTAAACTCGTGACGGATCACAAGGATACCCCTCACCTATATATACATAACTGCATCCGCATTCCGACTGAATGCAAATACGATGAGACTAAAGTAATCCAACAAATCTAATACTAGGATCCGGCTTAAACCAAAGCCCACTAGTATGATCAGTCCGATCATGATCCGTGCATGACTGCACTTATATGATCGAACCCTGCCATAATACCATACGACCTCTACAACGTTTCGCCCGAAACTTGAGAAACTGTCTGTGGGGGACTCTAAAGACTCGTTAATACTTTGGCTGTGGATTTAACCACTAGCACGTCAGTGGTAATAGCTGTACGTAACAGGCTACCAGGTATTGACCAAAAGGGATGTCGATGAGCGAACTCATCCTGACACCCTACTGAGCCTGTCAGTGACAATATCTGTACAGTCCAATCCGTTCGTCTACGAGTATCGCATGTCGGGCCTAGGGGGTTGGTAAAAGTCAGACCCCAAAAGTGGTACAAGTCGTGTCGGAGTGTAGACCATAATACCCTGAGATACTACTGGAATACCTACCAGTAAATCTCCTGCCTTGGCCAAGGACTTCGTGTAATGGCTCTCCTAGACACAGCGCGATCTCACCCCCAATACCGGGAGAGACGAAACCCCTGCCGATCCGCTACTGCCTCCATGTGGCTCGGGACTGTACCCAACTAAAACCTGTTTGCACGACTCCTTTAAGCCGTGGTAGGGTAGTAATCAAAGCACAGTAAGAATGTAAGTCCACGTTACCCATCCCCGGTTCTTTGGGGTTGCGGAAATGGTGAAAAACAATTTTTCTTTAGGGGGTAATATGGACTCAAAATACGGATTTTTGTTAAACAACTATCTAACAACCTAACTAGGAGTTTTACCTACTCGGTTAGGGGGTTATACCTTAACTTGAACTCCTTCTTCTTCAACTCCTTGCGGTGGTCGGATCGGCCTCACCTTGTCGTCTCCTTGCACCGAAGATGGATCCACCCGAAATCTTCTACCTTTGGCTTCAACTTCAAACTAGAAGAAAACTAGAACACTTGGCTTGTTAGACCTTGTGTACTAAGATGAGTAGAGAAGTGTAATGGTTTTTATCTCTATGGTTCTTACTTCTCAACACATGAGACAATAGAACCATGAACTAGAGAGAGAGCAAGAGGAAGAGGGAGAGCATGAGCATGAGAGAGAAAGGAAATGAAAGAATGAGCAAGACTTTTCTCACCCTTGCTCTCATAATAAAAAATAATCATAACAAATAATAATAATTGAGTATTATGTGATGGTTGTTATCATATCAAATGGCAATATCATTTCATGCATTAAATGCAATTTGTGAACCATCAAGCAAGCTAAAGTCAATGCCAAGAAATGATAGCCATTGTCATGATGGTGGTCAACAAGTCCAACCTAGTCAACCGGTCAACAAAGTCAACAAGTCAACAAGGTCAACCTTTCAACCCAACCATGGCACAATAATACTCAATTAATATTATCATTAATCATATTTCTTATTCTTATTAGGGTTTAGCAAACGCCAATAGTCAACAACCCTAATGAGAATCCTCTGACTCTGTCTCTGTCAACCGTGCATACACACCCGCATCCGCGTTCCAAGGAACACGAATGCAAACGAGATAAAATCAATCCCAAAACGTATACTAGGATTTGGCTTAACCCAAAGCCCGCTAGTAATAACTGCCCGGACACCAAATGTGCACAAGTGCGCGGATGTGACCGAACCCTGTCGCAAAACCATGCGACCTCTACTCTTTTGCCTAAAGGCGAATAGCTCTCTGTGTGGGACTCTAAAGACTTGACACTACGCTGGCAGTGGGTTTAACCACAGACTGCAAGCGGCACTAGCTGTGCGTAACAGCCCCCAGGTAGATGCCGATAAGAAGACGGACGAGGTGAAACCCTTCTGAACTCCTACTGAGCCTGAATGTGACAGTCTCCGTACAGTCTGGTCTGTTCGTCTGAGAATATCGCATGGCGGGCCTAGGGGGCGGTAAACGTCAGTCCTCTAATAGCGGTACAAGTCGTGTCGGAGTGTAGCCCAGAATACCCTGAGATAACACTGGAAACCTACCAGTATATCTCCCTTTCCTTGGCCAGGGATGACTATGTGTAATGGCTCTCCATGACACAGCGCGATATCAACTCCCAATACCAGGAGAGACGAATCCTGTCTAACCATCACTGCCTCCAAGTGCTCCGGGACTGCACCCAACTACTACCTGTTTGCATGACTCCTTTGAGCCGTGGTAGGGTAGTAATCAAAGTACAGTGGGAACACACTCGAGGCGAAGTGACAGTATCAAGTCAGCGGACTAAGCTGTACTCATGTCACCTGGGAACTGATAACTGACGATAGGTATAGTACCAACCAATTAGTTCCCGACGAGTCCTGTCCAGTGTACTCGTAACCTAATGAGCACCCGCATACTATCTCAAGTACGACGTACTGACGGCTGTGGGACAGACCGTCTCCCCAGCTGGGATGAGAAGCGCATACGCTAGTCTACTCCGGAGTATCGATGCCCTGTCTCGATAGTCCTACGACTAGGGACCTGTATAAGGATGTGCTTATGGATTACCCAGCCCCCACGAGTGTGACTGCCATCACAACGCTGGTAATCAAGCAAAAATCCTAAGGGCTCTACTGATGTGTATAGGTGATAAAAACACATGTACACATTAAAGTAGAAACAAACCAAGTAGCATACTACCATTTTGAGCAAGATTGTCTATACAACTGTGAATATCTCAAGCTTCTATTAAGTAATATACAAACTAGTATGATACAGTAATGGCCTCTAAGGCATATACACTAACAATCTCCCACTTACACTAAGGCCATGTACTGGCGTCTCGAAGACCTATCATCTCGATCAGCCGCTCGAACTGAGTCTGGGGTAAGGCCTTCGTGAGTGGATCAGCAGTGTTATCTTCCGTAGCAACTCTCCGAACCTCGATCTCCTGGCGACCCACGATCTCCCTGATCATGTGATACCGCCTCTAGATGTGTCTGGACTTCTGATGGGACCTGGGTTCCTTTGCTAAAGCTATAGCCCCGTTGTTGTCGCAATACAGAGGTATTGGATCAACAATGGATGGAACCACCTGAAGTTCTGTTAAGAACTACCTCATCCAGACGACTTCTTTTGCGGCATCAGCAGCAGCGATATATTCCGCTTCCATCGTCGAGTCAGCAACGGTTTCCTGTTTGGAACTCTTCCAACATACCGCCCCTCCATTGAGGGTAAAGACATAAAACGACATGGACTTGGAATCATCCTTGTCACTCTGGAAACTGGAGTCAGCAAAGGCCTCGATCTGGAGGTCTTTTCTGCCGTACACCAAGAACATCTCCTTAGTCCTTCTCACGTACTTGAGAATGTTCTTTACCGCTCTCCAGTGCTTCTCCCCAGGGTTTGACTGATACCGGCTTACTACACTCAGTGCATAAGCTACATCTGGTCTGGTACACAACATCGCATATATTATAGAGCCTACCGTAGAAGCGTAGGGTATAATAGACATGCGATCCCTTTCCAAATCAGTCTTGGGAGACATCTCTTTGGAGAGGGTGATCCCGTGACAAGCCGGTAGATTACCGCGCTTGGAATTTTCCATACTGAATCTTTTCAGTATGGTGTCGATGTACCTGGACTGCGAAAGTTCTAACATCCTCTTGGATCTATCACGATCGATCCGGATCCCCAGAATGTAAGTGGCATCACCCAGGTCTTTCTTGGAGAACCTGTGTGACAAGAACCCCTTGACAGATTGTAGCATAAGAATGTCATTTCCTATCAAAAGAATGTCATCCACGTATAATACGAGGAATACGACAGTTCTTGCTACAAATCTACTATAGATGCATGGTTCATCTGGATTTTTGATAAAGCCAAATTCTTTGACTGTCTCATCAAAGCAGATGTTCTAACTCCGTGATGCCTGCTTTAGTCCATAGATGGACTTAAGCAACTTGCACTCCTTTCCGCTGCTCCCACTCTGAATGAAACCCTCTGGCTGGTCCATATAGACACACTCCTCTAAATTCCCATTTAGAAAAGCGGTCTTTACGTCCATCTGCCAAATCTCATAATCGTGGAAGGCAGCAATGGCAAGAAGGATCCGAATGGATTTCAGCATAGCCACTGGAGAAAAGGTTTCGTCATAGTCCAAACCAGGTCTTTGACGAAAACCCTTTGCAACAAGTCTAGCCTTATTGGTCTCAACCGTCCATTTACACCAATCTTCCTTTTGAAGATCCACTTGCATCCTACGGGTTTTACCCCATCTGGAGCAACGTCCAACGTCCATACTTTGTTGGTGTACATGGACTCCATTTCGGTCCGCATTGCATCCAGCCATTTTACTGAGTCAGCGCTCTGAATGGCCTGCTGGAAGCTACTAGGCTCATCACTATCAATGATGCAATCCTCTCTATCCCCGTCTATGAGAAAACCGTAGTATCTCTCGGGCGGATGAGACTGCCTACTACTCCTGCGGAGCGGCGTAGGAATGTCCTGTTCTTTTGAACCCTCCGGTTCTACTAAGCTTTCAGTAATAGCTCGTGGTTCTGGAATTTCTTCCAGTTCTATTGCGCTCCCACTTATTTCCTTTTCTAAGAACTGGTGTTCCAGAAAGTGGGCATTACGAGAAACAAAGACCTTTTGTTCCTCTGCGTAATAGAAAAGATACCCCCTGGAGTTCTTTGGGTATCCCACAAACTTGCACAGTACTGAGTGTGCCTTGAGTTTGTCCGCATGCTACTTTTTGACAAAAGCTGGACATCCCCAGATCTTCAGATATTGAAAATAGGGTTTCTTCCCACTCCATATTTCATATGGTGTGGTAGGAACAGTCTTAGTTGGAACTCGGTTCAAAAGGTATGCAGCTGATTCTAGCGCATATCCCCAGAATGATCGCGGCAACTCAGCGTTACTCATCATGGACTGTACCATATCCAATAGGGTTCGGTTCCGTCTCTCCGATACACCGTTATGTTGCGGAGTGTACGGAGGAGTAAGCTGAGAGAGAATTCCATTCTCTTTTAAGTAATCCAGGAACTCGACACTTAAGTATTCACCACCTTGATCAGATCTCAGTGTCTTGATACTCTTGCCTGTTTGTTTTTCTACTTCATTCTTATATTCCTTGAATTTTTCAAAGGCTTCAGATTTATGCTTCATTAAGAAGACATGTCCGAACCTTGAAAAATCATCCGTAAAAGTAATGAAGTAAGAATAACTGCTTCGCGCATGCGTAGACATTGGACCGCACACGTCGCTGTGTACGAGTCCCAAGAGCTCGCTCGCTCTTACTCCGTGTCCAGTGAACGGAGTCTTTGTCATCTTTCCTTTGAGACAGGATTGACAAGTTGCATATGATTGATATTCGAACGGATCCAAATATCCTTCTGTATGTAACTTCGTCAACCTTTTCTCATTGATGTGACCCAGTCTACAATGCCATAAGAAAGCCTGATTTGTTTCCGGAGACTTTCTTTTGTGTGTATTCTGGACATTGAAAATCTGTGGTTGGTTTAATACGTATATACCATTGCTTAATGTACCTGACCCAATCAAAACTTGATTAAGGTGAATGTTTACAACATTGCTTACAAATGCAAATTCATAACCTTCTTTAGATAATAAAGATACAGAAATGATATTACAAGTTGCATTGGGTACAAAATAACAATTACGCAAAACCAAAACGTGTCCATCTGACAATCCCAGGTGATAGTCCCCCACGGACTCAGCATCCATGCCAGCTCCATTTGCAACTCTAAGGGTCATATCACCTGCCTTCAAAACCCTACGCTTTCTCAGTGCCTGCAAAGAATTACAGATATGAGATCCTGATCCGGTATCCAATACCCAGGAAGTAGAGTTTATTGATAGAAAGTTTTCAATAACATACACACCTGAAGCCGAAGCCGCAACTTGCTTCGGATCCTGGTTTCTGGCCTTCCAAGCCCTGCAATCTTTCTTCCAGTGTCCACTCTTATGACAATAAAAACATTCCTCTTTCCCCACAAGCTTCCCCGCTACCTTTGTTGCTTTTGCCTTTCCCTTCGTATCCACTTTACTAACACCGCCCCTTGGTTTGGTGGGGGTTTTCTTCTTCTTTCCCTTGGCTTTCTCCTTGGACCTAGAAGAAGAAGATCCTCCTACAAACAAAGTGGATGTTTCCCTACCTTTCTGTAGGGTGCCCTCTGCACTCCTCAGCATGTTGAGGAGTTCTGAAAGTTCAACTTCTTTTTCTTGCAAGTTGAAGTTCAGGATAAACTGGGCGTAAGTGGAAGGAAGGGACTGGAGAATCAAGTCCGTGTAGAGCTCGTTCTCTAACGTGGTCCCAAGGTCCGCGAGCTCCTCAATGAAGCCAATCATCTTAAGCACGTGTTCCGCTGCCGATGATCCGACGGCCAATCTCGCCGAAAACAGCTTTTTCGAGACTTCGTATCCGGTGATACGAGATTGCTCTCCATACAGTTCTTTTGTATGGAGAAATATGGATTCGAGGTCCATATTCTCGTGCCTCCTCTGATGTTCATTGTCCATAGAGGCAAGCACGAGGCACTTGGCCTTCGCGCAATCGATCTCCCAAGTCTTACGGATTTCCTTATCCGCGACGCTGGAGGTGGGACCTGGGACAGGGGGAGCTTTGGTGGTAAGAAGATACCCCAGCTTGTCATAAGTGATTGCCATTTTGACATTCCTGAGCCAATCTGTGTAGTTTGGCCCTGTCAGTATGTTTTTATCTAGAAGTAACTTAGGTCCGGTCATGACGATTGGTCGCTGCAATTAGGAGAGAGAGAAGAAACACTCAGCATGATGCTCTTGCAAGTTTAGAGTGGTTTTTAGTTTGTCTAAACAGGATGGCTCCCACTGTCTCTCGAATCCCTCCTCAAACCATAAAGGAAGAATTAGTCGGGATCAATCTCACCGTACAATACTTGCTTAACCGTTCAGCCAGGCCAGTGTCGGTACTTCGAGGGAGGTTTTCCAACGCTTTCGTGAAGTTCCTTAATTAAATAACCTCTTTTCCCTGGGGGCGTAGCCCCTCTAACACCTTTCTAGACACCTACTTGGTTTATAGCATTGATCGTTAAGTGAGAATTTCCCCGAGGAGTAGCATATACTCACAGTAGGATCGGGATCCAAATATCATCGCGTGATAAATTTGAAGGAATCTTACCAGAATCATCACA
The DNA here is from genome assembly GCA_030015575.1 of Agapanthus africanus. NCBI lineage: Eukaryota > Viridiplantae > Streptophyta > Magnoliopsida > Asparagales > Amaryllidaceae > Agapanthus > Agapanthus africanus. Next base: position 674,309,446 of record CM057337.1, read on the forward strand.
CTCCAAATGGTATGCAGCGCTAGCAAGTTTCAGGTTCTTTTGAAACACCCGATGTGGATTTTTGCCCCATGCTCTTATGACCTTGGCGTGAGGTCAAAATATCATAAGTCACATGTCAAGTTCTACCCATCATTATCCAGGTTAATTTGAACCCACCCGTACCTACCCTTGACGTAGGCCAAAATGGCAGTACGACTGTCTCAAACCAACGCATTCTATCTATGCAACAGATAAATATCCGGCAGCTACTAATCACTATGCCTTGGCGTGAGATCAAAATACATCGCTTGAATACTACCGAATATTTAACTGAAATGATGGAGGGTTACGAATGGTTTTGGCGAAACCGTGAACGTAGTGAACTTGATATAATCGATGGAACGAGATAGCTTTTAAAAGGAGTGGTTCAAGCTCCGCATTTAAAAGTTGGTTTTTGAAAAGAACCGAGTGGTTTTTGAAAGTGTTCCAACGAATTTTACTTGGTTTATTTTCTTGCATTAATTTTAATGCGTCCCATCATTTAATCCTACCATTGCAGAAAACAACGAAAATATGACGTACGCTTATGCCATCCGCATTCGCCACGGGGCCCCGTCATTACCCGTTAGGTTACTTAACTAACGACAGAGCGGGGGCTGGACTAGCACGGATGCAAAACATAAGCAACGCCTAAATAGATATCATATATAGATATATACATTCGTCAGTTGCAATGATAGCCATTCCAGATCACAGATGAACACATTGGATATACTAGGAATCCGCATTCCGTACGAGCCTGTAACGAAAAACGGATTACACGGTCGCGATGAATAGCCAATACCCCACCGTAGACCCCTACGGGTGCGGCAAACTACTCGCCAAATACCTGAAGTGAAGCAACCTCCCTCAACAACATGAGTAGGCCACTCGGCACTTCGAGGTACCCGGTAGTTTGTGCACCCCCTCCATGGGTCTATCCTAGGAGCAAAAACAGTAAAAGAAATTATACAATGACGGCTACAACCTCATCCCGATTGTGCGGCCATATAAATAATATTACATCAATTACAAATTACATGAATTGAAAGATAAAGAAAACTCTCATCTCACAACCCCCGGCTATTCATCCGCGACAATCCAACGAATTCATATACACATACCATTAACATTACAGATCACAGATATGTATAACCCCCACTAATCGACGTATAGCGATTAGCAGACGTTCAATACATATATCACATCACAGATATAACCCGTTAGCTTAAGTCTTTAGAAGTTCGATCAAAATACGGATTTTTAAACTACAAAAACAAATTTTGCTTTTTGGAAAATCTGGGCAGAAAAATCATATTGTAAAAATCCCAAAACACCCCCATAAAAACACTGCAGCAAAATTGTGCCACGGCCGAGTTAATTCGGCCGCGGATCCGCGGCGGGAGAATGCTCCTGCCGTGGTTCCACGGCGCTTTGACCGAGTCGGTGGACCAATTTTCTTGTGTGGGTTTTAAAAAGCCTGAGCCGATTTTTAGTGTAAGATTAATTAATTTTTGAACAGAAAACAGAATCGGCAGAAACTTGATGTTTCGGGGATGTTTCGCGACTTTTTCTCCGATCGAACTTCTAGTTACTTTACTAACATGTTAGATAGTGTTTAACTAGGCTCTGATACCACTGTAAGTCCACGTTACCCGTCCCCGGTTCTTTAGGGTAGCGGAAATGGTGAAAAACGATTTTTCTTTAGGGGGTAACATGGACTCAAAATACGGATCTTTTTTAAACAACTATCTAACAACCTAACTAGGAGTTTTACCTACTCGGTTAGGGGGTTATACCTTAACTTGAACTCCTTCTTCTTCAACTTCTTGCGGTGGTCGGATCGGCCTCACCTTGTCGTCTCCTTGCGCCGAAGATGGATCCACCCGAAAGCTTCTACCTTTGGCTTCAACTTCAAACTAGAAGAAAACTAGAACACTTGGCTTGCTAGACCTTGTGTACTAGGATGAGTAGAGAAGTGTAATGGTTTTTATCTCTATGGTTCTTGCTTCTCAACACATGAGACAATAGAACCATGAACTAGAGAGAGAGCAAGAGGAAGAGGGAGAGCTTGAGCATGAGAGAGAAAGGAAATGAAAGAATGAGCAAGACTTTTCTCACCCTTGCTCTCATAATCAAAAATAATCATAACACATAATAATAATTGAGTATTATGTGATGGTTGTTATCATATCAAATGGCAATATCATTTCATGCATTAAATGCAATTTGTGAACCATCAAGCAAGCTAAAGTCAATACCAAGAAATGATAGCCATTGTCATGATGGTGGTCAACAAGTCCAACCTAGTCAATCGGTCAACAAAGTCAACATGTCAACAAGGTCAACCTTTCAACCCAACCATGGGACAATAATACTCAATTAATATTATCATTAATCATATTTCTTATTCTCATTAGGGTTTAGCAAACGTCAACAGTCAACAACCCTAATGAGAATCCTCTGCCTCTGTCTCTGTCAACCGTGCATACACACCCGTATCCGCGTTTCGAGGAACACGAATGCAAACGAGATAAAATCAATCCCAAAACGTATACTAGGATCTGGCTTAACCCAAAGCCCGCTAGCAATAACTGCCCGGACACCAAACGCGCACAAGTGCGCGGATGTGACCGAACCCTGTCGCAAAACCATGCGACCTCTACTCTTTTGCCTAAAGGCGAATAGCTCTCTGTGTGGGACTCTAAAGACTCGATACTACGCTGGCAGTGGGTTTAACCACAGACCGCAAGCGGCACTAGCTGTGCGTAACGGCTCCCAGGTAGATACCGATAAGAAGACGGACGGGGTGAAACCCATCTGAACTCCTACTGAGCCTGAATGTGACAGTCTCCGTACAGTCTGGTCTGTTCGTCTGAGAATATCGCATGGCGGGCCTAGGGGGCGGTAAACGTCAGTCCCCTAATAGCGGTACAAGTCATGTCGGAGTGTAGCCCAGAACACCCTGAGATAACATTGGAAACCTACCAGTATATCTCCCTTGCCCTGGCCTGGGACGACTATGTGTAATGGCTCTCCATGACACAGCGCGATATCAACTCCCAATACCGAGAAAGACGAATCCTGTCTAACCGTCACTGCCTCCAAGTACTTCGGGACTGCACCCAACTACTACCTGTCTGCACGACTCCTTTGAGCCGTGGTAGGGTAGTAATCAAAGTACAGTGGGAACACACTCGAGGCGAAGTGACAGTGTCAAGTCAGCGGACTAAGCTGTACTCATGTCACCTGGGAACTGATAACTGATGATAGGTATAGTACCAACCAATCAGTTCCCGACGAGTCCTGTCCAGTGTACTCGTAACCTAACGAGCACCCACATACTATCTCAAGTACGGCGTACTGACGGCTGTGGGACAGACCGTCTCCCCAGCTGGGATGAGAAGTGCATACGCTAGTCTACTCCGGAGTATCGATGCCCTGTCTCGATAGTCCTACGACTAGGGACCTGTATAAGGATGTGCTTATGGATTACCCAGCCCCCACGAGTGTGACCGCCATCACAACGCTGGTAATCAAGCAAAGATCCTAAGGGCTCCACTAATGTGTATAGGTGATATACTAAACGAAACACATGTACACATTAAAGTAGAAACAAACCAAGTAGCATACTACCATTTTGAGCAAGATTGTCTATACAATTGTGAATATCCCAAGCTTCCATTAAGTAATATACAAACTAGTATGATACAGTAATGGCCTCTAGGGCATATACACTAACAAGGAACTCACATGAGACAAATGATCAGGTCGATGAATTAACCTGTACACATGTCACCAGGGAACTGCTATCTAACGTCAGGTATAATACCAACTAGCATGTTCCCGGCGAGTCCTGTCCGGTGTACTCATAACCCAATGAGCGCCTGTATACATCTTAGGTGAACCAACTGACACCAATGGCTTGTGAGACCGGCCACCGCCCCTCGTCGGGGTCTCGACTGTATACACTAGTCTACTAATGGAGTATTGATGCCCAGTCTTGAAACTCCTTCGACTAGGGACCTTTTAAGGATGTGCTTATAGACCCCAGCTCCCACGTATATGATCTCCATCATACTGCTGGCAGTCAAGCAAGAATCCTAAGGGCTCTATCAACGTGTAATAGCGACCTGTAAGGTCACCTAAAGCAGTACACGATGATAAAGATAAACCAGATAGCATACTATCATCTCGAGTAAGACTGTCCTACCAGCATAGGTCCTCCCTCAATCATTGCAATCACGTGCCTGCGATCCAATAATTGATTCTGAGGGCACTATATCCAACAATCTCCCACTTGCACTCAAGGCTAATTATTGCGATGTCGCATACTCACAGCCCGTGTGATACCGAACACCCAACTCCTCTACTAATCAGTTTCACAAATCCCGTTTGTGAAACTATTGCGTTCGAGGAATAGCCTCAGTGAGTGGATCTGCCCTGATGTTTCTTTCTATGTCTCTCTTTATCTCAAGTTCGCGGAGAAACCCATCTCCTGAAATGAGCAATACCTGTCTTAGAATATGTCTGGATATCTGATAGGACCTAGTTCATAAATGAACTCCAAATCCAAACTTCTTAGACTGTATCGTCAACTGAACTTAATCAGTATCCTACGCTATGCCTCCCTCAGTATCCGCTTGGACCTCCTGTCCAAAAAACTGCCCCTCGTCAGAAGGAAAACTGTAACTCTGACAGTCACTCTGTCATCCAGGTCACCTTGAAAGCCTGGAATGATAACCGTCTCCCGAAAGAGGCTGTCGTTATCATGTCCCTAGAACATCCACTTATGCTCTAAAACTGCTTCCGAACATTTCTCCGGGATTAGATCGATATCAACTTATTGCATCTCGTGCAAAAACATCTGGTGTGGTACTTGATATCTCATGATTGACTCAATTGCCTAAGCAAGTGATATGTCAATCATGCACATCTCTCTTCCTTTTAGTCTGTAAGACATCTTTAGAGAGGGTGACTCCATCACCTGCAGGTACACTACCATGCTAGGAGTCGTCCATTCTAAAATACCTGTAGAATGCTGTCTAAGTACCCAGATTGGGAAACTACCCAAATCTAGATCTAAAACCATAGATCTAGTAACCAGAATGTCTGATATTATATCTATATCCTATGTGGAGAAACCATTGTGTGACAACCAAAGTATAACCGATCGTAGTATAGGAATTTCACTTCCTACTCTGTGTATGTCATCCAAATACCAGGACATCACATACTACTACCTTCTTAGCAGATCCATCCCCTATCTGATGAAGTCTAACCTATGGCTATTACATCAAAAATAGATGATCTATTTCCTCTATATCTGCTTTAGTCCATAGACATAAGCTACTTGTCCGCTATGCTTCCGCTGCTCCCACCGACTACGACAACCCTCTGACAGAATAATATACACGTGCACTTCTAAAGCTAGTTCAGAACGACGCTATACTCATCCTCCTGCCGGGTCTCATAGGCTGGAAAAACAGTAGTGTCAAGTCTGGGTAAACAAGAACCTCCCTGTCACCGTCTTTGAGCATATCGAAGTACCTCTCGAGTGCCTAAGGTTACCCACCATATCTGCGGAGTGGCCAATGGAATGTCAATCCAGATTGAATCTTTAGGTCCTATTAAATTTTCAGTAATCGTTTGCGGTTTTGGAATCACTTCCAGTTCTACCATACTCCCACTACTGTTTTCTGAAAAATCCATTTTACTAAAACTGTGGCGAGTCAAGAACAATATCACTATTGATCTTCCAGATGGTAGAAAGTCAACCCTTTTCATAGCCCGGGTCAACCCACAAACTGCCATTACAGAAACGTGTATTGAGTTATCCAGAGTCTGGTTTTAAGCATAAGCCGGACAACTCCCTGTACCTTAACATCGTTAAGATATGAACCGTTCTATATCCAATATAGAAACAGATGCACTAATTTAATTTGTACCAGATTCAAATCATGCAGCTGTCTCCAGTGCATGTCAACTAAATAGAAAGAGGCCGATTAGCGTTACTCAACTTACGAGTGCTTCCAAAACATGAGTAACCTGAAAGAGAAACAAGTTTCTCAAAACCATTACTATCAACTGAATACCATACACAAGTATCTACATCTTCGATCAACTTGAAGAATCCTGATACTTACAACACCTGATTCTCTACTTTACTGTTATACCTATAACTTCTCAAAACTATGACCTTGTGTTTCTATGAAACACCTGTCTAAAACCAGAGAAGTCACAAGTAAACAGAGTATAGTACGAGGACCAACCCCTTTGTCCTAATGGACACTGGACAATATACAATACTCTGTATAAGTCCCCTGAGTTGAATAACTCAAACCCTGTGCGTCGTAGGTTGAAAACTGTACTTATGGTTAAGAAGAATTACACCGCTGTTTAATACTCCTTACCTAACCATCAACTGATATAGGTAAATGTCATGGACATAATTTCAAAAATTTATATCTCACTTTATAAAAATAAATATACAGATATATCAATTTGAAATTGGTGTATAACAGCGGATATTCAAAACCAAATATCTGCCGTCCGGCAAACAGCCCAGGCGATTTCCTCAAATATCACCAATTACAACGAATTCCGATATAATGAGGATGATCACCTAATTCCCAATAATTTACTCCCACTCATCATCTATAAAACCATACAGATGTGAGAATCATACCTGGTAAATACATATCCTGGAGCAAGGGTCTAATTGGGAAATCAGTTTTCTATTAACAATGCACAGTGAAACTGAAACATGTAAATGTTTCGAAGGGGTATCCGGGTATTCCTAGTAATGCCTCTTCCATTATCCAGATTCATGACTTTAACCGTATACTTCCTTTGCCATCTCTCCAAATCCCTTTATATGTCTTTAGTCATTACCTTCTGTACACCTTCTTAGGCTAAATGGTTTTCTTTCTTCCCTACCGTTCGGCACTAGCCTATGGTTTGGAAGAAGACTATCCAATAAGCGTAATAGGTGTACTGTCCTAATTTTAGGAGCACTTGCAATGCGAGAGAAGGTGAAGATAAAAGACAACCGAATAAACCTATATTCTATTTCTCCTGAACCAGAATCCATCCTCGAACTGGAACAAGTTCCTTCGAGTTCGTATATAACCATATGATGGAGTATCCAAATAACTGTGGATCTTCATAGTGATACGGGGTGTTCTGGAGAAATACAAAGGTGAAGTAGGAGAGGCGATGAAATACTTGGTTTGGTCGTGAATAGCAGTCGCGATTTATTTTGCCCTCTTACTAATCCCTTTATATGTCTTTACTTGATACCATCTGTACACCTTATTTAGGCTAATCGGTTTTCTTCATACCCTACCTTTCGGCACCAGCCTATGTTTTGGAAGAAGACTATCCAATAAGCGTAACAGGTGTACTATCCCCTAATCCAAGAAGCACTCGCAACCTGAGAGAAGGTAAAAGGAAAAGACAACTGAATAGTCCTATTCATTTTCTCCAGAACCGGAAACCATCCTCGAATCTGGAATAAGTTCCTTCGAGTTCGTATATAACCATACGATGGTTTTATCCAATGGAAGTGGATGATCGTAGTGATACGAAATGTTCCGAAGAAAAATGGTAAAAGTAGGAGTGGCAATGAGGTATGTGTTCCCCTTCGAAAGACGCGCGAGACTTGAGTACGTCTTGCCTGAGATTCGGGGCAGATGCTATATGGTTTTATCCGTCTACCTCTCCGAAGATGCCAAGTTGATTTATGACACCGTGTATCGGAGGTTTAGACGGATGCGGCCGATGTAGCAGACTTCGTCAGATTCCCCCTCGCTAGAGGGGTTTTTGATTGTGAGGACGTTCTTCCCTGCAGGCGCAAGCGCCTGCAGTTAATTACGCTACCTCATCGCGGTAGCCACTATCTCCTTCTCCAGAATTTCACTTCGTGTCGTGTGTGTTTGTTTTGTTTGTGGTTGCCCGTGGATTGTATACGGAGATTGAGTAATGCCGTCGCCCGTAGGACGTGGATTAGCCCAAATCCGTATTTACTTAGATTTGGATTTGGTGTTTTTAGTTTAAGGATACGTTAGCCGCATTTGAGACTAAGATCAACTTAAACGTTCGTTAAGGATACGTTAGTCTGATTTGAGACTAAGATCAACTTAACGGGATTGTCTAGAGCCATTTCCAGTTTAAGGACGTAGTGGTCCATTTAATATATGGCCGTCGGGATCCGTCACCTCTCTGACGACGTTGAAGGATTACAACGACATGTGTCAGAGGAGTTCAGAGATGTACCCTTGAACCAAAGTTGATTTGGAGTTTTATAATCCATTTAAATGTTTAAGGATACGTTAGCCGTATTTGGGGCTAAGATCAACTTAAACGGGATCGTTTAGATCCGGCAAAAGAGCATTTGGAGGCTCTATCGCTCCAGTTTAGGGACGTGGTGGTCCATGTTCTAGTTTAGGGACGTGGCGGTCCATTATTAGTTTAAGGTCGTTTCGGTCCAATATTAGTTTAAGGACGTTTCGGTCCATCGCCAGTTTAGGGACGTGATGGTCCATTATTAGTTTAAGGACGTTTCGGTCCATCATTAGTTTAAGGACATTTCGGTCCAACGTTCCCATTTTGGGATGAATATTAGTTTAAGGACGTTTCGGTCCGATATTAGTTTAAGGACGTTTCGGTCCACGAGTTTAAGGACCCCGCAGTCCGTATTCATATGTGGTCGTCGGGACCCGTCACCTCTCTGATGCCGTTGAAGGATTACAATGATGGGTGTCAGAGGAGTTCGGAGATGTACCCTAGAACCGGTCGTAAATTTATTTAGGGAGCAGCCGTGCTCAGTCAATTTAATTTGAGGACTTACGGCCACGATTGGGCTAAGTCCAATTGAAGATGTTCAGCATTTTATCTGCTTTTGCATTGCATTTCTTTTTATTTTTATTTGGGCTCTACCCATGAAGGATGCAGAGCATCAATTTGTTTTGGGCTCTGCCCATTTATAAATGATGCGCAGCATCAATTTTACTTGGGCTCTGCCCTTTATTGCTTTGCAATTTAATTTGGCCTGTTAGGTTTTTTTGACTTGGGCTTGGCCCATTTTTTAAATAATGCATTGCATTTCAGGCGCTTTGCGCCAATCAAAGAGCGCAAGCGCTTGTGGTGATGACACGTGTCATGCAAGCGCAGTGCGCTGCGCTTGCGCTGCTGACACGTGGCGCGCTCTGGTGAGTTGCGCTAATTTCAGAGAGCAAAGCTCTATTTCAAAAGCGCATAGCGCAAATGGTTCAGACGCTGGCACGTGGCGCTCTCCCAAGAGCGCAACAGCGCAGTTTGCAAGTGCAACGTACTTTAAATTTGAGAATCTTTTAGATTCAAGAACCAAAGATTCATAACAGAAGTGCAAAGCACAGTTTTCTTTCTTGATCTAATTTAGATCAAAGAAAACAAGTTTCTCTTGTTTTTCTTATCTCAGAGAACCAAAGGTTCATAAAAAGTGCAAAGCACTGTTTTTATTTGTTTTTTATTGAAGATCATTGATCTTGCTTTTAGATCCATGATCTGTTCATAAGAGAATTTTCTTTTTTTCTAAAGGCATTTTACCTTTTTTGTTCTTGAGGATTTCTCTCCAATTCTTCAGAGCTCTCTCTGTTTAATTTCTCACAAAATGTTGATGCCTTTGAATTGAGGTCTAGGGTCCTTTTTATAGTGCCCATAAATTAGTTAAATTAGTTAAAGAGATCTTTCTCTGAGTGATTTGGGGAATTTTCCCCACCGTTGGATCTTTGATCCAAGATCTTCTGTTTTACAGAAGAAAATCTTCTTGTTTTAACAAGAACAGAAAGATTTCTTTAAAATCTTAATTCTGTTTGGCGCAAATGCCCCAGCGCGTGACAAGTGTTGCGCAGCGCAACTGCGCTAGCGCATCTGCGCTGACACGTGTCGCGCAGCGCAACTGAAGCGTTGCTTCCTTTTGTTTTTTAATTGAGTTTTGCTCTGATTGGGCGCGCCTTCTTGGACGCTGTGCTGAAGTATCAGCGCCTGACACGTGGCGCGTTGCGCGCAGCGCAAAGAATCTGAAGCGTTGCTTCATTTACTAAAGTTTAAATTTGCGAAGTAGAGCTTGGCTCTGATTGGGGGAAGATGAACCGTTGCTTCATCTTCCGTCTTGGAATTTGAATAGAGCTTTGCTCTGATTGGGGTAAACAAATGCCCCACCACCGTTGCGCTTACGTGGCCCCAAACGCAAGCGCAACGGTGGCAGAATTCCAACCGTTGTGGCAACTTTTGGAAGTTGAAAGGGCACCTGATGCCTATAAATAGGACCTTTGGTCCTGCACAGATGATTATCATCTTTAAAATTTTCATTTTTTTTAAAACTTCAGAGCTTTGCTCTTGCCTTCAAGAACTCCTCGAGTTATATTTTCCTAAATAGAAACTATTTAAGTAAGAATTAGTCTTGAATTAATTCAATCTTAGTTAGTAGAGCTTTGCTCTCATAGATCTTTGATCTAAAGAAAATCCTTTTGGGGTTTCACCAAATAGAGCCTTGCCCTTAGGAATCTGTTTCACGGTTTCTCAAAACATAGAGCTCTTTGATCTAAAAGAAAGATGAACTCTTAAGAGTTCGAATATGGATAATGAAAATTAAAAATGGAGTTTTGTATTTAATGGACCATATCATCTTTTAATAGTAACGATCTCAGAGTTCTCGGGGGATTTCTTTAAATTCTCCCTATTAGGATTTTGGTAGTCAGTCCTGTTTGCAGAGCATTGCTCTCGAAGAGTTTAACTTTCTGTGTATATATTTTTTTTTATCGCTAATCTTCCTGTGGTATTTCCTCCAGGCATAATGGCGGTGCGTCTATACAGTTTGCACGAGTTCATCACCTACGACGATATCCGCGCACAGGGCCGTCATCAAAACCAGGAGTTTACGGACGCCTAGTGTGCGGAGGTCATGGGTCGCCTCAACGCAAGCGGTGGTTGGCTGCTTCCTCGTCGTTCAGCTCTCTTGAAGGTCGTGCTGGGAGCAATATGGAGAGCACTTCCGGGGTTTCATGAGGCCCTACCGCTCAATGCGCTGGATGATGCCGAAGACAAGGTGCATTCAGTGTACCTGACGGGGCTGATCTCGAAGAAACGGCGGGACAGCCTCATCGACATCTTACATCAAATTTTCCAGCAGACGACGATAGTCGCTGCTTATCGAAGGCTGGGAGGGCTTGCCGAGGATCTTGACACACAGGAGCGCGAGAGGCTGCGCACAAGAATAATCAGAAAGGCCAGAAGAACTCTGGATGGCCTTACTTTTGACTTCCTCAATCCGTGCCCTGGATCTGAAGTTATTCCATTGTAATAATATTTCTCGTTTATTGTTTTACGATTGTAAGAATTTTTAGCAATACTAATGGAAAAGTTTCATCCGAGCTTGTCTTATTTTTCGTTCTGAGTCTTTTGCCTATGCATGACTGAGTGTGTCTTGAATGCTTAATCCAATGCCAATCAGATGCTCTCTTTGTCGCTTTCTTCTTTCTTTTATTATCCGTATGTTACCTTAGTAAACATAGTTAACAGATAATAGAGCACGCATCTTGATTTCTTCACGAGATAGCGATGGCTTAGGCCGCAGGTTCAGGTTTGCTGCCTAAGACTTTTCAACTCTATAAGCCGTGAGGGTCTCATAAAGACTTTTCTCCCTACGGATCGAGAGGATCTCGTAGATGGATTTTCTCCTTAGGAATCGTGAGGATTCCTAAGAGTGTTTTCTCTTATAAGTCGTAAGGATCTTATAAAAGAATTTTCTCTTTTACGAGTCGAGAGGACTTGTAAGTGGCTGTTTCCCTCCTTGTCGAAATTCGACGTTGGAGAGTGATTGAAACGTATTTCTCGTTGTGTATATTTGAGAAAATTGTAAAGAAATCACAACCAAAAATATTTGACCGCAATCAACTACGGTGTCGGATTGTAGATTGTAAGTGAGTGCGGATCGTCCACAGGGAAAGTGTAATCGTTCGTCTTTTGAATTAGTTGAGTCGAAACTTTAAAGAAAAGAAAACAAACAATTCATGATTTAAATTTTGTATTTCAAGAAAAAGAAAATATCTAGATCTAATAACAAGAAAAGATAGAATCAAGAATTTATAGTTTGTTGATTTTTCCAAACCAAATATCAAGAATCGAAATGAGGCTCGTAGGAATCGATCGGATCTATAGATGTGATGTAATCTTACAATTACGTATTCTTATCCTTCGATGAATTGATACTAGATCGATGATAATCGATGAGAATTAGAGACTTCTTGTGAAACTAGGGTTTCATCTTATCTCTTGTTCTTTCATTGATACCATTCATATTCTAGCCTCTAGTAAATTCAAGAAACGATCGTAGATCCCTAATTTCGAGCGATCACAATCAAGAAAGCATCACTACGAAACTAGGTCATCGATTCTTGAACTTGCTAGGGTTTACAAAACTCGTAGGACTTAAAAATAGTATTAAGATTTGTTACATCATCATTCTACAATCGTCTCGACTCCTTTACGAGCGGAGTTTTACTCAAACATCACAACAAGAACAACAATTACAAATTGAGATCTAATCATGATGCAAGAATTAAAAGAAAGCAAGATTAAAGAATTTCACCTTTTATTTATATCAACAATTTCATTACATTCGCTCAAGAACTACAAGAGGAAGAATTCGATCGTCGACTTGGCTTCGCTCGTCTCCGTGGATCGCGGATCGGCTTGGATCACTTGCCCGATTGAAGATCGGCTCGGCTCCTAAAAGGTTGAAGGCTTCTCACTTGATTTGGTACTCAAGATCTTGGATTTGGAGTGGAATTAGGGTTAGGGTTTCGCACAAGCCTTGTCACGAGACTTGTGGAAGAAAATGGTGTAGAATGAACCAATGATTATTGATTAAAGATTGATTAGCCTTTAACCCTAGGTCTAGGTTCCTATTTATAGATAACTAACCCTAGATCTAGGATTTCAAATTCTAAGTTTCCCTCCAAAAGTTTGTTGAAGAAATTCAAATTTCCCTCCAAAAGTTAGTTAGGGGAGAAGCTTCTAGATGTGATTAGTTAGGAGGGAGCTTCTAGAAGAGGTTAGTTAGGAGCTTAATTTAGGATTAGCCTTCTTAATTTTCTTTGCTGATCTGGCAGTAGATTCGAGATAGTTCTGGTATTTAAAGCATCACAATTGACTGTGGGCCCAGAGAAAGGAATTGTGCCCAAACTTGGACGGCTGACGTGGCAGAACCGCCGCGCTTCCGCGACTCAAGCCATCTTATACCGCGGAAGCGCGGCGCTCTTGATGGATTAGGGCTTGTGCTTTCTGGGTTGAACTTGGGCTCACTTTTGGGCTTTTAATTCATATGTTGAATTGTCTAATTCCTTCTGCACTGCTGCCAGATCTGAAATGATTTAGTTGGCGTATTTTTGATCAGCTCTTTGGTCTTTTTCTTCCGTATTTTCCTGCATAGACTCAAGACAAGTGTTGCGCAAATACAGAAATGATGCGATGCCATGAAATGCGGTTAATTTCCTTTAAAGTGTCGGTTTAAAAGTCTAATACATGCAATCTCATATTTTGTGACAGATTTGCTAATATGTAGAATATGAATGCCGAACACTTCTAAATGTATGCAAATGTTAAGGAAATTGCTGGCTAAAATATACAATATTTTCGATTGATCAAATACCCCCAAACTTAATTTCGATCGTCTCGAGCGAATGTTTTATTAAAAAGAGAAGGAGAAAATAAAGAAAGAGAAAAAACTAACTAGCACACTTTCGTAGGCGACACGATTGCACTGAGCACGTGCAACAAGCCTTTAAACCTCTAGGTGTCCCTAGTAGGAGGAGTGTTGTCTCCTGAGGGTTTTCAGCGGATTGCACCCACAAAATCCAATAATAAAAGCAAGATTATGAATATTACATTTAAAGAAAAGAATTGTAAAAGAAAGACTTTGAAAATTAGGGTTTCCAACTAAGCTAGCTTTTCGGTTGTCATGAGCCCTATCTTAATGGTCATGAAAAGATGTCAGAAATCACGTCCTCCCTCAATAAAACATCGTCTTATTCTTCATTCCTATCTGTTTTCCAAACATTGATCATATAACCCTGCGTGTGTGTAAAGACATCCCTACACCCGGAGAATTCAATTCAAGCTATCATACTCTTGCCCATCAGCCTCAGTATATATATATATATATTTTTTTTTCGATGAGCTTACACACTTTCATGCGACCGTTAATACTTCTTGAGGTACTAACCGACCGATTACTCATGTGCTTGCTTATTTGGTGTATTTTCCTAATCTTGCACCACCTTAGGTATAGCAGTGACTCCCAGACCAGTTGGCCTTAGGGCACTAGGTGAAAAAGCACCCTCGCTATATATTTTTTTATTTCCCTCGGTGATAACAAAATCAGTGTCCATTTTTCTCACCATATATATATATTTTTTTTCTTCATACTTTTGGCTTTAAGACAAGAGCATTTCAAGGTATCCTCTACTATCCCAGGCTTCAAGACGTGTGTAAGTGCGAATAGCAGGGTAGCAACGTTCAAAATGTTTGGCTTCCAGAATAGAAACTATTTTTCAGACTTATTTTTATCCTCAGATTAGTGACGTCCTTCATCTTACTAACCCTTGGGACAACGGCTCATAACTACTTATTACTAGTTCGTATAAGAAAACTTCTAATTTTCTTGGTTTTCTTAAATTTTTCTAATCTCATGGATGTAATTTTTCACTATCTAATCTTTTATTATCTTATTTATGTACAAAAATCATTTTATAGTTTTGAAAATTTTTAAATTTTTATAGGTTTTTCAAAAAATGTTTTGTGCTTATGCAAATGATATGCAAATGATGCGAAAATAAGCACAAACCTCCCCCAAACTTGTTTTCAACAGTGTCCTCACTGTTGCCATCTGCTAAATCTCGAAAAACCTGTAAGCTTGGGAGGAATTTATTAGTGGGGGCAAAATATTTAAGTGAAGAACCTCCCCCAAACTTATTTTTGGCTCAAAATTTTGTAAAATTTTCTTTTCAGGAGCCCGATCATATACCCCCCCAAACTTATGCAATGTTAATCTTTCAAAATCATATGAGGGGGTCAAAAATCATTGGTCGATGCCAAGCTTTGCAAAGACCGAACGTCAACACCAACCATTCAAAAATTTTATCAATGCAGTGCTCTGGTTGGTGGAAGAAGAAATGGGGAAAAGGTAAGGGGTGGAATAGAATGTGTGTGCGTCTCGTTTTGGAGAGACGATGCAGTGAATGTGATGGATTGCTCGCATTCTTCTTACATTTCAGAAGAAGGGGTGGAGGTTCAATTTCAATGATTGGGAGATGATTCATCTCAACACCCGTGTCATTCAAAAATGCGAGTTCATCAGCGAAGATCTCCTTAAAAGTTCCATCTATACCCCGGTGAATAATATCATCACAAAGTGCGGGGTGATCTTCAGACTCTAAAAGCATTTCATAATCAGTGTTAGTTGTTGACCCGGACAACTCGGTGGAAGAGTCCGTATGTGTATGATACATAGTTGGGTCAAACAATAACGTATGAAAAGAGTCAAGATCGATATCAGGAGGATCATCAAATTCGCTGCTGTCGACATCCATTAAGTCGACAGAACATACTTGAGCAATAGGTTCGGAGGGTACACTTCCCAACTTGTAAATGTTCAGTTCTATTGACCTATTTCCGAAAGATAGGGTCATAGAACCATTACGACAGTTGATAATAGCATTGGAAGTGGCCAAAAAGGGGCGACCTAAAATCACCGGAATTTGATTCCGTGGGTTCGCTACAGGTTGTGTATCAATTACAATAAAATCTACCGGGAATATAAATTCTCCGATTTTTATTAACACATCCTCCAGTTCACCCCTAGGTCTGGTGATTGATCGGTCAGCCATCTGGAGAGTGCAATTGGTTGGCTTCAACTCTCCGATCCCTAATTGCTCATAGACTGAGTAAGGAAGCAAGTTAACACTAGAGCCAAGGTCTAATAGAGCACGGTTAATGTGTTTTTCCCCAATAGAAACGGAAATAGTAGGATATCTAGGATCCTTACGTTTCCTCGGTAATTGCTGGGGGAAAGCCGTGTCTATTGTTTTTTCCATGAATATCTTCTTAGGCACATGAGTCTTCCTCTTCCTAGTGCACAAGTTCTTAAGAGTTTTCGCATAGGACGGAACTTGTTGGATAGCATCTAGGAGAGGGATGTTGGTGTTTACTTGCTTAAAAATGTTCATAATCTTCTCCATATGTGGACTCGGTGTGTTAGCCCTTAACCGATTAGGATAAGGTGCTTTAGCAATAAGTGCTGGGTCCATCATAGGAGAAGGAAGTGTGTGTGGAACCGATCCCGGTATAGAAGTGGGAATCGTCCGTGGAGGGGTAAAAGAGGTGGGCTGTAGTGGCGAGCCTTTTGGGAAATGGAGAATAGGCTCGGAAGAAGATGGTGGGGTAGAAGAACTGGGGTAAGAAGTGTGTGTGTAAGGAAAGGTCTCAGCCGGGGTGTTATTGATTGATTTATCAGTATCATCAAACTCTTCCCCAACATGAGTGTCGAGCACTCTTCCAGATCTCAACGTGATTGCATCCACATCGTGTAAATAGTTAGGATTAGGTAAAGGTTGAGCTGGAAGCTTCCCTTTCTCTCTTGCACTCATTTCAGCTTTTAAACGTGCAATTTCTTCTTCCATCGATTTAATACTCTCGCTTTGGGACGCAGAGTTTTTCTTTATATAATCGACTGAAGACTTTATTTCAGCCGAAACTTGCATGATATTTGTTAAGACCAAATTCATGCATTGTGCAAATGAATAGGATTCATCAGTCCCGGTCAACTGCAAAGGACTAGATGGTGTAAAAGTGTTGACCGGATTTTGAAAATTTTGTGCTTGAAAGGGGTGCTGACTCAATTGTGGTGGCTGTTGTGGTGGAGGAGCCCTTTGGAATTGATTCGGATTTGGAACCGTGTTTTGAAATTGGGATTGGTTCCAAGCAAAGTTAGGGTTATTCCTCCAACCCTGATCATATGTGGAGGAAGATGGATCGTTTCTAGGTCTTTGAAATGATGCATTGGTATACTCAGGACCTTGAAACGGACATTCTTCCGTCAAGTGAGACGGATCAGAACAACAACCACATACAGTTTTGGAGAGTGATATTTGACTTAGGGCGGCTAAAAATTTATTTTCCATAGTTTCAAGTTTCTTTTGCATAGCCGAAATGTCAGCTCTAACTCCTATGGAAATATCATTGCCATCCCTAGATGATTGACTCACACCTTCCCACTGTAAAGATTTTTCAGCGAAATTTTCTAGAAAGTTCCAGGCTTCCCCATCATCTTTGGTCATGAAGTTGCCTTGACACATGGATTCAAGGGACTGTCTTGTGTAAGGAGTAATGCCCTCATAAATGATTCGGCAAAGATCCCATCTCGGGATGCCGTGATGTGGACATTGGATTAACAAATCCTTGAAACGGTCAAGACATTTTGAAAATGTTTCATTTGGAAGCTGGGTGAATTGATAGATTTCGCTACGGACTCGAGCTGTCTTTTGGTGTGGGTAGAATTTCTTAAGGAATGCTTTGACGAATTCGTCCCAATTTGAAATGGAATGTGCGGTAGTGTTATATAGCCACTTCTCGGCTAAATCGCACAAAGTGAAAGGGAGAAGACGTAAACGGAAAGCATCCACAGAAAGCTGTGAAGTACCCATCATTACGCATACATTTTCAAATTTCGTGATAAACACGTATGCGTCTTCAGACTCGAGACCGTGAAATTTTGGTAGAAGGTTGATGTATTGGGGTTTTATTTGAAAATTTTCCCCGTTGGCTGGTGGTGTGGAAAGACAGGTGGAAAGTGGGCCTTGTGTAGGATAGCATCTCTCTTGGAGAGAGATGCGAGGTGGATTCTGCGCACCAACGAACGGCGGCAGAGTAGTGGAAAAGAAGTTCGATGGAGGTGGATCCATCGATGTGGGTGTGGTGGTGGGTAAAAGAAAGGTAAATGTAGAAATACCGACTTTGGGTCGATAAGGGAAACACGGACTAACAGGCACTAGAAACCCGTGTCCAGCCTATCTTGCACTAAAAAGGGTTAGTACAAGTGGCAGCGTGAATTTATAATTAGGGGAGATGATGAATGCGGTGTTTGTTTTGAAAATTGATACGGATTTTTAAAAAATGATGCAACACAACAAATGCAACACACAAACCCTAGAATCTAGGGGTCACCTAGGTCAAAGCTCTAGACCGCTCCTTAACTGCCAAAAGACAAGTCACAGGATAGAATCCTCCACTGCCTCTTTGTCCCCCTGTGGCCGGATAAGTGCCAGGTAAGTGGGAAGGAACCACCACTACAGTGGGCCTAATTAATAACCACTAGCCTTAGACACACTCGCCTTAGGCACCACAAGAAAACTCGGATAAACAATGAATTACCCACGGCCTTCTCTTGTCCTAAATGAGCGCGACGGTCCTTAGAGTCATCTCTAGATATTTTTTAATTAATGAGGGTCAATGCGGATGCAAGTTTTGCGATTTTCGGGGCCTAGGAAGGGTAATGAAATCCCCACCTAATTTGGATTTGGTCGTGCCCCTTAAATTTCCGTTTTAAAATGCAAACAACCAAGAATCAAAAACACGCACAAATTTTTATTTTGCTTTGCGGCGCTGCGATTTATTTGCAAAGAAACCTGCAGCAAAATTGTTATTGGAGCAGACAGAGGAGGAGATAAGAAAGATAGAGACTTACAGAGAAAAATTGGTGCAGTGAACAGTCAAGGGGGGCGCGGATCCGCCGCGGATTAGGGTTTCTTGCCGCGGATGGGCGGTGGTCTGTTGGGATCAGTGCACAGAAATTTGTGCACAAGCTCCTGTTCACCTACACAGCTCTCTGGATGTTTCAGAAATTTTTTTCCACAGCTCCAATGATTCCAGATTTCCTCGCAATCAAATCACAACACACGTATTAGTGTTTGCACGAATTTTGATCACAAAATTTAGATGGAATAAAATTTTCAACTCAAATTTCAAAATACGAACTATTAGCGCACTATCCCCGGCAACGGCGCCATTTGATTGAAACGTATTTCTCGTTGTGTATATTTGAGAAAATTGTAAAGAAATCACAACCAAAAATATTTGACCGCAATCAACTACGGTGTCGGATTGTAGATTGTAAGTGAGTGCGGATCGTCCACAGGGAAAGTGTAATCGTTCGTCTTTTGAATTAGTTGAGTCGAAACTTTAAAGAAAAGAAAACAAACAATTCATGATTTAAATTTTGTATTTCAAGAAAAAGAAAATATCTAGATCTAATAACAAGAAAAGATAGAATCAAGAATTTATAGTTTGTTGATTTTCCAAACCAAATATCAAGAATCGAAATGAGGCTCGTAGGAATCGATCGGATCTATAGATGTGATGTAATCTTACAATTACGTATTCTTATCCTTCGATGAATTGATACTAGATCGATGATAATCGATGAGAATTAGAGACTTCTTGTGAAACTAGGGTTCCATCTTATCTCTTGTTCTTTCATTGATACCATTCATATTCTAGCCTCTAGTAAATTCAAGAAACGATCGTAGATCCCTAATTTCGAGCGATCACAATCAAGAAAGCATCACTACGAAACTAGGTCATCGATTCTTGAACTTGCTAGGGTTTACAAAACTCGTAGGACTTAAAAATAGTATTAAGATTTGTTACATCATCATTCTACAATCGTCTCGACTCCTTTACGAGCGGAGTTTTACTCAAACATCACAACAAGAACAACAATTACAAATTGAGATCTAATCATGATGCAAGAATTAAAAGAAAGCAAGATTAAAGAATTTCACCTTTTATTTATATCAACAATTTCATTACATTCGCTCAAGAACTACAAGAGGAAGAATTCGATCGTCGACTTGGCTTCGCTCGTCTCCGTGGATCGCGGATCGGCTTGGATCACTTGCCCGATTGAAGATCGGCTCGGCTCCTAAAAGGTTGAAGGCTTCTCACTTGATTTGGTACTCAAGATCTTGGATTTGGAGTGGAATTAGGGTTAGGGTTTCGCACAAGCCTTGTCACGAGACTTGTGGAAGAAAATGGTGTAGAATGAACCAATGATTATTGATTAAAGATTGATTAGCCTTTAACCCTAGGTCTAGGTTCCTATTTATAGATAACTAACCCTAGATCTAGGATTTCAAATTCTAAGTTTCCCTCCAAAAGTTTGTTGAAGAAATTCAAATTTCCCTCCAAAAGTTAGTTAGGGGAGAAGCTTCTAGATGTGATTAGTTAGGAGGGAGCTTCTAGAAGAGGTTAGTTAGGAGCTTAATTTAGGATTAGCCTTCTTAATTTTCTTTGCTGATCTGGCAGTAGATTCGAGATAGTTCTTGTATTTAAAGCATCACAATTGACTGTGGGCCCAGAGAAAGGAATTGTGCCCAAACTTGGACGGCTGACGTGGCAGAACCGCCGCGCTTCCGCGGCTCAAGCCATCTTATGCCGCGGAAGCGCGGCGCTCTTGAGGGATTAGGGCTTGTGCTTTCTGGGTTGAACTTGGGCTCACTTTTGGGCTTTTAATTCATATGTTGAATTGTCTAATTCCTTCTGCACTGCTGCCAGATCTGAAATGATTTAGTTGGCATATTTTTGATCAGCTCTTTGGTCTTTTTCTTCCGTATTTTCCTGCATAGACTCAAGACAAGTGTTGCGCAAATACAGAAATGATGCGATGCCATGAAATGCGGTTAATTTTCTTTAAAGTGTCGGTTTAAAAGTCTAATACATGCAATCTCATATTTTGTGACAGATTTGCTAATATGTAGAATATGAATGCCGAACACTTCTAAATGTATGCAAATGTTAAGGAAATTGCTGGCTAAAATATACAATATTTTCGACTGATCAGAGAGTGAGACCCGTGGATAGTATGCAAGAGACCGTTTTGGGCCGAATTGCAGGGTCCCAGTGCTTAGGAAACAGGCTTCTTTTATGCCCACTGCCTAAGGCTTTATCTCACAAGTTGAGCCGCCTCAAGAATTTCTCGCAAAGATATCAATTTTCTTCACAAGTCGAGACGAATCGAGCGTTTCTCTCAAGAACATCCTAACGTCGCATTTAACCTCTGCTCTTTATGACAGAAGTCCGTTAGGGTTTGTGGTACTTAGGGTTTTGGCCATCGTACCGTCGCATAAGCTGATATATTCCTCGATAGGCAATTGTGCTGTTCGAGTAGCCCTACGACTGCCGTGTCTCTGATCCCTTCGGGGGCTGGACAAGACGTCTTCAAGGAATCTTCCTAGGCAGTTTGACCGTCGGAAGAGCAAGCGTTAGGAATTTGCCATGCCGCTTTTTACTTGAGGTTAGGCTCATTTTGGCGAGCCCCGATGAGTCATAACCACTCCGCACTGGTGTGGGATGATCTCCGATAGTCTTTCAGGTTTTATGTGAGTTGCCGTCAAGACCCTGAAGCTAGAAATTTGGCCTTTTCTTCATTTTGCTGGCATCGCGTCTGCTGTATCGAGATGAATGTCGCGGTTGTATCTAGGTTGCCGGTGAACCATTGAGGTTTGGAATTAGGGATTTTGCCGTGGCTCCGTTTGTTTGATTGTCGTGTCTGATCCTGGCTGGAGTAAGAATGCTGGGTTGACATCTCGTCTGCTGTATCGAGACAAAATGCCAAGGTGGAGCTGGGATTTAGCCGTGGCTCCGTTTGTTTGATTGTCGCGTCTGATCCTTGCTGGAGGAAGAACGCTGGGGTAACATCTCGTCTGCTGTATCGAGACGAATGTCAAGGTGGAGCTGAGATTTTGCCGTGGCTCCGTTTGTTTGATGATGTTGCGTCTGCTATGTCGAGACGAACGTCGAGGTGGTGACCATTCCACACTGGTGTGAGACGATCTCCAGTTGTCTTTCTGGCTTTATATGGGTTGCCGTCAAGACCCTGAAGCTAAGAATTTGGCCTTCGCTTCGTTTGCTTTGTCACGTCCGAATCCTGTTGGAGGAAGAACGCTGGGGTGACATCTTGTCTGCTGTATCGAGACGAACGTCGGGGTAGAGCTAGGATTTTGCCGTGGCTCCGTTTGTTTTGATTGTTGCGTCTGATCCTTGCTGGAAGAAGAACGCTGGGGTGACATCTTGTCTGCTGTATCGAGACGAACGTTGGGGTGGAGCTGGGATTTTGCCGTGGCTCCGTTTGTTTTGATTGTTGCGTCTGATCCTTGCTGGAAGAAGAACGCTGGGGTGACATCTTGTCTGCTGTATCGAGACGAACGTCGGGGTGGAGCTGGGATTTTTCCATGGCTCCGTTTTACTGACCATGGGGCTTTTCGTTGGCATTGTATCTGCATCTTAATGGACTGCGAAAGAACGCCGTTGTTAACATCTCGTCTGCTGTATCGAGACGATTGTTGAGATGAAGCTGGGATTCTGCCGTCGCTTCGTTTTGTGTTGACCGCGAGGTCTTTTGTTGGCGTTGTATCCGCATCTTGAGAGGCTGAGGAGAAACGCCGTTGGTGATCTCTAAGTTGTCGATGTTGAAACCCTGAAGCTAGGGATCTTCTTTTGCTTCGTTTGTTGACATTGTGTCTGCAACATCGTGACAAATGTCGAGATTGTCTCTAGGTTGTCTATGAACCGTCGAGATTTGGCTTCGCTTTCTGGTGGAGCCTGTTGGGAAGATATGGTTCCCTCTTTGTTTGTGCCCCTGGATTGTATACAGGGATCAATGTGATCTCACCTGTAGGGCATGAATTTCGTTATATATATTTTTCATTTTATTTCTTTCCGCGATGCTCTATCATTTCAGCTTTTATATCGCGAAGGTCGCGATTGCCCAATCATTTTGGCTATTTTTCGCGGTGCCCAATCATTTCGGCTATTCATTTTATTTTCACTCACTGCTTTTTATCGCGAGTTGCCCAATCATTTCGGCTATTTTGCATGCATACATTTTTACTTGCTGATTTTGTTGCAAGTTGCCCCATCATTTCGGCTATTTTGTATGCATACATTTTTACTTGCTGCTTTTTATTGCAAGTTGCCCCATCATTTCGGCTATTTCATATGCATGTGCGGCCTACTGGCTTTTCGCCGTAAACCTGAAATTAAACACCGATTTCGGCATCAGCACCGCTACAACTGGGATATTGCCAGGAGCGAATCATCATCTGCCTCTATCGATGTCGAACAAGGGTAGCTTAGCGAGCAGGGTTAAGGTCCTGTCGACTAAGGCTTTTGACTTCATGAGCCGTAAGGGTCTCACAAAGGTATTTCTCCCTACAAGTCGTGAGGATTTTGTAGGTGTATTTTCTTCTTAGGAATCGTGAGGATTCCTAAGTGTTTGTTCCTCTGTAAGTCGTAAGGATCCTACAAGAGGATTTTCTCCTTGTAAGTCGAGAGGACTTATAAGGGTTGTTCGTCATGCGAACATATCCCCAGTCTCGGATGGGACTTGATTAGGGAAATGTTTATTCGCGCCCGTGGATTGTATACAAGGGCCAGTATTGAGCCACTTGTAGGGCAATATCGGAAGTTTTAGGGATTGCTTAAGCACAGGTTTAGGTTTCTGTAACTTAAGACTTTCAAATCTTATGAGCCGTGAGGGTCCCATAAGAGAATTCTCCTTACGAGTCGTGAGGATCCCGCAAGTGTATTTTCTCCTTAGGCATCGTGGGGATCCCTAAGTGTGTTGCTCCCTTGTGAGTTGTAAGGATCTTACGCAGGTGGTTTTTCTTTATAAGGTCGAAATGACCTTGTAAGTGTCCTTTAACGAGGTTGCGCCCTTTCGGGTTTTCACAAACACTCGCCGGTAGCCCTGCTGTTTTTACTCACGGAGCCCTTTCGGGTTTTCATCCGTGCCCATTTTGCTTATGGTTGTACCGTTTTTTTTATTCTTTTTATTTTCTCTTCTTTCTTTTTTTTTATGAGGTCGCGCCCTTTCGGGTTTTTACGAACACTCGCCGGTAGCCCTGCTATTTTTACTCACGGAGCCCTTTCGGGTTTTCATCCGTGCCCTTTTCGCTTCTGGACATACCGTTTTTTTATTTATTTATATATATTTTTTCTTTTTCTTTTTCTTTTTCTTTTTCTTTTTTTTCTCGTCAGCCTAAGAATGCTGCGGTAGTAGTTTAAGGACGTTTCGGTCCTTTGCAAGTTTTAGGACATTGCGGTCCATCATTAGTTTAAGGACGTTTCGGTCCGCTGTTAGTTTAAGGACGTTTCGGTCCATCGTCGCCGTATTTGAGGCGAATCTCTAGTTTACTGACTTTTCGGTCTACGGGGCTTTTTCTATGACTGAGCATGATGCCCCCGGCGTATCCATCTTTCTCGGAGCGTGCGGTTGTGGCGGGCTCACCTTCCAGTTTTCAGACAGCGCGTACTTGCCCTGTTGGTATTGGTCTTCAACCCAGTTTTTGAAGACGTAGCAATTCTCGATCAGGTGACCCACTGTTTGGTGGTAAGGGCAATAGTTAGGATTATTAACATCGCCTGGCCGCAACGGACGTTTTGGAATCGGCAGACTGATGAGTCTGTCGTGTACCGCCAGCTCGAACAGTCCCCTTGTTTTACCTTGCGGAAACGAGTAAGGACGTTTCAATTTTTCCTGGAGGGGTTGCCGCTTGTTGTTTCGGCAAACAACCGGCCTAGGGCCACTCGATTGCTGTTGAGTATTGGCTACGAGGGCTGTTTTTTCCTTTCTTTTATCCTTTTTGCTCGATCCTTTGTTTACAGGGCCGAGATTTTTTCCGAGTAGCGTGAGATTGCACGGCTGAACGTTCTCGCAACTTCTTAATTCTTTCATTTTCGAAATGGATTCCATGAGGAGACGGTTGAGGGCAGTTTCTTCATCAGAGTCGCTTCCAAAGGTGATAATTTGCGATCCTTTGGAGTCGGCTATATGACAGTCGGCGGCGGATCTTTTGCGCTCATCTATCGCATTTTTCTGATGTCTATGAGCTTCACACTTTGTCCTATCAAAATGTTGCCTTTGAGCGACATATCCCTGCCACCAACACTTAAAGAATTCGCAGTCTTCGGTAGGATGTATGATCTTCTGATGATATAAGCAGAAGTTAGGATGCGTCTTTACTCTATCGAGAGTATTTTCTTCAGAGGGTGGTAGCTTCATTCCTACTGATAGGGCTTTAGCGAACCTTTTCCTCGTCTTGAATTTGTTTTTATCCGCAATGGATGACTTTTGATTTGACGGAAATGCCTCGACTCTTTGGCCTAGTAGTCGGTGTCTGGCTCCTTCCAGTATGGCCATCTCACGCTTTTGATTGGCTTTAACTTTCAGACGAATCTCATTCAAGAAGGCATCGATCAACTCGTCTGACGGCTGCAGAATTTCTGGTTCAGGGTCCGCCCTAGGTTTCTCGGCGCAAGGATCCTCCTCATCATACTCCAATGAGTGAGAGATCACATGACAAGTCATTAGGTAATCTTCGGATTCACCTGATGAGTCTTCCCCATTGTTTTCGTCCTCAACAAAAGAACAAGTTGCCCCTGGTGCGTCCGTCTTCTTTGGAGTGTGCGGCTGTGGTGGGTTTATCTTCCACTTTTCAGACAACGCAAACTTGCCTTGTAGGTACTGATCCTCGATCCATCCCTTAAAGACGAAATAGTCCTCGATCGGGTGACTTACCGTTTGATGGTAAGGGCAGTAATTGGGATTATTGAGATCGCTTGGCTGCAACAAACGTTTTGGACTCGGCAGATTGATGAGTCTGTTGCGCATTGCTAGCTCAAACAGTCTTCTCGTTTTATTCTGAGGAAACGAGTAAGGACGTCCCAGTCTCTCCTCGAGGGATGGGCGTGGACGCACGTTATTTTGGCGAACGACCGGCTTTGAGTTGTTCGGCTGTTGTTGAGCATTGGCGACGACGATCGCTTTCCCTTTTCATTTCTCATTTCGAGAATCTGGTTTTGGAGGAGAAGGTCCATAGCCCATCTGGTCCATTTGGGCTAATTTGTCGATCAAGGCCTGGAAGGTGGTCGGCCTGAAGAACATCATGAATTGCGAGATAGTCGCCTACGGATCGAGTGTGCCCACGAACATGCTTACTGCAGGTGCCTCTTCTATGCGTTGTTCGCATTTCGACCATAGGTTCCGCCATCGTGTTGCGTATTGGACCCACGTTTCACCGGGCCTTATCCTGGCATTTATCAGTGCTATTATCGGGGTGCGTTCGCTGGCGCTTGCGAAACGCTGGGTAAACAGCAGCTCCATCTCCGCAAATGTCTTGATAGAGTCGTTTGGGAGCTCGGAGTACCACTCGAATGCTGTGTCCGATAAGCTACCAACAAACTGGCGAAGCAACAATTTATCATCACCGCCGGTGTTGCCGCATAAGGCCCTGAATTGAGCGACATGCTGATGTGGATCCCTTGTCCCTTTATATACATGGAACTTAGGGATCGTATATCTCGGCGGGTAACCGATCTGGTCATACCAGCTTGGATATGGTCGTCCGGTTCTAACAATTTGCTCAGCCGCTTCATTCGCCTGATGAACCCGGATTTGCTGAGCTATATATTCGTCCAGGTCAGCCTTGGAGATTGCCTCCTCCTTGGCTGCTGACAGAGCCGGTGGAGAATTTGACGTTTCCCCCTATCGTCTTCAAGAACGATCGGGGGATCTTCAGCTGGAGGATCTTGTTGGATCATCATACCCACCATGTCCTGGAGCAGGAGGGTCATTTTCTTTATGCTGGCTGCTTGTTCCGCAGCCTCCTTATCCTTCTTCTCCAATATGCGACGAAGGAATTCGGCGTCAGTTTCTTGTTCTTGACGTTCATCTGAGGACGTTTCAGGGGTTTCTTTTGGCCCAGTGAGTGCGGCCATCACGGTCATCATCTCCTGGAGCTTTTGCTGTTTCTCTTGAGCCTTGGTCACTGACCGTGTAAGAGGTCTATGACCCGTGGATGCATGGCTGTCCTCCTTTCCTGACGCCATGTATACTATATGAACTGTTGTGCCCCCGGACTTAGGGTGTTTAGGTTCACCATCTTTGGCATTTGCTACGGGCATGGGGGTTTTCTCCGGCCTTCTTCTTTTGTGGGCCGTTGAAGTTGAATGGGCCGTTGCAGTGGGCACCGTGGTGATTGTTGTTCTCTGCTGTTTAACAGGACGGTTCTTTTCTTTTTGCACCTTCGCCTTCTTCTGTTGACGAGAATAACCTGGGTCAATCACGGAGTCTTGAACCCTCCGCCAAACCTTGTATATTTTTGAGGACAGCCGTTGAGAGGGCTGTTCTTGCTTTGTTTCCGAAACTCTCTCCGCGGGCAGAGGAGATCTTTTCAATGTAGCGATTGGAGAATTCTTACGTACCCTCCTCAGCAGTTCAAAGCTGTTCCCAGTTGGAACAGCAACGTTGACTTCCACCACTGGAGCCGGTGGAGTTAGCCCCGAGGGGGAGTTGTCCCCTGCCTTCCTTACTCGTCGCCAATAGCGACGTCGAGCATGACAAGCCGTTGGGACTGGCTCGGAGATTGAGACAGCTTCTTTTTGCCCTCTGTGTGAATGAGGTGTCGCTGGTGTTAACCTCTTAAAGACTGAGGTTGTCCTTTGAGGGGTGATATTCAACCTGTCGAAGACAGATCCTCGAGCAGGGGCAGGAGCAGGAATAGTCAGTCTTGAAAAGACTGCCTCTTTGACAGGGGAAGCCGCCTTGACGACTTCTGGAGCAGCGGCTATTGCCTTCCTTGGTACAGCCGCCTTTTGATCCAGCCTCGCAAAGACAGAGGCTGTTGGCTTGGTAATGGAAGACCCGTTGACAGGGGCCGTCGTAGCGGTGAGCCAGTCGAAGAACGACTTCTTGTTCATTTCTGGTGCAGGTATTGGCATAGAGAAGCTTGTAGGTGGGATCACGGTCCCGAAAAACAGGCCGGTGGTGGCCTGGGTCACCTGTTCTACCGGCAAAGCGAGGAAGGAGGCCGCTTGGGGCCCATATGCTACACCTCCAGGTAAGGTGGAGCGTCCGTTGCAGTGGCACTTCGAGCAGTTCGAGCAATTTGAGGCTATTGATGCTTGATTTCTGCGCTAGGCAAAAGACCAAATTTTAGTAACTTGAAATCCAAAGGCAACCATTAACAAACCGCGGCTCGTTCGTGAAGACGACACACGAAGTGTGGAGTGGAAAGAGGAAAAGGTCCCACCGGGCGTGCCAGAATCTGTTCCCCTCCGAAAGACGCGCGAGACTTGAGGACGTCTTGCCTGAGATTCGGGGCAGATGCTATATGGTTTTATCCGTCTACCTCTCCGAAGATGCCAAGTTGATTTATGACACCGTGTATCGGAGGTTTAGACGGATGCGGCCGATGTAGCAGACTTCGTCAGATTCCCCCTCGCTAGAGGGGTTTTTGATTGTGGGGACGCTCTTCCCTGCAGGCACAAGCCCCTGCAGTTAATTACGCTACCGCATCGCGGTAGCCACTTTCTCTTTCTCCAGAATTTCACTTCGTCTCGTGTGTGTTTGTTTTGTTTGTGGTTGCCCGTGGATTGTATACGGAGACTGAGTAATTCCGTCGCCCGTAGGAAGTGGATTAGCCCAAATCCGTATTTACTTAGATTTGGGTTTGGTGTTTTTAGTTTAAGGATACGTTAGCCGCATTTGAGACTAAGATCAACTTAAACGTTCGTTAAGGATACGTTAGTCTGATTTGAGACTAAGATCAACTTAACAGGATCGTCTAGATCCATTTCCAGTTTAAGGACGTAGTGGACCATTTAATATATGGCCTTCGGGACCCGTCACCTCTCTGACGACGTTGAAGGATTACAACGACATGTGTCAGAGGAGTTCGGAGATGTACCCTTGAACCAAAGTTGATTTGGAGTTTTATAATCCATTTAAATGTTTAAGGATACGTTAGCCGTATTTGGGGCTAAGATCAACTTAAACGGGATCGTTTAGATCCGGCAAAAGAGCATTTGGAGGCTCTACGCTCCAGTTTAGGGACGTGGTGGTCCATGTTCCAGTTTAGGGACGTGGCGGTCCATTATTAGTTTAAGGACGTTTCGGTCCAATATTAGTTTAAGGACGTTTCGGTCCATCGCCAGTTTAGGGACATGGTGGTCCATTGTTAGTTTAAGGACGTTTCGGTCTATCATTAGTTTAAGGACATTTCGGTCCAATGTTCCCATTTTGGTATGAATATTAGTTTAAGGACGTTTCGGTCCGATATTAGTTTAAGGACGTTTCGGTCCACGAGTTTAAGGACCCCGCAGTCCGTATTCATATGTGGTCGTCGGGACCCGTCACCTCTCTGACGTCGTTGAAGGATTACAATGATGGGTGTCAGAGGAGTTCGGAGATGTACCCTAGAACCGGTCGTAAATTGATTTAGGGAGCAGCCGTGCTCAGTCAATTTAGTTTGAGAACTTACGGCCACGATTGGGCTAAGTCCAATTGAAGATGTTCAGCATTTTATCTGCTTTTGCATTACATTTATTTTTATTTTTATTTGGGCTCTACCCATGAAGGATGCAGAGCATCAATTTGTTTTGGGCTCTGCCCATTTATAAATGATGCGCAGCATCAATTTTACTTGGGCTCTGCCCTTTATTGCTTTGCAATTTAATTTGGCCTGTTGGGTCTTTTTGACTTGGGCTTGGCCCATTTTTTAAATAATGCATTGCATTTCAGGCGCTTTGCGCCAATCAAAGAGCGCAAGCGCTTGTGGTGACGACACGTGTCATGCAAGCGCAGTGCGCTGCGCTAGTGCGCTGCTAACACGTGGCGCGCTCTGGTGAGTTGCGCCAATTTCAGAGAGCAAAGCTCTATTTCAAAAGCGCATAGCGCAAATGGTTCAGACGCAGGCACGTGGCGCTCTCCCAAGAGCGCAACAGCGCAGTTTGCAAGTGCAAGGCACTCTAAATTTGAGAATCTTTTAGATTCAAGAACCAAAGGTTCATAACAGAAGTGCAAAGCACTGTTTGCTTTCTTGATCTAATTTAGATCAAAGAAAACAAGTTTCTCTTATTTTTCTTATCTCAGAGAACCAAAGGTTCATAAAAAGTGTAAAGCACTGTTTTTATTTGTTTTTTATTGAAGATCATTGATCTTGTTTTTAGATCCATAATCTGTTCATAAGAGAATTTTCTCTTTTTCTAAATGCTTTTTACCTTTTTTGTTCTTGAGGATTTCTCTCCAATTCTTCAGAGCTCTCTCTGTTTAATTTCTCACAAAATGTTGATGCCTTTGAATTGAGCTCTAGGGTCCTTTTTATAGTGCCCATAAATTAGTTAAATTTGTTAAAGAGATCTTTCTCTGAGTGATTTGGGGAATTTTCCCCACCGTTGGATCTTTGACCCAAGTGCTTCTGTTTTACAAAAGAAAATCTTCTTGTGTTAACAAGAACAGAAAGATTCCTTTAAAATCTTAATTTTGTTTGGCGCAAATGCCCCAGCGCGTGACACGTGTCGCGCAGCGCAACTGCGCTAGCGCATCTGCGCTGACACGTGTCGCGCAGCGCACAGCGCAGCGCAACTGAAGCGTTGCTTCCTTTTATTTTTTAATAGAGCTTTGCTCCGATTGGGCGCGCCTTCTTGGGCGCTGCGCTGAAGTATCAGCGCCTGACATGTGGCGCGTTGCGCGCAGCGCAAAAAATCTTACTAAAGTTTAAATTTGCGAAGTAGAGCTTGGCTCTGATTGGGGGAAGAAGAAGCGTTGCTTCATCTTCCGTCTTGGAATTTGAGCAGAGCTTTGCTCTGATTGGGGTAAGCAGTATGCAACTCTGACAATCCAAAAGCCAGTGTTTTAAGAAGGCTCGGTTAATCTTGGTCACTGAGTCATAGTCAAGGGTTGGGCCATGGTCGCTGCCAAAAGAGAGAGAGAAAAGAAACACTCTGCGTGCACTCTAACCTTGATCAGAATGGTTATCATTTTATCTAATCAGGAAACCTCTCACTGTAACCTCAAATTCTCCTCCAAACCTGAAAGAAGAATTAGTCGGGATCACCCGAGGAGTAAACCAACTCATCAGTGGGAATCGAGATCCAACTATAATCGCATGATAACGTGATAGAATCCACTCACGTTATCACACTCCAGAAGGTATGCGCATGCCTGGCAAGTTTCAGTTTCTTTAGAAACTCCTGATGTGATTTTTTACCCCATACTCTTATGACCTTGACGAAGGTCAACAAATCATAAGTCACATGTCAAGTTCTACCTGTCATTGTCCAGGTTAATTTGAACCCATCCGTCAAGCCCTTGATGAAGGCCAACAAGGCTATACGACTGTCCCAAACCAACGCATCTATCTATGCAACAGAAAGGTAACAAGCAGCTACCATTCACTATGCCTTGACGAAGGTCAACAAACATAGCATGAATACTAAGTGCTACCCGTCTGAAATGATGGAGGGCTACGAATGGTTTTTGGTGAAAAACCTTTAACGTAATGAACTTGATATCGTCGAAGGAACCGGATAGCTTTTTATAAATATAGTGGCGAAAACCTTTGCTAAAGAGGTCACTCCCGGTGAAGAGATCTCGGCTCTTTCCCCGTAGAATGAGGTGCAGGATATCCAACTGAATACCACGATGCAAAGCAAAAGGCAATCGGCTATAGTGAAGTTATTACCCTAACGCAAACCTCTGTCTAAGGGGTCACTCCTGGTGAAGGGATCTCGGCCCTTGCCTCGTCGACTGAGGTGCTGGATATTCATAACTGAATACCACTATGCAAAACAAAAGAGAACGTCCTTACAATAACAGCTTTTTGAAAAATGTTCCAACAACATCGAACAGGTTTGTTTAGCTTGCATTGATCCGAATCAACGCAGTCCTATCAGTTGATCACACCAATAAAGAACGAAAATATGATGTACGTATATGCTACCCGCATTCGCTACTGGGTCCCGTCATCACCCGTTAGGTTACTTAACTAACGATAGAGCGGGGACTGGACTAGCACGGGTGCAAAACATATACAACATCCACCAATATATATATCAATATATAATATTCGCTCATGGCGTGATAAATGCAACATTACAGAAATGTAATAAGCATCACAGAACAATCCAGATAATCTGGGATCCCCGGGTTTCACTGAGCCGCAACTGAAACCCGACGTTCCTATGGTCGTGTGGATAGCCTGTGCAATGAAATCCTAGACCCCTACGGGCGCGGCAAGTTACCCGCGAAAACCTGAAGTGAGGCAGCCCCCTTCAACAAAGTGAATGGACCATCCAGCACTTCATGGAATTTGGTAACTTGGGCACCCCTCCTTGGGTCAACCTATACCCCCTACGAGTGCGGCGAATAGCCCGCCAATTCTAGAGTGAAGCCCCCTCCGTCTCAAAACCATGAGATGCGGGCTCGTTGCCCTCTAGAAACCGGCTATCCGTGCACCCCACCGCGGGATAATCCTAGTACAGAAAGTAAAATATATACAACAGGTACATCGACCTCAGCCCGGTCGTGCGCCAAAAGAATAATTTACAAACAGGCAGTGACGGCAGTCCACATGTCGGACGCTCGCTCCGCAATATCAAATGTACAAATATAATCAAACTGTACTACCATTGGATCAAGCTATCCACCACAACAAATCCGCAACATCACAGCACAACACAGAACATCAACGTGAATGTCACGTTCGCAAATCCGTCTAAA
This sequence comes from Agapanthus africanus, assembly GCA_030015575.1. Classification (NCBI taxonomy): domain Eukaryota; kingdom Viridiplantae; phylum Streptophyta; class Magnoliopsida; order Asparagales; family Amaryllidaceae; genus Agapanthus; species Agapanthus africanus. Next base: position 674,342,120 of record CM057337.1, read on the forward strand.
AGAGCTATAGCAATTAGACAAGATTTACCGATCAAATGACATTCACGGTCACAGATATAAAGTAAGCACTGTGAACTAACATATTTAAAATTTTCGATCGACAAAATTTCCCGAAGTGGGCCCTAAGCACAAATCCAACACTCAAAATAATCTGGGCCAAAACTAAAAATACCAGAAACCCCAATTCCAAGTCAGAGACCACTGTAGAAAATTTGGTGCAGAGAAGCCACAAAATGGCGGCGGAACTGCGGCCAAAACAGGGTTATTGCCGCGGTTCCGCGGCGTCACTGTAGCATTATGCTACCAATTTTTCACAGATATCTTAGAAAAGCCTGCCTGATTTTCTGACGTACCCAAAATAATTTTTAGACCACAAAAAAAATTCGATAGAAACTTCATGAAATGGAATCGCGGTTTCGGAAATTTCGTTCGATCGATATTTTAAACACGTTAGAGTAAGCCCGTAAAGGTTAATGGCGTGGCTCTGATACCATGTAAGTCTACGGTAGCGCCTCGGTCGTCGATCCGAGGCCAAAATGTGGAAACAAAAACTTTTCAAAACTTGAAACTGGTGCTAACGCAGACTTTAATCCCGGATCGAATCATTAACCTATAACCAGCAAACTAGAGAAGGGATAGAAAAGCTATACCGATCGATCCGTGTCCTTCGGTCTTTGGCCACCATCCCAAACACCCCGCGGCATCTCCGATCTCCGGTCTCCTCATCGGAAAGGGCACCACATCTTCGAGTCTTTTTACGGGCTCCCGCTTCATCCGAAGCAACTCGGGCATGAAGTTCGCTAGCCGACGTGTCCAAGGTGAAGTAGAGAATGTGTGCGATCACTTTGTCTCAAGCATCCATTGATTCTCAACACATGAGAGTGTATGGATGGAGGTTGAAGATGATGCTATTAATGGAAATGGTGAGCTAGAGGAAGAAGAAGAAGAGGAGCCTTTTCTTTCTTATGTTGTATGATAAAATGAGAGAGTGAAAGAAAGAATAATACAAGAGCCAACACTTCATATGGCTGCCCTTCTCTCTCTTCTTATCATTTCAACCCACAAATCAATCAAATAATGTGACACATGCACAAAGAAAGAGACCATGAGTCATCACTTGTGCATGTGTCACAATTAATACTCCTAATCATGAATTTTAGCTCATTATTTCCATTTGTAAACATTAACCCAAATGTTTACAACAATAAAAAGATACGACAACATCTAAAGTAAACTCATGATGGATCACAAGGATACCCCTCACCTGTATATACATACCTGCATCCGTATTCCGACTGAATGCGAATACGATGAGACTAAAGTAATCCAACAAATTTAATACTAGCTTCCGGCTTAAACCAAAGCCCACTAGTATGATCTGTCCGATCATGATCCGTGCACGACTGCACGGATATGATCGAACCTTGCCATAATACCATACGGCCTCTACAACGTTCCACCCGAAACTTAAGAAACTGTCTGTGGGGGACTCTAAAGACTCATCAATACTTTGGCTGTAGATTTAACCACTAGCATGTCAGTGGTACTAGCTGTACGTAACGGGCTACCAGGTATTGACCAAAAGGGAGGTCGATGAGCGAACTCATCCTGACACCCTACTGAGCCTGTCAGTGACAATATCTGTACAGTCCGGTCCGTTCGTCTATGAGTATCGCATGTCGGGCCTAGGGGGTTGGTAAAAGTCAGACCTCCAAAAGCGGTACAAGTCGTGTCGGAGTGTAGCCCAGAACACCCTGAGATACTACTGGAATACCTACCAGTAAATCTCCTGTCTTGGCCAAGGACTTCATGTAATGGCTCTCCTAGACACAGCGCAATCTCACCCCCAATACCGGGAGAGACGAAACCCCTGCCGATCCGCTCACTGCCTCCATGTGGCTCAGGACTGTACCCAACTAAAACCTGTTTGCACGACTCCTTTGAGCCGTGGTAGGGTAGTAATCAAAGCACAGTGGGAACTCACATGAGACAAATGGTGATCTCAGGTCGATGAACTAACCTGTACACATGTCACCAGGGAACTGCTATCTGACGTCAGGTATAATACCAACTAGCATGTTCCCGGTGAGTCCTGTCCGGTATACTCATAACCCAATGAGCGCCTGTATACATCTTAGGTGAACCAACTGACACCAATGGCTTGTGAGACCGGCCACCGCCCCTCGTCGGGGTCTCGACTGTATACACTAGTCTACTAATGGAGTATCGATGCCCAGTCTCGAAACTCCTTCGACTAGGGACCTTTTAAGGATGCGCTTATAGACCCCAGCTCCGACGTATATGATCGCTATCATACTGCTGGCAGTCAAGCAAGAATCCTAAGGGTTATATCAACGTGTGATAGCGACCTGTAAGGTCACCTAAAGCAGTACACGATGATAAAGATAAGCGAGATAGCATACTATCATCTCGAGTAAGACCGTCCTACCGGCATATGTCCTCCCTCAATCATTGCAATCACATGCCTGCGATCCAATAATTGACTCTGAGGGCACTATATCCAACAGCAAGTTAGTTTTCTTGGACATATCGTATCAGGAGAAGGAATCTCTGTGGATCCAGCGAAAGTTTCAGCAGTTAGCGAATGGCCTACACTAAAGTTAGTGAAGGACATTCGGAGTTTCTTGGGTTTAGCTGGATATTACAGAAGGTTCATTGAAGGATTTTCGAAGATAGCAACACCCCTGACCAAGCTCACACGTAAAGATGAGGAATTTGTGTGGTCAGAAGCATGCGAACAAGGTTTCGTAGAACTCAAGTCAAGATTGACATCAACACCCATTCTCGTAATACCGGATCAATCTGGAGGATTCGAAGTGCATTGTGATGCATCCGGTAAGGGATTAGGATGTGTTCTACATCAGCACGGTAAGGTTGTGGCTTATGCTTCAAGACAACTGAAGACTCATGAGTGCAGTTATCCGACGCATGACCTGGAGTTGGCAGCAGTCATCTTTGCTCTCAAGAGTTAGCGCCATTATCTACTTGGTGAACGAGTGAACATCTACACAGATCATAAAAGTCTGAAGTACATGTTTACTCAGAAGGAGTTGAATATGCGGCAGAGAAGATGGTTAGAAATCATGGAGGACTTTGACATCAACTTACAATATCACCTAAGGAAGGTGAATGTGGTACCTGATGCTCTTAGTCGTCAACCATTATCGATGAATCTCACCGCTCAGTGGAAGCTTCAACAAGACTTGCATCAGATGGAGATTGAAGTAGTCATGCCAGGTAACACTTCAAGTTTGATGAATTTACAAGTTCAATCAACCATTGTCAATCAGATCAAAGCAGCTCAAGCAAGTGATGCAAAGTTGTAAAGGATCAGAGAACAAGTGGAGAATGGACTCAGAATAGACTTCATTATCCATGAAGACGGATCTTTGAGATACGACAACAGATTGTGTGTACCAAAAGGTTCTGTTCGGGAAGAGTTAATGAAAGAAGCTCACAGCTCTCCCTACTCAGTACATCCTGGAGGTACCAAAATGTACAAAGATCTACGTCAGAATTATTGGTGGTATGGAATGAAGCGTGAAGTAGGCAGAAGCGTCGCAAAATGTTTGGTGTGTCAGCAAGTAAAGGCTGAACATCACAGGACAGCTGGACTAGTTCAACCGTTACCAATCCCAGAATGAAAGTGGCAATACATTACGATGGATTTTGTGACTGCTCTTCCTCGCAGCACAAAGGGTAACGATGCCATATGGGTCATTGTGGATCGACTCACAAAGTCGGCTCACTTCATCCCATTTCGAATTGGCCAATCAACTGAGACACTAGCAAAGAAGTATATGGAGGTATACTCTATTTAAGATTTAAACTCTTCATAATGTACTATCTTTGATACCCATGAACTCATACAAGAAATTCTGAGACTTCATGGAGTACTGGTCTGCATTGTCTCCGATCGTGACACCAGGTTCCGATCGCAATTTTGGCAGAGTCTGCAAGCAAGCCTGGGAACAAGTCTGAACTTCAGCATGGCTTATCATCCAAAAAAAGACGGTCAGTCTGAGTGAATTATTCAGATCTTGGAGGATATGCTCAGAGCGTGTATGTTAGACTTCAAAGGATCGTGGGAAGATCACCTGCATCTTGTGGAGTTCGCGTACACTAATAGCTATCAAGCAAGCATAGGAATGGCACCTTTTATAGCATTGTATGGAAGGAAGTGTCGATCGCCATTAAGTTGGGACGACAACGGAGATAGGGAACTTCTTGGACCAGAGATGATAGTAGCGACTGTTGATGTGGTTCGTACTATCAGGGAAAGGATGCGCATAGCCCAAGATCGACAGAAACACTGGGCTGATGCAAAGAGACGACACTTAGAGTTCCAGCCAGGAGATCACGTATTCTTGAAGATATTTCCGAACCGCGGAGTGATCCGATTTGGAAGACGGGGTAAATTAAGTCCGAGATACATTAGACCGTTCGACATACTCGAACGAGTCGGTGAAATGGCATACCGCTTAGCACTTCCACCCTCATTGGAAGGAGTGCATAATGTGTTCCACATATCCCAACTCAGAAGGTATGTGAGTTACCCCAGCCATGTTCTTGATCATTCCGAGCTCACTATACAGCCCGACTTGTCTTGTGAGCAACAGCCTGTGGAGATCCTGGACAGGAAAGTGAAGGCACTTCGGAACAAGGAGGTTAATTTGGTCCGAGTGATGTGGAGGAAAGACACTCCAGGAGAGTCCACTTGGGAAAGGGAAGATAAAATGCGTGCAAGATATCCTCACCTCTTTGTAAACTAGTCCTCAAATAAAATTTGTAAATTTCGAGGACGAAATTTTGAGGGTAGACTGTAACAACTCTATTTTTAGTATACATAAATTTGATTTAAATTTGAAGTATACTTGGGGTATTTAATGTTGCTGTTACCACTTTAAGTATTTATTTCACACAATAATTACAAGAAGGAGTTTGTAGCTCATTGGTAATACCTTGCACTGCTGAACCAAGCCACCAGAGTTCAAATCCCCTGCCCCATAATATTTTTTTAATATTATTTTGTTTTAAATTCTTTGGAAGCCCAACAGTCTACACACAATAACTCCAAAAACTTGAACTAAACCTGAAAAACAAATATACCAGAGCCTACCCCCGACGAACACCCACCTTCCCGACCCCCGAGTCGGCCGGCGGACCGGCCGACTCGGGCCGGCGCCGCCGGCCGGACTCGGCCTGACGACCGAGTCGTCAACTAAAAAATTTTGCCTTTTCGCCTTTTGAAACCCCGTGCACACTCTAATTTATGAGATCGGTTCCAGAGAGTTAAACATACCTTATTTAATTTATTTTTAATGATTTTTCTCACTTTTTTACAATTTTTTTTATTAAAAGCCCTACACCTACCGTAACCCTAGCCTAGCCCTATAAATACACCCCTACCCCCTTCAATCTCACCCCAAAATTCTGAGTGCACTCTCTTAAAAAGTTCCAAGAATCGTGTACTTTGAAAACAAGCTCGAGGCGAAGCTCCGACGAATTCCCGGCGGAACGTCCGGCGATCGTTTTAGGAACTACCGGCGACGACATAACACATCGGCGATCTCTCTAGTTCCCTCTCACTCTCTTATGTAATCTAAAACCCGTAAGTCCCTTTTCTATTTCTCTTTTCTATTCTAAAAAAATACGAATTTACAAAACCCGACGGAATCGGAACAAATCCGATTTCTGATTCGGTTTCCTATAAAATTCCATTTCTCACTAATACAATCATCCTTAAACTTTCTCATATTGACTATTAAACACTAATCAAACAATTTGATCAAGTTTCATCACATGAAATGATAGCTATTTCAATTTATCATATTTTTTCCACTTAAATACCACAATGTTTCGATTCCATATTTAATCCCATTAACCTTGCTATACCTTAAGTGAATCACGAGGTAACGACCTACCTCCTCACACACTCATAAACAACCTAACACGATACCATCGAAAACTTAGAATACGAGAAAACAATATTTCCATTTAAATACCCTTGACTTAATAAAACCATTACTAAAAGATTTAGTATTGATACACTTTTTAAATAAATAACTCTTATTATGAAAATACTATAAGTTGTGGACATCAGTCGTTTATCTAAACCTGACTTTGTGGTGTCTAGGCTAGGCAAGTGAGAAAGGTAACTTTAAAAGGCCCGTCTCACGGTGATTCGTGAGCGGATCCCTCCTTTCTTCACTTGTACTTACCTGGCCACAATTGGCGGTAAATAGGCGATTTGAGGCATCTCACAACTTGTCGTTTGGACCAGTTAGGAATAGTCTAGTTGACTTAAGAGACCCTAAAACATAGAATACGAAAAATTGACATCTTTAAAAATAAATACCATTTACTTCATAAAACCGTTTTCTAAAGGATTTAGTATTTTACAATTTTTGCAAGCGCCGCTACAACCCATTTTGGGAAACCCATTCGGGATGGTGTGGATTATCGCACATCCTCGGGCTTAGTAGTGCCAGATTCAGACCTCCGCAAGGAGCATTCGGTCTTGAAAGATTTAAAATACGACATCTTAAGAAAATGAGATTTTTAGAATATAAAATATATATATTAAAATTATTTTTGTATAAATATATGTATATTTATCATTAAAATATCTATTTTGTTATGATATAAATATTTCACCTTTTACTAAAAATCACAAGAATCAATTTTACACTAAAATACCATGAATTCCTTACAAATCAATATTACAAATAAATACCTTTATTTATGAAACTAGGATATTTTCACTAGAAATATCACAATATAAAATCCGCATTCACTACAACTCTAAAGACGAATAATAAATACTTAAGATGTATTCTGAAAAGTATATAAAAGTATTTTTATATAGAACCCCCTCAAGTTCTATAAATTACCCTAAGGACCCTATTAAACATAGGTTTAAGCAGAACCAATCTCTCGAGCCCCAGGGAGCCGGAGAAGTGGGTACTTCCCTATCTGAGGTAGATAAATTAATAAAAACAATCAGGACTTTAATTTACTTTGCTAAATTGTCTAACTCAGTTTGAATCTCAGTATACTCTGACTTGAATATGATTCAAGTACCATCTATAATCTACAATCTTCAACATGACAATTCAACATGAATCCATGAATCCAATTATCAATCTGTACAACTCGACTGAACCGAACCATGGATATATATTCCATATACATGGTTCTCCAGTTATTCCATTTACATGATTCTACGGATACATCCGTTTACTGATATCATGGTTTCGGTCAGGCTTTCAATTATACACTCAATACAATTTACAGTACAAAACAATACAAATAAAACACTACGGGGTTTAAGGGGTAGATTGGTACGGAAGGTGTTAAAAGTGGCACGAGACTGTAAGACTTAATACACCTAACATGAATCCAGTTGCTGTTGTACCGTGGCATAAACGGTTTCTTGTACTATACGTGCCTCTAGTCTCTGGCACATAGAGTCTCCTCTCGTATACACTGACATTCTTCTGTACCAAGCTACAAACAACAGCGTTAATACAACATTATAACAAAATAATACAATTTTAAAAGATACCTTCTTATTCTGTCTATTCTACTTTCCTCTTATCTTTGGGACTTACCGAGCGACCTGTTCGCTGACGACATTCTATTTTTTTCTTCTTTGAATGTCGTCAGGTGATTTGGACCCGTCAGAGATCGAACCAACTGCAGAAGACTTGGAGCAGTACAGCGAAGACCCTGAGCTCTAGACATTGTACATTTTTCCATTCAGTACTTTTCATTTCCTGTTATGCCATTGTTTAGGCATCGTTTTTATTTCAGTTGTATTTCCTTTTCATGCATTGTACAAAAGAATGTTAATAAATAAAAGTTGCTGTTTTTATTAGACCTTGTCTCTTGTGTACATTTTCTTTTATATTGCTTAGTTACGCTTAGCGTATTTGTTTCTGAGTAAATACGTAGCGGACCAGTCCCGTCCCCTTCGCCGTATACCGGGAAGCGGGGCGTGACATGTGTTATGTGCAGGACCGAGATTAATACGCGTATGTGATACTGTATTCTAATCTCACGATATGTTATATCAGTCGGTTATATGTGATATAGCCGGGTTATCGAATCAAGTGTTGATTCGATAAGGCTGATATAAATAATATTAGTCGGTTATATGTGATATAGCCGGATTATTAAATCAAATGTTGATTTAATAATTTAATGTATGATTATATATTTGATATATTAATTTTACGTTAACTAATATTAGCTCACTTGAACATTTCTTTTTCTTACATTTAAACTTAATATATATGTGATATATATTATTGTGTTTATTTTTGTGTCATGCTTGATGATACATCATTCATGGGTGTATGAGACTCATACCATAATTAAGATAATGAGGGTTTTTGTTATTTAAGATAAATACAAAATTAGATGGAAATTAGTCATGGTTGGTTGCTTAGTGGAAGCTTGTAGAACCATTGACTTAGTCCACTAATTTTGTCTTACCCTAGATATTTATTATCACAACCATCATCTTAAGCCATGGTTAAGTCTCTACATGAGTTAATATGAGATATTATCTCACCCATGGTTGCTATTCTCACATATTACATTCTACACTTGATCGTCTTCTTCATCTCAAGAAAGCTCTCTAGCTTTTCTTGAGGTGAAGAAATATTGTGAGAAAAAATATTCTAAAGTGACCAAAAATCCTACTTCATCAACCTACACTAGATTAGCCATTTAGTTTGGGTTGTTTTCTTTACTAATTCCCAATTAGTGAAAATGTAGCTTAAGTTAGAGTCTCCTCGACGTTGATCATCTTCGGCCTCAAAGACTTCAAGCAAGCTTGTTCATTTTGTTTTGTGGAGCCTAACCTAAGTCCCGGAGATCACTACTTGGAGCGAAGGGACTACTACACGGAGCTTTAGAAGTCAAGGACCGGTCTACAATGGTTGTATTCCTCATTCACCTACTGTAATGTTTGATTACATGTTGCTTTTCCCTAATTCCTCTAGTTATATCCTAGGCTAAGGGTTCTTTAGCACCGTAGAATTTTTAACTTACATGGTTGATGCATAGGAAAACCCAGTGGGGGTGCTAAGGAACCCAGCAGTGGTATCAGAGCCGAGCTAGAGAATTAGACGATATTAGTAGAATTACGAAACCGAAACAACTCCGAAACACTCGAAATAAAACCCTAGTATCTGTCGAATTTTAAAAGTTCTCTAAATTTTTTTTAAGCAGTTGCAGAATGTTACATGTGATGTAATATGAAAACCAGAGAAAAACGAGCCCCTTTCACCGGTTTTGACCTGGCGAAATTCATGAAAAAACCGGCCTGTCTGGTCTTGGTTTGTTCTTTTGGTTTCGTATTTGTCTGGTGTTCCAGGCTCTGGGGTTTGGTGTTTCAGGTATTGTTTTTTTACTAAGATTGCATGTGATGTTATCTTTCTGTAAAGGCAATTCGGAGTGTTTCGTAGTTATAATTTTAACATCGTTTCGAATAACTCAGACGACGTTAAAAAGTTTGAACGGATATCAATAACCCATTTTCACCCCTCTCTAGAAATATTCCAAAAGTTGGATTTTTCTAAGTTTAAAATATTCAAAAACCATGCAGGTAATTCTATGGACCATCTAGAAGAACGATACCCAAACTCGACTCTTTGACCACGGAACCGCGGCCAAACCCTAGGGTTTACGGCAGTTCCGCGGCGCTATGAGTGAGGCATGGGTCGGCCCTTCTACGGTTGGTCCGTAGGTGCTGAAGCATGTTCTGGGTATTTTTTTAACTGTGCTCAAGTGTTGAGCTCTCTGGGAAATTTTGGGTGTTTGTTGATTCGATCGGAATGTTTAATATCGTCTAACCATCTGTGAATTGTGATACAATATTTGGAATCCACAACAATTAGTTTTGTGAAAACTAATTTGAATTTTATAAGTCTAGCAATTTAGTATCATTTGATCGGTTGCCACGGGGTTTTGATTCGGATCAAAGCTCCGTCGCAATCTCGTATAGTACGCGAATGTTCACCGGGTAACATTACTAGATAGCCACGCCTCATAGCCCCGACCAAGTGACTGCAGAAGAACCCCATTGCCTAAAGCATCTGTCCGGGTGCTCGCGGCCGTGGTGTTCCACCTAAGTGCACTTCGTCGACGGCTTTGGGGTGCAGCAGTCTACTAAATGTTTCTGACGAGCATTCGATCAGATTGTCGGGAATCTTGTTGAATTACCCGACTGGTTATTGAAAAGTGTTTTCAATATCGATACTAAAATGCGGGGTTTATAATTGTTAGACATGCGATGTCTAAGAAATTCATATGGTTAGGCATGAAATCTGAAGTAAGTGATATTTCAGGTTTATGATGTCTAAGGTGGTCGCGGATTCCAATTATTGTAGTTTTCATTTTCTTTTCTGAGGTCATAAGTGTAATATGTGGTGTATCGCCGGTTTCGTTGCTATATGTCAACGACAATTGGGATACGCATATTTACTTACGTTGATGACATGTGATGTTATGTATTGCTGTGATATGTTATATTTGGATCGTAGTATTTGAATAACCGGGTTTTTTTTTTGCGTGAGATGAAAGTTTTTTCATTTTCATTCATGTAAAAAATTGTATGTAATATTCTTTTATTGGGGCACTTCCGGGTTGAGGATGATGTCACCATTGATGTATATTATTTACTTTTCCACATTAGGATAGACCCAAGGTGGCGAGCACAAGTAACCGGGTTCTAGAGTTCAGTGGGAGACCATCTCAAGGAGTCGAGACCGGGTCTCCTAACTCTAGAATTGGTAGGGTTGCTTGCTGCTCTCGTAGGGGTGTAGGGATGTGGGGTTGTCTATTCATCATGACCGTGGAATCCGTGTTTTTTTACTGGCTTAATTTAAAACACGGAATTCCTAGTATATCCAATATTTCATATGTGGACTTCTGCTGCTGATATTCTGTGATGTGATCATTTTATATGTTGAGATGAATGTTGTTATTATATATATGATATATAATATACGTTGCTTATGTTTTGCACCAGCGCTAGTCCCGCCCCGCTATGTCGTTAGTTAAGTAACCTAACGTTGCATAACGGGACACTGTGGCAAATGCGGATGGCATAAGCGTACATTCTATTTTTGTTTCTTTATCTATGATGCTTAGGAAGCATAAATGATGGGACTTCATTAATCAGATTGATGAAAGGAAAGAAACCTTAAGATGTTGTGGAATCAAATTTTCAAAAAGGGTAGCTTTAGTTTTTGCTTTGCATAGTGGTATTGCTTGTAGAATATCCAGCACCTTATTCAATAATGAAAGAGCCGAGATCCTTCACCGGGAATGACCTCTTTAGCAAAACCTAGCAGATGATACAACCCATTTGGTTTTGTCTTTTGATTGCTTCTCTAGTTCTTTCTTTGCATAGTGGTATTCATGAATATCCAGCACCTCATTCGATGAGGAAAGAGCCGAGATCCCTTCACCGGGAGTGACCGCTTTAGCGAAACTAGCAAAAGCCTAAAAAATACTCCTTTTCAAAATCACTCGATTCTACAACGATATCAAGTTCATTACGCAAAAGGTTTTCTTAAAAACCTGCCGTAGCCCTCCGTCATTTCAGATAAGTACTACTTAGTATTCGTGCTACGTTTGTTGGCCTGTGTCAAGGCGTAGTGTGCGGTAGCTATTTAGTGCTTATCTGCTGCATATGATGCAATTGGATTAGGATAGTCATGCGACTTTGTTGGCATGCGTCAAGGGTCGTGCGGGTGGGTTTAATTCAATCATGAAATGTACGGGTTGAACTTGACTAGCGGACTATGGTTTATTGGCCTGCGTCAAGGTCATAGGACGCTAGGGGCAAAATATTATTGGGAATTTCAAGTGTTGAAATTTGCAATGAGATTGCATACCTTCTATGAGATAGTTGGATCCCGATACCCACTGCGAGTAAGTGTTATTCCTGGGAGAGTTTTGCACATTACAATTAGCCGATCAAGTAGGTATCTAGAAAGGTGTTAACGGGGTTACGCCCCTGGGAAAACGAGATTTATTTTAATTAGGTTCATGCGAAAGAACGAGGAACCTCCCTCAAAGTACCGACACTGGACTGGCTGAAAGATTGGCGAACTTATAGGGTGTAATTAATCTCGGCTAGTCTTACCTTTTAGGGTTTGAAGGAAGATTTGATAAAAACAGTGGGAGCCATCCTGATTAGATAAGATAATAACTAATCTAATCTTGTAAGAGCATACGCTGAGTGTTTTCTTCTCTCTCTCTCTCGGTAGCGACCGTGACATGCCTTAATCAAGATAATAATATGGATGTTTTGACCGAACCTATTTATTATACTGAGTTGGGGAACGTTGGTTCCTCTCTACCTTATAATTGTTATAAGTCTGAGCAGGAAATAGGGGAATACCAAGATTCCCATGCCACTCAATCGAAGAAAGAGCATGTTGATGCATATTCTTCGGGTGTGTTTGTTACCGAGAACTATTTCTCAGTATCCTCTACGTCCTAGGTATGAGATACCGGATCTGGATCCCACATATGTAATTTGTTACATGTGCTACAGAAAGGTAGAGAACTGGGATTAGGTGATATGTCTCTAAGTGTTGCGAATGGTGCAAATGTTGCAGCCAAATAAGTTGGTAAATATCACCTTGTATTACCAAGTGGTTAATATATTGATTCTGAACAAATGTTATTACATACCGAACCTGATATACAACATTACACCAGTTTCTTTATTAAGTTGAAAAAGGATATAATTTTGTATTGAAGGATATTGTTATGAACATTTTCCTTAATCAAGAGTTGATTGGATCCGACACGTTATGTAATGGTATATACGTTCTAAATCAAACCACAGTTCAAAGTATATAGAACACACACTAGAGGAGTAGTTCAGAAATGAACGAATTTTTCTTGTGGCATTGTAGACTAGGTCATATCAATGCGACACGACTAACTAAGTTACATAAGGATGAATATTTGAATCCGTTTGAATTCTCATCTTATGATACTTGCCAGTCTTGTCTCAAAGGTAAAATGACCAATACTCCATTTACTGGAAACAGAGAAAGAGGTACTGAACTCTAGGTACTGATACATAGTGATATATACGGTCTTATGTCTAGAAATGCCAGGGTTGGTTCCTTATATTTCATTATATTCACTGATCATCTCTCAAGGTTCGAACATATATTCTTGTTGAAACACATGTCTGAAACTTTTAAGAAATTCAAGAAATATAAGCTTGAGGTTGAGAACCAGACGGGTAGAAGTATTAATGTCCTTCGATGTAATCGAGGAGGAGAATACATGAGCACGGAGTTCCTAGATTATTTAAAAGAGAATAGGATTCTCTCTCAGCTTACTCCTCCGTATACACCACAGTATAACGGTATATCGGGGAGGAGGAATCGCACCCTATTAGATATGGTGCGCTCTATGATGAGTACTGCTGAGTTACCTGTTTTCTTTTGGAGTTATGCACTTGAGAAGTTGCATACCTATTGAATAGGGTTCCATCCAAATCAGTGCCTACCACTCCATATAAGATATGGAATGGGAAGAGACCATCTCTTAAACGAGTTAAGATATGGGGTTGTCCAGCTTATGTTGAAAAGCAAAATCCGGACAAGCTCGAGGCAAGGTCAGTTCTGTAAGTTTGTTGGATATCCCAAACATTTGTGAGGGAATATCTTCAACCAAACCAAGGAACAAAAGCTGTTTTGTTTCTCAACATGCCACCTGATTGATAGTTTCTTGACGTGTTAAGTAAAATGTTTCACAACCAAAGAAATTTATACCACAATCAATTAACGGTGTCGATATAGCACGTTAATGAATACGAATCGTCCACTGAGATGCGTGAATTTGTTTGATCTTGCCTAAGATGAGTTGAAATGACAATATAAAAGAAAATGATTCAAGATTTGTGAGATTTCATTTCAAGAAACAAAAAGAAAATAGATCTAGAATCAAGAATCAAGAAGATGACCAAATCAATTTAGTTATCAAGATTTGTAGAATAGCTTGTAGGATTCGATCAAATTAGTAGTAGTGATGAATCTAGAGATGACTAATCTTATATATTGATAATTTGTAGCTAGAACGATGGTGACGAATGAAGATTAGGGATCTATTGGAAAAACTATGGTTTCTTCTTCTCTATCCCTTGTCTTTTCATTGATCATCATTTGGATCTAGCCTTTAGCAAAGAGAATCATCAATTGTTTAATCCCTAGTTTGCAACGAAATTATCAAGAATGTGATCTCGCTCCAAATTAGGTCATTGATGATTCTTTTTCCTAAAGTTCATAAATCTCATAAGACTTAAGATTAGTAAAAGGATCTTATCATCACTAGATCTACCGATTCTCTTGAATCCTCCACAAGCGGAGATTTCACTCACACATCATGAAAATTAACGAATCACAAATGAAATATTTCATAGTGCAAGAATGTAATGAAAACAAGAATTAACAATTTATCACCTTCATTAAATCTTCTTCAAATTTACACAACTCCTCAACTCGAGATACAAGATTAAGCTCTTGATCGCTCCTTTGAAGAGGTGAATTTTTCGTCGATCTTTGCGAATATCGATCGCCGTGAGTCGCGGATCATCGTGGATCTCTTGCTCGGATGATGATCGGCGTTGCGATGAAGGATCATCGATTGCTCGCTTGATTTTCTTCTTAATGGATCATGATTTGGCTTTGGATTTGGATTTGGGTTAGGGTTTGGATTGGATCACAAGTTGTGTCACTCAACTTGTGTGTGAAATTATTGAACCCCCAATTAATGAACAACCTCAACCCTACATCTAGATCTCCTTTTATAAATTCAAATTCAAATTTCCCTCCAAAAGCTAGGTTGTTAGAGAGAACCTTCTAGAATAAGGTTGTTGGAGAGAGTCTTCTAGAATAAGGTTGTTGGAGAGAGTCTTCTAGAATAAGATTGTTATAAGGAGCCTTCTAGAAGAAGATTGTTATGCAGAGAAGTTTCCAGAAGAAGTCCGTTACACTGGAGAATCTAAGGTAAGCGAGGTTGTTAGAATGAAGCTTCTGGAGAGACACATCACCCTAATCTCTCAACTCGGCCGCGGAACCGCGACAACTCGGCCGTGGATCCGCGACCATTTAATGAGATCTCTGCATCATTTTTCTGTGCTCTTCTTCTGTTGATATTTGGGTCTTCTTCTGATATCTGGAATCTTTTTATCTCTTCTGAATCTCTGCCAGATTTGAATTCTTTGACTTGCTGTAATTTATCGGCACTTTTGTGATTCCGGTTCTTTGACCTGAAGAATTTTCTGCACACAATCTCGATAAAATGTGTTGAGATATACAATATAATGCGGGATGTAATAATCACACAATTTCCTGTAAAGAATGTTGATTATAACTATAATACATGGTATTTGGTATTTTGTAGATGAATTTGTAATCCGTGTTATATTTAAAATAAACACCTTTAGATGATAAAAATAATGAGGAAATTGATGTGTTACGGAATGCATTATTTTCAGCTGAATAAATTCCCCCAAACTTAATTTTGATCGTCTCGAGCAAACATCTTTTATTTAAGAGAAGGAGAAAATTTATTAAGAAAAAGAAAAACT
The DNA here is from genome assembly GCA_030015575.1 of Agapanthus africanus. Taxonomy (NCBI): domain Eukaryota; kingdom Viridiplantae; phylum Streptophyta; class Magnoliopsida; order Asparagales; family Amaryllidaceae; genus Agapanthus; species Agapanthus africanus. The sequence goes on from CM057337.1 coordinate 674,357,775, forward strand.
AACTAGCACACTTTCGTAGGCAAACACGATTGCACTGAGCACGTGCATCAAGCCTTTAAATCTCTAGGTGTCCCTAGTAGGAGGAGTGTTGTCTCCTGAGGGTTTTCAGCGGATTGCACCCACAAAATCCCATAATAAAAGGAAGACTGTGAAAGTTACATATAAAGATAAGAATTATAAAATAAAGACTTTGAAAATTAGAGTTTTCAGCTACACTAGCTTTTCGGTTGTCATGAGCCTTATCTTAATAGTCATGAAAAAATGTTAGAAATCACATCATTCCTCAATAAAATATCGGTTTTATTCTTCATTCCTACCTTTCTTCCAAACACCGATCATATACCCCTATGTGTGTATAATAGACATTCCTACACTCGGAGAATTCAATTCAAGCTATCATACTCTTGTCCATCACCTCAGTACTTTTTAATTGGTGGATATTTAGATGAAATTGCTCACACATTTTTCATGCGACCGTTAATACTTCTTGAGGTACTAACCGACCGATTACTCATGTGCTTGCATGATTAGGCGTAAGTAGCAATTTCCTCGTCTTGCAACACCTAACGCTTAGCAGTGACTCCCAAACCAGTTGGTCTAAGGCACTAGGTGATGAAGCACCCTTGCTATATTTTTTTATTGCTGCCTTGGTGATTACAAACCAGTGTTCATTTTTATACACCATTTTATATTTTATTCTTCATTTTTTATTTCCTTCATACTTTGGCTTATAGACAAGATCATTTCAAGGTATCCTCTACTATCCCGAGTTTCAAGACGTGTGTAAGTGCGTATAGTAGGGTATCAACATTCAAATGTTTGGCTTCCAGAATAGCAACTATTTTTCAGACTTATTTTTATTCTCAGATTAGTGACTTCTTTCATCTTACTAACCCTTGGGACAACGGCTCATAACTACTTATTACTAGTTTCGTTTAAGAAAACTTCTAATTTTCTTGGTTTCCTTAAATTTTTCCAATCTTTTAGATGTAATTTTTCACTTTCTAATCTTTTATTATCTTATTTATGTAAAAAAAAATTTATTATATGTTTTGTACTTATGCAAAATATGATCCAAAGTGATGCGTAAATAAGCACAAACCTCCCCCAAACTTGTTTAGAACTGTGTTCTCACTGTTGCCATCTGTTAAATCTTGAAAACCTGTAGACTTGGGAGGAAATTTATTAATGGAGGCAATAAATATGATCGTGAAAATCCTCCCCCAAACTTATTTTTGGCTCACAATTTTGAAAACAACTTTTATTTTTAAGAGCCAAATATACCCCCCAAACTTGAGTTAAACAATGTTAATCTTTTAAAATCATAAGGGGGGGGGGTAAAGTTAATGGTCAATGCAAAACTTTACAAAGACCGAAAGTCAACACCAACCATTCGAAGATTTTATCAGTGTAGTGCACCGGTTGGTAGAAGAACATGTTGTCTAGATCCAGAAAGAAGTGGGAAAAAGATAAGTGGTGTAATAGAATGTGTCTGCGTCTCATTTTGGAGAGACGACACCGTGATGATGATGATGGATTACTCGCATTCTCATTACTGTCAAGAAGAAGGGGTGGAGGTTCAATTTCTTTTTGGAGTTGATTCATCTCAACAACCGTGTTTGCTAAGAATGCAAGTCTATCAGCGAACATTTCCTTGAATCTTTCCTGAAGAATATTGAAAAAACAGGATGATACTCAGACTCCAGAAAAGGTTCATCATCGACATTAGATGTTGACCCGGACAACTCGAAAGAAGGGTCCGTATGCATATGATACATATCTGGGTCAAACAACAACGTATAAAGGAAGTCTGGATCTGTATCGTGAAGCTGATCAAATTCGCTGCTGTCGACATCCATTAATTCGACAGAACATACTCGAGCATGAGGATCGGAGGGTTGACTTCCCAACTTGTAAATGTTGAGCTCAATTGCCCTATTCCCGAAAGATAGGTTCATAGAGCCATTTCTACAATTGATTACAGCGTTGGAAGTAGCCAAAAAGGGACGACCGAGAATCACAGGAATTTGGTTCCGTGGGTTCACTACAGGCTGTGTATCAAGAACAATAATGTCCACAGGGAATACAAATTCCCCGATTTCTATCAACACATCCTCAAGTTCACCCCTAGGTTTGGTGATTGATCGGTTGGCCATCTGGAGAGTTATGTTCGAGGGCTTTAACACTCCGATACCTGGTTGCTCATAGACTGAATATGGATGCAAGTTAACACTAGCGCCAAGGTCAAGTAAAGTATGGTTAATGTGTTTATCCCCAATAGAAATAGTAATAGTAGGACAGCCAGGGTCCTTACGTTTCCTTGGTAATTGTTGGTGAAAATCTGTGTCTACAGTACTCGACATGAACACTTTTTTCGGCACTTGAGTCTTCCTCTTCCTAGTGCACAAGTTCTTAAGAATTTTCGCATAGGACGGAACTTTTTGTATAGCATCTAGGAGAGGGACGTTGATGTTAACTTGCTTAAACATTTCCACAAGCTTCTCCATTTGGGCATTAGGTTTGTTGGGCCTTAACCTTTCTGGAAATGGAGCTTTATTAATAAGTGTTGGGTCCAACATTTGTGGAGAAGTTTGTGGGGGTGGAAAGGATGAAGTGGGTGGAGGGTTCGAGCCTTGGGGAAAATGGAGAATATGCTTGGAAGAAGAAGGTAAATTAGACGAAATAGGGTAAGAAGTAGAAGTGGGAATGGAAGTGGAAGTAGAAGTGGAAGCCTGGGATTCAATTGATTCTCAACATCAATCTGTTCCCCCACATGATTGTCTAGCACTCTTCCAGATCTCAACGTGGTAATAGCACTCACATCATTATAATGCGAGGGTCCAGGATCAGGTAGGGGTTGAGATGGAATATTCCCTTTCTCTCTAGCACTCATTGCTGCAGTCAATTGTGCAATTTGTGCTTCTATCAATTTGATACTCTCACCGTGGTAGACAGTGTTTTGCACTAACGTCTGGATAGAAGATGTTAAAATATCATTCGTTTGCATGGACTGTGTAATGAACATGTCGAGGGCAGAGGGTGTAGCAGTATCGGCAGAAGAAGGATCAATGTTGTTGGCCGGGTTTTGAAAATTTTGTGGTTGAAAGGGGTGCTGACTTGGTTGTGGCGGTTGCTGTTGCTGTGGAGGGATCCATCGAAAGTCATTTTGGTTTGGAACCGTATTTTGAGTTTGGTATTGGTTCCAAGCAAAATCAGGGTGATTCCTCCAACCTTGATTATAAGTGGAAGAAGAAGGATTGTTTCCAGGTTGTTGCTGAAATGCAGCATTAGTGTGACCTTGAAATGGTACATTCAAAGGACATTCTTCTGTCAAATGTGATGGATTTGAACAGCAACCACACACGGTTTTGGGAAGTGTGTATTGGTTTAGGGAGGCTGAAGAGATTTTGTTTTCTATGGCGTCGAGCTTACTTTGTATTGCGACCATTTCGTCTCTCATTGTGACAGAAACATTGAGCTAATTGATACCTTCCCCAGACAATGGTTGACTAACACTTTCCCATTGTAAAGTGTTTTGAGCAAGATCTTCCAGGTATTTCTAAGCTTCACCATCATCTTTAGATAGGAATTAACATTGACACATGGTTTCAAGCATCTGTTTTGTCGTGAAATCAATACCCTCATAGATAATTCGACACAGATCCCATCTAGGGATTCCGTGATGAGGGAATTGTAAAAGAAGATCCTTGAACCGTTCAAAGCATTTCCAAAATGGTTCATTAGGGAGTTGGGTAAATTTGAAGATTTCGCTCTGAACACGGGCGGTCTTATGATTGGGATAAAATTTCTTAAGGAATGCTGCGACGAACTCATCCCATGTTGAAATAGAATGTGCGGTTGTGTTGTAAAGCCACTTCTCGGCTAAATCGCACAAAATGAATGGGAGAAGACGTAAACGCATAGCATCCACAGACAGTTGTGAATTACCCATCAAAGCAGATACATTTTCGAATTTGGTGATAAAAGCGTATGCGTCTTCAGACTCGAGCCTGTAAAATTTGGGTAAAAGTTTGATGAAATGGGGTTTAATTTCGAAATTGTCCCCATTGGCCGGCGGAATAGAAAGACAGGTGGGAAGGGGAACACGTGTAGGATAGCATCTCTCTTGGAGAGAAATGCGTGGAGGATTCTGTGCACCTGTTGGCGGTGGCAGAGTGGTGTTAAAGTTTGATGGAAATCCGTCCATCGCGGTCGTGGTGGGTGGTGGAAAAGAAGACGAAGAATTACCGACTCTGGGGTCGATAAAAGAAACACGGACAAGACGGGAAATAGAATTCCGTGTCCAGCCTAACATGTGCCAAACGGTTGTAGCACAAGTGGCAGCGTTGGTGATAATTAAAGGAAAAGTTGGTTGGTCTTTGTTTTGAAAAATACGGGTTTTGAAAAATCAAATCACAAAAAATGCACACACCACCCTAGATCTAATGGTCACCTAGGTCAAGTCACTAGACCGCTCCTAGACTTCCAGAAGACAAATCGCAGGATAAATCCTCTACTGCCTCTTTATCCCTTCTGTGGCCAGGTAAGTGCCAGGTAAGTGGGAGGTTCTCCACTACGTAAGTAGTAGGCTTAATTAAGTAACCACTTGTCTTAGACACACTTGCCTAGACACCACAAAAGAAACGCGGATAAGCAATAGATTACCCACGACCTCCTTCTGTCCTAATTGAGCGCGACGGTCCTTAGAGTCTTATCTAGATATTTTTTAGTTAATGAGGGTGATGCGGATGCGAGTTTGTGATTTTTGGGGCTTAGGAAGGGTAATGAAATCCCCACCTAATCTGAATTTGGTCTTTGCCCCTTAATTTCCGTATTAAAATATGCAAACAACCAATTTCAAGAATCACAACAAATTTATTTTTTAGCGGCGCTGCGAATTTTGCAAAAAATCCTGCAGAAAATGGTTATTGGAGAAGATCAGAGTGGAGATAAGAAAGTCAGAGACATACCTGAGAAATTTAGAACACTGAAGCGCCTAAACGGAGGCGGAACCGCTGCAAAAACCTACCATTGGCCGCGGATCCGCGGTGGGAAGAAGGAGTTAGGGTTTCAAAATTTTCCTGTAGCTTCTGGTATTCCTCTGGAATTTGCAGAACTTCTCTGAATCTTGATCACACTGCTACAATGATTCCAGATTCCCTCGCAAAAAATTCACAACCAATCGTTAAGCGCTTGATGAGATTTTGATTTAAAAATTCTGATGGAATAATAATTTTTCAACTCAAATAACAAAAACGAACAAAATAACACACATCCCCGGCAACAGCGCCATTTAATTGATAGTTTCTTGACGTGTTAAGTAAAATGTTTCACAAACAAAGAAATTTATACCGCAATCAATTAACGGTATCGATATTGCGCGTTAATGAATACGGATCGTCCACTGAGATGCGTGAATTTGTTTGATCTTGCCTTAGATGAGTCGAAATGAAAATGTAAAAGAAAATGATTCAAGATTTGTGAGATTTCATTTCAAGAAAAAAAAAGAAAATAGATCTAGAATCAAGAATTAAGAAGATGTCCAAATCAATTTAGTTATCAAGATTTGTAGAATAGCTTGTAGGATTCGATCAAATTAGTAGTAGTGATGAATCTAGAGATGACTAATCTTATCTATTGATAATTTGTAGCTAGAACGATGGTGACGAATGAAGATTAGGGATCTATTGGAAAAACTATGGTTTCTCCTTCTCTATCCCTTGTCTTTTCATTGATCATCATTTGGATCTAGCCTTTAGCAAAGAGAATCATCAATCGTTTAATCCCTAGTTTGCAACGAAATTATCAAGAATGTGATCTCTCTCCAAATTAGGTCATTGATGATTCTTTTTCCTAAAGTTCACAAATCTCATAAGACTTAAGATTAGTAAAAGGATCTTATTATCACTAGATCTACCGATTTTCTCGAATCCTCCACAAGCGGAGATTTCACTCACACATCATGAAAATTAACGAATCACATATGAAATATTTCATAATGAAAGAATGTAATGAAAACGAGAATTAACAATTTATCACCTTCATTAAATCTTCTTCAAATTTACACAACTCCTCAATTCGAGATACAAGATTAAGCTCTTGATCGCTCCTTTGAAGAGGTGAATTTGTCGTCGATCTTTGCGAAGCTCGATCACCGTGAGTCGCGGTTCGTCGTGGATCTCTTGCTCGGATGATGATCGGCGTTGCGATGAAGGATCGTTGATTGCTCGCTTGATTTTCTTCTCAATGGATCTTGATTTGGCTTTGGATTTGGATTTGGGTTACGGTTTGGATTGGATCACAAGTTGTGTCACTCAACTTGTGTGTGAAATTATTGAACCCCCAATTAATGAACAACCCCAACCCTAGATCTAGATCTCCTTTTATAAATTCAAATTCAAATTTCCCTCCAAAAGTTAGGTTGTTAGAGAGAACCTTCTAGAATAAGATTGTTGGAGAGAGTCTTTTAGAATAAGGTTGTTACAAGGAGCCTTCTAGAAGAAGCTTGTTATGCAGAGATGTTTCCAGAAGAAGTCTATTACACTGGATCATCTAAGGTAAGCAAGATTGTTAGAGTGAAGCTTCTGGAGAGACACGTCTCCCTAATCTCTCAACTCGGCCGACTCGGCCACGGATCCGCGTCCATTTAATGAGATCTCTGCATTATTTTTTTGTACTCTTCTTCTGTTGATGTTTGGGTCTTCTTTTGATATCTGGAATCTTTTTATCTCTTTTTGAATCTCTGCCAGATTTGAATTCTTTAACTTGCTGTAATTTATCGGCACTTTTGTGATTCTGGTTCTTTGACCTGAAGAATTTTCTGCACACAATCTCGATAAAATGTGTTGAGATATACAATATCATGCGGGATGTAATAATCACAAAATTTCCTATAAAGAATGTTGATTATAACTATAACACATGGTATTTGGTATTTTGCAGATGAATTTGTAATCCGTATTATATTTACAATAAACACCTTTAGATGATTAAAATAATGAGGAAATTGATGTGTTACATAATGCATTATTTTCGACTGAACACCACCTTTTTTAGAAAAAAGAATTTTTTGAAAAACAAATTAGTGGTCATGAGGTAGAACTGGAAAGAGTTCCAGCTAGAAAAACTAGCAGCTGATGATTTGGTGAAACCGGAGGATTCAATAGTTCCCAACAAACCTCAGCCTCTCTGCAGATCTAGTAGGGTTGCTCATCCGTCTTACAAATACTATGGTTTTATCAATGACAGTGGGAGCGAGGATTGCATCATGGATGATGATGACCCAACTAGTTTTGAGCTGGCCATCACGAGTGGGGACTCTGTGAAATGGCTGGATGCTATGCGATCTAAGATGGAATCAATGTACACCAATAAAGCATGACTTTAAAAGTTGCACCTAAAGGGGTAAAGCCCATCGGGAGCAAGTGGATCTTAAGAAGATTCTTGGTGTAGATGGAAAAGTTGAGACTTTCGAAACTAGACTTGTAGTAAAAGGTTTTCGTCAATAATCAGGTGTGGATTATGATGAAACCTTTTCTCTCAGTGGCTATGCTTAAGTCCATCAGGATTAAAGCAGGTATCGTGGAGCTGGAACATCTGTTTTGATATGGCAGTCAAAGAGTTTGACTTCATCAAAAATACAGATGAATCTTGTATATACAAGAAGGTATTAGAGTGTAAGATTGTCTTCCTCGTATTGTACGTAGATGACATACTCTTGATAGGAAATGGGTTTCCTATGCTACACTTGGTCAAGCTCCTCTTATCACGAGGATTCTCCATGAAAGATCTAGGTGATACCTACTACATCTTGAGGATTATGATCTATAGAGATAGATCTAAGTGGATGTTAGGTGTCCCAAATCCAGGTACATTAACACTATACTAAAGGGGTTTAGTATGGAAGATTCTAAGCGTGGTGGTTCTCCCACTTACTCAAGAATCACTCTCTCCAAAATGATGTCTCCCAAGACTGATTTGGAGAGAGCTCGCATACAAGGGATACCCTATGCTTCGGCAATAGGCTCTATCATGTATGTGATGTTATGCACCAGACCAGATATAGCCGACTCACTAGGTGTACTGATCAGGAATCAATCGGATCTTTTGGAGAATCACTGGATGGCTATGAAGGACATTCTTGAGTACTTGAGAAGCACTGAAGAAATGTTCTTGGTTTTTGGTAACGGTGAACTCCAGCGAGAGTCTTTTACCAATTCGAGCTTCCAGAGTGATAAGATCGATTGAAAGTCGGTCTCAGGCTTTGTCTTTACCCTCAGTGGTGGGACGGTATGTTGGAAGAGTTCTAAGCTAGATACCGTGGCAAATTAGACGATAAAGGCCGAATACATCGCTACCAATGATGCTGCCAAAGTGGCTGTCTGTATATTTCTTGTTCATGAGATGAACATGGTTCCTACCATTGAGCGTCCAATAACTGTTATTGTGACAACAATGGAGTTGTGGCTTTGGCTTAGGAACCCCGGTCCCACCAGCGATCCAGACATATTCTGAGACAGTATCATCTGATTAGGGAGATGGTTGATCTGCAGGGGATTGAGGTCAGGAGAGATGATGCGAAGGACAACACGGCGGATCCACTAACTAAGGCCTTTCCCAAGAGAAACTTTTATGGGACATTGGGTATGAGATGTTGGAGATAGTGTCCTCAGAGTCAATTATTGGATCACAGGCACGTGATTGCAATGATTGAGGGAGGACCTATGCCGGTAGGACAGTCTTACTCAAGATGATAGTATGCTATCTGGTTTATCTTTATCATCGTGTACTGCTTTAGGTGACATTACTGATCACTATTACACGTTGATAGAGCCCCTAGGATTCTTGCTTGACTGCCAGCAGTATGAGGGCGATCATATACGTGGGAGCTGGGGTCTATAAGCACATCTTTAAAAGGTCCCTAGTCGTGGGAGTTTCGAGACAGGGCATCGATACTCCAGAGTAGACTAGTGTATACAGTCGAGACCCCGACGAGGGGCGGTGGCCGGTCTCACAAGCCACTGGTGTCAGTTGGTTCACCTAAGATGTATACAGGTGCTCATTGGGTTATGAGTACACCGGACAGGACTCGCCGGGAACATGCTAGTTGGTCTTATACCTGACGTCAGATGGCAGTTCCCTGGTGACATGTGTACAGGTTAGTTCATCGACCTGAGATCATCATTTGCCTCATGTGAGTTCCCACTGTGCTTTGATTACTACCCTACCACGCTTAAAGGAGACGTGCAAACAGGTTTTAGTTGGGTACAGTCCCGAGCCACATAGAGGCAGTGAGCGGATCTTCAGGGGTTCGTCTCTCCCGGTATTGGGGGTGAGGTCGCGCTGTGTCTAGGAGAGCCATTACACAAAGTCCTTGGCTAAGGCAGGAGATTTACTGGTGGGTATTCCAGAAGTATCTCAGGGTGTTCTGGGCTACACTCCGACACGACTTGTACCGCTTTTGGGGGTCTGACTTTTACCAACCCCCTAGGCCCGCCATGCGATGCTCATAGACGAACGGACCGGACTGTACGGATATTGTCACTGACAGGCTCAGTAGGGTGTCAGCATGAGTTCGCTCACAGACATCCCTTTTAGTCAATAGCTGGTAGCCCGTCACGTATGGCTAATACCTCTAACGTGCTAGTGGTTAAATCCACAGCCATAGTATTGACGAGTCTTTAGAGTCCTCCACAGACAGTTACTCAAGTTTCGGGCGAAACGCTGCAGAGGCCGTATGGAGATATGGCAGGGTTCGATCAGATACGTGCGGTATTGCACTGATCGTGATCGGACGGATTTTACTAGCGGGCTTTGGTTTAAGCCGGATCCTAATATTAGACAATGTAGTTTTGTCTCTTTGTATTTGTGTTAAGTGGGAATACAAATGCGGGCATGTATATGCAGTCGCGGGGTTTTCCTGTAATTTATTACGGGATCAGTTTTCTGAAGTTGCCAGTTGGCATTCAGTTTCGGCCAGTTTTCCTTTGTTCCTTCACGGCCGGACTTTTCTGATGGAGGGGGTTATTTGCAAGTGTGCAAATAAGTTTTGTGGAAGGGTTTTCTTGCATTTTGTGGCATTATGATATTGCTTGAATCATTAGATTCTTTTTGAGTCTCCTCCTTTGCATTTATTATGATGGATTGAGATTAGAGTTGGATTTGAAATGGGTGTGACCATTTTTCTTATCTTTATCTTAGCTTTTCTTCTCCCATTATTATTGATTCCTTTTCTCCCACCATGAAGAGAGGGCCGGCCATCTTTTTGAGGAGGTGGGGGTTTTCATTTTTATGTGTGGAAATTTCTCATCTCATTCTTTGCTAAAATGAGAGCACCATTTTTCCTCCAAAGCCTTCTCTCTCTTTACCTCCATCAAAGGCAACTTCACAACCCCAAAGAGATAAACCATTCTACACTACTCTACTTCAACCTTGGACGCGTCGGCTAGCCAACTTCACGCCCGAGTTGCCTCGGTCCAGAGGTGGGAGCCCGTAAAAGAACCCGGCGTTGTGGTGCCCGTTCCGACGAGGAGGTGACGACCGGAGATTCCGCGAGGAGATCGGGGTGGAGGCGAAGACCGAAGGACACGGATCGCTTGGTACAGCTTCTCTACTCCTTTTTTTGTTTGCTAGAGTTAGGTTAATGGCCCGATCCGGGATTTTAGTGCGCGGTGGTGTCGGTTTCTAGTTTTTAAAAAAGTTTCGTTTCCGCATTCTGGCGTCGGATGGACGGCCGGGGCGCCGCCGTGCACTTACACTGGTATCAGAGCCACGCCATTAGCCTAGTCTAGCTTGCTCTAATGTGTTTAAAAGTTCGATCGAGCGGATTTTCTAAAATGCCTGTTTCCAACTCCAGTTTTCTGTCGAATTATTTTTGGCTCGAAATTTTTTTTAAAGTGTTGCAGAAAGATATGCAGGGAGTTTTAAGACAACTGTGAAAAAATGGTGCCGTGATACTTTATACAGGCCGCGGAACCGCGGCCAAATCCCTCTTCTGGCCGCGGTTCCACCGCAGTAATATGTGATCACCCTACCAATTTTTTACAGAGGCTCTTGGACTTGGAAATGGGGTTTTTGGAATATTCTTTTTGGGCCCAGATTTTCTTTGAGTGCTACAGTAGTGCTTGGGGCCCACTTCGGTAAATTTGATCGATCGAAAATTTTAAATATGTTAGTTCACAGTATTTACATTATATCTGCGACCGTGAATGTCACTTGATCGGTAAATCCTGTCTAACTGCTATAGCCCTTTTAGACGGATTTGCGAACGTGACATTCACGTTGATGTTCTGTGTTGTGCTGTGATGTTGCGGATTTGTCGTGGGGATATCCTGGATGCAATGGTAGTACAGTTTGGTTGTATATGTACATTTGATATTGCGGGGCGAGCGTCCGACATGTGGACTGCCGTTACTGCCTGTTTGTATATTATTCTTTTGGGGCACGACTGGGTTGAGGTCGATGTACCCGTTGTATATATATTTTACTTTTTGTACTAGGATTACCCTGCGGAGGGGTGCACGGATAGCCGGGTTCTAGAGGGCAACGGGCCCGCATCTCATGGTGTTGAAACGGAGGGGGCTTTACTCTAGAATTGGCAGGCTATTCGCCGCACTCATAGAGGGTACGGTTGACCCAGGAGGGGTGCCCAAGTTACCGGATTCCGTGAAGTGGTGGGTGGTCCATTCACGTTGCTGAAGGGGGCTGCCTCGCTTCAGGTTTTGGCGGGTAACTTGCCGCGCCCGTAGGGGTCTAGGATTTCATTGCACAGGCTATCCACACGACCAGGGGAACGTCGGGCTTCAGTAGCGGCTCTATGAAACCCGGGGATCCCAGATATCTGTATTGTTCTGTGATGCTTATTACATTTCTGTGATGTTGCATTTTATCACGCCTTGAGCGAATATTATATATTGATATATATACTAGTAGATGTTGTATATGTTTTGCACCCGCGCTAGTCCAGTCCCCGCTCTGTCGTTAGTTAAGTAACCTAACGGGTGATGACGGGACCCAGTGGCGAATGCGGATGGCATATACGTACATCATTATTTTCGTTCTTTTGTGGTGTGATCAATTGATGGGACTGCGTTGATTCGGATCAATGCAAGATAAAAAAACCTATTCTGATGTTGTTGGAACATTTTTCAAAAAGCTGTTATTGCAAGGGCGTTCTCTTTTGTTTTGCACAGTGGTATTCGGTTATGAATATCCAGCTCCTCAGTCGACGAGGTAAGGGCCGAGATCCCTTCACCGGGAGTGACCCCTTGGACAGAAGCTTGCGTCAGGGCAATAACTTCACTATAGTCGTTTACTTTTGCTTTGCATCGTGGTATTCAGTTGGAATATCCTGCACCTCATTCCACGGGGAAAGAGCCGAGATCCCTTCACCGGGAGTGACCTCTTTAGCAAAGGTTTTCGTCACTATATTTTTTTTTAAAAAAGCTTTCCGGTTCCTTCAACGATATCAAATTCATTACGTTAAAGGTTTTCGCCAGAAGCCATTCGTAGCCCTCCATCATTTCAGTTAAATATTCGGTAGTATTCAAGCTATGTATTTTGACCTCACGCCAAGGCATAGTGATTGGTAGCTGCCGGATATTTATCTGTTGCATAGATAGAATGCGTTGGTTTGGGACAGTCGTACTACTATTTTGGCCTACGTCAAGGGTATGTACGGGTGGGTTCAAATTAACCTGGATAATGATGGGTAGAACTTGACATGTGACTTATGACATTTTGACCTCACGCCAAGGTCATAAGAGCATGGGGTAAAAATCACATCGGGAGTTTCTAAAGAAACTGAAACTTGCCAGCTATGCGCATACCTTCTGGAGTGTGATAACGTGAGCGGATTCCGTCACGTTATCATGCGATGATAGTTGGATCCAGATTCCCACTGATGAGTTGGTTTACTTCTCGGGTGATCCCGACTAATTCTTCTTTCAGGTTTGGAGGAGAATTTGACGTTACAGTGGGAGGTTTCCTGATTAGATAAATTGATAACTATTTTGATCTAGGTTAGAGTGCACGCTGAGTGTTTCTTTTCTCTCTCTCTTTGGCAGCAACCATGACCCGACCCTAGACTATGACTCAGTGACCAAGTTGACCGAACCTTCTTAACACTGGCTTTTGGATTGTCAGAGTTGCAAACTTCATTGCCACTCCTACTTTTACCCTTTTCTCCAGGACACCCCGTATTACTACGAACATCCACTTCCATTGGACTAAACCATCGTATGGTTATATACGAACTCAAAGGAATTTATTCGAGGATGGTTTCCGGTTATGGAGAAAACGAATAAGACTATTCAGTTGTCTTTTCCTTTTACCTTCTCTCAGGTTGCGAGTGCTCCTTGGATTAGGGGATAGTACACCTATTACGAAAATTAGATAGTTTTCTTCCAAACCTTAGGCTGGTGCCGAATGGTGGGGAATGAAGAAAACCAATTAGCCTAAACGGTGTACAGAAGGTATTAAGTAAAGACGAAGAAAGGGATTAGTAAGAGGGCAAAGTAAATTGCGACTGCTATTCACGACCAAACCAAGTATTTCTTCACCAATCCTAAATCACCTTTGTATTTCTCCAGGACACTCCGTATCACTACGAAGATCCACAGTTTATTGGATACTCCATCATATGGTTATATACGAACTCGAAAGGAACTTGTTCCGGTTCGGGGATGGATTCTGGTTCAGGAGAAATAGGAATAAGGTTTATTCGGTTGTCTTTTATCTTCACCTTCTCTCGCATTGCGAGTGCTCCTAGGATTAGGACAGTACACCGATTATGCTTATTGGATAGTCTTCTTCCAAACCATAGGTTGGTGCCGAACGGTAGGGAAGGAAGAAAACCATTTAGCCTAAGAGGGTGTACAGAAGGTAATGACTAAAGACATATAAAGGGATTTGAAGAGAAGGTAAAGAATTATACGGTTACAGTTGTGAATCTGGATAATGGAAGAGGAATTACTAAGAATACCGGGATACCCCATCGAAACATTTCAATGTTTCAGTTTCACTGTGTACTGTTAAAAGAAAACTGATTTCCCAATTAAACACTTGCTCCAGGGTATGTATTTACCAGGTTTGATTCTCACATCTGTATGGTTTTACAGATGATGAGTGGGAGTAAGTTATTGGGAATTAGGTGATCATCCTCATTATATCGGAATTCGTTGTAATTGGTGATATTTGAGGAAATTGCCTGAGCTGTTTGCCGGTCGGCAAATATTTGGTTTTGAATATCCGTTGTTATGCACCAATTTCAAATTGATATATCTGTACGTCTATTTTTATAGAGTGAGATATACCTTTTTGAAATTATGTCTATGACATTTACCTATATCAGTGGATGGTTAGGTAAGGAGCATTGAACAGCGGTGTAATTCTTCATAACCATAAGTACAGTTTTCAACCTACGACATACAGTGAATGAGTCACTAGACTCAGGGGACTTATACAGAGTATTGTATATTGTCCAGTGTCCATTAGGACAGAGGGGTTGGTCCTCGTACTATATTCGGTTTACTTATGACTTCTCTAGTTTTTAGACAAGTGTTTCGTAGAAACACAGGGTCCAAGTTTTGAGAAGTTATAGGTATATGAATAAAGTAGAGAACCAGGTGTTGCAAGTATCGGGATTCTTCAAGGTGATCGAAGATGTAGATACTTGTGTATGGTATTCAGTTGATAGTAATGATTAAGAGAACTTGCTTCCCTTTCAGGTTACTCATAATTGGAAGTACTCCTAAGTTGAGTAATGCTGATCGGCCTCTTTCCATTTAGTTGACATGCACTGGAGACAGCTGCATGATTTGAATCTGGTTCAATTAAATCAGTGCCTCTGCTTCTATATTGGATATAGAACAGTTCATATCTTAACGATGTTAAGGTACGGGGAGTTGTCCAGCTTATGCTTAAAACCAGACTCTGGATGACTCAAGGCACGTTTCTGTAGTGGCTGTTTGTGGGTTGACCCAGGCTATGACGAAGATTGACTTTCTACCATCTGGGAGATCAATAGTGATATTGTTCTTAACTCGCCACAGTTTTAATAAAAATGGATTTTTTCAGAAAACAGTAGTGGGAGTATGGTAGAACTGGAAGTGATTCCAGAACCGCAAACGATTACTGAAGATTTGATAAGAACCTAAAGATTCAATCTGGTTTGACATTCCATTGGCCACTCCACAGATATGGTGGGTAACCTCGGGCACTCGAGAGGTACTTCGGTAGCCTCAAGGACGGTGACAGGGAGGTTCTTGTTTACCCAGACTTGCCATTGTTGTTGTTCCAGGCTGTGAGACCCGGGAGGAGGATGGGTATAGCGTCGTTCTGAACTAGCTTTAGAAGTGTACGTCTATATGACTCTGCCAGAGGGTTGTCGTAGTCAGTGGGAGCAGCGGAAGCATAGTGGACAAGTGGCTTATGTCTATTTATAGACTTAAGCAGATATAGCGGAGATAGATCATCTATTTCTGATATGACAGTCATAGGTTTGACTTCATCAGAATAGGGGATGGATCTGTTAAGAAGGTAGTAGGGTGTGATGTCATGGTATTTAGATGACATACACAGAGTAGGAAGTGAAATTCCTATACTACGATCGGTTATACTTTGGTTGTCACACAGTGGTTTCTCCAGATAGGATATTAATCTAGTCCTGGAGAAACGTTCTGAAGCAGTTTTAGAACATAAGTGGATGTTCTAGGGATATGATAACGACAGCCTCATTCGGGAGACGGTTATCATTCCAGGCTTCCAAGGTGACCTGCATGACAGAGTGACTGTCAGAGTTATATTTTTCCCTCTGACGAGGGGCAGTATTTTGGACAGGTGGTCCAAGCGGAAACTGAGGGAGGCATGGCGCAGGATACTGATTAAGTTCAGTTGACGATACAGTCTGAGAAGTTTGGATTTGGAGTTCATTTATGAACTAGGTCCCATCAGATATCCAGACATACTCTAAGAAAGGTATTGCTCATTTCGCGAGATGGCTTTCTCTGCGAACTTGAGATAAAGAGAGACATAGAAAGAAACATTTGAGCGGATCCACTCACTAAGGCTATTCCTCGAACGCAATAGTTTCGCAAACGAGATTTGTGAGACTGACTAGTAGAGGAGTTGGGTGTTCGGTATCACACGGGCTATGAGTATGCGACATCGCAATAATTAGCCTTGAGTGCAAGTGAGAGATTTTTGGAGATAGTGCCCTCAGAGTCAATTATTGGATTACATGCACGTGATTGCAATGATTGAGGGAGGACCCATGCCGGTAGGACAGTCTTACTCAAGATGATAGTATGCTATCTGGTTTATCTTTATCATCGTGTACTGCTTTAGGTGACATTACTGATCACTATTACACGTTGATAGAGCCCCTAGGATTCTTGCTTGACTGCCAGCAGTATGAGGGCGATCATATACGTGGGAGCTGGGGTCTATAAGCACATCTTTAAAAGGTCCCTAGTCGTGGGAGTTTCGAGACAGGGCATCGATACTCCAGAGTAGACTAGTGTATACAGTCGAGACCCCGACGAGGGGCGGTGGCCGGTTTCACAAGCCACTGGTGTCAGTTGGTTCACCTAAGATGTATACAGGTGCTCATTGGGTTATGAGTACACCGGACAGGACTCGCCGGGAACATGCTAGTTGGTCTTATACCTGACGTCA
The DNA here is from genome assembly GCA_030015575.1 of Agapanthus africanus. NCBI lineage: Eukaryota > Viridiplantae > Streptophyta > Magnoliopsida > Asparagales > Amaryllidaceae > Agapanthus > Agapanthus africanus. Next base: position 674,374,449 of record CM057337.1, read on the forward strand.
GATGGCAGTTCCCTGGTGACATGTGTACAGGTTAGTTCATCGACCTGAGATCGTCATTTGCCTCGTGTGAGTTCCCACTGTGCTTTGATTACTACCCTACCACGCTCAAAGGAGACGTGCAAACAGGTTTTAGTTGGGTACAGTCCCGAGCCACAAGGAGGCAGTGAGCGGATCTTCAAGGGTTCGTCTCTCCCGGTATTGGGGGTGAGGTCGCGCTGTGTCTAGGAGAGCCATTACACGAAGTCCTTGGCCAAGGCAGGAGATTTACTGGTAGGTATTCCAGTAGTATCTCAGGGTGTTCTGGGCTACACTCCGACACGACTTGTACCGCTTTTGGGGGTCTGACTTTTACCAACCCCCTAGGCCCGCCATGCGATGCTCTTAGATGAACGGCCCGGACTGTACGGATATTGTCACTGGCAGGCTCAGTAGGGTGTCAGCATGAGTTCGCTCACAGACGTCCCTTTTAGTCAATAGCTGGTAGCCCGTCATGTATGGCTAATACCTCTGACGTGCTAGTGGTTAAATCCACAGCCATAATATTGACGAGTCTTTAGAGTCCCCCACAGACAGTTACTCAAGTTTCGGGCGTAACGCTGTAGAGGCCATATGGAGATATGGCAGGGTTCGATCAGATACGTGCGGTATTGCACGGATCGTGATCGGACGGATTTTACTAGCGGGCTTTGGTTTAAACCGGATCCTAGTATTAGACGGTGTAGTTTTGTCTCTTTGCATTTGTGTTCAGTGGGAATACAAATGCGGGCATGTATATGCAGTCGCGGGGTTTTCCTGTAATTTATTACGGGATCAGTTTTCTGAAGTTGCCAGTTTGCATTCAGTTTCGGCCATTTTTCCTTTGTTCCTTTACGGCCGGACTTTTCCGATGGAGGGGGTTATTTGCAAGTGTGCAAATAAGTTTTGTGGAAGGGTTTTCTTGCATTTTGTGGCATTATGATATTGCTTGAATCATTAGATTCTTTTTGAGTCTCCTCCTTTGCATTTATTATGATGGATTGAGATTAGAGTTGGATTTGAAATGGGTGTGACCATTTTTCTTATCTTTATCTTAGCTTTTCTTCTCCCATTATTATTGATTCCTTTTCTCTCACCATGAAGAGAGGGCCGGCCATCTTTTTGACGAGGTGGGGGTTTTCATTTTTATGTGTGGAAATTTCTTATCTCATTCTTTGCTAAAATGAGAGCACCAATTTTCCTCCAAAGCTTTCTCTCTCTTTACCTCCATCAAAAGCAACTTCACAACCCCAAAGAGACAAACCATTCTACACTACTCTACTTCAACCTTGGACGCGTCGGCTAGCCAACTTCGCGCCCGAGTTGCCTCGGTCCAGAGGTGGGAGCCCGTAAAAGAACCCGGCGTTGTGGTGCCCGTTCCGACGAGGAGGTGACGACCGGAGATTCCGCGAGGAGATCGGGGTGGAGGCGTAGACCGAAGGACACAGATCGCTTGGTATAGCTTCTCTACTCCTTTTTTTGTTTGCTAGAGTTAGGTTAATGGCCCGATCCGGGATTTTAGTGCGCGGTGGTGCCGGTTTCTAGTTTTTAGAAAAGTTTCGTTTCCGCATTCCGGCGTCAGATTGACGGCCGGGGCGCCGCCGTGCACCTACACGAGATACCACAACAACTGGCCCTAGTGCAAGTGGGAGATTGTTAGTTGTATGCCCTAGAGGCTATTATTGTACATATGATATATATTATAGTGGATGCTTGGACATATATAGGAAGGACTTTCTTGCTCGACATGATAGTATGCTATCCGGTTACTCTTTATCTTAACATATACACTTATTGTCTCTTTGTTACATATTGATAAAGCCCTTAGGATGAGTACTTGACTACCAGGATTATGATGCAGATCATACTAGTGGGGTCAGGATAGTCTGTAAGTACATCCTTCAATTGTTCCTAGTCGTGGGAGTATCGAGACGGGGAATCGATATTCCAGAGTAGACTAGCGTATACGTTTCTTAACCCATATGATGGACGATGGATGATCCCACATACATTAGTGTTTGACATCAAAGATTGTATACGGGTGCTCAGTGGAGACTGGGTACACTGAACAAGACTCGCCGAGAACTCCTAAATGGTAATACCTTACGTCAGATAGCAGTTCTCTGGTGACAGTGGTACAGGTTAGTCTGTAGACCCGAGATCGTCATAGAGTATTGTGTGATTACCACTGTGCTTTGATTTCCACCTTACCACGTTCAAGAGAACGTGCAAAACGGTGGTTTTTGGGTACAGTCCCGAGTCACATGGAGGCAATGCGTGATAGGAGGGGATTTCGTCTCTCCCGGTATTGGGGGTTGATGTTGCGCTATGCTCGATTGACCATAATAGGAAATCCATGGCCAGGTTTGCTGAGATTTACTGGTAAGTGTTATCAGTAGTTTCTTGAACCGTTATGGGCCTCACATCGGCATGACTTATCAGGCTATTGGGGTCTGACGTTTACCACCTCCTGGCTGGATATGCGACATATCAGACGAAGAGACCGGACTGTACGGTAGTGTTACTTATTTGATTTCAGGAGTATGAGCAGGCTTGCTTGTTGATCTTCTGATCGCTCAATACCCAGGTAGCCGTTACGTCCAGCTAGTACCGCTGATGGCTTGTGGGTGACTGATATGATCATCACCTACTGCCGGCGTATTAACGAGTCTTTAGAGTCCTACACAGAGGTTTCCTGGCTCAGGCGAAACGAAGTAGGAGCACATATGTTATTTGTGCGGGACTGAGATTAATACGCGTATGTGATGCCGTATTTTAATCTCACGATATGTGATATTGGTCGGTTATATGTGATATAGCCGGGTTATCGAATCAAGTGTTGATTCGATAAAGTTTATACAAATAATATTAGTCGGTTATATGTGATATAGCCGGATTATTAAATCAAGTGTTGATTTAATAATTTAATTTATTATTATATATTTGATATATTAATTTTACATTAACTAATATTAGCTCATTTAAGCATTTCTTTTTCTCACATTTACACTTAATATATATGTGATATATATTATTGTGTTTATTTTTGTGTCATGCTTGATGATACATCATTCATAGGTGTATGAGACTCATACCATAATTAAGATAATGAGGGTTTTTATTATTTAAGGTAAATACAAAATTAAATGGAAATTAGTCATGGTTGGTTGCTTAGTGGAAGCTTATAGAACCATTGACTTAGTCCACTAATTTTGTCTTACCCTAGATATTTATTAACCCAACCATCATCTTAAGCCATGGTTAAGTCTCTACATGAGTTAATATGTTATATTATCTCACCTATGGTTGCTATTCTCACATATTACATTCTACACTTGATCTTCTTCTTCATCTCAAGAAAGCTCTCTAGATTTTCTTGAGGTGAAGAAATATTGTGAGAAAAACTATTCTAAAGTGACCAAAAATCCTCCTTCATCAACCTACACTAGATTAGCCATATAGTTTAGGTTGTTTGCTTCACTAATTCCCAATTAGTGAAGAAGTAGCCTAAGTTAGAGTCTCCTCGACGTAGATCATTTTCGGTTTCGAAGACTTCAAGCAAGCATGTTCATTTCGCTTTGTGGAGCCTAACTTGAGTCCGGGAGATTGCTACTTAGAGTGAAGAGACTACTACACGGAGCTTTAGAAGTGAAGGACCGTCTACAAAGGTTGTATTCCTTATTCACTTAGTGTAATGTTTGATTACATGTTGCTTTACCCTAATTCCTTTAGTTAGATCCTAGGCTAAAGGTTCTTTAGCACCTTAGAATTTTTAACTTGCATGGTTGATGTGTTGGAAAACCCAGTGGGGGTGCTAAGAAACCCAGCAGGATATACGTGTTCAATCGGACGACTGCTATACTAGCCGGTTTCAAACCCGAAATACCAAGTCAAGTGTTGATTTTATAACCGTATTAATGATACAGTTTCTACTGTAGTGTATATGATACACACACTCTCTACAGTATATGATACTGAGAAGATATTGATGGCATTTCGTGTACGTGATACTTGATGTGTACGTGTATATGATACATGTACTAATACTTATTTGATATATATATATATATATTAAATCCCCCCATTATAAATTATGTATAAATAAATATACAAATAAATATATATATGTAAATGTATATATATCTTTATATATATATATACACATTTACATATATATATATATAATATTATTTATTTTTATATCCTTAATTAAATGGTGGGGCCCACCCTCTCTCTTGCGTGTTTACACACACATGAGAGAGAGAGAGAGTGGGAAAAGAATATTTGGATGATAATTCATTTTTTCCAAGCCATCACAACAAAAACACTTTCTTCCTCACATAACATAAGCTTAAGCTCTCTTGAAAATGACAAGTGTTGCCATAGTGAGGGAGTGTAAAAAGTAGAGAGTACCCATCGTTTGCATCGCCTACATCCATGCCCAGCAAGTCTCTGGAGGAAGTTTCTCCGACCGGTGACGGAGTTAGAGCTCGCACAGCCCACTTTCAACGCGGATCATCTACGGCGAGCCAGTCGGCGTGCAGACGAGTTCGAGAGCTCAGGAAGTTTAGACGGGGTCTTCCGGGATCAGCCAGACACACTATAAAGGTTGTAGAACCTCTGAACTCTTCTTTTTGCTCTTTATATTTAGCTAGAAACTAGTACTTGGACGATTTTTGGCTTACGGTCGATCGCACTTCTACGGAATTTTTGTTTTCCGACCAGTACTGCTTCTGCTGCACGCACGAGCGGGGTACGCCTGGCCTTACAAATGGATCTGCCATGTTGTCCTTTATATCTACTCTCCGTACCTCGATCTCTCAGCGATCAACGATCTCCCTGATCAGGTGATATCGCCTCAAGATATGTCTGGATTTCTAATGAGACCGTGGTTCCTTTGCTAAAACCATAGCTTCATTGTTATCGCCATACGAAGGTATTAAATCAGTAATGGATGGAACCACCCGATGTTCAGAAATGAATTTTCTCATCCAGAATGCCTCTTTTGCGGCATCGTTAGCAGCGATGTACTCAGCTTCCATTGTCGAGTCTGTTACGGTGTCCTGTTTGGAACTCTTCCAACAGACCGTCCGTCCATTGAGGGTAAATATAGGGTTCCCTAGCACGGCAGCAAGGTTTCGGGAGGCATCGTCCATTCCAAATTCAAAATTTTTTCATTCTAGCTAACCCTAACATAGAATCGTTAACTAGAAATCGGACGGAATGAAATGCAAATAACTTTGCATAAGAAAGTGAACAAGGAATACAACCTTTGTAGATCGGTCCTTCACTTCATTAGCTCCGTGTAGTCGTCTCTTCACTTGATCATGTAGTCCCGGACTCTAGAGAGGCTCCACAAGATGTACGGATCAACCTTGCTAGAAGACTTCGAGGCCGAAGATGATCTATGTCGAAGAAACACTAACCCAAGCTATCTCTTCACTAATTGTGGAATTAGTGAAGCAAACACCCTATACTAAATGGCAAGTAGTAGAGGATGATGAAGTAGGAAGTGAGCTCACTTTAGAATTGATTTTCTCACATTTTTCTCTCATCTCCATTGAAGCTAGAAAAGCTTGAGAGGAAGAAGAAGAAGAATGAACTCATGGAATGTCACGACCTGAAATAGCACGTGGCTGGCCCTTGAATCATATGAAACCTATAGGACCTCATCTAATTCAAGTAAGCCAAAATCCCAGAAATCTAAAACCACTTTAAGGAAGAAGTAAAGAAAACTAGTTTTAAAGAAGTGAAGAAAACATGTTTTAAAAACAAGGTTTTTAAATAAGTAAGCCGAATATGCATTTTTAAATCCTCAAGTCTTTTCTAAAAATTTCGGCAGAGTTTCCTTTGTAAATACTGTCCCTAAACGGGGTACAATAAGAATAATATATGCATAATGATAAAAGGCATCCTCAAGCGGGAGCTAGCTCTTCGTCAATCGACGGTCACAACCACGCAAGCACTATAATATACAACGCCGAAGGGCGAGGATCAAAACTCAAAAGGAACTCAAAATCATCATGAAAACTATAATACTACAACGCGCGACTCTAAGGTCGAAATAATACACAACTGGTTTTCTAAGTCTGAAATAAATATACAAGTTTGGTTGATGGAATTACTAGATACAACTGATTAAAATAAATACAAGGGTGGTGACGATGCGAGTGAACCGACCTACCAAAGCAATCACCCAAAAAGGGAGCAGTGTGCCAGAAAGCCGCAATGAAACCTGTACGGCAAAACTGCAAGAACTGTGGCACAACGGGGGTGAGTTGCTAACTCGTGAGTAGAAAATATCATAGAGCAAAAATCGTATGTATGACTCAATCCTAGGTCAATACGATCAGATATATATATAAATCTCAAATGAATAAGTCTGAAGCATGATAAGGTGGCAAGGGTAAACATCTATACATAAGTGTAGTACCAAGTGCTCGTGCCAGTGCCTCAGGTAGCAACATATCATAAATATGAGGTAGGATCAATGTAATCAGTGTCAACTATATCATAAAGTCTATGAGTATGTGGATATCATCCAACTATGTAATCAATGTCTGTATGCATGTGGATCTCGTCCACGTGTCAACCAATGACATAACAACATCATGCATGTAAAAGTCATAAAAGCATATGCATGAAAGTATGAGGATATAAATCAACGTGTTTCCCTCGCGACACATCAAAATCATGGAACCTGAGTGTCCAGCATCGACACTCGAAAACATCATGAAACCTGTGCCCAGCATCGGCACGTAAATCCTCATATATATCGGGATCCGTCAGTCTGGATCGGCCCACGGGCTCCGTCAGTCCGGATCGGCCCATATCATCTCTCGACTCCGGTCGGTATCCTCCGGATATCCGTCGAACCCAAATACTATCACCGGTAGGTAGTAGTCCCACTGCCAGGCTCACCGTCTGCAGCACAGCAATCCGTTCTCACCCCGGAGTACCATACCGGGTCCACCATATACCCACAATCGGCCTCATCCAACTCCTCGAATCGGGTCTCACATGTCATACGTCTCAGAACCAAGAAAACGCATGGTGGACGCACTGAAATATCATATCAAGTGAAACCGGGTTTCTAAACAATGCATACTTTCTTTTAAAATGACCACGGTTCTCAAATCCAGAAATCTCACGAAAATGGCATATCTCAATGCGTAAAATCATAAAGCATGATATATGCGACATATGATAGAAATGTAAGCATATCTGTATATCATGCAACATAAAACAGTAATATGCACACATCGAGGGGAAAACCGCTCTTTTAAATGAATCCGGTTTTAGAATATATCTTGCGGTTCCCAAATCTCCAAAATAAAGCCAGAATCATCTATATATGTGCAAATATGTATGTATGCAAGTATAGGTGTACAATATGTGTGTACACAAGTATGAGTGTACAATATGTATGTGCGCCAATATGGATGTACAAGTAGGTATATACGCAAGTATGAGTGTACAATATGCCTGTGCGCCAATATGGATGTACAAGTAGGTATATACGCAAGTATGAGTGTACAATATGCTTGTGCGCCAATATATCATGCAAGGAGTCGTATCCTGATTCAACAATCCTACTGTGTATTGACATGGCAATTATCGATGATGAAGTGTGTGAGCCGGCAAACAGGTGTACGTGGAATATATGCATCATCGATAATGGTGCTGGTGTCCTAACAGCATGGGTTTAATATAACAATAAACACATTTACATATGCAATGCGATGCGAATAGCAAGAATATGCGAAAATCAAATAAAAAACGCAACAGTGAAGAATCTACATCAATATGTAAATGTCATACAGTTTTGTCATTTGAAATAAGACGAATCGTGGTGTTCAGAAAAATAAGGGCTACGGTGTTTTTAAGAAAAGATGCGTCTTTTGAAAATATCCGTAGAATCCCTTGGCCTGTCTTTAAAATACTCACGATTCGTTAGTTTTGAAATAGGTATGACTCGGGTCTAGTCTAACATCTACTAAGTAAACTACAGATCTAACTAACAAGCTAATCGAAAGGGTAAGGGAAACCACCTAAATCTGAGTCGATATACATATAAATATAATAGTCGGTGATCCCGCCTCAACAGTATCACATATGATACAATATACAATATGACATCCTCACGCCAAGAGTGCGGATCTATCATCAATATAAAGCGCGTACGGTAAATCCATCGTACAGCATCCCAAATCTGGGTACGGGTCGAATCTCACATTTATCTCATCAATTATCTGGTATCCTTATCATCATATCTCATGAACTGGGGTACTGATCTAAGTCTACTACAAACTGATACCATCTATATATATATGTGCGTGTATGAAAACACACGCCTAAAGGCCCGCTATAACTCATGTCGTATCTCATAATACGAACCACATCATATCACCAATCTCATGGCACCATGCCCAATCTCATCGACTCATCTCCAAATATCATCCATTATCCTCATCATCCAAGTGTAGGTATACGTTTATATATGTATCTATCCCCAAATACGCACAAGTACAACAATCATGCATGTGTGTGCGTGTGGGTGTAAACCTATTCTAGGGTTCGCAACTAAGAAGTTATACTAGTTTACTTCTAAAACCCTAATCTAACCATTGAGCACCTAAACATATCTTGAATATCCATGTCACACATAAAAGATATCATATAAATATAGTATATATATATAGCATACTCTACATCGAACTGCGGGGGTGCTATACGCCATCCACCCGACTTCCCCCGTAGAAATAATCTACACACCTGATCTTCGTTTGCCGATGCCGACGTCTCCACGCGCTTGCTTGTCGTCTCGAAGTCTTCGCGAGGGTACCTACACATCATAACGTATCGTATCACATTAAAAACCAAATCGAAACCAAAACGACACGCGGAACTCACATAGGTCAAAACCTAAGGTTTGCCCTCGCAACCTAACCAAATAACACCCGATAGAGATGTACAAATGTCAAGTGGTCGATGTTAAACATGAAAACACAAATCCGGAATTAAAATACGCAAAACCATAACTCGAGTCAAAACAGCAAATCAAGTATTTAGTCTCAGATTTTGTATAGGGTGAAAACAATGTGAGCAAACAACACTATGGTGATATATAGGGTGTATATGACCTACAGAAGCAACTAGGACCCATAACTTCACCAAGTGGCCGGACACATCCATGAAAATTCTGGCCTGCTCGGTTTTGTGGGGGAGATGGGGTCTCATGTTTGTAGGGTGGTCTCGTGGTGCTCTAACTAGGTCTCTGAAGTTGTTTGCTAGGCTTGAAAATACTCCAGATCATCCCAGATTTCCATGCACACCCTAAGTTCTCACAAAACCCGACATTTGAAGTTTCAGTTTTTCGTTTCAGGTTTGGTATTTTGTTTGGTTCTGGGTTTCTAACATCTACGGGGTTTAAGGTCATCACTAAAGTCCAATTACACAATCTCAACTTAAATCACACCCTAAACCCTAACTAGAATTTTCAAAGTTCACCCAAACACCACTTAATCACAACTAAACTTGCAAGGATGATAAAGGAGTTAAATTACAACACTTAAAGTGAAAGACTTACCTCATTTGGGACCTAAGAATCCCCTAGAGCATCAAAACGCAAACTTTCTTGGTCCAAAGTGTAGCTTGTGAGCTTGTGCACAATTTTAGTGAAAGTGAGAGGGAGTTTTGGTGTTGTTTTGAGGGTGATTTAAGGGTTTGAAGTGGAGGGGGGGTGAGGTGCTGCCATGGAGCTGAAAAGAGAAGAGAGAATGAGGAAGATGGTGAAGGGGACAAAGGGATATGGTCCAAGGTTGACCCCTCACCTCACTCTCTCTCACCCATACCTATTTGTTTATTATTTTCTCTTTTTTCTTTTGTTTTTCTTTTCTTTTCTTCTCATTACAATAGGAAACTCAAAACAAATAACCATACACACAAGAATCATGTAGTAAAAATGTAACAAGTGAAAACAAAACTTTTGCATGTCATGTGCACAAAACACGTTTAGTGCCCGATTAGCGATATCTAATCGCGATTAGCACAAAATTAGTGTATAAGAATTCATAAAATTTCATAATTTACATAAATCACATAAAGCACCCTCTTTTCAGTAATTTCCATATTTTCCAAATTTTCCCAATTTATCGGTATTTAGTTATACCGCCTTATTAAAATATTCAATATTTTATTATGTAATTATAAAAATTCCTAAAAATAATATTTTATTTTTTTGAAATGTTACATGGAATTAACCAAGTGAATAATAATCAAGTGAGGTTAGAAATGCAACCATGGTGAGTGTATGGCATACACTAACCCTTGTAGAAACTAAACTATGGCTAAGGGTTAAAGGTTAGATTAACAAATATCTTTAAGTAAAACAAAAAAGATGGAGAAAGTCAATAGTTCTACAAGTTTCTATAAACCCTAGCCATGACTAATTCCCCTAATTTTGAATTTACTTAATGATAAATAAAACCTTAACCTAACCCTAACATGGTGTAAGTCTCACACAAGTATGTTGCATGTGTAACCTAGCATGACTAATATATGTACACAAATATATATATCACATATATACAATGTGCACATCAAGTGAGAAAAGAAATCATAAGTGAGCTAATACTAGTTAATGTAAATTAATATATCAAATATATAATTATACATTAGATTATCAAATCAACTCTTGATTTAATAATCCGGCTATATCACATATAACCGACTAATATTTATATGTAACAACTTATCGAATCAACACTTGATCTGATAACCCGGCTATATCGCATATAACCGACCGATGTCACAAATCGCGAGAATAGAATACGGTATCACATATCGTATTAATCTTGGTCCCGCACATATCACATATGCGCTCCTACTCCGTTTCGCTTGATCCAGGAAACCTCTGTGTAGAACTCTAAAGACCCGTCAATACGCCGGCAGTAGGTGATGATCATATCAAACACCCACAAGCCGCAAGCGGTCTGCTAAATGTAACGGCCACCCGGGTATTGAGCGATCAGAAAATCAACAAGCAAGCCTGCTCATACTCTTGCGAATCCAATCAGTAACACTACCGTACAGTCCGGTTTCTTCGTCTGATATGTCGCATATCTCGTCTAAGGGTGGTAAACGTCAGACCCCAGTAACTCGATAAGTCGTACTGATATGAGGCTCATAACGGGTCGAGAAACTATTGATAACACTTACCAGTATATTTCTGAAGCAGCCCTGGCCAGGGACTTTCTGTTATAGCCAATCGAGCACAGCGCAACATCAACCCCCAATACCGGGAGAGACAAAACCCCTCCTATCGCTCATTGCCTCCATGTGATTCGGGACTGTACCCAAAAGCCATCGTTTTGCACGTTCTCTTGAACATGGTAAGGTGGAAATCAAAGCACAGTGGGAATCACACAAGACTCTATGATGATCTCGGGTATACAGACTAACCTATACCAGTGTCACTAGAGAACTGCCATCTAACGTGAGGTATAATACCATCTGGGTGTTCTCGGTGAGTCCGTTCACTGTACCCGGTCTCCACTGAGCACCCGTATACTATCTCTGATGTCAAACACCAATGGATATGGGATCATCCATCGCCCATCTACATGGGTCGATAAGCTATACGCTAGTCTACTCTGGTATATCGATGCCCTGTCTCGATACACCTACGACTAGGAACATTTGAAGGATGTACTTATCGACTGCTCTGTCCCTACTAGTATGATCTGCATCATAATCCTGGTAGTCAAGTACTCATCCTTAGGGCTTTATCAACATGTAATATAGAGACAATCAGTGTACATGTTAAGATAAAGAGCAACCAGATAGCGTACTATCATATCGAGCAAGAAAGTCCTCTATGTATATGTCCAAGCATCCACTACAATATACATCGTATGTACAGTAATGGCCTTTAGGGCATTCATATAACTAACAATCTCCCACTTGCACTAGGGCCATCTGTTGTAGTATCCCATAACCAACAATCAGCAGTGGTTGTAGTATCTCATACTCAACCATCCCATAAAAGTCTCTCCTGGGAATAGGCCTTCGTGAGTGGATCCGCCCTGTTGTCCTCTGTGTCTACTTTCCTAACCTCGATCTCCCTGGAGATTAACCATCTCCATGATCAGGTGATACTGCTTTAGAATATATCTGGATCTCTGATGGGACGGGGGTTCCTAGGTCTAAACCATAACTCCATTGTCACACAATGGTAGGAACGAAGTTCATCTCATGAACTTATGTATATCCAGACTACCTCTTTGGTAGCATCCTTGGTAGCAATATATCCAGCCTTTATCGTCTAGTTTTGCCACGGCATCTAGCTTGGGACTCTTCCAACATACCGTCCCTCCACTGAGGGTAAAGACAATGCCTGTGAGTGACATTCAGTCGACCTTATCACCCTGGAAGCTATCCAGTGATTCTCCCCAGGATCGATTGATACCATCTCACTACACCTAGTGAGAATCCTAACATCCATTTAGATTTATCTCATAGATCCAAAACACAGGATTTAGGAGGTATCACCTTGATCCTATATGGAGAATCCTTGTGATAAGAGGAGATTGACCGAGTGTAGCATAGGAAACTCCTTTCCTATCAAGAGTATGTCATCCACGTACAATACGAGGATCACCACCATACTCCCTACTACCCTTTTGTATATACAAGATTCATCTACCATTTTGATGAAGTCAAATGCTTTGACTACCACATCAAAACAGATGTTCCAACTCCGTGATGCCTGCTTTAACCCATAAAGTAACTTGCACACGTTTTCGCTGCTCTCACTGACTACGAAGCCCTCTGGCTGTGTACTTATAGACGCTCTCTTCTAAATCACTATTTAGAAAAGCAGTCATGATACCCAACCACCAGATATCGTAGTCATGGTATGTAGCAATGACAAGTAGGATCCGGATGGACTTAAGTATAGGGACTAGAAAAGGTTACATCATTATCCACACCTGGTCGATGATGAAAACCTTTTACAACATGTCTTAGCTTTGAAAGTCTCAACCTTTCCATGTATACCAAGTAATCTTCTCAAGATATACTTGCTTCTGATAGGGATTTAACCCTTCAGATAAAGCAACCAAAGTCCATATTTGTTGGGGTCGAAAATTGCACCCCGGTTGACCAAGTCAAAATCAAGGTCAACCCCAAGCCAAGTGGGCCCAAGCCCAGATCAAGTGTGCCCATGCCCAAGTCGAGTCCGAACATGAAGCGGCTAGCCCCCCTCTATGCCAAAATAAAAATCATGTAATAAATAATTTTGATGTAATTTTTTATGCATGAATGTAAGCAAAATGGGCATAAAACCAAATTTTTGTAAAGCCCATGGCTTATGTGCAAAAAGAAATAGCAAATGAAGTATGGGATGGGCAAAATGCCATTTTGTAAAGCCTAAGGGGCTATATGTAAATATGTAAGCCTATATAAGGCAACATGATATTGAAATAAAGAAGAACTTTTTCATTTCTCTAAAACTCTAGGGTTTGTGCATCCTTCTTCTCCTTCCTCAAGGTTCTAAACCATCTCCTTTCCTTCGAATTAAATCAAGAGTTTTAGTTTTCCTTTTCAAAAACTAAAAGTTTTTCACCACAAAACCCACAAGGGGGAGTTTAGATCTTCCATTAGATCTCAAAAAGGGGAGACTTTTAAGTCTCACCCCTTTTTCTCTAAGATCTAGCCAATCAAGAGGAGAAAGAAGGAGACCCATCTCCAAAAATCCAACTTTGGACAAAATCCCAGTCAAGAGAAGGTCCAAGACTCAAGAGAGAAGAACCTCTGAAGATTTTTAGGGAGTTCAACTCCAAGGCCCAAATCCTCAAAGGAGATTAACTCCTAATCCAGATCCTTAGGAGTTTGACTCCAAATCTAAATCTTTTGGAGTTTAACTTCACTCAAAATCCTCTTTAGGAGTTTAACTCCCATTTCTGGGGGTAAAAACCCCTTCCTTTCGCTAGCGCCCGAGCGTCTACGTGCCGGGCACGTGAGGCGCTAGCGCCCGAGCGCCTACGTGCCGGGCACGTGAGGCGCTAGTGCCCGAGCACCCAAAGCGCTAGCGCCCGAGCGCCCAAAGCGCCAGTGCCTGAGCGCCCACGTGCCGATCACGTGAGGCGCTAGCGCCCAAAGCGCCAGTGCCTGAGCGCCCACGTGCCGAGCACGTGAGGCGCTAGCGCCCAAAGCGCTAGCTCCCGAGTGTCCAAACCGCTAGCGCCCGAGCGCCCACATGCCGGGCACGTAAGGCGCCAGCGCCAGCGCCTAAGGGCCAAGCGCCAGCGCCCACGCGTCTAGCGCTAACTCAAGCGCCCAAGTGCTAGCGCCAGCGCCCAGCGCCTGCGGGCTAGGCACACGAGGCGCTGGCACCCACACGTCCTTTGGACGCCATTTCCCCCCCTATTTTACACACACTCCACAGTAAAAGTACCCCCGTTAGAAAAACTCTGCGGGGCCCCCAATATGTCCAAAACTCTGTGGGGCCCCCGATATATCCAAAACCCTTTCAAAATACAACACTGCACGTTGAGCTTTCATGACCAGTTTAACCCTTCAATCGGAGGTTTTCTCGCTCAAAATGCGATGGGCAATTAACGGCAGCTTAGTCCGCGGCTGCCGGAGATTCAGATCCCCACAATCAATAAACCCCAGCCTACCCTAGACAGGGGGAATCTGTACTGTGCCTGACCAGCGGGCGCATATTCCCATTTCAATGGGGTGACGAAAAACACCCTACGATATTTTGTTGGTGTATATGGATTCCATCTTATATCGCTTAGCATCCAACCATTCTCACAGAGTCCCCACTCTTGATGGCCTACTCGAAACTAGTTGGGTCATCATCTCATGATGCAATCCTCGCTCCCACTGTCATAGAGAAAACCGAAGTATCTCTCAGGTGGGTAAGGAATCCTACCAGATTGGCGGAGAGGCTGAGGTTCGTTGGGAACTATTGAATCCTCCGGTTCTACCAAATCATCAGCTGTAGTTTGTATAGCTGGAACTGCTTCCAGTTCTACCTCATGACCACTAATTTCTTCACAAGAAATTCCCTTTCCAAAAGGTGGCATGTTGAGAAACAAAATACCTTTTGCTCCTCAGTGTGGTAGAAGATATTCCCTTGTTAATACTTGGGATATCCAACAAACTTCCACAGAACTGACCTTGCCTCGAGCTTGTCCGGTTTTTGTTTTTGGCATAGGCCAGACAACCCAAATCTTAACATCCTTAAGAGATGGGCTCTTTCCATACCATTGTAGGGTGTTTTTCGTCACCCCATTGAGATGGGAATACGCACGCGCTTGTCAGGCGCATTACAGATTCCCTCTGCCTAGGATAGGCATGGGTTTATTGATTGTGGAGATCTGAATCTCCGGCAACCGTGGACTAAGCTGCCGTTAATTACCCCTCACCTTTGGAGCGAGAGAACCTCCGATTGACGGGTCAAAACAGGCCATGCGAACTCAACGTGCAGTATACGTGTGTTGTGTTTTGAAAGGAATTTTGGATATATCGGGGGCCCCGCAGAGTTTTTATGGGGGTCCCGCTACCCGGATAACAGGCTGGGGGTCAAGGGGCTAGCAGCCCCCTTACGGGGTGCGGGGGCAACGCCCCGTTAGAAATTTTTTCTAACAGGGGACAGTATTGTAGAGTATGTGTGTGTGTGTATAAGGGAAAGGGCATCCAAAAGATGCGTGGGAGAAGGCCCCAGCATCCCACGTACCAGGCACGCGGGCGCTGTGCGCCATTGCACCAGAGCCCCATGTACCAGGCACGCAGGCGTTGTGCGCCAGAGCGCCAGCGCACCACGTGCCTGGCATGCGGGCGCTGTGCGCCAGAGCGCCAGCGCACCACGTGCATGGCATGATGGCACTGTGCGCCAGAGCGCCAGCGCACCACGTGCCTGGCACGCGGGCGCTGTGCGCCAGAGCGCCAGCGCCCTACGTTCCTGGCACGCGGGCGCTAGGCGTTAGTAGCAAAAATGACTTGGTCCCTGCACAGAGAGCTGTGCTCCCGATTTGACTTATGGAGTTAAACTCTTGACAGAGATTAATTTAGGGAGTTAAACTCCAATAGATCTTGAATGGAGTTAGACTCCTAAAAAAAATTAGAAATGATAAAAGGGGGGCTGCTTTGTTTCTCTCTTTGGCTCTGGATCTTCCTAAGATGGGATTTCTGGAGATGGGTCTCCTTCTTCTTCCTGTCGGTTGGCCGGATCTTAGAGAAAGAGGGTGAGATTCAAAAATCTCTCCTTTTGAGATCTAATGGAAGATCTGAGCTCCCCTTTGTGTGTTTTATGGTGAAAAACTATTTAGTTTTGGAAAAGGAAGAGTAAAACTCTTGATTTAATTCAAAAAAAAGAGGAAGGTTTTAGAACCTTGAGGAAGGAGAAGATCACAG
Organism: Agapanthus africanus; assembly: GCA_030015575.1. Lineage (NCBI taxonomy): Eukaryota > Viridiplantae > Streptophyta > Magnoliopsida > Asparagales > Amaryllidaceae > Agapanthus > Agapanthus africanus. Next base: position 674,390,892 of record CM057337.1, read on the forward strand.
ATTTTGATTCTTTTTGGGAGAGAGAAAAAATTGTTGAGATATTTCATTATCATGTTAAAGGAGTGAAAGACCTAATCTAATTATTACTTTCAAATTGTTAGTTAATATAATGTGATAAATATGCTATTTCGGTAAACTAGGTTTTAGAAATTAATTTAAAATGTAGTATTAAAAATCTAATTAGGGTTTTAGCTCATTATTAAGGTTTCATGGAGTGGTTTAATACTTTAATATATGAAAAATCAAGTTTAGTAATGGAATTGTGAATTTTTGCTTAACAAGTGTTAATTTTGGCTAATTTGCAAATTAGAAATTTTAAATTAAGACAAAATGGTGTGAGAAAAATATAGTAATGGTTTTTATAATCTAGTTATGTTGTTTAATGAATATTATGACCATTAGTTTCATTTAAACATCGAGTTTTGAAGTAAAACGGTAAATTGGTGTTTTCAGGTTTTTACGAAATCGGACGATTTGATCGATTTTTGGATTTCGATAATTTAAACCATGTTTTATATTATAAATAATGAGTTTTGAAACTACAAGTTATTTGTTGGTGTTTTATCTCGATCAATCGGCGTTTGCACGCCGATATCGAGCGATATTGGTTCCTTTGCATGAGTGGGTCATAGGTTTTAACCTATGCGCGTTTCGTGCGTCGTTTTGGTTTTATCCGTGATTCAGTTACGAAATTATATATGTTTGTGTATAGGTACCCCTCATGTGGACTTTGGACGAGGAAGAAGAGGAGGGCGACATCGTCTTCGGCAGACAAAGAGACAAGTGTTGTGACTTCCAGCCATATAGTTGAATAGGCAGAAGTTATCAGTAGCCAGTCCGAGCCGGACATTGCGAGGATCGCTACTGAATATTGCGTGCCTATTATCGAAATCCTTTCATGCCGGTGAATCTCTTGGATGGCTCATTTTTCCATTTTCACTTGGAGGAGCACGGTGATGACAAATCATTGTCTCGGCTGTTTTCTTGCACCTGAATAGCCTCTGTAGCCTCTGTGTTATGGGAAAGTATCGTGCTATCTTGACAGGTATATCAGGCTTCTTATCAGAATCTTGTGATACCTTATCAGAGTCGCGCTTGTATTATTGTGGTATATGGTATCATACTTTATGATACCATATCCTCCATTTCTTCTGATGGAAATAAATTACCGTCTTCTCCTTCTGCCGCATTACCGAATTCTTTTTCTTCTCCTGCCGCATTATCGTGTTCTCCTTCTTCTTCTGCCGCGGTACTGCATTCTTCTCCTTCCCCGTGATATTTCCAAGTTGTATAAAGTCTAGTAAACCCATATTTTACAATATAAAGCTCTGCCAATTCTACCTTCTGCCAGTACTTATTGCTACATCTATCGCACGGACAGAGAATCTTCTCTATTATGATCTTATTATGTGCGCGTGAAAATTCAAGGAAAGCAGCAACTCCTGCGACAAACTTAGGTTGCATACATTGTTGCCAATCCACATACATCCAGTCCTTAACTCTGACGTACTCATGGGCCATGTTAGATTGTATAACATATAAATTATAGGTTATGCTGACTATATTGAGAAATATAAGAACGGGATAGTTACTGACAAAGGAGAAAATCCGTGTATGTGCTTTGTGTGTGCGTTTGTCGTTGAAAAGAATAAATTATCGCACGTATGTTAACCGATAGACGGGGACTAAGTGGCGTTTTTAGTTTCATATATGAGTATCGATGAGAATATGAAGGTTTCATATTATCATCGAGAATCATATATTGGTTATAACTTGAACATCTCGAATCACTCTCTAATTATGCGTTTGTTGTGTATTCTTGTTGTATGTGTGTGTTTCGGCTGTCGGGGGTAGGCTTCTATCCCATTAAGAATGTATAGAGCGAACACCCATCAGTTGTGCTTTCAACCGTTTCGAGTAAATTTCGGCAGCACCTCCTCGCTGTTCTCCGAGAACACTGTAATAGAATAGATAATCATTTCAAAGCTGTGAAACAACGTTGAAATGAATATCTAATCTATCTTTGTACACGGAGAACTAGCGGAAAGGTACCGACGAAATATCTCGAAACGGATGAAAACACAAGTGAATGAAGGCGTTTGGTTTATACATTCTTAACTTGTCCACACGGGACAAATCTATGGGTTACCATACGATTGAATTTTCTCATCGCGTAGACTATACGACGGTTGTTAGTATCGAGCTATACCGTCCGATATTTAACAACCTTCGTATAGTTCTATGTCACAACGAACATCACACCTATGTTAACCGATAGACGGGGACTAAGTAGCGCTTTTAGTTTCATATATGAGTATCGATGAGAATATGAAGGTTTCATATTATCATCGAGAATCATATATTGGTTTTAACTTGAACATCTCGAATCACTCTCTAATTATGCGTTTGTTGTGTATTCTTGTTGTATGTGTGTGTTCCGGCTGTCGGGGGTAGGCTTCAATCCCATTAAGAATGTATAGAGCGAACACCCATCACTTGTGCTTTCAACCGTTTCGAGTAAATTTCGGCAGCACCTCCCCGCTGTTCTCCGAGTACACTGTAATAGAATAGATAATCATTTCAAAGCTGTGAAACAACGTTGAAATGAACATCTAATCTATCTTTGTACACGGAGAACCAGCGGAAAGGTACCGACGAAATATCTCGAAACGGATGAAAACACAAGTGAATGAAGGCGTTTGCTTTATACATTCTTAACTTGTCAACACGGGACAAATCTATGGGTTACCATACGATTGAATTTTCTCGTCGCGTAGACTATACGACGGTTGTTAGTATCGAGCTATACCGTCCGATATTTAACAACCTTCGTATAGTTCTATGTCATGACGAACATCGCACGTATGTTAACCGATAGACGGGGACTAAGTGGCGCTTTTAGTTTCATATATGAGTATCGATGAGAATATGAATATTTCATATTATCACCGAGTATCATATATTGGTTTTAACTTGAATATCTCGAATCACTCTCTAATTATGCGTTTGTTGTGTATTCTTGTTGTATGTGTGTGTTCCGGCTATCGGGGGTAGGCTTCTATCCCATTAATAATGTATAGAGCAAACAACCACCACTTGTGCTTTCAACCGTTTCGAGTAAATTTCGGTAGCGCCTCCCCGCTGTTCTCCGAGTACACTGTAATAGAATAGATAATCATTTCAAAGCTGTGAAACAATGTTGAAATGAACATCTAATCTATCTTTGTACACGGATAACCAGCGGAAAGGTACCGAAGAAATATCTCAAAACGGATGAAAACACATGTGAATGAAGGCGTTTGCTTTATACATTCTTAATTTGTCCACACGGGACAAATCTATGGATTACCATACTATTGAATTTTCTCGCCGTGTAGACTATACGACGGTTGTTAGTATTGAGCTATATCGTCCGATATTTAACAACTTTCGTATAGTTCTATGTCATGACGAATATCGCATGTATGTTAACCGATAGACGGAGACTAAGTGGCGCTTTTAGTTTCATATATGAGTATCGATAAGAATATGAAGGTTTCATATTATCATCGAGTATCATATATTGGTTTTAACTTGAACATCTCGAATCACTCTCTAATGATGCGTTTGTTATGCATTCGTGTTGTATGTGTAACATGATTTTAAACTATTGAGATCAAGATTGATAGAACTGATCATCCTACATTACAATGGCATTCATCTACTAAAAACTATTATTGCAATGGCATTAATCTATAACAATCAACAGTTAAACCTACAAATGTAGGATACTGATATCATAAAGCGTTATACGCAACATATGAATTCACATGATTGAAACATGCATCAAAAAACATGTTCATCCGAAAGAAAGGCCACTGTCAACAAATATAGACAAAGGATTATTATATTAATTATGAAACATATTAGAAAAAGGATAGAAGTTCAAGATGTTAATAACACGATGATAATCAAAGCAGTTGCGTACAGATGCTAAAACCGAATATGTGGCACGACATTCTTGTAAAGATAGACTTGTATTAAAAGAGGAGGCGCCCAAGTAAAATCCATAACTAAATCCCTATCTTGCCCTTCCTTTTCTTCAAATCAGAAATGTGTCTTTTTTTTGCAATTATATATAGCTAAAATAAAGAAGGTCCTACAATTCTAAGCATTTCCAATTACAACGGCGCATCCTCAAAATCCAGAATCTTATGAGCATCTTATGCAATTAGCAAACATATTCAACCGAAAACACCCTCAAAATTTCCAACAGACTACAAATCCTTTGCATACTCATACCCCAACCAGATCAAATTAAGGGACTACTCAGACCCACAGTTTAAATCAATCAAAAATATCCAAAATCAGACACGGGGTCTTTGGATACCTACCAAATGCCAGGTCCCATGACTCCAAAAACAAAACCCCAACATGCCCAACGGCTAAAAGTTCCACAAAACAGTCTCCGTTTCCAAGAAAATTTGAGAATGACAAATAAAATTATTAATTAAACTGGCTTTACCCACATTATTAGTCCAGTTTCTAACACCTTCTCAAACTAGACACATATTCCTCTTATGATCATCATCAATATTTCAATTAACGAGCTTAATACTAATTAGAATGGAAATTAACTTAGACCCTGAAATCCAAAACCCCAACCCCAACCCTAACCCTAACCCCAACCCTAACCCCAACCCCAACCGCAACCCCCTGCCGAACCCCAGCCCCAGCCCCAGCCCTAGCCCCAACCCTAACGCCAACCGCAGCCCTAGCCGCAGCCCGAGCCCCAGCCCCAACCGCAGCCCCAGCCCCAGCCCCAGCCCCAGCCCCAATCAAAAATTTGAGTAATTGAAGATTTCATTACCTATGCAGAGGCGACGATGAGAACGGAGATGAGCCGGCGCTGGCGACGACGAAAGCAGGCGGTGGATATGACGAATCGGCGGCGCTAGCGACGACGAGAACGAAGAGAACGACGATCGATCGGCGGGAACGAGGGTTTGGGAATTTGGGTTCGCACGAGAATTAGGAATAATGAGCGTAGGGATCGATCTGAGCTTTTAACTTAAATCCCTATTTAGATGCCCCTACGGATAAGTCCGTAGGTTCTTGGTTTGCGGCTCCGTAGGGGCAAACAACAATTTAAGATTTAATAATTTTTAAATAAATATGTAAGGACTGTAGGGGCAACCTTTTGGCCCTACGGATTAATCCGTAGGGCCAAACTAAAATTGCCCTAACGGATGTTGTTATCCGTAGGGGCAACCCCCTATTTTAGTAGTGCAGGTGTGTAGATGTATATCTACGGGGGAAGTCGGGTGGATGGCGTTTAGCACCCCCTCAAACGTAGAATAGGAATATTATTTATTGTCATTAGGGAGTCGGACGTGACCTTAGATTCTTGGCGAGCAGGACCCTATTAAAGACCTTAGGTTGGACTGGCCTGATTTAGATAGACTTTACCAGAGGATGAATGTCTTGGAGGAAATTCGTAGGTTTCAGGTAGACACACACACACGCACACACAGAAACTTGACTTGGGGTATATGTGTTTGTGTATATATATAGGACTGTGTGTAGGTATATATATGCACAACATGTATATGTGATATAAGGTTGTGATATGATACATGGGGATGAGACAATATAACTAGGCTTGATGCCGTGATCTATTGGCTATACAGTCGTGTTATGATGTTAGCGGATCGTTGGAAAATGTGAAAATGGATATGTATACATAAACGATAGTAGGTGATGATGACATTGAGATATACGAGACTCTAGAATAGAACCCGGACTGTAACCTGTGACTTGATTACGATATGATATATGTGACTTGGTTACGATATGATATATGTGTGACCAGATTACGATATGATATATATGACATGATATTTCTGAGGAACAATTGATGATGTATATGTACGCGGACAATGAGATATGATTGATGATATTGGGATGTATGCGATTACAGTATAGTACCTCTGATCATGACATTTTTTTGATGATGATATTATACGAATGATGATGTACGTAGGTGATACTTGACCCGTACCCCGATATTGGAATGCCGTTTGATGGATTTTACCGTACGAGGCATAGATGTGATGATTGATCCGCGCTCTTGATTCGAGGAAGCCGTACTACGTACGTGACGATATTGAAGCTGGATCGCCGACTATTACAGATATGGACTCATACCTTAGGTGGATTCTTATTTCCTATTGATTAGTTCCTTTAGTTTAGTTCCTTAGGGGGTTAGATGTTAGGTTGCTAGGCACACGCACAAGGGTCTACGAGGCATCAACCATACCCAATTTAAAATTTAGCTGTGCCGAACAACCCAAAGCCGGATCTTTAAACTAGGGTTTAGGCGAAAACTAACATGTTAAACACTTTAACACTAAGTGAGAGGGATTACAACCTTTGTAGATCCGGTCCTTCACATCAATAGCTCCGTTTAGATGTCCCCTTCGCTGCGATCGTGAACTCCGGACTCTAGAGAAGCTCCACAAGAAGAACGAACGTATTTGCTTCGATGACTTCGAGGTCGAAGATGATCTACGTCGGGGAGACACTAACTCAAGCTATTCCTTCACTAGGTCATGAACTTTGTGAAGAGAACACACTCTACTACATGGCAAGTGGTAGAGGATGAAGAAGTAGGAGGTAGGCTCACTTTAGAATTGATTTTCTCACATTTTTCCTCATAGCACAATTAGAGCTTGAAAGCTTTTTCAAGGAGCTTGATGAAGAAGAAGAAGAAAGAATAATCATCATATGAATTATCTCATCTTCAATAATGTAACCATGGGTGAGTTAAGCTATCATGCTTAACTCATGTAGAGAATTGACCAAGGTATATGGTTAAGGGTTGGGTTAACTAAATATCCTAAAGAATGACAAAAGAGTTGACTTTGTCAATGTTTCCACAAGCTTCATGAAAGCTTGAGAACTTTGACAAAGTCTTTCTCTTTTGTTATTCTTAAGATATAAACAAAACCCTAATCTTTACCTTAATATTGGTACAACTCTCATACACCCATCTTTGATGTATCATCAAGCATGACACAATCATATGTACACAAATATATATCACATATACACTTATGCACAATCAAGTGAGAAAATAAATCTTAAGTGAGCTAATACTAGTTAATGTAATGTAATATATTAAATATATATAATCATACATTAAATTATTAAATCAACTCTTTATTTAATAATCCAGCTATAACCGACTAATATCATGTGTAACAACTTATTGAATCAACACTTGATCCGATAACCCGGCTATATCGCGTAGAACCGATCAATGTTAAAAATCGCGAGAATAGAATACGGTATCTCATATCGTATCAATCTCGGTCCCGCACATATCACATATGTGCTCCTACTCCGTTTCACTTGAGCCAGGAAACCCCTGTGTAGGACTCTAAAGACTCGTCAATACGCCGGCAGTAGGTGATGATCATATCAAACACCCACAAGCCGCAAGCGGTCTGCTAAACGTAACGGCCACCCGGGTATTGAGTGATCAGAAGATCAACAAGAAAGCCTGCGAGTACTCCTGCGAATCCAATCAGTAACACTCCCGTACAGTCCGGTCTCGTCGTCTGATATGTCGCATATCTCGCCTAGGGGTGGTAAACGTCAGACCCCAGTAGCTTGATAAGTCGTGTCGATATAAGGTCTATAACAGTTCGAGAAACTACTGATAACACTTACCAGTAAATCTCAGCAACCCTGGCCAGGGATTTCCTGTTATATCCAATCGAACACAGCACAACATCAACTCCCTATACCGGGAGAGACGAATTCCCTCCTATCGCTCATTGCCTTCATGTGATTCGGGACTGTACCCAAAAGCCACATTTTTGCACGCCCTCTTGGACGTGGTATGATGGAAATCAAAGCACAGTGGGAATCACACAAGACTCTATGACGATCTCGGGTCAACAGACTACTCTGTACCAGTGTCACCGGAGAACTGCCATCTGACGTGAAGTATAATACCATCTGGGAGTTCTCGGCGAGTCCGTCCAGTGTACCCAGTCTCCACTGAGCACCCGTACACCATCCTTGATGTCAAACACCGATGGATATGGGATCATCCATCGCCCATCATATGGGTCAAGATGCGTATACGCTAGTCTACTCTGGTGCATCGATGCCCCGTCTCGATACACCCTCGACTAGGAACAGTTATAGGATGTACTCGCCGACTACCGTGGCCCCACTAGTATGATCTCATCGTAGTCCCAGTAGTCGAGTACATATCCTAAGGACTTTATCAACATGTAATAAAGAGACAACCGGAGTACATGTTAAGATAAAGTACAACCAGATAGCACTCTACCATGTCGAGCAAGAAAGTCCTCCCCATATATGTCCAAGCATCCATTACAATATACATCGTATGTACAGTAATGGCCTCTAGGGCATACATATAACTAACATTAGATAGATACTAATTTAGGCTCGAGTCATATAGTCGTAGTTAGATATGTATGTTCCAAATGAGTGGTTAGTACACATTTTACCTTTATATTTAGATTGTAATCATCACGTTGCATGTTCATACATATGTTTCTGTAGTTAATATGAAATTCTGCCTGTTTGGACACCAGCTCCATTACCGATGATGCGCATGTTCCACGTACACTTTTTTGCCGGCTCACACACACATCATCGGTAATTGCCATGTCACGTACACTTTAGAACATGTTATCTTTTATGATAGAATCAGCTAAATGCTAGATCAATATAGTATTGTGATTACTCTCAGGTGTTAGTCTAGACATTGCATTTATTACTTAGACATTTCATGCATTCACATTTTCATGTTATCATGCAGTATTATGGGGCTTATGCCGAAACTTACCATTTACTTACTCATGATTTTGGGATTTTGGATTTCTATGAGATTTCTGGATTTTGGGGAAAACCGCAAGAATATATATAAAAACTTCTCTCTCTTTCCCCCTCTCTTTTTAAAATATAAGTTGCGGTTTTCTCGTGATGTATGTGTCGTCCACCATGAGATTTCATGATTTTTTGTTGGATTTCGAGACCCGATTCGAGGAGTGGATGAACCGTCTCGGGTACATGGTGGGCCCGGTATGGTACCCCGGAGCAAGAAGATCGAGTTGTAGATGATGAGCCTGGCAGGGGAAGAATACCTACCGGTAATGTCTGGTGCGGCGGATATCCGGAGGATACCGACCGTTGTCGTGAGATTTGATGATATGGGCCGATCCGGACTGACGGAGCCCGAGATATTGAGACTATGAGATATTGAGACTTTGAGGTATTGAGACTTGAGATTTACATGTTTTGTATCGATACTTGACACGGATTTCCATGGATTTCATCGATGATATTTCAGATTTCTATACAAATTTTACCAGGATAAAAGTTAATGATTTCTTATAGAGAAATATCCAGATTTCAGGATTGATTTTTTTACATTCATGGTGCGTGCATACTCATTCTCAGGACATATTACTATTTGAGGCACTGACACGAGCACGGAGCATTTGCACTTACACGTAGTATATTACCCTGCCATTACTAGATGACTAGTAATATATTAGTATATTATTATGACCTAGGACTGCGTCGTGTATTCGATTTCTTTTCGCAGATGTCTTCTACTCACGAGTTAGTAACTTACCCCCGTTGTGCCAAATTTTATTACAGGTTCGATGTACAGGTTTCCTTGGCAGCTTGCTGGCATATCATTTCATTTAGGGTGGTTTGCACGGTAGGTTGGTTCACTTGTATCAGGATCGCCATTGTACTTTTATTATTTCATTGGTATCTAGTACGCTCCATCAACCAAACTTGTATTACTTGATAAGTTTAAAGGACCGGTTATTTATTTTGACCTTAGAGTCGCGTTTGTATTATTGTGGTATCTGGTGGATTTGGTTTCTTTTGAGTTTTAAGCCTCGCCCTTTGGCGTTGTATATTATTGTGCTTGGTGTGGTTGTTTTCGCCTGTTGGCGTAGAGCTAGCTCCCGCTTGGGATGCTTTTTTATTGTTTGTATATATTATTCTTGTTTGTACCCGTTTGGGGCCAGCTTTTACAAAGGAGACTTTGCCAAAATTTTTGAGAAAATTTAATCTTGTTTTTAAAACTTGTTTTCCTATATGTTTTCCTTTACATCTTCTTTTATATGGTTTAGATTTCTGGGATTCGGCTTACTTAGATTACGTTGCGCCTCCAGACGCTTCGTAATTTAAGTGCCGGCCACGTTCCGTACCTTCGGGTCGTGACAAATTTGGTATCAGAGCGCTAGGTTTAACCTTTGTATAAGTCTAGGGTGACCCTTGGTTGATGGAGTAGGTGACTTAGGTAGAGTGACGTACCGTGGGTATGATCCGCGGCATACTTACGATACGCTACTCTGCTTAAGAAGCCTTAGGATTTACATTTCTTTGCACCGTATTTCATTCGTTCCTTTGATCTATCTTCGTCGATATCGGATGGTGGTTTCTGTTACCACGGTCGCACGGGCAGAGGGAGCTGCAGATCGTATGTGATGACCATTAGGGTATCGTTTATTCTTGAAGATTGAAGCATTGTTTAGCGTGCGGACGAAGGGTATTCACATGCCATCCAGCGAAGTTAAAGTGTTTGAACGATTGTCAGAAACCCATTTTCCCAAGTTTAAGGTATTCGGAAGAACATGCAGGTATTTCTATGGACCCTCTAGAAGAATGAAACCCTAACTCGACCTAATGACCATGAGAACGCCTTTGAACCTTAGGGTTTACGGCAGTTCCGCAGTGTCATTAGTGTGGCTTGGGTTTGTCCTTCTACGGCTGGTCCGCAGATGCTGGGGTATGTACTGGATATTTTTAAACTGTACTTGAGTGTTGAGCTCTCGGGGAATTATGGGATTTTGATGAATCGATCGAAAAGTTTAACGTTGTCCGGATATCAGGTGAAAGGATAGATTACGCGGGAGGCTCTCGATATGAGCATAGCCGTTTGTTGCGCAGTCAGTATAGCGATGAGGAGACGAGTCCGAATCAGACGACATTAGAAAGAGGCGCACATTGACGATAGTGTTTACGATTGTGATTTGGTGATTTTAATTTCAAATTTCCGTTGTTTGGATTTTGGTATTTTGAGGATTTTGTTCTATAATTGGTATTTCCTATGTGTACATTCATTACACCCTATTCGTGTTTCATATATCAGTGGTATTGATGTTGTTTTGTGCATACCCAGTGCACTCGATTTGGTTTTATACATTTAGAGATATTGATTTGATTTCGTGCATATATGTCGCATATCTCGCCTAGGGGTGGTAAACGTCAGACCCCAGTAGCTTGATAAGTCGTGTCGATATGAGGTCTATACCAGTTCGAGAAACTACTGATAACACTTACCAGTAAATCTCAGTAACCCTGGCCAGGGATTTCCAGTTATAGCCAATCGAACACAGCACAACATCAACTCCCTATACCGGGAGAGACGAATCCCCTCCTATCGCTCATTGCCTCCATGTGATTCGGGACTGTACCCAAAAGCCACCTTTTTGTACGCCCTCTTGGACGTGGTATGATGGAAATCGAACCACAGTGGGAATCACACAAGACTCTATGACGATCTCGGGTCAACAGACTACTCTGCACCAGTGTCACCGGAGAACTGCCATCTGACGTGAAGTATAATACCAACTGGGAGTTCTCGGCGAGTCTACTCTGGTGCATCGATGCCCCGTCTCGATACACCATCAACTAGGAACAGTTATAGGATGTACTCGCCGACTACCGTGGCCCCACTAGTATGATCTCATCATAGTCCCAGTAGTCGAGTACATATCCTAAGGGCTTTATCAACATGTAACAAAGAGACAACCAGAGTACATGTTAAGATAAAGTACAAGCAGATAGCATACTATCATGTCGAGCAAGAAAGTCCTCCCTATATATGTCCAAGCATCCATTACAATATACATCGTATGTACAGTAATGGCCTCTAGGGCATACATATAACTAACAATCTCCCACTTGCACTAGGGCCATCTGTTGTTGTATCACATACCCAACGATTAGCTGTGGTTGAAGTATCTCATACTCAATCATCTCATAAAAGTCTCTACTGGGAAAAAGGCCTTTGTGAGTGGATCCGCGCTGTTGTCCTCTGTGTCTACTCTCCTAACCTCGATCTACCTGGAGATCAACCATCTCCATGATCAGGTGATACTGCCTAAGGATTATATCTGGATTTCAGATGGGACGGGGGTTCCTTGGCATAAGCCACAACTCCATTGTCACACAATGGCAGGAACGAAGTTCATCTCATGAACTTATATATATATCCAGACTGCCTCTTTGGTAGCATCCTTGGTAATGATGTATCTTTCCTTTAATCGTCTAGTAAGTCACGGTATCTAGTTTGGAACTCTTCCAACATACCGTCCCTCCACTGAGGGTAAAGACAATCCATGCGACTGACATTCAGTCGTCCTTATCACCCTGGAACCTTTCCAGTGATTCTCCCCAGGATCGATTTATACCATCTCACTATACCTAGTGAGAATCCTAACATCCAATTAGATCTATCTCATAGATCTAAAACCCATGATTAAGGAGGTATCGCTTTGATCCTATATGGAGAATCCTCTAGTGAGAATCCTAACATCCAATTAGATCTATCTCATAGATCTAAAACCCATGATTAAAGAGGTATCGCTTTGATCCTATATGGAGAATCCTTATGATGAGCGGAGATTGACCGAGCGTAGCATAGGAAACTCCTTCCCTATCAAGAGTATGCCATCCACGTACTCTACGAGGATCACCACCATACTCTATACTACCTTTTTGTATATACAAGGTTCATCTACTATTTTGATGAAGTCAAATTCTTTGACCACCACATCAAAACAGATGTTCCAACTCCGTGATGCCTGCTTTATCCTATAAGCATCTTGCTCACGTTTCCGCTGCTCCCACTGTCTACGAAACCCTCTGGCTGTGTACTTATAGATGCTCTCTTCCAAACCATCATTTAGAAAAACAGTCATGACACCCAACCACCAGATATTGTAGTCATGGTATGTAGCAGTGGCAAGTAGGATCTGGATGGACTTAAGAATAGCTTTGAAAGTCTCAACTTTTCCATGTACACTAAGTAATCTTCTCAAGATATACTTGCTCCTGATGGGGATTTAACCCTTCAGATAAAGCAACCAAAGTCCATACTTTGTTGGTGTATAAGGATTCCATCTCAGATCGCTAAGCATCCAGCCATTCTTACAGAGTCCCACTCCTGATGGCCTGCTCGAAATCAGTTGGGTCATCATCTCATGATGCAATCCTCGCTCCCACTATCATAGAGAAATCAAAGTATCTCTCAGGTGGGTGAGGAACCCTACTAGATCGACGGAGAGGCTGGGGTTCGTTGGTTACTATTGAATTCTTTGGTTCTACCAACTCATTTGCTGTAGTTTGTATAGCTGGAACATTTCCAGTTCTACCTCATGACCACTAATTTCTTCACAAGAAATTCCCTTTCACAAAGGTGGCATGTTGAGAAACAAAACATCTTTTGTTCCTCGGTTTGGTAGAAGATATTCCCTTGCGAATGCTTAGGATATCCAACAAACTTCCACAGATCTGACTTTGCCTCGAGCTTGTCCGGATTTTGCTTTTTAGACATAGGCCGGACAACCCCAAATCTTAACAAACTTAAGATATGGGCTCTTCCCATTCCATATCACATATGAAGTGGTAGGTAACTGATTTGATTTGAACCTTATTCAATAGGTATGCAGCTTCTCAAGTGCATAACTCCCAAAAGGAAATAGGAAACTCAGTAGTACTCATCATAGAGCACACCATATCACATAGGGTGCTATTGCTCCACCCCGATATACCATCGTGCTATGGTGTATACAGAGGAGTAATGCTGAGAGAGAATCTCATTCTCCTTTAGAATAGTCCAGGAATTCCATGCTCAAGTATTCTCCTCCTTGATCTCATCAAAGGATATAATACTTATACCCTTATTTTGGTTTTCTACTTCTAATTTATATTCTGTGAATATCTCAAAAGCTTCGGACTTGTGTTTCAACAGGAACATATGTCTGAATCTTGAGAGATCATCAGTGAATATAATAAAGTACAAAGAACCGGTCTTGGCATGTGTAGACAAGAGACCTTCATACATCAGCATGTATCAATCCCAAAAGTTCACTAACTCTTTCTCTGTTTCCAATAAACAGAGCTAGGGTCATCTTATCTTTGTGACATGACCGGCAAGTTTTATAAGATGTAAATTCAAACAAATTTAAATATGCATCTAAATGTAACTTAGCTAGTCGGGTCGCATTGATATGACCTAGTCTACAATGCCTCAAGAAGGATCCGTTCATTTCTGAACTCTTTCTCTTGTGTGTGTTCTGTATACTAAGAACTGTAGTTTGATTTAGAACGTCAATGCTTTTAGATAACGTGCTTGAACCGATCAACTCTTGATATAGGAAATGTTCATAACATTATCCAACAATACAAAATTATATCCTTTCTTTATTAATAAAGATACTGATATGATGTTGTACATCAGGTTCGGTATCTAATAACATTCGTTCAGAATCAACGTATTCTGGTAATACAGGGTGACAGTGACCAACAGACTTGGCTGCAACATTTGCACCATTTTCTGTCTCATGAAACTTATCACCCGTTCTCAGTTCTCTACCTTTCTGTAGCCCATGTAACAGATTACATATGCGGGATCCTGATCCGGTATCTCATACCCAGGATGTAAAGGATACTGAGAAACAGTTCTCTGTAATGAACACACCCGAAGAAGATGCATCAGCATGCACTTTCTTCATTTGGGCGGCACAGGAATTCTGGTAACCCCTATATCCTGCTCTGTCTTATAACAATTATAAGTTGGAGCGGGACCAACGTTCCCCAGCTCAGTATAACAAGCGAGTTCGGTCAATATATCCGTATTATTATCTTGATTAAGGCGTGATATGGTCGCTACCTGGAGAGAGAGAGAAGAAAACACTCAGCGTATGCTATTGCAAGATTAGATTGGTTATCTAATATATCTAATCAGGATGTCTCCCACTGTTTTAGTCAAATCTTCCTTCAAACCCTAAAAGGAAAGACTAGCCGGGATTAATTACACCCTATAAGTTCGCCAATCTTTCAGCCAGGCCAGTGTCGGTACTTTGAGGGAGGTCCCCCGTGCTTTCGCACGAACCTAATTAATGTAAAACTCGTTTTCCCAGAGGCGTAACCCCGTTGACACCTTTCTAGACACCTACTTGATCGGCTAATTTGTAATGTGTAAAACTCTCCCAGGAGTAACTCTTACTCGCAGCGGGTATCGGGATCCAACTATCTCATAGAAGGTATGCAATATCATTGCAAATTTCAACACTTGAAATTCCCAATAATATTTTGCCCCAAGCCTTCTATGACCTTGACAAAGGCTAACAAATCATAGGCTGCTAGTCAAGTTCAACCCGTCATTTCTTGATTGAAATAAACCCACCCGCACGGCCCTTGACAAAGGCCAACAAGGTCGCACGACTACCCTAATCCAATCTGCATCATATGCATAAGCAGATAAGTACTATTCAGCTACCGCACACTACGCCTTGACAAAGGCCAACAAACGCAGCACGAATACTAAACAGTGCTTATCTGAAATGACGGAGGGCTACGACAGGTTTTTAAGAAAACCCTTTACGTAATGAACTTGATATCGTTGTAGAATCGAGTGATTTTAAATGGAGTGTTTTTTAGGCCTTTCTAGTTTTGCTAAAAGGGTCACTCCTAGTGAATGGATCGTCAGCCCTTTCCTCATCGAATAAGGTGCAGGATATTTCACAAATACCACTATGCAAAGCAAGAACTATAGAAGCAATCAAAAGACAAACCGAGTTTGTAGTATTTGCTAGTTTCACTAAAGAGGTCACTCCCGGTGAAGGGATCTCGGCTTTTTCCTTATCGAATAAGGTGCTGGATGTTCTACAAGGAACACCGCTATGCAAAGCAAGAATTAGAGCTACCAGTTTTTAAACAAGTTTCTACAACATCTTTAGGTTTCTTTTATTTCATTAATCTCATTAATGAAGTCCCATCATTTAAGTCACCTAAACATCACAGATAAATACGACGTACACTTATGCCATCCGCATTCGTTTCGATGTCCCCTCGTGCACCGTTAGGTTAGGTAACTAACGGCAGAGCGGGGCAGGGCTAGCGCGGGTGTAAAACATAAATAACGTCTATATAATATATCATATATACTATATACAGTATTTATCACAACATATCAAATGATCACATCACAGATATCGCAGCAGAAGAAACATATATGAAATATTGGATATACCAGGACGTCCGTGTTTTAGTACGAGCCTGTATAAAACACGGATTCCACGGTCGCGATGAATAGCCAAATCCACATCCCTAGACCCCTACGAGAGCGGCAAGTAACACTGCCAATTCTAGGGTTAGGAGACCCGGTCTCGACTCCTCGAGATGGTCTCCCACTGGACCCTAGAACCCGGTTACTTGTGCTCCCCGCCTTGGGTCTACCTAATGCGGAAAAGTAAATAATATACAACGGTGACATCATCCTCAGCCTAGAAGTGCCCCAATAAAAGAATATTACATACAAAAGAATTTTACATGAATGAAAAAGAAAAACTCTCATCTCACATAAAACCCCCGGCTATTCAGAACGCGACGATCCAATATAACATATCACAGCAACACATAATATCTCATATCATCAACGTAAGCAAGTATGCGTATCCCGATTGTCGTTGATGTATAGCAACGAAGCCGGCGATACACCACATACTACGCTTACAGTCACAGAAAAGAAAGTGTAAAACTACAACAATTGGAATCCGCAACTTTCTTAGACATCGCATGCCTAACCAAATGAATTCCTTAGACATCGCATACCTAACAATTATAAACCCCGCATTTTAGTCTCATTATCGAAAACTCTTTTCAATATTAAGTCGGGCAATTCAACAAGATTCCCGACAACCTGATCGAATTCTCGTCGCAAATTTTAGTAGACGGCCGCACCCCCGGATGCCGTCGACGAAGTGCACTAAGGCGGAACACCGCTGCCGCGAGCACCCGAACGGATGCTTTTGGCGACGGGGTTCTCCTACAGTCACTTGGTCGGGGCTATGGGGCATGGCTGTCTATTAAGTTTACCCGGAGAGTATCCGCGTACACTACGTGATTGCGACGGACTTTTGATCACATCAAAATTCCGTGGCAACTGATCATCTGAGACTGAACTGCTAGACTTATAAAATCCAAATGTTGTTGATTCCAATTATTGTATCACATTCCAGATAAATAGACAATGTTAAACTTTCCGATCGAATAAACAAGCACCCAAGATTTCCCAAATAGCTTTCAACACTTGAAGGGAGTTTAAAAACATCCATCACATGTCACAGTACCAATGGTCCAGCCATAGAAGGGTCAAGCCAACGCTTCACATGTAGCACGCCGTACTGCCCCAAACCCTAAGGTTCAAAAGGCAGTTCAAGACGGTCACATAATCGAGTTAAGGTTTGTTGTCTTCTAGAGGGTCCATCGCGTTACTTGCACGACTTAGAACATTCTTAAATTACGGTAAAATCCAACACTTGGAAATTTTCCGGGTCGGGAAATAGTGAGTTATTGATATCCGGTCGAACTTTTTAAGACGTTCTAAAATTACCCGGACAAAATAAACAAAGTTAAATAATCTGATCGAATCAATGAATCCCCAATACAACTCAGAAAACTCAACACTTGAGTATAAATTAAAAATTCCCAGAAGAATCAGGAAACACATACGGAGGTTACTGTGCAAACAGTGAAGCATGAAGCTACAGTATGGCCGTGGAACCGCCGCGTAAGCCAGGGTACGGCTGCGGTTCTGCGGCTCTTTGATGGAATTAGGATCACGTGCTGCACAGTAATTCCTAAAAAACCCTGCTGATTTTTTTGAGTATTTTTAATTCACAAAAAATCACATTTTCAGAAAATGTCCAGAGAAGGGTTCGAATTAGGGTTTCGGGGTTCGATCGGACTTTAAACTCCGTCTAGACTTCGCCTAAAGCTCTAGCTTGGCTCTGATACCACTGTTAGGTTGCTAGGCACACGCACAAGGGTCTACGAGGCATCAACCATGCCCGATTTAAAATTTAGCCGTGCCGAACAACCCAAAGCCGGATCTTTAAACTAGGGTTTAGGCGAAAACTAACATGTTAAACACTTTAACACTAAGTAAGAGGGATTACAACCTTTGTCGATCCGGTCCTTCACTTCAATAGCTCCGTGTAGATGTCCCCTTCGCTGCGATCGTGAACTCTGGACTCTAGAGAAGCTCCACAACAAGAACGAACATGCTTGCTTCGATGACTTCGAGGCCGAAGATGATCTACGTCGGGGAGACACTAACTCAAGCTATTCCTTCACTAGGTCATGAACTTTGTGAAGAGAACACACTCTACTACATGGCAAGTGGTAGAGGATGAAGAAGTAGGAGGTGGGCTTACTTTAGAATTGATTTTCTCACATTTTTCCTCATAGCACCATTAGAGCTTGAAAGCTTTTTCAAGGAGCTTGATGAAAAAGAAGAAGAAATAATAATCATCATATGAATTATCTCATCTTCAATAATGTAACCATGGGTGAGTTAAGCTATCATGCTTAACTCATATAGAGAATTGACCAAGGTATATGGTTAAGGGTTGGGTTAACTAAATATCCTAAAGAATGACAAAAGAGTTGACTTTGTCAATGTTTCCACAAGCTTCATGAAAGCTTGAGAACTTTGACAAAGTCTTTCTCTTTTGTTATTCTTAAGATATAAACAAAGCCCTAATTTTTACCTTAATCTTGGTATAACTCTCATACACCCATCTTTGATGTATCATCAAGCATGATACAATCATATGTACACAAATATATATCACATATACACTTATGCATAATCAAGTGAGAAAATAAATCTTAAGTGAGCTAATACTAGTTAATGTAATTTAATATCACAAATATATATAATCATACTTTAAATTATTAAATTAACTCTTGATTTAATAATCCGGCTATAACCGACTAATATCATGTGTAACAACTTATCGAATCAACACTTGATCCGATAACCCGGCTATATCGCGTACAACCGATAAATGTTACAAATCACGAGAATAGAATACGGTATCTCATATCGTATCAATCTTGGTCCTGCACATATCACATATGTGCTCCTACTTCGTTTCTCTTGAGCCAGGAAACCCCTGTGTAGGACTCTAAAGACTCGTCAATACACCGGCAGTAGGTGATGATCATATCAAACACCCACAAGCCGCAAGCGGTCTGCTAAACGTAACGGCCACCCGGGTATTGAGCGATCAGAAGATCAACAAGCAAGCCTGCTAGTACTCCTGCGAATCCAATCAGTAACACTCCCGTACAGTCCGGTCTCGTCGTCTGATATGTCGCATATCTCGCCTAGGGGTGGTAAACGTCAGACCCCAGTAGCTTGATAAGTCGTGTCGATATGAGGTCTATAACAGTTCGAGAAACTACTGATAACACTTACCAGTAAATCTCAGCAACCCTGGATAGGGATTTCCAGTTATAGCCAATCGAACACAGCACAACATCAACTCCCTATACCGGGAGAGACGAATCCCCTCCTATCGCTCATTGCCTCCATGTGATTCGGGACTGTACCCAAAAGCCACCTTTTTGCATGCCCTCTTGGATGTGGTATGATGGAAATCAAAGCACAGTTGGAATCACACAAGACTCTATGACGATCTCGGGTCAACAGACTACTCTGCACCAGTGTCACCGGAGAACTGCCATCTGACGTGAAGTATAATACCAACTGGGAGTTCTCGGCGAGTCCGTCCAGTGTACCGAGTCTCCACTGAGCACCCGTACACCATCCTTGATGTCAAACACCGATGGATATGGGATCATCCATCGCCCATCATATGGGTCAAGATGCGTATACGCTAGTCTACTCTGGTGCATCGATGCCCCGTCTCGATACACCCTCGACTAGGAACAGTTATAGGATGTACTCGCCGACTACCGTGGCCCTACTAGTATGATCTCATCATAGTCCCAGTAGTCGAGTACATATCCTAAGGGCTTTATCAATATGTAACAAAGAGACAACCAGAGTACATGTTAAGATAAAGTACAACCAGATAGCATACTATCATGTCGAGCAAGAAAGTCCTCCCTATAAATGTCCAAGCATCCATTACAATATATATCGTATGTACAGTAATGGCCTCTAGGGCATACATATAACTAACATTAGATAGATACTAATTTAGGCTCGAGTCATATAGTCGTAGTTAGATATGTATGTTCCAAATGAGTGGTTAGTACGCATTTTACCTTTATATTCAGATTGTAATCATCACGTTGCATGTTCATACATATGTTTCTGTAGTTAATATGAAATTCTGCCTGTTAGGACTCCAGCACCATTACCGATGATGCGCATGTTCCACGTACACTTATTTGCCGGCTCACACACACATCATCGGTAATTGCCATGTCACGTACACTTTAGAACTTATTATCTTTTATGATAGAATCAGCTAAAGGCTAGATCAATATAGTATTGTGATTACTCTCAGGTGTTAGTCTAGACATTGCATTTATTACTTAGACATTTCATGCATTCACATTTTCATGTTATCATGCAGTATTATGGGGCTTATGCCGACACTTACTATTTACTTACTCATGATTTTGGGATTTTGGATTTCTATGAGAATTTGGGGAAAACCGCAAGAATATATATAAAAACTTCTCTCTCTTTCTCCCTTTCTTTTTAAAATATAAGTTGCGGTTTTCTCGTGATGTATGTGTCGTCCACCATGAGATTTCATGATTTTTTGTTGGATTTCGAGACCCGATTCGAGGAGTGGATGAACCGTCTCGGGTACATGGTGGGCCCGGTATGGTACCCCGGAGCAAGAAGATCGAGTTGTAGACGATGAGCCTGGCAGGGGAAGACTACCTACCGGTGATGTCTGGCGCGGCGGATATCCGGAGGATACCGACCGTTGTCGTGAGATTTGATGATATGGGCCGATCCGGACTGACGGAGCCCGAGATATTGAGACTATGAGGTATTGAGACTTGAGATTTACATGTTTTGTGTCGATGCTTGACACGGATTTCCATGGATTTCATCGATGATATTTCAGATTTCTATACAAATTTTACCAGGATAAAAGTTAATGATTTCTTATACAGAAATATCCAGATTTCAGGATTGATTGTTTTACATTCATGGTGCATGCATACTCATTCACAGGACATATTACTATTTGAGGCACTGACACGAGCACGGAGCATTTGCACTTACACGTAGTTTATTACCCTGCTATTATTAGATGACTAGTAATATATTAATATATTATTATGACCTAGGACTACGTCGTGCATTCGATTTCTTTTCGCAGATGTCTTCTACCCACGAGTTGGCAACTTACCCCCGTTGTGCCAAATTTTATTACAGGTTCGATGTACAGGTTTCCTTGGCAGCTTGCTGGCACATCATTTCATTCAGGGTGATTTGCACGGTAGGTTGGTTCACTTGTATCAGGACCGCCGTTGTACTTTTATTATTTCATTGGTATCTAGTAAGCTCCATCAACCAAACTTGTATTACTTGATAAGTTTAAAGGACCGGTTATTTATTTTGACCTTAGAGTCGCGCTTGTATTATTGTGGTATCTGGTGGATTTGGTTTCTTTTGAGTTTTAAGCCTCACTCTTTGGCGTTGTATATTATTGTGCTTGGTGTGCTTGTTTTTGCCTGTTGGCGTAGAGCTAGCTCCCGCTTGGGATGCCTTTTTATTGTTTGTATATATTATTCTTGTTTGTACCCGTTTGTGGCCAGCTTTTACAAAGGAGACTCTGCCAAAATTTTTGAGAAAATTTAATCTTGTTTTTAAAACTTGTTTTCCTATATGTTTTTCTTTACATCTTCTTTTATATGGTTTAGATTTCTGGGCTTCGGCTTACTTAGATTACGTTGCGCCTCCAGACGCTTCGTAATTTAAGTGCCGGCCACGTTCCGTACCTTCGGGTCGTGACAAATTTGGTATCAGAGCGCTAGGTTTAACCTTTGTATAAGTCTAGGGTGACCCTTGGTTGATGGAGTAGGTGACTTAGGTAGAGTGACGTACCGTGGGTATGATCCGCGGCATACTTACGATACGCTACTCTGCTTAAGAAGCTTTAGGATTTACATTTCTTTGCACCGTATTTCATTCGTTCCTTTGATCTATCTTCGTCGATATCGGATGGTGGTTTCTGTTACCACGGTCGCACGGGCAGAGGGAGCTACGGATCGTATGTGATGACCATTAGGGTATCGTTTATTCTTGAGGATTGAAGCATTGTTTAGCGTGTGGACGAAGGGTATTCACATGCCGTCCAGTGAAGTTAAAGGGTTCGAAGGATTGTCAGAAACCCATTTTCCCAAGTTTAAGGTATTCGGAAGAACATGCAGGTATTTCTATGGACTCTCTAGAAGAATGAAACCCTAACTCGACCTAATGACCACGAGAACGCCTTTGAACCTTAGAGTTTACGGCAGTTCCACGGTGTCTTTAGTGAGGCTTGGGTTTTCCCTTCTACGGCTGGTCCGCAGATGCTGGGGTATGTACTGGATATTTTTAAACTGTACTTGAGTGTTGAGCTCTCGGGGAATTATGAGATTTTGATGAATCGATCGAAAAGTTTAACGTAGTCCGGATATCAGGTGAAAGGATAGATTACGCGGGAGGCTCTCGATATGAGCATAGCCGTTTGTAGCACAGTCAGTATAGCGATGAGGAGACGAGTCCGAATCAGTCGACATTAGAAAGAGGCGCACATTGACGATAGTGTTTACGATTGTGATTTGGTGATTTTAATTTCAAATTTCCGTTGTTTGGATTTTGGTATTTTGAGGATTTTGTTCTATAATTGGTATTTCCTATGTGTACATTCATTACACCCTATTCGTGTTTCATATATCATTGGTATTGATGTTATTTTGTGCATACCCAGTGCACTCGATTTGGTTTTATACATTTAGAGATATTGATTTGATTTCGTGCATATGGGTTGCACATAATTTTGACATATGCTTCGACATAGTTTTCATGTATTTTTCGTACTGTGATTTCGATTTTGATATTCGGTGTATGTTTTCGTGCACCATATGCACTTGATTGAGATTCTTGCGCACACTTGGCGCACTTTATTCGATTTTATGCATACCAGATGCACTAAATCGGGGTTTTGTGCAGATTAGATGCACCTGATATTATTGTCGTGCATGCCCGTTGCACTTGACAGATGTTTTTTGTGCACACCTATTGCACTCAGTTTTGTTTCTGTGCGTATTCGTGGTATCTGTATTTGGTTTCGATTTCAGTGCGCACCAGACGCACATGATATTTTTATGATGTGATTGGGATTGATTTCAGTTTGAGCAGTATGTTTTTATAATCATTACTATTTGATTTAGTAACCAGGCGGGACGTGTATGTTAAATAAAAGATATATATGTATAGCTATTTTTTTAAAATAAACGTCCGCTACCTATGCCGTGACACGCGTATCGCACGGCGATTTTAAAAAGGTTTTTTTTGCGTGTTTCTTTATTAAGATGTTTAGCCGATTTTATTACGATGCGCACTAGATATAAGTTATAGTTTTGATATATATTATGTTGGTTTTCGTATTGGGTTTTGATATTTTATTTTCACGCTAACTCCGATGATTGCGTTATGCTTGACGGAGTTGATTTTAGTTATATATTGATGATTTCGGAGCCCTGACGATTTGAGTGTTTTGGCTGAATGTTTTAGTAATTGGGGGGAGTTTTAATTTAAATTCGGGGACCAAATTTCTAAAAAGGGGGGGGGGGGAGATTGTAACGTTTTAAAAATAAATAAATAAATAAATAAAATCCTTTAAGTGAATTTTCTGATTTTCGGTAAAATAAAACGTATTTTTCGTAAAACTAAACTGTAATTATTTTTCATTATAAATTTAAAAAAGACCTATTTTAATTATGTAATTACTAGTAAATGGTGTTTATTTAGTCACTTATAAATTTTTAGTTTAATTAAATATTTTTCCTAAATTAATTATTTTAAATATTAACATAAGCTTTTAAATATACATTAAATTAGTGTAAATTACAATTTGCAATGGGTTTATTTTTCAAAAGTGAACCATGACATATTAGAGTTAGGTTTTCAGCATGCTAATCTTCTATTGAATTGTCTTTAAAATTCTAGATTTTTCTATGATGAATTGAATTAAGAAAATTAATAAAATAAAGAAATTTATGAAAAGACATAAAATGTGTATTTCTTTGGAGAATGTTCTACACTATTCTTCATTCCTTCTTCCTCTCTTTTCCTCACCTCATGGCCGGCCTCACCTCCATGGGCAGCCCCAAAATATTCCCCCCATCATTTTCGCATTAAAAATCATCAAAATTCATCAAAAATTCCAAAAATAAACCTCAAAAATCAATATTCAACCTCTACCATTTTCCTTTGACCTATTTAGCATGGAATTTGGAGTTGGAAACCATTATTTTGGAAGCATATTTTCATGTTTGGATCTCATGCTTTGAAGGTTTAATTTTTATTCTTATGATTAATTGTTGTTAAATTCTTTTATTTAGCATATTTAGAATTTCTTAATTAATTCTATTTGCAAGTTTAAAATTCAAGATAGGGTTTCTAAAATCAAGTTAGGATTTTTATTAATTAAGTGGGGTTATAATAAGTAGCTTAACATTTTTAGAAGGGAAAAATCTAGCATGGTTGATGTATTATAATTTGTGCATTCAAAATTGTTTAAATTAAGCAATTTTGCTAACTAGATTTTTATAAATTATATATATTGGTGTGTTAAAATTCTAATTAAGATTTTTATCATTATATTGTGGTTTTAATGAGAATATTAACATGTTAAAGGAATGAAAGACCTAATCTAATTATTACTTTCAAATTGTTAGTTAATATAATGTGATAAATATGCTATTTCGGTAAACTAGGTTTTAGAAATTAATTTAAAATTTAGTATTAAAAATATAATTAGGGTTTTAGCTCATTATTAAGGTTTCATGGAGTGGTTTAATACTTTAATATATGAAAAATCAAGTTTAGTAATGGAATTGTGAATTTTTGCTTAACAAGTGTTAATTTTGGCTAATTTGCAAATTAGAAATTTAAATTAAGACAAAATGGTGTGAGAAAAATATAGTAATGGTTTTTATAATCTAGTTATGTTGTTTAATGAATATTATGACCATTAGTTTTATTTAAACATCGAGTTTTGAAGTAAAACGGTAAATTTGTGTTTTCAGGTTTTTACGAAATCGGACGATTTGATCGATTTTAGGGTTTCGATAATTTAAACCATGTTTTATATTATAAATAATGAGTTTTGAAACTACAAGTTATTTGTTGGTGTTTTATCTCGATCAATCGGCGTTTGTACGCCGATATCGAGCGATATTGGTTCCTTTGCATGAGTGGGTCATAGGTTTTAACCTATGCGCGTTTCGTGCGTCGTTTTGGTTTTATCCATGATTCAGTTACGAAATTATATATGTTTGTGTATAGGTACCCCTCATGTGGACTTTGGACGAGGAAGAAGAGGAGGGCGACATCGTCTTCGGCAGACAAAGAGACAAGTGTTGTGACTTCCAGCCATATAGTTGAATAGGCAGAAGTTATCAGTAGCCAGTCCGAGCCGGACATTGCGAGGATCGCTACTGAATATTGCGTGCCTATTATCGAAATCCTTTCATGCCGGTGAATCTCTTGGATGGCTCATTTTTCCATTTTCACTTGGAGGAGCACGGTGATGACAAATCATTGTCTCGGCTGTTTTCTTGCACCTGAATAGCCTCTGTTGCCTCTGTGTTATGGGAAAGTATCGTGCTATCTTGACAGGTATATCAGGCTTCTTATCAGAATCTTGTGATACCTTATCAGAGTCGCGCTTGTATTATTGTGGTATATGGTATCATACTTTATGATACCATATCCTCCATTTCTTCTGATGGAAATAAATTACCGTCTTCTCCTTCTGTCGCATTACCGAATTCTTTTTCTTCTCCTGCGGCATTATCGTGTTCTCCTTCTTCTTCTGCCGCGGTACTGCATTCTTCTCTTTCCCCGTGATATTTCCAAGTTGTATAAAGTCTAGTAAACCCATATTTTACAATATGAAGCTCTGCCAATTCTACCTTCTGCCAGTACTTATTGCTACATCTATCGCACGGACAGAGAATCTTCTCTATTATGATCTTATTATGTGCGCGTGAAAATTCAAGGAAAGCAGCAACTCCTGCGACAAACTTAGGTTGCATACATTGTTGCCAATCCACATACATCCAGTCCTTAACTCTGACGTACTCATGGGCCATGTTAGACTGTATAACATATAAATTGTAGGTTATGCTGACTATATTAAGAAATATAAGAACGGGATAGTTACTGACAAAGGAGAAAATCCGTGTATATGCTTTGTGTGTGCGTTTGTCGTTGAAAAGAATAAATTATCGCACGTATGTTAACCGATAGACGGGGACTAAGTGGCGTTTTTAGTTTCATATATGAGTATCGATGAGAATATGAAGGTTTCATATTATCATCGAGAATCATATATTGGTTATAACTTGAACATCTCGAATCACTCTCTAATTATGCGTTTGTTGTGTATTCTTGTTGTATGTGTGTGTTTCGGCTGTCGGGGGTAGGCTTCTATCCCATTAAGAATGTATAGAGCGAACACCCATCAGTTGTGCTTTCAACCGTTTCGAGTAAATTTCGGCAGCACCTCCTCGTTGTTCTCCGAGTACACTGTAATAGAATAGATAATCATTTCAAAGCTGTGAAACAACGTTGAAATGAATATCTAATCTATCTTTGTACACGGAGAACTAGCGGAAAGGTACCGACGAAATATCTCGAAACGGATGAAAACACAAGTGAATGAAGGCGTTTGCTTTATACATTCTTAACTTGTCCACACGGGAAAAATCTATGGGTTACCATACGATTGAATTTTCTCATCGCGTAGACTATACGACGGTTGTTAGTATCGAGCTATACCGTCCGATATTTAACAACCTTCGTATAGTTCTATGTCACAACGAACATCGCACCTATGTTAACCGATAGACGGGGACTAAGTGGCGCTTTTAGTTTCATATATGAGTATCGATGAGAATATGAAAGTTTCATATTATCATCGAGAATCATATATTGGTTTTAACTTGAACATCTCGAATCACTCTCTAATTATGCGTTTGTTGTGTATTCTTGTTGTATGTGTGTGTTCCGGCTGTCGGGGGTAGGCTTCAATCCCATTAAGAATGTATAGAGCGAACACCCATCACTTGTGCTTTCAACCGTTTCGAGTAAATTTCGGCAGCACCTTCCCGCTGTTCTCCGAGTACACTGTAATAGAATAGATAATCATTTCAAAGCTGTGAAACAACGTTGAAATGAACATCTAATCTATCTTTGTACACGGAGAACCAGCGGAAAGGTACCGACGAAATATCTCGAAACGGATGAAAACACAAGTGAATGAAGGCGTTTGCTTTATACATTCTTAACTTGTCAACACGGGACAAATCTATGGGTTACCATACGATTGAATTTTCTCGTCGCGTAGACTATACGACGGTTGTTAGTATCGAGCTATACCGTCCGATATTTAACAACCTTCGTATAGTTCTATGTCATGACGAACATCGCACGTATGCTAACCGATAGACGGGGACTAAGTGGCGCTTTTAGTTTCATATATGAGTATCGATGAGAATATGAAGATTTCATATTATCACCGAGTATCATATATTGGTTTTAACTTGAATATCTCGAATCACTCTCTAATTATGCGTTTGTTGTGTATTCTTGTTGTATGTGTGTGTTCCGGCTATCGGGGGTAGGCTTCTATCCCATTAATAATGTATAGAGCAAACAACCACCACTTGTGCTTTCAACCGTTTCGAGTAAATTTCGGTAGCGCCTCCCCGCTGTTCTCCGAGTACACTGTAATAGAATAGATAATCATTTCAAAGCTGTGAAACAATGTTGAAATGAACATCTAA
Source organism: Agapanthus africanus (assembly GCA_030015575.1). Classification (NCBI taxonomy): domain Eukaryota; kingdom Viridiplantae; phylum Streptophyta; class Magnoliopsida; order Asparagales; family Amaryllidaceae; genus Agapanthus; species Agapanthus africanus. Next base: position 674,419,068 of record CM057337.1, read on the forward strand.
TCTATCTTTGTACACGGATAACCAGCGGAAAGGTACCGAAGAAATATCTCAAAACGGATGAAAACACATGTGAATGAAGGCGTTTGCTTTATACATTCTTAATTTGTCCACACGGGACAAATCTATGGATTACCATACGATTGAATTTTATCGCCGTGTAGACTATACGACGGTTGTTAGTATTGAGCTATATCGTCCGATATTTAACAACTTTCGTATAGTTCTATGTCATGACGAATATCGCATGTATGTTAACCGATAGACGGAGACTAAGTGGCGCTTTTAGTTTCATATATGAGTATCGATAAGAATATGAAGGTTTCATATTATCATCGAGTATCATATATTGGTTTTAACTTGAACATCTCGAATCACTCTCTAATGATGCGTTTGTTGTGCATTCGTGTTGTATGTGTAACATGATTTTAAACCATTGAGATCAAGATTGATAGAACTGATCATCCTACATTACAATGGTATTCATCTACTAAAAACTATTATTGCAATGGCATTAAACTATAACAATCAATAGTTAAACCTACAAATGTAGGATACTGATATCATAAAGCGTTATACGCAACATATGAATTCACATGACTGAAACATGCATCAAAAAACATGTTCATCCAAAAAAAAGGCCACTGTCAACAAATATAGACAAAGGATTATTATATTAATTATGAAACATATTAGAAAAAGGATAGAAGTTCAAGATGTTAATAACACGATGATAATCAAAGCAGTTGCGTACAGATGCTAAAACCGAATATGTGGCACGACATTCTTGTAAAGATAGACTTGTATTAAAAGAGGAGGCGCCCAAGTAAAATCCATAACTAAATCCCTATCTTGCCCTTCCTTTTCTTCAAATCAGAAATGTGTCGTTTTTTTGCAATTATATATAGGTAAAATAAAGAAGGTCCTACAATTCTAAGCATTTCCAATTACAACGGCCCATCTTCAAAATCCAGAATCTTATGAGCATCTTATGCAATTAGCAAACATATTCAACCGAAAACACCCTCAAAATTTCCAACAGACTACAAATCCTTTGCATACTCATACCCCAACCAGATCAAATTAAGGGACTACTCAGACCCACAGTTTAAATCAATCAAAAATATCCAAAATCATACACGGGGTCTTTAGATACCTACCAAATGCCAGGTCCCACGACTCCAAAAACAAAACCCCAACATGCCCAACGGCTAAAAGTTCCACAAAACAGTCTCCGTTTCCAAGAAAATTTGAGAATGACAAATAAAATTATTAATTAAACTGGGCTTTACCCACATTATTAGTCCAGTTTCCAACACCTTCTCAAACTAGACACATTTTTCTCTTATGATCATCATCAATATTTCAATTAACGAGCTTAATACTAATTAGAATGGAAATTAACTTAGACCATGAAATCCAAAACCCTAACCCCAACCCTAACCCTAACCCCAACCCCAACCCCAACCGCAACCCCCTGCCGAACCCCAGCCCCAGCCCTAGCCCCAACCCTAACGCCAACCGCAGCCCTAGCCGCAGCCCGAGCCCCAGCCCCAACCGCAGCCCCAGCCCCAGCCCTGGCCCCAGCCCCAGCCCCAGCCCCAGCCCCAATCAAAAATTTGAGTAATTGAAGATTTCATTACCTATGCAGAGGCGACGACGAGAACGGAGATGAGCCGGCGCTGGCGACGACGAAAGCAGGCGGTGGATATGACGAATCGGCGGCGCTGGCGACGACGAGAACGAAGAGAACGACGATCGATCGGCGGGAACGAGGGTTTGGGAATTTGGGTTCGCACGAGAATTAGGAATAATGAGCGTAGGGATCGATCTGAGCTTTTAACTTAAATCCCTATTTAGATGCCCCTACGGATAAGTCCGTAGGTTCTTGGTTTGCGGCTCCGTAGGGGCAAACAACAATTTAAGATTTAATAATTTTTAAATAAATATTTAAGGACTGTAGGGGAAACCTTTTGACCCTACGGATTAATCCGTAGGACCAAACTAAAATTGCCCTAACGGATGTTGTTATCCGTAGGGGCAACCCCCTATTTTAGTAGTGCAGGTGTGTAGATGTATATCTACGGGGGAAGTCGGGTGGATGGCGTTTAGCACCCCCTCAAACGTAGAATAGGAATATTATTTATTGTCATTAGGGAGTCGGACGTGACCTTAGATTCTTGGCGAGCAGGACCCTATTAAAGACCTTAGGTTGGACTAGCCTGATTTAGATAGACTTTACCAGAGGATGAATGTCTTGGAGGAAATTCGTAGGTTTCAGGTAGACACACACACACGCACACACAGAAACTTGACTTGGGGTATATGTGTATGTGTATATATATAGGACTGTGTGTAGGTATATATATGCACAACATGTATATGTGATATAAGGTTGTGATATGATACATGGGGATGAGACAATATAACTAGGCTTGATGCCGTGATCTATTGGCTATACAGTCGTGTTATGATGTTAGCGGATCGTTGGAAAATGGATATGTATACATAAACGATAGTAGGTGATGATGACATTGAGATATACGAGACTCTAGAATAGAACACGGACTGTAACCTGTGACTTGATTACGATATGATATATGTGACTTGGTTACGATATGATATATGTGTGACCAGATTACGATATGATATATATGACATGATATTTCTGAGGAACAATTGATGATGTATATGTACGCGGACAATGAGATATGATTGATGATATTGGGATGTATGCGATTACAGTATAGTACCTCTGATCATGACATTTTTTTGATGATGATATTATACGAATGATGATGTACGTAGGTGATACTTGACCCGTACCCCGATATTGGAATGCCGTTTGATGGATTTTACCGTACGAGGCATAGATGTGATGATTGATCCGCGCTCTTGATTCGAGGAAGCCGAACTACGTACGTGACGATATTGAGGCTGGATCGCCGACTATTACAGATATGGACTCATACCTTAGGTGGATTCTTATTTCCTATTGATTAGTTCCTTTAGTTTAGTTCCTTAGGGGGTTAGATGTTAGGTTGCTAGGCATACGCACAAGGGTCTACGAGGCATCAACCATACCCAATTTAAAATTTAGCTGTGCCGAACAACCCAAAACCGGATCTTTAAACTAGGGTTTAGCCAGAGCGCCAGCGCACCACGTGCATGGCATGATGGCACTGTGCGCCAGAGCGCCAGCGCACCACGTGCCTGGCACGCGGGCGCTGTGTGCCAGAGCGCCAGCGCACCACGTTCCTGGCACGCGGGCGCTAGGCGTTAGTAGCAAAAATGACTTGGTTCCTGCACAGGGAGCTGTGCTCCCGATTTGACTTATGGAGTTAAACTCTTGACAGAGATTAATTTAAGGAGTTAAACTCCAATAGATCTTGAATGGAGTTAGACTCCTAAAAAAAATTAGAAATGATAAAAGGGGGGCTGCTTTGTTTCTCCCTTTGGCTCTGGATCTTCCTAAGATGGGATTTCTGGAGATGGGTCTCCTTCTTCTTCATGTCGGTTGGCCGGATCTTAGAGAAAGAGGGCGAAATTCAAAAATCTCTCCTTTTGAGATCTAATGGAAGATCTGAGCTCCCCTTTGTGGGTTTTATGGTGAAAAACTATTTAGTTTTGGAAAAGGAAGAGTAAAACTCTTGATTTAATTCAAAAAAAGAGGAAGGTTTTAGAACCTTGAGGAAGGAGAAGATCACAGATTTTGATTCTTTTTGGGAGAGAGAAAAAATTGTTGAGATATTTCATTATCTTTGCCTTTATAGGCTATACACTTTACATATATCCCCTTGGGCTTTACAAAATGGCATTTTGCCCATCCCACGGCTAATGTGCCATTTCTTTTTGCACATAAGCCATGAGCTTTACAAAAATTTGGCTTTATGACCATTCATGCATAAAAAATTACATAAAAATTATTTATTACATGATTTCATCTTGCCATGGAGAGGGGCCGACCGCTTCATGTTCGAACTCGACTGTAATGTTTTAAAAATAAATAAATAAATAATTAAATAAATAAAATCCTTTAAGTGAATTTTCTGATTTTCGGTAAAATAAAACGTATTTTCGTAAAACTAAACCGTAATTATTTTTCATTATAAATTTAAAAAAGACCTATTTTAATTATGTAATTACTAATAAATGGTGTTTATTTAGTCACTTATAAATTTTTAGTTTAATTAAATATTTTTCCTAAATTAATTATTTTAAATATTAAAATAAGCTTTTAAATATACATTTAATTAGTGTAAATTACAATTTGCAATGGGTTTATTTTTCAAAAGTGAACCATGACATATTAGAATTAGGTTTTTAGCATGCTAATTTCTTATTGAATTGTCTTTAAAATTCTAGAGTTTTCTATGATGAATTGAATTAAGAAAATTAATAAAATAAAGAAATTTATGAAAAGACTTAAAAGGTGTATTTCTTTGGAGAATGTTCTACACTATTCTTCATTCCTTCTTCCTCTCTTTTCCTTACCTCATAGCCAGCCTCACCTCCATGGGCAGCCCCAAAATTTTCCCCCCATCATTTTTGCATTAAAAATCATCAAAATTCATCAAAAATTCCAAAAATAAACCTCAAAAATCAACATTCAACCTCTACCATTTTCCTTTGACCTATTTAGCATGGAATTTGGAGTTGGAAACCATTATTTTGGAAGCATATTTTCATGTTTGGATCTCATGCTTTGAAGGTTTAATTTTTATTCTTATGATTAATTGTTGTTAAATTCTTTTATTTAGCATATTTAGATTTTCTTAATTAATTCTATTTTCAAGTTTAAAATTCAAGATAGGGTTTCTAAAATCAAGTTAGGATTTTTATTAATTAAGTGGGGTTATAATAAGTAGCTTAACATTTTTAGAAGGGAAAAATCTAGCATGGTTGATGTATTATAATTTGTGCATTCAAAATTGTTTAAATTAAGCAATTTTGCTAACTAGATTTTTATAAATTATATATATTGGTGTGTTAAAATTCTAATTAAGGTTTTTATCATTATATTATGGTTTTAATGAGAATATTAACATGTTAAAGGAATGAAATACCTATTCTAATTATTACTTTCAAATTGTTAGTTAATATAATGTGATAAATATGCTGTTTCGGTAAACTAGGTTTTAGAAATTAATTTAAAATGTAGTATTAAAAATCTAATTAGGGTTTTAGCTCATTCTTAAGGTTTCATGGAGTGGTTTAATACTTTAATATATGCAAAATCAAGTTTAGTAATGGAATTGTGAATTTTTGCTTAACAAATGTTAATTTTGGCTAATTTGCAAATTAGAAATTTTAAATTAAGACAAAATTGTGTGAGAAAAATATAGTAATGGTTTCTATAATCTAGTTATGTTGTTTAATGAATATTATGACCATTAGTTTCATTTAAACATCGAGTTTTGAAGTAAAACGGTAAATTGGTGTTTTCAGGTTTTTACGAAATCGGACGATTTGATCGATTTTAGGGTTTCGATAATTTAAACCATGTTTTATATTATAAATAATGAGTTTTGAAACTACAAGTTATTTGTTGGTGTTTTATCTCGATCAATCGGCGTTTGTACGCCGATATCGAGCGATATTGGTTCTTTTGCATGAGCGGGTCATAGGTTTTAACCTATGCGCGTTTCGTGCGTCGTTTAGGTTTTATCCGTGATTCAGTTACGAAATTATATATGTTTGTGTATAGGTACCCCTCATGTGGACTTTGGATGAGGAAGAAGAGGAGGGCGACATCGTCTTCGGCAGACAAGGACCAGGTTGGCGAGGAACCCTACTAGATCGGCGGAGAGGCTGAGGTTCATTGGGAGCTACTGAATTTTCTGGTTCCACTAAATCTTCAGTTACGGTTTGTGTATCTGGAACCTCTTCCAGCTCCACCACTTTGCCACTAATTTCTTTTACAAGAAATTCCTTTTCTAAAAAGGTGGCATATTGAGAAACAAACACTTTTTGTTCTTCAGCATGGTAGAAAAGATATCCTTGGGAATTCTTCGGATATCCCACAAACTTGCAAAGAACTGACCGTGCCTCGAGTCTGTCTGGATTTTGTCTTTTGACATAGGCCGGACAACCCTATATCTTAACTCGTTTAAAATATGGTCTCTTCCCACTCCATATCTCATATGGCGTGGTAGGTACAGATTTAGATGGAACTTGATTCAATAGGTATGCTGCTGTTTCCAGTGCATATCCCCAGAAGGAAATAGGTAACTCAGCCGTGCTCATCATAGAGCGCACCATATCTAATAGGGTGCGGTTCCTTCGTTCTGATACACCGTTGTGCTATGGTGTATATGGAGGAGTCAGCTGAGAGAGAATCCCATTCTCTTTTAGGAAGTCCAGGAATTCATTGCTCAAGTATTCACCTCCTCGATCATATCGAAGGACTTTAATAATTTTTCCGGTTTGGTTCTCGACTTCTTGTTTATATTCTCCAAATTTCTCAAAAGCTTCTGATTTATGTTTCATCAGGAACACATATCCGAATTTAGAGAGATCGTCAGTGAATGTAATGAAGTACGAAGAACCATCCCTGGCATGTGTAGACATGGGACCGCATACATCACTATGTATCAGTCCCAAGAGTTCGGTAACTCTTTCTCCGTGTCCAGTAAACGGAGTTTTGGTCATCTTGCCTTTGAGACATGACTGGCAAGTGTCATAAGATGAAAATTCGAATGGTTTCAAATATCCATCCTTATGCAACTTAGCCAGTCGTGTCGCATTGATGTGACCCAGTCTACAATGCCACAAGAAGGATTCGTTCAGTTCTGAACTCTTCCTCTTGTGTGTGTTTGTTATGCTCAGAACTGTTGATTGATTTAGAACATAAATGCCATTGCACAACGTGCCTGATCCAACCAACTTTTGGTTATGGAAAATGTTCATAACATTATCCTGTAATACAAAATTATATCCCTCTTTACTCAACAAAGAAACCGATATAATGTTGTATATCAGGTTCGGCATGTAATAGCATTCGTTCAGAACCAATGTATTACCAGTTGGTAATGCAAGGTGATATTCCCCGACAGTTTTAGCTGCAACAATTGCACAATTTCCAACTCTTATGTCTTTATCACCTTCTCCAAGTTCTCTACCTTTTCTAAGCCCATGTAACTGATTACATATATGGGATCCTGACCCGGTATCTAATACCCAGGACGTAGGGCAAATGGAGAAACAGTTCTCTGTAAGGAACACACCCGAAGAAAATGCATCAACATGCACTTTCTTCATTCGGGTGGCATGGGAATCCTGGTATTCCCCTATGTCATGTTCAGTCCTATAACTCTTATAAGAAAGAACGGAACCAACGTTCCCCAGCACAGTATAACATGCGGGTTCGGTCAATACATCCATATTATTATCTTGATTAGGGCATGACATGGTCGCTACCTGGAGAGAGAGAGAAGAAAAACACTTTAGCGTATGCACTTGCAAGATCAGATTGGTTATTATCTTATCTAATCAGGATGGCTCCCACTGGTTTTTATCAAATCTTCCTTTAAACCCTAAAAAGAAAGACTAGCCGGGATTAATTACACCTTACAACTTCGCCGATCTTTTAGCCAGGCCAGTGTCGGTACTTTGAGGGAGGTTCCCCGTGCTTTCGCACGGACCTAATTAAAGTAAACCTCGTTTTCCCAGAGGCGTAACCCCATTGCACCTTTCTAGACACCTACTTGATCGGCTAATTGTAATGTGTAAAACTCTCCCAGGAGTAACTCTTACTCGCAGTGGGTATCGGGATCCAACTATCTCATAGAAGGTATGCAATCTCATTGCAAATTTCAACACTTGAAATTCCCGATAATATTTTGCCCCTAGCAGCTATATGACCTTAACATAGTCAACAAATCATAAGTGCTAGTCAAGTTCAACCCGTCATTTCCTGATTGAATTAAACCCACCCGCACGACCCTTAACATAGTCAACAAAGTCGCACGACTACCCTAATCCAATCGCATCATATGCTTATACAGATAAGCACTAATCAGCTACCGCACACTACGCCTTAACTTAGTCAACAAACGTAGCACGAATACTAACTAGTACTTATCTGAAATGACGGAGGGCTACAACAGGTTTTTCTGAAAACCTATTGTGTAATGAACTTGATATCGTTGTAGAATCGAATGAATTTTGAAATGGAGTGTTTTTGAGGCTTTTCTAGTTTTGCTAAAGGGGTCACTCCCGGTGAAGGGATCGTCGGCCCTTTCCTCGTCGAATGAGGTGCGGGATATATCATATATATCGCTATGCAAAGCAGAAACTATAGAAGCAATCAAAAGACAAACCGAGTGTGTAGCATCTGCCAGTTATTGCTAAAGGGGTCACTCCCGGTGAAGGGATCTCGGCCCTTTCCTCATCGAATAAGGTGCCGGGTATATCATATATACCGCTATGCAAAGCAAAACTGTAGCTACCCTTTTTTATTTGAAAATTTTGATTCTACAACATCTTTTAGGTTTCTTTTCTTTCATTAATCACATTAATGAAGTCCCATCATTTAAGTCACTTAAACAACATAGATAAATACGACGTACACTTATGCCATCCGCATTCGCCTCGATGTCCCCTCGTGCACCGTTAGGTTAGGTAACTAACGACAGAGCAGGGCAGGGCTAGTGCGGGTGTAAAACATAAGTAACGCCTATATAATATATCATATATACTATATACTGTATCCATCAGAACATATCAAATGATCACATCACAGATATCGCAGCAGAAATATAGATATAATGTGGGATATACTAGGATGTCCGTATTTAGTATTTAGCCAACAATAGAAAATACGGATTCCACAGTTGCGATGAATAGCCAAACCCACACCTTGGACCCCTACGAGAGCGGTAAGCGACCCTACCAATTCTGGAGTTTAGGAGACCCGGTCTCGACTCCTCGAGATGGCCTCCCACTGAACCCCAGAACCCGGTCACCCGTGCTCCCTTCCTTGGGTCCATCCTAATGCGGAAAAGTAAATAATATACAACACAGGTGGCATCGACCTCAACCCGGAAGTGCCCCAAATAAAAGAATATTACATTACATTTTAATTTACATGAATGAAAATATAAAACTCTCATCTCACATAAAAACCCCCCGGCTATTCTATCGCGACAATCCTGCACATCATATCTCAGCAACACATAATATCTCATATCATCAACGTAAGTAAGTATGCATACCCCAATTGTCGTTGATGTATAGCAACGAAACCAGAGATATCGACATACAACACTTACGGTCACAGAAAAGAAAGTGTAAAACTGCAATATTTGGAATCCACATCCTCTTTAGACATCGTAAATGCGAAATATCACATACCTCGTATTTCATGTCTTATAATATGAATTCCACACATTGCATCACATTCCAGATAATTAGACAGTATTAAAGTTTTTAAACGAACGATCAAATACCCAAGATTCCCTAAAGCTCAACACTTGAGCGGAGTTCAAAAACTTGGAGTGTGACACAGTAGTAGCGGTCCAGCCGTAGAAGGGTCAAGCCAACGCCTCACATGTGGCACGCCGTACTGCCCCAAACCCTAAGGTTCAAAGGGCAGTTCAAGACGGTCACATAATCGAGTTAAGGTTTGTTGTCTTCTAGAGGGACCACCACAAAACTTGCACGTATTTCCAAAATATTTAAACCCCGTGAAAAGTGAGCAAACGATACTCGTTCAAACACTTCAATACTTTCTAATTTATCCGGAAAAAAAACCACGAAATGAAAATTCCGATCGAATCGACGAGTCCAAAACCAACTCCAGAACAAACAGTACCAAATTCAGATTAAAAATATCCACAAAAATATACAAGTATAACAAAGAATTACTGTATAAAAATTACTCAGTGATTGATGTAAATGGCCGCGGAACCGCGGCCCAAGCAAGCTTAGGCCGCGTTTCCGCGGCAGTATGGGCTGTTCACTTCGTCGAATTTTACAGTAATTCTTATATTTACCTGCTGAATTCTTTTACATATTTTTAATTCTGAAAAACAGCAGTTTTGAAAAAATGACCAGAGAGCGCCAAAAAATCCGTATTTCGGTTCGATCGGAGTTTTAACTTCGTAAAATAGTCGCCTAATGTTCTAGGTCGGCTCTGATACCAATGTTGGGTTAGCCTAGCACCACATGAAGGGTTTGGAAGCATCACATGAACCAAAAGTGGAGTCTTTAGGGTGCTAAGTTAACGAACAAAGAATCGTTCCTAGAATCAATTAGGGTTTCAAATTTTTCACATCATCATATGAAAGAAATGCTAGGGTTTAGAGAGTACAACCTTTGTAGCTCCCTATGCTAGACTCCTTGGATACTTGGGGTTTGAAAAAGCTCCGCTTGAACTCCTCGAGGTCACCGATGATCCACCCGGAGTCCGCTTTGTCCAAGCTTGCAACTTTATCCGATCAAGTGAACGAAATCAAGCTAACACTCTAAACAAGTTGATCAAGTGAACGAAATCAAGCTAACTTTATCCGATCAAGTGACTTGTGTAGAATGGTGTTGTGGTTCTCTTTCTCACTTCAAAATCCAATCTTGATGAGTATATTGCTCACTACAATGAACTAGAGAGCAAAATGAGAGAGGAAGAAGAAGATGATGGCAATATGAGAAGATGATAAGAAAAACTCTATCTAGAAAAATGAAAAATATAAGTATATATATTTTTCATCTCTCATTTCCAACCATGGTTAATTATATATCTATTATTGTAATGGAGTTAAAAGCACAAAAGGAAAATAAACCAAGGGTTAAAAGGTAGGTGAGCATGGTAAGGTAAAGAAGAGTGTAGAAACTTTCTATCATTTAACCCTTTTTCTTTTCCTTTTTGTTTTAATTCAAAAGCAATAAAAATCCATATAATAACCATGGTGTGATTCTTATATTGCCACCATTCTCAATGTATAAGCAACCATGATGTATGTATGTATGTATGTATGTGTATATGTACATCCATGTGTGCATGAATAAAAAAGGAATGCATACATGCATCCATACATCCAAAGAAACAAGAAAGGATTTCTAGTGAGAATCTAATAGTTAAATGATAAATCAACACTTGATTTATCAATCCGGCTATATCACCTACGACCCTAACCAAAAGCAAGCCGCCCGATCAATATACGGTATCCTATACGCGGATTTTAATCGGGTCCATGCGCGTATCGCATACGCGCACCACAACGTTTTGCCTGGACTAGGAAACTCCATTGTGGGACTCTGAGACTCGTCAATACGCCGGAAGTGGGTGATGATCATATCAAGCACCCCCAAGCCGCAAGTGGTCAGCTAAACGTAACGGCCACCCAGGTATTGAGCGATCAGAAGAGAACAAGCGAACCTGCTACAACTCCCATCGAGCCAATCGGCGACACTACCGTGCAGTCCGGTCTCCTCGTCTGATATGTCGCATATCAAGTCTAGGGGTGGTAAACGTCAGACCCCAATATCCGATAAGTCGTGCCGATGTGAGGCTCATAACGGGTCGAGAAACTACTGGTAACACTTACCAGCAAATCTCTGAATCAGCCCTGGCCAGGGACTTCCCTGTTACGGCCAATCGAGCATAACGCAACATTAACCCCCAATACCGGGAGAGACGAAACCCCTCCTATCGCTTATTGCCTCCATGTGACTCGGGACTGTACCCAAAAACCACCATTTTGCACGCCCTCATGGACGTGGTAAGGTGGAGATCAAAGCACAGTGGAAATCACACAAGACTCTATGACGATATCGGGTCTACAGACTAACCTGCACAAGTGTCACCTGAGAACTGCCATCTGACGTGAGGTATAATACCATCTGGGATTTCTTGGCGAGTCCGTCCAGTGTACCCAGTCTCCACTGAGCACCCGTATACCATCTCTGATGTCAAACACCAATGGATATGGGATCATCCATCGCCCATCTCATGGGTCGAGAAGCGTATACGCTAGTCTACACTGGTATATCGATGCCCCGTCTCGATACACCTACGACTAGGGACCTTGAAGGATGTACTTATGGACTACCATGTCCCCACTAGTATGATCTTGATCATAGTCCAGGTAGTCAAGTACACATCCTAAGGGCTTTACCAACATGTAACTATAAGACAGTTTAAAGAGACTAGTATACATGTTAAGATAAAGAGCAACCAGATAGCATACTATCATATCGAGCAAGAAAGTCATCTCTATATATGTCCAAGCATCCAATATAATATACATCATCTGTACAACACTGGCCTCTAGGGCACACATACAACTAACAGTATACTCGTACCAGTGCACACATATATTGATATCTTTATACTTGCATAGATTTACGCATTGATATATGTTGTTTCCATGTTATTTCTGGATTTGGGAACCCTTGGATATTTCAAAAGAGAATAGTTAATTATTTAAAAACCAGGTTTCCCTTGATATGATATTTCAGTGCGTCCACCATGTGTTTTCTCGGTGCTAGAGTGATATATGAAACCCGATTCGAGGAGCGGACGAGGACGATTGTGGGTACATGGTGGACCCGGTATGGTACCCCGGGGCAAGAACGGATCTGTCGTGCAGTAGACGATGAGCCTGGCAGAGGGACTACTACCTACCGGTGATTGGTTAGACCTGGCGGTTATCCGGAGGATACTGACCAGAGTCGATAGATGGATACGGGACGACTCGTACTGCCAGGGCCGAGGGTCGATACCGCAGACGGAGCCCGTGGGCTGACCTAGACTGACGGATGCCCGATATGTGAGGATTTGCGTGTCGATGCTGGACATGAGTATTTCTTGATACTTTGGGTGCCGATGTTGGGAACTCACGATTTTATGAGATTTACAGGATTTGAGGACCGATGAGGATGACGGCGCCTGAGTTGTATTGGGACTTGGGTGCATTGATGGGCACCGATTATATTTTCCACGATGACATTCCGTATAGATGTTATATTTCCCACGCTCAGCATTTAGTATTGATATCTCATCCTGTATCCATTATACCAGATATAGTACACATGCTTGCACGATCATTACATACCCTGCTCATTTTATATAGGTTGTTAGATTGCATTGCCATACCTGATTATCACATATCTTGCTCATCACATAGAGATGTTATTAGATCGCACTTGTTGCATGATTTGAGCATCCATTTCATCATATAGATGTTATCTGTTGGCATAGGTTAGAGTATCGCAGCACGTGCATACTCGCGATTACCTTTATATGTTATCTACTATTCACGAGTTGGCAACTCACCCCGTTGTGCCACAGTGTTTGCAGGTTGCCCTTCGGAGTAGTCACGGCAGGCTGCGTTCTTGCATCTTTTGACATAGATACCCCAACAGTTGGCGTACTAGCTCTTTTGCTGATAGGTGGGTTTTGTGCGGTATCTGTTTATCTTTCAGTTATGTACATTGTTGTATCAAGTACTCTCCATCTACCACTTATGTATTGACTTAGAGAGCAGTTGTGAAAACGATGTATATTATTTTGTATTCTGGTATCGAGCTCGTTGTGAGCCGACTTTACTTATGCAGTTTATTCTATCTGTGATGTTTCTATTCAATGTTTAAGCACTCTATACTTTTATTGGTTTTGATTTCTGGGTTTTCGGCTTACTTAGTCGCGTTACGCCTGTAGATGTTACGTGGTTAAGTGCCGGTCACGGGCCAAACTTTGGGTCGTGACAAAGTTGGTACCAGAGCATAGGTTTTACTTTCGGAGTGTAGGATGACCCTGGTATGATGGAGTAGGTAGCTGCAGCAGAGTAGCGTAGCGTGCGTATGTTCCACAGCATACTCACGACACGGTACTCCGCCTAAGCGACCTTAGGACTTATTGATTGAAATTCCCTCATGATTGCATACATCCTTGTGATTCAATTTTCGTATCCTCATCGAATCTTAATTTCTTTCAGCCATTATGCCGCTAAGGACTACGAGGGCACAGAAAGCGGCCGCGAGAGCCGAGATTCGAGTGGATTCGTCGGAGAAGAGGACTGATCCAGGTAGTACACCTGTTGTACCAGAGCAGATTGTTCTTCCTACGACAGATCAGATCGCTAGACTAGTGGCAGAGATGCAGGGCTTGCGCCAGACGATGAGCTCATTGGTGGAGGCCGTTCGAGCGCAGTGACAGGAGGTTGTCACCCCTGTTACCCAGTTGTTCCTTGCGATCATCATGCAGTATCCCGTCACCTACATAGCACCAGTAGAGGCAGCCCTAGTTTACAAGACACGTCTTCTAGAGACCGTGAGAGTTCCAGAACAAGTTGAGGAATCATACTGGTGTGTACCAGCCCAGAGCAGAGGCTTAGGACGAGGACAGTCGTTTGGCTCTCATCCCCAGGAAGGTCAGCAGTCAGCGCGTAGATGTCTTCGATGCGGAAGCCCTCAACACCTCATCAGGCAGTGTTCCTTAACACCACGTCAGGGTCGTAGTCTGAGACGTCGTGGACGCGGAAGGTTCGCGCAGAGGGGTCAGGCTAGTAGAGGAGGATTTTGGTCAGTCGCAGATGAAGGGCAGGCATAAGTTTTCGCTTCAACTCATCGGGACGTGAGGGCGTCCAATGCGGAGTTTTCAGGTACTCTTTTAGTATGTCCTTTTGTTGCACACGTATTGTTTGATCCGGATCCATGTGCTCGTATGTTTCCACACTTCGTGCCGAGTTTAGGACGAGAGTCGTGTTGGGTAGATCAGTCGTTTGTTGTGTTAATTTCTGTCAGCGATTCTTTTGTTGCGCGACACGTAATTCGGCCGTATGCCAATCGGATAGGAGATAGTGATTCGTTTGTCATTTTGATCCTCCTAGAGATGTTGGACTTGGCATTCTCCTGGGCACGGACTGGTTAGCTACGTGCTAGGCGTTGTGGACTACCGTGAGGAAACAATTAGGTTGTGTTTTCCCCGACGAGTCAGTTCTTGTTGTGCAGGTGGATAGTTGTGCCGCCTCTCACAGCTCGAATTTAGCCTTTTTCGCTAGTCGGATTTTGAGGAGATGTCGTGGATTCTTGGCGTTTAGTCGTGATACCGTAGCCACAGTTAGTTGTTAGGCCGGTTTTCTTTAGTGTGAGAGTTTTCCGACGTTGTTCCAGATGAGCTGGCGAAGCTTAAGGAGCTTAAGGATCTGCTGCAGAGTTGTTGTTGGGGGAAGTTTTGTGCGTCTGTGTGTTTCGCATTAGAAAGCTCCTATTTCTGTTCGTCAAGGAGAAAGACGACAGATTGAGGTTGTGTATTGATGGATCGTCAATTGAACCGACTTACGGTTCGGATAGGTATCCTGTACCCCGCATTGACGATTTCTTCGATCAGCGTCAGAGTGCGAGACTTCGTCTAAGTTTGTTTGGGATCAGGTCATCATTGTGCGGGTTCGGAGTGATGACATTCCGAAGACTGCCTTGTGCGTGCTACGGGCTTTGTGTGTTTTGGTGTGTCATTGGTTTCACCAATGCCCTAGCAGCATTCGTAGGTGTGATGAACCGGATTTCTTCGGGCCGTTCTTCGACCAGTTATTGTTGCGTTATTTACGACATCCTGGTCTAGTTAATGTGTCTTGAGGGATAGGGTAGCACTTGAGGATCTGTTTTACAGATACTGGGAGAGCCCCAGCGGTTTGCTAGATTCTTGGAGGGTTCCTTCAGGCTTGTTGTGTTGACTCCTAGGTCTTGTAGTTACGGAGACGATTTTGTATGGTTTCGAGGAAGATCGTGGCCGTACAGCTTAGGCCCAGACTTGTGAGTAGGATGGAGGTCCGTAGATTTTGGGGCTTAGCAGGTTCTTACCGCCGTTTCATGCAGGATTGCTAGTGTAGTGCTGCACCGTTGACTGAATCGACTGGAATGGAGGTTTCTTTTCTTTGGACTGAGGCTTGTGTACGGAGTTTCAGCAGTTGAAGACTCGGTTAACAACTACATCGGTTCTTTCTTTGCTTTTTGGTTCGGGCGACTTTATGGTTTAACTGTGATGTTTCGTGAGTAGGGCTCGAATGTGTACTGAGGTGACACAATGGAGTTCTCTCTTTTGCTTCCCTACATTTGGAGGAAGTATGAGAAGGATATCCCACTCATGATCTGGAAATGGCCGAGGTGGTTTTGTGTTAGAGATTTAGAGACACTACTTGTTTGAGAGTCGTGTCAGATTTTCACGGACCACCAGAGTTAAATGTACATCTTCCTGCAGCGGATTTTGATTGTTATGATAGTCCTCCGCAGATTTACAGTTCTTGTGCGATCGTTGAGTACAGCTTAAGCTCGTCTCTACTGAGGGGACAGCTTGCTCATGTCCGCGCCCGACCACTTTTCCTTAATTGTTTTCACGAGACACTGCCCGCCAACGCTCGTTCGTCAGAGATACTGGAGCCTACTCGGCTGGGTAATGATTCGGAATCCTTGATTTGTGACAAGGGTGTGCTAAGTTTAGGGACACGCTTGTGTACCTGATATTATGGGATGGAGATGTGGAATCCTAGAGCAGGCATATCGGTTAACTCTCTATACTCATTCAAGTCCCACCAACATTTAACGTGACTTGTGAGATAGTTACGGGTGGGCAGGGACAGAAAGAAAGTCTCGGGATTCGTTCAAGGTGTCTGTCTTGTTGTGTGCTTGGGTTGAGCAACTTAGACCGGCGGGAGAGCTGCAACCTTTAAAGCATTCCGAAGAGAGAACGAGAGCATGTCTCCATGAATTTCGTTATGGTGTCTACCCAGGTTTAGTCAGGGTGTGACTCCATTCGGATACTTGTTGTCCGGTTATACTCGGTTTGCTCGGTTGTTCTTTGCTAAGTTGGTGCGTGCATAGTAATTGTTGTCGGCAGTTGGGGATCGTCACTCGCCATCGATAGGGTACTCCTTTGATAGCAGTTATCCGGAGATACTCCAATTGGAAACCTTTAGGTTAGGGGTTAGTCGTGTTGATCACCAGTCCGTTTTTCTGACTCCGTGTTGTAGTATTTTTGGATCACAGCTGGTCTAGAGACTTCGGAGATGATCCAATTGTTTTAGGTCAGGATGAAAATTTCCATTTCGGAAAGAGGTCATATGCCGACCCAGATGGTCGCAGATTTGAGTTCGCAATAGCAGATCATGTATTCCTACGAATTTTCCGATGATGACGTGTTGAGTTTTGGGAAGCTTATTCCAGGATAGTAAGTCTTTTTAGGATCCTTAAGGCGAGTTAGTTTCGTTGCCTTTAATTTGGCACTTTCACCCAGATTATTGAGTATTCATTCCGTATTTTCGTGTCGATACTTTGCAATTACCTTCATGACCTTTCTCACTTGATTCAGCACCAGACCATTTAGTTCGAGCGCGATCTTTCGTTCACCAAGTAGCCAGTCATAATGTTGGACCGGCAGGTGAAGAAACTCCGATCGAAGGTCTTGCCATCAGTAAAGGTGTTTTGGCGCAGCCCGAATGGTGAAGGGATCACTTGGGAGGCCGAGGGCGAGGTGCGGAAGAAGTTCCCTCATCTCTCTGAAAGTATGCGTAGCTTTGAATTTTTAAAATTCGGCGACGAATTTCTTTAAGGGGGGAAGATTGTAACACCTTAGGTTGTGTTTAGGGGTTAATTATATTTTAATATATAGTTTTAATTAAAAAGTTTTAAATTAAGTTTCAAATATTTTATCCTATTTAATGAGTATTTTATTAGCATTTTTCTAGGCATACACACACTTGTGCATGTAAATTAGGGTTAAGATATGGGGTTAACCATGATTAGTAACCACGGTGGACTAACCATTTCCTTAAGCCATTTCAAGTTTTGTATTAAGTTGTTTTGGGTTTTAATTATGGTTTTTATTTTCTTTTATTTATGAAAATGATTGGTTCTTGTGTTGACTTGATGAGAGAGAAGGAGTATGGGCTTCATGGTTGAGCCATGCTCATTAAATGAAGAGAGAGGGAGAGAGAGGGGGGGTCTTTGACTTGTGCTCTCATTTCTCTCCTCATTCTCATTCTCACGATTCTCCCTCACACACACACACACACACACACACCCTCACAGCAGCTGCAGCCCCAGCAACATGAGAAGCAGCAGCAGGCAGCAGCATCAGCAGCAGCAATAACAACAACAGTAGCAAGCAGTAACAACAGCAACAGCAAGCAGTGGCAGCAGCAACATCAGCAGCAGCCCCCAGCAGCTGCAGCAGCACTCCAGATCCTCTCCTCATCCCTCTTCCTGCTTTGTAGGGTCTAGTAAGGTATAAAATCTAAGCCCAACCTCGTGTTTGCTAGACGTATGTGTTAGTTGTATGTATGCCCTAGAGGCCGGTATTGTACACATGATGTATATTATATTGGATGCTTGGACATATATAGAGAGGAATTTCTTTCTCGATATGATAGTATGCTATCTGGTTGCTTTTTACTTTAACATGCATACTTGTCTCTTTATACTGTCTTATAGTTACATGTTGGTAAAGCTCTTAGGATGTGTACTTGACTACCTGGACTATGATGCGGATCATATTAGTGGGGACATGGTAGTCCATAAGTACATCCTTCAAGGTCCCTAGTCATGGGTGTATCGAGACGGGGCATCGATATACCAGTGTAGACTAGCGTATACGCTTCTCGACCCATGAGATGGGCGATGGATGATCCCATATCTATTGGTATTTGACATCAGAGATGGTATACGGGTGCTCAGTGGAGACTGGGTACACAGGACGGACTCGCCGAGAACTCCCAGATGGTATTATACCTCACGTCAGATGGCAGTTCTCTGGTGACATTTGTGCAGGTTAGTCTGTAGACCCGAGATCGTCATAGAGTCTCGTGTGATTCCCACTGTGCTTTGATTTCAACCTTACCACGTCCATGAGGGCGTGCAAAACGGTGGTTTTTGGGTACAATCCCGAGTCACATGGAGGCAATGAGCGATAGGAGGGGTTTCATCTCTCCCGGTATTGGGGGTTGATGTTGCGCTGTGCTCGATTGGCCGTAATAGGGAAGTCCCTGGCCAGGGCTGATTCAGAGATTTACTGGTAAGTGTTACCAGTAGTTTCTCGACCCGTTATGAACATCGGCATGACTTATCGGTTATTGGGGTCTGACGTTTACCACCCCTAGACTTGATATGCGACATATCAGACGAGGAGACCGGACTGTACGGGAAGTGTTACCGGCAGGCTTTTTACAGGAGTTGGAGCAGGCTTGCTTGCTGATCTTCTGATCGCTCAATACCCGGGTAGCCATTACGTCCAGCTAGTACCGTTGACGGCTTGTGGGTGCTTGATGTGATCATCACCTACTGCCGGCGTATTGACGAGTCTTTAGAGTCCTACATAGAGGTTTTTCTGGCTCAGGCAAAACGAAATAGAAGCACGTATGTGAAATGTGCGGGACCGAGATTATTGCGTGTATGTGATACCGTATTTTATTCTCGCGACTTTTTGTATCGGTCGGTTATATATGATATGACCGGGTTATTGAATCAAGTGTTGATTCGATAAGTCGATACGATGAATGTTAGTCGGTTATATGATATATGACCGGATTATTAAGTCAAGTGTTGATTTAATAATTAAGTGTATAATTGTATATTAGATATACTAGTTTACATTTACTAACACATGTTCACTTAGGGTTTTTTCCTCACATGTACACATTTTTACTATATATGATATATATAAAAATGTGTTGTATTTTTGTATCATGGTTGATGATACACTATACATGGGTGTATGAGACTTACACTATGCTAATTTTTATTTAGGGTTTTTAATATCTAAAGTAATTACAAAATCAAGTGGAGGATTAGAAAATGCATGAAGCTTGTGGAAGCTTGTGGATGCATTGACTAATTCAACTTGGTTTTGTTTTTACTATGGATATTTCTTAACCCAACCATAAAGATTAGCCTAGGGTTAAGTCTCTACAAAGGTTAGTATATGATACTTACTCACCATGGTTAGCCTTCTCACTTGATCATTATCCTTTCCTCTTTCTTTTGTTCATCTTCTTCATTGAACAAAAGAGAAAGAAAACTAGGGTTTTGAAAAGAGAGCAAAAGATTGTGAGATATAAAATTCCAAAGAGAACCCACTTCCTATTTCTCCATCGTCTACTAGACTAGAACTTTAGTTTAGGGTGTTTACTTCACTAATTCTCTAGTTAGTGAAGTAGGAGCTTGAGTCGGAATTCCCTCGACGTAGATCATCTTCGGCCTCGGAGACTTCAAGCAAGGTCGCATCTTTCGCCTCGTGAAGCCATGCAAGAGTCCGGGAGAACCTTGATCGCAGCGAAGGGACTTCATCAAGAAGCTTTAGAAGTGAAGGACCGATCTACAAAGGTTTTATTTCGTATTCCTTTTAGAGTAAAGATATTTACTTGCTAATTGTTTCGCCTAAACTCTAGTATACGATCTTGCTTAGTGTTATTCGGCACATAAAAATTTAATTTTGGCATGGTCGATGCCTTGTAGAGCCCTGTTAGTGTGCCTAGTAACCCTACAGTGGTATCAGAGCCTAGCTAGAGAATTAGGCGATGTGTTAACGAAGTTAAAACTCCGAACGAACCCGACAACGTCGAAATCAACCCCTCTCTGGACTTTTTTCAAAATCTGGGATTTTTGTGAATTAAAAATATCTAAAAAAATCAGCAGGGTTTTATAAGAATTATTGTGCAAAACGAGGACATGACTCGTACCGTTGACTGCGGTTCCGCGGCAAATCCCTGCTTGTGCCGCGGAACCGCGGCAGTATGGTGACCTTTGTATCATCTGTTTGCACAGTAATTCTATATTCTGTGATTGGTATTTTCTGGGTATTTTTAATTTGACTCAAGTGTTGAGTATTCAGGGGTTCATTTTGTAATCGTCGATTCGATCGGAGAATTTAATTTTGTTTTGTTATTCCGGATAATTTAGAAAGTACTAAAATGTTCGAACGGATATCATTAACTCAATTTTTCCCGGAACGAAAAAGTTTCAAGTGTTGAATTTTTACCGAGTTTGAATCTTTCGGAAAAACGTGCATGTGATGTGATGGACCCTCTAGAAGACAACAAACCTTAACTCGATTATGTGACCGTCTTGAACTGCCCTTTGAACCTTAGGGTTTGGGACAGTACGGCGTGCCACATGTGAGGCGTTGGCTTGACCCTCCTACGGCTGGACCGTTGCTACTGTGACGTATTCTGGAATTTTTGAACTCCGCTCAAGTGTTGAGCTATTTAGGAAATCTTGGGTGTTTGATGATCTGTTCGGAAAGTTTAATACAGTCTATTTATCTGGAATGTGATACAATATGTGGAATTCATACTGTTAGGCATGAAATGCGAAATATGTGATATTTCGGATTTACGATGTCTAAAGAGATTATGGATTCCAAATGTTGTAGTTTTACACTTTCTTTTCTGCGACCGTAAGTGTAATATGTGATATCGCCGGTTTCTTTGCTATATGACAACGATAATTGGGATGCGCATATTTACTTACGTTGATGACATGTGATGTTCTGTGTTGCTGGATATGTTATATTGGATCGTCGCGTTCCGAATAGCCGGGGGTTTTATGTGAGATGAGAGTTTTTATTTTCATTCATGTAAAATTAAAATGTATGTAATATTCTTTTATTGGGGCACTTCCGGGATGAGGTTGATGTCACCTTTTGTATATTATTTACTTTTCCGCACTAGGATAGACCCAAGGAGGAGAGCACAAGTAACCGGGTTCTGGAGTCCAGTGGGAGACCAACTCGAGGAGTCGAGTCCGGGTCTCCTAACTCCAGAATTGGTAGAGTTGCTTGCCGCTCTCGTAGGGGTCTAGGGGTGTGGGTTTGGCTATTCATCACGACCGTGGAATCCGTGTTTTATAGAGGCTCAAAATAAAACACGGACGTCCTAGTATATCCAATGTTTCATATGTTTCTTCTGCTGCGATATCTGTGATATGATCATGTGATGTTCTGTGATAAATACTGTATATAGTATATATGATATATTATATAGACGTTACTTATGTTTTACACCCGTGCTAGCCCTGCCCTGCTCTGCCGTTAGTTACCTAACCTAAAGGTGCATGAGGGGACATCGAGGCGAATGCGGATGGCATAAGTGTACGTCGTATTTATCTGTGATGTTTATGTGACTTAAATGGTGGGACTTCATTAATGTGATTAATGAAAGAAAAGAAACCTAAAAGATGTTGTAGAATCAAATTTTAATAAAAAAGGGTAGCTACAGTTTTGCTTTGCATAGCGATATATATGATATATCCCGCACCTTATTCGATGAGGAAAGAGCCGTGATCCCTTCACCGGGAGTGACCTCTTTAGCAAAACTGGCAGATGCTACAACACTCGGTTTGCTTTTGACTGCTTTTGGAGTTTTGCTTTGCATAGTAATGTATATGATATATCCTGCACCTTATTCCATAAGGAAAGAGCCGAGATCCCTTCACCGGGAGTGACCTCTTTAGCAAAACTAATGAAAGCCTCAAAATCACTCCATTTCAAAATTCACTCGATTCTACAACGATATCAAGTTCATTACGCAATAGGTTTTCAGAAAAACCTGTCCTAGCCCTCCGTCATTTCAGATAAATCCTACTTAGTATTCATGCTACGTTTGTTGGCCTGCGTCAAGGCGTAGTGTGCGGTAGTTAACTAGTATTTATCTGCTTATGCATATGATGCAGATTGGATTAGGGTAGTCGTGTGACTTTGTTAGCCTGCGTCAAGGGTCGTACGGGTGGGTTTAATTCAATTAAGAAATGACGGGTTGAACTTGACTAGCGCACTATGGTTTGTTGGCCTGCGTCAAGGTCATAGGACGCTAGGGGCAAAACATTATCGGGAATTTCAAGTGTTGAAATTTGCAATGAGATTGCATACTTTCTATGAGATAGTTGGATCCCGATACCCACTGCGAGTAATTGTTACTCCCGGGAGAGTTTTACACAGGACAATTAGCCAATCAAGTAGGTGTCTAGAAAGGTGTCAACGGGGTTACGCCTCTGGGAAAATGAGGTTTACTTTAATTAGGTCCGTGCGAAAGCACGGGGAACCTCCCTCAAAGTACCGACACTGGCCTGGCTGAAAGATTGGCGAAGTTGTAGGGTGTAATTAATCCCGGCTAGTCTTTCCTTTTAGGGTTTGAAGGAAGATTTGATAAAAACAGTGGGAGCCATCCTGATTAGATAAGATAAAAACCAATCTGATCTTGCAAGAGCATACGCTAAAGTGTTTTCTTCTCTCTCTCTCCAGGTAGCGACCATATCATGCCTTAATAAAGATAATAATATGGATGTATTGACCGAACCCGCATGTTATACTGTGCTGGGGAACGTTGGTTCCGTTCTTTCTTATAAGAGTTATACGACTGAACAGGATATAGGGGAATACCAGGATTCCCATGCCACCCGAATGAAGAATGTACATGTTGATGCATTTTCTTCGGGTGTGTTCGTTACAGAGAACTGTTTCTCCATTTCCTCTATGTCCTGGATATTAGATACCGGGTCAGGATCCCATATATGTAATCAATTACATGGGCTTAGGAAAGGTAGAGAACTTGGAGAAGGTGATAAAGACATAAGGGTTGGAAATGGTGCAATTGTTGCAGCTAAAACCGTCGTGGAATATCACCTTGTATTGCCAACTGGTAATACATTGATTCTGAACGAATGCTATTACATGCCGAATCTGATATGCAACATTATATCGGTTTCTTTGTTGACTAAAGAAGGATATAATTTTGTATTACAAGATAATGTTATGAACATTTTTCTAAACCAAAAGTTGGTTGGATCAGGCACGATGTGCAATGGCATTTATGTTCTAAATCAATCAACAGTTCTGAGCATAACAAACACACACAAGAGGAAGAGTTCAGAACTGAACGAATCCTTCTTGTAGCATTGTAGACTGGGTCACATCAATGCGACACGACTAGCTAAGTTGCATAAGGATGGATATTTGAATCCGTTCGAATTTTCATCTTATGACACTTGCCAGTCATGTCTCAAAGGCAAGATGACCAAAACTCCGTTTACGGGACACGGAGAAAGAGTTACCGAACTCTTGGGACTAGTACATAGTGATGTATGCGGCCCTATGTCTACACATGCCAGGAATGGTTCTGCATACTTCATTACATTCACTGACGATCTCTCTAGATTCGGATATGTGTTCCTGATGAAACACAAATCAGAAGCTTTTGAGAAATTTAAAGAATATAAACATGAAGTCGAGAACCAAACCGGAAAAATTATTAAAATTCTTCGATCTGATCGAGGAGGAGAATACTTGAGCAATGAATTCCTGGACTTCCTAAAAGAGAATGGGATTCTCTCTCAGCTAACTCCTCCATATACACCACAGCACAACGGTGTATCGGAACGGAGGAACCGCACCCTATTAGATATGGTGCGCTCTATGATGAGCACAGCTGAGTTACCTATTTCCTTCTTGGGGTATGCACTGGAAACAGCTGCAGACCTATTGAATATGGTTCCCACCAAATCTGTGCCAACCACTCCATATGAGATATGGAAAGGAAAGAGACCATGTCTTAATTATGTTAAGATATGGGGTTGTCCGGCCTATGTAAAAACGCAAAATCCGGACAAACTCGTGGAAAGGTCCATTCTGTGTAAGTTTATTGGATATCCCAAACATTCGCGCGGGTATATCTTCTACCAAACTGAGGAACAAAAAGTGTTTATTTTTATTTCTCGACATGCCACCTTTTTAGAAAAGGAATTTCTTGAAAAAGAGATTAGTGGCATGGAGGTAGAACTGGAAGAGGTTCCAGGAATACAGACTACGACAGAAGATTTGGTTGAACCGGAGGATTCGGTAGTTCCTAACGAACCTCAGCCTCTCCGCCGATCTAGTAGGGTTCCTCACCCACCTGAGAGATACTACGGTTTTCTCATGGACGGTGGGAGCGAGGATTGCATCATGGTTGATGATGACCCAACTAGCTTCGAACAGGCCATCACGAGTGGGGACTCAGTGAAATGGCTGGATGCAATGCGGTCCGAGATGGAATCCATGTACACCAACAAAGTATGAACTTTGGAAGATGCTCCTGAAGGGGTAAAACCCATTGGGACTAAGTGGATCTTCAAGAAAAAACTTGGTGTAGATGGGAAAGTGGAGACTTTCAAAGCTAGACTTGTTGCAAAGGGTTTTCGTCAAAGACCAGGTGTGGACTATGACGAAACCTTTTCTCCAGTGGCTATGCTTAAATCCATCCGGATCATGCTTGCCATCGCTGCATATCATGATTATGAAATCTGGCAAATGGATGTTAAGAACGCCTTTCTAAATGGTGATTTAGAAGAGTGCGTGTACATGACTCAGCCAGAGGGCTTCGTAAATAGTGGGAGCAGCGGGAAGGTGTGCAAGCTGCTTAAATCCATTTATGGATTAAAGAAAGCATCGCGGAGTTGGAACATCTGCTTTGACGTCGTTATCAAAGAGTTTGATTTCGTCAAAAACGTAGATGAACCTTGTATCTACAAGAAGGTGGCAGAGAGTAAGGTTGTCTTCCTCGTATTGTACGTGGACGACATACTCTTGATAGGAAATGACATTCCTATGCTGCAATCGGTCAAGCTCTTCTTATCACAAAGATTCTCAATGAAAGATCTAGGTGATGCCTCCGGCATATTGGGAATCAAGATCTATAGAGATAGATCTAAAAGGATATTGGGATTGTCCCAGTCCAGGTACATTGACACCATACTAAAGAGGTTTAGTATGGAAGAGTCCAAACGTGGGTTTTTACCCACGATCTCAGGGCTCACTCTCTCCAAAGAGATGTCTCCCAAGACTGATTTGGAGAGAGCTCGCATGCAAGGGATACCCTATGCTTCGGCAGTAGGCTCTATCATGTACGCGATGCTATGTACCAGACCCGATGTAGCATATAGGTATCAAGCTGATCCTGGAGAGAGTCACTGGATAGCTGTGAAGAGCATTCTCAAGTACTTGCGAAGGACTAAAGAGATGCTCTTGGTGTATGGTAACGGAGAACTCCAAGTAGAGTCCTTTACCAATTCTAGCTTCCAGAGTGATAAGGACGACTCAAAGTCGCAGTCGGGATTTGTCTTTACCCTTTACGGAGGGGCGGTTAGCTGGAAGAGTTCCAAGCAGAAAACCGTGGCAGACTCGACGATGGAGGCTAAATACATCGCTGCCAACGATGCTGCCAAAGAGGCTATCTGGATCAAGAAGTTCATTACTGAACTTGGAGTGGTTCCATCCATTGAGCATCCAATACCTTTGTATTGCGATAACAATAGAGCGGTGGCTTTGGCCAAGGAACTCAGGTCCCATCAGCGATCCAGGCATATTCTGAGGCGGTATCACCTGATCCGGGAGATAGTTGATCGCCGGGAGATCGAGGTCAGGAGGGTTGACACGAAGAACAACACTGCGGATCCACTCATGAAGGCCATTCCCCAGATACAGTTTGAGAGACTCTTCAGGATGCTCGGTATGCGATACTACAGCAGCTGGCCCTGGTGCAAGTAGGAGATTGTTAGTTGTATGTATGCCCTAGAGGCCAGTATTATACACATGATGTATATTATATTGGATGCTTGGACATATATAGAGAGGACTTTCTTGCTCGATATGATAGTATGCTATCTGGTTGCTCTTTACTTTAACATGCATACTTGTCTCTTTATACTTTCTTATAGTTACATGTTGGTAAAGCCCTTAGGATGTGTACTTGACTACCTGGACTATGATGCGGATCATACTAGTGGGGACATGGTAGTCATAAGTACATCCTTCAAGGTCCCTAGTCGTGGGTGTATCGAGACAGGGCATCGATATACCAGTGTAGACTAGCGTATACGCTTTTCGACCTATAAGATGGGCGATGGATGATCCCATATCCATTGGTGTTTGGCATCAGAGATGGTATACAGGTGCTCAGTGGAGACTGGGTACACTGGACGGACTCGTCGAGAACTCCCAGATGGTATTATACCTCACGTCAGATGGCAGTTCTCTGGTGACACTTGTGCAGGTTGGTCTGTAGACCCGAGATCGTCATAGAGTCTCGTGTGATT
Source organism: Agapanthus africanus (assembly GCA_030015575.1). Lineage (NCBI taxonomy): Eukaryota > Viridiplantae > Streptophyta > Magnoliopsida > Asparagales > Amaryllidaceae > Agapanthus > Agapanthus africanus. The sequence continues at coordinate 674,446,116 of CM057337.1, forward strand.
CCCACTGTGCTTTGATTTCCACCTTACCACGTCCATGAGGGCGTGCAAAACGGTGGTTTTTGGGTACAGTCCCGAGTCACATGGAGGCAATGAGCGATAGGAGGGGTTTCGTCTCTCCCGGTATTGGGGGTTGATGTTGCGCTGTGCTCGATTGGCCATAATAGGGAAGTCCCTGGCCAGGGCTGATTCAGAGATTTACTGGTAAGTGTTACCAGTAGTTTCTCGACCCGTTATGAGCCTCACATCGGCACGACTTATCGGTTATTGGGGTCTGACGTTTACCACCCCTAGACTTGATATGCGACATATCAGACGAGGAGACCGGACTGTACGGGTAATGTTACCAGCAGGCTTTTTACAGGAGTTGGAGCGGGCTTGCTTGCTGATCTTCCGATCGCTCAATACCCGGGTAGCCGTTACGTCCAGCTAGTACCGCTGACGGCTTGTGGGTGCTTGATGTGATCATCACCTACTGCCGGCGTATTGACGAGTCTTTAGAGTCCTGCATAGAGGTTTTTCTGGCTCAGGCAAAACGAAATAGGAGCACGTATGTGATATGTGCGGGACCGAGAATAATGCGTGTATGTGATACCGTATTTTATTCTCGCGACTTTTTGTATCGGTCGGTTATATATGATATGACCGGGTTATCGAATCAAGTGTTGATTCGATAAGTCGATATGATGAATGTTAGTCGGTTATATGAGATATGACCGGATTATTAAGTCAAGTGTTGATTTAATAATTAAGTGTATAATTGTATATTAGATATACTAGTTTACATTTACTAACACATGTTCACTTAGGGTTTTTTCCTCACATGTACACATTTTTACTATATATGATATATATGAAAATGTGTTGTATTTTTGTATCATGGTTGATGATACACTATACATGGATGTATGAGACTTACACTATACTAATTTTTATTTAGGGTTTTTAATATCTAAAGTAATTACAAAATCAAGTGGAGGATTAGAAAATGCATGAAGCTTGTGGAAGCTTGTGGATGCATTGACTAATTCAACTTGGTTTTGTTTTTACTATGGATATTTCTTAACCCAACCATAAAGATTAGCCTAGGGTTAAGTCTCTACAAGGGTTAGTATATGATACTCACTCACCATGGTTAGCCTTCTCACTTGATCATTATCCTTTCCTCTTTCTTTTGTTCATCTTCTTCATTGAACAAAAGAGAAAGAAAACTAGGGTTTTGAAAAGAGAGCAAAAGATTGTGAGATATAAAATTCCAAAGAGAACCCACTTCCTATTTATCCATCCTCTACTAGACTAGCACTTTAGTTTAGGGTGTTTACTTCACTAATTCTCTAGTTAGTGAAGTTGGAGCTTGAGTCGGAATTCCCTCGACGTAGATCATCTTCGGCCTCGGAGACTTCAAGCAAGGTCGCATCTTTCGCCTTGTGAAGCCATGCAAGAGTCCGGGAGAACCTGGATCGCAGCGAAGGGACTTCATCAAGGAGCTTTAGAAGTGAAGGACCGATCTACAAAGGTTGTATTTCGTATTCCTTTTAGAGTAAATATGTTTACTTGCTAATTGTTTCGCCTAAACTCTAGTATACGATCTTGCTTAGTGTTATTCGGCACATAAAAATTTAATTTTGGCATGGTCGATGCCTTGTAGAGCCCTGTTAGTGTGCCTAGTAACCCTACAGTATGTTTAGTTTAGCTTCGATTAGTGTAAAATGTGAGATTTTGTGCTTGATTTGGTGATTTGTGTGAAGTTTTGTTCATGTGATGTAAGTGTGGGTTAACCTAGCCTAATTAGGTGTTATTATGGCCATGTAAACCTAGTTAAACCCTAGATTACACCAAAATACCATAGGGTTTCAATTTGTGCAAAATTTAGCGTTTTAAGGTGAAATTTTAGGTTTCTGTGATCTGCTATAGTCCCGAGTAGTTCAGGTTAAAATTGAGTTAACTGGAGCTTGTATACTAGGTATAGACCACACCACCTGAGCATGAAACCCTAATTCCATTGTTAGGCCGTCGGTTTATCCTTTCTGGCCGCAATTTGTGGCCAGATGAGGGAGTTTTTGGGTGTAGTTTGCATGGGTAGGAGTCTGCTACATTTCTAGGGTCAGTGGTATGTACAATTTTGTGAGTTTCTCACCTGGGTAGAATCTGGGACGTTATATCATATTTCTAGTACGTTTGGTTCGCGCAATACGCGTGATACACGAGTAGGTTTTGTGATCCAGTGCGTCGCGACGTGTTGGGTTAGTTTTAGACGCGTACACGCGTTTTAGCGTATCGTACACACGCGCGTTTAGTTCGCAACGCGAGTGTATCATTTGACTTCGATATCACGTTTTGCGAGATATTGCTCATATATGATTCTTGTGTAATTCCAGGTTCGCAGGCGGGTACGTCGGACGAATCTAAGAAAGGGAAGCAGGTGGTCAGCTACGAGTAGCACACGACCAGGTGAGTAGATTTAACATCTACGGGGAAATCGCCCGTATGGCGTTAAGCGTCAGGGCGTGTTAGGATATTTAGTTGTAGATGTTCATATGGACTGTAGTAGCATAACTTATTGTTGCATATAGAAATGATAGTATAGGACATTGCACTGTCACTAACGGTTCAAGTTGCACGAGCATGATTTATATGCTACACTCACACCGTTAGTGATTGCCATGACACTCACATTATAGGATTACTATAAATCAGATACTATATTGATTCCGCTTTATTGATGTTTGTCATGAATTGCCGCATATTAGCATATGTTATATTCCTACCATGCACACTGTATACTCACTTTTGTGCATATCTTCATTGATATATCACTACCAGTACACATGTACCCTTTATATTCGTATTAGTGCGTACATATCTTGATATGTTTACCCTTGTGCCCTATACTTCACATATTCATACTTGGGCACATATATATCCCATATCCATACTTGTGCCCTATACATCACTTATTCATACTTGGGCACATATACACCACATATCCATACTTGTGATCATATATTGATATCTTCATGCTTGCGCACATGCACACTATATACTCATACCAATGCACACATATATTGATATCTTCATACCTGCGCACATGCACACTGTATACTCGTACCAGTGCACACATATATTGATATCTTTATACTTGCATAGATTTACGCATTGAGATATGTTGTTTCCATGTTATTTCTGGATTTGGGAACCCGTGGATATTTCAAAAGAGAATAGTTAATTATTTAAAAACCCGGTTTCCCTTGATATGATATTTCAGTGCGTCCACCATGTGTTTTCTCGGTGCTAGAGTGATATATGAAACCCAATTCGAGGAGCGGACGAGGCCGATTGCGGGTACATGGTGGACCCGGTATGGTAACCCGGGGCGAGAACGGATCTGTCGTGTAGTAGACGATGAGCCTGGCAGAGGGACTACTACCTACCGGTGATTGGTTAGACCTGGCGGTTATCCGGAGGATACTGACCAGAGTCGATAGATGTATACGGGATGACTCGTACTGCCGGGGACGACTCGTACTGCCGGGGCCGAGGGCCGATACCGCAGACGGAGCCCGTGGGCTGACCCGGACTGACGGATGCCCGATATGTGAGGATTTGTGTGTCGATGCTGGACACGAGTATTTCTTGATACTTTGGGTGCCGATGTTAGGCACTCACAATTTTATGAGATTTACAGGATTTGAGGACCGATGAGGATGACGGCGCCTGAGTTGTTTTGGGACTTGGGTGCAATGATGGGCACCGATTATATTTTCCACGATGACATTCCGTGTAGATGTTATATTTCCCACGCTCAGCATTTAGTATTGATATCTCATCCTGTATCCATTGTACCAGATATAGTACACATGCTTGCACGATCATTGCATACCCTGCTCATTCTATATAGGTTGTTAGATTGCATTGCCATACCTGATTATCACATATCTTGCTCATCACATGGAGATGTTATTAGATCGCACTTGTTGCGTGATTTAAGCATCCAGTTCATTATATAGATGTTATCTGTTGGCATAGGTTAGAGTGTCGCAGCACGTGCATATTCGCGATTACCTTTATATGTTATCTACTATTCACGAGTTGGCAACTCACCCCCGTTGTGCTACAGTGTTTGCAGGTTGCCCTTCGGAGTAGTCGCGGCAGGCTGCGTTCTTGCATCTTTTGACAAAGATACCCCTACAGTTGGTGTACTAGCTCTTTTGCTGATAGGTGGGTTTTGTGCGGTATCTGTTTATCTTTCAGTTATGTACATTGTTGTATCTAGTACTCTCCATCTACCACTTATGTATTGAATTAGAAACCAGTTGTGAAGACGATATATATTATTTTGTATTCTGGTGTCGAGCTCGTTGTGAGCCGACTTTACTTATGCAGTTTATTCTATCTGTGATGTTTCTATTCAATGTTTAAGCACTCTATACTTTTATTGGTTTTGATTTCTGGGTTTTCAGCTTACTTAGTCGTGTTACGCCTGTAGACGTTACGTGGTTAAGTGCCGGTCACGGGCCAAACTTTGGGTCGTGACACCCCCAATACCAGGAGAGATGAATCCTCGACGATCCGCTCACTGCCTCCATGTGGCTCGGAACTGTACCCAACTAAAACGTGTTGGCATGACTCCTTTGAGCCGTGGTAGGGTAGTAATCAAAGCACAGTCGGAACTCATACGAGACAAATGACGATCTCAGGTCAACAGACTAATCTGTACACATGTCACCTGGGAACTGCTATCCGACAATAGGTATAATACCAACTAGTATGTTTCCGGTGTGTCCGTCCAGTGCACTCATAACCCAATGAGCACCTGCATACTATCTTAGGTGAAAAAACTAACACCAATGGTTTATGAGATCGGCCACCACCCCTCGTCGGGATCTCGCTCAGTATACACTAGTCTACTCTGGAGTATCGATGCCCAGTCTTGATACTTCCACGACTAGGGACATTTAAGGATGTGCTTATAGACCACCCAGCTCCCACGTATATGATCGCCATCATAATGCTGGTAGTCAAGCAAGAATCCTATGGGCTTTATCAATATATAATAGTGATCTGTAATACCACCTAAAGTATATACATGATGATAAAGATAAACCAGATAGCATACTATCATTTTGAGTAAGACTGTTCTATTCGTATAGGTCCTCCCACAATCATCGCAATCGCGTGCCTGTGATTCAATAATTGATTTGAGGGCACTGTAGCCAACAATCTCCCACTTGCACTTAAGTCTAATTACTGCGATGTCACATTCTCACAGCCTATATGATACCAAACACCCAACTTCTCTACTAATCAGTTTTACAAAGCCTGTTTATGAAACTATTGCGTTCGAGAAATAGCCTCAGTGAGTGGATCCGCTCCAATATTTCTTTCTATATCTCTCTATATCTCAACTTCGCGGAGAAAAACTATCTCCTAAAATGAGCAATACCAGTCTTAGAATTTGTGTGGATATATGATGTGACCCAGTTCATAAATGAACTCCAAATCCAACAAACTTCTTAGACTGTATCATCAACTGAATTTAATCAGTATCCTGCACCATGCCTTCCTCAGTATCTCTTGGACTACCTATCCAACATACTGCCACTCAAAGGAGGGAAACTATAACTCAGACAGCCTTTCTGTCATCCAGGTCATCGTGGAAGCCTGAAATGATAACCGCTTCCCAAAGGAGGCTGCCGTTACCATGTTTTAAGAACATCCATTTATGTTCATAACTGCTTCCCAACGTTTCTCCAGGATTGGATTAATATATACTATTTGCAGCCTGTGCAAAAACAATATCTGGTGTTGTACTTGACATCTCATGATTGACTCAATTGCCTAAGCAAGTGATATGCCAATTATGCAAATCCCTCTCCTCATCAGTCTAGAAGACATCTCTTGAGAGAGCGTGACTCCATCAACTGCGGGTTGTAAGTCGATGTCGCGCACCCCACGTGTTCGCGGGGAGGAAGAATGTCACGACCCGTAATTTAGCACATGACCGGCACTTAAATTACGCAACGTCTAAAGGCGTGACGTAAATCAAGTAAGCCGAAGCCCAGAAAATCTAAACCTTTTTGCGGAAAATAGTGGGGGTGCAGTTTTGAAATAAAGGTATAATGAATCATGTTCCATCTTTTAAAATTTTAGGCAGCACCTCCCTTATATATTTTGATCCAAAAACAGATACACAATAATATATAGACGTCCCTAAACGGGAGCTAGCTCTTCGCCAACTGGCGGAATCACAACCACGCAACAACATATATATGACGCCCAACGACGAAGAATTAACCCAGAAAGAACAATAAACGAGCAAGACATCAAAACTCAAGAAGCGAACATAAACCCATCGCACAAAACCCAAGTCTGACTAAGTCTACCAATATACAATTCTAGTCCCTGATCTGATGTGATGTGATGGAGTTTATCTAGATACAATAGAATATAACAGTATGAGAGTGGGCACGATCCAACATGTGTCCCACCTACCAAAGCAAAACACCCTGGATGAAGCTGTGTGCCAGCAATACCGCAACTGAACCCAAGCGGTCAAACCTGCAAGAACTGTGGCACAACAGGGGTGAGTTTCTAACTCGTGAGTAGAAAACATCAGCAAGTAGAAATCGAATAAAATAACGATTTCTTAGGTCACTATATCCTGAAGGTAATACTATGATATCTAGGGTGACCAAGTATGCATGTATGTCAACAATCGAGTCAATACAATGACATATATAAATAACATCTGCCATCATATGCCTATATGCATGTGGATATCATCCACGTGTTCATCAATGACACAAACAATATCATGGAACCTGAGTGTCCCACACCGACACTCGAACATCATGAAAACATATGCCTGTATATATATATGAGGATATCAACCACGTGTGTCTATCAACGACACATCAAAATCATGGAACCTGAATGTCCAACACCGACACTCGTAACATCATGAAAACCCGTGTCCAGCATCGAAACGTAAATCCTCATATCTCAGGCGCCACATACTCAGATCGGCCCTCAAATCTATCTCATCGCAGGCGCCGCATACTCAGATCGGTCCTCATATCCATCTCATATCATTACACCAAAACGGTATCCTCGGGATATCCGCCGAGCTCTATACAATCACCGGTAGGTAGTGCTCTCCTGCCAGGCTCACCGCCTAACAATACGAGTCTTCTTGCCCCGGGGTACCTCACCGGGTCAACCATGTACCCGTAGACGGTGCCTACCGCTCCTCGAATCTGGTATACTCGCTGCTCAGAACTGAGAAAACTCATGGTGGACACCTCGAAATATCATATCAAGAGATACTGTATTTTTAAAACAATACACAATTTCCTTTGAAATTAAACTGCGGTTCTCAAATCCAGAGATCTCATCAATGCATATAACCATAAGTACAATGTATGCAACATAGAGTAGTAATTTGAGCATATCGGGTATATCATGCAAGCATAAAACCATAAGGTACGATGTATGCAACATAGAGTAGTAATATGAGCATATCGGGTATATCATGCAAGCATAAAACCATAAGGTACGATGTATGCAACATAGAGTAGTAATATGAGCATATCGGGTATATCATGTAAGCATGTCAAGTGATAGTACTGAACAATGAATGTACTTTTACTTTTAAGATTAATATCATGATAGAGCAGTTCTCCTGTGTAAATGGCACGACAATTCTACTGTATAAGTGACATGGCAATTCTACTGTATAAGTGGCATGGCAATTACCGATGAAGAATGTGTGTGAGCCAGTAAATCTGTGTATGTGTAACATGCGCATCAATGGTAATTGTGCAGGTGTACTAGCAAATGATATCATATAACATTAAATACCGGCATGTGGTATGTAAATCATGAGAGGTAATATCCTACACAACATGAACAATAAATGGGTGTATCTATCTACACAAGAATCATACGGTCACATTTAAACGATACACATCGTCGTTTTGAAAATAGGTATAGTACAGGTGGAAATATTAATAACGGCGATCCCGCCTCATAACATCCGATATGACAATAATCATCGATCATCATCCTCAAATCACTAACGCGGATAAATCATCCGGTACATCTCATTCCATACGGTAATCCATCGTACGGGGTCATCAAACAAAATAGGTAATCTATCGACCTATACAATAATGAGGGTACGGATCTAAAGTCTCGTACGTCATATTACTCAATACACACACACACACACATATCTCAAATCACATTTGTATAAACGTCATATCTTATTAATTCCACCACACCTCTTTCTCAATCTCGTGTCATGCTTATCGATTTCGATCTCATATCAAACCATCATCAACTTATACTTGTTCTCTTTCAATTCGTACCTATCATGATTCACTTTCCATTTCATATTCTCAAACAAATATATCCATTAACGTCTACTTTATCATAATTATAATTTAAAACACAATCTTCCATATCAATGGTTGCGGGGGTGCTATACGCCATCTACCCGACTTCCTCCATAGATATAAATCTACTCACCAGCAATTCTCCTCGCTTAGCCGAAGTCGATGTGCTTCGTCGTCTCAGAAGTCCACGCGAAGATACCTACAATCAATACACAATCGCAATTCTATTAAAACCAATATCCGAAAACCGATACAGCACACGGTTCGCACATAGGTTAGAACCTATAGCTTCGCATGAAAATTCAACCAAATAACCCTCGTCCGTTGACGTATAAACGTCCAATTACGGAATCCAAACTCAAATCTAAAAACCACGTTTTAGAAATTGGAAAACGAAATTCAGCAACTAAGGAAATCTATCCCAGATTTTTACTCAGCTAAAATTATCCAATTTTGCACATAGGGTTGGTCTAGATATAGGATAAGGAAACCACAGACCAAGACTCGTCACTTTTCACCACAAAGTGGCTGAAATTTGCGGCCACATGGAATAAATCTGCGGCCTGGTTTAAGGAGGAGGGGCTCGTGTTTCTAAGGTAGCTTCTAGGTTGCCTGCTCGTCACTCTCTGTTCGCTAAATAAGTTTTAATGTCTCCAGGTTATAGCAGATCTCGGTATCCCCTCACAAAATCCACAAAATACGATATCGGGGAATTTCTAACTCCGTGTTTTGGGTTCTAGTCTCATGTCTTGGCCAATAGTGTCAGTGTATATGCCCTAGGGGCCATTATTATATCATACTAGCTTGTAAATTACTTAATGGATGCTTGGGATATTCACAGTTATATAACAGTCTTGCTAAACATGGTAGTATGCTACTTGGTTTTGTCTACTTTAATATGTGCATATATTTCTTGTAACGTATCGCTTATACATATTAGTAGAGCCCTTAAGATCTTTGCTTGATTACCAGCGTTGTGATGGCAGTCACACTAGTGGGGGCTGGGTAGTCTATAAGCAACATCCTATACTTGTCCCTAGTCGTAGGATTATCAAGACAGGGCATCGATACTCCGGAGTAGACTAGTGTGTATGCTTCTCATCCCAGTTGGGAAGATGGTCTGTCCCACAGCCATCAGTATGTTGTACTGGAGATAGTATACAGGTGCTCATTGGGTTACGGGTACACCGGACAGGACTCGTAGGAGAACTGACTGGATGGTATTATACCTAACGTCAGATAGCAGTTCTCAGATAACATGTGTGCAGATAGTCTGTTGACTTAAAGTCGCCATTTGTCTCGTGTGAGTTCCCACTGTGCTTTGATTACTACCCTACCACGGCTCAAAGAAGTCGTGCAAACAGGTTTTAGTTGGGCACAGTCCCGACCCACATGGAGGCAGTGAGTGACTGTTAGGGATTCGTCTCTCCCGGTATAAGGAGTTGATATCGCACTGTGATCGGTTGGTCATTACCATAAGTCCCTGGCCAGGGCTGATTGAGAATTACTGGTGGACTGATCAGTAGATTCTCGGATGGTCTTGAGCCATACCGGCACGACTTGTACGGTTATTAGGGGTCGACGTTTACAACCTCTCTAGACCATACATACGATACTCTTAGACGAACAGACCGGACTGCGCGGATATTGTCATGGACAGGCTCAGTAGGAGTTCGGATGGGTTTCTTCATCGGCCTTCTTATCGACATCTACCTGGGGACTGTTACGAACAGCTAGTGCCGCTTGCGGTCTGTGGTTAAACCCACTGCCAGCGTAGTGTCGAGTCTTTAGAGTCCCACACAGAGAGTTTCCCAAGCAAAACGATATAGTGGTCGTATGGTTTTACGACAAAGGTTCGGACGCATACGCGTTTAAACGCACGTACGACGTTCGGACAGTTTTTACTAGCCGGCTTTGGTTTAAGCCAGATTCTAGTATCGGATTATTGGATTTATACAGTCTAAAGTTTTTCCGTGTTTTCACGGATAGGAGGGGCGTTCTCGTAATTTGACGGGAAGTTTCTAGAAGTATGGTGACTTGAGGGTTTAGGTGGCATTTTCATTAAATGCTTTTGTGACTCATTTGTGTGATTCATCCATATCATTAATGCATCATTAAATGGTTTAGGACTCATGTAGTGAATCACACATATAGAATTAATGAAGCATGATGATTAATCATATTTATTCATTTATTTGATAAATGATTATACTTCATATATTCAAGTGAAAAACATTTTCATGATTATTATTATGTTCACCTTCTCTCTCCTCAAGCTCACTCTCTCTTCAAACCCTAATCCTCTCCTCTCATGTGTTGAGATCAAGGATTAGATAGACTAATTAATCCATAACCTCACTCTATATCACCTAGGTGACTTTGATTAGCAACTAAAAAAACCTAGTTATCTCAAGTTAGAGATCAAGCTTGGAGTAGGAGCTCTCGGGTGGATCTTCTTTGACTCGAGGAGGCCGTTGAGGTGCCGACGTTCCAAAGATCCTACGAGGAGTAGAAGACAGCGATGAAGACCCGAAAGACAAGTAACGTGAGGTATAACTTCGAATCCGAGTAGTTAAACCTTTCGTAGTTTGCTAGTAATGGTTTAGAAATGATCCGTGTGCTCAAGTCCGTGTTACGAAGCTTTGATAATTGTTTTTCATATATTCCGCCTCCCCGCAAGCTCGTGGGGTGCGTGACATGGACTTATAGTGGTATCAGAGTCAACTAAACATTTACTAGCTTGTTAGCAACTAATTAGAACTTCGATCGTCAGAAAAAACGCTAAAACTTAACCCGTACCCCTATCAGTTTCTGTTAATTTTAAACGTGTCGAAAAAATATTTGATATGCCTTAAAATTCACAGCAGGGGAATATAAGAATACTGGAAAAATACGAGCACTCAACTCGGCAAGACGGCCGCGGATCCGCGGCCAAATGGTGCTTTGGGCCGCGGATCCGCCATGGAGTCAACCCCGAGTTGACTCGGATTTGCTCAGTAATTCATATTTTTTGGTGTTTTGTTTTCCAGAATATTCTGTTTCTGCCCAGATTACTTCTGTGCTGGCTTGCTCTTGGGGTAGACAAGGAAAAAGGTTGTCGGTCGATGTTCTAAGTTATTTGCTAATCGAGTTTTTATCTGTAATGTTTAATGTGTTTGTAAACCTCTCCTAACTGCTAGTATGTCGGTTGACAGGGGGTTGCACATTTATGTAATGTTTACTGTTTGTGTATATGAACTTAATTGGATCGTTGTGATGATTAGCCGGGGTTTGAGATGGGTTTAATATTCATTCATTCGATGTAATTGTAATATGTTGTAATATTATTTTACGGGGCACATCCAGGTTGCGGTTGTAGCCACCGTTGTATTATTTCATTTTACTGTTTTTGCTCCTAAGATAGACCCAAGGTGGGGTGCACAAACTACCGGGTACTTTGAAGTGTTTAGTGGCCTACTCACGTTGTTGAGGGAGACCGCTTCACTTCGGATACTTGGCGGGTAGTTTGCCGTACCCGTAGGGGTCTAGGGTGGGGTAATGGCTATTCATCACAACTGTGTAATCTGTCTTTCGTTGCAGGCTCAAAAGAAACGCGGATTGCTTGCATATCCAATAATGTTCATCTGTGATCTGGAATGCCTATTATTGCGTCTGACAAATGTACAATATCTATATATGATAGCTATTAGACGCCACTTATGTTTTACACCTGCGCTAGCCCAGCCCCCGCTCTGTCGTTAGTTAAGTAACCTAACGGGTGATGACGGGACCCCGTGGCGAATGCTGATGGCATAAGAGGACGTGGTATTTTCGTTGTTTTCTGTAATGATAGGATAAATGATGGGACGCATTATTATAATGCAAAGAAAATAAACCAAAGTTGAGTCGTTGGAACAAATTTAAAAGAAACCACTCGGTTATTTTAAAATAGCAGAATTTTTAATTGCGGAGCTTTAACCACTCCTTTTAAAAAGCTATCAGGTTCCTTCGGTTATATTAAGTTCACTACGTTCACGGTTTCGCCAAAACCATTCATAGCCCTCCGTCATTTCATTTGGGTATTCAGTAGTATTCAAGCTATGTATTTTGACCAACGCCAAGGTATAGTGTTTGGTAGCAGCTGGGTATTCATTTGTTGCATAGATAGATGAGTTAGTTTGGGACAGTCGTATTATCATTTTGGCCACCGTCAAGGATATGTACGGATGGGTTCAAATTAACAAAGATAATGATAGGTAGAACTTGACATGTGACTTATGACATTTTGACCAACGCCAAGGTCATAAGAGTATGGGGCAAAAATTTATATCGGGAATTTCTAAAGAAACTAAAATTTGCAAAGAGATGCATACCATTTCGAGTTTGATGAATGTTGGTAGGATTCTTTCAACATTATCATACGATGATATTTGGATCCCGATCCTACTGTGAGTATATACTACTTATCAGGAGATTCGTTACTTAACGATCAATGCTATAAACCAAGTAAGTGCCTAAATAGGTGTCAGCGGGGTTACGCCCCCAGAGAAAAGAGGTTCTTTAATTAAGGAACTTCGCGAAAGCGTTGGAAAATCTCCCTCGAAGTATCGACACTGGCCTGGTGTTCATACCATAATATTGCATTATTATATTCCCCATTCTTATTCGTTTTATAAATAAACAGGTGCTTTTGACGCATGTCTGCTACATATTACAGGTTACAGGTTATACGATCTAAAACAGTGAAAACGATGAAAAGACGATGCAAAAGTGGACTTTGACCAACAAACAGAAGACTCTTGATCAAGCCTACATCAAAGATAAAATTCACAAAGTACAAGGCAATGCAAGGTCCAAGATTACAAAGCGAACGGTTAAAAGTCCACTGCAATTATTCACTGGAGATCTGGAAGAAACATAGAAGCTATTTTAATAAAGGAACCAAATAATAAGGAAGCCCAAAGACAGAAGAGCCAACAAAGGAAATTTCAAGGCCCAATACTTCCTTTTAAAGAGACAGAGACATAAAATTTTACCAAAGCTTGGAGTCTACTTTGACTAGGTCTTCCTAAGGATATTTTGGTAATTGTAGACGTGCGAATCAATTGTAACCTAGGGTTTCCTATCCTCTATAAATAGGAACTCTAAATCATTGTAAAGGCTATGCCTCCCTCATGCCTCTTTTTATGAATAAAATTTAGAAATCTTTTGGAGAGCATCGATGCCACTTTTCATTTCAGAAATTCATATCTGACAAGTCTTGTGTTGATGTTTGGAGAGAGCCATCTGTAAAGTAAGTAGATTTATTTAATTGCCCTAGTTTAGATTTCAATTCTTGCCCTAGTTAGATCTTTAATTCTTTGCCCTAGTTAAATTTAATTCTTTGTCCTAGATAAATGATAGATTTAGTTTTTAGATTTAATAAGAAATCCGAACACCCATCGGAATTAACTCGTTTGAGCGATTAGGAAATTCACAACATCCCTGTGGACCGACCCGTACTCACCGGCTAGCTGCAAAGCGACGCCGTTCTTGATTGCGGTAATAGATAGTTTTAGAAATCAATCAAATGGCGTCGTTGCCGGGGATGGCGTGTCATTTTCTTTTTGCAATTTCGGGTTAATATAAAATTAAAAAATCATAAAAACTGAAAAATCAAAAAATATAAAAATTTATCATCTTTGTATTTTGTGAAGGGTATTTTTTGTTTGAATTTCGCAGGATCTACAATCGAGACGGATCTGGAAAAATCCATAGTTCGAAACAGAAAAAGATACATCAGAACAGAAATAGGTTGGAAAATCAGAACAGCACAATTTTTTTGGAGACCTGAAGCCTCCGTACCGTCGCCATTCCGCCGCGCAAGCGCGCTCTCGCCGCTGAACCACCGCGTCATGCTGACGTCATCGCACGAAATTTTCACTGTTTGTTTCCTTTTTTCCCCCTCTGCAACCTAAAATATATCTTTTGTCAAATCTCCTGCAGAATTCTTTGCGCTAAAAATCTTCTCCCTTCCAATAATTGATTTTGTGCAGGATTCTTTGCGCCGCGCATAAAATAAAAATAATTAATTGCAAGTGAATTTACTGTTTTGCATATTTTAATCGGACTTTAAGGGGCTATTGACCAAACTCAGATTGGGTGGGGATTTCATTACCCTTCCCAGGACCCCAGAAATCACTTAAAGCATTTGCATTGACCAATCTTAATTAAAAAATACTAGACTCAGCCCTAAGGACGTCGCGCTTACTAGGACAGAGGACTAGTATAGGCATCGACCGTTTATCCTAACCTGACTTTGCGGTGTCTAGGCAAGTGTGTCAAAGGCTAGTGGTTATTAATTAGGCCCACTACTGTGGTTCCTTCTCACTTACCTGGCACTTACCTGGCCGCAATTGGTGGTGAAGAGGCGGTTTGAGGTCCTATTTCTAGCCCTTTGGAACAGTTAGGAGCTGTCTAGCTGACCTAGGTGACCCTAGATCTAGGCCGGATTGTGCATTTCTGGTTGATTGCATTTGTGTCTAAGCCCTTTATCGAAATTTTTTGCAAAATAAATAAAAAAATAAGAGGAAATTTTTTATAAGAAGACTTGCAACTTTTGTCGCTAAGAAATCCGTGCATCCCAATCTTCTTTCTCTTCTCTTTCTTCTATCATGGGTACCCCACATTACAAATCTCTTGCCGAACTTTGGTATCCCGAACCTAACTTTGCGTCATACGTCAATTGTTTCGGTCGATTTAAAGAAGATCCCTCCGTGCCCAAAATTTCTTTGAAAGATCAAATAGAAGCGTCTAGGAGAAACAGTTCGACTTTACAACCCACTTTGTGTCAACCATGTCCACCTTTACCACCTTCATATGTTGATACCACTTTTTCAAGTCCTGCTGTAACTCCTAAACTGATGTCTATTGCGGAGCATATCGCTCAATCTCGTAGCCGATCTTTCACCCCTCTCCCCTTATCTAGTTCTAGGAATCAACAAGTCCATCCATCTTTTTATCCACATGTTGATCCTAATCCTGTCCAACCACCCACTTCCTACCAGTCCTACCCGACTTTCCCACCTTCACTAGACCCTGTTTCTACACAGCCTTTTGGGAGTTTCACGTATCCAAACAATTTCGAATCTTTTACCGAAACCCCTTCACCACCCATGTCTAGTTTGGAACAGTCGTTGGAGGCGTACATTGCAGCAACAAACAAAATGATTAGGAATGTGGATGCGTCCATTACCGCCCTTATGCAACCTAGTGAACCGGCAGCTAGTTTCCAACTAGCTCCAACTTTTTCAATGTATGAGGAGGCGGTTGGACAGAGTGAGAATTTGAGAGGAGCAAGTGAGTTCTACACCATTCCAAATCAAACCTACCCTTATCCAATTGAAACCCAGAACTCCGGTTTTCCATCGATTGTCCCAAACAGTTCACCAGTTGAAAATAAAAACGAGTTGTGTGATTTTGCAGTGCTTGATTTGCCAGATTGTGAAGAACTCCTTTCAAGTGAAACCACATTTAATCCTTTCGATCTTTACACCTCCACTCTAGAACCGAAAGTGATAAATATCCATGATTTTGATGAGGTGTCAGAAAATATTGATTTTCACTTGATTGAGGATATAGACGCCGGGAAGATTTTGGATGATGAACCCGTAGATTTGATTGATATTTTATGTCCAATTCATCATCCCGAGTCATTAAATGTTTCTCCCGAACTTCATATGCGTCTTGATTTTGATGATAATGGCATGGATGAGTTAAATATTGAGGAGAATTATAAGGATAGTATTGAGGAGAGTATTGGGGATAATATTGAGGTTGAACCATTTTTGTTTAATGTGTCGGATTTTCCAATTCATTCTCTTGCACCTTTGACTAAATCACCCTCCCTCCTTTCCATCGTTCCGACCACGCCTAAGATCACGCTTGAAGACTGTGAGCTTGAAAAATTTTCCTTTGAATCTGACACAGTTCTCACAACCGATAACACTTACGAGTGTTTCACTTTTTCGGATGATGTTGAAGACTCACCGCCCGAGTTTGAGTCCTGTGAATTTTCAGATGAGTTAGTTGAACCATCAGACTCGATTGCTTACAGTCGTTTCGAACCATTGTTGGAATCTTTCATGTTCGAAACAGTTTACTACGGTGAGAATGATATTATCCCTAATTCACTCCCTTTCGTCCTTACTATCGTTCCGACCGTACAAGAGACCGTTACGCTTTCATCTCCAATACCAAGTTCGGCGTACCCATGCTTTCTTGCGAATCTTGAGGGATTTGACCCCATTTCTTGACAGGTTGATAGGTTAGCACAATCTCTTTTAACACATCGGTCATCATAAATTGCGCTAATTTATTCACTCGATTTATACCCTCAAGATCGTACTCCACTTCTTTCTCTTTTCCGCCATTCTTCTCCCCCACCGAGACCGTATCCCATTTCTACCTCCACACAGTCTCGTGTGCTTCTCATCTCTTTTCTTTCCACTCCATTCTTTCACCAACTCGACCATTACTACGATAAGATTTTTGAATGGTTGGTGCTAACTTTTGGCTTGTGTAAGGCCAAGCTTAAGTTTGGGGGGAACCTTGTTGTATATATGTATATATATTTTTTTTCTTTTTCTATAAAAAAAAAATTCAAAACATTAAAAAATATAAATTTTTTTTATAAATAAATAAACAGGGGAGTGTCGACATTCTCAACCCTCTTGGTGTAGCATGACAGTGAGGACACTGTCAAGTTTAAGTTTGGGGGTATGCTCGGTATGTCTTCTTCCTTCGCATTCATATGTACATATTTTTGCATTTGCATACTTATTTGAAAATCCATAAAAATTTAAAATTTTTAAAAATTATAAAAATTATTGTATTCAATTTTGGCCATATTTGATTTGAGTTTGACAAATAGGTCAACTGGCTAGGAACAACTAGATCTTAGACTTAGTAAATTAAAAACCCTAAAAATAACCTTCCTTAAAGTTTAGAGGTAGAAAGTATATGTCTTTGTAGTTTATTTAGAAATAGGTAAATTTTGAGTTAACTTTTTGGGCTAAGTCGAAACGAAGGAAAAGTATTGATATTTTTACTAGAGTATAAGTTTGAAAAATAGTTCCTAACTTAAGTCTAGATTCTGAAAATGTATACCCTACAAATTGCACAATCACGCACCTTGAAACTTGGAATAGTAGAAGAGACCTTGAAATGCTCTTGTCTAAAGTCCTTAGTACAATGAAAATAAAAGGAAAAAAAGGTGAATAAAGAAAAAAAATGAACACTGGTTTTTGTGATTACTTAAGGCTGCAAAAATAGAAAAATATTTAGTGAGGGTGCTTCATCACCTAGTGCCTTAGACCAACTGGTTTGGGAGTCACTGCTAAAGCCTTGGATGTTACAAGACATGGAATTACGCTTTAATGTACAAACACATCTTGTAATCGGTTGTTGGTACCTCAAGAAGTATTAACGGTCGCATGAAGGATGTGTAAGCAAAATTCATTTAAATTCACCAATTATTAAGTACTTTGGACAACGGACAAAGGTATGATTGCTTGATTTGAATTTCCAAGTGTAGGGGTGATATATACACACACGTAGGGGTATGTGATTGGAGTTTAGATGAGAGAAAGGAGTGAAGAATAGAACTTGTATCTTTAGTAGAATTGATAAAAATTCCAAAGTGGAGATGGAACCCTAGAAGGAAAACTTAAGAGATGCCGAAAGCTAAGTAAGTCTATAGAACATATATAATCTTAAGTTAAATAATGAGGAAGTGTGAAGAATATGGGTGGATAATTTACGAGTCGACGATAATAGAATTCCTTGTTAGAAAACCTAATTGGAGAATTAAAGTCAATGGGCCAAATTGATAGGATTTTATGCGTAGTATCCGCTGAAAACCCTCAGGAGACAACACTCCTCCTACTAGGGACACCTAGAGGTTTAACGGCTTGTTGCACGTGCTTAGTGCAATCGCGTTTCCCTGCGAAAGTGCGGTTAGGTTTTTGTCAAGAATAAAAAATAAGTTTGCTCGAGGACGAGCAAAAGATAAGTTTGGGGGTATTTGTTCATACCATAATATTGCATTATTATATTCGCCATTCTTATTCGTTTTATAAATAAACAGGTGCTTTTGACGCATGTCTGCTACATATTACAGGTTACAGGTTCTTGGATCTAAAACAGTGAAAACGATGAAAAGACGATGTAAAAGTGGACTTTGACCAACAAACAGAAGACTCTTGATCAAGCCTACATCAAAGATAAAATTCACAAAGTACAAGGCAATGCAAGGTCCAAGATTACAAAGCGAACGGTTAAAAGTCCACCGCAATTATTCACTGGAGATCTGGAAGAAACATAGAAGCTATTTTAATAAAAGAACCAAATAATAAGGAAGCCCAAAGACAGAAGAGCCAACAAAGGAAATTTCAAGGCCCAATACTTCCTTTTAAAGAGACAGAGACATAAAATTTTACCAAAGCTTGGAGTCTACTTTGACTAGGTCTTCCTAAGGATATTTTGGTAATTGTAGACGTGCGAATCAATTGTAACCTAGGGTTTCCTATCCTCTATAAATAGGAACTCTAAATCATTGTAAAGGCTATGCCTCCCTCATGCCTCTTTTTATGAATAAAATTTAGAAATCTTTTGGAGAGCATCGATACCTCTTTTCATTTCAGAAATTCAGATCTGAAAAGTCTTGTGTTGATGTTTGGAGAGAGCCATCTGTAAAGTAAGTAGATTTATTTAATTGCCCTAGTTTAGATTTCAATTCTTGCCCTAGTTAGATCTTTAATTCTTTGCCCTAGTTAAATTTAATTCTTTGCCCTAGATAAATGATAGATTTAGTTTTTAGATTTAATAAGAAATCCGAACACCTATCGGAGTTAACTCGTTTGAGCGATTAGGAAATTCACAACATCCCTGTGGACCGACCCGTACTCACCGGCTAACTGCAAAGCGACGCCGTTCTTGATTGCGGTAATAGATAGTTTTTGAGATCAATCACCTGGCTGAACGGTTAAGCAAGTATTGTACGGTGAGAATAGTCCTGGCTAGTTCTTCCTTTTTGGTTTAAGGAAGGATTCGAGGAACAGTGGGAGCCATCCTGTTTAGATAAATTAAAAACCACTCTAAACTTGCAAGAGTATCATGCTAAAGTGTTTTCTTCTCTCTCTCTTATTGCAGCGACCTTGTGACCATGACTAGGTTACATCTAGATAACAATTTGACTGATTCTGACTTATATGACTGGCAAAGGTCTGTCCAGATGTCCATTGCCTATGACAAGCTGGACCACCCTATCACTACTCAAGATCCTGCTGTCCCAGGTCCAGTTTCCACCGTCACGGATATGGATATCCGCCAGACAAGGGATAAGGATAAAGCGAAAGCTAAGTGCCTCGTGTTGGTTTCAGTTGATGGTGTATATCAGAAGCAGCACGAAAAGATGGACTTAGTTTCCATCTTTTTCCATAACAAAGATTTATATGGAGAGCAATCTCATATCACAAGACATGAGACCTCGAATGAATTAATTCAAGCGGGGTTGGCTTTCAGGTCATCTGTAGGGGACAACGTCCTTACAATGACAAGCTATATTGATGAGCTCAAAGACCTGGAGACCATGTTGGGAAACGGGTCAGATACTGACTTGATTCTACAGTCTCTGCCTTCTACCCTGAAGGAAATCAGGGAAGTAGAAGGAAAGGGAAGTGCAAAAGTTTCGGGACTGGATGTAGTAAAAGAGGGATGTTCCTATTGTTATGGGATTGAGCATTGGCAGAAAGATTGTAGGGCTTTGGAAGCCAGTAGCCAGGATACGAAGCATGTTGTGGCTTCGGCCTCAAGTGTGTTTGTAATTGAGAACTGTTTGTTAATTAACTCTACTTCCTGGGTACTAGATACCGGAGCAGGATCTCATATCTGTAATTCATTACATGCTTTGAGAAACCATAGAGTTATAAAGGTAGGTGATTTGTCTCTCAGAGTTGCAAACAGAATGAGCGTGGACGCTGAATCCGTGGGAGAATATCGTCTAGGTTTGACAAGTGGGCAGATATTGATTCTACGTAACTGTCTGTATGTACCTAGTATGACTTGTAATATCATATCAGTGTCCTCACTTTCGAGAGAGGGATATGATTTTACATTCGTAAGCGATGTAGTTCACATCCACCTAAATCAAGTTCTGATTGGGTCCGGTACATTAGATAACGGTATATACGTATTGAATCAAGCTCAGATTTTCAATGTCCAGAACACACTTAAAAGAAAGTCTCCAGAAATAAATCAGGCTTTCTTATGACATTGTAGACTAGGTCATATCAATGAAATACGATTAACTAAGTTACATAGAGAAGGATATTTGAATTCGTTCGATTATCAATCTTATGCTACTTGTGAATCTTTTCTCATAGGAAAGATGACAAAGACTCCGTTTACTGGACACGGATTAAGAGCGGGCGAGCTCTTGGGACTCGTACACAGTGACGTGTGCGGTCCAATATCTACACATGCGCGAGGTGGTTATTCCTACTTCATTACTTTTACAGATGATTTCTCTAGGTATGGATATGTCTTCTTGATGAAGCATAAATCCGAGGCCTTTGAGAAATTCCAAGAATACAAGAATGAAGTGGAAAACCAAACAGGCAAAAGTATCAAGACATTGAGATCTGATCGAGGTGGTGAATACTTAAGTACCGAGTTCCTGGGTTACTTAAAAGAGAATGGAATTCTCTCTCAGCTTACTCCTCCATTCACACCACAACATAACGGTGTATCGGAAAGGAGGAATCGAACCCTATTGGATATGGTTCGTTCCATGATGAGTAAGGCTGAGTTACCGCGATCTTTCTGGGGTTATGCGCTAGAATCAGCGGCATATCTTTTGAACATAGTTCCTACCAAGACTGTGCCTACCACACCATATCAGATGTGGAGTGGGAAGAAACCCTATCTTCAGTATCTGAAGATTTGGGGATGTCCAGCTTTTGTTAAAAAGAAGCATACAGACAAGCTCGAGGCACGATCAGTACATTGTAAGTTTGTGGGATATCCAAAGAACTCCAAGGGGTATCTATTCTATTACGCAGAGGAACAAAAGGTTTTTGTTTCTCGTAATGCCCATTTTCTAGAATATCAGTTTTTAGAAAAGAAAACAAGTGGGAGCGAAATAGAACTAGAAGAAATTCCAGAACCACAAACTACTACTAAAAGTTTGGTAGAACCAGAAGTTCAAGAAGAACAGGACATTCCCGCACCCCTCCACAGGAGTAGTAGGCCGTTTCATCCGCCTGAGAGATACTACGGTTTTCTCATAGGCGGGGATCGAGAAGATTGCGTCATTAATAATGATGACCCTACTAGCTTCCAGCAAGCCATTCAGAGCGGCGACTCGGTAAAATGGCTGGATGCAATGCGGACCGAAATGGAGTCCATGTACACTAACAAAGTATGGACTTTGGACATTGCTCCAGATGGGGTAAAACCCGTAGGATGCAAATGGATCTTCAGAAAGAAGATTGGTGTAGATGGACAGGTTGAAACCTATAAGGCCAGACTTGTTGCAAAGGGTTTCCGTCAAAGACCTGGTTTGGACTATGACGAAACCATTTCTCCAGTGGTTATGCTCAAATCCATTCGGGTTCTTCTTGCTATTGCTGCCTTCCACGATTATGAGATCTGGCAGATGGATGTAAATACGGCTTTCCTAAATGGTAATTTGGAAGAGTGCGTCTATATGGATCAGCCAGAGGGATTCATTCAGAGTGGGAGCAGCGGTAAAGTATGCAAGTTGCTTAAGTCCATTTATGGACTAAAGCAGGCATCGCGGAGTTGGAACATCTGTTTTGATGATGCTGTCAAAGAATTTGACTTTATCAAAAATCCAGATGAACCATGCATATACAGAAAGATTGTAGGGAGAGCTGTAGTATCCTCGTCTTGTACGTGGATGACATTCTCCTAATAGGAAATGATATTCCTATGTTACAGTCGGTCAAAAGATTCTTGTCACAGAAGTTCTCCATGAAGGACCTGGGTGATGCCACCTACATTCTGGGGATCCAGATCTATCGTGATAGATCAAAGAGGATATTGGGACTTTCGCAGTCCAGGTACATAGACACCATATTGAAAAGATTCAGTATGGAAGATTCTAAGCACGGTAACCTACCGGCCAGTCATGGAATCACCCTCTCCAAAGAGATGTCTCCCACGACTGATTTGGAAAGGGATCACATGTCGATTATACCCTACGCTTCTGCGGTAGGCTCTATAATATATGCGATATAATGTACCAGACCAGATGTAGCATATGCATTGAGCGTTGTAAGCCGGTATCAGGCAAACCCAGGGGAGAAGCACTGGATAGCAGTAAAGAACATTCTCAAGTACCTGAGGAGGACTAAGGAGATGTTTTTGGTGTATGGAGGAAAAGACCTCCAGATCGAGGCCTTTGCTGACCCCAGCTTCAAGAGTGACAAGGATGACTCCAAGTCCATGTCGGGTTATGTCTTTACCCTCAATGGAGGGGCGTCTGTGGAAGAGTTCCAAGCAGGAGACCGTTGCTGACTCAACAATGGAAGCGGAGTACATAGCTACTTGCGATGCCGCAAAAGAAGCTGTCTGGATGAAGAAGCTCTTCACAAAACTTCAGGTGGTTCCTACCAGTGTTAGTCCAATACCTCTGTATTGTGACAACAACGGCGCTATAACTTTAGCGAAGGAACCCATGTCCCATCAGAAGTCCAGACACATCTTAAGGCGGTATCACCTGATCAGGGAGATTGTACATCGCCGGGAGATCGAGGTGAAGAGAGTAGAGACGGAGAATAACATTGCTGATCCATTCACAAAGGCCATTCCTCAGACGCAGTTCGAGAGGCTATTCGAGATGATAGGTTTGCGATATGCCGGCTCATGGCCCTAGTGCAAGTGGGAGATTGTTAGTGTATATGCCCTAGGGGCCATTATGGTATCATACTAGCTTGTATATTACTTGATGGAAGCTTGGGATATTCACAGTTATATAACAGTCTTGCTAAACATGGTAGTATGCTACTTGGTTTTGTCTACTTTAATATGTGCATATGTTTCTTGTAACGTATCGCTTATACATATTATTAGAGCCCTTAGGATCTTTGCTTGATTACCAGCGCTGTGATGGCAGTCACACTAGTGGGGGCTGGGTGGTCTATAAGCAACATCCTATACTTGTCCCTAGTCGTAGGATTATCGAGACAGGGCATCGATACTCCGGAGTAGACTAGTGTGTATGCTTCTCATCCCAGTTGGGGAGATGGTCTGTCCCACAGCCATCAGTACGTTATACTGAAGATAATATACAGGTGCTCGTTGGGTTATGGGTACACCGGACAGGACTCGCAGGAGAACTGACTGGATGGTATTATACCTAACGTCAGATAGCAGTTCTCAAGTGACATGTGTAAAGATAGTCTGTTGACTTAAGATCGTCATTTTTCTAGTGTGAGTTCCCACTGTGCTTTGATTACTACGCTACCACGGCTCAAAGGAGTCGTGCAAAAAGGTTTTAGTTGGGCACAGTCCCGAGCCATATGGAGGCAGTGAGCGACTGTTAGGCATTCGTTTCTTCCGGTATAGGGAATTGATATCGCATTGTGATCGGTTGGTCATTACCATAAGTCCCTGGCCAGGGCTGATTGAGAATTACTGGTGGACTGATCAGTAGATTCTCGGATGGTCTTGAGCCATACCGGCACGACTTGTACGGTTATTAGGGGTCTGACGTTTACGACCTCCCTAGACCATACTTACGATACTCTTAGACGAACAGACCGGACTGCGCGGATATTGTCACGGACAGGCTCAGTAAGAGTTCGGATGGGTTTCCTCATCGGCCTTCTTATCGACATCTACCTGGGGACCGTTACGTACAGCTAGTGCCGCTTTGGTCTTTGGTTAAACCCACTGCCAGCGTAGTGTCGAGTCTTTAGAGTCACACACAGAGAGTTTCCCTGCTCCAGCCGAAACGATATAGAGGTCGTATGGTTTTACGACAAAGGTTCGGACGCATACGCGTTTAAACGCACGTACGACGTTCGGACAGTTTTTACTAGCTGGCTTTGGTTTAAGCCAGATTCTAGTATCGGATTATTGGATTTATACAGTCTAAAGTTTTTCTGTATTTTCACGGATAGGAGGGGCGTTCTCGTAATTTGACGGGAAACTTCTAGAAGTATGGTGACTTGAGGGTTTAGGTGGCATTTTCATTAAATACTTTTGTGACTCATTTGTGTAATTCATCCATATCATTAATGCATCATTAAAT
This sequence comes from Agapanthus africanus, assembly GCA_030015575.1. Classification (NCBI taxonomy): domain Eukaryota; kingdom Viridiplantae; phylum Streptophyta; class Magnoliopsida; order Asparagales; family Amaryllidaceae; genus Agapanthus; species Agapanthus africanus. The sequence continues at coordinate 674,470,806 of CM057337.1, forward strand.
GGTTAATGACTCATGTAGTGAATCACACATATAGAATTAATGAAGCATGATGATTAATCATATTTATTCATTTATTTGATAAATGATTATGCTTCATATATTCAAGTGAGAAACATTTTCATGATTATTATTATGTTCACCTTCTCTTTCCTCAAGCTCACTCTCTCTTCAAACCCTAATCCTCCCCTCTCATGTGTTGAGATCAAGGATTAGATAGACTAATTAATCCATAATCTCACTCTATATCACTTAGGTGACTTTGATTAGCAACTAAAGAAACCTAGTTATCTCAAGTTAGAGATCAAGCTTGGAGTAGGAGCTCTCGGGTGGATCGTCTTTGACTCGAGGAGGCCGTTGAGGTGCCGACGTTCCAAAGATCCTACGAGGAGTAGAAGACAGCGATGAAGACCCGAAGGACAAGTAACGTGAGGTATACTTCGAATCCGAGTAGTTAAACCTTTCGTAGTTTGCTAGTAATGGTTTAGAAACGATCCGTGTGCTCAAGTCCGTGTTACGAAGTTTTGATAATTGTTTTTCATATATTCCGCCTCCCCGCAAGCTCGTGGGGTGCGTGACATGGACTTACAAATAGAACTCTCTAAGGTCTTGTAAACACTCACTACACCTCAATTAACCACTTAACAGCAACTTGGAAATTTCCAAGATCACATAACTCACCAAATCGATTTCTAAACTAAAGTAGGATATATAAACACAATACTTAACCAAAAGTGTAAAGATTACCTCATTTGGAAAACTTAGAATTTTCTTGAGTTGCCTAAAGTCTTCAAAATCCATACTTGAATGGTCTAAAGGGTTTAGAATGAGATTGTGCATATTTTGTGTGAAGGTGGCATAAGGTTTTGGCAAAGAAAATGAGATGATGCATGAGGTAATGAAGGTAGAGAAAGCAAGGAGGAGATGAAGAAAACAATGGAGGAAACAATGGAGGAGGAAGGAAAGGGGCTGCCAAGTCTAACCCTTAAGCTCACTTTCTCACTCTCAAATATCCCCCTACACTCACTCTCTCACGAATATCTCTTTTGTTTCTTCTCATTTTGTTTTTCACTTTTGAATTCCCTTTTCTTTTCTTTTCTTTTCCTTTCTCTTTTCTTTTCTCATTCACACCACTCACAAACTCATAAGTCACAAACTCAACACTTAACATGCACAAGACATGGTGCATTAGCCATGGAAAAATGTAAAAATACGGATTTGGTCAAAAATCCGATAAATATCATTAAAATAAATAAATCATTTTAATTTCCGATTAATTTTCAAATATTGGTATATACTTATACCATTTTACGAAAAATCCCTATTCACAAATCGAATAGTTTTCGCGAAAATATATTATTTTAGTATTAAATTTCCAAAAATAATATTTTATATTTCTAAAATGTTACAGTCTTCCCCCTTAAATAAATTCAGTCCCCGAATTTAAATTTAAATCCCCAAATGCTAAAACATTTTAATAATTGGCTCAAATCAACGGGGTTCCGAAATCACGGAAGATATTGAAATACCACAGTGCATCCTGTGCGCCTGAAAACGAGTACGAAACTCAAAATCAAACTCCGTCAAGCATCACGCAATCACTGGAGTTATAAAGGAGATGCAAATCTCAAAATCCAATACCATACTCAATGATCCTATAGTCAAAATCATAATACATATATAGTACGCATCCTTGCAAAATCATTTTAAAAGCTGAATAACTCATACCAAATCTTTCCTAATCTCCGTGCTATGCGTAGCTCACGGCTACTTATATATGTTTTGCTCAAATTATACATCCCGCCTTTTTGAAATATCTCAGAAGGTTCTCTTTGTAAAATTTCGTATCACTCGCGGACACGTAAGAAATAGCAAGACTATAGCCCCTTTTTGAAAACCTCTTGGTAACTTTTTCATGCATGCAAAAATACTCAGGGACTGTTCTCAGACCAGCCCTGCTCGGCTACTATATAGTATCCATCATCAAAACCCGATACTCATAAATAAAATCAGCTTCAAAAAACATATCCAACATCACATGCGTCTGGTGCGCACAGAAAGCTAAATCCAATACAAGTGCCATGAATATGCACAAAAGCAAAACTAAATGTAACGGGTGTGCACGAAAGCATCTGTCCAGTGCAACGGATGTATACGACAACAATATCAAATGCATCTATAGTACACAAAAACATCTGTCCAGTGCAACGGATGTGCACGACAATCTCAAGCCAGTGCAACTAACATGCACGAATGAAAATCCCAATCAAGTGCATCCAACATGCATGAATAAAAATCTCAAATCAAGTGCATCCAATCATGCACGAATAAAAATCCCAAATCAAGTGCACCCGGTGTACACAAAATCTCATATCACGCGCCCAACATGCGTGAAAATCCAAAACAAGTGTGTATAGTCCGTATAAAACATCCAGTGCAATAGTATGCACGATAACGAACATCAAGTGCAGAAACGCACGAAAACATAAATCTGGTGCAACAAATGCACGAAATACAAATCTGGTCCAACAAATGCATGAAAACTCATCAATATTTCAAATGCTCACAACAACAACATCGAGTGTACCAAGGTGTATCGAATCATAAACGTGTGCAGCTGCGTGCACAAAATCCATCCCAATGCACTGCAAGCACATATAAGCTATACCGAGTGCATAAGTAAAGGTAAGTGCATATAACAGGTACGTAATCAAATCGACAGTATCGAATCCACGAAACCATAAATACATGCTACGAAGGCACAAATCGATACCAAGTGCAATAGATATGCACAAATCATAAACCAATGTAGCGGTGTATATAACATAAATCAAGTGCAATAACTGTGCACAAAATATAAATCCCCAATAGGTGCAGCCTTGGTGCACAAAAACATAATCACGAAACCCAATCATCGAAACTCAAGTCCAAGCGATAAAAGTGTGATACTCGGATCACAAAACGCAAATCGCAATAACTGACATTGAGGTACACATCCTATAATGTCGAAAAATATGCCGGTGCGCCCAAACTGGCAGAGCAAGATCATCTACTTGCCTCCTGTTCACAGTATGGCATCTTCGGTCTCTGGGTTCTCGTTTTCTTTGTGGATTATAAATCTCACGATCCTTCGGCTCGTCGACCTGGTCAAGTGTACTAACGGAACAGTCCTGCTCTAGAACTCCTCTGATCACCATTTGGCCAATCAACATGACCACTCGCAACTGCACATTACTGATGGCGGCATCTGCCCCTTTGAATACGCACGCTATAACTAACCCTGGGTGCAAATCTCTATTGCTGCGGTGTCCTAAAAAGAACCTGCTCACGGCTTCTTCCGATCTCACCAATGTCGAACTATATGAAGGTTGGCACCCTTGCTTAACTCTTTTCTCATAACCGGACAGCTGTGTCCTCAGCACGGCTTTCCTCTAGAATTTGGCTATATCTAACTCCTCTGCACAGATATCAATCCTCTGGCATCAACGGAGAGTAACGACCGCTCGTTAACATCTCGCATGAACCTCTTGTTCCACTCGTCTTTATTATCGTCCACTTCGACGTCATCTCTTGATGTCTGCATATTGCAATTCGGCTACGGTCAATCTGGAGTCTCTCACACGGACTTGAAATTACGAACTCGGTACCTTCATCACTCTGTAGAAGATATCTAGCCGAACACATCCTCGAGAACTCATCCAATTCATCGAAGGAATACACTTTATTCGTCCGTTCTCGATCAACTCACAACACATCTGGATGAGATCCTTCTATATGAAACCGGTCAACTTACCGATCTCACATTGGAGCATCCAACGAACAACATCCTCTCTTAATCGATCTACTCTAGATCCAAGTAAGATCCTTCAATTGGAATTCTTCAACTCAACTGAGCCTGCATCGGCACATCAAATCTGATGAATCATAACAGTCACTCCACTCGAGATAGACTAGTTACCTCCTGTCACATCTCTGCCTGAAAGCTCCAACGGTTTCAGCTCATAAACTCTGGAAACGACATCCCATCAATCTCAGCAACAGCCGGGTCATCTGTCTACACGGTAGACAACATCACGATCTCTGAGGTAGGCTGTACATCAATAGTCCTCTCATTCCGGCAACCTCTATCAATGGCCTGATCATCCGGTGCAAAACCGAACACTCTCCTCAAACGAGAGATCACAACACAACACTATACCTACACGTCCCTATGTCTCCAGAACAACATCATGGTTAGTCCTCGTCCGTGACGAGCTCGTCCTGACCGCAACACTAGCTGCAGCTCAATCTGCGCTCAAACTATAGTGACAGGAACATCAAACAGGTATCGAATAACATAGATCAATGAATGAAAGAAATCAACAAATCCCAAATGGATATATGATCAGAGGAACGAATAGTATCACAGATCTCAAGATATGAACATCATAAGGTTTCTTAAGTGGAGTATCGTATCGTAAATATGTCGCGGAACATACGTACGGTACGTCACTCTACTCAAGCTACCTACTCCATCAATCAAGGTCAACTTATGAAACGAAAGTTCGGGTCTAATACCTGTTGGGTTTCCTTTGCACCTAATCTAGGGTTTGGAAGCATCACGCATGCCACTTTAAAATTTAGAGAGGTGCAAAGCAAACTAACCATGAATCTTTAATTAGATGTTTAAGGTAACATCAATAGTATCACATACTATGAACTTTTTATCACTAAGTGAAAAGAATACAACCTTTGTAGTCCTCTTGTGTTAACTCCTTGGATCATTGAGAGGTTGAAACGGCTTGCTAGTAGCCTTTTTTGTCCACGATGATCCACCCGAAGTCCCTTTGCCCAAAGCTCCTTGCTTTACTTGGTCTTTAAAAAAAGTGTAGCAAACACCCTACACAAATGGGCTAGAGATGTGTAGAATGATGATGTGGTTTGTATTCTCTATTCAAAACCCTTTCTTTTTTTTACTAGCTCACTCTATGTAAATCTCAAGAGATAAAGAGAATGAGGAAGAAGAAGATAATGGCAACTTAAGAGCTCAAGTTGTGATAAGCATTAAAATGAGAATATATATATATATATATATATATATATATATATATATATATATATATATATTAAATTCTTCTCACTTCAAACCATGGGTTAATAAATATCTAGATATTTATTTTGGAGTAATGAGAGCCATAGAAAATTAACTCATGGTTAATGCAAGGTTAAGTGAAGAATGAAGAATAAATCTCAACCATGAATTAATTTTATTTTCATTAACTCAAAAATAATTATATAGATAAATACTTCCATGTGAGTCTTGCATTGCCGCCACATATGTATCATCAATCATGATACAATGTATGCATGTATGTGTGCATGACACATCATCATGTGAATCAACATAAACATATGCATACATGCATGTGTTGGATATTTGTATGTCCTAGAGGCCATTATATGATAGTGGATGTATTTATACATGTGTGTATACATATACATACATATATATATAAATATATATATATATTCAGTGTACATTCTTGCTCGACATGATAGTATGCTATCTGGTTCTTCTTTATCTGATATGTTGACTTGATTATGCTTTTATTCATTCACACATGTTGATAAAGCCCTGAGAATATTAGATTGACTACAGTGATTGTGATGGAGATCATACTAGTGGGACGTCTGTAGTTCATAAGCATATCCTGAAATGTCCATAGTCGTAGGTGTATCGAGATGGGGCATCGATATACCAGAGTAGACTGGCGTATATGATACTAGACCCATAAGATGGGCGATGGATGTTCCCACATCCATTGATGTTTGACATAGAGATCATATACGGGTGCTCAATGGTGACTGGGTACACTGGACGGACTCGCCGAGAACTCCTATATGGTATTATATCTATCGTCGGATAGCAATTCTCAGGTGACACTGGTATAGCTTAGTCTGTAGACCCGAGATCGTCATAGAGTCTTGTGTGTTCTCCCACTGTACTTTGATTACCACCCTACCATGGCTCTACTGAGTCGTGCAAACAGGTGGCTTTTGGGTACAGTCCCGAGACACACGAAGACGATGAGCGATAGGAGGGGTTTCGTCTCTCCCAGTATTTGGAGTTGATACTGTGCCGTGCTCGATTGGCTATATCAGTAAGTCCCTGGCCAGGACTGTTGAGATTTACTGATAAGTGTTATCAGTAGTTTCTCGATCTGTTATAGACCATTCATCGGCACGACTTATTGAGTTATTGGGGTCGGCGTTACCATCCCTAGACTCGATATACAGCGTATCTGACGAAGAGACCGGACTGTACGGAAGTGTTGCCGGTTGGCTCGACGGGAGTTGTGACAGGTTCGCTTGTTTTCTTCTGATCGCTCAATACCCGGGTGGCCGTTACGTTTAGCTGACCTCTTGTGGCTTGGGGTGCTTGATATGATCATCACCCACTGCCGGCGTAATGACGAGTCTTAGAGTCCCATAATGGAGTTACCTAATCCAGGCAAAACGATGTGGTGTGCATATGAGATATGCGCGGGGACCCGATTAAATGCGCGTATATGATACCGTATATTAATCGGGCGGTTTTCTACTGGTCGGGTCGTATGTGATATGACCGGTTTGCTAAATCAAGTGTTGATTTATCATTGACCATAAGCTTTTTCACTTTAAACCCTTCTTGTCTTTTGTTGTATGCATGCATGTATGCATTTATTCTCATTGATGCACATATGGATGTGCATGCACATATACATGCATACACTCTTGTATCATGGTTGTTGATACAATGGATGGTGGCAATATAAGACTCACACACTTATATAAATATGTTGATATTTCTTTTTGGATAAAAGAAAATGGAATTGGATAATTACTCATGGTTGATTATTTTATTCACCCACTAACCTTTGCATTAACCTTGAGTTAATTTCCATGGCCATTTTGTATCCAAAAGAAAATATCTAGATATTTATAAACTAGGGTTAAGAGTGAGAAGGAGAATATATATATATATATATATATATATATATATATATATATATATATATATATATATTTTCTTTTTTCATTCTTATCTCAACACTTATCATTATCTCTTGAGCTCTCATTTGCCAACTTCTTCTTCCTCCTCTCTCTTGCTCTCTAGCTTTCATAAGTGAGCAAGATAGTGATCAAGTTAGGGTTTTCAAGTTATAAAACAAACCACATCACCATTCTACACTACTCTTGCCTATTAGTTTAGAGTGTTGGCTTCTACTTATTCTCTTGATCTAGTGAAGCATCTAGCTTGGACAAAGAGGACTCCGGGTGGATCGTCGTGGACCTAGAGGATCTCAAGCGAGCTTCTTTCAACTCTCAAGTGGTCAAGGAGTCTAGCGTAGGGAGCTACAAAGATTGTATTCTCGAACCCCAGCTTTTTACCACTTGTGTTTGTATTAAAGTTTTGTTACCCTATCTTTTCTAGTTTGATCCTTAGGAATGTTTCTTTAGTACCCTATATTTTTTAATATGGCATGTGTAATGCTACCAAACCCTAGTAGTGGTGCTATAGTGTCACGACCCGAAGTTCGGCCCGTAACCGGCACTTAACCACGTAACGTCTACAGGCGTAACGCGACTAAGTAAGCCAAAACCCAGAAATCAAAAGCATTAAATGTAGTGAGTGTTGAAAACATTGGTTTAAAAATTTAGAAAACTCGAGTAAAAATCATTAAAGTTTGTGTTATTTTCTTAAAAAAATTTCGGCAGCACCTCCTTTGTTAAAACTAGCTCCGAAATTGGGTACAAGACACGATATAAGTAAAAATGACATATAATAAGAATGAAGCATTCCCAAACGGGAGCAATCACGCCCAACGGCGGAAACAACCACCGCAACAACAATATACGATGCCGTAGCTAAGAATGAGCAAAATAAGTGAAAAACAGCATAAGAGATAAATAAAGCCGGCTCACACGAGCTCGACACCAAAGTAAAAAATAATATATATCGTCCTCACAACTGGTATCTAAATCAACACATGAAATAGTAGACGGAGAGTACTGGATACAATAGTGTGTACAAATGGAAATTAAATGGATACCGCAAAAACCCACCTATAAGAAAATGGCTCACACGCCAACTGCAGTGGTATCCATAGCAAAAGATACAAGAAAGTAACCCTACCGCAACTACTCTGAGGGTCGACCTGCAAATACTGTGGCACAACGGGGGTGAGTTGCCAACTCGTGAATAGTAGATAACATATAAAGGTAATCGCGAGTATGCACGTACTGCGATACTCTAACATGTGCAATCAGATAACATCTAAATGATGAGCGGGGTATGCAACAATCCTGCATAACAAGTGAAATCTAATAACATCTATATGATGAGCGAGGTATGCAATAATCATGCCAAAATACTCTATCAGGTACTACGACTACATGATGCAACACATAATAATGAATGCTGAGCATAGGATAAAATATCTACACGGATCATCAACGTTGAAAAATACCTGGTGTCCATCAAATGCACCCAAATCCCAGTAAAAACTCAGGCTCCGTCACTCTAATCGGCCCTCAAATCCTGTAAATCTCATAGAATCATGAGTGCCCAATATCGACACTCGAAAATATTATGAAATAATCTTGTCCAGCATCGACACGCAAATCCTCATGTATCGGGCTCCGTCGGTCCGGATTGGCCCACGGGCTCCGTCTGCGGAATCGGCCCTCGGCCCCGGCAGTATGGGTCGGCCCGTATCCATCTCTCAACTCTGGTCAGTATCCTCCGGATAACCGCCAGATCCAACCAATCACCGGCAGGTAGTAGTACCTCTGCCAGGCTCACTGACTGTATACACAGCATCCCTTTCTTGCCCCGGGGTACCATACCGGGTCCACCATGTACCCGCAATCGGCCTCATCCAGCTCCTCGAATCGGGTTCACATGTCACACGTCTCAGAACCGAGAAAACGCATGGTGGACGAACTGAAATATCATATCAGGAGAAACCGGGTTTTTAAAATAGTACATGCTTTCTTTTGAAATAGCTCCGGTTCTCAAATCCAGAAATCAGAGGAAATCCAAAACTCAATGCGTAAATCCATGCAATGTGACGTATGCCACTAAGAGTAAAAAGGGAAAACCGCTCTTTTAGTTGGATCCAGTTTTGAAAATATCTCATGCGGTCCCCATTTTCTAGAAATCAAATCCAGTATCATCCATGTATGTGAAATATGAACTTATATAGGTACGGATGTGCAAATGGATATATACGCATGTATGAGTGTATCAATTTATATGTGCACCAATATGGATATACAATGTGTATATGCGCAAGTATGGATATATCAATGTATGTGTGCACCAATATGGATATACAATGTGTATGTGTGCAAGAATGAATGTATCAATGTATGCGTGCACCAATATGAATATACAATGTGTATGTGTGCACCAATATGGATATACAATGTGTATGTGTGCACCAATATGGATATACAATGTATATGTGTGCCAGCATGAATATATCAATATATGTGTGCACCAATATAAATATACAATGTGTATGTGTGCACCAATATGGATATACAATGTGTATGGGTGCATTAATATGGATATACAATGTATAGGTGTGCCAACATGAATATATCAATGTATGTGTGCACCAATTTGAATATACAATATGTATGTGTGCACCTATATGGATATACAATGTATATGGGTGCACCAATATGGATATACAATGTATATGTGTGCCAGCATGAATATATCAATGTATGTGTGCACCAATGTGGTATACAATATGTATGTGTGCACCAATATGGATATACAATGTATATGTGTGCCAGCATGAATATATCAATGTATGTGTGCACCAATGTGAATATACAATGTGTAGGTGTGCACCAATATGGATATACAATGTATAGGTGTGCCAGCATGAATATATCAATGTATGTGTGCACCAATATGAATATACAATGTGTATGTGTGCACCAATATGGATATACAATGTGTATGGGTGCAAGCATGAATATATCAATGTAGGTGTGCACCAATATAGGACAGAATCATGTCTAATCAATGATGCGGTAATCAAAATGATGTATGGTTCATAGCAATCCTATAGTGCGAGTGTCATGGCAACCACTAACGGTGTGAGTGTAACATACAAATAGTGCTCGTGCAGCTTGAACCGTTAGTGACAGTGCGGTGTTACATAACTACTATTTCTATATGCAAAAAAAGATGGGTACGCTACAGTAGTACATCTGCACAAGTAAAATACATATAACTATATACGCGACTACTATATCTTATCATGCCCTGATGCTTAACGCCATACGGGCGATTTCCCCGTAGATGTTAAATCTACTCACTGGGGTTTCGCGCTAGGTGTAGCCGAAAACTTGCTTCCCCTTCTTTGCGACGTCCGACGTACCCGCCAGCGAACCTAAAAATTACACAAAGAATACACATAAGCTAAAATCCTGCAAAAATGTGATATTAAAACCAAACGAGAAACTCGTATCGCGAACTAAACGCGTGTGTATACGTAACGTGTGTGCATACGTCAAAACTCAACGCGACACGCTGTGACACATAGCGCACCCACTCAACTCGCATCGTACGTGTCGCGCAAGTCCCGCTACGCTAAATATAGGTAACAGGTCCCAGATTTAATCTGGAGCAAAAACAAGAAAATCAAATAAGACCAAACCCCTCACAATACCTACAGACAACTACCTGCAAAACTCCAATGAATTCTACCAAAAATAGGCCGGCCACCATAGGGGTGATATCGGCAAAAAACAGGGGAAAGAGGTCCAGGTTTCTACCCTATATTCTGAACACAATATATAGCCTAATGTATATGTTTGCTTACTAAAATTACTACCCTGGATACAGCAGATTCCATGCATCATAAAGTTTAGTTTTAAAACACTTAGTTTGCCACAATAGGGTGCACAAGTGATATTAGGTAAAATTATAGAAACCAGGTGATACCAACAACACAAATCAGAGCTAATCTAACCTTAACAACCTTGACTTACCCTATTCTCCAACTAAACCATCAACAACATCGTCAAAGTCCACCAAAACACTAACACTATCAAAACTCCCCCAGATTTCACCAACTGTTAAACCACAAAAACCAAACAATACCAAACACAGCCAAAAAACTACGGTCACCACTGGCCAAAACACCAACACCCATCTCTTCATGGGGGCCGGCGACGCCGGAAATCAGGGGAAAGTCGCCGGATTTTCTGGGGAAAAACCGGCACGAAACCCTACACACTATTCTAAAAATCCTGCACACTAATCTGAACATGTTTGCTAAGCTAGAAAATAAACATGGTTGTAACAGATCTCATATATCCTACAACTTGCCTCAAAACCGTATTTTAAAAGTTCAAATTTTAGACTTTAAGGTGATTTAGCTAAATCCAGTGTTACAACTAGGTTAACACAGCACTAATAATACCTCCCTATGCTAAATAAGCCATAACAACTCCAACTTAGCTTAAACCTCACTTAAACCACAAACTAGCACAAAAACTCATATTAAACACTACCCGAAGCTAAGTAACCACATGCTAGCAAAGAAAGGAGTCAAGTTTAGAGATTATACCTCTAGGGATCCTAAGTGCAAGGAGAAGGAGAAGAAGAAGAAGTAAGAGGGGGTTCTGTTGCTGCTGCTGCTACTGAGCTGCTGTTGTTACTGCTGTTTTTGTTGCTGCTGCTGCCTTGCTGCTATTGTTGTTGCTGGCTGGTGCTGATGCTGCTTGTTGTTGCTGCTGTTGCTGCTGCTTGCTGCTGCTGGAGTGTGTGTGTGTGTGTGTGTGTGTGAGAGAGAGAAGTGAGAATGAGTGAGGCACAAATATAATTGTTTTGAAAACAAAGAGAAGAAAGTCAACCCCTCTCTCTCTCTCCTTATTAATTACAAGCATGCTCAAGCCATCATGCTCTCTCTCTCTCCTACTCAAGTAAACCCCTAACACTAATTCTATTTTTCAAAAAAACAAAAAAAACAAATACCCTTAATTAAAATCAAATTAACTTAATTAAATGGGTTAGTCCACCATGGTTATCTAAGCATGGTTTAACCCTAAACTTAACCCTAGTTAACATGCACATGTGTGTGCAGTCCAAATTAAATTCTAATAAAATATTCATAAATTTTGATAAAATATTTGAAAATCGTTTTGGTAAACATTTTACTAAAAACCACACATTAAAGTATAATTAGCCACTAATCACATTCTAAGGTGTTACATATAGAAACACCTACATGGTATCAGAGCCTAACTAGAAGCCTAGACGATATTACGACAATACGAAAACGAAAAACTCCGCAAAAAAATACGGTTTTAGAAACCCTTGAAATTGCTCTCTGTAAATTTTTAAAAAAGTGTTCAAAAAATTATTTTAGCAATTGCAGAGTGGCATTTAGGATGATTTAAGAACACAGGTGCAAGACGAGGGGTGTGCTCGGTTCCTGGCCGGCGACGAGGCCAGAAAATCCGGCGTCGCCGACCCCTTCTTCTCCTCTGCTCCTCGTATTGCACCTGTGATCTTTTACTCTTATTCTGGGGTTTCTGGTATTGTTTTGAAGTCCAAAATTGCATGTGATGTAAGTTTGGTATTGGGCTATTTGCGGAATAGTTCGTATTTGTATTTTTATAGCATCGTATTGGTAACTTTGGCGACGTTAAATAGGTCGAACGAATTATCAAACACTTGTATTTTTTCAGGTTGAACGTACTCGATATATAATGCAGGTATTCCTATGGACCCTCTAGAAGAAAGTAACCCTAACTCGAGATGTGACCACCAAACTGCGACTAAACCTTAGGGTTTACCATAGTTAGTGGCGCCACAAATGAGGCTCGGGTCTGCCCTTCTACGGCTGGTCCATTAAATACTATGGCATAGATTTTGGGTATTGTTTAACTACGCTCAAGTGTTGAGCTTGCTGGAGAATATGGGTGTTCGTTAATTCGATCGAAGGGTTTAACATCGCCTAGTAGTATGTGATACTTGTTTCTACGACCGTAAGCGTAGTATGCACATCGCCGGTTTCGTTGCTATATGTCAACTGCAATTGGGGTACGCATACTTGCTTACGTTGATGACATGTGATGTTATGTGTTGCTGTGTTGTGATGTATTGGATTGTCATGATCGAATAGCCGGGGTTTTTTTTATGTGAGATGAGAGTTTTACTTTTCATTCATGTAAAATTCATTTGTAATGTAATATTCTTTTATTTAGGGCACTTCCGGGTTGAGGATGTTGTCACCATTGATGTAATATTATTTACTTTTCCGCATTAAGATAGACCCAAGATGGAGAGCACAAGTGACCGGGTTCTAGAGTCCAGTAGAAGACCATCTCGAGGAGTCGAGACCGGGTCTCCTAACTCTAGAATTGGTAGGGTCACTTGCCGCTCTCGTAGGGGTCTAGGGTGTGCGATTGGCTATTCATCACGACCGTGGAATCTGTATTTTCTATTGTTGGCTAAATACTAAATACGGACATCCTGATATATCCTATATTATCATATCTGTATTTCTGCTGCCTATATTCTGTGATGTGATCGCTTAATATATCTAAGACGAATGCTATATTATATATGAGATATATAATAGACGTTGCTTATGTTTTACACCCACGCTAGTCCCGTCTCGGTATGCCGTTAGTTAAGTAACCTAACGGAGCATAACGGAACATTGCGGCGAATGCGGATGGCATAAGCGTACGTTGTATTTTCGTTTCTTTTCTGTTATTGGCTTAAGGACTTAAATGATGGGACTATATTAATATGATTAATGTAAAGAAAATAAACCTAAAAAGATGTTGTAGAATCAGATTAGAAAACCACTCGGCTTTTTACGAAAAAGCTACATTTCAAGACCGCGGAGCTTAAGCCACTCCTTTTAAAAACCATTTGATTCTACGACGATATCATGTTCAAAGCGTTAAAGGTTTTCTTAAAAACCATCCGCAACCCTCCGCCATTTTAGGAAGTAGAGTACTAGTATTCGTGCTACGTTTGTTGACCTTAGCCAAGGCGTAGTGTACGGTAACTAAGTGATGTCTTCCTACAATGCATATGATGCAGATTAATTGGGACGGGCATGTGACTTTGTTGGCCTTAGCCAAGGGTCATGTGAACGGGTCTTATTAATCAAGAAATGACGGGTTGAACTTGACCAGTGCTTGCGATTTGTTGACCATAGCCAAGGTCATGAGTGCTAGGGGTAAAAACCACATCGGGAGTTTCAAGAGTTCAAATTTGCAATGAGATTGCATACCTTCCATATGATGGTTGGATCCCGATCCCACTGTGGGCAATAGTTGCTCCTAGGAGAGTTTTGCAGTTTACAATTAGCTAACCTATTAGGTGTCTAGAAAGGTGTTAACAGGGCTACACCTCTGGGAAGACGAGGTTTATATTAATTAGGTCCGTGCGAAAGTACGGGGAACCTCCCTCAAGTACCGACACTGGCCTGGCTGAACGGTTAGCGAAGTTGTAGATTGTAATTAATCCTGGCTAGTTTTCTTTTTAAGGTTTGAAAGGAAAACTTGATTAAAGCAGTGGGAGACATCGATTAGATAAGATAATAACCAATCTGATCTTTGCAAGAGCTTTCGCTGAGTGTATTATTTTCTCTCTCTTAATGGCAGATACCAATGACAGGACTCAAGCATCTACTAGATAAAAATAAACTGAATGGGACCAATTATAAAGACTGGCTGAGGAATCTTAACATTGCCTTAACTTATGATAAGGTATCATATGTCCTCACGGCTCCAGCCCCGCCCGTCCCAGGTCCTAAATCCTCAGTTGCAGATATTGAAGTCCGCAAGACATGGGACGCTGACTGTGCCACGGCCAAATGCCTCACACTTGCATCGATGGATAACACACATCAAAAGCGGCACGAGAATATGGACGTCCACGCCTTATTACTCCATACAAAGGAGTTGTATGGAGAGCAATCTCATGCCTTACGATACGAAGCATCCAGAAAGTTGTTCAGATGCGAATGGCCCCTGGCACACCAGTAGGAGACCATGTTATGAAGATGATAGCTCTCATAGAAGAGCTTGAGGACCATGGATGGACAATAGACAATGAACAATATACAGATATTATTCTGCAGTCTCTCCCCTCCACATTTGCTCAATTTATAGTTAACTTCAACATGCACAACATGGAGAAGAAACTACCTGAACTCCTTAATATATTAATTAGTGCAGAGAGCACGCTGAAATCAGTGAAAACTCCCATTTTGAGTGTTGGGCCATCTTCCCCCTCTCGCCCGAAGGCTAAGGCCAAGGGAAAGATGAAGAAGAAACCCACCAAACCTAAGGGCGGAGTCAAAAAGGCCAAGGGGAAAGACAAGTCCAAAGCTGGGGAATCGGGGAAAGGGTAATGTTATCACTGCCACAAACTAGGACACTGGAAGCGCAACTGCACGGAGTACTTAGATCTCAAGAAGAAGCATGGGGATGCTTCTGCTTCAGGTGTGTTTGTGACAGAATACTGTTTTTCAATAAACTCTGCTTCCTGGGTATTAGATACCGGTTCAGGTTCTCACATTTGCAATTCTATGCAGGGGCTGAGAAATAGCAAGGTTTTGAAGACAGGTGACCATACTCTCCGCGTTGGAAATGGTTCCAATGTACATACAGTTGCAGTGGGAGAGTATCACTTGGGGTTGCCGTCTGGATGTATATTGGTTTTGAACCTATGTTATTATGTACCTAGTATGCTTTGTAATATAATATCTGTTTCTTTGTTAGACAATGAAAGATATAATTTTGTATTGCAGAACAATGTTATGAACATTCACCTGAATCAAATGTTGGTTGGGTATGGTACACTTAATAACGGGATATACTTCTTAAATTAACACACGGTTTTCAGCATACAACACAAGAATAAAAGAAAACTTTCAGAAATAAATGAAGCTTTTCTTTAGCACTGTAGACTCGGTCACATTAACGAAACAAGAATAAACAAGTTACACAAAGATGGATATTTAAACCCTTTTGAATATAAATCTTATACGACTTGCCAGTCTTGTATCAAGGGAAAAATGACCAAAACTCCGTTTACAGGACACGGAGAAAGAGCTACCGAGCTCTTAGGCCTCATACATAGTGATGTATGTGGGCCAATGTCTACACAGGCTAGAGGCAGTTTTTCTTACTTCATTACTTTCACTAATGATTTCTCAAGATTCGGTCATGTATTTTTATTAAAACACAAGTCCGAAGCTTTCGAGAAATTCACTGAATATAAACTCGAAGTAGAAAAACAAACCGGCTTGAGCATCAAAATGCTTCGATCAGATCGAGGTGGGGAGTACCTCAGTACAGAGTTTGCAGACTTCCTAAAAGAGAATGAGATTCTCTCTCAGCTCACTCCTCCTTACACACCACAGCACAACGGTGTGTCAGAACGTCGGAATCGGACCCTATTAGATATGGTTCGTTCCATGATGAGTGATGCTAAGTTACCCGTCTCATTTTGGGGGCATGCATTGGAGACTGTAGCATTTCTACTAAACAGGGTCCTAACCAAAACCGTGTCTACCACGCCATATGAGATATGGCATGGGAAGAGACCATCTCTAAAACGAATTAAGATTTGGGGTTGTCCGGCCTATGTTAAAAAGCTGAATCTGGACAAACTCGAAACACGGTCAGTCATGTGTAATTTTGTGGGATATCCAAAGAATTCTTATAGATATCTATTCCACCACAAGGAGGAACAAAAGGTGTTTGTTTCTCAGCATGCCACATTTTTAGAGAAAGAATTTTTTACAAATGATACAGATGGCAGTGTGGTAGACCTAAAAGAAGTTCTAGAAACACAATTACAAATGATGACTTGCTTAAACCGGCTGTTGCAACAGAAACTGAGGAATCTCGGCCACTCCGTAGGTCTGGTAAGACTTCTCGCCCGTCGGAGAGGTACTACGGTTTCCTCATTGATGGAGATAGAGAAGACTGCATCATGGAGGATGATAATCCTACCAGTTTTCAGCAAGCTATCATGAGTGGAGACTCTGTGAAGTGGCTGGATGCCATGAGATCCGAAATGGAGTCTATGTACACCAACAAAGTATGGACTTTGGACATTGTACCCCTTGGGGTAAAACCTGTGGGGTGCAAATGGATCTTTAAAATAAAGATTGGTGTAGATGGGCAGGTAGAGACCTATAAGGCAGGACTTGTGGCGAAGGGTTTTAGTCAAAGACCAGGTCTGGACTATGACGAAACTTTTTCTCCCGTAGCCATGCTTAAATCCATTCGGATCTTACTCGCTATCGCTGCTCAATACGACTATGAAATTTGGCAGATGGACGTTAAAACAGCATTTCTAAATGGAGATTTCGAAGAATGCGTTTATATGGATCAGCTAGAGGGCTTCATTGAAAGTGGGAGCAGCGAGAAAGCATTTAGACTGCTTAAATCCATTTATGGATTAAAGCAGGCATCACGGAGTTGGAGCATCTATTTCGATGATGTTATCAAAGAGTTTGATTTCATCAAAAATCCAGATGAACCTTGTGTTTATAAAAAGGCTTTAGAGAGAGCCGTCACATTCCTCGTATTGTACATGAATGCCATTCTTTTGATAGGAAATGATATTCCTATGCTACAGTCGGTCAAATCTTTCTTATCACTAAGGTTCTCTATGAAGTACCTGGGTGGTGCCACATACATTCTGGGCTTTAGGATCTATTATGATAGATCCAAGAGGTTATTGGGATTGTCCCTGTAAGTGCACGGCGGCGTCCCGGCCTCCATCCCGAGGCCAAATGCGGAAGCGATGGTTAACTTTAATTTTTCAAACCGGCACCACCGCGCACTATAAACCCGGATCGTGCCATTAAACTAGTCCTAGCTAACTATAAGATGGGAAGAGAGATATACCGAGTGATCCGTGTCCTCCGGTCTTCTCGTCGTCGTCCCGATCTCCCGCGGAAGCTCCGGTCTCCACCTCGTCGCCGGAAGGGCACCACGTCGCCTGCTTCTTTTATGGGCTCCCACCTCTATACCGAGGCAACTCGGGCACGAAGTTGGCGAGCCGACGTGCCCAAGGTTTGCTGTAGAATGTGTGTGGAACCTTGTCTCATTTTGGGGTTCATGGAGGTTGCCATTTTGTGGAGGGATGATACAAGCTTTTGGAGGAGGAGCTAAAAAGACTTTTTCCTAGCCAAATGAGCAACAACTCCACCCCACCAAATTAGGAAAGCCCCACTAGGAGCATGGCCGGCCATAAGAGGTAAGGGAGAGGAGAGAAGGAGATAGGAGTGTATGTATCATGGAGCCTCACTAATAATGCAAGAGAGAAAAAGTCATGATAAAAAGCAATGATCATAAACCAAGATCCTCACTCAACTAACACTCATCACAAAACAAAGTCCAACCATCATGAACCATCATGAAGTCAATAAGTCAAGGTTGGTAGAATCATCATGAACCAACAATATGCAAAAGCCCCCTTCCAAATTGCTTATTTGCACAAATGCAAATAAGCCCTCCTCCACCAAACTTCGGCCAATGAAGGATACAAAGAAATATGGCCGAAACAGAAAGCAAACTGGCAACTCCAGAAAACTGGTCCCGTAATAAATTACAGGAAAGACCCCGATACTGTGTATACACACCCGCATCTGTATTCCGACCGAAATACAAATGCAATGAGACAAAATCTACACTGTACTATACTAGGATCTGGCTTAAACCAAAGCCGACTAGTATTATCCGTCTGATCCTGATCCGTGCAATACCGCACGTATCTGATCGAACCCTGCCATATCTCCATACGGCCTCTACAGCTTTTCGCCCGAAAACTTGAGCAACAGTATGTGTGGTGGACTCTAAAGACTCGTCAATACTATGGCTGTGGATTTAACCACTAGCACGTCAGAGGTATTAGCCATACGTGACGGGCCACCAGCAATTGACCAAAAGGGACGTCGATGAGCGAACTCATCCTGACACCCTACTGAGCCTGTCAGTGGCAATATCCGTACAGTCCGGTCCGTTCGTTTATGAGCATCGCATGGCGGGCCTAGGGGGTTGGTAAAGTCAGACCCCCAAAAGCGGTACAAGTCGTGTCGGAGTGTAGCCCAGAACACCCTGAGATACTACCGGAATACCTATCAGTAAATCTCCTGCCTCGGCCGAGAGCTTCGTGTAATGGCTCTCCTAGACACGGCGCGACCTCACCCCCAATACCGGGAGAGACGAACCCCTGAAGATCCGCTCACTGCCTCCATGTGGCTCGGGACTGTACCTAACTAAAACCTGTTTGCACGTTTCCTTTGAGCGTGGTAGGGTAGTAATCAAAGTACAGTGGGAACTTACACGAGACAAATGACGATCCTCAGGTCGATGAACTAACCTGTACACATGTCACCAGGGAACTGCTATCTGACGTCAGGTATAAGACCAACTAGCATGTTCCCGGCGAGTCCTGTCCGGTGTACTCATAACCCAATGAGCACCTGTATACATCTTAGGTGAACCAACTGACACCAGTGGCTTGTGAGACCAGCCACCGCCCCTCGTCGGGGTCTCGACTGTATACACTAGTCTACTCTGGAGTATCGATGCCCTGTCTCGAAACTCTCACGACTAGGGACCTTTTAAGGATGTGCTTATAGACCCCAGCTCCCACTTATATGATCGCCCTCATACTGCTGGTGGTCAAGCAAGAATCCTAGGGGCTCTATCAACGTGTAATAGCGACATGTCAGGTCACCTAAAGCAGTACACGATGATAAAGGTAAACCAGATAGCATACTATCATCTTGAGTAAGACTGTCCTACCGGGATAGGTCCTCCCTCAATTATTGCAATCACATGCCTGTGATCCAATAATTGACTCTGAGGGCACTATCTCCAACAATCTCCCACTTGCACTCAAGGCTAATTATTGCAATGTCGCATACTCACAGCCCGTGTGATACCGAACACCCAACTCCTCTACTAGTCAGTCTCACAAAGCTCGTTTGCGAAACTATTGCGTTTGAAGAATAGTCTCAGTGAGTGGATCCGCTTTGATGTTTCTTTTTATGTCTCTCTATATCTCAAGTTCGCGGAGAAGGCCATCTCCCGAAATGAGCAATACCTGTCTTAGAATGTCTGGATGTCTGATGGGACCTAGCTCATAAATGAACTCCAAATCCAAACTTCTTAGTCTGTATCATCAACTGAACTTAATCAGTATCCAGCGCCATGCCTCCCTCAGTATCTGCTTGGATCACCTGCCCAAAATACTGCCCCTCGTCAGAGGGAAAACTATAACTCTGACAACCTCCTTTTCGTCCAGGTCACCTTGGAATCCTGGAATGATAACTGTCTCCCGAAAGAGGCTGTCGTTATCATATCCCTAGAACATCCACTTATATTCTAAAACTGCTTCCGACTGTTTCTCTAGGATTGGATCAACATCAACTTATTGCATCTAGTGAAGGAACAACATCTGGTGTGGTACTTGACATCTCATGATTGAATCAATTGCCTAAGCAAGTGATCTGCCAACCATGCACATCCCTCTCCCCTTTAGTCTGTAAGACACCTTTAGAGAGGGTGACTCCATCACCTGCAGGTACACTACCGTGCCAGGAGTCGTCCATTCTAAATACTCTTAGAATGCTGTCTAAGTACCCTTAATTGGGAAACCACCCAAATCTAGATCTACAACCATAGATCTAGTAACCAGTATGTCTGATATAATGTCCAAGTCCCATATGGAGAAACCACTGTGTGACGACCAAAGTATAACCGATAGTAGTATAGGAATATCACTTCCTACTCTGTGTATGTCATCCAAATACCAGGACATCACACCCTACTACCTTCTTAACAGATTCATCCCCTATTCTGATGAAGTCAAACCTATGACTGTCATGTCAGAAATAGATGATCTATCTCCGCTATATCTGCTTTAGTCTATAAATAGACATAAGCCACCTGTCCACCAATGCTTCCGCTGTTCCCACTGACTACGACAACCCTCTGGCAGAGTCATATACACGTACACTTCTAAAGCTAGTTTAGAACGACGCAATACTCATCCTCCCGCCGGGTCTCACAGTCTGGAACAACAGCAATGGCAAGTCTGGGTAAACAAGATCCTCCCTGCCACCGTCCTTGAGGCTACCGGAGTACCTCTCGGGTGCCTGAGGTTACCCACCGTATCTGCGGAGTGGCCAATGGAATGTCAAACCAGATTGAATCTTTAGGTTCCTATCAAATCTCCAGTAATCGTTTGTGGTTCTGGAATCACTTCCAGTTCTACCATACTCCCACTACTGTTTTCTGAAAAAAATCCATTTTTATTAAAACTGTGGCGAGTTTAGAACAATATCACTATTGATCTTCCAGATGGTAGAAAGTCAACCCTCGTCATAGCCTGGGTCAACCCACAAAAAACCATTACAGAAACGTGCCTTGAGTTATCCAGAGTCTGGTTTTAAGCATAATCCGGACAACTCCCTGTACCTTAATATCGTTAAGATATGAATTGTTCTATATTCAATATAGAACTAGAGGCACTGATTTAATTGAACCAGATTCAAATCATGCAGCTATCTCCAGTGCATGTTAACTAAATGGAAGGAGGCCTATCAGCGTCACTCAACTTAGGAATGCTTCCAATTATGAGTAACCTGAAAGAGAAGAAAGTTCTCTTAATCATTACAATCAACTGAACACCATATACAAGTATCTACATCTTCGATCACTTTGAAGAATCCCGATACTTGCAATACCTGGTTCTCTACTTTATTCAAATACCTATAACTTCTCAAAATTCGGACCCTGTGTTTCCACGAAACACCTGTCTAAAAACTAGAGAAGTCATAAGTAAACCGAATATAGTACGAGGACCAACCCCTCTGTCCTGATGGACCCTGGACAACATACAATACTCTGTATAAGTCCCTTAAGTCTGATAACTCATTCACTGTGTGTCGTAGGTTGAAAACTGTACTTATGGTTAAGAAGAATTACACCGCTGTTTAATGCTCCTTACCCAAACATCCACTGATATAGGTAAATGTCATAGACATAATTTCAAAAAGGTATATCTCACTCTATGAAAATAGACGTACAGATATATCGATTTGAAATTGGTGCATAACAGCGGATATTCAAAACCAAATATTTGCCGTCCGGCAAACAACCCAGGTGACTTCCTCAAATATCACCGATTACAACGAATCCCGATATAATGAGGGTGATCACCCAATTCCCAATAACTTACTCCCACTCATCATCTGTAAAACCATACAGATGTGAGAATCATACCTGGTAAATACATACCCTGGAGTAAGTATCTAATCGGGAAATCAGTTTTCCTTTAACAGTACACAGTGAAACTGAAACATTGAAATGTTTCGATGGGGTATCCTGGTATTCCTAGTAATGCCTCTTCCATTATCCAGATTCACAACTGTAACCGTATATCTTTGCCACCTCTCCAAATCCCTTTATATGTCTTTAGTCATTACCTTCTGCACCCCCCTTTAGGCCAAATGGTTTTCTTCCTTCCCTACCGTTCGGCACCAGCCTATGGTTTGGAAGAAGACTATCCAATAAGCATAATGGGTGTACTGTCCTAATCCTAGGAGCACTCGTAATGCGAGAGAAGGTGAAGATAAAAGACACCTGAATAAACCTTATTCCTATTTCTTCTGAACCAGAATCCATCCCCGAACTGGAACAAGTTCCTTTCGAGTTCGTATATAACCATACGATGGAGTATCCAATAAACTGTGGATCTTCGTAGTGATACAGAGTGTTCTGGAGAAATACAAAGGTGATTTTAGGATTGGCGAAGAAATACTTGGTTTGGTCGTGAATATCAGTCGCAATTTACTTTGCCCTCCTTCTAATCCCTTTCTTTGTCTTTGCATAATACCTTCTGTACACCATCGTTAGGCTAATTGGTTTTCTTCATTCCCTACCGGTCGGCACCTGCCAACGGTTTGGAAGAAGACTATCCAATTTGCATAATAGGTGTACTATCTCCTAAACCAAGGAGTACTCGCAACCTGAGAGAAGGTAAAAGGAAAAGACAACTGAATAGTCCTTATTCGTTTTCTCCAGAACCGGAAACCATCCTCGAATAAATTCCTTCGAGTTCATATATAACCATATGATGGTTTTGTCCAATGGAAATGGACGTTCGTAGTACTACGGGGTGTCCTGGAGAAAAGGGTAAAAGTAGGAGTGGCAATGAGGTATGCAACTCTGACAATCCAAAAGCCAGTGTTTAAGAAGGTTCGGTTAATTTTGGTCTCTGAGTCATAGTCTAGGGTCGGGTCAATGGTTGCTGCCAAAGAGAGAGAGAAAAGAAACACTCAGCGTGCACTCTAACCTAGATCAGAATGGTTACCAATTTATCTAATCTGGAAACCTCCCACTGTACCATCAAATTCTCCTCTAAACCTAAAAGAAGAATTAGTCGGGATCACCCGAGGAGTAAACCAACTCATCAGTGGGAATCGGGATCCAACTATCATCGCATGATAACGTGACGAAATCCGCTCATGCTATCACACTCCAGAAGGTATGCGCATATCTGGCAAGTTTCAGTTCTTTTGAAACTCCCGATGTGATTTTTGCCCCATGCTCTTATGACCTTGACTTTGGCCAACATATCATAAGTCACATGTCAAGTTCTACCCGTCATTCTCCAGGTTAATTTGAGCACACCCGTACATACCCTTGACTTTGGCCAAAATAGTAGTACGACTGCCCCAAACCAACGCATCTATCTATGCTGCATATGAATACCCAATAGCTACCAATCACTGTGCCTTGACTTTGGCCAACATACACAGCTTGAATACTATTGACCACCCATATGAAACGACGGAGGGCTACGAATGGTTTCTGGCGAAAACCTTTAACGTAATGAACTTGATATCGTTGAAGGAACGGATAGCTATTATGAAAATATAGTGACGAAAACCTTTGCTAAAGAGGTCACTCCCGGTGAAGGGACCTCGGCTCTTTCCCCGTAGAATGAGGTGCAGGATATTCCAACTGAATACCACGGTGCAAAGCAAAAGTAATCGGCTATAGTGAAGTTATTGCCCTGACGCACACTTTTGTCCAAGGGGTCACTTCCGGTGAAGGGATCTCGGCCCTTGCCTCGTCGACTGAGGAGCAGGATATTCCAACTGACTACCACGATGCAAAACAAAAGAGAACGTCCTTGCAATAACAGCTTTTTGAAAAGTGTTCCAACAACATCAGATTAAGTTTGTTTAACTTGCATTGATCCGAATCAACGCAGTCCCATCAATTGATCACACCATAGAGAATGAAAAAATACTGATGTACATATATGCCATCCGCATTCGCCACTGGGTCCCGTCATTACCCGTTAGGTTAGCTAACTAACGACAGAGCGGGGACTGGACTAGCGCGGATGCAAAACATATACAACATCTACTAATATATATATAATATATAATTTTCGCTCAAGGCGTGATAAAATGAAACATCACAGAAATGTACAGCATCACAGAACAATACAGATATCTGGGATCCCGGGTTTCACAGAGCCACTACTGAAACCCAACGTTCCCCTAGTCGTGTGGATAGCCTGTGTAATGAAATCCTAGACCCCTACGGGCGCGGCAAGTTACCCGCCAAAACCTGAAGCGAGGCAGCCCCCTTCAGCAACGTGAATGGACCACCCAGCACTTTACGGAATCCGGTAACTTGGACACCCCTCCTGGGTCAACCTGTACCCCCTACGAGTGCGGCGAATAGCCCGCCAATTCTAGAGTAAAGCCCCCTCCGTCTCAATGCCATGAGATGCGGGCTTGTTGCCCTCCAGAACCCGGCTATCCGTGCACCCCTCCTTGGGGTAATCCTAGTACAGAAAGTAAAATATACATACACCGGGTACATCGACCGCAACCTGGTCGTGCCCCAAAAGAATAATACAAACAGGCAGTGACGGCAGTCCACACGTCGGACGCTCGTCCCGCAATATCAAATGTACATAATACAACAAAACTGTACTACCACTGCGACCAGGCTATCCCCATGACCGATCCGCAACATCACAGCAAAATTACAGAACATCAACGTGAAAGTCACGTTCGCAAATCCGTCTAACCGGGCTATAGCAGTTAGACAGGATTTACCGATCAAGTGACATTCACGGTCGCAGATATAATGTAAATACTGTGAACTAATGTGTTTAAAATATCCGATCAATTAAATTTTATCCAGTGGGCCCCCAAGCTTTACTGTAGCACTTAAAGAAATTCTGGGCCCAAAAATAACATTCCAAAACCCCTATTTTCAGCCCAAAAGCCCACTGGAAAAAATTGGCACAATGATAACACAGAACCGCCGCGGAACCGCGGCCAGAAGGGGGTTTTGGCCGCGGTTCCGCGGTCTTCTTGTTGAATCATGTTGTCGAATTTTTACAGTAGGCTTAAAAGTCCATGCACATACTTCTGCAACACACTGAAAAATTTTTGGAGCACAAAAAAATTTTAACAGAGAACTGCTACATGAGAAAACGTGGATTTTGGAATTTTTGCTCGATCGGAAATGTAAAACACATTAGACAAAGCTAGACTATGTTAATAGCGAGGCTCTGATACCACTGTAAGTGCACGGCGGCGCCCCGGCCTCCATCCCGAGGCCAAATGCGGAAGCGATGGTTAACTTTAATTTTTCAAACCGGCACCACCGCGCACTATAAACCCGGATCGTGCCATTAAACTAGTCCTAGCTAACTACAAGATGGGAAGAGAGATATACCGAGTGATCTGTGTCCTCCGGTCTTCTCGTCGTCGTCCCGATCTCCAGCGGAAGCTCCGGTCTCCACCTCGCCGCCGGAAGGACACCACGTCGCCTGCTTCTTTTACGGGCTCCCACCTCTATACCGAGGCAACTCGGGCATGAAGTTGGCGAGCCGACGTGCCCAAGGTTTGCTGTAGAGTGGAACCATGTCTCATTTTGGGGTTCATGGAGGTTGCCATTTTGTGGAGGGATGATACAAGCTTTTGGAGGAGGAGCTAAAAACACTTTTTCCTAGCCAAATGAGCAACAACTCCACCCCACCAAATTGGGACAGCCCCTCTAGGAGCATGGCCGGCCATAAGAGGTAAGGTAGAGGAGAGAAGGAGAGAGGAGTGTATGTATCATGGAGCCTCACTAATAATGCAAGAGAGAAAAAGTCATGATAAAAAGCAATGATCATAAACCAAGATCCTCACTCAACTAACACTCATCACAAAACAAAGTCCAACCATCATGAACCATCATGAAGTCAATAAGTCAAGGTTGGTAGAATCATTATGAACCAACAATATGCAAAAGCCTCCTTCCAAATTGCTTATTTGCACAAATGCAAATAAGTCCTCCTCCACCAAACTTCGGCCAATGAAGGATACAAAGAAATATGGCCGAAACAGAAAGCAAACTGGCAACTCCAGAAAACTGGTCCCGTAATAAATTACAGGAAAGACCCCGATACTGTGTAGACACACCCGCATCTGTATTCCGACCGAAATACAAATGCAATGAGACAAAATCTACATTGTACTGTGCTAGGATCTGGCTTAAACCAAAGCCGGCTAGTATTATCCGTCCGATCCTGATCCGTGCAATACCGCACGTATCTGATCGAACCCTGCCATATCTCCATACGGCCTCTACAGCTTTTCGCCCGAAAACTTGAGCAACAGTATGTGTGGTGGACTCTAAAGACTCGTCAATACTATGGCTGTGGATTTAACCACTAGCACGTCAGAGGTATTAGCCATACGTGACGGGCCACCAGCTATTGACCAAAAGGGACGTCGATGAGCGAACTCATCCTGATACCTTACTGAGCCTGTCAGTGACAATATCCGTACAGTCCGGTCCGTTCATCTATGAGCATCGCATGGCGGGCCTAAGGGGTTGGTAAAGTCAGACCCCCAAAAGCGGTACAAGTTGTGTCGGAGTGTAGCCCAGAACACCCTGAGATACTACTGGAATACCTACCAGTAAATCTCCTGCCTCGGCCGAGGGCTTCGTGTAATGGCTCTCCTAGACACAGCGCGACCTCACCCCCAATACCGGGAGAGACGAACCCCTAAAGATCCGCTCACTGCCTCCATGTGGCTCGGGACTGTACCCAACTAAAACCTGCTTGCACGTCTCCTTTGAGCGTGGTAGGGTAGTAATCAAAGTATAGTGGGAACTCACACGAGACAAATGACGATCCTCAGGTCGATGAACTAACCTGTACATATGTCACCAGGGAACTGCTATCTGATGTCAGGTATAAGACCAACTAGCATGTTCCCGGCGAGTCCTGTCCGGTGTAGTCATAACCCAATGAGCACCTGTATACATCTTAGGTGAACCAACTGACACCAGTGGCTTTTGAGACCAGCCACCGCCCCTCGTCGGGGTCTCGACTGTATACACTAGTCTACTCTGGAGTATCGATGCCCTGTCTCGAAACTCTCACGACTAGGGACCTTTTAAGGATGTGCTTATAGACCCCAGCTCCCACTTATATGATCGCCCTCGTACTGCTGGTGGTCAAGCAAGAATCCTAGGGGCTCTATCAACATGTAATAGCGACATGTCAGGTCACCTAAAGCAGTACACGATGATAAAGGTAAACCAGATAGCATACTATCATCTTGAGTAAGACTGTCCTACCGGGATAGGTCATCCCTCAATCATTGCAATCACGTGCCTGTGATCCAATAATTGACTCTGAGGGCACTATCTCTAATAGTCCCAAACCAGGTACATCAACACCATCCTAAAAAGGTTTAGTATGGAAGATTCCAAGTGGGGTGCTTTACCCGCTTGCCATGGGGTCACTCTCTCTAAGGACTCTTTCCCAAAGGCCGATGAAGAGAGAGCTCGCATGAGCATTATACCCTATGCTTCTGCAGTAGGATCTATAATGTATGCGATGTTATGTACACGCCCAGATGTAGCTTATGCACTTAGTGTAGTAAGCAGGTATCAATCCAACCCAGGGGAGAATCACTGGATAGCTGTGAAGAACATTCTTAAGTACTTGCGAAGGACTAAAGAATTGTTCTTGGTGTATGGTAATGGAGATCTCTAAATGTAGGCCTTTACCGATTCGAGCTTCCAGAGTGATAAGGACGACAACAAATCTATCTCTAGGTTTGTATTTACCCTCAATGGAGGAGCGGTAAGTTGGAAGAGTTCCAAACAGGATACCGTTGCAAACTCTACGATGGAGGCTGAGTACATTGCTGCAAATGATGCCGCCAAGGAAGCCGTCTGGATGAGGAAGTTCATCTCGGAGCTAGGAGTAGTTCCAACCATTATTGATCCAATACCATTGTATTGTGATAATAATGGGGCTATGGCGTTAGCCAAGGAGCCCATGTCCCATCAGTGGTCCAGACACATCCTGAGGCGTTTTCATTTGATCCGGGAGATTGTAGATTGCCGCGAGATCGAGATTAGGAGAGTATACACAAAGAATAACACCGTGGATCCACTCACCAAGGCCTTCCCTCAGCCGCAGCATGAGCGACTTTTTAAGATGTTGGGTATGAGATACGCTAATAACTGGCCTTAGTGCAAGTGAGAGATTGTTGGATATTTGTATGCCCTAGAGGCCATTATATGATAGTGGATATATTTATACATGTGTGTGTGTGTGTGTGTGTATAAATTCAGTATACATTCTTGCTCGACATGATAGTATGCTATCTGGTTCTTCTTTATCTGATATGTTGACTTGATCATGCTTTTATTCATTCACACATGTTGATAAAGCCCTGAGGATATTGGCTTGACTACTGTGATTATGATGGAGATCATACTAGTGGGACGTCTTTAGTTCATAAGCATATCCTGAAATGTCCCTAGTCGTAGATGTATCGAGATGGGGCCTCGATATACCAGAATAGACTAGCGTATATGATACTAGACCCATAAGATGGGCGATGGATGTTCCCACATCCATTGATGTTTGACATCGAGATCATATACGGGTGCTCAGTGGTGACTGGGTACACTGGACGGACTTGCCGAGAACTCCTATATGGTATTATATCTATCGTCGGATAGCAGTTATCAGGTGACACTGGTACAGGTTAGTCTGTAGACCCAAGATCGTCATAGAGTCTTGTGTGTTCTCCCACTGTACTTTGATTACTACCCTACCACGGCTCTACTGAGTCGTGCAAACAGGTGGCTTTTGGGTACAGTCTCGAGACACACGAAGACGATGAACGATAGGAGGGGTTTCGTCTCTCCCGGTATTGGGAGTTGATGCTGTGCTGTGCTCGATTGGCTATATCAGTAAGTCCCTGGCCAGGGATGTTAAGATTTACTGATAAGTGTTATCAGTAGTTTCTTGATCTGTTATAGACCATTAATCGGCACGACTTATTGAGTTATTGGGGTCGGCGTTACCATCCCTAGACTCAATATGCAGCGTATCTGACGAAGAGACCGGACTGTACGGAAGTGTTGCCGGTTGGCTCAACGGGAGTTGTGACAGGTTCACTTGTTTTCTTCTGATCACTCAATACCCGGATGGCCGTTACGTTTAGCTAACCTCTTGCGGCTTAGGGTGCTTGATATGATCATCGCCCACTACCGGCGTATTGATGAGTCTTAGAGTCCCACAATGGAGTTACCAAGTCCAGGCGAAACGATGTGGTGTGCATATGAGATATGTGCGGAGACACGATTAAATGCGCGTATATGATACCGTATATTAATCGGGCGGTTTGCTATTGGTCGGGTCGTATGTGATATGACCGGTTTTCTAAATCAAGTGCTGATTTAGCATTGATCATAAGCTTTTTCACTTTAAACCCTTCTTGTCTTTTGTTGTATGCATGCATGTATGCATTTATTCTTATTGATGCACATATGGATGTGCATGCACACATACATGCATACACTCTTGTATCATGGTTGTTGATACAATGGATGGTGGCAATATAAGACTCACACACTTATATAAATATGTTGATATTTCTTTTTGGATAAAAGAAAATGGAATTGGATAATTACTCATGGTTGATTATTTTATTCACCCACTAACCTTTGCATTAACCTTGAGTTAATTTCCATGGCCATTTTGTATCCAAAAGAAAATATCTAGATATTTATAAACTAGGGTTAAGAGTGAGAAGGAGAAAATATATATTTTCTTTTCTCATTCTTATCTCAACACTTATCATTATCTCTTGAGCTCTCATTTGCCATCTTCTTCTTCCTTCTCTCTCTTGCTCTCTAGCTTTCATAAGTGAGCAAGATAGTGATCAAGTTAGGGTTTTGAAGTGAAAAAACAAACCACATCACCATTCTACACTACTCTTGCCCATTAGTTTAGAGTGTTGGTTTCTACTTCTTCTCTTAATCTAGTGAAGTATCTAGCTTGGACAAAGAGGACTCCGGGTGGATCGTCGTGGACCTAGAGGATCTTAAGCGAGCTTCTTTCAACTCTCAAGTGGTCAAGGAGTCTAGCGTAGGGAGCTACAAAGGTTGTATTCTCAAACCCTAGCTTTTTACCACTTGTGTTTGTGTTAAAGTTTTGTTACCCTAGCTTTTCTAGTTTGATCCTTAGGAATGTTTCTTTAGAACCCAATATTTTTTAATATGGAATGTGTAATGCTACCAAACCCTAGTAGTGGTGCTGTAGAAACACCTTCAGCATGCATATAAAATAGAAAAAGGGTTTAATAAAGAAATAAGCTAAAAGTTAAATGTTAAATCAACACTTGATTTAACAAACCAGTCATATCACATACGACCCGACTAATAGAAAAACGCTCGATTATTATACGGTATCAAATGCTCGCATTTAATCGGGTCCCCGCGCATATCTCATATGCACACCACATCGTTTCTCCTGAGCTAGGAAACTCCTGTGTGGGACTCTAAGACTCGTCAATACACCGGCAGTAGGTGGTGATCATATCAAACACCTACAAGCCGCAAGCGGTCTGCTAAATGTAACGGCCACCTGGGTATTGAGCGATCAGAAGAAAACCAGCGAACCTGTCAAAACTCTCGTCGAGCCAACTGGCAACACTTACCGTACAGTCCGGTCTCTTCGTCAAATATGCTGCATATCGAGTCTAGGGATAGAATCGTCGACTCCAATAACTCAATAAGTCATGCCGGTGTATGGCTCATAACAGATCAAGAAACTACTGATAACACTTATCAGTAAATCTCAGCAGCCCTGGCCAGGGACTTCCTGTTATAGCCAATTGAGCATAGCACAACATCAACTCCCAATACCGGGAGAGACGAAACCCCTCCTATCGCTCATTGCCTCCATGTGCCTCGGGACTGTACCCAAAGTCTACCTGTTTGCACGATTCAGTAGAGCCGTGGTAGGGTGGAGATAAAGTACAGGGGGAGGACACACAAGTCTCTATGATGATCTTGGGTCTACAGACTAACCTGTACTAGTGTCACCTGAGAACTTCTATCCGAGGATAGATATAATACCACATAGGAGTTTTCGGCGAGTCCGTTCAGTGTACCCAGTCTCCACTGAGTACCCGTATACAATCTTTGGTGTCACCACACCAGATGGATATGGGATCATCCATCGCCCATCTCATGGGACAAGAATGGTATACACTACTCTACTCTGGAATATCAATGCCTTGTCTCGATACACCCACGACTAGGAACAGTTAAAGGATATGCTTATAAACTATACGTGTCCCATAAGTATGATCTACATCATAGTCCTAGTAGTCAAGCATATATCCTATGGGCTTTATCAACATGTACCAAATGAGTAAGATGCATGATCAAACGAACAGGTCAAGATAAAGTAACCAGATAGCATACTATCATGTTGAGCAAGAAAGTCATACAGGCACACACACACACACATGTCCAAGCATCCACTATACATATAATGGCCTCTAGGGCATATATATATCCAACAATACCCCCTGTCAAGTCTAAGTTCCATAAGGTCAAGCCTAGGTTCTGAAATATATACGCCCTAGACCCCGCATAGTCAAACCCAGACTCAAAGCATGGTTAAACCTAACACTTTGATACCAACTTTGTCACGGCCCATAATTTAGCACGTGACCGACACTTAAATTACGCAACGTCTAAAGGCGTGAGGTAAATCAAGTAAGCCGAAGCCTAGAAAATCTAAATCTTTTTACGAAAAATAGTGGGTGTGCAGTTTTTAAATAAAGATATAATGAATCATGTTCCATCTTTTAAAATTTTGGGTAGCACCTCCCTTGTATATTTTGATCCAAACACAGATACACAACAATATATAGGCATCCCCAAGCGGGAGCTAGCTCTTCGCCAACTGGCGGAATCACAACCACGCAACAACATATATACGACGCCCAACGGCAAAGAATTAACCCAGAAAGAACAATAAACGAGCAAGACATCAAAACTTAAGAAGCGAACATAAATCCATCGCTATAAGTCTCGCACAAAACCCAAGTCTGATTAGGTCTACCAATATACAATTCTAATCCCTGATCTAATGTGATGTGATGGAGTTTATCTAGATACAATAGAATATAACAGTACGAGAGTGGGCACGATCCAACATGTGTCCCACTTACCAAAGCAAAACATCCAGGATGAAGTTGTATGCCAGCGATGCCGCAACTGATCCCAAGTGGTCAAACCTGCAAGAACTGTGGCACAACAGGGTTGAGTTGCCAACTCGTGAGTAGAAAACATCAGCAAGTAGAAATTGAATAAAATAACGATTTTCTAGGTCACTACATGTAATACTATGATATATAGGGTGACCAAGTATGCATAAATGTCAACAATCGAGTCAATGCAATGACATATATAAATAACATTTTCCATCATATGCCTTTATTCATGTGGATATCATCCACGTGTCTATTAACGACAAAAACAATATCATGGAACTTGAGTGTCCCACACCGACACTCGAACATCATGAAAACATATGCCTGTATATATATATGAGGATATCAACCACGTGTGTCCATCAACGACACATCAAAATCATGAAACCTGAATGTCCAACACCGACACTCGAAACATCATGAAAACCCGTGTCTAGCATCGACAAGTAAATCCTCATATCTCAGGTGCCGCATACTCAGATTGGCCCTCATATCTATCTCATCTTAGGCGCCGCACCCTCAGATCGGTCCTCATATCCATCTCATATCATAACTCCAAAACGGTATCCTCCGGATATCCTCCGAGCTCTATACAATCACCGGTAGGTAGTGCTCCCCTGCCAGGCTCACCGCCTAACAATATGAGTCTTCTTGCCCCGGGATACCTCACCGGGTCCACCATGTACCCGCAGACGGTGCCTACCGCTCCTCGAATCTGGTATACTCGCTGCTCAGAACCGAGAAAACTCATGGTGGACACCTCGAAATATCATATCAAGAGATACCGTATTTTTAAAACAATACACAATTTCCTTTGAAATTAAACTGCGGTTCTCAAATCCAGAGATCTCATAAAAACAGCATCTCAATGCATATAACCATAAAGTACAATGTATGCAACATAGAGTAGTAATATGAGCATATCGGGTATATCATGCAAGCATAAAAGCATAAGGTACGATGTATGCAACATAGAGTAGTAATATGAGCATATCGGGTATATCATGTAAGCATGTCAAGTGATAGTACTGAAAAATGAATGTACTTTTACTTTTAAGATTAATATTATGATAGGGCAGTTCTCCTGTGTAAATGGCACGACAATTCTACTGTATAAGTGACACGACAATTCTACTGTATAAGTGGCATGGCAATTACCGATGAAGAATGTGTATGAGCCGGCAAATCTGTGTATGTGTAACATGCGCATCAATGGTAATTGTGCAGGTGTACTAGCAAATGATATCATATAACATTAAATACCGGCACGTGTTATGTACATCATGAGGGGTAATATCCTACACAACATGAACAATAAATGGGTGTATCTATTTACACAAGAATCATACGGCTACTTTTCAACGATACACATCGTCGTTTTGAAAATAGGTATAGTACAGGTGGAAATCTTTATATCGGCGATCCCGCCTCATAACATCCGATATGACAATAATCATCGATCATCATCCTCAAATCACTAGCGCGGATCAATCATTCGGTACATCTCATCGCGTACGGTAATCCATCATACGGGGTCATCAAATAGAATAGGGAATCTATCGACCTATACAATAATGAGGGTACGGATCTAAAGTCTCGTACGTCATATTACTCAATACTCATAAATAC
Organism: Agapanthus africanus; assembly: GCA_030015575.1. Taxonomy (NCBI): domain Eukaryota; kingdom Viridiplantae; phylum Streptophyta; class Magnoliopsida; order Asparagales; family Amaryllidaceae; genus Agapanthus; species Agapanthus africanus. The sequence continues at coordinate 674,505,098 of CM057337.1, forward strand.
ACACACACACACATCTCAAATCACATTTGTACAAACGTCATATCTTATTAATTCCACCATACCTCTATCTTAATCTCGTGTTGTGCTTATCGATTTCGATCTCATATCATACCATCATCAACTCATACTTGTTCTCTTTCAATTCGTACCTATCATGATTCACTTCCCATTTCATATTCTCAAGCAAATATATCCATTAACCCCAACTTTATCATAATTATAATTTAAAACACAATCTTCCATATCAATAGTTGCGGGGGTGCTATACGCCATCTACCCGACTTCCACCGTAGATATAAATCTACTCACCGGTAATTCTCCTCGCTTAGCCGAAGTCAATGTGCTTCTTCATCTCGGAAGTCCACGCGAAGGTACCTACAATCAATACACAATCACAATTCTATTAAAACCAATATTAGAAAACCGATACGGCACACAGTTCGCTCATAGGTTAGAACCTATAGCTTCGCATGAAAATTCAACCAAATAACCCTCGTCTGTTGACGTATAAACGTCTAATGACGGAATCCAAACTCAAATCTACAAACCACGTTTTAAAAATCGGAAAACGAAATTCAGCAACTAAGGAATCTATCCCAGATTTTGACTCAGGTAAAATTAGCCAATTTTGCACATAGGGTTGGTCTAGATATAGGATAAGGAAACCACAGACCAAGACTCATCACTTTTCACCATAAAGTAGCCGCAATTTGCGTCCACATGGAATAAATTTGCGGCCTGGTTTAAGGAAGGGCTTATGTTTCTAAGGTGGCTTCTAGGTTGCCTGCTTGTCTCTCTGTGTTCACTAAATAAGTTTTAGTGTCTCCGGATTATAGCAGATCTCAGTATCCCCTCACAAAATCCACAAAATACGATATCGGGGAATTTCTAACTCCGTGTTTTGGGTTCTAGTCTCGGGTCTTGGCCAATAGAACACTCTCTAAGATTTTGTAAACACTCACTACACCTTAATTAACCACTTAACAGCAACTTGGAAATTTCCAAGATCATATAACTCACCAAATCGATTTCTAAACTAAAGTAGGATATATAAACACAATACTTAACTAAAAGTGTAGAGATTACCTCATTTGGCAAACTTAGAATTTTCTTGAGTTGCCTAAAGTCTTCAAAATCCATACTTGATTGGTCTAAAGGGTTTAGACTGAGGTTGTGCATGTTTTGTGTGAAGGTGGCATAAGGTTTTGGCAAAGAAAATGAGATGATGCATGAGGCAGTGGAGGTGGAGAAAGCATGGAGGAGATGAAGAAAACAATGGAGGAAACAATGGAGGAGGAGGGAAAGGGGCTGCTAAGTCTAACCCTTAAGCTCACTTTCTCACTCTCAAATATCCCCCTACACTCACTCTCTCACAAACATCTCTTTTGTTTCTTCTCATTTTGTTTTTCACTCTTGAATTCCCTTTTCTTTTCCTTTCCTTTCTCTTTTCTTTTCTCATTCACACCACTCACAAACTCATAAGTCATAAACACATCACTTAACATGCACAAGACATGGTGCACTAGCCATGGAAAAATGTAAGAATACGGATTTGGCCAAAAATTCGATAAATATCATTAAAATAAATAAATCATTTTAATCTCTGATTAATTTTCAAATATTGGTATATACTTATACCGTTTTACGAAAAATCCCTATTCGCAAATCGAATAGTTTTCACGAAATATATTATTTTAATATTAAATTTCCAGAAATAATATTTTATATTTCTGAAATGTTACACGGAATTTGCAAAAAATGTTTTTTACGGGCTTCGCAACACCGACTAGAACCAAGGATTGACCATAAATCCTAGCAACCAAACTACATGAGATTTAACTACTCGGAAAGAATATTATACCTCATGATAAAAGTCCTTCGGGTCTTCTCCACTGTCCTTCTTGTCATCGTAGGCTCCAAGGATCGATCCGGATCGTAGTTTCCTCGTCGTCTTCCTCGAGTCAAAGACGATCCACCCGAGAGTCTATAGTCCGAGCTCCAACCTCAAATCTGAGGTAACTAGGGCAACTAGCTTGCTAAACTAGATGGCCTAGGTGATACAGAGAATGAAGATGGATTTATTTATCTCTTGAAACCCTAGTTTAGTCAACTCATGAGACCTTAAGGGTTTTAGTTGTGAGGAAGAAGAAGAGAGCGAACATGAGGAAAGAGAAATGGTTTTTGATAATGATAAATGAAAATTGAGATGGCTCACTTGATCTACAAGCATGGCAAGAAAATATCTCACCCAAAATATCTAGTGCCAAAAAATATCTCACAAGAAATATCTAAATCAAAGAGTCAAACCAAGTCAAATGGTCAAACTAAGTCAAGTAGTCAAAACAAGTAGCCATGCCACAATTATCATTTACAAAAATAACAAATACTTTCCTCCACCTCATAATTGTTTTAATCAAGTCAATGGTCAAAACCCTAATGAGGTGTCTCCTTCTATGCCCCTCTCATCCGTATATACATACCCGCATCCGTGTTCCAAGAAACACGAATACAAAGGGACGAAATTGATCGATCAATATAATACTAGGATCCGGCTTAACCCAAAGCCCACTAGTATTATCCGCCCGAACATCATACGCGCACAAGTACACGTACGTGATTGAAGCCATGCCGTAATACCATACGGCTTCTACATCTTTCGCCCGATGCAGGGAAACTCCCTGTATGGAACTCTAAAGACTCGACAGTACGCTGGCAGTGGGTTTAACCACAAGCCGCAAGCGGTACTAGCTGCACATAATGGCTACCCAGGCATTTGTCGATAAGAAGGCCAATGAGGAAACCCATCCGAACTCCTACTGAGCTTGGATATGACAATCTCCGTACAGTCCGGTCTGTTCGTCTAAGAGTATTGCATATCGGGCCTAGGGGGAGGTAATCGTTAGACCCCTAATAGCGCAATAAGTCGTGCCGGAGTGTAGCCCAAAACACCCTGAGAAACTACTGGAATACCTACCAGTAAATCTCGCTTGCCCTGAACAGGGACTTTGTGTAATGGCTCTTCGAACACATCACGATATCCACCCCCAATACCGGGAGAGACGAATCCTATCTAACCGGCCCTGCCTCAAAGTGCTTCGGGACTGCACCCAACTACTACCTGTTTGCACGACTCCTTTGAGTCATGGTAGGGTAGTAATCAAAGTACGGTGGGAACACACTCGAGGTGAAGTAGCAGCGTCAAGTCGACGGACTAAGCTGTACTCATGTCGCCTAGGAACTGCTACTTGACGATAGGTATAATACCAACCAACAGTTCCCGACGAGTCCTGTCAAGTGTACTCATAACCTAACAAGCACCTGCATACTATCTCCAGTACGACGTACTAATGGCTGTGGGACCAACCATCTCCCCTGCTAAGATGAGAAGCGTATACACTAGTTTACTCCGGAGTATCGATGCCCCGTCCCGATAATCCTATGACTAGGGATCTGTATAAGGATGTGCTTGTAGATTACCAAACCCCACTAGTGTGACTGCTATCACAACGCTGGTAATCAAGCAAAGATCCTAAGGGCTCTACTAATATGTATAAGCGATATGCTAAAAGAAACACATGCCCATATTGAAGTAGAAACAAACTAAATAGCATACTACCATTTTAAGCAAGACTGTCAATACAACTGTGAATATCCCAAGCTTCCATTATGTAATATACAAACCAGTATGATACAATAATGGCCTCTAGGGCATATATCACTAACAATCTCCCACTTGCACTAGGGCCATGTATTGGCATATCGCAGACCTATCATCTCGATTAGCCTCTCGAACTGTGTCTGAGGGATGACCTTCGTGAGTGGATCTGCAGTGTTATTCTCCGTATCTACTTTGCTCACCTCGATCTCCCGGCGATCAACGATCTCCTTGATCAGGTGGTAATGCCTCAAAATGTGTCTGGACTTTTTATGGGACCTGGGTTCCTTCGCTAAGGCTATAGCACCGTTGTTGTCACAATACATAGGTATTGGATCTAAAATGGACGGAACCACCTGAAGTTCTATCAAGAACTTCCTCATCCAGACTGCTTCCTTCGCGGCGTCACAAGCAGCTATGTACTCCGCTTCCATCGTCAAGTCAGCAACGGTGTCCTGTTTGGATCTCTTCCAACAGACCGCCCCTCCATTGAGGGTAAAGACATGACCTAATATCGACTTGGAGTCATTCTTGTCACTCTGGAAGCTGGAGTCAGCAAAGGCCTCGATCTGGAGGTCTTTTCTGCCATACACCAAGAACATCTCCTTAGTCCTTCTCAGGTACTTGAGAATGTTCGTTACTGCTATCCAGTGCTTCTCCCCTAGGTCTAACTGATACCGGCTTACCACGCTCAGTGCGTAAGCTAAATCTGGTATGGTACATAACATCGCATACATTATAGAGCCTACCGCAGAAGCGTAGGGTATAGATGTCATGCGAGCCCTTTCCAAATCAGTCTTGGGAGATATCTTTTTGAAAGGGTGATTCCATGACAAGCCGGTAGATTACCGCGCTTTGAATCTTCTATACTAACTCTTTTTAGTATGGTGTCGATGTATCTGGACTGCGAAAGTCCCAACATTCTCTTAGATCTATCACGATAGATCTGGATCCCCAGAATGTAGGAGGCATCACTCAGGTCTTTCATGGATAACCTCTGTGACAAGAATCCTTTGACTGATTGTAGCATAGGAATGTCATTTCCTAATAAGATAATGTCATCCACGTACAAGATGAGGAATACCACAGCTCCCACTATAATCTTACTATATATGCATGGTTCATCTGGATTTTTGAGAAAGTCGAATTCTTTGACCGTCTCATCAAAACAGATGTTCCAACTCCATGATGCCTTCTTTAGTCCATAAATGGACTTAAGCAACTTGCATACTTTCTCGCTGCTCCCACTCTGATTAAAACCCTCTGGCTGATCCATATAGACGCACTCTTCCAAATTTCCATTTAGAAAAGCCGTCTTTACGTTCATCTGCCAGATCTCATAATCGTGGAAGGCAGCAATGGCAAGAAGGATCCGAATGGATTTGAGCATAGCCACTGGAGAAAAGGTTTCCTCATAGTCCAAACCGGGTCTTTAACGAAAACCTTTTGCAACAAGTCTAGCCTTATAGGTTTCAACCTGTCCATCTACACCAATCTTCTTTCTGAAGATCCATTTGTAGCCAACGGGTTTTACCCCTTCTGGAGTAATATCCAAAGTCCATACTTTGTTGGTGTACATGGACTCCATCTTGGTCCGCATTGCATACATCCATTTTACCGAGTCTCTACTCTGAATGGCTTGCTGGAAGCTAGTTGGCTCATCATTGTTGATGATGTAATCCTCTCGATCCCCGCCTATGAGAAAACCGTAGTATCTCTCAGGAGGATGAGACAGCTTACTAGTTCTGCGGAGTGGCACGGGGACGTCTGGTTCTTTTGAAACCTCTGGTTCTACCATGCTTTCAGTAATAGCTTGTAGTTCTGGAACTTCTTCTAGTTCTATTGAGCTCCCACTTATCTGATTTTCTAAAAATTCAGTTTCCAAGAAGCGGGCATGACGAGAAACAAAGACCTTTTTCTCCTCTGCGTAATAGAAAAGATACCCCTTGGAGTTCTTTGGGTATCCCACAAACTTACACTGTATCGAGCGTGCCTCGAGCTTGTCTGCATGCTGCTTTTTGACAAAAGCTGGACATCCCCATGTCTTAAAGTGTTTAAGGCAGGGTTTCTTCCCACTCCACATCTGATATGGTGTGGTAGGCACTGACTTAGTCGGAACCTGATTCAAAAGATATGTAGCTGATTCTAGTGCATAACCCCAGAAGGATCGCGGTAACTCAGCCTTATTCATCATTGAATGAACTATATCCAATAAAGTTCTGTTCCGCCTTTCCGATACACCATTGTGTTGTGGTGTGTATGGAGGAGTAAGCTGAGAGAGAATTCCATTCTCTTTTAGATAATCTAGGAACTCAGCACTTAAGTATTCACCACATCGATCAGATCTCAGTGTCTTGATACTTTTGCCTGTTTGTTTTTCCACTTCATTCTTGTATTCCCAGAATTTTTCAAAGGCCACGGATTTATGCTTCATCAAGAAGACATGTCCATACCTAGAGAAATCATCCGTAAAAGTAATAAAATAGGAATAACCACTTCGTGCATGTGTAAACATTGGACCACATACATCACTGTGTATGAGTCCCAAGAGCTCGCTCGATCTTACTTCGTGTCCAGTGAACGGAGTCTTTGTCATCTTTCCCATGAGACAAGATTGACAAGTTGCATAAGACTGATATTCGAACAGATCCAAATATCCCTCTCTATGTAGCTTCGTCAACCGTGTTTCATTGATGTGGCCCAGTCTACAATGCCATAAGAAAACCTGATTTAATTCTGAAGACTTTCTTTTAAGTGTGTTCTGGACATTGAAAACCTGAGCTTGATTTTGTTAGTTATATGTATGCCCTAGAGGCCATTATTGTACATATGATGTATATCATAGTGGATGCTTGGATATATATAGAGAGGACTTTCTTGCTCGACATAATAGTATGGTATCTGGTTGTTCTTTGTCTTAACATGTAGACATGTATTGTGATATTGTCTTGCTCTCACATGTTTATAAAGCCCTTAGGATACGTACTTGACTACCAGGACTATGATGGAGATCATACTAGTGAGGCCAGGGTAGTTCATAAGTACATCTTTTAATTGTTCCTAGTCGAGGGAATATCGAGATATGGCATCGATATTCCAGAGTAGACTAGCGTATACGCTTCTTGGCCCATATGATGGGCGATGGATGATCCCACATCCATTGGTGTTTGACATCAGAGATGGTATACGGGTGCTCAGTGGAGACTGGGTACACTGAACAGGACTCATTGAGGACTCCTATGTGGTAGTATACCTATCGTCAGATAGCAGTCCTTTGGTGACACCGGTATAGTCTGTAGACCCGAGATCGTCATAGAGTCTTGTGCGGCTCCCACTGTGCTTTGATTTCCTCCCTACCACGCTCAAAGGAGATGTGCAAACAGGTAGCTTTTGGGTACAGTCCCGAGTCGCTTGGAGGCAATGAGCGATAGGAGGGGTTTCGTCTTTCCCGGCATTGGGGGTTGATATTGCGCTATGCTCGATTGGCTATAACTGGAAGTCCCTGGCTAAGGATGCTGCCGAGATTTACTGATAAGTGTTATCAGTAGTTTCTCGAACCGTTATAGGCCAGACATCGGCAAGACATATCACGTTACTAGGGTCTGACGATTTCCAACCCTAGACATGATATGTGACATATCAGACGAAGAGGCCGGACTGTACGGTAGTGTTACTGATAGGCTTCATGGAGACTATGGTCATCGGAGAAAGCTCGTTCAAAGTATCAAGAGAAGCCTAGTGGAATCGCGAGACTACTACACGGAGCAAGTGAAGAGAAGGACCATCTACAAAGGTTGTATTGTTGTTTTCTAGATGTAAAGTAGTTTACATTCGGTATTGTCTAAATCTCAAGTTAAAGATTCTAGGTTTAGGGTTGTTTAGCATGACAATTTTTTGAAAATGGCATGGACGATGCCTCCCGAAATCTTGCTGTCATGCTAGGGAACCTTACAGTGGTATCTGAGCTAAGCTAAAGATTTAGACAATGTTTGTTAGATTACGAAACCGAAACTGCTCCGAAACTTGAAACACTAAATCAAAGTTTCTGTCGATTTTTAAAGTCGTCGAATTTTTTTTTAAACAACTGCAGAATGTTATATGAGATGTAACATGAACACTGAGCAAATACAAACCCATTCCACCGGAATTGACCCGAGCACATGCCCCTAAAATCCTACCAGGCCAGCCAAATAGTGTTATCTGGGCTTCGTATTTTTTCAGTGTTCTTGTCTCTGGGTTTTGGTGTTTCAGGTGTTGTTTGTTTTTGCTAAAATTTCATGAGATGTTAATTTTCTATAAAGGCAATTCGAAGTGTTTCGTAGTCGTAATTCTAACTATATTTCGGGTTATTTAGATGGTGTTAAAAAGTTTGAACGACTATCAAATACTCACTTTAACCCTTGCCGGAAATTTTTCCAAGAGTTGGATTTTTTCCAAGTTAAAGAACATTCAAATATCATGCAAGTGATTCGATGGACCCTCTAGAAGAACGAAACCCTAACTCGATTCTATAATCGTATAAACCGCCGCCAAACCCTTGGGTTTGCGGTAGTTCCGCGGTGCCATAGGTGAGGCAAGGATTGACCCTTCTACGGTCGGTCCATAGGTACTGTGGCATATTCTGAGTATTTTTAAACTGCGCTCAAGTGTTGAGCTTTTAGGGAAAATTTGGGTGTTTGTTGATTCGATCGGAATGTTTAACATCGTCTAGCCATTTGATGACATGTGATGTTATGTGTTGTTTGGATATGTTATATTGGATCGTCGTGTTTTTGAATAACCGGGGGTTTTATGTGAGATGAGAGTTTTTATTTTCATTCATGTAAAATTCATTGTATGTAATATTCTTTTATTGGGGTACTTCCGGGTTGAGGATGATGTCACCATTGTTGTATATTATTTACTTTTCCACATTAGGATAGACCCAAGGCGGGGAGCGCAAGTAACCGGGTTCTAGAGTCCAGTGGGAGACCATCTCGAGGAGTCGAGTCCGGGTCTCTTAACTCTAGAATTGGTAGGGTTGCTTGCCGCTCTTGTAGGGGTCTAGGGATGTGGGTTTGGCTATTCATCGCGACCGTGGAATCCGTGTTTTATACTGGCTTAACTTAAACCACGGAATTCCTAGTATATCCAATATTTCATATGTTATCTTCTGCTGCTAATATTCTGTGATGTGATCACTTTATATGCGTGAGACGAATGCTTTATTATTGTATATATGATATATAATAAACGTTGCTTATGTTTTGTACCCACGCTAGTCCCGCCTCGCTATGCCGTTAGTTAAGTGGCCTAACGGTGCATAACGGGACACTGTGGCGAATGCGGATGGTATAAGCGTACGTTGTATTTTCGTTTCTTCTGTGATGCTTAGGAAGCATAATTGATGGGACTTCATTAATGAGATTAATGAAAGAAAAGAAACCAAAATGATGTTGTAGAATCAAATTTTCAAAAAGGATAGCTCTAGTTTTTGTTTTGCATAGCGGTATTCCTTGTAGAATATCCAGCACCTTATTCGATGAGGAAAGAGCCGAGATCCCTTCACCGGGAGTGACCTCTTTAGCGAAACTAGTAGATGCTACAATCCACTCGGTTTTGTTTTTGATTTCCTTTTTTAGTTCTTTCTTTGCATAGCGGTATTCTTTGTAGAATATCCAGCATCTCATTCGATGAGGAAAGAGCCGAGATCTCTTCACCGGGAGTGACCACTTTAGCGGAACTAGTAAAAGCCTAAAAAACACTCTTTTTCAAAATCACTCGATTCTGCAACGATATCAGGTTCATTACGCAAAAGGTTTTCTTACAAACTTCACGTAGCTCTCCGTCATTTAAGATAAGTACTGTTTAGTATTCGTGCTACGTTTGTTAGCCTGCGTCAAGGCGTAGTGTGCGGTAGCTATTTAGTGCTTATCTGCTGCAGATGATGCGATTGGATTAGGGTATTCATGCGACTTTGTTGGCATGCGTCAAGGGTCGTGCGGGTGGGTTTAATTCAATCAAGAAATGTATGGGTTGAACTTGACTAGCGGACTATGGTTCGTTGGCCTGTGTCAAGGTCATAAGACGCTAGGGGAAAAATATTATGTCGGGAATTTCAAGTGTTGAAATTTGCAATGAGATTGCATACCTTCTATGAGATAGTTGGATCCCAATACCCACTGCGAATAAGAGTTACTCCTGGGAGAATTTTACACATCATAATTAGCCGATCAAGCAGGTGTCTAGAAAGGTGTTAACGGGGTCACACCGCTGGGAAAACGAGATTTATTTTAATTAGGTCCGTGCGAAAGCACAGGGAACCTCCCTCAAAATACCAGCACTGGCCTGGCTGAAAGATTGGCGAACTTGTAAGGTGTAATTAATCCCGACTAGTCTTGCCTTTTAGGGTTTAAAGGAAGATTTGATAAAAACAGTGGGAGCCGTCCTGATTAGATAAGATAATAACCAATCTAATCTTGCAAAGAGCGCACGCTAACGTGTTTCCTTCTCTCTCTCTCTCCAGGCAGCAATCAATGTCACACCTTAATCAAGATAATAATATGGATGTATTGACCGAACCCGCTTGTTATACTGAGCATGGGAACGTTGGTTCCGCTCCAACTTATAAGTGTTATAAGTCCGAGCAGGAAATAGGGGAATATCTGGATTACCATGCCATCCAAACGAAGAATAAGCATGTTGATGCATCTTCTTCGGGTGTGTTAGTTACCGAGAACTGTTTTTCAGTGCACTCTACATCCTGGATATTAGATACCGGATCGGGATCCCACATATGCAATTTGTTGCATGGGCTAAGAAAAGGTAGAGAACTGGGAAAAGGAGATCATTCTCTAAACGTAGAGAATGGTGCAAGTGTTGCAGCCAAAGCAGTTGGTGAATATCACCTTGTATTGCCAACTAGGAATACATTGATCCTGAACGACTATTATTACGTATCCTCTATGATATGCAATTTAATATCAATTTCTTTATTAGATAAATAAGGATATAACTTTATAGTAGAGAATAATGTTATGAACATTTACCTAAATCAAGTGTTGATTGGGTTTGGTGCGTTATGTAACGGATTATACATTCTGAATCAAAACACAGTTTTTAACGTACAGAACACATACAAGAGGAAAAGTTTAGAAATGAACGAATCCTTCTTGTGGCATTGTAGACTAGGTCATATCAATGCGACACGACTAGCTAAGTTACATAAAGATGGATATTTGAATCCGTTCGAAGCTTCATCTTATGAAACTTGCCGGTCATATCTCAAAGGCAAGATGACCAAAACTCCGTTTACAGGACACAGAGAAAGAGTTACAGAACGCTTAGGACCGATACATAGTGATTTATGCGGTCCTATGTCTACATATGCCAGGAATGGTTCCTCATACTTCATTACATTCACTGACGATCTCTCAAGATTCGGTCATGTGTTCTTGTTGAAACACAAGTCTGAAGCTTTTGAGAAATTCAAAGAATATAAGCATGAAGTTGAGAACCAGACGGCTAAAACTATTAAAATCCTTCGATCTGATCGGGGAGGAAAATACTTGAGCACGGAATTCCGTGACTATCTAAAAGAGAATGGGATTCTCTCTCAGCTTATTCCTCTGTATACACCACAGCACAACGGTGTATCGGAGCGGAGGAATCGCACCCTATTGGATATGGTGCGCTCTATGATGAGTACTGCTGAGTTGCCTATTTCCTTTTGGGGATATGCACTAGAGACAGCTGCAGACCTATTGAATATGGTTCCCACCAAATCTGTACCAACCACTCCATATGAGATATGGAAAGGAAAAAGACCATTTCTTAATTATGTTAAGATATGGGGTTGTCCGGCATATATGAGAACACAAAATCCGGACAAGCTCGAGGCAAGGTCTTTTCTGTGTAAGTTTATTGGATATCCTAAACATTCACGAGGTATATCTTCTACCACACCGAGGAACAAAAAGTGTTTGTTTCTCAACATGCCACCTTCTTAGAAAAGGAATTTCTTGAAAAAGAAATTAGTGGCAAGGAGGTAGAACTGGAAGAAGTTCCAGCTACACAAACTACAACAGAAGATTTGGTAGAACCAGAGAATTCGATAGTTCCCAACGAACCTCAGCCTCTCCACCGATCTAGTAGGGTTTCTCATCCACCTGAGAGATACTACGGTTTTCTCATTGATGGTGGGAGCGAGGATTGCATCATGGAAGATGATGACCCAACTAGCTTCGAGCTGGCCATCACGAGTGAGGACTCTGTGAAATGGCTGGATGCAATGCGATCTGAGATGGAATCCATGTACACCAACAAAGTATGGACTTTGGAAGTTGCTTCCGAAGGGGTAAAACCCATTGGGAGCAAATGAATCTTTAAGAAGAAACTTGGTGTAGATGGAAAAGTTGAGACTTTCAAAACTAGACTTGTTGAAAAAGGTTTTTGTCAACGACCAGGTGTAGATTATGATGAAACCTTTTCTCCAGTGGCTATGCTTAAGTCCATCCGGATCCTACTTGCCATCGCTGCATACCATTACTACGAAATCTGGCAAATGGATGTTAAGACCGTCTTTCTAAATGGTGATTTAGAAGAAAGCGTGTACATGACTCAACCGGAGGGCTTCGTAGACAGTGGGAGCAGTGGGAAGGTGTGCAAGCTGCTTAAATCAATCTACGGGTTGAAGCAGGCATCGCTGAGTTGGAACATCTGTTTTGATGAGATAGTCAAAGAGTTTGACTTCATCAAAAACGTAGATGGACCTTGTATATACAAGAAGGTCGCAGAGAGTAAGGTCGTCTTCCTCGTATTGTACGTGGATGACATACTCTTGACAGGAAATGATGTTCCTATGCTGCACTCGGTCAAGCTCTTCTAATCACAAAGATTCTCAATAAAAGATCTAGGTGATACCTCCTACATCTTGGGGATTAAGATCTATAGAGATAGATCTAAACGGATACTGGGATTGTCCCAATCCAGGTACAATGACACCATACTAAAGAGATTTAGCATGGAAGATTCCAAGCGTGGGAATATAACCACGATCACAGGACTCACTCTCTCCAAAGAGATGTCTCCCAAGACTGAGATACCCTATGCTTCGGCAGTAGGCTCTATCATGTACGCGATGTTATGTACTAGACCCAATGTAGCATACTCACTATGTGTAGTGAGTTGGTATCAAGCTGATTTAGGAGAGAATCACTGGACAGCTGTGAAGAACATTCTCAAGTACTTGAGAAGGACTAAAGAGATGTTCTTGGTGTACGGTGACGGTGAACTCTAAGTGGAGTCCTTTACCGACTCGAGCTTCCAGAGTGATAAAGACGACAGTAAGTCGGTCTCGGGTTTTATCTTTACCCTCAACGGAGGGGCGGTGTGTTGGAAGAGTTTCAAGCAAGACACCGTTGCAGACTCGATGATGGAGGCTGAATACTTCGCTGCCAACGATACTGCCAAAGAAGCTGTCTGGATGAAGAAGGTCATTGCTGAGCTTGGTGTGGTTCCATCCATTGAGCATCCAATACCTGTGTATTGTGATAACAATGGAGCGGTGGCTTTGGACAAGGAACCCAGGTCCCATTAGAGATCCGGACATATTCTGAGGCGGTATCACCTTATCCGGGAGATAGTTGATCGCCGGGAGATCGAGGTCAGGAGAGTTGATACGAAAGACAACGTAGCGGATCCACTCATAAAGGCCCTCTCCTAGACACAATTTGAGAGACTTTTTGGGATGTTGGGTATGAGATACTACAACACATGGCCTTAGTGAAAGTGGGAGAGTGTTAGTTATATGTATGCCCTAGAGTCCATTATTGTAAATATGATGTATATCATAGTGGATACTTGGATATATAGAGAGAGGACTTTCTTGCTCGACATAATAGTATGATATCTGGTTGTTCTTTATCTTAACATGTAGACTTGTATTGTGATACTGTCTTGCTCTAACATGTTGATAAAGCCCTTACGATGTGTACTTGACTACCAGGAATATGATGGAGATCAAACTAGTGGGGCCAGGGTAGTTCACAAGTACATCCTTTAATTATTCCTAGTCGAGAGAATATCGAGATAGGGTATCGATATTCCTGAGTAGACTAGAGTATACGCTTCTTGACCCATATGATGGGCGATGGATGATCCTACGTCCATTGGTGTTTGACATCAAAGATGGTATATAGGTGCTCAGAAGAGACTGGGTACACTGAACATGACTCACCGAGGACTCCTATGTGGTAGTATACCTATCGTCAGATAGCAGTCCTCTGGTGACACTAGTACAGGTTAGTCTGTAGACCCGAGATCTTCATAGAGTCTTGTGCGGCTCCCACTGTGCTTTGATTTCCTCCCTACCACGCTCAAAAGAGACGTGCAAACAGGTGGATTTTGGGTACGGTCCCTAGTCGAATGGAGGCAATGAGCGATAGGAGGGGTTTCGTCTCTCCCGGTATTGGGGGTTGATGTTGCGCTATGCTCGATTGGTTATAACTGGAAGTCCCTGGCCAGGGATGCTGTCGAGATTTACTGTTAAGTGTTATCAGTAGTTTCTCCAACCGTTATAGGCCAGACATCGGCATGACTTATCACGTTACTAGGGTCTGACGATTTCCACCCAGACATGATATGCGACATATCAGACGAAGAGACCGGACTGTATGGTAGTGTTACTGATAGGCTTCATGGAGAATGTGGACATGCTTTCTTGTTGATCTTCATATCGCTCAATACCCGGGTAGCCGTTACATCCAGCTAGTACCGCTGACGGCTTGTAGGTGACTGATGTGATCATCACCTACTGCTGGCGTATTGACGAGTCTTTAGAGTCCCACACAGAAGTTCTCTGGTTCAAGCAAAACGAAGTAGGACACATATGTGATATGTGTGTGGGCCTGATTAAATACGAGTATATGATACCGTATTGTAATCTGGCAGTCGTCTGTTATTGGTTTGGTTATATGTGATATAACCAGATTGTCGAATCAAGTGTTGATTCAATAATGTGATATAAAGATAAATGATATTAGTCGGTCATATGTGATATAACCGGATTATTAGATCAAGTGTTGATTTAATAATGTGATATATATTATATGTGATATAATTATATCTTAACTAATATCATTAGCTCACTAATTATTCTTCATTATATATATATTAATATATATATATATATATAATAATGAAGAATGGCATTTAAATTTCTATTTTGTGAAATTAGAAATGCGGTGGAAAGTGGAAGCATGGTTGCAAGCATGGGATTAACTTTTGTTTATTCATCTTGACTCACTATTCAAGCATGGTTGCAATTTTATATTGCATAATTCCATGGTTGAATGAGTGAGGGGTCAAGACTTGGCATTCATTCTAGCTCATTCTCAACACTTAGCCAAATTTCTTGAGTTGCTCTCTAGCTTCATCTTCCTCCTCTTGTCATGGCTCAAGCATCAACCCTCACATGTGATGTGAATCATGAAGCTTGAACACAAACTAGTGAGCTCTTAGCATCCCCTACATCACCATCCTACAGTTGACTAGAGATCAAGTGTAGCGTGTTTCATATGCTAAAGAGTTTACTGTAAAGGAAGCTTGAGTTGGAGGGACTTCAAGTGGATCATCTTCGGTACAAAGGTCATCGGAGGAAGCTCGTTCAAAGTCTCAAGAGAAGCCTAGTGGAGTCGCGGGACTACTACACGGAGCAAGTGAAGAGAAGGACCGTCTACAAAAGTTGTTTTCTTGTTCTCTAGATGTAAAGTAGTTTACATTTGGTATTGTCTAAATCTCTAGTTAAAGATTCTAGGATTAGGGTTGTTTAGCATGACAATTTTTTGAAAATAGCATGGACGATGCCTCCCGAAATCTTGTTGTCGTGCTAGTGAACCTTACAGATTTAATACGTATATACCGTTATCTAATGTACCTGACCCAATCAGAGCTTGATTTAGGTGGATGTGGACCACATCGCCTACAAATGTAAAATCATATCTTTCCTTAGAAAGTAAGGATACAGATATGATATTACAAGCTGGACTAGGTATATACAAACAATTACGTAGTATCAATATCTGCCCACTTTTCAATCCTACGTGATATTCCCCTACGGATTCAGCGTCCACGCTCATTCCGTTAGCAACCCTGAGAGTTATATCTCCTACCCTGATAACTATGACGGTTTCTCAAAGCCTGTAAAGAATTACAGATATGAGATCTTAATCCGGTATATAGTACCCAGAAGTAGAGTTAATTGACATGCAATTTTCGATTACAATCACACCCGAAGTCGAAACCACAACATGCTTCGGATCCTGAATTCTGGCTTTCAAAGTCCTGCAATCCCTCTGCCAATGTCCTTTCCCGTAACAATAGGAACATCCCTCCTCCCTTACTGTTAGCCCAGAAACTTTTTCCCTTCCCTGTCCTTCTACCCTACTGACACCGTGTCACGACCCGAAATTACGGAACGTGACCGGCACTTCGATTACGAAGCGTCTAGAGGCGCAACGTAACCTAAGTAAGCCGAAGCCTAGAATTCTAAACCATAAAAAGAAGAAGAAATAAAGGAAAACATGTAGAAAACAAGTTTAAAAGCAACATCCAATTTTCTCAAAAATTTCGGCAGAGTCTCCTTTGTAAAAACTGGCCCCAAACGGGTACAAACAAGAATAATATATATACAACAATAAAAAGCATTCCCAAACGGGAGCTAGCTCTACGCCAAAAAGCAGAAACAACCACATCAAAGCACAATAGTACACAACGCCAAAGGGCGAGGCACAAAACTAAAAAGAAAACAAAACCACCAGATATCATAATAATACAAGCGCGACTCTAAGGTCGAAATAAACAACTGATCCAGTAAACTATCAAGTAATACAAGTTTGGTTGATGGAGTTTTGTAGATACAAATGAAATAATAAAAGAACAATGGCGGTCCAGATACAAGTGAACCAACCTACCGTGCAAATCACCCTGAATGAAAAGATGTCCCGGCGAGCTGCCAGGAAAACCTGTACATCGAACCTGTAATAAAATTTGGCACAACGGGGGTGAGTTTCCAACACGTGAGTAGAAGATATCTGTGAAAAGAAATCGAATGTACGACGTTGTCCTAGGTCATAATAATATACAAATATACTACTAGTCATCAAGTAAAGACAGGATAATAAGCTACGTGTAAGTGCAAATGCTCCGTGCTCGTATCAGTGCCTCTTATAGAACTATGTCATGTGAATGAGTATGCATGCCCCATGAATGTGAAATAACCAATCCTGAAATCTAGATATATCTGTATAAGAAATCTTTAACTTTTATCATGGTAAAATGTGTATAGAAATCTGAAATATCAATGATGAAATCCATAGAAATCCGTGTCAAGCATCGACACAAAACATGTAAATCTCAAGTCTCAATACCTCATAATCTCAATGTCTCATAGTCTCAATATCTCGGGCTCCGTCAGTCCGGATCGGCCCATATCATCAAATCTCACGACAACGGTTGGTATCCTCCGGATATCCGCCGCGCCAGACATCACCGGTAGGTAGTCCTCCCCTGCCAGGCTCATCGTCTATAACTCGATCTTCTTGCCCCGGGGTACCATACCGGGCCCACCATGTACCCGAGACGGTTCATCCACTCCTCGAATGGGGTCTCGAAATCCAACAGAAAACATGAAATATCATGATGGACGACACATACATCACGAGAAAACCGCATCTTATGTTTTTAAAAAGAGAGGAGGAGAGAGAGAGAAGTTTTTATATATTCTTGCGGTTTTCCCCAAAAATCCAGAAATCTCATAAAAATCCAAAATCCCAAAATCATGAGTAAGTATATGATAAGTGTCGGCATATGCCCCATAATACTGCATGATAACATGAAAATGCGAATGCATGAAATGTCTAAGTAAAAAATACCATGTCTATACTAACACCAGAGAGTAATCACAATATTATATCGATCTAGCTGTTAGCTGATTGTATCAATAAAAGATAATATGATCTAAAGTATACGTGACATAGCAATTACCGATGATGATGTGTGTGAGCCGACAAATAAGTGTGCATGGAATATGCGCATCATCGGTAATGGTGCTGGTGTCCTAACAGGCAAAGTTTTATTCTGATTATAGAAACATATGAATGGACATGCACCATAATGATTACGGTATGAATGTAAAGACGGATGTATAATAACCACTCATCTGTGATATACAAGTATAACTACAACTATATGACTCGAGCCTAAACTAGTGTCCATCTAACCTCCTAAGGAACTAAACCTAAGAAACTAGTCAATAAGAAATAAGAGTCCACCTAAGGTCTGAATCCATATCTCTAATAGTCGGCGATCCAGCCTCAATAGCGTCACGTACGTAGTACGGCTTCCTCGAATCAAGAGTGCGGATCAATCATCATATCTATGCCTCGTACGGTAAAATCCATCGTACGACATCCCAATATCGGGGTACGGGTCAAGTATCACCTACGTGTCTCATCATTCGTATAATATCATCATCAACACATGTCAAAATCAAGGTGCTATACTATAGTCGCATACATCAATCATATATCATTGTCAGCATAAATATACATTGTTAATTTATCCTCAGAAATATCATGTCATAAGTATCATATTGTGATTTAGTCACATTTAGATCATATCGTGATCAAGTCACACCTATATGATATTGTAATCAAGTCATACATATATGATATCGAAATCAAGTCACACCTATATAATGTCGTAATCAAGTCACACCTATATGATATTATATCAGAATTTCAGGCACAGGTTAAGGTCCGGGTTCTATTTTAGAGTCCCATATACTTCAATATCATCACCACCCTTTATTATTGTTCAAGTATACAAATCCATTATCTTATTTTCTAATGATCCGCTAACTTCATGACACGACTGTATAGCCAAGAATCACGGCATCAGCCCAGTTATATTGTTTCATCCCCGTGTATCATATCACATCCTTGTATCACATATACGTATTGTGTGAGTATATATATATATATATATATATATATATATACACACACACACACACCTAGTCCTATATATATATATACATACACGTATACACCACGTCGAGTCTCAGTGTGTGCGTGTGTGTGTGTCTACCTGAAACCTACGAATTTCTTCCAAGGTTTTCATCCTCTGGTATGGTCTTTCTAAATCAGTCTAGTTCAACCTAGGGTCATTACTAGGGTCCTACTCATCAAGAATCTAAGGTCACGTCTGGCTTCCTAATGACAATAAGTACTATCACTATTCTACGTTTGCGGGGGTGCTAAACGCCATCCACCCGACTTCCCCCTGTAGATATATATCTACTCACCTGGTCCTTGTCTGCCGAAAATGATGTCGCCATCCTCTTCTTCATCGCCCACATTCCACGTGAGGTGTACCTATACGCAAACATATATATAGTATCATAAACTGAATCACGGACAAAAGTCAAAACGACGCACGGAACGCGCATAGGTTAAAACCTATGTCCCGCTCATGCAAAAGAACCAAATATCGCTCGATGTCAGCGTACAAACGCCGATTGATCAAGATAAACATCAGAAAACAACTTGTAGTTTTAAAAAACTCATTACTTATAATATAAAACATGATTTAATCCATCGAAACCCTAAAAATCGATCAAATCGTCCGATTCCGTAAAACCCGAAAACACTAATTTACCGTTTTACTTCAAAACTTGATGTTTAAAAGAAAATAATGGCCATAATATTCATTAATTAGCATAACTAGACTATATAAACCATCACTATATTTTTAACACCCTAATTTATATTAGTTTGAAAATTCTAGCTTGCAAACTTGCCCGATTTCGATACTTTTAAGGAAAATTTCACAATATCACATCTAAACTGGATTTTGCTTGAATTAATGCATTGAACTACAATTCATGATGATAATGATATAATGAAACCATAAATTATATTTTAAATTTCATTTATTTAAGAATTTCCAAAATCTAGTTAGCAAAATCGCATTTTTATTAGTATTTTTCAATTATCAATGGAAACTTGTAACCAATTTAAGTTTTTCATTCCACCAACAAGTTAATATCCTTATTAAAACAACAATCTAGTATTACAAACATTAATTGGAATTTTATCTCATCAATATAAACAATATATAGAAATCTAGTTTGCAAAATGGATTAATTTAAACAATTTTGGATAAACAATTTACAATATATCATCCATACAAGATTTCCCACTTCTAAAAATTTTAAACTAGTTATTATAACCCTACTTAATTAATAAAAACCATAACTTAATTTTATAAACCGTAACTTGAATTTTAAAACTTGTAGATAGAAATTATTTATTAAATCTAATTATGCTTAAATGAAACATCTAATAACAATAAATCAAAAGAAGAAGATTTATACCTCCACAACATGAAATACAAACTTGAAAATAAGCCTCCAAAATGAATGCTTTCCATCTCCAAAATCCATGTAAAGATGAGCAAAGAATAGAGGGTTGGAATTTATTAGGATTTTGTGGACTTTTTATTGAATTTTTGATGAATTTTGATGATTTTTAATACAAAAATGATGGGGGGGAAATTTTGGGGCTGCCCATGGAGGTGAGGCCGGCCATGAGGTGAGGAAAAGAGAGGACAGTGAGAAAAGGTGAAGAAAAGTGTAGAAGGTTTCACAAAAATATCACACAATTAAGTCTTTTCATGAATTTATTTAAAAATTCTTTATTTTCTTCACTCCATTTGACCTAGAATGGTCTAGAACCATTGTAAAATTTTAAAAATAAATTTTGCATGAAACACACTTGATTCTAAGATGCAATGGTTCACTTTTGCTAATTAAACCCATTCAAATTTGTAATTTACACTAATTTAGTGTAAAAATAAAGCTTATGTTAATATTTAAAATAATTAATTTAAGAAAAATATTTAATTAAACTAAAAATTTATAAGTGGCTAAATAAACACCGTTTACTAGTAATAACATAATTAAAATAGGTATTTTTAAATTTATAGTGAAAAATAATTACGGTTTAGTTTTATGAAAACTACGTTTTAGTTTACCGAAAATCATAAAATTCACTTAAACGATTTTGTTTATTTATTTAATTATTTTTAAAACGTTACAATCTTCCCCCCTTTAAGAAATTCGGTCCCCGAATTTAAATTAAAACTCCCCACAATTACTAAAACATTCAGCAAAAACCTCAAATCGTCGGGGCTCCGAAATCATCAATACATAAAACACGTTTTTAGCACGATACAAGCGCATGAAAAACAAGTACATAACTCAAAATCAAAACTCCGTCAAACATAACACAATCATCGGAGTTATGGTGAAAATAATATATCCAAACTCAATATGAAAACCCAACATATTATACATCAATCTATAACTTATATATAGTGCGCATCATAGTAAAACCGTCTAAATATCTGGATAAAGAAGCATGCAAAAACCCCTTTTTAAAATCGCCGTGCGATACGCATGTCACGGCATAAGTAGCGGACGTTTATTTTAAAATATATATATATATATATATATATATATATATATATCTTTTATTTAACATACACGTCCCGACTGGTTATCAAATCAATAGTAATGATTATAAAAACATACTGATGAAACTGAAATCAATCCCAATCATATCATAAAAATATCATGTGCGTCCGGTGCGCACTGAAATCGAAACCAAATACAGATGCCACGAATTCACACAAAAACAAAACTGAGTGCAACAGGTGTGCACCAAAAACATCTGTCAAGTGGAACGAGCGTGCACGACTCTAATATCAGGTGCATCTAATCTGCACAAAACCACGATTTAGTGCATCTGGTGTGCACAAATCGTATCAGGTGCACCGAATGTGCGCAAGAATCTCAATCAGGTGCACATGGTGCACGAAAACATACACCGAATATCAAAATCGAAATCACAGTACGAAAATGCATGAAAACTAGGTCGAACCCTATGTCAAAATCATATGTAACCCATATGCACGAAATCAAATCAAAATCTCAGAATGTATTAAAACCAAATCATGTGCACTGGGTATATACTAAACAACATCAATACCACTGATTTATGAAACACAAATAGAATGTAATGAAGGTACACATAATAAATACCAATCGTAGAACAAAGTCCTCAAAATACCAGAATCCAATCAACGAAAATATGAAATTCAAATCACCAAATCACAATCGTAAACACTATCATCAATGTGCGCCTCTTTCCCCCTTTCCTCTGGTGTCGACTTCTTTGACTCGTCTCTTCATAGGTGTGCTGACTGCGCTACCAATGGCAATACTCATATCTAGAGTCTCCCACGTAGTCGATCCCTTCACCTGATATCCGGACTACATTAAACTTTTCGATCGATCCATCAAAATCCCATAATTCCTCGGGAGCTCAACACTCAAGTACAGTTTAAAAAATATCCGGTACATACCCCAGCATCGATGGTCCAGCCGTAGAAGGGCAAACCCAAGCCTCACTAATGGCACCGCTGAACTGCCGTAAACCCTAAGGTTCAAGGGCGTTCTCGTGGTTATTATGTCGAGTTAGGGTTTCATTCTTCTAGAGGGTCCATTGAAATACCTGCATGTTCTTCTGAATACTTTAAACTTGGGAAAACGGGTTTCTGACAATCGTTCGAATCCTTTAACTTCGTATGGACGGCATGTGAATACCCTTCGTCCGCATGCTAAACAATGCTTCAATCCTCAAGAATAAACGATACCCTAATGGTTATCGCATTCGAGCCGCAGCTCCCTCTGCCCGTGCGCCCGTGGTAACAGAAACTACCTTCCGATATCGACGAAGATAGATCAAAGGAATGAAAGAAATGCGGTGCAAACAAATGTACATCCTAATGCTACTTAAGAAGAGTAGCGTATCGTAAGTATGCCGCGGATCATACCCACGGTACGTCACTCTACCTAAGTCGCCTACTCCATCAACCAAGGGTCACCCTAGACATATACAAGGTTAAATCTAGCGCTCTGATACCAACTTTGTCACGACCCGAAATTACGGAACATGACCGGCACTTAGATTACGAAGCGTCTAGAGGCGCAACGTAACCTAAGTAAGCCGAAGTCCAGAAATCTAAACCATAAAAAGAAGAAGAAGTAAAGGAAAACATGTAGAAAACAAGTTTAAAAGCAACATCCAATTTTCTCAAAAATTTCGGCAGAGTCTCCTTTGTAAAAACTGGCCCCAAACGGGTACAAACAAGAATAATATATATACAACAATAAAAAGCATTCCCAAACGGGAGCTAGCTCTACGCCAAAAGGCAGAAACAACCACATCAATGCACAATAGTACACAACGCCAAAGGGCGAGGCTCAAAACTCAAAAGAAAACAAAACCACCAGATATCATAAAAATACAAGAGCGACTCTAAGGTCGAAATAAACAACTGATCCAGTAAACTATCAAGTAATACAAGTTTGGTTGATGGAGTTTTCTAGATACAAATGAAATAATAAAAGAACAATGGCGGTCCAGATACAAGTGAACCAACCTACCGTGCAAATCACCCTGAATGAAAAGATGTGCCAGCGAGCTGCCAGGAAAACCTGTACATCGAACCTGTAATAAAATTTGGCACAACGGGGGTGAGTTGCCAACTCGTGAGTAGAAGATATCTGCGAAAAGAAATCGAATGTACGACGCTGTCCTAGGTCATAATAATATACTAATATACTACTAGTCATCAAGTAAAGACAGGAAAATAAGCTATGAGTAAGTGCAAATGCTCCGTGCTCGTATCAGTGCCTCATATAGAACTATGTCATGTGAATGAGTATGCATGCACCATGAATGTGAAATAACCAATCCTGAAATCTAGATATATCTGTATAAGAAATCATTAACTTTTATCATGGTAAAATGTATATAGAAATCTGAAATATCAACGATGAAATCCATGGAAATCCGTGTCAAGCATCGACACAAAACATGTAAATCTCAAGTCTCAATACCTCATAATCTCAATGTCTCAATATCTCGGGCTCCGTCAGTCCGGATCGGCCCATATCATCAAATCTCACGACAACGGTCGGTATCCTCCGGATATCCGTCGCGCCAGACATCACCGGTAGGTAGTCCTCCCCTGCCCGGCTCATCGTCTACAACTCGATCTTCTTGCCCGGGGGTACCATACCGGGCCCACCATGTACCCGAGACGGTTCATCCACTCCTCAAATCGGGTCTCGAAATCCAACAGAAAACATGAAATCTCATGGTGGACGACACATACATCACGAGAAAACCGCATCTTATGTTTTTAAAAGAGAGGAGGAGAGAGAGAGAAGTTTTTATATATTCTTGCGGTTTTCCCCAAAAATCCAGAAATCTCATAGAAATCCAAAATCCCAAAATCATGAGTAAGTATATGATAAGTGTCGGCATATGACCTATAATACTGCATGATAACATGAAAATGCGAATGCATGAAATGTCTAAATAATAAATACCATGTCTATACTAACACCAGAGAGTAATCACAATATTATATCGATCTAGCTGTTAGCTGATTGTATCAATAAAAGATAA
This sequence comes from Agapanthus africanus, assembly GCA_030015575.1. NCBI lineage: Eukaryota > Viridiplantae > Streptophyta > Magnoliopsida > Asparagales > Amaryllidaceae > Agapanthus > Agapanthus africanus. The sequence continues at coordinate 674,529,332 of CM057337.1, forward strand.
TATGATCTAACATGTACGTGACATAGCAATTACCGATGATGATGTGTGTGAGCCGGCAAATAAGTGTGCGTAGAATATGCGCATCATCGGTAATGGTGCTGGTGTCCTAACAGGCAAAGTTTTATTCTGATTATAGAAACATATGAATGGACATGCACCATAATGATTACAGTATGAATGTAAAGACGGATGTGTAATAACCACTCATCTGTGATATACAAGTATAACTACAACTATATGACTCGAGCCTAAACTAGTGTCCATCTAACCTCCTAAGGAACTAAACCTAAGAAACTAGTCAATAAGAAATAAGAGTCCACCTAAGGTCTGAATCCATATTTCTAATAGTCGGCGATCCAGCCTCAATAGCGTCACGTACGTAGTACGGCTTCCTCGAATCAAGAGTGCGGATCAATCATCATATCTATGCCTCGTACAGTAAAATCCATCGTACGGCATCCCAATATCGGGGTACGGGTCAAGTATCACCTACGTGTCTCATCATTCGTATAATATCATCATCAACACATGTCAAGATCAAGGTGCTATACTGTAATCGCATACATCAATCATATATCATTGTCAGCATAAATATACATCGTTAATTTATCCTCAGAAATATCATGTCATAAGTATCATATTGTGATTTAGTCACACTTAGATCATATCGTGATCAAGTCACACCTATATGATATCATAATCAAGTCACACATATATGATATCGAAATAAAGTCACACCTATATAATGTCGTAATCAAGTCACACCTATATGATATCATATCAGAATTTCAGGCACAGGTTAAGGTCCGGGTTCTATTTTAGAGTCCCATATACTTCAATATCATCACCACCCTTTATTATTGTTCAAGTATACAAATCCATTATCTCATTTTCTAATGATCCGCTAACATCACGACACGACTGTATAGCCAAGAATCACGGTATCAGCCCAGTTATATTGTTTCATCCCCGTGTATCATATCACATCCTTGTATCACATATACGTATTGTGTGTGTGTATATATATATATATATACCTACACCTAGTCATATATATATATATACATACACGTATACACCACGTCGAGTCTCAGTGTGTGCATGTGTGTGTATCTACCTGAAACCTACGAATCTCTTCTAAGGTATTCATCCTATGGTATGGTCTTTCTAAATCAGTCTAGTTCAACCTAGGGTCATTACTAGGGTCCTACTCATCAAGAATCTAAGGTCACGTCTGGCTTCCTAATGACAATAAGTACTATCCCTATTCTACGTTTGCGGGGGTGCTAAACGCCATCCACCCAACTTCCCCCCGTAGATATATATCTACTCACCTGGTCCTTGTCTGCCGAAAATGATGACGCCATCCTCTTCTTCATCGCCCACAGTCCACGTGAGGGGTACCTATACGCAAACATATATATAGTATCGTAAACTGAATCACGGACAAAAGTCAAAACGACGCACGAAACGCGCATAGGTTAAAACCTATGTCCCGCTCATGCAAAAGAACCAAATATCGCTCGATGTCGGCGTACAAACGCCGATTGATCGAGATAAACATCAGAAAACAACTTGTAGTTTTGAAAAACTCATTACTTATAATATAAAACATGATTTAATCCATCGAAACCCTAAAAATCGATCAAATCGTCCGATTCCGTAAAACCCGAAAACACTAATTTACCGTTTTACTTCAAAACTTGATATTTAAAAGAAACTAATGGTCATAATATTCATTAATTAGCATAAATAGAATATATAAACCATCACTATATTTTTAACACCCTAATTTATATTAGTTTGAAAATTCTAGTTTGCAAACTTGCCCGATTTCGATATTTTTAAGGAAAATTTCACAATATCACATCTAAACTGGATTTTGCATGAATTAATGCATTGAACTACAATTCATGATGATAATGATATAATGAAACCATAAATTATATTTTAAATTTCATTTAATTAAGAATTTCCAAAATCTAGTTAGCAAAATCGCATTTTTATTAGTATTTTTCAATTATCAATAGAAACTAGTAACCAATTTAAGTTTTTCTTTCTACCAACAAGTTAATATCCTCATTAAAACCACAATCTAGTGTTACAAACATTAATTGTAATTTTATCTCACCAATATATACAATATATAGAAATCTAGTTTGCAAAATTGATTAATTTAAACAATTTTGGATAAACAGTTTACAATATATCATCCATACAAGATTTTCCACTTCTAAAAATGTTAAACTAGTTATTATAACCCTACTTAATTAATAAAAACCATAACTTAATTTTATAAACCCTAACTTGAATTTTAAAACTTGTAGATAGAAATTATTTATTAAATCTAATTATGCTTAAATGAAACATCTAATAACAATAAATCAAAAGAAGAAGATTTATACCTCCACAATATGAAATCCAAACATGAAAATAAGCCTCCAAAATGAATTCTTTCCATCTCCAAAATCCATGTAAAGATGAGCAAAGAATAGAGGGTAGGAATTTATTAGGATTTTGTGGATTTTTTATTGAATTTTTGATGAATTTTGATGATTTTTAATACAAAAATGATGGGGGGAAAATTTTGGGGCTGCTCATGGAGGTGAGGCCGGCCATGAGGTGAGGAAAAGAGAGGAGAGTGAGAAAAGGTGAAGAAAAGTGTAAAAGGTTTCACAAAAATATCACACAATTAAGTCTTTTCATGAATTTATTTAAAAATTCTTTATTTTATTCACTCCATTTGACCTAGAATGGTCTAGAACCATTGTAAAATTTTGAAAATAAATTTTGCATGAAACACACTTGATTCTAAGATGTAATGGTTCACTTTTGCTAATTAAACCCATTCAAATTTGTAATTTACACTAATTTAGTGTAAAAATAAAGCTTATGTTAATATTTAAAATAATTAATTTAAGAAAAATATTTAATTAAACTAAAAATTTATAAGTGGCTAAATAAACACCATTTACTAGTAATAACATAATTAAAATAGGTATTTTTAAATTTATAGTGAAAAATAATTACGGTTTAGTTTTATGAAAACTACGTTTTAGTTTACCGAAAATCATAAAATTCACTTAAACGATTTTATTTGTTTAATTATTCATTTAATTATTTTTAAAACATTACACACCGCATATCAGCATTGTGGAGGACTTCTTCTTCTCTCCCTTGGCATCCGCTTTAGATCCAGAAGAGAAAGATTCCCCAATAAGTAGAGTGGGTATCTCCCTGGTTTCCTTCAGGGTGCTCTCAACTGGAAGTATAACTTTCTTCCCCTGGGCGTGAGTAGGAGGTAGGGACTGTAGAACCAAGTCAGTATGTGACTCATTCTTCAACGTGGTCTCTAGGTCCGTGAGCTTATCAATATAGCTAATCATCGTAAGAACATTGTCCCCTACAGATGACCCGACAGCCAACCTCGCTTGAAGCAATTCCTTCGAGGTCTCATATCTTGCGATACGAGATTGCTCTCCATATAAATCTTTGTTATGGAAGAAGATGGAAGCTAAGTCCATCTTCTCGTGCTGCCTCTGGTTTACACCATCCACTGAGGCCAATACGAGGCACTTGGCAATCGCACTGTCCTTTTCCGATGTCTTACGGATATCAAAATCCGCGACGGTGGAAACTGGACCTGAGACGGCAGGGCTTGAGCAGTAAAGAGGTGTCCCAGCTTGTCATAGGTAATGGACATCTGGACAGACCTTTTCCAGTAATTATAGTCAGATTCAATCATTTTATTATCTAGATGTAACCTAGTCTTGGTCACTAGGTCGTTGCAATTAAGAGAGAGAGAAGAAAACACTCAGCATGATGCTCTTGAAAGGTTAGATTGGTTTTTAATTTATCTAAACAGGATGGCACCCTCTGTTTCTCGAATCCTTCCTCAAACCATAAAAGAAGAATTAGTCAGGATTAATCTCACCGTACAATTCTTGCTTAACCGTTCAGCCAGGCTAGTGTCGGTACTTCGAGGGAGGTTTTACTACGCTTTCGCGAAGTTCTTTAATTAAATAAGCTCTTTTTCCTGGAGGCGTAGCCCCGCTAACACCTTTCTAGACACCTACTTGGTTTGCAGCATTGATCGTTAAGTGAAAAAATATCCCGAGGAGTAGCATATACTCATAGTAGGATGGGGATCAAAATATCATTTTGTGATAATGCTGAAAGAATCCTACCAATATTATCACACTCCAAATGGTATGCAGCACTAGCAGGTTTCAATTTCCTTAGAAACTCCCGATGTGGATTTTTGCCCCATGCTCTTATGACCTTGACTAAGGCTAACAAATCATAAGCCACATGTCAAGTTCTACCCATCATTGTCCAGGTAAATTTGAACCCACCCGTACATACCCTTGACTAAGGCCAACAAAGTAGTACGACTGTCCCAAACCAACGCATCTATCTATGCAACATATGAATACCCAGCAGCTACCAATCAATATGCCGTGACTAAGGCCAACAAACATAGCTTGAATACTATTGAATATTCATATGAAATGACGGAGGGCTACAAATGGTTTTGGCGAAACCGTGAACGTAGTGAACTTGATATAATCGAAGGAACCTGATAGCTTTTAAAAGGAGTGGTTTAAGCTCCGCATTTAAAAGTCTCTTGTTTTAAAATAACCAAGTGGTTTTAAAAATTGTTCTAACGATTCAGCTTTTGTTTGTTTGCTTTGCATTAATTTAATACAGTCCCATCAATTAACCTACCATTGCAGAAAAAACGAAAAAACTGTTGGGTTAGCTACCACGACAGCAAGGTTTCGGGTGGCATCGTCCATGCCAATTTCGAAATTTTGCCGTTCTAGACAACCTTAACCTAGAATCGATACTAGAGATTCATGCGGAAACATAAAAGCAAACAACTTTACTTCTAAGTGATAGGGATTACAACCTTTGTAGTCCATTCCTTCGCTTTATAAGCTTCAAGTTGTGGTCCCTTCACTGCGATCATCAAGCTCCCGGACTCTAGAGAAGCTTCATGAGGTGAATGATCCATGCAAGCTTAAAGTCTTCATAATCCAAGATGATCTACTTTGAGGAGTCACAATCCCAAGCTATCTCTTCACTAATTATGGATTAGTGAAGCTAACACACTAATCTATATGGCTAGTATAGAAGAGAATGATGATGTAGGAATTTCGCTCACTTTAGAAATTTATTTCTCACTATTTTTCATCACATGAATGAATCAAGAGAGCAAGAATATCAAATGAAGAAGAAGAAACTCAAACTCAAGTGAGAATGAAATTTTGTTGAGGTTAGAAAATCCACCTAGGGTTAGTATCATGGCTTTAACCATTGTAGAGAATAGACCATGGTTAGAGATTAGTGTTAGGTTAATAAATATCTTGGAAAATATCAAGAGAGTGGACTTGGTCAAGTAAGAAAATATCTTAACAATTAATCCACAATTTTGAATTTCTAAAATAAATATAATTCCAACCATGATGACAAACCATGATGTAATTCTCATAAACCCTAGTTGCATATATAACCTAGCATGTCACAATATTATATATCACATATATAAAATTTAATGTAACAAAAGAAAATGATACAATAAACATATATCACATATATGTTAAATGTATCCAAAGTGAGAAAATGAAAATACTTAAGTGAGCAGATATTAGTTAATGTAATTTAATATATCAAATATATAATTACACATTAAATTATCGAATCAACACTTGATCCGATAATCCGGCTATATCTCATATAACCGACTAATATAAAATGTATCATGTCATCAAATCAACACTTGATCCGATATCTCGGCTATATCACATATAACCAGCCGATATCACATATCACGAGAATAGAATACGGTACCACATACACATGTCATCCTCGGTCCCGCACATATCATATATGTGCTCCTACTCCATTTCGCCTGAGCCCGGAAACCTCTGTGTAGGACTGTAAAGACTCGTCAATACACCGGCAGTAGGTGATGATCATATCAAACACCCACAAGCTGCAAGCGGTCAGCTAAACGTAACAGCCGCCCGGGTAATGAGCGATCAGAAGATCAACAAGTAAGCCTGTACACACTCCTATGAATCCAATCAGTAACACTACCGTACAGTCCAGTCTCTTCGTCTGATATGTCGCATATCCAGTCTAGGTGTGGTTAACGACAGACCCCTGTAACCGATAAGTCATGTCGATGTGAGGCTCATAACGGATCGAGAAACTACTGATAACACTTACCAGTAGATCTCCATATCAGCTCTGGCCAGAGACTTCCAGTTATAGCCAATCGAACACACCGCAACATCAACTCCCAATACCGGGAGAGACGAAACCCCTCCTATCGCTCGTTGCCTCCATGTGATTCGGGACTGTACCCAAAAAACCACCGTTTTGCACGTTCTCATGAACGTGGTAAGGTGGAAATCAAAGCACAGTGGGAATCACACAAGACTCTATGACGATCTTGGGTCTACAGACTAACCTGTATCAGTCTCACCAGAGAACTGCTATCTGACGATAGGTATAATACCATCTAGGAGTTCTCGACGAGTCCGTTCAGTATACCCAGTCTCCACTTAGCACCCGTATACCGTCTTTGATGTCAAACACCAATGGATGTGGGATCATCCATCGCCCATCATATGGGTCAAGATGCGTATACGCTAGTCTACTCGGGAATATCGATGCCCTGTCTCGATGCACCTTCGACTAGGAAGGATTATAGGATGTACTTTTGGACTATCCTGGCCCCACTAGTATGATCTGCATCATAGTCCTAGTAGTCAAGTACATATCCTAAGGGCTTTATCAACATGTGAGAGCAAGACAGTAACACAACACAAATCAACATGCTAAGACAAAGTAAAACCCGATAGCATACTATCATATCGAGCAAGAAAGTCCTCTCTATATATATCCAAGCATCCATTATAATATACATCATATGTACAACAATGGCTTCTAGGGCATATATATAACTAACAATCTCCCACTTGCAGTAAGGTCAGCTGTTGTAGTATCTCATACCCAACATCCCGAAGAGTCTCTAAAATTGCATCTAGGGTATGGCCTTCGTGAGTGTATCCGCGGTGTTTTCCTTCGTATCAACTCCCCTGACCTCGATCTCTCGGCGATCAACTATCTCCCGGATCAGGTGATACCGCCTCAGAATATGCCTGGATCTCTGATGGGACCTAGGTTCCTTGGCCAAAGCCACAGCTCCATTCTTATCACAATACAAAGGTATTGGATGCTCAATGGACGGAACCACTCCAAGTTCAGTTATGAACTTCTTCATCCAGACAGCCTCTTTGGCTGCATCGTTGGCAGCGATGTATTCAGCCTCCATTGTTGAGTCTACCACGGTTTCCTATTTGGAACTCTTCCAACACACCGCCCCTCCATTGAGGGTAAAGACAAATTCCGAGTGTGACTTAGAGTCGTCCTTATCACTTTGGAAGCTTGAATCGGTAAAGGACTCTACTTGGAGTTCTCCGTTACCATACACCAAGAACATCTCTTTAGTCATTCTCAAGTACTTGAGAATGTTATTCACAGCTATCCAGTGACTCTTTCCTGGATCTGCTTGATACCTACTCACTACACTTAGTGAGCATGCTAATCGGGTCTGGTACATAGCATCGCGTATATGATATAGCCTATTGCCGAAGCATAAGGTATCTCTTGCATGTGAGCTCTTTCCAAATCAGTCTTAGGAGACATCTCTTTGGAGAGAGTGAGTCCAGAGATCGTAGGTAAATTCCCACGCTTGGATTCTTCCATACTAAAGCTCTTTAGTATGGTGTCAATGTAGCTGAATTGGGACAATCCCAGTATCCATTTAGATTTATCTCTATAGATCTTAATCCCCAAGATGCAGGAGGTATCACCTAGATCTTTCATTGAGAATCTATGTGATAAGAAGAGCTTGACCGAGTGCAGCATAGGAACGCTATTTCCTATCAAGAGTATGTCATCCACGTACAATACGAGGAAGACAACTATACTCTCTGCCACCTTCTTATATATACAAGGTTCATCTACGTTTTTGATGAAGTCAAACTCTTTGAATACCACATCAAAACAGATGTTCCAACTCCGCGATGCTTGCTTTAACCCGTAGATGGATTTAAGCAGCTTGCACACCTTCCCGCTGCTCCCACTGTCTACGAAGCCCTCTGGCTGAGTCATGTACATGCACTCCTTTAAATCACCATTTCGAAAGGAGGTCTTAACATCCATTTACCAGATTTCGTAGTCATGGTATGCAGCAATTGCAAGTAAGATCCGGATGGACTTAAGCTTAGGCACTGGAGAAAGGGTTTCGTCAAAATCCACACCTGGTCGTTGACGAAAACCCTTTGCAACAAGTCTAGCTTTGAAAGTCTCAACTTTTCCATCTATACCAAGTTTCTTCTTAAAGATCCATTTGCTCCCAATGGGTTTTACCCCTTCAGGAGCAACTTCCAAAGTCCATACTTTGTTGGTGTACATGGATTCCATCTCAGATCGCATTGCATCCAGCCACTTCACAGAGTCCCCACTCGTGATGGCCAGCTCGAAGCTAGTCGGGTCATCATCTTCCATGATGCAATCCTCGCTCCCATCATCGATGAGAAAACCATAGTATCTCTCAAATGGATGAGGAACCCTACTAGATCGGTAGAGAGGTTGGGGTTCGTTGGGAACTATCGAATTCTCTGGTTCTACCAAATCTTCTTCTGTAGTTTGGGTGGTTGGAACTTCTTCCAGCTCTATCTCTTTTCCACTAATCTCTTTTGCAAGAAATTCCTTTTCTAAAAAGGTGGCATGTTGAGCAACAAGCGCTTTTTGCTCCTCACTGAGGTAGAATTGATATCCATACGACACAATCTTGCAAAGAACTGATCTTGCCTCAAGTTTGTCCGGATTTTGCATTTTTAACATAGGCCGGACAACCCCATATCTTAACTCGTTTAAAAGATGGTCTCTTCCCATTCTATATCTCATATGGAGTGCTAGGCACCGATTTTGTTGGAACTCTATTCAATAGGTATATGGTTGACTCAAGCGCATACCCCCAGAAGGAAATAAGTAACTCAACAGTGCTCATCATAGAACGTACCATATCTAATAGGGTGCGATTCCTCCGCTCCGATACACCGTTGTGATGTGGTATAAATGGAGGAGTAAGCTGAGAGAGAATCCCATTCTCTTTTAGATAGTCCATGAACTCGTTGCTCAAGTATTCTCCTCCTCGATCAGATCGAAGGATCTTAATATTTTTACCCGTTTGGTTCTCGACTTCGTGTTTATATTTTTTGAATTTCTCAAAAGCTTCAGACTTGTGTTTCAGTAGGAACACATGTCCGTATCTTGAGAGATCGTCAGTGAATGTAATGAAGTACGAAGAACCATTCCTGGCATGTGTAGACATGGGACCGCATACATCATTATGTATCGGTTCCAAGAGTTCCATAACTCTTTCTCCGTGTCCACTAAACGGAGTTTTGGTCATTTTGCCTTTGAGACATGACTGGTAAGTGTCATAAGATGAAAATTCGAACGAATTCAAATATCAATCCTTATGTAACTTAGCTAGTTGTGCCGCGTTGATATGACCTAGTCTACAATACCACAAGAAGGATTCGTTCATTTCTGAACTCTTCCTCTTGTGTGTGTTTTGTACATTAAGAACCGTGATTTGATTCAGAACGTATATTCCATTATTTAACGAGCCTGATCCAATCAACTTTTGATTCAGGAAGATGTTCATAACATTATCCTGTACTACAAAATTATATCCTTCTTTACTCAATAAAGAAACTGATGTAAGATTGCATATCAGGGTCGGAATGTAATAGCATTCGTTCAGAATCAATGTATTACCATTTGGTAACATAAGGTGATATTCGCCAACTGCTTTGGCTGCAACATTTGCACCATTTCCTACTCTTATGGAATGATCACCCTCTCACAGTTCTCTACCCTTCTTTAGCCCATGTAACATATTACATATGTGGGATCCTGATCCGGTATCTAATACCCAGGACGTAGAGTGAACTGAGAAACAGTTCTCGTTAACTAACACACCCGAAGAAGATACATTAACATGCTTATTCTTCGTTTGGGCGGCGTAGGAATCCGGATATGTCCCTATTCCCTGCTCAGACTTATAACAATTATAAGTTGGAGAGGGACCAACGTTCCCCTGCTCGGTATAACAAGCGGGTTTGGTCAATACATCCATATTATTATCTTGATTAAGGCCTGACATGGTCGCTACCTGGAGAGAAAGAGAGAGAAGAAAACACTTTAGCGTATGCTCTTGCAAGATTAGATTGGTTATTATCTTATCTAATCAGGATGGCTCCCACTGTTTTCATCAAATCTTCCTTCAAACCCTAAATGGTAAGACTAGCTGGGATTAATTACACCTTACAAGTTCGCCAATATTTCGGCCAGGCCAGTGTTGGTACTTTGAGGGAGGTTCCCCATGCTTTCGCACGGACCTAATTAAAATAAACCTCGTTTTCCCAGAAGCATAACCCCGTTAACACCTTTCTAGACACCTACTTGATCGGCTAATTGTGTTGTGTAAAACTCTCCCAGGAATAACTCTTACTCGCAGTGGGTATCGGGATCCAACTATCTCATAGAAGGTATGCAATCCCATTGCAAATTTCAACACTTAAAATTCCCGATAATACTTTTGCCCATAGCAACTCATGACCTTGGCTACGGTCAACAAATCATAAGTGCTAGCCAAGTTCAACCCGTCATTTCCCGATTGAATTAAACCCATCCGTACGACCCTTGGCTAAGGTCAACAAAGTCGTACGACTACCCTAACTCAATCGCATCTCATGCTTTAGCAGATAAACACTAATAGCTACCGTACACCACACCTTGGCTAAAGTCAACAAACGCAGCACGAATACTAACTAGTCTCTATCTAAAATGACGGAGGGCTACGACAGATTTTTATGAAAACCTTTTGCGTAATGAACTTGATATCGTTGTAGAAACAAGTGATTTTTTAAAAGGAGTGTTTTTGAGGTTTTTACTAGTTTTGCTAAAGAGGTCACTCTCGGTGAAGGGATCTCGGCTCTTTCCTTATCGAATAAGGTGCAGGATATTTCACAAATACCGCTATGCAAAGTAAGAACTATAGAAGCAATCAAAAATAAAACCGAGTGAGTTGTAGCATATGCTAGTTTCGCTAAAGAGGTCATTCCCGGTGAAGGGATCTCGGCTCTTTCCTTATCGAATAAGGTGATGAATATTCTACAAGAAATATCGCTATGCAAAGCAAAAACTAAAGCTACCCTGTTTTATAAATTTGATTCCACATCTTTTAGGTTTCTTTTTCTTTCATTAATCACATTAATGACGTTCCATCATTTATGCTTCCTAAGCATCACAGAAGAAACGAAAATACAACGTACGCTTATGCCATCCGCATTCACCACAGTGTCCCGTTATGCACCGTTAGGTTACTTAACTAACGACATACCGGGGCGGGAATAGTGCGGGTGCAAAACATAAGCAACGTTTATTATATATCATATATATATACAATAATAAAGCATTCGTCTCACGCATATAAAATGATCACATCACAGAATATCAGCAGCAGAAGATAACATATGAAATATTAGATATACTAAGAGGTCCGTGTTTTATTTTGAGCCTGTATAAAACACGGATTCCATGGTCGCGATGAATAACCAAACCCACATCCTTCGACCCCTATGAGAGCGGCAAGCAACCCTACTAATTCTAGGGTTAGGAGACCCGGTCTCGACTCCTCGAGATGGCCTCCTACTGAACCCTAAAACCCGGTTACTTGTGCTCCCCTCCTTGGGTCTATCTTGATGCGGAAAAGTAAATAATATACAATGGTGACATCATCCTCAACCTGGAAGTGCCCCAATAAAAGAATATTACATACAATGAATTTTACATGAATGAAAATAAAAACCATCATCTCACATAAAAAACCCAGCTATTCAAAACACGACGATCCAATATAACATATTTCAGCAACACATAACATCACATGTCATCAACGTAAGTAAATATGTGTATCCCAATTGTCGTTGATGTATAGCAACGAAGCCCGCGATAAACCACATATTACACTTACGAACGCAGAAAAGAAAGTGAAAAACTACAACATTTGGAATCCACAATCACCTTAGATATCATAAACCCGAAATATCACATATTACAGATTTCATGCCTAATTATATGAATTCCACATATTGTATCACATTCCAGATAACTAGACAATGTTAAACTTTTGGATCGAATAAACAAACACCCAAAATTTCCCAAATAGCTTAACACTTGAGCGGAGTTCGAAAGGTCCCAGAAATGCCACAGCTCCTATAAACCAGCCGTAGAAGGGTCAATCAATGCCTCACATGTGGCACCGCTGAACTACCACAAACCCTAGGGTTTAGCGGTGGTTCTGACGGTCACATAATCAAGTTAAGGTTTCGTTCTTCTAGGGCTCTACAGAATCGCTTGCATGATTTTCTAAAAGTTTTAAACTAAGGAAACATCCAACACTTGGAAAAATTTCCTACAAGGGAAAAATTGAATTATTGATATCCGTTCGAACTTTTTAACACCGTCTAATTAACCCAAAAACAAACTAGAATTACGTATACGAAACACTCTGAATTACCTCTGTAAAAAGATAACATCACATGCAAATTTAGCAAAAACAAACAATACCTGAAGTACCAAACCCCAGAGACTGGAACATGACCAAAATTTGAAGCCCAAAAGCCAACAAGAGGCCGGCCTGCTCGGAATTTTCCAACTTGTTCTCGGCCAAAATCCGAGCACAGGGGTTTAAATTTTGGTGGTGTTCATTATGTATCTCATACATCATTCTGCAACTATTTAAAAAAATTTGACACCTGAAAAAATTCGACAGAAAATAGGGTTTCGATTCGGATGTTTCAGAGTTGTTTCAGTTTTGTAATCCTACACTTATTCGTCTAATTCTCTAGCTAGGCTCTAATACCACCGTTAGGTTAGCAACCACGGCAGCAAGGTTTCAGGTGGTATCGTCCATGCCAATTTCAAAATTTTGTCGTTCTAGATAATCCTAACCTAGAATCGATACTAGAGGATCATGTAGAAACATAAAAGCAAAAAAATTTACTTCTAAGTGATAGGGAATACAACCTTTGTAGTCCATTCTTTCGCTTCATAAGCTCCAAGTTGTGGTCCCTTCGCTGCGATCATCAAGCTCTCGGACTCTAGAGAGGCTTCATGAGGTGAATGATCCATGCTAGCTTGAAGTCTTCATAATCCAAGATGATCTGCTTTGAGTAGTCACAAACCCAAGCTATCTCTTTACTAATTATGGATTAGTGAAGCTAACACACTAATCTATATGGCTAGTATAGAAGAGGATGATGAAGTAGGAATTTTGCTCACTTTAGAAATTTATTTCTCACTATTTTTCATCACAAGAATGAATCAAGAGAGCAAGAATATCAAATGAAGAAGAAGAAGAAACTCAAGCTCAATTGAGAATGAAATTTTGTTGAGGTTAGAAAATCCACCTAGGGTTAGTATCATGGCTTTAACCATTGTAGAGAATAGACCTTGGTTAGCGATTAGGGTTAGGTTAATAAATATCTTGGAAAATATCAAGAAAGTGGACTTGGTCAACTAAGAAAATATCTTAACAATTAATCCACAATTTTGAATTTCCAAAATGAATATAATTCCAACCATAATGACAAACTATGGTGTAATTCTCATAAACCCTAGTTGCATATATAACCTAGCATGTCACAATATTATATATCACATATATAAAATTTAATGTAACAAAAGAAAATGATACAATAAACATATACCACATATATGTTAAATGTATCCAAAATGAGAAAATGAAAATACTTAAGTGAGAATATATTAGTTAATGTAATTTAATATATCAAATATATAATTATACGTTAAATTATCGAATCAACACTTGATCCGATAATCTGGCTATATCTCATATAACCGACTAATATAAAATGTATCATGTCATTGATTCAACACTTGATCCGATGTCCCGGCTATATCACATATAACCAGCCGATATCACATATCGCGAGAATAGAATACGGTATCATAAGCACTTGTCATCCTCGGTCCCACACATATAACATATGTGCTCCTACTCCGTTTTGCTTGAGCCCGGAAACCTCTGTGTAGGACTGTAAAGACTCGTTAATACGCCGGCAGTAGGTGATGATCATATCAAACACCCACAAGCTGCAAGCGGTCAGCTAAACGTAACAGCAACCCGGGTATTGAGCGATTAGAAGATCAACAAGCAAGCATGTACACACTCCTGTGAATCCAATAAGTAACACTACCGTACAGTCCGGTCTCTTCGTCTGATATGTCGCATATCCAGTCTAGGTATGGTTAACGTCAGACCTCAGTAACTGATAAGTCGTGTCGATGTGAGGCTCATAACGGGTCGAGAACTACTGATAACACTTACCAGTAGATCTCCATATCAGCCCTGGCCAGGGACTTCTAGTTATAGCCAATCGAACACAGCGCAACATCAACCCCCAATACCGGGAGAGAAGAAACCCCTCCTATCGCTCATTGCCTCCATATGATTCGGGACTGTACCCAAAAGCCACCGTTTTGCACGTTCTCATGAACATGGTAATGTGGAAATCAAAGCACAGTGGGAATCACACAAGACTCTATGACGATCTCGGGTCTACAGACTAACCTGTATCAGTCTCACCAGAGAATTGCTATCTGACGATAGGTATAATACCATCTAGGAGTTCTCGGAGAGTCCGTTCAGTTTGCCCAGTCTCCACTGAGCACCCGTATACCATCTTTGATGTCAAACACCAATAGATGTGGGATCATCCATCGCCCACCATATGGGTCAAGATTCGTATATGCTAGTCTACTCTGGAGTATCGATGCCCTGTCTCGATACACCCTCGACTAGGAACGATTATAGGATGAACTTTTGGACTACCATGTCCCCACTAGTATAATCTGCACCATAGTCCTAGTAGTCAAGTACATATCCTGAGGGTTTTATCAGCATGTGAGAGCAAGACAGTAACACAATACAAATCAACATGTTAAGACAAAGAAAAACCAGATAGCATACAATCATATCGAGCAAGAAAGTCCTCTCTATATATATCCAAGCATCCATTATAATATGCATCAAATGTACAACAATGGCCTCTAGGGCATATATATAACTAACAAATACAACGTACGCTTATGCCATCCGCAATCGCCACGGGGCCCCGTCATCACCTGTTAGGTTACTTAACTAACGACAGAGAGGGGCTGGACTAGCGCGGATGCAAAACATAAGAAACGTTTATTATATAATATATATATATATATATATATATATAATAATAATAATATCCATTCGTCAGACGCAATGATAGGCATTCCAGATCACAGATGAACACATTGGATAAACTAGGAATTCCGCTTTTCGTTTGAGCCTGTAACGAAAGACAGATTCCACGATCGTAATGAATAGCCAAACCCCACCTTAGACCCCTACGGGTGCAGCAAATTACCCACCAAATACCCGAAGTGAAGCAACCTCCCTCAACAAAGTGAGTAGGTCACTCGACACTTCAAAGTACCCTGTAGTTTGTGCATCCCACCTTGGGTCTATCCTAAGAGCAAAAACAGCAAAAAAAAATAATACAATGGTGGTTACAACCTCAACCCGGATGTGCCCCGCAAAATAATATTACATCACTTTAAGAATTTTACATCTAATGAAAGAATGAAAACCCTCATCTCACATCCCCGGCTATTCATCCACGATGATGCAACAAGTTCATATACACAAACCAACATAATATCTTCACAAATATGTGCAACCCCGACTAATCGACGTATAGCAATTAGTCGACGTTTCTAAACACATATATACAACACAAAGCTTGTAAAGTAACTACGACATTAGAATTCCGCACGCAATTAGCAAACTTAACCAATTTTCCAAGACATGAAAATCCAGGGAGCTAAAGTTCCAAAACCGATCATTTTGAGCCAATCCGGGAGTCGAAACGAACTCAAAACTCGCCCGAATCTTCGTAGAGGCGAAGGCACAAGAATAACTATCGAACTGGGGGCCTCAGGGGGGTACCCACTGTTATATGTATGCCCTAGAGGCCATTACTGAACATGTGATGTATATTGTAGTGGATGCTTGGACATATATAGCGAGGACTTTCTTGCTCGACATGATAGTATGCCATCTGGTTCCACTTTATCTTAACATGTACACTTATTGTATCTCTATTACATGTTGATAAAACCCTTAGGATGAGTACTTGAATACCAGGATTATGATGGAGATCATACTAGTGGGGCAATGGTAGTCGGTAAGTACATCCTTCAAATGTTCCTAGTCGTGGGAGTATCGAGACGGGGCATCGATATTCCAGAGTAGACTAGCGTATACGCTTCTCGACCCATATGATGGGCGATGGATGATCCCACATCCATTGGTGTTTGACATCAGAGAAGATATGTTAGTTATATGTATGCCCTAGAGGCCATTACTGTACATGCGATGTATATTGTAGTGGATGCTGTTGGAAATAGTGCCCTCAGAGTCAATTATTGGATCACAGGCACGTGATTGCAATGATTGAGTGAGGACCTATACCGGTAGGACAGTCTTACTTAAGATGATAGTATGCTATCTGGTTTATCTTTATCATCGTGTACTGCTTTTGGTGACCTTACAGGTCACTATTGCGCGTTGATAGAGCCCTTAGAATTCTTGCTTGACGGCCAGCAGTATGATGGCGATCATATACGTGGGAGCTGGGGTCTATAAGCACATCCTTAAAAGGTCCCTAGTCATGGGAGTTTTCGAGACAGGGCATCGATACTCCAGAGTAGACTAGTGTATACAGTCGAGACCCCGACGAGGTGCGGTGGCCAGTCTCACAAGCCACTGGTGTCAGTTGGTTCACCTAAGATGTATACAGGTGCTCATTGGGTTATGAGTACACCGGACAGGACTCACCGGGAACATGCTAGTTGGTCTTATACCAGACGTCAGATAGCAGTTCCCTGATGACATGTGTACATGTTAGTTCATCGACCTGAGATCTTCATTTGTCTCGTGTGAGTTCCCACTGTACTTTGATTACTACCCTACCACGGCTCAAAGGAGTCGTGCAAACAGGTTTTAGTTGGGTACAGTCCCGAGGAGGCAGTGAGCGGATCTGCAGGGGTTCGTCTCTCCCGGTATTGGGGGTGAGGTCGCACTGTGTCTAGGAGAACCATTACACAAAGCCCTCGGCCGAGGCAGGAGATTTACTGGTGGGTATTCCAGTAGTATCTCAGGGTGTTCTGGGCTACACTCTGACACGACTTGTACCGCTTTTGGGGGTCTGACTTTTACCAACCTCCTAGGCCCGCCATGCGATGCTCATAGATGAACGGACCGGACTGTACGGATATTGTCACTGACAGGCTCAGTAGGGTGTCAGCATGAGTTCGCTCACAGACGTCCCTTTTGGTCAATACCTGGTAGCCCGTTACGTATGGCTAATACCTCTAACGTGCTAGTGGTTAAATCCACAGCCAAAAGTATTGACGAATCTTTAGAGTCCCCCACAGACAATTACTCAAGTTTCGGGCAAAACGCTGTAGAGGCCGTATGGAGATATGGCAGGGTTCGATCTTATCCTTGCGGTATTGCACGGATCATGATCGGACAGATAATACTAGCGGGCTTTGGTTTAAGCCGGATCCTAGTATTGTACAGTGAAGATTTTGTCTCATTGCATTTGTATTCAGTGGTAATACAAATGCGGGTACGTATATACGGTCACGGGGTTTTCCTGTAATTTATTATGGGATCAGTTTTTTGAAGTTGCC
Source organism: Agapanthus africanus (assembly GCA_030015575.1). Lineage (NCBI taxonomy): Eukaryota > Viridiplantae > Streptophyta > Magnoliopsida > Asparagales > Amaryllidaceae > Agapanthus > Agapanthus africanus. The sequence continues at coordinate 674,547,242 of CM057337.1, forward strand.
TGTTTGCATTCCGTTTCGGCCAGTTTTCCTTTGTTCCTTCACGGCCAGATTTTTATGATGGAGGGGCTAATTTGCATATTTGCAAATTAGCAATTGTGGAGGGTTTATTTGTAAATGAGGGATTATGATAGATATAGCATCTTTGCTTTTTTCTTCATAATTGCTTGCATTAAATGTGATGGGTTTTGAAAGGATGTGGGTTGATGTTGGTGTGACATTTTTTCATGATCACACATTTTATCCTCTTGCTTTTGATTCCATTTTTTTCCCCTCATCCATTCAAGAGAGGCCAGCCATATCTTTGTGGGGCGAGGGGTTCATTTTGTGAAGTGGGAAAATCCTTCTTCTCCTTTTTAGCTTACACCAAAGTTCATAAAGTTTACTCCATTGTTCATTCTTCTCCTCTATCATATATGGAAACTTCTCAATCCCAATGAGACAAAGCTTTCTACACTTCATCTACAGTATTCTTGGACACGTCGACTGGCCAACTTCATGCCCGAGTTGCCTCGGTCTAGAGGTGGGAGCCCGTAAAAGAACCCGGCGATGTGGTGCCATTTCCGACGAGGAGGTGAAGACCGGAGATTCCGCGAGGAGATCGGGACGGAGGTCAAGACCGAAGGACACGGATCACTCGGTATAGCTCTCTACCCTTTCTCTTGTTTGCTAGCTTTAGGTTAATGGTTCGATCCGGGTTTTAGTATGCGGTAGCGCCAGTTTTAAAAGTCAAGAAAAATTTTCGTTTCCGGATTTTGGCCTCGGAAAGACGGCCGGGGCGCTACCGTGGCCTAACATGGTATCAGAGCCACGCCATTAACCTAGTCTAGCTTGCTCTAACGTGTTTAGAACTCGATCGAACGAAGTTTCCAAAAACTGCGATTTCAAATGAATCAGTTTTCTGTCGAATTTTTTTTGGCTCGAAAAATTATTTGGAGTGTCGCAGAAATCTGAGCAGGTGATTTTAAGAATTCTGTAGAAATCTGGTATTGTGATGCTACAGGAAGACCGCGGAACCGCGGCCAAACCCATGTTCCGGCCGCGGTTCCGCCGCAGTCAAGGGTCAACGCAATACCATTTTTCTACAGTGATCTTTATATTTGGAATTGGGGTTTTTGGTATATTCTGTTTGGGCCCAGAATTATTTTGTGTGCTACAGTTGTGCTTGGGGCCCACTTCGGTAAATTCTGTCGATCGAAAATTTTAAACATGTTAGTTCACAGTATTTACATTATATCTGCGACCGTGAATGTCACTTGATCGGTAAATCCTGTCTAACTTCTATAGCCCTTTTAGACGGATTTGCGAACGTGACATTCACGTTGATGTTCTGTGTTGTGCTGTGATGTTGCGGATTTGTCGTGGGGATAGCCTGGATGCAATGTTAGTACAGTTTGGTTTTTTATGTACATTTGATATTGCGGGGCGAGAGTCCGACATGTGGACTTCCGTCACTGCCTGTTTGTATATTATTCTTTTGGGGCACGACCGGGCTGAGGTCGATATACCCGTTGTATGTATATTTTACTTTCTGTATTAGGATTACCCCACGGAGGGGTGCACGGGTAGCCGGGTTCAAGAGGGCAACGGGCCCGCATCTCATGGCGTTGAGACAGAGGGGGCATCACTCTAGAATTGGCGGGCTATTCGCCGCACTCGTAGGGGGTACAGGTTGACCCAGGAGGGATGCCCGAGTTACCGGATTCCGTGAAGTGCTGGGTGGTCCATTCATGTTGTTGAAGGGGGCTGCGTCGCTTCAGGTTTTGGAGGGTAACTTGCCGCGCCTGTAGGGGTTTAGGATTTCATTGCACAGGATATCCACACGACCAGGGGAACGTCGGGTTTTAGTAGCGGCTCTATGAAACCCGGGGATCCCAGATATCTGTATTGTTCTGTGATGCTGATTACATTTCTTTGATGTTGCATTTTATCACGCCTTGAGCGAATATTATATATTGATATATATACTAGTAGATGTTGTATATGTTTTGCATCCGCGCTAGTCCAGTCCCCGCTCTGTCGTTAGTTAAGTAACCTAACGGGTGATGACGGGACCCAGTGGCGAATGCGGATGGCATATACGTACATCATTATTTTCGTTCTTTATTGGTGTGATCAATTGATGGGATTGAGTTGATTCGGATCAATGCAAGCTAAACAAACCTATTCTGATGTTGTTGGAATAATTTTTCAAAAAGCTGTTATTGCAAGAACGTTCTCTTTTGTTTTGCACAGTGGTATTCGGTTATGAATATCCAGCACCTCAGTCGACGAGGCAAGAGCCGAGATCCCTTCACCGGGAGTGAACCCTTGGACAGAAGTTTGCGTCAGGGCAATAACTTCATTATAGCCGATTGCCTTTTGCTTTGCATCGTGGTATTCAGTTGGAATATCCTGCACCTCATTCTACGGGGAAAGAGCCGAGATCCCTTCACCGGGAGTGACCTCTTTAGCAAAGGGTTTTCATCACTATATTTTATAAAAAGTTATGTAGTTCCTTCAACGATATCAAGTTCATTACGTTAAAGGTTTTTCGCCAAAAACCAGCTGTAGCCCTCCGTCATTTCTTACGGGTATTATTTAGTATTCGTGCTGCGTTTGTTAACCTAGTCAAGACGTAGTGTTCGGTAGCTAAATGGTGCTTGTTTGTTGCATAAATGGGATTGGTTAAGACAGTCGTGCGACCTTGTTGACCTAGTCAAGGGCACGTATGGGTGGGTTTAATGCAATCTAGAATAATGACGGGTTGAACTTGACTGCCGGTTTATGGTTTGTTGACCTAGTCAAGGTCATAAGCCGCTTGGGGTAAAAACACACATCGGGAGTTTCTAAAGAAACTGAAACTTGCCGAATATGCGCATACCTTCTGGAGTGCGATAACGTGAGTGGATTCCGTCACATTATCATGCGATGATAGTTGGATCCCGATTCCCACTGATGAGTTGGTTTACTCCTCGGGTGATCCCGACTAATTCTTCTTTCAGGTTTGGAGAAGAATTTGACGTTACAGTGGGAGGCTTCCTGATTAGATAAATTGATAACCATTCTGATCTAGGTTAGAGTGCACGCTGAGTGTTTCTTTTCTCTCTCTCTTTGGCAGCGACCATGACCCGACCCTAAACTATGAATCAGTAACCAAGTTGACCGAACCTTCTTAAACACTGGCTTTTGGATTGTCAGAGTTGCAAACCTCATTACCACTCCTACTTTTACCCTTTTCTCCAGAACATCCCGTATTACTACGAACGTCCAATTCCATTGGATAAAACCATCGTATGGTTATATATGAACTTGAAGGAATTTATTCGAGGATGGTTTCAGGTTCTGGAGAAAACGAATAGAACTATTTAGTTGTCTTTTCTTTTTACCTTCTCTCAGGTTGCGAGTGCTCCTTGGATTAGGACAGTACACCTATTATGCAAATTGGATAGTCTTCTTCCAAACCATAGGAAGGTGCCGACCGGTAGGGAATGAAGAAAACCAATTAGCCTAACGATGGTGTACATAAGGTATTATGTAAAGACAAATAAAGGGATTAGTAAGAGGGCAAAGTAAATTGCGACTGCTATTCACGACCAAACCAAGTATTTCTTCGCCAATCCTACATCACCTTTGTATTTCTCCAGGACACTCCGTATTACTATGAAAATCCACAGTTTATTGGATACTCCATCGTATGGTTATATACGAACTCGAAAGGAACTCGTTCCAGTTCGGGGATGGATTCTGGTTCAGGAGAAATAGGAATATGGTTTATTCGGTTGTCTTTTATCTTCACCTTCTCTCGTATTGCGGGTGCTCCTAAGATTAGGACAGTGCACCCATTATGCTTATTGGATAGTCTTCTTCCAAACCATAGGCTGGTGCCGAAAGGTAGGGAAGGAAGAAAACCATTTAGCCTAAGAGGGTGTGCAGAAGGTAATGACTAAAGACATATGAAGGGATTTGGAGAGATGGCAAAGAATTATACGGTTACAGTTGTGAATCTGGATAATGGAAGAGGCATTACTAGGAATACCTGGAAACCCCTTCGAAACATTTTCAATGTTTCAGTTTCACTGTGTACTGTTAAAAGAAAATCGATTTCCCAATTAGACACTTGCTCCAGGATATGTATTTACCAGGTATGATTCTCATATCTGTATGGTTTTACAGATGATGAGTGGGAGTAAGTCATTGGGAATTGGGTGATTATCCTCATTATATCAGGATTCGTTATAATTGGTGATATTTGAGGAAGTCACCTGGGTTGTTTGCCGGACGGCAAATATTTGGTTTTGAATATCCGTTGTTATGCACCAATTTCAAATTGATATATCTGTACGTCTATTTTTTATAGAGTGAGATATACCTTCTTGAAATTATGTCCATGATATTTACCTATATCAGTGGATGGTTAGGTAAGGAGTATTAAACAGCGGTGTAATTCTTCTTAACCATAAGTGCAGTTTTCAACCTATGACACACAGCGATTGAGTTATTAGACTCAAGGGACTTATACAGAGTATTGTATGTTGTCCAGTGTCCATTAGGACAGAGGGGTTGGTCCTCGTACTATATTCGGTTTACTTGTAACTTCTTTAGTTCTTAGACATGTGTTTCGTACAAATGCAAGGTCCAAGTTTTGAGAAGTTATAGGTATATGAATAAAGTAGAGAACCAAGTATTGCAAGTATCAGGATTCTTCAAGGTGATCGAAGATGTAGATACTTGTGTATGGTATTCAATTAATAGTAATGATTAAGAGAACTTGCTTCTCTTTCAGGTTACTCATAATTGGAAGCATTCCTAAGTTGAGTAATGCTGATCGGCCTCTTTCCATTTAGTTGACATGCACTGGAGACAGCTGCATGATTTGAATCTGGTTCAATTAAATCAGTGCCTCTGTTTCTATATTGGATATAGAACAGTTCGTATCTTGACGATGTTAAGGTACGGGGAGTTGTCCAGCTTATGCTTAAAACCAGACTCTGGATAACTCAAGGCACGTTTCTATAATGGCTGTTTGTGGGTTGACCCGGGCTATGACAAGGGTTGATTTTCTACCATCTGGAAGATCAATAGTGATATTGTTCTTGACTCGCCACAGTTTTAATAAAAAATAGATTTTTTCAGAAAACAGTAGTGGGAGTATGGTAGAACTGGAAGTGATTCCAGAACCGCAAACGATTACTGAAAATTTGATATGAACCTAAAGATTCAATCTGGCTTGACATTCCATTGGCCACTCCGCAGATATGGTGGGTAACCTCAGGCACCCGAAAGGTACTCCGGTAGCCTCAAGGACGGTGACAGAGAGGTTCTTGTTTACCCAGACTTTCCATTGCTGTTGTCCCAAACTGTGAGACCCGGCAGGAGGATGAGTATAGCGTCGTTCTGAACTAGCTTTAGAAGTGTACGTCTATATGACTCTGCCAGAGGGTTGTCGTAGTCAGTGAGAGCAGCGGAAGCATAGTGGACAAGTGGCTTATGTCTATTTATAGACTAAAGCAGATATAGCGGAGATAGATCATCTATTTCTGATGTGACAGTCATAGGTTTGACTTCATCAGAATAGGGGATGGATCTGTTAAGAAGGTAGTAGGGTGTGATGTCCTGGTATTAGGATGACATACACAGAGTAGGAAGTGAAATTCCTATACTACGATCGGTTATACTTTGGTTGTCACACAGTGGTTTCTCTACATAGGATATAGATGTTGTTTTTGCACTAGATGCAATAAGGTGATATTGATCCAATCCTGGAGAAACGTTCGGAAGCAGTTTTAGAACATAAGTTGATGGTCTAGGGATATGATGACGGCATCCTCCTTCGGGAGACAGTTATCATTCCAGGCTTCTAAAGTGACCTGGATGACAGAGTGACTGTCAGAGTTATAGTTTTCCCTCTGACGAGGGGGCAGTAGTTTAGACAGGTGGTCCAAGCGGATACTGAGGGAGGCATGGCGCAGGATACTGATTATTTTCAGTTGACGATACAGTCTAAGAAGTTTGGATTTGGAGTTCATTTATGAACTAGGTCCCATCAGATATCCAGACACATTCTAAGACAGGTATTGCTCATTTCGGGAGATGGCTTTCTCCGCGAACTTGAGATAAAGAGAGACATAGAAAGAAACATTTGAGCGGATCCTCTCACTGAGGCTATTCCTCGAACGCATTAGTTTCACAAACAGTTTTTGTGAGATTGATTATTAGAGGAGTTGGGTGTTCGGTGTCACACAAGCTGTGAGTATGCGACATCGCAATAATTAGCCTTGAGTGCAAGTGGGAGATTGTTGGAGATAGTGCCTTCAGAGTCAATTATTGGATCACAGGCACGTGATTGCAATGATTGAGTGAGGACCTATACCGGTAGGACAGTTTTACTCAAGATGATAGTATGCTATCTGGTTTATCTTTATCATCGTGTACTGCTTTAGGTAACCTTACAGGTCACTATTGCGCGTTGATAGAGCCCTTAGGATTCTTGCTTGACGGCCAGCAGTATGATAGCGATCATATACATGGGAGCTGGGGTCTATAAGCACATCCTTAAAAGGTCCATAGTCGTCGGAGTTTTCGAGACAGGGCATCGATACTCCAGAGTAGACTAGTGTATACAGTCGAGACCCAGACGAGGAGCGGTGGCCGGTCTCACAAGCCACTGGTGTCAATTGGTTCACCTAAGATGTATACAGGTGCTTATTGGGTTATGAGTACACCGGACAGGACTCACCGGGAATATGCTAGTTGGTCTTATACCAGACGTCAGATAGCAGTTCCCTGGTGACATGTGTACAGGTTAGTTCATTGACCTGAGATCGTCATTTGACTCGTGTGAGTTCCCACTGTACTTTGATTACTACCCTACCACGGCTCAAAGGAGTCGTGCAAACAGGTTTTAGTTGGGTACAGTCCCGAGGAGGCAGTGAGCAGATCTGCAGGGGTTCGTCTCTCCCGGTATTGGGGGTGAGGCCGCGCTGTGTCTAGGAGAGCAATTACACAAAGCCCTCGGCCGAGGCAGAAGATTTACTAGTAGGTATTCCAGTAGTATCTCAGGGTGTTCTGGGATACACTCCGACACGACTTGTACCGCTTTTGGGGGTCTGACTTTTACCAACCTCCTAGGCCCGCCATGCGATGCTCATAGACGAACGGACCGAACTGCACAGATATTGTCACTGACAGGCTCAGTAGGGTGTCAGCATGAGTTCGCTCACAGACGTCCCTTTTGGTCAATACCTGGTAGCCCGTTACGTATGGCTAATACCTCTGACGTGCTAGTGGTTAAATCGACAGCCAAAAGTATTGACGAGTGTTTAGAGTCCCCCACAGACAGTTACTCAAGTTTCGGGCGAAACGCTGTAGAGGCCGTATGGAGATATGGCAGGATTTGATCTTATCCGTGCGGTATTGCACGGATCATGATCAGACAGATAATACTAGCGGGCTTTGGTTTAAGCCGGATCATAGTATTGTACAGTGTAGATTTTGTCTCATTGCATTTGTATTCAGTGGGAATACAAATGCGGTTATGTATAAACGGTCGCGGGGTTTTCCTATAATTTATTATGGGATCAGTTTTTTGAAGTTGCCAGTTTGCATTCCGTTTCGGCTAGTTTTCCTTTGTTCCTTCACGGCCGGATTTTTATGATGGAGGGGCTAATTTGTATATTTGCAAATTAGCAATTGTGGAGGGTTTATTTGTAAATGAGCGATTATGATAGATATAGCATTTTTGCTTTTTTCTTCATAATTGCTTGCATTAAATGTGATGGGTTTTGAAAGGATGTGGGTTGATGTTGGTGTGACATTTTTTCATGATCACACATTTTATCCTCTTGCTTTTGATTCCATTTTTTTTCCCCATCCATTCAAGAGAGGCCGGCCATATCTTTGTGGGGAGAGGGGTTCATTTTGTGAAGTGGGAAAATCCTTCTTCTCCTTTTTAGCTTACACCAAAGTTCATAAAGTTTATCTCCATTGTTCATTCTTCTCCTCCATCATACATGGCAATTTCTCAACCCCAATGAGACAAAGCTTTCTACACTTCATCTACAGTATTCTTGGACACGTCGACTCGCCAACTTCGTGCCCGAGTTGCCTCGGTCCAGAGGTGGGAGCCCATAAAAGAACCCGGCGATGTGGTGCCCTTTCCGACGAGGAGGTGAAGACCGGAGATTCCGCGGGAAATCGGGATGGAAGCCGAAGACCGAAGGACACGGATCGCTCAGTATAGCTCTCTACTCTTTCTCTTGTTTGCTAGGTTTAGGTCAATAGTTCGATCCGGGTTTTAGTATGCGGTAGCGCCGGTTTTAAAAGTCAAGAAAAATTTTCGTTTCCGTATTTTGGCCTCGGAAAGACGGCCGGGGCGCTACCGTGGCCTAACAGATGCTTGGACATATATAGGGAGGACTTTCTTGCTCGACAAGATAGTATGCTATCTGGTTGCTCTTTATCTTAAAATGTACACTTATTGTCTCTCTTTTACAAGTTGATAAAGCCCTTAGGATGAGTACTTGACCACCAGGATTATGATGCAGATCATATAAGTGGGGACAGGGTAGTTGGTAAGTACATCCTTCAAATGTTCCTAGTCATGGGAGTATCAAGACAGGGCATCGATACTCCAAAGTAGACTAGCAAATGCGCTTCTTGACCCATATGATGGGCGATGGATAATCCCACATCCATTGGTGTTTGACATCAGAGAAGGTATACGGGTGCTCAGTGGAGGCTGGGTACACTGAACGGACTCGCCGAGAACTCCTAGATGGTATTATACCTATCGTCGGATAGCAGTTCTCTGGTGATACTGGTACATGTTAGTCTGTAGACCCGAGATCGTCATAGAGACTTGTGTGATTCCCACTGTACTTTGATTTCCACCATACCACGGTCAAAAGATCGTGCAAAAGGATGTTTTTTGGGTACGGTCCCGAGTCACATGGAGGCAATGAGCGATAGGAGGGGTTTCGTATCTCCCGGTATTAGGAGTTGATGTTGCGCTATGCTCGATTGGCTATAACTGGAAATTCCTGGCCAGGGTTGCTGAGATTTACTGGTAAGTGTTATCAGTGGTTTCTCGAACCGTTATGGACCTTGCATCGGCATGACTTATCAGGCTATTGCGGTCTGACGTTATACCACCCTCAGGCTGTGATATGCGACATATCAGATGAAGAGACCGGACTGTACGGTAATGTTACTGATTGGATTTGCAGGAGTACGAGCAGGCTTGCTTGTTGATCTTCTGATCGCTCAATACCCGGATGGCCATTACGTTTAGCAGACCGCTTGCATCTTATGGGTGTTTGATATGATCATCACCTACTGCCAGCGTATTGACGAGTCTTTAGAGTCCTACACAAAAGTTTCCTGGCTCATGCGAAATGGAGTAGGAGCACATATGTGATATGTGCGGGACCGAGATTAATACGATATGTGATACCGTATTTTATTCTCGTGATTTGTGACATCGGTCGGTTATATGTGATATAGCCGGGTTATCGGATTAAGTGTTGATTCGATAAGTTGTTGCATTTGATATTAGTCGGTTATACACACTATAGCCGGATTATTAAATCAAGTGCTGATTTGATAATTTAATGTATAATTATATATTTGATATTTACATTACATTAACTAGTATTATCTCACTTAAGATTTCTTTTCTCACATTTGATACACTTTACATATATGTGATATATGTATTGTTTTTTATTTGCACACAAAATATATATGTGATATATATTGTTGTGTCATGCTAGGTTAGACATGCAACATGTATGTATAAGACTTATACCATGCTAGGGTTAAATCTAGGGTTTGATATTTATCACTTAAGTTATCAAAATATAGTAAAGACTAAGTCAATGTTTCAAGCTTGGATGAAACTTGTAGAACATTGACCAAGTACACTCTTTTGTCATTGCTTAAGATATTTGTTAACCCAACCTTAACCCTTGACCTTGGTTTATTCTCTACATGAGTTAGACATGATACTTACTCACCCATGGTTGCAAATCTAACATCACTCTCTCATGAGTTCATTATTCTTCTTCTTCATCAAAAGAAAAAGAATTCTAGGTTTTTTCTAGGTGAAGAATTAGTGTGAGAAAAATAAAAATAAAGTGAGCCCACTTCCTACTTCATCATCCTCTACTACTTGACATTTAGTTTAGGGTGTTTGCTTCACTAATCTCACCATTAGTGAAGAGATAGCTTGGGTTAGTGTCTCCTCGACGTAGATCATCTTCTGCCTCGAAGACTTCGAAGCAAGCTTGTTCGTTTCTTTATAGGAGCCTCTCTAGAGTCCGGAAGTTCGTGATCACAGTGAAGGAACTACTACACGGAGCTATTGAAGTGAACGACTGGTCTACAAAGATTATATTCCTTTTTCACTTTAGATGTAAAGTGTTTGCATAATGTTTCGTCGGATTTCTAGTAGCGATTCTAGGGTTAGGGTTTACTAGAATGGCAAATTTTTAAAATTGGCAAGGACGATACTTCCCAAAAACTTGTTGCCATGCTAGGCAACCCTGCAATGGTATCAAGTTCATTACGCTCCTTTTAAAAATCACTCCTTTTAAAAATCACTCGATTCTACAACGATATCAAGTTCATTACGCTCATGGTTTTCTTAAAAACCTGCGTAGCCCTCCGTCATTTAAGATAAGTACTACTTAGTTTTCGTGTTGCGGTAGTTTGGCCTCCATTAAGGAATAGTGTACAGTAGCTAACTAGTGCTTATCTGCTAGCATGAGATGCGATTGGATTAGGGTATTCGTACGTCGTAGTTTGGCCTCCGTCAAAGGTCGTGCGGGTGGGTCGAATTCAATCAAGAAATGAACGGGTTGAACTTGACTAGCGCCCTATGGGTAGTTTGGCCTCCGTCAAGGTCATATGACACTAGGGATAAAAACCATTATCGGGAATTTCAAGTGTTGAAATTTGTAATGAGATTGCATACCTTCTATGAGATAGTTGGATCCTGATACCAGTGCGAGTAAGAGTTACTCCTGGGAGAGTTTTACACATTACAATTAGCCGATCAAGTAGGTATCTAGAAAGGTGTTAATGTGGTTATGCCCCTGGGAAAACGAGGTTTATTTTAATTAGGTCCGTGCGAAAGCACAGGGAACCTCCCTCAAAGTACTGACACTGGCCTGGCCGAAAGATTGGCGAACTTGTAGGGTGTAATTAATCTCGGCTAGTCTTACCTTTTAAGGTTTGAAGGTTGATTTGACTAAAACAGTGGGAGCCATCCTGATTAAATAAAATAATAACCAATCTAATCTTGTAAGAGCGCACACAGAGTATTTTCTTCTCTCTCTCTTCTGGTAGCGACCATGTCACGCCTTAATCAAGATAATAATATGGATGCATTGACCGAACCTGCTTATTATACTGAGCTAGGGAACGTTGGTTCCGTTCATTCTTATAATTGAGGGGAATATCCGGATTCCCATGCTACCCAATCGAAGAAAGTGCATATTGATGCATATTCTTCGGGTGTCCTTATTACCGAGAACTGTTTCTCAGTATCTTTTACGTCCTAGGTATGGGATACCGGATAATGTAATATGTTACATGGGCTATCAGAAAGGTAGAGAACTGAGAATGGGTAATATATCTCTAAGTGTTAGAGAATAGTGCAATTGTTGCAGCCAAGTCTGTTGGCAAATATCATCTTGTATTAATACATTGATTCTGAACAAATGTTATTACATACCGAACCTGATATACAACATTACATCTGTTTCTTTAATGAGTTAAAGAAGGATATAATTATGTATTGGAGGATAATGTTATGAACATTTTCCTGAATTAAGAGTTGATTCGATCAGACACGTTATATAATAGCATATACGTTCTAAATCAAACCACAGTTCAAAGTATCTAGAACACACATAAGAGGAATAGTTCATAAATGAACGAATCCTTCCTGAGGTATTGTAAACTAGGTCATATCAATACGACATGACCAGCTAAGTTACATAAGAATGAATAAGAGAATCTGTTCGAATTTTCATCTTATAATACTTGCCAGTCTTATCTCAAACGTAAAATGACCGATACTCCGTTTACTGGAAACAGAGAAAGAGTTAGTGAACTCTTGGGACACATACATGATGATGTATACGGTCCTATGTCTACAAATGCCAAGGTAGGTTCTTATTACTTCATTACACTCATCGACTATCTCTCAAAATTCGGACATGTGTTCCTGTTGAAATATGAGTCTGAAACTTTTAAGAAATTCAAGGAATATAAGCTAGAAGTTGAGAACCAGGCGGGTGGAAGTATTTAAGTCCTTCGATGTGATTGAGGAGGAGAATATTTGGGCGTGGAGTTCCTAGATTATTTAAAGGAGAATGTGATTCTCTCTCAGCTTACTCCTTCGAGTACACCAAAGTACAACGGTGTATCGGGGCGGAGGTATCACACCCTATGAGTTATGGCGCGCTCTATGATGAGTATTGCTGAGTTACCTATTTTCTTTTGGTGTTATGCACTTGAGAAGCTGCATACCTATTGAATGGGATTCCGTCCAAATCAGGGCCTACCACTACATATGAGATATAGTGTGGGAAGAGACCATGTCTTAAATGAGTTAAGATATGGGGTTGTCCGGCCTATGTTGAAAAGCAAAATCCGGACAAGCTCGAGGCAAGGTCAGTTCTGTACAAGTTTGTTTGGATATCCCGAGCATTCGCAAGGGAATATCTTCTATCACTCTGAGGAGAAAAAGATGTTTTGTTTCTCAGCATGCCACCTTTTTAAAAAAGAAATTTCTTGTGAAGAAATTAGTGTACATGAGGTAGAACTGGAAGGAGTTCCAGCTAGACAAACTAACAGCTAATGATTTGGTGAAACCAAAGGATTCAATAGTCTCCAACAAACCTCGGCCTCTCCGCGAATCTGGTAAGGTTCCTCATCCACTTGAGAGATACTACGGTATTCTTGGTGACAGCGGGAGCGAGAATTACATCATGGTAGATGATGGCCCAACTAGGTTCATGCAGGCCGTCACGAGTGGGGACTCTGTGAAATGGCTAGATGCTATGCGATCAAAGATGGAATCTATGTACACCAACAAAGTATGACTTTAAATGTTGCACCTGAAGGGATAAAACCCATTGGGAGAAAATGGATCTTGAAAAGATTCTTGGTGTAAATAGAAAAGTTGAGACTTTCAAAGCTATGCTTAAGTCCATCAGGATCAATGCGCGCATCGTGCAGTTGGAACATCTGTTTTGATGTGGCAGTCAAAGAGTTTGACTTCATCAAAAGGGTAAACCTTGTATATACAAAAAGATTGTAGAGAGTAAGGTTATCTTCCACGTATTGTATGTAGATGACATACTCTTGATAGGAAATGGTTTCCTATGCTACACTCGGTCAATCTCCTCTTATCACGGGGATTCTCAATAAAAGATTTGGATGATATCTACTACATCTTGTGGATTATGATCTATGGTGATAGATCTAAGTGGATGTTAGGAATGTCCCAAATCCATGTACATTAATACCATACTAAAGGGGTTTATTATGGATGATTCTAAGCGTGGTGGTTCGCCTACTTACTCATGGATCACTCTCTCCAAAAAGAGGTCTTCCAAGACTGACTTGGAGAGTGCTCGCATGTAAGGGATACCTTATGCTTCGGCAGTAGGCTCTATTAGAGTATGCGATGTTATGTACCAGATCATATGTAGATGAATCACTAGGTGAAGTGATAAGGAATCAATCGGATCTTGGGAGAGTCACTGGACGACTGGGGAGGAATTTCTTAAGTACTTGAGAAGCACTAAAAGAATGTTCTTGGTTCTACCTTCCAGAGTAATAAGTTCGACTGAGAGTTATTCACAGGCATTGTATTTACCCTCTGTGGAGGGACGGTTTGTTGGAAGAGTTCCAAGCTAGATACCGTGACATACTAGACGATAAAGGCTGAATACACTGCTACCAATGATGCTGCCAAAGTGTCTGTCTAGGCATTTCTTGTTCATGAGATGAACAAGGTTCCTACCATTGAGCGTCTAATAACTGTTATTGTGACAACAATGGAGTTATGGTTTTGGCCTAGGAACGAATGTCCCATCAGTGTTCAAGACATATTCTGAGGCAAGCATCATCTGATCCGGGAGATGGTTGATCTCCAAGGGATCGAGGTCATGAGAGTAGACACGAAGGATAACACAGCGGATCCATTCACAAAGGCCTTACCCTTAGAGAGACTTCTAAGGAATGGTTGAGTATGAGATACTACAACCACTGTTGATTGTCGGGTATAGGATACTACAATAGATGGCCTTAGTGAAAGTAGGAGATTGTTAGTTATATGTATGCCCTAGAGGCCATTACTGTACATGCGATGTATATTGTAGTGGATGCTTGGACATATATAGGGAGGACTTTCTTGCTCGACATGATAGTATGCTATCTGGTTGCTCTTTATCTTAACATGTACACTTATTGTCTCTCTATTACATGTTGATAAAGCCCTTAGGATGAGTGCTTGACCACCAGGATTATGATGCAGATCATACTAGTGGGGACAGGGTAGTCGGTAAGTACATCCTTCAAATGTTCCTAGTCGTGAGAGTATCGAGACAGGGTATCGATACTCCATAGTAAACTAGCGTATGCGCTTCTTGACCCATATGATGGGCGATGGATGATCCCACATCCATTGGTGTTTGACATCAGAGAAGGTATATGGGTGCTCAGTGGAGACTGGATACACTGAACGGACTCGCCGAGAACTCCTAGATGGTATTATACCTATTGTCCGATAGCAGTTCTCTGCTGACACTGGTACAGGTTAGTCTGTAGACCCGAGATCGTTATAGAGTCTTGTGTGATTCCCACTGTACTTTGATTTCCACCATACAATGGTCAAGAGATCGTGCAAAAAGGTGTTTTTTGGGTACAGCCCCGAGTCACATGGAGGCAATGAGCGATAGGAGGGGTTTCGTCTCTCCCGGTATTGGGAGTTGATGTTGCACTATGCTCGATTGGCCATAACAGGAAATCCCTGGCCAGGGTTGCTGAGATTTACTGGTAAGTGTTATCAGTGGTTTCTCGAACCGTTATGGACCTTGCATCGGCATGACTTATCAGGCTATTGGGGTCTGACGTTATACCACCCCAGGCTGTGATATGCGACATATCAGACGAAGAGACCGGACTGTACGGTAGTGTTACTGATTGGATTCACTGGAGTACGAGCAGGCTTTCCTGTTGATCTTCTGATCGCTCAATACCCGGATGGCCATTACGTTTAGCAGACCGCTTGCGTCTTGTGGGTGTTTGATATGATCATCACCTACTGCCGGCGTATTGACGAGTCTTTAGAGTCCTACACAGAGGTTTCCTGCCTCAAGCGAAACAGAATAGGAGCACATATGTGATATGTGCGGGATCGAGATTAATACGATATGTGATACCATATTTTATTCTCGCAATTTGTGACATCGGTCGGTTATATGTGATATAGCCGGGTTATCGGATCAAGTGTTGATTCGATAAGTTGTTGCTTTTGATATTAGTGGGTTATACACACTATAGCCGGATTATTAAATCAAGTATTGATTTGATAATTTGATATATAATTATATATTTGATATATTACATTACATTAACTAGTATTAGCTCACTTAAGAATTCTTTTCTCAAATTTGATACATTTTACATATATGAGATATATGTATTGTTTTCTACTTGCACACAAAATATATATGTGATATATATTGTTGTGTCATGCTAGGTTAGACATGCAACATGTATGTATGAGACTTATACCATGCTAGGGTTAAAGCTAGGGTTTGATATTTATCACTTAAGTTATCACAAAATAATAAAGACTTAGTCAATGTTTCAAGCTTGGATGAAGCTTGTAGAACATTGACCAAGTCCACTCTTTTGTCATTGCTTAGGATATTTGTTAACCCAACCATAACCCTTGACCATGGTTTATTCTCTATATGAGTTAGGCATCATACTTACTCACGCATGGTTGCAAATCTTACCTCACTCTCTAATGAGTTCATTCTTCTTCTTCTTCATCAAAAGAAAAAGCTTTCTAGGTTTTTTTGTTAGTTATATGTATGCCCTAGAGGCCATTACTGTACATTAGATGTATATTGGATGCTGGGACATATATAGGTAGGACTTTCTTGCTCGACATGATAGTACGCTATCTGGTTGCTCTTTATCTTAACATGTATACTCTCTGTCTCTCTGATTACATGTTGATAAAGCCCTTAGGATGTGTGCTCGACTTCCAGGACTATGATGTAGATCATACTAGTGGGGCCTGGATAGTCCATGAGTACATCCTACAATGTTCCTAGTCGTGGGAATATCGAGACGGGGCATCGATATTCCAGAGTAGACTAGCGTATATCTTCTCGACCCATGTGATGGGCGATGGATGATCCCATATCCATTGGTGTTTGACATCAGAGATGGTATGCGGGTGCTCAGTGGAGACTGGGTACACTGAACGGACTCGTCGAGAACTCCCAGAGGGTATTATACCTCACGTCAGATGGCAGTTCTCTGGTGACACTGGTACAGCTTGTAGGGTTCCTAGGCACACTAATGAGGTCTCACAAGGCATCAACCATGCCAATTTCAAATTTTACAAGTGCCGAGAAACCCTAATACGGATCGTTAACTAGATTTTAGGCGAAACAAGAAACTAGTTAACAACTTAACTAAATGAACGGAAATACAACCTTTGTAGATCCGATCCTCCACCTCCTTGGCTCCGCGATGAAGTCCCCTCGCTGCGATGATCGGATCCCGGGCTCTAGCGTCGGCTTCATCGGAGAAATGGGCGGGCTAGGTCGTCGACTTCGATGCCGAAGATGATCAACGTCGAGGCATCACAAGATCAAGCTCCCACTTCACCAAGTCATGAAACTTGTGAAGAAAACACCCTATACTACTTGGCAAGAGGTAAAGGATGAAGAAATAGAAAGTGGGTTCACTTTAGAATTGGATTTCTCACTCTTTTTCACTAGTTGCCATTGATGGAGGCAAGCTTTCTTCATGTTGAAGAAGGAGAAGAAGAAGAAGATAATATGATAAGTTATTTTTCAAATAGAAAATAATATCAATACTTATCATATGGCAACCATGATTAGGTGTAGAGAATAGACTATGGTTAGTGGGAATGGTTAGGGTTAAGCATGAGACAAATATGGTGGACTTGTTCAAAGCTTCATGAAGCTTCAACAAGCAAACAAAGAAAGCCACCATATCACTTCATCTTTTCCAAAATAAATAAACAAAATAAATAAATGAATAAGTAAACAAAACCCTAACCATTCATATAACCATGGTTTAATCTTTAGACAAACACAAGTTAGCATGTATCATCAAACATGATACATACAAGTGCACAAAAGTATATCACATATACAACTTGTGTACTTCAAGTGAGAAAATCCAATTTAAGTGAACCAATACTACTTAATGCAAAGTAATATATCAAATATATAATTATACATTAAATTATTAAATCAACACTTGATTTAACGATCCGGTCATATCGCATATAACCGACTAATATCCAATGTATCGGCTTATCGAATCAATTCTCGATTCGATAACTAGGTTATATCGCATACAACCATTCGATACATTCATCACGAGAATAGAATACAGTATCACATACTGGTATTATTCTCGGTCCCGCACATATCTCATATGCGCTCCTATTTCGTTTTGCTTGAGCCAGGAAACCTCTGTGTAGGACTCTAAAGACTCGTCAATACGCCGGTAGCAGATGATGATCATATCAAACACCCACAAGCCGCAAGCGGTCTGCTAAACGTAACGGCCACCCGGGTATTGAGCGATCAGAAGATCGACGAGCAAGCCCGCTCACACTCCTGTGAATCCAACCAGTAACACTTACCGTACAGTCCGGTCTCGTCGTCTGATATGTCGCATATCTCGCCTAGGGGTGGTAAACGTCAGACCCCAATAGCTCAATAAGTCGTGTCGATATGAGGACTATAACAGTTTGAGAAACTACAGGTAACACTTACCAGTAAATCTCAGCAACCCTGGCCAGGGATTTCCGGTTATAGCCAATCGAACACAGCGCAACATCAACTCCCTATACCGGGAGAGACGAATCCCCTCCTATCGCTCATTGCCTCCATGTGATTCGGGACTGTACCCAAAAACCACCGTTTTGCACGCCCTCTTGGACGTGGTAAGGTGGAAATCAAAGCACAGTGGGAACCATACAAGACTCTATGATGATCTCGGGTCAACAGACTACTCTGTACCAGTGTCACCAGAGAACTGCCATCTGACGTAAGGTATAATACCATCTGGGAGTTCTCGACGAGTCCGTCCAGTGTACCCAGTCTCCACTGAGCGCCCGTATATCATCTCTGATGTCAAACACCAATGGATATGGGATCATCCATCGCCCATCTGTATGGGTCGAGAAGATATACGCTAGTCTACTCTGGTATATCGATGCCCCGTCTTGATACACCCACGACTAGGGACCTTGAAGGATGTACTTATGGACTACCATGTCCCCACTAGTATGATCCGCATCATAGTCCAGGTAGTCAAGTACACATCCTAAGGGCTTTACCAACATGTAACAGAGAGACAATCAGTGTACACGTTAAGGTAAAGGTCAACCAGATAGCATACTATCATGTCGAGCAAGAAAGTCCTCCCTATATATGTCCCAGCATCCACTACAATATACATCCTATGTATAGTAATGGCCTCTAGGGCATACATATAACTAACAATCTCCCACTTGCACTAGGGCCATCTGTAGCAGTGGTTGCAGTATCTCATACTCAACCATCCCATAAAAGTCTCTCTCTGGGAATAGGCCTTCGTGAGTGGATCCGTCGTGTTATCCTTTGAGTCTTCTCTCCTAACCTCGAACACCTTGGAGATCAGCCATCTCCATGATCAGGTGATACTGTCTTAGAATTATATCTGGATCACTGATGGGACGGGCGTTCCTCGGCATAAGCCACAACTCCATTGTCACACAATGGCAGGAATGAAGTTCATCTCATGAAGTAATATACATCCAGACTTCCTCTTTGGTAGTATCATAAGTAGCGATATATCCAGCCTTTATCGTCTAGTATGCCACGGTATCTAGCTTGGAACTCTTCCAACATACCGTCCCTTTACTGAGGGTAAAGACAATGCCTGTGACTGACTTTCAGTCGTCCTTATCACCCTGGAACCCTTCCAGTGATTCTCCCCAGGATCGGTTGATACCATCTCACTACAACTAGTGAGAATCCTAACATCTAATTAGATCTATCTCATAGATCCAAAACCCAGGATTTAGGAGGTATCACTTTGATCCTATATGGAGAATCCTTATGATAAGCGGAGATTGACCGAGCGTAGCATAGAAAACTCCTTCCCTATCAAGAGCATGTCATCCACATACTCTACGAGGATCGTCACTATACTCCCTACTACCTTTTTGTTTATACAAGGTTCATCTACCATTTTGATGATGTCAAACTCTTTGACTAACACATCAAAACAGATGTTCCAACTCCGCGATACCTGCTTTATCCTATAAAGCATCTTGTACACGTTTCCGCTGCTCCCACTGTCTACGAAGCCCTCTGGCTGTGTACTTATAGACGTTCTCTTCTAAAACATCATTTAGAAAAGCAGTCATGGCACCCAACCGCCAGATATCGTAGTCATGGTATGTAGCCGTGGCAAGCAGGATCTGGATGGACTTAAGCATAGCCACTTGAAAAGGATTCATCATTATCCACGCCTGGTCGATGACGAAAAGTTTTAACAAGTCTAGTTTTGAAAGTCTCAACTTTTCCATCTACACCAAGTAATCTTCTCAAGATATACTTACTCCTGATGGGGATTTAACCCTTCAGATGTAGCAACCAAAGTCCATACTTTGTTGGTGTACATGGATTCCATCTCAGATCGCTAAGCATCCAGCCATTCTTACAGAGTCCCACTCCTGATGGCCAGCTCGAAACTAGTTGGGTCATCATCTCATGATGCAATCCTCGCTCCCACTGTCATAGAGTAACCGAAGTATCTCTCAGGTGGGTGAGGAACCCTACTAGATCGGTGGAGAGGCTGAGGTTCGTTGGTCTCTACTGAATCCTTTGGTTCTATCAAATCATCAGCTGCAGTTTGTATAGCTGGAACATTTCCAGTTCTACATAACAGATCTTGCCTCGAGCTTGTCCGGATTTTGCTTTTAGACATAGGCCGGACAACCCCAAATCTTAACTAACTTAAGATATGGGCTCTTCCCTTTCCATATCTCATATGGAGTGGTAGGCTAGTGATTTGATTTGAACCCTTTTCAATAAGTATGCAGCTTCTCAAGTGCATAACTCCCATAAGGAAATAGGCAACTCAGTAGTACTCATCATAGAGCACACCTTATCATATAGGGTGTGATTGCTCCACCCCGATATACCATCGTGCTATGGTGTATACGGAGGAGTAATGCTGAGAGAGAATCTCATTCTCCTTTTGAATAGTCCAGGAATTCCGTGCTCAAGTATTCTCCTCCTTGATCACATCTAAGGACATAATACTTATACCCGTATTGGTTCTCTACTTATAACTTATATTCTGTGAATATCTCAAAAGGTTCGGACTTGTGTTTCAACAAGAACATATGTCTGAATCTTGAGAAATCATCAGAGAATGTAATGAAGTATAAAGAACCGGTCTTGGCATATGTAGACAGGGGACTTTACATACATCAACATGTATCAATCCCAAGAGTTTACTAACTCTTTCTCTGTTTCCAATAAACAGAGCTGTGGTCATCTTATCTCTGTGACTTGACTGGCAAGTTTCATAAGATGCAAATTCAAACAGATTTAAATATGCATCTAAATGTAACTTCAGCTAGTCGGGTCACATTGATATGACCTAGTCTACAATACCTCAAGAAGAATTCATTCATTTCTGAACTCTTCCTCTTGTGTGTGTTCTGTATACTAAGAACTGTAGTTTGATTTAGAACATTAATGCTTTTAGATAACGTGCCTGAACCGATCAACTTTTGATATAGGAAATGTTCAAAACATTATCCAACAATACAAAATTATATCCTTTCTTTACTAGTAAAGAGACTGATATGATTTTGTATATCAGGTTCGGTATCTAATAACATTCGTTCAGAATCAATGTACTGGTCATACAGGGTGACAGTGACCAACAGACTTGGCTGCAACACTTGCCCCGTTCTCTGTCTCATGAAACTTATCATCCGTTCTCAGTTTTTCTACCTTTTTGCAGCCCTATGTAACAGATTACATATCTGGGATCCTGATCCGGTATCATATACCTAGGATGCGGAGGATACTGAGAAACAGTTCTTTGTAATGAACAGACCCGAAGATGATGCATCAGCATGCACTCTCTTCGTTTGGGCGGGACGGGAATTCTGGTAATCCCCAATTTCCTGCTCTGTCTTATAACAATTATAAGTTGGAGCGGGACCAACGTTCCCCAGCTCAGTATAACAAGCGGGTTCGGTCAATATTCCGTATTATTATCTTGATTAAGGCGTGATATGGTCGCTACCTGGAGAGAGAGAGAAGAAAACACTCAGCGTGCGCTCTTGCAAGAATAGATTGGTTATTATTTTATCTAATCAGGATGGCTCCCACTGTTTTTTTTATCAAATCTTCCTTCAAACCCTAAAAGGAAAGACTAGCCGGGATTAATTACACACTACAAGTTCGCCAATCTTTCAGCCAGGCCAGTGTCGGTACTTTGAGGGAGGTCCCCCGTACTTTCGCACGAACCTAATTAATATAAACCTCGTTTTCCCAGAGGCGTAACCTCGTTAACACCTTTCTAGACACCTACTTGATCGGCTAATTGTAATGTGTAAAACTCTCCCAGGAGTAACTCTTACTCACAGCGGGTATCGGGATCCAACTATCTCATAGAAGGTATGCAATCTCATTGCAAATTTCAACACTTGAAATTCCCGATAATATTTTGCCCCTAGCATCTATATGACCTTAACATAGTCAACAAATCATAAGTGCTAGTCAAGTTCAACCCGTCATTTCCCGATTGAATTAAACCCACCCGCACGACCCTTAACATAGTCAACAAAGTCGCACGACTACCCTAATTCAATCGCATCATATGCTTATGCAGATAAGCACTAATTAGCTACCGCACACTACGCCTTAACATAGTCAACAAACGTAGCACGAATACTAACTAGTACTTATCTGAAATGACGGAGGGCTACGACAGGTTTATCTGAAAACCTATTGCGTAATGAACTTGATATCGTTGTAGAATCAAATGATTTTAAAAATGGAGTGCTTTTGAGGCTTTTCTAGTTTTGCTAAAGGAGTCACTCCCGGTGAAGGGATCGTCGGTCCTTTCCTCTTCGAATGAGGTGCGGGATATATCATATATATCACTGTGCAAAGCAGAACTCTTAAAAGCAATCAAAAGACAAACCGAGTGTGTAGCATCTGCCAGTTATTGCTAAAGGAGTCACTCCCGGTGAAGGGATCTCGGTCCTTTCCTTATCGAATAAGGTGCAGGATATATCACATATACCGCTGTGCAAAGCAAGAACTGTAGCTACCTGTTTTATTTTTTGAAATTCGATTCTACAACATCTTTAGGTTTCTTTTATTTCATTAATCACATTAATGAAGTCCCATCATTTAAGTACCTAAACATCACAGATAAATACGACGTACACTTATGCCATCCGCATTCGCCTCGATGTCCCCTCGTGCACCGTTAGGTTAGGTAACTAACGGCAGAGCAGGGCAGGGCTAGCGCGGGTGTAAAACATAAGTAATATCTATATAATATATCATATATACTATATACAGTATCCATCACAGAACATATCACATGATCACATCACAAATATCGCAGCAGAAGAATCATATGAAATATTGGATATACTAGGACGTCCGTGTTTTCAATACGAGCCAGTATAAAACACGGATTCCACGGTCGTGATGAATAGCCAATCCCACACCCCTAGACCCCTACGAGAGCGGCAAGCAACCCTACCAATTCTAGAGTTAGAAGACCCGGACTCAACTTCTCGAGTTGGTCTCCCACTGGACTCCAGAACCTGGTTACTTGTGCTCCCCTCCATGGGTCTATCCTAGTGCGGAAAAGTAAATAATATACAAAGGGTGACATCTTCCGCAACCTGGAAGTGCCCCAATAAAAGAATATTACATACAAGTTTTTACATTAATGAAAAATAAAAACACTCATCTCACATAAAAAAAACCCCGGCTATTCAAACACGACGATCCAATATAACATATCCAGCAACACATAATATCACATGTCATCAACGTAAGTAAATATGCCCATCCCAATTGTCGTTGACATATAGCAACGAAACCGGCGATATCATATATTACACTTGAGCGCTCACAGAAAAGAAAGTGTAAAACTACAACAGTTGGAATCCGCAACCTACATAGACATCGCATGCCTAATCAAATGAATTCCTTAGACATCGCATGCCTAAAAATTATAAACCCCGCATTTCAGTCTCATTATCGAAAACACTTTTCAATATCAAGTCGGGCAATTCAACAAGATTCCCGACAATATTTTGATCGAATGCTCGTCGCAAAATTCAGTAGACGGCCGCACCCCCGACGCCGTCGACAAAGTGCACCAAGGCGGAACACCGCTACCGCGAGCACCCGAACGGATGCTTTCGGCGACGGGGTTCTCCTACAGTCACTTGGTCGGGGCTATGGGGCGAGGCTGTCTATTAAGTTTACCCAGCGAGTATCCGCGTACACTACGTGATTGCGACGGACTTTTGATCACATCAAAATTTCGTGGCAACCGATCAAGTGAGACTAAAGTGCTATGTTTATAACATTCATTCAGTTATCTCATAACTACTTGTGAATTCCAATTATTGTATCCCATTCCAGATAAATAGAAAATGTTAAACTTTCCGATCGAACATTCAAACACCCAAGTTTTCCTGAAACAGCTCAACACATGAAACAAGTTTAAAAACATCCAGTTCATGCCTCAGTACCGACGGTCCAGCCGTAGAAGGGTCAAGCCAACGCCTCACATGTGGCACGCCGTACTGCCCCAAACCCTAAGGTTCAAAGGGCAGTTCAAGACGGTCACATAATCGAGTTAAGGTTTGTTGTCTTCTAGAGGGTCCATCGCGTTACTTGCACTACTTAGAACGTTATTAAACCACGGAAAGATCCAACACTTGGAAATATCCCGACACTTGAAAAAGTGGGTATTTATATCCGATCGAACTTTTTAACATATTCAAAAATTATCCGGAAAAACACAGACGAAGTTAAACTTCCCGATCGATACACCGAGTCTCCAATACAACCCAGAAAACTCAACTCTTGAGTAAAAATTAAAAATTCCCAGAAAATACAGCACCCAAATATAGGAATTACTGTGCAAAGACCAACTGAAGAAAAGACAAAATGGCCGCGGAACCGCCGCATTAGCCATGCTAATGCCACGGTTCCGTCGTGCTTTAAGGGAATCATAGGTACGGGCTTCACAGTAATTCTTAGAAACTCTTGCTGATTTTTCTGCATATTTTTAATTCTCAAAATTCCCCAGTTTACAAAAATGTACAGAAAGGGGTGAAAAGCGGGGATTTCGGGTTCGATCGGACTTCTAACATCGTCTACGCATCGCCTAAGGCTCTAGCTAGGCTCTGATACTACTGTAGGATTCCTAGGCACACTAATGAGGTCTCACAAGGCATCAACCATGCCAATTTCAAATTTTACAAGTGCCGAGAAACCCTAATATGGATCGTTAACTAGATTTTAGGCGAAACAAGCAACTAGTTAACAACTTAACTAAATGAACGGAAATACAACCTTTGTAGATCCGATCCTCCACCTCCTTGGCTTCGCGATGAAGTCCCCTCACTGCGATGATCGGATCCCGGGCTCTAGAGTCGGCTTCATCGGAGAAATGGGCGGGCTAGGTCGTCGACTTCGATGCCGAAGATGATCTACGTCGAGGCATCACAAGATCAAGCTCCCACTTCACCAAGTCATGAAACTTGTGAAGAAAACACCCTATACTACTTGGCAAGAGGTAGAGGATGAAGAAATAGGAAGTGGGTTTACTTTAGAATTGGATTTCTCACTCTTTTTCACTAGTTGCCATTGATGGAGGCAACCTTTCTTCATGTTGAAGAAGGAGGAGAAGAAGAAGATAATATGATAAGTTATTTTTCAAATAGAAAATAATATCAATACTTATCATATGGCAACCATGATTAGGTGTAGAGAATAGACTATGGTTAGTGGGAATGGTTAGGGTTAAGCATGAGACAAATATGGTGGACTTGTTCAAAGCTTCAACAAGCAAACAAAGAAAGCCACCATATCACTTCATCTTTTCCAAAATAAATAAACAAAATAAATAAATGAATAAGTAAACAAAACCCTAACCATTCATATAACCATGGTTTAATCTTTACACAAACACAAGTTAGCATGTATCATCAAACAAGTGCACAAAAGTATATCACATATACAACTTGTGTATTTCAAGTGAGAAAATCCAATTTAAGTGAACCAATACTAGTTAATGCAAAGTAATATATCAAATATATAATTATACATTAAATCATTAAATCAACACTTGATTTAACGATCCGGTCATATCGCATATAACAGACTAATATCCAATGTATCGGCTTATCGAATCAATCCTCGATTCGATAACTAGGTTATATCGCATACAACCATTCGATACATTCATCGCGAGAATAGAATACAGTATCACATACTGGTATTATTCTCGGTCCCGCACATATCTCATATACGCTCCTATTTCGTTTTGCTTGAGCCAGGAAACCTCTGTGTAGGACTCTAAAGACTCGTCTGTTAGTTATATGTATGCCCTAGAGGCCATTACTGTACATTGGATGTATATTGTAGTGGATGCTGGGACATATATAGGGAGGACTTTCTTGCTCGACATGATAGTATGCTATCTGGTTGATCTTTACCTTAACGTGTACACTGATAGTCTCTCTGTTACATGTTGGTAAAGCCCTTAGGATGAGTACTTGACTACCTGGACTGTGATGCGGATCATACTAGTGGGGACATGGTAGTCCATAAGTACATCCTTCAAAGTCCTTAGTCGTGGGTGTATCGAGACGGGGCATCGATATACCAGAGTAGACTAGCGTGTACCTTCTCGACCCATACAGATGGGCGATGGATGATCCCATATCCATCGGTGTTTGACATCAGAGATGATATACGGGTGCTCAGTAGAGACTGGGTACACTGGACGGACTCGCCGAGAACTCCCAGATGGTATTATACCTCAGGTCAGATGGCAGTTCTCTGGTGACACTGGTACAGAGTAGTCTGTTGACCCGAGATCGTCATAGAGTCTTGTGTGGTTCCCACTGTGCTTTGATTTCCATCTTACCACGTCCAAGAGGGTGTGCAAAACGGTGGTTTTTGGGTACAGTCCCGAGTCACATGGAGGCAATGAGCGATAGGAGGGGATTCGTCTCTCCCGGTATAGGGGGATGATGTTGCGCTGTGTTCGATTGGCTATAACAGGAAATCCCTGACCAGGGTTGCAGAGATTTACTGGTAAGTGTTTCCAGTAGTTTCTCAAATTGTTATAGACATCATATCGACACGACTTATCAAGCTATTGGGGTCTAACGTTTACCACCCCTAGGTGAGATATGTGACATATCAGACGATCAGACCGGACTGTACGGTAGTGTTACTGGTTGGATTCACTGGAGTGTGAGCGGGCTTGCTCGTCGATCTTCAGATCGCTCAATACCCGGGTGGCCGTTACGTTTAGCAGACCGCTTCCGGCTTGTGGATGTTTGATATGATCATCATCTGCTGCCGGCGTATTGACGAGTCTTTAGAGTCCTACACAGAGGTTTCCTGGTTTAAGCAAAATGAAATAGGAGCGCATATGAGATATGTGCGGGACCGAGAATAATACGTGTATGTGATACCGTATTTCATTCTCGCGATGAATATGTCGAATGGTTATATGCGATATAACCTAGTTATCGAATCGAGGGTTGATTCGATAAGCCGATACATTGGATACTAGTCGGTTATATGCGATATGACCGGATCGTTAAATCAAGTGTTGATTTAATGATTTAATGCATAATTATATATTTGATATATTACTTTGCGTTAACTAGTATCGGTTCACTTAAGATGGATTTTCTTACTCGGGTGTGCGCATTGTATATGCGATATACTTTTGTGCACTTGTTTGTATCATGTTTGATGATACATGTTTACTTGGTTAAGTGTAAAGAATTAAACCATGGTTAAACATATTGTTAGGGTTTTATTTTTCCATTACTTATTTATTCATTTATTTATTTGTTTATAATTTTTGGAAAATAAATGGAAAAGAGAAAAGAATGGTGGCTTTATTTGTTCTTTAGTTGAAGCTTCATGAAGCTTTGACTTTGTCCACCATTCTTATCTCATCCTTAACCCTAACCATTGCTTTAACCTTGGTCAATTCTCTACACATAACCATAGTTAGGATTATGATAAGTTTGGATATTCTTTTCTTTTTTAAATTAACTTATCATAATAATTCTTCTTCTTCTTTTTTTCTTCACTTGAAGAAAGCAAGCTCCATCAATGGTGATTGATGGAAATGAGTGAGAAATCCAATTCTAAAGTCTACCCACTTCCTATTTCTTCATCCTCTACCTCTTGCCAAGTAGTAGAGTGTGTTTTCTTCACAAGTTTCTTGACTTGGTGAAGTCGGAGCTTGATTTAGGCATGCCTCGACGTAGATCATCTTCGGCATGGACATCAACGACCTAGCTCGCCATTTCTCCGACGAAGCCGACGCTAGAGCCCGGGAACTCATTTGGACAGCGAGGGGACTTCGTTGCGGAGCTATGGAGGTGGTGCACCGGATCTACAAAGGTTGTATTTCCGTATTCCCTTAGTTAAGTGTTAACTAGTTTCATTTTCGCCTAGACATCTAGCTAACGATCCGTAGTCTAGGGTTTCTCGGCACCGTATTTTTGAAATTTGCATGGTTGATGCCTTGTGAGACCTCATTAGGGTGCCTAGGAACCCTACAGTGGTATCAGAGCCTAGCTAGAGCCTTAGGCGAAGTCTAGATGGCGTTTGAAGTCCGAACGAACCCGAAACCCGATCACAAACTTGCTCTCTATACATTATTTAAAAACTGGGTTTTTTCAAAATTAAAAATATACAGAAAACTCAGCAGGGAATTATAAGAATTACGGTGCAATTTTTTTTCCATGAACAGTACAAACCGCGGCGGAAGCGCGGCAGAAGCCTGGCTTCTGCGGCGGTTCCGCCGCACTTTGATGACGTCATCCTCAATTGATTGCACAGTAACTTCTATTATATTATGCTGGAGTTTCTGGGTATTTTTAAAATTTATTCAAGAGTTGAATTTTCTGGAGTTGTTTTGGGGATTCGGTGTTTCGATCGGGGTATCAAATTTTGTCTATTTGGCTTTCCGGATAAATATTAGAATATGTTAAAAAGTTCGACCGGATATAAATACCCAATTTTTCCCCTGTCGGGAAATTTCCAAGTGTTGGATTTTTCCGAAGTTTAACGACGTTCTAAGTAGTGCAAGTAACGCGATGGACCCTCTAGAAGACAACAAACCTTAACTCGATTATGTGACCGTCTTGAACTGCCCTTTGAACCTTCGGGTTTGGGGCAGTACGGCGTGCTACATGTGGCGTTGGCTTGACCCTTCTACGGCTGGACCGTTGGTACTGAGGCACGAACTGAATGTTGTTAGACTTATTTCATGTGTTGATCTGTATCGGGAAAACTTGGGTGTTCGAATGTTCAATCGGAAAGTTTAACATTTTCTAATTATCTGGAATGGGATACAATAATTGGAATTCACAAATAGTTATGAGATAACGGAATGAATATTATAAACATAGCAGTTTAGTCTCACTTGATCGGTTGCCACGGAATTTGGATGTGATCAAAAGTCCGTCGCAATCACGTAGCGTACGCGGATACTCGCCGATAAACTTAATAGACAGCCTCACTCCATAGCCCCGACCAAGTGACTGTAGGAGAACCCCGTCGCCGAAAGCATCCGTTCGGGTGCTCGCGGTAGCGGTGTTCCGCCTTGGTGCACTTCGTCGACGGTATCGGGGGTGCGGCCGCCTACTGAAGTTTGCGACGAGCATTCGATCAGGATGTCGGGAATCTTGTTGAATTGCCCGACTTGATATTGAAAAGAGTTTTCGATTTTGAGACTAAAATGCGGGGTTTATAATTGTTAGGCATGCGATGTCTAAGGAATTCATTTGGTCAGGCATGCGATGTCTGATGTGGTTGCGGATTCCAACTGTTGTAGTTTTACACTTTCTTTTCTGTGACCGTAAGTGTAATATGTGATATCGCCGGTTTCGTTGCTATATGTCAACGACAATTGGGATGGACATATTTACTTACGTTGATGACATGTGATGTTATATATTGCTGGATATGTTATATTGGATCGTCGTGTTTGAATAGCCGGGGTTTTTTATGTGAGATGAGTGTTTTTCATTTTCATTCATGTAAAAACTTGTATGTAATATTCTTTTATTGGGGCGCTTCCAGGTTGCGGAAGTTGTCACCGTTGATGTATATTATTTACATTTCCGCACTAGGATAGACCCAAGGAGGGGAGCACAAGTAACCGGGTTCTGGAGTCCAGTGGGAGACCAACTCGAGGAGTCGAGTCCGGGTCTCCTAACTCTAGAATTGGTAGGGTTGCTTGCCGCTCTCGTAGGGGTCTATGGGTGTGGATTTGGCTATTCATCGCGACCGTGGAATTCGTGTTTTATACTGGCTCGTATTGAAAACACGGACGTCCTAGTATATCCAATATTTCATATGTTTCTTCTGCTGCGATATCTGTGATGTGATCATGAGATGTTCTGTGATAGATACAGTATATAGTATATATGATATATTATATAGGCGTTACTTATGTTTTACACCCGCGCTAGCCCTGCCCCGCTCTGCCGTTAGTTACCTAACCTAACGGTGCACGAGGGGACATCGAGGCGAATGCGGATGGCATAAGTGTACGTCGTATTTATCTGTGATGTTTAGGTACTTAAATGATGGGACTTCATTAATGTGATTAATGAAATAAAAGAAACCTAAGATGTTGTAGAATCAAATTTCAAAAATAAAACAGGTAGCTACAGTTCTTGCTTTGCACAGCGGTATATACGATATATCCTGCACCTTATTCGATGAGGAAAGGACCGAGATCCCTTCACCGGGAGTGACTTCTTTAGAAATAACTGGCAGATGCTACACACTCGGTTTGTCTTTTGAATGCTTTTAAGTGTTTTTGCTTTGCACAGTGATATATATGATATATCCCGCACCTCATTCGACGAGGAAAGGACCGACGATCCCTTCACCGGGAGTGACTCCTTTAGCAAAACCAGAAAAGCCTAAAAAACACTCCATTTCAAAATTCATTCGATCCTACAACGATATCAAGTTCATTACGCAATAGGTTTTCAGAAAAACCTGTCGTAGCCCTCCATCATTTCAGATAAGTCCTATTTAGTATTCGTGCTACGTTTGTTGACCTCCGTCAAGGCGTAGCGTGCGGTAGCTAACTAGTATTTATCTGTTTATGCATATGATGCAGATTGAGTTAGGGTAGTCGTGCGGCCTTGTTGACCTCCATCAAGGGTCGTGCGGGTGGGTTTAATTCGATCAAGAAATGACGGGTTGAACTTGACTAGTAGCCTATGGTTTGTTGACCTCCGTCAAGGTCATAGGGTGCTAGGGGCAAAATATTATCGGGAATTTCAAGTGTTGAAATTTGCAATGAGATTGCATACCTTCTATGAGATAGTTAGATCCCGATACCCGCTGCGAGTAAGAGTTACTCCTGGGAGAGTTTTATACATTACAATTAGCCGATCAAGTAGGTGTCTAGAAAGGTGTTAACGAGGTTACGCATCTGGGAAAACGAGGTTTACATTAATTAGGTTCGTACGAAAGCACGGGGGACCTCCCTCAAAGTACCGACACTGGCCTGGCTGAAAGATTGGCGAACTTGTAGTGTGTAATTAATCCCGGCTAGTCTTTCCTTTTAGGGTTCGAAGGAAGATTTGATAAAAAGCAGTGGGAGCCATCCTGATTAGATAAAATAATAACCAATCTATTCTTGCAAGAGCGCACGCTGAGTGTTTTCTTCTCTCTCTCTCCAGGTAGCGACCATATCACGCCTTAATCAAGATAATAATACGGAATATTGACCGAACCCGCTTGTTATACTGAGCTGGGGAACGTTGGTCCTGCTCCAACTTATAATTGTTATAAGACAGAGCAGGAAATAGGGGATTACCAGAATTCCCGTGACCGCCCAAACGAAGAGAGTGCATGCTGATGCATCATCTTCGGGTGTATTCATTACAGAGAACTGTTTCTCAGTATCCTTTACGTCCTGGGTATATGATACCGGATCAGGATCCCGCACATGTAATATGTTACATGGGCTACAGATAGGTAAAGAACTGAGAACGGGTGATAAGTTTCATGAGGCAGAAAACGGGGCAAGTGTTGCAGCCAAGTCTGTTGGTCACTGTCACCCTGTATTACCAATACATTGAATCTGAACTAATGTTGTTAGATACCGAACCTGATATACAAAATCATATCTATCTCTTTATTAATAAAGAAATGATAAAATTTTGTATTGTTGGATAATGTTTTGAACATTTCCTATATCAAAAGTTGATCGGTTCATGCACGTTATCTAAAAGCATTAATGTTCTAAATCAAACTACAGTTCTTAGTATATGGAACACACACAAGAGAAAGAGTTCAGAAATGAACGAATCCTTCTTGAGGTATTGTAGACTAGGTCATATCAATGTGACCCGACTAGCTGAAGTTACATAAAGATGCATATTTAAATGAGTTTGAATCTACATCTTGTGAAACTTGCCAGTCATGTCACAAAGATATAATGACACCAGCTCTGTTTATTGGAAACAGAGAAAGAGTTTGTAAACTCTTGGGACTGATACATGATGATGTATGTAAGGTCTCCTGTCTACACATGCCAGGACTGGTTCTTTATACTTCATTACATTCTCTGATAATCTCTCAAGATTCAGACATATGTTCCTATTGAAACATGAGTCCGAGCCTTTTGAGATATTCACAGAATATAAGCGAGAAGTAGAGAACCAAAATACGGGTATAAGTATTATGTCCTTTGATGAAATCAAGGAGGAGAATACTTGAGCACGGAAATCCTGGACTATTCTAAAGGAGAATGAGATTCTCTCTCGGCATTACTCCTCCGGATACACCATAGCACGATGGTATGTCGGGGCGGAGCAAATACACCCTATATGATATGGTGTGCTCTATGATGAGTACTACTGAGTTACCTATTTCCTTTTTGGGAGTTATGCACTTGAGAAGCTGCATACCTATTGAATAGGGTTCAAATCAAATCAGTTGCCTACCGCTCCATATGAGATATGGTATGGGAAGAGCCCATGTCTTAAGCTAGTTAAGATTTGGCGTTGTCCGGCCTATGTCTAAAAGCAAAATCCGGACAAGCTCGAGGCAAGATCTGTAATGTAGAACTGGAAAGGTTCCAGCTATACAAACAACAACAGATGATTTGGTAGAACCAAAGGATTCAGTAGATTCCAACGAACCTCAGCCTCTCCGCCGATCTAGTAGGGTTCCTCACCCACCTGGGAGATACTTCGGTTTCTCGATGACAGTGGGAGCGAGGATTGCATCATGAGATGATGACCCAACTAGTTTCGAGCTGGCCATCAGGAGTGAGACTCTGTAAGAATGGCTGGATGTTTATCGATCTGAGATGGAATCCTTATACACCAACAAAGTATGGACTTTAGTTGCTATATCTGAAGGGTTAAATCCCCATCAGGAGCAAGTATATCTTGAGAAGATTACTTGGTGTAGATGGAAAAGTTGAGACTTTCAAAGCTAGACTTGTTAAAGCTTTTCGTCATCGACCAGGCGTGGATAATGATGAAACCTTTTCAAGTAGCTATGCTAAAGTCCATCCAGATCCTACTTTCCACGGCTACATACCATGACTACGATATCTGGCGGTTGGGTGTCATGACTGCTTTTCTAAATGATGTTTTAGAAGAATGCGTCTATAAGTACACAGCCAGAGGGCTTCGTAAACAGTGGGAGCAGCGGAAACGTGTGCAAGATGCTTTATTTGATAAAGCAGGCATCGCGGAGTTGGAATATCTGTTTTGATGAAGTAGTCAAAGAGTTTGACATCATCAAAATGGTAGATGAACCTTGTATATACAAAAAGGTAGTAGGGAGTATGGTGACGATTCTCGTAGAGTACGTGGATGACATACTCTTGATAGGGAAGGAGTTTCCTATGCTACGCTCGATCAATATCCGCTTATCACAATGATTCTCCACAAAGGATCAAAGTGATACCTACTAAATCCTGGATTTTGGATCTATGAGATAGATTTAATTGGATGTTAGGATTCTCACTAGTTGTAGTGAGATGGTATCAATCGATCCTGCGAAGAATCGCTGGAAGGGTTCCAGGGTGATAAAGACGACTGAATGTCAGTCGTAGGCATTGTCTTTACCCTCAGTAAAGGGACGGTATGTTGGAAGAGTTCCAAGCTAGATACCGTGGCATACTAGACGATAAAGGCTTGATACATCGCTATTTAAGATGCTACCAAAGAGGCTGTTTGGGTATATATTGGTTCATAAGATGAACCATGTTCCTCCCATTGTGTGACAATGGAGTTGTGGCTTATGCCAAGGAACGTCCGTCCCATCAGTGATCCAGACATATTCTAAGGCAGTATCACCTGATCATGGAGATGGTTGATCTCCAAGGGATCGAGGTTTGGAGAGTAGACTCAAAGGACAACACAGCGGATCCACTCACAAAGGCCTGTTCCCAGAGAGAGACTTTTATGGGATGGTTGAGTATGAGATACTACAACCACTGCTACAGATGGCCCTAGTGCAAGTGGGAGATTGTTAGTTATATGTATGCCCTAGAGGCCATTACTGTACATTGGATGTATATTGTAGTGGATGCTGGGACATATATAGAGAGGACTTTCTTGCTCGACATGATAGTATGCTATCTGGTTGATCTTTACCTTAACGTGTACACTGATAGTCTCTCTGTTACATGTTGGTAAAGCCCTTAGGATGAGTACTTGACTACCTGGACTGTGATGCGGATCATACTAGTGGGGACATGGTAGTCCATAAGTACATCCTTCAAAGTCCCTAGTCGTGGGTGTATCGAGACGGGGCATCGATATACCAGAGTAGACTAGCGTGTACCTTCTCGACCCATACAGATGGGCGATGGATGATCCCATATCCATCGGTGTTTGACATCAGAGATGATATACGGGTGCTCAGTAGAGACTGGGTACACTGGACGGACTCGCCGAGAACTCCCAGATGGTATTATACCTCACGTCAGATGGCAGTTCTCTGGTGACACTGGTACAGAGTAGTCTGTTGACCCGAGATCGTCATAGAGTCTTGTGTGGTTCCCACTGTGCTTTGATTTCCATCTTACCACGTCCAAGAGGGCGTGCAAAACGGTGGTTTTTGGGTACAGTCCCGAGTCACATGGAGGCAATGAGCGATAGGAGGGGATTCGTCTCTCCCGGTATAGGGGTTGATGTTGCGCTGTGTTCGATTGGCTATAACAGGAAATCCCTGGCCAGGGTTGCTGAGATTTACTGGTAAGTGTTACCAGTAGTTTCTCGAATTGTTATAGACCTCATATCGACACGACTTATCAAGCTATTGGGGTCTGACGTTTACCACCCCTAGGTGAGATATGCGACATATCAGACGATCAGACCGGACTGTACGGTAGTGTTACTGGTTGGATTCACTGGAGTGTGAGCGGGCTTGCTCGTCGATCTTCAGATCGCTCAATACCCGGGTGGCCGTTACGTTTAGCAGACCGCTTGTGGCTTGTGGATGTTTGATATGATCATCATCTGCTGCCGGCGTATTGACGAGTCTTTAGAGTCCTACACAGAGGTTTCCTGGCTCAAAAGAAACGAAATAGGAGCGCATATGAGATATGTGCGGGACCGAGAATAATACGTGTATGTGATACCATATTTCATTCTCGCGATGAATATGTCGAAAGGTTATATGCGATATAACCTAGTTATCGAATTGAGGGTTGATTCGATAAGCCGATACATTGGATACTAGTCGGTTATATGCGATATGACCGGATCGTTAAATCAAGTGTTGATTTAATGATTTAATGCATAATTATATATTTGATATATTACTTTGCGTTAACTATTATCGGTTCACTTAAGATGGATTTTCTCACTCGGGTGTGCGCATTGTATATGCGATATACTTTTGTGCACTTGTTTGTATCATGTTTGATGATACATGTTTACTTGGTTAAGTGTAAAGAATTAAACCATGGTTAAACATATTGTTAGGGTTTTATTTTTCCATTACTTATTTATTCATTTATTTATTTGTTTATAATTTTTGGAAAATAAATGGAAAAGAGAAAAGAATGGTGGCTTTATTTGTTCTTTAGTTGAAACTTCATGAAGCTTTGACTTTGTCCACCATTCTTATCTCATCCTTAACCCTAACCATTGCTTTAACCTTGGTCAATTCTCTACACATAACCATAGTTAGGATTATGATAAGTTTGGATATTCTTTTCTTTTTTAAATTAACTTATCATAATAATTCTTCTTCTTCTTCCTTTCTTCACTTGAAGAAAGCAAGCTCCATCAATGGTGATTGATGAAAATGAGTGAGAAATCCAATTCTAAAGTCTACCCACTTCTTATTTCTTCATCCTCTACCTCTTGCCAAGTAGTAGAGTGTGTTTTCTTCACAAGTTTCTTGACTTGGTGAAGTCGGAGCTTGATTTAGCGATGCCTCGACGTAGATCATCTTCGGCATGGACATCGACGACCTAGCTCGCCATTTCTCCGACGAAGCCGATGCTAGAGCCCGGGAACTCATTTGGACAGCGAGGGGACTTCATTGCGGAGCTATGGAGGTGGTGCACCGGATCTACAAAGGTTGTATTTCCGTATTCCCTTAGTTAAGTGTTAACTAGTTTCATTTTCGCCTAGACATCTAGCTAACGATCCGTAGTCTAGGGTTTCTCGGCACCGTATTTTTGAAATTGGCATGGTTGATGCCTTGTGAGACCTCATTAAGGTGCCTAGGAACCCTACATCGTCAATACGCCGGTAGCAGATGATGATCATATCAAACACCCATAAGCCGCAAGCGGTCTGCTAAACGTAACAGCCACCCGGGTATTGAGCGATCAAAAGATCGACGAGCAAGCCCGCTCACACTCCTATGAATCCAACCAGTAACACTTACCGTACAGTCCGGTCTCGTCGTCTGATGTCGCATATCTCGCCTAGGGGTGGTAAACGTCAGACCCCAATAGCTCGATAAGTCGTGTCGATATGAAGACTATAACAGTTCGAGAAACTACAGGTAACACTTACCAGTAAATCTCAGTAACTCTGGCCAGGGATTTCCGGTTATAGCCAATCGAACACAGCGCAATATCAACTCCCTATACCGGGAGAGACGAATCCCCTCCTATCGCTCATTGGCTCCATGTGATTCGGGATTGTACCCAAAAACCACCGTTTTGCACGCCCTCTTGGACGTGGTAAGGTAGAAATCAAAGCACAGTGGGAACCACACAAGACTCTATGACGATCTCGGGTCAACAGACTACTCTGTACCAGTGTCACCAGAGAACTGCCATCTGACGTAAGGTATAATACCATCTGGGAGTTCTCGGCGAGTCCGTCCAGTGTACCCAGTCTCCACTGAGCACCCGTATATCATCTCTGATGTCAAACACCAATGGATATGGGATCATCCATCACCCATCTGTATGGGTCGAGAAGGTATACGCTATTCTACTTTGGTATATCGATGTCCCGTCTCGATACACCCACGACTAGGGACCTTGAAGGATGTACTTATGGACTACCATGTCCCCACTAGTATGATCCGCATCATAGTCCAGGTAGTCAAGTACACATCCTAAGGGCTTTACCAACATGTATCAGAGAGACAATCAGTGTACACGTTAAGGTAAAGAGCAACTAAATAGCATACTATCATGTCGAGCAAGAAAGTCCTCCCTATATATGTCCTAGCATCCACTACAATATACATCCTATGTATAGTAATGGCCTCTAGGGCATACATATAACTAACACAGCTTAGTCTGTTGACCCGAGATCGTCACAGAGTCTTGTGTGTCTCCCACTGTGCTTTGATTTCCACCCTACCACGGCTCTACTGAGGCGTGCAAACAGGTGGTTTTTGGGTACAGTCCCGATTCACATGGAGGCAATGAGCGATGGGAGGGGATTCGTCTCTCCCGGTATTGGGGGTTGATGTTGCGCTATGCTCGACTGGCTATAACTAGAAATCCCTGGCCAGGGTTGCAGTGATCTACTGGTAAGTGTTATCAGTAGTTTCACACATTGTTATGGACCTCACGTCGGCATGACTTATCGAGCTATTGGGGTCTGATGTTTACCACCCCTAGGCGAGATATGCGACATATCAGACGAACAGACCGGACTGTACGGTAAGTGTTACTGGTTGGATTCACAGGAGTGTGAGCGGGCTTGCTCGTCGATCTTCTGATCGCTCAATACCCGGGTGGCTGTTACGTTTGGCAGACCGCTTGCGGCTTGGGGGTGCTTGATATGATCATCATCTGCTGCCGGCGTATTGACGAGTCTTTAGAGTCCTACACAGAGGTTTCCTGGCTCAAGCGAAACGAAATAGGAGCGCATATGAGATATGTGCGGGACCGAGAATAATGCGTGTATGTGATACCGTATTCCATTCTCGCGATGAATGTATCGATTGGTTGTATGCGATATAACCTAGTTATCGAATCGAAGATTGATTCGATAAGTCGATACATTGGATACTGGTCGGTTATATGCGACATGACCGGATCATTGTATCAAGTGTTGATTTAATAATTTAATGTATAATTATATATTTGATATATTACTTTGCATTAACTAGTATTGGTTCACTTTAAAAGGATTTTCTCACTTGATGTGCACATTGTATATGTGATATATTTTTGTGCACTTGATTGTATCATGTTTGATGATACATGAATGTTTGTGTGTATGATTAAACCATGGTTATGTAATGGTTAGGGTTTTCATTTTCTTAACTATTTCTTTTATTTATTTAATTTTAAGGCAAGAAACAAAAGGGTGGCTTGTTTTGTTTTTTCCTTGAAACTTCATGAAGCTTTGAAGCATTGACCATTTTGTTTGTTTGCCTTAACCTAACCATTCAACCTAACTCTAGTTTAGTCTCTACACTTAACCATGGTTGCTATATGATAAGTATTCATTTTATTTTCTATTTTGAATATACTTATCATATTCTTTCTTCATC
This sequence comes from Agapanthus africanus, assembly GCA_030015575.1. NCBI lineage: Eukaryota > Viridiplantae > Streptophyta > Magnoliopsida > Asparagales > Amaryllidaceae > Agapanthus > Agapanthus africanus. The sequence goes on from CM057337.1 coordinate 674,585,800, forward strand.
TTCTTCATCTTCAACAATGAAGAAACCTTGCAACCATCAATGGCAACTTGAGAAAAAGAGTGAGAAATCCAATTCTAAAGTGAACCCACTTCCTATTTCTTCATCCTCTACCACTTGCCAAGTAGTATAGGGTGTTTTCTTCACAAGTTTCATGGCTTGGTGAAGTTGGAGCTTGATCTTGTGTTGCCTCGACGTAGATCATCTTCGGCATCGAAGTCGACGACCTAGCCCGCCCATTTCTCCGATGAAACCATCGCAAGAGTCTAGGATTTCGATTTGTACAGCGGAGGGACGTCTATGCGGAGCTAAGGAAGTGGAGGACCGGATCTACAAAGGTTGTAGTTACTTTCCTTTAGCAATAAAGTTATTTACTTGCTTGCATCGCCTCATTATCTAGTTAACGATCCGTATTAGGGTTTGTAGGCACATGAAATTTTTGAATTGGGCATGTTTGATCACTTATGAGACTTCATTAGTGTGCCTAGGAACCCTACATTTTTCTAGGTGAAGAATTAGTGTGAGAAAAATAAAACTAAAGTGAGCCCACTTCCTACTTCATCATTCTCTACTACTTGCCATTTAGTTTAGGGTGTTTGCTTCACTAATCTCACCACCATTAGTGAAGAGATAGCTTGGGTTAGTGTCTCCTTGACGTAGATTATCTTCGGCCTCGAAGACTTCGAAGCAAGCTTGTTTGTTTCTTTATGGGAGCCTCTCTAGAGTCCGAGAGTTCGTGATCGCAGCGAAGGGACTACTATCCGGAGCTATTGAAGTGAAGGACCGGTCTACAAAGGTTGTATTCCTTGTTCACTTTAGATGTAAAGTGTTTGCATAATGTTTCGTCGGATTTTCTAGTAGCGAATCTAGGGTTAGGGTTTACTAGAACGGCAAATTTTTAAAATTGGCATGAACGATGCCTCCCGAAAACTTGCTGCCGTGCTAAGCAACCCTGCAAGGTATACAGGTGATTAGTGGAGGCTAGGTACACTGGACAGACTTGCCGAGAACTCCTAGATGGTATTATATCTATCGTCAGATAGCAGTTCTCTGGTGACATTGGTACAGGTTAGTCTGTCGACCCGAGATCGTCATAGTGTCTTGTGTGATTCCCATTGTCCGTTGATTTCCACATTACCACGTTCAATAGATCATGCAAAACGGTGTTTTTTGGGTACAGTCCCGAGTCATATGGAGGCAATGAGCGATAGGAGGGGATTTTGTCTCTCCTGGTATTGGGGGTTGATGTTGCGCTATGCTTGATTGGCCAAAACAGGAAATCCCTGGCCAGGGTTGCTGAGATCTACTGGTAAATGTTATCAGTATTTTCTTGAACCGTTATGGACCTCACATAGGCATGACTTATCAGGCTATTGAGGTCTGACGTTATACCACCCCAGGCTGTGATATGTGACATATCTGACGAAAAGATCGGACTGTACGGTAGTGTTACTTGATGGATTCGCAGGAGTATGGATAGGCTTGCTTGTTGATCTTCTGATTGCTCAATACCCGGGTGGCCGTTACGTTTAGAAGACCACTTGCGGCTTGTGGGTGACTGATATGATCACCACCTACTGCCGGCGTATTGACGAGTCTTTAGAGTCATACACAGAGGTTTCCTGGCTCAAGCGAAACGAAGTAGGAGCACATATGAGATATGTGTGGAACCGAGATTAATGCGAGTATGAGATACCGCATTCTATTCTTGCGATATGTGATATCGGTCGGTTATATATGATATAGCCGAGCTGTCGAATCATGTGTTGATTCGACAAGTTGATACATTTGATATTAGTCGGTTGTATGTGATATAGTCGGATTATTAAATCAAGTATTGATTTAATAATTTAATGTATAATTATATATTTGATATATTGTCTTACATTAACTAATATTAGCTCACTTAAGATTTCTTTTTCTCACTAGTGTACACTTAGTATATATGTGATATATATTAATGTACATTATTTTGTATCATGCTTGATGCCACATGCTTCATGGATGTATGAGACTCACACCATGCTTAATATAATGTAAAGTTTTATTTATTTAAAGTAAATCAAATTAGATGGAAATTAGTCACATGGTTGAAGCTTGTAGAAGCTTGTGGAACCATTGACCAAGTCCACTAATTTTGTTTTACTTAAAGATATTTATTAACCCAACCATTAGATTAGCCATGGTTTAGTCTCTACATGAGTTAGTATATGATACTAACTCACCGATAGTTGCTATTCTCACCACTTGATTCATTCTTCACTTGCTTCATCCATGATAGCTTTCTTCATCTCCTTTGTCAAGCCTTCTAGCTTCATGAGAGGAGAAGAAATATAGTGAGAAAATTATTTCTAAAGTGAGCAAAATTCCTACTTCATCAAGCTCTTCTTTACTAGCCATTTATATTGGGTTGTTTCTTCACAAAGTTCATCACTTAGTGAAGAGGTAGCTTGAGTTAGTTTCTCCTCGACGTAGATCATCTTTGGCCTCGAAGACTTCAAGAAAACTTGTTCAATTCACCTTATGGAGCCTCACTAGTGTCCGGGAGATCACTACTTGGAGCGAAGGGACTACTACACGGAGGTATTGAAGTGAAGGACCGGTCTACAAAGGCTATCCATTCGGGTGACTGCAGGAGAACCCCGTTGCCAAAAGCATCCATTCGGGTGCTCGCGGCCGCGGTGTTCCGCCTAAGCGCATTTCATCGACGGCATCGGGGGTGCGGCCGTCTACTAAAGTTTCCGACGAGAATTCGATCAGGTTGTCGGGAATCTTGTTGAATTACTCGACTGGTTATTGAAAAGTGTTTTCAATATCGAGACTAAAATGCGGGGTTTATAATTGTTAGGCATGCGATGTCTAAGGAATTCATATTGTTAGGCATGAAATCCAAAGTATATGATACACTGGGTTTATGATGTCTAAGGTGGTTGTGAATTCTAATTGTTGTAGTTTTTCACTTTCTTTTCTGCGACCGTAAGTGTAATATGTAGGGTATCGCCGGTTTCGTTACTATAAGTCAACGACAATTGAGATACGTATATTTACTTACGTTGATGACATGTGATGTTATGTGTTGCTGTGATATGTTATATTGGATCGTCGTGTTTTCAATAACCGGAGGTTTTTATGTGAGATGAGAGTTTTTCATTTTCATTCATGTAAAAGCTTGTATGTAATATTCTTTTATTGGGGCACTTTCGGGTTAAGGATGATGTCACCATTGATATATATTATTAACTTTTCCGCATTAGAATAGACCCAAGGTGGGGAGCATAAGTAACCAGGTTCTAGGGTCCAGTGGGAGACCATCTCGAGAAGTCGAAACCGGGTCTCCTAACTCTAGAATTGGTAGGGTTGCTTTGTAATACCTTAGGATGTGATTAGTGGTTAATTATACTTTAATATATGGTTTTTAATAAAAAGTTTACCAAAACGATTTTCAAATATTTTATCAAATTTAATGAATATTTTATTAGAATTTACTTAGGCTTGCACACACTTGTGCACGCAAACTAGGGTTAAAATTAGGGTTAGACCATGATTAGCAACCATGGTGGATTAACCCATTTTTCTTAAGCTAATTCAAAATTTGAATTAAGTGTTTTGGGTTTGTTTCTTTTTAAATGGAAAGGATTTGGTATGGGTTGACTTGGGGAGAGAGAGGGGGGGTGTGGGCAACATGGCTTGAGCCATGCTCATATTAAATGAGGAGAGAGAGAGGGGGGGTTGACTAGCCCTGACTCTCTTTTCTTTGTTTGCTTTTGCCTCTCATATTCTTGTAAGTCGACGTTAGACACCCCACACGATGCGGGGAGGCGGAATAGGTAAAACAATCATTTTGTTTAAACTAATATCGACTAACTTTACGGATCTTTGCCAAACCCTAACTAACAAAAACATAGAAGTCATTAGCTACTATGAAAGATGATTATACCTAATGAACCAAGTCCTTCTTGTTCTCGTAGACCACCTCCTCGTCGGCCTCCTCGATGTGATAGAAGATCCACCCGAGAGCTACTTCTCCAAGCTTTAACCTCTCACTTGAAGTAACTAGGTGACTATGAGTGCTAATCAAAGCAACCTAGAGGATATAGAAGAGGATTAGAGAACTATTAGTCTTGCTAACTCTTGGATCTCAACACATGAGAGGTTAGGGTTAGGGTTGAAGAGAGAGCTTGAGGAGAGAGAATGTGAGAATAATTATCATATGGAAATTAACTCATTTGTGTATTTATCATGAAGCATAAAATATCTTGCAAAAAATATCTTTGCACAAATATCTTCATGCTTCATTTAATACATAATGAATCATCTAATGAGTCATTAAAACCATTAATGCTTCATTAACTCATTTGATGAATCATCTCCATGAGTCACAAATCCATTTAATGCATATAACACCTAAGCTCTCCACCTCATCAACCTTCTAGAAGCTTCTCGAATAATTACGAGAACGCCTCCTATCCGTGAAAACACGAAAATACTGAGATTGTATAAATCCAATAATCCATTACTAGAATCTGGCTTAAACCAAAGCCCGCTAGTAAAAACTGTCCGAACATCGTACGTGCGTAAAAACACGTATGTGTCCAAACCCTGTCGTAAAACCATATGACCTCTATATCGTTTCACCCGAAGCAGGGAAACTCTCTGTGTGGGACTCTAAAGGCTCGACTACTATGCTGGCAGTGGGTTTAACCACAGACCGCAAGCGGCACTAGCTGTACGTAACGGTCCCCAGGTAGATGTCGATAAGAAAGCCGATGAGGAAACCCATCCGAACTCCTACTGAGCCTGATGTGACAATCACCGTACAGTCCGGTCTGTTCATCTAGGACTATCGCATATCGGGCCTAGGGGGCGGCAAGCGTCAGTCCCTTAAAAGCGGTATAAGTCGTGTCGAAGCGAAGTCCATTACACCTTGAGAAGCTACTGGAAATCCTACCAGTAAATCTCGCTTGCCCTGGCCAGGGACTTTGCGTAATGGCTCTCCAAACACAGCGCGATATCAACTCCCAATACGGGGAGAGACGAATCCTGTCTAACCGCCACTGCCTCCAAGTGCTTCGGGACTGCACCCAACTGCTACCTGTTTGCACGACTCCTTTGAGCCGTGGTAGGGTAGCAATCTAAGAACAGTAGGAACACACCCGAGGTGAAGCAGCAGTGTCAAGTCCGCGGACTATGCTGTACTCATGTCACCTGGGAACTGTTAACTGACGACGGGTATAATACCAACCAACAATTCCCTGCGAGTCATGTCCGGTGTACCCGTAACCCAACGAGCACCTGTATACTATCTCCAGTACGACGTACTGATGGCTGTGGGACAGACCATCTCCCCAACTGGGATGAGAAACGTACACACTAGTCTACTCCGGAGTATCGATGCCCTGTCTCGATAATCCTATGACTAGGGACCTGAAAATGGATGTGCTTGTAGACTACCCAGCCCCACTAGTGTGACTGCCATCACAATGCTGATAGTCAAGCAAGATCCTAAGGGCTCTATCAATATGTATTCTCGATATGCTAACATATACACATATTAAGATAGACATAAACCAAGTAGCATACTATAATGTTTAGCAAGACTATTAATATAACTGTGAATATCCCAAGCTTCCATTAAGTAATATACAAGCTAGTATGATACAATAATGGTCTTTAGGTCATATACACTAACAATCTCCCACTTGCACTAGGGCCATGTACTGGCGTATCGAAGACCTATCATCTCGATTAGCCTCTCGAACTGAATCTGAGGGAAGGCCTTAGTGAATGGATCTGCAGTGTTCTCCTCTGTAGGAACTCTCCGGACCTCGATCTCCTGTCGATCTATGATCTCCCTGATTAGGTGATACCGCCTTAAGATGTGTCTGGACTTCTGATAGGACCTGGGTTCCTTAGCTAAAGCTATAGCCCCGTTGTTGTCACAACACATAGGTATTGGATCAACAATGGATGGAACCACCTGAAGTTCTGTGAGGAACTTCTTCATCCAGACCGCTTTTTTTGCGGCATCGCAAGCAGCGATATACTCCGCTTCCATCGTCGAGTCAGCAACGGTGTCCTGCTTGGAACTCTTCCAACACACCGCCCCTCCATTGAGGGTATAGACATAACATGACATGGACTTGGAGTCATCCTTGTCACTCTGGAAGCTGGAATCAGCAAAGGCCTCGATCTTGAGGTCTTTTCCGCCGTAAACCAAGACCATCTCCTTAGTCCTTCTCAGGTACTTGAGAATGTTCTTTACTGCTATCCAGTGCTTCTCCCCTGGGTCTGACTGATACCGCTTACCACGCTCAATGTGTAAGCTACATGTGGTCTGGTGCACAACATCGCATACATTATAGAGCCTACCGCAGAAGCGTAGGGTATAATAGACATGCGATCCCTTTCCAAATCAGTCTTGGGAGACATCTCTTTGGAGAGGGTGATTCCGTGACAAGCCGGTAAACTACCACGCCTAGAATCTTCCATACTGAATATTTTCAGTATAGTGTTGATATACCTGGACTGTGAAAGTCCCAACATCCTTTTGGATCTATCACGATAGATCCGGATCCCCAGAATGTAAGAGGCATCACCCAGGTCTTTCATGGAGAACCTGTGTGACAAGAATCCTTTGACAGATTGTAGCATAGGAATGTCATTTCCTATCAATAGAATGTCATCCACGTACAAGACGAGGAATACGACAGTTCGTACTACAATTTTACTATATATACATGGTTCATCTAGATTTTTGATAAAGTCATATTCTTTGAACGTTTCATCAAAACAGATGTTCCAACTCCGCGATGCCTGCTTTAGTCCATAAATGGACTTAAGCAACTTGCACACTTTCTCGCTGCTCCCACTCTGATTGAAACCTTCTGGTTAATCCATATAGACGCACTCTTCTAAATTACCATTTAAAAAAGCCGTCTTTACGTCCATCTTCCAGATCTCATAATCATGGAAGGCGACAATGGCAAGAAAGATCCGAATGGATTTGGGCATAGCCACTGGAGAAAAAGTTTCGTCATAGTCCAAACCAGGTCTTTGATGAAAACCCTTTGCAACAAGTCTAGACTTATAGGTTTCCACCTGTCCATCTACACCAATCTTTTTCTTGAAGATCCATTTGCATCCTATGGGTTTTACCCCATCTGGAGCAAAGTCCAAAGTCCATACTTTGTTGGTGTACATGGACTCCATCTCGGTCCGCATTGCATCCAGCCATCGTATCGAGTCGCCGCTCTGGATGGCCTGCTGGAAGCTAGTAGGTTCATTATCATCAATGATGCAATCCTCTCTATCCCCGTCTATGAGAAAACCGTAGTATCTCTCAGGCGGATGAGACGGCCTACTACTTCTACAGAGGGGTGCGGGAATGTATTGTTCTTCTTGAACTACTGGTTCTACCAAACTTTCAGTAGTAATTTGTGGTTCTGGAATTTCTTCCCGTTCTATTGCGCTCCCACTTGTTTCCTTTTCTAAAATCAGCTGTTCTAGAAAATGGGCATTACGAGAAACAAAAACCATTTGTTCCTCTACGTTATAGAAGAAATACCCCTTGGAGTTCTTTGGATATCCCACAAACTTACACTGTACAGATCGTGCCTTGAGTTTGTTCGCATGCTGCTTTTTAACAAAAGCTGGACATCCTCATATCTTCAGATACTGAAGATAGGGTTTCTTCCCACTCCACATCTGATATGGCGTGGTAGACACAGTCTTGGTAGGAGCCCTGTTCAAAAGATATGCTGCTGATTCTAGCGCATAACCCAAGAAAGATCACGGTAACTCAGCATTACTCATCATGGAACGTACCATATCCAATAGGGTTCGGTTCCGTCTCTCCGATACACCGTTATGCTGTGGAGTGTATGGAGGAGTAAGCTGAGAAAGAATTCCTTTCTCTTTTAGGTAACCTAGGAACTCGGCACTTAAGTATTCACCACCTCGATCAGATCTCAGTGTCTTGATACTTTTGCCGGTTTGGTTTTCTACTTCATTCTTATATTCTTGGAATTTCTCAAAGGCCTCGGATTTATGTTTCATTAAGAAAATGAATCCATACCTAGAGTAATCGTCCGTAAAAGTAATGAAATATGAAAAACCACCTCTTGCATGTGTAGACATTGGACCACATACATCGCTGTGTATGAGTCTTAAGAGCTCGCTCGCTCTTACTCCATATCCAGTGAATGGAGTCTTTGTCATCTTTCCTTTGAGATATGATTGACAAGTTGCATAAGATTGATATTCGAACAAATCTAAATATCCTTCTCTATGTAACTTAGTTAACCTTGTCTCATTGATGTGACCCAGTCTACAATACTATAAGAAAGCCTGATTTATATATGGAGACTTTCTTTTTATTGTGTTCTGGACATTGAAAATCTGTAATTGGTTTAGCACGTATATACCGTTATCTAGTGTACCGGACCCAGTCAAACCATGATTAAGGTGGATGTTAACAACATCGCTTACAAACGTGAAATCATAACCTTCTTTTGATAACAACGATACTGATATGATATTACACGTTAAACTAGGTACATAAAAACAGTTGCGCAAAACCAAAATATGTCCACTCGTCAATCCTAGGTGATAATCCCCTACGGACACAGCACCCACGCTAGCTCCGTTAGCAACCTAGAGGGTCATATCACCAACCTTCAGCTCTCTGCGGTTTCTCAGTGCCTGCAATGAATTGCATATATGAGATCCTGATCCGGTATCCAATACCCAGAAAGTAGAGTTGATTGACAGACAATTTTCAATTACAAACACACCTGAAGTCGAAGCCACAGCTTGCTTCGGTTCCTGGTTCTTGGCAATCCAAGCTTTGCAATCTTTCTTCTAATGGCCTTTCCTATGACAGTGGAAGCACTCATCCTTTGCCACTACTGGCACTGCAACCTTTGTCTTTCCCTTAACTCCCACCTTACCAACACCACCTCTCGGTTTGGTAGCGGCCTTCTTCTTCCTTCCTTTGGCCATTGCCTTGGACCTGGAAGAGGAAGCACCACGAACAAACATAGTGGGTGTTTCCCTTGCTTTCTGCAAGGTGCCCTCTGCACTGCTCAACATGTTAAGGAGTTCTGGAAGATCAACTTCTTTTCCTTGAATGTTAAAATTCAGAATAAACTGGGCGTAGGTTGAAGGAAGGGACTGAAGAACCAAGTCTGTATAGAGCTTGTTCTCCAAAGTCGTCCCGAGGTCCGCGAGCTCTTCTATATATCCAATCATCTTTAGGACATGTTCTCCTACAGATGATCCGACGGCCAGCCTCGACTAAAACAAGTTCTTCGAGGTCTCTTATCTAGCTATACGAGATTGCTCTCCACACAGATCTTTTGTGTGGAGAAATATGGATTCAAGATCCATATCCTCGTGCCTCATCCGATATTCATTATTCATAGAGGCAAGCATAATGCATTAGGCCTTCGCGCAATCTAACTCCCAGGTCTTATGGATTTCCTTATCCACAATACTGGAATCTGGACCAGGGACAGCAGGTGCTTAGCAGTAAGGACATACCCCAATTTGTCATAAGTCAAAGCCATCTTAACATTTTGGAATCAATCTTTATAGTTTGGCCCTGTCAAAATATTTTTCTCTAATAGTAACTTAAGGCCTGTCATGTTTTGGGTCGCTGCAAAGAGAGAAAGAGAGGGAACACTTTAGCATGATGCTCTTGCAAGTTTAGAGTGGTTTTTAGTTTATCTAAACAGGATGGCTCCCACTGTTTCTCGAATCCCTCCTCAAACCAAAAAGGAAGAACTAGTCAGGATTATTCTTACCGTACAATACTTCCTTAACAGTTCAGCCAGGCCGGTGTCGGTACTTCGAGGGAGGTTTTACGACGCTTTCGCGAAGTTCCTTAATTAAATAACCTCTTTTCTCTGGGGGCGTAACCCCGCTGACACCTTTCTCGACACCTACTTGGTTTAGAGCATTGATCCTTAAGTGACGAATCTCCTGATGAGTAGCGAATACTCACAGTAGGATCGGGATCCAAATATCATCGTGTGATAAAGCTGAAGAAATCCTACCAAAATTATCACACTCCAAATGGTATGCATCTCTTTGCAAATTTCAGTTTCTTTAGAAATTCCCGATATAAATTTCTGCCCCATGCTCTTATGACCTTAGCGTTGGTCAAAATGTCATAAATCACATGTCAAGTTCTACCCATCATTATCTTATTAATTTGAACCCATCCGTACATACCCCTGACGTTGGCCAAATGATAATACGACTGCCCCAAACTAACTTATCTATCTATGCAACAAATGAATACCCAGCAGCTACCAAACACTATGCCTTGGCGTTGGTCAAAATTCATAGCTTGAATACTACTGAATACCCAAATGAAATGACGGAGGGCTACAAATGGTTTTGGAGAAACCGTGAACGTAGTGAACTTGATATGATCGAAGGAACCTGATAGTTTTTAAAAGGAGTGGCTTAAGCTCCGCAATTTTAAAAAATATCTTCTGTTTTAAAATAACCGAGTGGTTTCTTTTAAACTGTTCCAACGATTCAACTTTGGTTTATTTTCTTTGCATTAATATAATGCGTCCCATCAATTAACCTATCATTGCAGAAAACAAAAAAAATACAACGCCCTCTTATGCCATCCGCATTCGCCACTGGGTCCCTTCATTCACCCGTTATGTTACTTAACTAACGACAGAGCGGGGGCTGGGCTAGTGCGGGTGCAAAACATAAGTGACGCCTAATAGCTATCATATATAGATATTTTACATTCGTCAGATGCAATAATAGGCATTCCAGATCACAGATGAACATATTGGATTTTCTACGAATCCGCATTCCTTTTGAGCATGCAAAGAAAGACGGATTACACGGTCGTGATGAATAGCCAAAACCCCATCCTAGACCCCTACGGGTACGGAAAACTACCCGCCAAGTATCCGAAGTGAAGCGGTCCCCCTCAACAACATGAGTAGGCCACTAAACACTTCAAAGTACCCGGTAGTTTGTGCACCCCATCTTGGGTCTATCATAGGAGCAGAAAACAATAAATGAAATAATACAACGGTGGCTACAACCTCATCCCGGATGTGCCCCGCAAAATAATATTACAACAATTTAGAAATTACATTTGAATGAAAGAAACGCTCGTCTCACATCCCCGGCTATCCATTCACGATAATCTAACAAGTCCACAAACACAAACCAGTAAAAACCATTACAGAAATGTGCAACCCCCTGCTAACCGACATACTAGCAGTTAGAGGAGGTTTACGAACACATTAAACAAATCACAGATATAATCAAATTAGCTAAACATCTTAGAATTTCGATCAAGCAGACACAAATGTTTCTACTCCAAATAATTCTCTGTGCACTTGAAACCTGAGCAGAAACAAAACATCCCAGAAAAAACAAAATCAATACAGAAGAGTTACTGAGGAATTTTAGGCTGACTCGGCTCCAACTCGGCCACGGATCCGCGGCGGATCTTTGGTTCGGCCGCGGATCCACGGCGGTTTGGCCGAGTTAGGATCCCAAATTTCTTCAGTAACCTTATAATTCCCTGCTTGTATTTTTAAGGGTCCGTGAAAAATTTTTAGACCTCGTTTTAAAATCGGCAGAAACTTGGTCAAAATGATGTTTTTTCCAGTTCGTTTAGCGATCGAATTTCTAATGACTTTTCTAACAAGTTAGTTATGGTTTAGCGAGGCTCTGATACCACTGTAAGTCGACGTTAGACACCCCACACGATGCGGGGAGGCGGAATAGGTAAAACAATCATTTTGTTTAAACTAATATCGATTAACTTTACGGATCTTTGCCAAACCCTAACTAAGAAAAACATAGATGTCATTAGCTACTATGAAAGATGATTATACCAAATGAACCAAGTCCTTCTTGTTCTCGTAGACCACCTCCTCGTCGGCCTCCTCGATGTGATAGAAGATCCACCCGAGAGCTACTTCTCCAAGCTTTAACCTCTCACTTGAGGTAACTAGGTGACTATGAGTGCTAATCAAAGCAACCTAGGGAATATAGAAGAGGATTAGGGATCTATTAGTCTTGCTAACCCATAGATCTCAACACATGAGAGGTTAGGGTTAGGGTTGAAGAGAGAGAGCTTGAGGAGAGAGAATGTGAGAATAATTATCATATGGAAATTAACTCATTTGTGTATTTATCATGAAGCATAAAATATCTTGCAAAAAATATCTTTGCACAAATATCTTCATGCTTCATTTAATACATAATGAATCATCTAATGAGTCATTAAAACCATTAATACTTCATCAACTCATTTGATGAATCATCTCCATGAGTCACAAATCCATTTATTGCATATAACACCTAAGCTCTCCACCTCATCAACCTTCTACAAGCTTCTCGAGTAATTACGAGAACGCCCCTCCTATCCGTGAAAACACGGAAATACTGAGACTGTATAAATCCAATAATCCATTACTAGAATCTGGCTTAAACCAAAGCCCGCTAGTAAAAACTGTCCGAACATCGTACGTGCGTAAAAACACGTATGTGTCCGAACCCTGTCGTAAAACCATATGACCTCTATATCATTTCGCCCGTAGCAGGGAAACTCTCTGTGTGGGACTCTAAAGACTCGACTACTACGCTGGCAGTGGGTTTAACCACAGACCGCAAGCGGCACTAGCTGTACGTAACGGTCCCCAGGTACATGTCGATAAGAAGGCCGATGAGGAAACCTATCCGAACTCCTACTGAGCCTGATGTGACAATCACCGTACAGTCCGGTCTGTTCGTCTAGGACTATCGCATATCGGGCCTAGGGGGCGGCAAGCGTCAGTCCCCTAAAAGTGGTATAAGTCGTGTCGAAGCGAAGCCCATTACACCTTGAGAAGCTACTGGAAATCCTACCAGTAAATCTCGCTTGCCCTGGCCAGGGACTTTGCGTAATGGCTCTCCAAATACAGCGCGATATCTACTCCCAATACCGGGAGAGACGAATCCTGTCTAACCGCCACTGCCTCCAAGTGCTTCGGGACTGCACCTAACTGCTACCTGTTTTCACGACTCCTTTGAGCCGTGGTAGGGTAGCAATCTAAGAACAGTGGGAATACACCCGAGGCGAAGCAGCAGTGTCAAGTCTGCGGACTATGCTGTACTCATGTCACCTCGGAACTATTAACTGACGACGGGTATAATACCAACCAACAGTTCCCTGCGAGTCCTGATCGGTATACCTGTAACCCAACGAGCACCTGTATACTATCTCCAGTATGACGTACTGATGGCTGTGGGACAGACCATCTCCCCAACTGGGATGAGAAGCGTACCCACTAGTCTACTCCGGAGTATCGATGCCCTGTCTCGATAATCCTACGACTAGGGACCTGAAAAAGGATGTGCTCGTAGACTACCCAGCCCCCACTAGTGTGACTGCCATCACAACACTGGTAGTCAAGGAAGATCCTAAGGGCTCTATCAATATGTATTCTCGATATGCTAACATATACACATATTAAGAAAGACATAAACCAAGTAGCATAGTACCATGTTTAGCAAGACTGTTAATATAACTGTGAATATCCCAAGCTTCCATTTAGTAATATATAAGCTAGTATTATACAATAATGGCCCGTAGGGCGTATACACTATCAATTCTCACATCTCTCTCTCACTCTCACTCACAAGCAGCAGTAGCACCATAAGAAGCAGCAGTAGCAGGAGCTTCAGCAGCAGCAGCAGCCAGCAACAACACCAGCAACACCAAGTAGCAGCAACGGCATCAGCACCAGCAGCAACAGCATCTCCTTCTCCTCCTCTTCTTCTCCTTCTCCTTGCACTTAGGACCCCTAGGGTTATAATCTCGGAACTCATTTCTTTTGTTTGCTAAACTTATGTGTTTAGTAGCATCGGTTAGTGTTAGATATATGTTTTAGTGTTAAAATGGTGAATTGTGTTGAGTTTTGGACAAGTGGTGATTTTGATGGTTAGCCTAGCTTAATTAAATATTGTTAGGGCCACGTAAACCTAGTTTAACCCCAGATTTCACTAAATTACCATAGGGTTTCATATTGGTGTAAATTTAACATTTTAAGGTGAATTTTTAGCTTTCTGTAATCTGCTGTTGACCCGGTAGTTTCAGATAAAATTTGAGTTTACTGTAGCATACTTTTTAGACCTTGATCACACACCCAGAGTACGAGACCCCCTACCCACCTTATGGCCGCCGATTTTTTCATTCTGGCCGCAATTTGCGGCCAGATAGAGGAGTTAGGTGTTAGGGTTTGGGTGGGTAGGAGTCTGCTGTATTTTTAAGGCCTGTGGTACATGCTACTTTTTAAGCTTTCACCTGAGTCAAAATCTGGAGCGTTTTATCGTTTTTCCAATACGTTTAGTTTGCGTGAACGTGTGATACGTGAGTGGGTTCTATGTTCCAGCGTGTCACGATGTGTCGGGGTAGATTTAGATGCGTATACACACGTTTTAGCGAATCGGACACACGCGCGTTTAGTTCGCGACGCGAGTTTCTCGTTTGATTTCGATATCGCGTTTTTGTAGGGTTTTTCTTATATGAATTCTTTGTGTAAATTCTAGGTTCGCAGGCGAGTATGCCGGACGCCGCAAAGAAGGGGAAGCAGGTGGTTGGCTACGCTTAGCACGAGACCAGGTGAGTAGATTTAACATCTACGCGGAAATCGCCCGTATAGCGTTAAGCGTCAGGGCATGATAGGATATTTTAGTCGTAAATATTTATATGTATTATTGTAGCATACCTTCCTTGTTGCATATAGAAATGTAGTATATAACACTGCACTGTCACTAACGGTTCAGGCTGCACGAGCACTATTTGTATGTTACACTCACACCGTTAGTGATTGCCATGACACTCGCACTATAATATTGCTACGAATCATACATTGATGATTAGACATGACTTTGTCGCATATTGGCATATATTTACATTGATATATTCATATTGGTGCACGCATACCCTGATATACCTATACTTGCACACATGCATACTGTATATTCATAGTAGTGCACACATTATTTGACATATCCCTACTTATGCACATAAACATCATATATCCATATTAGTGCACATATACATTGCTACACTCATATTCGCATATATATCCATTTGCACATCCATACGTATATACATACACATGTTACATACATGGATGATATTGACATGATTTAAAAAAACTAAGGGACCGCATGAGATATTTTCAAAACTGGATCTTTTTAAAAGAACGGTTTTCCCTTTTTACTCTTAGTGTCATAAGACAATTGCATGGATTTATGCATTGAGTTTGGATTTATGTGATTTCTGGATTTGAGAACCGTGGTATTATTTTGAGAAAATACGCACTGTTTTAAAAACCCGGTTTCTCTTGATATGATATTTCAGTTTGTCCACCATGCGTTTTCTCGGTTCTGAGACGTGTGACTTGTGAACCTGAATCGAGGAGCTGGACGAGGCCGATTGCGGGTACATGGTGGATCCAGCATGGTACTCGGGGCAAGAAAAGGATGCTGTGTATACAGACGGTGAGCCTGGCAGAGGAACTACTACCTACCGGTGATTGGTTGGACCTAGCGGTTATCCGGAGGATACTGACCAGAGTCGATAGATGGATACGGGATGACCCGTACTGCCGGGGCCGAGGGCCGATTCCGCAGACAGAGCCCGTGGGTCGATCCGGACTGACGGAGCCTGATACTTGAGGATTTGCGTGTCAATGCTGGACACGATTATTTTATGATATTTCGAGTGCCGATGTTGGGCACTCACGATTCTATGGGATTTACAAGATTGAGGGCCGATGAGGGGGACGGCACCTGAGTTTTACTGGGATTTGGGTGCATTGATGAACACCGGTTATTTTTCCACGTTGACATTCCGTGTAGATGTTATTTTATTCCATGCTCAGTATTCATTATTTTGCATCTCATCCTATAGTTATAGTACCTGATAGAGTACTTTTGCATGATTATTGCATACCTTGCTCATCATATATTGATTGCTCTTGTTAGGTATGATTATTGCGTATCCAGTTCATCTTATAGATATTATCTGTTGGCATATGTTAGAGTATCGCAGTACGTGCAGACTCGCGATCACCCTTAGATGTTATCTACTATTCACGAGTTGGCAACTCACCCCCGTTGTGCCACAGTGTTTGTAGGTTGCCCCTTAGAATAGTCGCAGCAGGCTGCTTCCTTGCATCTTTTGATACGGATACCATTGCAGTTGGCAGTGAGCCCTTTTGCTGATAGGTGGGTTTTTGCCGTATCCGTTTATTTTCCAGTTGTATACACTGTTGTATCTTGTACTCTCCAACTACTATTCATGTATTGACTTAGAAACCAGTTGTGAGGACGATATATATTATTTTGTACTCTGGTGTCGAGCTCGTTGTGAGCCGACTTTATTTTTGCAGTTTTATATTTCACGTTCTCTTCACTTATTTTTGCTCATTCTTCGCTACGGCGTCGTATATTATTATTGTGGTGATTGTTTCCGCCGTGGGGCGTGATTGCTCCCGTTTTGGGATGCTTTAGTCTTGATATATGTCATTTTACTCATATCTTGTCTTGTACCCGATTCCGAGGCTAGTTTTTACAAAGGAAATGCTGCCAAAATTTTTAAGACAATAACTTGAACTTTAAAGAATTTTACTAAACTACTTAAAGTTTTTCTAAAAGTTTTCAACTAATATTTCCTTTCACACACTTTTTCAATGGTTTTGAATTCTGGGTTTCGGCTTACTTAGTCATGTTATGCCTGTAGACGTTACATGGTTAAGTGCCGGTCACAGGCCGAAATTTGGATCATGACAAAGTTGGTATCAGAGCGTAAGTTTTACCTTTCGGAGTGTAGGATGACCCTGGTATGATGGAGTAGGTAGCTGAAGCAGAGTGGCGTAGCGTGCGTATATTCCGCGGCATACTCACGACACGGTACTCCGCCTAAGTGACCTTAGGACTTATTGATTGAATTCCTTCATGGTTATATACATTCTTGTGATTCGATTTCCGTATCCTTATCGAATCCTACTTTCTTTTCAGCCATTATGTCACCAAAGACTACGAGGGCGCAGAGAGCGGCCGCGAAAGCCGAGATTCGAGTTAACTCGTCTGAGACGAGGACTGACCCGGGTAGTACACCCGTTGTACCAGAGCAGACTGTTCCTCCTACGATAGATCAGATCGCTATGTTAGGGGCCGACATGCAGGAGATGCGCCAGATGATAGGGTCGCTAGTCGAGACACTTTGAGCGCAGCGACCATAGGTAGTTACACCCGTTGCGGGGACCGCGATGGTACCTACAGTACAGGCAGTTTCCCCTGCAGCTACAGAGGTCATCACAGTATCGCTATCAGAGTTCATGAGGCTGAAGCCTCCGTTCTTCACAGGCACCGATCGAGCCGAGGACCCACAGTCTTTCATTGATAGGATGGCCCGGATATGTCGTTCACTCAGATGCGAGATGGGTAGAGTTCGCGAGCTTTCTCCTGGAAGGTCTTGCGCAGAAATGGTGTGAATCGATCGAGAAGGGCAGAGCAGCAGGTCTTCCTCCTATGACCTGGACCAAGTTTGTGATGGTATTTCTAGCCCGTTTCCTTCCTCAGAGTGTCAGGGATGCCCGAGAGTGCAGGTTCGAGTCTTTACGCCAGACGCCAGAGATGACAGTGGCAGAGTACGATGTACTGTTCATCGAGCTATCTGTTTACGCCCCATACTTAGTGGCTACTGAGGAGATGAGAGTCAAGAGATTTGTTCGAGGCTTGCTTACCCCGTTGTTTCTTGCGATCATCACACATCATTGCAAGACTTATGCAGCAGCTGTAGACGCAGCCCTATTAGTCGAGGAGCACCTAGCTGAGACTTTGGTAGTTCCAGGTCCGAAGAGAGTTCGTACAGATACGTTAGCACAGAGACAGCCGTTTAGGCGCCGCGACAGGTTCCATTCAGGTATGGGGGTTAGCGGAGGATCGGGACGAGGTCATCTATTCAGCACTTATCCCTAGGAGGGTCAGCCGGCACCATCTAGATGTTTCCCATGCGGGAGTACTTATCATCATGTTCGAGATTGCCCGGAGCCACGTGAGGGCGAAACTGTCATACCACATGTCACACTTCCACCTTCTCCATCCTAGAGTGCGTTGCCTATTGTATCTACTGTTGTTCCGCGTCAGACTCATGCACAGAGAGGCCGTGGTCGCGGAGGGTTTGCTCATAGAGGGCGAGGTGGACGAGGCAGAGGATAGACAGCTGCCGGCAGAGTACAGCCAGTTGCTAGTAGGGGACCGCCAGCCGTAGGTGGAGGACAGGCACGGGTTTTCGCGTTGACGCATCAGGACGCACAGGCGTCCAACGCAGTGGTCTCAGGTACCCTATCAGTATATTCTGTTGACGAACACATGTTGTTTGATCCCGGATCCACGCACTCGTACGTTTCCACACACTTCGTGCCGATTTTGGGTAGAGAGTCCGGTTTGCTTGATCAGCCGCTTGTTGTGACCACTCCCGTAGGCGAGTCGTTGTTTGCTAGACACGTGTTCCGATCCTGTATTGTCCGTTTTAACGAGAGAGTTTCCTGTCGACTTGATCCTTCTTGAGATGTTGGACTTCGATGTTCTTTTAGACATGGATTGGTTAGCCACGTGCTATGCTTCTGTGGACTACCGCGAGAAGACGGTTAGATTTTGTTTTCCTGGCGAGTCGGCTTTTGTTGTGCAGGGGGACCGTGGTGCTGCCCCTTACAGTTTGATTTCTTCTCTTCGCGCTGGACAGCTTTTAAGGAAGGGATGTCAGGTATTTCTAGCCTATGTTTGCGATACTAGAGCTATAGATGTTCCGTTGGACTAGGTTCCGATTGTTTGTGAGTTCCCTGACGTGTTCCCTGACGAGCTTCCTGGGATACCGCCCGAGCGCGATATTGCCTTCTGTATTGATTTGATTCCCGGCACGGGGCCTATTTCTATACCGCCTTATCGGATGGCCCCGGCAAAGCTTAGAGAGCTGAAAGGTCAGCTGTAAGATTTGCTGGATAAGGGACTTATTCGACCCAGTGTGTCTCCTTGGGGTGCTTCGATCCTGTTTGTCAAGAAGAAGGACGGCAGTTTGCGTTTGTGTACTGACTACCGCCAGCTGAACAGGGTTACCAAGCGGAACAGATATTCTTTGCCACGTATCGACGACTTGTTCGACCAGCTTCAGGGTGTAGGGTACTTTTCGAGGATCGACTTGCGGTCAGGATACCATCAGTTGTGGGTTCGATAGGAGGATATTCCGAGGACGGCTTTTCGCACGCGTTACGGCCATTATGAGTTTTTGGTGATGTCATTCGGACTCACCAATGCCCCAGCAGCATTTATGGACGTGATGAACCGTATATTGAGGCCGTATCTTGATTTGTTCATCACTGTATTCATTGACGATATTTTGGTGTATTCCCGCAGCCGAGAGGAGCACGAGCAGCACTTGCGGATCACACTGCAGACTTTGAGGGAGTACCAGCTATTCACAAAATTCTCTAAGTACGCATTCTGGCTTGACAGCGTAGAATTCTTGGGGCACGTGATTACACGAGATGGTATATGTATGGACCCGAAGAAGATCGAGGCCGTTCAGTGTTAGCCCAGACTGCATCCATTATAGAGATCCGTAGCTTTCTAGGATTGGCCGGTTACTACAGCCGATTTATGCAGGATTTCTCCCGTATTGCTGCACCTTTGACCGGGTTGACCTAGAAGGGAGTTCTTTTCGATTGGACGGAGGAGTGCGAGCATAGATTTCAGCAGTTGCGGACTCGTTTGACTACGGCTCCGGTGTTATCATTGCCTTCAGGATCGGGCGGATTTATGGTTTATTGTGACGCTTCTCGAGTGGGGCTAGGGTGCGTATTGATGCAGCATGACAGGGTGTTCGTGTATGCTTCTCGGCAGCTGAAGAAACATGAACAGGAACAGAACTACCCCACTCACGATTTAGAGATGGCTGCAGTGGTCTTTACCTATACGGCGAGTCGTGCCAGACATTCACTGATCACAAAAGCTTGAAGTATATATTTCAGCAGCGAGACCTGAATCTTACACAACACCGTTGGATGGAACTAGTAAAGGACTACGATTGTGAGATTTTGTATCACCCGGGCAAGGCTAATGTAGTGGCAGATGCTTTGAGTAGGAGGCCCGGGGGTAGTTTATCTTGTTTGAGCACAGTGCAGAGGCAGTCGTCGGCAGATTGGCAGATTTTATGCGACAGCTGAGTGCAGTTCGAGTTCACGCCGATCGGGGGACAGCTTACGCATGTTCGTGCACGCCCACAGTTGCTTGACTGTATACATGAGGCACAGTACAGTGATGACCGTTGTTCAGAGATCATGGCACAGATTGGACAGGGTAGATTTTTTGAGTTCGTGATCGATGACCAGGGGATACTGCGATTTGGGACTAGACTGTGCATACCAGATGCTGAGGGACTGCGGCGTAAGATTCTTGTGGAGGCACATCGATCGGTGTATAGTGTTCATCCGGGTTCCACCAAGATGTAACATGATATGAGATATGTCTGTTAGTTATATGTATGCCCTAGAGGCCATTACTATACATAGGATGTATATTGTAGTGGGTGCTTGGACATATATAGGGAGGACTTTCTTGCTCGACATGATAGTATGCTATCTGGTTGATCTTAACCTTAACGTGTACACTGATTGTCTCTCTGATACATGTTGGTAAAGCCCTTAGGATGTGTACTTGACTACCTGGACTATGATGCAGATCATACTAGTGGGGACATGGTAGTCCATAAGTACATCCTTTAAAGGCCCTAGTCGTGGGTATATCGAGACGGGGCATCGATATACCAGAGTAGACTAGCGTATACCTTCTCAACCCATACAGATGGGCGATGGATGATCCCATATCCATTGGTGTTTGACATCAGAGATGATATACGGGTGCTCAGTGGAGACTGGGTACACTGGACGGACTCGCCGAGAACTCCCAGATGGTATTATACCTTACGTCAGATGGCAGTTCTCTGGTGACACTGGTACAGAGTAGTCTGTTGACCCGAGATCGTCATAGAGTCTTGTGTGGTTCCCACCGTGCTTTGATTTCCACCTTACCATGTCCAAGAGGGCGTGCAAAACGGTGGTTTTTGGGTACAGTCCCGAGTCACATGGAGGCAATGAGCGATAGGAGGGGATTCGTCTCTCCCGGTATAGGGGGTTGATGTTGCGCTGTGTTCGATTGGCTATAACCGGAAATCCCTGGCCAGGGTTGCTGAGATTTACTGGTAAGTGTTACCTGTAGTTTCTCGAAATGTTATAGACCTCATATCGACATGACTTATCGAGCTATTGGGATCTGACGTTTACCACCCCTAGACGAGATATGCGACATATCAGACGACGAGATCGGACTGTACGGTAAGTGTTACTGGTTGGATTCACAGGAGTATGAGTGGGCTTGCTCGTCGATCTTCTGATCGCTCAATACCCGGGTGGCCGTTACGTTTAGCAGACCGCTTACGGCTTGTGGGTGTTTGATATGATCATCATCTGCTGCCGGCGTATTGACGAGTCTTTAGAGTCCTACACAGAGGTTTCCTGGCTCAAGCGAAACGAAATAGGAGCGCATATGAGATATGTACGGGACCGAGAATAATGCGTGTATGTGATACCGTATTCCATTCTCGCGATAAATGTATCAAATGGTTGTATGCGATATAACCTAGTAATCGAATCAGGGATTGATTCGATAAGTCGATACATTGGATACTAGTCGGTTATATGCGACATGACCGGATCATTGAATCAAGTGTTGATTTAATAATTTAATGTATAATTATATATTTGATATATTACTTTGCATTAACTAGTATTGGTTCACTTTAAATGGATTTTCTCACTTGAATTACACAAGTTGTATATGTGATATACTTTTGTGCACTTAATTGTATCATGTTTGATGATACATACTCACTTGGATTTGTGCAAAGAATTAAACCATGGTTAAGTTAATGATTAGGGTTTTGTTTATTTGCTTATTTATTTATTTATTTTATGGAATAGATAAATATGATATGGTGGCTTTCTTTGGATGCTTGTTGAAGCTTCATGAAGCTTTGAACAAGTCCACCATTCTTGTCTCATGCTTAACCATAACCACTAAAAGTAACCATGGTCTATTCTCTACACCTAACCAAGATTAGGATATGATAAGTATTCATATTGTTTTTCTTCTTCTTTTTTTTCCAACACTTATCATATTCTTTCTTCATCTTCTTCTTCTTCTTCTTCAAGGAAGAAAGCTTGCCTCCATCAATGGCAACTAGTGAAAAAGAGTGAGAAATCCAATTCTAAAGTGAACCCACTTCCTATTTCTTCATCCTCTACCTCTTGCCAAGTAGTATAGGGTGTTTTCTTCACAAGTTTCACGACTTGGTGAAGTGGGAGCT
Source organism: Agapanthus africanus (assembly GCA_030015575.1). Taxonomy (NCBI): domain Eukaryota; kingdom Viridiplantae; phylum Streptophyta; class Magnoliopsida; order Asparagales; family Amaryllidaceae; genus Agapanthus; species Agapanthus africanus. Next base: position 674,608,262 of record CM057337.1, read on the forward strand.
TGATCTTGTGATGCCTCGATGTAGATCATCTTCAGCATCGAAGTCGATGATCTAGCCCGCCCATTTCTCCGATGAAGCCGACGCTAGAGCCCGGGATTCGATATGGACAGTGAGGGGACTTAATCACGGAGCCATGGAGGTGGAGAACCGGATCTACAAAGGTTGTAGCCTCTTTCTTGTAGTTAAGTTGTTAACTAGTTTCATTTCTCGCCTAAACTCTAGTCAACGATCCGTATTAGGGTTTTCCGGCACTTGTAAAATTTGAAATTGGCATGGTTGATGCCTTGTGAGACCTCATTAGTGTGCCTAGGAACCCTACAGTGGTATCAGAGCCTAGCTAGAGCCTTAGGCGATGCGTAGACGGAGTTTGAAGTCCGATCGAACCGAAACCCTAACTCTAAAATGCTCTCTGGAAATTTTCTGAAAATTTGGATTTTTGTGAATTAAAAATTGCTAAAAAATTCAGCAGGTTGTTATTTGAATTACTGTGAAATTCGAGGGGCTGATTCGCCCAAAGCGCGGCGGAACCGCGGCAGAAGCATGACTTCTGCGGCGGTTCCGCGGCCAATAAGTCTCTTCAGTCAACGATTTTTGCACAGCGACTTCTTTATTTTAATGCTGAGTTTTCTGGGAATTTTTAATATTTACTCAAGAGTTGAGTTTTCTGGGTAGTATTGGGAGTTCGTAGATTCGATCGGATTGTCTAATCTTGTCTATGTGTTTTCCGGATAATTTTTGAATATGTTAAAAAGTTCGACCGGATATAAATACCCACTTTTTCCCCTGTCGGGAAATTTCCAAGTGTTGGATCTTTCCGTGGTTTAATAACGTTCTAAGTAGTGCAAGTAACGCGATGGACCCTCTAGAAGACAACAAACCTTAACTCGATTATGTGACCGTCTTGAATTGCCCTTTGAACCTTCGGGTTTGGGGCAGTACGGCGTGCCACATGTGAGGCGTTGGCTTGACCCTTCTACGGCTGGACCGTTGGTACTGAGGCACGAAGTGAATGTTTTTGAACTTATTTCATGGGATGATCTGTTTCGGGAAAACTTGGGTGTTTGATTGTTCGATCGGAAAGTTTAACATTTTCTATTTATCCGGAATGTGATACAATAATTGGAATTCACAAGTAGTTATGAAATAACTGAATGAATGTTATAAACATAGCACTTTAGTCTCACTTGATCGGTTGCCACGGAATTTTGATGCGATCAAAAGTCCGTCGCAATCACGTAGCGTACACGGATACTCGCCGGTAAACTTAATAGACAGCTACGCCCCATAGCCCCGACTAAGTGACTGTAGGAGAACTCCGTCGCCGAAAGCATCCGTTCGGGTGCTCACGGCAGCGGTGTTCCGCCTTGGTGCACTTCGTCGACGGTATCGGGGGTGCGGCCGTCTACTAAAGTTTACGACGAGCATTCGATCAGGATGTCGGAAATCTTATTGAATTACCCGACTTGATATTGAAAAGTGTTTTCGATAATGAGACTAAAATGCGGGGTTTATAATTGTTAGGCATGCGATGTCTAAGTATTTCATTTGATTAGGCATGCGATGTCTAAAGAGATTGCGGATTCCAACTGTTGTAGTTTTACACTTTCTTTTCTGTGACCGTAAGTGTAATATGTGATATCGCCGGTTTCGTTGCTATATGTCAACGACAATTGGGATGCGCATATTTACTGACGTTGATGACATGTGTTGTTATGTGTTGCTGGATATGTTATATTGGATCGTCGTGTTTGAATAGCCGGGGTTTTTATGTGAGATGAGGTTTTTCATTTTCATTCATGTAAAAACTTGTATGTAATATTATTTTATTGGGACACTTTCAGGTTGCAGAAGATGTCACCCTTTATATATTATTTACTTTTCCGCACTAGGATAGACCCAAGGAGGGGAGCACAAGTGACCGGGTTCTACGGTCCAGTGGGAAACCAACTCGAGGAGTCGAGTCCGGATCTCCTAACCCTAGAATTGGTAGGGTTGCTTGCTGCTCTCGTAGGGGTCTAGGGGTGTGGGTTTGGCTATTCATCATGACCGTGGAATCCGTGTTTTATACTGGCTCGTATTAAAAACACGGACGTCCTAGTATATCCAATGTTTCATATGATTCTTCTGCTGCGATATCTGTGATGTGATCATGTGATGTTCTGTGATAGATACTGTATATAGTATATATGATATATTATATAGGCGTTACTTATGTTTTACACCCGCGCTAGCCCTGCCCCGCTCTGCCGTTAGTTACCTAACCTAACGGTGCATGAGGGACATCGAGGCGAATGCGGATGGCATAAGTGTACGTCGTATTTATCTGTGATGTTTAAGTACTTAAATGATGGGACTTCATTAATGAGATTAATGAAATAAAAGAAACCTAAAGATGTTGTAGAATTGAATTTCAAAATTAAAACAGGTAGCTACAGTTCTTGCTTTGCACAGCGGTATATATGATATATCCTGCACCTTATTCGATAAGGAAAGGACCGAGATCCCTTCACCGGGAGTGACTCCTTTAGCAATAACTGGCAGATGCTACACACTCGGTTTGTCTTTTGATAGCTTCTATAGTTTCTGCTTTGCATAGCGATATATATGATATATCCTGCACCTCATTCGACGAGGAAAGGACCGACGATCCCTTCACCGAGAGTGACTCCTTTAGAAAAACTACAAAAGCCTAAAAAACACTCCATTTTAAAATCATTTTGATTCTACAACGATATCAAGTTCATTACGCAATAGGTTTTCAGAAAAACCTGTCGTAGCCCTCCGTCATTTCAGATAAGTTGTATATAGTATTCGTGCTGCATTTGTTGGCTTTCGTCAAGGTGCAGTGTGCGGTAGCCATATGCTGCTTATCTGCTGCATACGATGCGATTGGATTAGGGTAGTCGTGCGGCTTTGTTGGCTTTCATCAAGGGTCGTGCGGGTGGGTTTAATTCAATCAAGAAATGTACGGGTTGAACTTGACTAGCGGGCTATGGTTTGTTGGCTTTCGTCAAGGTCATAGCACGTTAGGGGCAAAATATTATCGGGAATTTCAAGTGTTGAAATTTGCAATGAGATTGCATACCTTCTATGAGATAGTTGGATCCCGATACCCACTGCGAGTAATTGTTACTCCTGGGAGAATTTTACACATTACAATTAGCCGATCAAGTAGGTGTCTAGAAAGGTGTTAACGAGGTTACGCCTCTGGGAAAACGAGGTTTACATTAATTAGGTTCGTGCGAAAGCAAGGGGGACCTCCCTCAAAGTACCGACACTGGCCTGGCTGAAAGATTGGCGAACTTGTAGTGTGTAATTAATCCCGGCTAGTCTTTCCTTTTAGATTTTGAAGGAAGATTTGATTAAAACGGTGGGAGCCATCCTGATTAGATAAAATAATAACCAATCTATTCTTGAAAGAGCGCACGCTGAGTGTTTTCTTCTCTCTCTCTCCAGGTAGCGACCATACCACGCCTTAATCAAGATAATAAAACGGAATATTGACCGAACCCGCTTGTTATACAGAGCTGGGGAACGTTGGTCCCGCTCCAACTTATAATTGTTATAAGACAGAGCAGGAAATAGGGGAGTACCAGATTTCCCGTGCCACCCAAACGAAGAAAGTGCATATGATGCATCTCCTTCGGGTGTGTTCATTACAAAGAATTGTTTCTCTGTATCCTCTACGTCCTCGGTATATGATACCGGATCAGGATCCCATATATGTAATCTGTTACATAGGGTTACAGAAAGGTAGAGAACTGAGAACGGGTGATAAGTTTCATGAGACAGAAAACGGTGCAAGTGTTGCAGCCAAGTCTGTTGGTCACTGTCACCCTGTATTCCAAATACACAGATTCTGAACGAATGTTATTAGATACCGAACCTGATATACAAAATCATATCAGTCTCTTTATTAGTAAAGAAATGATAAAATTTTGTATTGTTGGATAATTTTTTGAACATTTCCTATATCAAAAGTTGATCGGTTCAGGCACGTTATCTAAAAGCATTGATGTTCTAAATCAAACTACAGTTCTTAGTATACGGAACACACATAAGAGGAAGAGTTCAGAAACGAACGAATCCTTCTTGAGGTATTGTAGACTAGGTCATATCAATGCGACCCGACTAGCTGAAGTTATATATAGATGCATATTTAAATTAGTTTGAATTTATATCTTATGAAACTTGCCAGTCATGTCACAGAGATAAGATGACCATAGCTCCGTTTATTGGAAACAGAGAAAGAGTTAGTGAACTCTTGGGATGATACATGTTGATGTATGTAGGTCCCCTGTCTATACATACCAAGACCGGTTCTTTGTACTTCATTACATTCTCTGATGATCTCTCAAGATTCAGACATATGTTCCTGTTGAAACACAAGTCCGAACCTTTTGAGATATTCACAGAATATAAGTTAGAAGTAGAGAACCAATACGGGTATAAGTATAATGTCCTATGATGAGATCAGGGAGGAAAATACTTGTGCATGGAATTCCTGGACTATTCTAAAGGAGAATGAGATTCTCTATCAGCATTACTCCTCCGTATACACCATAGCACGATGGTATATCGGGACGGAGCAATTGCACCCTATTCGATATGGTGCGCTCTCTGATGAGTAATACTGAATTACCTGTTTCCTTTTTTGGGAGTTATGCGCTTGAGAAGCTGCATACCTATTGAATAGGGTTCGAATCAAATCAGTTGCCTACCACTTCATATGTGATATGGAAAGGGAAGAGCCCATATCTTAAGTTAGTTAAGATTTGGGGTTGTCCGGCCTATGTCTAAAAGCAAAATCCGGACAAGCTCGAGGCAAGATCTGTTATGTAGAACTGGAAATGTTCCATCTATACAAACTGCAGCTGATGATTTGATAGAACCAAAGGATTCAGTAGAGACCAACGAACCTCAGCCTCTCCGCCGATCTAGTAGGGTTCCTCACCCACCTGAGAGATACTTCGGTTACTCTATGACAGTGGGAGCGAGGATTGCATCATGAGATGATGACCCAACTAGTTTCGAGCTGGCCATCAGGAGTGGGACTCTGTAAGAATGGCTGGATGCTTAGCGATATGAGATGGAATCCATGTACACCAACAAAGTATGGACTTTGGTTGCTATATCTGAAGGGTTAAATCCCCATCAAGAGCAAGTATATCTTGAGAAGATTACTTAGTGTAGATGGAAAAGTTGAGACTTTCAAAGCTAGACTTGTTAAAGCTTTTCGTCATCGACCAGGCGTGGATAATGATGAAACCTTTTCAAGTGGCTATGCTTAAGTCCATCCAGATCCTACTTGCCACGGCTACATACCATGACTATGATATCTGGCGGTTGGGTGCCATGACTGCTTTTCTAAATGATGTTTTAGAAGAGAACGTCTATAAGTACACAGCCAGAGGGCTTCGTAGACAGTGGGAGCAGCAGAAATGTGTACAAGATGCTTTATAGGATAAAGCAGGTATCGCGGAGTTGGAACATCTGTTTTGATGTGTTAGTCAAACAGTTTGACATCATCAAAATGGTAGATGAACCTTGTATAAACAAAAAGGTAGTAGGGAGTATAGTGACGATCCTCGTAGAGTACGTGGATGACATGTTCTTGATAGGGAAGGAGTTTCCTATGCTACGCTCTGTCAATCTCCGCTTATCACAATGATTCTCCATATAGGATCAAAATGATACCTCCTAAATCCTGGGTTTTGGATCTATGAGATAGATCTAATTAGATGTTAGGATTCTCACTAGTTGTAGTGAGATGGTATCAACCGATCCTGGGGAGAATCACTGGAAGGGTTCCAGGGTGATAAGGACGACTGAAAGTCAGTCACAGGCATTGTCTTTACCCTCAGTAAAGGGACGGTATGTTGGAAGAGTTCCAAGCTAGATACCGTGGCATACTAGACGATAAAGGCTCGATACATCGCTACTTTAGATGCTACCAAAAGGGCAGTCTGGATGTATATTTGTTCATGAGATGAACTTAGTTCCTCCCATTGTGTGACAATGGAGTTGTGGCTTATGCCAAGAAACGTCCGTCCCATCAGTGATCCAGACATATTCTAAGGTAGTATCACCTGATCATGGAGATGGTTGATCTCCAGGATGATCGAGGTTAGGAGAGTAGACTCAGAGGACAACACGGCGGATCCACTCACAAAGGCCTTTTCCCAGAGAGAGACTTTTATGGGATGGTTGAGTATGAGATACTACAACCACTGCTATCAGATGGCCCTAGTGCAAGTGGGAGATTGTTAGTTATATGTATGCCCTAAAGGCCATTACTATACATAGGATGTATATTGTAGTGGGTGCTTGGACATATATAGGGAGGTCTTTCTTGCTCGACATGATAGTATGCTATCTGGTTGATCTTTACCTTAACGTGTACACTGATTGTCTCTCTGTTACATGTTGGTAAAGCCCTTAGGATGTGTACTTGACTACCTGGACTATGATGTGGATCATACTAGTGGGGACATGGTAGTCCATAAGTACATCCTTCAAAGTCCCTAGTCATGGGTATATCGAGACGGGGCATCGATATACCAGAGTAGACTAGCGTATACCTTCTTGACCCATACAGATGAGCGATGGATGATCCCATATCCATTGGTGTTTGACATCAGAGATGATATACGGGTGCTCAGTGGAGACTGGGTACACTGGACGGACTCGCTGAGAACTCCCAGATGGTATTATACCTTACGTCAGATGGCAGTTCTCTGGTGACACTGGTACAGAGTAGTCTGTTGACCCGAGATCGTCATAGAGTCTTGTGTGGTTCCCACTGTGCTTTGATTTCCACCTTACCACGTCCAAGAGGGCGTGCAAAACGGTGGTTTTTGGGTACAGTCCCGAGTCACATGGAGGCAATGAGCGATAGGAGGGGATTCGTCTCTCCCGGTATAGGGGGTTGATGTTGCGCTGTGTTCGATTGGCTATAACCGGAAATCCCTGGCCAGGGTTGCTGAGATTTACTCGTAAGTGTTACCTGTAGTTTCTCGAAATGTTATAGACCTCATATCGACACGACTTATCGAGCTATTGGGGTCTGACGTTTACCACCCCTAGGCGAGATATGCGACATATCAGAGGACGAGACCGGACTGTACGGTAAGTGTTACTGGTTGGATTCACAGGAGTATGAGCGGGCTTGCTCGTCGATCTTCTGATCGCTCAATACCCGGGTGGCCGTTACGTTTAGCAGACCGCTTGCAGCTTGTGGGTGTTTGATATGATCATCATCTGCTGCCGGCGTATTGACGAGTCTTTAGAGTCCTACACAGAGGTTTCCTGGCTCAAGCGAAACGAAATAGGAGCGCATATGAAATATGTGCGGGACCGAGAATAATGCGTGTATGTGATACCGTATTCCATTCTCGTGATAAATGTATCCAATGGTTGTATGCGATATAACCTAGTTATCGAATCAGGGATTGATTCGATAAGTCGATACATTGGATACTAGTCGGTTATATGCGACATGACCGGATCATTGAATCAAGTGTTGATTTAATGATTTAATGTATAATTATATATTTGATATATTACTTTGCATTAACTAGTATTGGTTCACTTTAAATGGATTTTCTCACTTGAATTACACAAGTTGTATATGTGATATACTTTTGTGCACTTAATTGTATCATGTTTGATGATACATACTCACTTGGATTTGTGCAAAGAATTAAACCATGGTTAAGTTAATGATTAGGGTTTTGTTTATTTGCTTATTTATTTATTTATTTTATGGAATAGATAAATATGATATGGTGGCTTTCTTTGGATGCTTGTTGAAGCTTCATGAAGCTTTGAACAAGTCCACCATTCTTGTCTCATGCTTAACCCTAACCACTAAAAGTAACCATGGTCTATTCTCTACACCTAACCAAGGTTAGGATATGATAAGTATTCATATTTTTTTTCTTCTTCTTTTTTTTCCAACACTTATCATATTCTTTCTTCATCTTCTTCTTCTTCTTCTTCAAGGAAGAAAGCTTGCCTCCATCAATGGCAACTAGTGAAAAAGAGTGAGAAATCCAATTCTAAAGTGAACCCACTTCCTATTTCTTTATCCTCTACCTCTTGCCAAGTAGTATAGGGTGTTTTCTTCACAAGTTTCATGACTTGGTGAAGTGGGAGCTTGATCTTGTGATGCCTCGACGTAGATCATCTTCAGCATCGAAGTCGACGACCTAGCCCGCCCATTTCTCCGATGAAGCTGACGCTAAAGCCCGGGATTCGATATGGACAGCGAGGGGACTTCATCACGGAGCCATGGAGGTAAAGAACCGGATCTACAAAGGTTGTAGCCTCTTTCTTGTAGTTAAGTTGTTAACTAGTTTCATTTTTTGCCTAAACTCTAGTCAACGATCCGTATTAGGGTTTTCCGGCACTTGTAAAATTTGAAATTGGCATGGTTGATGCCTTGTGAGACCTCATTAGTGTGCCTAGGAATCCTACAATGTCTACTGGTGGGACGGGATGAAGAGGGACATCACAGACTTCGTGTCAAGATGCCTGACTTGTCAGCAAGTCAAGGTCGAGCACCAGAGGCCAGCGGGAGAGCTACAGCCGTTACCCATTCCGGAGTGGAAATGGGAGCAGATTTCTATGGATTTCGTTGTGGGTCTACCCAGGACTAGTCGAGGATATGACTCCATTTGGGTGATCGTGGATCGATTGATGAAAGCGGTTCACTTCCTGCCGGTGAAGACGACTTTCGGATTTGCTCAGTATGCCCAGTTATACATCGACGAGATAGTACGACTGCATGAAGGCCCGACATGTATCGTGTCCGATCGAGGCACCCAGTTTACCAGCCGACTATGGCAGAGGCTTCAGGAGGCCTTGGGCACCCACTTGAGTTTCAGCACAGCATTTCATCCGTAGACCGACGGCTAGTCAGAGCGGAGTATTCAGACTCTCGAGGACATGCTCCAAGCGTGCGTTCTAGACTTTGGTGGTAGCTGGGATCATCATTTACCCATGGTGGAGCTCTCCTACAACAATAGTTTCCAGGATACTATTCAGATGGCACCTTTCGAGGCCTTGTATGGGAGGAGATGCAGATCGCCCGTCTGTTGGACAGAGCTCAGTGAGAGAAGTATTTTGAAGCCGCAGATCGTACAGGAGACGACTGAGAAGATACAGCTGATTCGAGATAGGATGAGGACAGCTCAGAGCAGGCAGAAATCGTATGCTGACAGACGCCGCCGCAGATTAGAGTTCGCAGTTGGCGATCACGTTTTTCTGAGGGTCTCTCCGATTAGACAGTGTAGATTTTGTCTCTTTGCATTTGTATTCAGTGGGAATACAAATGCGGGCATGTATATGCAGTAGCGGGGTTTTTCTGTAATTTATTACGGGATCAGTTTTCTGTAGTTACCAGTTTGCATTTCGTTCCGGCCAGTTTTCATTTGTTCCTTCCCGGCAGGACTTTTCCGATGGAGGGGGTAATTTGCAATTGTGCAAATTACATTTGTGGAGGGGGTCCTTTGCATTTGAGGGATTATGATATGACCGTCATCATTTGATTCCTTTTGCGTCCACTCTTTTGCATTAATGGTGATTAGAATGGATTAGAACTTGATGAGAGTTGATATGACCTTGTTATCATGGCTTTTGGGTATGGTCACCTTGAGCTATCATACACTCACCTTCCTTCTAGTTTTTCTCTCCACCATTTTTCTTGAGGAGGCCGGCCACATCTAAAGGGGGAATGGGAGAGATTCATTTTTGTGGTGGCACATATTTCTTCATCTCATTTTTCTTGTTTGGAAAAAATGAAAGCACCATTTTTTCCTTAACCTCATTCCTCCATCACCAATGGCAACATAAACCACAATGAGACAAAGGTTCTACACTACAACCTACAGTACCTTTAGACGCGTCGGCTAGCCAACTTCACGCCCGAGTTGCCTCGGTCCAGAGGTGGGAGCCCGTAAAAGATATCGGCTACGTGGTGCCTTTTCTGACGAGGAGGTGACGGACGGAGATTCCGCGAGAGATCGGAGTGGAGACGAAGACCGGAGGACACGGATCGCTCGGTATAGCTTCTACCCCATTCTCTAGATAGCTAGGATTAGGTTAATGGTTCCGATCCGGGTTTTATTGTCCGCGGTAGCGCCAGTTTAAAAGTTAAGAAAAATTTTAATTCCGCATTTTGGCCTCGAGTAGACGGCCGGGGCGTTGCCGTGGCGCAACAGAAATGACGGAGGGCTACGACTGGTTTTTGACGAAAAACCTTTAACGTAATGAACTTGATCTCGTTGAAAGAACCGAATGGTTTTACAAATTTATAGTGGCGAAAACTTTTTCTAAAGAGGTCACTGCCGGTGAAGGGATCTCGGCTCTTTCCTCATAGAATGAGGTGCAGGATATTCCAAACTGAATATCGCGATGCAAAACAAAAGAATCGACTATAGTAAAGTTATTACGTTGATGCAAACTTTTACCCAAGGGGTCACTCCCGATGAAGGGATCTCGGCCCTTGCCTCATCGAATGAGGTGCTGGATATTCATAACCGAATACCACTGTGCAAAGCAAAAGAGAACGTCTGTAATGTCATTTTTTAAAATTTGGTTCCAACATCATATATAGGTTTGTTTTATCCTTGCATTGATAAGAATCAATGCAGTCCCATCAATTAATCACACCAGAAAAGAACGAAAATAAAATGTATGTATATGCCATCCGCATTCGCCATTGGGTCCCGTCATCACCCGTTAGGCTACTTAACTAACGACGGAGCGGGGACTAGGCTAGCGCGGGTGCAAAACATATACAACATCAACTAGTATATATAAATATATATATAACATTCATCCCAGGCATCACAGAAACATCATAGAAGCAACACAGAATGGTGGATTATCTGGAGCCCCGGGTTTCACTTGAGCCGCAAGTGAGACCCGACGTTCCCTGTCGTGTGGACAGCCTGTGCAATGAAAAGCTAGACCCCTACAAGCGCGGAAAGTTACCCGCAAAACCAAAAGCATGGCAGCCCCCTTAAGCAACGTGAATGGGCCACACAGCACTTTACAGAATCCGGTAACTTGAGCACCCCTCCTGGGTCATCCTATACCCCCTACGAGTGCAGCGAATAGCCCGCCAATTCTAGAGTAAGGTCCCCTCCGTCTCAACACCTTGAGATGCGGACCTGTTGCCCTCTAGAACCCGGCTATTCGTGCGCTCCACCGTGGGGTAATCCTAGTATAGAAAAGAAAATAATATACAAGGGTGACATCGACCTCAACCTGGTCATTCCCCAAAAGAATAATATACAAACTGGCAGTGACGGCAGTCCACATGTTGGACGCTCGTCTCACAATATCAAATGTACAAATGAAATTAAACTGTACTAACATTGCACCCAAGCTATCCACTACGACGATCCAACCAACATCACAGCACAACACAGAACATCAGCGTGAATGTCACGTTCGCAAACCCGTCTAAAAGACATATAGAAATTAGACGAGTTGTACCAATCAAATGACATTCACGGTCGCAGATAATAATGTAAGTACTATGTAAAAACATTTAAACAGTGTTAAAACATCGACTTCGAAACACCCCGAATAGCCCCCGAACAACTGATAACACAATATCCAAAATGGGAAAAATAAACAATACCACTGCATCAAGTTTCTAGAGACCAAACCTTACACCAAAAACGAATCCTAGACTCAACACCAAGGCCGGCCTCACCGGATTTCCCACTCATGTGCTCAGCCCAATTCCGGCGAGGTGGGCTCGTGTTTGGGGTATGGTCTTCTGGTCACACAAGGAGTCATCTGCACTTGTTCGCAAAATTTTTTGAAGACATAAAAATTTCAACAGAGAACAGAAACTGCAGTGCAATATATTGGGACTGTTTCGATTTCGATGCATTAACATTGTCTAAACTAGCTAGCTAAGGGTTTAAAGGGTGGCTCTGATACCATGAAGGGTTACAGCAGCGCCCCGGCCATCGAAACGTGGCCAAATGCGGAACAAAAATTTTCTAAAACCGGCGCTACCGTTACCCGATTCCCGGATCGACCTTAAACCCTAAAGTAGCAAACTAAGAAGAGGTTAGAATGGTTATACCGAGTTGATCTGTGTCCTTCGGTCTTCATTCCAAGCTCCTAGTGATTCTTTGATAATGTTTGGTTGCCGGTCTTCCTCCATCTCCGATGATCCACCTGAAGGAAACAGCGCAAACTCCAGCCTCGACGAACGAGGCAACCGACGCTCCATAGTTGCTAGCGATGGAGAGTCGATGTGTAGTAGTGTATCACTATGTTTTTCTCTCTACCCATGAGCTCAAGAGAGCATCCATAGAAGATGAATGGAGTGATAAAAACTTTGGCATGAACTAAGGAAATTGGCTAAGTTATTTTTAAGCATGAGAGAGTGAGAGAGAGCAAGTGTAATTGTAATGAGCCAAATGAAATGAAATCCCACCCATGATGAAGTGGCCGGCCCCCTCTCTCATGCCCAAAAAAATCTCCACCATTTATCCATTAAACAAATGCAAGCCATACTTTGCTACATGCCTCATAACATGCACAAACCCATGCTTTGCCCATGTTCATGCCATGTCACCCCTCCACCTCATTTCCCAAAAGATTTTCAATAAAGAAAATCAATAATGAGGTGGCACCTTCTAGAAGCTATTCCGTATATAATACGGAATACTTTCCGGTACATGTATCGAAATACATATACGCGTATTCGTACAAAAATACGAATAGCCAAGAGAGAAAATGAATAGTGAACAATAATACTAGAATACATATATATAAATACATATGTAAATTATTAAATCAAAACCTGATTTAATAATCTGGCTTGATCCTAAGCCACTAGTATTATCAACCGTCCGATTAAAGTCTGCGCAGCAAGTGCACATATTTAATCAGACACCCGAATGTACCAACATACGCCTTGTACACCAAATCGCCTGAACCGTGAAAACCCTCTGTGTGGGGCTCTAAAGATTCATCAATACGCTGGTAGTGGGTTTAACCATAAGCACGTCAGCGGCACTAGCTGTACGTAACGGCTACCCAGGTATTGAGCGAAAGGGAGGCCGACAAGCAAACTCATCCTGAACCCCTACTGAGCCTGATAGTGACAATATCCGTACAGTCCGGTCTGTTCCTCTAAGAGTATCGCATACCGAGTCTAGGGGGGTAGATTAAGTCAGACCCCTAACAACGCGATATTTAGTGTCGGCATGTAACCCATCACCACCTGAGAAACTATCGATCCTGGATCGATAATTCTCGTTCACCATGGCCATGGATTTTTGGTGATGGCCACCCGTGCATAACGCGACATCAACCCCCAATACCGGGAGAGACGGATCCCCGACGATCCGATCACTGCCTCCATGTGGCTCGGGACCGTACCCAACTAAAACATGTTTGCACGACTCCTTTGAGCCATGATTGGGTAGTAATCAAAGCACAGTGGGAACTCACACGAGACAAATGATGATCTCAGGTCGACAGACTAACCTGTACACATGTTACCTGGGAACTGCTATCTGACAATAAGTATAATACCAACTAGCAGGTTCCCGGCGAGTACGTCCAGTGTACTCATAACCCAATGAGCACCTGCATACTATCTTAGGTGAAAAAACTAACACCAATGGCTTGTGGAATCTGGCCACCGCCCCTCGTCGGGGTCTTGATCCGTATACACTAGTCTACACTGGAGTATCGATGCCCAGTCTCGATACTCCCACGACTAAGGACATTTAAGGATGTGCTTATAGACCCCCAGCTCCCACAAATATGATCGCCATCATAATGCTGGTAGTCAAGCAAGCATCCAATGAGCTCTATCAACATGATGATAAAGACAAACCAGATAACATACTATCATCTCAAGTAAGACTGTTCTATCGGTATAGGTCCTCACTCAATCATCATAATAACATGTCCGCGACTATGATAATTTCCTTGATGGCACTATAGCCAACAGTATCGTACCCTATGAAATATGGCGCGCTCTGTAATGAGTACTGCTGAGTTACCTGTTTCCTTTTGGTGTTATGCATATGAGAAGCCGTATACCTATTGAATAGGGTTCCATCCAAAACAGTGCCTACCACTCCATATGAGATATGGTATGGGAAAAGACCATGTCTTAAACGAGTTAAGATATGGGGTTGTCCGGCCTATGTTGAAAGGCAGAATCCAAACAAGCTTAAGGCAAGATCAGTTCTTTATAAGTTTGTTAGGATATCCCAAACATTTGCGAGGGTATATCTTCTACTACACTGAGGAGCAAAAGATTTTTTTCAGCATGCTACCTTTTTAGAAAAGGAATTTCTTATTAAGAAATTTGTGTTCATGAGGTAGGACTGGAAGGAGTTCCAGCTAGACAAACTAACAACTGATGATTTGGTAAAACCAAAGGATTTAATAGTCTCCAACGAATCTCAGCCTCTCCGCGAATCTGGTAGGGTTCCTTATCCACTTGAGAGATACTACGGTCTTCTCGGTGACAGTGGGAGCGAGGATTGCATCATGGTAGATGATGGCCCAACTAGGTTCAGGCAGGCCATTACAAGTGGAGACTTTGTGAAATGGCTGGATGCTATGCAATCAAAGATAGAATTCATGTACACCGACAAAATATGACTTTGAATGTTGCACCTAAAGAGGTAAAACCCATCAGGAGCAAATGGATCTTAAGAAGATTTTTGGTGTAAATGGAAAAGTTGAGACTTTCAAAACTAGACTTGTTGTAAAAGGTTTTCGTCAATAACCAGGTATGGATTATGATGAAACCTTTTCTCTAGTGGCTATGCTTAAGTCCATCAGGATTAAAGCATGCATCGCGAAGTTGGAACATCTATTTTGATGTGCCAGTCAAAGAGTTTGACTTCATCAAAAAGGTAGATGAACCTTGTATATACAAGAAAGTTGTAGAGAGTAAGGTTGTCTTCCACGTATTATACGTAGATAACGTACTCTTGATAGAAAAGGGTTTCCTATGCTACACTCGGTCAAGCTCCTCTTATCACGAGGATTCTCCAAGGAAGATCTGGATGATACCTACTACGTCTTGTAGATTATGATCTATGGTGATAGATCTAAGTGGACGTTAGGAGTATCCCAAATCCAGGTACATTAACACCATACTAAAAGGGTTTAGTATGGATGATTCTAAGCGTGGTGGTTCGCCCACTTACTCATGAATCACTTTCTCCAAAAAGATGTCTCCCGAGACTGATTTGGAGAGAGCTCACGTGCAAGGGGTACCCTATGCTTCGGCAGTAGGCTCTATCATGTATGCGATTGTCATGACCCGAAGGTACGGAACGTGACAGGCACTTAAATTACGAAACGTCTCAACACGTAACGTAACCTAAGTAAGCCAAAGCCCAGAAATCTAAACCTTATAAAGAAATATTTTGAAAGAAAGCGATTTTAACCAAAACAAGTTGCATTAAATATTTTTTTTAAAAACATCAAAATTCCCGAAAATTTCGCCAGAGTCTCCTTTGTAAATATTGGCCCAAAACGGGTACAAAACAAGTAAATACATATTAATGACTAACGGCAACCCCAAGCGGGAGCTAGCTCTTCGCCAAAGGCAGAATCACAACCACATGCAATGAATATATCATAATAATGCAAAATAAGTATAAAAGAATAAAAACATTACGTCGGCTCAAGTGAGCATCGACACCAAACTACAAATATAAGTCTCATAAATCTCACCGTCTAGTCTAATATACAACAGTGGATGGAGTCTACTAAATACAAATAAAATATACGGTGGGAGCAAAAGAAAATCCTCCAAGACCCACCTACGAGCAAGCTGCAAGCCGAAGCAATCGAGTAGAAAAGAAGGTACACCCACCGCTACTGTCCTGACGGGTCAGACCTGCAAGATATTGTGGCACAACGGGGGTGAGTTGCCAACTCGTGAGTAGTAAGTAACATCCAATAAGGCTATCGTAAGCATGCACGCAGATGCGTCACACCCTACATATACCGATACTAATGCGATGCACTAATATGCATGCAATATGAATGCATAATCAACACGAAATCTGAATATGTTTGGTACAAGAAAATCTATATCTTTAACTTGGTAAAACCTTTTGTAAAATAAAACTGGATTATAATCAGTGAGATCGACAGAAATTCGTGTCAAATATCGACACAATATGTTTATCAGTGAATCGACAGAAATGACCTTGTCAAATATCGACACAATATGTTTATCAGAGAAATCGACAGAAATGTCCATGTCAAATATCGACACCAGATCCTCAATATCTCGAGCTCCGTCAGTCCGGATCGGCCAATATCATCAAATTACATGACTACGATCAGTATCTTCCGGATATCCGCCATGTCAGACATCACCGGTAGGTAGTCTATCCCTGCCAGGCTCATCGCCATCCCTATAAAAACACTCTCGCCCCGGGGTACCATACCGGGCCCACCATGTACCCGAAACGGTTCATCTTACTCCTCAAATCGGGTCTCGAAAACCAACAGCAATCATGAAAACTCATGATGGACGACCTATACATCACGAGAAAACCACAACTTTCATTTTAAAAGGATAAGAAGTTTATAAATTCTTGCGGTTTTCCCCCAAAAATCCAGAAATCTCATAAATACTGAAATTCTAGAGAAGAATCACAATATATCAACATGCCAGTGATGTGGAAATCTATGATACGGTAGTATATACCATACGAAATACGGCCAAAAACTATGCATGAATGATGATGCAATGAATGCACAAATATATATTCTACACAAGTTCTATAGTGTTCGTGACATAGAAATTACCAATGGCGTGTGTGTTTGCATAATTAGTGTACGTGCGGCAGGAACCAATGGTAATAGTGCAAGTGTCCTATAAGATGATATCACAAATATATATATTTATACATATAACGATGCGATGCAAAGAGATGGCTAACTAGGAAACTACGCATATAATGCAAATATTATAAGTAATACTAAAACCATCAGGCACCTCGCGCCATCCAGACGATCCCCTATAAATTTATACATCTACTCACCGGTACGCCTCGGTTAGTCTGATCCGGCCTCATCCCTGTCTATCCGTGCTACGTCCGACGCCTCTGCACCCGATCCGTACAAAAGTACATAAGAGGATATATATATATATATATATATATAAATAGTTACGGCACAACGATACAAGTCAATCCACGCGCACAACTAGACACGCACACACTTGGTGCACAAACCGCGCATCGCGACAATGCCACGAACTTCAACTAAGGTCGCTATACGTGACCACAACCATGTCTAAAACCCAATCGCGCATTCATAACTCATTAAATATTATATGAAATAAGTTGCATATCGTCAAAAGCTCAACTTTAATTCAAATCGATTTCTTTCAAAAAACCTAGTAAACATCAATTTCCATTTTAGTTTCAAAACTTGATATTTTAACCAATTTAGTGGCCACATTGCTCATATAATATCTTAATTATGTCACACCAATATTTACTAAAATTTAACCTCAACTCTTTACATACATCCTAAAAATCTAGTTTGCATGATATATATAATTTGGACAAATTAAATGTAACAATTAACAAATTAGCAACTACATTAGGTTTTAGCATGTCTTAAAATATTAATCTACACTTAACTAACTTGATTTATTTATAAAAACCCTAACTTTAATTAAAATCCCTTCTCTTGAAAATTTCAACTTGAATTTAAAACCATATTAATACCTAATTGAGTTTGATTTAAAGCAATTATACAACAATTTACCATTGGTTTAGGATTATACCTCAAAAATCATAAGATCCAACATGCAACTTTGCCTCCAAAGATGGTCTCTTGTGTTGGATATAGTGCCCTCAGAGTCAATTATTGGATCGTAGGCACATGATTGCAATGATTGAGGGAGGACCTATACCAGTAGGACAGTCTTACTCGAAAGGTTTGTATACTATCTGTTTCGTCTTTATCATCGTGTACATGCTTTAGATGACATTGTAGTTCACTATTACACGTTGATAGAGAATAGTATGCTATCATGGTTTGTCTTTATCATCGTTTACTGCTTTAGGTGACCTTACAGGTCGCTATTACACGTTGATTGAGCCCTTAGGATTCTTGCTTGACTGCCAGCAGTATGATGGCGATCATATACGTCGGAGCTGGGGTCTATAAGCACATCCTTAAAAGGTCCCTAGTCGTGGGAGTTTTCAAGACAGAGCTTTGATACTCCGGAGTAGACTAGTGTATACAGTAGAGACCCCGACGAGGGGCAGTGGCTGGTCTCACAAGCCATTGGTGTTAATTGGTTCACCTAAGATGTATACAGGTGCTCATTAGGTTATGAGTACACCGGACAGGACTCGCCGGGAACATGCTAGTTGGTATTTTACCCGACGTCAGATAGCAGTTCCCTGGTGACATGTGTACAGGTTAGTTCATCGACCTGAGATCGTCATTTTTCTCGTGTGAATTCCTACTTTGCTTTGATTACTACCCTACCATGGCTCAAAGGAGTCGTGTAAACCAGTTTTAGTTGGGTACAGTCCCGAGCCATATGGAGACAGTGAGCGGATCGGCAGGGGTTTTAGTTGGGGGTGAGATCGTGCTGTATCTAGGAGAGCCATTACACGAAGTCCTTGGCCAAGGCAGGAGATTTACTGGTACATATTCCAATAGTATCTCAGGGTGTTCTGGGCTACACTCCGACACGACTTGTACCGCTTTTGGCGGTCTGACTTTTACCAACCCCCTAGGCCCGCCATGCGATGCTCATAGACGAATGGACCGGACTGTATGGATATTATCACTGACAGGCTCAGTAGGGTGTCAGGATGAGTTCGCTCATCGACCTCCCTTTTGGTCGATACCTGGTAGCCCGTTACGTACAGCTAGTACCACTGACGTGCTAGTGGTTAAATCCAGAGCCAAGGTATTGACGAGTCGTTAGAGACCCCTACAAACAGTTTCTCAAGTTTCGGGCGAAACGTTGTAGAGGCCATATGATATATGGCAGAGTCCGATCATATACGTGCAGTAGTGCACGGATCATGATCGGACGAATCATACTAGTGGGCTTTGGTTTAAGCCGGATCCTAGTATTAGATTTGTTGGATTACTTTAGTCTCATCGCATTCGTATTCAGTCGGAATGCGGATGCAGGAATGTATATACAGGTGAGGGGTACTCTTGTGATCCGTCACGAGTTTACTTTAGTAGATGCCATTCTCTTTTCATTGTTGCAGACATTTGGATTAATGTTTGCATAAGGAAATAATGAGCTCAAAATCATGATTATGGGCATTAATTGTGACACATGCTCAAGTAATGAGTCATGGTCTCTTTACTTGTGCATATGTCACATTGTTGATTGATTTGAGTGTAGAAATGAGAGGGAGAGAGAGAAAGGGCAGCCATAACCTCATGGTTAGCTCCTATATTTTCTAACACTCTCACTCTCATTTTTATCATCTCAACACAAAAGAAAAGGAGAGGAAAGCTTCTTCTTCCCCCTCCTCTTTCTTGAGCTCATTATCTCCTCACTAATGGCATCCAATAAATCCTCAAGAAACAAAGTGATCACACACATTCTCTACATCGTCTTGGACACGTCGGCTAGCGAACTTCGTGCCCGAGTTGCTTCGGACGAAGCGGGAGCCCATAAAAAGACTTGAAGATGTGGTGCCCTTTCCAACGAGGAGATCGAGACCGGAGATGCCGCGAGGGGCTTGGGATGGGGGCTAAAGACCGAAGGACACGGATCGTTCGATATAGCTTTTCCAACCCTTCTCTATTTAGCTAGTTGTAGGTTAATAGTTCGATCCGGATTTAATGTATATGATAGCGCCAGTTTCTAGTTTTGAAAAAGTTTTCGTTTCCGCATTTTGGCCTCGGACAGACGGCCGGGGCGCTACTGTACACTTACATGGTATCAGAGCCACGGCATTAACCTTTACTAGTTTTCTCTAACGTGTTTAGAACTTCGATCGAACGAAATTTTCCAAAACTACATTTCCAATCATGAAGTTTCTGTCGAATTTTTATTGTCGTTAAAAAATTATTTTGAGTATTGCAGAAAATCAGGCAGGCTTTTCTAAGAAAACTGCAGAAATTTTGTACGCTGATTTCACTGTAGCGTGGCGGAACCGCGGCCGTACCCACGTTTTGGCCGCAGTTCCACAGCCGTACTGTAGCATCAGTCCACCAAAATTTCCACAGTGGTCTCTGATATGGAAATGAGGTTTCTGGTATTTTTTGTTTAGGCCCAGATTTGTTTGAGTACTGGAATTGTGCTTGGGCCCACTTCAGGAAATTTTGTCGATCGAAAATTTTAAACAAGTTAGTTTATAGTGCTTGTTTATATATGTGGCCGTGAATGTCAGTCGAGCGGTAAATCTTGTCTAATTGCTATAGTTCTTTTAGACGGATTTGTGAACGTGACATTCACGTTGATGTTCTGTGTTGTGCTGTGATGTTGCGGATTTGTCGTGGTGGATAGCCTGGATGCAATGGTAGTACAGTTTGGTTGTATTTGTACATGTGATAGTGCAGGGCGAGCGTCCGACATGTGGACTGCCGTCACTGCCTGTTTGTATATTATTCTTTTGGGGCACGACCGGGCTGAGGTCGATGTACCCGTTGTATATTTTACTTTCTGTACTAGGATTGCCCCGCGGTGGGGTTTACGAATAGCCAGGTTCTAGAGGGCAATGGGCCCGCATCTCATGGCTTTGAGACGGAGGGGATTTACTCTAGAATTGGCGGGCTATTTGCCGCACTCGTAGGGGGTACAGGTTGACCCAAAGAGTGGTGCTCAAGTTACCGGATTCCGCGAAGTGCTAGGTGGTCCATTCACTTTGTTGAAGAGGGCTGCCTCGCTTCGGGTTTTGGCGGGTAACTTGCCGCGCCCGTAGGGGTCTAGGATTTCATTGCATAGGCTATCCACACGACCAGGGGAACGTCGGGTTTCAGTAGCGGCTCTATGAAACCCAGGGATCCTAAATTATCTGTATTGTTCTGTGGTACATATTACATTTCTGTGATGTTGCATTTTATCACGCCTTGAGCGATTATTATATATTGCTATATATATACTAGTAGATGTTGTATATGTTTTACACCCGTGCTAGTCCAGTCCCCGCTCTGTCGTTAGTTAAGTAACCTAACGGGTGATGACGGGACCCAGTGGCAAATGTGGATGGCATATACGTACATCGTATTTTCGTTCTTTATTGGTGTGATCAATTGATGGGACTGCGTTGATTCGGATCAATGCAAGCTAAAGAAACCTGTTTGATGTTGTTCGAACATTTTTCAAAAAGCTGTTATTGCAAGGACGTTCTCTTTTGTTTTGCACAGTGGTATTCGGTTATGAATATCCAGCACCTCAGTCGACGAGGCATGGGCCGAGATCCCTTCACCGGGAGTGACCCCTTGGACAAAAGTTTGCGTTAGGGTAATAACTTGACTATACCCGATTGCCTTTTTGCTTTGCATCGTGGTATTCAGTTGGAATATCCTGCACCTCATTCTACGGGGAAAGAGCCGAGATCCCTTCATCGGGAGTGACCTATTTAGCAAATGGTTTTCGCCACTATATATTTATAAAAAGCTATGCAGTTCCTTCAACGATATCAAGTTCATTACGTTAAAGGTTTTTCGCCAAAAACCAGTCGTAGCCCTCCGTCATCTCTTACAAGTATTACTTAGTATTCGTGCTGCGTTTGTTGACTGTGTCAAGGCGTTGTGTGCGGTAGCTAAGTAATGATTGTTTGTGGCATATTAATGGGATTGGTTAGGACAGTCGTACGGCTTTGTTGACTGTGTCAAGGGCTCGTACGGGTGGGTTTAATGCAATCCAGGATAATGACGGGTTGAACTTGACTAGGACTCCCTGATTTGTTGACTGTGTCACGGCCAGTTGGGTCTTAGGGGTAAAAATCACATCGGGAGTTTCTAAAGAAACTGAAACTTGCCAGGCAGGCGCATACCTTCTGGAGTGTGATAACGTGAGTGGATTCCATCACGTTATCATGCGATTATAGTTGGATTCCGATTCCCACTGATGAGTTGGTTTACTCCTCGGGTTATCCCGATTAATTCTTCTTTAAGGTTTGGAGGAGAACTTAAGATTACAGTGGGAGGTTTCCTGATTAGATAAATTGGTAACCATTCTGATCTAGGTTAGAGTGCACGCAGAGTGTTTCTTTTCTCTCTCTCTTTGGCAGCGACCATGACCCAACCCTTGACTATGACTCAGTGACCAAGATTAACCGAACCTTCTTAAAACACTGGCTTTTGGATTGTCGGAGTTGCATACCTCATTGCCACTTCTAACTTTTACCCTTTTCTCCAGAACACCCCGTATTACTACGAACGTCCACTTCCATTGGATAAAACCATCGTATGATTATATACGAACTCGAAGGAACTTGTTCCAGATTCGAGGATGGTTTCCGCTTCTAGAGAAAGTGAATAGGACTATTCAGTTGTCTTTTCCTTTTACCTTCTTTCAGGTTGCGAATGCTCCTTGGATTAAGACGGTACACCTATTACGCTAATTGGATAGTCTTCTTCCAAACCATAGGCAGGTGCCGAATGGTGGGGAATGAAGAAAACCAATTCGCCTAACAATGGTGTACAGAAGGTAATAAGTAAAGACAAATAAAGGGATTAGAAAGAGAGCAAAGTAAATTGCGACTGCTATTCACGATCAAACCAAGTATTTCAACGCCACTCCTACTTCACCTTTGTATTTCTCCAGGACAATCCGTATCGCTACGAAGATCCACAGTTATTTGGATACTCCATCGTATGGTTATATACGAACTCGAAAGGAACTTGTTCTAGTTCGGGGATGGATTCTGGTTCAGGAGAAATACGAATAAGGTTTATTCAGTTGTCGTTTATCTTTACCTTCTCTCGCGTTGCGAGTGCTCCTAGGATTAGGACAGTATACCTATTACGCTTATTGGATAGTCTTCTTCCAAATCATAGGCTGGTTCCGAACGGTAGGAAAGGAAGAAAACCATTTAGCCTAACGAAGGTGTACAGAAGATAACGACTAAAGACAAATAAAGGGATTTGGAGAGATGGCAAAGAAATATACGGTTATAGTCATGTATCTGGATAATGGAAGAGGCATTACTAGGAATATCTGGATACCCTTTTGAAATATATTCATGTTTCAGTTTCACTGTGTATTGTAAATAGAAAACCAATTTCCCAATTAGTCCTTTCTCCAGGGTATGTATTTACCAGGTATGATTCTCACATCTGTATGGTTTTACAGAAGCTGAGTGGGAGTAAGCTATTGGGAATTAGGTGATCATCCTCATTATATCGGGATTCGTTGTAATTGGTGATATTTGAGGAAATTGCCTAGGTTGTTTGTCGGACGGCAGATATTTGGTTTTGAATATCCGTTGTTATGCACCAGTTTCAAATTGATATATCTGTACGTTTATTTTTTAAAGTGAGATATAACTTTTTGAAATTATGTCTATGAAATTTACCTATATCAGTTGATGATTAGGTAAGGAGAAATCAACAGTGGTGTAATTCTTCATAACCATGGTACAGTTTTCAACCTACTACGCACAGGGAATGAGTTATTCAACTCAGGGGACTTGTACAGAGTATTGTATATTGTCCAGTGTCCATTAGGACAGAGGGGTTGGTCCTCGTACTATATTCTGTTTACTTATGACTTCTCTAGTTCTTAGACATGTGTTTCGTATAAACACAAGGTCCAAGTTTTAAAAAGTTATAAGTATATGAATAAAGTAGAGAACCAGGTATTGCAAGTATCAGGATTCTTCAAGGTGATCGAAGATGTGGATACTTGTGTATGGTATTTAGTTGATAGTAATGATTATGAGAACTTGCTTCTCTTTCAGGTTACTCATATCTGGATGTATTCCTAAGTTGAGTAATGCTGATCGGCCTCTCTCCATTTAGTTGACATGCACTGGAGACAACTGCATGATTTGAATCTGGTTCCAATTAAATTAGTGGCTCTGTTTCTATATTGGATATAGAACGGTTCATATCTTAATGATGTTAAGGTACGGGGAGTTGTCCGGCTTATGCTTAAAACCAGACTCTGGATAACTCAAGGCACATTTCCGAAATGGCTGTTTGTGGGTTGACGAGGGTTAACTTTCTACCATCTGGAAGATCAATAGTGATATTGTTCTTGACTCGCAACAGTATTAATAAAAATAGATTTTTTCAGAAAACAGTAGTGGGAGTATGGTAGAACTGGAAGTGATTCCAGAACCGCAAATGATTACTGAAAATTTGATAAGAACCTAAAAATTCAATCTGGATTGACAATCCATTGGACACTCCGCAGATATGGTGGGTAACCTCAGGCACCCGAGAGGTACTCCGGTAGCCTCAAAGACGGTGACAGGGAGGTTCTTGTTTACCCAGACTTGCCATTGCTGTTGTTCCAGACTGTGAGACTCGGCAGGAGGATGAGTATAGCGTCGTTCTAAAGTAGCTTTAGAAGTGCACGTGTATATGACTCTGCCAGAGGGTTGTCGTAGTTAGTGGGAGCAGCGGAAGTATAGTGGACAAGTAGCTTATGTCTATTTAGAGACTAAAGCGGATATAGTGGTGACAGATCACCTATTTCTGATGTGATAGTCATAGGTTTGATTTCATCAGAATATGGGATGGATCTGTCTAAAGCAGATATAGCGGAGATAGATCATCTATTTCTGATATAACAGTCATAGGTTTGACTTCATCAGAATAGGGGATGGATCTGTTAAGAAGGTAGTAAGGTGTGATGTCCTGGTATTTGGATGACATACACATAGTAGGAAGTGATATTCCTGCACTACAATCGGTTATGCTTTGGTTGTAACACAGTGGTTTCTCCACATAGGATATAGATATAATATCAGACATTCTGGTTACTAGATCTATGGTTTTAGATCTAGATTTGGGAAGTGTCCCAATCTGGGTACTTAGACAGCATTCTAAAGGTGTTTTAGAATGGACGACTCCAGGCATGGTAGTGTACCTGCAGGTAATGGAGTCACCCTCTCTAATGGTGTCTTACAGACTAAAGGGGAGAGGGATGTGCATGATTGGCAGATCACTTGCTTAGGCAATTAAGTCAATCATGAGATATCAAGTACCACACCAGATATTATTTTTGCATGAGATGCAGTAAGTTGATATTAATCCTATCAAGGAGAAATGTTCGGAAGCAGTTTTAGAACATAAGTGGATGTTCTAGGAATATGATAATGACAGCCTCTTTTAGGAGACGGTTATCATTCCAGGCTTTCAAGGTGACCTGGATGACAGAGTGACTGTCAGAGTTACAGTTTTCCTCTGACGAGGGGCAGTTGTTTGGACAGGAGGTCCGAGAGGATACTGACGGAGGCATGGCGCAGGATACTGATTAAGTTCAGTTGACGACACAGTCTAAAAAGTTTGGATTTGGAGTTCATTTATGAACTAGGTCCCATCAGATATCCAGACATATTCTAAGACATGTATATCTCAATTCGGGAGATGGATTTCTCCGCGAACTTGAGGTAAAGAGAGACATAGAAAGAAACATCATGGAGGATCCACTACTGAGGCTATTCCTCGAACGCAATAGTTTCGCAAAAGGGTTTTGAGAGACTGATTAGTAGAGGAGTTGGATGTTCGGTATCACACGGGCTGTGAGTATGGGACATCGCAATAATTAGCCTTGAGTACAAGTGGGAGATTGTTGGATATAGTGCCCTCAGAGTCAATTATTGTATCGCAGGCACATGATTGCAATGATTGAGGGAGGACCTATACCGGTAGGACAGTCTTACTCGAAAGGTTTGTATACTATCTGTTTCATCTTTATCATCGTGTACATACTTTAGTTGACATTGCAGTTCACTATTACACGTTGATAGAGAATAGTATGCTACCATGGTTTGTCTTTATCATCGTGTACTGCTTTAGGTGACCTTACAAGTCGCTATTACATGTTGATAGAGCCTTTAGGATTCTTGCTTGACTGCTAGCGGTATGATGGCGATCATATACGTGGGAGCTGGGGTCTATAAGCACATCCTTAAAAGGTCCCTAGTCGTAGGAGTTTTCGAGACAGGGCTTCGATACTCTGGAGTAGAGTAGTGTATACAGTCGAGACCCCGACGAGTGGCAGTGGCCGGTCTCACAAGCATTGGTGTCAGTTGGTTCACCTAAGATGTATACAGGTGCTCATTGGGTTATGAGTACACCGGACAGGACTCGCCGGGAACATGCTAGTTGGTATTTTACCTGACGTCAGATAGCAGTTCCCTGGTGACATGTGTACAGGTTAGTTCATCGACCTGAGATCGTCATTTTTCTCGTGTGAGTTCCCACTGTGCTTTGATTACTACCCTACCACGGCTCAAAGGAGTCGTGCAAACAGGTTTTAGTTGGGTACAGTCCCGAGCCACATGGAGGCAGTGAGCGGATCGGTAGGGGTTTTGTCTCTCCTGGTATTGGGGGTGAGATCGCGCTGTGTCTAGGAGAGCCATTACACGAAGTCCTTGGCTAAGGCAGGAGATTTACTGGTAGGTATTCCAGTAGTATCTCAAGGTGTTCTGGGCTATACTCCGACACGACTTGTACCGCTTTTGGGGGTCTAACTTTTACCAACCCCCTAGGCCCGCCATGCGATGCTCATAGACGAACGGACCGGACTGTATGGATATTGTCACTGACAGGCTCAGTAGGGTGTCAGGATGAGTTCGCTCATCGACCTCCCTTTTGGTCGATACCTGGTAGCCCGTTACGTACAGCTAGTACCACTGACGTGCTAGTGGTTAAATCCACAGTCAAAGTATTAACGAGTCTTTAGAGTCCCCCACAGACAGTTTCTTAAGTTTCGGGCGAAACGTTGTAGAGGTCGTATGATATATGGCAGAGTCCGATCATATACGTGCAGTAGTGCACGGACCATGATCGGATGGATCATACTAGTGGACTTTGGTTTAAGCCGGATCCTAGTATTAGATTTGTTGGATTACTTTAGTTTCATAGCATTCGCATTCAGTCGGAATGCAGATGCAGGTATGTATATACAGGTGAGGGGTACTCTTGTTATCCGTCACGAGTTTACTTTAGTAGATGCCATTCTCTTTTCATTGTTGCAAACATTTGGATTAAGTTTTGCATAAGGAAATAATGAGCTCAAAATCATGATTAGGGGCATTAATTATGACACATGCTCAAGTGATGA
Organism: Agapanthus africanus; assembly: GCA_030015575.1. Lineage (NCBI taxonomy): Eukaryota > Viridiplantae > Streptophyta > Magnoliopsida > Asparagales > Amaryllidaceae > Agapanthus > Agapanthus africanus. Next base: position 674,635,530 of record CM057337.1, read on the forward strand.
GTCATGGTCTCTTTACTTGTGCATATGTCATATTGTTGATTGATTTGAGTGTAGAAATGAGAGGGAGAGAGAGAAAGGGCAGCCATAACCTCATGGTTAGCTCTTGTATTTTCTAACACTCTCACTCTCATTTTTATCATCTCAACACAAAAGAAAAAGAGAGGAAAGCTTCTTCTTCTTCCTCCTCCTATTTCTTGAGCTCATTATCTCCTTGCTAATGGCATCCAATAAATCCTCAAGAGACAAAATGATCACACACATTCTCTACATCGTCTTGGACACGTCGGCTAGCGAATTTCATGCCCGAGTTGCTTCGGACGAAGCCGGAGCCCGTAAAAAGACTCGAAGATGTGGTGCCCTTTCCGACGAGGAGATCGAGACCGGAGATGCCGCGAAGAGCTTGGGATGGTGGCCAAAGACTGAAGGACACGGATCGTTTGGTATAGCTTTTCCAACCTTTCTCTATTTAGCTAGTTGTAGGTTAATGGTTCGATCCGGATTTAAAGTATACGATAGCGCCGGTTTCTAGTTTTGAAAAAAATTTCATTTCCGCATTTTGGCCTCGGACAGACGGCCGAGGCGCTACCGTACACTTACATCTTTCTCCAAGATTTAAGCTAATTTGGGTAAAAGAAAAATTGGTAAATAATTAATGATTTAATTAGTGAGATTTGTATTGATTTTTTTGATGCATTTTTGAAGGATTTTAGAAGAGGAATGAGGTGAGGAAAATGGGGAGAGGGGGCAGCAGGTCTCGGCCAGCACATGGAGGAGAGGGAGAAAGTGAGTGTGATATGGGTGTAGAAGCATCTCAAATTTTACACCTTTTAACTTATTATATTAATTAATTAATTTTCCTATTCTATTAATTTTAGAAGTGAGAGTGAGATGAGAAATTTGTGAAGAGAGAGGGGGCTGCCACTTACATTGCTCAGCCAAGACTTGAGAATGGGTGTGTGTGTGGATTGTGTAGAATATTCTAGGTTAATACAACACTTCAAACTCATTTAATGCACCTTATTTCAATTCTATTTTATTTTCTTTCTTAAATTTTCTAGAACTCTCTTGACAATTCCAATTCAATTCAAAAGCAACATGTTACACTTTGTTTTAAGGTGTCATGGTTCACACTTGTGTGATTAACCCATTCCCACATGTAATTAACACTAATTAAAAGTATTAGTGAAAGCTTATAATAATATTTAAAATAATTAATTAAGAAAAAATATTTAAGTAAACTAATAATTTATAAGTGACTAAATAAATACCAATTATTTGCAATTTCATAACTAAAATAGGCGTATTTAAATCTATGATGAAAAATAATTATAGTTATGTTTTACGGAAAACATAATTTATTTTACCGATTATCTAGAAAATTCTCCTAAACGATTTATTTATTTACTTATTTATTTATTTAAAACGTTACAATCTTCCCCCCCTTAAAGAAATTCAGTCCCTGAATTTAAAATCTAACTACACGTACCCTCGAAGAGATGGGAATATTTCTCCCGCATCTCGACCTCGGCATTGTTAGTTATATGTATACCCTAGAGGCCATTACTGTACATACGATGTATATTATAATGGATGCTTGGACATATATAGAGAGGACTTTCTTGCTCGACATGATAGTATGCTATCTGGTTGTACTTTATCTTAACATGTACTCTGATTGTCTCTATGTTACATGTTGATAAAGCCCTTAGAATATGTACTCGACTACTGGGACTATGATGAGATCATACTAGTGGGGCCACGGTAGTCGACGAGTACATCCTATAACTGTTCCTAGTCGAGGGTGTATCGAGACAAGGCATCGATGCACCAGAGTAGACTAGCGTATACGCATCTTGACCCATATGATGGGCGATGGATGTGTTAGTGTATATGCCCTAGAGGCCATTACTGTATCATACTAGCTTGTATATTACTTAATGGAAGCTTGGGATATTCACAGTTGTATATACAATCTTGCTCGAAATGGTAGTATGCTACTTGGTTTGTCTCTGCTTTAATATGTGCATGTGTTTCTTTTAGCATATTGCTGGTATACATATTAGTAGAGCCCTTAGGATCTTTGCTTGATTACCAGCGTTGTGATGGCGCTCGCACTCGTGGGAGCTGGGTAATCTATAAGCACATCCTTATACAGGTCCCTGGTCGTTGGACTATCGAGACAGGGCATCGATACTCCGGAGTAGACTAGCGTATGCGCTTCTCATCCCAGTGTGGGAGACGGTCTGTCCCACAGCCGTTAGTACGTCGTACTTGGGATAGTATGCGGGTGCTCGTTAGGTTACGAGTACACTGGACAGGACTCGTCGGGAACTGTTGGTTGGTAATATACCTATCGTCAGTTATCAGTTCCCAGGTGACATGAGTACAGCTTAGTCCGCTGACTTGACACTGTCACTTCGCCTCGAGTGTGTTCCCACTGCACTTTGATTACTATCCTACCACGGCTCAAAGGAGCTGTGCAAACAGGTAGTTTTTGGGTGCAGTCCCGAAGCACTTGGAGGCAGTGACGGTTAGACAGGATTCGTCTCTCCCGGTATTGGGGGTTGACATCGCGCTGTGTCTAGGAGAGCCATTACACGAGTAGTCCCTGGCCAGGGCAAGCGAGATATACTGGTAGGTTTCCAGTGTTATCTCAGGGTGTTCTGGGCTACACTCCGACACGACTTGTACCGCTATTAGGGGACTGACGTTCACCGCCCCCCTAGGCCCGCCATGCGATGTATCAGACGAACAGACCGGACTGTACGGAGACTGTCACATACAGGCTCAGTAGGAGTGCAGATGGGGTTCACCTCGTCAGTCTTCTTATCGACATCTACCTGGGGACCGTTACGTACAGCTAGTGCCGCTTGCGGTCTGTGGTTAAACCCACTGCCAGCGTAGTGTCGAGTCTTTAGAGTCCCACACAGAGAGCTATTCGCCTTTAGGCAAAACGAGTAGAAGTCGCATGGTTTTGCGACAGGGTTCGTTCGCATCCGCGCACTTGTGCACGTTTGCTGTCCGGACAGTTTATACTAGCGGGCTTTGGTTTAAGCCGGATCCTAGTATATGATTTGAGATTGGTTTTTCTCAGGGTATTCGTGTTCCTCGGATCACGAATGCGGGTGCGTATGCACAGTTGCTTGAGATTGGGGGAGAGGACCTTGTTTTGGGTTAATGGCATTTGTCATTTTATTAACCCTATTGTTTTTGTGTGGATTATTGTTAATTGATAATTAGCTTAATTATTGTGCATGGTTGTTGTTGACAATTTGACTTCATTGACTTGTTGACCATGTTGACAACTTGACCATAATCATTTCATTTGGAAGATGCTCTTTGATCTTTGCAAAAATGAAATGATAATGGTCAATTCATGATTTATCATGACAATTTTCAAGCTAATTATCTAATTAAAATTATCCTCACATATTAGTGAGAATGGCTCACTATTATTTCATTTTCTATCATATCTTTTCTCTCTCTTGCTCATCCTCTCCCTCAAGCTCTCTCCCTCTCATGTGTTGAGAAACAAAAGCTTGAGAAAAACCCTCTCTTGATCTTCTCTTCTCACTTCTAGGGTTCAAGTCTTAGCATTTCTTGCACTCTAGTTACTCCTAGCTTGGAGTTGAAGCTAAAGGTGGTGGCTTTCAAGTGGATCCTTCTTTGACGGGAGAAGACAAGCAAGGTGAACTCTTTCTACCATACCTAGGAGCAAGGAGAGAAGGACTAAAGACCAAAGGTATAACCTTTCTTCACTTAGCTACTTTGTAGTTAGGGTTAGCTAGTTTATGTTTAGCAAAGATCCTCACAAGCATAGTCCATGTTGCCTAAGTCATTAAAAATCCGATTTTTATTATGTTTTCCGCCTCCCCGTAAGCACCGGGGTGGGCAACACGGACTTACAGGATGATCCCATATCCATCGGTGTTTGACATTAAGGATGGTGTACGGGTGCTCAGTAGAGACTGGGTACACTGGACGGACTTGCTGAGAACTCCCAGATGGTATTGTACCTCACGTCAGATGGCAGTGTTGGATATAGTGCCCTCAAAGTCAATTATTGGATCGCAGGTATGTGATTGCAATGATTGAGGGAGGACCTATACCGATAGAACAGTCTTACTCGACATGATAGTATGCTATCTGGTTTGTCTTTATCACTGTTACACTTTGATAGAGCCCATAGAATTCTTGCTTGACTGCCAGCAATATGATGGCGATCATATATGTGGGAACTGGGGTCTATAAGCACATCCTTAAAGTGTCCCTAGTCGTGGGAGTTTCGAGACAGGGCATCAATACTCCAGAGTAGCCTAGTGTATACATTCGAGACCCCGACGAGGGGCGGTGGCCGGTCTCACAAGCCATTGGTGTTAGTTGATTCACTTAAGATGTATACAGGTGCTCATTAGGTTATGAGTACACCGGACAGGACTCGCCGGGAATATGCTAGTTGGTATTATACATATCGTCAGATAGAAGTTCCCTGGTGACATGTGTACAGGTTAGTTCATCGACCTGTGGTCGTCATTTGTCTCGTGTGAGTTCCCACTGTGCTTTGATTTATACCCTACCACGGGTCAAAGGAGTCGTGCAAACAGGTATATTTTGGGTACAGTCCCGAGCCACATTGGAGGCAAGTGAGCGGATCGGCAGGGGATTCGTCTCTCCCGGTATTGGGGATGAGATCGCGCTGTGTTTAGGAGAGCCATTACACGAAATCCCTGGCCAGGGTAATCGAGATATACTGGTAGGTATACCAGTAGTATCTCAGGGTGTTCTGGGCTGCTCTCTGACACGACTTATGCAACTATTGGGGGTCTGACGTTTACCGACCCCCTAGGCCTAATATGCGATACTCATAGATGAATGTTCCGGACTGTACGGATATTGTCACTGTCAGGCTCGGTAGGGTTTCTGGATGAGTTCGCTCGTCAGCTTCCCTTCCAATCAAAACATAGGCAACCGTTACGTACAGCTTGTACCTCTGACGTGCTAGTGGTTATACCCAGTGCCATTATGTTGATGAGTCATTAGAGTCCCCCGCAGAAAGTTTCCCAAGTTCGGGCGAAACGTTGTAGATGCCGTATGGATTTATGGCAGGGTTCGGAAAATACACGTGCGTTTTCGCACGTGTCATTTTTCGGGCAGATAATACTGGTAGGCTTTGGTTTAAGCCGGATCCAAGTATTATACTATGTAGATATAATATCTTTGTCTTAGATGCATTTGTATTCGGTCGTAATACAAATGCGGGTATGTTTATACTGTTACGGGGTTATCCTGAAATTCGTTTCAGGATCGCTTTTGGAAGTTGCCAGTTTCCAGTTTTCTGTCACCCGTATTTAATATTCGGTAAAATACGGATTTGTCTTTTCGTCTTGAGGGTGAGTCATGCTTCTAGAAGGTTCTAGAAGTGGTGATTAGGCTTGTGACTCACTTGTTCATTAATGGTGCTTTGACGGTGCATTTATTGTGTTCATACTTGGTGTCATTAGTGAGTCATGCTTTGATGTTATAATACGATAAGATCAAAGCTTATGATCACCCTCCTAGCTCCTACACTCACCCTCCTCCCTCTCCTATATATGGCCGGCCCCTTCTTGTGGGAATGGTGAGTGAATTCATTTGAAAAGATTAAGGATTTTGGTTCATGGAAATTAGTATACTACATTTCTCATTTCATATCGATCCAAAAGGCAACTTCCATAACCGTTCGTCCATAGCCTTAGACGTAACGATACAAAGTGTTCTACTCATTCTCTACATCAATCTTGGTCGTCTCTTTTAGCAAACTTGACGATCGAGTTGCCTCGGTTCAGAGGCGGGAGCCCGTTTAAAGATCCGTCGACGTGGTGCCACCTGGACGACGAGACCGGAGATCGAGGAGATCGGAGCAGCCGCAACAAAGCGTGGGATGATGGTTGAAGACCGAAGGACTCGGATCGTTCGGTATAACAATTCTACCCTCTTTACAATTTGTTAGTTTAGCTTTAATGGCAGATCCGGGTAATAATACGCGATAGCGCCAATTGTAAAAAGTTTTTGTTTCGCATATTGGCGTCTGTTAGACGGACGGGGCGCTACCGTGGACTTACAATGGTATCAGAGCCTCACCATTAAGCTTTACTAACTTGTGCTAACGCGTTTAAAACATCGATCGAACGGATTTTCACGAAACTACAATTTTCTGTTCAAAGTTTCTTTCGATTTTTAATCTGGTCTAAAAATTATTTGACAAATCACAGAAAACTAAGCAGGCTATTCTTAGCACACTGGTGAAATTTGGTCGCATGATCCCACAAAACGGCCGCGGATCCGCGGCCCAAACCAGGGTTTGGCCGCTGATCCACTGCGCTTTTGTGGGAACAGTGCGCCAAATTTTTCCAGTGAGTTTACCATGGGAAATTGTGGTTTTTAGTATATGTCTTTTGGGCCCAAACTTTATTACTATACAGCAGATGTTTGCAGGGCCTACTTCGGGAAATTTAGTCGATAGAAATTTTAAACATGTTAGTTTTGCAGTACTTACTCTATATCTCCGACCGGGAATGTCATTTGATCGGTAAACCGCGTCTGACTGCTATAGTTCTTTTAGATGGGTTTGCGAACGTGACATTCGCGTTGATATTCTGTGTTGTGCTGTGATGTTGCGGATTTATCGTGGTGGATAGCAGTGTGCAATGGTAGTGCTGTTTGGATTTATTTGTACATTTGATATTGCGGGACGAGCGTCCAACATGTGGACTGCCGTCACTGCCTGTTTGTATAATATTCTTTTGGGGCACGACCGGGCTGAGGTCGATGTACCCGTTGTATATATTTATTTCTGTACTAGGTTTACCCCGCGAAGGAGTGCACGGATAGCCGGGTTCTGAAGGGCAACAGGTCCGTATCTCATGGCTTTGAGAGGCAAAGAGACCTCACTCTAGAATTGGCAGACTATTTGCCGCACTCGTAGGGGGTACATGTTGACCCAAGGAGGGGTACTTAATTTACCGGATTTCGTGAAGTGCCGGGTGTTCCATTCACTATGTTGTGGGGACTACCTCACTTCAGGTTTTGGCGGGTAACTTGCCGCACCCGTAGGGGTCTAGGTTTCATTGCACAGGCTATCCACACGACCAGGGGAACGTCGGGTTTCAGTAGCGGCTCTGTGAAACCCGGGGATCCCAGATTATCTGTATTGTTCTGTGATGCTTATTACTTTTCTGTATTGTTGCATATTATCACGCCTGGAGCGATTATTGTATATTAGTCTATATACTATTAGATGTTGTATATGTTTTACACCCGCGCTAGTCCAGCCCCCGCTCTGTCGTTAGTTAAGTAACCTAACGGGTGATGACGGGACCCAGTGACGAATGCGGATGGCATATACGTACATTTTATTTTTCGTTCTTTTCTGGTGTGATTGATTGATGGGACTGCATTGATTCTTATTAATGCAAGGATAAAACAAACATATATTTGATGTTGTTGGAATAAATTTTAAAAGGAGTTATTACAAAGACGTTTCCTTTTGTTTTGCATAGTGATATTCTGTTAGAATATCCTGCACCTCGTTCGACGAGGCAAGGGCCGAGATCCCTTCACCGGGAGTGACCCCTTGGGCAGAAGTTTGCATCAGGGTAATAACTTCTATATAATCGATTACAAGTTGCTTTGCATCGCAGTATTCAGTTGGAATATCCTGCACCTCATTCTACGAGGAAAGAGCCGAGATCCCTTCACCGGGAGTGACTTCTTTAGCAAAAGGTTTTCGCTACTATATTTTTTATAAAATTCTATCAGATTCCTTCAACGAGATCAAGTTCATTACGTTAAAGGTTTTTCGCCAAAAACCAGCCGTAATCCTCCGTCGTTTCTTATGGATGGTCAGTAGTATTCAAGCTATGTTTGTTAGCCTACGTCAAGGCGTAGTGTTTGGTAGCTGCTGGGTATTCATTTGTTGCACAGATAGATGCATTAGTTTAAGACAGACGTACAGCCTTGTTGCCCTACATCAAGGGCATGTACGATGACCTAAATTAATCAAGACAACGACGGGTAGAACTTGACATGTGGCTTATGATTTGTTGGCCTACGTCAAGGTCATAAGTGCATGGGATAAAAATTATATCGGGAGTTTCAAACATACAGGAAACTTACCAGACTTGCGCATACCTTCTAGAGTGTGTTAACTTGAGTGGCTTCCATCAAGTTATCATGCGATGATAGTTGGATCCTGATTCCCACTGATGAGTTGGTTTACTCTTCGGGTAATCCCGATTAATTCTTCTTTCAGGTTTGGAGGAGAATTTGAGATTACAGTGGGAGATTTCCTAATTAGATAAAATGATAACCAATCTGATCTAGGTTAGAGTGCACGCAGAGTGTTTCTTTCTCTCTCTCTTTGGCAGCGACTTTTGACCGACCCTAGACTATAACTCAGTGACCAAGTTGACCGAACCTTCTTAATATACTGGCTTTTGGATTGTTCTAGATGCATAAGTCATTACCGCTCCTTCTTTTGCCCTTTGTATTTCTCAAAACAACCCGTATTACTACGGACATCCACTTCCATTGGATAGATCCATCGTATGGTTATATACGAACTCGGAGGGATTTCTTCGAGGATGGATCCTGGTTCAGGAGAAATAGAATTGGTTTATTCAGTTGTCTTTTATTATCACCTTCTCTCAGGTTGCGAGGGCTCCTTAGTTCATAAGAGTACACCTATTACGCTTATTGGATAGTCTTCTTCCAAACCATAGGCAGGTGCCGAAAGCTAGGGAATGAAGAAAACCAATTAGCCTAAGTAGGGTGTGCAGAAGGTAATATGTAAAAACAAATAAAGGAATTAGAAAGAGGGCAAAGTAAATTGCGACTATTAACATTCACGGCCAAACCACGTATTTTTATCGCCACTCCTACTTCACCTTTAATTTCTCCAGAACAACCCGTATCACTACGAACATCCAATTCCATTGGATAAATCCATCGTATGGTTATATACGAACTCGAAGGATATTTTTTCAAGGATGGATTCTGGTTCAGGAGAAATAGGAATAAGGTTTATTCAGTTGTCTTTTGTCATCACCTTCTCTCAAGTTGAGAGTACTCCTTGGTTTAGGAGGGTACACCTATTATGCTTACTGGATAGTCTTCTTCCAAACCATAGGCTGGTGCCGAACGGTAGGAAAGAAAGAAAACCATTTAACCTAATGATGGTGTACAGAAGGTAACGACTAAAAGACAAATAAAGGGAATTGGAAAGACGGCAGGGAAATATACGGTTAAAGTCATGATTTGGATTATGGAAGATGCATTACTAGGAATACCAGGATACCCCAACGAAACATTTTCATGTTTCAGTTTTACTGTGCATTGTTAAAAGAAAACTGATTTCCCGATTAGATACTTACTCCAGGGTCTGTATTTACCAAGTATGCTTCTCACATCTGTATGGTTTTACAGATGATGGGTGGGAGTAAGTTATTGAGAATTAGGTGATCATCCTCATTATATCGGAATTCGTTGTAATTGGTGATATTTGAGGAAATCACCTGGGGACAGTTTTCAACCTACGACGCACAGGTTTTGAGTTATTCAACTCAGCGGACTTATACAGAATATTGTATGTTGTCCAGTGTCCGTCAGGACAAAGGGGTAGGTCCTCATACTATATTCTATTTACTTGTGACTTCTCTAGTTTTTAGACAAGTGTTTCATAGAAATACAATGTCTAAGTATTGAGAAGTTGTGAGTATAGGAATAAAGTAGAGAACCAAGTGTCACAAGTATCGGGATTCTTCAAAGAAATCGAAGATGTAGATTCTTGTGATTAGTATTCAGTTGATAGTAATGGTTTTGAGAAACTTGTTTCTCTTTCAGGTTACTCATAATTGGATGGATTTCTAAGTTGAGTAATACTGATTGGCCCCTCTCCATTAAGTTGATATGCACTGGAGACAGCTGCATGATTTGAATCTGGTTCCAATTAAATATGTGCCAAAGTTTCTATATTGGATATAGAATGCTTCATATCTTAACGATGTTAAGGTAAGGGGAGTTGTCCAGCTTATGCTTAAAACCAGACACTGGATAACTCAAGGCACGTTTCTGTAATGGCAGTTTATGGGTTGACCCTAGCTTTGACGAGGGTTGATTTTCTACCATTTGGTCAATAGTGATATTGTTCTTGACTCGCGACAGTTTTAATAAAATGAATTTTTTCAGAAAACAGTAGTGGGAGTATGGTAGAACTGGAAGTGATTCCAGAACCGCAAACGATTACGGAAAGTTTAATAGGACCTATATATTCAATCAGGTTTGACATTCCATTTAGCCACTCCGCAGATATGGTGGGTAACCTCAGACACCGGAGAGGTACTCCAGTAGCCCCAAGGACGGTGACAGGGAGGTTCTTGTTTACCCAGACTTGACACTACTGTTGTTCCAGGCTATGAGACCCGGCAGGAGATATGTATAGCGTCGTTCTAAAATAGTTTTAGAAATGCATGTATATATTATTCTGCCAGAGGGTTGTCGTAGTCAGTGGGAGCAACGGAAGCATAGTGGGCAAGTAGCTTATGTCTATTTATAGACTTGAGCAATTATAGCGGAGATAGATCATCTAATTTTGTTGTGACAGTCATGGGTTTGACTTCATCAGAATAGGGGATGGATCTGTTAAGAAGGTAGTAGAGTGTGATGTCTTGGTATTTGGATGACATACACAGAGTAGGAAGTAAAATTCCTATACTACGATCGGTTGTACTGTGGTCGTCACACAGTTGTTTCTCCACAAAAGATATGGATATAATATCTGACATTCTGGTGACTAGATCTATGGTTTTAGATCTAGATTTGGGTAGTTTCCCAATGTGGGTACTTTGACAGTATTCTAATAGTATTTTAGAATAGATGACTCCTGGTATGGTGGTGTACCTACAGGTGATGGAGTCACCCTCTCTAAAGGTGTCTTACAGAGGGACGTGCATGATTGGCATATCACTTGCTTAGGCAATTGAGTCAATCGTGAGATGTCAAGTACCACACCAGATGTCGTTTTTGCACTAGATGCGATAAATTTATATTAATCCAATCCTGAAGAAACATACGGAAGCAGTTATAGAACATAAGTACATGTTCTACGGATTTGATGACGGCAGCCTCCTTCGGGAGACGGTTATCATTCCAGGCTTCACAGGTGACATGCATGACAGAGTGATTGTCAAAGTTATAGTTTTCCCTCTGACGAGGGACAGTATTATGGACAGGTGGTCCAAGAGGATACTGAGGGAGGCATGGTGCTGGACACTGATTAGCTTCAGTGATTGATACAGTCTAAGAAGTTTGGATTTGGAGTTCATTTATGAACTAAGTCCCATCAGATATCCAGACATATTCAAAGACAGGTATTACTCGATTCGGGAGATGGTTTTCTCCACGAACTTGATTATAAGAGAGACATAGAAAGAAACATCAGGGCGGATCCACTCACTGAAGCTATTTCTCGAACACAATAGTTTTGTAAACGAGTTTTTTGAAACTGATTAGTAGAGGAGTTGTATGTTCGGTATCACACGAGCTGTGAGTATGCGACATCGCAATAATTAGCCTTAAGTGCAAGTGGGAGATTGTTGGATATAGTGCCCTCAAAGTCAATTATTGGATCGCAGGTATGTGATTGCAATGATTGAGGGAGGACCTATACCGATAGAACAGTCTTACTCGAGATGATAGTATGCTATCTGGTTTGTCTTTATCACTATTACACTTTGATAGAGTCCATAGGATTCTTGCTTGACTGCCAGCAGTATGATGGCGATCATATATGTGGGAGCTGGGGTTATAAGCACATCCTTAAAGTTTCCCTAGTCATGGGAGTTTCGAGACAGGACATCAATACTCCAGAATAGACTAGTGTATACATTCGAGACCCCGACGAGGGGCGGTGGCCGGTCTCATAAGCCATTGGTTTCAGTTGATTCACTTAAGATGTATACAGGTGCTCATTGGGTTATGAGTACACCGGACAGGACTCGCCGGGAACATGCTAGTTGGTATTATACATATCGTCAGATAGCAGTTCCCTGGTGACATGTGTACAGGTTAGTTCATCGACCTGAGGTCGTCATTGGTCTCGTGTGAGTTCCCGCTGTGCTTTGATTTATACCCTACCACGGGTCAAAGGAGTCGTGCAAACAGGTATATTTTGGGTACAGTCCCGAGCCACATTGGAAGCAAGTGAGCGGATCGGCAGGGGATTCGTCTCTCCCGGTATTGGGGGTGAGATCGCGCTGTGTTTAGGAGAGCCATTACACGAAATCCCTGGCCAGGGTAATCGAGATATACTGGTAGGTATACCAGTAGTATCTCAGGGTGTTCTGGGCTGCTCTCTGATATGACTTATTCAACTATTGGGAGTCTGACGTTTACCGACCCCGTAGGCCTAATATGCGATACTCATAGACGAATGTTCCGTACTGTACGGATATTGTCACTGTCAGGCTCAGTAGGGTTTCTGGATGAGTTCGCCCGTCAACTTCCCTTCCGATCAAAACATAGGCAACCGTTACGTACAGCTTGTACCTCTGACGTGCTAGTGGTTATACCCAGTGCCATTGTGTTGATGAGTAATTAGAGTCCGCCACAGAAAGTTTCCCAAGCTCGGGCGAAACGTTGTAGATGCCGTATGGATTTATGGCAGGGTTCGGAAAATGCACGTGCGTTTTCGCACGTGTCATTTTTCGGGCAGATAATACTGGTAGGCTTTGGTTTAAGCCGGATACAAGTATTATACTGTGTAGATATAATATCTTTGTCTCAGTTGCATTTGTATTCGGTCGTAATACAAATGCGGGTATGTTTATACTGTTACGGGGTTATCCTGAAATTCGTTTCAGGATCGCTTTTGGAAGTTTCCAGTTTCCAGTTTTCTGTCACCCGTATTTAACATTCGGTTAAATACGGATTTGTCTTCTCGTCATGAGGGTGAGTCATGCTTCTAGAAGGTTCTAGAAGTGGTGATTAGGCTTGTGACTCACTTGTTCATTAATGGTGCTTTGATGGTGCATTTATTGTGTTCATACTTGGTGTCATTAGTGAGTCATGCTTTGATGTTATGATATGATAAGATCAAAGCTTATGATCACCCTCCTAGCTCCTACACTCACCCTCCTCCCCTCTCCTATATATTGCCGGCCCCCTCTTGTGGGAATGGTGAGTGAATTCATTTGAAAAGATTAAGGATTTTGGTTCATGGAAACTAGTATACTACATTTCTCATTTCGTATCGATCCAAATGGCAACTTCCATAACCGTTCGTCCATAACCTTAGACGTAATGAGACAAAGTGTTCTACTCATTATCTACATCAATCTTGGTCGTCTCTTTTAGAAAACTTGACGATCGAGTTGCCTCGGTTCAGAGGAGGGAGCCCGTTTAAAGATCCGTCGACGTGGTGCCACCTGGACGACGAGACCGGAGATCGAGGAGATCGGAGCAGCCGCAACAAAGCGTGGGATGATGGTTGAAGACCGAAGGACTCGGATCGTTCGGTATAACAATTCTACCCTCTTTACAATTTGTTAGTTTAGCTTTAATGGCAGATCCGGGTAATAGTACGCGATAGCGCCAATTGTAAAAAGTTTTTGTTTCGCATATTGGCGTCTGTTAGACGGCCGGGGCACTACCATGGACTTACAGGCAGTTCTCCGGTGACACTGGTACAGAGTAGTCTGTTGACCCGAGATCTTCATAGACTCTTGTGTGATTCCCACTGTGCTTTGATTTCCATCATACCACGTCCAAGAGGGCGTGCAAAAAGGTGGCTTTTGGGTACAGTCCCGAATCACATAGAGGCAATGAGCGATAGGAGGGGATTCATCTCTCCCGGTATAGGGAGTTGATATTGTGCTGTGTTCGATTGGCTATAACCGGAAATCCCTGGCCAGGGTTGCTGAGATTTACTAGTAAGTGTTATCAGTAGTTTCTCGAACTGTTATAGACCTCATATCGACGCGACTTATCGAGCTACTTGGGTCTGACGTTTAACACCCCTATGCGAGATATGCGACATATCAGACGACGAGACCGGACTGTACGGGAGTGTTACTGATTGGATTCACAGGAGAATGTATAGGCTTGCTTGTTGATCTTCTGAGCGCTCAATACCTGGGTAGCTGTTACGTTTAGCTGACCGCTTGCAGCTTGTGGGTGTTTGATATGATCATCACCTACTGCCGGCGTATTGACGATTATTTAGAGTCCTACACAGAGGTTTCTTGACTCAGGCAAAATGGAGTAGGAGCACATATGTGATATGTGCGGGACCGAGGATAATGCGATATGAGATACCGTATTCTATTCTCGTGATATATGATATCAGCCGGGTCATCGGATCAAGTGCTGATTCGATGAATCGGTACGCATAAATATTAGTCGGTTATATGCGATATAGCCGGATTGTCGGATCAAGTGTTGATTCGATAATTTAATGTATAATAATATATATGATATATTGAATTACATTAACTAATATTAGCTCACTAAAAGATTCTTTTTCTCACTCGGGTAATACATTGATATATATGCGATATATGTTAATTGTATTATTTTATTTTGTTACGATAAATATTATATATGTGATATATAATATTGTAACATGATATGATAACTAATGCAACATGTTTAGTGGAGTTTAAACATGATTAGGGTTTGGATTAGGGTTAAGACTTCTAGTAGATTCTAGAAGGTTTCTTTTTGTCATGATAAAGATATTTGTGTTGATATTTATCTAAGACTCATACTTAACCCAACCCAAACCCTAGCCCTTGGTTAATTCTCTACAAAGGTTTAGTAAACCATGGTTGCATTATTTCATCATATTAATCCTTTCATTATTCATCACAAATAGAATGGATCACTATTCTTCTTCTTCCTCCTCCTTTTGCAAAGCTTTCTTGCTTTTTATTTGTGATGAAAAATGAGTGAGTAAATGAAAATAAAAGAGAGCAATAATTCTACTTCATCATCCTCATATATCCTTGCCATTTAGATGAGGGTGTTCACTTCATATTATGAGTGTTAGCTTGTGTTAACGAAACTTTAAGGTAGATCATCTTTGTATCGAAGATCGGAAGCAAGACTGCATCTTTCTCTTCGTGGAACCTCTCGAGAGTCCGGAACACAATGATCGCAGCGAAGGGACTTCAACACGGAGCTTAAGAAGTGAACGACCGGATCTACAAAGGTTGTAATCCCTCTCACTTAGTGTTAAAGTGTTTAACATGTTAGTTTTCGCCTAAACTCTAGTTTAAAGATCCGGCTTCGGGTTGTTCGGCATGGCTAATTTTTAAATCGGGCATGGTTGATGCCTCGTAGAACCTTGTGCGCGTGCCTAGAAACCCTACAGTGGTATCAGAGCCAAGCTAAAGTTTTAGGTGAAGTCTAGACGAAGTTTAAAGTCCGATTGAACCCGGAAACCCCGATGTTTATCCTTCTCTGTACATTTTTCAAAACTGTAGTTTTTTATGAATTAAAAATGCTCAGAAAAAGAAGTAGGAAAACTAAGAATTACTTTGAAGTACGGTCAACTAAGTCAATTATTTGACCGCGGAACCGCGGCCAAACCAAGGGTTTGGCGGCGGTTCCGCGGCCAAAATTGTGACTTAGTCCCTGGAATTTCATGTAATTATTCTTAGGTCCTTTTTTGTTATTTTTTTCTGGGAATTTTTTAATTCCACTCAAGTGTTGAGTTTTCTAGGGTTGTATTGGGGAATCATTGATTTGATCAGATAATTTGACTTTGTATAGTTTTGTCCGGATAATTTTTAGAAACTGTTAAAAAGTTCGAACGGATATCAATAGCTCACTTTTTCCCCTGTCGGAAATTTTTTCAAAAGTTGGATTTTTTCTCGAGTTTAAGAACGTTCTAAGTCGTGCAAGTAACGCAGTGGACCCTCTAGAAGACAACAAACCTTAAATCGATTATGTGACCGTTTTGAACTGCCTCTGAACCTTAGGGTTTGTGGCAGTACGGCATGCCACATGTGAGGCGTTGGCTTGACCCTTCTACGGCTGGACCATCGGTACTGTAGCATATGATGGATATTTTTGAACTCCGCTCAAGTGTTGAGCTATTTGGAAAACTTGGGTGTTTGATTATTCGATCGGAAAGTTTAATATTGTCTATTTAGCTGGAATGTGATACAATATTTGGAATCCACAGGTAGTTATGAGATAACTAATTTGAATGTTATAAATCTAGCAGTTCAGTCTCAAATTGATCGGTTGCCACGGAATTTTGATGTGATCAAAAGTCCGTCGCAATCACGTAGCTGTACATGGATACTCGCCGGGTAAACTTAATAGACAGCCATGCCCCATAGCCCCGACCAAGTGACTATAGGAGAACCCCGTCGCCAAAAGCATCCGTTCGGGTGCTTGCGGCAGCGGTGTTCCGCCTTAGTGCACTTCATCGACGGCATCCGGGGGTGCGGCCGTCTACTAAAGTTTGCGACGAGCATTCGATCAGGATGTCGGGAATCTTGTTGAATTGCCCGATTTGATATTGAAAAGAGTTTTCAATAATGAGACTAAAATGCGGGGTTTATAATTGTTAGGCATGCGATGTCTAAGGAATTCATTTGGTTAGGCATGCGATGTCTAAGGAGGTTGTGGATTCCAACTGTTGTAGTTTTACACTTTCTTTTCTGTGACCGTAAGCGTAGTATGTGGTGTATCGCCGGCTTCGTTGCTATACATCAACGACAATCGAGATACGCATACTTGCTTACGTTGATGATATGAGATATTATGTGTTGCTGTGATATGTTGTGTTGGATCATCGCATTTGAATAGCCGGGGGTTTTATGTGAGATGAGAGTTTTTCTTTTTCATTCATGTAAAATTCATTTGTATGTAATATTCTTTTATTGGGGCACTTCCGGGCTGAGGATGATGTCACTATTGAATATTATTTACTTTTTCGCATTAGGTAGACCCAAGGCGGGGAGCACAAGTAACCGGGTTCTAGGGTCCAGTGGGAGACCATCTCGAGGAGTCAAGACCGGGTCTCCTAACCCTAGAATTGGCAGTGTTGCTTGCCGCTCTCATAGGGGTCTAGGGATGTGGGTTTGGATATTCATCGCGACCGTGGAATCCGTGTTTTATACAGGCTCGTATTGAAAACACGGACGTCCTAGTATATCCAATATTTTATATATGTTCTTCTGCTGCAATGTTCTGTGATGAGATCATATTACTGTCTGAGACGAATGTTTATATTATATATATGAGATATATGTTATATTGCAGATTTCGTTTCAAAAGAGATGCTTATGAAGAATAATAAAATGGGACTTCATTAATGAGATTAATGAAATAAAAGAAACCTAAGATGTTGTAGAAACTTGTTTAAAAACTGGTAGCTCTAGTTCTTGCTTTGCATAGCGATGTTCCTTGTAGAACATCCAGCACCTTATTCGATAAGGAAAGAGCCGAGATCTCTTCACCAGGAGTGACCTCTTTAGTGAAACTAGCAGATGCTACAAACTCGGTTTGTCTTTTGATTGCTTCAATAGTTCTTGCTTTGCATAGTGGTATATATGATATACTCTGCACCTTATTCGATGAGGAAAGGGCCGACGATCCCTTCACCGGGAGTGACCCCTTTAGCAAAACTAGAAAAGCCTCAAAAACACTCCATTTAAAATTACTCGATTCTACAACGATATCAAGTTCATTACGCAAAAGGTTTTCTTAAAAACCTGTCGTAGCCCTCCGTCATTTCAGATAAGTACTTCATAGTATTCGTGCTGCGTTTGTTGGCTTTCGTCAAGGCGTAGTGTGCGGTAGCTATTTATGCTTATCTTCTTATGCATATGATGCAGATTGAGTTAGGGTAGTCGTGCGACTTTGTTGGCATTCGTCAAGGGTCGTGCGGATGGGTTTAATTCAATCGGGAAATGACGGGTTGAACTTGACTAGTAGCCTATGGTTTGTTGGCATTCGTCAAGGTCATAGGACGCTAGGGGTAAAATATTATTGGGAATTTCAAGTGTTGAAATTTGCAATGAGATTGCATACCTTCTATGAGATAGTTGGATCCCGATACCCGCTGCGAGTAAGAGTTATTCCTGGGAGAGTTTTACACATTACAATTAGCCGATCAAGTAGGTGTCTAGAAAGGTGTTAACGGGGTTACGCCTCTGGGAAAACGAGGTTTACTTTAATTAGGTCCGTGCGAAAGCACGGGAAACCTCCCTCAAAGTACCGACACTGGCCTGGCTGAAAGATTGGCGAACTTGTAGCGTGTAATTAATCTCGGCTAGTCTTTCCTTTAAGGGTTTGACGGAAGATTTGATTAAAACAGTAGGAGACATCCTGATTAGATATATTAGATAACCAATCTAATCTTGCAAGAGCATACGCTGAGTGTTTTCTTCTCCCTCTCTCCAGGTTGCGACAATATCACGCTTTAATCAAGATAATAATATGGATATATTGACCGAACCCGCTTGTTATACTGAGCTGGGAAACGTTGGTCCCGCTCTAACTTATAATTGTTATAAGACAGAGCAGGAAATTGGGGAATACCAGATTTCCCATGCCGCCCAAACGAAGAAAGTGCATGCTGATGCATCTTCTTCGGGTGTGTTCATTACAGAGAACTGTTTCTCAGTATCCTTTACGTCCTGGGTATGAGATACCGGATCAGGATCCCGCATATGTAATCTGTTACATGGGCTACAGAAATGTAGAGAACTGAGAACAGGTGATAAGTTTCATGAGATAGAAACGGTGCAAGTGTTGCAGCCAAGTCTGTTGGTCACTATCACCCTGTATTACCTGAATACATTGATTCTAAATGAATATTATTAGATACCGAACCTGATATACAAAATCATATCAGTCTCTTTATTAGTAAAGAAAGGATATAATTTTGTATTGTTGGATAATGTTTTGAACATTTCCTATATCAAGAGTTGATCGGTTCAGGCACGTTATCTAAAAGCATTAACGTTCTAAATCAAACCACAGTTCTTAACGTACAGAACACACACAAGTGGAAGAGTTCAGAAATGAACGAGTCCTTCTTGAGGTATTGTAGACTAGGTCATATCAATGCGACCTGACTAGCTGAAGTTACATATAGATGCATATTTAAATTAGTTTGAATTTACATCTTGTGAAACTTGCCGGTCATGTCACAGAGATAAGATGACCACAGCTCCAATTATTGGAAACAGAGAAAGAGTTAGTGAACTCTTGGGATTGATACATGCTGATGTATGGAAGTCCCCTGTCTATACATGCCAGGACCGGTTCTTTGTACTTCATTACATTCACTGATTTTCTCTCAAGATTCGGACATATGTTCCTGTTGAAACACAAGTCTAGAACTTTTGAGAAATTCAATGAATATAAGTTAGAAGTAGAGAACCAAAAACGGGTATAAGTATTATGTCCTTTGATATGATCAAGAAGGAGAATACTTGAGCACGGAATTCCTGGACTATTCTAAAAGAGAATGAGATTCTCTCTCAGCATTACTCCTCCGTATACACCACACCACTTCGATGTATCGGGGCGGAGCTATCACACCCTATGTGATATGGTGTGCTCTATGATGAGTACTACTGAGTTTCCTATTTCCTTTTGGGAGTTATGCACTTGAGAAGCTGCATACCTATTGAATAGGGTTCAAATCAAATCAGTTGCCTACCACTTCATATGTGATATTGAAAGGGAAGAGCCCATATCTTAAGTTTGTTAAGATTAGGGGTTGTCCGGCCTATGTCTAAAAGCAAAATCCGGACAAGCTCGAGGCAAGGTCTGTTATGTAGAACTGGAAAGGTTCCATCTATACAAACTGCAGCTGATGATTTAGTAGAACCAAAGGATTCATTAGTTTCCAACGAACCTCAGCCTCTCCGCCGATCTAGTAGGGTTCCTCACCCACCTGAGAGATACTTCGGTTTCTCTATGACAGTGGGAGCGAGGATTGCATCATGAGATGATGACCCAACTAGTTTCGAGCTGGCCATCAGGAGTGGGACTCTGTAAGAATGGCTGGATGCTTATCGATCTGAGATGGAATCCTTATACACCAACAAAGTATGGACTTTGGTTGCTCTATCTGAAGGGTTAAATCCCCATCGGGAGCAAGTATATCTTGAGAAGATTACTTGGTGTACATGGAAAGGTTGAGACTTTTAAAGCTATGCTTAAGTCCATCCAGATCCTACTTGCCATGGCTACATACCATGACTACGATATCTGGTGGTTGGGTATCATGACAGCTTTTCTAAATGATGTTTTAGAAGAGAGCGTCTATAAATACACAGCCAGAGGGCTTCGTAGACAGTGGGAGCAGCGGAAACGTATGCAAGATGCTTTATAGGAAAAAGCAGGCATTGCGGAGTTGGAACATCTGTTTTGATGTGGTAGTCAAAGAGTTTGACTTCATCGAAATGGTAGATGAACCTTGTATATACAAAAAGGTAGTAAGGAGTATGGTGGTGATCCTCGTAGAGTACGTGGATGACATACTCTTGATAGGAAAGTAGTTTCCTATGCTACGCTCGGTCAATCTCCGCTTATCACAAGGATTCTCCATATAGGATCAAAATGATACCTCCTAAATCCTGAGTTATGGATCTATGAGATGGATCTAATTGGATGTTTGGATACTCACTAGTTGTAGTGAGATGGTATCAATCGATCCTGGGGAGAATCACTGGAAAGGTTCCAGGGTGATAAGAACGACTGAATGTCAGTCGCAGGCATTGTCTTTACCCTCAGTGGAGGGACGGTATGTTGGAAGAGTTCCAAGCTAGATACCATGACTTACTAGACGATTAAAGGCAAGATACATCGTTACCAAGGATGCTACCAAAGAGGCAGTCTGGATATATATAAGTTCATGAGATGAACTTTGTTCCTACAATTGTGTGACAATGGAGTTGTGGCTTGTGCCAAGGAATCCCCATCCCATCAGAAATCCTGATATAATTCTTAGGCAGTATCACCTGATCAAGGAGATGGTTGATCTCCAGAGAGATCGAGGTTAGGAGAGTAGACACAGAAGACGACAGCGCGGATCCACTCACAAAGGCCTTTTTCCCAGTAGAGACATTTATGGGATGGTTGAGTATGAGATACTTCAACCGCAGCTAATTGTTGGGTATATGATACCACAACAGATGGCCCTAGTGCAAGTGGGAGATTGTTAATTATATGTATGCCCTAGAGGCCATTACTGTACATACGATGTATATTGTAATGGATGCTTGGACATATATAGGGAGGACTTTCTTGCTCGACATGATAGTATGCTATCTGGTTGTACTTTATCTTAACATGTACTCTGATTGTCTCTATGTTACATGTTGATAAAGCCCTTTGGATATGTACTCGACTACTGGGATTATGATGAGATCATACTAGTGGGGCCACGGTAGTCGACGAGTACATCCTATAACTGTTCCTAGTCGAGGGTGTATCGAGACAGGGCATCGATGCACCAGAGTAGACTAGCGTATACGCATCTTGACCCATATGATGGGCGATGGATGATCCCATATCCATCGGTGTTTGACATCAAGGATGGTGTACGGGTGCTCAGTAGAAACTGGGTACACTGGACGGACTCGCCGAGAACTCCCAGATGGTATTGTACCTCACGTCAGATGGCAGTTCTCCGGTGACACTGGTACAGAGTAGTCTGTTGACCCGAGATCGTCATAGAGTCTTGTATGATTCCCACTGTGCTTTGATTTCCATCATACCACGTCCAAGAGGGCGTGCAATAAGGTAGCTTTTGGGTACAGTCCCGAATCACATGGAGGCAATGAGCGATAGCAGGGGATTCGTCTCTCCCGGTATAGGGAGTTGATGTTGTGCTGTGTTCGATTGGCTATAACCGGAAATCCCTGGCCAGGGTTGCTGAGATTTACAGGTAAGTGTTATCAGTAGTTTCTCGAACTGTTATAGACCTCATATCGACACGACTTATCGAGCTACTGGGTTCTGACGTTTACCACCCCTAGGCGAGATATGCGACATATCAGACGACGAGACCGGACTGTACGGGAGTGTTACTGATTGGATTCACAGGAGAATGTACAGGCTTGCTTGTTGATCTTCTGAGCGCTCAATGTTGGAGATAGTGCCCTCAGAGTCAATTATTGGATCATAGGCACGTGATTGCAATGATTGAGGGAGGACCTGTCCCGGTAGGACAGTCTTACTCAAGATGATAGTATGCTATCTGGTTTATCTTTATCATCGTGTACTGCTTTAGGTGACCATACGAGTCGCTATTACACGTTGATAGAGCCCCTAGGATTCTTGCTTGACTACCAGCAGTATGAGGGCGATCATATACGTGAGAGCTGGAGTCTATAAGCACATCCTTAAAAGGTCCCTAGTCGTGGGAGTTTCGAGACTGGGCATCGATACTCCATTAGTAGACTAGTGTATACAGTCGAGACCCTGACGAGGGGCGGTGGCCGGTCTCACAAGCCACTGGTGTCAGTTGGTTCACCTAAGATGTATACAGGTGCTCATTGGGTTATGAGTACACCGGACAGGACTCGCCGGGAACCTGCTAGTTGGGATTATACCAGACGTCAGATAGCAGTTCCCAGGTGACATGTGTACAGGTTAGTTCATCGACCTGAGATCGTCATTTGTCTCGTGTGAGTTCCCACTGTGCTTTGATTACTACCCTACCACGGCTCAAAGGAGTCGTGCAAACAGGTTTTAGTTGGGTACAGTCCCGAGCCACATGGAGGCAGTGAGCGGATCTGCAGGGGTTTGTCTCTCCCGGTATTGGGGGTGAGGTCGCGCTGTGTCTAGGAGAGCCATTACACAAAGCTCTCGGCCGAGGCAGGAGATTTACTGGTAGGTATTCCAGTAGTATCTCAGGGTGTTCTGGGCTACACTCCGACACGACTTGTACCGCTTTTGGGGGTCTGACTTTTACCAACCCCCTAGGCCTGCCATGCGATACTCATAGACGAACGGACCGGACTGTACGGATATTGTCACTGACAGGCTTAGTAGGGTGTCAGGATGAGTTCGCTCATCGACGTCCCTTTTGGTCAATAGCTGGTGGCCCGTCACGTATGGCTAATACCTCTGACGTGCTAGTGGTTAAATCCACAGCCATAGTATTGACGAGTCTTTAGAGTCCACCACACTCAGTTACTCAAGTTTCGGGAGAAACGCTGTAGAGGCCGTATGGAGATATGGCAGGGTTCGATCAGATACGTGCGGTATTGCACGGATCATGATCGGACGGTTTTTACTAGCCGGCTTTGGTTTAAGCCGGATCCTAGTATTAGATAGTGTAGATTTGTCTCTTTGTATTTGTGTTCAGTGGGAATACAAGTGCGGGCATGTATATGCAGTCGCGGGGTTTTCCTGTAATTTATTACAGGATTAGTTTTCTGAAGTTGCCAGTTTGCATTCCGTTCCGGCCGATTTTCCTTTGTTCCTTCACGGCCGGACTTTCCGATGGAGGGAGTTATTTGCAAGTTTGCAAATAACTTATTGTGGAGGGGTTTCTTGCTTTTGGAAGCATCATGATGAGATCCTTTTTCCATCCACTCTTTGCTTTAATGAGATGAGAGTTGATTTGAAATTGAGATGACTTTGTTATCATCATTTTTGCTTATGGTCACCCATTCTTTTTTCCTACACTACCTCTCTTCTTATTTTTTTTCCTCCACCATTTCTTTGAGAGAGTGGGGGCCGGCCAAATAAGAGAGGAAAATGAGAGAGATTCATTTTTGAGGGTTAGCAATTTTCTTCATCTCATTTTTTCATGCAAGGAAAAATGAAAACACCATATTTCCTTGTCTTCATTCCTCCACATCCATGGCAACATAAACCCCAAAAGAGACATAGCCTTCTACACTACATCTACAGCATATCTTGGACACGTCGGCTAGCCAACTTCGCGCCCGAGTTGCCTCGGTCCAGAGGTGGGAGCCCGTAAAAGAATCCGGCTACGTGGTGCCCTTTCTGACGAGAAGACGACGAACGGTGATACCGCGGGAGATCTGGACGACGACGAGAAGACCGAAGGACACAGATCGCTCGGTATAGCTCTCTTCCCTTCTCTTGTTAGCTAGCATTAGGTTAATGGTCACGATCCGGGTTTTATTGTCCGCGGTAGCGCCAGTTTAAAAGTTAAGAAAAATTTTGATTCCGCATTTTGGCCTCGAGTAGAAGGCCGGGGCGCTGCCGTGGCGCAACATGGTATCAGAGCCACGCCATTAACCTAGTCTAGCTTGCTCTAACGTCTTTACAAGTTCGATCGAACGGATTTTCCGAAAACCCATTTTCATTTGCACAGTTTTCTGTCGAAATTTTTTTGGTTCCAAAAATTTTTCAGTACATTGTAGTGACATGTGCAGGGAATTCTAAGCATTCTGTGAAAATTTGGTCGCGTGATCTCACTATTCCACCGCGGAACCGCGGCCAAACCCACGTATTTGCCGCGGTTCCGCGGCCATTTTTACTATTCATTGGACCAAATTTTTGCATTGAGCTCCTGGGTTGAAAATGGGGTTTTTGGAATATTCTTTTTGGGCCTAGACTCTCTTTAAGTGCTACAGTAATGCTTGGGGCCCACTTCGATAATTTTGATCGATCGGATGTTTTAAATACATTAGTTCACAGTATTTACATTATATCTGCGACCGTGAATGTTACTTGATCGGTAAATCCTGTCTAACTGCTATAGCCCGGTTAGACGGATTTGCGAACGTGACATTCACGTTGATGTTCTGTGATTGTGCTGTGTTGTTGCGGATCGGTCGTGGGGGATAGCCTGGTTGCAGTATTAGTACAGTTTTGTTTTATATGTACATTTGATATTGCGGGGCAAGCGTCCGACATGTGGACTGCCGTCACTGCCTGTTTGTATTATTCTTTTGGGGCACGACCAGGTTGCGGTCGATGTACCCGTTGTATGTATATTTTTACTTTCTGTACTAGGATTGCCCCACGGAGGGGTGCACGGGCAGCCGGGTTCTAGAGGGCAACGAGCCCGCATCTCATGGCATTGAGACGGAGGGGGATTTACTCTAGAATTGGCGGGCTGTTCGCCGCACTCGTAGGGGGTACAGGTTGACCCAGGAGGGGTGCCCAAGTTGCCGGATTCCGTGAAGTGCTGGGTGGTCCATTCACGTTGCTGAAGGGGGCTGCCTCGCTTCAGGTTTTGGCGGGTGACTTGCCGCGCCCGTAGGGGTCTAGGATTTTCATTGTACAGGCTATCCACACGACCAGGGGAACGTCGGGTTTCAGTAGCGGCTCTATGAAACCCGGGGATCCCAGATATCTGTATTGTTCTGTGATGCTGGTTACATTTCTGTGATGTTGCATTTTATCACGCCTTGAGCGAAAATTATATATTATATATATACTAGTAGATGTTGTATATATTTTGCATCCGCGCTAGTCCAGTCCCCGCTCTGTCGTTAGTTAAGTAACCTAACGGGTGATGACGGGACCCAGTGGCGAATGCGGATGGCATATACGTACATCATTATTTTCGTTCTTTGTGGTGTGATCAATTGATGGGACTGCATTGATTCTGATCAATGCAAGATAAACAAACCTATTCTGATGTTGTTGGAACACTTTTTCAAAAAGCTGTTATTGTAAGGGCGTTCTCTTTTGTTTTGCATCGTGGTATTCAGTTGGAATATCCTGCTCCTCAGTCGATGAGGCAAGGGCCGAGATCCCTTCACCGGGAGTGACCCCTTGGACAGAAATTTGCGCCAGGGCAATAACTTCACTATAGTCGTTTACTTTTGCTTTGCATCGTGGTATTCAGTTGGAATATCCTGCACCTCATTCTACGGGGAAAGAGCCGAGATCCCTTCACCGGGAGTGACCTCTTTAGCAAAGGTTTTCGTCACTATATTTTTATAAAAAGGTTATCCAGTTCCTTCAGCGATATCAAGTTCATTACGTTAAAGGTTTTTCGCCAAAAACCAGCCGTAGCCCTCCGTCATTTCAGATTAGTATTGCTTAGTATTCGCGCTGCGTTTGTCGTTGCTATTCGCCGAGGCGTAGTGTGCGGTAGCTCTGTAATGCTTTCTGTCTCATGGATATGTGGATTGGTTAGGAAAGTTGTACGACTTTGTTGATTATTCGTCAAGGGTCGTGCGGGTGGGTCTAACGCAATCAAGTTAATGACGGGTTGAACTTGACTAGGACCTTTTGATTTGTTGATTATTCGTCAAGATCACTTGGGTCCTAGGGGTAAAAACAAACATCGGGAGTTTCTAAAGAAACTGAAACTTGCCAGGCATGCGCATACCTTCTGGAGTGTGGTGACGTGAGTGGATTCCGTCACGTTATCATGCGATGATAGTTGGATCCCGATTCCCACTGATGAGTTGGTTTACTCCTCGGGTGATCCCGACTAATTCTTCTTTCAGGTTTGGGGAAGAATTTGACGTTACAGTGGGAGGTTTCCTGATTAGATAAAGTGATAACCATTCTGATCTAGGATAGAGTGCACGCTGAGTGTTTCTTTTCTCTCTCTCTTTGGCAGCGACCATTGACCCGACCCTAGACTATGACTCAGTGACCAAGTTAACCGAACCTTCTTAACACTGGCTTTTGGATTGTCAGAGTTGCATACCTCATTGCCACTCCTACTTTTACCCTTTTCTCCAGGACACCCCGTATTACTACGAACGTCCACTTCCATTGGACAAAACCATCGTATGGTTATATACGAACTCGAAGGATTTTATTCGAGGATGGTTTCCGGTTCTGGAGAAAACGAATAGGACTATTCAGTTGACTTTTCCTTTTACCTTCTCTCAGGTTGCGAGTACTCCTTGGTTTAGGAGATAGTACACCTATTACGCAAATTGGATAGTCTTCTTCCAAACCTTAGGCTGGTGCCGAACGATAGGGAATGAAGAAAACCAATTAGCCTAAACGGTGTACAGAAGGTATTAAGTTAAGACAAAGAAAGGGATTAGAAGGAGGGCAAAGTAAATTGCGACCGATATTCACGACCAAACCAAGTATTTCTTCGCCAATCCTAAATCACCTTTGTATTTCTCCAGGACACTCCGTATCACTACGAAGATCCACAGTATATTGGATATTCCATCGTATGGTTATATACGAACTCGAAAGGAACTTGTTCCAGTTCGGGGATGGATTCTGGTTCAGGAGAAATAGGAATAAGGTTTATTCGGTTGTCTTTTATCCTCACCTTCTCTCGCATTGCGAGTGTTCCTAGGATTAGGACAGTACACCCATTATGCTTATTAGATAGTCTTCTTCCAAACCATAGGCTGGTGCCGAACGGTAGGGAAGGAAGAAAACCATTTGGCCTAAAGGGGTGTACAGAAGGTAATGACTAAAGACATATAAAGGGATTTGGAGAGATGGCAAAGAATTATACGATTACAGTTGTGAATCTGGATAATGGAAAAGGCATTACTAGGAATACCGGGATACCCCATCGAAACATTTCAATGTTTCAGTTTCACCGTGTACTGTTAAAAGAAAACTGATTTCCCAATTAGACACTTGCTCCAGGATATATATTTACCAGGTTTGATTCTCACATCTGTATGGTTTTACAGATGATGAGTGGGAGTAAGTTATTGGGAATTAGGTGATCGTCCTCATTATATCGGAATTCGTTGTAATTGGTGATATTTGAGGAAGTCACCTGGGTTGTTTGCCGGACGGCAAATATTTGGTTTTGAATATCCGTTGTTATGCACCAATTTCAAATTGATATATCTGTACGTCTATTTTTATAGAGTGAGATATGACTTTTTGAAATTATGTCTATGACATTTACCTATATCAGTGGATGGTTAGGTAAGGAGCATTGAACAGCGGTGTAATTTTTCTTAACCATAAGTACAGTTTTCAACCTACGACACACAGTGAATGAGTTATTACACTTAGGGGACTTATACAGAGTATTGTATGTTGTCCAGTGTCCATTAGGACAGAGGGGTTGGTCTTCGTACTATATTCGGTTTACTTATGACTTCTCTAGTTCTTAGACAGGTGTTTCGTAGAAACACAGGGTCTAAGTTTTGAGAAGTTATAGGTGTATGAATAAAGTAGAGAACCAGGAGTTGCAAGTATCGGGATTCTTCAAGGTGATCGAAGATGTAGATACTTGTGAATGGTATTCAGTTGATAGTAATGATTAAGAGAACTTGCTTCTCTTTCAGGTTACTCATAATTGGAAGCATTCCTAAGTTGAGTAACGCTGATCGGCCTCTCTCCATTTAGTTGACATGCACTGGAGATAGCTGCATGATTTGAATCTGGTTCAATTAAATCAGTGCCTCTATTTCTATATTGGATATAGAACAGTTCATATCTTAACGAGGTTAAGGTACGGGGAGTTGTCCGGCTTATGCTTAAAACCAGACTCCGGATAACTCAAGGCACGTTTCTGTAATGGCTGTTTGTGGGTTGACCCGGGCTATGACGAGGGTTGACTTTCTACCATCTGGAAGATCAATAGTGATATTGTTCTTGACTCGCCACAGTTTTAATAAAAATGGATTTTTTCAGAAAACAGTAGTGGGAGTATGGTAGAACTGGAAGTGATTGCAGAACTGCAAACGATTACTGAAGATTTGATAAAGAACCTAAAGATTCAATCTGGTTTGACATTCCATTGGCCACTCCGCAGATATGGTGGGTGACCTCAGGCACCCGAGAGTTACTTCGGTATAATCAGGGACGGTGGCAGGGAGGTTCTTGTTTACCCAGACTTGCCATTGCTGTTGTTCCAGACTGTGAGACCCGGCAGGAGGATGAGTATAGCGTCGTTCTAAACTAGCTTTAGAAGTGTACGTGTATATGACTCTGCCAGAGGGTTGTCGTGGCCAGTGGGAGCAACGGAAGCACAGTGGGCAAGAGGCTTATGTCTATTTATCGACTTAAGCAGACATAGCGGAGATAGATCATCTATTTCTGATGTGACAGTCATAGATTTGACTTCATCAGAATAGAGGATGGATCTGTTAAGAAGGTAGTAGGGTGTGATGTCCTGGTATTTGGATGACATACGCAGAGTAGGAAGTGAAATTCCTATACTACGATCGGTTATTCTTTGGTCGTTACACAGTGATTTCTCCACATAGAACTTGGATATTATATCATACATTCTGGTTACTGGATCTATGGTTTTAGATCTAGATTTGGGTGGTTTCCCAATCTGGGTACTTAGACAGCATTCTATAAGTATTTAGAATGGACGACTCCTGGCACGGTAGTGTACCTGCAGGTGATGGAGTCACCCTCTCTAAAGGTGTCTGATAGACTAAAGGGGAGAGGGATGTGCATGATTGGCAGATCACTTGCTTAGGCAATTGAGTCAATCATGAGATGTCAAGTACCACACCAGATGTTGTTCTTGCAGTAGATGCAATAAGTTGATATTGATCCAATCCTGGAGAAACAATCGGAAGCAGTTTTAGAACATAAGTGAATGTTCTAGGGATTTGATAACGGCGGCCTCCTTTAGGAGACGGTTATCAGTCCAGGCTTCCAAGGTGACCTGGATGGCAGAGTGGCTATCAGAGTTATAGTTTTCCCTCTGACGAGGGGCAGTATTTTGGACAGGTGGTCTAGGCAAATACTGAGAGAGGTATGGCACAGGACACTGTTAAGTTCAGTTGATGATACAGTCTAAGAAGTTTGGATTTGGAGTTCATTTATGAACTAGGTCCCATCAGACATCCAGACATTCTAAGACGGGTATTGCTCATTTCGGGAGATGGCTTTCTCCGCGAACTTGAGATATAGAGAGACATAGAAAGAAACATCAGAGCGGATCCACTCACTGAGGCTATTCCTCGAACGCAATAGTTTCGCAAACGAGCTTTATGAGACTGACTAGTAGAGGAGTTGGGTGTTCGGTATCACACGGGCTGAGTATGCGACATCACAATAATTAGCCTTGAGTGCAAGTGGGAGATTGTTGGAGATAGTGCCCTCAGAGTCAATTATTGGATCACAGGCACGTGATTGCAATGATTGAGGGAGGACCTGTCCCGGTAGGACAGTCTTACTCAAGATGATAGTATGCTATCTGGTTTATCTTTATCATCGTGTACTGCTTTAGGTGACCTTACGAGTCGCTATTACACGTTGATAGAGCCCCTAGGATTCTTGCTTGACTACCAGCAGTATGAGGGCGATCATATACGTGAGAGCTGGAGTCTATAAGCACATCCTTAAAAGGTCCCTAGTCGTGGGAGTTTCGAGACTGGGCATTGATACTCCATTAGTAGACTAGTGTATACAGTCGAG
Source organism: Agapanthus africanus (assembly GCA_030015575.1). NCBI lineage: Eukaryota > Viridiplantae > Streptophyta > Magnoliopsida > Asparagales > Amaryllidaceae > Agapanthus > Agapanthus africanus. Next base: position 674,665,860 of record CM057337.1, read on the forward strand.
ACCCCGACGAGGGGCGGTGGCCGGTCTCACAAGCCACTGGTGTCAGTTGGTTCATCTAAGATGTATACAGGTGCTCATTGGGTTATGAGTACACCGGACAGGACTCGCCGGGAACCTGCTAGTTGGGATTATACCAGACGTCAGATAGCAGTTCCCAGGTGACATGTGTACAGGTTAGTTCATCGACCTGAGATCGTCATTTGTCTCGTGTGAGTTCCCACTGTTCTTTGATTACTACCCTACCACGGCTCAGAGGAGTCGTGCAAACAGGTTTTAGTTGGGTACAGTCCCGAGCCACATGAAGGCAGTGAGCGGATCTGCAGGGGTTTGTCTCTCCCGGTATTGGGGGTGAGGTCGCGCTGTGTCTAGGAGAGCCATTACATAAAGCCCTCGGCCGAGGCAGGAGATTTACTGGTAGGTATTCCAGTAGTATCTCAGGGTGTTCTGGGCTACACTCCGACACGACTTGTACCGCTTTTGGGGGTCTGACTTTTACAAACCCCCTAGGCCCGCCATGCGATACTCATAGACGAACGGACCAGACTGTACGGATATTGTCACTGACAGGCTCAGTAGGGTGTCAGGATGAGTTCGCTCATCGACGTCCCTTTTGGTCAATAGCTGGTGGCCCGTCACGTATGGCTAATACCTCTGACGTGCTAGTGGTTAAATCCACAGCCATAGTATTGACGAGTCTTTAGAGTCCACCACACTCAATTACTCAAGTTTCGGGCGAAACGCTGTAGAGGCCGTATGGAGATATGGCAGGGTTCGATCAGATACGTGCGATATTGCACGGATCATGATCGGACGGTTTTTACTAGCCGGCATTGGTTTAAACCGGATCCTAGTATTAGATAGTGTAGATTTTGTCTCTTTGTATTTGTGTTCAGTGGGAATACAAGTGCGGGCATGTATATGCAGTCGCGGGGTTTTCCTGTAATTTATTACAGGATCAGTTTTTTGAAGTTGCCAGTTTGCATTCCGTTCCGGCCGATTTTCCTTTGTTCCTTCACGGCCGGACTTTCCGATGGAGGGAGTTATTTGTAAGTTTGCAAATAACTTATTGTGGAGGAGTTTCTTGCTTTTGGAAGCATCATGATGAGATCCTTTTTCCATCCACTCTTTGCTTTAATGAGATGAGAGTTGATTTGAAATTGAGATGACTTTGTTATCATCATTTTTGCTTATGGTCACCCATTCTTTTTTCCTACACTCACCTCTCTTCTTATTTTTTTTCCTCCACCATTTCTTTGAGAGAGTGGGGGCCGGCCAAATAAGAGAGTAAAATGAGAGAGATTCATTTTTTAGGGTTAGCAATTTTCTTCATCTCATTTTTTCATGCAAGGAAAAATGAAAGCACCATATTTCCTTGTCTTCATTCCTCCACATCCATGGCAACATAAACTCCAAAAGAGACATAGCCTTCTACACTACATCTACAGCATATCTTGGACGCGTCGGCTAGCCAACTTCGCGCCCGAGTTGCCTCGGTCCAGAGGTGGGAGCCCGTAAAAGAATCCGGCTACGTGGTGCCCTTTCTGACGAGAAGACGACGAACGGTGATACCGCGGGAGATCGGGACGACGACGAGAAGACCGAAGGACACGGATCGCTCGGTATAGCACTCTTCCCTTCTCTTGTTAGCTAGCATTAGGCTAATGGTCACGATCCGGGTTTTATTGTCCGCGGTAGCGCCAGTTTAAAAGTTAAGAAAAATTTTGATTCCGCATTTTGGCCTCGAGTAGAAGGCCGGGGCACTGCCGTGGCGCAACACTCAATACCTGGGTAGCTGTTATGTTTAGCTGACCGTTTGCAGCTTGTGGGTGTTTGATATGATCATCACCTACTGCCGGCGTATTGACGATTCTTTAGAGTCCTACACAGAGGTTTCTTGACTCAGGCAAAACGGAGTAGGAGCACATATGTGATATGTGCAGGACCGAAGATAATGCCATATGAGATACCGTATTCTATTCTCGCGATATATGATATCAGCCGGGTCATCGGATCAAGTGCTGATTCGATGAATCGGTACGCATAAATATTAGTCGGTTATATGCGATATAGCCGGATTGTCGGATCAAGTGTTGATTCGATAATTTAATGTATAATAATATATATGATATATTGAATTACATTAACTAATATTAGCTCACTAAAAGATTCTTTTTCTCATTCGGGTAATACATTGATATATATGCGATATATGTTAATTGTATTATTTTATTTTGTTACGATAAATATTATATATGTGATATATAATATTGTAACATGATATGATAACTAATGCAACATGTTTAGTGGAGTTTAAACATGATTAGGGTTTGGATTAGGGTTAAGACTTCTAGTAGATTCTAGAAGGTTTCTTTTTGTCATGATAAAGATATTTGTGTTGATATTTATCTATGACTCATACTTAACCCAACCCAAACCCTAGCCCTTGGTTAATTCTCTACAATGGTTTAGTAAACCATGGTTGCATTATTTCATCATATTAATCCTTTCATTATTCATCACAAATAGAATGGATCACTATTCTTCTTCTTCCTCCTCCTTTTGCAAAGCTTTCTTGCTTTTTATTTGTGATGAAAAATGAGTGAGTAAATGAAAATAAAAGAGAGCAATAATCCTACTTCATCATCCTCATATATCCTTGCCATTTAGATGAGGGTGTTCACTTCATATTATGAGTGTTAGCTTGTGTTAACGAAACTTCAAGGTAGATCATCTTTGTATCGAAGATCGGAAGCAAGACTGCATCTTTCTCTTCGTGGAACCTCTCGAGAGTCCGGAACACAATGATCGCAGCGAAGGGACTTCAACACGGAGCTTAAGAAGTGAAGGGCCGGATCTACAAAGGTTGTAATCCCTCTCACTTAGTATTAAAGTGTTTAACATGTTAGTTTTCGCCTAAACTCTAGTTTAAAGATCCGGCTTCGGGTTGTTCGGCACGGCTAATTTTTAAATCGGGTATGGTTGATGCCTCGTAGAACCTTGTACGCGTGCCTAGCAACCCTACAGGCATTTTACGTGACCTCTTCGCCGCTCGGACCACGCCAAAGAACCAATACGGTCGGTATGTGCTCGGACCTCGGTTTCTTCACCTTCCGGTCTCGAATGACTATCGGCTACTCGGCTAAAGAATGATTGCGCTCCTGCTAGATCGTCTGATGTTGTATCGCGTGAGCGGTGTACGGAAGATACTTGCGGAGCATCAATACCTAAAACACGGGGTGAACATCTAGAAGTTGGGTGGAAGAGTCAAACGATACGCAACTGCGCCGACACGCTTGAGAATCTCAACACATCCTTCATCTGAGAACCTTTCAAGGAAACATGATCGCCAACGATGAACTCAAGTCTGCAACGGCGTTTATTAGTATTAAACTTTTGCCTATTCTATGCCGCTCTCAACATATCCTGAATCACTGAATCTTTTCGGTCGTCTCCTGCACAAACCGTAGCCCCAAAATACTTCTCTCACTGAGCTCTGTCCAACTTATGGGTGATTGACGTTTCTTCTTATATAATACCTTGAAGGGTGCCGTCTGAATCTTCTCCTGGAGGATGTTATTATTGGAAAACTCTATCAAGGGCAAGTGGAGATCCCAACTGCCACTAGAACGCAAGCTCATAGCATATCCTCAAAAATCTAAATGGTCTTCTCTGATTGACCGTCGGTCTGTGGATAGAAAACTGTACTGAAACTCCATTGATGTCCAAAGCCTCCTGAAGTTGCTTCTATAGTCGACTGGTGAACTGGGTGCCTCTATCGGACATAAAACAAGTCGGAACTCCATGTAGTCGCACCATATTATCAACATACATCTGAGCATACTGAACAAATCCGAAAATGGTCTGACTGGCATAAATGAGCTTCTTTCCGTCAATCGGTCTACGATCTCCCAAATAGAATCATACCCTTGACGGGTCCTAGGCAGACCCACAATAAGATCCATAGAAGTCTGTTTCCATTTTCACTCCAGAATGGGCAGAGGTTGTAATTCTCCTGCTGACACCTGATGCTCGGCCCTGACTTGCTGATAAGTTAACATCCCGAAACAAATCTATGACATCTCTCTTCATCCTTTCACATTAGTAGACATCTCATAAGTCATGATACATCTTGGTGGAAACCGAATAAACATTATATGTTGATTGGTACGCATCCTCTAAACTTTCGCATCACAGTCCTTCGGAATCTAGCATACACGGTCGAATCCCAAATATTAGCATTCCTCAATCATCAATCACGAACTCTGAATCTCTGCCCCGTCGAACCTGCTCCATGACTTCTGACCAACAAACGTCATCGGACCGTGCCTCACTGATTACGATCAAATCACCGTGGATGTGCACCAACATGGACAAGTTATCCCCCGGTCGAAGTAGACTCGAACTGTACTTGGCTGTCATATAGAATCTGCCATTCTGCCGTCGTCTGTCTCTAAACTGTGCTCAATCAACAAAAGCTGCCTTCGGGCCTCCAACTCAAAGCATCCGCCAGAACATTCGCCTTGCCCGGACGATAAAGAATCACAGTCATAGTCTTCACTAGCTCCACCTATCGGCGCTGTCTTAAAATTAGATCTCGCTGCTGAAAGATATACCTTAAGCTTCTTATGATCCGTAATTATCTAGCACGACTCGTCTCCAAATCTTAAGTGTAAAAATCATTACAACCATCTCTAAATCATACGTGGAATAGTTCTGCTTGCGCTTCATCAATTGCAGAGAAGCATCGCAAAAAAACCAACAAAACCGCCTGATCCTAAAGGAAAAATAATACTAGTGTCGTGGTCAAACAAGTCTTTAACTGCTGAAAGCTCTGCTCGCACGCATTAGTCCAACGAAAAGAAACTCCCTTCCGGGTAAACCCGGTCAACGTTACAGCTATATGCGAAAATCCTGTACGAAATATTAGTAGTATCCATCTAAATGCAAAATGCTGAGAACCTCCGTCACTGATACAGGTCTGGGCCAAAGCTGAACGGCCTCGATCTCATTCGGTTCCAAACATATACTATCTCTCTTGACTACGTGACCCCAGGAGTCAACACCATCCAACCAGAAAACACACTTGAATAATTTAGCGAATAGCGGGTGCTCCCACAAAGTCTGCAACGAAATCCTCAATTACTGCCCAGGCTCTACTCGGCTCCAAAAGTACACTAAGATGTCCTCAATGGACATGATGATAGACTGATCACGAAACGACCTAAATATACGGTTCATCAAGCCTATAAATGCTGCTGGGGCATTGGTGAGCTCGAACGACATCACCAAAACTCATAACGCCCGTAACTTGTGTGAAAAATAATCTTCGGGATACCATCCTCTCGAACCCACAACTGGTAGTAGCCTGACCGCAAGTCAATCTTCAAGAAATTCCCCGCACAGTAACCCGATTCAACTGACGAAAATCGATGCACAATTACAACTGTTGTCTCTCTTCTTGACGAACAGGACAGGAGCTCCCCAAAGTGACGCACTCGGACGAACAGGACAGGAGCTCCCCAAAGTGACGCACTGATCCTTCAGTCCTCTTAAACTCCGTCGATTCCCTCCGGCATGGCGGTAGAAAAAGACCCTATGATGTGGATTAATTCAAGCAGAACGCAATATCGCGCTCTGGCGACAATCCAAGCAACTTGTCAAGAAAACATCTGGAAACTCTCTCCCAATTGGGACCTGGTCCAACGGGACCTCTGCGGCTCTAACATCATAAACATACGCCAAGAATTTCTGACATCCTTTCCTCAAGGGATGACTAGCGTGAAGAGCAGAAATCAAACTGGAAAGGGTGGCGCTACGATCTCCCTGAACGACAAGAACTGGCGCACCCAGAAAACTGAATCCGACTGCCTTCTTGCGGCAGTCCACAGACGCGTTGTTAGTTATATGCATGCCCTAGAGGCCATTACTGTACATGTGATGTCTATTGTAATGAATGTTTGGACATATATAGGGAGGACTTTCTTGCTCGACATGATAGTATGCTATCTGGTTGTACTTTATCTTAATATGTACTCTGATTGTCTCTATGTTACATGTTGATAAAGCCCTTAGGATATGTACTCGACTACTGGGACTATGATGAGATCATACTAGTGGGGCCACGGTAGTCGACGAGTACATCCTATAACTGTTTCTAGTCGAGGGTTGTCACGACCCGAAATTACGGAACATGACCGGCACTTAGACTACGAACGTCTCAAGGCGTACGTATTCTAAGTAAGCCGAAGCCCAGAAATCCAAACTAAGAGAAGTAGTAGAGTGTAGGAAAAACCATATGTGAATCAACCTGAAGCAACATAATATACAACGCCTAAAGGCAAGGATCACAACAGAAAAGGGAACTCCAACCAGCATGAAATCCATGGAAATATAACGCGCGACTCTAAGGTCGAAAGAATAAACATCACCGGTCTCTATCTCAAATAAATACATGTTTTGGTTGATGGAGCTTCTAGATACAACTGAATATAATATACAATGTATAATGATGGGTACGATACAAATAACCCACCTACTAGCAAGTCACCTGAAATAAGCTGTGCCCGCAAGCCGTGATGAAATCCGTACGGCAACACCTGCATGAAACTGGGGCACAACGGGGGTGAGTTGCCCACTCGTGAGTAGAAAAAGATCTACGAACAGAAAACCGCATGTATGACGCAATCCTAGGTCATACGATCAATATATATAATCCTCAAATATATAACTAGCAATCTAAAACCATGGCTAGGGTAAATATCTAACCTAAGTGTAATCCCATATGTCCATGTCAGTGCATCAGGTGGCAATATATCATATAGATGATGTATGAATGCATGAAACAGAATGCATGTACTGAAGAAAACTGCTTTCATAATTTGTGAGATTTCTGTATTTTTAAAATGAGGTATCATAAATGAAATCAGCATAAACAGTGCCGAGTATCGGCACAAAACATATGTCTCAGTATTTCGATATCTCTGTATCACAATCTCTGTACCTCAATATCTCGAAATCTCAATGTCTCAATCACAAAATCCAGGACACCGTCAGTCCAGATCGGCCCCTACCATCCATCTCATGACCACGACGGTATCCTCCGGATATCCGACGTGTCGGGTAATATCACCGGTCGGTAGTGCTCCCCTGCACAGGCTCAATGCTATCTTCTGCGATCTTCTTGCCCCGGGGTACCGCACCGGGTCCACCATGTACCCGCAATCGGTCTCATCCGCCTCCTCGATTCGGGTTTCATATGTCACTCTCAGCACCGAGAAAACACATGGTGAACGCACTAAAATATCATATCAAGGGTAACCGGGTTTTTAAAACATTTACATAATCTCTTTGAAATACCCACGGTTCCCAAATCCAGAAATAACATAGAAACAACATATCTCAATGCGTATAATCAGGAAGCATGATGTATGTGACATATAAATGGAATGCAAGTGTAACAGTATGTCCTGCAACATGGAATAATAGTATGCACATACAAGGATCATATCCTGATGCAATAATACTACTGTGTAGTGACATGGCAATTACCGATGAAGAAGTGTGTGAGCTGGCAAGTAAGTGTATGTGGAACATACGCATCATCGGTAATGGTGCTGGTGTCCTAACAGCATGATATCAAAATGGAATATGAATCACAATATGTATGCGATGTAGTGTAACAATAATAATATGTGGGAGCTGAGTGCTAAAACACAATGATAACTAAACTGCATCTAATGTCATAAGAGTCGTACAGCTATGCCAACAATAAGGCTGAGCTAATAAGCTAACTGCAGGTAAGGGAAACCGCCTAACCTCTGAGTCGATACATATAATAATATATATATATAGTCGGTGATCCCGCCTCAATAATATCACATCCGATACAATATCTCTAAAATCAGTTATTCCCAAGTCAAGAGTGCGGATCAAACATCAAATTATAGCTCGTACGTAAATCCGTCGTACGGCATCCCCAAATCTGGGCACGGGTCAATATCATAATCATTATATCATTCATCTGGTATTTTCTTTATCATCATCTGGGTACTGACCTATGTCTAGTACAATGCTAACATCATCACTACAATCAAGATCCGACTACTGGTCGACAATTCAGTATAAATCGATATCATCAGCACATATCATCTCAAGGAATATACCCCGCCCAAGGCGGCCTATTATAAATATCCTGTCATATCATATCATATCCTATCTCGTATCACATGTCGATCATTTATATATATCACTATTCCTGTGACATCATTATCCTGAAATCCGCTAAAGCATCCCGACGTATCTCAAATATGAATTCTACCATATCCCCGATATCATAACCTTGGATCAATATCATCGACTCATCTCAATCCCATGTATCATCCTCAAATCTGCATGTGAGCACATGGTCCCATACCCATATGAACACAAGATAATCTAGAATCCCAAAGGCACATATGAGGTAAGGATGTATGCAAGTATGTATGTGTGTATAGGTATGTGTAGTGCACCCACTACCTAGGGTTCTCGCGACACTAAATTATCCAAGTCCACCAATTATCCATCCTAAACATCAGTAATTTCCCAAACAACAGTATAATAATTATAGGCGTGTATACGCATCCGTATACATCACCACGGACTGCGAGGGTGCCATACGTCATCCACCCGACTTCTCCCCATAGATATAAATCTACTCACCTTTCTTTAAGCGTGCCGGTGCCGATGTCGCCATTTGCATCTCCAACGCTTCGACGCTACGTGGGGTACCTACAAGGATATCACACGCTAAAACACATGAAAACCATATCGGAAACCAAAATGGTGTACGCTATGCTCATAGGTCAAAACCTGTAGCCTTGCGTGCAAATACAGCCAATATCCACTGTCGTTGACGTCCAAACGCCACCCGACAGAAACGAATCATCGAGTACAAAAATCCATACGAAAAAAGTCATAAATCATACTCCAACACATGAAAATCAACAAAGATTTTACCCTGGTTGGAATCAGTCAAAACTGCACATACCCAGGGTCAAGTTTACATGAAATAGGACCTTGCATGCAAAATGAGGCAGTTTCACCCAGGTCTGGCCGCAAATTGCGGCCAGAGTGAATAAAAGTGCGGCCGTAAAAATGAGGTGGGGGCTAGGGCTTTGTAGGATGGTTCCAGGGTGCCTGCACAGCTTTTTGCCAAGTCAATTTTACTTTAGGAGGTCCCGGGTGATAGCAGTTTCCAGAAAGGTCAAAAAGTCGATAAAACTGCTAAAATACGCCAAGTCGAAACTTTCAGGTAACTTACTGGAAATCTGGGGAATTCTGGGGTTAACTGGTCTCAAATACACCTAATAGAGTTATACTAACCATCTCTTGGCCAAATCTCACTCAAAATCCCTAAACTAGCACTAGATTACAGATATAACAGTAAATTTCAGTTTTAACAGCCATAGCTTGTAAGATAGGAATTGGGTTGCAAGATTATACCTCAAGAGGGTCCTAGGATAAAGGAGAAGGGAAGATGTTGATGTCACATATTGCATGTTGCTATCACTCATTTTAAACAGAAGCCCACCTGGTGTGTATTGTGTTGAAGAGAAAGGAGCTCCAGGGATCAAAGAGCAAATGAAATTGTCTGCATGGCCTTTGTAATCATGAAGGGACTTCACATTTTGAACTAAAAAAGCCTTAGATAGCAAAATCCTGGCCCCCACATGCTTGTTGTCCAAGCCAAATGTGTTGTCGGATTCATCAGCTCCAAGGGTCTGACCATTGACTTGTATGTAGTCAAGAAAAGTTGGGTTTCTAGTTGCCTTGTGTAGCCAAGCTGCTCCCCACAAAAGCTCATCCTGGTACCCAGAATAAGAGCAGTAGAATGGGCACACAAAAGACTTAAGACCATTGCTGATGCTTTTTCTGCAGCTGCTGCTGCTTGCAACTCTCTCTTTCTCTCATTTGCTTTTCTTTCTTTCTTTCCTTTTTTTTTCTAAGTGTTGCAGGAGCAGCTGCTTCACTTGAAGAAGGGGGGTATATATGGTGCATGTGATGTGGTGTGATGAGGGTGTGGGTTGTTACTGGTGATGCTGTTGTTTTGTAGAAACCATGGGCTGAAATGCAGCAGTAGGTGTAGGGGAGGGGCTGATTGGTGGCTGAAGTCAGCCATTGTGGGCTGATAAGTCTTGATAGGGGGTGTTTGGTCAGCTATGGAGGCTGAAGAATCAAGATGAGGGTGTGTAGGTCAGTTAGGGTCAGCTATGGGGGCTGAAAGTCTGATTTGGGAGTGTGCAGGTCAGCCATTGTGGCTGAATGTGCTGAATTGGTGCATGGTTTCAGCTACTAGTGAGCTGTAGGTATAGAGAGGGGCTGAAGTGTCATGATGGGGGAGTGTAGATCAGCTATGGAGCTGAAGTGTCAAGATGGGTAGGCTGATGTCTACATCAGCTGCTGTTGCAGCTCATGATGGTGTTGCTGATGCTGATATAGCTGATGTATTTTTTTTTTTTGAAATGTTATAAGGGTGTATCGAGACAGGGTATCGATACACCAGAGTAGACTAGCGTATACGCATCTTGACCCATATGATGGGCGATGGATGATCCCATATCCATCGGTGTTTGACATAAAGGATGGTGTACGGGTGCTCAGTAGAGACTGGGTATACTGGACAGACTCGCCGAGAACTCTCAGATGGTATTATACCTCACGTCAGATGGCAGTTCTCCGGTGACACTGGTACAGAGTAGTCTGTTGACCCGAGATCGTCATAGAGTCTTGTGTGATTCCCACTGTGCTTTGATTTCCATCATACCACGTCCAAGAGGGTGTGCAAAAAAGTGGCTTTTTGGTACAGTCCCGAATCACATGGAGGCAATGAGCGATAGGAGGGGATTCGTCTCTCCCGGTATAGGGAGTTGATGTTGTGCTGTGTTCGATTGGCTATAACTGGAAATCCCTGGCCAGGGTTGCTGAGATTTACTGGTAAGTGTTATTAGTAGTTTCTCGAACTGTTATAGACCTCATATCGACACGACTTATCAAGCTACTGGGGTCTGACGTTTACCACCCCTAGACGAGATATGCGACATATCAGATAACAAGACCGGACTGTACGGGAGTGTTACTGATTGGATTCGCAGGAGAATGTATAGGCTTGCTTGTTGATCTTCTGATCGCTCAATACCTGGGCGGCTGTTACGTTTAGCTGACCGCTTGCAGCTTGTGGGTGTTTGATATGATCATCACCTACTGCCGACGTATTGACGATTCTTTAGAGTCCTACACAGAGGTTTCTTGGCTCAGGCAAAATGGAGTAGGAGCACATATGTGATATGTGCAGGACCGAGGATAATGCGCTATGAGATACCGTATTATATTCTCGCATTATTTAGATATGAGCCGGATCATCGGATCAAGTGTTGATTCGATGAATCGTTAAATGATATATTAGTCGGTTATATGCGATATAGCCGGATTGTCGGATCAAGTGTTGATTTGATAATTTAATGTATAATTATATATATGGTATATTGCATTACATTAACTAATATAAGCTCACTAAAAGATTCTTTTTCTCACTCGGGTTATACATTGATATATATGTGATATATGTTAATTGTATTATTTTATTTTGTTACAATAAATATTGTATATGTGATATATAATATTGTAACATGTTATAATTACTAATGCAACATGATTAGTGGAGATTAAACAAGGTTAGGGTTTGATTTGGGTTAGCTCATTCTTGAAGCTTCTAGAAGCTTTTCTTTTTGTCATGAGCTAAGATATTTTGTATGATATTTTGTAACCCAAACCACACCCTTAACTCAAGTTAACTCTCTACAAAGGTTAGCTATTATTTTATTAGAAACTATGGTTGTATAAGGAATTATCACAACATTTCATTATTCATCACAAATGACTATTCTTCTTCTTCTTCCTTGAGCTTTTGAAAAGTTTTCTAGGTTTTTCTTATGTGATGGAAATGAGTGAGATTAAGAAAACAAATGAGAGCTAAATTCCTACTTCATCATCCTAATCTATCCTAGCCATTTAGATTAGGGTGTTCACTTCATTTAGTGAGTGAGAGCTTGTGTTAATGAAACTTCAAGATAGATCATCTTTGTTATCGAAGATCAGAAGCAATCTTGCTTCTTTCTCTTCATGGAGCCTCTCGAGAGTCCGGAACTTGATGATCGCAGCGAAGGGACCACAACACGGAGCTTATAAAGTGAAGGACCGGACTACAAAGGTTATAATCCAAAACTCTTAGATGTTAAAGTGTTTAACATGCTTTTTTCGCCTAATCTCTAGTCTAAGATCTTGGTTTAGGGTTGTTCGGCACGGCTAAATTTTAAATCGGATATGGTTGTTGCCTTGTAGAACCTTATTAGAGTGCCTATTAACCCTACAGTGATATCAGAGCCAAGCTAGAGCTTTAGATGAAGTCTAGACGAAGTTTAAAGTCCGATCGAATTCCGAATACTCGTAAAACCTTAGTTTCTGGAATTTTTTCAAAAAGTTGATTTTTTCATATTAAAAATACTCAAAAAAATCAGCAGGGTATTTTAGGAATTACAGTAAAAAACGAGACTTTAATTTCATTATATCGCCGCGGAACCGCGGCAATGACCTACCTTGCACCGCGGTTCCGCGGCCGTACAGTGAAATCTTGCTTTGCTTTTTGCACAGTAAAGTCCCTATGTATTTCCTGATGCTTCTGGGTATTTTTAATTTTACTCAAGTGTTGAGTTTTTTGGGTTGTATTGGGAGCTCGTTGATTCGATCGGAAAGTATAACTTCGTTTAGTTTGTCCGGCTAATTTTTAGACCGTGTTAAAAAGTTCGAACGGATATCAATAACTCACTTTTTTCCCTACCGAAAAATTTCTAAGTATTGGATTTTTCCGTAGTTTAAGAACGTTCTAAGTCGTGCAAGTAACGCGGTGGACCCTCTAGAAGACAACAAATCTTAACTCGATTATGTGACCGTCTGAACTGTCTTTGAACCTTAGGGTTTAGGGAAGTACGGCGTTGCCACATGTGAGGCGTTGGCTTGACCCTTCTATGGCTGGACCATTGGTACTGTGGCATGTGATGGATGTTTTTAAACTAATTTCAAGTGTTGAGAACTATTTGGGAAACCTTAGGTGTTTGATTATTCGATCGGAAAGTTTAACATTGTCTATTTATCTGGAATGTGATACAATATTTGGAATCCACATGTAGTTATGAGATAACTAATTTGAATGTTATAAATCTAACAGTTCAGCCTCAAATGATCGGTTGCCACGGAATTTTGATGTGATCAAAATTCCGTTGCAATCACGTAGCGTACGCGGATACTCACCGGGTAAACTTAATAGACAGCCACGCCCCATAGCCCCGACCAAGTGACTGTAGGAGAACCCCGTCGCCAAAAGCATCCGTTCGGGTGCTCGTGGTAACGGTGTTCCGCCTTAGTGCATTTCATCGACGGCATCGGGGGTGCGGTCGTCTACTAAAGTTTGCGACGAGCATTCGATCAGGATGTCGGGAATCTTGTTGAATTGCCCGACTTGATATTGAAAAGAGTTTTCGATAATGAGACTAAAATGCGGGATTTATAATTGTTAGGCATGCGATGTCTAAGGAATTCATTTGGTTAACCATGCGATGTCTAAGGGAGGTTGCGGATTCCAACTGTTGTAGTTTTACACTTTCTTTTCTATGATCGTAAATGTAGTATGTAGTTGTATCGCCGTTTTTCGTTGCTATACATCAACGACAATCGGTGTGTGCATACTTACTTACGTTGATAACATGTGATGTTATGTATTGCTGTGATATGTTATATTGGATCGTCGTTTTTGAATAGCCGGGGGTTTTATGTGAAATGAGAGTTTTTCATTTTCATTCATGTAAAATTCATTTGTATGTAATATTCTTTATTTGGGGCACTTCCGGGCTGAGGATGATGTCACCATTGTATATTATTTACTTTTCCGCATTAGGTAGACCCAAGGCGGGGAGCACAAGTAACCGGGTTCTAGGGTCCAGTGGGAGACCATCTCGAGGAGTCGAGACAGGGTCTCCTAACCCTAGAATTGGCAGTGTTGCTTGCCGCTCTCGTAGGGGTCTAGGGATGTGGGTTTGGCTATTCATCGCGAACGTGGAATCTGTGTTTTATACAGGCTCGTATTAAAACACGGACGTCCTAGTATATCCAATATTTCATATATGTTCTTCTGCTGCCATGTTCTGTGATGAGATCATTTTACTGTCTGAGACAAATGCTTATATTATATATATGAGATATATATTATATATTGTTGATTTTGTTTCATATCTGATACTTGTGAAGCATAATTAAAATGGGACTTCCTTAATGAGATTAATGAAATAAAAGAAACATAAAGATGTTGTAGAAACTTGTTTAAAAACTGGTAGCTCTAGTTCTTGCTTTGCATAGCGGTGTTCCTTGCAGAACATCCAGCACCTTATTCGATAAGGAAAGAGCCGAGATCCCTTCATCGGGAGTGACCTCTTTAGTAAAACTAGCAGATGCTGCATACTTGGTTTGTCTTTTGATTGCTTCTATAGTTTTTGCTTTGCATAGTGATATTTGTGAAATATCCTGCACCTTATTCGATGAGGAAAGAGTCGACGATCCTTTCACCGGGAGTGACCTCTTTAGCGAAACTAGAAAAGGCCTAAAAACACTCCATTTAAAACCACTCGATTCTACAACGATATCAAGTTCATTACGCAAAGGATTTTCTTAAAAACCTGTCGTAGCCCTCCGTCATTTCAGATAAGTATTTCATAGTATTCGTGCTACGTTTGTTGGCCTGCGTTAAGGCGTAGTGTTCGGTAGCTATTTATGCTTATCTGTAAAAGCATATGATGCGATTGAGTTAGGGTAGTCGTGCGACTTTGTTGGCCTGTGTCAAGGGTCGTGCGGGTGGTTTTAATTCAATCAGGAAATGACGGGTTGAACTTGACTAGCGGACTATGGTTTGTTGGCCTGCGTCAAGGTCATAGCACGCTAGGAGTAAAATATTATTAAGAATTTCAAGTGTTGAAATTTGCAATGAGATTGCATACCTTCTATGAGATAGTTGGATCCCGATACTCACTGCGAGTAAGAGTTACTCCTGGGAGAGTTATACACATTACAATTGTAGGGTTCCTAGGCACCCTAAGGAGGTCTCACAAGGCATCGAACATGCCAATATAAAATTTTACGGGTGCCGAGAGACCCGACTACGGATCGTTTGCTAGAAAACTAGGCGAAAAAGCTAACTAGTTAACACTTAACTAAGAGATACGGAAATACAACCTTTGTAGATCCAGTTCTCCACCTCCATAGCTCCGCAATGAAGTCTCCTCGCTGTCCATAACAAGTCCCGGGCTCTAGCGTCGGCTTCATCGGAGAATGGACGGGCTAGGTCATCGATGTCCATGCCGAAGATGATCTACGTCGAAGCATCGGAAGATCAAGCTCTCACTTCACCAAGTCATGAAACTTGTGAAGAAAACACACTCTACTACTTGGCAAGAGGTAGAGGATGAAGAAATAGGAAGTGGGTAGACTTTAGATTTGGATTTCTCACTCTTTTTCATCACTTGCCATTGATGGAGGCAAGCTTTCTTCACTTGAAGAAATGAAGAAGAAGAAGAAGCTAATTATGATAAGTTAATTAAAAATTAGAAAAGAAATGAATACTTATCATATTAGAACCATGGTTAGGTGTAGAGAATCAATCATGGTTAAGTGCAATGGTTAGGGTTAAGCTAAAAGACAAAATGGTCATATGGTCAAAACTTCATGAAGCTTCATCAAGCTTCATGAAAGAAAGAAAGAATGATAACCATTTTGTTTTTCTTTTGTCATTTCATTTTAATCCAAATAAAAAGATAAATGAATGAACAAATAAATAGAAACCTTAACCATATACTTAACCTAGGTTTAATTCTTTACACTAACCAATGTTGCATGCATCATCAAACATGATACAATCAAGTGCACAAAAATATATCGCATATACAATGCGCACATCCGAGTGAGAAAATCCATCTTAAGTGAACCGATACTAGTTAATGCAAAGTAATATATCAAATATATAATTATGCATTAAATCATTAAATCAACACTTGATTTAATGATCCGGTCATATTGCATATAACCGACTAATATCAACAGTAACAACTTATCGAATCAACACTTGATCCGATAACCCGGCTATATCACATATAACCGATCAATGTCACATATCATGAGAATCGAATACAGTATCACATACTGGTATCATTCTCGGTCCCGCACATATCTCATATGCACTCCTATTTCGTTTCGCTTGAGCCAGGAAACCTCTGTGTAGGACTCTAAAGACTCGTCAATACGCCGGCAGCAGATGATGATCATATCAAACACCCACAAGCCGCAAGCAGTCTGCTAAACGTAACGGCCACCCGGGTATTGAACGATCTGAAGATCGACGAGCAAGCCCGCTCACACTCCAGTGAATCCAACCAGTAACACTACCGTACAGTCCGGTCTGATCGTCTGATATGTCGCATATCTCGCCTAGGGGTGGTAAACGTCAGACCCCAATAGCTCGATAAGTCGTGTCGATATGAGGTCTATAACTTTTCGAGAAACTACTGGTAACACTTACCAGTAAATCTCAGCAACCCTGGCCAGGGATTTCCTGTTATAGCCAATCGAACACAACGCAACATCAACCCCCTATACCGGGAGAGACGAATCCCCTCCTATCGCTCATTGCCTCCATGTGACTCGGGACTGTACCCAAAAACCACCGTTTTGCACGCCCTCTTGGATGTGGTAAGATGGAAATCAAAGCACAGTGGGAACCACACAAGACTCTATGACGATCTCGGGTCAACAGACTACTCTGTACCAGTGTCACCAGAGAACTGCCATCTGACGTGAGGTATAATACCATCTGGGAGTTCTCGACGAGTCCGTCCAGTGTACCCAGTCTCAACTGAGCACCCTTATATCATCTCTGATGTCAAACACCAATGGATATGGGATCATCCATCGCCCATCTGTATGGGTCGAGAAGGTATACGCTAGTCTACTCTGGTATATCGATGCCCCATCTCGATACACCCACGACTAGGGACTTTGAAGGATGTACTTATGGACTACCATGTCCCTACTAGTATGATCCGCATCATAGTCCAGGTAGTCAAGCACACATCCTAAGGGCTTTACCAACATGTAACAGAGAGACAATCAGTATACACGTTAAGGTAAAGTTCAACCAGATAGCATACTATCATGTCGAGCAAGAAAGTCCTCCCTATATACGTCCCAGCATCCACTACAATATACATCCTATGTATAGTAATGGCCTCTAGGGCATACATATAACTAACAATCTCCCACTTGCACTAGGGCCATCTGATAGCAGTGGTTGCAGTATCTCATACTCAACCATCCCATAAAAGTCTCTCTCTGGGAACAGGCCTTTGTGAGTGGATCCGCTGTGTTGTCCTCTGAGTCTACTCTCCTAACCTCGATCCCCTGGAGATTAACCATCTCCATGATCAGGTGATACTGCCTTAGAATATGTCTGGATCACTGATGGGACAGACGTTCCTTGGCATAAGCCACAACTCCATTGTCACACAATGGGAGGAACATAGTTCATCTCATGAACCAATATACACCCAAACAGCCTCTTTGGTAGCATCTTAATTAGCGATCTATCCTGTCTTCATCGTCTAGTATGTCACGGTATCTAGCTTGGAACTCTTCCAACATACCGTCCATTTACTGAGGGTAAAGACAATGCCTGCGACTGACATTCAGTCGTCTTTATCACCCTGGAATCCTTCCAGTGATCCTCCCCAGGGTCGATTGATACCGTCTCACTACAGCTAGTGAGTATCCTAACATCCATTTAGATCTATCTCATAGATCCACAAACCCAGGATTTAGGAGGTATCACTTTGATCCTATATGGAGAATCCTAGTGATAAGCGGAGATTGACCGAGCGTAGCATAAGAAACTCCTTCCCCATCAAGAGTATGTCATCCACGTACTCTACGAGGATCACCACCATACTCCCTACTACCTTTTTGTTTATACAAGGTTCATCTACCATTTTGATGATGTCAAACTCTTTGACTAATCCATCAAAACAGATGTTCCAACTCCGCGATGCCTGCTTTATCCTATAAAGCATCTTGCACACGTTTCCGCTGCTCCCACTGTCTACGAAGCCCTCTGGCTGTGTACTTATAGACGCTCTCTTCTAAAACATCATTTCAGAAAAGCAGTCATGGCACCCAACCGCCAGATATCGTAGTCATGGTATGTAGCCGTGGCAAGTAGGATCTGGATGGACTTAAGCATAGATTCTTAGAAAAAGGTTTCATTATGATCCATATCTGGTCAATTATGCAAACCTTTAACAAGTCTAGCTTTGAAAGTCTCAACTTTTCCATCTACACCAAGTAATCTTCTCAAGATATACTTGCTCCTGATGGGGATTTAACCCTTCAGATATAGCAACCAAAGTCCATACTTTGTTGGTGTATAAGGATTCCATCTCAGATCGCTAAGCATCCAGCCATTCTTACAGAGTCTTACTCCTGATGGCCAGATCGAAACTAGTTGGGTCATCATCTCATGATGCAATCCTCGCTCCCACTGTCATAGAGAAATCGAAGTATCTCTCAAGTGGGTGAGGAACCCTACTAGATCGGCGGAGAGGCTGAGGTTCGTTGGTATCTACTGAATCCCTTGGTTCTATCAAATCATCTGCTGTAGTTCGTATAGCTGGAACATTTCCAGTTCTACATAATTGACTTTGCCTCGAGCTTGTCCGGATTTTGCTTTTAGACATAGGCCGGACAACCCCAAATCTTAACTAGCTTAAGACATGGGCTCTTCCCTTTCCATATCACATATGAAGTGGTAGGCAACTGATTTGATCAGAACCCTATTCAATAGGTTTGCAGCTTCTCAAGTGCATAACTCCCTTAAGGAATTAGGTAACTCAGTAGTACTCATCATAGAGCACACCTTATCACATAGGATGTGATTGCTCCGCCCCGATATACCATCGTGCTATGGTGTATTCAGAGGAGTAATGCTGAGAGAGAATCTCATTCTCCTTTACAATAATCCAGGATTTTCGTGCTCAAGTATTCTCCTCCTTGATCTCATCAAAGGACATAATACTTATACCCGTATTCTGGTTCTCTACTTCTAACTTATATTCTGTGAATATCTCAAAAGGTTCGGACTTGTGTTTCAACAGGAACATAGGTCTGAATCTCGAAAGATCATCAGAGAATGTAATGAAGTACAAAGAACCGGTCCTGGCATGTGTAGACAGGGGACCTACATACATCAACATGTATCATCCCAAGAGTTCACTAAATCTTTCTCTGTTTCCAACAAACAGAGCTGGTGTCATTATATCTTTGTGACATGACTGGCGAGTTTCACAAGATGTAAATTCAAACTAATTTAAATATGCATCTTTATGTAACTCTAGCTAGTCGGGTCACATTGATCTGACCTAGTCTACAATACCTCAAGAAGGATTCGTTCATTTCTGAACTCTTCCTCTTATGTGTGTTCCATATACTAAGAACTGTAGTTTGATTTAGAACATCAATGCTTTTAGATAACGTGCCTGAACCGATCAACTTTTGATATAGGAAATGTTCAAAACATTATCCAACAATACAAAATTTTATCATTTCTTTACTTATAAAGAGACAGATATGATTTTGTATATCAGGTTCGGTATCTAATAACATTCGTTCAGAATCAATGTATTGGTAATACAGGGTGACAGTGACCAACAGACTTGGCTGCAACACTTGCGCCGTTTTCTGCCTCATGAAACTTATCACTCGTTCTCAGTTCTCTACCTTTCTGTAGCCCTATATAACAGATTACATATTTGGGATCCTGATCTGGTATCACATACCCAGGACGTAGAGGATACAGAGAAACAGTTCTGTATAATGAACATACCCGAAGATGATGCATCAGCATGCGCTCTCTTCGTTTGGGCGGCACGGGAAATCTGGTATTCCCCAATTTCCTGCTCGGTCTTATAACAATTATAAGTTGGAGCGGGACCAACGTTCCCCAGCTCAGTATAACAAGCGGGTTCGGTCAAATATCCGTATTATTATCTTGATTAAGACGTGATATGGTCGCTACCTGGAGAGAGAGAGAAGAAAACACTCAGCGTGCGCTCTTGCAAGAATAGATTGGTTTTTATTTTATCTAATCAGGATGGCTCCCAATGCTTTTTATCAAATCTTCCTTCAAACCCTAAAAGGAAAGACTAGCCGGGATTAATTACACACTACAAGTTCGCCGATCTTTCAGCCAGGCCAGTGTCGGTACTTTGTGTAAGTGCACGGCGGCGCCCCGGCCGTCAATCCGACGGCCAAATGCGGAAGCGGTGATAAACTTAAATTTTTCTTGAACTGGCAAACCGCCGAGCACTAATACCCGGATCGAACCATTAATTAGTCCTAGCTATCTACAAGAAAGGGAATAGAGATATACCGACGATCCAAGTCCTCCGGTCTTCTCGTCATCGTCCCGATCTCCTGCGGAATGTCCCGTCTCCTCCTCATCGCCGGAAGTGCACCACATCGCCTACTTTGTTTACGGGCTCCCACCTCAATGCCGAGGCAACTCGGGCACGAAGCCGGCTACTCGACGTGCCCAAGATTTACTGTAGAATGAGTGGTGTAGAGATCCATGTCTCATTTTGGGGTTAAGGAGGTGCCATTTGGTGGAGGGATGAAACAAGAACAAAAAATGTGGAGGAGCTTGGGGTATTTTGGAGCATGATATGAACAAAAATACCTCCCCAAGAAAATTGGACAGCCCCCCCCCAAAAATGCTTGGCCGGCCATGCACTAGAGGAATGGAGAGAATGAGATTGAAGCCAAAAGAATGAGTGGGAAAACTCTATCATGCAAGAGAGAGAAAGAGGAATGGCTATCAAAATCAACCATCATCACTAAAACAATCCCAACACTCAAAGCAACCATCATCTCATGCATGATGGCTTCAAAAAGTCAAGTCATCATGAGAAGAAGAAGTCAAGTGATGGTGCACATCATGAAAACTATCATGATACCAATAAATGCAAATACCCCCTCCACAAAAGCCTATTTGCAACAATGCAAATAAACCCTCCTCCACCAAACTTCGGCCAATGAACGGAACAATGGAAATCGGCCGAAACGGAAAGCAAACTGGCAACTCCAGAAAACTGGTCCCGTAATAAATTACAGGAAAACCCCGATACTGTGCATACACACCCGCATTTGTATTTCGACCGAAATACAAATGCAATGAGACAAAATCTACACTGTACTATACTAGGATCCGACTTATACCAAAACCGGCTAGTAATATCTGTTCGATCCTGATCCGTGCAATACCGCACGTATCTGATCGAACCCTGCCATATAACCATACGGCCTATAGTACAAACTGTCCGATCCTGATCCGTGCAATACCGCACGTATCTGATCGGACCTTGCCATATCTCCATACGGCCTCTACAACCTTTCGCCCGAAAGCTGAGTAACTGAATGTGGGGGACTCTAAAGACTCGTCAACACCTCGGCTGTGGATTTAACCACTAGCACGTCAGAGGTATAAGCCAATACGTAACGGGCTACCAAGTATTGACTAAAAGGGACGTCTGTGAGTGAACTCAGCCTGACAACCCTACTGAGCCTGTCAGTGACAATATCCGTACAGTCCGGTCCGTTCGTCTATGAGTATCGCATGGCGGGCCTAGGGGGTTGGTAAAAGTCAGACCCCCAAAAGCGGTACAAGTCGTGTCGGAGTGTAGCCCAGAACACCCTGAGATACTACTGGAATACCTACCAGTAAATATCCTTGCCTTGGCCAAGGACTTTGTGTAATGGCTCTCCTAGACACAGCACGACCTCACCCCCAATACCGGGAGAGACGAACCCCTGAAGATACGCTCACTGCCTCCATGTGGCTCGGGACTGTACCCAACTAAAACCTGTTTGCACGACTCCTTTGAGCCGTGGTAGGGTAGTAATCAAAGTACAGTGGGAACTCACACGAGACAAATGACGATCCCCAGGTCGATGAACTAACCTGCACACATGTCACCAGGGAACTGCCATCTGACGTCTGGTATATGACCAACTAGCATGTTCCCGGCGAGTCCTGTCCGGTGTACTCATAACCCAATGAGCACCTGTATACATCTTAGGTGATCCAACTGACACCAGTGGCTTGTGAGACCGGCCACCGCCCCTCATCGGGGTCTCGACTGTATACACTAGTCTACTATGGAGAATCGATGCCCTGTCTCGAAACTCTCACGACTAGGGACCTTTTAAGGATATGCTTATAGACCCCCAGCTCCCACTTATATGATCGCCCTCATACTGCTGGTGGTCAAGCAAGAATCCTAGGGGCTCTATCAACGTGTAATAGCGACGTGTCAGGTCACTTAAAACAGTACACGATGATAAAGGTAAACCAGATAGCATACTATCATCTCGAGTAAGACTGTCCTACCGGGATAGGTCCTCCCTCAATCATCGCAATCACGTACCCGTGATCCAATAATTGACTCTGAGGGCACTA
The DNA here is from genome assembly GCA_030015575.1 of Agapanthus africanus. Taxonomy (NCBI): domain Eukaryota; kingdom Viridiplantae; phylum Streptophyta; class Magnoliopsida; order Asparagales; family Amaryllidaceae; genus Agapanthus; species Agapanthus africanus. Next base: position 674,688,493 of record CM057337.1, read on the forward strand.
TCTCCAACAATCTCCCACTTGCAGTCAAGGCTAATTATTGCGATGTCGCATACTCACAGCCCGTGTGATACCGAACACCCAACTCCTCTACTAGTCAGTCTCACAAAGCTCGTTTGCGAAACTATTGCGTTCAAGGAATAGCCTCAGTGAGTGGATCCGCATAGTTGTTTCATTCCATGTCTCTCTATTTCTCAAGTTCGCGGAGAAACCCATCTCCCAAAATGAGCAATACCTGTCTTAGAATGTGTCTGGATGTCTGATGGGACATAGCTCATAAATGAACTCCAAATCCAAACTTCTTAGACTGTATCGTCAACTGAACTTAATCAGTATCCTGCGCCATGCCTCCCTCAGTATTGCCTTGGACCAACTGTCCAAAATACTGCCCCTCGTCAGAAGGAAAACTATAACTCTGACAACCTCCTTGTCGTCCATGTCACCTTGGAAGCCTGGAATGATAACTGTTTCCCGAATGAGGCTGTCGTTATCATATCCCTAGAACATCCACTTATGTTCTATAACTGCTTCCGACTGCTTCTCCAGGATTGGATCAATATCAACTTATTGCATCTAGTGCAAGAACAATATCTGGTGTGGTACTTGACATCTCATGATTGACTCAATTGCCTAAGCAAGTGATCTGCCAATCATGCACATCCCTCTCCCCTTTAGTCTGTAAGACACCTTTGGAGAGGGTGACTCCATTACCTGCAGGTACACTACCATGCTAGGAGTCGTCCATTCTAAATACCCTTAGAATGCTGTCTAAGTACCCAGATTGGGAGACTACCCAAATCTAGATCTAAAGCCATAGATCTAGTAACCAGAATGTCTGATATAATGTCCAAGTCCCATATGGAGAAACCACTGTGTGACGACCAAAGTATAACCGATCGTAGTATAGGAGTTTCCTTTCCTACTTTGTGTATGTCATCCAAATACCAGGATATCACACCCTACTACCTTCTCAACAGATCCATCCCCTATTCTGATGAAGTCAAACCTATGACTGTCACGTCAGAAATAGATGATCTATCTCCGCTACATCTGCTTTAGTCTATAAATAGACATAAGCTACCTGTCCACCAATGCTTCCGCTGCTCCCATTGACTACGATAACCCTCTGGCAGAGTCATATAGACGTACACTTCTAAAACTAGTTTAGAACGACGCTATACTCATCCTCCCACCGGGTCTCGCAGCCTGGAACAACAGCAATGGTAATTGTGGGTAAACAAGAACTTCCCTGTCACCGTCCTTGAGGCTACCGTAGTACCTCTCGGGTGGCTGAAGTTACCCACCTTATCTGCGGAGTGGCCAATGGAATGTCAATCCAGATTGAATCTTTAGGTTCCTATGAAATCTTCAGTAATCGTTTGTGGTTCTGGAATTACTTCCAGTTCTACCACACTCCCACTACTGTTTTCTGAAAAAAAACATTTTTAATAAAACTGTGGCGAGTCTAGAACAATATCGCTATTGTTCATCCAGATGGTAGAAAGTCAACCCTCGTCATAGCCTGGGTCAACCCACAAACAGCCATTACAGAAACGTGCCTTGAGTTGTCCAGTGTCTGGTTTTAATCATAAACCGGACAACTCCCCGTACCTTAACATCGTTAAGATATGAACTGTTCTATATCCAATATAGAACTAGAGGCACTGATTTAATTGAACCAGATTCAAATCATGCAGCTGTCTCCAGTGCATGTCAACTAAATGGAAGGAGGCCGATCAGCGTTACTCAACTTAGGAATGCTTCCAATTATGAGTAACCTGAAAGAGAAGCAATTTCTCTTAATCACTACTATCAACTGAATACCATATACAAGTATCTACATCTTCGATCACTTTGAAGAATCCCGATACTTGCTACTCCTGGTTCTCTACTCTATTCAAATACCTATAACTTCTCCAAATTCGGACCCTGTGTTTCCACGAAACACCTGTCTAAAAACCAGAGAAGTCATAAGTAAACCGAATATAGTACGAGGACCAACCCCTCTGTCCTGATGGACCCTGGACAACATACAATACTCTGTATAAGTCCCTTGAGTCTGATAACTCATTCACTGTGTGTCGTAGGTTGAAAACTGTACTTATGGTTAAGAAGAATTACACCGCTGTTCAATGCTCCTTACCTAACCATCCACTGATATAGGTAAATGTCATAGACATAATTTCAAAAAGGTATATCTCACTCTATGAAAATAGACGTACAGATATATCAATTTGAAATTGGTGCATAACAGCGGATATTCAAAACCAAATATTTGCCGACCGGCAAACAGCCCAGGTGATTTCCTCAAATATCACCGATTACAACGAATCCCGATATAATGAGGATGATCACCCAATTCCCAATAACTTACTCCCACTCATCATCTGTAAAACCATACAGATGTGAGAATCGTACCTGGTAAATACATACCCTGGAGTAAGTATCTAATCGGGAAATCAGTTTTCTTTTAACAGTACACAGTGGACTGAAACATTGAAATGTTCCGATGGGGTATCCTGGTATTCCTAGTAATGCCTCTTCCAGATTCACGACTGTAACCGTATAATTCTTTGCCACCTCTCCAAATCCCTTCATATGTCTTTAGTCATTACCTTCTGTACACCCCTTTAGGCCAAATGGTTTTCTTCCTTCCCTACCGTTCGGCACCAGCCTACGGTTTGGAAGAAGACTATCCAATAAGCATAATGGGTGTACTGTCCTAATCCCAGGAACACTCGCAATGCGAGAGAAGGTGAAGATAAAAGACAACCGAATAAACCTTATTCCTATTTCTCCTGAACCAGAATCCATCCCCGAACTGGAACCAGTTCCATTCGAGTTCGTATATAACCATACGATGGAGTATCCAAATAAACTGTGGATCTTCGTAGTGATACGGAGTGTCCTGGAGAAATACAAAGGTGATGTGGGAGTGGTAACGAAATATTTGGTTTGGTCGTGAATATCTGTTGCAATTTACTTTGCCCTCTTACTAATCCCTTGCTTTGTCTGAACTTAATACCTTCTGCACACCATCGTTATGCTAATTGGTTTTCTTCATTCCCTACCGGTCGGCACCAGCCTAAGGTTTGGAAGAAGACAATCCAATTTGCGTAATAGGTGTACTACCCCTAAACCAAGGAGTACTCATAACCTGAGAGAGGGTAAAAGGAAAAGACAACTGAATAATCCTATCCGTTTTCTCCAGAACCGGAAACCATCCTCGAATAAATTCTTTCGAGTTCGTATCTAACCATACGATGGTTTTGTCCAATGGAAGTGGAAGTTCGTAGTAAAACGGGGTGTCCTGGAGAAAAGGGTAAAAGTAGGAGTGGCAATGAGGTTTGCAACTCTGACAATCCAAAAGCCAGTGTTAAGAAGGTTCGGTCAACTTGGTCTCTTAGTCAAAGTCTTAGGGTCGGGTCAATGGTCGCTGCCAAAGAGAGAGAGAAAAGAAATACTCAGCGTGCACTCTAACCTAGATCAGAATGGTTACCAATTTATCTAATCTGGAATCCTCCCACTGTATCTCAAATTCTCCTCCAAACCTAAAAGAAGAATTAGTCGGGAACACCCGAGGAGTAAACTAACTCATCAGTGGGAATCGGGATCCAACTATCATTGCATGATAACGTGACGGAATCCGCTCACGCTATCACACTCCAGAAGGTACGCGCATATCTGGCAAGTTTCAGTTCTTTTGAAACTCCCGATGTGATTTCTGCCCCATGCTCTTATGACCTTGACTTTGGCCAACATATCAAAAGTCACATGTCAAGTTCTACCCGTCATTCTCCAGGTTAATTTGAATCCACCCGTACATACCCTTGACTTTGGCCAACATGGCAGTACGACTGTTCCAAACCAACGCATCTATCTATGCTGCATATGAATAACCAACAGCTACCAAACACTGTGCCTTGACTTTGGCCAACATACACAGCTTGAATACTATTGACTATCCATATGAAACGACGGAAGGCTACGAATGGTTTCTGGCGAAAACCTTTAACGTAATAAACTTGATATCGTTGAAGGAACGGATAGCTTTTTTAAAAATATAGTGACGAAAACCTTTGCTAAAGAGGTCACTCCCGGTGAAGGGATCTCGGCTCTTTCCCCGTAGAATGGGGTGCAGGATATTCCAAATGAATACCGCGATGCAAAGCAAAAGTAATCGGCTATAGTGAAGTCATTGCCCTGACGCAAACTTTTTGTCCAAGGGGTCACTCCCGGTGAAGGGATCTCGGCCCTTGCCTCGTCGACTGAGGAGCAGGATATTCCAACTGAATACCACGATGCAAAACAAAAGTGAACGTCCTTGCAATAACAGCTTTTTGAAAAGTGTTCCAACAACATCAGATTAGGTTTGTTTTTAACTTGCATTGATCCGAATCAACGCAGTCCCATCAATTGATCACACCACAAAGAACGAAAATATACTGATGTACGTATATGCCATCCGCATTCGCCACTGGGTCCCGTCATTACCCGTTAGGTTAGCTAACTAACGACAGAGCGGGGACTGGACTAGCGCGGATGTAAAACATATACAACATCTACTAATATATATACCAATATATTATATTCGCTCAAGGCGTGAATAAAATGCAACATCACAGAGAATGAACAGCATCACAGAAACAATACAGATATCTGGGATCCCCGGGTTTCACAGAGCCGCTGAAACCCGACGTTTCCCTGGTCGTGTGGATAGCCTGTGCAATGAAATCCTAGACCCCTACGGGCGCGGCAAGTTACCCGCCAAAACCTGAAGCGAGGCAGCCCCCTTCAGCGCCGTGAATGGACCACCCAGCACTTCACAGAATCTGGTAACTTGGGCACCCCTCCTGGGTCAACCTGTACCCCCTACGAGTGCGGCGAATAGCCCGCCAATCCCAGAGTGAAGCCCCCTCCGTCTCAATGCCATGAGATGCGGGCTTGTTGCCCTCTAGAACCCGGCTATCCGTGCACCCCTCCGCGGGGCAATCCTAGTACAGAAAGTAAAATATACATACAACGGGTACATCGACTGCAACCAGGTCGTGCCCCAAAATAATAATACAAACAGGCAGTGACGGCAGTCCACATGTCGAACGCTCGCCCCGCAATATCAAATGTACATAATACAACAAAACTGTACTAGCATTGCATCTAGGCTATCCCCCACGACCGATCCGCAACATCACAGCAAAAACAAAACATCAACGTGAAAGTCACGTTCGCAAATCCGTCTAATCGGGCTATAGCAGTTAGACCGGATTTACCGATCAAGTGACATTCACGGTCGCAGATATAATGTAAATACTGTGAAAAATGCGTTTAAAATATCCGATCGATCAAAAATTAACAAGTGGGCCCCCAATCAAAACTGTAGCACTCACAGAAAACCTGGGCCCAATTTTAATATTCCAAAACCCATATTTTAAGCCCAGAAAGCCTCTGAAAAAAATTGGTGAAGTGATCTCCACAGTATGCGGCGGAAGAGCGGCGGAATGGGGGTATATGCGGCGGTTCCGCGCTCCCACTGTGGATTCACTTCATCGAAATTTTACAGAGTTCTTAGATTTTCCAGTACATCAATATTTTACAACCAGAAAAATTTTTCGACACCAAAAATTTCCAACAGAAAGCTGATGCTAACAAAAATGTAGTTTTGGAACATTCGATCGATCGAAACAGAAAAACACACTACACCAAGCTAGACTAAGTTAATGGCGAGGCTCTGATACCACTGTAAGTGCACGGCGGCGCCCCGGCCGTCAATCCGACGGCCAAATGCGGAAGCGGTGATAAACTTAAATTTTTCTTGAACTGGAAAACCGCCGCGCACTAATACCCGGATCGAACCATTAATTAGTCCTAGCTATCTACAAGAAAGGGAATAGAGATATACCGACGATCCAAGTCCTCCGGTCTTCTCGTCATCGTCCCGATCTCCTGCGGAATGTCCCGTCTCCTCCTCATCACCGGAAGTGCACCACATCGCCTACTTTGTTTACGGGCTCCCACCTCAATGCCGAGGCAACTCGGGCATGAAGCCGGCTACTCGACGTGCCCAAGATTTACTGTAGAATGAGTGGTGTAGAGATCCATGTCTCATTTTGGGGTTAAGGAGGTGCCATTTGGTGGAGGGATGAAACAAGAACAAAAAATGTGGAGGAGCTTGGGGTATTTTGGAGCATGATATGAACAAAAATACCTCCCCAAGAAAATTGGACAGCCCCCCCCCAAAAATGCTTGGCCGGCCATGCACTAGAGGAATGGAGAGAATGAGATTGAAGCCAAAAGAATGAGTGGGAAAACTCTATCATGCAAGAGAGAGAAAGAGGAATGGCTATCAAAATCAACCATCATCACTAAAACAATCCCAACACTCAAAGCAACCATCATCTCATGCATGATGGCTTCAAAAAGTCAAGCCATCATGAGAAGAAGAAGTCAAGTGATGGTGCACATCATGAAAACTATCATGATACCAATAAATGCAAATACCCCCTCCACAAAAGCCTATTTGCAACAATGCAAATAAACCCTCCTCCACCAAACTTCGGCCAATGAACGGAACAATGGAAATCGGCCGAAACGGAAAGCAAACTGGCAACTCCAGAAAACTGGTCCCGTAATAAATTACAGGAAAACCCCGATACTGTGCATACACACCTGCATTTGTATTTCGACCGAAATACAAATGCAATGAGACAAAATCTACACTGTACTATACTAGGATCCGGCTTATACCAAAACCGGCTAGTAATATCTGTTCGATCCTGATCCGTGCAATACCGCACGTATCTGATCGAACCCTGCCATATAACCATACGGCCTATAGTACAAACTGTCCGATCCTGATCCGTGCAATACCGCACGTATCTGATCGGACCTTGCCATATCTCCATACGGCCTCTACAACCTTTCGCCCGAAAGCTGAGTAACTGAATGTGGGGGACTCTAAAGACTCGTCAACACCTCGGCTGTGGATTTAACCACTAGCACGTCAGAGGTATAAGCCAATACGTAACGGGCTACCAAGTATTGACTAAAAGGGACGTCTGTGAGTGAACTCAGCCTGACAACCCTACTGAGCCTGTCAGTGACAATATCCGTACAGTCCGGTCCGTTCGTCTATGAGTATCGCATGGCGGGCCTAGGGGGTTGGTAAAAGTCAGACCCCCAAAAGCGGTACAAGTCGTGTCGGAGTGTAGCCCAGAACACCCTGAGATACTACTGGAATACCTACCAGTAAATCTCCTTGCCTTGGCCAAGGACTTTGTGTAATGGCTCTCCTAGACACAGCACGACCTCACCCCCAATACCGGGAGAGATGAACCCCTGAAGATACGCTCACTGCCTCCATGTGGCTCGGGACTGTACCCAACTAAAACCTGTTTGCACGACTCCTTTGAGCCGTGGTAGGGTAGTAATCAAAGTACAGTGGGAACTCACACGAGACAAATGACGATCCCCAGGTCGATGAACTAACCTGCACACATGTCACCAGGGAACTGCCATCTGACGTCTGGTATATGACCAACTAGCATGTTCCCGGCGAGTCCTGTCCGGTGTACTCATAACCCAATGAGCACCTGTATACATCTTAGGTGATCCAACTGACACCAGTGGCTTGTGAGACCGGCCACCACCCCTCGTCGGGGTCTCGACTGTATACACTAGTCTACTATGGAGAATCGATGCCCTGTCTCGAAACTCTCACGACTAGGGACCTTTTAAGGATATGCTTATAGACCCCCAGCTCCCACTTATATGATCGCCCTCATACTGCTGGTGGTCAAGCAAGAATCCTAGGGGCTCTATCAACGTGTAATAGCGACGTGTCAGGTCACTTAAAACAGTACACGATGATAAAGGTAAACCAGATAGCATACTATCATCTCGAGTAAGACTGTCCTACCGGGATAGGTCCTCCCTCAATCATCGCAATCACGTACCCGTGATCCAATAATTGACTCTGAGGGCACTATCTCCAACACTTTGAGGGAGGTCCCCCGTGCTTTCGCACGAACCTAATTAATGTAAATCTCGTTTTCCCAGAGGCGTAACCTCGTTAACACCTTTCTAGACACCTACTTGATCGGCTAATTGTAATGTATAAAACTCTCCCAGGAGTAACTCTTACTCGCAGCGGGTATCGGGATCCAACTATCTCATAGAAGGTATGCAATCTCATTGCAAATTTCAACACTTGAAATTCCCGATAATATTTTGCCCCTAGCTCGCTATGACCTTGACGGAGGCCGAACAACCCATAGTCCGCTAGTCAAGTTCAATCCGTCATTTCCTGATTGAATTAAACCCACCCGCACGACCCTTGACGGAGGCCAAACAACGCCGTACGAATACCCTAATCCAATCGCATCATATGCTAGCAGATAAGCACTAGTTAGCTACCGTACACTACGCCTTGACGGAGGCCAAACAACCGCAGCACGAATACTAACTAGTACGTATCTGAAATGACGGAGGGCTACGACAGGTTTTTCTGAAAACCTATTGCGTAATGAACTTGATATCGTTGTAGAATCAAATGAATTTTTAAAATGGAGTGCTTTTGAGGCTTTTCTAGTTTTGCTAAAGGAGTCACTCCCGGTGAAGGGATCGTCGGTCCTTTCCTCGTCGAATGAGGTGCGGGATATATCATATATATCACTGTGCAAAGCAAAAACACTTAAAAGCAATCAAAAGACAAACCGAGTGTGTAGCATCTGCCAGTTATTGCTAAAGGAGTCACTCCCGGTGAAGGGATCTCGGTCCTTTCCTCATCGAATAAGGTGCAGGATATATCACATATACCTCTGTGCAAAGCAAGAACTGTAGCTACCTGTTTTATTTTGAAATTCGATTCTACAACATCTTAGGTTTCTTTTATTTCATTAATCACATTAATGAAGTCCCATCATTTAAGTATCTAAACATCACAGATAAATACGACGTACACTTATACCATCCGCATTCGCCTCAATGTCCCCTCGTGCACCGTTAGGTTAGGTAACTAGCGGCAAAGCGGGGCAGGGCTAGCGCGGGTGTAAAACATAAGTAACGTCTATATAATATATCATATATACTATATACGGTATCAATCACAGAACATCACATGATCACATCACAGATATCGCAGCAGAAGAAACATATGAAATATTGGATATACTAGGACGTCCGTGTTTTCAATACGAGCCAGTATAAAACACGGATTCCACGGTCGTGATGAATAGCCAAATCCACACCCCTAGACCCCTACGAGAGCGGCAAGCAACCCTACCAATTCTGGAGTTAGGAGACCCGGACTCGACTCCTCGAGTTGGTCTCCCACTGGACTCCAGAACTCGGTTACTTGTGCTCCCCTCCTTGGGTCTATCCTAGTGCGGAAAAGTAAATAATATACAAACGGTGACTACTTCCGCAACCTGGAAGTGCCCCAATAAAAGAATATTACATACAAGTTTTTACATGAATGAAAATGAAAAACACTCATCTCACATAAAAAAACCCGGCTATTCAAACACGACGATCCAATATAACATATCCAGCAACACATAACATCACATGTCATCAACGTAAGTAAATATGTGCATCCCAATTGTCGTTGACATATAGCAACGAAACCGGCGATATCACATATTACACTTACGGTCACAGAAAAGAAAGTGTAAAACTACAACAGTTGGAATCCGCAATCTTTATAGACATCGCATGCCTAATCAAATGAATTCCTTAGACATCGCATGCCTAACAATTATAAACCCCGCATTTTAGTCCCATCATCGAAAACACTTTTCAATATCAAGTCGGGCAATTCAACAAGATTCCCGACAGCCTGATCGAATGCTCGTCGCAAACTTCAGTAGACGGCCGCACCCCCGATACCGTCGACGAAGTGCACCAAGGCGGAACACCGCTGCCGCGAGCACCCGAACGGATGCTTTCGGCGACGGGGTTCTCCTACAGTCACTTGGTCGGGGCTATGGAGTGAGGCTGTCTATTAAGTTTACCCGGCGAGTATCCGCGTACGCTACGTGATTGCGACGGACTTTTGATCACATCAAAATTCCGTGGCAACCGATCAAGTGAGACTAAACTGCTATGTTTATAACATTCATTTAGTTATCTCATAACTATTGTGAATTCCAATTATTGTATCCCATTCCAGATAAACAGAAAATGTTAAACTTTTCGATCGAACAGTCAAACACCCAAGTTTTCCCGATACAGCTCAACACATGAAACAAGTCTAAAAACATTCAGTTCGTGCCTCAGTACCAACGGTCCAGCCGTAGAAGGGTCAAGCCAACGCCTCACATGTGGCACGCCGTACTGCCCCAAACCCGAAGGTTCAAAGGGCAGTTCAAGACGGTCACATAATCGAGTTAAGGTTTGTTGTCTTCTAGAGGGTCCATCGAGTTACTTGCACTACTTAGAACGTCTTTAAACTACGGAAAAATCCAACACTTGGAAATTTCCCGACAGGGGAAAAATTGGGTATTTATATCCGGTCGAACATTTTAACAGTTTCTAAAATATCCGGAAAAACATAAACAAAGTTAAATTATCCGATCAAATTAACGAATCCCCAATAAAACCCTAGAAAACTCAACACCTGAGTGGAATTAAAAAATTCACATCAAAAATTGCCAAGAAAGGACCTAAGAATAAATATATGAAATTTGAGGGACTAAGTCGAAATTTGGGACGCGGAAGCGCCGCCAAACCCCTGGTTTGGCCGCGGATCCGCGCTCCAATTATTGAATTAGTCGACCAAACTTCACAGTAATTCTTAGTTTTTCCTGCTTATTTTTCTGCATATTTTTAATTCACAAAATACAACAGTTTTGAAAAATGTACAGAGAGCGATTTTGCTTGGGGTTTCGCGGTTCGATCGGATCTCTAACTTCGTCTACAGATCGCCTAAGGCTCTAGCTAGGCTCTGATACCATTGTAGGGTTCCTAAGCACCCTAAGGAGGTCTCACAAGGCATCGAACATGCCAATATAAAATTTTACGGGTGCCGAGAGACCCGAATACGGATCGTTTGCTAGAAAACTAGGCGAAAAAGCTAACTAGTTAACACTTAACTAAGAGATACGAAAATACAACCTTTGTAGATCCGGTTCTCCACCTCCATAGCTCCGCAATGAAGTCTCCTCGCTGTCCATAACAAGTCCCGGTCTCTAGCGTCGGCTTCATCGGAGAATGGACGGGCTAGGTCATCGATGTCCATGCCGAAGATGATCTACGTCGAAGCATCGCAAGATCAAGCTCTCACTTCACCAAGTCATGAAACTTGTGAAGAAAACGCACTCTACTACTTGGCAAGAGGTAGAGGATGAAGAAATAGGAAGTGGGTAGACTTTAGATTTGGATTTCTCACTCTTTTTCATCACTTGCCATTGATGGAGGCAAGCTTTCTTCACTTGATGAAATGAAGAAGAAGAAGAAGCTAATTATGATAAGTTAATTAAAAATTAGAAAAGAAATGAATACTTATCATATTAGAACCATGGTTAGGTGTAGAGAATCAATCATGGTTAAGTGCAATGGTTAGGGTTAAGCTAAAAGACAAAATGGTCATATGGTCAAAACTTCATAAAGCTTCATCAAGCTTCATGAAAGAAAGAAAGAATGATAACCATTTTGTTTTTCTTTTGTCATTTCATTTTAATCCAAATAAAAAGATAAATGAATGGAAAAATAAATAGAAACCTTAACCATATACTTAACCTAGGTTTAATTCTTTACACTAACCAATGTTGCATGCATCATCAAACATGATACAATCAAGTGCACAAAAATATATAGCATATACAATGCGCACATCCGAGTGAGAAAATCCATCTTAAGTGAACCGTTACTAGTTAATGCAAAGTAATATATCAAATATATAATTATGCATTAAATCACTAAATCAACACTTGATTTAATGATCCGGTCATATTGCATATAACCGACTAATATCAACAGTAACAACTTATCGAATCAACACTTAATCCGATAACCCGGCTATATCACATATAACCGATCAATGTCACATATCGCGAGAATCGAATACAGTATCACACACTGGTATCATTCTCGGTCCCGCACATATCTCATATGCACTCCTATTTCGTTTCGCTTGAGCCAGGAAACCTCTGTGTAGGACTCTAAAGACTCGTCAATACGCCGGCAGCAGATGATGATCATATCAAACACCCACAAGCCGCAAGCGGTCTGCTAAACATAACGGCCACCCGGGTATTGAGCGATCTGAAGATCGACGAGCAAGCCCGCTCACACTCCAGTGAATCCAACCAGTAACACTACCGTACAGTCCGGTCTGATCGTCTGATATGTCGCATATCTCGCCTAGGGGTGGTAAACGTCAGACCCCAATAGCTCGATAAGTCGTGTCGATATGAGGTCTATAACTTTTCGAGAAACTACTGGTAACACTTACCAGTAAATCTCAGCAACCCTGGCCAGGGATTTCCTGTTATAGCCAATCGAACACAGCGCAACATCAACCCCCTATACCGGGAGAGACGAATCCCCTCCTATCGCTCATTGCCTCCATGTGACTCAGGACTGTACCCAAAAACCACCGTTTTGCACGCCCTCTTGGACGTGGTAAGATGGAAATCAAAGCACAGTGGGAACCACACAAGACTCTATGACGATCTCGGGTCAACAGACTACTCTGTACCAGTGTCACCAGAGAACTGCCATCTGACGTGAGGTATAATACCATCTGGGAGTTCTCGGCGAGTCCGTCCAGTGTACCCAGTCTCTACTGAGCACCCGTATATCATCTCTGATGTCAAACACCAATGGATATGGGATCATCCATCGCCCATCTGTATGGGTCGAGAAGGTATACGCTAGTCTACTCTGGTATATCGATGCCCCATCTCGATACACCCACGACTAGGGACTTTGAAGGATGTACTTATGGACTACCATGTCCCCACTAGTATGATCCGCATCATAGTCCAGGTAGTCAAGCACACATCCTAATGGCTTTACCAACATGTAACAGAGAGACAATCAGTATACACGTTAAGGTAAAGTTCAACCAGATAGCATACTATCATGTCGAGCAAGAAAGTCCTCCCTATATACGTCCCAGCATCCACTACAATATACATCCTATGTATAGTAATGGCCTCTAGGGCATACATATAACTAACAACAATTAGCCGATCAAGTAGGTGTCTAGAAAGGTGTCAACGGGGTTACGCTCCTGGGAAAACGAGCTTTACTTTAATTAGGTTCGTGCGAAAGCACGGGGAACCTCCCTCAAAGTACCGGCACTGGCCTGGCTGAAAGATTGGCGAACTTGTAGCGTGTAATTAATCCCGGCTAGTCTTTCCTTTTAGGGTTTGAAGGAAGATTTGACTAAAACAGTGGGAGACATCCTGATTAGATATATTAGATAACCAATCTAATCTTGCAAGAGCATACGCTGAGTGTTTTCTTCTCTCTCTCTCCAGGTAGCGACCATATCACGCCTTAATCAAGATAATAATACGGAAGTATTAACCGAACCCGCTTGTTATACTGAGCTGGAGAACGTTGGTCCCGCTCCAACTTATAAATGTTATAAGACAGAGCAGGAAATTGGGGATTACCAGAATTCCCGTGCCGCCCAAACGAAGAAAGTGCATGTTGATGCATCTTCTTCGGATGTGTTCATTACAGAGAACTGTTTCTCAGTATCCTTTACGTCCTGGGTATGAGATACCGGATCAGGATCCCGCAAATGTAATTTGTTACATGGGCTACAGATAGGTAGAAAACTGAGAACGGGTGATAAGTTTCATGAGATAGAAACGGTGCAAGTGTTGCAGCCAAATCTGTTGGTAACTATCACCCTGTATTAACAAATACATTGATTCTGAATGAATGTTATTAGATACCGAACCTGATATACAACATCATATCAGTCTCTTTATTAGTAAAGAAGGATATAATTCTGTATTGTTGGATAATGTTTTGAACATTTCCTATATCAAGAGTTGATCGGATCAGGCACGTTATCTAAAAGCATAGACGTTCTAAATCAAACTATAGTTCTTAGTATACAGAACACACACAAGAGGAAGAGTTCAGAAATGAACGAATCCTTCTTGAGGTATTGTAGACTAGGTCATATCAATGCAACCCGACTAGCTGAAATTACATTTAAATGCATATTTAAATCTGTTTGAATTTACATCTTGTGAAACTTGCCAGTCATGTCATAAAGATATGATGACCACGGCTTTGTTTATTGGAAACAGAGAAAGAGTTAGTGAACCCTTGGGAATGATACATGATGATGTATGTAAGATCCCCTGTCTACATATGCCGGGACCGGTTCTTTGTACTTCATTACATTCACTGATGATCTCTCAAGATTCAGATATATGTTCCTGTTGAAACACAAGTCTGAAACTTTTAAGATAATCACAGAATATAAGTTAGAAGTAGAGAACCAAAAACGGGTATAAGTATTATGTCCTTTGATGAGATCAGGGAGAAGAATACTTGAGCACGGAAATCCTGGACTATTCTAAAGGAGAATGAGATTCTCTCTCAGCATTACTCCTCCGTATACACCATAGCACAATGGTATATTAGGGTGGAGCAATAGCACCCTATGTGATATGGTGTGCTCTATGATGAGTACTACTGAGTTTCATATTTCCTTTTGGGAGTTATGCACTTAAGAAGCTGCATACCTATTGAATAGGGTTCAAATCAAATCAGTTGCCTGCCACTTCATATGTAATATGGAATGGGAAGAGCCCATATCTTAAGTTTGTTAAGATTTGGGGTTGTCCGGCTTATGTCTAAAAAGAAAAATCCGGACATGCTCGAGGCAAAGTCAGATCTGTGGAAGTTTGTTGGATATCCCAAGCATACGCAAGGGAATATTTTCTACCTAACCGAGGAAAAAAATATGTTTTGTTTCTCAACATGCCACCTTTGTGAAAGGGAATTTCTTGTGGAAAAATTAGTGGTCATGAGGTAGAACTGGAAGGAGTTCCAGCTATACAAACTACAGCAGATGATTTGGTAGAACCAAAGGATTCAATAGATTCTAACTAATCTCAGCCACTCTGCCGATCTAGTAGGGTTCCTCACCCACCTGAGAGATACTTCGGTTTCTCTATGACAGCGGGAGCGAGGATTGCATCATTAGATGATGACCCAACTAGTTTCGAGCTGGCCATCAGGAGTGGGACTCTGTAAGAATGGCTGATGCTTAGCGATCTGAGATGGAATCCTTATATACCAACAAAGTATGGACTTTGGTTGCTTTATCTGAAGGGTTAAATCCCCATCAGGAGCAAGTATATCTTGAGAAGATTACTTGGTGTACATGGAAAAGTTGAGACTTTCAAAGCTAGGCTTAAGTCCGTCCAGATCCTACTTGCCACTGCTACATATTATGATTATGATATCTGGTGGTTGGGTGTCATGACTGCTTTTCTAAATGATGATTTGAAAGAGTGCGTCTATAAGTACACAGCCAGAGGGCTTCGTAGATAGTAGGAGCAGCGGAAACGTGTGCAAGATGTTTTATGTGATAAATCAGGTATCGCGAAGTTGGAACATCTGTTTTGAAGTGGTAGTCAAAGAGTTTGACTTCATCAAAATGGTAGATGAACCTTATATATACAAAAAGGTAGTAGAGATTATGGTGGTGATCCTCGTAGAGTACGTGGATGACATACTCTTGATAGGGAAGGAGTTTCCTATGCTACGCTCGGTCAATCTCTGCTTATCACAAGGATTCTCCATATAGGATCAAAGTGATACCTCCTAAATCCTGGGTTTTGGATCTATGCGATAGATCTAATTAGATGTTAGGATACTCACTAGTTGTAGTGAGATGGTATCAATCGATCCTGGGGAGAATCACTGGAATGGTTCCAGGGTGATAAGGACGACTGAATGTCAGTCGCAGGCATTGTCTTTACCCTCAGTGGAGGGACGGTATGTTGGAAGAGTTCCAAGCTATATACGGTGACATACTAGATGATTAAAGGAAACATACATCGTTACCAAGGATGCTACCAAAGAGGCAGTCTGGTTATATATAAGTTTATGAGATGAACTTTGTTCCTACCATTGTGTGACAATGGAGTTGTGGTTTTAGCCAAGAAACTACCATCCCATCAGAAATCCAGATATAATTCTTTGGCAGTATCACCTGATCATGGAGATGGTTGATCTCCAGGGAGATCGAGGTTAGGAGAGTAGACAAAGAGGACAACTGCGCGGATCCACTCACAAAGGCCTTTTTCCCAATAGAGACTTTTATGGGATGGTTAAATATGAGATACTTCAACCACAGCTAATTGTTGGGTGTATGATGCCACAACAAATGGCCCTAGTGCAAGTGGGAGATTGTTAGTTATATGTATGCCCTAGAGGCCATTACTGTACATGTGATGTATATTGTAATGAATGCTTGGACATATATAGGAAGGACTTTCTTGCTCGACATGATAGTATGCTATCTGGTTGTACTTTATCTTAACATGTACTCTGATTGTCTCTATAATACATGTTGATAAAGCCCTTAGGATATGTACTCGACTACTGGGACTATGATGAGATCATACTAGTGGGGTCACGGTAGTCGACGAGTACATCCTATAACTGTTCCTAGTCGAGGGTGTATCGAGACAGGGCATCGATACACCAGAGTAGACTAGCGTATACGCATCTTGACCCATATGATGGGCAATGGATGATCCCATATCCATCGATGTTTGACATCAAGGATGGTGTACGGGTGCTTAGTAGAGACTGGGTACACTGGACGGACTCGCCGAGAACTCCCAGATGGTATTATACCTCACGTCAGATGGCAGTTCTCCGGTGACACTGGTACAAAGTAGTCTGTTGACCCGAGATCATCATAGAGTCTTGTGTGATTCCCTCTGTTTTTTGATTTCCATCATACCACGTCCAAGAGAGTGTGCAAAAAGGTGGCTTTTGGGTACAGTCCCGAATCACATGGAAGCAATGAACGATAGGAGGGGATTCGTCTCTCCCGGTATAGAGAGTTGATGTTGTGCTGTGTTCGATTGGCTATAACTGGAAATCCCTGGCTAGGGTTGCTGAGATTTACTAGTATGTGTTATCAGTAGTTTCTCGAACTGTTATAGACCTCATATCGACACGACTTATCAAGCTACTGGGGTCTGACGTTTACCACCCATAGGCGAGATATGCGACCTATCAGACGACGAGACCGGACTGTACGGGAGTGTTACTGATTGGATTTGCAGGAGAATGTACAGGCTTCCTTGTTGATCTTGTGATCGCTCAATACCTGGGTGGCTATTACGTTTAGCTGATTGCTTGCAGCTTGTGGGTGTTTGATATGATCATTACCTACTGCCGGCGTATTGACGATTCTTTAGAGTCCTACACAGAGGTTTCTTAGCTCAGGAAAAACGGAGTAGGAGCACATATGTGATATGTGCAGGACCGAGGATAATGCGATATGAGATACCGTATTATATTCTCGCGTTATTTAGATATGAGTCGGATCATCGGATCAAGTGTTGATTCGATGAATCGGTAAATGATATATTAGTCGGTTATATGCGATATAGCCAGATTGTCGGATCAAGTGTTGATTCGATAATTTATTGTATAATTATATATATGATATATTGCATTATATTAACTAATATAAGCTCACTAAAAGATTCTTTTTCTCACTTGGGTAATACATTGATATATATGCGATATATGTTAATTGTATTATTTTATTTTGTTACAATAAATATTGTATATGTGATATATAATATTGTAACATGTTATAATTACTAATGCAACATGATTAGTGGAGATTAAACAAGGTTAGGGTTTGATTTGGGTTAGCTCATTCTTGAAGCTTCTAAAAGCTTTTCTTTTTGTCATGAGCTAAGATATTTTGTATGATATTTTGTAACCCAAACCACACCCTTAACTCAAGTTAACTCTCTACAAAGGTTAGCTATTATTTTATTAGCAACCATGGTTGCATAAGGAATTATCACAACATTTCATTATTCATCACAAATGACTATTCTTCTTCTTCTTCCTTGAGCTTTTGAAAAGCTTTCTAGGTTTTTCTTATGTGATGAAAATGAGTGAGATTAAGAAAACAAATGAGAGCTAAATTCCTACTTCATCATCCTAATCTATCCTAGCCATTTATATTAGGGTGTTAACTTCATTTAGTGAGTGAGAGCTTGTGTTAATGAAACTTCAAGGTAGATCATCTTTGTTATCGAAGATCGGAAGCAAGCTTGCATCTTTCTCTTTGTGGAGCCTCTTGAGAGTCCGGAACTTGATGATCGTAGCGAAGGGACCACAACACGGAGCTTATGAAGTGAAGGACCATACTACAAAAGTTGTAATCCCAAACTCTTAGATGTTAAAGTGTTTAACATACTTTGTTTCGCCTAATCTCTAGTCTAAGATCTTGGTTTAGGGTTGTTCGGCATGGCTAAATTATAAATCGGGCATAGTTGATGCCTTATAGAACCTTATTAGAGTGCCTAGTAACCCTACACGCATAACACGTGGCTATTAATCTATGCCCAACAGAACTTCGAAGTTAAACATGTTAGTGTATATGCCCTAGGGGCCATTATTGTATCATACTAGGTTGTATATTACTTAATGGAAGCTTGCACTACTAGAAATAAGGGTTGCCCCTATGGATTTATCCGTAGGGGCAACCCACTGCCCCTATGGATACTACCGTAGGGGCAAAAAGTTCATCTGTAGGTGCAAAGGCTGTAGGTGCAAGTTGAAGCCCTGAACTTGCCCCTACGGTTAAAAACTTGCCCCTACGGAGTTCTATGTAGGTACATTTGCACCTACGGATTAGGGCGTAGGGGAAAAAAAGTTATTTTATTTACGGTTATTTTAATTATATTAACTGTACCTACGGATATATCCGTAGGGCCAAGTAGTATCGCCTACGGATATATTCGTAGGTACTTATCCGTAGGGGTCTTTTGTCAGTCCCTACGGATATATCCGTAGGGGAAAGACCAACCCCCCTGACACTGAGATCGGGGGGGAGTTACTGCTGATATTTTTCCCCTACGGCTTAATCCGTAGGGGCAACATGTGTACCTACGGATTAATCCGTAGGTACACATTATCTGTTTTTTTTTAAAAAAGGGCTGCCTTATTTTTTCTCGCCCTGTGCACAATAATATATATATCAATAAAATATAAAATTAATCATCACACAACATATATCGCAGTATTCATAATCACATCTCACGCATATAATATACAAAAGAAACCCAACTACTGAATATGATATAAATATAAACCAATATCAATATCAATATCGTTTCAAAATGTAGTACAATATGTATGATATAAATAAATACATGTTTCAAAAAATAAGAACCAAAAAGCTACCCTAGCTCGGTCCAGCTCCACCTCTGAATAACGATAGAATAACGCACACCTGCTCCTCGGTCAATAAACCTTGCAATTCGGCACGAGCGGGAGTCTGAGCGTCCTGTGGAGCTGGCGATGTGGTCTGCGCAGCCGCCGTTGAGGGAGTCGCTTGCGGAGCCGCGGCTGCGGGAGTCTGAGTGGGCGGTGGAGCTATAGGAGCTGTCTGCGGAACCGCAGCCGATGCAGTGGCTTGCGAAGCCACAGCCGAAGGAGATGCATGCCTCTGCCCCTGTCGCGTCTGGACCAAACGTGTGTAAGAAGCGTGTAAGAACTATGTATTACTCGAATTCGTATCATTATCAAGTTATTTCGAAATCCCATTTGGATATCTAGTTTGGATAACCGTTGTTTATTTTAATTACATATGTATGTATGATTAATCAAACCTAAGTCTAAAACCAAATAAGCTCAAGCTATGTACTAATTATGGATATGTTGATATGTATAATATGACATGATATTTTACTATAAAGTAGTATACATACCAGCATCTCCTTCAACTCCTCAACGGTGGCCCTCAAGCTCTCCAGTTCCTGCTGGACACGTCGCTCACTGGAGACGGAGGAAGTAACCGCCGGGTGGAGTCCAACCTCATATGGGCCCTGCTAGGGCCCAGTCCCCGGCCTCTCTCCCAACCTCCGTGGTGCCCTCCGTGTGCGGCGTCCAGAACTGGGGTCAGCAGCCTCGGATCGTTCTATCCGGTAAAATCGATCCCCGAGGCCTCGGCCTGCTCAACCACCCACTCCTACACCCACATTAAGCAGTAAAGTATAAGTATAAAATTTAAACTTGAAGCTTCCAAAACTAAAATTTCAAATATGGGTAGAATAAATATTTAACACTTACGCAATACTCCTGGGTAGCGACGTCAGGATATCGAAGCTCGCCCGTGACGGGATCTGTCGAGGTGCCGTGGACGGCAAGATATGCGGACAGCACGCTCGGTGTACCACCTTGCGCCACGGTCCGAGCTGTCTGCAATATTAGAAAATAACTCTTAATATTAGAAATATTAGAAAATAACTCTTAATATTGCAGAATTTCAGAAAGGTCGGTCTATTGTAATTTACCGATAACTCCATGGGTCGAGTAATATTCCTCGAGCCACCTGTGTAAGTGGGGCGACCCCTCTTCGCCGAATTCCTGTTCTCTGTATTCTGAGCGGCCTGTTTCTGCACAACGCATTAACATTTAGTTTTCTAATTAAGGAACACAAAGAAATAAATTATATCATAAACAATGAATTACATTTAAAATACATACCTGTTTGCGTTGGGAGTCGAAATAATCGCACAATAGAGGCCATGTCTCTACGTCGACTCTCGCAAACGCCGGAGTAGATAGGAGGGCCGCTCTCTCTGCCTCGGGGGTCGCCATCCACATGGAGTAGCAGTCGGCCTTCAGCTCATTCCTATTGTATCGGACCTTGGTCTGCATGTTCTTCATCAGGCCATTGTACAGAGCATAAAGGTCGAGCACCCTCCCAGGGTGATCAGAGTCGGCTACAGGCTGAAAATCGTAATCCAACTGAAAATACAAAAAAAAACATTGTTATTAGATTGCAAGTGTTAATAATAAATATATTAGATAAATCAAATGAAAATAGGCCGTTAATACGTACCCGAGCCTGATCAAAGAAGAGGGCGAATGAGCGCCGGTGCTGCTCGCCCCACTCAACGTGAAGTGGATAGTTCTTCACGAGCCGGCTCTCATCCCCCATATACCGCCCGAACCTCTCGGCATGAGGACCGGTATAGCGATAGTCAAGGGTAAAAAGGAGGGGGAATGGTGCCCCCCTAGCTCTGTCAGGCCTCAGCCTATGGGACTGATTCGGGCCTCGAGTCCCCCTCTGGGGATGGGGAGGCCCTACGTCTGCACGAAATATCAAGACAATCAATATTAAGACAAAGTTGTATTAAGAAATCAAACTTAAGCGAAAATTGAAGTGTGATATATACCTCCGGTGACTATCGCACGAGCCTGGGCCCGGGCAGCAGCACGAGCGGGACGATAGTTCCTCCGGTGAGGAACAACCAGGGTCCCGGATGCGGACGCATCCCCTGCAACTAGAAGATAAACATTGACGCTAAATTTCCATGGAGTTCATATTTATACCTTCTGCCAGTACTTATTGCCACATCTATCACACGGACACAGAATCTTCTCTATTATGATCTTATTATGTGCGTGTGCAAATTCAAGGAAAGCAGCAACTCCTGCGACAAACTTAGGTTGCATACGTTGTTTCCAATCCACATATATCCAGTCCTTAACTCTGACGTACTCATGGGCCATGTTAGACTGTATAACATATAAATTGTAGGTTATGCTGACTATATTGAAAAATATAAGAACGGGATAGTTACTGACAAAGGAGAAAATCCGTGTATATGCTTTGTGTGTGCGTTTGTCGTTGAAAAGAATAAATTATCGCACGTATGTTAACCGATAGACGGGGACTAAGTGGCGCTTTTAATTTCATATATGAGTATCGATGAGAATATGAAGGTTTCATATTATCATATAGTGGTTTTAACCCGAACATCTCGAATCGCTCTCTAATTATGCGTTTGTTGTGTATTCTTGTTGTATGTGTGTGTTCCGGCTGTCGGGGGTAGGCTTCTATCCCATTAAGAATGTATAGAGCGAACACCCATCACTTGTGCTTTCAACCGTTTCGAGTAAATTTCGGCAGCACTTCCCCGCTGTTCTCCGAGAACACTGTAATAGAATAGATAATCATTTCAACGCTGTGAAACAACGTTGAAATGAACATCTAATCTATCTTTATACACGGAGAACCAGCGGAAAGGTACCGACGAAATATCTCGAAACGGATGAAAACACAAGTGAATGAAGGCATTTGCTCTATACATTCTTAACTTGTCCACACGGGACAAATCTATGGGTTACTATACGATTGAATTTTCTCGTCGTGTAGACTATACGACGGTTGTTAGTATCGAGCTATACCGTCCGATAATTAACAACCTTCGTATAGTTCTATGTCACGACGAGCATCGCACTTATGTTAACCGATAGACGGGGACTAAGTGGCGCTTTTAGTTTCATATATGAGTATCGATGGGAATATGAAGGTTTCATATTATCATATAGTGGTTTTAACCCGAACATCTCGAATCGCTCTCTAATTATGCGTTTGTTGTGTATTCTTCTTGTATGTGTGTATTCCGGCTGTCGGGGGTAGGCTTCTATCCCATTAAGAATGTATAGAGCGAACACCCATCACTTGTGCTTTCAATCGTTTCGAGTAAATTTCGGCAGCACCTCCCCGCTGTTCTCCGAGTACACTGTAATAGAATAGATAATCATTTTAAAGCTGTGAAACAACATTGAAATGATCATCTAATCTATCTTTTTACACGGAGAACCAGCGGAAAGGTACCGACGAAATATCTCGAAACGGATGAAAACACAAGTGAATGAAGGCGTTTGCTTTATACATTCTTAACTTGTCCACACGGGACAAATCTATGGGTTACCATACGATTGAATTTTCTCGTCGCGTAGACTATACGACGGTTGTTAGTATCAAGCTATACCGTCTGATATTTAACAACCTTCGTATAGTTCTATGTCACGACGAGCATCGCACGTATGTTAACCGATAGACGGGGACTAAGTGGCGCTTTTAGTTTCATATATGAGTATCGATGAGAATATGAAGGTTTCATATTATCTTATAGTGGTTTTAACCCGAACATTTCGAATCGCTCTCTAATTATGCGTTTGTTGTGTATTCTTGTTGTATGTGTGTGTTCCGGCTGTCGGGGGTAGTCTTCTATCCCATTAAGAATGTATAGAGCGAACACCCATCACTTGTGCTTTCAACCGTTTCGAGTAAATTTCGGCAGCACCTCCCCGCTGTTCTCCGAGTACACTGTAATAGAATAGATAATCATTTCAAAACTGTGAAACAACGTTGAAATGAACATCTAATCTATCTTCGTACATGGAGAACCAGCGGAAAGGTACCGACGCAATATCTCGAAATGGATGAAAACACAAGTGAATGAAGGCGTTTGCTTTATACATTCTTAACTTGTCCACACGGGACAAATCTATGGGTTACCATACGATTGAATTTTCTCATCGCGTAAACTATACGACGGTTGTTAGTATCGAGCTATACCGTCCGATATTTAACAACCTTCGTATAGTTCTATGTCACGACGAGTATCGCACGTATGTTAACCGATAGACGGGGACTAAGTGGCGCTTTTAGTTTCATATATGAGTATCGATAGGAATATGAAGGTTTCATATTATCATATAGTGGTTTTAACCCGAACATCTCGAATCACTCTCTAATTATGCGTTTGTTGTGTATTCTTGTTGTATGTGTGTGTTCCGGCTGTCGGGGGTAGGCTTCTATCCCATTAAGAATGTATAGAGCGAACACCCATCACTTTTGCTTTCAACCGTTTCGAGTAAATTTCGGCAGCACCTCCCCGCTGTTCTCTGAGTACACTGTAATAGAATAAATAATCATTTCAAAGATGTGAAACAACGTTGAAATGAACATCTAATCTATCTTTGTACACGGAGAACCAGCGGAAAGGTACCGACGAAATATCTCAAAACGGATGAAAACACAAGTGAATGAAGGCGTTTGCTTTATACAATCTTAACTTGTCCACACGGGACAAATCTATGGGTTACCATACGATAGAATTTTCTCGTCGCGTAGACTATACGACGGTTGTTAGTATCGAGCTATACCGTCCGATATTTAACAACCTTCGTATAGTTCTATGTCACGACGAGTATCGCACGTATGTTAACCGATAGACGGGGACTAAGTGGCACTTTTAGTTTCATCTATGAGTATCGATGGGAATACGAAGGTTTCATATTATCATATAGTGGTTTTAACCCGAACATCTCGAATCGCTCTCTAATTATGCGTTTGTTGTGTATTCTTGTTGTATATGTGTGTTCCCGCTGTCGGGGGTAGGCTTCTATCCCATTAAGAATGTATAGAGCGAACACCCATCACTTGTGCTTTCAACCGTTTCGAGTAAATTTCGGCAGCACCTCCCCGCTGTTCTCCGTTTACACTGTAATAGAATAGATAATCATTTCAAAGCTGTGAAACAACGTTGAAATGAACATCTAATCTATCTTTGTACACGGAGAACCAGTGGAAAGGTACCGATGAAATATCTCGAAACAGATGAAAACACAAGTGACGAAGGCGTTTTCTTTATACATTCTTAACTTGTCCACACGGGACAAATCTTTGGGTTACCATACGATTGAATTTTCTCGTCGCGTAGACTATACGACGGTTGTTAGTATCGAGCTATACTGTCTGATATTTAATAAGCTTCGTATAGTTTTATATCACGACGAGCATCGCACGTATGTTAACCGATAGACGAGGACTAAGTGGCGCTTTTAGTTTCATATATGAGTATCGATGGGAATACGAAGGTTTCATATTATCATATAGTGGTTTTAACCCGAACATCTCGAATCGCTCTCTAATTATGCGTTTGTTGTGTATTCTTGTTGTATGTGTGTATTCCGGCTGTCGGGGGTAGGCTTCTATCCCATTAAGAATGTATGGAGCGAACACCCATCACTTGTGCTTTCAACCGTTTCGAGTAAATTTCGGCAGCACCTCCCCGCTGTTCTCCGAGTACACTGTAATAGAATAGATAATCATTTCAAAGCTGTGAAACAACGTTGAAATGAACATCTAATCTATCTTTGTACACAGAGAACCAGCGGAAAAGTACCGACGAAATATCTCGAAGCGGATGAAAACACAAGTGAATGCAGGTGTTTTCTTTATACATTCCTAACTTGTCCACATGGGACAAATCTATGGGTTACCATACGATTGAATTTTCTCATCGCGTGGACTATACGACGGTTGTTAGTATCGAGCTATACTGTCCGATATTTAACAACTTTCGTATAGTTCTATGTCACGACGAGCATCGTACGTATGACCTGAACATCTCGAATCGCTCTCTAATTATGCGTTTGTTGTGCATTCGTGTTGTATGTGTAACATGATTTTAAACCATTGAGATCAAGATTGATAGAACTGATCATCCTACATTGCAATAGCATTCATCAACCAAAAACTATTATTGCAATGGCATTCATCTATAACAATCAACAATTAAAACTACAAATGTAGGATACTGATATCATAAAGCGTTATACGCAACATATGAATTCACATGACTGAAACATGCATCAAAAAAACATGTTCATCCAAAAGAAAGGCCACTGTCAACAAATATAGACAAATACGTTATAAAAACAATAACTAATTAACAAGTTGATTAGTATCTGGATCAAGAAAATGATAGGAAAAACAATTGACTATGATCTATAATGACAAGTCTATTACCATGACTCTCGACTAACAAAGGTGGCTTTTCGTCCTCGGTAGCTTGATAATTGGGATTTCATGGCGAATAAAAATATGCATATGCCGTTTGACCGGGAACTTCAATAGGAAACTCAATAAGGTCGGGTGTACTGAAGTACGCTTTGTATTTCGCTATATCAGGTGATGAAGCCCAAGCCCTAGCTAGCCCAGCCCCACCCCAACCGAACCCTATCGAAGGTAAAGAACGTCCTTACACTTTCATATTTCTATTAATGATGCAAGTTTCCACCAAGTCAAATTCTTGCAATATCATTACCTATATTTGATTTAATGCTTCAAACCCTTCGAGTATGTGTAAAAACATATTTGTATGCTGTTATGTAGCTATAGTGAAAGTTATTTGCTGTAATATAAAATTAATATATTGGATTATAAAAATATAGAAAATGTTACTCTACTGATAATTGTCACAAAAGCGCGCTCTTCAAAGAAAATAAATAAATAAATAAAATAAAGCCTGATACTCAATTACTCAGTTTTTAAATTAAAAAAAAGAAGAAGAAAGAACAAAAAGAAATTCATACATGCATGTTGTCTCCCCATTTTTTCATAAATTAAGTCAACTTTTCTATACATGCTAGTAATTACTGGATACATTCAGGTTAAATGCATAGAGCTAGCCGTAATTTCCTCTACGGTAAACTTTCATCAATGCAACACTTTGGTTCGCCTAACTAGATCGCCATTCACGAACACAATCTATTTATATGGCATGATTTTATACACTTAATTTTACCACATTTAATGAAAATGAATCATTCATGATATGATACATGTATATACATCGATACCCAGCCCCAGCCCAGCCCCAGCCCCAGCCCCGCCCCGCCCCAACCTAACCCTAACCCCAGCCCCAGCTAAACCCCAACCCCAACCCTAAGCCAAACCCTAACCCCAACCCCAGCCGCAGCCGAACCCCAACCCTAACCTTAACCCCAACCCCGACCGCAACCCCTGCCGAACCCCAACTCCAACCGCAACCCCAGCCCCAGCCATGAACCCTAGCCCTAAATAATCAAAAATTTCTTTAATTTAGTTGAAGATTTACTAACCTGAACGGGGGTGGCGACGATGAGAACGGTGGTGGCGACGACGAGAACGGCGGCGACGACGAGAACGGCGGTGGCAACGACAAGAACGGCGGTGGCGACGACGAGAACGACGGTGGCGATTTGGGGATTTTGTTTCGCGCGCGATCGAGAGAGGGAGAAAGAGATAACGGGCGTAGGCGATCGTTCTGTGCCTTTATTAAATCGCTATTTAGTTGCCCCTACGGATTTGTCCGTAGGTCCTTGGTTTACGGCTCCGTAGGGACAAACACCAAATTAAGAATTAATATTTTTATTCTTGAACGTCTTGGCCCGTAGGGGCAACTTTCTAGCCCTACGGATTAATCCGTAGGGCCAACATAAATCTGCCCCTACGGATTTCAATATCCATAGGGGCAACCCCCTATTTTACTAGTGTTGGGATATTCACAGTTATATAACAATCTTGCTAAACATGGTAGTATGCTACTTGGTTTTGTCTACTTTAATATGTGCATATGTTTTTTGTAACATATCACTTATACATATTAGTAGAGCCCTTAGGATCTTTGCTTGATTACCAGCGTTGTGATGGCAGTCACACTAGTGGGGGCTGGGTAGTCTATAAGCAACATCCTATACTTGTCCCTAGTCGTAGGATTATCTAGACAGGGCATTGATACTCCGGAGTAGACTAGTGTGTACGCTTCTCATCCCAGTTGGGGAGATGGTCTGTCCCACAGCCATCAGTACGTCGTACTGGAGATAGTATACAGGTGCTCGTTGGGTTACGGGTACACCGGACAGAACTCGCAGGAGAACTGACTGGATGCTATTATACCTAACGTCAGATAGCAGTTCTCAGGTGACATGTGTGCAGATAGTCTGTTGACTTAAGGTCATCATTTGTCTCGTGTGAGTTCCCACTGTGCTTTGATTACTACCCTACCACGGCTCAAAGGAGTCGTGCAAACAGGTTTTAGTTGGGCACAGTCCCGAGCCACATGGAGGCAGTGAGCGACTGTTAGGGATTCGTCTCTCCTGGTATAAGGAGTTGATATCGCATTGTGATCGGTTGGTCATTACCATAAGTCCCTGGCCTGGGCTGATTGATAATTACTGGTGGACTGATCAGTAGATTCTCGCATGGTTTTGAGCCAAACCGGCACGACTTGTACGGTTATTAGGGGTCTGGCGTTTACCACCTCCCTAGACCATACATACGATACTCTTAGACGAACAGACCGGACTGCGCGGATATTGTCACGGACAGGCTCAGTAGGAGTTCGGATGGGTTTCCTCATCGGCCTTCTTATTGACATCTACCTGGGGGCCGTTACGTACAGCTAGTGCCTCTTGCGGTCTGTGGTTAAACCCACTGCCAGTATAGTGTCGAGTCTTTAGAGTCCTGCGGTAGCACATCCGTTTTCTTGCGAAAGTCCTACTTTGAAGACGCTGTGTCGCTCTCACAGTGTTGTGTGTTCGAGATCGGGGAACCGAGACAGAGAGTTTCCCTGCTCCAGGCGAAACGATATAGAGGTCGTATGGTTTTACGACAAGGGTTCGGACGCATACGCGTTTAAACGCACGTACGACGTTCGGACAGTTTTTACTAGTCGGCTTTGGTTTAAGCCAGATTCTAGTATCGGATTATTGGATTTATACAGTCTAAAGTTTTTCCGTGTTTTCACGGATAGGAGGGGCGTTCTCGTAATTTTGCGGGAAGCTTCTAGAAGCATGGTGACTTGAGGGTTTAGGTGGCATTTACATTAAATGCATTTGTGACTCATTAGATGAATCATTCAAGTGAGTTAATGAAGCATTTATTGCTTAATGACTCACTTGATGATTCATTGCATATATTTAATGAAGCATGATGATAATGCATTTGAATTATTCATTTGATAATTCTTTATGCTTCATAATATATTAGAAGTGAGAAACATTTTCATTTCATTCTAATGCTCACCTTCTCTCTCCTCAAGCTCTCTCTTCAAACCATAATCCTACCCCTCATGTGTTGAGATCAAGGATTAGATAGACTAATTAATCCATATCCATACTCTATATCACCTAGGTCACTTTGATTAGCAACTAAAGAAACCTAGTTATCTCAAGTTAGAGATCAAGCTTGGAGTGGGAGCTCTTGAGTGGATCGTCTTTGACTCGAGAAGGCCGTTGAGGTGACGATGTTTCAAAGATCCTAAGAGGAGTGGAGGACAGCGATGAAGACCCGAAGGACAAGTAACTTGAGGTATAACTTCGAATCCGAGTAGTTAAATCTCTCGTAGTTTGTTAGTAATGGTTTAGACACGATTCATGCGCTCAAGTCCGTGTTACGAAGCTTTGATAATCGTTTTTCATATATTCCGCCTCCCCGCAAGTTCGTGGGGTGCGTGACATGGACTTACAGTGGTATCAGAGCCAACTAAACCATTACTAGCTTGTTAGCAACTAATTAGAACATCGATCATCGGAAAAACGCGAAAACGAAACCCCGGACCCCCTTAGTTTCTGTTAATTTTAAACGTGTCGAAAAAAATATTTGATATGCCTTAAAATTCACAGCAGGGGAATATAAGAATACTGGGAAAATATGAGCACTCAACTCGACAAGACGGCCGCGGATCCGCGGCCAAATGGTGCTTTTGGCCGCGGATCCGCCGCGGAGTCAACCCCGAGTTGACTCGTATTTACTCTGTAATTCATAATTTTTGGTGTTTTGTTTTCCAGTGTATTCTATTTCTGCCCAGGTTACTTCTGTGCTGGTTTGCTTTTGGGGTAAACACAGAAAAAGGTAGTCGATCGATGTTCTAAGTTATTTGCTAATCGGGTTTTTATCTGTAATGTTTAATGTGTTCGTAAACCTCCCCTAACTGCTAGTATGTTGGTTGGTAAGGGGTTGCACATTTCTGTAATATTTACTGTTTATGTATATGAACTTGATTGGATCGTTGTGATGATTAGCCGGGGTTTGAGATGTGTTTTATATTCATTCATTCGATGTAATTGTAATATTATTTTGCGGGGCACATCCAGGTTGTGGTTGTAGCTACCGTTGTATTATTTCATTTTACTGTTTTTTGCTCCTAGGATAGACCTAAGGTGGGGTGCACAAACTACCGGGTACTTTGAAGTATTTAGTGGCCTACTCAAGTTGTTGAGGGAGACCGCTTCACTTCGGGTACTTGGCGGGTAGTTTGCCGTACCCGTAGGGGTCTAGGGTGGGGTAATAGCTATTCATCACAACTGTGTAATCCGTCTTTTTTTGCAGGCTCAAAGCAAACGGGATTGCTAGTATATCCAATAAAGTTCATCAGTGATCTGGAATGCCTATTATTGCATCTGACGAATGTACAATATTTATATATGATAGCTATTAGACGCCACTTATGTTTTACACCCGCGCTAGGCCAGCCCCCGCTCTGTCGTTAGTTAAGTAACCTAACGGGTGATGACGGGACCCCGTGGCGAATACGGATGGCATAAGAGGACGTGGTATTTTCGTTGTTTTCTGCAATAATAGGATAAATGATGGGACGCATTATTATAATGCAAAGAAAATAAACCAAAGTTCAATCGTTGGAACAAATTTACAAGAAACCACTCGGTTATTTTAAAAAGAGCAGAATTTTTAATTGCGGAGCTTTAACCACTCCTTTTAAAAAGTATCAGGTTCCTTCGATTATATCAAGTTCACTACGTTCACGGTTTTGCCAAAACCAATCGTAGTCCTCCGTCATTTCATATGGATAGTCAATAGTATTCAAGCTGTGTTTGTTGGCCAAAGTCAAGGCATAGTGTTTGGTAGCTATTGGATATTCATATGTAGCATAGATAAATGCATTGGTTTGGGACAGTCGTACTGCCTTGTTGGCCAAAGTCAAGGGTATGTACGGGTGGGTTCAAATTAACCTAGAGAATGACGGGTAGAACTTGACATGTGACTTATGATTTGTTGGCCAAAGTCAAGATCATAAGAGCATGGGGCAAAAATCCACATCGGGAGTTTCTAAAGAAACTGAAACTTGCTAGTGTTACATACCATTTGGAGTTTGATGAATGTTGGTAGGATTCCTTCAACATTATCATACAATGATATTTGGATCCCGATCCTACTGTGAGTATATGCTACTTATCAGGAGATTCGTCACTTAACGATCAATGCTATAAACCAAGTAGGTTCCTAGAAAGGTGTCAGCGGGGCTACGCCCCCAGAGAAAAGAGGTTCTTTAATTAAGGAACTTCGCGAAAGCGTTGGAAAACCTCTCTCGAAGTATCGACACTGATCTGGCTGAACGGTTAAGCAAGTATTGTACGGTGAGAATAGTCCTGGCTAATTCTTCTTTTATGGTTTGAGGAAGGATTCGAGAAACAGTGGGAGCCATCCAGTTTAGATAAACTAAAAACCAATCTAAACTTGCAAGAGTATCATGCTAAAGTGTTTTCTTCTCTCTCTCTTATATTGCAGCGACCTTGTGACCACGACTAGGTTACATCTAGATAACAAATTGACTGAATCTAACTTATATGACTGGCAAAGGTCTGTCCAGATGTCCATTGCCTATGACAAGCTGGACCACCCTATTACTACTCAAGATCCCGCCGTCCCAGGTCCAGTTTCCACCGTCACGGATATGGATATCCGTCAGACAAGGGAAAAGGATATAGCGAAAGCCAAATGCCTCGTGTTGGCTTCAGTTGATGGTGTATACCAGAAGCAGCACGAGAAGATGGACTCAGTTTCCATCTTTCTCCATAACAAAGATTTATACTCGAACGAATTGCTTCAAGCGAGGTTGGCTATCAAGTCGTCTGTAGGGGGCAACGTCCTTACAGAGACAAGCTATTTTGAGCTCACAGACCTGAAGACCACGTTGGGAAACGGGTCAGATGCTGACTTGATTCTACAGTCTCTGCCTTCTACCCTAAAGGAAACCAGGGAAGTAGAAGGAAAGAGAAAGGCAAAAGTTTCGGGACTAAATGTAGTAAAAGAGAGATGTTCCTATTGTTATGGGATTAGGCATTGGCAGAAAGATTGCAGGGCTTTGGAAGCCAGTAGCCAGGATTCGAAGCATATTGTGGCTTCGGCTTCGGGTGTGTTTGTAATAGAGAACTGTATGTCAGTTAACCCTACTTCCTGGGTATTGGATACCTGATCAGAATCTCATATCTGTAATTCGTTACAGGCTCTGAGAAACCATATGGTTATCAGGATAGGTGATATGACTCTCAGGGTTGCTAACGGAATGAGCATGAACGCTGAATCCGTAGGGGAATATCATCTTGGACTGGCAACTGGGCAGATATTGATTCCGCGTAACTGTTTTTATGTACCAGGTATGACTTGTAATATCATATCTGTATCCTTACTTTCTAAGGAAGGATATGATTTTACTTTTGTAAGCGATGTGGTCCACATCCACCTAAATCAAGTTCTGATTGGGTCAGGTACATTAAAAAACGGGATATACGTATTGAATCAAGCTCGGATTTTCAGTGTCCAGAACACACTTAAAAGAAAGTCTCCGGAATTAAATCAGGCTTTCTTATGGCATTGTATACTGGGTCACATCAATGAGAGAAGGTTGACTAAGTTACATACAGAAGGATATTTGGATCCGTTCGAATATCAAACATATGCAACTTGTCAATCCTGTCTCAAAGGAAAGATGACAAAGACTCCATTCACTGGACACGGAGTAAGAGCGAGCGAGCTCTTGGGGCTCATACACAGTGATGTGTGCGGTCCAATGTCTACACATGCGCGAAGCGGTTATTCATACTTCATTATTTTTACGGATGACTTTTCAAGGTACGGATATGTCTTCTTAATGAAACAGAAATCTGAAGCCTTCGAAAAATTCCAGGAATATAAGAATGAAGTAGAAAAACAAACAGGCAAAAGTATCAAGACACTGAGATCGGATCGAGGTGGTGAATACTTGAGTGCCGAGTTCCTGGATTACCTAAAAGAGAATGGAATTCTCTCCCAGCTTACTCCTCCATACACCCCACAACATAACGGTGTATCGGAGAGACGGAACCGAACCCTATTGGATATGGTACGTTCCATGATGAGTAACGCTGATTTGCCGCGATCATTCTGGGGATATGCACTAGAATCATATTAGTTATATGTATGCCCTAGAGGCCATTACTATACATAGGATGTATATTGTAGTGGATGCTGGGACATATATAGAGAGGACTTTCTTGCTCGACATGATAGTATGCTATCTGGTTGACCTTTACCTTAACGTGTACACTGATTGTCTCTCTGTTACATGTTGGTAAAGCCCTTAGGATGTGTACTTGACTACCTGGACTATGATGCGGATCATACTAGTGGGGACATGGTAGTCCATAAGTACATCCTTCAAGGTCCCTAGTCGTGGGTGTATCGAGACGGGGCATCGATATACCAGAGTAGACTAGCGTATACCTTCTCGACCCATACAGATGGGCGATGGATGATCCCATATCCATTGGTGCTTGACATCAGAGATGATATACGGGTGCTCAGTGGAGACTGGGTACACTGGACGGACTCGCCGGGAACTCCCAGATGGTATTATACCTTACGTCAGATGGCAGTTCTCTGGTGACACTGGTACAGGTTAGTCTGTAGACCCGAGATCGTCATAGAGTCTTGTGTGATTCCCATTGTGCTTTGATTTCCACCTCACCACGTCCAAGAGGGCGTGCAAAATGGTGGTTTTTGGGTACAGTCCCGAATCACATGGAGGCAATGAGCGATAGGAGGGGATTCGTCTCTCCCGGTATAGGGAGTTGATGTTGCGCTGTGTTCGATTGGATATAACCGGAAATCCCTGGCCAGGGTTGCTGAGATATACTGGTAAGTGTTACCAGTAGTTTGTCGAACTGTTATAGACCTCATATCGACACGACTTATCGAGCTACTGGGGTCTGACGTTTACCACCCCTAGGCGAGATATGTGACATATCAGACGAACAGACCGGACTGTACGGTAAGTGTTGCTGGTTGGATTCACAGGAGTGTGAGCGGGCTTGCTCGTTGATCTTCTGATCGCTCAATACCCGGGTGGCCGTTATGTTTACCAGACCGCTTGCAGCTTGTGGGTGTTTGATATGAACATCACCTGCTGCCGGCGTATTGACGACTCTTTAGAGTCCTACACAGAGGTTTCCTGGCTCAAGCGAAACGAAATAGGAGTGCATATGAGATATGTGCGGGACCGAGAATAATACCAGTATGTGATACTATATTCTATTCTCGCGATATGTGACATTGATCGGTTATATGCGATATAGCCGGGTTATCGGATTAAGTGTTGATTCGATAAGTTGTTACTATTGATATTAGTCGGTTATATGCAATATGACCGGATCAATAAGTCAAGTGTTGATTTAATGATTTAATGTATAATTATATATTTGATATATTACTTTACATTAACTAATATTGGTTCACTTAAGATGTTTTTCTCACTTGATTGTGCACATTGTATATATGATATATTTTTGTGCACAAGATTGTATCATGTTTGATGATACATGCAAACTTGGGTATGTGTTTGTTTTAAACCATGTTTAGTTAATGGTTAGGGTTTAGGGTTTTATTTTCTTTATTTGTTTTGGTAAAAACTAAATGGTGGATTTTATTGTTTTGGCTTCATGCTTCATGAAGTTTCTAAGCATCTTTGAAAAAGTCTACCATTTTGTTTTTTCCTAAACCTAACCATTAGCTAAACCCTAGTTTAATCTCTACATGAGTTTACTAACCCATGGTTGCTATATGATAAGCATCACTTGAATTTTCTTTTCAAGACAATTTTTTTCTTTTCTTATTCTTCATCTTCTTCATGAGTTGAAGAATGCTTACTAGAAAATTCTAAGTGATGAAATCAAGTGAGAAATCCAAATCCAAAGTGAACCCACTTCCTATTTCTTCATCCTCTACCACTTGCCATGTAGTAGAGTGTGTTATCTTCACAAGTTCCATGACCTAGTGAAGGTGGAGCTTGAGTTTGAGTTGCCTCGACGTAGATCATCTTCGGCATCGAAGTCAACGACCTAGCCCGCCCATTTCTCCGATGAAACCGACGCTAGAGTCCGGGATTCCGATGATCGCAGCGGAAGGACGTCAACACGGAGTTAGAGAAGTGGAGGACCGGATCTACAAAGGTTGTAGTCCCTTTCACTTAGCAATAAAGTTGTTTACTTGCATGTTTCGCCTAATCTCTAGTTAACGATCTATATTAGGGTTTCTCGGCACCTAAATTTTTGATTTTGGCATGGTTGATGCCTTGTGGAACCTCTTGAGTGTGCCTAGTAACCCTACAGTGGTATCAGAGCCTAGCTAGAGCCTTAGGCGAAGTGTAGACGATGTTAGAAGTCCAATCGAGCCCGAAACCCTAATCCGAAACCCTTCTCTGTACATTTTTCAAAACTTTGCATTTTTCCTAATTAAAAATTGTCAAAAAATTCAACAGGGTTTTGTATGAGTTACAGTGAAGCACGTGCCCTTGATTCGACAGAAGAGCTGCGGAACCGCGGCCCCACCCTAGCTTGTGCGGCGGTTCCACGGCCAAAATGATGAATCAATGCACGTGGTTTGCACAGTAATTTGTTTCTGTTAGTGCTGTATTTTCTGGGAATTTTTAATATTTACTCAAGAGTTGAGTTTTCTGGGTTGTATTAGGGACTCGTTGTTTCGATCGGGAAGTTTAACTTCGTCTGTGTTTTTCCGGATAATTTTAGAAAATCTTGAAAAGTTCGACCGGATATAAATACCCAATTTTTCCCCTGTCGGAAAATTTCCAAGTGTTGGATCTTTCTGTAGTTTAAGAACGTTCGAAGTAGTGCAAGTAACGCGATGGACCCTCTAGAAGACAACAAACCTTAACTCGATTATGTGACCGTCTTGAACTGCCCTTTAAACCTTAGGGTTTGGGGCAGTACGGCGTGCCACATGTGAGGCGTTGGCTTAACCCTTCTACGGCTGGACCGTTGGTACTGTGGCATGAAGTGAATGTTTTTAAACTTATTTCAAAGTGTTGAGCTTTTTGGGAAAACTTGGGTGTTTGATTGTTCGATCGGAAAGTTTAACATTTTCTATTTATCCGGAATGTGATACAATATTTGGAATCCACAAGTAGTTATGAGATAACTGATTTGAATATTATAAACATAGTACTTTAGTCTCAATTTGATCGGTTGCCACGGAATTTTGATGTGATAAAAAGTCCGTCGGAATCATGTTGTGTACACGAATACTCGCCGGTAAACTTAATAGATAGCCACGCCCCATAGCCCCGACCAAGTGACTGTACGAGAACCCCGTAGCCAAAAGCATCCATTCGGGTGCTCGCGGCAGCGGTGTTCCACCTTAGTGCACTTCGTCGACGGTATCGGGGGTGCGGCCGTCTACTAAAGTTTGCGACGAGCATTCGATCAGCACGGGAATCCTGTTGAATTGCCCGCCTTGATATTGAAAAGAGTTTTCGATAAAGAGACTAAAATGCGGGGTTTATAATAGTTAGGCATGCGATATCTAAGGAATTCATTTGTTTAGGCATGCGATGTCTAAAGAGGTTGCGGATTCCAACTGTTGTAGTTTTACACTTTCTTTTCTGTGACCATAAGTGTAATATGTGATATCGCCGGTTTCGTTGCTATATGTCAACGACAATTGAGATACACATGTTTACTTACGTTGATGACATGTGATGTTATGTGTTGCTGGATATGTTATATTGGATCGTTGTGATTGAATAGCCGGGGAGGTTTTATGTGAGATGAGTGTTTTTCATTTTCATTCATGTAAAAACTTATATGTAATATTCTTTTATTGGGGCACTTCCAGGTTGCGGAAGATGTCACCATTGTATATTATTTACTTTTCCGCACTAGGATAGACCCAAGGAGGAGAGCACAAGTAACCGGGTTCTGGAGTCCAGTGGGAGACCAACTCGAGGAGTCGAGTCCGGGTCTCCTAACTCTAGAATTGGTAGGGCTGCTTGCCGCTCTCGTAGGGGTCTAGGGGTGTGGGTTTGGCTATTCATCACGACCGTGGAATCCGTGTTTTATACAGGCTCGTATTAAAAACACGGACGTCCTAGTATATCCAATATTTCATATATGATTCTTCTGCTGCGATATCTATGATGTGATCAATTGATATGTTGTGATAGATACTGTATATAGTATATATGATATATTATATAGACGATACTTATGTTTTACACCCGCGCTAGCCCTGCCCCGCTCTGCCGTTAGTTACCTAACCTAACGGTGCACGAGGGGACATCAAGGCGAATGCGGATGGCATAAGTGTACGTCGTATTTATCTGTGATGTTTAGGTGACTTAAATGATGAGACTTCATTAATATGATTAATGAAAGAAAAAGAAATCTAAAAGATGTTATGGAATCGAATTTTCAAAAACAGGTAGCTACAGTTCTTGCTTTGCATAGTGGTATATATGATATATCCTGCACCTTATTCGATGAGGAAAGGGCCGAGATCCCTTTACCGGGAGTGACCCCTTTAGCAATAACTGGCAGATGCTACACACTCGGTTTGTCTTTTGATTGCTTCTATAGTTTCTGCTTTGCACAGTGATATATATGATATATCCCACACCTCATTCGACGAGGAAAGGGCCGACGATCCCTTCACCGGGAGTGACCCCTTTAGCAAAACTAGAAAAGCCTAAAAAACACTCCATTTCAAAATTCATTCGATCCTACAACGATATCAAGTTCATTACGCAATAGGTTTTCAGAAAAACCTTCAGATAAGTCCTGCTTAGTATTCGTGCTGCGTTTGTTGACCTTGTCAAGGCGCAGTGTGCGGTAGCTAACCAGTATTTATCTGCTTATGCATATGATACAGATTGGGTTAGGGTAGTCGTACGGCCTTGTTGACCTTGTCAAGGGTCGTGCGGGTGGGTTTAATTCAATCAAGAAATGACGGGTTGAACTTGACTTACGGTCTATAGTTTGTTGACCTTGTCAAGGTCATAGATCGTTTGGGGCAAAATATTATCGAGAATTTCAAGTGTTGAAATTTGCAATGAGATTGCATACCTTCTATGAGATAGTTGGATCCCGATACCCACTGCGAGTAAGAGTTACTACTGGGAGAGTTTTACACATTACAATTAGCCGATCAAGTAGGTGTCTAGAAAGGTGTTAACGAGATTACGCCTCTGGGAAAACGAGGTTTACTATAATTAGGTTCGTGCGAAAGCACGGGGGACCTCCCTCAAAGTATCGACACTGGCCTGGCTGAAAGATTGGCGAACTTGTAGCGTGTAATTAATCCCGGCTAGTCTTTCCTTTTAGGGTTTAAAGGAAGATTTGATAAAAACAGTGGGAGCCATCCTGATTAGATAAAATAATAACCAATCTATTCTTGCAAGAGCATACACTGAGTGTTTTCTTCTCTCTCTCTCTCCAGGTAGCGACCATATCACGCCTTAATCAAGATAATAATACGGATATATTGACCGAACCCGCTTGTTATACTGAGCTGGGGAACGTTGGTCCCGCTCCAACTTATAATTGTTATAAGACAAAGCAGGAAATAGGGGAATACCAGGATTCCCATGCCGCCCAAACGAAGAAAGTGCATGTTGATGCATCATCTTCGGGTATGTTCGTTACATAGAACTGTTTCTCAGTATCCTTTACGTCCTGAGTATGTGATACCGGATCAGGATCCCGCATATGTAATCTGTTACATGGGCTACAGATAGGTAAAGAACTGAGAACGGGTGATAAGTTTCATGAGACAGAAAACGGTGCAAGTGTTGCAGCCAAGTCTGTTGGTCACTGTCACCCTGTATTACCAGAATACATTGATTCTGAAAAAATGTTATTAGATACCGAACCTGATGTACAAAATCATATCAGTCTCTTTATTAGTAAAGAAATGATATAATTTTGTATTGTTGAATAATGTTTTGAACATTTCCTATATCAAAAGTTGATCAGTTCAGGTATGTTATCTAAAAGCATTGACGTTCTAAATCAAACTACAGTTCTTAGTGTACAGAACACACACAGAGGAAGAGTTCAGAAATGAACGGATCCTTCTTGAGGTATTGTAGACTAGGTCATATCAATGCGACCCGACTAGCTGAAGTTACATATAGATGCATATTTAAATCAGTTTGAATTTACATCTTGTGAAATTTGCCAGTCATGTCACAAGATAAGATG
Organism: Agapanthus africanus; assembly: GCA_030015575.1. NCBI lineage: Eukaryota > Viridiplantae > Streptophyta > Magnoliopsida > Asparagales > Amaryllidaceae > Agapanthus > Agapanthus africanus. Next base: position 674,727,631 of record CM057337.1, read on the forward strand.
AGCATAGCTCCGTTTACTGGAAACAGAGAAAGAGTTAGTAAACTCTTGGGATTGATACATGTTGATGTATGTAAGGTCCCCGTCTACACATGCCAGGACCGGTTCTTTGTACTTCATTACATTCTCTGATGATCTCTCAAGATTCAGTCATATGTTCCTGTTGAAACACAAGTCCGAACTTTTGAGATATTCACGGAATATAAGTTAGAAGTAGAGAACCAATACGGGTATAAGTATTATGTCCTTTGATGAGATCAAGGAGGAGAATACTTGTGCATAGAATTCCTGGACTATTCTAAAGGAGAATGAGATTCTCTCTCAGTATTACTCCTCCGTATACACCATAGCACGATGGTATATCGGGGCGGAGCAATTGCACCCTATTCGATATGGTGCGCTCTATGATGAGTACTACTGAGTTACCTGTTTCCTTTTGGGGGTTATGCACTTGAGAAGCTGCATACCTATTGAATTAGGTTCGAATCAGATCACAGCCTACCACTCCATATGAGATATGGTAGGGGAAGAGCCCATGTCTTAAGCTAGTTAAGATTTGGGGTTGACCGGCCTATGTCTAAAAGAAAAATCCGGACAAGCTCAAGGCAAGGTCTGTTATGTAGAACTGGAAAGGTTCCAGCTATACAAACTACAGCAGATGATTTGGTAGAACCAAAGGATTCAGTAGATTCCAACGAACCTCAGCCTCTCCGCCGATCTAATAGAGTTCCTCATCCGTCTGAGAGATACTTCGTTTTCTCGATGACAGTGGGAGCGAGGATTGCATCATGAGATGATGACCCCAACTAGTTTCAAGCAGGCATCGAGAGTAGGGACTCTGTAAGAATGGCTAGATGCTTAGTGATCTGAGATGGAATCCTTATACACCAACAATGTATGGACTTTGGTTGCTTTATCTGAAGGGTTAAATCCCCATCAGGAGCAAGTAAATCTTGAGAAGATTACTTGGTGTACAAGGAAAAGTTGAGACTTTCAAAGCTAGACTTGTTAAAGATTTGCATCATTGACCAGGTATGGATTATGGTGAAAACTTTCCTATGAGGCTTATGCTTAAGTCCATCCAGATCCTACTTGCCACGGCTACATACCATGACTACGATATCTGGTGGTTGGGTGTCATGACAGCTTTTCTAAATGATGTTTTAGAAGAGAGCGTCTATAAGTACACAGTCAGAGGGCTTCGTAAACAAGTGGGAGCAGCGGAATCGTGTGCAAGATGCTTTATAGGATAAAGCAGGCATCGCGGAGTTGGAACGTCTGTTTTATGTGGTAGTCAAAGAGTTTGACTTCATCAAAATGGTAGATGAACCTTGTATATACAAAAAGGTAGTAGGGAGTTTGGTGGTGATCCTCGTAGAGTACGTGGATGACATACTCTTGATAGGGAAGGAGTTTCCTATGCTACGCTCGGTCAATCTCCGCTTATCACAAGGATTCTCCATATAGGATCAAGATGATACTCCTAAATCCTGGGTTTTAGATCTATGAGATAGATCTAATTGGATCTTAGGACTCTCATAAGTTGTAGTGAGATGGTATCAATCGATCCTGGGGAGAATCACTGGAAAAGTTCCAGGGTGATACGGACGACTGAATGTCAGTCGCAGGCTTTGTCTTTACCCTCAGTGGAGGGACGGTATGTTGGAAGAGTTCCAAGCTAGATACCGTGACATACTAGACGATTGAAGGCAAGATACATCGTTACCAAGGATACTACCATAGAGGCAGTCTGGATATACCTTAGTTCATAAGATGAACTTCGTTCTACTATTGTGTGACAATGGAGTCGTGGCTTTAGCCAAGGAACTACCGTCCCATCAGAGATCCAGATATAATTCTTAGGCAGTATCACCTGATCATGGAGATGGTTTGATCTCCAGGGAGATCGAGGTTAGGAGAGTAGACTCAGAGGACAACACGGCGGATCCACTCACAAAGGCCTTTTCCCAGAGAGAGACTTTTATGGGATGGTTGAGTATGAGATACTGCAACTACTGCTACAGATGGCCCTAGTGCAAGTGGGAGATTGTTAGTTATATGTATGCCCTAGAGGCCATTACTGTACATAGGATGTATATTGTAGTGGATGCTGGGACATATATAGGGAGGACTTTCTTGCTCGACATGATAGTATGCTATCTGGTTGCCCTTTACCTTAACGTGTACACTGATTGTCTCTCTGTTACATGTTGGTAAAGCCCTTAGGATGTGTACTTGACTACCTGGACTATGATGTGGATCATACTAGTGGGGACATGGTAGTCCATAAGTACATCCTTCAAGGTCCCTAGTCATGGGTGTATCGAGACGGGGCATCGATATACCAGAGTAGACTTGTGTATACCTTCTAGACCCATACAGATGGGTGATGGATGATCCCATATCCATTGGTGTTTGACATCAGAGTTGATATACGGGTGCTCAGTGGAGACTGGGTACACTGGACGGACTCGCCGAGAACTCCCAGATGGTATTATACCTTACGTCAGATGGCAGTTCTCTGGTGACACTGGTACAGGTTAGTCTGTAGACTCGAGATCGTCATAGAGTCTTGTGTGATTCCCACTGTGCTTTGATTTCTACCTTACCACGTCCAAGAGGGCGTGCAAAACGGTGGTTTTTGTGTACAGTCCCAAATCACATGGAGGCAATGAGCGATAGGAGGGATTCGTCTCTCTCGGTATAGGGAGTTGATGTTGCGCTGTGTTCGATTGGCTATAACCGGAAATCCCTGGCCAGGGTTGCTGAGATTTACTGGTAAGTGTTACCAGTAGTTTCTTGAACTGTTATAGACCTCATATCGACACGACTTATCGAGCTACTGGGGTCTGACGTTTACCACCCCTAGGCGAGATATGCGACATATCAGACGAACAGACCGGACTGTACGGTAAGTGTTGCTGGTTGGATTCACAGGAGTGTGAGCGGGCTTGCTCGTTGATCTTCTGATCGCTCAATACCCGGGTGGCCGTTACGTTTAGCAGACCGCTTGCGGCTTGTGGGTGTTTGATATGATCATCACCTGCTTCCGGCGTATTGACGACTCTTTAGAGTCCTACACAGAGGTTTCCTGGCTCAAGCGAAACGAAATAGGAGCGCATATGAGATATGTACGGGACCGAGAATAATACCAGTATGTGATACTGTATTCAATTCTCGCGATATGTGACATTGATCGGTTATATGCGATATAGCCGGGTTATCGGATCAAGTGTTGATTCGATAAGTTGTTACTATTGATATTAGTCGGTTATATGCAATATGACCGGATCATTAAGTCAAGTGTTGATTTAATGATTTAATGTATAATTATATATTTGATATATTACTTTACATTAACTAATATTGGTTCACTTAAGATGTTTTTCTCACTTGATTGTGCACATTGTATATGTGATATATTTTTGTGCACAAGATTGTATCATGTTTGATGATACATGAAAACTTGGGTATGTGTTTGTTTTAAACCATGTTTAGTTAATGGTTAGGGTTTAGGGTTTTATTTTCTTTATTTGTTTTGGTAAAAACTAAATGGTGGATTTTATTGTTTTGGCTTCAAGCTTCATGAAGTTTCTAAGCATCTTTGAAAAAGTCTACCATTTTGTTTTTTCCTAAACCTAACCATTATCTAAACCCTAGTTTAATCTCTACATGAGTTTACTAACCCATGGTTGCTATATGATAAGCATCACTTGAATTTTCTTTTCAAGACAATTTTTTTTCTTTTCTTATTCTTCATCTTCTTCATGAGTTGAAGAATGCTTACTAGAAAATTCTAAGTGATGAAATCAAGTGAGAAATCCAAATCCAAAGTGAACGCACTTCCTATTTCTTCATCCTCTTCCACTTGCCATGTAGTAGAGTGTGTTATCTTCACAAGTTCCATGACCAAGTGAAGGTGGAGCTTGAGTTTGAGTCGCCTCGACGTAGATCATCTATGGCATCGAAGTCAACGACCTAGCCCGCCCATTTCTCCGATGAAACCGACGCTAGAGTCCGGGATTCCGATGATCGCAGCCGAGGGACGTCAACACGGAGCTAGAGAAGTGGAAGACCAGATCTACAAAGGTTGTAGTCCCTTTCACTTAGCAATAAAGTTGTTTACTTGCATGTTTCGCCTAATCTCTAGTAAACGATCTATATTAGGGTTTCTCGGCACCTAAATTTTTTATTTTGGTATGGTTGATGCCTTGTGGAACCTCTTGAGTGTGCCTAGTAACCCTCCAAATCAGCCGCATACCTTTTGAACTGAGTTCCAACTAAGACTGTGCCTACCTCACCATATTAGATATGGTGTGGGAAGAAACCCTATCTTAAGCACATTAAGACATGGGGATGTCCAGCTTTTGTAAAGAAGCAGCATGCGGACAAACTCGAGGCACGCTCAGTACGGTGTAAGTTTGTGGGATATCCGAAGAACTCCAAGGGATATTATTTCTATTACGCAGAGAAACAAAAGGTTTTTGTTTCTCGTCATGCCCACTTCTTAGAAGCTGAATTTTTAGAAAATCAGAAGAGTGGGAGCGCAGTAGAACTGGAAGAAATTCCAGAACCACAAGCTGTTACTGAAAGTATGGTAGAACCAGAGGTTTCAGAAGAAAAGGACATACCAGCATCTATCCGCAGAAGTAGTAGGCAGCCTCATCCGCCCGAGAGATACTATGGTTTTCTCATAGACGGGGATCGAGAAGATTGTATCATTGATAATGATGACCCTACTATCTTCCAGCAAGCCATTCAGAGCGGCGACTCGGTAGAATCGCTGGATGCAATGCGGACCGAAATAGAGTCCATGTACACTAACAAAGTATGGACTTTGGACATTGCTCCAGATGGGGTAAACCCCGTAGGATGCAAACCGGATCTTCAGAAAGAAGATTGGTGTAGATGGACAGGTTGAACCTATAAGGCTAGACTTGTTGCAAAGGGTTTCCGTCAAAGGCCTGGTTTGGACTATGACGAAACCTTTTCTCCAGTGGCTATGCTCAAATCCATTCGGGTCCTTCTTGCTATTGCTGCCTTCCACGATTATGAGATCTGGCAGATGGATGTAAAGACGGCTTTTCTAAATGGTAATTTGGAAGATTGTGTCTATATGGATCAGCCAGAGAGATTCATTCAGAGTGGGAGCAGCGGTAAAGTATGCAAGTTGCTTAAGTCCATTTATGGACTAAAGCATGCATCGCGGAGTTGGAACATCTGTTTTGATGATGCTGTCAAAGAATTTGACTTTATCAAAATCCAGATGAACCATGCATATACCGAAAGATTGTAGGGAGAGCTGTAGTATTCCTCGTCTTGTACGTGGATGACATTCTCCTAATAGGAAATGATATTCCTATGTTACAGTCAGTCAAAAGATTTTTGTCACAGAAGTTCTCCATGAAAGACCTGGGTGATGCCACCTACATTCTGGGGATCCAGATCTATCATGATAGATCAAAGAGAATGTTGGGACTTTCGCAGTCCAGATACATAGACACCATATTGAAAAGATTCAGTATTGAAGATTCTAAGCGCGGTAACCTACCGCTTGTCACGGAATCACCCTCTCCAAAGAGATATCTCCAAGACTGATTTAGAAATGGATCGCATGTCGATTATACCCTACGCTTCAGCGGTACGCTCTATAATGTATGCGATGTTATGTACCAGACCAGATGTAGCATACGGATTGAGCGTTGTAAGCCTGGTATCAGGCAAACCCAGGGGAGAAGCACTGGATAGCAGTAAAGAACATTCTCAAGTACCTGAGGAGGACTAAGGAGATATTCTTGGTGTATGATGGAAAAGACCTCCAGATCGAGGCCTTTGCCGACTCCGGCTTCCAGGGTGACAAGGATGACTCCAAGTCCATGTCGGGTTATGTCTTTACCCTCAATGGAAGGGCGGTCTGTTGGAAGAGTTCCAAGCAGGAGACCGTTGCTGACTCAACAATGGAAGCGGAGTACATAGCTACTTGCGATGCCGCAAAAGAAGCTGTCTGGATGAAGAAGTTCCTCACAGAACTTCAAGTGGTTCCTACCACTGTTGGTCCAATAGCTCTGTATTGTGACAACAACGGCGCTATATCTTTAGCGAAGGAACCCAGATCCCATCAGAAGTCCAGACACATCTTAAGGCGGTATCACCTGATCAGGGGGATTGTACATCGCCGGGAGATCGAGATGAAAAGAGTAGAGACGGAGAATAACATTGCTGATCCATTACAAAGGCCATTCCTCTGACGCAGTTCGAGAGGCTATTCGAGATGATAGGTCTATGATATGCCAGCTCATGGCCCTAGTGCAAGTGGGAGATTGTTAGTGTATATGCCCTAGGGGCCATTATTGTATCATACTAGGTTGTATATTACTTAATGGAAGCTTGGGATATTTACAGTTATATAACAATCTTTCTGAACATGGTAGTATGCTACTTGGTTTTGTTTACTTTAATATGTGCATATGTTTTTTGTAACGTATCACTTATACATATTAGTAGAGCCCTTAGGATCTTTGCTTGATTACCAGCGTTGTGATGGCAGTCACACTAGTGGGGCAGGATAGTCTATAATCAACATCCTATACTTGTCCCTAGTCGTGGGATTATCGAGACAGGGCATCGATACTCCGGAGTAGACTAGTGTGTACGTTTCTCATCCCAGTTGGCGAGATGGTCTGTCGTACAGCCATCAGTATGTCGTACTGGAGATAGTATACAGGTGCTCGTTGGGTTACGGGTACACCGGATAGGACTCGCAGGAGAACTGACTGGATGGTATTATACCTAACGTCAGATAGCAGTTCTCAGGTGACATGTGTGCAGATAGTCTATTGACTTAAGGTCGTCATTTGTCTCGTGTGAGTTCCCACTGTGCTTTGATTACTACCCTACCACGGCTTAAAAGAGTCGTGCAAACAGGTTTTAGTTGGGCACAGTCCCGAGCCACATGGAGGCAGTGAGCGACTGTTAGGGATTCGTCTCTCTCGGTATAGGGAGTTGATATCACATTATGATCGGTTGGTCATTACCATAAGTCCCTGGCCTAGGCTGATTGAGAATTACTGGTGGACTGATCAGTAGATTCTCGCATGGTTTTGAGCCATACCGGCACGACTTGTACGGTTATTAGGGATCTGGCGTTTACCACCTCCCTAGACCATACATACGATACTCTTAGACGAACAGACCGGACTGCGCGGATATTGTCACGGACAGGCTCAGTTGGAGTTCGGATGGGTTTCCTCATCGGCTTTCTTATCGACATCTACCTGGGGGCCGTTACGTACAGCTAGTGCCGCTTGCGGTCTGTGGTTAAACCCACTGCCAGCATAGTGTCGAGTCTTTAGAGTCCCACACAGAGAGTTTCCCTGCTCCAGGCGAAACGATATTGAGGTCGTATGGTTTTACGACAAGGGTTCGGACGCATACGCGTTTAAACGCACGTACGACGTTCGGACAGTTTTTACTAGTCGGCTTTGGTTTAAGCTAGATTCTAGTATCGGATTATGGGATTTATACAGTCTAAAGTTTTTCCGTGTTTTCACGGATAGGAGGGGCGTTCTCGTAATTTTGCGGGAAGCTTCTAGAAGCATGGTGACTTGAGGGTTTAGGTGGCATTTACATTAAATGCATTTGTGACTCATTAGATGAATCATTCAAGTGAGTTAATGAAGCATTTATTGCTTAATGACTCACTTGATGATTCATTGCATATATTTAATGAAGCATGATGATAATGCATTTGAATTATTCATTTGATAATTCTTTATGCTTCATAATATATTAGAAGTGAGAAACATTTTCATTTCATTCTAATGCTCACCTTCTCTTTCCTCAAGCTCTCTCTTCAAACCCTAACCTACCCCTCATGTGTTGAGATCAAGGATTAGATAGACTAATTAATCCATATCCATACTCTATATCACCTAGGTCAGTTTGATTAGCAACTAAAGAAACCTAGTTATCTCAAGTTAGAGATCAAGCTTGGAGTGGGAGATCTCGGGTGGATCGTCTTTGACTCGAGGAGGCCGTTGAGGTGCCGACGTTCCAAAGATCCTACGAGGAGTGGAGGACAGCGATGAAGACCCGAAGGACAAGTAACGTGAGGTATAACTTCGAATCCGAGTAGTTAAATCTCTCGTAGTTTGTTAGTAATGGTTTAGACACGATTCATGCGCTCAAGTACGTGTTACGAAGCTTTGATAATCGTTTTTCATATATTCCGCCTCCCCGCAAGTTCGTGGGGTGCGTGACATGGACTTACAAAACACATCGAGAAGAATCATACTAACAGGAGAATCCCTATCTCCGATACGAACGAATCACGAACGAACAACATATCGAGCGACCAAAGGATTAGCCTGTCACAACGGCGCCTATCTAACCGCCTCTGAGCTGGCATACTAGTACAAATCCACTTGGTCCAAAAATGATTGAAGTCTCAGAAACGCGCTCCTTCAACAATAAGGTTATGTTCATAGCAGCGGCGTAAAAGTCAAATTGATGGGTGCCAATAGCAAGAAATAACTGCATGTCCAGTCTCCACACGAACCACTTTGTCCGTTTCTCTTCAGTGTTCGGAGCATATCGGACCGCTGAGTAAACTAAATGTCATACTTGGATACTGTCATCCCTGGAGTCTTGCGCAAAGGCTCAAACTACGAGCTCGGCGCCTCGAACGCTCTCCGGAAGGAAACGAGCAAGATTTACAGCTGTGCATTCATCTCAAGTCATAGGAAGTAGACCTACAGCTCGGCCTCTCTCGATTGACTCGCATCACGTCTGAGCAAGACCTCTAGACGAAAACTTGCAAACTCAACCCATATCTTGTCAGAACATCTCAGTGAACAACACTTCCCAACCGTCCTGTCGAGGATTGTCTACGTGTCCTCCGCTGCATCCGTGTCGGTAAAAACAAACTGGAGGCCTCAGCCTCAAAAACTCCTATAAGGATACGGAAATAAACTTTGTAATAACAGAGACAGCTGCCTTTGCAGCAGGTCCAATCACAGTCCCTGAAATAGGAGGGACATCATCGGGTCTTGTAGCTCGGCTAGCCTCAACTAACAATCCAACCATCTGTCACAAGTCCTAAATACTCGACTCTAGCCTAGCCATCCGTCCTGGAAAAGGCGGACCACTCTGTCCCTGAGGGGTAGGCGTACCGCCCTGATCGATCCTCGTCTCAAATGAGCCTACTCTAATCTCATCCTCGGCGGCAGCCCTCTGGCCCTCGTAGTCTTCGGCGGCATAGTGGTTGAAACAAGAAACAAGATCGATAGGAACATTGCAATCGAATCAAAGAATTTACGGAATCAAGGAAGGAAATATAAGCAAATATATATATCCTAATGCCACTTAGGCGGAGTACCATATCGTAAGTATGCCGCGGAACATACACACGCTACGTCACTCTGCTTAAGTCACATACTCCATCTACCAAGGGTCATCCTACACTCAGAAAGGTAAAACCCTATGCTCTGATACCAACTTTGTCAGAACCCGAAGGTACGGAACGTGACTGACACATAAATTACGAAACGTCTCAAGGCGTAACGTAACTTAATTAAGCCAAAGCCCAGAAATCTAAACCTTATAAAGAAATAGAGTGAAAGAAAGCAATTTTAACCAAAACAAGTTGCATTAAACATTTTTTTCAAAAAGCCATCAAAATTCCCGAAAATTTCGGAAGAGTCTCCTTTGTAAATACTGGCCCCGAAACGGATACAAAACAAGTAAATACATATAAATGAATAACGTCAACTCCAAGTGGGAGCTAGCTCTTCGCCAAAGGAGGAATCACAACCACATGCAATGAATATATCATAATAATATGAAATAAGTTTAAAAGCATAAAAATATTACGTCGGCTAAAGTGAGTATCGACACCAAACCACAAATACAAGTCTCACAAATCTCACCATCTAGTCCAGTATACAAGGGTAGATGGAGTCTAGTAGATACAAATAAAATATACGGTGGGAGCAAAAGAAAATCCTGATTCATAGGGACTGAGAAATGGTAGAGATTCTGAGTTCATGATAGATGACCATGGAGTATTACGATTTGGTACTCGTCTTTGTGTGCCGGATTCAAAGGGACTGAGACGTAAGATCTTAGAGGAGGCCCATCGGTCAGCATATAGTGTTTATCCTGGTTGCACAAGGATGTATCATGACTTGAAAGATGTCTATTGGTAGGAAGGAATGAAAAGAGATGTCACGGAGTTTGTTTCAAGATGCTTGACTTGTCAGCAAGTCAAGGCCGAGCACCAGAGGCCGGCAGGAGAGTTGCAGCCCCTGCCCATTATGGAGTGGAAATGGGAGCAGATCTCCATGGATTTTATTGTGGGAATGCCCAGGACTAGCAGAGGGTATGATTCCATCTGGGTGGTTATGGATAGGTTAACAAAGACAGCTCACTTTCTTCCGGTGAAGACGACTTATGGATATGCGGAGTATGCCCAAATCTACATTGACGAGATTGTGCGATTGCATGGAGTTCCGGCATGCATAGTGTCCGATAGAGGTGCACAGTTCTCCAGCCGACTATGGCAGAAACTTCAAGAGGCTTTAGGCACCCGATTGAGTTTTAGTACAGCTTTCCACCCGCAGACTGACGGTCAGTCAGAGCGGACTATACAGACTCTTAAGGATATGCTTCAAGCCTACAGTCTTGATTTCGGTGGCAGTTGGGATTGTCACTTTCCTTTGATAGAATTCTCTTACAACAACAGTTTTCAGGAGACGATCTAGATGGCACCCTTCGAAGATTTGTATGGGAGAAAGTGTCGATCGCTCGTTTGCTGGACAGAACTCAGCGAGAGTAGTATTTTGGGACCGCAGATAGTGCAGGAAACTACAGAAAAGATCCAGTTGAGATAAGACAGAATGAGAGCGGCCCAAAGTAGACAGAAATCATATGCTGATCGACGTCGTCGTAGACTCAAGTTTGATGTGGGAGATCATGTGTTCCTTCGGATATCTCCGATGAAGGGTGTGATGCGTTTCGGGAAAAAGGGGAAGCTCGGCCCGAGATATATCGGACCCTATGAGATTCTGGAGAGGGTGGGTGTTGTAGTTTATCGTTTAGCACTTCCACCGAGTTTTCCCGATGTGCATTCGGTGTTCCATATGTCTATGCTTCGCAAGTATCTTCATGACCCCTCTCACGCGATCCAGCATCAGACATTACAGCTTGAGTAGGATTTATCCTACGCTGTGCTGCCAGTAGCTATTCTAGACTGGCAGGCAAAGAAACCGAGATCCAGGGTACTTCCGTCTGTAAAGGTTCTTTGGCGAGGAACGAATTGCGAGGAATTCATTAGGGAGGCTGAGGATGCATTGCGGAAGAAATTCCCACATCGTTTTGAAGGAACATGTAGTTAAGTTTTAAATTCGAGGACCGAATTTTCTTAAGGGGGGAATATTGTAACATTTTGAAATATTTAAATAGTAAATTAATTTAGTTAATTAATTAAAAGTGTTAAATTAAATTTAATTATAATAAAAGACCTTTTTATATATAGTAGCTTAAATTAGTAAAGAAATAGTTTGTTTATGTAATAATAAGTATCATGGGGGGGGGTTTGTGAAAAGTTTAATTAATTGTGAAAATTGGAAATTTTGTGAGGATTTATGTGTAAAAGGGTAAAGGTCATGGTTAAACTTAAATTACACTCATGGTATAGCATAACCTAGATGACACTTCATGCATACACCTCCTCCTTGTATGAAAACCCAACCATCTTCCATACTACACCTCCTACTTGCATGGATATACCACATTCTTTCTAGGTGACACCTCCTCCTGCAAGTCATCACTCATTCCATTATCTTTTAAATTGTTCAGTTCATATAATCATTTTGGAAACAAGTTAATTAACTTAAAAGAAAAAGAAATCCTAGAACAACAAAGAAAAGAAAATAGAAGAGAAGATAGACTAAGTACTAAGGATCATTACCATCACCCTCAAGCTAGGATCCTTGAGTTTGTGCATCTTGGAAGGAGATTTTCAGTGATCTTTCTGTAGGTATAATCTTTAAACTCTGTAGAATTTTAGTTCTGTACTGTTTGAGTGTAGAAATCGGAAATATCGTATTTTAATAAGTATAGGCTCTGTTTTGAATCTGCTATAGTTTAGATGATATTTAACATAATCAAGCAGTGCCTTCATCTTATAATTTGGACCTAGAATAACCCCTAGGAAGACAAACCCATTTCCTCGGATTTTGGCCGGTGGCACTTATCAAAAATCCGAGCTCGTCGGGTCATTCATGGAGTTGGGTGTTGGTTTTTGTAGGGTAGCTCTCTGTGTTTATATTAGAATGTTTGGTATTTCTAGTTCAGTTTATATTATCAGTATATATAATCTGGAAGCTAATATCTGTTTTGGGGTTAAAACTTCTAAATATGATACGGATAGTTTATGTCGCGATTCTGCGTTTTCAGTTATGAGCAGTAAAGGGTTAACCCAGATCAGATAAGTCATAGAAAGTTCACAATAGTTACTCGTAGCTTGTGTAGTATGTAAATCTAGTAATTTCACGTTCTCGCCGTATCGGAGTTTGGTCGTTTCTTATACAAAGTTAATTTCGATGTTAGATTTGAGTACGGAAAGTTCGGAGGCCGCAAGGAAAGGAAAGGAATTGATGATATCCGAGTAGATTCGACATATTTCGGTGAGTAGACTAAACATCTACCGGGGGATTTTGTATGGATGGCGTAATAAGCCCATGGTTTTAAGTTTAAATTAAAATTGCTCCTTTGTCTATAAAGTTTGATTTTTAGTAACTTCATTGTATGCCTTCATATATATGCATCGTCATGTTAATAATTTCTAGAAGACTGCACAAATTATCAACGAGTCATGTTGCACGTGCACATATCTACATGTTACACTACACCTCGTCGATATTAATATGTCACATACACACTTAGTACTTATTATGTTAAATATGATTCATATCATACCTTAAGCATCAATAATGGTAGTTATTTTGCATAATTGTTATCATGTTTCATTTTCAAGTATTAGTAATTTTGAGATAAGATGCATTGGATTATTGCGGATTTATGGTTTTGAGTTTTTATACACTATTGAGTAGATTCGGTGATTCTTCATGTTGATATGAGATGTCCACCATGAGATATTGTTTTTATGATTTGGTTTTATTTCGGATCAAGTGGGGGAGCTATACGGTCGAAGATTTTTACGCTATCCGGACTAAGTGGGGGAGCTATACAGTCGGATTCATGATGGACCCGGTCGAGACCAAGGGGAAGGAAAGCCGCATTTGAGGCGGGGAGCCTAACGAGGATACTCGATACTGGAGATAGTTGTGAAACACGGCAGACATCTAGATGATACCGACCGGTGTTACTGATTGACAGGATCGTTCGGGGAACGATGCCTGATGAGAACAGGAGATTTGTGTCGATGTTGGACACGGAAAAATGAACCTTATTTGGAAATAATTGATGAGATTTCAGTTTTGATTTATACAGTTGGTAGTACATATTTATGTTCTACATGTTATCATGCATTGTACTCAACTTAGTTGTTGTTAGCCCTGGTTCGTCATACTTACATTATCATCCGTTATATGTTAGTTTTATTCACTAAGTTGGCAACTCACCCCCGTTGTGCTTTAGTTCCTTGCAGGAGTCGCGTGGACGTATAACAGCCGTGCGGATCCACTTGTCAGCTTTTATCGCTCTTTTTGCTATGTGGGTTACCTATGTAGTAATCTCCTATTTTGATATATGTATTTTGGATCTAGTATTACTCCATCGAACCCTATATTTTGACTTAGAAGGAAATATGTTTGTATATGTTGAAATTTGACTGAGTGAGGTCGTTTAGTTGTGTTAACTTATGCTTCCTTTATTTATGCATGAAATTCTTCGCTTTAAACGTCGTATTATTAGTGTGTATTGGTTTCTGCCGTTTGGCGTTGTTTTGCTCCCAACTCGGGATGCAAATTATTTAAACATTGTATAGCTGATTTTATTATTAATTAAAAAGGGAAGATACTGCCAAAATTTTAAATACTTAAAATCCGTGGATTTTCACTTACAAACTAATTTTTTTCTAAATTCCGCAAAAAGGGTTTTAATCTTGGATTTTGGCTTACTCAGATTGTGTCGATATCTTTAGATGTCATGCAATCTAAGTGCCGGTCACATCCAAATTTTGGATCATGACAAAGTTGGTATCAAAGCTTAGGATTTACCCTACGGAAACGAGTGGTGAGTCGAAGTAGTAGGCTTTAGATTTCGTTATGTAGGTTGACCCTTGGTTTGATAGAGTAGATGATTTAGGATGAGTAGAGTACTGCACATATGTTCCGTGGCATATTTACGCTACGATACTCAGCCTAAATAACCTTAGGATGTATATCTTGCTTAATCCTTCCTTTGACTTCCTATTATTGCTGCTCCTATTCGTACACCTTATCATCTCTCGTATCTTGTTCTAGTTGCTATGGCTACACGAGCTAGGCGAGCCACAGCCAGAGATGCAGCTAGGACAGATCCGCCTGTGACGGCGACTGATGCGCAGGAAGTTCCGGCTGTACCTGAGCATGTTGATCATCCTCCTCCAAATAGACTGACTAGGATAGAGGAGAGCATGTTGGGCTTGCAGCAGATGGTGGGACAGTTGGCTGAGGCCACCCATGTACAGAGACATGATCAAGCATCGACCATGGTAGAGCCCGATGTACAGCCCATGCAGACTGTCGCACTTGCAGACTCAAGAGTTTTGGAGGTATTTCTTCCAGAGTTCATGAGGTTGAGGCCTCCGGTGTTTACGGGGACAGACACAGCAGAGGATCCTAAGTCATTTCTTGATAGAATGGCTGGTAGGTCATTGAGATGTTCCGATGCAAGGTCGGTGGAGATGACTAGCTTTCGATTGGAGGGGCTTGCACAGGCGTGGTGTGAGTCGATGGAGAGAGGGTGAGCCACAGGTCATCCTCTGATGTCATGAACAGAATTTTCTGAGGTATTCCTTGCCAGATTTCTTCCACAAAGTGTACGTGATGCCAGAGCCAGCAGCTTTGAGGGATTGCAAAAATCTGCAGATATGCCGGTGGCAGAGTATGATTTGCAGTTCACCCAGCTATCACGCTATGCTCCATACTTAGTTCCTACGGAGGAGCTTCGGGTGAAGAGGTTTATGAGGAGTCTGGATACACAGTCGTTCCTTGCTATAGGCTCCCAGCAATTCGATACTTATGCGCAAGCCATGGATGCAGTGGAAGAGCGTCTGAACGAGGCAGCGATTATTCCTGAGCCGAAGAGGACCAGACCTATTGGGTCAGTTACCAAGCAGTTTGGCGGAGGTCGAGGCAGACACGCCCGCAGTTTTGGTCGAGGTTGGACTCAGGGCCAGATGTTCAGTTCGTACCCCGACGAGCAAAGGCCCCCATCTATGTGCTTTAGTTGTGGATGTCCAGAGCATTTCGGTAGGGATTGTAGACTCCACGGAGGGACTGGATTTCCACAGGCCGCTTTACCTCCTCCACCTTCTACTTCGATGGCATTACTTCCTCCACCAGTTAGCACTATGCGCCAGGCCGTTGTACCGTGAGGTCGAGGTTTTACAAGACGTTTCCAGAAAGGACGAGGAGATCGGGGAAGAGGATGTCAGAATGCTGGTAAGGGCCAGGCTCGGGTTTTTTCCTTGACTCTACAGGATGCATAGGCATCCAATGCAGTTGTGACAGGTACTCTTTCCGTATGATCCTTAGATGCACATATATTATTTAATCCCGGTTCTACGCATTCTTACGTGTTTACACACTTTGCACTTTCTCTAGGGAGAGAGTCTTCGTTATTAGAGTTACCGCTAGTTGTGATTACTCCTGTGGAAGATTCTTTTGTAGCTCGACACATATTCAGGTCCTGTTCAGTACGTATTAGTGATAAGGATTCATTAGTCGATTTGATTCTCCTGGATATGCTAGATTTTGATATACTTCTTGGTATGGATTGGCTGGCACTTGTCATGCTTACGTTGATTGTCGGGGGAAAGCAGTCAGATTCTGTTTTCCGGGAGAACCGATTTTTGTTATGCAGGGAAACTACATTGTCGCTCCTGCCAACCTGACTTTTGCTCTTTGTGCGGGATGGCTCTTGAAGAAGGGTTGTCATGGTTTCTTAGCATTTATTCAGGATATGAAATCCGCTGAGGTCCCGTTGGACCAAGTCCCGATTGTACGAGAATTTCCTGTTGTGTTCCCTGCTGAGTTACCAGGATTGCCGCCTGAGCGTGATATTTAATTTTTCATTGACTTTATTCCGGGTGCGGGGCCTATTTCTATACCGCCTTATCGGATGGCCCCGACGGAGCTGAAGGAACTCAAGAGTCAGTTGCAAGAACTGCTTGACAGGGCGCTCGTTCGTCCGAGTGTATCGCTATGGGGAGATCCTGTCTTATTCGTGAAGAAGAAGGATAGCAGCATGAGATTGTGCATCGACTACATGCAGCTGAATCGAGTTACGGTGCGAAATAGGTATCCATTACCTCGTATTGATGACTTATTCGATCAGCTAGAGGGAGCTGGCTACTTCTCAAAGATCGATTTACGGTCAGGGTATCACCAGTTGAGAGTTCGGAAGGAGGATATTCCGTAGACTGCTTTTCGCACACGATAAGGGCATTATAAGTTTTTGGTGATGTCGTTTGGGCTCACCAATGCCCCGGCAGCTTTCATGGATATGATGAACCGTATTTTAAGGCCATTTCTTGATCGGTTCATTATTGTATTCATTGATGACATCCTTGTATATTCCCGTAGTCGAGAAGAGCACGAGCAGCACTTGCGTATCACATTGCAGACCTTGAGGGAGCATCAGCTGTTCGCTAAATTCTCTAAGTGCGCATTCTGGCTTGACAATGTCGACTTCTTGGGTCACGTGGTTACGAGAGATGGTATATGTGTGGACCTAAAGAAGATCGAGGCCGTTCAGTATTGGCCCGGGCCAGTATCAGTTACAGAGGATCGCAGCTTTCTAGGTCTGGCTGGCTACTATCGACGTTTTGTTCAGGATTTCTCCCGTATCGCGGAACCGTTGACCGGGTTAACCCCGAAGGGGGTTCCTTTTGTTTGGACCGAGGCTTGCAAGTATAGCTTCCAGCAGGTGAAGACTCGTCTGACTACTGCACCAGTGTTATCTTTGCCTTCGGGATCAGGCGGTTTTGTGGTTTATTGTGATGCTTCTCGAGTGGGGTTAGGCTGTGTATTGATGCAACACGGCAGGGTTATCACATATGCTTCTCGGCAGCTGAAGAGGCACGAGCAGAACTATCCCACTCATGACTTAGGGATGGTTGTTGTGGTTTTTGCACTGAAGATTTAGAGGCATTACTTATACGGTGAGTCATGCCAGATATTCACAGATCATAAGAGCTTGAAATATATTTTTCAGCAGCGGGATCTGAATCTAAGGCAGCGTCGATGGATGGAACTCGTGAAGGATTATGCTTGCGAGATTCTTTACCATCCAGGCAAAGCGAATGTTGTAGCGGATGCTTTGAGTCGGAGGCCTGGGGGTAGCTTATCTCATTTATGCACTATGCAGAGACAGTCTTCTGCAAACTGGAAGATTCTATATGATAGTCATGTACAGTTTGAGTTCACCTCGATCGGAGGACAGTTAGCTCATATTCGCACCCGTCCTAAGTTATTGGGTCGCATCCGGGAGACACAGCCCAAAGATGCTCGCCTGTCGGAGATCATGGATCAAGTTAGACAGGGTAGAGATTCTGAGTTCGTGATAGATGACCGTGGAGTATTACGATTTGGTACTCGTCTTTGTGTGACGGATTCAAAGGGACTGAGACGTGAGATCTTAGAGAATGCCTATCGGTCAGCATATAGTGTTCATCCTGGTTCCACCAAGATGTATCATGACTTGAAAGATGTCTATTGGTGGGAAGGAATGAAAAGAGATGTCACGAAGTTTGTTTCAAGATGCTTGACTTGTTAGCAAGTCAAGGCCGAGCACCAGAGGCCAGCAGGAGAGTTGCAGCCCTTGCCCATTCCGGAGTGGAAATGGGAGCAGATCTCCATGGATTTTATTGTGGGACTGCCCAGGACTAGCAGAAGGTATGATTCCATCTGGTGATTGTGGATCGATTGACAAAGACAGCTCACTTTCTTCCGGTGAAGACGACTTATGGATATGCGTAGTATGCCCAAATCTACATTGACGAGATTATGCGATTGCATGAAGTTCCGACGTGCATAGTGTCCGATAGAGGTGCACAGTTCACCAACCGACTATGGCAGAAACTTCAAGAGGCTCTAGGCACCCAATTGAGTTTTAGTACAGCTTTCCACCCGCAGACTGACGGTCAGTCAGAGCGTACTATACAGACTCTTGAGGATATGCTTCGAGCCTGCAGTCTTGATTTCGGTGGCAGTTGGGATCGTCACTTGCCTTATACAATTATCTTACAACAACAGTTTTTAGGAGACGATCCAGATGTCACCCTTCGAAGCTTTGTATGAGAGAAAGTTTCGATCGCCCATTTGCTGGACAGAACTCAGCGAGAGTAGTATTTTGGGATCGCAGATAGTATAGGAAACTACAGAAAAGATCCAGTTAATACAAAACAGAATGAGAGAGACCCAAAGTAGACAGAAATCATATGTTGATCGACGTCGTCGTAGACTCGAGTTTGATGTGGGAGATCATGTGTTCCTTCGGGTATCTCCGATGAAGGGTGTGATGCGTTTCAGGAAAAAGGGGAAGCTCAGCCTCAGATATGTCGGACCCTATGAGATTCTGGAAAGGGTGGGTACTGTAGCTTATCGTTTAGCACTTCCACCGAGTTTTCTCGATGTGTATCCAGTGTTCCATGTGTCTATGCTTCGCAAGTATCTTCACGACCCCTCTCACGCGATCCAGCATCAAACCTTACAGCATGAGCCGGATTTATCCTATGCTGAGCAGCCAGTAGCTATTCTAGACCGAAAGGCAAAGAAACCGAGATCCAGGGTACTTCCGTCTGTAAAGGTTCTTTGGCGAGGAACGAATTGCGAGGAAGTCACTAGGGAGGCTGAGGATGCATTGCGGAAGAAATTCCCACATCGTTTTGAAGGAACATATAGTTATGTTTTAAATTCGGGGAACGAATTTTCTTAAGGGGGGAATATTGTAACATTTTGAAATATTTAAATAATAAATTAATTTAGTTAATTAATGAAAATTGTTAAATTAAATTTAATTGTAATAAAAGACCTTTTTATATATAATAGGTTAAATTAGTAAAGAAATAGTTTGTTTATGTAATAATAAGTATCATGGGGGGTTTTGTGAAAAGTTTAATTAATTGTGAAAATTGGAAATTTTGTGAGGGTTTATGTGTAAAAGGGTAAAGGTCATGGTTAAGCTTAAATTACACTCATGGTATAGCATAACCTAGATGACACTTCATGCATACACCTCCTCCTTGCATGAAAACCCCACCATCTTCCATGCTACACCTCTTACTTGCATGGATATACCACATTCTTTCTAGGTGACACCTCCTATGTAACGTCTTCAAAATAATAAAATATGATTTTTGGGAAATTTTATAATTTAATATTATTTTAATGAATATTTTAATATTCTGGTATAATTAAATACAGATAAATGGGGAAAAATTATGGAAAATTCTAAAATAAGGTATTTTAAGGAATTGCCTCGTTTTCTGTGCATGCCCCCATTTCCTCTAGTTTTGACCCTGAGTATGTCTAGTTTTGACTGATTCCATTTAGGGTGAAATCTGGGTTGATTTTCCTATGTTGGTGTATAATTTGGGACTTGTTTTAGCATGGATTTTGGTATTTGGTGATTCATTCCTGTCGGGTGGCGTTTGGACGTCAACGACAAGTGGATTTTGATTGTGTTTACATACGAGTCGATGGGTTTTTACCTATGCGGGTAGCGTGTGCCATTTTGGTTTCCAATGTGATTTTCATGTGCTTTAGCATTGTGATATACTTGTAGGTACCCCGCGTGATGTTGAGGCAAAGGAGGTGAAGATAGCGACATCGGCTTTGGCACACGAGAAGCAAGGTGAGTAGATTTATATCTACGGGGAGAAGTCGGGTGGATGGCGTATAGCACCCCCGCAGTCCGTGGTGATGTATACGAATACGTATACACACGAATATTTATTATGTGTTGTTTAGGGTTATTGATGGTAATAATGATATTTTGATGATAAGAATATATTGGTTTAGTATAGTGCGAACCCTAGAGTAGTGGTTGCACTCACACATACATTTACACACATACTTGCATTCATTCTTTCATTTATTAGAGTGCATATGATGGTGCGTATATCTACACATGGGTATGGGACTATGTGTTTATATACGGGATTGGAGGATGATACGTGGTTTGAGATGATACTTGATGTGAGGCCGTGAGATCGGCGATGTGACATAGTTTGCCTTTGAGGTGCGATATGATAGTTTTAGCGGGCCTTTGGACATGTGCTTTACCCGCATTCATATTTTATAGATGGTGTCGATTTGTACTAGACTTACAGTAGTACCCCAGATTGTGTGATCTGATGATAAGTGATACCTGATATGTGATGAGATAGTGTGATATTGACCCCTACCCAGCTATTGGGATGCCGTACGACGATTTACCGTACGAGCCGATATTGATGATAGATCCGCACTCATGACTCGAGGATATCATACGATATGTTATTGAGGCGAGATCACCGACTATCATATCTATATTTATATATTGACTCAGATTAGGTGGTGTCATACCCCTTCTGTCTAGATTATTTAGTAGACATTAGACTAGACCGAGTCATACCTATTTCAAAACTAACGAATCGGGGATATTTTAAAGATAAGCAGAAGGGTTATACGGATATTTTCAAATGATGCATCTTTTCTTAAAACACCGTAGCCCTTACTTTACCAAAAGCCCTGATTCGTCTTATTTCAAAAGGCAAGGTTGCATGACATATCTATTGGGGCAGGTTCTGTACTTTTGCGTTGATCATTCGTTTCCGCATATTCCTGCTATTTGCATTGCATCGCTTGTATTGTTGTGACATTCAGTCATGCTGCTAGGACACCAGCACCATTATCGATGATGTATATGTTCTACGTACACTTGTTGCCGGCTCACACACTCATCATCGATAATTGCCATGTCACTACACTATAGTACTATTGCATTCATGATATGATTCTGGCATGGCATATTGTACACTTATACCTGTACACATATATAGATGATTCTAGCTTGATTGGGGATTTGGGAACCGCAAGATACTCTTTAAAAACAGATTCCTTTTAAAAGAGCGGTCTCCCTCGACATGTGCACATTATTATTCCATGTTGCATGACTTACTGATATGCTTGCATTACTGTTACATGCCGCATACATCATGCTTTGACTGTACGCATTGAGATATGTTGTTTCTATGATATTTCTGGATTTGGGAACCGAGGGTATTTCAAAAGAGAATATGTCATTTCTTTAAAAACCCGGTTACCCTTGATATGATATTTCAGTGCGTCCACCATGTGTTTTCTCGGTGCTGAGAGCGATATGTGTAACCCGAATCGAGGCGTGGATGAGCCGATTGCGGGTACATGGTGGACCCGGTATGGTTCCCCTCGGCAAGATGATCGATGAGCTTTGCCGATTGAGCCTGGAGGCGGGCGAGTACCTACCGGTGATTGGTTGGACCTGGCGGTTATCCGGAGGATACCGACCAGAGTCGATAGATGTTTTGGGCATACTGCCGGGGCCGAGGGCCGATACCGCAGACAGAGCCCGCGGGCCGATCCGGACTGACGGAGCCCGATATATGAGGATTTACGTGCCGATGCTGGGCACAGTTTTCATGATGTTTTCGGGTGTCGATGCTGGGCACCCTGGTTCCATGATTTTGATGTGTCGCGAGGGACACGGGTGGTTATATCCTCATATTATTTCCCATGCACATGATTCATGATATTTACATGCATGGTGGTTATTGTCAGTGGATGACGAGTGGACGGGATCCACGAGTGTGCAGATTTGATTACATTGGTTATACCTCAAATTCATGACATGCTATTACCTGAGGCACTAGCACGAGCACTTGGCACTACACTCATGTATAGAGATTACATTGCCAGTTTAGCATGCTTCAGCTTTATTCATATTGAGGTTTATTTATTATCTTATCGTATTGACCTAGGATAGGTCATGCATTCGATCTCTGCTTGTAGATATTTTCTATTCACGAGTTGGCAACTCACCCCCGTTGTGCCCCAGTTCTTGCAGGTTTTTGCCGTACAGATTCCATAGCGACATTTCTGGCACACTGCTTCCTATAGGTGACTTGCTTGGTTAGGTGGGTTCTTTGTATCAGAACCGCCATTGTTCATGTATTTTTATTGTATCTAGAATTGTCCATCAACCAAAACTTGTAGTTTGTTTCAGACTTAGAAATCAGTGTTGTATTGTTTCGACCTTGGAGTCGCGCTTGTAGTATTGCGGTTTTCTGGCTGTTTTTGAGTTTCTTTTCAGTTTTGATCCTCGCCCCTTGGCGTTTTATATTATTATTGCTTGCGTGGTTGTGACCGTCGATGGACGAAGAGCTAGCTCCCGCTTGGGGATGCCTTTTATCATGTCATATATATTATTCTTGTTGTACCCCGTTCGGGGCCAGTTTTTACAAAGGAAACTCTGCCGAAATTTTCAGGAAAAATTACACATTTTAAAAAATTCATATTCGGCTTAGTTATTTAAAAACTTGATTTTCAAACATGTTTTCTTTACCTCTTAAAACTAATTTTCCCTATTTACTCCTTAAATGGTTTTAGATTTCTGTGCTTTTGGCTTACTTGGATCAGATGGAGTCCTATAGACTTCATATGGTTCGAGGGCCAGTCACGTGCTCTTTCGGGTCGTGACAAAGTTGGTATCAGAGCGCTAGGTTGACCTTGGTTCGAGTCTAAGTTTGACTATGTGGAGCCTAGGGCGTTACTTATATACGGAACTTAGGCTTGACCTTACGGAACTTAGACTTGGTCGAGGGGGTATTAGACCCGAACTTTCTTCGCGTAGGATGACCCTTGGTTGATGGAATAGGTGACTAAAGTAGAGTGACGTACCGTTGGTATGTTCCGCGGCATACTTACGACACGCCACTCCGCTTAAGAAACCTTAGGTTGTACATTTCCTTGCATTGTGTCATATTCCTTCCTATGATCTATCTTCATCGATACTGGTTGTGGTTTTGCTGCCGCGATTGCACGGGCAGAGTGAGCTACGGCTCGAGTTGTCAGCATGAGCTCCTCGTGGACGAGGGCTGACCGGGGCATGATTCCAGAGACATACGGTTGCATTGAGGCTTCGTATTTTGTGTTTCCGCACTTTGAGCGTTTGACAGATCGCTGTTGCGAGATTTCTCGGATGTACCGGACGGTACCAGAGGAGTGAGCCACTGATAGAGGCCAGCCAGGATGTGATGACTGCTGATATATCGCTTATTCATGATGGTTGAGGCGCTGCTTAGCGTACCGACGAATGAGCCAGTTGTTGCTGCGAGTGATGAGATATCGCCCAGATGATTGGAGCTACTGCAGCATGAGCATATTCTTAGAGATATGGTAGTGAGTCGCTAGTCACCGAGGATGAATGACTAGGACATGTGGTTCGTTCGCTTACCCCGATGCGAGGTCATCAGATAGATTGATTCCAGCTAGAGGCGACTTCACGCAGATTCGTTGAGAGTCGATTGAGACGATCGAAGGTCAGGAACCCATTTTCTAAGTTTAAAGTATACGGAAAGACATGCAGGTGATTCTATGGACCCTCTAGAAAAATGAAACCCTAACTCGACTTAATGACCGTGTGAAAGCCTTTGAACCTTAGGGTTTGCGGCAGTTCCTCGGCGCCATTAGTGAGGCTTGGGTTTGCCCTTCTACGGCTGGACCACCGACGCTGTGGCATGTACTCGATACTATTAAACTGTACCCGAGATGTTGAGCTCTTGGGGGATTGTGAGGTTCTGACGAGTCGATCGGATGATTCGACATCATTCGGATATCATGTGATGGGACACTGCTTGGGAGACTCCAGATACGAGCATAGCCGTCGGAGCGCAGTCTGTGTAGCCATGATGAGATGAGTCTAAATCAGTCGATAGTGGAGCAAGGTGGAGTAAAGAGTTTGCACGAGATTTCGACGAGATGACGTTCCACTCCGCTGACATCAGAGATGCGATATGCATGCTGAGGACGTGTTCGGCTAGATATCTTCTACTGAGTGATGAAGATACTGAGTTCGTGATTTCGAGTCTGTGTTAGAGACTTCGGGTGGACCGTAGCCGAGGACATTGCAGTGTGCAGATAAAGACGCGACGTCGAATGGTCGATGATACAGACAAGCGGGACAAGAAGTTCGTGCGAGAGGCAGACGAGCTGTTACTACACCCCGTTAAGATTAAAGGCCGGACATGCATACAGAGGCGCAGAGATGCGACCAGCTTCCGAGGAGATGTTGTACTAAGGACGCAGAGGTCCAGAGAGCGAGAAAAGATTACGCCAGAGTACCAGCCTCCTTACAGTTTGGCTTAGGCAAGATCAGAAGAGACCTTGAGTAGGATTCCTTCCAGTACACTGCTGCAATAAGAGTTGCACCCAGGATCGGATGTGTGATATGCATTCAGAGGATCCGAGGTCGGCGCCAGAGATGTGCTGCTTTACGAGCGGTCGTGAGGATTGACCGAGAGATGACCAGGGAAGTGCAAGAACGGAATCGTTCCTGTCAGCACACCTGACCGGGCCGATGAGCCGATGGATTGCGAGTTGGTAATCTACAGGAAAGATCAGGAACCAGAGGCAGAGGACGCCAGCCGCGAGTAAGAGGCAAGTAGATATCTTGCGCCGCTAGCATCGGATGTACCGGTACCTTCTCGACCCTGAAGAAGGATATACCGACGACGGTAATTATGATTTATGATTTTGTGATTTGATTATCACGTATCTGTTGCTTTGGATTTCGGTATTTTGGGCGATCTATTCGCATGATTTAGTCTTGATGACTGAGTTTCATGATATTTGATTTTGTGCACCATGGTTGCACCTACTGGGTATTTATACCTTGTACATAGTTATTACTCTTGAGCTGTTGATTGCGATTTCATGCCTATTTTATGCTGATGATTTGATTTACGCTTCCAGCAGAGTTTCATGTAATTTTAGTGTTTTGATTTTGCACTCGGTATAGCTTATATGTGCTTGTAGTGCATCGATATGTATTTTGTGCCCGCAGCTGCACACGTTTATGATTTTCTTCATATCTGGATACACTTGGTGTTGCTGTTTACGTATTTGAGTTACTGCTTGGCATTTGTGCATGGGATGCACCAGTTCTATACTTCGTGCATTTGTCGCACCAGTTTTATGTTTCTTGCGTTTATCGCATCAGATTTATATTTCGTGCCTTTGTTGCACCGGATTTATATTTTGTGCATTACGATTGCACCTGACTTCGATTTGATGCCTTTCGGTATGTCGATTTTGATTGTGATATTGATGTGGATTCTTGCACTCCGTGCTTTTGACTGGACTTACACATATTCGACGTTGCTATTGGATTTTGTGATTCCGTGCATATTGAGTGCGCAGGGTTTAGATTTTCATTCGTGCACGATGGATGCATCGATTTGGATTTCCGCGCATGTTGGGCGCATGTTTTGAGATACGATTTTGGTGCACACCCGATGCACTAAATCGAGATTTCTTCGTGCATGTCAGATGCACCGGGTTTTTGGCTATCAGGCACACAAGTTGCCTATGACAGATGCTTCGTGAACACCCGTTGCACCTAGATGCTGTTATGTGCATCTGTTTAGCACATATATGGATTTTGATTCCCGTGCGCACCAGATGCACAGGGTGGGTTATGTATATTTTTGAGATTTATTCCTTTTGGAACAGTACATTTTTATGATATTGGATATTATTTTCTTACTGAGCAGGACTAGTCAGAGGACAGTACCTGGATTTTTTTTTTTTTTTTTTGCATGCATCGATAGTTATCGAAGGGATTTCCAAAGAGCGAGCTATAGTCTCAGTATATACCTACGTGTCCGATATGACACGAAACGTTTTAAAAAAAACAAGGAAACCCTTCTGATTGTTTTCAAAACGGCGGAACGTGCTTATTAAACAAAGGATATATATATACATATATAGTTACCTTCTTATGAAAAACGTCCGCCACTGTGCAGTGTTATGCGCATCGCACAGCGACTTAAAAAGGATTTGGCATGCTTTTACATCAGCTATTCACATGTATAGATTGGATGTCTGCATGTGTAGTTCTGATCCATATCATATCGGTTTTGTATTGGATTTGACATTGTGTCCTTACCTTGACTCCGATGATTGCGGGATGCTTGATGGAGCGTTGTTTTTGAGTTATCTGCTCAGTACTCATGCGCATGCATTGTGCTGTGACGTTTTATGTGTTGATGATTTTGGAGCCCCGACGACTTGGAATTCGTATCGAAATGTTTTAGAATTTGGGGTTTTAAATTTAAATTTGGGGACCGAATTTCTTTAAGGGGGGTAGATTGTAACGTCTTCAAAATAATAAAATATGATTTTTGGGAAATTTTATAATTTAATATTATTTTAATGAATATTTTAATATTCTGGTATAATTAAATACAGATAAATGGGGAAAAATTATGGAAAATTCTAAAATAAGGTATTTTAAGGAATTTTCTCGTTTTCTGTGCATGCCCCCATTTCCTCTAGTTTTGACCCTGAGTATGTCTAGTTTTGACTGATTCCATCTAGGGTGAAATCTGGGTTGATTTTCCTATGTTGGTGTATAATTTGGGACTTGTTTTAGCATGGATTTTGGTATTTGGTGATTCATTCCTGTCGGGTGGCGTTTGGACGTCAACGACAAGTGGATTTTGATTGTGTTTACATGCGAGTCGATGGGTTTTTACCTATGCGGGTAGCGTGTGCCATTTTGGTTTCCAATGTGATTTTCATGTGCTTTAGCATTGTGATATACTTGTAGGTACCCCGCGTGATGTTGAGGCAAAGGAGGTGAAGATAGCGACATCGGCTTTGGCACACGAGAAGCAAGGTGAGTAGATTTATATCTACGGGGAGAAGTCGGGTGGATGGCGTATAGCACCCCCGCAGTCCGTGGTGATGTATACGAATACGTATACACACGAATATTTATTATGTGTTGTTTAGGGTTATTGATGGTAATAATGATATTTTGATGATAAGAATATATTGGTTTAGTATAGTGCGAACCCTAGAGTAGTGGTTGCACTCACACATACATTTACACACATACTTGCATTCATTCTTTCATTTATTAGAGTGCATATGATGGTGCGTATATCTACACATGGGTATGGGACTATGTGTTTATATACGGGATTGGAGGATGATACGTGGTTTGAGATGATACTTGATGTGAGGCCGTGAGATCGGCGATGTGACATAGTTTGCCTTTGAGGTGCGATATGATAGTTTTAGCGGGCCTTTGGACATGTGCTTTACCCGCATTCATATTTTATAGATGGTGTCGATTTGTACTAGACTTACAGTAGTACCCCAGATTGTGTGATCTGATGATAAGTGATACCTGATATGTGATGAGATAGTGTGATATTGACCCCTACCCAGCTATTGGGATGCCGTACGACGATTTACCGTACGAGCCGATATTGATGATAGATCCGCACTCATGACTCGAGGATATCATACGATATGTTATTGAGGAGAGATCACCGACTATCATATCTATATTTATATATTGACTCAGATTATGTGGTTTCATACCCCTCCTGTCTAGATTATTTAGTAGACATTAGACTAGACCGAGTCATACCTATTTCAAAACTAACGAATCAGGGATATTTTAAAGATAAGCAGAAGGGTTATACGGATATTTTCAAATGATGCATCTTTTCTTAAAACACCGTAGCCCTTACTTTACCAAAAGCCCTGATTCGTCTTATTTCAAAAGGCAAGGTTGCATGACATATCTATTGGGGCAGGTTCTGTACTTTTGCGTTGATCATTCGTTTCCGCATATTCCTGCTATTTGCATTGCATCGCTTGTATTGTTGTGACATTCAGTCATGCTGCTAGGACACCAGCACCATTATCGATGATGTATATGTTCCACGTACACTTGTTGCCGGCTCACACACTCATCATCGATAATTGCCATGTCACTACACTATAGTACTATTGCATTCATGATATGATTCTGGCATGGCATATTGTACACTTATACCTGTACACATATATAGATGATTCTAGCTTGATTGGGGATTTGGGAACCGCAAGATACTCTTTAAAAACAGATTCCTTTTAAAAGAGCGGTCTCCCTCGACATGTGCACATTATTATTCCATGTTGCATGACTTACTGATATGCTTGCATTACTGTTACATGCCGCATACATCATACTTTGACTGTACGCATTGAGATATGTTGTTTCTATGATATTTCTAGATTTGGGAACCGAGGGTATTTCAAAAGAGAATATGTCATTTCTTTAAAAACCCGGTTACCCTTGATATGATATTTCAGTGCGTCCACCATGTGTTTTCTCGGTGCTGAGAGCGATATGTGTAACCCGAATCGAGGCGTGGATGAGCCGATTGCGGGTACATGGTGGACCCGGTATGGTTCCCCTCGGCAAGATGATCGATGAGCTTTGCCGATTGAGCCTGGAGGCGGGCGAGTACCTACCGGTGATTGGTTGGACCTGGCGGTTATCCGGAGGATACCGACCAGAGTCGATAGATGTTTTGGGCATACTGCCGGGGCCGAGGGTCGATACCGCAGACAGAGCCCGCGGGCCGATCCGGACTGACGGAGCCCGATATATGAGGATTTACGTGCCGATGCTGGGCACAGTTTTCATGATGTTTTCGGGTGTCGATGCTGGGCACCCTGGTTCCATGATTTTGATGTGTCGCGAGGGACACGGGTGGTTATATCCTCATATTATTTCCCATGCACATGATTCATGATATTTACATGCATGGTGGTTATTGTCAGTGGGTGACGAGTGGACGGGATCCACGAGTGTGCAGATTTGATTACATTGGTTATACCTCATATTCATGACATGCTATTACCTGAGGCACTAGCACGAGCACTTGGCACTACACACATGTATAGAGATTACATTGCCAGTTTAGCATGCTTCAGCTTTATTCATATTGAGGTTTATTTATTATCTTATCGTATTGACCTAGGATAGGTCATGCATTCGATCTCTGCTTGTAGATATTTTCTATTCACGAGTTGGCAACTCACCCCCGTTGTGCCCCAGTTCTTGCAGGTTTTTGCCGTACAGATTCCATAGCGACATTTCTGGCACACTGCTTCCTATAGGTGACTTGCTTGGTTAGGTGGGTTCTTTGTATCAGAACCGCCATTGTTCATGTATTTTTATTGTATCTAGAATTGTCCATCAACCAAAACTTGTAGTTTGTTTCAGACTTAGAAATCAGTGTTGTATTGTTTCGACCTTAGAGTCGCGCTTGTAGTATTGCGGTTTTCTGGCTGTTTTTGAGTTTCTTTTCAGTTTTGATCCTCGCCCCTTGGCGTTGTATATTATTATTGCTTGCGTGGTTGTGACCGTCGATGGACGAAGAGCTAGCTCCCGCTTGGGGATGCCTTTTATCATGTCATATATATTATTCTTGTTGTACCCCGTTCGGGGCCAGTTTTTACAAAGGAAACTCTGCCGAAATTTTCAGGAAAAATTACACATTTTAAAAAATTCATATTCGGCTTAGTTATTTAAAAACTTGATTTTCAAACATGTTTTCTTTACCTCTTAAAACTAATTTTCCCTATTTACTCCTTAAATGGTTTTAGATTTCTGGGCTTTTGGCTTACTTGGATCAGATGGAGTCCTATAGACTTCATATGGTTCGAGGGCCAGTCACGTGCTCTTTCGGGTCGTGACATCCTCCTACAACTCATCACTCTTTCTCCTTATCTTTTAAATCGTTCAGTTGATATAATCATTTTGGAAACAAGTTAATTAACTTAAAAGAAAAAGAAATGCTAGAACAACAAAGAAAAGAAAAGAAAAGAAAAGAGAGACTAAGTACTAAGGATCATTACCATCACCCTCAAGCTAGGATCCTTGAGTTTGTGCATCTTGGAAAGAGCTTTTAGGTGATCTTTCTGTAGGTATAATCTTTAAACTCTGTAGAATTTTAGTTCTGTACTGTTTGAGTGTAGAAATCGGATATCGAAAATATCGTATTTTGATAAGTATAGGCTCTGTTTTGAATCTGCTGTAGTTTAGAAGATAATTAACATAATCAAAAAGTGCCTTCATCTTATAATTTGGACCTAGAATAACCCCTAAGAAGACGAACCCATTTCCTTGGATTTTGGCCGACTACACTTACCAAAAATCCGAGCTCGCCGGATCTTTCAAGGAGTTGGGTGTTGGTTTTTGTAGGGTAGCTCTCTGTGTTTATATCAGGATGTTTGGTATTGAAAGTTTAGGTTATATTACCAGTATATAAAATCTGGAAGCTAATATCTGTTTTGGGGTTAAAACTTCTAAATACGATACGGATAGCTTATGTCGCGATTCTGCGTTTTTAGTTATGAGCAGTAAAGAGTTAAACCAGATCAGATAAGTCTTAGAAAGTTTAAAATAGTTACTCGTAGCTTGTGTAGTATGTAAATCTAGTAATTTCACGTTCTCGCCGAATCGGAGTTTAGCCGTTTCTTATACAAAGTTAATTTCGATGTTAGATTTGAGTACGGAAACTTCAGAGGCCGCAAGGAAAGGAAAGGGATTGATGATATCCGAATAGATTCGACATATTTCGGTGAGTGGACTAAACATCTACCGGGGGATTTTGTATGGATGGCGTAATACGCCCGTGGTTTTAAGTTTAAATTAAAATTGCTCTTTTGTCTATAAAGTTTGATTTTAGTAACTTCATCGTATGCCTTCATATATATACATCGTCATGTTAATAATTGCTAGAACACTGCACAAATTATCAACGAGTCATGTTGCACGTGCATATATCTACATGTTACACTACACCTCGTCGATATTAACATGTCACATACACACTAAGTACTTATTATGTTAAATATGATTAATGTCGTACCTTAAACATCAATAATGGTAGTTATTTTGCATAAATGTTATCATGTTTTATATTCAAATATTAGTAATTTTGATATAAGATGCATTGGATTATTGCGGATTTATGGTTTTGAGTTTTTATACACTATTGAGTAGATTCAGTGATTTTTCATATTGATGTGAGATGTCCACCATGAGATGTTGTTTTTATGATTTGGATTTATTCCGGATCGAGTGGGGGAGCTATACGGTCGCGGATTTTTACGCTATCCGGACTGAGTGGGGGAGCTATACAGTCGGATTCTTGGTGGACCCGGTCGAGACCGAGAGGCAGGAAAGCCGCATTTGAAGCGGGGAGCCTAACGAGGATACTCGATACCGGAGATAGTTGTGAAACACGGCGGATATCTAGATGATACTGACCGGTGTTACTGATTGACAAGATCGTTCGGGGAACGATGCCTGATGAGAACAGGAGATTTGTGTCGATGTTGGACACGGAAAAATGAACCTTATTTGGAAATAATTGATGAGATTTCAATTTTGATTCATACAGTTGGTAGTACATATTTATGTTCCACATGTTATCATGCATTGTACTCAACTTAGTTGATGTTAGCCCTAGTTCTTCATACTTACATTATCAGCCGTTATATATTAGTTTTATTCACTGAGTTGGCAACTCACACCTGTTGTGCCTTAGTTCCTTGCAGGAGTCGCGTGGACGCATAGCAGCGGTGCAGATCCACTTATCAGCTTTTATCGCTCTTTTTGCTAGGTGGGTTACCTATGTAATAACATCCTATTTTGATATATGTATTTTGGATCTAGTATTACTCCATCGGACCCTGTATTTTGACTTAGAAGGAAATATGTTTTTATATGTTTAAATTCGAATGAGTGAGATCGTTTAGTTGTGTTAACTTATGCTTCCTTTATTTATGCATGAAATTCTTCGCTTTAAACGTCGTATTATTATTGTGTATTGGTTTCTACCGTTTGGCGTTGTTTTGCTCCCAACTCGGGATGCAAATTATTTAAACACTGTATGACTGATTTTTATTATTAATTCAAAGGGGAAGATACTGCCAAAATTTTAAATACTTAAAATCCGTGGATTTTCACTTACAAACTAAATTTTTTCTAAATTCCGCAAAAAGGGTTTTGATCTTGGTTTTTGGCTTACTCAGATTGTGTCGATATTTTTAGATGTCATGCAATCTAAGTGCAGGTCACATCCAAATTTCGGGTCGTGACAGCAGCATTTGCTAGTTTTGCTAAAAAGATCACTCCCGGTGAAGAGATCTAGGCTCTTTCATCATCGAATGAGGTGCTGGATATTCAGAAAAGAATACCCCTATGCAAAGCAATAACTAGAGCTATCTTTTTGAAAAAAATTGATTCTACAACATCTTTAGGTTTCTTTTCTTTCATTAATCTCATTAATGAAGTCCTATGATTTATGTTTCCTAAACATCACAGAAGAAACGAAAATAGAACGTACTCTTATGCCATCCGCATTCGCCACGGGGCCCCGTCATGCACCGTTAGGTTACTTAACTAACGGCAGCGCGGAGGCAGGACTAGCGCGGGTGCAAAACATAAGCAACATTTATTATATATATCATATATATATAGCATTCGTCTCAGGCAGTTATATAATCACATCATAGAACTCAGGCAACAGAATCCAACATATGAAATATTGGATATATTAGGAGATCTGTGTTTTAAATTCAACCAGTAATGAAAAAAAGATTCCACGGTCGTGATGAATAGCCACACCCACATCCCTAGACCCCTACAAGAGCGGCAATGAACCCTGCCAATTCTAGAGTTAGGAGACCCGGTGTCAACTCCTCGAGATGGTCTCCCACTGGACTCTAGAACCCGGTTACTTGTGCCCCCCGCCTTGAGTCTATCCTAATGCGGAAAGTAAATAATATACATGGCGACATCATCCTCAACTCGGAAGTGTCCCACTAAAAGAATATTACATACATCTTTTACATGAATGAAAATAGAAAAACTCTCATCTCACGCAAAAAACCCCGGCTATTCAATCAAACGATCCAATATAACATATCACAGCAATACATAACATCATATGTTATCAACGTAAATAAATATGCGTATCCCAAATGTCGTTGACGTATAGAAACGAGATCAATGATACACCACATATTATATTTACGGTCGTAGAAAATCAATGAAAACATACAATAATTAGAATCCGCATATCCTTAGACATCATAAACTCGGAATATCTCATATTTCGGATTTCATGCCTAACATCTTTAAATCTTGCATTTATTTCTCGAATTGAAAACACTTTTCAATATCAAGTCGGGTAATTCAACAAGATTCCCGATTAAATGATCGAATGCTCGTCGGAAACTTTAGTAAATCGCCACACCCTCGGTGCCTTCAACGAAGTGCACTTAGGCAGAACACCATGGCCGCGAGCACCCGACTGGATGCTTTTGTCCTCGGGGTTCTCCTACAGTCACTTGATCGAAGCTATGAGGCATGGCTATCTAGTAGTGTTTCCCGGCGACTATCCGTGTACAATACGAGATTGCGACGGAGTTTTGATTCGAATCGAAACTCCGTAGCAATCGATCAAAAGAGACTAAAATGCAAGACTTACAAAATACAAACTAGTTTTCACAAAACTAATTAATGTGGATTCCAAATATTGTATCACATATCATATATTTCTAGACGATGTTAAACATTTCGATCGATATCACAAACACCCAAAAACCAAAGAGACCTCAACACTTGAGTCTCATTAAAAATACCCAGAATGTGCCTAATGACCAAATGGAGCAGCACAAGAACAATGAGTGCCCGACTCACTAATTGTGCCGCAGAACCGTGGCTAAACCCAAGTTTATGCCGCGGTTGCACAGCCAATTGGTCGAATTTGGCCCTCGAATTTCATGGGGTTCCATAGAAAACCCTGCACAATTTTCTGCATATTTTTAATGTGGAAAAATTCAACTTTTGAAAATTTGGACAGAAACTTAGAAAACATGAGGTTTTGAAGTTCGATCGAACGCTTTAACGTCGTTTAGACCAAACCTAATGCTCTAACCTGTCTCTGATACCATGAAAGTGCGTCTTAGCACCTCTAGTAGGTTTCCACATGCATCCAGTATGCAATTTTAAGAAATCTAGAGGTCTTAGCTACACTAACCTAGGATCGAACTGGAGAATTAGGGTTTGATAGCATGTAAACAAATTTACACTAAGTGAATAGAGAATACAACCTTTGTAAACCGGTCCTTCACTTCTAAAGCTCCAAGTAATAGTCTCTTAGCTCCAAGTAGTGGTCCCTAGAACTCTTCTTAGGCTCCACTTGGTGAAAAGGACGAGCTTACTCCGTCGTCTTCGAGGCCGAAGATGATCCACCTTGAAGTTACTCTAATTTAAGTTAACTCTTCTCTAATCAATGAATTAGTGAAGCAAACAACCTAATCTTATGGGCTAGATGAGAGTAGGTTGATGAAGCGGGAATTTTGCTCACTTTAGAAATCTCTTTTTCTTTTCCTTTTCTCACCACATGAAAAGCTAGAGAGCAAAAAAATGAGATGAAGAAGGTGAACTATGGTGAGAAAATATCTTAAGTGATAATGTAGAGTTAACAATGGGCTAAAGATAATGGTTGGGTTATAAAATATCTAGAGTAAAATAAAAATTAGTGGGGTGAGTCATGGCTTCTACATGATTCTACAAGCACCTTAAACCATGCTCATTTCCACCTAATTTTTGAATTACTCTTAATAAATAAATACCCACATAATCTTTAGTCTTGGTGTCAATCTCATACACCCATGTCCAATGTATCATCCACCATGACACAATATACAAATATATATATTAATATATATCACATTTATATCAAATGTATTTCAAAGAGAAGAAATTCTTTAGTGAGCGTTATATTAGTTAATATAAATTTATTTATCAAATATATTAATATATATCAAATTATTAAATCAACACTTGATTTAATAATTTGGTTATATCACATATAACCGACTAATATCATTTATATTTATATCACATTATCGAATCAACACATGATTCAATAACCCGGTCATATCACATATAACCGACCGATATAATATATCGCGAGATTAGAACACGGTATCACATACACGTATTTAATCAAGGTCTCGCACATATCACATATGTGCCCTACTTCGTTTCACTTGAGCTAGGAAACCTCTGTGTGGGACTCTAAAGACTCGTCAATACGACAGCAGTAGGTAATAATCACATCAGCCACCCATAAGCCGTCAGCGGTACTAGCAGGACGTAACGGCTACCCAGTTATTGAGTGAATAGAAGTTAAACAAGCAAGCTTGTCCAAACTCTCGCAAAGCCTATAAGCAACACTTACCGTACAGTCCGATCTCTTTGTCTGATATGTCGCATATCAAGTCTAGGGGTGGAATCGTCAGACCCCAGTAATTTGAAAAGTCATGCCGATGTGTGGCCTATAACCGTTCGAGAAACTACTGATAACACTTACCAGTAAATCTCATCATCCCTGACCAGGGACTTTCTGCTATAGCCAATCGAGCATAGAGCAACATCAACTCCCAATACCGGGAGAAACGAAACCCTTCCTATCTCTCATTGCCTCTATGTGACTCGGGACTGTACCCAAAATCCACCTGTTTGCACGACTCATTTGAGCCGTGGTAAAGAGGAAATCAAATCACAGTGGGAACCACACAAGACTCTATGACGATCTTGGGTCTACAGACTAACATGTACAAGTTTCCCCAGAGAACTGCTATCTGACGATAGGTATAGTACCAACCAGGAGTTCTCGGTGAGTCCTGTTCGGTGTACCCATTCTCTAATGAGCATTTATGTACAATCTTTTATGTCAAACACCAATGGATGTGGGATCAACCATCGCCCCATACAAAGTCAAGAAACGTACACACTAGTCTACTCTGGAATATCGATGCCCTGTCTCGATACTCTCTCGACTAGGAACTGTTAATGTATGTGCTTACGGACTACACAAGCTCCACTAGTATGATTTGCATCATAGTCCTGGTAGTCAAGCTAACATCATAAGGGCTTTATCAATAAATATCAGAGAGACAGTATAATAATACTAGTGTACATGTTAAGATAAAGAGCAACCAGATAGCATACTATCATGTTGAGCAAGAAAGTCCTCACCATATATATGTCCAAGCATCCATTATAATATACAATAATGTACAATAATGGCCTCTAGGGCATACATATGACTAACACCTTAGATGCTTCCAGTCCTCATGAGATTTGCTTTTAACCACGAGATCATTGATATAGCATTCGACGATCTTGTGTATGAGGTCATCGAATATCTTCGCCATAGCCTTTTGGTATGTGGCTCCGGCGTTCTTCAAACCGAAAGGCATTACCGTGTAGCAAAATACACCCAACGGTGTTCGGAAGGTGGTAAACTTCTGGTCTTCAGGATCCATCTTTATTTGGTTGTATCCTGAAGATCCATCCATAAAAAAGAAGACTTTATGGGTGGATGTGTTATCGATCATTAGCTCGGTAGCAGGCACTGGAAAGTCATCTTTCAGGCATGCCTTGTTGAAGTACCAAAAGTCTACTCAGATCCTAACCGTTCCATTTTTCTTTATCACCGAAACGATATTAGCGATCCAGTCGGGATATTGTACTTCTTGGATGAAACCGGAGTCGATTAATTTCTTGACTTCGGCTCAACTCGAGTTCAAGCTGTTAGTTGTATATATGCCCTAGAGGCCATTGTTGTACATATGATATATATTATAGTGGATGCTTGGGTATATATAATGAGGACTTTCTTGTTCGATATGATAATATACTATCTGGTTTCACTTTGTCTTAACATGTTGACGTGTATTGGTTTACTGTCTTGCTCTCACATGTTGATAAAGCCCTTAGGATATGTACTTGACTACTGGGACTATGATGAGATCATACTAATGGGGCCAGGGTAGTCAATGAGTACATCCTATAACTGTTCCTAGTCGAGGGTGTATCGAGACACGACATCGATACACCAGAGTAGACTAGCGTATACGCATCTTGACCCATATGATGGGCGATGGATAATCCCATATCCATCGGTGTTTGACATCAAAGATGGTGTACGGGTGCTCAGTGGAGACTGGGTACACTGAACGGGCTCACCGAGAACTCCTAAATGGTATTATACCTATCATCAGATAGCAGTTCTCTGGTGACACTGGTACAGGTTAGTATGTAGACCCGAGATCGTCATAGAGTCTTGTGTGATTCCCACTGTGCTTTGATTTCCACCTTACCACGTCCAAGAGGGCGTGCAAAACGGTGGCTTTTGGGTACAGTCCCGAATCACATGGAGGCAATGAGCGATAGGAGGGGTTTCGTCTATCCCGATATTGGGAGTTGATGTTGTGCTGTGTTCGATTGGCTATAACTGGAAGTCCCTGGCCAGGGCTGATATGGAGTGCTACTCGTAAGAGTTATCAGTAGTTTCTCGACCCGTTATGAGCCTCACATTGACACGACTTGTAGGTTACTGGGTTCTGACGTTTACCACCCCTAGACTTGATATGCAACATATGATACGAAGAGACCGAACTGTACGGTAGTGTTACTGATTGGATTCACAGGAGAATGTACAGACTTGCTTGTTGATCTTCTGATCGCTCAATACCTGGGTGGCTGTTACGTTTAGCTGACCGCTTGCAGCTTGTAGGTGTTTGATACGATCATCACCTACTGCCGGCATATTGACGATTCTTTAGAGTCCTACACAGAGATTTCTTGGCTCAGGCAAAATGGAGTAGAAGCACATATGTGATATGTCCGATACCAAGAATAATACTATATGAGATACCGTATTCTATTATCACCATATGTGATATCGGCCGGTTATATGTGATATAGCCGGGTCATCGGATCAAGTGTTGATTCGATGAAATGTAACATGTTATATTAGTCGGTTATATGCAATATAGCCGGCTTGTCGAATCAAGTGTTGATTCGATAATTTAATGTATAATTATATATGTGATATATTATATTATGTTAACTAATATAAGCTCGCTTTATTGATTCATTTTCTCACTGGATAATACATTGATATATATGCGATATATGTTAATTGTATTATTTTCTTTTGTTACAAAATATATTGTATATGTGATATATAATATTGTAACATGTTAGGGTTACAAATGCAACATGGTTTTAGAGTTTAAACCTAGTTAGGGTTTGGATTAGGGTTAAGCTTTGGATGAGCTTTCATGAAGCTTCATGAAGGTTTGACTTTTGTCTTCATCCTTTGATATTTTGTGAAGATATTTGTTAACCCAACCCAAACCCTTAACCTATGGTTTATTCCCTACAAGGGTTAAGCCTTTCATTCTTAATCCATGGTTGCAATTGTAACCAAAAACAATAACTCATTATTCATCACAAAAGGTTTAGCTTCTTCTTCTTCTTCTTGCTCTTGAAAAGCTTCACTAGGTTTTATGTTTGTGATAATTAAGTGTGAGAAATTGAAAATAAAAGAGAGCAAAATTCCTACTTCATCATCCTCATCTATTCTAGCCACTTAGATTAGGGTGTTCACTTCTCTAATAAGTTCATTAGTGAAGTGTAAGCTTGGGTTAGAGATTCTTCAAAGTAGATCTTAGATCAAGAAGAATTCAAGCAAGATGCATTATTCACTTCTTGGAGCCTCATGAGAGTCGGAGTTCTTGATGATCGCAGCGAAGAGACCTCAACACGGAGCTTATGAAGCGAAGGAACGGACGACAAAGGTTGTAATCCTAATCTCTTTAGTTCTTAGTATGTGATACAAACTAGTTACCCTAGAATTTCTAGTAAAGATTCATGGTTTGCTTGCTTTGCACCTTTCTAAATTTTAAAGTGGCATGAGTGATGCTACCAAACCCTAGACTAGGTGCAAGGAAAGCCCAATAGTGGTATCAGAGCCAAACTGGAATTCTAGATACGGTATTAAAACAATTACGAAAACGAAATTGACTTCGAAATACGGTATTTTGAAACCCCCATTTTGCTCTCTGGAAATTTTCCAAAAATTCCTTTAAAAAATTTTCAAACAGGTGCAGAATGATATTTGGGACATTCTAAGAACATGGGAGAAATACGGAGGGAGGGGCTCGGATTTTGGCCGAGCCCCAGGCCTAAAATTCCGTCCAGGCCGGCCCCATGGGCTCCTCTGCCCCTCCCCCCGTATTCCCCCTGTGCTCTCATGTCTCCATTTTGGGTTTCCTAGTATTGTTTATTTAGCCCAATTTTCATGTGATGATTAGTTTGACCTGGGGCTAATTCGTAGTGCTTTGTAGTCGTATATTTTAACACTGTATTGATAACCTTGACTATTTTTAGTAGTTCGATCGAACTTCGCACACCACATTTTGTACCCCGCTGAAATTTCTAAGTGTTGTAATTTTCCGAAGTTGATTATATTCGTAAAATCGTGCAAGTACCCCTATGGACCCCCTAGAAGACTATACTAACCTTAACTCGATTCTATACCCACGGAACCGCGAACAAACCCTAAGGTTTGCTGTAGTTTCATGGTATCATAGGTGAGGCATTGGTTAACTCCTTCTACGGCTAGTCCATGGACACTGTGGCACGGTTTTTGAGTGTTTCGACTTTGCTCAAGTGTTGAGCTCACAGGGGTAATTTTTGAGTGTATGTTAATTCGATCGAAACGTTAAACATCGTCATGATATTCTGTGATTGTGATACAATATGTGGAATTCATATAGTTAGGCATCAAATCCGTAATATGTGATATTTCGGGTTTACGACGTCTAAGGCGACTGTGGATTCCAAATGTTGTAGTTTTTCACTTTTCTTTTCTGGGACCGTAAGTGTAGTATGTGGGGTATTGCCGGCTTCGTTGCTATACATCAACGATAATCTGGATACGCATACTTGCTTACATTGAAGATATGAGATATTATGTGTCACTGTGATATGTTATATTGGATTGTCGTGTTCTGAATAGCCGGGGGTTCTATGTGAGATGGGGGGTTTTATTTTCATTCATGTAAAATTCATTGTATATAATATTCTTTTATTGGGGCATTTCCGGGTTGAGGATGATGTCACCATTGTATATTATTTACTTTTCCACATTAGGATAGACCCAAGGAGGGGAGCACAAGTATCCGAGTTCTAGGATCCAGTAGGAGGCCATCTCGAGGAGTCGAGACCGGGTCTCCTAACCCTAGAATTGACAGTGTTACTTGCCGCTCTCGTAAGGGTCTAGGGATGTGGGTTTGGCTATTCATCGCGACCGTGGAATCCGTGTTTTATACAGGCTCGATAGAAAATACGAACCTCCTAGTATATCCAATATTTAATATGTTTCTTCTGCTGCTGATATACTGTGATGCGATCATATTATATGTGTGAGACGAATGCTTTATTATTGTATATATGATATATAATAAACGTTGCTTATGTTTTGCACCCGCGCTAGTCCCGTCCCGGTATGCCGTTAGTTAAGTAACCTGACGGTGCATAACGGAACATTATGGCGAATGCGGATGGCATAAGCGTACGTTGTATTTTTGTTTCTTCTGTGATGCTTAGGAAGCATAAATGATGGGATTTATCAATGAGATGTTTTAGAATCAAATTTTCAAAAAAGGTAGCTACGGTTTTTTACTTTGTATAGTGGTATATGTGATATACCCTGCACCTTATTCGATGAGGAAAGAGCCGAGATCCCTTCACCGGGAGTGACATTTTTAGCAAAACTGGCAGATGCTACAAACTCACGATTTAGTTTTTGACTGCTTCTATAGTTCTTTCTTTGCACCGCGGTATTTGTGAAATACCCTGCACCTTATTCGATAAAGAAAGAGCCGAGATCCCTTCACCGGGAGTGACCTCTTTAGCGAAACTAGAAAAGCCTCAAAAACACTCATTTTCAAAATTACTTGTTTCTACAACGATATCAAGTTCATTACGCTTATGGTTTTCTGAAAAACCTGCGTAGCACTCCGTCATTTCAGATAAGTACTACTTAGTATTCGTGCTACGTTTGTTGACTATGTTAAGGCGTAGTGTGCGGTAGCTAATTAGTGCTTATCTGCTAAAACATGAGATGTTATTGGATTAGGGTAGTTGTATGACTTTGTTGACTATGTTAAGGGTCGTGCAGGTGGGTTTAATTTAATCGGGAAATGACGGGTTGAACTTGGCTAGCAATTATGATTTGTTGACTATGTTAAGGTCATAAGTTGCTAGGGGCAAAAACATTATCGGGAATTTCAAGTGTTGAAATTTGCAATGAGATTGCATACCTCCTATGAGATAGTTGGATCCAGATACCCACTGCGAGTAAGAATTACTCCTGGGAGAGTTTTACACATGAAAACTAGCCAATCAAGTAGGTGTCTAGAAAGGTGTTAACGGGGTTATGCCTCTGGGAAAACGAGGTTTATTTTAATTAGGTCCATGCGAAAGCACAGGGAACCTCCCTCAAAGTACCAGCACTGGCCTGGCTGAAAGATTGGCGAACTTGTAAAGTGTAATTAATCCCAGCTAGTCTTACCTTTTAGGGTTTTAAGGAAGATTTGATAAAAAGCAATGGGAGCCATCCTGATTAGATAAGATAATAACTAATCTAATTTTGCAAGAGCATACACTAAAGTGTTTTCTTCTCTCTCTCTCCAGGTAGCGACCTTATCAGGCCTTAATCAAGATAATAATATGGATGTACCCGCTTATTATACTGAGCAGGGGAACGTTGGTCCCGCTCCCACTTATAATTGTTATAAGTCCGAGCAGAGAATAGAAGAATATCTGGATTCTCACGCCACCCAAACGAAGAATAAGCATGTTGATGCATCTTCTTCAGGTGTGTTAGTTATCGAGAACTGATTCTCAGTTCACTCTATGTCATGGGTATTAGATACCGGATCTGGATCCCTTATATGTAATATGTTACATGGGCTACGTAAAGGTAGGGAACTGGGAAAGGGTGATCATTCCGTAAGAGTGGGGAATGGTGCGAATGTTGCAGCCAAAGCAGTTGGCGAATATCACCTTGTGTTATCAAATGGTAATACATTGGTTCTGAACGAATGCTATTACATTCCGACCCTGATATGCAATCTTATATCAGTTTCTTTATTAAGCAAAGAAGGATATAATTTTGTAGTACAGGATAATGTTATGAACATATTCCTGAATCAAAAGTTGATTGGATCAGGATCGTTAAATAATGGCATATACGTTCTCAATCAAACTATAATACTTAATGTACAAAACACACACAAGAGGAAGAGTTCATAAATGAACGAATCCTTCTTGTGGCATTGTAGACTAGGTCATATCAATGCGACACGACTAGCTAAGTTGCATAAGGATGGATATTTGAATCCGTTCGAATTTTCATCTTATGACACTTGTCAGTCATGTCTCAAAGGCAAGATGACCAAAACTCCGTTTAGTGGACACGGAGAAAGAGTTACAGAACTCTTGGGACTGATACATAGTGATGTATGTGGTCCCATGTCTACATATGCCAGGAACGGTTCTTCCTACTACATTACATTCACTGACGATCTCTCAAGATACGGACATCTGTTCCTATTGAAACATAAGTCTGAAGCTTTTGAGAAATTCAGAGAATATAAGCACGAAGTAAAGAACTAAATGGGCAAAAGTATTAAGATCCTTCGATCAGATCGAGGAGGAGAATACTTGAGCAATGAGTTCCTGGATTATCTAAAAGAGAATGGGATTCTCTCTCAGCTTACTCCTCCTTATACACCACAGCACTGTAGGGTTCCTAGGCACACTCAAGAGGTTCCACAAGGCATCAACCATGCCAAAATCAAATTTTTTACATGTGCCGAGAAACCCTAATTGAGATCGTTAACTAGAGGTAAGGCGAAAGCAAGCGAGTTAACTACTTTAACTACAAGTGAAAGGGATTACAACCTTTGTAGATTCGGTCCTCCACTTCTAAAGCTCCATGTTGACGTGCCTCCGCTGCGATCATCAGGATCCCGGACTCTAACGATGATTTCATTGGAGAAATAAGCGGGCTAGGTCGTTGACTTCGATACCGAAGATGATCTACGTCGAGGCGACTCAAACTCAAGCTCCATCTTCACTAGGTCATGAAACTTGTGAAGATAACACACTCTACTACATGGCAAGTTGTAGAGTATGAAGAAATAGGAAGTGGGTTCACTTTGGATTTGGATTTCTCACTTGATTTCATCACTTGAAATTTTCTAGAAAAAGTTTTCTTCTTCATGAAGAAGAAGAAGAAGAAGAAGGAAATAAAATGAATTAATGAAAATGATAAATCAAGTGAAGTCAATCATCTTGCAACCATGGGTTAGTAAACTCTTGTAGAGAGTAAACTAGAGTTTAGGTAATGGTTAGGTCAAAGCATAAAACAAAATGGTTAGACTTTTCAAGGATGCTTAAAAAGCTTCATGAAGCTTCAAGCATAAAAACAAAGAAATCCACCATTTTATTTTTGCCAAAAATAAATAAATAAAATAAATAAAAACCTAACCATTAACCTAAACATGGTGTAAGTCATTCACACACCCAAGTTTGCATGTATCATCAATCATGATACAAACTAATGCACAAACATATATCACATATACAACTTGTGCACATCAAGTGAGAAAATCAATTTTAAGTGAACAATACTAGTCAATGTAAAGTAATATATCCAATATATAATTATACATTAAATCATTAAATCAACACTTGATTTAATGATCCGGTCATACTGCATATAACCGACTAATATACAGTGTATCAATATATCGAATCAACACTTGATTCGGTAACCCGGCTATATCTCATATAACCGTCCAATGATACAAATCGCGAGAATAGAATACAGTATCACATACTGGTATTATACTCGGTCCCACACATATCTCATATGCGCTCCTATTTCGTTTCGCTTGAGCCAGGAAACCCCTATGTAGGACTCTAAAGACTCGTCAATACGCCGGCAGTAGGTGATAATCATATCAAACACCCACAAGCCGCAAGCGGTCTGCTAAACGTAACGGCCACCCGGGTATTGAGCGATCAGAAGATGAATGAGCAAGCCCGCTCACACTCCTGTGAATCCAACCAGTAACACTTACCGTACAGTCCGGTCTGTTCGTCTGATATGTCGCATATCTCGCCTACGGATGGTAAACGTTAGACCCCAGTAGCTTGATAAGTCATGTCGATGTAAGGTCCATAACAAGCACGAAACTACTAATAACACTTACCAGTAAATCAGTGCAACCCTGGCCAGGGATTTCCAGCTATGGCCAGTCGAGCATAGCGCAACATCAACCCCCAATACCGGGAGAGACGAATCCCCTCCTATCGCTCATTGCCTCCATGTGAATCGGGACTGTACCCAAAAACCACCTGTTTGCACG
The DNA here is from genome assembly GCA_030015575.1 of Agapanthus africanus. Classification (NCBI taxonomy): domain Eukaryota; kingdom Viridiplantae; phylum Streptophyta; class Magnoliopsida; order Asparagales; family Amaryllidaceae; genus Agapanthus; species Agapanthus africanus. The sequence continues at coordinate 674,772,264 of CM057337.1, forward strand.
ACTCAGTAGAGCCGTGGTAGGATGGAAATCAAAGCACAGTGGGAGATACACAAGACTCTATGACGATCTCGGGTCAACAGACTAAGCTGTACAAGTGTCACCAGAGAACTGCCATCTGACGTGAGGTATAATACCATATGGGAGTTCTCGGCAAGTCCGTTCAGTGTATCCAGTCACCACTGAGCACCCGCATACCATCTCTGATGTTAAACACCAATGAATATGGGATCATCCATCGCCCATCACATGGGTCGAGAAGACATACGCTAATCTACTCTGGAATATCGATGCCCCGTCTCGATATTCCCACGACTAGGAACATTGAAAGATGTACTCATGGACTACCCAGGCCCCACTAGTATGACCTACATCATAGTCCTGGAAGTCGAGTACATATCCTAAGGGCTTTATCAACATGTAATAGAGAGACTGCAAGTATACATGTTAAGATAAAGAGCAATCAGATAGCGTACTATCATGTCGAGCGAGAAAGTCCTACCTATATATGTCCCAGCATCCACTACAATATACATCTCATGTACAGTAATGGCCTCTAGGGCATACATATAACTAACAATCTCCCACTTGCACTAGGGCCATCTGTAGCAGTGGTTGTAGTATCTAATACTCAACCATCCCATAAAGGTCTCTCTTTGGGAAAATGCCTTTGTGAGTGGATCCTCCGTGTTGTCCTCTGAGTCTACTCTCCTAACCTCGATCACCCTGGAGATCTATTATCTCCATCATCAGGTGATGCTGCCTCAGAATATGTCTGGGTCACTGATGGGACCAGGGTTCCTGGGCCAAAGCCATAATTCCATTGTCACACAATGGTAGGAACCTAGTTCATCTCATGAACCAATATACACCCAAACTTTCTCTTTGGTAGTATCTTTGATAGCGATGTCACCAGCCTTTATCGTCTAGTTTGCCACGGTATCTTTCTTGGAACTCTTCAAACATACCGTCCCTCTACTGAGGGTAAAGACAATGCCTGCGACTGACATTCAGTCGTCCTTATCACCCTGGAACTTTTTCAGTGATTCTCCCCAGGATCAACTGATACCATCTCACTACACCTAGTGAGAATCCTAATATCCATTTAGATCTATCTCATGGATCCAAAACCCAGGATTTAGGAGGTATCGCTTTGATCCTATTTGGAGAATCCTTGTGATAAGAGGAGATTGATCGTGCGTAGTATAGGAAACTCTTTTCCTATCAAGAGTAAGTTGTCCACGTACAATACGAGGATGACCATCTTACTCTCTACTACCATTTTGTATGTACAAGGTTCATCTACCATTTTGATGAAGTCAAACTATTTGACAACCGCATCAAAACAGACGTTCCAACTCCGCGATGCCTGCTTTATTCTGTAAAGCATCTTGCACATGTTTCCGCTACTCCCACTGTTTACGAAGCCCTCTGGCTGTGTACTTATAGATGTTCTCTTCTAAATCAATATTTAGAAAAATAGTCATGACACCTAACCGCCAGATATCGTAGTCATGGTATGTAGCTATGGAAAGTAGGATCTAGATGGACTTAAGCACAGCCACTGGAAAAGGTTTCATTATTATCCACGAATGGTCAATGACGAAAAACTTTAACAATTCTAGCTTTGAAAGTCTTAACTTTTCCATCTACACCAAGTAATCTTCTCAAGATATACTTGCTCCTGATGGAGATTCAACCCTTCAGATATAGCGTCCAAAGTCCATACTTTGTCGGTGTACATGGATTCCATCTCAGATCGCTAAGCATCCAGCCATTCTTACAGAGTCCCTACTCTTAATGGCATGCTCGAAACTAGTAGGGTCATCATCTCATGATGCAATCCTCGCTCCCACTGTCATCGAGAAACCGAAGTATCTCTCAGGCGGATGAGGAACCCTGCTAGATCGGCGGAGAAGCTGAAGTTCATCGGAGACTATTGAATCCTTTGGTTCTATCAAATCATCAGCTGTAGTTTGTATAGCTGGAACTACTTCCAGTTCTACAGAACTGACCTTGCCTCGAGCTTGTCCGGATTTTGTTTTTGACATAGGCCGGACAACCCCAAATCTTAACTTGCTTAAGAGATGGGCTCTTCCCATACCATATCTCATATGGAGTGGTAGGTAGTGATCTGATTCGAACCTAATTCAATAGGTATGCAGTTTCTTAAGTGCATAACTCCCAAAAGGAAACAGGTAACTCAGTAGTACTCATCATAGAGCGCACCATATCATATAGGGTGTGATTGCTCCGCCCCGATACAATGTCGTGCTGTGGTGTATACGGAGGAGTAATGCTGAGAGAGAATCTCATTCTCCTTTTGAATAGTCCAGGAATCCCGTGCTCAAGTATTCTCCTCCCTGATCACATCAAAGGACATAATACTTATACCCGTTTTTGGTTCTCTACTTCTGACTTATATTCGGTAATTATCTCAAAAGTTTCGGACTTGTGTTTCTACAGGAACATATGTCTGAATCTTGAGAGATTATCAGAGAATGTAATGAAGTGCAAAGAACCGGTCCTGGCATGTGTAGACAGGGGACCTTACATACATCATCATGTATCAGTCCCAAGAGTTCACCAACTCTTTCTCTATTTCCAATAAACAGAGCTATGGTCATCTTATCTTTGTGACATGACTGGCAAGTTTCACAAGATGTAAATTCAAACTAATTTAAATGTGCATCTAAATGTAACTTCAGCCAGTCGGGTCGTATTGATATGACCTAGTCTACAATGCCTCAAGAAGGATCCGTTCATTTCTGAATTCTTCCTCTCGTGTGTGTTCTATACGTAAGGAACTGTAGTTTGATTTAGAATATATATATGCTTTTAGATAACGTGCCTGAACCGATCAACTATTGATATAGGAAATGTTCAAAATATTATCCAACAATACAAAATTATATCCTTTCTTTAATAAATAAAGAGACTGATATGATGTTGTATATCAGGTTCGGTATCTAATAACATTCGTTCAGAATCAATGTATTTGGAAATACAGGGTGATAGTGACCGACAGACTTGGCTGCAACACTTGTACCGTTTTCTGTCTCATGAAACTTATCACCCGTTCTCAGTTCTCTACCTTTCTGTAACCCATGTAACAGATTACATATCTAGGATCCTGATCCGGTATCAAATACCCAGGACGTAGAGGATACAGAGAAACAGTTCTTTGTAATGAACACACCCGAAGAAGATGCATCATCATGCACTTTCTTCATTTGGGCGGCACGGGAAATCTGGTATTCCCCTAATTCCTGCTCGGTCTTATAACAATTATAAGTTGGAACGGGACCAACGTTCCCTAGCTCAGTATAACAATCGGGTTCGGTCAATACATCCATATTATTATCTTGATTAAGGCGTGACATGGTCGCTACCTGGAGAGAGAGAGAAGAAAACACTCTGCGTGCGCTCTTGCAAGATTAGATTGGTTCTTTATTTTATCTAATCAGGATGGCTCCCACTGTTTTTATCAAATCTTCCTTCAAACCCTAAAAGGAAAGACTAGCCGGGATTAATTATACTCTACAAGTTCGCCAATCTTTCAGCCAGGCGAGTGCCGGTACTTTGAGGGAGGTTCCCCGTGCTTTCGCACGGACCTAATTAAAGTAAACCTCGCTTTCCCAGGGGCGTAACCCCGTTGACACCTTTCTAGACACTTACTTGATCGGCTAATTGTAACGTGCAAAACTCTCCCAGGAGTAACAATTACTCGCAGTGGGTATCAGGATCCAACTATCATATAGAAGGTATGCAATCTCATTGCAAATTTCAGCACTTGAAACTCCCGATAAAGGTTTTTACCCCTAGCACTTATGACCTTAATTATGGTCAACAAATCATAAGTACTAGTAAAGTTCTACCCGTCATTTCGTGATTAATTAGACCCACCCACATGACCCTTAACTAAGGTCAACAAAGTCACGCGACTGTCCTAACTAATCGCATCATATGCGGTGTAGGAAGACATCACTTAGCTACCGTACACTGTGCCTTGACTATGGTCAACAAACACAGCACGAATACTAAGTACTCTACTTCCTAAAATGACGGAGGGTTGCAGATGGTTTTTATGAAAACCTTTAACACTTTGAACTTGATCTCGTTGCGGAATCAAATGGTTTTTAAATGGAGTGTTTTTTAGGCTTTTCTAGTTTTGCTAAAGGGGTCACTCCCGGTGAAGGGATCGTCGGCCCTTTCCTTATCGAATAAGGTGCAGGATATATCATATATACCACTGTGCAAAGCAGAAACTATAGAAGCAATCAAAAGAAAAACCGAGGGTTGTAGCATCTGCCAGTTATTGCTAAAGGGGTCACTCCCGGTGAAGGGATCGTCGGCCCATTCCTTATCGAATAAGGTGCAGGATATTCTACAAGGAACACCGCGATGCAAAGCAACAACTAGAGCTACCTAATTTTTGAAATTCGATTCCACAACATCTTTTAGGTTTATTTTCTTTCATTAAACTCATTAATGAATGTCCCATCATTTAAGTCCACCTAAACATCACAGATAAATATAATGTACGCTTATGCCATCCGCATTCGCCTCGATGTCCCGTCTGCACCGTTAGGTTAGGTAACTAACGCCAGAACGAGGAAGGGTTAGCGCGGGTGTAAAACATAAGCAACGTCTATATAATATATCATATATACTATATACAATATCTATCTGAACATATCACATGATCACATCACAGATAACGCAGCAGAAAATAACATATGAAATATTGGATATACTAGGACGTCCGTGTTTTATTTTGAGCCTGTATAAAACACGGATTCCACGGTCGTGATGAATAGCCAATCCCACACCCATAGACCCCTAAGAGAGCGGCAAGCAACCCTACCAAGTCTAGAGTTAGGAGACCCGGACTCGACTCCTCGAGATGGTCTCCCATTGGACCCTAGAACCCGGGTACTTGTGCTCCCCTCCTTGGGTCTATCCTAATGAGGAAATGTAAATAATATACAATGGTGACATCATCCTCAACCCGGAAGTGCCCCAATAAAAGAATATTACATACAAGTTTTTACATGAATGAAAATGAAAAACACTCATCTCACATAAAAAAAAAACCAGCTATTCAAACACGACGATCCAATATAACATATCCAGCAACACATAACATCACATGTCATCAACGTAAGTAAATATGCCCATCCCAATTGTCATTGACATATAGCAACGAAACTGGCGATATTACATATTACACTTACGGTCGCAGAAAAGAAAGTGTAAAACTACAACAGTTGGAATCCGCAACTTCTTTAGACATCACATGCCTAATCAAATGAATTCCTTAGACATCGCATGCCTAACAATTATAAACCCCGCATTTTAGTCTCATTATCGAAAACTCTTTTCAATATCAAGTCGGGCAATTCAACAAGATTCCCGACATCCTGAACGAATGCTCGTCGCAAACTTTAGTAGACGGCCGCACCCCCGATACCGTCGACGAAGTGCACTAAGGCGGAACACCGCTGCCGCGAGCACCCAAACGGATGCTTTTGGCGATGGGGTTCTCCTACAGTCACTTGGTCGGGGCTATCGGGCGTGGCTATCTATTAAGTTTACCCGGCGAGTATCCGCGTACGCAACGTGATTGCGACGGACTTTCGATCACATCAAAATTCCGTGGCAAGCGATCAAGTGAGACTAAAGTGCTATGTTTATAACATTCATATTAGTTATCTCATAACAATTTGTAGATTCCAAATATTGTATCACATTCCAGATAAATAGACAATGTTAAGCTTTCCGATCGAACAATCGAACACCCAAGTTTTCCCGAAAAACTCAACACATGAAATAAGTTTAAAAACATCCACTTCATACCACAGTACCAACGGTCCAGCCGTAGAAAGGTCAAGCCAACGCCTCACATGTGGCACGCCGTACTGCCCCAAACCATAAGGTTCAAAGGGCAGTCCAAGACGGTCACATAATCGAGTTAAGGATCATCGGGATCCCGGACTCTAGCGATGATTTTGTCGGAGAAATAAGCGGGCTAGGTCGTTGACTTCGATACCGAAGATTATCTACGTCGAGGCGACTCAAACTCAAGCTCCATCTTCACTAGGTCATGAAACTTGTGAAGATAACACACTCTACTACATAGCAAGTTGTAGAGGATGAAGAAATAGGAAGTGGGTTCACTTTGGATTTGGATTTCTCACTTGATTTCATCACTTGAAATTTTCTAGAAAAAGTTTTCTTCTTCATGAAGAAGAAGAAGAAGGAAATAAAATGAATTAATGAAAATGATAAATCAAGGGATGTCTATCATCTTGCAACCATGGGTTAGTAAACTCTTATAGAGAGTAAACTAGAGTTTAGGTAATGGTTAGGTCAAAGCATAAAACAAAATGGTTAGACTTTTCAAAGATGCTTAAAAAGCTTCATGAAGCTTCAAGCATAAAAACAAAAAAATCCACCATTTTATTTTTGCCAAAAATAAATAAATAAAATAAATAAAAACCAAACCATTAACTTAAACATCGTGTAAGTCATTCACACACCCTAGTTTGCATGTATCATCAATCATGATACAAACGAGTGCACAAACATATATCACATATACAACTTGTGCACATCAAGTGAGAAAATCAATCTTAAGTGAACAATACTAGTCAATCTAAAGTAATATATCCAATATATAATTATACATTAAATCATTAAATCAACACTTGATTTAATGATCCGGTCATACTGCATATAACCGACTAATATACAGTGTATCAATATATCGAATCAACACTTGATTCAGTAACCCGGCTATATCTCATATAACCGTCCAATGATACAAATCGCAATAATAGAATACAATATCACATACTGGTATTATACTCGGTCCCGCACATATCTCATATGCGCTCCTATTTCGTTTCGCTTGAGCCAGGAAACCCCTGTGTAGGACTCTAAAGACTCGTCAATACGCCGGCAGTAGGTGATGATCATATCAAACACCCACAAGCCAAAAGCGGTCTGCTAAACGTAACGGCCACCCGGGTATTGAGCGATCAGAAGATCAACGAGCAAGCCCGCTCACACTCCTATGAATCCAACCAGTAACACTTACCGTACAGCCCGGTCTGTTCGTCTGATATGTCGCATATCTCGCCTAGGGGTGGTAAACGTCAGACCCCAGTAGCTTGATAAGTCATGCCGATGTAAGGTCCATAACAAGCACGAAACTACTGATAACACTTACCAGTAAATCAGTGCAACCCTGGCCAGGGATTTCCAGTTATGGCCAGTCGAGCATAGCGCAACATCAACCCCCAATACCGGGAGAGACGAATCCCCTCCTATTGCTCATTGCCTCCATGTGAATCGGGACTGTACCCAAAAACCACCTGTTTGCACGACTCAGTAGAGCCATGGTAGGGTGGAAATCAAAGCACAGTAGGAGACACACATGACTCTATGACGATCTCGTGTCAACAGACTAAGCTGTACCAGTGTCACCAGAGAACTGCCATCTGACGTGAGGTATAATACCATCTGGGAGTTCTCGGCAAGTCCGTTCAGTGTACCCAGTCACCACTGAGCACCCACATACCATCTCTAATGTCAAACACCAATAGATATGGGATCATTCATCGCCCATCACATGGGTCGAGAAGACATACGCTAATCTACTCTGGAATATCGATGCCCCGTCTCGATATTCCCACGACTAGGAACATTGAAGGATGTGCTCATGGACTACCCAGGCCCCACTAGTATGATCTACATCATAGTCCTGGAAGTCGAGTACACATCCTAAGGGCTTCATCAATATGTAATAGAGAGACTGCAACTATACATATTAAGATAAAGAGCAACCAGATAGCGTACTATCATGTCGAGCGAGAAAGTCCTACCTATATATGTCCCAGCATCCACTACAATATACATCTCATCTACAGTAATGGCCTCTAGGGCATACATATAACTAACAATCTCCTACTTGCACTAGGGCCATCTGTAGCAGTGGTTGTAGTATCTAATACTCAACCATCCCATAAAAGTCTCTCTTTGGGAAAATGCCTTTGTATGTGGATCCGCCGTGTTGTCCTCTGAATCTACTCTCCTAACCTCGATCACCCTGGAGATCTACTATCTCCATGATCAGGTGATGCTGCCTCAGAATATGTCTGGGTCACTGATAGGACCAGGGTTCCTAGGCCAAAGCCACACTTCCATTGTCAGACAATGGTAGGAACCTAGTTCATCTCATGAACCAATATACACCCAAACTTCCTCTTTGGTAGTATCTTTGATAGCGATGTCACCAGCCTTTATCGTCTAGTTTGCCACGGTATCTTTCTTGGAACTCTTCAAACATACCGTCCCTCCACTGAGGGTAAAGACAATGCCTTCGACTGACATTCAGTCGTCCTTATCACCCTGGAACTTTTCCAGTGATTCTCCCCAGGATCAACTGATACCATCTCACTACACCTAGTGAGAATCCTAATATCCATTTAGATCTATCTCATGGATCCAAAACCCAGGATTTAGGAGGTATCGCTTTGATCCTATTTGGAGAATCCTTGTGATAAGTGGAGATTGATCGTGCGTAGTATAGGAAACTCTTTTCCTATCAAGAGTAAGTTGTTCACGTACAATACGAGGATGACCATCTTACTCTCTACTACCCTTTTGTATGTAAAAGGTTCATCTACCATTTTGATGAAGTCAAACTCTTTGACTACCACATCAAAACAGACGTTCCAACTCCGCGATGCCTGCTTTATTCTGTAAAGCATCTTGCACATGTTTCCGCTGCTCCCACTGTTTACGAAGCCCTCTAGCTGTGTACTTATAAACGTTCTCTTCTAAATCAATATTTAGAAAAATAGTCATGACACCCAACCGCCAGATATCGTAGTCATGGTATGTAGCCGTGGCAAGTAGGATCTGGATGGACTTAAGCACAGCCACTGGAAAAGGTTTCATCATTATCCACGACTGGTCGATGACGAAAAACTTTAACAAGTCTAGCTTTGAAAGTCTCAACTTTTCCATCTACACCAAGTAATCTTCTCAAGATATACTTGCTCCTGATGGGGATTCAACCCTTCAGATATAGCGTCCAAAGTCCATACTTTGACGGTGTACATGGATTCCATCTCAGATCGCTAAGCATCCAACCATTCTTACAGAGTCCCTACTCTTGATGGCCTGCTCGAAACTAGTTGGGTCATCATCTCATGATGCAATCCTCGCTCCCACTGTCATCGAGAAACCGAAGTATCTCTCAGGAGGATGAGGAACCCTGCTAGATCGGCGGAGAGGCTGAAGTTCATCGGAGACTATTGAATCCTTTGGTTCTATCAAATCATCAGCTGTAGTTTGTATAGCTGGAACTACTTCCAGTTCTACAGAACTGACCTTGCCTCGAGCTTGTCCGGATTTTGTTTTTAACATAGGCCGGACAACCCCAAATCTTAACTTGCTTAAGCGATGGGCTCTTCCCATACCATATCTCATATGGAGTGGTAGGTAGTGATCTGATTCGAACCTAATTCAATAGGTATGCAGCTTCTTAAGTGCATAACTCCCAAAAGGAAACAGGTAACTCAGTAGTACTCATCATAGAGCGCACCATATCATATAGGGTGTGATTGCTCCGTCCCGATACACCGACGTGCTGTGGTGTATACGGAGGAGTAATGCTGAGAAAGAATCTCATTCTCCTTTTGAATGGTCAAGGAATCCCGTTCTCAAGTATTCTCCTCCCTGATTACATCAAAAGACATAATACTTATACCCGTTTTTGGTTCTCTACTTCTGACTTATATTCGGTGATTATCTCAAAAGTTTCGGACTTGTGTTTCAACAGGAACATATGTCTGAATCTTGAGAGATTATCAGAGAATGTAATGAAGTGCAAAGAACCGGTCCTGGCATGTATAGACAGGGGACCTTACATACATCATCATGTATCAGTCCCAAGAGTTCACTAACTCTTTCTCTGTTTCCAATAAACAGAGCTATGGTCATCTTATCTTTGTGACATGACTGGCAAGTTTCACAAGATGTAAATTCAAACTAATTTAAATGTGCATCTAAATGTAACTTCATCCAGTCGGGTCACGTTGATATGACCTAGTCTACAATGCCTCAAGAAGGATCCGTTCATTTCTGAATTCTTCCTCTCGTGTGTGTTCTATACGTAAGGAACTGTAGTTTGATTTAGAATATATATATGCTTTTAGATAACGTGCCTGAACCGATCAACTATTGATATAAGAAATGTTCAAAACATTATCCAACAATACAAAATTATATCCTTTCTTTAATAAATAAAGAGACTGATATGATGTTGTATATCAGGTTCGGTTTCTAATAACATTCGTTCAGAATCAATGTATTTGGAAATACAGGGTGATAGTGACCGACAGACTTGGCTGCAACACTTGTACCGTTTTCTGTCTCATGAAACTTATCACCCGTTCTCAGTTCTCTACCTTTCTGTAGCCCATGTAACAGATTACATATCTAGGATCCTGATCCGGTATCAAATACCCAGCACATAGAGGATACAGAGAAACAGTTCTTTGTAATGAACACACCCGAAGAAGATGCATCATCATGCACTTTCTTCGTTTGGGCGGCACGAGAAATCTAGTATTCCCCTAATTCCTGCTCGGTCTTATAACAATTATAAGTTGGAACGGGACCAACGTTCCCCAGCTCAGTATAACAAGCGGGTTCGGTCAATACATCCATATTATTATCTTGATTAAGGCGTGACATGGTCGCTACCTGGAGAGAGAGAGAAGAAAACACTCTGCGTGCGCTCTTGGAAGATTAGATTGGTTATTTATTTTATCTAAACAGGATGGCTCCCACTGTTTTTATCAAATCTTCCTTCAAACGCTAAAAGGAAAGACTAGCCGGGATTAATTACACTCTACAAGTTCGCCAATCTTTCAGCCAGGCGAGTGCCGGTACTTTGAGGGAGGTTCCCCGTGCTTTCGCACGGACCTAATTAAAGTAAATCTCGTTTTCCCAAGGGCGTAACCCCGTTGACACCTTTCTAGACACCTACTTGATTGGCTAATTGTAAAGTGCAAAACTCTTCCAGGAGTAACAATTACTCGCAGTGGGTATCAGGATCCAACTATCATATAGAAGGTATGCAATCTCATTGCAAATTTCAGCACTTGAAACTCCCGATAAAGGTTTTTACCCCTAGCACTTATGAGCTTAACTATGGTTAACAAATCATAAGTCCTAGTCAAGTTCTACCCGTCATTTCGTGATTAATTAGACCCACCCACATGACCCTTAACTAAGGTCAACAAAGTCACGCGACTGTCCTAACTAATCGCATCATATGCGGTGTAGGAAGACATCACTTAGCTACCGTACACTGTGCCTTGACTATGGTCAACAAACACAGCACGAATACTAAGTACTCTACTTCCTAAAATGATGGAGGGTTGCGGATGGTTTTTATGAAAACCTTTAACACTTTGAACTTGATCTCGTTGCGGAATCAAATGGTTTTTAAATGGAGTGTTTTTTAGGCTTTTCTAGTTTTGCTAAAGGGGTCACTCCCGGTGAAGGGATCGTCGGCCCTTTACTCATCGAATAAGGTGCGGGATATATCATATATACCGCTGTGCAAAGCAGAAACTATAGAAGTAATCAAAAGACAAACCGATGGTTGTAGCATCTGCCAGTTATTGCTAAATGGGTCACTCCCGGTGAAGGGATCGTCGGCCCATTCCTTATCGAATAAGATACAGGATGTTCTACAAGGAACACCGCGATGCAAAGCAACAACTAGAGCTACCTAATTTTTGTAATTCGATTCCACAACATCTTTTAGGTTTATTTTCTTTCATTAATCTCATTAATGAATGTCCCATCATTTAAGTCCACCTAAACATCACAGATAAATATAACGTACGCTTATGCCATCCGCATTCGCCTCGATGTCCCGTCTGCACCGTTAGGTTAGGTAACTAACGCCAGAACGAGGCAGGGCTAGCGCGGGTGTAAAACATAAGCAACGTCTATATAATATATCATATATACTATATACAATATCTATCTGAACATATCACATGATCACATCACAGATAACGCAGCAGAAAATATCATATGAAATATTGGATATACTAGGACGTCCGTGTTTTATTTTGAGCCTGTATAAAACACGGATTCCACGGTCGTGATGAATAGCCATTACCACACCCATAGACCCCTACGAGAGCGGCAAGCAAGCCTACCAAGTCTAGAGTTAGGAGACCCGGACTCGACTCCTCGAGATGGTCTCCCACTGGACCCTAGAACCCGGGTACTTGTGCTCCCCTCCTTGGGTCTATCCTAATGCGGAAAAGTAAATAATATACAATGGTGACATCATCCTCAACCCTGAAGTGCCCCAATAAAAGAATATTACATACAAGTTTTTACATGAATGAAAATGAAAAACACTCATCTCACATAAAAAAAACCCCGGCTATTTAAACATGACGATCCAATATAACATATCCAGCAACACATAACATCACATATCATCAACGTAAGTAAATATGCCCATCCCAATTTTCGTTGACATATAGCAACGAAACCGGCGATATCACATATTACACTTACGGTCGCAGAAAAGAAAGTGTAAAACTACAACAGTTGGAATCCGCAACCTCTTTAGACATCGCATGCCTAATCAAATGAATTCCTTAGACATCGCATGCCTAACAATTATAAACCCCGCATTTTAGTCTCATTATCGAAAACTCTTTTCAATATCAAGTCGGGCAATTCAACAAGATTCCCGACATCCTGAACGAATGCTCGTCGCAAACTTTAGTAGACGGCCGCACCCCCGATACCGTCGACGAAGTGCACTAAGGCGGAACACCGCTGCCGCGAGCACCCAAACGGATGCTTTTGGCGACGGTGTTCTCCTACAGTCACTTGGTCGGGGCTATGGGGCGTGGCTATCTATTAAGTTTACCCGGCGAGTATCCGCGTACGCAACGTGATTGCGACGGACTTTCGATCACATCAAAATTCCGTGGCAACCGATCAAGTGAGACTAAAGTGCTATGTTTATAACACTCATATTAGTTATCTCATAACAATTTGTGGATTCCAAATATTGTATCACATTCCAGATAAATAGACAATGTTAAACTTTCCGATCGAACAATCAAACACCCAAGTTTTCCCGAAAAACTCAACACATGAAATAAGTTTAAAAACATCCACTTCATGCCACAGTACCAACGGTCCAGCCGTAGAAGGGTCAAGCCAACGCCTCACATGTGGCATGCCGTACTGCCCCAAACCCTAAGGTTCAAAGGGCAGTTCAAGACGGTCACATAATCGAGTTAAGGTTTGTTGTCTTCTAGAGGGTCCATCGCGTTACTTGCACTACTTAGACGTTCTTAAACTACAGAAAAATCCAACACTTGGAAATTTTCCGGCAGGGGAAAAAGTGGGTTATTTATATTCGATCGAACTTTTTAACACGTTCTATAAATTACCCGGACAAACTAAACAAAGTTAAATTATCCGATCGAATCAACGAGTCCCCAATACAACCCTAGAAAACTCAACACTTGAGTGGAATTAAAAAATTCCCAGAAAAAAATGACAAGAAAGGACCTAAGAATAAATATATGAAGTTCCAGGGACTAATTCACAATTTTGGCCGCGGTTCCGCGGTCAAATTTTTGAGTTACAGGTCCGAAATTCACAGTAATTCTTAGTTTTTCCTGCTTAATTTTCTGAGCATTTTTAATTTGGAAAAATCCACAGTTTTAAAAAATGTACAGAGAACGGTATAATTTAGGGTTTCGGGGTTCGATCGGATTTCTAACTTCGTCTACATTTCGCCTAAAGCTCTAGCTAGGCTCTGATACTACTGTAGGGTTCCTAGGCACACTCAAGAGGTTCCACAAGGCATCAACCATGCCAAAATCAAATTTTTTACATGTGCCGAGAAACCCTAATTGAGATTGTTAATTAGAGGTAAGGCGAAAGCAAGCGTATTAACTACTTTAACTACAAGTGAAAGGGATTACAACCTTTGTAGATCCGGTCCTCCACTTCTAAAGCTCCATGTTGGCGTGCCTCCGCTGCGATCATCGGGATCCCGGACTCTAGCGATGATTTCGTCGGAAAAATAAGCGGGCTAGGTCGTTGACTTCGATACCGAAGATTATCTACGTCGAGGCGACTCAAACTCAAGCTCCATCTTCACTAGGTCATGAAACTTGTGAAGATAACACACTCTACTACATAGCAAGTTGTAGAGGATGAAGAAATAGGAAGTGGGTTCATTTTGGATTTGGATTTCTCACTTGATTTCATCACTTGAAATTTTCTAGAAAAAGTTTTCTTCTTCATGAAGAAGAAGAAGAAGGAAATAAAATGAATTAATGAAAATGATAAATCAAGTGAAGTCTATCATCTTGCAACCATGGGTTAGTAAACTCTTGTAGAGAGTAAACTAGAGTTTAGGTAATGGTTAGGTCAAAGCATAAAACAAAATGGTTAGACTTTTCAAAGATGCTTAAAAAGCTTCATGAAGCTTCAAGCATAAAAACAAAGAAATCCACTTTTTTATTTTTGCCAAAAATAAATAAATAAAATAAATAAAAACCTAACCATTAACCTAAACATGGTGTAAGTCATTCACACACCCTAGTTTGCATGTATCATCAATCATGATACAAACTAGTGCACAAACATATATCACATATACAACTTGTGCACATCAAGTGAGAAAATCAATCTTAAGTGAACAATACTAGTCAATGTAAAGTGATATATCCAATATATAATTATACATTAAATCATTAAATCAACACTTGATTTAATGATCCGGTCATACTGCATATAACCGACTAATATACAGTGTATCAATATATCGAATCAACACTTGATTCGGTAACCCGGCTATATCTCATATAACCGTCCAATGATACAAATCGCGATAATAAAATACAGTATCACATACTGGTATTATACTCGGTCCTGCACATATCTCATATGCGCTCCTATTTCGTTTCGCTTGAGCCAGGAAACCCCTGTGTAGGACTCTAAAGACTCGTCAATACGCCGGCAGTAGGTGATGATCATATCAAACACCCACAAGCTGCAAGCGGTCTGCTAAACGTAACGGCCACCCGGGTATTGAGCGATCAAAAGATCAACGAGCAAGCCTGCTCACACTCCTGTGAATCCAACCAGTAACACTTACCGTACAGTCCGGTATGTTCGTCTGATATGTCGCATATCTTGCCAAGGGGTGGTAAACGTCAGACCCCAGTAGCTTGATAAGTCATGCCGATGTAAGGTCCATAACAAGCACGAAACTACTGATAACACATACCAGTAAATCAGTGCAACCCGGGCCAGGGATTTCCAATTATGGCCAGTCGAGCATAGCGCAACATCAACCCCCAATACCGGGAGAGACGAATCCCCTCCTATCGCTCATTGCCTCCATGTGAATCGGGAATGTACCCAAAAACCACCTGTTTGCACGACTCAGCAGAGCCGTGGTAGGGTGGAAATCAAAGCACAGTAGGAGACACACATGACTCTATGACGATCTCGGGTCAACAGACTAAGCTGTACCAGTGTCAACAGATAAGTGCCATCTGACGTGAGGTATAATACCATCTGGGAGTTCTCGGCAAGTCCGTTCAGTGTACCCAGTCACCACTGAGCACCCGCATACCATCTCTGATGTCAAACACCAATGGATATGGAATCATCCATCGCCCATCACATGGGTCGAGAAGACATACGCTAGTCCACTCTGGAATATCGATGCCCCGTCTCGATATTCCCATGACTAGGAACATTGAAGGATGTACTCATGGACTACCCAGGCCCCACTAGTATGATCTACATCATAGTCCTGGAAGTCGAGTACACATCCTAAGGGCTTTATCAACATGTAATAGAGAGACTGCAAGTATACATGTTAAGATAAAGAGCAACCAGATAGCGTACAATCATGTCGAGCGAGAAAGTCCTACCTATATATGTCCCAGCATCCACTACAATATACATCTCATGTACAGTAATGGCCTCTAGGGCATACATATAACTAACAATCTCCCACTTGCACTAGGGCCATCTGTAGCAGTGGTTGTAGTATCTAATACTCAACCATCCCATAAAAGTCTCTCTTTGGGAAAATGCCTTTGTGAGTGGATCCGCCGTGTTGTCCTCTGAGTCTACTCTCCTAACCTCGATCACCCTAGAGATCTACTATCTCCATGATCAGGTGATACTGCCTCAGAATATGTCTGGGTCACTGATGGGACCAGAGTTCCTGAGCCAAAGCCACACTTCCATTGTCACACAATGGTAGGAACCTAGTTCATCTCATGAACCAATATACACCCAAACTTCCTCTTTGGTAGTATCTTTGATAGCGATGTCACCATCCTTTATCGTCTAGTTTGCCACGGAATCTTTCTTGGAACTCTTCCAACATACCGTCCCTCTACTGAGGGTAAAGACAATGCCTTCGACTGACATTCAGTCGTCCTTATCCCCCTAGAACTTTTCCAGTGATTCTCCCCAGGATCAACTGATACCATCTCACTACACCTAGTGAGAATCCTAATATCCATTTAGATCTATCTCATGAATCCAAAACCCAGGATTTAGAAGGTATCGCTTTGATCCTATTTGGAGAATCCTTGTGATAAGAGGAGATTAAACAGAGCTATGGTTATCTTATCTTTATGACATGACTGGCAAGTTTCACAAGATGTAAATTCAAACTAATTTAAATCTGCATCTAAATGTAACTTCAGCCAGTCGGGTCGCATTGATATGACCTAGTCTACAATGCCTCAAGAAGGATCCGTTCATTTCTGAATTCTTCCTCTCGTGTGTGTTCTATACGTAAGGAACTGTAGTTTGATTTAGAATATATATATACTTTTAGATAACGTGCCTGAACCGATCAACTATTGATATAGGAAATGTTCAAAACATTATCCAACAATACAAAATTATATCCTTTCTTTAATAAATAAAGAGACTGATATGATATTGTATATCAGGTTCGGTATCTAATAACATTCATTCAGAATCAATATATTTGGAAATACAGGGTGATTGTGACCGACAGACTTGGCTGCAACACTTGTACCGTTTTCTGTCTCATGAAACTTATCACCCGTTCTCAGTTCTCTACCTTTCTGTAGCCCATGTAACAGATTACATATCTAGGATCCTGATCCGGTATCAAATACCCAGGACGTAGAGGATACAGAGAAATGGTTCTTTGTAATGAACACACCCGAAGAAGATGCATCATCATGCACTTTCTTCGTTTGGGCGGCACGGGATATCTGGTATTCCCCTAATTCCTGCTCGGTCTTATAACAATTATAAGTTGGAACAGGACCAACGTTCCCCAGCTCAGTATAACAAGCGGGTTCGGTCAATACATCCATATTATTATCTTGGTTAAGGCGTGACATGGTCGCTACCTGGAAAGAGAGAGAAGAAAACACTCCGCGTGCGCTCTTGCAAGATTAGATTGGTTTTTTATTTTATCTAATCAGGATGGCTCTCACTGTTTTTATCAAATCTTCCTTCAAACCCTAAAAGGAAAGACTAGCCAGGATTAATTACACTCTATAAATTCGCTAATCTTTCAGCCAGACCAGTGCCGGTACTTTGAGGGAGGTTCCCCGTACTTTCGCACGGACCTAATTAATGTAAATCTCGTTTTCCCAGGGGCGTAACCCCGTTGACACCTTTCTAGACACCTACTTGATCGGCTGATTGTAAAGTGCAAAACTCTCCCAGGAGTAACAATTACTCGCAGTGGGTATCAGGATCCAACTATCATATAGAAGGTATGCAATCTCATTGCAAATTTCAGCACTTGAAACTCCCGATAAAGGTTTTTACCCCTAGCACTTATGACCTTAACTATGGTCAACAAATCATAAGTACTAGTCAAGTTATACCCGTCATTTCGTGATTAATTAGACCCATCCACATGACCCTTAACTAAGGTCAGCAAAGTCACGCTACTGTCCTAACTAATCGCATCATATGCGGTGTAGGAAGACATCACTTAGCTACCGTACACTGTGCCTTGACTATGGTCAACAAACACAGCACGAATACTAAGTACTCTACTTCCTAAAATGACGGAGGGTTGTGGATGGTTTTTATGAAAACCTTTAACGCTTTGAACTTGATCTTATCTTAAACGAGACCTTATCTTAAACGAGTTAAAATATGGGGTTGTCCGGCCTATGTCAAAAGGCAAAATCCAGACAAACTCGAGGCACGATCAGTTCTTTGCAAGTTTGTGGGATATCCTAAGAATTCCCAAGGATTTAATTTCTATCACACTGAGGAACAAAAAGTTTTTGTTTCTCAATACGCCACCTTTTTAGAAATGGAATTTATTGTAAAAGAAATTAGTGGCGAAGAAGTAGAGCTGGAAGAAGTTCCAGCAACACAAACTGCAACTGAAGATTTAGTGGAACCAGAGGATTCAGTAGTTCCTGACGAACCTCAGCCGCTCTGCCGATCTAGTAGGGTTCCTCATCCACCTGAGAGATACTACGGTTTTCTCATTGATAGTGGAAGCGAGGATTGCATCATGGAAGATGATGACCCGACTAGCTTCGAGCAGGCCATCATGAGTGGTGACTCTGTGAAGTGGCTGGATACAATGCGATCTGAGATGGAATCCATGTATACCAACAAAGTATGGACTTTGGAAGTTGCTCCTGAAGGGGTAAAACCCATTGAGAGCAAATGGATCTTTAAGAAGAAACTTGGTGTAGATGGAAAAGTTGAGACTTTCGAATCTAGACTTGTTGCAAAGGGTTTTCGTCAACGACCAGGTGTGGATTATGACGAAACCTTTTCTCCAATGGCTATGCTTAAGTCCATCCAGATCTTACTTGCCATTGCTGCATACCATGACAACGAAATCTGTAAAATGGATGTTAAGACCGCCTTTCTAAATGGTGATTTAGAGGAGTGCGTGTACATGACTCAGCCAGAGGGCTTCGTAGATAGTGGGAGTAGCAGAAAGGTGTGCAAGCTGCTTAAATCCATTTATGGGTTAAAGCAGGTATCACGGAGTTGGAGCATCTGTTTTAATGCTGTAGTCAAAGAGTTTGACTTCATTAAGAACGTAGATGAACCTTGTATATACAAGAAGGTTGCAGAGAGTAAGGTTGTCTTCCTCGTATTGTACGTGGAAGACATACTCTAGATAGGAAATGATATTCCTATGATGCACTTGGTCAAGCTCTTCTTATCACATCGATTCTCAATGAAAGATCTAGGTGATGTCTCCTGCATTTTGGGAATCAAGATCTATAGAGATAGATCTAAAAGTATACTGGGATTGTCCCAATCCAGGTACATTGACACTATACTAAAGAGATTTAGTATGGAAGAATCCAAGCGTGGGAACCAACCCACGATCTCTAGACTCACTCTCTCCAAAGAGATGTCTCCTAAGACTGATTTGGAAAGAGCTCGCATGCAAGGGATACCCTATGCTTCGGCAGTAGACTCTATCAGGTACGCGATGCTATGTACCAGAACCGATGTAGCATACTCACTATGTGTAGTGAGTAGGTATCAAGAAGATCCAGGAGAGAATCACTGGACAGTTGTGAAGAACATTCTCAAGTACTTGAGAAGAACTAAGGAGATGTCCTTGGTGTATGGTAACGGAGAACTCCAGGTGGAGTCATCTACCGATTCGAGCTTCCAAAGTGATAAGGAAGACTCTAAGTCGCACTCGGGATTTGTCTTTACCCTGAATGCAGGGGCGGTTTGTTGGAAGAGTTCCAAGTAAGAAACCGTGGCAGACTTGACTATGGAGGCTAAATACATCGCTGCCAAAGAGGCTGCCTGGATGAAGAAGTTCATCACTGAACTTGGTGTGGTTCCTTCCATTGAGCATCCAATATCTTTGTATTATGATAACAATGGAGCTGTGGCTTTGGCCAAGGAACCCAGGTCCCATCAGAAGTCCAGACATATTCTGAGGCGGTATCACCTGATCCGGAAGATAGTTGATCGCCGCGAGATCGAAGTCAAGAGAGTTAACACGAAGGACAACACTGCGGATCCACTCACGAAGGCCATTCCCCAGATACAATTTAAGAGACTCTTCGGGATGTTGGGTATGAGATACTACAACAGCTGGCCTTAGTGCAAGTAGGAGATTCTTAGTTGTATATATGCCCTAAAGGCCATTGTTGTACATATGATGTATATTATAGTGGATGCTTGGATATATATAGTGAGGACTTTATTGCTCGATATGATAGTAAGCTATCTGGTTTCACTTTGTCTTAACATGTTGACTTGTATTGGTTTACTGTTTTGCTCTCACATGTTGATAAAGCCCTTAGGATATGAACTTGACTACTGGGAATATGATGAGATCATACTAGTGGGGCCAGGGTAGTCAATGAGTACATCATATAACTGTTCCTAGTCGAGAGTGTATCGAGACAGGGCATCGATACAGCAGAGTAGACTAGCGTATACGCATCTTGACCCATATGATGGGCGATGGATGATCCCATATCCATCGGTGTTTGACATCAAAGATGGTGTACGGGTGCTCAGTGGAGACTGGGTACACTGAACGGACTCGCCGAGAAC
The DNA here is from genome assembly GCA_030015575.1 of Agapanthus africanus. Taxonomy (NCBI): domain Eukaryota; kingdom Viridiplantae; phylum Streptophyta; class Magnoliopsida; order Asparagales; family Amaryllidaceae; genus Agapanthus; species Agapanthus africanus. The sequence continues at coordinate 674,792,928 of CM057337.1, forward strand.
TCCTAGATGGAATTATACCTATCGTCAGATAGCAATTCTCCAGTGACACTGATACAGGTTAGTCTGAAAACCCGAGATCGTCAAAGAGTCTTGTATGATTCCCACTGTGCTTTGATTTCCACCTTAGCACGTCCAAGAGGACGTGCAAAACGGTGGCTTTTGGGTACAGTCCCGAATCATATGGAGGCAATGAGCGATAAGAGGGGTTTCGTCTCTCCCGGTATTGGGAGTTGATGTTGTGCAGTGTTCGATTGGCTATAACTGGAAGTCGCTGGCCAGGGCTGATATGGAGTGCTTCTGGTAAGAGTTATCAGTAGTTTCTCGACCCGTTATGAGCCTCACATCGACACAACTTGTCGGTTACTGGGGTCTGACGTTTACTACCCCTAGACTTGATATGCGACATATAAGACGAAGAGACCGGACTGTACGGCAGTGTTACTGATTGGATTCACAGGAGAATGTACAGGCTTGCTTTTTTATCTTCTGATCGCTCAATACCTGGATGGCTGTTACGTTTAGCTGACCGCTTGCAGCTTGTGGGTGTTTAATATGACATCACCTACTGCCGGCGTATTGACGATTCTTTAGAGTCCTACACAGAGGTTTCCTGGCTCAGGCAAAACGGAGTAGAAGCACATATGTGATATGTGCGGGACCGAGAATAATACGATATGAGATACCTTATTCTATTCTCGCGATATGTGATATTGGCCGGGTATATATGATATAGCCGGGTCATCGGATCAAGTGTTGATTCGATAAAATGTAACATGTTATATTAGTCGGTTATATGCAATATAGCCGGATTGTCGAATCAAGTGTTGATTCGATAATTTAATGTATAATTATATATGTGATATATTACATTACGTTAACTAATATAAGCTCGCTTTATTGATTCATTTTCTCACTGGATAATACATTGATGTATATGCGATATATGTTAATTGTATTATTTTCTTTTGTTACAAAATATATTGTATATATGATATATAATATTGTAACATGTTAGGGTTACAAATGCAACATGGTTTTAGAGTTTAAAGCTAGTTAGGGTTTGGATTAGGGTTAAGCTTTGGATGAGCTTTCATGAAGCTTCATGAAGGTTTAACTTTTGTCTTCATCCTTTGATATTTTGTGAAAATATTTGTTAACCCAACCCAAACCCTTAACCTATGGTTTATTCTCTACATGGGTTAAGCCTTTCATTCTTAACCCATGGTTGCAATTGTAACCAAAAACAATAATTCATTATTCATCACAAAAGGTTTAGCTTCTTCTTCTTCTTGCTCTTGAAAAGCTTCACTAGGTTTTATATTTGTGATGATTAAGTGTGAGAAATTGAAAACAAAAGAGAGCAAAATGTTAGCTGTATGTATGCCCTAGAGGCCAGTATTGTACAGATCATGTATATTATATTGGATGCTTGGACATATATAGAGATGACTTTCTTGCTCGATATGATAGTATGCTATCTGGTTGCTCTTTATCTTAACATGTACACTTGTCTCTTTAAACTGTCTTATAGTTACATGTTGGTAAAGCCCTTAGGATGTGTACTTGACTACCTGGACTATGATGCAGATCATACTAGTGGGGACATGGTAGTCCATAGGTACATCCTTCAAGGTCCCTAGTCGTGGGTGTATCGAGACGGGGCATCGATATACCAGAGTAGACTAGCGTATACGCTTCTCGACCCATGAGATGGGCGATGGATGATCCCATATCCGTTGGTGTTTGACATCAGAGATGGTATACGGGTGCTCAGTGGAGACTGGGTACACTGGACGGACTCGCCGAGAACTCCCAGATGGTATTATACCTCACGTCAGATGGCAGTTCTCAGGTGACACTTGTACAGGTTAGTCTGTAGACCCGAGATTATCATAGAGTCTTGTGTGATTCCCACTGTGCTTTGATCTCCACCTTACCACGTCCATGAGGGCGTGCAAAACGGTGGTCTTTGGGTACAGTCCCGAGTCATATGGAGGCAATGAGCGATAGGAGGGGTTTCGTCTCTCCCGGTATTGGGGGTTGATGTTGCGCTGTACTCGATTGGCCGTAACAGGGAAGTCCTTGGCCAGGGCTGATCAGAGATTTGCTGGTAAGTGTTACCAGTAGTTTCTCGACCCGTTATGAGCCTCAAATCGGCACGACATATCGGTTATTGGGGTCTGACGTTTACCACCCATAGACTTGATATGCGACATATCAGACGAACAGACTGGACTGTACGGTAAGTGTTACTGGTTGGATTCACAGGAGTGTGAGCGGGCTAGCTCGTCAATCTTCTGATCGCTCAATACTCGGATGGCCGTTACGTTTAGCAGACCGCTTGCGGCTTGTGGGTGCTTGATATGATCATCATCTGCTACCGGCGTATTGACGAGTCTTTAGAGTCCTACACAGAGGTTTCCTGGCTCAAGCGAAACGAAATAGAAGCGCATATGAAATATGTGCAGGACCGAGAATAATGCGTGTATGTGATACCGTATTCCATTCTCGCGATGAATGTATCGATTGGTTATATGCGATATAACCTAGATATCGAATCAAGGATTGATTCGATAAGCCGATACATAGGATACTAGTCGGTTATATGCGATATGACCGGATCGTTAAATCAAGTGTTGATTTAATGATTTAATGTATAATTATATATTTGATATATTACTTTGCATTAACTAGTATTGGTTCACTTTAAATGGATTTTCTCACTTGATGTGCAAGTTGTATATGTGATATACTTTTGTGCACATGTTTGTATCATGTTTGATGATACTTGCTCACTTGGTTAAGTGTAAAGAATTAAACCTTGGTTAAGTAAATGGTTAGGGTTTTTATTTATTCATTCATTTATCTTTTTCATTTGGATTAAAAAGAAATTGCAAAAGAAAACAATATGGTTGCTTTCTTTCTTGAAGCTTGTTGAAGCTTCATGAACTTTGACCAAAGTGACCATTTTGTCTTCATGCTTAACCCTAACCATTCATCTAACCTTAGTCAATTCTCTACACCTAACCATGGTTCTTATTATGATAAGTATTCATTTCTTTTGCATTTTAAAAAGACTTATCATAATCATCTTCATCTTCTTCTTCTTCTTCTTGAGTTCAAGAAAAAGCTTGCCTTCATCAATGGCAACTTGAGCAAAAGTGTGAGAAATCCAATTCCAAAGAGAACCCGCCTCCTATTTCTTCACCCTCTACCTCTTGCCAAGTAGTATAGGGTGTTTTATTCACAAGTTTCACAACTTGGTGAAGTTCGAGCTTGATCTTGTGTAACCTCGACGTAGATCATCTTCGGCATCGTAGCCGACGACTAGTCCGTTCATTTCTCCGATGAAGCCGATGCTAGGGTCCGAGATCCGACTTGGACAGTGGGAGGAAGTCTACGTGGAGCTAAGGAAGTGGAGAACCGGATCTACAAAGGTTGTAGCTTCTCACTTTTAGTTAAGTCGTTAACTAGTTTATTGTTTCGCCTAAAATTCTAGTTAACGATCCGTATTAGAGTTTCTCGGCACTTGTAAAATTTGAAATTGGCATGGTTGATGCCTTGTGAGACCTCTTGTGAGTGCCTAGGAACCCTACAGTGGTATCAGAGCCTAGCTAGAGCCTTAGGCGAAGTGTAGACGACATTTGAAACCCGATCGAACCGAAACCCTAAAAACCTAAGAGCTCTCTGGACTTTTTCTAAAAACTGGGTTTTTTCCAGATTAAAAATGCTTAAAAAATTCAGCAGGGAAATCTAAGAATTACGATGGAAAATTTTCCAAACGAAGAGTCTAAAGTGCGGCGGAACCGCGGCAGAAGCCTAGCTTATGCGGCGGTTCCGCGGCCATCTTCTGACGTCAGGCTTCCAAATTTGCACAGTAATTCCTATTATATTATGTTGAGTTTTCTGGGAATTTTTTAATTTGACTCAAGAGTTGAGTGTTCTGGGGTTGCATTGAAAATCGTCGTTTCGATCCGATTATCAAGTTTTGTCTATGTGGTTTTTCCGGATAATTTTCGAATATGTTAAAAAGTTCGACCGGATATAAATACCCAACTTTTCCCCTGCCGAAAATTTCCAAGTGTTGGATTTTTCTGTGGTTTAAAGACGTTCTGAGTAGTGCAAGTAACGCGATGGTCCCTCTAGAAGACAACAAACCTTAACTCGATTATGTGACCGTCTTGAACTGCCCTTTGAACCTTCGGGTTTGGGGCAGTACGGCGTGCCACATGTAAGGCGTTGGCTTGACCCTTCTACGGCTGGACCGTTGGTACTGAGGCATGAAGTGAATGTTTTTGAACCTAATTCATGTGTTGAACGGTTTCGGGAAAACTTGGGTGTTCGAATGTTCGATCGGAAAGTTTAATATTTTCTATTTATCCCGAATGGGATACAATAATTGGAATTCACAAACAGTTATGAGATAACTGAATGAATGTTATAAATCTAGCGGTTTAGTCTCATTTGATATTGAAAAGAGTTTTCAATAATGGGACTAAAATGCGGGGTTTATAATTGTTAGGCATGTGATGTCTAAGTATTTCATTTGATTAGGCATGCGATGTCTAAAGAGGTTGCGAATTCCAACTATTGTAGTTTTATACTTTCTTTTCTGTGACCGTAAGTGTAATATGTGATATCGCCGGTTTCGTTGCTATATGTCAACGACAATTGGGATGCGCATATTTACTTACATTGATGACATGTGATGTTATGTGTTGCTGGATATGTTATATTGGATTGTCGTGTTTGAATAGCCGGGGGTTTTTATGTGAGATGAGTGTTTTTCATTTTCATTCATGTAAAAACTTGTATATAATATTCTTTTATTTGGGGCACTTCCAGGTTGCAGAAGTTGTCACCTTTTGTATATTATTTACTTTTCCGCATTAGGATAGACCCAAGGAGGGGAGCACAAGTAACCGGGTTCTAGGGTCCAGTGGGAGACCATCTCGAGGAGTCGAGTCCGGGTCTCCTAACCCTAGAATTGGTAGGGTTGCTTGCCGCTCTCGTAGGGGTCTAGAGGTGTGGGATTGGCTATTCATCACGACCGTGGAATCCGTGTTTTATACTGGCTCGTATTAAAAACACGGACGTCCTAGTATATCCAATATTTCATATGATATTTTCTGCTGCGATATCTGTGATGTGATCATGTGATGTTCTGTGATAGATACAGTATATAGTATATATGATATATTATATAGATGTTACTTATGTTTTTCACCCGTACTGGCCCTGCCCTGCTCTGTCGTTAGTTACCTAACCTAACGGTGCATGAGGGGACATCCAGGCGAATGCGGATGGCATAAGTGTACGTCGTATTTATCTGTGATGTTTAGGTGACTTAAATGATGGGACTTCATTAATGTGATTAATGAAAGAAAAGAAACCTAAGATGTTGTAGAATCAAATTTTAAATAAAACAGGTAGCTACAGTTCTTGCTTTGCATAGCGGTATATATGATATACCCTGCACCTTATTCGATGAGGAAAGGACCGAGATCCCTTCACCGGGAGTGACTCCTTTAGTAATAACTGGCAGATGCTACACACTCGGTTTGACTTTTGATTGCTTCTATAGTTTCTGCTTTGCACAGTGATATATATGATATATCCCGCACCTCATTCGACGAGGAAAGGGCCGACGATCCCTTCACCGGGAGTGACCCCTTTAGCAAAACTAGAAAAGCCTCAAAATCACTCCATTTCAAAACTTCATTTGATTCTACAACGATATCAAGTTCTTTACGCTCATGGTTTTTCTGAAAAACCTGCATAGCCCTCCGTCATTTCAGATAGATATTATTTAGTATTCGTACTATGTTTGTTGACTTAGTCAAGGCATAGTGTACGGTAGCTAAATAATGTTTATCTGTTACAACATGAGATGTGATTGGACTAGAGCATTCGCACGGCCTTGTTGACTCAGTCAAGGGTCGTACGGGTGGGTTTAATTCAATCGAGAAATGCACGGGTTGAACTTGACTAGCGATTTATGGTTTGTTGACTTAGTCAAGGTCATAGATCGCTAGGGGCAAAAGCATTATTGGGAATTTCAAGTGTTGAAATTTGCAATGAGATTGCATACCTTCTATGAGATAGTTGGATCCCGATACCCACTGCGAGTAAGAGTTACTCCTGGGAGAGTTTTACACATTACAATTAGCCGATCAAGTAGGTGTCTAGAAAGGTGTCAACGGGGTTACGCCTCTGGGAAAACGAGGTTTACATTAATTAGGTTCGTGCGATAGCACGGGGGACCTCCCTCAAAGTACCGACACTGGCCTGGCTGAAAGATTGGCGAACTTGTAGTGTGTAATTAATCCCGGCTAGTCTTTCCTTTTAGGGTTTGAAGGAAGATTTGATAAAAACCAGTGAGAGCCATCCTGATTAAATAAGATAATAACCAATCTGATCTTGCTCGAGCTTACGCTAAAGTGTTTTCTTCTCTCTCTCTCCAGGTAGCGACCATGTCATGCCCTAATAAAGATAATAATATGGATGTATTGACCGAACACGCATGTTATACTGTGCAGGGGAACGTTGGACCCGTTCTTTCTTATAAGAGTTATAAGACTGAACAGGGAATAGGAGAATATCTAGATTCTCAAGCCGCCCAAAAGAACATGCATGTTGATGCATCTTCTTCGGGTGTGTTAGTTATTGAGAACTGTTTTTCAGTTCACCCTACGTCCTGGGTATTAGATACCGGATCAGGATCCCACATATGTAAGCAGTTACATGGGCTACGGAAAGGTAAAGAACTGGGTAAAGGTGATCATTCCGTTCAAGTAGGGAATGGGGAAAATGTTGCAGCCAAAGCTGTTGGCATATATCACCTGGTATTACCAAATGGTGATACACTAGTTCTGAATGAATGCTATTATATACCGAACATGATGTGCAACATTATATCAGTCTCTTTATTAAGTAAAGAAGGATATAATTTTGTGGTAAAGGATAATGTTATGAACATATTCCTAGATCAAAAGCTGATTGCATCAGGCTCGTTACATAATGGCATATTCATTCTCAATCAAAATACAGTCCTCAATATACAAAACACACATAAGAGGAAAAGCTCAGAAATGAACGAATCCTTCTTGTGGCACTGTAGACTTGGTCATATCAATGAGACACGACTAGCTAAGTTACATAAGAATGGATATTTGAATTCATTCGAATTATCATCTTATGACACTTGCCATTCATGTCTCAAAGGAAAGATGACCAAAACTCCGTTTACGGGACACGGAGAAAGAGTTACTGAACTCTTAGGACTGATACATAGTGATGTATGCGGTCCCATGTCTACACATGCCAGAAATGGTTCTTCCTACTTCATTACATTCACTGACGATCTCTCTAGATAAGGGCATGTGTTCCTGTTGAAACACAAGTCTGAAGCTTTTGAGAAATTCAAAGAATATAAGCACGAGGTAGAGAACCAAACGGGCAAAAGTATTAAGATTCTTCGATCTGATCGAGGAGGTGAATACTTAAGCATTGAATTCCTGGATTATCTAAAAGAGAATGGGATTCTCTCTCAGCTTACTCCTTCTTATACACCACAGCACAACGGTGTATCAGAACGAAGAAATCGCACCCTATTAGATATGGTGCGCTCAATGATGAGCAATGCTGAGTTACCTATTTCTTTTTGGGGGTATGCGCTTGAGACAGCCATATACCTATTGAATCTGGTTCCGTCTAAATCTGTACCTACCACACCATATGAGATATGGAGTGGGAAGAGACCATATTTTAAACGAATTAAGATATGGGGTTGTCCGGCCTATGTCAAAAAGCAAAATCCGGACAAACTCGAGGCACGATCAGTTCTTTGCAAGTTTGTAGGATATCCAAAGAATTCTCAAGGATATTTTTTCTACCAAGCTGAGGAACAAAGAGTGTTTGTTGCTCAACATGCCACCTTTTTGGAAAGGGAATTTCTCGCAAAAGAAATTAGTGGCAAAGAGGTAGAGCTGGAAGAGGTTCCAGCACCACAAACTACAACTAATGATTTAGTAGAACCAGAGGATTCAGTAGTACCCGACGAACCCCAGCCTCTCCACCGATCTAGTAGGGTTTCTCGTCCACCTGAGAGATACTACGGTTTTCTCATTGATGGTGGAAGCGAAGATTGCATCATGGAGGATGATGACCCAACTAGCTTCAAGCAGGCCATCACGAGTAGGGACTCAGTGAAATGGCTGGATGCTATGCGGTCCGAGATGGAATCCATGTACACCAACAAAGTATGGATTTTGGATGTTGCTCCTGAAGGGGTAAAACCCATCGGGAGCAAGTGGATCTTCAAGAAAAAACTTGGTGTAGATGGGAAAGTGGAGACTTTCAAAGCTAGACTTGTAGCAAAGGGTTTTCGTCAAAGACCAGGTGTGGACTATGACGAAACCTTTTCTCCAGTGGCTATGCTTAAATCCATCCGGATCATGCTTGCCATCGCTGCATATCATGATTACGAAATCTGGCAAATGGATGTTAAGACCGCCTTTCTAAATGGTGATTTAGAAGAGTGCGTGTACATGACTCAGCCAGAGGGCTTCGTAGACAGTGGGAGCAGCGGAAAGGTGTGCAAGCTGCTTAAATCCATTTATGGATTAAAGCAAGTATCGCGGAGTTGGAACATCTGCTTTGACGTCGTTATCAAAGAGTTTGATTTCGTCAAAAATCCAGATGAACCTTGTATCTACAAGATGGTGGCAGAGAGTAAGGTTGTCTTCCTCGTATTGTACGTGGACGACATACTCTTGATAGGAAATGATATTCCTATGCTGCAATCGGTCAAGCTCTTCTTATCATAAAGATTCTCAATGAAAGATCTTGGTGATGCCTCCTGCATATTGGGAATAAGGATCTATAGAGATAGATCCAAACGGATATTGGGATTGTCCCAATCCAGGTACATTGACACCATACTAAAGAGGTTTAGTATGGAAGAATCCAAGCGTGGGAACTTGCCCACGATCTCTGGAGTCACTCTCTCCAAAGAGATGTCTCCCAAGACTGATTTGGAGAGAGCTCGCATGCAAGGGATACCCTATGCTTCGGCTGTAGGCTCTATCATGTACGCGATGCTATGTACCAGACCCGATGTTGCATACTCACTAAGTGTAGTGAGCAGGTATCAAGCTGATCCTGGAGAGAGTCACTGGACAGCTGTGAAGAGCATTCTTAAGTACTTACGAAGGACTAAAGAGATGCTCTTGGTGTATGGTAGCGGAGAACTCCAAGTGGAGTCCTTTACCGATTCAAGCTTCCAGAGTGATAAGGACGACTCTAAGTCGCGGTCGGGATTTGTCTTTACCCTTTACGGAGGGGCGGTTAGCTGGAAGAGTTCCAAGCAGGAAACCGTGGCAGACTCGACAATGGAGGCTGAATACATCGCTGCCAACGATGCTGCCAAAGAGGCTGTCTGGATCAAGAAGTTCATTTCTGAACTTGGAGTGGTTCCATCTATTGAGCATCCAATACCTTTGTATTGCGATAACAATGGAGCGGTGGCTTTGGCCAAGGAACCTAGGTCCCATCAGCGATCCAGGCATATTCTGAGGCGGTATCACCTGATCCGGGAGATATTTGATCGCCGGGAGATCGAGGTCAGGAGGGTTGACACGAAGAACAACACGGAGGATCCACTCACGAAGGCTATTCCCCAGATACAGTTTGAGAGACTCTTCGGGATGCTCGGTATGCGATACTACAGCAGCTGGCCCTGGTGCAAGTGGGAGATTGTTAGTTGTATGTATGCCCTAGAGGCCAGTATTGTACAGATCATGTATATTATATTGGATGCTTGGACATATATAGAGATGACTTTCTTGCTCGATATGATAGTATGCTATCTGGTTGCTCTTTATCTTAACATGTACACTTGTCTCTTTAAACTGTCTTATAGTTACATGTTGGTAAAGCCCTTAGGATGTGTACTTGACTACCTGGACTATGATGCAGATCATACTAGTGGGGACATGGTAGTCCATAGGTACATCCTTCAAGGTCTCTAGTCGTGGGTGTATCGAGACGGGGCATCGATATACCAGAGTAGACTAGCGTATACGCTTCTCGACCCATGAGATGGGCGATGGATGATCCCATATCCGTTGGTGTTTGACATCAGAGATGGTATACGGGTGCTCAGTGGAGACTGGGTACACTGGACGGACTCGCCGAGAACTCCCAGATGGTATTATACCTCACGTCAGATAGCAGTTCTCAGGTGACACTTGTACAGGTTAGTCTGTAGACCCGAGATTGTCATAGAGTCTTGTGTGATTCCCACTGTGCTTTGATCTCCACCTTACCACGTCCATGAGGGCGTGCAAAACGGTGGTCTTTGGGTACAGTCCCGAGTCATATGGAGGCAATGAGCGATAGGAGGGGTTTCGTCTCTCCCGGTATTGGGGGTTGATGTTGCGCTGTACTCGATTGGCCGTAACAGGGAAGTCCCTGGCCAGGGCTGATCAGAGATTTGCTGGTAAGTGTTACCAGTAGTTTCTCGACCCGTTATGAGCCTCAAATCGGCACGACTTATCGGTTATTGGGGTCTGACGTTTACCACCCCTAGACTTGATATGCGACATATCAGACGAACAGACCGGACTGTACGGTAAGTGTTACTGGTTGGATTCACAGGAGTGTAAGCGGGCTAGCTCTTCGATCTTCTGATCGCTCAATACCCGGATGGCCGTTACGTTTAGCAGACCGCTTGCGGCTTGTGGGTGCTTGATATGATCATCATCTGCTACCGGCGTATTGATGAGTCTTTAGAGTCCTACACAGAGGTTTCCTGGCTCAAGCGAAACGAAATAGAAGCACATATGAGATATGTGCAGGACCGAGAATAATGCGTGTATGTGATACCGTATTCCATTCTCACGATGAATGTATCGATTGGTTATATGCGATATAACCTAGATATCGAATCAAGGATTGATTCGATAAGCCGATACATAGGATACTAGTCGGTTATATGCGATATGACCGGATCGTTAAATCAAGTGTTGATTTAATGATTTAATGTATAATTATATATTTGATATATTACTTTGCATTAACTAGTATTGGTTCACTTTAAATGGATTTTCTCACTTGATGTGCAAGTTGTATATGTGATATACTTTTGTGCACATGTTTGTATCATGTTTGATGATACTTGCTCACTTGGTTAAGTGTAAAGAATTAAACCTTGGTTAAGTAAATGGTTAGGGTTTTTATTTATTCATTCATTTATCTTTTTCATTTGGATTAAAAAGAAATTGCAAAAGAAAACAATATGGTTGCTTTCTTTCTTGAAGCTTGTTGAAGCTTCATGAACTTTGACCAAAGTGACCATTTTGTCTTCATGCTTAACCCTAACCATTCATCTAACCTTAGTCAATTCTCTACACCTAACCATGGTTCTTATTATGATAAGTATTCATTTCTTTTGCATTTTAAAAAGACTTATCATAATCATCTTCTTCTTCTTCTTCTTCTTGAGTTCAAGAAAAAGCTTGCCTTCATCAATGGCAACTTGAGCAAAAGTGTGAGAAATCCAATTCCAAAGAGAACCCACCTCCTATTTCTTCACCCTCTACCTCTTGCCAAGTAGTATAGGGTGTTTTATTCACAAGTTTCACAACTTGGTGAAGTTGGAGCTTGATCTTGTGTAACCTCGACGTAGATCATCTTCGGCATCGTAGCCGACGACTAGTCCGTTCATTTCTCCGATGAAGCCGATGCTAGGGTCCGAGATCCGACTTGGACAGAGGGAGGAAGTCTACGTGGAGCTAAGGAAGTGGAGAACTGGATCTACAAAGGTTGTAGCTTCTCACTTTTAGTTAAGTCGTTAACTAGTTTATTGTTTCGCCTAAAATTCTAGTTAACGATCCGTATTAGAGTTTCTCGGCACTTGTAAAATTTGAAATTGGCATGGTTGATGCCTTGTGAGACCTCTTGTGAGTGCCTAGGAACCCTACACAAAATTCCTACTACATCATCCTCATCTATTCTAACCACTTAGATTAGGGCGTTCACTTCTCTAATAAGTTCATTAGTGAAATGTAAGTTGGGTTAGAGATTCTTCAAGGTAAATCATCTTAGATCAAGAAAACTTCAAGCAAGATGCATCATTCACCTCTTGGAGCCTCACGAGAGTCGGAGTTCTTGATGATAGCAGTGAAGGGACCTCAACACGGAGCTTATGAAGCGAAGGAACGGACTACAAAGGTTGTAATCCTAATCTCTTTAGTTCTTTTATGTGATACAAACTTGTTACCCAAGAATTTCTAGTAAAGATTCATGGTTTTCTTGCTTTGCACCTCTCTAAATTTTAAAGTGGCATGAGTGATACTTCCAAACCCTAGACTAGGTGCAAGGGAAGCCCAACACAAGCCGCATTCTTCTTAGTGCCTGCTTGACCGGCTTTATCTCTAGTGATATGGCCAGCATGTGTACCACTACCTCTAGATCTAAACCCAGCATTTCGGAGTAGTTCTAAACAAGACAATCTTTTTACTGCATAAGCACATCTTTTAATGTGGCTACCTATTTTCCAGATAGTAGCTCGTTGACGAACGTCGGTCTCGGATCATACTCCGTTCCCAAGTCGATTTTCTTTAGGTTGTTCGCCATGGTATGCATTCCATCCTCCAGCTCTATTAGTGTCGGTGGGAATTTTAAAATCTTCCCGTCATCGTCTTCGTTTGTGAAGCATCTAAAGAGATCAGTCATGTTCTTATCATCTCTCTCTTTTGAGAATGTTATCATGTGGTAGGTATGAGTCCACTTTCGTTTCTTCGGTTAAGCGGGTCCCAGCCTGATGGCATAAGTTTTCTTTGGCTCGTGCTTTTGTGGCGGGCTTACCCTCCAGCTATCGGGCAGCATGAATCTGCCTTATTGATATTGGCTTTCCACCCAATTTTTGAATGTGAAACATTCTTCGAGTGGGTGACCTATTGCCCGGTGATAAAAGAAATAATCCAGATGATTGACTTCATTTATCTATCCAGGGTGGCGCGACTCCGGAAGCGTCATCATCTGGGGCTTCATGACAATGTTGAAGATCTTCTCTATCTTGTCTTGAGGGAACGAATACTTCTGACCTATCTTCTTTATGAGGAACGGGCTCCAACCGAACTTTTCTCGATTAAACGGTGTCTTGGACCTGCTTTGTTGTCCTTAAACGATGCTTGCGATCGTCGCCTTATTCTTGTCTCCACTTTGGGATTTTCCTTCTTCGTGAGAGTACATAATGGGCTGTGGATGGAGAGTATCATGATCTACTTCTTCCACTGATTGCTCACTGAAGCGCCGCTTCCTGGCCTTTTCATATAACGCCATTTCGCGACTATGGTTGTCTCGGCTCGCTTGACAAGCTTTCTTTATTATCATGTCAATTTGCTCTTCGGGTGATGGATTCGAAGTTCTTCGAGTAAGACCTCACTCCAATACGGTGGCATGACTACTTCGGGAAGCGTCTTCTTTTCCGTTTGAGTTGTTTATAGCGTAACAGCTGTAATTTTGCTCCCATTTCTTGAACCGAATATATCCGAGCCCAGTTTTATTCATCTTCCCGTTAGGCTTCTTTCGTTGAGTCCCGGGAATATCCCAAATCCTTTTATAGAATTGGGCTTTCCAAACAGTTTGTTTAAGAGGCACACCTTGGCACTTTAATAGCTCCTTTAATACCTCCGCATAATATCTTCGCATATGGATCGGCTTGAACTTGTCAGAAGTCGGATCAGCCCCATGCCAGACTTCTTTTTCTACCTTGGTCTCCATAAATTTATAGGAGAGAATCTCCTTATCACCTCTACGTCTTGGAGGCATGTAGAAAGTTTCCAGCTCTTGTACGCTATAAGTATGTCACGACCCGGAATTGGCACGTGACGGTCCTAATACTACGCAGCGTCTAAAGGCGTAACGCAGTAAAACAAAGCCAAAAACCCAAAAATCTAAACCATTAAAAAGACAAGAAAAGATAATAGCAGTTTTGAAACATTTGAAATCACAACCCAAATTCTTTAAAAGTCCAACTTTCTTTCCTTAAACATTTTGGCAAAACCCCCTTTGTAAAAACTAGCCCAAAGATGGGTACAACATAAATATAAATGAAGCATCCCCAAACGGGAGCAAATACACGCCCAAAGGCAGAAAACAACAGCCACAACAAATATACGACGCCGTAGCGAAAAAATAAAAGACAATAGAAAGGAAACTGTATATCAAAGACAACCAAATCATAAATAATATACAATATCGTCCTCACCAAGTCTTTAAGTCAACAAAATAACAGTAGATGGAGAGTACAAGGATACAACAATATACAATACAAAATACGGATAACCACAAAAACCCACCTAAGCAAAACTGCATATTATGAGTTGAAGCGGTATCCGTAGCAAAAGATGATCAGATAGATGAATAGCCAGCCTCGACTACTCTGGGAGACACCCTGTAAAACAACTGTGGCACAACCGGGGTGAGTCGCCAACTCATGAATAGTAAATAACATATGTAGGTAATCGCAAGTATGCACGTACAGCGTGAATCTAAGATATGCAATTAACAGTAATAACAGGTCATATGAATGCAGTAATAATGAAAAGTATATTAGCAGATACAACTAATACATGAAGAATAATAATAGGACAATCAGAATGCGATAATCGTGCAATAATGATATGAAAATGTAGATATGCAACCATCATAAAGGGTACATTAACAGGTACTACTAATACATGAAACAGTGCATAAACAATAAATATGGGGTATGGAGAGAAATATGTCATTTCTACGGAATCCTGACATCGTGGTAGGATCGCAATCCATCAAGACAATCAAAATCTCAATTCCTCAAATCAGCCCCCAAATTGGCTCTCATATCATATAATTCTCACATCTCCTCAAGGTACAATATCGAATAAATCTCCTATATCCCGAATGTACGAAATCATGTGAGTCTCGTATATCCTTTATCGAATCTCAAGTAAATAATCATATGTCCTAAATCCAATATCCAGTGAATCTCTTATAACCTAGGTATATTATGTGAATAAATATGATAATGTATATACATTAATGTCAATACACATATATTAGCGTCCCATTCCACTAATATTGGTGTAAGGACATATATAACAGCGGCCTAACCCCCTGTTATATATACATATGAGTAAAAAGAAATATCATAAAACCAATGTGCCAAGCATCGACACAAAAATACTGATCTATCAGGTGCTGGCACCAAGGCTGGCACCCTGATAGGTTCGTATTATACGCTATACCGAAAGCTCGAGTGCCTAGCTCTGACCCTCGCCTTTCGACGTATCCATACGTGCATGACTCCCTTCGGTATCCTCATGATAACTGCCGAATCATAGGTAATGTCACCGAAGTGTATGGTTCCCCTGCCGGGCTCATCGGCGTGGTGCATCGACATCCCTTTCTTGTCCCGGGGTACCTCCGGGCCCCACCATGTACCCTCATACGGCCTCTACGCCTCCTCGTAGGGGTATATATATATCAGAACCGATAAAACTCATGGTGGATGCTGAAATATCATATCAAGGAAACCAGGTTTTTCAAATAATGCTTAATTCCATGAACTCCCGCGGTTCCCAAATCCAGAAAATATCATGAAAAATCCATATAACAATGCGAAAATCCATGAATATAATATATGCGACATAACTGAAATGTAAGCATATAAAAGGAAAAACCGCTAAGTAACATCAGTAAAGGTAAATATGTAAATGTAACTGATATATGTGTAACATACAGGTGTAGCAAGGTATAGGTATCTACCTATAAGAAATGATGAAGTATACCCCCCCGGGTATAAGTGGAATATGTGAGCAAGGTATACATGTAGTTATATCGTAAAGTGTGTATGTACCTATCACTAATGGTACAATACTCTATAGGTATACAGGTATGCTAAATGTCATATGTTATAAGAAATATGAATCAATGTCATAATGTCCCTAACCAATATAATATCTATAAGTGGTTTGTGTGTGACATGGAAATTATTGACGGTGTGTGTAGCATACAATCCGTGCTCGTGCAACATGAATCGTCAATAATATGTGCAGTGTCCTACCGCTATTAGTCCCAGCACAATAACATCTAAGTAATAGGGTAAATGTGCAATTCTAAATATAACATAGAATATGCGACAGGTATTAACATTCCTAGCCCAGACGCATAACGCCATGCGGCCGATTCCCCTGTAGATGTTAAATCTACTCACCTGGTCGCGTGCTATACGTAGTCGACCACCTGCTTCCCTTTCTTTGCTGCGTCCGATGTATCCGCCTGCGAACTTGGAAATTACACAAGGAATCCATATATAAGCAAAATATCTCGCAAAACGCGATATCGAAACCAAACGAGAAAATCGCGTCGCGAACTAAACGCGTGTGTGTACGATACGCTGAAACGTGTGTATACGCGTCTAAAACTACCCCGACACATCGCGACACGCTGGATCACTGAACCCACTCACGTATCGCGCGTATCGCGCAAACAAAATGTACTAAAAAAGCGATATATGGTCCCAGATTTTGATACAGGTAAAATATCACAAAATTGCACACGCCAAAATACTATAATATATAGCAGACTACCCTAGACAAAACCCTAACACCCCAGTCCCCTACCTGGCCGCAATTTACGGCCAGAATGATTAAACCGGCGGCCAAAGTTAGGAGTTAGGGGCTCGTGCTCTGGTGGTGTGGTCTAGACCTAGTAAACATGCTCCAGTTTCCTCAATTTTTATCTGAGAGAGCCGAGTCAAAAGCAGATCACAGAAAGCCACAAATTCACCTTAATACCACAATTTTGCACAAAAAGGAAACCCTATGGTATTTTAGTGAAATTTGGGGTTGGTCTCAGTTAAAGTGGCCCTAACAACACTTAAATATGCTAGGTTAACCAATAAAATCATCACTTGGCCACAACCTCACACAAATCACCATATTTAGCACAAAAACTAACTTTTTAACACAAACCGAAGCTAATTCTATACAAGTTTAGCAAACTAGGAAGTCAAGCCTAAGAAGTATACCTCACTTGACCCTAGGCACAAGGAGAAGGAAAAGAAGAAGAGAAGAGCTGCTGCAGTTGCTGGGGCTGCTGCTTGCTACAGCTACTGCCGTTGCTGTCTGCTGATGCTGTTGCTGCTACTGCCTTTGCTATTGCTGCTTTCTGTTGTTGTTGTTGCTGCTGCTTGCAGCTGCTGCTGAGGCTGCTGGTGCTGCTGCTTGTGTGTGTGTGTGTGTGAGTGAGAGAATGAGAGAAATGAGAGTGAGAAGTGAGAGTGAGAACACAAGGCAAGAACCCCTCCCTCTCTCTCTCTCTCTCATCATTTAATGAGGCATAGCTCATTCCATGTAGCCCCATGCTCTCTCTCTCTCTTTGTCAACAAAGAAAATAAGTTTCAAATCCTTTTTCATTTTTCTTTTAAAAACAACCATACAAATTTAAAACCCAAAGCACTTAATAAAACTATTAAACTAGATTAAGGCAATTAGGTTAATCCACCATGATTGCTAATCATGGTTTAACCCCAAATTAAAACCCTAGTTAACATGCACATGTGTGTGCAAGCCTAGGAAAATTCTAATAAAATATTCATTAAATAAGATAAAATATTTGAAAATTAATTTGGTAAACTTTTTATTAAAAACCATATATTAAAATATAATTAGCCACAAAACACATCCTAAGGTGTTACAATCTTCCCCCCTTAAAGAAATTCGTCCCCGAATTTTAAAAATATACTGCTACGCGTACCTTCAAAGAGAAGATTACAAACTCTCAAATCTCACTCGCAGCCTCCCAAGTGATTACCTCACTATACGGCTACGTCCAAGAAAAACCCTTCACAGATGGCAAGACCCTTGACCAACATTTCTCCACCTACCGAGCCATTAATACAATTGGCTGCTAGTGAACGAAAGATCGCGTCCAAGCTAAATGGTCTGGTGCTGAATCAAGTGAGAAAGCTCATGAAGGTAATTGCAAAGTTCGACACAAGGAATACGGGGTGAATACTCAATAATCTGGGCGAAAGTGCCAAATTAAAGGCAACGAAACTAACTCGCTTATGGGATCTCAAAAGGACCTACAATTCTGGGATAAGCTTCCCAAAACCCAACACGTCATTTATCGGAAAAATCCGTAGGAATACATGATCTGCCACTGTGAACTCAAGCTCATGACCAACATGGTCGACATAAGACCTTTGTCCGCAATGGACAATTCTCATCCTGACCTAAAACAACTGGATCATCTTCGAAGTCTCTAGACTAGCTGGGGTCCAAAATCCTACTTACGCAGAGTCAGAAAAACAATAGGATGGTGATCAACATGACCTAACCCCTAAACCTAAAGGTTGCCAATTGGAACGCTCCCTGATAACTGCTATCAAAGAAGTATCCTAACGATGGCAAGTGACGATCCCAACTGCCGAAAACAATTAATACATACACACAAACTTAATAAAGAACAACTGAGAAAATTGAGTATAATCGAATGACAAGAATCCGAAAGGAGTCACACCCTGACTAAACCTGGGTAGACACCACAACGAAATTCGTGGAGATCTGCTCCCACTCCCTCTTCGGAACGGTTAAAGGTTGCAACTCTCTAGCCGGTCTCAGATGCTCAACCCAAGCACACAACAAGACAGACACCTTAAGACGAAACCCAAAACTTTTCTTTACATCCTTGCCCACCTGTAACTATCTCATAAGTCACATCAATGCTGGTGGAACTTGAATGAGTACAGAGAGTTGACTGATGTGCCTGCCCTAGGATTTCACGTCTCTCCCCAATAATATCAGGTACACAAACGCGTCCTAACTTAGCACACTCGTTCACAAATCAAGGACTCCGAATCATTACCCAGCCGAGTATGCTCAAGTATCTCTGACGAACGAGCATCGGCGGGCAGTGTTTCGCGAAAGCGATTAAGGAAAAGTGGTCGGGCGCAGACATGAGCAAGCTGTCCCCTCAGTAGAGACGAACTTAAGCTGTACTCAATGATCGCACAAGAACTGTAAATCTGCACAAAACTATCTCAACGATCAAAATCCGCTGCAGGAAGATGTACATTAAGCTCTGGTGGTCCGTGAAAATCTGACACGACTCTCGAACCAGTAGTGTCTCCAATATCCAACGCAAAACCACCGCGGCCATCTCCAGATCATGAGTGGGATATCCTTATCGTACTTCTTCCAAATGGAGGGAAGCAAAAGCGATAACTCCATAGTGTCACCTCAGTACACACTCGAGCCCCATTCGTGAAACATCACAGTTAACAACAAGGTCGCCCGAACCAGGAAGCAAAGAAAGAACTGATGTAGTTGTTAACCGAATCTTCAACTGCCGAAAACTCCGCACACATGCCTCAGTCCAAAGAAAAGAAACCTCCCTCCCAGTCAATTCAGTCAACGGTGCAGCACTACACTAGCAATCCTGCACAAAACGGCGGTAAAAACCTGCTAAGCCCAAAATCTTCGGACCTCTGCCCTGCTCACAAGTCTGGGCCTAAGCTGTACGGTCACGATCTTCCTCGGAACCATACAAAAACCGTCTCCCGTAACTACAAGACCTAGGAGTCAACACACTCAAGTCTGAAAGAACACTCTGAGAATCTAGCAAACTACTGGGACTCCCCCAGTATCTGCAAAACAAATCCTCAAGTGCTACTCCTGTCCCTCAAGACACATTAAATATACCAGAACGTCGTAAATAACACAACATAACTGGTCGAGGAACGGCCTGAAGAAATCCGGTTCATCACATCTACGAATGCTGCTAGGGCATTGGTGAGTCCAATGACACCACCAAAACACACAAAGCCCGTAGCACGTATAAGGAAGTCTTCGGAATGCCATCACTCCGAACCTGCAACAATGATGACCTGATCCCGAACAAACTTAGAAAATATCTCGCACTCTCGAGATGATCGAAGAAATCGTCAATGCGAGGTAAAGGATACCTATCCGCACCGTAAGCCGGTTCAATTGACAGTCCTTCGATACACAACCTTAAATTGCCGTCTTTCTCCTTGACAAACAGAAATAGGAGCTCCTCAAGGCGAAACACTCAGATGCACGAAACTTCCCAACAAACAACTCTGCAGCTGATCCTTTAGCTCCCTATGCTTTGCCGGCTCATCTGGAACAACGTCGGAAAACTTTCGCACGAAAGAAAACCGGTCCAACAAACCAACTGTGGCTATGGTATCATGAATAAACGCCAAGAATCCACGACATCTCCTCAAAAGCCGACTAGCGAAAAAGGCTGAATTCAAGCTGTGAGAGGCGGCACAATTATCCACCTACACAACAAGAACTGGCTCGCCGGGGAAAACAAAACCTGACTGTTTTCTCACGGTAGTCCATAGTGTAAGTGCACGGCGGCGGCCCGGGCGTCAATCCGACGCCGGAATGCGGAAACGAAACTTTTACAGAACTAGTAAACCGGCACCACCGCGCACTAAAATCCTGGATCGGGCCATTAACCTAACTCACGCAAACTAGAAGATGGGGTTAGAGAGCTATACCAAGCGATCCGTGTCCTTCGGTCTTCGTATCCACTCCGATCTCCTCGCGGAATCTCCGGTCTTCATCTCGTCGTCGGAACGGACACCACATCGCCGGGTTCTTTTACGGGCTCCCACCTCTGGACCGAGGCAACTCGAGCATGAATTTGGCGAGTCGACGTGCCCAAGGAGTGCTGTAGATGAAGTGTAGAAGCTTTGTCTCATTGGGGTTTATGAAGTTGCCATGGTGATGGAGGAATGGAGATAAAGAACTTTTGAGGAAAAATGGTGCTTTCATTTTTCCTAGCAAGGAATAAGATGATAGATTTTCCCTCAAAAAAAATGAAATGACCTCACTCTCTTCTCACCCCTCAAGTGGCCGGCCATAATAAAATGGTGGAGGGAAAAAGGAATCAAACATGAAGGGAAGTGAGTGTAGGAATCAAAAAAGGTGACCACATCCAAAAGTGATGATAACAAAGTCATATCCATTTCTAATCTATTCTAATCTCAATTAATGCAAAGAGTTGATTCAAAAAGAATCTCATGATGCTAGTAACCATCATGAAGCCACAAATACAAATAACACCTCCACAAAAGATAATTTGCACAACTGCAAATAACCCCCTCCATCGAAAAAATCCGGCCGGGAAGGAACAAAGGAAAACTGACCGAGACGGAATGCAAACTGGCAACTTCAGAAAACTGATCCCGTAAAAAATTACAGGAAAACCCCGCGACTGCATATACATGCCCGCATTTGTATTCCCACTGAATACAAATGCAAAGAGACAAAATCTACACTGTGCAATACTAGGATCCGGCTTAAACCAAAGCCCGCTAGTATTATCCGTCAGATCATGATCCGTGCAATACCGCACGTATCTGATCGAACCCTGCCATATCTCCATACGGCCTCTACAGCGTTTCGCCCGAAACTTGAGAAAACGGTCTGTGGGGGACTCTAAAGACTCGTCAATACTTTGGTTGTGGATTTAACCACTAGCACGTAGAGGTATTAGCCATACGTAACGGGCTACCAGGTATTGACCAAAAAGGACGTCGATGAGCGAACTCATCCTGACACCCTACTGAGCCTGTCAGTGACAATATCCATACAGTCCGGTCCGTTCGTCTATGAGCATCGCATGGCGGGCTTAGGGGGTTGGTAAAAGTCAGACCCCCAAAAGCGGTACAAGTCGTGTCGAAGTGTAGCCCAGAACACCCTGAGATACTACTGGAATACCTACCAGTAAATCTCCTGCCTTGGCCAAGGACTTCGTGTAATGGCTCTCCTAGACACAGCGCGACCTCACCCCCAATACCGGGAGAGACGAACCCCTGAAGATCCGCTCACTGCCTCCATGTGGCTCGGGACTGTACCCAACTAAAACCTGTTTGCACGTCTCCTTTGAGCGTGGTAGGGTAGTAATCAAAGCACAGTGGGAACTCACACGAGACAAATGATGATCTCAGGTCGATGAACTAACCTGTACACATGTCACCAGGGAACTGTTATCTGACATCTGGTATAAGACCAACTAGCATGTTCCCGGCGAGTCCTGTCCGGTGTACTCATAACCCAATGAGCACCTGTATACATCTTAGGTGAACCAACTGACACCAATGGCTTGTGAGACCGGCCACCGCCCCTCGTCGGGGTCTCGACTGTATATACTAGTCTACTCTGGAGTATCGATGCCCTGTCTCGAAACTCCCACGACTAGGGACCATTTAAGGATGTGCTTATAGACCCCAGCTCCCACGTATATGATCGCCCTCATATTGCTGGCAGTCAAACAAGAATCTTAGGGGCTCTATCAATGCACAATAGTGACCTGTAAGGTCACCTAAAGCAGTACACGATCATAAAGATAAACCAGATAGCATACTATCATCTTGAGTAAGACTGTCCTACCAGCATAGGTCCTCCCTCAATCATTGCAATCACGTGCCTGTGATCCAATAATTGACTCTGAGGGCACTATCTCCAACACATAGACGCCTAGAACGTAGATAACCAGTCCATGCCTAGGAGAACATCAAATCCAACATCTCCAGAAGGATCAAAATGACGGATGAATCTCTATCTCCTATCCGATTGGCACATGACTGAAATACGCGTCGCGCAACAAAAGAATCGCTGACAGAAGTTAACACAAATAAACGGCTGATCTACCCAACACGACTCTCGTCCTAACCACGGCACAAGTGAAAAATAAACAAATACATCAAAAGAACATATAAATTAAGGATACCTGAAAACTCTGCATTGGACGCCCGCGCATCCCGATGAGTAGAAGCAAACTCTCGTGTCTGCCCCCTACCCGCAACTGGCTGAACTCATCCTCTGCTAGACTGACCCCTCTGAGCGAACCTTCCACATCCACGACCTCTCTGAATACGACCCTGACGCGGTGTTAGGGAACAATTTATGATATAGTGATGAAGGCTCCCGCACCGATAGCATCCAGAATAACGCTGTTGAACCCCGTGGGTTGAGAGCTGAATGACTGTCCTCGTCCTAAGCCTCTGCTACTCCCATGACGGTCACGAAATCTGTCTCGACGACTAAGCCTCTGTCTCTGGGCTGGTACACCGGTACGAGTCCTCCACTGTCCCGGAACCCTCAGAGTCTCTGAAATATGTGCCTCATCAACTGGAGCTGCATCCACTGGTGCTATGTAGGTGACGGACTGCTGCATGCTGATCACAAGGAACAACTAAGTAATAGGGGTGACAACCTCCTGTCGCTGCGCTCGAACGGTCTCAACCAATGAACTCATCGTCTGACGCAAGTCCTGCATCTCTGTCACAAGCCTAGCGAGCTGATCTGTCGAAGGCTGATCCATCTGCACCTGTGCAGCTAGCGTGCCATCCTGGTCAGTGCTCGTCTCACCCGAACCAACTCTGACCTCGGCCCTCACTGCATCACACTGAGTCCCCATAGTCATCGGCGGCAAGGCTATAAATAGAGATAAGATTCAATAAGAACACGGAAATCGAATCACAAAGATATGAATCATCAAGGAAGGAATTTCAAGCAATGTATTTAGGTCACTTTAGGCGAAGTACCGCATCGTGAGTATGCTGCAGATATACACACACTACGTTACTCTGCTTAAGCTACCTACTCCATCATACCAAGATCATCCTACACTCCGAAAGGTAAAACCTAGCGCTCTGATACCAACTTTGTCACGACCCGAAATTGGCACGTGACGGCCCTAATACTACGCAACGTCTAAAGGCGTAACGCAGTAAAAGAAAGCCAAAAAACCAGAAATCTAAACCATTAAAAAGACAAGAAAAGATAATAGCAGTTTTGAAACATTTGAAATCACAACTCAAATTCTTTAAAAGTCCAACTTTCTTTCTTTAAACATTTTGGCAAAACCCCCTTTGTAAAAACTAGCCCAAAGATGGGTACAACATAAATATAAATGAAGCATCCCCAAACAGGAGAAAATACACGCCCAAAGGTGGAAAACAATAGCCACAACAAATATACGACGCCGTAGCGAAGAAATTAAAGACAATAGAAAGGAAACTGTATATCAAAGACAACCAAATCACAAATAATATACAATATCGTCCTCACCAAGTCTCTAAGTCAACAAAATAACAGTAGATGGAGAGTACAAGGATACAACAATATACAATACAAAATACGGATAACCATAAAAACCCACCTAAGCAAAACTGCACACTATGAGCTGAAGCGGTATCCGTAGCAAAAGATGATCAGATAGATGAATAGCCAGCCTCGACTACTCTGGAAAGACACCGTGCAAAACAACTGTGGCACAACGGGGGTGAGTCGCCAACTCGTGAATAGTAAATAACATATGCAGGTAATCGCAAGTATGCACGTACAACGTGAATCTAAGATATGCAAATAACAGTAATAACAGGTCATATGAATGCAGTAATAATGAAAAGTATACTAGCAGGTACAACTAATACATGAAGAATAATAATAGGACAATCAGTATGCGATAATCGTGCAATAATGATATGAAAATGTAAATATGCAACCATCATGAAGGGTACATTAACAGGTACTACTAATACATGAAACAGTGCATAAACAATAAATATGAGGTATGGAGAGAAATATGTCATTTCCACGGAATCCTGACATCGTGGTAGGATCGCAATCCATCAAGACAATCAAAATCCCAATTCCTCAAATCAGCCCCCAAATTGGCTCTCATATCATATAAGTCTCGCATCTCCTCAATGTACAATATCGAATAAATCTCCTATATCCCGAATGTACAAAATCATGTGAGTCTCGTATATCCTTTATCGAATCTCAAGTAAATAATCATATGTCCTAAATCCAATATCCAGTGAATCTCTTATAACCTAGGTATATTGTGTGAATAAATATGATAAGGTATATACATTAATGTCAATACACATATATTTGCGTCCCATTCCACTAATATTGGTGTAAGGGCATATATAACAGTGGCCTAACCCCCTGTTATATATACATATGAGTAAAAAGAAATATCATGAAACCAATATGCCAAGCATCGACACAGAAATACTGATCTATCAGGTGCTGTCACCAAGACTAGCACCCTGATAGGTACGTATTATACGCTATACCGAAAGCTCGAGTGCCTAGCTCTGACCCTCTCCTTTCGACGTATCCATACGTACATGACTCCCGTCGGTATCCCCATGATAACTGTCGAGTCATAGGTAATGTCACCGGAGTGTATGGTTCCCCTGCCGGGCTCATCGGCGTGGTGCATCGGCATCCCTTTCTTGCCCCGGGTTACCTCCGGGCCCCACCATGTACCCTCATATGGCCTCTACGTCTCCTCGTAGGGGTATATATATATAGATATATATCAGAACCGATAAAACTCATGGTGGATGCTGAAATATCATATCAAGGAAACCGGGTTTTTTAAATATTGCATAATTTCATGAACTCCCGCAGTTCCCAAATCCAGAAAATATCATGAAAAATCCATATAACAATGCGAAAATCCATGAATATAATATATGCGACATAACTGAAATGTAAGCATATAAAAGGAAAAACCGCTAAGTAACATCAGTAAAGGTAAATATGTAACTGTAACTGATATATGTGTAACATACAGGTGTAGCAAGGTATAGGTATCTACCTATAAGAAATGATGAAGTATACCCTCTCCCCCCCGGGTATAAGTGGAATATGTGAGCAAGATATAGCTGTAGTTATATCGTAAAGTGTGTATGTACCTATCAATAATGGTACAATACTCTATAGGTATACAGGTATGCTAAATGTCATATGTTATAAGAAATATGAATCAATGTCATAATGTCCCTAACCAAGCAATATAATATCTATAAGTGGTTTGTGTGTGACATGGCAATTATTGACGGTGTGTGTAGCATAAAATCCATGCTCGTGCAACATGAATCGTCAATAATATGTGCAGTGTTCTACGGCTACTAGTCCCAGCACAACAACATCTAAGTAATAGGGTAAATGCGCAATTCTAAATATAACATAGAATATGCGACAGGTATTAACATTCCTAGCCCAGACACATAACGCCATGCGGGCGATTCCCCTGTAGATGTTAAATCTACTCACCTGGTCGCGTGCTACACGTAGCCGACCACCTGCTTCCCTTTCTTTACTGCGTCCGATGTATCCGCCTGCGAACCTAGAAATTACACAAGGAATCCATATATAAGCAAAATATCTCGCAAAACGTGATATCAAAACCAAACGAGAAACTCGCGTCGCGAACTAAACGCGCGTGTGTACGATACGCTGAAACGTGTGTATACGCGTCTAAAACTACCCCGACACATCGCGACACGCTGGATCACAGAACCCACTCACGTATCGCGCGTATCGCGCAAACAAAACGTACTAAAAAGCGATATATGGTCCCAGATTTTGATACAGGTAAAATATCACAAAATTGCACATGCCAAAACACTATAATATGTAGCAGACTACCCTAGCCAAAACCCCAACACCCCAGTCCCCTACCTGGCCATAATTTGCGGCCAGAATGATTAAACCGGCGGCCAAAGTTAGGAGTTAGGGGCTCGTGCTCTGGTGGTGTGGTCTAGACCTAGTAAACATGCTCCAGTTTCCTCAATTTTTATCTGAGAGAGCCGAGTCAAAAGCAGATCACAGAAAGCCACAAATTCACCTTAATACCACAATTTTGCACAAAAAGAAAACCCTATGGTATTTTAGTGAAATTTGGGGTTGGTCTCAGTTAAAGTGGCCCTAACAACACTTAAATATGCTAGGTTAACCAATAAAATCATCACTTGGCCACAACCTCACACAAATCACCATATTTAGCACAAAAACTAACTTTTTAACACAAACCGAAGCTAATTCTACACAAGTTTAGCAAACTAGGAAGTCAAGCCTAAGAAGTATACCTCACTTGACCCTAGGCACAAGGAGAAGGAAAAGAAGAAGAGAAGAGCTGCTGCAGTTGCTGGGGCTGCTGCTTGCTATAGCTGCTGCTGTTGCTGTCTGCTGATGCTGTTGCTGCTACTGCCTTTGCTGCTGCTGCTTTCTGTTGTTATTGTTGTTGCTGCTGCTGCTGAGGCTGCTAGTGCTGCTGCTTGTGTGTGTGTGTGAGAGTGACAGAATGAGAGAAATAAGAGTGAGAAGTGAGAGTGAGAACACAAGGCAAGAACCCCTCCCTCTCTCTCTCTCTCTCATCATTTAATGAGGCATGGCTCATTCCATGTAGCCCCATGCTCTCTCTCTCTCTCTCTCTCTTTGTCAACAAAGAAAATTATTTTCAAATCCTTTTTCATTTTTCTTTTAAAAACAACCATACAAATTTAAAACCCAAAACACTTAGTAAAACTATTAAACTAGATTAAGGCAATTGGGTTAATCCACCATGATTGCTAATCATGGTTTAACCCCAAATTAAAACCCTAGTTAACATGCGCATGTGTGTGCAAGCCTAAGAAAATTCTAATAAAATATTCATTAAATAGGATAAAATATTTGAAAATTAATTTGGTAAACTTTTTATTAAAAACCATATATTAAAATATAATTAGCCACAAAACACATTCTAAGGTGTTACAAAGTATTAAGCGCATCAAGTTCCCTATAGTGTCGAGGCAGAGCCACCATAATATGTAGACTCGGGTCCGTTTCGACGAGAGTCTGCATCAATGGATGAATGGAAAATGCAACATTAGTCTCGTCTTCGGAGTCACTACAAAAGACCAGGATAGGAGTCGAGTGCCCAGTTTTATTGCTCTCCCTATGAGGTTATCCCGAGTATACTATTTGTCTGTCTTCTTCAGTATCACTTCCGAAAACCAGGATGATGGCCACGGATTTCTGCTTATTTTCTAGCTTGTGGCACCTTTCAGTATTCTCGAAATCCGGATGAAAGTATTTTGCATCTTCATACTTTCACACCTCATTCACCGAGAAAGGATTGAGTTCTCCCATGACGGTGTACTCTAATCCATCATTGAAATACTTCATATACTGATGTTATGTAGAAGGAATGACATTGTACTCATATAGCCAAAACCTGCCGAGTAAAGCATTATAGCAGGTTTTGGCGTCAATGACATGGAATTTGATGTCAGTGACGAGCTGCCCGAAGTGGAACGTCAATATTATGGGTCCAAGCATCCGTGACGGTTGCGAGCCGAACTCCGAGATAGTAATCTTGTCCCAAGCAAGGTGCTTACATTGAGGAGGTTGAAAGACGATCCATTGTCGATAAGAATTTCCATATCTTGATGTCATGGCAATACCCGGTAACATATAGCGGTCGATTATGCTCGCATGTTGCAAGGAGGAGATCTTCCTCGCTGAAGGTATCGGCCGTGTGGACCTCTGCCAGTTCATTTTTCATTTTCTCTTCTGTGAGGAAGGTTTGAAACTGATCGGGTTCTTGCAAGGTCTTGATAAATTAGTCTCACGCATTTTTGGACAAGAGTAGGATATCCAATATGCTCAACTGTGAGGGTATCTTTCTCAATTGTGCAAGGATGTAATCCACCTTGGTTTTCTTAGGCAGGTCCTTTGCGGTAAGCTCTTTGGTCACTTCTTCGTCAAGGGTGATCTCTTCAGGCATTTTCCCCTTCCTTTTATCTTTTTTATTCGAACTCTTGTTTGTGGGTCCAAGGCTGTTTTCAGACAAAGTGTGATTGCACAACTGGATATTCTTGCAATCCTATTCCTCCTCTTCTTTTTTCAAGGAGGAGCTTTCAAAGAGAGGATTGATGGGCATTTCATCATCAGAATCACTCCCAAACGTGAGAACCCGATATTTTTCCCCTTTTGAACCGGTACCAACCATATGTCAACTTCCAGTTGCTTCTTTGTGCACTGCCGTCTCGCTGCTCTCATATCGATGAACGCGAGCCTCGCATTTCTCCTTCTTGAAATGTCTTTTATAAGCAACGTATCCTTACCACCATTTCTCGAAGGCATTCCATTTATCGATGAGATGGGCGACCCGTCGGTAATACAAGCTGCATTTCAGGTGTCCTCCACCATCGAAGTATGGAACCCCATAAGTGTACGTCATGAGAGGTGGTAGCCTCATCCTCATTGATAAGGCCTTGGCAAACCGCTTCTCAGTTTTGGTCATGCTCTTCTTCTTTGCAGGCATATTTTGGTTTGGTCGGAGAGCTTTATGACTCGTCCTCGCCGCAGTTTCTTTATTCAAACGTTGTTCTTTGGCTTTCTCATATATGGTCATCTCGCGTTTCTGATCATCTTTACTCTTTTGAAAAGTTTCTTTCAGTAGTCTTTCAATCGGATCTTCTTCCGCCAGTTTCGGGATATTTAGTGCTGATTCTGCCCCCAGTTCATCCATATCGCTTTCCGACACTGTCGGAGCTCCTTCATCTTATATGGATGAATGGGAGACCATGTGGCAACTTTCCACACGTTCTTATGCTTCCTCCGATGAGTCATTTTCCACCTCATCGTCACTGTCCTTATCCTCAAAAATATGCTTAAGGAATTTTTCGACAGTGACCGGTGTTCGCACTTCCTGGTTGTATTCTTCCAGCGCGTCTATATACTTCTGGAAGTCTGTGCATCTGTCGACATTTTCAACAGGTTTCTTAGTCTTCTTCTTTTTCTTAGAAGAATTCGAAGGCATGACTTGGAGGATTTTCCCCTTATCAGTGATTTTCGATATGGGACGTGGTTTCAGCATCCCTTTTATAATCTCGAGCTTAAGCAAGCTTTTCCACTTGATCGCCGGGCATGTTTATAGATTTTTCAGCATTCTTAGGTTTTTTCAAAAAAGAATACTTCCCATGGAGCTTCTTTCACGAGCGATGTAACATTTCAGAAAATGGAAAATATTATTTTAGAAATTAAATAATAATATAATGAGTTTTACGGATATTATACCGAGTATGGATTTGAGTTTTCATAAATTGGTATAATTATATATCTCTATTTTGGAAAATAATTGGAAATTAAAATGAATTATTATTTATGAAAGCATTTCTTTAATTAGGCTTTTCATAAATTAGTATATAATTATATCCATACAAGTTTAATATTAAAGTTAATTAATTTTTTCCTATTTTGAGTACTAAACCAAGCTTAATTTTTGTTAAACATGCTTAAAGTGCCTTGGCATGTTTATGAGAAGGTTAACATTACATTTGTGTTTCTATGTACAGTTTTATAATTTTTTTAAAAGAAAAAAAGGATAAGAAAATGAGACATAGAAGACATGGAAGCATGGTTGTTAATATTTTAAATGGAACTATGGGCAACAGAGAAAGAGGTGGGTTATGGTTAGCAACCATTCCAATTCCTCATCTCGTTTCCTTATTCTTCTTCTTCTTTCTCTTCTCCTTCTCCTCCTCCACCTTCTCCACCATTCACTACAATCCCAAAATATCAACAAAAACCCCTCAAAACACCTTAAAATCTTCATTAAAAATGTCCAAATTCTCATCCTATACATGAAGATGTGATCAAGTCCCCACTTTAAGGCATTTTGCAAGCCTGAAGCTTCTCTTAATTCCTATCGTGAGGTAAAAATCCCTCTTTTACCATAAATTTTCATAATACTTACCATGACAGCTAGTTTTAGAGCTATATGTTCTTGTTTGCTAGACGTAACTTTTCAAAAATGAGATTTTATGGATATAACTTGTAATGGTGGTGTGGTAGAGAGTTAATGTGTCACGACCCAAATTAGGCACGTGACTGGCACTTAAACCACGTGACATCAACAGGCGTACGCAATTTAAGTAAGCCGAAACCCAGAAATCTAAACCACCCCAAAAAGGGATAAGTGGAGAAAACATAGTTAAAAAACTTCGGAAATCTCAAGTAAAAGTCTTTAAACTTAAGTTTACTTTCTTAAAAATTTCGGCAACACCTCCTTTGTAAAAACTAGCCCCGAAAATGGGTACAACATAGAATATAAATAAAGCATCCCCAAACGGGAGCAAATCACGCCCAACGGCGGAAACAACCACCACAAGTATATATACGACGCCGTAACGAAAAAATATAAATGAAAACAGCATAAGAAGGTAAAACTTCATAACAAGGCCAGCTCTCACGAGCAAGGCACCCAGAGTCACAAAATAATACAATATCGATGCTCACAACTCATCTCTAAGTGAAATACATGAAGTGGTAGATAGAGAGTACTAGGTACAAAAGATAAATAATGATCATCGGATAACCGCAAACCCACCTATAGCAAAAGGCCTCACAGCCAACCGTAGCGGTATCCGCAAAAGTAGAGATAATAGGAAGCCCTGCCGCGACTACTCTGAGGGTAAATCCTGCAAAATGCTGTGGCACAACGGGGGTGAATTGCCAACTCGTGAATAGTAAATAATATCATACTGTAATCGCAAGTATGCACGAACGGCGATAATCTATCACATGCAATCTGATAGCATAAGTATGGCAATATAGATATGCAACAATCATGATCAAGGTACACCATCAGGGTACTACATCTACATGAATAAAAATGCATATCAAATAAATGCTGGGTATGGGATACAACATAATATCATCAATGAATCATCATCGTGGAAAATACTGGTGTCTATCAACTACACCCTAAATCCCAATACCTCAGACGTCGTCACTTTGATCGGCCCTAAATCTGTAAATCTCATGGAACCTGAGTGCCCAACATCGATACTCGAAACCTCATGAAAACATATACCTGTATATATATATGTGTGTGTGTGTATGTGTGTGTCTCAACGACACATCAAAATCATGGAACCTGAGTGTCCAACATCGACACTCGAAACATCATGAAACGCGCCCGTCCAGCATCGACACGTAAATCCTCATATCTAAGGCGCCGCATCCTCAGATCGGTCCTCATATCCATCTCATATCATAACTCCAAAACGGTGTCCACCGGACATCCGCCGAGTTCTATACAATCACCGGTAGGTACTACTCCGCCTGCCAGGCTCATCGTCTATACCACGAAAATCACCTCTTGCCCCGGGGAACCATACCGGCTCCACCATGTACCCGTAGACAGTGTCTACCGCTCCTCGAATCGGGTATCTAACACAAGTATCAGAACCGAGAAAACTCACGGTGAACGCACTGAAATATCATATCAAGAGAAACCGGGTTTTCAAACAATACATAAATTCTTGAAAATACTCCCACGGTTCTCAAATCCATAAATCACATGAAATCCATATCTCAATGCGTAAATCCATGAAATCTGATGTATGCAACATAAAACAGCAATATGAGCATATTAAGGAAAAACCGCTCTTTTAAATAAATCCAGTTTTAAAATATATCATGCGGTTCCCAATTCCTCCGAAATGAAGTGTAGCATCATATGAGGTGTACATGTAACTATAGCAAGATATGTGTATTTACATGTAAGCAGGTATGTATGATATATTTCATAAGCGCAATAGCACAATAATCAATGTCTCAATGTCAGATGACAACACAATACCACTTAGGGGTATATGTAGCTATAGCAAGGTATGTGGGTGTACATGTAAGTATGTATGCATGATGTATATGTAGCTATAGCAAGGTATGTGTAAGCATGTAGGTATAGAATGTATACTACAATTCATATACGCAACGGAATAAGAATCACTGTCTCAATGACAATAACCGATACAATATCATATATGTATATATGTGATGCGTGTCATGGCAATTACCGACGGTGTGTGTGTAGCATACAATTTGTGCTCGTGCAACATGAACCATCAGTAATGGTGTTGTGTCCAATAGGTACCAAGTCAAGCCACAACAGGTAATAATATGCAATGACGCTCATGCACAACCAACTCATATGTGTATGAACATGCAGCAATAATATCATAACCAGCCCTGACGCATAACGTCATACGAGCGATTTCCCCATAGATGTTAAATCTACTCACAGATGATCTCGAGCTAAGAAAATCCGACCACCTATTTCCCTTTCTTCGCAGCGTCCGAAATCCCCTCTTGCGATCCTAAAATTTCACAAATACAACACATAAGGCTAAATATCATGCGCCGACATAAAGATAATGAAACACACGGATAACGTCCACAAGATAAACACACTGTGCACCTAGTGCACAAAAGGCGTACGACATCGGCACAACCCTAACTAGGATCGCTAAACTATAAAACCACAAAGCCTAGACTCCGATCGTATCGATCGCACATTCACAACACAATATATATCGTGGAAGATAATATATATAATATCGCAACGTCAATTGAAACCCACGCCTAATTTAACCGAAAACCTACTAAGCAACTTTTAATCATTTTAGCTCAAGTCTAGAAGTTTAAATAAATCTAACGATCACCATCATCACATAGTAGCTTAATTAAGTCACACAAACCTTTACTATAATTTTAATCTTACCCATATAAGATTTAGTAAAAGTTAGGTTGCAATTAAGCTTAATTAGAAAATTAGGAAAAATATCATTTAACAATCTCACAACTAGGTTAAGTTTTCCAAGTTTACACTTCTCCATTAACCATTTCAACCAATCAAAACCCTAACTTGATCTTCACAACTCTTTCATGAATTTCTAAACATGCTAATTAAAGCTATATTTAAACATCTAATAACTAGATTAAGGTATTTAAATAACACTAAAGCTTAGGGTTAAGATTTTATACCTCACTTAGATTCACAAACTTGCAACTAAACTTCCAAATTAGCCTCCAAAATGCTAACTTTCATGAATATCCAAGCTTGGTTAAGCTTAAAGAATAATGGGTATGGATTTATATTTGAGTTTGTCGGATTATTTGGTGATTTTTGATGAATTATTTGAGCTTGAAAAAGTGAAAATGGGGTGAGGGAAATGATGGGCAGCAAGGGGGGAGGCTTGGCCAAAGGGGAAAAAGAGGAGGTTGTGAAAATTGTGTGGAAATTTCTAGCCTAAGTTCACAATTAATGCTCAATTGAAGCACCTCCCATCATGTCACCTTTTAAATCTTTAATTAAAATTTTCTTTAATTCCAACAAACATCTAGATATTTACAAGGATATTTTTCAAAGAAGTCAAAGTGCTTAATCTTGTGATTAAGTTAGCATAGATTCACTTTAGCATAATTAACCCAATCAAATTTGTAATTACCACTAATTAAGTGTATAATTAAAAACTTATAATAATATTTTAATTAAGGAAAAATATTTAAGTGGACTAAAATTTTCAAGTGACAAATAAAAACCGCAAACTAGAAATTTCCTAGTTAAACTAGGTGCAGTTAAGTCTATACTGAAAAATGTTCACTTCTAGGTTTTTACGGAAAACACAGTTTATTTTACCTATTAACTGAAAATTCGCATAACAATTTCTAAAACGTTACAATCTCCCCCTTAAAGAAATTCGGTCCCCGAATTAAAATTTTAACTACGCGTGCTTTCGAAGAGATGAGGGAATTTCTTCTGCATCTCACTCTCGGCCTCCCAAGTGATCTCTTCACTAGAAGGGCCACGCCAAAGAACCTTCACAGATGGCAAAACTTTTGACCGAAATTTCTTCACCTACCGATCCAATATAACTACCGGCTGCTCGGTGAACGAAAGATCACGCTCAAGCTGAACGGTCTGGTGCTGAATCATATAAGAAGGATCATGAAGGTATCTGTGAAGCATCGACATGTGGAATACAGGGTGAACATCCGAAAAACTGGGCAGAACTGCCAAACGGTAGGCAACGGCACCAACTCTCTCAACGATCTCGAAAGGACCTACAAATCTGAGACTGAGCTTCCCCTTCTTCCCAAACCTCATCACTCCCTTCATCGGATAAATCCGCAGGAATACATGATCCCCCACTGCGAACTCAAGTCTGCGACGACGACGGTCGGCGTACGATTTCTGTCTGCATTGGGCTGCTCTCATCCTGTCCCGAATCAGCTGGATCTTCTCCGTAGTCTCCTGAATTAGCTGGGGTCCCAACACCCTACTCTCGTTGAGTTCGGTCCAACAGACTGGCGATCGACACTTTCTACCATACAAAGCCTCAAAAGGCGCCATCTGAATCGTCTCCTGATAACTGTTATTGTAAGAGAATTCAATCAACGGAAAGTGACGATCCCAACTGCCACAAAAATCAAGCACGCACGCACGAAGCATATCCTCAAGAGTCTGTATAGTCCGCTCCGACTGACCATCGGTCTGTGGATGAAAAGCGGTGCTAAAACTCAATCGGGTACCCAAAGCTTCCTGAAGTTTCTGCCAAAGACAGCTAGTAAACTGTGTGCCCCTGTCGGATACGATGCATGTGGGGACGCCGTGCAAACGCACAATCTCATCTATGTACAACTGAGCATACTAAGCATAACTGAAAGTGGTCTTCACTGGAAGGAAGTGATCCGCTTTCGTCAACCAGTCAACAATCACCCAAATAGAGTCATACCCACTACTGGCCCAGGGAAGACCCACAACGAAGTCCACGGAAATCTGCTCCCATTTCCACTCCGGAATGGGTAAAGGCTGCAACTCTCCTGCCGGCCTTTGATGCTCAGCCTTAACTTGCTGACAAGTCAGGCACCTCGAAACAAAGTCCGAAATATCACTCTTCATCCCTGCTCACCAGTAAATGTCTCTCAAAGCACGGTACATCTTGGTGGAACCTGGATGAACGCTAAAGGCTGACTGATGTGCCTGCTCTAGGATCTCGCATCTCAACCTATCAGTATCTGGTACACACAAGCGAGTCCCGTAACGTAGCACACCCTGGTCATCAATCATGAACTCCGAATCTGTACCCTTCCGAACAAGCTCAAGGATCTCAGACAAACGGGCATCACTGGGCTGCGCCTCACTGATACGACCAAGTAGAAGTGGACGGGCGAGGACATGAGAAAGCTGTCCCCCAGTGGAAGTGAACTCAAACTGTACTCTACCATCGCACAAGATCTGCCAATTTGCAGAAGACTATCGCTGAATTGCGCTCAACTGGGACAAGCTACCCCCGGGGCCTACGACTCAAAGCAACAGCTACCATATTCGCCTTGCCCGGGTGATAAAGGATCTCACAATCATAATCCTTCACGAGCTCCATCTAACGGCGCTGTCTCAAATTCAGATCCCGTTGCTAGAAAATGTACTTAAAGCTCTTATGGTCCGTGAAAATCTGACACGACTCTCCGCACAAGTAGTGTATCCAAATCTTCAACGCAAAGACCACTGCGGCCATCTCAAGATCGTGAGTGGGATAATTCTGCTCGTGCTTCTTCAGCTGTCGAGAAGCGTAAGCGATAACTCTATCATGCTGCATTAATACACAACCGAGCCCCACTCAAGAAGCATCATAGTAAACAACATAGCCGCCCGATCCAGAAGGCAAGGATAAAACTGGTGCAGTCGTCAACCGAGTTTTCAACTGTTGAAAACTCTGCTCGCATGCCTCAGTCCAAAGAAAAGGAACTCCCTTCCTGGTCAGTCCGGTCAGCAGTGCAACGATACTCAAGAAATCCTGCACGAAACGGCGGAAATAACCGGTTAAGCCCAAAAAGCTGCGGACCTCTGTCACAGATACAGGTCTGGGCCAAAGCTGTACAGCCTCGATCTTCCTTGGGTCCACAAGAATACCGTCTCCCATCACCACATGACCCAGGAAGTCAACTCTATCAAGCTAAAATGCGCACTTTGAGAATTTATCATACAGCTGGTGCTCTCTCAATGTTTGCAAAGCAATCCTTAAGTGTTGCGCATGCTCCTCTCGACTCCTAGAGTAGACCAGAATGTCATCAATAAACACAATAATAAACTGGTCGAAGAACGGCCTGAAAATCCGGTTTATCAGATCCATGAACGCTGCTGGCGCATTGGTGAGTCCGAACGACATCACCAAAAACTCATAATGCCCGTAGCGCGTACGAAAAGCAGTCTTCGGAATGTCATCATTCCAAACCCGCAACTGATGATAACCAAATCGTAAATCAATCTTAGAAAAATGTTTCGCACCCTGAAGCTGATCAAACAAATCGTCAATGCGAGATAAAGGATACCTATTCCGCACCGTAACTCGGTTCAATTGACGATAATCCATACACAATCTCAAACTGCCGTCCTTCTTCTTGACGAACATAACAGGAGCTCCCCAAGACGAAACACTCGGACGCACAAGTCCATTATCAAGCAACTCTTGCAATTGATCTTTAAGCTCTCTAAGCTCTGTCGGGGAAATCCGGTAAGGCGGTATAGAAATAGGCCCCGTGCCGGGAATCAGATCAATGCAAAACTCAATATCGCGCTCTAGCGGCAAACCAGGTAACTCATCGGGAAAAACATCGGAAAACTCTCGCATGATAGGAACCCGGTCCATCGACTCTACTGTGGCTCCAGTATCATGAATGAAAGCCAAGAATCCCCGACATCCCCTCCTCAAAAACCGATTAGCGCAAAGGGATGAAATCAAACTGTGAGGGGCGGCACAACGGTCTCCCCACACAACAAGAACTAACTCGCCGGGAAAATAAAACCTAACTGTCCTCTCACGGCATCCCACGGACGCGTAGCAAGTGTTAGTTATATGTATGCCCTAGAGGCCATTACTGTACATAGGATGTATATTGTAGTGGATGCTGAGACATATACAGGGAGGACTTTCTTGCTCGACATGATAGTATGCTATCTGGTTGCTCTTTACCTTAATGTGTACACTGATTGTCTCTCTGTTACATGTTGGTAAAGCCCTTAGGATGTGTACTTGACTACCTGGACTATGATGCGGATCATACTAGTGGGGATATGGTAGTCCATAAGTACATCCTTCAAGGTCCCTAGTCGTGAGTGTATCGAGACAGGGCATCGATATACCAGTGTAGACTAGCGTATACCTTCTCGACCCATACAGATGGGCGATGGATGATCCCATATCCATTGGTGTTTGACATCAGAGATGATATACGGGTGCTCAGTGGAGACTGGGTACACTGGACGGACTCGCCGAGAACTCCCAGATGGTATTATACCTTACGTTAGATGGCAGTTCTTTGGTGACACTGGTACAGGTTAGTCTGTAGACCCGAGATCGTCATAGAGTCTTGTATGATTCCCACTGTGCTTTGATTTCCACCTTACCACATCCAAGAGGGCGTGCAAAACGGTGGTTTTTGGGTACAGTCCCGAATCACATGGAGGCAATGAGCGATAGGAGGGGATTCGTCTCTCCCGGTATAGGGAGTTGATGTTGCGCTGTGTTCAATTGGCTATAACCGGAAATCCCTGGCTAGGGTTGCTGAGATTTACTGGTAAGTGTTACCAGTAGTTTCTCGAACTATTATAGACCTCATATCGACACGACTTATCGAGCTATTGGGGTCTGACGTTTACCACCCCTAGGCAAGATATGCGACATATCAGACGACGAGACCGGGCTGTACGGTAAATGTTACTGGTTGGATTCACAGGAGTGTGAGCGGGCTTGCTCGTTGATCTTCTGATCGCTCAATACCCGGATGGCCGTTACGTTTAGCAGACCGCTTGTGGCTTGTAGGTGTTTGATATGATCATCACGTGCTGCCGGCGTATTGACGAGTCTTTAGAGTCCTACACAGAGGTTATTCGGCTCAAGCGAAACAAAATAGGAGCGCATATGAGATATGTGCGGGACCGAGAATAATAACAGTATGTGATACTGTATTCTATTCTCGCGATTTGTATCATTGGACGGTTATATGAGATATAGCCGGGTTACCGAATCAAGTGTTGATTCGATACATTGATACACTTGATATTAGTCGGTTATATGCAGTATGACCGGATCATTAAATCAAGTGTTGATTTAATAATTTAATGTATAATTATATATTTGATATATTACTTTACATTAACTAGTATTGGTTCACTTAAGATTATTTTCTCACTAGATTGTGCACATTGTATATATGATATATTATTGTGCACTTGATTGTATCATGTTTGATGATACATGCAAACTTGGGTGTATGTTTAATTTAAACCATCTTTAGGTTAATGGTTAGGTTTTAATTTGTTTTATTTATTTTCTTTATTCTTTTTGGGTAAGAAATAAAATTGTGGCCTCTTTTGGTTTTTACTTGAAGCTTCATGAAGCTTTGAAAAGTCTTGACCATTTTGTTTCTATCCTTAACCTAACCATTTACCTAAACCCTAGTTTATTCTCTACATGTGTTAGCCTCACCCATGGTTGCTAAATGATAAGCATCACTTGAATTTTCTAATTAGATAATTCATTCTTTTCTTTTCTTTTCTTCTTCTTCTTCATGAAGAAAAGAAGAAAGCTTTCTTGAAAAATTTCAAGTGATGAAATCAAGTGAGAAATCTAAATCCAAAGTGAACCCACTTCCTATTTCTTCATTCTCTACCACTTGCCATGTTGTATAGGGTGTTTTCTTCACAAGGTTCATGACCAAGTGAAGATGGAGCTTGAGTTTGAGTCGCCTCGACGTAGATCATCTTCGGCATCGAAGTCAACGACCTAGCCTGATCATTTCTTCGATGAAACCATCACTAGAGTCTAGGATCCGATGATCGCAGCGGAGGGACGTCAACACGGAGCTTTAGAAGTAGAGGACCGGATCTACAAAGGTTGTATTTCCATTCACTTAGCAATAAAGTTGTTTGCTTGCATGTTTTTCGCCTATCCTCTAGTAATCGATCTAGTTTAGGGTTTCTCGGCACATGTAAAGTTTGAATTTGGCATGGTTGATGCCTTGTGGAACCTCATGAGTGTGCCTAGGAACCTTACAGTGGTATCAAAGCCTAGCTAGAGCTTTAGGCGAAGTGTAAACGATGTTAGAAGTCCGATCGAAACACGAAACCCTAATCCAACCCCCTCTCTGTACATTTTTGTAAATAGTGGATTTTTACAAATTAAAAATATCCAAAAAAATACAGCAGGTAATTATAGGAGTTACTGTGAAGCACGTGCTCCTAAGTCGGCTAATGAGCAGCGGAACCGCGGCGCCACCCTGGCTTTCGCGGCGGTTCCACGGCCATAAATGTGACTCTTGTCACGTGCTCTGCACAGTAATGTCCAACTAAATTTCCTGTGTTTTCTGGGAATTTTTAAATTACACTCAAGAGTTGAGTTTTCTGGGTTGTATTGGAGTTCGTAGATTCGATCAGATAGTCTAACTTTGTCTATGTGTTTTTTCGGGTAATTTTAGAATATGTTAAAAAGTTCGACCGGATAAAAATACCCACTTTTTCCCCTGCCGAGAAATTTCCATGTGTTGGATTTTTCCGTGGTTTAAGGACGTTCTAAGTAGTGCAAGTAACGCGATGGACCCTCTAGAAGACAACAAACCTTAACTCGATTATGTGACCGTCTTGAACTGCCCTTTGAACCTTAGGGTTTGGGGTAGTACGGCGTGCCACATGTGAGGCGTTGGCTTGACCCTTCTACGGCTGGACCGTTGGTACTGAGACATGAAGTGAATGTTTTAAAACTTATTTCATGTGTTAAGCTGTTTCGGGAAAACTTGGGTGTTTGATTGTTCGATCGGAAATTTTAACATTTTCTATTTATCTGGAATATAATACAATATTTGGAATTCAGAAGTAGTTATGAGATAACTAATATGAATGTTATAAACATAGCAGTTTAGTCTCACTTGATCGGTTGCCACGGAGTTTTGATGCGATCAAAAGTCCGTCGCAATCACGCAGTGTACGCGGATACTCGCCGGTAAACTTAATAGATAGCCATACCCCATAGCCCCGACCAAGTGACTGTAGGAGAACCCCGTCGCCGAAAGCATCCGTTTGGGTGCTCGCGGCAGCGGTGTTCCGCCTTGGTGCACTTCGTCGACGGCATCGGGGGTGCAGCCGTCTACTGAAGTTTGCGACGAGCATTCGATCAGAATGTCGAGAATCTTGTTGAATTGCCCGACTTGATATTGAAAAGAGTTTTCGATAATGAGACTAAAATGTGGGATTTATAATTGTTAGGTATGTGATGTCTAAGGAATTCATTTGATTAGGCATGCGATGTCTAAAGAGGTTGCGGATTCCAACTGTTGTAGTTTTACACTTTCTTTTCTGTGACCGTAAGTGTAATATGTGATATCGCCGGTTTCGTTGCTATATTTCAACGACAATTGGGATGGGCATATTTACTTACGTTGATGACATGTGATGTTATGTGTTGCTGGATATGTTATATTGGATCGTTGTGATTGAATAGCAGAGGGGGTTTTATGTGAGATGAGTGTTTTTCATTTTCATTCATGTAAAAACTTGTATGTAATATTCTTTTATTGGGGCACTTCCAGGTTGAGCTTGATATCACCATTTGTATATTATTTACTTTTCCGCACTAGGATAGACCCAAGGAGGAGGGCACAAGTAACCGGGTTCTGGAGTCCAGTGGGAGACCAACTCGAGGAGTCGAGTCCGGGTCTCCTAACTCTAGAAGTGGTAGGGTTACTTGCCGCTCTCGTAGGGGTCTAGGGGTGTGCGTTTGGCTATTCATCACGATCGTGGAATCCGTGTTTTATACAGGCTCGTATTGAAAACACGGACGTCCTAGTATATCCAATATTTCATATATGATTCTTCTGCTGTGATATCTGTGATGTGATCATTTGATATGTTGTGATAGATACTGTATATAATATATATGATATATTATATAGACGTTGCTTATGTTTTACACCCGCGCTAGCCCTGCCTCACTCTGGCGTTAGTTACCTAACCTAACGATGCAGAAGGGACATCAAGGCGAATGCGGATGGCATAAGTGTACGTCGTATTTATCTGTGATGTTTAGGTACTTAAATGATGGGACTTCATTAATATGATTAATGAAAATAAAAAGAAATCTAAAAGATGTTGTGGAATCGAATTTTCAAAAACAGGTAGCTACAGTTCTTGCTTTGAATCACGGTGTTCCTTGCAGAACATCCTGCACCTCATTCGATGAGGAAAGGGCCGAGATCCCTTCACCGGGAGTGACCCCTTTAGCAATAACTGGCAGATGCTACACACTCGGTTTGTCTTTTGATTGATTCTATAGTTTCTGCTTTGCACAGTGATATATATGATATATCCCGCACCTCATTCGACGAGGAAAGGGCCGACGATCCCTTCACCGGGAGTGACCCCTTTAGCAAAACTAGAAAAGCCTCAAAAACACTCCATTTTAAAATCATTTGATTCTACAACGATATCAAATTCATTACGCAATAGGTTTTCAGAAAAACCTGTCGTAGCCCTCCGTCATTTCAGATAAGTTGTATATAGTATTCGTGCTACATTTGTTGGCTTTCGTCAAGGTGTAGTGTGCGGTAGCTATATGCTGCTTATCTGCTGCATACGATGCGATTGGATTAGGGTAGTCGTACGGCTTTGTTGGCTTTCGTCAAGGGTCGTG
Organism: Agapanthus africanus; assembly: GCA_030015575.1. Lineage (NCBI taxonomy): Eukaryota > Viridiplantae > Streptophyta > Magnoliopsida > Asparagales > Amaryllidaceae > Agapanthus > Agapanthus africanus. The sequence continues at coordinate 674,835,343 of CM057337.1, forward strand.
CGGGTGGGTTTAATTCAGTCAAGAAATGTACGGGTTGAACTTGACTAGCGGGCTATGGTTTGTTGGCTTTCGTCAAGGTCATAGCACATTAGGGGCAAAAATATTATCGGGAATTTCAAGTGTTGAAATTTACAATGAGATTGCATACCTTCTATGAGATAGTTGGATCCCGATACCCGCTGTGAGTAAGAGTTACTCTTGGGAGAGTTTTACACATTACAATTAGCTGATCAAGTAGGTGTCTAGAAAGGTGTTAACAAGGTTACGCCTCTGGGAAAACGAGGTTTACATTAATTAGGTTCGTGCGAAAGCACCGGGGACCTCCCTCAAAGTACCGACACTGGCCTGGCTGAAAGATTGGCGAACTTGTAGCGTGTAATTAATCCCGGCTAGTCTTTCCTTTTAGGGTTTGAAGGAAGATTTGATAAAAACAGTGGGAGCCATCCTGATTAGATAAAATAATAACCAATCTATTCTTGCAAGAGCATACGCTGAGTGTTTTCTTCTCTTTCTCTCCAGGTAGCAACCATATCACGCCTTAATCAAGATAATAATATAGATGTATTGACCGAACCCGCTTGTTATACTGAGCTGGGGAACGTTGGTCCCGCTCCAACTTATAATTGTTATAAGACAGAGCAGGAAATAGGGGAATACCAGAATTCTTATGCCGCCCAAACGAAGAAAGTGCATATAATGCATCTCCTTCGGGTGTGTTAGTTATATAGAACTGTTTCTCAGTGTCCTCTACGTCCTAGGTATTAGATACCGGATCAGGATCCCGCTAATGTAATCCGTTACATGGGCTATAGAAAGGTAGAGAACTGAGAACGGGTGATAAGTTTCATGAGACAGAAAACGGTGCAAGTGTTGCAGCCAAGTCTGTTGGTCACTATCACTCTGTATTACCAGAATACATTGATTCTGAACAAATGTTATTAGATACCGAACCTGATGTACAAAATCATATCGGTCTCTTTATTTGTAAAGATAGATGTAATTTTGTATTGTTGGATAATGTTTTGAACATTTTCTATATCAAAAGTTGATCGGTTCAGGCACGTTATCTAAAAGCATTGACCTTCTAAATCAAACTACAGTTCCTAGTATACATAACACACACAAGAGGAAGAGTTCAGAAATGAACGAATTCTTCTTGAGATATTGTATACTAGGTCATATCAATACGACCCGACTAGCTGAAGTTACATATAGATGCATATTTAAATCAGTTTGAATTTACATCTTGTGAAACTTGCCAGTCATGTCACAAAGATAAGATGACCATAGCTCCGTTTACTGGAAACAGAGAAAGAGTTAGTAAACTCTTGGGATTGATACATGTTGATGTATGTAAGGTCCCCCGTCTACACATGCCAAGACCGGTTCTTTATACTTCATTACATTCTCTGATGATCTCTCAAGATTCAGTCATATGTTCCCGTTGAAACACAAGTCCGAACCTTTTGAGATATTCACAGAATATAAGTTAGAAGTAGAGAACCAATACGGGTATAAGTATTATGTCCTTTGATGAGATCAAGGAGGAGAATACTTGTGCATAGAATTCCTGGACTATTCTAAAGGAGAATGAGATTCTCTCTCAGCATTACTCCTCCGTATACACCATAGCACAATGGTATATCGGGGCGGAGCAATTGCACCCTATTCGATATGGTGCGCTCTATGATGAGTACTACTGAGTTACATGTTTCCTTTTGGGGGTTATGCACTTGAGAAGCTGCATACCTATTGAATTAGGTTCGAATCAGATCACAGCCTACCACTCCATATGAGATATGGTATGGGAAGAGCCCATGTCTTAAGCTAGTTAAGATTTGGGGTTGACCGGCCTATGTCTAAAAGCAAAAATCCGGACAAGATCGAGGCAAGGTCTGTTATGTAGAACTAGAAAGGTTCCAGCTATACAAACTACAGCAGATGATTTGGTAGAACCAAAGGATTCAGTAGATTCCAACGAACCTCAGCCTCTCCGCCGATCTAGTAGGGTTCCTCATCCGCCTAAGAGATACTTCGGTTTCTCGATGACAGTGGGAGGGAGGATTGCATCATGAGATGATGACCCAACTAGTTTCGAGCATGCCATCGAGAGTAGGGACTCTGTAAGAATGGCTGGATGCTTAGCGATCTGAGATGGAATCCATGTACACCAACAAAGTATGGACTTTGGTTGCTATATCTGAAAGGTTAAATCCCCATCAGGAGCAAGTATATCTTGAGAAGATTACTTGATGTAGATGGAAAAGTTGAAAATTTCAAAGCTAGACTTGTTAAAGGTTTTCGTCATTGACCAGGCGTGGATAATGATGAAACCTTTTCCAGTGGCTATACTTAAGTCCATCCGGATCCTACTTGCCACGGCTACATACCATGACTACGATATCTGACGGTTGGGTGTCATGACTGCTCTTCTAAATGATATTTTAGAAGAGAGAGTCTATAAGTACACAGTCAGAGGGCTTCGTAAACAGTGGGAGCAGCGGAAATGTGTACAAGATGCTTTATAGGATAATGCAGGCATCGCGGAGTTGGAACATCTGTTTTGATGTAGTAGTCAAATAGTTTGACTTCATCAAAATGGTATATGAACCTTGTATATACAAAAAGGTAGTAGGGAGTATGGTGGTGATCCTCGTAGAGTACGTGGATGACATACTCTTGATAGGGAAAGAGTTTCCTATGTTACGCTCAGTCAATCTCCGCTTATCACAAAGATTCTCCATACAGGATCAAAGCGATACTTCCTAAATCCTGGGTTTTGGATCTATGAGATAGATCTAAATGGATGTTAGGATTCTCACTAGGTGTAGTAAGATGGTATCAAACGATCCTGGAGAGAATCACTGGAAAGGATCCAGGGTGATAAGGACGACTGAATGTCAGTCACAGGCATTGTCTTTACCCTTAGTAAAGGGACGGTATGTTGGAAGAGTTCCAAGCTAAATACCGTGGCTTACTAGACGATAAAGGCTGGATACATCGCTACTTAAGATGCTACCAAAGAGGCTATCTGGGTGTATATTAGTTCATGAGATGAACTTAGTTCCTCCCATTGTGTGACAATGGAGTTGTGGCTTATGCCAAGGAACGTCCGTCCCATCAGTGATCCAGACATATTCTAAGGCAGTGTCACCTGATCAAGGAGATGGTTGATCTCCAGGGTGATCGAGGTAAGGAGAGTAGACTCATAGGACAACACGGCGGATCCACTCACAAAGGCCTTTTCCCAGAGAGAGACTTTTATGGGATGGTTGAGTATGAGATACTGCAACCACTGCTACAGATGGCCCTAGTGCAAGTGGGAGATTGTTAGTTATATGTATGCCCTAGAGGCCATTACTGTACATAGGATGTATATTGTAGTGGATGCTGGGACATATATAGAGAGGACTTTCTTGCTCGACATGATAGTATGCTATCTGGTTGCTCTTTACCTTAACGTGTACACTGATTGTCTCTCTGTTACATGTTGGTAAATCCCTTAGGATGTGTACTTGACTACCTGGACTATGATGCGGATCATACTAGTGGGGACATGGTAGTCCATAAGTACATCCTTCAAGGTCCCTAGTCGTGGGTGTATCGAGACAGGGCATCGATATACCAGTGTAGACTAGCGTATACCTTCTCGACCCATACAGATGGGCGATGGATGATCCCATATCCATTAGTGTTTGACATCATAGATGATATACGGGTGCTCAGTGGAGACTGGGTACACTGGACGGACTCGCCGAGAACTCCCAGATGGTATTATACCTTACGTCAGATGGCAGTTCTCTGGTGACACTGGTACAGGTTAGTCTGTAGACCCGAGATCGTCATAGAGTCTTGTGTGATTCCCACTTTGCTTTGATTTCCACCTTACCACGTCCAAGAGGGCATGCAAAACGGTAGTTTTTTGGTACAGTCCCGAATCACATGGAGGCAATGAGCGATAGGAGGGGATTCGTCTCTCCCGGTATAGGGAGTTGATGTTGCGCTGTGTTCGATTGGCTATAACCGGAAATCCCTGACCAGGGTTGCTGAGATTTACTTGTAAGTGTTACCAGTAGTTTCTCGAACTGTTATAGACCTCATATCGACACGACTTATCGAGTTATTGGGGTCTGACGTTTACCACCCCTAGGCAAGATATGCGACATATCAGACGACGAGACCGAACTGTACAGTAAGTGTTACTGGTTGGATTCACAGGAGTGTGAGCGGGCTTGCTCGTTGATCTTCTGATCGCTCAATACCCGGATGGCCGTTACGTTTAGCAGACCGCTTGCGGCTTGTAGGTGTTTGATATGATCATCACCTGCTGCCGGCGTATTGACGAGTCTTTAGAGTCCTACACAGAGGTTTCCTGGCTCAAGCGAAACGAAATAGGAGTGCATATGAGATATGTGCGGGACCGAGAATAATAACAGTATGTGATACTGTATTCTATTCTCGCGATTTGTATCATTGGACGGTTATATGAGATATAGCCGGGTTACCGAATCAAGTGTTGATTCGATACATTGATACACTTGATATTAGTCGGTTATATGCAGTATGACCGGATCATTAAATCAAGTGTTGATTTAATGATTTAATGTATAATTATATATTTGATATATTACTTTATATTAACTAGTATTGGTTCACTTAAGATTATTTTCTCACTAGATTGTGCACATTGTATATATGATATATTATTGTGCACTTGATTGTATCATGTTTGATGATACATGCAAACTTGGGTGTATGTTTGATTTAAACCATCTTTAGGTTAATGGTTAGGTTTTAATTTGTTTTATTTATTTTCTTTATTCTTTTGGGGCAAGAAATAAAATGGTGGCTTCTTTTGGTTTTTACTTGAAGCTTCATGAAGCTTTGAAAAGTCTTGACCATTTTGTTTCTATCCTTAACCTAACCATTTACCTAAATCCTAGTTTATTCTCTACATGTGTTAGCCTCACCCATGGTTGCTAAATGATAAGCATCACTTGAATTTTCTAATTAGATGATTCATTCTTTTCTTTTCTTCTTCTTCTTCTTCATGAAGAAAAGAAGAAAGCTTTCTTGAAAAATTTCAAGTGATGAAATCAAGTGAGAAATCCAAATCCAAAGTGAACCCACTTCCTATTTCTTCATCCTCTACCACTTGCCATGTTGTATAGGGTGTTTTCTTCACAAGGTTCATGACCAAGTGAAGATGGAGCTTGAGTTTGAGTCGCCTCGACGTGATCATCTTCGGCATCGAAGTCAACGACCTAGCCTGATCATTTCTTCGACGAAACCATCGCTAGAGTCCAGGATCCGATAATCGCAGCGGAGGGACGTCAACACGGAGCTTTAGAAGTGGAGGACCGGATCTACAAAGGTTGTATTTCCATTCACTTAGCAATAAAGTTGTTTGCTTGCAGGTTTTTCGCCTATCCTCTAGTAATCGATCTAGTTTAGGGTTTCTCGGCACATGTAAAATTTGAATTTGGCATGGTTGATGCCTTATGGAACCTCATGAGTGTGCCTAGGAACCCTACAGCAAGTAGCTAACCAGTCCATGCCCAGGAGAATGTCGAAGTCCAACATCTCAAAAAGGATCAAGTCGACGGACAAATCTCTATCTCTATACGAACGGCACACGATCGAAACACATGTCACGCAACAAACGACTCGCCAACAGGAGTAGTCATGACAAGCGGCTGACCTAGCAAACACGACTCTCGGCCTAACCTCGGTACGAAGTGCGTAGAAATGTACGAACGCGTAGATCCTGGATCAAATAAAACATGTGCATCAAAAGAACATACAGAAAGAGTACCTGAAACCACTACATTGGACGCCTGCGCGTCCTGATGAGTCAAGGCAAACACTCGAGCCTGCCCTCTACCGGCAACTGGCTGTTCTCTACCTCTGTCATCCCGTCCTCTCTGAACAAACCCTCAACGACCACGACCTCTCTGAGCATGTCTGACACGGAGCAACAACAGGCACAAGAGGCAACGCTCTCTGAGGTGGAGAAGGCGGTAAGGTAACATGTGGTACGGCTGCCTCTCTCTGGAGTATCGCGGTACAATCCGTAACGAGGTGATGTAGACTGCCACACCCAAAGCACCCACGCGTCGACTGCTGATCCTCCTGGGGATAAGTGCTGAATAACTGGCCTCGTCCCATGTCTCTGCTACTCCCAGTGCCTGAACGAACGCTGTCGCGGCGTCTAAACATCTTTCTCTGGGCCGATATACCAGTACGAACCCTCTTCGGTTCCAGAACAACCGACGACTCAGAAAGACGCTCGTCAACCAATAAGGTTGCGTCCACCGCTGTTGCATACGTGTCATAATGCTATACGCTGATAGCGAGGGACAACTGGGTAAGCAGGCCTCGAACAAATCTCTTGACCCGCATCTCCTCAGTAGCTACCAAATACGGAGCATACACAGACAGCTCGGTAAACTGCACATCATACTCTGCCACCGTCATACCCGGAGTCTGGCGTAACGACTCGAAACTGCGCGCTCGAGTATCCCTGACGCTCTGCGGAAGAAAACAGGCGAGAAACACCGTCACGAACTCATCCCAGGTCATAGGAGCAAGACCTGCGGCTATGCCCTTCTCTAACCACTCGCACCACTTCTGGGCCAGACCCTCCAGACGAAAACTCATGACCTCTACCCATCTCACGTCGGATCATCTCAGCGAACGACATATCATGGCCATCCGATCGATAAATGACTGCAGATTCTCAGCTGCATCAGTGCCTGTGAAAACCGGAGGCCTCGGCCTCATGAACTCAGATAACGATACAGTGATCACCTCTGTAGCTGCAGGTACAACTGCCTGAACAGTAGGCACCATCGCAGTCCCCGCAACAGGTGGAACAACATCCTGTCTTTGCGCCCGACTGGCCTCAACCAATGACCCCATCATCTGGCGCATATCCTGCATACCGGCCTCAAGCGGTCCATCGACGGTGGATCAATCTTCTCCGGTACAACAGACGTACCGACATGGTCAGTCCTCGTCTCCAACGAGTCAACTCTGACCTCGGCCCTCGCGGCCGCTCTCTGCGCCCTCGCAGTCTTCGGCGGCATAATGTCTATACATGAAAATAGGATTCGATAAAAACACAGAAATCGAATCGCAAGGATGTATATAATCACAGAAGGAATTTTCAAGCAATAAGTCCTAAGGTCACTTAGGCGGAGTACCGTGTCGTAAGTATGCCGCGGAACATACACACGCTACGTCACTCTATTTAAGCTACCTATTCCATCATACCAAGGTCATTCTACACTCCGAAAGGTAAAACCTAGCGCTCTAATACCAACTTTGTCATGACCCAAATTAGGCACGTGACCGGCACTTAAACCACGTGACGTCAACAGGCATACGCAATTTAAGTAAGCCGAAACCCAGAAATCTAAACCACCCCACAAAGGGATAAGTAGAGAAAATATAGTTAAAAACATTAGGAAATCTCAAGAAAAAGTCTTTAAACTTAAGTTTACTTTCTTAAAAATTTCGGCAGCACCTCCTTTGTATAAACTAGCCCCGAAAATAGGTACAACATAGAATATAAATAAAGCATCCCCAAACAAGAGCAAATCACACCCAACGGTGGAAACAACCACCACAAGCATATATACAACGCCGTAGCGAAGAAATATAAATGAAAATGGCATAAGGAGGTAAAACTTCATAACAAGGCCGGCTCCCACGAGCACGGCACCCAGAGTCACAAAATAATACAATATCGATCCTCACAACTCGTTTCTAAGTGAAATACATGAAGTGGTAGATGGAGAGTACTAGATACAAAAGATCAATAATGAACATCATCGGATAACCGCAAACCCACCTATAGCAAAAGTCCTCACAGCCAACTGTAGCGGTATCCGCAAAAGTAGAGATAATAAGAAGCCCTACCGCGACTACTCTGAGGGTAAATCCTGCAAAACACTGTGGTACAACGGGGGTGAGTTGCCAACTCGTGAATAGTAAATAACATCATACTGTAATCGCAAATATACACGAACAACGATAATCTATCACATGTAATCTGATAGCATAAGTATGGCAATATAGATATGCAACAATTATGATCAAGGTACACCATCAGGGTACTACATCTACATGAATAAAAATGCATATCAAATAAATGCTGGGTATGGGATACAACATAACATCATCAATGAATCATCATCATGGAAAATATTGGTGTCTATCAACTACACCCAAATCCCAATACCTCAGGCGCCGTCATTCTGATCGGCCCTAAATCTGTAAATTTCATGGAACCCGAGTGCCCAACATCGACACTCGAAACCTCATGAAAATATATTCCTGTATATGTGTGTGTGTGTGTGTCCCCCTCAATGACACATCAAAATCATGGAACCCGAGTGTCGAACATCGACACTCGAAATATCATGAAACTCGTGTCCAGTATCGACACTTAAATCCTTATATCTCAGGCGCCACATCCTCAGATCGGTCCTCATATCCATCTCATATCATAACTCCAAAACGATGTCCACTGGACATCCGTCGAGTTCTATATAATCACCGGTAGGTACTACTCCGCTTGCCAGGCTCATCGTCTATACCATGAAAATCACCTCTTGCCCCGGGGAACCATACCGGGTCCACCATGTACCCGTAGACGGTGCCTACCGTTCCTCAAATCGGGTATCTAACACAAGTCTCAGAACCGAGAAAACTCATGGTGGACGCACTGAAATATGATATAAAAAGAAACCGGGTTTTCAAACAATACATAAATTCTTGAAAAAACTCCCACGGTTCTCAAATCCATAAATCACATGAAATCTATATCTCAATGTGTAAATCCATGAAATCTGATGTATGCAACATAAAACAGCAATATGAGCATATTAAGGGAAAACCGCTTTTTTAAATGAATCCGGTTTTAAAATATATCATGCGGTTCCCAATTCCTCCGAAATCAAGTGCAGCATCATATGAGGTGTATATGTAACTATAGCAAGATATGTGTATCTACATGTAAGCAGTTATGTATGATGCATTTCAAAAGCGCAATAGCATAATAATCAACGTCTCAATGTCATATGACAATACAATACCACTTAGGGGTATATGTAACTTTAGCAAGGTATGTGGGTGTACATGTAAGTATGTATGCATAATGTACATGTAGCTATAGCAAGGTATGTGTAAGCATGTAGGTATAGAATGTATACTACATTTCATATACGCAACGGAATAAGAATCACCATCTTAATGACAATAACCGATACAATATCACATATGTATATATGTAGTGCGTGTCATGGCAATTACCGACGGTGTGTGTGTAGCATACAATTTGTGCTCGTGCAACATGAACCGTCAGTAATGGTATTGTGTCCAATAGGTACCAAGTCAAGGCACAACAGGTAATAATATGCAATGACGCTCATGTGCAACCAACTCATATGCGTATAAACATGCAGCTATAATATCATAACCAGCCCTAACGCATAACACCATACGGGCGATTTCCCCGTAGATGTTAAATCTACTCATAGATGATCTCGAGCTAAGAAAATCCGACCACCTGCTTCCCTTTCTTTGCAACGTCCGAAGTCTCCGCTTGCGATCCTAAAATTTCATAAAGACAACACATAAGGCTAAATATCCTACGCCGACACAAAGATAACGAAACGCACGGATAACGTCCATAAGATAAACACACTGTGCACCTAGTGCACAAAACACGTACGACATCGGCACAACCCTAGCTAGGATCGCTAAACTACACAACCACCAAGCTTAGACCCCGATCGTACCGATCGCGCATTCACAACACAATATATATCGTGGAAGATAATATATATAACATCAAAACGTCAATTGAAATCCACGTCTAATTTAACCGAAAACCTAGTAAGCAACTTTTAATCATTTTAGCAGCAGTCTAGAAATTTAAACATATCTAACGATCACCATCATCACATAGTAGCTTAATTAAGTCACACAAACCTTTACTACAATTTTAATCTTACCCATATAAGATTTAGTAAAAGTTAGGTTGCAATTAAACTTAATTAGAAAATTAGGAAAAATATCATTTAACAATCTCACAACTAGGTCCAAGTCTACACTTCTCCATTAACCATTTCAACCAATCAAAACCCTAATTTGATCTTCACAACTCTTTCATGAATTTCTAAACATGCTAATTAAAGCTATATTTAAACATCTAATAACTAGATTAAGGTATTTAAACAACACTAAAACTTAGGGTTAGGATTTTATACCTCACTTAGATTCACAAACTTGCAACTAAACTTCCAAATTAGCCTCCAAAATACTAACTTTCATGAATATCCAAGCTTGGTTAAGGTTAAAAAATAATGGGTATGGATTTGTATTTGAGTTTGTGGGATTATTTGGTGATTTTTGATGAATTTTTTGAGCTTGAAGAAGTGAAAATGGGGTGAGGGAAATGATGGGGCAGCAATGTAGGGTTCCTAGGCACTCTTATGAAGGTCTATAAGGCATCAACCATGCCCGAATAAAAAATTAGACGTGCCGAACAACCCAAAGCCGGGATCTTTGCTTAATTATTAGGGTTTAACATGCAAGTAAACATATTTACAATTAAAAGTGAGGGATTACAACCTTTGTAGTCCGCTCCTTCGCTTCATAAGCTTCGAGTAGAAGTCCCTTTACCGCGATCCACGATCTCCCGGACTCAAGAGAGGCTCCACGACTCGAACGATCCATACTAGCTTGTAGTGTTCCCTTTCTCCGATGATCTACGTGAAGTTTCTATAACTCAAGCTCTCTCACTCTAATGAGGTGAACACCCTAATCTAATTGGCTAGATTAGACGAGGATGATGGAGTAGTATTTATACTTTCTTTTTATATCAAATTCTCACATGAAATCATCACAAAATGAAAACCTAGTAAGCTTTCTCAAAGCTCAAGGTTGAAGAAGAAGATGAAAAATGAATTAATTCCTTTTGTGATGAATAATGAAATGATATATGAATAATAATGCAACCATGGTCAAGGATGACAAGGATAACTCATGTAGAGAATTAACTAGGGCTAGGGTTTGGGTTGAGTTAAACAATGAGTCATATGAAAATATCAACCATAATATCTAACTCATAACAAAAGAAATCCTTCTAGAAAGTGCAAGAAAGAACTAACCCAAATCAAAACCTAACCTTGTTTAATCTCCACTAAACAAGTTGCATTAGTAATCATATCATGTTATAATAACATATATCACATATATATTACATATTTGTAACAAAAGAAAATAATACAATTAACATATATCGCATATATATCAATATATTATCCGGTAAGAAAATGAAATAAAAAAGCGAGCCAATATTAGATAATGTAATGCAATATATCATATATATTATTACACATTAAATTATCGAATCAACACTTGATCCGAAAATCCGGCTATATCGAATATAACTGACTAATATATCATGTTCCGATTCATCGAATCAACACTTGATCCGATGACCCGATTCATATCTAAATATCGCGGGAATATAATATGGTATCTCATATCGCATTATCCTCGGTCCTGCACATATCACATATGTGCCCCTACTCCGTTTTTCCTGAGTCAAGAAACCTCTGTGTAGGACTCTAAAGAATCGTCAATACGCCGGTAGCAGGTGATGATCATATCAAACACCCACAAGCTGCAAGCGGTCAGCTAAGCGTAACAGCCACCCAGGTATTGAGCGATCAGAAGATCAACAAGCTAGCATGTCCATTCTCCTGTGAATCCAATCAGTAACACTCCCGTACAGTCCGGTCTGTTCGTCTGATATGTCGCATATCAAGTCTAGGGGTGGTATATGTCAGACCCTAGTAATCGATAAGTCGTGTCGATGTGAGGCTCATAACAGGTTGAGAAACTACTGGTAACACTTACTAGTAAATCTCTATATCAGCCCTAGCCAGGAACTTCCAGTTATAGCCAATCGAACATAGCACAACATCAACTCCTTATACCGGGAGAGACGAATCCCCTCCTATCGCTCATTGCCTCCATGTGATTCAGGACTGCACCCAAAAGCCACCGTTTTGCACGCCCTCTTGGACGTGGTAAGGTGGAAATCAAAGCACAGTGGGAATCACACAAGACTCTACGACGATCTCGGGTCTACAGACTACCCTGTACCAGTGTCACCGGAGAACTGCCATCTGACGTGTGGTATATCACCATCTGGGAGTTCTCGGCGAGTCCGTCCAGTGTACCCAGTCTCCACTGAGCACCCGTACACCATCCTTGATGTCAAACACCGATGGATATGGGATCATCCATCGCCCATCATATGGGTCAAGATGCGTATACGCTAGTCTACTCTGGTGTATCGATGCCCTGTCTCGACACACCCTCGACTAGGAACAGTTATAGGATGTACTCATCGACTACCGTGGCCCCACTAGTATGATCTCATCATAGTCCCAGTAATCGAGTACAGATCCTAAGGGCTTTATCAACATGTGAGAGTAAGACAGTAAACCAATACAAGTCAACATGTTCAGATAAAGTGAAACCAAATAGCATACTATCATGACGAGCAAGAAAGTCCTCTCTATATATATCCAAGCATCCATTATAATATACACCATATGTACAACAATGGCCTCTAGGGCATATACATAACTAACAAGCAAGGGGGGCTCGGCCAAGGTGGAAAAAGAGGAGGTTGTGGAAATTGTATGGAAATTTCTAGCCTAAGTTCACAATTAATACTCAATTAAAGCACCTCCCATCATGCCACCTTTTAAATCTTTAATTAAAATTTTCTTTAATTCCAACAAATATCTAGATATTTTCAAGGATATTTTTCAAAGAAGTCAAAGTGCTTAATCTTGTGATTAAGTTAGCATAGTTTCATTTTAGCATAATTAACCCAATCAAATTTGTAATTACCACTAATTAAGTGTATAATTAAAATCTTATAATAATATCTTAATTAAGGAAAAATATTTAAGTGAACTAAAATTTTCAAGTGACAACTAAAAACCGCAAACTAGCAATTTCCTAGTTAAACTAGGTGCAGTTAAGTCTATACTGAAAAATGATCACTTCTAGGTTTTTACGGAAAACATGGTTTATTTTACTTATTAACGGAAAATTCGCATAACGATTTCTAAAACGTTACATAATGAGTGATTACAACCTTACTAGTGATAGATGAGAGTGTTTTAGTGGAAGTATCATTGGTGCTAATGAGTTTGGAGTTTTAAAACAAAGTTTCCATTGAGTTTTTGATATTTGAATGGTATCTAGAGCAACTAAAGATATCTGAAAAATATTTAGAGGATACTGTGAGATACTAGGACTAGTAGAAAACCACCGTATAAGCCTAAGCCCATATCCCAAAACCAAAACCGTAAATTTATTGCAATTAGCCGCAATTTGCGGCCATGTTGGTGACTTAGGGTCTGAGGTTTGTTCTGTAGCTCACTCACTTGATAACTGAGCCTGGTTTATATGCTAAATAGTCCCAGATCATCTAAGTAAAAATCTGGGAGCATTTTGAGTTAGTTTTGGCAATATTTTGCGATATTTGAAACTTGAATTTCGTATTTTCATGTCTTGACTCGGTCGTTCGACGTTCGTACGTCAACGCCGAGGGTATTTTGTCATTTTAGCACGTATTGACGATAGGTTCTAACCTATGTGCGCTTCGCTCGTCGTATCGGTTTTGATGTGGATTTTTATGCAATTCAATATGGTTTGTAAGTACAATCGTAGGAACTTCCGGGACGATGAAGAAGGGCAAGGCACCCATTGGCTTCGATTGGGGCGAGACGTGTTTAGGTGAGGAGATATATATCTATGGGGGAAGTCGGGTGGATGGCGTATAGCACCCCCGCAACTATAACAATTAGGATATTATATATATTAGAAATGTATACCTAGCCTATAGGGTTACTAGAATACCATGTGCAGATATTCGTATACTTTGTAGATTATATACCTAGTCTCTTTTCCTTAGACATTAAGCTATATCTACTTATGCAAATACATCTATATTTATGAGTACTTATTATGATATAAGTATATATATAACATGAGAATGAATACGGTATGAGATGATATGAGATGGGTTGATGTATGCGACAATAGATCCATACCATATTGATTGGATGATATCGTACAAGAGATATTTCGTACGTGATATGGTGAGGATTAATTGCCAATTACGGACGATATTTATTTCAACTCGAGGAGTTTTGTTAAAAATCCCAAAATGGAAGTTATGGGATGTTTATAGCCATACTTACTTTCAAAACTCATGATTCATTACGTATATTTAAATGATAAAGTCAATGATGTTCTATGACTTTTCAAATGATATTTATTTCAAAAATATCGCAGTCCTTTATTTCCAAAACGGCGTTTCATGCTATTTTAAACTATAACTGTATGGCTCATACGTAGTTGGATATTTTTAATACTTGATCACGTTACGATTTCATTATTCTGTATACACTCGCATTTTGCTTTCCTTATTTCTGCATATGCTCGCGTTTCAATTATTTACGATATATACTACGTTCATATCTTTAACTCTACTTAACTTCATGTGCTAGGACATGCGCACCATTACCGATGATTCATGTTGCACTTACATATACTCGTATGTTACACGTACACCTCATCGGTAATTACCATGCTACGTATACATATAGAACTTTCTATGTCACCCGTATTGCACCATACCCCGTTAGCATTATAGATTGTTGTTTAGTACCCAGCACCGCATACTTTTCCAGATATTATACTTTCTTTATTACTTATACGAACACGCTTATATGAACACACTTGACATACTATATTTCTGCCAGTATCTTAGATTGTTGCTCAATTCACATCAGCATACATTATATTACTATTTTGTGCATTTACATGTTGTTCCATTATTGTCATGCTTTATGAGATAGTGTTTTCATGAGATTTCTGAGATTTGAGAAACTGCTGATACAATTTTATAAAAAACTTGTGAATGTTTTAAAAATGTGGTTTTCTTTTGATATGATATTTCGGTGTCCACCATGAGTTTTCTCGATTCTGAGCTATGAGTATTATCCAATTCGAGGAGTAAGGAGTCGCCGTATGCGGATACATGGTGGACTCGGTATGGTACCCAGGGGCAAGAAGATCGTATGGAAAGGCGTTGAGCTTGGATGGGAACACTACCTAACTGTGATAGTATGGAACTCGGTGGATATTCGGAGGATACCGACCAGAGTGATATGATATAAATAGATATGAGGGCCGATCTGAGAGACGGCTCCTGAGATATGAAAATTTTACATGTCGATATTGGACACGGGATTTATGATGATTTCGAGTGTCGATACTGAACACTCAGTGTTTTATGATGATTTCGAGTGTCGTTGATGGACACTCATTGGATGATATATATATATATATATATATATATATATATATATTAGCATGCTATGGATGATATGTTACTACATATTGATACAGACACGATATATATACACACACACGTTCACTTTCGTTACCACATAGCATGGATTTTATTATTACAGTATGATCTAAGTAGACCGTTATGCATTAGATTTCTACCTGATGATGCATTCTACTCACGAGTTGGCAACACACCTCACGTCGTATAAACTGGGTGGTTGTGATTCCGCCGTTTGGGCGATAAGATAGCTTCCGATTGGGGATGCGGATTATATTTATGTATATGTACTGATTTAGACCAAAATTTACAAAGGAGGTGCTGCCCAAATTTCAAATGATGAAAAAGTTTTCAAATTTTAGTATACAATCCATTTGTATTTTCAACGAGCCTTACTTATATTTTAAAAAAGAGAAACTTGATTTCATTAATAACCATTTTCCAAAACTTCACATCCATTACTTACTTTAAAAGGTTTAGATTCCTGGTTTTTGCATACTTGGGTTACAGTGAGGTCCTATAAACTCCATGTGATTCAAGAGCCGGTCACGTGCCGTTTCCAAGTCGTGACAAGCGAGCAGGATGCCCCGTGCTTATCCACTTTCTTAGGAGCAAGCTTTTGGGGCGGGTCTATCCTCTAATTGTATGACAGTGCAAATTTGCCCTGCCGGTATTGGTCCTCTACCTAGTTTCTGAAAACGTAGAAGTCTTCAATTGGGTGGATTACTACCCAGTGATAGGGGTAGTAGCTAGGGTTTATTGACATCACCAGCTAGTGCGGGTCGCTGCGTTTCTGGCAATATAATCAGATTGTTTCGCATAGCCAGCTCGAACAATCTCATCGTCTTATCACGAAGGAATAAATATGTACGTCCTATCCATTCTTCTAAGGTCGGGTGGCTGCTTTCAGACCGCTCAGTTGTGTTATTGTGTATTGGCAACGAAGGTCGCTTTTTCCTTTCTCTTATTATTTCGGGGATCCTTGCCCGAAGTGGAAAAGACCATGGCCTATCAAGGCCAGTATATCAATCAGCGCCTGGAATGTGGTGGGCTTGAAGAAGGTCATAAATTGGGATACGGTCGATTGAGGATCGATATTTCTAATGAACAACCCCACAGCTTGGGACTCCTCAATACGCTATTCGCATTTGGACCATAAATTCCGCCATCGGACCGCGTATTAAACCCATTGTGACGTTCTTAAAATTCGTTTAGGTTAATTGTCCGATAATTAGTAATACAACTCGTGTTTTCCGTAAAATTTAGTTATAATTATTTTTCCACATAAACTTAATTATACATATTTTAACGATGTAATTGCTAATATTGGTATTTAATTAGCCACTTATTATTTACTAGTATACTTAATTATTTTCCTTAATTATTTATTTTTAAATATTATTTTAAGTTTTCGCTTATACACTAAATTAGTGATAATTACAAATTAATATGGGTTAATTACACATTAATGCACCATGACAACTTCACACTTAATTGGTAACATATTCTTTCTTTCTAAACTTTTCTAAATGGTTCTAGAAATTTCAAAGAAAATTTTAAATAGAAATAAAATAAATAAGAAAATGAAGACATGAGAAATAATTGAAGGATGGTACATTAAATGAAGTATGAGGTGGGGGTATGGTCACCTCTCTCTCTCACTTACCCTCACCTCTCCCCTCATTGTTTCGGCCAAAATTGGCAGCCCTCCCTCTCTCCATTTCTTCTTCTTTTCTTCTTTGTAATATCCACAAAATTAGTTCTAATTTCCTATTAAAATTATCACAAGATTTTCCTTTGCCTAAACTAGCTTGGATCTTGAAGCAAGTTAGTTTTTTGGGTGGCCAAAGTTAACAAGTTGATCTTACCAAAATCTTGAGGTATAAACTTAATCTAAATTGCTACTTGTTAATTATTTGCTTAAATCTAATTTTAATTAGATGTTAATATAGCTTTTATTGCAAACTAGAATTTTAAAGAGAAGGGTTTGGTTTAAAAATGAAAGTTTTTATCGCTTAATTAGATTAGCTAAATGTAGTTAACATCTAATGGGTTCATCAAGTATAATCTAGTTGTTACTTTACTAATATTGTTTTTAATTATCTTAATTAAGTGGTTATACAAATTAATTGCATGATTAATGTGTAAAAAGGGTGTGATTAAAATTAGTTAATATTAGTGTGGCTTAATTAAGATATTAAGTGTAATTTGTGGCTACTAGATTTGCTAAAACATCTAGTTTTGCACTAAAATGGTTAAATGTTGCCTACTAGGTTTTTAGAATAAAAATATTTTAATTAAGTTTGAAATTGGAATGATCTACAACATAACTTCTAAGATATGTGATATAATGTGAATGCACGATTGGTACGATTGGGTTCTAGGTTTGGGGATTACTACGCAGCCCCTAATTGTGGTTATGGCGATGTCATGCACGTTTTGGTGCACCAAGTGCACACAAGTCTAACTTGTGGACGTTAATTCTTTCGTATCGTTTATCTACATGTCTCCTCAGAGTATCTAGCCTTATGTGTTACATTGTGTAATTCTAGGTTCGGTTGCGGAGACGTCGGACGCGGTGCGGAAAGGAAAGGCTGTGATTGGATCAGATTAGCCGAGGCGTCCCGGTAAGTAGATGTACATATCTACGGGGGGATCGTCTGGATGGCGCAAGACGCCCAATAGTTAGGATTACTAGTAGTTCTTGTATTTATATGTTTAGTCTCCTAGTCATTCATCTCATTGTATTGCATCATCTTATATATATATATATGATATTATCTCATAGGACACTTGCACCATTACCATTGGTTCATGCCGCACGTACACTATTCATGCGAACACACACGCCACTAGTAATTACTATGTCACGAACACTATAGAACTTGCTTAAATCAGTATCTGAGCATTTGCATTATTTATGATCTGTAATTTGCAGTTGTATATTCATTTCATCAGGATGGATACATAGGATTGCTAGTCATATGTATATATCTCATTGCATCATCATTCATGCATAGTTTTCTAGTCATACATTGTATTTCATATTATTGATACCATAGGCATTCATCATCGCCGATATGTTCATATATTGTGATTTTCTTGGAGATTTCCGTGTTTATGAGATTTATGAATTTTGGGGAAAACCGCAAGAATTTAATAAACCTATTATCATTTTTTTAAAATGCAAGTTGTGGTTTTCTCGTGATATGATGTATATGTTGTCCACCATGAGTTTTCCTGATTTCTATTGGTTTTCGAGACCCGGTTCGAGGAGTAGGATAAACCGTCAGGGGTACATGGTGGGCCCGGTAAGGTACCTCGGGGCGAGAAGCTCGAGTTGTAGACAGTAAGCTTGGCAGGGGCAGACTACCTACTGGTGATGTCTGGCACGGAGGATATCTAGATGATACCGACCGTAGTCGTGAGATTTGATGATATGGACCGATCCGGACTGACGGAGCCCGAGATATTGAGGATATTGTGTCGATGTTTGACACGGACTTTTCAGTCGATTTCACGGATGATACTCCAGTTTTTATTACACAAAGGTTTTACTGAGATAAGGATACAAATCTCTCATGTCGGTTATATCTGGATTTCATGTTGATTATCCATTCATGTTGCATTCATACTAGTACATCGCATCATATTGGTATATGTAGATTGTGACGCATTTGCATCCATGCTTACGATAGCCTTATTAGATATTACTTACTACTCACTGTTAGTTATATGTATGCCCTAGAGGCCATTACTGTACATTGGATGTATATTGTAGTGGATGCTGGGACATATATAGGAAGGACTTTCTTGCTCGACATGATAGTACGTTATCTGGTCGCTCTTTATCTTAACATGTATACTTTTTGTCTCTCTGTTACATGTTGATAAAGCCCTTAGGATGTGTACTCGACTTGCAGGACTATGATGCAGATCATACTAGTGGGGCCTGGGTAGTCCATGAGTACATCCTTCAATGTTCGTAGTCGTGGGAATATCGAGACGGGACATCGATATTCCAGAGTAGACTAGTGTATATCTTCTCGACCCATGTGATGGGCGATGGATGATCCCATATCCATTGGTGTTTGACATCAGAGATGGTATACGGGTGCTCAGTGGAGACTGGGTACACTGAACGGACTCGCCGAGAACTCCCAGATGGTATTATACCTCACGTCAGATGGCAGTTCTCTGGTGACACTGGTACAGCTTAGTCTGTTGACCCGAGATCGTCATAGAGTCTTGTGTGTCTCCCACTGTGCTTTGATTTCCACCCTACCACGGCTCTACTGAGGCGTGCAAACAGGTGATTTTTGGGTACAGTCCCGATCACATGGAGGCAATGAGCGATAGGAGGGGATTCGTCTCTCCCGGTATTGGGGGTTGATGTTGCGCTATGCTCGACTGGCCATAACAGGAAATCCCTGGCCAGGGTTGCTGTGATATACTGGTAAGAGTTATCAGTAGTTTCACGAAAGTTATGGACCTTACGTCGGCATGACTTATCAAGCTACTGGGGTCTGACGTTTACCACCCCTAGGCGAGATATGCGACATATCAGACGAACAGACCGGACTGTACGGTAAGTGTTACTGGTTGGATTCACAGGAGTGTGAGCGGGCTTGCTCGTCGATCTTCTGATCGCTCAATACCCGGGTGGCCGTTACGTTTAGCAGACCGCTTGCGGCTTGTGGGTGTTTGATATGATCATCACCTGCTGCCGGCGTATTGACGAGTCTTTAGAGTCCTACACAGAGGTTTCCTAGCTCAAGCGAAACGAAATAGGAGCGCATATGAGATATGTGCGGGACCGAGAATAATGCGTGTATGTAATACCGTATTTCATTCTCGCGATGTATGTGTCGCATGGTTGTATGCGATATGACCTAGTTATCGAATCAAGGATTGATTCGATAAGCCGATACATTGGATACTAGCCGGTTATATGCGACATGACTGGATCGTTGAATCAAGTGTTGATTTAATGATTTAATGCATAATTATATATTTGATATATTACTTTGCATTAACTAGTATTTGTTCACTTTAATGGATTTTCTCACTTGAAATGCACATTGTATATGTGATATATTTTTGTGCACAAGATTGTATCATGTTTGATGATACATGCAAGCTTAGGTTTGTGTAAAGAATTAAACAATGGTTAAGTTAGTGGTTAGGGTTTACTTTTATCTTATTCATTTATCTATTGATTTATTTATTTATTTATTTTTGGAAAAGATGAAGAGAATGGTGGCTTTTTTGTAGTTTTGTGGAAACTTCATGAAATGTTGAAATCTTGACCATTCTTGTTCTTTTCCTAAACCTAACCATTGACCCTAACCATGGTTTATTCTCTACACCTAACTATGGCTACTATCATGATAAGTATCATTTTATTTGATAATTTAGATATACTTATCATATTCTTTTTCTTCATCTTCTTCTTCTTCAACAAAAGAAAAAGCTTACAACCTTTAATGGCAACTAGCCAAAACAAGTGAGAAATCCAATTCTAAAGTGAACCCACTTCCTATTTCTTCATCTTCTACCTCTTGCCAAGTAGTATAGGGTGTTTTCTTCACAAGTTTCATGACTTGGTGAAGTCGGAGTTTGATCTTGTGATGCCTCGACGTAGATCATCTTCGGCATCGAAGCCGACGATCAAGCCCGCCCATTTCTTCGATGAAGCCGATGCAAGAGTCATGGGTTCGATTTGGACAGTGGAGGGAGATCATCGCGGAGCTTAGGAAGTAGTGGACCGGATCTACAAAGGTTGTAGCCCCTTTCCTTTAGCATTAAATTCGTTTACATGCTCGCATCGCCTATATATCTAGTTAACGATCCGTATTAGGGTTTGTAGGCACTTGTAAAATTTAAATTTGCCGTTTTTGATCACTTGTGAGACTTCACTAGTGTGCCTAGGAACCCTTCAGTGGTATCAGAGCCTAGCTAGAGCCTTAGGCGATGCGTAGACGGAGTTAGAAGTCCGATCGACCCAAAACCCCGACTTTAAAATGCTCTCTGGACAATTCTGTAAAATGTGGATTTTTGTAGATTAAAAATATGCAGAAACCTCAGTGCAATATTATAAGAATTACTGTTTAAAACGGGGGCTCTGAATCGTTCATAGTGCGGCGGAACCGCCGCATATGCATGCCTAATGCGGCGGTTCCGCGGCAAGTTGGTCTCCTCTGGCACATTTTTCTGCACAGTAATTCTTATAGTTTATTGTTGGTGTTTCTGGGAATTTTTAATATTTATTCCAGAGTTTTATTTTCTGGGTTGTATTGGGAACTCGGTGTATCGATCGGATTGTCTAATTCTGTCTGTGTGTTTTTCCGGATAATCTTAGAATATGTTAAAAAGTTCGACCGGATATAAATACCCATTTTTTCCCCTGCCGGGAAACTTCCAATTGTTGGATTTTTCCGTAGTTTAACGACGTTCTAAGTAGTGCAAGTAACGCGATGGACCCTCTAGAAGACAACAAACCTTAACTCGATTATGTGACCGTCTTGAACTGCCCTTTGAACCTTCGGGTTTGGGGCAGTACGGCGTGCCACATGTGAGGCGTTGGCTTGACCCTTCTACGGCTGGACCGTTGGTACTGAGGCACGAACTGAATGTTGTTAGACTTATTTCATGTGTTGAGCTGTTTCGGGAAAACTTGGGTGTTCGAATGTTCAATCGGAAAGTTTAACATTTTCTGTTTATCCGGAATGTGATACAACAATTGGAATTCACAAAAGTTATGTGATAACTGAATGAATGTTATAAACATAGCAGTTTAGTCTCACTTGATCGGTTGCCACGGAATTTTGATGTGGTCAAAAGTCCGTCGCAATCACGTAGCGTACGCGGATACTCGCCGGGTAAACTTAATAGACAGCCTCACTCCATAGCCCCGACCAAGTGACTGTAGGAGAACCCCGTCGCCGAAAGCATCCGTTCGGGTGCTCGCGGCAGCGGTGTTCCGCCTTGGTGCACTTTGTCGACGGCGTCGGGGGTGCGGCCGCCTACTAAAGTTTGCGACGAGCATTCGATCAGAATGTCGGGAATCCTGTTGAATTGCCCGACTTGGTATTGAAAAGTGTTTTCGATAATGAGACTAAAATGCGGAGTTTATAATTGTTAGGCATGCGATGTCTAAAGAATTCATTTGGTCAGGCATGCGATGTCTGAGGTGGTTGCGGATTCCAACTGTTGTAGTTTTGTACTTTCTTTTCCGTGACCGTAAGTGTAATATGTGATATCGCCGGTTTCGTTGCTATATGTCAACGACAATTGGGATGCACATATTTACTTACGTTGATGACATGTGATGTTATGTGTTGCTGGATATGTTATATTGGATCGTCGTGTTTGAATAGCCGGGGGGTTTTTATGTGAGATGAGTGTTTTTCATTTTCATTCATGTAAAAACTTGTATGTAATATTCTTTTTTTGGGGCACTTCCAGGTTGCGGAAGACGTCACCGTTTGTATATTATTTACTTTTCCGCACTAGGATAGACCCAAGGAGGAGGGCACAAGTAACCGGGTTCTAGGGTCCAGTGGGAGACCATCTCGAGGAGCCGAGTCCGGGTCTCCTAACCCTAGAATTGGTAGGGTTGCTTGCCGCTCTCGTAGGGGTCTAGGGGTGTGGGATAGGCTATTCATCACGACCGTGGAATCCGTGTTTTATACTGGCTCGTATTGAAAACACGGACGTCCTAGTATATCCAATATTTCATATATTTCTTCTGCTGTGATTTATCTGTGATGTGATCATGTGATGTTCTGTAACAGATATTATATATAATATATATGATATATTATATAGACGTTGCTTATGTTTTACACCCGCGCTAGCCCTGCCCCACTCTGCCGTTAGTTACCTAACCTAACGGTGCAGACGGGACATCGAGGCGAATGCGGATGGCATAAGCGTACGTTATACTTATCTGTGATGTTTAGGTGGACTTAAATGATGCGATATTCATTAATGAGATTAATGAAAGAAAATAAACCTAATTGATGTTGTGGAATCGGATTTCAAAATAAAAACAGGTAGCTACAGTTCTTGCTTTGCATCGCGGTGTTCATTATAGAACATCCTGCACCTTATTCGATGAGGAAAGGACCGAGATCCCTTCACCGGGAGTGACTCCTTTAGCAATAACTGGCAGATGCTACACACTCGGTTTGTCCTTTGATTGCTTCTATAGTTTCTGCTTTGCACAGTGATATATATGATATATCCCGCACCTCATTCGACGAGGAAAGGGCTGACGATCCCTTCACCGGGAGTGACCCCTTTAGCAAAACTAGAAAAGCCTCAAAAACATTCCATTTAAAAACCATTTGATTCCGCAACGAGATCAAGTTCAAAGCGTTAAAGGTTTTCACAAAAACCATTCGCAACCCTCCGTCATTTTAGGAAGTAGAGTACTTAGTATTCGTGCTGTGTTTGTTGACCATAGTCAAGGCACAGTGTACGGTAGCTAAGTGATGTCTTCCTACACCGCATATGATGCGATTAGTTAGGACAGTCGCGTGACTTTGTTGACCTTAGTTAAGGGTCATGTGGGTGGATCTAATTAATCACGAAATGACGGGTAGAACTTGACTAGTACTTATGATTTGTTGACCATAGTTAAGGTCATAGGTGCTAGGGGTAAAAACCTTTATCGGGAGTTTCAAGTGTTGAAATTTGCAATGAGATTGCATACCTTCTATGTGATAGTTGGATCCCGATACCCACTGCGAGTAATTGTTACTCCTGGAAGAGTTTTGCACTTTACAATTAGCCGATCAAGTAGGTGTCTAGAAAGGTGTCAACGGGGTTACGCCTCTGGGAAAACGAGGTTTACTGTAATTAGGTCCGTGCGAAAGCACGGGGAACCTCCCTCAAAGTACTGACACTGGCCTGGCTGAAAGATTGGCGAACTTGTAGAGTGTAATTAATCCCGGCTAGTCTTTTCTTTTATGGTTTGAAAGAAGATTTGATAAAAACAGTGGGAGCCATCCTGATTAGATAAAATAATAACCAATCTATTCTTGCAAGAGCGCACGCTGAGTGTTTTCTTCTCTCTCTCTCCAAGTAGCGACCATATCACGCCTTAATCAAGATAATAATATGGATGAATTGACCGAACCCGCTTGTTATACTGAGCTGGGGAACGTTGGTCCCGCTCCAACTTATAATTGTTATAAGACAGAGCAGGAAATAGAGGAATACCAGAATTCCTATGCCGCCCAAACGAAGAAAGTGCATATGATGCATCTCCTTCGGGTGTGTTCATTATAAAGAACTGTTTCTCAGTATCCTCTGCATCCTGGGTATATGATACCGGATCAGGATCCCAGATATGTAATCTGTTACATAGGGCTACAAAAGGGTAGAAAAACTGAGAACGGGTGATAAGTTTCATGAGACAGAAAACGGGGCAAGTGTTGCAGCCAAGTCTGTTGGTCACTGTCACCCTGTATTACCAATACATTGATTCTGAACAAATACTATTAGATACCGAACCTGATATACAAAATCATATCAGTCTCTTTATTAGTAAAGAAATGATATAATTTTGTATTGTTGGATAATGTTTTGAACATTTCCTATATCAAAAGTTGATCGGTTCAGGCACGTTATCTAAAAGCATTGACGTTCTAAATCAAACTACAGTTCCTTGTATACTGAACACACACAAGAGGAAAAGTTCAGAAATGAACAAATTCTTCTTGAGGTATTGTAGACTAGGTCACATCAATGCGACCCGACTGGCTGAAGTTACATTTTAGATGCATATTTAAATTAGTTTGAATTTACATCTTGTGAAACTTGTCAGTCATGTCACAAAGATTAGATGACCATAGCTCCGTTTGCTGAAAACTGAGAAAGAGTTAGTAAACTCTTGGGACTGATGCATGATGATGTATGTAAGGTCTCCTGTCTACACATGCCAGGACTGGTTCTTTATACTTAATTATATTCTCTGATAATCTCTCAAGATTCAGTCATACGTTCCTGTTGAAACATAAGTCCGAACCTTTTGAGGTATTCACAGAATATAAGTTAGAAGTAGAGAACCAATAACCGGGTATAAGTATTATGTCCTATGATGTGATCGAGGAGGAGAATACTTGAGCACGGAAATCCTGGTCTATTCTAAAGGAGAATGAGATTCTCTCTCAGCATTACTCCTCCGTATACACCATAGCACGATGGTATATCGGGGCGGAGCAATCACACCCTATATGATATGGTGTGCTCTATGATGAGTACTACTGAGTTACCTGTTTCCTTTTTAGGGGTTATGCACTTGAGAAGCTGCATACCTATTGAATAGGTTCGAATCAAATCAGTTACCTACCACTTCATATGTGATATGGAAAGGGAAGAGCCCATATCTTAAGTTTTTTAAGATTTGAGGTTGTCTGGCCTATGTCGAAAGCAAAATCCGGACAAGATCGAGGTAAAGTCAGTTGTGTAGAACTGGAAAGGTTCCAGCTATACAAAACTGCAGCTGATGATTTGACAGAACCAAAGGATTCAATAGTTCCCGACGAACCTCAGCCTCTCCGCCGATCTAGCAGGGTTCCTCACCTGCTTGAGAGATACTTCGGTTTCTCGATGACAGTGGGAGCAAGGATTGCATCATGAAATGATGACCCAACTAGATTCGAGCAGGCCATCAAGAGTAGGGACTCTGTAAGAATGGCTGGATGCTTAGCGATCTGAGATGGAATCCATGTACACCAGCAAAGTATGGACTTTAGCTGCTATATCTGAAGGGTTAAATCCCCATCAGGAGAAAGTGTATCTTGAGAAGATTACTTGGTGTAGATGGAAAAGTTGAGACTTTCAAAGCTAGACTTGTTAAAGGTTTTCGTCATCAACCAGGCGTGGATAATGATAAAACCTTTTCCAGTACCTATGCTTAAGTCCATCCAGATCCTACTTGTCACGGCTACATACCATGACTACGATATCTGGTGGTTAGGTGTCATGACTGCTTTTCTAAATGATGCTTTAGAAGAGTGCGTCTATAAGTACACAACCAGAGGGCCTCGTAGACAGTGGGAGCAGCGGAAACGTGTGCAAGATGCTTTATAGGATAAAGCAGGCATCGCGGAGTTGGAACATCTGTTTTGATGGATTAGTCAAAGAAGTTGGCATCATCAAAATGGTAGATGAACCTTGTATAAACAAAAAGGTAGTAGGGAGTATGGTGACGATCCTCGTAGAGTACGTGGATGACATACTCTTTTTAGGGAAGGAGTTTCCTATGCTACGCTCGATCAATCTCCGCTTATCACAATGATTTTCCATATAGGATCAAAGTGATACCTCCTAAATCCTGTGTTTTCGTCTATGAGATAGACGTAATTGGATGCTAGGATACTCACTAGTTGTAGTGAGATGGTATCAATCGATCCTGGGGAGAATCAATGGAAGGGTTCCAGAGTGATAAAGACGACTGAATGTCAGTCACAGGCAGTGTCTTTACCCTTAGTAAAGGGACGGTATGTTGGAAGATTTCCAAGCTAGATACCGTGACAAACTAGACGATAAAGGCTGGTAACATCGCTATTAAAGATACTACCAAAGAGGAAGTTTGGGTGTATATTGGTTCATAAGATGAACTAGGTTCCTGCCATTGTATGACAATGGAAGTGTGGCTTCGGCCCTGGAACCCTGGTCCCATCAGTGACCCAGACATAATCTGAGGCAGCATCACCTGATCATGGAGATAGTTGATCTCCAGGTTGATCAAGGTTAGGAGAGTAGACTCAGAGGACAACACGGCGGATCCACTCACGATGGCCTTTTCCCAAAGAGAGACTTTTAGGGGATGGTTGAGTATGTGATACTGCAACCACTGCTACAGATGGCCCTAGTGCAAGTGGGAGATTGTTAGTTATATGTATGCCCTAGAGGCCATTACTGTACATTGGATGTATATTGTAGTGGATGCTGGGACATATATAGGAAGGACTTTCTTGCTCGACATGATAGTACGTTATCTGGTTGCTCTTTATCTTAACATGTATACTTTTTGTCTCTCTGTTACATGTTGATAAAGCCCTTAGGATGTGTACTCGACTTGCAGGACTATGATGCAGATCATACTAGAGGGGCCTGGGTAGTCCATGAGTACATCCTTCAATGTTCCTAGTCGTGGGAATATCGAGACGGGGCATCGATACTCCAGAGTAGACTAGTGTATATCTTCTCGACCCATGTGATGGGCGATGGATGATCCCATATCCATTGGTGTTTGACATCAGAGATGGTATACGGGTGCTCAGTGGAGACTGGGTACACTGAACGGACTCGCCGAGAACTCCCAGATGGTATTATACCTCACGTCAGATGGCAGTTCTCTGGTGACACTGGTACAGCTTAGTCTGTTGACCCGAGATCGTCATAGAGTCTTGTGTGTCTCCCACTGTGCTTTGATTTCCACCCTACCACGGCTCTACTAAGTCGTGCAAACAGGTGGTTTTTGGGTACAGTCCCGATTCACATGGAGGCAATGAGCGATAGGAGGGGATTCGTCTCTCCCGGTATTGGGGGTTGATGTTGCGCTATGCTCGACTGGCCATAACAGGAAATCCCTGGCCAGGGTTGCTGTGATATACTGGTAAGAGTTATCAGTAGTTTCACGAAAGTTATGGACCTTACATCGGCATGACTTATCAAGCTACTGGGGTCTGACGTTTACCACCCCTAGGCGAGATATGCGACATATCAGACGAACAGACCGGACTGTACGGTAAGTGTTACTGGTTGGATTCACAGGAGTGTGAGCGGGCTTGCTCGTCGATCTTCTGATCGCTCAATACCCGGGTGGCCGTTACGTTTAGCAGACCGCTTGCGGCTTGTGGGTGTTTGATATGATCATCACCTGCTGCCGGCGTATTGACGAGTCTTTAGAGTCCTACACAGAGGTTTCCTAGCTCAAGCGAAACGAAATAGGAGCGCATATGAGATATGTGTGGGACCGAGAATAATGCGTGTATGTGATACCGTATTTCATTCTTGCGATGTATGTGTCGAATGGTTGTATGCGATATGACCTAGTTATCGAATCAAGGATTGATTCGATAAGCCGATACATTGGATACTAGCCGGTTATATGCGACATGACCGGATCGTTGAATCAAGTGTTGATTTAATGATTTAATGCATAATTATATATTTGATATATTACTTTGCATTAACTAGTATTTGTTCACTTTAATGGATTTTCTCACTTGAAATGCACATTGTATATGTGATATATTTTTGTGCACAAGATTGTATCATGTTTGATGATACATGCAAGCTTAGGTTTGTGTAAAGAATTAAACAATGGTTAAGTTAGTGGTTAGGGTTTACTTTTATCTTATTCATTTATCTATTGATTTATTTATTTATTTCTTTTTGGAAAAGATAAAGAGAATGGTGGCTTTTTTGTAGTTTTGTGGAAACTTCATGAAATGTTGAAATCTTGACCATTCTTGTTCTTTTCCTAAACCTAACCATTGACCCTAACCATGGTTTATTCTCTACACCTAACTATGGTTACTATCATGATAAGTATCATTTTATTTGATAATTTAGATATACTTATCATATTCTTTTTCTTCATCTTCTTCTTCTTCAACAAAAGAAAAAGCTTGCAACCTTTAATGGCAACTAGCCAAAACAAGTGAGAAATCCAATTCTAAAGTGAACCCACTTCCTATTTCTTCATCCTCTACCTCTTGCCAAGTATTATAGGGTGTTTTCTTCACAAGTTTCATGACTTGGTGAAGTCGGAGTTTGATCTTGTGATGCCTCGACGTAGATCATCTTCGGCATCGAAGCCGACGATCAAGCCCGCCCATTTCTTCGATGAAGCCGATGCAAAAGTCATGGGTTCGATTTAGACAGCGGAGGGAGATCATCGCGGAGCTTAGGAAGTGGTGGACCGGATCTACAAAGGTTGTAGCCCCTTTCCTTTAGCATTAAATTCGTTTACATGCTCGCATCGCCTATATATCTAGTTAACGATCCGTATTAGGGTTTGTAGGCACTTGTAAAATTTAAATTGGCCGTGTTTGATCACTTGTGAGACTTCACTAGTGTGCCTAGGAACCCTTCACTCACGAGCTGGCAACTCACCCCCGTTGTGCCGCAATATCTTGCAGGTCTGACCCGTCAGCACAGTAGCGGCGGACGTACTTCCCCTTTTTGCTTCATTAGCATTGACTCGCGGTTTGCTCGTAGGTGGGTTGTGAGGATATTTTGTTCCCGCCTTGTGCATTATTGTATCTAGTACACTCCATCTACATTATCTACCATTTTCCATCAGTTGTATATTGGACTTAGATGGTGAGCTTGTGAGATTTATATGTATTCTGTTTCTGGTGTCGATGCTCACTTGAGCCGACGTGGTGTTTTCTTATTTCTTGCTTTCAGATGCTTATTTCGCACAATTATGATGTGCCTTGTGTGTGGTTGTGATTCTGCCATTTGGCGAAGAGCTAGCTCCCGCTTGGGGATGCCTTTGTTCATTACTTGTATATATTCATGTTTGTACCCGTTTGGGGCCAGTATTTACAAAGGAAACTCTGTCGAAATTTTTGGGAAAAAAACATGACGTTTTAAAAATGATTAATGCAACCTCATTTTGTTAAAATCACTTTCTTCAAAACAAGTTTTCCTTCACTCTATTTATATAACGGTTTAGATTTCTGGGCTTTGGCTTGCTTAGATTACGTTACGTCTCTAAACGTTGCGTAATTTATGTACCAGTCATGTTCCGTACATTCGGGTCGTGACACCCATGTTTCTCCTGGCTTGACCCTGAATTGATCGGCACAGTGATTGGAGTGCGCTCAATCGCACTAGCAAACCTTTGAGTGAATAGTAGCTCCATCTCAGAGAAGATCTTTACAGAGTCATATGGGAGCTCCGAGTACCATTCGAAAACCTTCTGTGATAAGCTTCCGACGAATTAACGTAGCAGCAATTTATCATCGCCCCCTGTATTGCCACGCAGGGCTTTGAATTGTGCAACATGCTGATGAAGGTTACTCGTTCCTTTATATATATATGGAACATCGGGATCGTATATCCTGGAGGGTATTTCATCTGGTCCTATGATGCCGGATATGGTCGACCCGTCTTGACCAGCTGATTTGCAGCTTCATTTGCTTGATAAGTCTCGATTTGTTAGGTGATATAGTCATCCAACGCCACCTTCGAGATCGTTTCCTCCTTGGCCATTGATAAGGCCTGGGAGGATTTGACATTTCCCCTTTGTCGTCTTCGATAACCACCGGTAGTTCTTCGGCCGGTGGTTCTGGTTGGATCGTCATTCCAACCATGTCTTGAAACAGAAAAGCCATCTGCTTTATATTAGCAGCCTACTCTGCCGCTTCCCTGTCCTTCTTTTCAAGCACCCATCGCAAGAACTCGGTATCGGTTTCCGGTTCTGGGCGCTCTTCAATTTCTTTATTTGGACTTTCTTTAGGTACGGTAAGCACTGTCATCTTGGCAAGCATATCTTGGAGTTTCTCTTGTTGCTCCTGAGCTATCGTCAGTGACCGAATTTACGGTTTATGACTAACGGAAGAACGACTCTCCTCCTTATTACCAGTCATATAAACTGTGCGTATGGTTATGCCCAAGACTTGGGGCGTTTGTTGCACTCGCCTTTGGATTTTGCCTCCGGCGCTAGAACTTTCTCCGACCTCGGTCTTTTGTGAGAGGCCGTAGTAAGAGGAACCGTTATGACAGGAACCTCCTTTCGAGAAGTCCCCCACTGTATGGCAGATGAATGATCGTTCTCCTGTCGAACCTTGGATTTCTTCGATCGGCGAGAATAATTTTCGTCGAAAACGGAGTC
The DNA here is from genome assembly GCA_030015575.1 of Agapanthus africanus. NCBI lineage: Eukaryota > Viridiplantae > Streptophyta > Magnoliopsida > Asparagales > Amaryllidaceae > Agapanthus > Agapanthus africanus. Next base: position 674,866,668 of record CM057337.1, read on the forward strand.
CTGGACTTTTCTCCAGAGTTTGTGAATTTATGAAGAGAACCGCTAGTAAGAACGCTTCGGATTTGGTTGCATTGGAGCTTCTATAGGAGGGCGTTTTCTTCAATAGCGGTAGGCGAATTTTTTTGAACCTTTCTTAGCGGTTCGAAACTGTTCCCAATTGGAACATCAATAATAACAACCACCACAGGAGCTAATGGAGTCAGCCTAGAAGGGGAATTGCCCCCAGTTTTCCTTACTCGATGCCAATGGAAATGTTGAGCATGTCTTGCGGTGGGAGCCTCCTTAGCGTCAGAGACTTTCTTGACATACCCCATGCGTTATCTAGGGGTTTCGTCCAGTGTCAGCCTGTGAAAGACTGACGTTCTCGGTTGAGCTGGAGCAGAATTGGTCAGTCTGTTGAAGACCAACTGCCTTGGGGGTGAAGCACTCTTGTTTGCTTCACGCGGAGCAGGAACGGGGATAACCAGTTGTTTAGGGGCAGCCCCTTTAAGGATTATGGGCTTCTTCATGGGGCCCATCAAGCTTTTCTTCAGCCTGTCGAAGACTGAAGCCTTAGTGCTGGCAAGCTGGGCCTACCGCAGTGTTTAATTGATCGAAGACCAACTTCCGTGGAATTTCTTCTTTGGGCGTTGAAGCGCCGAAATTTGTGGATGGGATTATCGTCCAAAAAAACAGCCCAGTGGTCGCTTGGGCGACCTGGTATGCCGGCAAGGAGAATATTAAGGCCGCATTCGGCTTGTAGACCACTCCTCCAAATAGGGCGGAGTTAGCCTAAGAGTTGTTGTTGTTGCAGATGGTGCGGTTGAAAGCCATTGAACCTACACGGAGGTGAAACACCATATTTTAGTATCCCAAAACTCAAAGAGCAACCATAGCAAACCACTATTTTATTCGCGGAACATGACACACGAAGTATGGAGTGGAAAGAGGAAAAGGTCTCAACGGGCGTACCAGAATCTGTTTACCACCGAAATCAGAGACGAATTAGGTTAGAACATCTTGCCTGAATTTGGGGGCAGATACTATTTGGGACATATCCATCCACCTCTCCGAAAACACCAAGTTGATTTATGGTTGTACATCAGAGATTTGGATGGATGCGACCGATGTAGCGTGATTTTATCAGATTCCCCCATTGAAGGGTTTTTTGATTATGGGGACGCTCTTTCCTACAGGCACAAGCCCCTGCAGTTAATTACACTATCGCGTTACGATAACAACTTTCACCTGCTCCAAACAGATCACTCCGTATCGTGTTATATTTTTTATATGAGATTGCCTGTGGATTGTATACGGAGACTGGTTTATGTCGTCGCCCGTAAGGCGCATATTATTCCAAATCCGTACATATTAGACTTGGGTTTGAACCTAAATCATATGTTCCATCAGTTCAGGATATATATCTAAGGACCGTTAGTCATGTATTAGACTAAGATCAACTCAAATATAGCGAGCATATAGGTTCTGTTGATTTATAATCAGAGAAGTTTAACTTCTAGGAACCTAACCCATTTTGGGCTAAATGATGGACTTTTATGTTACCCAGTAGTGCTAAGCACTCAAATATATATGTCGCCCACATGTGCATCATGTGAGGCGCTCACACTCAAATGCTCACGTGTATGGCACGTAAAGCGTTAAGTCTGCAACATCTGAGCACTCATGCGGATATCACGTGAGACGATATCTTCATAACTTTTGAGTACTCACGTGCGGATCACGTGAAACGCTCAATCTCAAGTGCTCACATGGACATCACGTGAGACGCTGAGTCTTAATTTTTTTGTGAGCACTCACATGAACGTCATATGAGGCGCCGAGTCCTTAGAAATTTAATCTTTATTCATGTTTTTAGAGAAGTTAAATTTCTGTTAATGGTATTTTGACCATTAACGATCACCATGATCACTATTTTGAGGATCTGGGATCAAGAGAAGGCAAGTTCCTTAAGAACTTGAAGATCTTGATCATGTAAGATCAAAGTTCTAGACATTTTTTTAAAGGAACCAAGTTCCTGGTAATAGAAACTCCATCTTTCTTTCTTTTCTCCTTATTATTATTAATTTTTTTTGTTTGATGGTGGGCAAAACACCAAAGTTCTTCTCTGGACCTTGAGTTTAAGATCAAAATCCCTCTGTGGGAATTAAATTCTTTTTTGTGGGGGACTTGTCTTATCAATCTTAGATCCAGAGAAATAAATAAGTTCTAACGATAGATTATACCCTATTTTTACATGCGTGATAGGTATAGGAGAGATATTTCTCATTTGTTTTTATGTAGGGTTTGGAAGGATGAAGATGATCTTCAAGCAGAATTCAATACTCTATTTTTCCTATTAGAAGCTTATGGGAGGTATTCTGTCCATGAGATTTAATCTCATGGGTCTTTTATATAGGGTATGAGAAATTGTTGATTAGTTAAAAAGATCACTCATTTAAGAGAACTCGAGTTTAATTTCATAATCAAGTGGTGATTTTTAATCACCGTTGGATCTTAGATGGCTTTCTGTTTAACAAAGTATATTTTTCTTGTTTTTAATAAGATTGAAGGAAATATTTTCCATGTATAGAATTTAATTCTATCTTTTGATTCAAAGGGTGGTTTTTAATCACCATTGGATTTTTAATCCAAGGGTTCTCTGTTTAACATAGCAAATCTTTCTCGTTTTAGAAATATTAGGGAAATATTTTTCCCTTATAGAATTTAATTCTATCTAAAGTGTGGCTCATGTGCATTGTGTGTAAGGCGCCATATATATGGCCTGTGGCACCCACGTGCCTTGCACGCGGGCGCTGCCATATTATATAGCCTTAGCGTTCACGTGCTTTGCACGCGGACGCCGCTCACGTGTTTCGCACGTGAGTACTACCATATATATGTATGGAAGGAGCGCTCACGTGCTTTGCACATGAACGCTCACATGTTTAACATGTGGGGGTTTTATATGGATTTTAATTTTATCTATATTCAGCACTCACATGCCTTGCATATGAGCGCTCACGTGTTCAACATATGGAGCCTATATCATAGGATTTAATCCTCCTTAAAGCCGGCGGCCATATACTTTGAATGTGAGCGCTCACGTGTTAAACACATAGGGGGTTTCGTTTCATCTTCTCGTGATTTTCTGAGCCATCTTCTTTTCCAACACTTTCTTTTGGTCAGAGCTTGGGAATCATTCCAACTTACACTATGTGCAACATTTTTTGTGCCAAGACTTGAATGCTCATCTTTATAATTTGAAGAAGTGTTCATCTTTTCCTTCACTTTCATAAAGAAAGAATCATTTTCATAGAGAAAGAACTATGGCTTGCAATCTCCCACATGCTCCTCGACAACCATGGGAGGTGCCCATTGGGGAGATTACTCCTCGTTTCGCTGCACGTATAGTGAATCTTGTTCTTACGGATGCTCGGCGTGATACAGTAATGCACGAGTTCATTACCCGTAAGGGATCTCCTCTTCCCGCCGGCTCTTTTTGGTTTCGAATGATCTTCCTGACCATTCTCGACGATATTCCTTCTCATCCGGCAGAGATGACTCTAGCAATGCTTGACACAGCGGAGGATAAGATCGACTGCATTCACGAAGCATGCTTGATTACGAAACCTCTGGGGACCGCTCGATTCACCTGCTGAGTCAAATACAGGCTCCGTGGGCTATCATGTCTTCTTTTGCCTACAAGCGCGGCACTGACAGATGAGGAAGGACTCTTCATGAGAATCGCTGTTACAACATGGTATAGAGGGCCGAGAGGGAGATAGAGAACTTTGTATAGTGTTTTATTAACCCCTGTAGTCCTGATCCCATATTTGGTGATCTTTTCCCTTTATATTGAAATAAATATTTAAGTGCATGTTTATTATTATTTGATGAATTTTTCACATTAAATACCGTTGATAAAGGAAAAGCACTGAAAAAGATGGAAAAGTGGTTCAAAAATCCATGAACAAGTAAAAAAGGGCCTCCGACGCCATTAAGCCACAAGCAAAGGCTCCCCGCCGCTCCTTTGCATGTACAAAGGTCCCTATCTCTACTTTGCTTGCGCAAAGGTCTCCGTCGCTCCGGAGCACCCGCCGCTCCATAGCCCCGCGGTGAAGGGTGCCCATAAAGCAAGAGTGGGGTGAGCCGTACACCCTCACGTCCCTGAATATGACCCATGTTCATGGCCACGTTCCCAAGCCTTTATATGACCATAAAAACCCCTCTTAATGCACAGAAGAGAGGTTAAGCACTCAAAATTACTATTGTTCATAAAAATCATCCAAGAACCCCTCTGCTCAATCATTCAGAAACATGGAACGATATTCAAGGAGTTCAAGTTCAAGAATGGAAAGAAGAGAAAAACTAAACGTAAGTATGAAGCAGCAGATCTTCTATTCATTGCAAATTTCTATGCTCCAATGATGAATAATGCTTCATTTATTGTGAAATGAATGATAGATGGGATACTCAGCAAAGAGTTATCCCTAAAGCGCATAAGTCGAAGATTCTGCTCGTGAACTATGGGGTGCATTGAAAATTTTATAATAAGCCATATGACGGCTCTAAAGAACTAATTTATGAAATACTTGCAAAATTTATCTCTTTACGGATGCTTTTCGAAGCTATCACCATGTATACATATACTCATTCGAGTTATCCTCCCTACGAGATCGTTCTAATAATGGACTTCATGGACGTATACATGGGCAAAAATTGTTGGTTCCTAGTTCCCTCGCCGCTAACCCGCGGCCAATATGGAATTCAAAAACAAAACTTTTCTTGGCACTAGAAACCTATACCCAAGAATCTAAACCAAACACATAAACTAGCAAGCACACAAGGATAAAAATCACAACCTTTGTAGCGTCTTCATTTGCTCTAATTGGGTTAGGCTCTAACATGCTCTCAAGAGCTCTGTATCGCACTTGCAAGCCGGTCCTTTTTCGCCAAAGATGGTCAACCCGAGAGAACCAAATTCAAGTGTCAACTTCATCAAAGAAGTAACTAAAGATCCTAGGATGCTAGTTTAGAATGCTTAGTGATGTGTGTGAGTGTTCTAACATTTTTCATTCTCTTAATTTTCATGATTCTCGACTCATGAGAGTATTAAAGATGAAGAAGAAGAAGGAGGAGCCATGGAAGAAGGAGAAGCTAAATGGTAGAATGAACAAGTCTTCACAAATTCAAGCATGCTTCGTATCTTTTGTAAAAAGAATTTTTTCCATTTTAAAACTACAACCATGCTTGAATAGTAAATGCAAATGAATTAATAATTCATTTTCTTATACCTTCTACCATTTCTCTTTTCCACTTCATTTCATAATTTCTTTTAAAAGAAAATCCAAGAAATGAAGTGTTCTTCTTCTAGAAGTATTCTTGTACAAATACAAGAATACATCCCCGCAAATACATGCCCATATTCGCATCCAAATACGAATACCCAAGAGATAGAAAAATACAATAAAAATAATACTAGAATATACATATCGAAATATATATATGTAAATTATTAAATCAAAACTTGATTTAATAATCCGGCTTAATCCTAAACCGTCTAGTATTATTATCCGCCCAATTAAGGTCCATGTGGCTAGCACACATATCTAATCGGAACCCTGCATGTATCAATAAGCGGCCGCTACATCATTTTGCCTGAACCGGGAAAACCCTCTGTGTGGGACTCTAAAGACTCATCAATACACTGGAGATGGACTTAACCACAAGCACGTCAGCGGCACTAGCTATATGTAACGGCTACCCCGGTATTGAACGAAAGGAATGCCGACGAGCAAACTCATCCATACCCCTACTAAGCATGTCTATGACAATCTCCGTACAGTCCGGTCTCTTCATCTGAGAGTATCGCATACCGGGTTTAGGAGGTGGATAACGTCAAACCCCTACAGACCCGATAAGTCATGCTGATCTGAAGCTCATCACCTACTGAGAAACTACTGATATCACATCGGTAAATCTTATCCACCTTGGCCAAAGATTTCTGGTGATGGCTGACCCAACACAGCACGACATCGACTCCTAATACCGGGAGAGACGAATCCCTGACGATTGTTCACTGCCTTCATGTGGCTCGGGACTATACCCGACTAAAACCTGTTTGCACGACTATTTTGAGTTGTGGTAGGGTAGTAATCTAAGTACAGTAGGAATTCACACGAGACAAATGAAAATCTCAGGTCAAAAGACTAACTTGTATTCATGCCATAAAAGAACTTCCATCTGACGATAGGTATAATACCATATAGAAGTTCTCGGCGAGTCCATCTGGTGTACTCACCTTCAGTGAGCGCTTGTATACTATCTTAGATGACTCAACACCAATGGTTTGTGAGACCGGACACCGCCCCTCATCGGGGTCTCAAAAATTATACACTAGTCTACTCCGGAGTATCGATGCCTAGTCTCGATACCCCCTCGACTAGGAACATTTAAGGATATGCTTATGGACTGCCCATCTCCCACGTATATAGTCACCATCATAATGCTGATAGTCAAGTAATAATCCTACGGAATTTATCAAAATGTATACACATAATAATAAAGACAAACCAGATAGCATACTATCATCTTGAGTAAGACCGTTCTACCTGTTTAGGTCCTCGTTCAATTATCATAATCTCCTACTTGCAATTACAATAATTACCTTGAGGGCACTATATCCAACAATCTCCCACTTGCACTTAAGGCCAATTATTGCAGCATCGCATACTCACAGCTCGTGTGCTACCGAATACCCAACTTCTCTACTAGTCAGTTTCTCAAAACTCGTTTTGAGAAATTTACGTGTTCATGAAATAACCTCAGTGAGTGGACCCACTCCAATATTTCTATCTTTATCTCTCTATATCTCAAATTCGCGGAGAACGACTATCTCCCGAAATGAGCGATACTTGTCTTAGAACTTGTCTGGATATCTGATGAGGCCTTATTCATAACATGAACACCAAGTCGAACAATCTTCTTAGACTGTATCCATTGATGATGTAATCAGCACCTAGCGCCATGACCAACTCTGTATCCTGCTTGGAAACCTATCCAATATACTGCATCTTAAAAGAGGGAAAACTATTAACTTTGACAGCCACTCTGTCATTCAGGTCATCTTGGAAGCCTGAAATGATAACTGCCTACTTAAGGAGGCTGCTGTTACCATATACCGAGAATATTCTCTTATATTCATGACTGCTTCCTAATGTTTTTTCAGGATTGGATTAATATATGCTTATTGCAGCTTGTGCAAAACCAATATCTGGTGTGGTACTTGACATCTCATAATTAACTCAATTACCTAAGCAAGTGATATGTCATTCATGCAAATCTCTCTCCTCATCAGTCTAGAAGACATCACTTTAGAGAGAGTGACTCTATCACCTGCGGGTACACCACCACGCCAGGAGTATTCCATTCTAAAACACTTTAGAATGTGTCAAAGTATCCGAATTAGGACACTTCCCAAATCTAGATCTAAAACTATAGATCTAGTCGCCAGAATTCTTGATATTTTATCCAGATGCTTTGTGGAGAAACACCTTATGACAACCACAGTATAACCGATCGTAGTATAGGAACACCACTTCTTATCAAGGAGTACGTCATCCATATACCTGGACATCACTCCCTACTATCTTCTTACCAGGTTCATCTATTGTTCTGATGAAGTCAAACTCTATGAATGTCACATAAAAAATAGATGATTTATCTTCCTCTATACTTGTTTTAGTCTATAAAGAGATATAAGCTACTGGCCTACCACGCTTCCGCTCTGCAACCCTCTAACAGAATTCTATACACGTGCACTTCTAAATTCAATTTAGAATGACATTATAGTCATCCACCTGCCAGACCTCATAGTCAAGGACATTGGTAGTGATAAACTTGGATCATCAAAACCTTCCTATCACCGTCTTTAAGGAGACCGAAGTACCTCTCGGGTGGATAAGGTAACTCACCAAATCTGCGGAGTGGATAATGGATTGTCGAATCCAATTGAATTCTTAGGTTCTACCAAATTTTCAGTAACCGTTTGTGGTTCTGAAATCACTTCCACTTCTACCATCCTCCCACTAATATTTTCTAAAAAGAATTCATTTTACTAAAAATGTGGCGGGTCAAGAATGATATAACTATTGATCCTGCAAATAGTAGAAAGTTAACCCTCGTCAAAACCCAGGATAACCCACAAACAGCCATTACTGAAATGTGCATTGAGTTTATCCGGATTCTGGTTTTAAGCATAAGCCGGACAACTCCATATACCTTAAAATCGTTAAGATATGAATCTACTCTATATTCAATATAGAAACAAAGACAGTAATTTAATTGGAACTAGATTCAAAAAATCATGTAGCTGTTTTCCGTGCATATTGACTGAATGGAAGAAGGCCATGCAGCATTACTCATCAAGGAGCACACCCACGGATGAGTAACCTAAGTGAGAAGCAAGTTCTCAAATATAGTACTTACGACGGAATACCTAGCATAAGTATCTACATCTTCGATCATCTTGAAGAATCCTGATACTTCCAACGCATAGTTCTCTACACTATTCTTATACCTATAACTTCTCAAAATTTAGACCTTGTATTTCAATGAAATGCATTTCTAAAAACAGAGAAGTCACAAGTAAACGGAATGTAGTACGAGTACCAACCTCTTTATCCTAATGGACATTGGACAACATACAATGTTTTGTATAAGTTCTCTGAGTTTAATAACTCAAACTCTGTGCATTATAGGTTGAAAACAGTATTATGGTTAAGAAGAATTACACCGTTATTGAATACACTTTACCTAACCATCAACTGATATAGGTAAATGTTATAAATATAATTTCAAAAATTTATATCTCACTTCATAAAATAAACATACAGATATATCTGTTTAAAATTGGTGCATAACAAAGGATATTTAAAACCAAAAATTTGTTGTTAGGCAAAACTCGGATGATTTTCTCAAATATCACCAATTACAAAGAATTCTGATATTGAGGATCTAATCATCCAATTCCCAATATTCTACTCCCACTCAGCATTTTCACGACATACAGATGTGAGAATCATGTTCAGTAAGTGCATACCATGGAGTCAGAATCTAAATGGAAAAACAGTTTTCAATTAGCACCGCATAGTAAAACTGATACATGAAAATGTTTCAAGGGGTTGTCCAGGTATCCCTGGTAATGCCTTTTTCATTATCTAGATTCATGACAGTAGTCGCAAATTTTCTTGCCCTCACTCTAACTCTTCATATGTCTCTATATCTCACATTCTGTACACCATACCTAGGCTAATTGGTTTTCTTCCTTCCCTACCTTTCGACACCAGCCTAAGGTTTAGAAGAGGACTATCCAATAAGCGTAATAGGTGTACTCTCCTAATAGTAGGAGCCAACACAACCTGGGAGAAAGTAAAGATAAAAGACAACCGAATAATCCTATTCAATTTCTCTAGAATCCGTGGCCATTCTCGAACTGAAATAAGTTTCTTCGAGTTTGTATGTAACCATACGAGATGGCCTTTCCAGACAATATGGATCTCCATAGTGATACGGAGTGTTTTGAAGAAAAGCAAAGGGAAAGTATGAGTGGTAGGGATATATGCGATTTTGTCGTGAATCATGACAATCCAAACCCAGAGTGTGTAAGAATGTTCGGTTAACTTGGTTCATGAGTTTTAGCTTAAGATAGGTCATAGTCGCAAACTAGAGAGAGAAAAGAAACACTCAGTGTGTACTCTAATCTAGATTAGACTGGTTAATCACTTTATCTAATCTGGATGGCTTCCACTGTTTTCTCGAATTCTCCTTCAAACCCTAAAAGGAGAATTAGTCGGGATAACCCGAGGAGTAAACTACTCATCGGTGGGAATCGGGACCCAACTATCATTGTGTGATAATCTTGATGAAAGCCGACCAAATTTACCACACTCCAGAAGGTATGCGCATACTTGGCAAGTTTCTTTTATATTTGAAACTCGTGATATGGTTTTTGCCCCTACGAACCCAGTGATCTTGACTGAGCCAACAAATTATAGGGTCCTAGTCAAGTTCAACCCGTCATTTTCTTGATTGCATTAAACGCACCCGCACGAGCCCTTGACTGAACCAACAAGGTCATGCGACTATCCTAACCAATCGCAATACCATGCAAACAAAAAAGCACTACATAGTAATCGAACACTACGTCTCGGCTGAGCACGACAAACGCGGCACGAATACTTAGCAATACTAATCTGAAATGCTGGAGGGCTACGGTTGGTTTTTGGCGAAAAACTTTTAACGTAATGAACTTGATCTTGTTGAAGGAACTGAGTGGTTTTACAAAAGGAGTGGTTTAGGCTTCGCTTTTAAAATTAGTAACATAAAGCTTTGCTTAAGAGCGAACTTCCCATGAAGGGATCAAGGCTCCTCCCTCATAGAATGAGGTGCAGAATATTCCTAACTGAATACCTCTATACAAAGCAAAAGAATACAACTATGGTTTTCAAGAAAACCGAGTAGTATTAAAAATTGGTTCCGACAACATCATTTAGGTTTATTTTCCTTGCATATCGGAATTAATATAGTCTCATCAATTAAACATATCATGCCATAAAAGAAATGAAAATAGGCACGCACATATATGCCATCCGCATTCGCCACGGGGTCACGGGTCTTCACCGTAACGTTACTTAATTTACGACAAGGCGGGGACAGGACTAGTGCGGATGTAAAACATATATAGCGTCTACTAAATATATAATATATATAGCAACATTCGTCTCACTCATGATATCAAGTAAAAATACAGAAGCATCATAACAGAACCAAACACAATATGGAAAAGCAGAAAACCTAGGAAAACTACATTTTAATGGAGCCAAATATGAAATGCAATTTTCTCGGTCATGTGGATAGCCAGTAGTATCAGACCCTAGACCCCTACGAGTGCAGCAAGCCACCCGCCAATCCCAGAAGTAAGGCAACCACAATCAACGAAGTGAATGGGCCACCTAGCACTTCCAAAATCCGGTGACTTGGGAAACCCTGCGCGGGTCAATCCTATACTCCGACGAGTGCGGCAAATAGCCAACCAATTCTAGAGTAAGGCCCCCCAGTCTTAACGCCATGAGATGGAGGCTCGTTGCCCTCTAGAACCCAGCTACTCGAGCACTCCACTGCGGGGTAATTCTAGTGCATATAATGAAAAAACTGAATATACAACGGTGGCTATGTCCGCAACCTGGACGCGCCCCAAAGAATAATACAAACCGTAGTGACGGAAGTCCACATGTCGGACACTCGCCGCGCAATATGAATATACATTATATCACAGAGAATAACTTCTAATACTACCTACACCAGGCTATCCATCGCGACAAATCCAACACAACCGTAACCACTAAGCAATATCCATCACAGAACATGCAAACTTGCGAGTATCAATTCCATGACCCCGTCTAAATGATACGTATAACAATTAGACGATATTTTACCAAACGTTATGATACACACAATCATCACTAAGCCTACGACAATCGAATACCGCACACTAATAGCCAACACTTCAATTTTCCAAACTAACAAAAATCAAGTGTGCTAAAAACCGGCAAAACTTTCATGCTAAAACCCATTATGGGAGGCCGAAATGAGCTCGGATTGATCTGAAACATCGCGGAGAGCCCCGGCATAAAATTAAAGTCGATCCGAAGGACCTAAAGGGTACCCACCCCCTAGGCCACCCTAAGTTGTCCATGGGGACATAGCAGACCCGAGCTTGCCCAAGTAGGCAGGGCTCGGGTCCCTACCCCCCAAGGCCACCTTTGGGTGGTCTCGGGGGTATGGTGAAGGGTTCCTAGGCACACTAAAGAGGTCTCACAAGGGATCAAACATGTCCAATTAAAATTTTACAAGTTCCTACAAACCCTAATACGGATCGTTAACTAGATTTATAGACGATGCAATGCAAATAAACAACTTTAACTGAAAAGGAAAGGGGCTACAACCTTTGTAGATCCGGTCCTCCACCTCCTAAGCTCCGTGATGACGTCCCTCCGCTGTCCAAATTGAATCCATGACTCTAGCATCGGGTTCATCGGAGAAAAGGGCGGACTTGGTCGTCGGCTTCGATGCCGAAGATGATCTACGTCGAGGCATCACAAGATCAAACTCCAACTTCACCAAGCCATGAAACTTGTGAAGAAAACACCCTATACTACTTGGCAAGAGGTAGAGGATGAAGAAATAGGAAGTGGGTTCACTTTAGAATTGGATTTCTCACTCTTATTCTCTAGTTGCCATTGATGGTGGCATAGTTTCTTCATGTTGAAGATGAAGAAGAAGAAGAAGAAAGAATATCATCATTATTTTTCTAATAGAAAAATAATATGATAAGTATCATATGCAACCATGGTTATGTGTAAAGAATAAACCAAGGTTAGGTGAATGGTTAGGTTAGGCAAAGAAACAAAAATGGTTGAACTTATTCAAAGCTTCATGAAGCTTCAAGTAAATCCAAAAAGCAACCATTTCTTTTCTTGCCTTAAAAGGAAATAAACAAATAAATGAATAAATAAATAAACTAAATAATCAAGAGAAGATTATAAAACCCTAACCATTCACTTAAACATGATTTAAACTAAACATACACCCAAACTAGCATGTATCATCAAACATGATACAATCTTGTGCACAAAAGTATATCACATATACAACTTGTGTATTTCAAGTGAGAAAATCCATTTAAAGTGAACAAATACTAGTTAATGTAAAGTAATATATCAAATATATAATTATACATTAAATCATTAAATCAACACTTGATTTAACGATCCGGTCATATCGCATATAACCGACTAATATCCAATGTATCGGCTTATCGAATCAATCCTTGATTCGATAACTAGGTTATATCGCATACAACCATTCGATACATTCATCGCGAGAATAGAATACGGTATCATATACACGCATTATTCTCGGTCCCACACATATCTCATATGCGCTCCTATTTCGTTTCGCTTGAGCCAGAAAACCTCTGTGTAGGACTCTAAAGACTCGTCAATACGCCGGCAGCAGGTGATGATCATATCAAACACCCACAAGCCGCAAGCGGTCTGCTAAACGTAACGGCCACCTGGGTATTGAACGATCAGAAGATCGACGAGCAAGCCCGCTCACACTCCTGTGAATCCAACCAGTAACACTTACCGTACAGTCCGGTCTGTTCGTCTGATATGTCGCATATCTCGCCTAGGGGTGGTAAACGTCAGACCCCAATAGCTTGATAAGTCATGCCGACGTAGGGTCCATAACATTCGTGAAACTACTGATAACTCTTACCAGTATATCACTGCAACCCTGGCCAGGGATTTCCTGTTATGGCCAGTCGTGCATAGCGCAACATCAACCCCCAATACCGGGAGAGACGAATTCCCTCCTATCGCTCATTGCCTCCATGTGAATCGGGACTGTACCCAAAAACCACCTGTTTGCATGACTCAGTAGAGCCGTGGTAGGGTGGAAATCAAAGCACAGTGGGAGACACACAAGACTCTATGACGATCTCGAGTCAACAGACTAAGCTGCACCAGTGTCACCATAGAACTGCCATCTGACGTGAGATATAATATCATCTGGGAGTTCTCGGCGAGTCCGTTCAGTGTACCCAGTCTCCACTGAGCACCCGCATACCATCTCTGATGTCAAACACCAATGGATATGGGATCATCCATCGCCCATCACATGGGTCGAGAAGATATACGCTAGTCTACTCTGGAATATCGATGCCCCGTCTCGATATTCCCACGACTAGGAACATTGAAGGATGTACTCATGGACTACCCAGGCCCCACTAGTATGATCTGCATCATAGTCCTGGAAGTCGAGTACACATCCTAAGGGCTTTATCAACATGTAACAGAGAGACAGAAAGTATACATGTTAAGATAAAGAGTAACCAGATAGCGTACTGTCATGTCGAGCAAGAAAGTCCTACCTATATATGTCCCAGCATCCACTACAATATACATCCAATGTACAGTAATGGCCTCTAGGGCATAAATATAATTAACAATCTCCCACTTGCACTAGGGCCATCTGTAGCAGTAGTTGTAGTATCTAATACTCAACCATCCCCTAAAAGTCTCTCTTTGGGAAAAGGCCTTCGTGAGTGGATCCGCTGTGTTGTCCTCTGAGTCTACTCTCCTGACCTCGATCACTCTGGAGATCAACTATCTCCATGATCAGGTGATGCTGCCTCAGAATATGTCTGGGTCACTGATGGGATCGGGGTTCACGGGCCAAAGCCACACTTCCATTGTCACACAATGGTAGGAACCTAGTTCATCTTATGAACCAATATACACCCAAACTTCCTCTTTGGTAGTATCTTTAATAGCGATGTTACCAGCCTCTATCGTTTAGTTTGCCACGGTATCTAGCTTGGAACTCTTCCAACATACCGTCCCTTTACAGAGGGTAAAGACAATGCCTGTGACTGACATTCAGTCGTCCTTATCACCCTGGAACACTTCCAGTGATTCTCCCCAGGATCGATTGATACCATCTCACTACAACTAGTGAGAATCCTAACATCCATTTAGATCTATCACATAGACCCAAATCTCAGGATTTAGGAGGTATCATCTTTATCCTATATGGAGAATCTATGTGATAAGCGGAGATTGACCGTGCGTAGCATAGGAAACTCTTTTCTTATCAAGAGTATATTGTCCACGTACAATACGAGGATGACCATCTTACTCTCTACTACCTTTTTGTATATACAAGGTTCATCTACTATTTTGATGAAGTCAAACATTTTGACTATTACATCAAAACAGACGTTCCAACTCCGCGATGCCTGCTTTATTCTGTAAAGCAATCTTGCACACGTTTCCACTGCTCCCACTGTTTACGAAGCCCTCTGGCTGTGTTCTTATAGACGTTCTCTTCTAAATCATTATTTAGAAAAGTAGTCATGGCACCCAACCACCAGATATCGTAGTCATGGTATGTAGCCGTGGCAAGTAGGATCCGGATGGACTTAAGCATAGCCACTAGAAAAGGTATCATCATTATCCACGCCTGGTTGATGACTAAAACCTTTAATAAGTCTAGCTTTGAAAGTCTTAACTTTTCCATCTACACCAAGTAATCTTCTCAAGATATACTTGCTCCTGATGGGGATTTAACCCTTCAGATATAGCACCCAAAGTCCATACTTTGTTAGTGTACATGGATTCCATCTCAGATCGCTAAGCATCCAGCCATTCTTACAGAGACCCCACTCTCGATGGCCTGCTCGAATCTAGTTGGGTCATCATCTCATGATGCAATCCTCGCTCCCACTGTCATCGAGAAACCGAGGTATCTCTCAGGCGGATGAGGAACCCTACCAGATCGGCGGAGAGGCTGGGGTTCGTCGGAAACTATTGAATCCTTTGGTTCTGTCAAATCATTAGCAGTTTTGTACAGCTGGAACCTTTCCAGTTCTACAGAACTGTCCTTGCCTCGATCTTGTCCGGATTTTGATTTAGACATAGGCCGAACAATCCTAAATCTTAACTTACTTGAGAGATAGGCTCTTCCCACACCATATCTCATATGGAGTGGTAGGCACAGATTTGATTCGAACCTAATTCAATAGGTATGCAGCTTCTCAAGTACACAACCCCAAAAGGAAACAGGTAACTCAGTATTACTCATCATAGAGCGCACCATATCGAATAGGGTGCAATTGCTCCGCCCCGATATACCATCGTGCTATGGTGTATTCGGAGGAGTGATGCTGAGAGATAATCTCATTTTCCTTTAGAATAGTCCAAGGATTCCATGCACAAGTATTCTCCTCCCTGATCTTATCATAGGACATAAAACTCATACCCGGTTATTGGTTCTCTACTTCTAACTTATATTCTGTGAATATCTCAAAAGATTCAGGCCTATGTTTCAACAGGAACATATGTCTGAATCTTGAGAGATTTTCAGAGAACGTAATGAAGTATAAAGAACCGGTCCTGGCATGTGTAGACAGGAGACCTTACATACATCATCATGTATCAGTCCCAAGAGTTCATTAACTCTTTCTCTGTTTCCAACAAACAGGGCTATGGTCATCTAATCTTTGTGACATGACTGGCAAGTTTCATAAGATGTAAATTCAAACTGATTTAAATATGCATCTAAAATGTAACTTCAGCCAGTCGGGTCGCATTGATATGACCTAGTCTACAATGCCTCAAGAAGGATTCGTTCATTTCTGAACTCTTCCTCTTGTGTGTGTTCTGTATACTAGGAACTGTAGTTTGATTTAGAACATCAATGCTTTTAGATAACGTGCCTGAACCGATATAGGAAATGTTCAAAACATTATCCATCAATACAAAATTTTATCATTTCTTTACTAATAAAGAGATGGATATGATTTTGTATATTAGGTTCGGTATCTAATAGCATTTGTTCAGAATCAATGTATTGGTAATACAGGGTGACAGTGACCAACAGACTTGGCTGCAACACTTGCCCCGTTTTCTGTCTCATGAAACTTATCACCCGTTCTCAGTTTTCTACCCTTTTGTAGCCCTATGTAACAGATTACATATCTGGGATCCTGATCCTGTATCAAATACCCAGGATGCAGAGGATACTGAGAAAACAGTTCTGTATAATGAACACACCCGAAGGAGATGCATCATATGCACTTTCTTCGTTTGGGCGGCATAGGAATTCTGGTATTCCCCTAATTCCTGCTCTGTCTTATAACAATTATAAGTTGGAGCGGGACCAACGTTCCCCAGCTCAGTATAACAAGCGGGTTCGGTCAATACATCCATATTATTATCTTGATTAAGGCGTGACATGGTCGCTACCTAGAGAGAGAGAGAAGAAAACACTCTGCGTGCGCTCTTGCAAGATTAGATTGGTTATATATTTTATCTAATCAGGATGGCTCCCACTGTTTTTATCAAATCTTCCTTCAAACCTTTAAAAGGAAAGACTAGCCGGGATTAATTACACTCTACAAGTTCGCCAATCTTTCAGCCAGGCCAGTGTCGGTACTTTGAGGGAGGTTCCCCGTGCTTTCGCACGGACCTAATTAAAGTAAACCTCTTTTTCCCAGAGGCGTAACCCCGTTGACACCTTTCTAGACACCTACTTGATCGGCTAATTGTAAAGTGCAAAACTCTCCCAGGAGTAACAATTACTCGCAGTGGGTATCGGGATCCAACTATCATATAGAAGGTATGCAATCTCATTGCAAATTTCAACACTTGAAACTCCCGATAAAGATTTTTACCCCTAGCACTTATGACCTTAACTATGGTCAACAAATCATAAGTACTAGTCAAGTTCTACCCGTCATTTCGTGATTAATTAAACCCACCCACATGACCCTTAAGTAAGGTCAACAAAGTCACGCGACTGTCCTAACTAATCGCATCATATGCGGTGTAGGAAGACATCACTTAGCTACCGTACACTGTGCCTTAACTAAGGTCAACAAACACAGCACGAATACTAAGTACTCTACTTCCTAAAATGACGGAGGGTTGCGAATGGTTTTTATGAAAACCTTTAACGCTTTGAACTTGATCTCGTTGCGGAATCAAATGGTTTTTAAATGGAATGTTTTTGAAGCTTTTCTAGTTTTGCTAAAAGGGTCACTCCCGGTGAAGGGATCGTCGGCCCTTTCCTCGTCGAATGAGGTGCGGGATATATCATATATATCACTGTGCAAAGCAGAAACTATAGAAGCAATCAAAAGACAAACCAAGTGTGTAGCATCTGCCAGTTATTGCTAAAGGAGTCACTCCCGGTGAAGGGATCTCGGTCCTTCCCTCATCGAATAATGTGCAGGATGTTCTACAAGGAACACCGCGATGCAAAGCAAGAACTGTAGCTAGCTGTTTTTATTTTGAAATTCGATTCCACAACATCAATTAGGTTTATTTTCTTTCATTAATCTCATTAATGAATGTCCCATCATTTAAGTCCACCTAAACATCACAGATAAATATAACGTACGCTTATGCCATCCGCATTCGCCTCGATGTCCCGTCTGCACCGTTAGGTTAGGTAACTAACGCCAGAGCGAGGCAGGGCTAGCGCGGGTGTAAAACATAAGCAACGTATATATAATATATCATATATACTATATATAATATCTATCTGAACAAATCACATGATCACATCACAGATAACGCAGCAGAAAAATATCATATAAAATATTGGATATACTAGGACGTCCGTGTTTTTAATACGAGCCAGTATAAAACACGGATTCCACGGTCGTGATGAATAGCCAAACCCACACCCCTAGACCCCTACGAGAGCGGCAAGTAACCCTACCAATTCTAGAGTTAGGAGACCCGGACTCGACTTCTCGAGTTGGTCTCCCACTGGACCCTAGAACCCGGTTACTTGTGCCTTCCTCCTTGGGTCTATCCTAGTGCAGAAAATTAAATAATATACAAAGGTGACATCTTCCGCAACCTGGAAGTGCCCCAATAAAAGAATATTACATACAAGTTTTTACATGAATGAAAATGAAAAACATTCATCTCACATAAAAAAAACCCGGCTATTCTAACACGACGATCCAATATAACATATCCAGCAACACATAACATCACATGTCATCAACGTAAGTAAATATGCGCATCCCAATTGTCGTTGACATATAGCAACGAAACCGGCGATATCACATATTACACTTACGGTCACAGAAAAGAAAGTGTAAAACTACAACAGTTGGAATCCGCAATCTCTTTAGACATCGCATGCCTAGCCAAATGAATTTCTTAGACATCGCATGCGTAACAATTATAAACCCCGCATTTTAGTCTCAAAATCGAAAACACTTTTCAATATAAAGTCGGGCAATTCAACAGGATTCCCGACATTCAGATCGAATGCTCGTCGCAAACTTTAGTAGGCGGCCGCACCCCTGACGCCGTCGACGAGTGCACCAAGGCGGAACACCGCTGCCGCGAGCACCCGAAAGGATGCTTTCGGCGACGGGGTTCTCCTACAGTCACTAGGTCGGGGCTATGGGGTGATGCTGTCTATTAAGTTTACCCGGCGAGTATCCGCGTACGCTACGTGATTGCGACGGACTTTTGATCACATCAAAATTCCGTGGCAACCGATCAAGTGAGACTAAACTGCTATGTTTATAACATTCATTCAGTTATCTCAAAACAACTTGTGAATTCCAAGTATTGTATCACATTCCGGATAAATAGAAAATGTTAAACTTTCCGATCGAACAATCGAACACCCAGGTTTTCCCAATACAGCTCAACACATGAAATAAGTCTAAAAACATTCAGTTTATGCCTCAGTACCAACGGTCCAGCCGTAGAAGGGTCAAGCCAACGCCTCACATGTGGCACGCCGTACTGCCCCAAACCCTAAGGTTCAAAGGGCAGTTCAAGACGGTCACATAATCGAGTTAAGGTTTGTTGTCTTCTAGAGAGACCATCGCGTTACTTGCACTACTTAGAACGTCATTAAACTACGGAAAAATCCAACAATTGGAAATTTCCCGGCAGGGGAAAAAGTGGGTATTTATATCCGGTCGAACTTTTTAACATATTCTAAAATTATCCGGAAAAACACACTGACAAAATTAGACAGTCCGATCGAATCTCCGAACCCCCAATACAACCCAGAAAACTCAACTCCAAAGTGAGATTTAAAAATTCCCAGGAAACTCATCAATGCAAGAAAGAAGTTACTGTGCAAAATGTTTTGAATGAAGAGATTAAATGGCCGCGGAACCGCCGCATTAGCCATGCTAATGCCGCGGTTCCGCCGCGGAATGATTGAATCATGGGTCCCGTTTTGTACAGTAATTCTTAGAATCCCCTGCTGAGTTTTCTGCATATTTTTAATTCTCAAAAAACCACGAATTACAAAAATGTACAGAGAGCATTTTTGGGTTTGGGTTTTGGTTCGATCGGACTTCTAATTCCGTCTACGCATCGCCTAAGGCTCTAGCCTGGCTCTGATACCACTGAAGGGTTCCTAGGCACACTAAAGAGGTCTCACAAGGGATCAAACATGCCCAATTAAAATTTTACAAGTGCCTACAAACCCTAATACGGATCGTTAACTAGATTTATAGACGATGCAATGCAAATAAACAACTTTAACTGAAAAGGAAAGGGGCTACAACCTTTGTAGATCCGGTCCTCCACCTCCTAGGCTCCGTGATGGCGTCCCTCCGCTGTCCAAATTGAATCCATGACTCTAGCATCGGGTTCATCGGAGAAAAGGGCGGACTTGGTCGTCGGCTTCGATGCCGAAGATGATCTACGTCGAGGCATCACAAGATCAAACTCCAACTTCACCAAGACATGAAACTTGTGAAGAAAACACCCTATACTACTTGGCAAGAGGTAGAGGATGAAGAAATAGGAAGTGGGTTCACTTTAGAATTGGATTTCTCACTCTTATTCTCTAGTTGCCATTGATGGTGGCATAGTTTCTTCATGTTGAAGATAAAGAAGAAGAAGAAGAAAGAATATCATCATTATTTTTCTAATAGAAAAATAATATGATAAGTATCATATGCAACCATGGTTATGTGTAGAGAATAAACCAAGGTTGGGTGAATGGTTAGGTTAGGCAAAGAAACAAAAATGGTTGAACTTATTCAAAGCTTCAAGTAAATCCAAAAAGCAACCATTTCTTTTCTTGCCTTAAAAGGAAATAAACAAATAAATGAATAAATAAATAAACTAAATAATCAAGAGAATATTATAAAACCCTAACCATTCACTTAAACATGATTTAAACTAAACATACACCCAAACTAGCATGTATCATCAAACATGATACAATCTTGTGCACAAAAGTATATCACATATACAACTTGTGTATTTCAAGTGAGAAAATCCATTTAAAGTGAACAAATACTAGTTAATGTAAAGTAATATATCAAATATATAATTATACATTAAATCATTAAATCAAAACTTGATTTAACGATCCGGTCATATCGCATATAACCGACTAATATCCAATGTATCGGCTTATCGAATCAATCCTTGATTCGATAACTAGGTTATATCGCATACAACCATTCGATACATTCATCGCGAGAATAGAATACGGTATCATATACACGCATTATTCTCGGTCCCGCACATATCTCATATGCGCTCCTATTTCGTTTCGCTTGAGCCAGGAAACCTCTGTGTAGGACTCTAAAGACTCGTCAATACGCCGGCAGCAGGTGATGATCATATCAAACACCCACAAGCCGCAAGCGGTCTGCTAAACGTAACGGCCACCCGGGTATTGAACGATCAGAAGATCGACGAGCAAGCCCGCTCACACTCCTGTGAATCCAACCAGTAACACTTGCCGTACAGTCCGGTCTGTTCGTCTGATATGTCGCATATCTCGCCTAGGGGTGGTAAACGTCAGACCCCAATATCTTGATAAGTCATGCCGACGTAGGGTCCATAACATTCGTGAAACTACTGATAACTCTTACCAGTATATCACTGCAACCCTGGCCAGGGATTTCCTGTTATGGCCAGTCGTGCATAGCGCAACATCAACCCCCAATACCGGGAGAGACGAATTCCCTCCTATCGCTCATTGCCTCCATGTGAATCGGCACTGTACCCAAAAACCACCTGTTTGCATGACTCAGTAGAGCCGTGGTAGGGTGGAAATCAAAGAACAGTGGGAGACACACAAGACTCTATGACGATCTCGGGTCAACAGACTAAGCTGCACCAGTGTCACCATAGAACTGCCATCTGACGTGAGATATAATACCATCTGGGAGTTCTCGGCGAGTCCGTTCAGTGTACCCAGTCTCCACTGAGCACCCGCATACCATCTCTGATGTCAAACACCAATGGATATGGGATCATCCATCGCCCATCACATGGGTCGAGAAGATATACGCTAGTCTACTCTGAAATATCGATGCCCCATCTCGATATTCCCACGACTAGGAACATTGAAGGATGTACTCATGGACTACCCAGGCCCCACTAGTATGATCTACATCATAGTCCTGGAAGTCAAGTACACATCCTAAGGGCTTTATCAACATGTAACAGAGAGACAGAAAGTATACATGTTAAGATAAAGAGCAACCAGATAGCGTACTGTCATGTCGAGCAAGAAAGTCCTACCTATATATGTCCCAGCATCCACTACAATATACATCCAATGTACAGTAATGGCCTCTAGGGCATACATATAACTAACATATGGGCCCTCCCTAGGTCCCCTAGGATGTCCCCGGGGTTCCCGCGCATCTCCCCGCGGCTTCTTGAACCAAACTGAGAGCCTTCGGGGAGTCAAAACATCACGATTAGCATGAAATGTTCACTGGTTTGGCGGGAATTTTTGCGGGGCAAAAACCAGCGAGATTCGGAAGTCGTATCTATCTAATTTAGGGTGTTTGGATGGCTCTGATACCATTGTTGGTTCCTAGTACTCTCACCGCTAACCTGCGGCCAATCCGAAATTCAAAGACAAAAATTTTCTTGGCAACAGAAATCTATACCCAAGTATCTAAACCAAACACCTAAACTAGCAAGCACACAAGGATAGAAATCACAACCTTTATAGTTCCTTCATTTACTCCAATTGGGTTAGACTGTAGCATGCTCTCAAGACCTCCGGATCGCGCTTGCAAGGCGGTCCTCTTTCGCCGAAGATAATCAACCCAAGAGAACCAAGTTCAAGTTTCAATTTCATCAAAGATGTAACTAAAGATCCTAAGATGCTAGTCTAGGACGCTTAGTGATGTGTGTGAGTGTTCTAACATTTTTCTTTCTCTTAATCTTCATGATTCTCAACACATGAGAGTGTTGAAGATGAAAAAGGAGGAGGAGCCATGGAAGATTGAGAAGCTAAATGGTGGAATGAATAAGTCTTCACAAATTCAAGCATGGTTCATATCTTTTGTAAAAATAATTTTTCCATTTTAAAGTTACAACCATACTTGAATAGTAAATGCAAATGAATTAATAATTCATTTGCCCATACCCTCCACCATTTCTCTTTTCCACTTCATTTCATAATTTCTTATAAAATAAAATTCTAGAAATGAAGTGTCTTTCTTCTACAAATATTATTGTACGAATACAAGAATATACCGCTACAAATACATGCCCGTATTCGTATAAAAATACGAATACCTAAGAGATAGAAAAATACAATGAACATAATACTAGAATATACATATCAAAATATATATTTATATGTAAATTATTAAATCAAAACTTGATTTAATAATCCGGCATAATCCTATACCGGCTAGTATTATTATCCGCCCGATTAAAGTCCATGTAGCTAGCACACATATCTAATCGGAACCCTGCACATATCAATATACGGCCACTACATCATTTTGCCTGAACTGGGAAAACCCTCTGTGTGGGACTCTAAAAACTCGTCAATATACTGGCAGTGGGTTTAACCGCAAGCATTTTATCGGTACTAGCTGTACATAATGGCTACTCAGATATTGAGCGAAAGAAATGCCAACGAGCAAACTCATCCATACCCCTACTGAGCCTGTGTGTGAGAATCTCCGTACAGTCTGGTCTCTTCGTCTGAGATAATCGCATACCGGGTCTAAAGGGTGAATAGCGTCAGACCCCTACTAACCCGATAAGTCGTGCCGGTCTGAATCTCATCACCCACTAAGAAACTATTAATATCACATCAGTAAATCTCATCCACCTTTGCCAAGGATTTCCGGTGATGGTTAACCCAACACAGCGTGACATCGACTCCCAATACCGGGAGAGACGAATCCTTGACGATTGTTCACTGCCTCCATGTAGCTCGGGACTGTACCCAACTAAAAACTATTTGCATGACTCCTTTGAGCCGTGGTAGGGTAGTAATCTAAGTACAGTGGAAACTCACACGAGGCAAATGAAAATCTCAGGTCAAAGGACTAACCTGTACGCATGCCACAAGAGAACTTCTATTTGACAATAGGTATAATACTATCTAGAAATTCTTGGCGAGTCCATCCGGTGTACTTACCTCCAGTGAGCACATGTATACTATATTAGATGACTCAACACTAATGGCTTATGAGACCTTGCTACCACCCCTCGTCGGGGTCTCGAAGCGTATACACTAGCCTACTCCGGAGTATCGATGTCCAGTTTCGATACTCTCTCGACTAGGGACATTTAAGGACGTACTTATGGACCACCCAGCTCCCACGTATATGATCACCATTGTTTCCCCCAATCAGAGCAAAGCTCTGTTTGAAATTCAAATTTCAAAAATTGAAGCAACGCTTCAGATTCAGCGCTAGGCGCGCTGCGCGCCACATGTCAAACACGGATACGTTAGCGCCAGGTGTGCTGCGCCCTAGACAGCACCCCCCCAATCAGAGCAAAGCTCTGCTTTAAATTCAAAATTCAAAATTTGAAGCAACGCTTCAAATCCAGCGCTAGGCGCACTGCGCGCCATGTGTCAAACACAAGTGCGCTAGCACAGTTGCGCTGCGCGCCACGTGTCAAACGTAGGTGCGCTAGCGCAAGGTGTGCTAGCGCAAGGTGCGCCAGCGCTGGAATTAAGAATTCCCCACCATCAGATCAAAAGATCTAATAATAGTAATTTATTAATTAATCAGAATTAAAATTCTATTATGAAAAGATCTTTCCAATCTTATTAAAACAAGAAGATTATCTTCTGCAAAACAGAAGCCTTAGGATCAAAGATCCAACGGTGGAAAATATTCTCAAATCAATCAGAGAAAGATCTCTTTAACAGATTTATCAAATAAATTTGCCCTATATAAAGGCCCCAAGACTTTAAGTCTGAAAGAGAGAAACCCCCCTACAAACTTTGAGAAAAACTCAAAGAGAAAGAAAAGCAAGCTTTTAGCGAAAGAAGATCATTTTCTTCATGGTAAAGAACATAATTCTTAAACACAGAGATGAAATCATCTCATGAAAAGAAGAACTATCTTCTAAAAAAGATCATAGATCTATAAAAGACCAAGGTCTTTGATAAAAAAGAGATCAAAGATCTTATTATAAAAACAAAAAGAAGTATTCACTTCATTCACAGATCCTTGATCTACAAAGGCAGTGCCCTTTTTATAAATAAGAATATTTGTTCTTGAACCTTGAGGCAAGGCCTCCTTTAAAAGAAGAACATAAACTTGTTTTCTGATCATAAATTTGATCAAATGCGTTTTGTGCTACTGAAAAGTGCCTTGCACTCATGAACTGCGCTTTTGCGCTCATTGGACAGGCGTTCAGCGCCAAAGCATGCCACGTGTCAACCATAGACACAGTTTGCGCTTTGCGCTTCTGAGACAATGCACTGCGCCCATGAACCGGCGCTCAGCGCCAAGCGCGCTACGTGTCACTCACTGGTGCGCCATTAAATCAGCGCAAAGCGCTCATAAATTGAAAGCGCAATGCGCTAATAAACTAGCGCTTAGCACTAAGCGCAACACGTGTCATCTTCGTGTGCGCTACCCGACAGAAGCGCTATGCGCTCTTTGATTGGTGCAAAGCGTCTGGCGCGCCACGTGGCGCACTGTCAGAATACACATTATTCTGATGAATGCTATGTATTCAGTATAAGACAAAAGATGTCAGAACCCAATACTTAGCATTATTAAAAGGGCCAAGCCCAAATAAAGGCTCAACAGCCAGAGCGATAAAATGTTAAACATTTTAATTGAACTTAGCCCAATTCTGGCCATAAGTCCTCAACTTATATTGAACTGAGCTCATCTGCTCACAAATATTCAACAAATCTTAGTCCCAAATTGGGCTATAGATTTTCCAATCAATCTACATCCGGTTCGAGGGTACATCTCTTTACTCCCATGATATCTGTCATTGTAATCCTTCAACGTCTTCAGAGAGGTGACGGGTCCCGACAACCACACATTTCCACGGACTGTGGGGTCCTTAAACTCATGGACTACGATGTCCTTAAACTTCATAGACTACGATGTCTCTAAACCGGACTGTGGGGTCCTTAAACTCATGGACTACGATGTCCTTAACCTGGGCTGTGGGGTCCCTTTAAACCCATGGTCCATAACGTCCTTAAACTAACATTGGACCATAATGTCCTTAAAATAAACGACCGCAATGTCTCTAAACTAAACAATAGAGTCCAAATGCTCTCTTGTTGGATCTAAATGATCCTGTTAAGTAGATCTTAGTCTAGAAATTAAACTAACGTATCCTTAACAAACGCTTAAGTTGATCTTAGTCTCAAATGAGACTAAAGTATCCTTAAACCAAACCCCCAAACCCAAATCTAAGAAGATACGGATTTGGACTAATCCACATCCTACGTGCGACAACATAAATTAGTCTCCGTATACAATCCACGGGCAACCATAAACAAAACAAACACCCACGACACAAAGTGACCATCTGGAGAAGGAGAAAGTTGTTACCGCGATGCGGTAGCGTAATTAACTGCAGGGACTTGCGCCTGTAGGGAAGAGCGTCCCCACAATCAAAAACCCCTCAAACGAGGGGGAATCTGATGAAGTCTGCTACATCGGCCGCATCCGTTTAAACCTTCGATATATAGTGCCATAAATCAGCTTGGCATCTTCGGAGAGGTGGACGGATAGCACCAATTAGCATCTGCCCCCAGATTCAGGCAAGACGTTTGTCTTCCCGGTTTCCGGCGGTAAACAGATTCTGGCACGCCCGGTAGGACATTTTCTTCTTTCCACTCCACACTTCGTGTGTCGTGTTCACGAACGAATCACGGTTTGATATGGTTGCCCTTGGGTTCGATGTACTAAGATTTGGTTTCTTGCTTGGCGCAGAAAGCGAAACATCAATGGCATCCACTTGCGAGAAGTGTTCCAACTACAATTGCAACTCGCGCTCCGCCTCATCTGGAGGCATAGCCTACGGGCCCCAAGCGGCCTTCTTGTTCACGATGCCGGTGGACCAGGTGACTCAGGCCACCACCGGATTGTTCTTTGGGACTATGCTCCCACCGATGAGCTTCAGCACCCCTGTACCAACACCGGAAGCTCCCAAGAAGTCGGTCTTTGATTGGCTTGCTACTACCGCGGTCCCTCTCAACGGGTCGTCCGGCTCTAGCGCCTCAATCTTCGCCGGATTGGACCAAAGTTCATGTGGGCCCATGATGAAGCCTGCAGTCCCAGAAAAGGTTGTTCCGAAGAGGATAGCCATCCCTGCTCCTGAAGTCGTCAAGGTGGCTTCTCCTACCAAAGGGTCGGTCTTTACAAGACTGACTGTTCCGGCTCCCACTCCCGCTCCTGCTCAAAAGTCTGTATTTGACAGGCTAGACACTGCTGCTGAACGGAACTCGGTCTTCAAGAGGCTGGTACCAGCAACGCCTCACCTGAACAGAGGGCAAGATAAAACCATCCTCATCACCGAACCAACACCATCGGCTCGACGTCGCTACTGGCGCCGAGTGAGGAAAGCTGGGGGCAACTCCCCCTCTGGGCTAACTCCACCAGCCCCAATGGTGGAAGTCAATGCTGCTGTTCCAACTGGGAACAAGTTTGAATCGCTAAACAAGGTGCGCAAGAACTCTCCTATCGCCGTACTTAAAAGATCTCCTCCACCCGTGGAGAATGTTACAGGAATAAAGCCGGATCAGCCCTCTCAGCGGCTTTCTTCCAAAGTTTACAAAGTCTGGCGACGGATCCAGGAGTCGGTGATCGATCAGGACTATCTCCGCCAACAGAAGAAGCAGAAGGTTCAGAAGGAAGGGAACCGTCCTAGCAAGCCACAAAGGACGACAACCACTTGGGTGCCCGCTGCAACGGCCCCCTCAACGTCAACTGCTCAACAGAAAAGGAGGCCAGAGAAAGCCCCTGTGACTACGGCAGACTACAAAGACGCTGAGCCCAAACGCCCCAAGTCTGGGGGCATAACGGTGCATACCGTTTACATTGCTTCCGGAAAAGAAGAAAGCCGCACTTCGATGGGCCACCGACCGCTCACCCGATCAATAACAAGGGCTCAGGAACAACAACAACAATAGAAGCTTCAAGAGATGCTCACTGCAATGGCCGCACTCACCGGGCCAAAAGAAAGCCTGGAGGCACCATCAGAACAGCGTCACGAACAAGAAACCAATGCTGACTTCCTACGCAGAGTCCTCGAAAAAAAGGACAGAGAAGCAGCAAAACAAGCTGCCAACATAAAACAGATGGCGCTTCTCTTCCAAGACATGGTAGAGATGATGTTACAGCCGGATCCTCCAGCTGAAGACCCTCCGATCATTATTGAAGATGACAGAGGGGAGACATCTAACCCTCCTCCGGCTCTTTCAGCAGCCAAAGAGGAAACCATTTCCAAGGCCGCTCTGGATAACTATATTGCTCAGCAAATACGAGCTCATCAGGCGAATGAAGCGGCCGGCCAAGTCGTTAAAACTGGGCGACCGTATCCAGGCTGGTATGATCAAATAAAATACCCGCCGGGATACACGATCCCCAAATTCCACGTGTACAAGGGGACAGGCAATCCCCACCAGTATGTCGCTCAGTTCAGGGCTCTTTGCGGCAGCACCGGGGCGATGATAAGCTTTTGCTCCGTCAATTCGTCGGCAGCCTGTCGAAGACGGCCTTCGAATGGTACTCCGAACTTCCAAACGACTCCGTCAAGACATTTGCGGAAATGGAGCTATTATTCACCCAGCGATTCGCGAGTGCTAGTGAACGCACCCCGATAACGGCATTGATCAATGCCAGGGTGAAGCCAGGCAAGACGTGGGTCCAATACGCCATACGATGGCGGAATCTATGGTCGAAGTGCGAACAGTGCATCGAAGAAGCACCGGCGGCGGGTATGTTCGTGGGCACTTTAGACCCTCATGCAACTATCTCCCAGTTCATGATGTTCTTCAAGCCGACTACTTTCCAGGCCTTGATCGACAAACTGACCCAAATGGACCAGATGGGTCATAGACCGTCTCCTCCAAAGCCGGACTCTCGAAATGAAAAGGGAAAGGGGTAAGCGATCGTCGTCACCAATGCTCAACAGCAGCCCGGCGGCCCAAGACCAGTTGATCGCCAAAATAACAGAACTCGATCTCTCGAAGATAAAATGAGCCACCCTTACTCGTTCCCTCGAGACAAGACGAAGAGGTTATTCGAGCTTGCACTCTGCAACAGGCTCATTACTCTGCCAGAGCCAAGACGCCCAGCACAACCAGGCGACATTAGCAGTCCTAACTACTGCCCTTATCACCGAATGTTGGGCCATCCGATCGAGGATTGTTACATCTTCAAAAGCTGGATAGAAGATCAATACCAGCAGGGCAAATTCGTATTATCTGAGAATTAGAAGGTGAACCCGCCTCGGCCACACACTCCCAAGAAAACGGATACACCGGGGGCATCATGCTCTTTTGTAGAAGAAGCTCCATGGGAGGTCACTCTTTCGGCTAAGACGAAAAGAATGCTAAAGGATCTCCAAATGTGCCCGACGATCAAGTGGAAAAATCCCCTCAAACCCGAGATCATCGAAAGGATGCTGAAGCCACGCCTAACTCCAAAGATCGGTGGTGATAACCAAAGCACGCACACCCAGCCGTCGAAATCTTCGAAAAAGAAGAAGAAATCCAAGAAGCCCGTGAAGCCTGGTGACAAGCGCACGGACCTGCAAAAGCAGATTGACACGCTGGAAGAGTATAACCAGAAGGCGCGGACCCCAGTCATACTCCAGGAGTTTCTCAGCCACGTCCTTGAGGACGGAGATGATGGAGAAGACTCGTCAGATGAATCTGAAGATTACGTAGCAAGCTGCCATGTGATCTCTCACTTGTCAATAGACAATGAGGAAGCTCCTTGCACCAAGAAACTGGGAGCAGGTCCTGAGCCAGAACTTCTGGGGCCATCAGATGAAATAATTGATGCATTCCTGAATACGGCTCTTCTTAAAAGCAAAGCTGATCGGAAGCGCGAGATGACCATATTTGAAAAGGCCAAACGCCGGCGACGGGACGAAAGGGCTGAAATATTCCTACCAGATCAAAGCACCTCCGTTGCAAATAAAATCAGGTTCAAGACAAGGAAGAGGTTTGCTAAAGCCATATCAATGGGAATGAAGCAACCATCCTCCGAAGCGAACGTCTTTGGTGAAGCAGAAACACATCCTAGCTACCGCCTATATCATCGAAAGATTGCGCACCCCACCTAAGAGTGCAACGCTTTTAAAAGATGGTGGCAGGGATACGTTGCTCACCAGCAACATTTCAAGCGGATGAAACGCAAAACTCGTCGGGAACAAAGAAACACGACCGAGGAGCGCAAAAGAACTACCGGCAACTGTCACATGGTTGATAGCAAGGGATCGCAAGTTCTCACCTTTGGGAGCGATTCTGATGAAGAAATAGCCCTTGGCCCTCTCTTCAAAGAACCCACATCCGAAACGGAAGAAATGAAGACCTGTGAGAACATTCAGCTGCACAATCGTACGCTACCCAAAAAGAATCTCGGGGCCGCAAACAATGGGTCGAATAGAAAAGATAAGGGGAAATAAAAAATCCCTGAAGACATCGCCCTAGATGATCAAGTCATCCAAGAGCTGACAGCCAAAGACCCGCCAAAGAAAAACAAGGTGGATTACAACGTTTTGGCACACTTGAGGAAGCTACCTTCGCAGCTAAGCATTCTCGACGCCCTGCTGCTATCCAAAGAGGCGAGAGATTCTTTAATCAGGGCACTACAAGAGTCCGAGCAATCCCAAGCGTTCCTCGCCGAAGAAAAGATGAAGGATGAGCTGGAAGAAGTACACACAGACGATATCACCTTCGGCGATGAAGATCTCCTCCTTGGGACATACGGGCACAACCGTCCCCTATATGTCTCCAGGTACTGTCATGACATCAGGATAGGTAAAATCCTGGTCGACAATGGGTCCTCCGTCAATCTCCTTAACGTGAGGGTGTTAAAGGAAATCTGCATGAGTGTTCAACACCTCGCTCGGGATAAGATCACCATCTTCGGGTTCGACTCTCAGTCATCACGGACGCTTGGGTCCGTGATACTGACGTTACGCTTTGAGCTGCTCGTCACTGATATCAAGTTCCACGTCATTGACGCCAAGACATGCTACAACGCTTTGCTCGGCCGGCCCTGGTTACACGAGTACAACATCATTCCCTCTACACAACATCAGTGTATGAAATATTTCAAGGATGGTCTTGCGTATACTGTGACAGGAGAGCTAAACCCATTCTCCGTGAACGAAGTCCGCAACTACGAAGATGCAAAATACTTCTTACCAGACTTTAAGGACACAGAAAGATGTCACAAACCGGAGAACAAAGCTATCCCTACCATTCCGGTCTTCGGGAGTGATACCGAGGAGGAGGAGGAGATAATTTACTCAGGTCCGCCCCAGTACAACAAGCCGGGACCGTCCGCTCCTATGCTTATCTTCGACAGCGACTCGGAAGATGAGGTCCATGCCATATTCTCTGCTCGGCCTTCAATACAAACCTTCGCTTGTGAAGAGCAAAGTTTGCAAGTTGCCATGGTTCCGCCCAAGCATCATAAAGAACTAGACGCGCTTGATACCTATAATATGGAAGAGTTGCAGACGTTCTATGTCCCTCCTAGGCGAGAAGGTGAAAAGGCGATCCCATTCTACCGATCCAGGGAAACCAAAATGGAGAAAGAAGTCTGGCACGGCGTGGATTCTACACTTGACAGGCTCCAGCCCATCCGTTTACCCAGATATTATACAGACGGACTAAAGAGACTCTTGAGGCGCCAAGGTGTACCCCTTAAGCAAACTGCGCGACAAGCACGGTTCTATAACAGGATCTGGAACGCTCTCGGAACTCAACGAAAGTTGCCCAACGGAAGAATGGAAACGACCGGACTTGGGTATGTTCAATCCAATGAACGGGAGTTATTCCACGACTGCGACGTTATACATGACTTTGATGAAGAAGGAGACGCCCTGTGGGAAGATGCTAACCCTGAACCAGAACGAGCTCCCGCTGTGAAAATGCCCAGTCCGTCGTTCGAAGAACAAATGGATAAGCTTATAAGGGAAGCAAGTCAAAAGGTTCGAGACGACCATAATCGCGAAATGGCCATCTACGAGAAAGCCAGGACGCAACGCCTCCTTTATAAGACTGCGAAAAATGAAGATG
The DNA here is from genome assembly GCA_030015575.1 of Agapanthus africanus. NCBI lineage: Eukaryota > Viridiplantae > Streptophyta > Magnoliopsida > Asparagales > Amaryllidaceae > Agapanthus > Agapanthus africanus. The sequence continues at coordinate 674,898,792 of CM057337.1, forward strand.
CTCCTCCTTGTCAACCCGTTGTACAAAAGGCCCGACGCAGAGGCAGAAACAAACCAAAGAGCGGGAAAGGCATTCGACAGCGACAAAGCGGGTCCAAGAAGCCACGCGATCAAGAATCGAGCGGCCAGGATTTATCTCTTATAAAGAAGATGAGTCGAGCATACTCTTTTGCCCAAGACAAGACAAAGAAAATACTTGATCTTGCCATAAAACATCAAATGATTATCCTCCCGGAGTCTAAGCACCCCGAGAAAGCAGGCGAAGTCTCTCACCCGAACTATTGCTCCTATCATAGGGCAATAGTACATCCTCTCGAAGACTGCTTCACATTCAAGAATTGGATCGAAGATCAATATCAACAAGGCAGGTTCGCTCTATCCAGCAGCTGGAGGGTAACCTCGCCGCAGAAGCATAAACCCAAATCTACGAGGGTAGAACCAGATCCACATCGGTCTTGGAAGCAAGCTCGTACCTGTCACATGATAATGTTATCAAAAGAAGAGCCTGAGGATATGGACAAACTCCCCTGGTGCTTCGAAAACGATGATGACGAGGTAATCTCAGAATTTCCACCGGCACCGAAAGAGCTGGAGGATGGAATACATACTCCTGCAGGCAACCTCAAGAAAATTGATTTGGGGACAGCAAGTGACCCGCGGCCGACATTCGTCAGTGAGTTGTTGTCCGAAGAAAGGGTGGCAACGCTAAAAGACGTGCTCATGTAGCATAAAGATTGTTTCGCATGGAACTATTCTAAGATGCCAGGATTAGATCCAGAGATTGCTGTGTACAAATTGGCAATATCTCCGGACGTCAAACCGATCAAACAAGCGCTGAGAAGAATGTGGCTCGAGCTTAAGATGAGCATCAACGCCGAGGTCAAAAAGCTAATTGACTCCGGCTTCATCCAAGAGGTTCAATATCCTGACGGGATCGCTAACATTGTCCCAGTGATGAAGAAAAATGGGACGATGCGCATCTACGTAGACTTCTGGGATCTCAATAAAGCCTGCCCGAAGGACGACTTCCCAGTACCGGTCACCGAACTGATGATAGACAATACGTCCACTCATGAGGTTTTCTCCTTCATGGACGGCTCATCAGGATACAATCAGATAAAGATGCACCCTGAGGACCAGAAACATACCGCTTGCCGGACCCCTTTGGGCATATTCTGCTACAAGGTGATGCCTTTCGGTCTAAAGAACGCCGACGCCACCTATCAAAGGGCCATGACGAAGATTTTCGATGACCTCATACATGAAATCGTCGAATGCTATATCGACGACCTTGTGGTTAAAAGCAAATCATACGAGGAACATTTAGAGCATCTGAAAGTCGTATTTCAACGCCTTCGGCAATACAACTTGAAGATGAATCCTCTCAAATGCGCATTCGGAGTCTCCTCGGGCAAATTCTTAAGATTCATCATCCAACACCGAGGCATTGAGATAGATCCGTCAAAGATCAAGGCGATTATGGAAATGCCTCCGCCAAGGACTCTCAAGCAATTACGGTCTCTCCAAGGGAAGCTCGCGTATATCCGGCGATTTATAGCCGATCTCTCAGGCAAGTGCCGTCCTTACAGTCACCTGATGAAGAAGGGAACCCCTTTTGTCTGGGATCGCAAATGCCAAAACGCACTGGACGAAATCAAGCAATACCTGCAAAATCCGCCAGTACTGGCCGCTCCCGTTAAAGGAAAACCTCTTGTCCTTTACACGACATCCCTTGAAGATTCTTTAGGCGCGCTGTGGGCACAAGAAAACGACCAAGGGAAAGAGAGAGCCCTTTATTATCTAAGTCGAGTTTTCCTGGGGGCAGAAAGCAACTACTCTCCCATTGAAAAACACTGCCTGGCGTTGATCTTCGCAATAACGAAGCTCAGACACTATGCATTGGCACATGAGGTCCATCTCATATCAAAAGTGGATCCTCTCAAGTACTTGATGTCAAAGGCCATATTAACAGGACGACTAGCTAAATGGGCCCTGCTCTTGATGGAATTCTCGATAACTTATCGGCCTCTTAAAGCAGTGAAAGGCCAGGCCATCACCGACTTTCTCGCTGAGCATCCGATACTTGCCGATTCTCCTTTGAATTGCGAACTGCCAGACGAACATGCGTTTGGCACGATCGGCGGGGGTGATACCCGGTGGGAACTCTACTTTGATAGAGCGTCTTCCATGAAGAAGCGCAAACAAAGCACCCCTATAATCAAATCGGGGGTAGGCCTCATCTTCGTGACTCCACAGGGAGGAATAATGCGATTTGCCTTTTCCTTAACAGAGCCGAGGACGAACAACGAAGCCGAGTATGAAGCTTTGATAGCAGGTCTCGAGATAGCCATCGACATGGGAATTGAAAACCTCCTCATATACGGTGACTCCCACCTAATCGTCAGTCAAGTCAACGACGACTATCAGACGTGCAAGCCTGAGTTAGTGAAGTACGGTGAGAAAGTACAACGACTGCTGACTCAAATTCCTTCCTACACCTTGGAAAGCATACCGCGTGCGGAAAATAGCAAGGCGGATGCATTAGCCAAGCTCGCTAAAGAACTGGCCGACGAGAACCTCGATGACGTGAGGATCGTTGTGCAAAGCCATCAGGTTCTTGCACCGGCAGGAATATCTCCGGAGCCGCCTAAAGAAAAGGGAGCGACCGAGCAAACGACCCTGCAAATAAAAGACCAGGGAAAGGTTACGGATTGGAGAGAAGTCTTTATAGACTACTTCAAATCCCGTCGAACACCTGAAGATGCGTCCTCAAGACATCAACTTATGAAACAAGCTCTATCTTTTGCTTTCGTCAATGATACTCTATATAAGAGATTATTTGACTCTCTGTGGTTAAGATACCTAGGACCTGAAGAGGCAAAGAGAGTCGTCCAAGAAACCCATGACGGACTCTGCGGTTCTCACCAAGCTGGGTCGAAGATGAAACTGAAGATCAAACGGATGGGTTATTATTGGCCCATAATGATCCAAGACTGCCTCGAATACGCGAAGCAGTGCCATTCGTGCCAGATTCATGGGGACTTTATCCACCAGTATCCAAATCCACTACATCCAACGGTAGCTAGCTGACCGTTCGAAATGTGGGGACTTGACATAATCGGCCCCATCGAACCAGTATCGTCCAGAGGACATCGATTCATTTTGGCGACAACTGATTACTTCTCCAAATGGGCAGAGGCAGTACCGCTGAGGGAAGTGAAGACAGAGAATATTCTCCATTTCTTCAAGACGCACATCATTTATCGGTTTGGAACTCCACGACGGATCATCTCCGGTAACGGACCAGCCTACAGAAGCCACAAGATCAGCCGCTTCGCACAACAGCATAACATAGACTGGAGATACTCCTCAGTCTATAATCCCCGAGCTAACGGTCTAGCTGAGGCTTTCAACAAGACCTTGACGAAAATCGTGAAAAAGACGGTGTCCTGAAATAAGAAGGACTGGCACGAGAGACTGCATGAAGCTCTCTGGGCGTATCAAACTACGTTCAAAACGGCCACTAACACAACGCCGTACGCGTTGGTATTTGGTACGGAGGCGGTACTTCCCCTCGAGATAGAGCTACCCTCTCTACGAGTGGCAATTCACTACGAGCTAAAAGACGAAGAAAATGCTCACCTTCGGCTTGAGGAGCTCGATGCCCTTGATGAAACCCGGCTCATAGCGCAACAAAATCTGGAGGCTTATAAAGCAAAGATGACGCGCTCATATGAAAGATTAACTAGGCCGAGGACATTCCGCCAAGGCGAACTCGTGCTAGTGGTCAAAAGACCTATGATCCCTAATCGCGCCAAACGAGGGAAATTCGAGCCGAACTATGAAGGCCCGTATATCGTAGACAAGGTTTACCAGGGTGGGGCTTATCTACTCATGGACATGCACGGCGAAAGGCCCTTCAGGCCAATAAATGGTCGCTTCCTGAAGAAGTACTACGCTTGACGAGTCGCGGACTAGGTCAATGATAGATGACGACGACTATATCCGCTCGCTATCTTCCTAAGCCCAAACTCTATAAGTAGTAGCCGGTCAACGGACCAAAACGTCCTTAAACTAACAACGGACCGAAACGTCCTTAAACTAACGATGGACCACTATATCCTAAAACTAGCTGTTGACCGAGACGTCAATAAACTATGGTGGATCGCAGCGTCCCAAAGCTGATAAAAAAACGGTATGTCCATAAGAAAAATAGGCACGGATGAAAACCCGAAAGGGCTCTGTGAGTAAAAACAGTAAGGCTACCGGCGAGTTTTGTGAAAACACGAAAGGGTACAATCTTGTTAAAAGACACTTGCAAGGTCCTCTTGACTTTGTAAGGAGAATTCGCTCTTGTAAGATCCTTACGACTTATAAAAGAACATGCACTTAGGGATCCCCACGATCCCTAGGGAGAAATTACGCTTGCAAGATCCTCACGACTCGTAAGGAGAACCCTCTTATGGGACCCTCACGGCTCATAAGAGTTGAAAGCCTTAAGCTACAGGGATCTGAACCTGTTCTTAAGTGCCACCACAACTTCCGACATTGCCCTACAAGCAGTTCAGTATTGACCCTTGTATACAATCTACGGGGGCGAATAAACATTTCCCTAACAAAGTCCCATCCGTGACTAGGGATATGTTTGCACGATGAACAACCCTTGTGAGTCCTCTTGATTTATAAGGAGAAAATACTCTTGTAAGATCCTTACGACTTATAAGAGACCATGCACTTAGGAATCCTCACGATTCGCAAAGAGAAAACCACACCTACGAGATCCTCATGACTTCTAGGGAGAAATACCCTTATGAGACCCTTACGGCTCATGAAGTCGAAAGCCTTAGTCGACAGGATCCTAACCCTGCTCGCTAAGCCACCTTTGTTCGACATCGACAGAGACAAATGATGATTCGCTCATGGCAATATTCCAGTTGTAGCGGTGCTAATGCCGAAATCAGTGTCTAATTCCAAGCTTTCAGCAAAAAAATAACTAGCAAGCCACACATGCATACGAAATAGCCGAAAAGATGGGGCAGCTTGCAACAAAATCAGCAAGTAAAAATGTATGCATGCATAATAGCCGAAATGATTGGGCAACTCGCAAAAAAAGAAGCAGGGAGTAAAAATAAAATAAATAGCCGAAATGATTGAGCACCGCGAAAAATAGGCAAAATGATTAGGCAATCGCGACCTTCGCGATATAAAAGCTGAAATGATAGAGTATCGCGGAAAGAAAATAAAACAAAATGAAATTTGTGCCCTACAGACGATATCACACCAATCCCTGTATACAATCCAGGGGCGCAAACAAAGAAGGAATCACATCTTCCCTCCTCAGGCTCCATCAGAAGAAAGAAGCCAAATCTCGATGGTTCACAGACAACCTGGAGACCACTTCGATATTTTTCTCATTACAACAGACGCGACGTCATCCACATGACCCCGCTCGGAAATACGTCATCAACATGACCCCGCTCGGAAATACGTCATCAACATGACCCCGCTCGGAAATACGTCATCCATATGACCCCGCTCGGAAATACGTCATCAACATGACCCCGTCCGGAAATACGTCATCCACATGACCCCGTCTGGAAATACGTCATCCACATGACCCCGTCCGGAAATACGTCATCAACATGACCCCACTCGGAAATACGTCATCCACATGACCCAGTTCGGAAATACGTCATCCACATGACCCCGCTCGGAAATACGTCATCCATATGACCCCGCTTGGAAATACGTCATCAACATGACCCCGCTCGGAAATACGTCATCAACATGACCCCGCTCGGAAATACGTCATCAACATGACCCCGTTCGGAAATACGTCATCCACACGACCCCGTCCGGAAATACGTCATCCACGCGACCCCGTCTGGAAATACGTCATCAATATGACCCCGTTCGGAAATACGTCATCCACATGACCCCGCTCGGAAATACGTCATCAACATGACCCCGCTCGGAAATACGTCATCAACATGACCCCGTTCGGAAATACGTCATCAACACGACCCCGCTCGGAAATACGTCATCCACACGACCCCGTCCGGAAATACGTCATCCACCTGACCCCGTTCGAAAATACGCCATTCACATGACCCCGTTCGGAAATATGCCATCCACATGATCCGCTCGGAAATATGTCATCCACATGACCCGCTCGGAAATACGTCATCCACCTGACCCCGTTCGGAAATACGTCATCCACGTGACCCCGTTCGGAAATACGTCATCCATATGACCCCGCCCGGAAATATGTCATCCACATGACCCCGTGACCCCGCCCGGAAATACGTCATCAACATGACCCCGTCCGGAAATACGTCATCCACATGACCCCGTTCGGAAATACGTCATCCACATGACCCCGCTCGGAAATACGCCATCCACATGATCCCGTTCGGAAATACGTGACCCCGTTCGGAAATACGTCATCCACATGACCCGCTCGGAAATACGTCATCCACCTGACCCCGTTCGGAAATACGTCATCCACATGATCCGCTCGGAAATACGCCATCCACATGACCCGCTCGGAAATACGTCATCCAGCTGACCCCGTTCGGAAATACGTCATCCACATGATCCGCTCGGAAATACGTCATCCACATGACCCGCCCGGAAATACGTCATCCACATGACCCCGCCCGGAAATACGTCATCCACATGACCCCGCCCGGAAATACGTCATCCACATGACCCCGCCCGGAAATACGTCATCCACCTGACCCGCTCGGAAATACGTCATCCACCTGACCCCATTCGGAAATACGTCATCCACATGACCCCGTGACCCCGCCCGGAAATACGTCATCAACATGACCCCGTTCGGAAATACGCCATCCACATGATCCCGTTCGGAAAGACGTCATCAACGTGACCCCATCTCGGAAATACGTCATCCATATGACCCCGTTTCGGAAATACGTCACTTACATGTCAATCCCACTAAACACTTAAAGGTCCTCTCGATTCGTAAGGAAGAAAACTCTCTTATAAGATCCTTACGACTTGTCACGCCCCATCTCCAATACAGAGAGTATTGTTCGCTTTGGCCGAAACCGCACGGTTTTTCCCTTTAGAGCGAACCGGACCCGACCAGGGGCCACTTCCCAGGAGGTCACCCATCCCAGAACTTCCCTGGCTCGAGCACACTTAACTACGGAGTTCTCAAGCTCCTGTAGTTCCGGTTCACTTAAAAGGCGCCTCTGTATTGAAGAGTGGTATCATTCCATTTATAGTACAGATCTGCCCCCTTTCGGAATGTATTCCGAAGAGTCCCCATTGTTCTACAGTGGGTCCCACGGACTCAAGAGGTGGCCCCCGCCCACTTAACACGACACTTGGCGTGGCACTTTGTTCCGTATGGCACTTTGCTCCGTGAGCAAGAACCGAGTCCCGACATTCTCCCCACCTTTGAACAATGGTTCGTCCTCGAACCACAGACTTACTATTGAAAGACCATCTCTGATACTAAACCATGTCACGCCCCGCTTCCCAAAATACGGAAAACGAGGGATGACTAGGCCAGCCATGCTCCTACGGTCAAGGAATCATCCCGCCGTAGTCACACTTCGGCTTCTAGCATTACATGGTAATCAGTAAATAAAGCACAGTAGTAAAGGAATCGCATCACTAATTTATTACATTAAAATTTCAATGTTCACAAATTACAGATAACAAGAACAATTACTAACCAAGTTCAATCTTACGATCACTTTTATGGAAAGCAGTAAATGAAGAAGGTACACCAAACTATATCTCCGTGAACTCGAAGGGTAGATCCGTCTCCTATGCTGGTCCTCCCGCGGAATCTGAGCATGCATACTCAGGTCGTCAGAGCGACACAATAACAATATTATTGTAATAAGATGAAACAGGTATAAGAGGTAGTATTAGTGTAAAAACAATGCAAGTAATCACTATGTCACTATATGATGCAGAATATGTTCTATGTCCCTATCGGTCTCTAGGTCATGTTTGAAATCGCATAGTGGAAGGAGGATCGTGTTTAACAGGAGTCTCGTACATACCCGAGACAACGGCCCACATGCCCGGGACATAACCCTGTCAGCCGGATCGCTAGATCCTACCATACATGTATCAGTATCACTGTTCGAATGATCATCCTCTAAAACACGGTCCCGCTAAATACGATGCTCTTTCCACTTTGATTTCCCCTTTTTCACCAGGTTACACTATTTATGATCTTGATCTAGTCGTGTACAAGTATACCAATGGCACGGTTTTGTCACTGTTCACTGTATCAATCACTGTCACGAATATTCATTTTCCATTGGTGTACTCGTCACTCCTAAACCAACATCTATCACGCACGATAATGCAATGTCCACTGATCCTAACACGCACTAACACTGAGTATATGGCAAGGGTATGATATATGTGTGTATGCTACCAATAAGCTATGAATGTTATGAATTAACATGCATGTCATCAACTTACATAAATTGCATAAATTAATATGTTAAGAATTCAGTAAAATGATACAATTAAGATAAATAGAACACTCAGTTAGAAATTCATCAAAATTTGTTTCAGTTCAATCGGGATTCCGGTCTTCAAGATATAGCTGTTTCATTTTAAGTGCTCGCGGCTGGAAATTCAGTTTCAAAACTGAACGCCCGTTTCGCGACACGAATTGCACCCAGTTGGGTTCAGATTTTAGTGATGCTCCAGTTGAACAAAATCTAGGGTTTTCAATAGAGTATTCAACGCAACAGACGGATCCTCAATTGCATCTGTACGTTGAAAGTTATACACAGTTTAATATCAGTATATCACTTCTGAATCTATTCTGGACAGTTATACGTCCTGCCCCTTTAAATACAGTTTAAAATAGCAAACGGCAATGAAACGGAATGGAACCACTTGTTTTGTTTAGATAACAGAATTTCCTTTATTCTACTGCAGAGTTCCGTAACATACGACTTCAGGAAACACAGTGACACACATTCTGGTACAGTACACTATAAACAGAGTCGCTCTGGACTGCAGTCCAGAGTCACACTCCGATCTAATTATCATCACAGTTACAGAACAGAAATCATCAGAATTTTACATAGGATTAAAGTTCGTCAAGTCGTCTTCGATTTAAGCCCTCGAACGTATCATTCCATTAAGTATATAATTTACGGTGATTTTATTCATTTTCAGATACGAGAAGAATTCCAGTTTTAACGGCATAATTGGGGGTATCAATTTTTGTCCCTAACAATCGTATTTTCCAGCGAGATTCATACACTATATTTATCATCATATGGGCCAACAGAAAATATCGGTTTCCGTCAAAATAAACAATTATATTCATCGAAGAATAGCGTCGAACACTTAGGTCGCCTAATATATCGGTAATCGGCAAATTTGTAAACTATATGATTTAGGTTTATACCACAATTATATTAGCATGAAGCAAGTAAACACTTGCCTGGAAACGTCTCGGGGTCGCAAGGCAGCAACGGCGTCACGAACGCGTGATGTACGCCGTGAAACCGATTCGCGCGAGCTTGGATCGAGATGTGGATTTCGCGTCGGAGTTGTCCGGAGTCGTTGCACGGTCACTGGACGTTGAGGGGTACTTGATGATCCTCTGCGGGTGTACTGGGGTCGACGACGGTCGACGACGTCGCTCCGGCAACGTGCACAGTGAAGCTCACAGTGAGGGGGAAGATGTTTGGAAAATGGGTTTTGGAATTTTGAAGAGAGGGAGAGGTTAAGCAGTGGGCTAGGGGATTGTTGTGATGGTGATGATGCTGAGGAGGTGGAGGTCGTAGGGAGGTCGGCGATGTGGTGGGGAGTTCGCCGGCGTCGAGGGGTGTAAGGTGGCTGAGCTCGGTTGAAGTGGGTCTGTGTGCAGGGGAGTTGGTGTGCAGGGTCGGGTTGATGAAGTGTGGAGTCTAAGAGGGAGAAGGTTGGTGGAGGAATAGTGAGCGAGGGTTGCCAAGGGTTGTCGACGGTGGAGGTTGAGCAAGATGCAGTGGGTGCTCGAGTTTGGGGGGCTCGGTGGATGTAGAGAGAGATGAGGAGTTTGAGAGATTGTGAGGGTGTGAGGAAGGGAACGAGGTTGAAGTCGTGGGTGTAACGTTGCGAGAATGGGGGCGAGGGCGTGGGCGTGAGGTGCGGCGGGGAAATGGGATCGCGCGCGGAAAATGGGGAGAGCCGTTGGAAGAAGGAAAGGAACAGTAGAGGAGTCGGGTCGGGTGAGTTGCGGGCGGGCTTGAGGAGTTGGGTTGGGCTGACGAGAAAAAGAAAAATCCCTTTTAAAAAATGTTTTGTGAGTTGGAGGGAGAAACGGGCCGGGGGAAAAATGATTAGGGAATTTTATAAAAAGAAATGGGATGTGGGCTGGTGAGTGACGAGTGGGCCGGGGTTTAATTTAAAGATTTATTTTAAAAGAATTTTGAATGGGCTGAAGGTATAAGTAATATAGTTTTGGGTTTTAGTTTATTTTGGCCTTGGTTTTTTTTGTTTTTTTTTTTTTTTTGAATCTTGGGTTTTTACTTTTAAGGTTTGGGGAAATTTTGTTGGTAAAATTTTGGTTTTGGACCATGATTTTAAAAGAGATGGAAAAATTTTAAAGTTTAAGCAACCAATAAAAATACGAAGGGAAAAGAAAGGAAACCACTGGAATTCATAAGATAGGAAACTTTTATTAGAATGGAAACGGGGATTTACATCATACCCCCCCCCCCCAACAAAAATTTCGTCCTCGAAATTTAACAAGGATACAAGAAACAATGTACTAAACAAAGAGATGTGGATAACGATCACGGATATCTTCCTCCCGCTCCCAGATGGATTCTCCTACGGAACGACCGCCCCAAGACACTCGGACTAAACGAATGATCTTATTCTTCAGCACTTTCTCTCTGCGGTCGAGGATAGTAGTAGGCTGCTCTTCGTACGATAAATCGGTACCCAAAACTAGCTCTGAATGGTCCAGGACATGGCTTTCATCCCGAACATAACGCCGCAACTGTGACACGTGGAAGGTATTGTGCACACCATCTAGCGATGGAGGTAAGGCAAGTCGATAGGCCACCTCTCCTACTCGCTCTAGCACCTCAAAAGGTCCGATAAAGCGGGGACTAAGTTTTCCCCGACCTCCGAATCTGATAACTCCACGAGTAGGGGAAATCTTCAAGAATACATGATCTCCGACTTCGAACTCAAGTGCCCTTCTGCTGGTATCTGCCCAACTCTTCTGTCGATCCTGAGCCGTCTTAATACGTTGTCTGATCATTTGGACCTTGTCGACTGTCTGAACAATGAGTTCGGGGCCCAGTAATCTTCGTTCTCCCACATCATCCCAACATACTGGGGATCGACACTTCCGCCGGTATAGTGCTTCAAAAGGAGCCATCTGAATACTAGCCTGATAACTATTGTTGTAAGAGAACTCGACTAGGTGCAGATGGTCCTCCCAGGAACCCTGAAAGTCCAACATACAGGCTCTCAACATATCCTCGAGCGTCTGAATCATACGCTCGGATTGTCCATCCGTCTGCGGGTGATAAGCTGTGTTGAATTTAAGGCGGGTACCCAAGCTCTTCTGTAAGCTCTTCCAAAAGTGCGACAAGAATCTCGTGTCCCGGTCTGACACAATGCTGACTGGAACACCGTGAAGTCGTACAATCTCCTGCATATATCTTTCTGCCAGTGATTCTGTCGACTGTCCCACCCGGAATGGTAAGAAGTGTGCAGCTTTCGTGAGGCGATCGATGATAACCCAAATGGCGTTATTGCCCCTAGGGCACCGTGGTAAGGCCGTCACGAAATCCATAGTAATGTGCTCCCACTTCCATTCAGGTATCGGCAATGGTTGTAACAATCCTGCTGTCCTCTGATGTTCCGCCTTCACCTGCTGACATACCAAGCACCTAGATACGAACCTCGCAATTTCCCGCTTCATTCCGTTCCACCAAAAGTGCTGCTTTAGGTCCTGATACATTTTTGTACCTCCTGGATGCACAGAATAAGCTGAACTGTGTGCTTCGGCCAAAACTTCTTCTCGAACATCTTCTTTAGGTACGCAGAGTCTGCTACCGAATCTCAGAGAGCCATCTTCATGTATAATCAAATCCGTTCTCAGTCCAGCTTCCACTTACTCTTTGAACTTTTGCAATCGGGGATCATCCGCTTGTGCAATCTTGATGCGATCCACCAGGGAAGATTGCACCTGTAGTCGCCAAAGTTGACTGAGTGCGTTCGGCGTAACGACCTCAAGTTCAAGTCTCTGGAAATCCACAATAATGCTCCTCTGATCGGTCAACATCATGATCGCTGGTTTGCGACTGAGCGCATCTGGTACAACATTGACCCTTCCCGGATGATACTGAAGGTCCAAGTCATAATCTGCCATTAGCTCTAGCCATCGGCGCTGCCTCATGTTTAGTTCCTTCTGAGTGAAAACATACTTCAAACTTTTGTGATCTGTGTACACCTCCACTTTCTCACCCAAAAGATAGTGCCTCCAAATCTTCAACGCAAAGACTACCGCAGCTAACTCCAAGTCATGCGTGGGGTAGTTCTTCTCGTGGTTTCTCAGTTGTCGAGAGGCGTAAGCAACCACTCGGCCGTGCTGCATTAGGACACAGCCTAAACCCTTCCCTGAAGCATCACTGTGTATCACCAAACCACCGGAATTATCTGGTACTGTAAGAATAGGCGCCGTGGTTAACTTCTGCTTTAGTGTGTCGAATGCCTGAGTGCACTCCTCTGTCCATATAAACGGCACGTCCTTCCGTGTCAGCCTCGTTAATGGTTCCGCGATTCTTGAGAAATCTTGGACGAATCTCCGATAATAACCTGCCAATCCCAGAAAACTCCTGATCTCGGCTACTAACTTCGGCGTTGGCCAATCTCTGACAGATTCTATCTTCGCCGGGTCCACCGAGATGCCTTCGCCCGAAACAATATGTCCCAAAAACTGAACCTTGTCGAGCCAGAATTCACACTTGCTTAGCTTCGCATACAACTTCTCTTCCCGAAGAGTTTGTAGGACCGTGCGCAAATGTTCAGCGTGCTCTTCCCGGGTCTTCGAGTAGACAAGTATGTCATCGATAAACACAACTACAAACGTGTCCAAGTACTTTGCGAACACCCTGTTCATTAAGTCCATGAATATTGCTGGGGCATTGGTAACACCGAACGGCATCACAAGAAACTCGTAATGTCCGTACCGGGTCCTGAAACCCGTCTTGCATACATCCTCAGCTGCTACTCTGATTTGATGATATCCAGAACGGAGGTCCAACTTCGAGAATACCTTGGCTCCACTTAGTTGATCGAATAGGTCGTCAATGCGCGGGATTGGGTACTTGTTCTTTATTGTGACCTTGTTCAGCTCCCGATAATCTATACACATTCGCAGCGATCCATCTTTCTTCTTTACTAACAGAACTGGTGCACCCCACGGTGAAGCACTTGGCCGAATGAATCCTTTATCCAATAGTTCTTCAACCTGCTTCTTCAATTCCACCAACTCAACTGGTGCCATTCTGTATGGGGCTCTGGATACTGGGGCTGTACCTGGAGTCAAATCGATTGAGAACTCCAAAATTCGAGGAGGTGGTAGACCTGGTAGATCTTCGGGAAATACGTCCAAAAAGCCCCGAACAATTTCTGGGACTGGGCTCTTATCAATCTTCATAGCTGTCAGTTCCTTGGGCTTGGCTCTATACTTAGCTGGCTCCAAAGATTCACTTCCGCCCTCGAAAATAAACTCCGGGTGATTGGGGATGCGGAAGATCACCTTCCTTGCACGACAATCGATAACTGCGTGGAAAGTGCTCATCCAATCCATCCCAAGAATTGCGTCGTAACTGCCTGTCCCAATCAGAAGGAAATTCGCATAGAATTCCCTGCCACACACTACAACCGGGCATAATCTACATTCTCGACTAGATATTATAATGCCATTACCCGTATGAATTTCCCATCCCTTGGTTAGTGGTTCATGTGGTATTGAGTGTGTATCAGTGAAATGCTCAGACAAGAAACAATGCGATGCTCCCGAATCAAATAGTACTCTAGCTGGCAAGGAATGTACGAGTAGAGTACCTGTAACCACATCTCCTGACGCCTCAGCCTGCTCGGCGGTCAAGGTGAAAGCCCGTCCCTGACCGCGACCTGTAAAGGGTTGCCTCTGCTCTTGCGGCCTCTGCTGTGGCGGTCCAGAACCTCCCTGTATCTCTGCTCGCTCAGGGCAACTGTTAATCTTGTGCTGACTGGACCCGCAAATCAAGCACTGTCCCTTGGCACGGCGACAGTCTTTCTGGGTATGCCCACCTCTACCGCAATAGTCGCAAACTACGCCCTGTCTCTGGGGGCGATGCTGTGGTACGAACGGGCGCTTCATTTGTGTCGTTCCTGCTCTGTGAACCGGTATGGCTCCTCGAGAAGGCGTGTGGGTACGTGCTGGAACGACTGGGGGTCTTCTGAACTTGTTAATCAATTGCTTCTGAACTCTCACCGCGTTGAGTACCTGTGCGAAAGTCTGCAAATCCAACGATGCAATCAACTGCTGCAACTCGAAATCTAACCCCTAAAGGAAACGTCTGGCCCTGGTGGCCTCTGATTTGACCATGTATGGAGCAAAGCGGCTCAGACGGTTGAACTCTGCCGCATATACATCCACTGGGCGTCCATTCTGCTTCAAAAGAATAAACCTTTCCTCCATTTCTGCCTTGGCTGTGGAAGGAAAATAATGATCTAGGAAGCACTCCTTAAACTTGCTCCATTCAATCGGCTCGTCAAGTCTGCTTTCTTCTACTGACCACCATGTACGGGCTTCGTCCTCCAATTGTGTCTTTATCACGTCCACTCTGTCTTCTTCTGGAACCCTGGCGGCTGTCAATAAATTCTCCATGTTCACCAGCCATTGCTCAGCCTCAAGGGGTTCAGCTAGCCCTGTGAATGCAGCTGGGTGTAACCGTTGGAAGTCTGATACGATACCAGCCCTAGCATGATAAGCTGGTGGAGTAGCGCCCTCGGGGGCGGTAATGAGTGCGGAGGGTCCTCCTGCGGCAGTAATCGCCCTGAGTCCCTCAGTGAGTAAATCTGTCTTCCTCTCCTGAGCTTCCGCGAGAGTGGTCAGTGCACTAAGTATTCTTTCCGTGCGGTCCTGAGAGCTGGAGTCTGAGGAGGGGTCGTTCGGGGACGTCATATCACTGGAAGATTCAAAAGGATAGGATCAGATTCAAAGATGAAAATCAAGAGCAGTGAAACAAGAATAACGTAATACAGTATAGTTAATGTTATCCCTTGATACTAAACACAGGCTCTGATACGACTTATAAGGGAAAACGTACTTAGGAATCCTCACGATTCCTAAGGAGAAAATGCACCTACGAGATCCTCGCGACTCGTAGGGAGAAAAATCTTTATGAGACCTTCACGGCTCATAAAATTGAAAAGTCTTAGGTGATAGATCCTAACCCTGTTTCCTAAGCCGCCGCCGCCCTACAAAGAGTCCAAGATGGACAGCTATCTACTATCTACAGGCCGCACATGCTAAAATCACATGGCAACAACACAGCAAAGAGAAGAAAGCGATAAAGAGAATATTTGATTCGCATTTAATTAAACGTGTTCAAGAAATACCCGTTCATGCATGCGCAAAAGATTTAGTACATAAAATAAAACACGCTGAAATGAGAAATTTGCTATTCATACTTCGAAAAAGTTCTTACAATTATGAAAGAAGTAAACAAAAACATTATCAAAATGATTACAATGGCAAAACCTCAGATCCAGGGCATGGATTGAGGAATTCAAAAGTGACGTTGTACAGGAACTTCCAGGCCTTTTGAACCATCCTAGTATGCTTTCTTTCGTGATCACAAGCATCGGGATCCTCACAGATGTCCTCCACCCTCCGATAGGCAGCAAGTATTGCCGCCTGGTGAAAAGCCTGATGCAGAAGATCGATAAGATTGTCTCGTCTTCTCTTGGAGATTAGGCCCATCAGATACACCGAGTGCATCTTATCCTCGGCAGCATCCAATTCCTTAAGCGGCATGCTAGTACAGAATAAAGGAAGCGCTTCCCAGATCGCTCCCACGATAAGTTTCAGGAGAGAGGAACGTCGAGGAAGCAGTCGACCATTGTATGCGTCAAAGCGACTCATGATTTCGGCACACTGGGCGTTTGTGAATTCTCGATTTTGAGAACGGGCGAGTGAGCGGATGTCTCCGTAAGAGATAATCTCATCAAGGTCATATATATGAGCGTCCATAACTCCTGAAAAAGAAAATCAACAAGAATTAACGGACAGACTGATTAAGCAAATTCTTATTAAAAACAGGCAACGAATTCTTATTATGACACCTAATAAATTCGAATCTGTGAGAAAACCTAAAAAGGGAATCTCATTTAATAAGCAACCCTTCGGGTCAAGGATTTAAATTCCTCGAGAGCAAAGCTCTGCAGAGAGGAATGACACCTGTCAAAGTCAATTATGAAAGGAATTTAAAGAGATTCCCCGAGAATGCTAAGAGCCTGGCTCTGTAATGATGATGGAAAAACCCATCAGAAAAGAAAATTAAAATCAATTAACTTTTATGAATTAAAAATTCTGGGATCTTCAAGATCCATGAAAAACTCTTAAGAGTTCTTCATCAAAGATTAAGAAATCTACACATGATGCAAAAGAGCAAGGCTCTGTTTAGGAGCTAAGAAATCCCAAGAAAAGATCTCTTTAGATCTATTATGGGTTCATGAGAGCAAAGCTCTGCCAATAAAACCCTAAATGGGTTTTCTGTAGATCAAAGATCTATAAAGAGCAAGGCTCTGTTAATGGGTAAAACCCTAATTTATTAAAATTTTACCTAAGTTTGGAAAGAGTTTTTACTCTTGAGAAGTTCTCAAACAGAAGAGCTGTGCTCTGAACAAAAATTCTCAAAGAAGATGATAATCATCTAAAAGACCAAAGGTCCTATTTATAGGCGTTGAACCGCCTCTTCAACTTCTGAGTTGATCCAAGGGCTCAGATGCTGCCACCGCTGCACTCACGTGTGCGCCACGTGAACGCAACGGTGGGGGGGCATTTATTTCCCCCAATCAGAGGAAAGCTCTGTTTGAAATTCGAATTTCAAAAATTGAAGCAACGCTTCAGATTCAGTGCTAGGCGCGCTGCGCGCCACGTATCAAACACCAGGTGTGTTGCGCCCTGGCAGCACCCCCCTCAATCAGAGCAAAGCTCTGCTTTAAATTCAAAATTCAAAATTTGAAGCAACGCTTCAAATCCAGCGCTAGGCGCGCTGCGCGCCACGTGGCGCGCAAACACAGGTGCGCTAGCGTAGGTGCGCTGCGCTCTGCGCTGCAAACGTAGGTGTGCTAGCGCAAGGTGCGCCAGCGCTGGAATTATGAATTTCCCACCATCAGATCAAAAGATCTAATAATAATAAATTATTAATTAATCAGAATTAAAATTCTGTTATGGAAAGATCTTTCCAATCTTATTAAAACAAGAAGATTATCTTCTGCAAAACAGAAGCCTTAGGATCAAAGGTCCAACGGTGGGAAATATTCCCAAATCAATCAGAGAAAAATCTCTTTAGCAGATTTATCAAATCAATTTGCCCTATATAAAGGCCCCAAGACTTAAAGTCTGAAAGAGAGAAACCCCCTTACAAACTTTGAGAAAAACTCAAAGAGAAAGAAAAGCAAGCTTAAACTGAAAGAAGATCATTTTCTTCAAGGTAAAGAACATGATTCTTGAACACAGAGATGAAATCATCTCATGAAAAGAAGAACTATCTTCTAAAAAAGATCATAGATCTACAAAAGACCAAGGTCTTTGATAAAAAAGAGATCAAAGATCTTATTATAAAGACAAAAGGAAGTATTCACTTCATTCCTTGATCTACAAAGGCAGTGCCCTTTTTATAAATAAGAACTTTTGTTCTTGAACCTTGAGGCAAGGCCTCCTTTAAAAAAAGAACATAAACTTGTTTTCTGATCATAAATTTGATCAAATGCGCTTTGCGCTACTGAAAAGTGCCTTGCACTCATGAACTGCGCTTTTGCGCTCATTGGACAGGCGCTCAGCGCCAAAACATGCTGCGTGTCAACCATAGACACAGTTTGCGCTTTGCGCTTCTGAGACAATGCACTGCACCCATGAACCGGTGCTCAGAGCCAAGCGCGCTACATGTCACTCACTGGTGCACCATTAAATCAGCGCAAAGCGCTCATAAATTGAAAGCGCAGTGCGCTAATAAACTAGCGCTTAGCACTAAGCACGACACATGTCATCTTCGTGTGCGCTACCCGAAAGAAGCACTATGTGCTCTTTGATTGGCGCAAAGCGCCTGGCGCGCCACGTGGCGCACTGTCAGAACACACATTGTTCTGATGAATGTTATGTATTCAATACAAGACAAAAGATGTCTGAACCCAATGCTTAACATTATTAAAACGACCAAGCCCAAATAAAGGCTCAACAACCAGAGCGATAAAATGTTAAACATTTTAATTGGACTTAGCCCAATTCTGGCCATTAGTCCTTAACTTATATTGAACTGAGCTCATCTGCTCACAAATATTCAACAAATCTTAGTCCCAAATTGGGCTATAGATTTTCCAATCAATCTACATCCGGTTCGAGGGTACATCTCTTTACTCCTCTGATATTTGTCGTTGTAATCCTTCAACGTCTTCAGAGAGGTGACGGGTCCCGACAACCACATATTTCCAAGGACTGTGGGGTCCTTAAACTTATGGACTACGATGTTCTTAAACTTCATAGACCACGATGTCTCTAAACCGGACTGTGGGGTCCTTAAACTCATGGACTACGATGTCCTTAACCTGGGTTGTGGGGTCCCTTTAAACCCATGGACCGTAACGTCCTTAAACTAACATTGGACTGTAATGTCATTAAACTAAACGACCACAATGTCTCTAAACTAAACAATAGAGTCCAAATGCTCTCTTGTTGGATCTAAATGATCCTGTTAAATAGATCTTAGTCTAGAAATTTAGACTAACGTATTCTTAACAAACGTTTAAGTTGATCTTATTCTCAAATGAGACTAATGTATCTTTAAACCAAACCCCCAAACCCAAATCTAAGAAGATACCGATTTGGACTAATCCACGTCCTACGGGCGACAACATAAATTAGTCTCCGTAAATAATCCACGGGGAACCACAAACAAAACAAACACCCACGACACGAAGTGACCATCTGGAGAAGGAGAAAGTTGTTACCGCGGTGCGGTAGCGTAATTAACTGCAGGGGCTTGCGCCTGCAGGGAAGAGCGCCCCCACAATCAAAAACCCCTCAAACGAGGGGGAATCTGAAGAAGTCTGCTATATCAGCCGCATCCGTTTAAACCTTCGATATATGGTGCCATAAATCAGCTTGGCATCTTCGGAGAGGTGGACGGATAGCACCAATTAGCATCTGCCCCCAGATTCAGGCAAGACGTTCGTCTTCCCGGTTTCCGGCGGTAAACAACCTTCATAATGCTTGTAGTCAAGCAATAATCCTACGGGTTTTATCAAAACGTATAAACATATGACAAAGACAAACCAGATAGCATACTATCATCTTGAATAAAACTGTTCTACCTGTATAGGTTCTCGTTCAATTATCATAATCGCCTATCTGCAATTACAATAATTACCTTAAGAGCACTATATCCAACAAAAATGAACAAATACTCATTCATATATATGGGATGTGAAATCGTGCGATGAAAACTCAACAAATTAAAACATGGCGGAGACCCTCTACCAACACCAGATTTTTGGTGGAGATCTCCCCGCTGGCATAAACAAGTGGCGGCACCCCAATGGGCCCCACATCTTTCAAACCACTGGCAGAGACCCCTCTAGAGGCTTCCGCGCCCTACTAAACAAGGAGCAGCACCCCAATAGGCCCCGCATCTTCCAAACCCATGGTGGAGACCCCCTAAAGGCCTCCGTGTCCTACTAAACAAGTGGCGGCACCCTGAAGGGCCACACATCTTTCAAACCCATGGCGGAGACCCCCTAGTAGCCTTCGCGTCCTACTAAACAAGTGGTGGCACCCAAATGGGCCCCATATCTTTCAAACCCATGGCGGAGACCCTCTAGAGGCTTCCGCACCATACTAAACACGTAGTGGCACCCCCAATGGGCCCCACATCCTCCAAACCCATGGCGGAAGCCCCTAGAGGCTTCCGCACCCTCCTAAATACGTGGCGGCATCCTAGCGGACCCCACATCCTAATAAATCCTTGGCGGAGACCCCAGAAACCTCCTCACCCTATCAAAATTCATGATGATAAGCCAAATAACCCTCTGAACATCAAAATGATACTAAACATTCTCTTATATCCTATAGTGAGTAAACTAGCTCGCCATATACTATCCACGGGTAACCACGGACCCCCAAGTCTCTAAACTGGATCCATGGACCCCTACGTCCTTAAACTAGAGTCATGCCCAATGACAAGTAAAATAACTTACCACATATCGTCAATAGGCAACCATCGTGGCATAAAAGCCACATGTCGCAACAATGAGGATCATACCAATCCGTAACCCAAACACTATCTGATTCCTTATGGCGAGTAAACTAGCTCGCCATATACTATCCACGGGTAACCACGGACCCTAAGTCCCTAAACTGGATTCCTGGACCACTATGTCCCTAAAATGGAACCTTGTCCTATGGAAAACAAAATAACTTGTCAAATACAATCCATGGGCTAAAGAAGTGATAATCTTGCACCACTCATAAAACTACTATTACGTCCGAAATGACTCCTAAACTACTGCCCGGTCCGAAACAACTTTGAACTAATGTTGTTCAAAATGACATTAAACTAAAACATAAATGGAAAATATACATCAATGGACCATTACATCCCTAAACCGGAGTTCTGACCTATGGAGAGTAGAATAACTCGTCATATACCACCCGCAGGTGACCTTTGTGGCATAAAAACCGACTGTCCTTTAAGTCCCACCCAACGGGCGTCCTGTGGTACATCCCATCCTCTTCAAGTCCTACCAAATACGCTGGTCATTATTCGTCATCTTTCGAACATTTGTCGTTACATTCGACAAAACCTACAAAACTTGAACCGCCTATATAATAATGCTACGTCCGAAATGACTCCAAACTACTACCTGATCCGAGATGACCCTAAACTACCACTACATCCGAAATGACTCCAAACTACCACTACCTCTGAAATGACTCCAAACTACTGCATGGTCTGCGATAACCCAAAACTACTTCCGGGTCTGAACTGACCTTAAACTACAGCTTCCACGTCCTGCCTGGCATGGCCAATCACACTCTAACAACCCCATTAGTCCCTTAAATACCTAAACCTGCCTTGCGACCAGATATACCATCTGCCGTATACAATCCACGAGCAACCCTTCGTGACACAAAAGCCAACTACCTCGACAGACATATGCCTTGCAATATACTTCATGGTCGAGCCTCCCCTGCCGTGACACAGAAAACAACCAACCTGCCGAGCATGTCAAAACTGTCCTATGGTCCGGATCATACATTCTATAAATCGGTATACGGTCCATGAGCGTAAACAGCGGTGAGAATGCACATGTTTTAAACGGTGGAATCATACGCGACAGTAAATATATTCTTTTTGTAATGTATATAATATGAGATGTACAACGCGGTCGAACATGTACAAAATGAGTTGTATTCCCACTGTAACTGTTAATATGAAATACATGCTATGACTGTTGCTCCTGCTTTATATTTGTGTTGTTATTGCCATTTAATACTTGTTAGAAATAAACCGCTCGTAAAAAGTTCTCTCCATTTAATGCGGAGGGGTTTAACTACAAAGGTTTGCGCATGTAAGAAATCTAGTCCCTACAATCAAAAAACCCTTTTCGAAGGGTGAATCTGAAAAGTCACGCTACATCAGTCGCATCCGTCTGACCCCTCAACCATCCACCAAAATACTCTCCACGCCGCGGCAACGCGGTCGCATACCGAGCGAATCTGCATCGATCTGACCCCTTAAAAAACCCAAGAGGTTAATTTACCCTTAGGGGTTTTTCGGAGGCGAACAGACAGTAGTTGCAATTTTCTTTCTTCTCACTTCAACCCCTTTAAATATCTCTACATCTTACCTTCTGTACACCATATTTAGGATAGTTGGTTTTCTTGTTTCCTTATTTTTCAGTACCAGCCTAAGATTTGTAAGAAAACTATCCAACAAGCGTAACTGGTGTACCCTCTTTATTTTAGGAGCTCTCAAATTTGAGATAAAGTAAAGTGGAGAGACAAATGAACAATTCATTTTCTCTAAAACCAATGACCATTCTCGAACTGAAACAATTTTTTCGAGTTTGAATCTAACCATACGATGGTCTTCCAAGCAATATGAATCTCTGTACCGGATACAGAGGGTTTTGAAGCAATCAAAAAGGAAGTAGGATAAGCTAGAATATAAGTGACTTTTCCTAAATTAGGGCAATCATGACAATCCAAAACAAAATTTATAAAAAATTTCTGTTAACTTAGTTTTTATGAGTTTTAGCTTAAGGTCAGTCATGGGTCGCTGCCAGATAGAGAAAAGAAATACTTAGCGTGTACTCTATCAAAATTAGATTGGTTTATTAATTTATTTAATTAGATTGGCTCTCATTGTTACGTCGAATTCTCCTCCAAACCTTAAAAGGAAAATTAGCCGGGATCAATTACACCCTACAAGTTTGCTAACCGTTCAGCCATACCAGTGTTGGTACTCTAAAGAAGGCTCCTCGTGCTTTCGTGAACCTAATTAAATAACCTTGTTTCCGTGGAGACATAACCATGTTAACACCTTTCAAGACACCTATTAGATTAGCTAATTGTAAGTGAAAATCTCCCAGAAATAACTCTTACTCAAAGTGGGAATCGAGATCCAACCATCACATAGAAGGTAAGCAATCGCATTACAAGTTTCAACAGTTGAAACTTCCAATATGGTTTTACCTCAAGCGGCTCATGAAGTTGCAAGTCAAGTTTAACCCGTCATTACGTAATTGATTTAAACCCACCCGCTAACCCTTGACAGAGGCCAACAAAGTCGTACGACTGTCTTAACCTATCGCATTGTATGCTGCAGACAAGTATCACTTAGCTATCGTACACTATGCCTTGACAGAGGCCAACAAACGCAACACGAATACTAAGTACTCTACTTGTCTGAAATGACAGAGGGCTACGACTGGTTTTTGTCGAAAACCTTTAACGTGATGAGTTTGATATTGCTGTAGGAATCGAGTGGTTTTGAAAACTTTACAGTAACATAAACTATTGCTTAAGAACTAAATTCCACGCGAAGCGATTAGGCTCTTACCGCATCGAATATGGTGCATGATATTTCTAATTGAATACCTCTATGCAAAGTATTAGAATATAGCTGTAAATTCCTTTTGAAAAAATGGTTCGTACAACATTTTTTTGGTATATTTTCTTTACATTGATCGTATTAATATAGTCTCATCATTTTAGTTCCTACCACACCAAAAGAAACCAAAATAAAATGTTTTTATATGACATTCGCATTCACCATGGGACATCGTCATTACCTATAAAATTAGCTAAGTTACGACAGAGCGGACGCAGGGTTAGCACGGATGCAAAACATATAGATACATTTATACACACACACACACACATCACAGGCATGCTATCATCATCACAGGCAATTGGCAACCAGCAACAAAAATGGAATAGCGGATATACTAGGACTCTCGCGTTTCGTTGGAGCCGCAACCAAAACGCGAAATTCCACGGTCGTGTGAATAGCACGTACATCGCCGATCAAAGACTCTTACAAGCGCAGCAAGCCATCCGTCATTCCTAGAAGCGAGACAACTTGCACTCAATGTCATGAATGAGCCACCCAACGTAATCTAGAACCCGGTAATTTGAGCACTCCTCTATGGGTCAATCCCAACCCCCTACAAGTGCGGCAAGACACCCTCCTATCTTAGAATGAGGTGACCCGGTCTCAACTCCTTGAGATGGCCACCCGCTGCATTCTAGAATCCGACGACTTGAGCGCTTCTCCGCAGGGTTATCCAATATATACAACGGCAACAATGATCACAAGCTTACCGTGTCCCGATAAAAGAATTTACAGACATCGGCAACGACGGCCACAATTCGGTTGCTTATCAAGAATAAATGAATATATCTAACATTTATATACAATCATTTCACACGAGGGGCTATTCAACACGATAATCCGTCTAAACCATCACAACAACAAAAACGACATTCATAATAACTAATGCACAACCTCGTCTAATTGATCAGACATCAATTAGGCACCGTTTACTAACACATATCCTTATCCGTGTTTGAGCCGACTCGATCAAACACTTTGATCGAGTCACTTCGAACCATAACATTAGAATTTCATAACTCACGAGATCGCAAACTTGAAATTCCAAAAATCGAATTTCAAGTTCATCCCGGCAATGAAAATCCCCTCATTTTCTGTGCAAAATCAAACCCCATTAACCCCAAAACCACATCCACTATTTGAGCCTTAACTCAGCCATGAAACGGGGCTGAATCAAGAGCGGAATCAGCCCCGCATTAGGCCGAATCAGCCCTGGAACAGCCCCAAATTGGGGCTGATTCAGCCCCCGATTCGGGATTGAATCGGCCTCGGTTCAGTCCCGAATCAGGGCTTAACCGAACACAAATTGGATAGATTCGGATTATCATGAGCCTACACGAAACTCTTAGTCCAAACCAAGAATTCGATGGCTCCGACACAAGTAAAAATGAGAGTTTTTCATGCAAATTTTCAAAACTACAAAAAAAAAAAAAACAAGTATTCCCAAAAGACAAACCCCTTAGGAATAAAGTGTTTTCCTTTGGGAATGCGTATTCCCAGAGAAATATTTGAATTCCCTTAGGAAAAGTTGCTACTGATAAATGGGCTTGCGAATGCCTCTGTACCCAAAAGATTAGACCCTAGGAATAACTTATTCCTTAGGAATGTTATTTTCTTACATATAACATTTTTTCGACATTTGTCCATATGTAAGAAAATCCTTTTATTTTCCTTCTAATGAAATAAACTATTAACATCTCTAGATAAACATATTAAAAAGAATACTGCTCCTAAGTAAGCAAGCCCTTCTAGTTTCTCACACTCATGCCATCCTCATCATCATCTTCTTCATGTTCATTTCCAAACTGAAATAAAAACAACCCATTACAAATACACCAGTTAATTAGGATGCAAATCTAAAGCAGAATATAATACACAAATTAAATTGCACACCAAAACTTTACCCTCTATCGGCTAAAAATCAATGTTCATTAAGTGCAAAAACAAGCAATGCATAGAGAATGAATAAATTCAAGCATCAATAGCAACAACACTTTTGATTTAATAGTAAATCACAGCTTGATAATCATAAATAACCACAGGTATTAAAAATTATATGAAATACCCGATTTTCGCTTGCACCGGAACTTGTAGAGCCCCACGCTTCATTTATTTATTCAATAAATCCAATGTTCTAGTATTGTGTATATGATACACGCACTCTCTTCAGTATATGATACTGATATGATATTGATGGCTATTTGTGTATTTGATACATGATGTGTATGTGTACGTGTATAGAACATGTATACTTGATCTCATTAAATGTGTGTGTGTGTCCCCCCCACTCTCTTTTTGTTATATATATATATATATATATACACACACACACATGAGTTGGTGGAGCCCTCCCTCTCTATTTTTATGTGACAACAAAAAGTGGGGGAGGGGGGAACGAGAGACATCTCATTTAAGTGAAATGAGAGGTGAAAAAGATCAAGGATTTATTCTTTTTCTAAGTTATCATATTCTTCTTCTTCCACCTCTCAAGTTTTTGAGCTTGCTCTCTGTTCTAATGACAAGTCTCATTAAAGCGAGGGGAATTTAAAAAGAGAGACTTTCATGACGACAATACCTTCCTTAACACCTAGCAAGTCCCTTGAGAGAGTTTCTCCACTTGAAAATGGAGATGAAGTTTCGGACGGGCTCCTTTCACCACGGATCATTTACGGCAAGACGGTCGGCTTATGCACTCATCTAGGAGCTGGAAAGGCTAGTTTGGGTCTCCGATAGGCGATCGTACACGCTACAAAAGTTGTAGCACCCTAACTTGCTCTCTAGGCTTTTCTAATTTGCTATACATTGCATGTATTTGATGATTCTTGATGGGAATTGGTTCTATATTTGAAAATTTTGTGTTTTTTATTTCCGCTGCGGTCCATGAATGTCATGACCGTAGGACCAATCCCTAACACATCGAGACATAGTATTGTATCTAGAACTTGACATGAATGTCAAGGAGTCCCATAACTAGCTCTATGAATGAGCCGATGGGACAATGATCCTTTCCCCTAAGGCTCCACCCTTGGGTTTGTGGATACTTCTGCAAATGTCTTGGTATCACCTATTTCCTGTATTCCTGTATTCATATATTCGTATATTCTTGTCTATCATGTACTCATGCATTATTCTATCCTGTATTCAAGCTTATAAATAAAATAAAGAAGAAAAAGCGTTTGATTAATGCTTGCCGAGTGTATTGGAGGTAGTTAAAATGGGTTGTTCAACCCCTTCAGACATTTATGTACATACTCATGTATTCATGTATTCCTGGTGCTTAATGTGTGCTGAAGGGGTTGTACACCATACTTAGCTTACGAAAAAATGGTCATGACCGATATTTACCGATGGAGGTTGGGAGTTAAGGATGCATCATTCAGTTGAGTTAAGACTTAGTTAGATGACATGACTTAGCTTACATTAGAATAGGAGATAACTCCTGATATTGAACTCTTTATTTTATTCATGCTACATATCCTCATGTTGGTATATACACTTCCGGATTCATATTATGCAGGTATTATCAGTTCTACACTATTATCATACTTTAAATTGCCATGTATTTTTAATAAGCGGCGTTCTTTCTAGATGGTTTTTTTTATATGCTTAAGTACTTTTATGATTATATCTAATGTTATACCTAGTATCTTATCTCCAACTTATAGATGTTTTGTTTATCATTCTTATCGTTGTTTTAAACGAAGAACTTACCAGATGCAAGTTTGCTGACAGATATTCTTTTTTGTCTGTTTTATTAGGGATGTCTATCAGAGGACACGAGGATCGTGGACGAGGACTCGTACGAAGTTAAGTCGTGCGAAGAGGATAATCGTTGCTTTCCTTAGCTAGTAGAGATTTAGAAGTTTTGATTTCCAGATTAGTGCCCCTTAATTTTAGAGACTTATTTTGAAACCATTATTAGTTTGCAGTAACTTTTATTTTGGGTGATGTTGCCTTTTGACATTTGGATGTAGTAACTGGAGTTGGATATTATTATTATTTTTCTTTGTGTGATGATTTAATATCTTAATATTATTGTTCTACCAAACTAAACGCTAGGCGTATTCATATCATGAGGATGTGTCTCTCGATATGAATACATCGCGGGCTTGTCTTTCGCTTCTCACCATATAGGAAACGGGATGTAACACATACCAAGAGAGAACCCGCTCGATATATCGCTGCAACGGACGCAACTCCTTATCCATAACAATATCCATACCACAAATCTGAGTCTTTGACCTCCCCCCTTGCCTCGACCTATCCGTTCAGGGATTTACCCTTCACTCGTTTAGCAGCAGGGCAACAGGAACTCCGAGGTCCGGAACCGAGGAGTTGTCCCTTTGCAGCTTGACCGAAGCAAGGTCACATCACAAAATAGTTCCCAATTCAAGATCTTAGTCTCTGATAACCGGCTTTCCTGCTCCCGCTAGGAGCAAGACTAGGGTCGTGGTCCTTGTTGCTTTGTCGATGATTGATTGAAAAAAGTGGGGCGAGACTCATACTTTATGTCGAACTCCCGATCCTATATCCTCGGAGCTTCATCTCTAGCGTCTCCCATGCGTCTAAATCTCATAGGCCTCCGCACAACTGGCTGCTCTGGATTCTTCGTCTGAATCGAAATATCGACCACCTATCTGTAACATGAACTAAAGCCTCGAACATCACCTGGCTCGATGATCCTATTCTCTGCTCACCATCTGAGTAAAATTGTTTTCTCCGAGACATCGCAGACCCATCGATTTTCATATTTTGGCCGATTACTCCTCCCTTAGTACCAAAACATCATAAGCTGTACTCTTTTGCTTTACTTCTAGAATTATGAAACCCTGAGTAATTCCCAGCCCCTCCAGTCCATACCTCAGTGGGAATTATCATGTTTACCATCGTCAATTATGACCAATCGATAAAGTATTCGGTAGTAGATGGGGCCTCCATCCGAAATTCCTTCCAAACTCCAGCTATAAGCCGTGATTATCTATTCTTCCCAAACACCGTCTGAACCATCTGCTTAGCTCCGCCAATATATCTAGGATCAAAAGTGGTGTGATGCACGATCCTCCTTGAATTGCAAAACCCTCCATCATAATCGAAGCGAAGAACATTCACGCGCTTCCCGCCTTGCTTCTCCACAACAGCCTTCCTGAAAATCTCAAAATTCTCGATTTTTGGCTCAACAACATACACCCACAACTTTCTCGAAAAGTCATCAATAAAAAAACTATGATGTTTGATTCCACCTTGAGAACAAACCAGAGCCGGAACATCTCTATCATCTTCCCTTGAACACGGTCTTCCTGAAGATCTCTCATGTCGATCTCTATACCTCCAAGTGATTGCCTCTTTTGAGGCAACTCCAAACTCGACTCGCCAATATGGCCCAATCGTCAACGCCACATCTTGACAGAGTCTGAACCACCTGAACCAGTAAAACGTCTAACAACATTTTCTAAGACTGTCCGTCCGTGAAGAAAATACATATTCCTCATCCTCTTTGTCTTCATGACAATATGAGCATCCCTGAAAATCATTATGGAATCTCTATCGATCATGCATTTATAACAGATCCTGCCCGAAACACCTAATGAAATCAAGCTTCTTCTTAGATCTGGTACGTGTCTGACATCTGTCAATATTCGAACTCTCCCTTCATGCATACGGATCCGAACTACACCAATCCCAACAACTCTGCTTAACATACCGTTCCTCCATAAAGACCAAGTCTCTATCAACTGAACGGTACATAGTAAACCAACTCCGATTCGGAGTCATATGAAATGAACACCCCAAATCCAACATTTATGATCCATGTGCATCTGAAATCGCGCATACTGATAGAACCAAACCATCACCGCCCTCATCTAAATCCTCCACTGCAACTGCAGTAACGAAAGATACCTACTTGCCTTTCCCCTTACGTTTTGGACAATCCTTTTTCCAATGCCTGCTCTCCTTGCAAATAAAACACTAGTCGGATTATCGTGTTTTCTCGATTTTTCCTTGGAGCCTCCATCTGAACGGTATCTAACGGGTAATGTGTCACCGTGACTACTCTTTTCACCTACTAGCTTCTCCCTCAACACCTCACCGTGCAGATCTATTTCGACATCTTCTAAGAAAAGCTTATCCCAGCCATACACCATCGATTTAACGAACTGCTCATACTCTGAGGTCAACGAACAGAGTAGAATCATTACCTTATCCTCTTCCTCTATTTTCACCTTCACGTTTCGCAAGTCCATCACGATCTGGTTAAGTTCATCCAGATGATTTTTTACGGATATCCCACCTTTATCTTTACGTGTACAATCGTTGTTTGAGATAGAGGCGATTTGTATGAGATTTCTTCGTGTATAGGGACTCCAACCTGCTTGACAACCCCGCCACCGTAGTCTCTTGCTCGACCTCACAAAGAACTTCATCATCCAACTGAAGCTGTATCGAACTGAAAGCCTTGTTCTCCATCTCTTCTTTCTTACCATCTGTGGTCGTCTCCGGAATACTGTCTTTTACAGAGGCAATCTTATGAACCTCTTGCTGCTTTAGAATAGCTTTCATCATCAACCTCCAAAGATTTAAAGTGTTCCGCCCATCAAACTTGTTCACATTGTAAAGCGTAGATTTCATCTCCCCAAATAATCCGAAAACACTGAATCTAATGCTTTGATACCACTTGTTGTGATTTTTTCTATATCCGTGATTCTCCAAGGAGTCACAAAACACACCAAGAGTTGCAGCGGAAAATTTAAAATCACGTGCAAACAAACTACTTTTAACTACTTTAAAAGGACTAACCGGACAATCTAATTCTGCAATCCGACGACGAAAGCTTCCACTATTAAGAAAGTATTACACGAGAATCCGTCCTCTCCGATCACCGCCCAAATACAAACTTCTATCTCTATACAAATCTCACAATCTCTCTATCTCCCTATCGGCCTCTGCTTTAATTCATGGGCAGACTTTAATCTCGTCGCTGTTGATGATTTAATTCCAAACCGCATGCACCTCTTGCCTTCAAAGCAACACCCTTTAATTCACCTCTGTTGATTTTAATTTTGTAGCCGCCAACAACTTGTGGATCCTTTTTTAATTAATTGGCTGCTCCCTTCTATAGTGCTCTTAGAATTTAATATTTAGATTAACCTCAATCCAAATAAAAATCCTATCTTCAGTATTTGGGCCTCGACTTCTTTGGGCTTTGGACTTTGGGCTTTAGACTTTGAACTTAGAATCAATTTCAACACTTTAGCTTGAAAAATCATTGAGAGGAGAGCCACTAAAAATCTAATATTCTCAGGTTTCCTTTGAAGGTTTAGAATTTAGGGAACTGCCAAGGGAAGGCAATTAAAACGCTCTGTTTTGTGGAGTCTTGGCTAAAGGTGGAAGCATATCTCAGTAGGATACAAGTGTCACTGTAGCCCAGCAGTAAGGCCTCTTTGCAGATGAGGAAGAGGTTACTACATCAGATTACCTCCTATTATTCCAAAAATAAATCATAGTATGATCATATAGCTAACTCATCATTAGTTTCGCCCATTCAAAATGTCACAATTGCACAACAATAAAATGCAAGGAGATAATGCTGATTGCAACATGATGGTGGGAGTATTTTCCACATTGTTAGAATAACTGGCAAATTAATTAATCCCATGGTGTCTGAATATTGAAATACTCTATAAGATTTGACAAGCGAAGTGATACCTTATGTGTATTCTTCATAAATCTCGATGAAAACTACAATCCAGAACATACGGTGAAGTATCAAAGCGTGCCTTAAGTGTTAATGGAGCACTTAAAAGGTTAGGAGTTCTTCTATATCTTTCCCCAAGAACATCTAAAAAAAATTATATAAAGCAACTCTTCTACGGACCAATATACATTCCGTATCCATGACCGATATAAAATAGTATTTTTTTTTACTTTATCAATTTTTTTTATAAGAAAATTATTTCATATCCATGTGACTTTTACCAAATAGGAATAGTAATGTTCATTCCCAATACATGTATACACATTCTAATCTATCTACGACTAGCAGATACAGTAGCGCCTATATCCGCTCTACCATATCCAACCCCTTTACATTCCTAATTAGAAATAGGGAGAAGAGAAAAACAAACAAAATACACACACCTGGCGACTAAGCAGATTCGTGCATTTGCTTGCTTTCTCCCTAGGGATTGTAACCTCTCATCCTCCATTGAACTACAACTTGTATGATATCTGAAATAGTTATTAATAAATTATGGAGGATAAATGATTCATTAAAATCAAGCAGAAATTGTGGCGATAAGACTTCATGGTCATGGATTTGTGATCCTAAATTGGATGCACAGATCAATATAAATAATTACCTGCAAAATGCGGATCCAAGTTGAAATAAAGCTTTTACCCTAAAAATTGAATTGAAATTATTTAGGGCACAACTTCTTAAAAAAGAATCAGCAATAGAAACGGGGATCCCTTTTCTGAGAACCCTTTTCTGAGAAAGGAAAGGAAATGAGAGGGAAAAGGAGTTATAATTGTTACTTGCTCTGTTGACGGCTTGAATTGCAGTCGGTTGTGTGAGAAGCACCGCAGCTAAAGCATTTGATTCGTTGCTCTCTTTCTCTAAGCAGGCCAAAGGGTCGAAATATATGTGAGAACCCTTCTCAATTTTCTTCAGTTTCACCACCGACGACCGAAGACGTCAAAAGATACAACCCTCCATCTGCATCCACCCCCGGTAGCGGCAAGCAAATCCCCCTTGTATTTACCATATAAGCGTATGCCATCAATACTTAGAACGGGACAACAGCATTCAAATCCCTCAATTGAAGATCCAAATGCTGAGAACACACCGGTAAAATGGACTGCTGTTGAAGTCGGGTTTTCGTAGGTGATCTTATAGATTGTGCCGGGATTGCTTTTCGTGATTGCCTTCAAGTACCGCGTGGCATATCAAGACGTCTTTTCAACAAATGCAAGATGCGCTGATATATAAATGTTGATGTGGCATGTTTGTACCCCACATTCCCTACAGTGTTTCGGTATCGATATTCCAGATTATATTCTTTTATAGTGAAAGTGTGTCGAATATGCCCACCGTTTTGAAATTATTGTATGAAGTTTCCAAGGGCATTGTCCAGGACCCGTACTTGGATTGTTATCACACACCACAGTGTACTTTGTTTTAATGCTCTTGGTTGTTTTGAATGACACACATCTCTTAATGGACCATGCACTGGCTTTTTCAATCAATTTTTTCTTTGTCGCAAACATATGTCCGGCTTGAAATCCGACATTATCGTCTGTTCGTGTCGCCCAACAAGTGTCATCGATGATCATATCCTCAGTAGCATATGCTTCTACCATAACATCATCAATCACTTCATTAGGATGCAGCTCTTGGAACTCAACATATTCATTGTTAGCATATACTTGATGCACCCACTGATCGTCCATTTCATTTTGGTCTGCATACTGCATACTATTTTCTTACATGCCACCATCTCCTTCATGATCGGTATCTACATCGTCATCATCTCCCTCGTTTTCAAAGTCATCTCTTTTTTCAACATGATATGATGAAGATGGTCCTGCATAAGGTGTTCCAACTCCTATAGATGCACCGGCACCAAACTCTCCTTGATTGAACTTTGCATTTGCATATGCTCCGGTACAAAAAATAAAAATCTACGCGACATATAAATTCAATTATCAATTAACCATGATTCGATATACGATGAGTATCGTCAGTTTATTTAATATCGTATGTTACATATTCGCTTCTGCCATCCCCATTATGCAATCCGTATTGTACGGATTTGATATTGTCTGCAAATTCCAATCAAAATTATACATATTCGTGTCAACCTGCGTATCATGGAATGGAACTTGCACGGAATTGAATGCGTCATCATGCACGTTCGGCTCTCTGGGACTGCAAATAGCCGTATTGAGCATGCGTGTAAATTTCCCTCGTGATTTATAAGCTTGATGTGATTGTACTGCTTCTTGATATTTTCTTGATGCGATTGTACAACTTTTTTTGCACCACCAACACCTGTATTGATGGATTTTCAGGATAGAAACTAAGTACCATGCTTGTATTCTCGTCATCGGCTACTTCAACACTTGTGTGATCCTGACTTTTTATCGGAACCTTACATACCAATTCGATCTTATAACCTCTCGGATTTATCCGCGTGGTTGCATAAATCTTTCGCTTCAACTCATTGTATGAACACGATTTATTAACTCTCATCATTTTACTTTTCAAACCAACGTAGTTCGGCCTTCCACTCGCTTTAATGTTTAAGGTGCCGTTATAATGGCAAATCTACACAGCATCCTCATTTTCCATCGCACCTAATATTAATAATAATTGTGAAATTATCGAAAACTTATGAAACAAACTTATACACCCTACAACATTCATAATAACAACATTC
This sequence comes from Agapanthus africanus, assembly GCA_030015575.1. Taxonomy (NCBI): domain Eukaryota; kingdom Viridiplantae; phylum Streptophyta; class Magnoliopsida; order Asparagales; family Amaryllidaceae; genus Agapanthus; species Agapanthus africanus. The sequence goes on from CM057337.1 coordinate 674,932,638, forward strand.
AATTTCATAACACTAACATCCTAACCCCCAAAAATACCACAACTCTAATCCCCAAAATATCTTAACACTAGAATACACTAATACCCTAACCCCAAAAATATTCTAAATCTAACCCCCTAAATACACTAACCCTAACCTTCCAAATTACCCTAACCCTAACCCCAAAATACCCTACATTACCCTAAGTTACCCTATCCCTAACCCCAAAATACCCTAACCTCTAAAATACTCTAACCCTACCCCCCAAAATACCCCAACCCTAACATTAAATTATCCCAAATTATCATAACCCTAACCCACAAATTACCACAATCCAAATAATAAATTACCATAACCCAAAACAAATCAATTTATAAACCAAAATAACAATAATTTCAAAAAAAAATATTTAAATTGAAAACTCACTGTTCTTAGAAGGGGGGCTCGACAACGGTAAGAAGTCGAAGGAGGAGGAGGAGGGGCTAAAGACCGACCCTGGAAGAGGGCTTCGAAAAATGATGAGGGGGTGTTGGAGCTCGAAGGGGGCTTCGATGAAGAAGGCGGAGGGAGAGAGAGATCTGTGGTGCGAGAGGAGAGAGAGAGGTTCGAGGGGGGGAGAGAGAGATGTGAAATAGGAGAGAGAGAGACTGATATATTATAAGGGGAAAAGGGATGGGGCCGACAGCATAAAGGCGAGGCAAGTTTATTTCGCACTTTGCAAGTGCGGAATAAATTTGCCTCAAGTATGCCAACTTGGCTCCTTAGGCCAACATTAATTCCGCACTCACAAAGTGCGGAATAGGACTCATGTCCAGCTTCAAACAATTATCTTATGTGGCGTCTGTTGGATATAGTGCCCTCAAAGTAAATTATTGGATCGCAGGTACGTGATTGCAATGATTGAAGGAGGACCTATACCGGTAGGACAGTCTTACTCGAGATGATAATATGCTATCTGGTTTGCCTTTATCAGTCGTGTACAGCTTTAGGTGATATTATTATCCACTATTGCACGTTGATAGAGCCCTTAGGATTCTGCTTGACTACCAACAGTATGATGGCGATCATATACGTGAGAGTTGGGTAGTCTATAAGCACATCCTTAAAAGTGGTCCTTAGTCGTAGGAGTTTCGAGACAGGCCATCGATACTCCGGAGTAGACTAGTGTATACAGTCGAGACCCCGACGAGGGGCGGTGGCCGGTCTCACAAGCCATTGATGTCAGTTGGATCACCTAAGATGTATACAGGTGCTCATTAGTTTATGAGTGCACCGGACATGACTCGCCGGAAACCTGCTAGTTGGTATTTATACCTAGCGTTAGATAGCAGTTTTCTGGTGACATGTGTACAGGTTAGTTCATCGACCTGAGGTCATCATTTGTCTCGTGTGAGTTCTCACTGTGCTTTGATTACTACCCTACCACGGCTCAAAGGAGTCGTGCAAACAGGTTTTAGTTGGGTACAGTCCCAAGCCACATAGGGGCAGTGAGCGGATCGGCAGGGGATTCGTCTCTCCCGGTATTGGGGGTGAGATCGCGCTATGTCTAGGAGAGCCATTAAACCAAGTCCTTGGCCAAAGCAGGTGAGATTTACTGGTAGGTATTCCAGTAGTTTCTCCGAGTGTTCAGGGCTACCCTCCGACACGACTTATACCGCTATTGGGGGTCTGACGTTACCAGCCCCCTAGGCCGGATATGCGATGCTCATAGACGAACGGACTGGACTGTACGTATATTGTCACTGATAGGCTCAGTAGGGTTCCAGGATGAGTTCGCTCATCGGCTTCCCTTTCGGTCAGTACATGGGCAGCCGTTATGCACAGCTAGTGCCGCTGACGTGCTTGAGGTTAAACCTACTGCCAGTGTACTGACGAGTCTTTAGAGTCCCCCACAGATAGTTTCCTAAGTTCGGGCGAAACGTTGTAGAGGCCGTATGGTTTTATGGCATAGTTGGAACATGCACGTGCACTTGTGCGCGTGTCATATTTCGGACAGATAATACTGGTGAGGTTTGGTTTAAGCCGGATCCAAGTATTGTATTGAGTCGGAATATTTTAGTCTCATCGTATTCGTATTCGGTTGGAATACGGATACAGGTATGTATTTACAGGTGAGGGGTATTCTCGTAATCCATTACGAGATTACTTTAGAAGATGCATTTCTTTTTGGGTTAATCATTTTGGTTTAAATGATTATTGGATTTGGAAAGTGTGACTCATTTGGATGACACATTTCTTCTAGTATGTTCATTAGTGACTCATGCTAATGAGTCACTAAGTGAGTCATGATAGAATTAATGATGTTTTGTTTTGGTAAGATATTTTTGAGGGTTTGTTAGGGATATTTTTGTGAAATCTTTTCTATATTTAAAGTCACAAAACCTCATGATATCTTCTCACCAAAAATAGTGGACAGCCAAGGGTTATTTTTGAGACTTGGTTTTTTGCTCACTAGAGTTTTCTTGAGCTCACACTCTCCAAACATTTGCATCTTCTTCAACCTCCACCCTAACCCTCTCATGTGATGAGAATCATAGGGTGTTTGAGACAAAATATTCCTACTCATTCTCTACTTCATCTTGGACATGTCGGTTAGCATACTTCATGTCCGAGTTGCCTCGGTTCAGAGGCGGGAGCCCGTTTAAAGATCCGTTGACGTGGTGCCACCTCGACAAGAAGACAGGAGATCGGAGATGCCGGGAGGAGTATGGGATGATGGCTAAAGACCGAAGGACACGGATCGATCGGTATAGTCATTCTATCATCTTTGTAGTTAGCTAGTTTAGCGTTAATGGCAAGATCCGGGTTATAGTATGCTTTAGCGCCAGTTGTAAAAGTTTTTGTTCCGCGTTTGGCCTCAGATTATAGGCCGGGGCGCTACCGTAGACTCACATGGTATCAGAGCCACGCCATTAACCTTTACTAGCTTGTTCTAACGTGTTTAAAATATCGATCGAACGGAATTTCCAAAACCGCATTTTTCATGATAAAGTTTCTGTCGAATTTTTAAACTGGTCTAAAAATTATTTTGGGTATGTCAGAAAACCGTGTAGACTTTTCTAAGACTCTGGAAGAAATTTGGTCGACTGAACCTTCAAGACCGCCGCGGAACCGCCGCACAAGCCTTGTATTGGCCGCGGTTCCGCCGCCGTTTTGGGGCTTCAGTGCACCATTTTCTTCTAGGTGTCTTTCATGTGGAATTGTGGTTTCTGGAATATTTTGTTTGGGCCCAGATTTTGTTTGAGTGCTGGATTTGTACTTGGGGCCCACTTCGGGAAGTTTTGTCGATTGGAATTTTAAATGTGTTAGTTTATAGTACTTACATTATATCTCCAACCGTGAATGTCATTCGAGTGGTAAATCGTGTCTAATTGGTATAGCTCTTTTAGACGGGTTTGCGAACGTGACATTCGTGTTGATGTTCTGTGTTGTGCTGTGATGTTGCGGATTTGTCGTGGTGGATAGCTGTGTGTAATGGTAGTGCAGTTTGGATTTATTTGTACATTTGATAATGCGGGGAGAGCGTCCAACATGTGGACTGCCGTCACTGCCTGTTTGTATATTATTCTTTCGATGTACCCGTTATACATATTTTCATTTCTGTTCTAGGTTTACCCCACGTCGGAGTGCACGGATAGTCGGGTTCTGGAGGGCAACGGGTCCGCATCTCATGGCTTTGAGAGGAAGGGGGACTCACTCTAGAATTGACAGACTATTCGCCGCACTCATAGGGGGTACAGGTTGATCCAAGGAGGGGTGCTCAAGTTACCGGATTCCATGAAGTGCAGGGTGGTCCATTCACTTTGCTGTAGGAGGCTGCCTCGCTTCAGGTTTTGGCGGGTAACTTGCCGCACCCGTCGGGGTCTAGGTTTCATTGCACAGGCTATCCACACAACCATGGGAACGTCAGGTTTTAGTAGCGGCTCTGTGAAACCCGGGGATCCCAGATTATCTGTATTGTTTTGTGATGCTTATTACTTTTCTGTGATGTTGCATTTATCACGCCTGGAGTGATTATTGTATATTGGTATATATACTAGTAGATGTTGTATATGTTTTACACCCGCGCTAGTCCAGTCCCCGCTCTGTCGTTAGTTAAGTAACCTAACGGGTGATGACGGGACCCAGTGACGAATGCGGATGGCATATACGTACATTTTATTTTCGTTCTTTTCTGGTGTGATTTATTGATGGGACTGGGTTGATTATGATCAATGCAAGGAAAACAAACCTGTTTGACGTTGTTGGAACAGTTTTCAAAAGTATTATTACAAGGACGTTTTCTTTTGTTTTACACAGTGGTATTCAGTTGGAATATCCTGCACCTCATTCGACGAGGCAAGGGCCGAGATCCCTTCACCGGGAGTGACCCCTTGGGCAGAAGTTTGTGTCAGGGTAATAACTTCACTATAGTCGATTACTTATTGCTTTGCATCGCGGTATTCAGTTGGAATATCCTGCACCTCATTCTACAGGGAAAGAGCCGAGATCCCTTCACCGGGAGTGACCTCTTTAGCAAAGGTTTTCGCTACTATATTTTTGTAAAAAACTATCAGGTTCCTTCAGCGATATCAAGTTCGTTACGTTAAAGGTTTTTCGCCAAAAACCAGCCGTAGCCCTCCGTCATTTCAGTTGGGTATTCAGTAGTATTCAAGCTATGTATTTTGACCAACGCCAAGGCATAGTGTTTGGTAGCCACTGGGTATTCATCTGTTGCATAGATAGATGAGTTGGTTTGGGACAGTTGTTCTGCCATTTGGCCAACGTCAGGGGTATGTACAGGTGGGTTCAAATTAACAAGATAATGATGGGTAGAACTTGACATGTGACTTATGGCATTTTGGCCAACGTCAAGGTCATAAGAGCATGGGGCAAAAATTCATATCGGGAGTTTCTAAAGAAACTGAAACTTGCCAGGCATGCGTGTAACACCTGAGTCTGTGTTTAGTAGTAATTGCGTGTTAATGTGGGGTCTTTTGGTAAAAAGTTTACCAAAACGGGTTCTAGTAATTTATCTGGTTTTATGGTTATTTTTGTAGAATTTTATCTCGACCACACATCAGCACATAGCCACCAAAACAGCACATTTCAGCCCCACACATCAGCACATTTCAGCCCCTGACCAACAACAGCACATAGCCACCAAAACAGCACATTTCAGCCCCACACATCAGCACATTTCAGCACCATCAGCCCAAAAAAAAATCAGCCATATATCAAAAACCAACATCAGCACATCAGCCCAAAAAAAAATCAGCCATACATCAAAAACCAACATCAGCACATCAGCCCAAAAAAATCAGCCATATATCATCATTTCAGCCACCAAAAAACCAACATCAGCAACAGCTACAACCCCATAGCATCAGCTCCTTAACCCCTTTGCAGCAGTAGCTACATCAGCAGCAGCACCATCAATTACATCAGCACAAATTCTGCCCAATTTCAGCCACAATATCAGCAACAATATCTGCATAACCCCATAGCTCAGCTGTAGCTGTATCAACAGCAGACCATCATTTGCATCAGCCAAACTAGCCTCCAATGCAGCAGTAGCTGCTGCTACAGCCACCCTAACACCATAAAAACATCATCAGCATCAGCCACAACCCCACACCAGCTTCATAACATCAACACACCACACCACACACCACACCACAACAACAATCAACAGCAACAGCAGCTGCTTCAGCCACCCCAGCCCCTATTTTAACTTCAGCTGTTGCACTTCAGCCCCTCCCAACTTCATGAACAACACACACCCACACCATCACCTTATACACAACCGTTCCCTCAAAAATACTTCAACACATGCTGCTGCTGCTGCTACAACAGCAACAAAAATATATACACACACAAAGCAACAGCAACAGCCTCAGCCTGATACAGCTTCAGCCATAATCAGCAGTTGCAGCAACAGCTCTTGGAACTGCAGTAGCACCAACTCAGCAGCACACACACTTCCTACTTCTCTATTCTCCTTCAATAGGGTCTCTAGAGGTATACCCCCTTAACCCAGCTCCTAATTGCTAAAGTTTTGGATTTCTAGCTTAATTTAGTGTTTTTTTTATATGTTTAGTGGTAGTTTTGGGGTAAATTAGGGGAATTTTGACAAGTAATGGTTGTGATGGTTAGAATAACCTAATTAGGTGCTGTTGAGACCAGTTAACTAGAGATTTGCCCCAGATTTCTTAAATATACCCGATTTATCCGACTTGGCGTAATTTAGCAGTTTTAGCGACTTTTTGGCCTCTGTTAGATCTGCTGTTGACCCGAGCCCTTCAGAATAAAATTGTGAAAACTGTAGCATGGTGAGACTGGTAGGGACACACACACAAAACACGGGGACCCACTTCCCACTCTTGGCCGCCGGTTTATTCGATCTGGCCGCAATTTGCGGCCAGAGTAGGGGGAGGGGTGCTGGGTTTTTGGGTATGGGGTCCTGCTTGGTAGCTTAGTCTGTTGATATCTGTAACTTTTTAAGTTAGGCCCAGAGACAAAATCTGGAGCTTTAAACGTGTTTTCGATGTTTTTAACTTGTGCGACACGCGCTTGATACGCGTGGTTCTGTGGCGCGCTGCGCGACACAGCATGTCAGAATAGGTTCTGGTAGGTTTGTACGCGTCGCGACGTGTCGTGTGCACGCACGTTTTAGTTTCACGCACGCGTATCCTTTTTATCGATATATCGTGTTTGCAGGATTTTCCTGATATATGTGACTTTTGTAAATTCTAGGTTCGTCGGCGGGGACTTCAAGCGCAGCAGAGAAAGGAAAGCAGGTAGTCGGACACACCTAGCACGGGATCACGGGTGAGTAGATTAAACATCTACGGGGGACGATCGTTTGGATGGCGCAAGTCGCCCGATAGATTTAGTAAACTCGAAAATAGTAAACTTTAACATTGCTTGTGACTTTAGAAATAATAATACTTGCATGATAATTGCTGCAGCTAGGATCTATATGTTGTACCCATATGCGCAAACTCATTCTGTAGGACACATGCACCATTACCAGGTTTTTATATGCAGCACGAGCACTATTCATGTGTACCCCACACCCTGTTAATTGCCATGTCACGACACTAGATGACTATAAATCTGAACATGTTAATTGCTTAGACCTGTGCTACTGCAATAAATTTTAAAAATGAAATCATAAGAATTGCTATTCTCGTGCATATATATCATTACATCACTTGCTCATGCCTAGTATAAATCATATATTGCAACTTGAACATTAATACCATTTGCATTCATTATCATTGACATATGCACCCCTGATGATGTCATGAGATTTATGATATTCTGGATTTCGGGAAAAGCCGCAAGATTTGAAACTTATGATCTTTTAAAAATATAAAAGTTGCGGTTTTCTAGTGATGTAAAGTGTCGTCCACCATGAGTTTGCTGTGTTCTCGAGACCCGTTTCGAGAAGGTGGATGAACCGTCTCGGGTACATAGTGGGCCCGGTAAGGTACCTCAGGGCAAGAAGATCGCAGGAGATGGCGTTGAGCCTGGCAGGGGACGGACTACCTACCGGTGACTTCATTTGGCACGGCGGATATTCAGAGGATACCGACCGTGGCCGCTGGTTAGAGATATGGATATTTAGGATAGATCAGCCGGATGGCTGAGACTAGAGATATTTGACATGGATATATGAGTTTGAGACAGTTTGAGGTGTCGTTGCTAGACACGGATTTTGTTGATTTCATGGGTATTATGCTGATATTGAAAAGAGTTTTCAAAAAAAGAATAGTTCTTGTACTTACATGTTGAGATCTTGAGTTGACTCATATAGTATACATACCTGTTAGTACATCCATATGACATTCATACTTGTTAGCACACTGATGATGCATACATACCTGCTAATGCCTATAGCCATACCTGCTTAGAGATGCTAGGATACTTGTGTGCATACATACGATAGCCTTTGTAGATGTTATTTATTACTCACGAGCTGGCAACTCACCCCCGTTGTGCCACAGCTTTTCTGCAGGTCCGTTCCGTCAGCACTGTAGCGGCGGACACTTTTGCCTCTTTTGCTCTCTTTGCCTAGATTCGAGGCTTTTGCTCATAGGTGGGTTGTTATCATTTTGTACCACCTTATATATGTTCATTGTATCTAGAGTACTCCATCTACTACTATTTCAGCTGTACCAGTTATTTGGATTACTGTATATTGACCTAGAGACGAGGTTGTGAGACTTGTGAATTTATGTTATTTGGGGGTCGAGCTCACTTGAGTCGACATATTATTTTACTTGTGCTTCATGCTTATTTATGCACATTGTTATCTTACATTGCGTGGGATTTGTGACCGCCTTGAGGCGAAGAGCTAGCTCCCGCTTGGGGATGCCATATTCATGTTATTCATTTATATTCCTGTTTTGTACCCATTTGGGGCTTGTCTTTACAAAGGAGGTTCTGCCGGAATTTTTGGAAAAAGAGAAAGTTGTTTTAGAAAGGAAACTTGATGTGGTTTAATGGAGTAATTAGTTTTAAATAAATTGGCTTCCTTCACTCTAATTCTTAATTGGGTTTTGTATTCTGGGCTTTGGCTTACTTATTTACGGACGCCTTGAGACGTTTCGTAACTTAAGTGCCGGTCGCGTTCCGTACCTTGCGGGTCGTGATAATGCGCATACCTTTTGGAGTGTAATAACGTGAGTGGATTCCTTCACGTTATCATGCAATGATAGTTGGATCCCGATTCCCACTGATGAGTTGGTTTATTCTTCGGGTCATCCCGACTAATTTTTCTTTCAGGTTTGGAGGAGAATTTGACGGTACAGTGGGAGGTTTCCTGATTAGATAAAGTGATAATCATTCTGATCTAGGTTAGAGTGCACACAGAGTGTTTCTTTTCTCTCTCTCTCTCTTTGGCAGCGACCATTGACCGACCCTAGACTATGACTCAGTGACCAAGTTGACCGAACTTTCTTAAAGCACTGGCTTATGGATTGTCTGAGTTGCATAAGTCATTGCCGCTCCTTCTTTTACCCTTTGCATTTCTCTAGAACACCTCGTATTATTACGAACATCCACTTCCATTGAATAAATCCATCGTATGGTTATATACGAACTCGAAGGGACTTCTTCGAGGATGGATTCAAGTTCAGGAGAAATTGAATCGGTTTATTCAGTTGTCTTTAATTATCACCTTCTCTCAGGTTGCGAGGGCTCCTTGGTTTAGGAAAGTACACCTATTACGCTTATTGGAAAGTTTTCTTCCAAACCATAGGCAGATGCCGAAAGGTAGAGAATGAAAAAAACTAATTAGCCTAAGTAGGATGTACAGAAGGTAATAAGTAAAGACAAAATAAAGGGATTGGAAAGAGGGCAAAGTAAATTGCGACTGCTATCATTCACGACCAAACCGCGTACTTCATTGCCACTCCTACTTCACCTTTGCTTTTTTCCCCAGTTCGGGAGAAATAGAATAAGGTATTATTCAGTTGTCTTTTATCATCACCTTCTCTCAGGTTACGAGTACTCCTAAGATTAGGAGAGTACACCTATTATGCTTACTGGATAGTCTTCTTCCAAACCATAGGCTGGTGCCGAACGGTAGGGAAGGAAGAAAACCATTAATCCTAACGAAGGTGTACAGAAGGTAATGAATAAAGACAAATAAAGGGATTTGGAGAGATGGCAAAAAAATATACGGTTACAGTCATGAATTGGATTATGGAAGAGGCATTACTAAGAATACCAGGATACCCCTACGAAACATTTTAATATTTCAGTTTCACTGTGCATTGTTAAAGGAAAACTGATTTCCCGATTAGATACTTACTCCAGGGTATGTATTTTCCATGTATGATTCTCACATCTGTATGGTTTTACAGATGATGAGTGGGAGTAAGTTATTGGGAATTAGGTGATCATCCTCATTATATCGGAATTCGTTGTAATTGGTGATATTTGAGGAAATCGCCTGGGTTTTTTGCCGGACGGCAAGTATTTGGTTTTGAGTATCCATTATTGTGCGCCAATTTCAAACTGATATATCTGTACGTTTATTTTTATAAAGTGAGATATAACTTTTTGAAATTATGTCCGTGACATTTACCTATACCAGTTGACGATTGGGTAAGGAGCATTGAACAGCGGAGTAGTTCTTAACCATAAGTACAGTTTTCAACCTACGATGCACAGGATTTTAAGTTATTCGACTCATCGGACTCATACAGAGTATTGTATGCTATCCAGTGTCCATCAGGACAAAGGGGTAGGTCCTCGTACTATGTTCTGTTTACTTGTGACTTCTCTAGTTTTTAGACAAGTGTTTCGTAGAAATACAAAGTCTAAGTTTTGAGAAGTTATGGGTATAGGAATAAAATAGAGAACCAGGTGTCACAAGTATCGGGATTCTTCAAGGTGATCGAAGATGTAGATACTTGTGATTGGTATTCAGTTGATAGTAATGGTTTTTGAGAAACTTGTTTCTCTTTCAGGTTACTCATAATTGGATGCGTTCCTAAGTTGAGCAATGCTGATTAGCCTCTTTCCATTAAGTTAATATGCATTGGAGACAGCTGCATGATTTGAATCTGGTTCCAATTAAATAAGTGTCAAAGTTTCTATATTGGATATGGAATGGTTCATATCTTAACGAAGTTAAGGTACGGGGAGTTGTCCGGCTTATGCTTAAAACCAGACTCTGGATAACTCAAGGCACGTTTCTGTAATGGCAGTTTGTGGGTTGGCCCAGGCTGTGACGAGGGTTGATTTTCTACCATCTGGAAGATCAATAGTGATATTGTTCTTGACTCGCCACAGTTTTAGTAAAATGGACTTTTTCAGAAAACAGTAGTGGTAGTATGGTAGAACTGGAAGTGAATCCAGAACTGCAAACGATTATGAAAAATTTAATAGGACCTAAAGATTCGATCAGGTTTGACATTCCATTAGCCACTCCGCAGATATGGTGGGTAACCTCAGACACCAGAGAGGTACTCCGGTAGCCTCAAAGACGGTGACAGAGAGGTTCTTGTTTACCCAGACTTGCCATTGCTGCTATTCCAGACTATGAGACCCGGCAGGAGATTATGTATAGCGTCGTTCTAAACTAGTTTTAGAAGTGCACGTATATATTATTCTGCCAGAGGGTTGTTGTGATCAGTGGGAGCAGCGGAAGCATAATGGACAAGTAGCTTATGTCTATTTATAGACTCGAGCAGATATAGCGGAGATAGATCATCTATTTTTGATGTGACATTCATGGGTTTGACTTCATCAGAATAGGAGATGGATCTGTTAAGAAGGTAGTAGGGTGTGATGTCCTGGTATATGGATGACATACACAGAGAAGGAAGTAAAATTCCTATACTACGATCGGTTGTACTGTGGTTGTCACACAGTTGTTTCTCCACAAAGGATATGGATATAATATCAGACATTCTGGTTACTAGATCTATGGTTTTAGATCTGGATTTGGGTAGTTTCCCAATTTGGGTACTTTGACAGTATTCTAAAAGTGTTTTAGAATGGACGACTCCTGGCATGGTGGTGTACCTGCAGGTGATGGAGTCTCCCTCTCTAAAGGTATCTTACAGACTAAAGGGGAGAGAGATGTGCATGATTAACATATCACTTAGGCGATTGAGTTGATCATGAGATGTCAAATACCACACCAGATGTTGTTTTTGCACTAGATGCAATAAGTTTATATTAATCCAATCCTGGAGAAACATACGGATGCAATTTTAGAACATAAGTGGATGTTCTAGGGATTTGATAACGGCGGCCTCTTTCGGGAAACGGTTATCATTCCAGGCTTCCAAAGGTGACATGGATGACAAAGTGATTGCCAGATTTATAGTTTTCCCTCTGATGAAAAGGGCGGTATTATGGACAGGTGGTCTAAGAGGATACTGTGGGAGGCATGGTACAGGATACTGATTAGGTTCATGTAACGCTTTGAAATTCGTTTAGCTTAATTTCGCGTTAGTTGGTAATGATGCGTGTTTTACATAAAAACCCGAAAATCTTAATTTCCTTTTTTTTTAAAAAAAACTTGAATGAAACTAATTCTAATTGTGATGAGAAGTGTTTTTATATATGAATGGGTTTTGTTAATTTAGCATGTGTTCACCTTAATTAAAAATTTTCCTTTATTACTTTCCTAAGCAAGGTTTAGTATGGCAAGCATGCACACTTATCACTTTTTTTGTAACATAGGTTAAGGGTAGCCATTTTCATTTTCTTTCTTCTTGCATGGTTGATATATCCCTAAATAAACCAAGTCAAACCTTTTTTTTAAAATGAAAATGAAGGAATAGGAGGTATGGTTTGGGTTAGGTGAGAATGGGCTTGACTTTTTGACCACATCTCTCTCTCATTTCTCTCTTTTCCTCTCATTTCTGAAATCTCAGCAGAGATAGCAACAGCAGCAGCAACATCCTCATCATTTCCTTCTTCTTTTGCTTCTCTTTGATCCATACACAAACCCTATACAAAAGCTCACCTTTTCTTCATCAAAAACCTTGGAAAAATGACTTTTTTGTGGATTTTGGTGGCAAATCAATGCCTTTGAAGGCAAGGGCTGGAAGTTAGGGTTCCCTAGGATCTTTTGGAGGTATTAAACTCACCCATATCACCTTAGTTCATAACTTGTAGTTTTGTTTGCTAAAAATCGTATTTTTGTGCATTTTTAGTGCTAATGAAGGGGAATTAGTGAAGTTATGTTAAGTTAGCATTTTTTTAGCTTGTTTAACTTAATTAAGTGTTGTTAGTATTGTTTTAACTTAGGTTTTGTTTCAGGTTTCACTAAAACACCATAATGTTTTAGTTTAGTGTTAAAATAGCTTTTTAACTAAGTATTGGGCTCTGTTGTGATCTGCTTGAAACCCGTTTGCTTCAGACAAAAATTGTATTTACTGGAGCATGTACACTAGATGTAGAGAACACACACAGAGCACGGGAGCACAACTCCCTAGGTTGGCCGCCGGAATAATCATTCTGGCCGCAAATTACGGCCAGATGGGGGACCTGGGTGTTGGGGTTTGTTGTGTGAGTGTCTGCTACAATTTTAAGACCTATGGTATATGCAACTTTGTAAAATTCTATCTGTAGAAAAATCTGGAACCAATTACCCTATTTCCTACACTTTTAACTTTCGCGACACGTATGATACGTGTGTGGGTATGGTGATTTTCTGCGTATCGCGACGTGTCGGGGTAGCTTCAGGCGCGTAATCACACGTTTTAGCGTATCGGACACACACGCGTTTGGTTCGCGACGTGGGTTTCTCGTTTGGCTTTAATGTCGTGTTTTTGTAGATGTTAGCTTATGTATATTATTTTTTGAAATTCTAGGTTCGCAGGCGAGTGCGACGGACGCCGCGAAGAAGGGGTAACAAGTCGTCGGCTACACTTAGCACGAGACCACGGTGAGTAGATTTAACATCTACGGGGAAGTCGCCCGTATGGCGTTATGCGTCAGGGCTGATAGGACATTGTAGCAGCATATTGCATTTATATACATTGACTGTTCATGGATACTATTTGTTGCATACTATATTCCCTGCCATATAAGAACTTAGAGTTAATAGAACACCGCACTGTTACTAACGGTTCATGTTGCACGAGTACTAATCTGCATGTTACACACACACCGTTAGTAATTGCCATGACACTCACACTATAGAATTGCCATAAACAATATATTGTAGCTCACCTCATATATGATTCGACATGATTATGTTACTTTTGTATATACTCATTTGCATATTCCTACTTACGCATTGGCTTTGGATTTCATGTGATTCTGGATTTGAGAACCGTGGGGTTATTTTAAGGAAATATGCACTGTTTTAAAAATCCGGTTTCTCTTGATATGATATTTCAGTGCGTCCACCATGCATTTTATCGGTTCTGAGACGTGTGACTTGTGAACCCGAATCGAGGAGTTGGATGAGGCCGATTGCGGGTACATGGTGGACCCGGTATGGTACCCCGGGGCGAGAACGGATCTGTCCTGTAGTAGGCGATGAGCCTGGCAGTGGGACTACTACCTACCGGTGATTGATTGGACCTGGCGGTTATCCGGAGAATACTGACCAGAGTCGATAGATGGATACGGAACGACACGTACTGCCGGGGCCGAGGGCCGATTCCACGGACGGAGCCCGATACTTGAGGATTTGCGTGTCGATGCTTGACACGATGATTTTGTGATATTTTCGAGTGCCGATACTAGGCATTCACGATTCCATGAGCTGTACAGGATTTGAGGGTCGATCAGAGCAACGGCGCCTGAGTTTTACTGGGATTTGGATGCATTGATAGATACCGGTTATTCTTCCACGTTGACATTCCGTGTAGATGATATTTATTCCTATGCTCAGCATTCATTACTTTGCATCTCATCCTGTAGCTATAATACCTGGTAGAGTACTTTTGCATGATTATTGCGTATCCAGTTCATTCATATAGATATTATATGTTGGCATATATTAGAGTATCGCGGTACGTGCATACTCGCGATTACCTTTATATGTTATCTACTACTCACGAGTTGGCAACTCACCCCCATTGTGCCACAGTGTTTGTAGGTTGCCCCTCGGAGTAGTCGCGGCAGGCTGCTTTCTTGTATCTTTTTGGCTACGGATACCACTTCAGTTGGTGCGTGAGCTGTTTTGCTGCTAGGTGGGTTGTGGTATCCGGTTATTTTCCATTTGTACACACTTTTGTATCTAGTACTCTCCATCTACTTTTCATGTATTGACTTAGAGACCAGTGTGAGGACGTTGATGTATATTATTTGTACTCTGGTGTCGAGCTCGTGTGAGCCGACTTTACTTATGCAGTTTTATCATTTTGTGAGGTTTTTCACTTATTGCTCATTTCATCGCTACGGCGTCATATATTACTCTTATGGTGATTGTTTCCGCCGTTGGGCGTGATTTCTCCCGTTTGGGATGTTTTATTCTTATTATATATCATTTTACTCATATCCTGTCTTGTACCCGATTTCGGGGTTAGTTTTTACAAAGGAAATGCTGCCAAAATTTTTAAGGTCATAACTTGAACTTTAAAGAAAGTTACTAAACTACTTAAGGTTTTCCAAATGTTCTAAAACAAACGTTTTCAACACTCACTACTTTTAATGGTTTTGATTTCTGGGTTTCGGCTTACTTAGTCGCGTTACGCCTGTAGACGTTACGTGGTTAAGTTCCGGTCACGGGCCGAACTTTGGGTCGTGACAGTTCAGTTAACGATACAATCTAAGAAGTTTGGATTTGGAGTTCATTTATGAACTAGCTCCCATGAGATATCTAGACATATTCTAAGACAGGTATTACTCAATTTGGGAGATGACTTTCTTTAAGAACTTAAGATTAAGAGAGACATAGAAAGGAACATCAGGGCGGATCCACACACTGAGGCTATTTCTCGAACACAAGAGTTTTTACAAACGAGCTTTGTGAAACTGATTAGTAGAGGAGTTGTGTAACGTTTTAGAAATCATTTTGAGAATTTTTCCGTTTTAGGGTTAAATTGTCGGTATTTTCCGTTTTAACCCGACTGTAATCAAACGACCATATAAACTTGCCAGCACCTAGTTTAGCTAAAATAAAGCTAGTGCGCAAGCTTTGGGGGTATATGGGACGTTTTGGTCCAATTAGAATTTTTTCCCAATTTTAATATTATTTTAATACGGTATTCACATTTTGGGAATTTTCTCTTAAGTTATCTTTGCAAGTAAATCAAGTTGAGTTAATAAAACCTTCTCTTAATATCTAGATATTTGTTTGGGTATTAGAATTAAGATTTAAGAAAAGAAAAGAATTGAAGGAGATGCATACATGTGCATGTGAATGCATTTATTGATAGAATGAGTTAGAAAACCCTACACAAACCCTCCCCTTTCTCCCTTGGCCGATATTCTTCCTCCCCCTAATGCTCTTGGTCATTTCCTTTCCATTCTTGCATCAACCCAAGCTCATAAATCCCCAAAATCCCAAAATAAATCACAAAAAATATCCCAAGTCTTGTTTTAGCATCTTGGATCACTTGGAGCTAGGAAAGCTTGGATCTTGTGAACAAGTATTGATAGGTATAATCCCTAATCTGATAAATAGGAGTTTTTATGTTGTTTAGCTTGTTGGTTTTTGAGTATAACACTTAAAGTATCGATTCGTGAAATATCGTATTCTTTAGTGTCTTTTTGAATTTCTGGGATCTGCTCTGACCTGGAATTTTTACTGGGTAACTAAACAAAATTGTAGTGATGTACTAGTGACCCTGGAGTACCACCTGAGACACGAGACCCACCCCACCGGCCGAGGCCGGTGACCCAAGACGAAATTCCGGCGACGCCGGCTATGTGGGGAGGTGCTGGGGTTCGGCTTTTGTGGGTAGTTGTATGCTGTTGGTTAGGGGTGTTTGGTACTGTTTACTTTTTTAGTATTTGCAGTATGAAAAATCTGGGATCGTTTACCTATAATCTAGTATTTTGAGTCCGCGTGTTATGTAATCCGATACGAATCGTGATCTGGTGCAGCTGCTGCACTTGGGTAGGTTTTATGGTATCGTCACGCACGTTAACCACTGGACGGACACTCGTGAGTAAGTTTAGTGTTGGTGCGTCGTTTTAAACGTAGCTTTACATTATATTGGTCATTTTTTGAGATGTTTGCACTATTTGTGTGTTTGTGAAATTATAGTATCGCAAGCGGGGACTTCGGACGCTGCGAATAAGGGGAAGCAGGTGGTCGGATTTTCATAACTTGAGACTATCAGTGAGTAGATTTAACATCTACGGGAAAATCGTCCGTATGGCGTTATGCGTCAGGGCTGATATGATAGGATAACTGTATGTTATTGTATATTAGTAAATTTCATTTGAACGTCATTGCATAGTATTATCTGTTGTACCTTGACTTGTACCTTTAGATATAATACATTACTGACGGTTCATGTTGCACGAGCACTAAATTGTATGCTACACCCACACCGTCAGTAATTTCCATGACACGCACAACTCACATACAAACGTATTAATGTAGTAGAGAGGGATAATTGAGGCAGTGACCCTTATCCCCTTTGTGCATATGAGATATTGTTGACACCTACATACGTGTTATTGTATTTGACATGGATAGTTAAGATAGTAACTCTTAATCCATTTCACGTATACCTTACTATAGCTACTTGTACATCTTGCATATATATTGACATGTACACCCACATAGTCGATTACAGCTACATGTACATCATGCACACATATTGAGATGTACACCCGCATATTTTCGCTATAGTTGTATATACCCTAAGTGGTATTGTTTTGACATGTGATATTGAGTCGTGGATTATTGCGCTTATGAAATGCATCATACATACTTGCTTACATGTAGATACTTAAACATTGCTACACTTACATGTACACCTCATATGATGCTGCACCTGTTTTTCGAAGGATTTTGGGAACTGCAAGATATATTTTAAAGCTGGATTCATTTAAAAGAGCAGTTTTCCCTTTATATACTCATATTGATATTTTATGTTGCATATATCAGTTTTATATGGATTTTACGCATTGAGATATGATTTATGGATTTGAGAACCATGGGGGTATTTTCAAAAAACTATATATTGTTTGAAAACCCGGTTTCTCTTGATATGATATTTTGATGCGTCCACCATGAGTTTTCTCGGTTCTGAGATTTGTGATATATACCCGATGCGAGGAGTGAGTGGGCCGTGTGTGGGTACATAGTGGAGCCCGGTACGGTTCTCCTCAGCAAGATGTTCGTGGTACAGACGATGAGCCTGGAAGGTGGGCAAGTACCTACCGGTGATTGTTTTTGGACTCGGCGGTTATCGTGGGGATACCGACCGAAGTGATGTACGACATATCGTCAGGGCCAGTCGTGGTGACAGCGCTTGAGTTATGAGGATTTACGTGTCGATGCTAGACACGGGTTTCATGATATTTCGAGTGTCGGTGTTAGACACTCAGGTTTTCCATGATTTTTATGTATCATTGGTTGACGTATGGGGTTGATATCTTCATACTTATATACATATATATACATACAGGTATATATTTTCATGATGTTTCGGGTGTCCATGATAGACAGTCAGGTTCCATGAGACTTACAGGATGTGAGGGCCGATCTGAGGATGCGGCGCCTGAGGATTTGGGATTTGATGTGTCAGTGAGGGACACTGGTGTTTTCCATGCTGATGATTTGCATGAGATTTTATATTATATTATCCCACACTCAGGAGTATGTTGATATGCATTGCTTCATGTACTTGTAGTACCCTGATGATGTACCTTTACATGATTGTTGCATATTCACTTATCATACTTATGCTATCGGATTACATGTGATAGATAAATCGTTGTTCGTGCATACTTGCGATTACAGTACGATGCTATTTGCTATTCACGAGTTGGAAACTCACCCCCGTTGTGCCACAGTGTTTTGCAGGACTTACCCTCAGAGTAGTCGCGGCAGGACGTCTTATCATCACCACTTTTGCGGATACCGCTACGTTTGGCTGTGAGGCCTGTGCTTTTAGGTGGGTTTGCGGTTATCTGTTTGTACATTATATATCTTTTTGTTGGATCTAGTATTCTCCATCTACCACTGTTTGTATATGACTTAGAGACGACTTGTGAGGATTCATTGTTGTATTATTTTGGTGACTTTGGGTGCCGTGCTCGTGGAAGTCGGTTTTGTGGAAAGTTTACTTCTTTATGCAGTTTCTTTTATATTTCTTCGCTTCGGCGTCGTA
The DNA here is from genome assembly GCA_030015575.1 of Agapanthus africanus. Taxonomy (NCBI): domain Eukaryota; kingdom Viridiplantae; phylum Streptophyta; class Magnoliopsida; order Asparagales; family Amaryllidaceae; genus Agapanthus; species Agapanthus africanus. Next base: position 674,951,375 of record CM057337.1, read on the forward strand.
TTTATATCTTGTGGTGGTTGTCTCCGCCGTTGGGCATGATTTTCTCCCGTTTGGGATGCTTTTATTATTATCTATGTTGTGCCCATTTTCGGGGTTAGTTTTTACAAAGGAGGTGCTGCCAAAATTTTTAAGAAAGAAAACTAGAGTTAGAGATTTTACTTGTGATTTTCTAAATGTTTTAAACTATGTTTTCTCCGTTGATCCAGTTTTGGGTGGTTCAGATTTTTGGGTTTCGGCTTACTTGAGTTGCGTAGCCTGTAGACGTTACGTAGTTTAAGTGCCGGTTACGGGCCAAATTTTGGGTCATGACAAAGTTGGTATCAGAGCGCTCGGTTTTTACCTTTCGGAATGTAGGATGACCTTGGTATGATGGAGTAGGTAGCTTAAGCAGAGTGACGTAGCGTGTATATGTTCGGCGGCATACTTACGACACGGTACTCCGCCTAAGTGACCTTATGAGTTATTGATTGATTTTCCTCCGTGATGATATACATCTCTGTGATTCGATTCATGTTTCCTTATCGAATCTTGTTTCAATTTCCAGCCTATATGCTGCCGAATACTACGAGGGCACAGAGAACAGCCGCGAGGGCCGAGGTCAGAGTTGACTCGTCAGAGGCGAGGACTGACCTGGGCAGTACGCCTGTTGTACCGGAGCACATTGCTATGATTGGAGATGGTATGCAGGACCTGCGCCAGATGATGGGGACTTTAGTAGAGACCATTCGAGCGCAGGTGAAGACAGTTGTTCCACCCGTTGCAGGGACCACGATAGTACCTACAGTTTCGGCAGTCGCAGTTGCATCTCCGGAGGTTATCACTGTGTCACTGACAGAGCTCATAAGGCTGAGGCCTCCGGTGTTTACTGGCACAGATGTTACTGAGGATCCGCAGTCGTTCATCGACTGGATGGCCAGGATTTGTCGTTCGCTCCGATGCTCCGACGAGAGATGGGTGGAGTTTGCGAGTTTCCGGCTGGAGGGTCTGGCCCAGAAGTGGTGTGAGTCCTTGGAGAGGGGCAGAGCCACAGGTATTGCTCCTATGACCTGGGCTGAGTTTGTGACGTCGTTTCTCACCCGTTTTCTTCCACCAAGCGTCAGGGATGTGCGAGCGCGCAAATTTGAGTTGTTATGTCAGACTCCGGGGATGACGGTGTCTGAGTATGATGTATTGTTTACTGAGTTGTCCGTGTATGCTCCGTACTTGGTGGCAACTGAGGAGATGAGGGTGAAGAGGCTTGTTCGAGGCCTGCTTACCCAGTTGTTCCTAACCATTAGCATTCAGCATTGCGACACGTATGCGGCAGCTGTGGATGCAGCTTTATTGGTATAGGAGCGTTTATCTGAGTCATCGGTTGTTTCGGAACCGAAGAGGACTCGTATGGATGTACTGGCACGGAGACAGAGGTTTGCACGCCGAGGCAGAGTTCCTTCAGACTCGGGGAGTAGCAGAGACATGGGACGGGTCCAGTTATTCAGCTCTTACTCCCAGAAGGGCCAGCGACCGTCCTATGGGTGCTTTAGGTGTGGCAGTCTACATCACCTTGTTCGGGATTGTACAGTGGTGCGTCAGAGAGGGCCAGCAGTACCCCAGGTTACCTTACCACCTTCTCCGCCTCAGAGAGAGCTACCTCTTATTCCTGTTGTTACGCCGCGTCAGACTCCTGCTCAGAGAGGTCGTGGTCGCGGTGGTTTTGTGCTGAGAGGGCGAGGTGGCAGAGGCAGAGGACAGCCAGTAGCCGGTAGAGGGCAGGCACGGGTTTTTGCCTTAACTCACCAGGACGCTCAGGCATCCAATGCTGTTGTTTCAGGTACCTTTTCTGTATGTTCTTATGATGCACATGTTCTTTTCGATCCGGGATCTACGCATTCATATATTTCTACGCACTTCGTGCCGAGGTTAGGCCGAGAGTCGTGTTTGCTAGATCAGCCGCTTGTCGTGACTACTCCTGTGGGAGAGTCGTTTGTTGCACGACATGTGTTCCAGTCTTGTGCTGTCCGTATTGGTGACAGAGATCTGTCCGTTGACTTGATCCTTCTTCAGATGTTGGACTTCAATGTTCTGTTGGGCATGGACTGGTTAGCTACTTGCTACGCGTCCGTGGAATGCCGCGAGAAGAACGTTAGATTTTGTTTTCCCGACGAGTCAGTGTTTGTTGTGCAGGGGGACCGTGGTGCCACCCCTCACAGTTTGATTTCTGTCCTTTGCGCTAGTCGGCTTTTGAGGAGGGGATATCGGGGATTTTTGGCTTTCATTTATGATACTGGAGCCACAGTAGAGTCGTTGGACCCGGTTCCTACCGTGCGAGAGTTTCCCGATGTCTTTCCCGATGAGTTACCTGGGTTGCCGGCAGAGCGCGATATTGAGTTCTGCATTGATCCGATTCCTGGCACGGAGCCTATTTCTATACCGCCTTATCGGATGGCTCCGGCAGAGCTTAGAGAGCTTAAAGATCAATTGCAGGGATTGCTTGATAGGGGACTTATGCGTCCGAGTATTTCGTCGTGGGGAGCTCTTGTTCTGTTCGTCAAGAAGAAGGACGGCAGTTTGAGGCTGTGTGTGGATTATCGTCAATTGAACCGAGTTACGGTGCGAAATAGGTATCCTTTACCTCGCATTGACGATTTATTTGATCAGCTCCAGGGTGCGAAACATTTTTCAAAGATTGATTTGCGTTCGGGCTATCATCAGTTGCGGGTTCGGAATGATGACATTCCGAAGACTGCTTTTCGTACGCGCTATGAGCATTATGAGTTTTTGGTGATGTTGTTCGGACTCACCAATGTGCCAGTAGCGTTCATGGATCTGATGAACCGGATTTTCAGGTCGTTCCTCGACCAATTTATTATTGTGTTTATTGATGACATACTGGTGTACTCCAGGAGTCGTGAGGAGCATGAGCAGCACTTGAGGATTACTTTGCAGGTATTGAGAGAGTACCGGCTCTATGCTAAATTCTCAAAATGCGCGTTTTGGCTTGATAAAGTTGACTTTCTGGGTCATGTGGTGACTGGTGATGGTATTCTTGTGGACCCGAGGAAGATCGAGGCTGTACAGCTTTTTGGGCTTAGCTGGTTATTATCGTCGTTTTGTGCAGGATTTCTCGAGTATCGCTGCACCGCTGACTGGACTGACCCGGAAGGGAGTTCCTTTTCTTTGGACTGATGCGTGCAAGCAGAATTTTCAGCAGTTGAAGACTCGGTTAACGACAGCACCAGTTCTATCTTTACCTTCTGGATCGGGCGGCTATGTTGTTTACTGTGATGCTTCTCGAGTGGGGCTCGGCTGTGTTTTGATGCAACATGATAGGGTGATTGTGTATGCTTCTAGACAGCTGAAGAAGCACGAGCAGAATTACCCCACTCACGATCTTGAGATGGCCGCGGTGGTCTTTGCGTTGAAGATTTGGAGACACTACTTGTATGGAGAGTCGTGTCAGATCTTCATGGATCACAAGAGCTTGAAGTATATCTTCCAGCAGCGGGATCTGAATCTGAGACAGCACCGTTGGATGGAGCTAGTGAAGGATTATGATTGTGAGATCCTTTATCATCCGGGCAAGGCAAATATGGTAGCTGATGCTTTGAGTCGCAGGCCCGGGGGTAGCTTGTCCCAGTTGAGCGCAGTTCAGCGTTAGTCTTCTGCAGATTGGCAGCTCTTGTGTGATGGTAGAGTGCAGTTTGAGTTTACTTCCGCTGGGGGACAGTTTGCTCATGTCCGAACCCGTCCACTACTACTTGATCGTATCCGTGAGGCGTAACCCAGGGATGACCGTTTGTCCGAAATTCTTGAGCTTGTTCGACATGGTACAATTTCGAAGTTCATGATTGATGACCAGGGTGTGCTACGATGCGGGACTCGCTTGTGTGTACCAGATGCTGATGAGTTGAGACGCGAGATCCTAGAGCAGGAACATCAGTCAGCCTTTAGCGTTTATCCAGGTTCCACCAAGATGTACCGTTACTTGAGAGACTTTTACTGGTGGGAAGGGATGAAACGCGATATTTCGGGCTTCGTTTCGAGGTGCCTGACTTGTCAGCAAGTCAAGGCTGAGTATCAGAGACCGGCTGGAAAGTTGCAACCTTTACCCATTCCGGAGTGGAAATGGGAGCAGATTTCCATGGACTTCATTGTGGGTCTACCCAGGACTAGTAGAGGGTATGACTCCATTTGGGTAATTGTTGACCGGTTGACGAAAGTGGCTCACTTCCTTCCAGTGAAGACCACTTTCGGTTATTCTCAGTACGCTCAGTTGTATATAGATGAGATTGTACGTTTGCACGGTGTTCCCACATCCATAGTATCTGACAGAGGCACCCAGTTTACTAGCCGTCTTTGGCAGAAACTTGAGGAAGCTTTGGGTACCCGGTTGAGTTTTAGCACCGCTTTTCATCCACAGACCGATGGTCAGTCGGAGTGGACTATACAGACTCTGGAGGATATGCTCCGTGCATGTGTGCTTGATTTTGGTGGCAGTTGGGATCGTCACTTGCCGTTGATTGAGTTCTCCTACAACAACAGCTTTCACGAAACTATTCAGATGGCACATTTTGAGGCTTTATATGGTAGGAAGTGTCGATCGCCAGTCTGCTGGACCGAACTTAGTGAGAGTCTAGTTTTGGGACCCCAGCTAGTTCAGGAGACTACGGAGAAGATCCAGCTGATTCAGGACAGGATGAGAGCAGCCCAGTGCAAGCAGAAGTCTTATGCCGACCGTCATCGTCGCAGACTTGAGTCCGCAGTGGGGGATCATGTATTCCTGATGATTTCTACAATGAAGGGCGTTATGAGATTTAGGAAGAGGGGGAAGCTCAGTCCTAGATTTGTAGGTCCTCTCGAGATCCTTGAGTGCGTGGGTTCCGTTGCTTATCGTTTGGCGCTCCCGCCTAGTTTTCCGGATGTTCACCCCGTTTTCCATGTGTCGATGCTTCGTAGATACCTTCATGATCCTTCTCACATGATTCAGCACGAGACCGTTCAGCTTGACCGCGATCTTTCGTTCACCGAGCAGCCGGTAGTTATTTTCGATCGGCAGGTGAAGAAACTTCGGTCAAAGGTCTTACCGTCTGTGAAGGTTCTTTGGCGTAGCCCTACTAGTAAGGAGATCACTTGGGAGGCTGAGAGCGAGATGCGGAAAAAATTCCCTCATCTCTTTGAAGGTACGCTTAATAGTTAATTTTAATTCGTGGACCGAATTTCTATAAGGGGGGAGATTGTAAAGTTTTAGAAATCGTTTTGAGAATTTTTCTGTTTTAGTGTAAAATTGTCGGTATTTTCCGTTTTAACCCGGCTGTGATCAAACGACCATATAGACTTTCCAGCACCTAGTTTAGCTAAAATAAATCTAGTGCACAAGCTTTGGGGGTATATGGGACGTTTTGGTCCAATTAGAATTTTTCCCAATTTTATTATTATTTTAATGCGGTATTCACTGTTCCCTGATTAAAAATCAGGAAAAAGCTTCAGAAGAGGCATCACGTGCTCACACATGACCAATGGTCACGTGTTGGCATGTGAGGGTTAAAGCAGCGGCACAGAACAGAGCAAAGAAGAGGAGCCCATTCAGGGGGTCGCGTGCTCACACGTGACCGGGGGTCGCGTGGCCACACGTGACCGGGGGTCGCGTGGCCACACGTGACTGGCTTTAAAAGCCTTACTGTTCAACAGAATTAAATTCTGAAAAAGATCATTTAAATCTTTCCAAAATGGAGAAGAATTATGTAAAACCGCTGGATTGAGAATCTGAGGGTGATTAAATATCACCAATTTATGGAAAAATCTTGGACAAGGAAAGATTTCCCCTAAATCTCACCGAAATAACAAAAGGAATATCTTTGGATTTAAAATCCAACGGTGAATAAAATTCACCTAATAATCTAAAGGCCCGGATTAATGATGAAAATAAATCAAATCTTTCAATGAAAGATTTACTAAACAGATTGATTCTTTTCCTTCTCCTATAAATAGGAGCCAAAAGAAGGGAGAGGGGGATAGAGATCTGGAATCTTGAAAATTTAGAGAGAAAAGAAAAGAGAATTTAATTCTCTACAAAGAAAAACCCTGGGTAAGAAAAGAAAGGGGATCAAAACTTCAAAAAGAAAATTTAATTCTCCATCTAAGAGTTCAACTCTTCTATAAAAAAAAGAACTTAGTTTTTTCTCTGGTTGAAGATCTGCAAAGTGCACATCTCCCCATAGGTTGAGAATTTAATTCTCATCGGGTCGAGATCTTGCCATGCAGATCTAAAATATAGAAGAGGAATTGATTTTTGAGAATTTAATTCTCACAGAGTATAGGAATTTAATTCCTTCAAGATAAAATTAGGGTTTAACCCTATGTGAGAATTCAATTCTCCAAAAATTATAGGAATTTAATTCCTTCAAGATGGACAGAACTAGGGTTTTACCCTAATTGAGAATGTAATTCTCTCAAACTCACAGGAATTTAATTCCCCTTAAAAAGAAATTAGGGTTTCACCATATGCCAGAACTTAATTCTGTACATATATGAGAATCTAATTCCTACAGAAGGAAAATTAGGGTTTAACCCTATCTAAGAATATAATTCTTCAAAAGAAAATAGGAATTTAATTCCTCTAAAGTTATAGCTAGGGTTTAACCCTATGAAAAATTTAATTCTTAAAAAGATAAACAGATCTTCAAACAGGCAAAAAACTAGGGTCACGTGTCCCCACGTGACCCCTGTAAAGATCCATATAAAAGAACTCAGAGGCAACGCCTCACGTGCTCCACGTGACCCCTGAAGTGCAGAAAGAAAAAACAAAAGAAACAGAAGCTCTGGACGCTATCACGTGTTACCACGTGACCCCTTGGCAAATCAGCGCACAAATCCCCGTCACGTGTCGATGCTCCAAAATCAAATATAGAGAGTATTCAATATTTTTTTTGCAGAACAGAATAAGGGTAATCTGGTCCCACCTTTGGGCGCTCTCACGTGTCCATACGCGACCCCTCTTTCTTTAGTGTTTGACACTAATTTGAGATCTTTATTCCCAGTGTTTAACACTGATTTTTCTTAGTGTTTAACACAAATTTGAAAACCCTACTTGCAGTGTTTAACACTGATTATTGACACTAAACCGAAAACTATATTTCCAGTGTTTAACACTGATTGTTCTTTTAGTGTTTAACACTAGTTTGAAAATTCTGTTTTCAGTGTTTAACACTTTTGTTGACACTACTTCTAGTCAAATTGGCTAATCTTTCAGAGGTAAAGCCTCCCCTTCAATTGAACCTCAAAATTGAATAACATCTAGAGCTACAACAGAAATGTTATCAAGTCCCTCAAAACTCTTGGGGACTGGAACCAGACAAGTGTCAAACGGTCCAACAAAGGGCCAGACTTAATTGGATAGCCCAAGATGGCCATAAGTCCTCAATCCAGATTTAACTGAGCCAATGGGCTCATAATATAATTAATTGGTCTTAGTTCCAAATTGGGTTACGGATCATTTAATCTACCTTGGTTCAAGGGTACATCTCTTCACTCCTTTGATATTTGTCGTTGTAATTCCTCAACGTCTTTAAAGAGGTGACGGGTCCCAACAACCATACATTTCACGGACTGTGGGGTCCTTAAACTCATGGACTATGATGTCCTTAACCTTGACCGGGATGTCTTAAAACTAATAACGGACTATGAAGTCCTTAACCTTGACCGGGATGTCTTAAAACTAACAACGGACTATGACGTCCTTAACCTTGACCGTGATGTCTTAAAACTAATGCCGGACTGTGGATTCCTTAAACCCATGGACTATGATGTCCTTAACCTTGACCGCAATGTCTTAAAACTAACAATGGACCGCAATGTCCTTAAACTACCTATCGACCGCAATGTCACTAAACTAAACAATAGGGCCCCTAATTGCTCTCTTGTCGGATCTAAACTATCCCGTTAAGTTGATCTTAGTCTAAAATTAGACTAACGTATCCTTAACTAACGTTTAAGTTGATCTTAGCCTCAAATAAGGCTAACGTATCCTTAAATACAAAACCCCCCCAAACCCAAATCTAAGAAAGATACGGATTTGGACTAGTCCACGCCCTACGGACGACAACATAACTTAGTCTCCGTATACAATCCACGGGTAACCAAACACAAAACAAACACCCACGACACGAAGTGATCATCTGGAGAAGGAGAAAGTTGTTACCGTGATGCCGTAGCGTAATTAACTGCAGGGGCTTGCGCCTGTAAGGAAGAGCGTCCCCACAATCAAAAACCCCTCAAACGAGGGGGAATCTGACGAAGTCTGCTACATCAGCCGCATCCGTTTAAACCTTTGATACATGGTGCCATAAATTAACTTGGCATCTTCGGAGAGGTGGACCGATAGCACCAATTAGCTTCTGCCCCGAATCTCAGGCAAGACATCCCTGTCGCGTCGTCTTTCGGAGGGGAACAGATTCTGGCACGCCCGGTGGGACCTTTTCCTCTTTCCACTCCACACTTCGTGTGTCGTCTTCGCGAACGAATCGCGGTTTGTTAATGGTTGCCCTCGGGTTTCAAGTTACTAAGATTTGGTCTCTTGCTTGGCGCAGAAATCAAACAGCAATGGAGTTCAACTGCTCGAACTGCTCCAACTGCAAGTGCAACCGACGCTCCGCCTCACCTGGAGGTGTAGCCTATGGACCGCAGGCTGCTTCCCTGTTCACTATGCCTGTGGAACAAGTGACTCAGGCTACCACCGGTCTGTTCTTTAGGACCATGCTCCCGCCAGTCAACATTAATATCCCGCTGCCGAAGGAAGCGCAAAAGAAGTCGGTCTTCGATCGGCTCACTACTACCACGGCCCCCCTCAACGGATCATCCAATTCCAACTCCTCGGTCTTCACCAGACTGAGCCTGAACTCCGATAGGCCTGCCAAGAAGCCCATGACCCCTGAAGTAGCCATCCCCTGGAAGATAGTCGTCTCTGCTCCGGAAGTCGTCAAGGCGGCTTCTCTTGCCAAAGAGTCGGTCTTTACAAGACTGGCTATTCCGGCTCCCGTTCCTGCTCGAGGGTCTGTCTTTGACAGATTGGATACCGCTACCCAAAAGACATCAGTCTTCAAGAGGCTGGCACCAGCAGCACCTCATCTAGACAGGGGGCAAGACAAAACCATCCTCATCGCCGAACCAGCCCCTACAGCCCGACACGCTCGACGTCGCCACTGGCGCCGAGTAAGGAAGGCCGGGGGCAACTCCCCCTCTAGACTAACCCCATCAGCTCCAACGGTGGAAATCAATGTTGTTGTTCCGACTGGGAACAGCTTTGAACTGCTCAACAAGGTGCGCAGAAACTCTCCGACTGCCACGCTGAAAGATCTCCTCCACCCGCGGAGAATGTTACAGAAACAAGGCCAGAGCAGCCCCCTCAACGGCTGTCCTCCAAAATTTAAAAGGTCTGGCGACGGGTTTAGGACTCAGTAATCGATCGAGATCACTCTCACCGGCAAAAGAGGGTGAAAGTTCAGGAAGAAAAGAACCGTCCTGTCAAACCGCAAAGGACGACAACTACCTGGGTGCCCACTGCAACGGCCCCCTCAACGTCAACTGCCCACAAGAGCAGAAAGCAGGAGAAAGTCCCCACGCCTGCAGCAAATGTCAAAGACAGTAAGCCTAAACGCCTTAAGTCTGGGGGCATGGTAGTGCATACCGTCTACATGGCGTCCGGGAAAGAGGATAGCTGTATATCCACAGGTCATCGACCGCTTACGCGATCAGTGACTAAGGCTCAGGAGCAACAGCAGAAGCTCCAAGAGATGATGACCGCGATGGCCGCACTCACCGGGTCAAAAGAAAGCCCAGAAGCGTCCTCAGATCAACGCTAGGAGCAAGAAACCGATGCCGAATTCCTTCGGAGAATACTGGAAAAGAAGGACAAAGAGGCTGCGGAACAAGCAGCCAATATAAAACGAATGGTCCTTCTGTTCCAGGATATGGTGGGTATGATGATCCAGCAGGATCCCCCAGCGGAAGATCCTCCGATTGTCCTTGAAGATGACCGAGGAGAAATGTCAAATCCACCGCCGGCTATTTCAACAGCCAAAGAGGAGACAATTTCTAAAGCTGCCCTGGATGACTACATTGCTCAGCAAATACGAGTCCACCAGGCAACTGAGGCAGCCGGCCAAGTTGTCAAAATAGGACGACCATATCCGAGCTGGTACGATCAGATCAAATACCCGCCGGGCTACACGATCCCAAAATTCCATGTCTACAAGGGGACGGGCAACCCCCATCAACATGTGGCCCAGTTTAGGGCTCTCTGTGGCAACACCGGCGGCGGCGATAAGCTATTGCTTCGCCAATTCTTCGGCAGCTTATCGGAAACGGCGTTTGAGTGGTATTCCGAACTTCCGAATGACTCCGTCAAAACTTTTGCAGAGATGGAGTTGCTATTCACTCAACGATTCGCGAGCGCCAGCGAACGCACCCCGATAACAGCTTTGATTAATGCAAGGGTGAAGCCGGGCGAAACTTGGGTCCAATATGCAATCCGATGGCGGAACCTGTGGTCGAAGTGCGAACAGCGCATCGAAGAAGCACCAGCGGTGGGCATGTTCGTGGGCACCCTAGACCCTCATGCAACTATTTCACAGTTCATGATGTTCTTCAAACCGACCACGTTCCAGGCTTTGATCGACAAGCTGGCCCAGATGGACCAGATGGGTCATAGACCGTCTCCCCCGAAGCCGGAACCTCGGAACGACAAGGGTAAAGGGAAGGCAACTTTCGTCGCGAACACCCAACAGCAGCCCAATGCTCCAAGACTGGCGGATCAATTGGAGGAGAGACAGCGTTATTACAATGAGAAAATGAAGCGCCCTTACTCATTTCCGCAGTATAAAACGAAGAGGCTGTTCGAGCTGGCTGTACGCAACAGGCTTATCAACTTACCAAATCCAAGACGACCGCCGCAACCCAGCAAGGTGAATAACCTCAATTACTGCCCTTACCATCAAATGGTAAGCCATCCGATTGAGGATTGCTTCGTCTTTAAAGGATGGATCAAAGATCAGTACCTACAAGGCAAGTTTGCACTGTCCGAGAAGTGGAAGGTAAACCCACCACAACCGCACACTCCTAAAAGGACGGACACACCGGGGGCAACTTGTTCTTTTATTGAAGAAGCTCCATGGGAGATCGTGCTTTTAGCCAAAACCAAAAGAATGCTGAATGATCTCCAGACATGCCCGGCGATCAGGTAGAAGAACCCGCTGGAACCCCAGATCATTGAAGGGATGCTGAAGCCGCACCCAACTCCAAAGATTGGTGGTGATGGCCCAAGCACTCACACCCAGCCATCAAAATCTTCAAGGAAGAAGAAGAAGAGATCCAAAAAGGCCTTGAAGCCTGGCGACAAGCGCACAGACTTACAGAAACAGATCGACGCGCTAGAAGAGTACAATCAAAAGGCACGGACTCCCATCACACTCCAAGAGTTCCTCAACCACGTCTTTCAGGAGGAAGATGATGGAGAGAGCTCGTCGGATGAATCCGAGAGATACGTGGCGAGTTGTCATGTGATCTCTCATTCGTCGCTAGACAATGAAGAAGCGCCCTGCACAGAAAGACTGGGGGCAGAGCCTGAGCCAGAACTTGTGTGGCCATCAGACGAGATGATCGACGCCTTTCTGAATGAGATTCGTCTGAAAAGTAAAGACGATCGGGAGCGTGAGATGGCCATATTGGAAGGAGCCAAACGCCGGCAGCTAGACAAAAGAGTCGAGGCACTCCCGTCAAATCAAAAGACATCCGATGCGAATAAAAACAGATTCAAGACGAGGAAAAGGTTTGCTAAAACCATATCAATGGGAATGAAGCTACCACCCTCGGAAGAAAACACTCTCGGTGGAGCAGAAATGCATCCTAATTACTGCTCATATCATCAGAAGATTTCGCATCCCACTGAGGAGTGCGACGCTTTTAAAAGATGGTGGAAGGGATATGTTGCTCACCGGCAACATTTTAAACGGGTGAAACGCAAAACTCGTCGGGAGCAGAGAAGTACGACCGAGGAGCATAAAAGAACTACCGGTAACTATGCACGGTCAACGCCAGAGGATCACAGGTTCTCACCTTTGGGAGCAACTCTGACGAAGAAATGGCTCTTGGCCCTCGCTTTAAAGAATCCATCTTAGGGAAAGAGGAAGAACCAGAGGCTTGCGAAAACATTCAGCTACGCAACCGCACGCTTCCAGAAAAGGATCTCGGACCCACAACTAGAAAAGATAAGGGAAAGGAAAAGGTCATTGAGGACATCGCCTTAGATGACCAAGTCATGAAAGAGCTGACTGCCAAGGTCCCGCCAAAGAAGAGTAAGGTGGACTACAACGTCCTAACGCACCTGAGGAAGCTACCCTCTCAGCTCAGTATTCTCGACGCCCTCTTATTATCAAAAGAAGCGAGAGATTCATTAATCAAGGCGCTGCAAGAGCCCGAGCAATTCCAAGCCTACCTCGTCGAATAAAGGATGAAGGATGAACTGGAAGAAGTACACACAGCCGATATCACGTTCGGTGATGAAGACCTTCTCCTTAGGACGTGCAACCACAACCGTCCCTTATATGTCTCTGGATATTGCCACGATATCAAGATAGGCAAAATCCTGGTTGATAATGGATCCTCCGTCAATCTCCTTAATGTTCAGGTGTTGAAAGAAATCTGCACGAGCGTTCAGTACCTCGCTCGGGATAAAATTGCCATCTCCGGTTTCGATTCTCAGTCATCACGGACTCTCGGATCTGTAATACTAACATTACGCTTCGGACTACTCGTCACGGATATTACGTTTCACGTCATTGACGCCAAGACCTGCTACAATGCCTTGCTCGGTCGTCCTTGGTTACACGAGTACAATATCATCCCTTCTACGCAACATCAGTGTATGAAGTATTTCAAAGATGGTCTCGAGTATACCGTAACAAGAGAGCTGAACCCGTTCTCCGTGAACGAAGTTCGCAAGTACGAAGATGCAAAATACTTATTGCCAGATTTCGAGGACACAGAGAGGTGTCACAAACCGGAGAACAAAGCCGCCGCCACCATTCCTGTTTTCGGGAGTGATACCGAAGAAGAAGAAGAGATAGTTTACGCTGGGCCGTCTAGACGCAACAACCCGGGACCGTCCGCCCCCATATTGATCTTCGGAAGCGACTCGGATGATGAGGTTAATGCTGTGTTCTCCAGTCGGCCGTCAATACAAGCATTCTCTGGTGGTGATCAGAGTTTGCAAATTACCATGATTCCGCGGGAGCACTACAAAGACCTTGACGCACTTGAAGCTTACAATGTGCAAGACCTGCAGACATTTTACGTCCCTCCTAGGCGAAAAGGTGAAAAGGCGATCCTATTCTACCGGTCCACAGAAACGAGAGTGGAGAAAGAAATCCGGCACTGCGCGGATTCTACACTTGACAGGCTCCAACCCATCCGTTTGCCCAGATATTACATGAACGGACTAAAAAGGCTATTGAAGCGTCAAGGGGTACCCTTAAAACAGACTATTCGATAATCTCGGTTCTACAACAGGATTTGGGATGTCCCTGGGACTCAGCGCAAGTTGCCCAACGGGAGAATGGAAACGCTTGGTCTTGGATATGTGAAATCTGGGAAACGGGAACGAGTCCATGGTAGCTACGCCATATATAACTTCGATGAAGAAGAGGACACCCTGTCGGAAAACGCCGACCCCATACCAAAACTAGATCCTGCAATCAAAATGTCGAGTCCATCATTTGAAGAACGAATGGACAAGCTTATCAGGAAAGCGGGTCAAAAAGCTCGAGACGACCATAACCGCGAAATGGCCATCTACGAGAAAGCCAGGACGCAACGTCTTCTTCAACAGGTTGCAAAAGATGAAAATGCTCCTCCCTGTCAACCTGATGTGCAAAGGGCCCGACGCAGAGGAAGAAACAAGTCAAGGAGCGGAAAAGGCATTCGACAACGACAACGCGGGACCAAAAAGTCACGTGATCGGGAATTGGCCGGTCCGGATTTGTCCCTCATGAAGAAGATGAGTCGAGCATACTCTTTCCCTCAAGACAAGATAAAGAAGATGCTTGATCTCGCTTTAAAACATCAAATGATTACGCTTCCAGAGTCCAAACACCCTGAGCAAGCTAACGAGGTCTCTCATCCGGGCTATTGCTCTTATCACCGAGCAATAGGACACCCTCTTGAAGACTGCTTCACCTTCAAGAACTGGGTCGAAGACCAATATCAGCAAGGCAGGTTTGCTCTATCCAGCAGCTGGAGGATAAGTCCGCTACAGAAGCACGAACCAAAAGCCGCGCATACAGCGAGGATAGACCCAGACCTACATCGGTCCTGGAAGCGAGCTCGTACTTGTCACGTGATAACGCTATCAAAAGAAGAGCCGGAGGATGTGGATGACCTCCCTTGGTGCTTTGAAAACAACAATGACGAGGTGATTTCAGAGTTTCCACCAGCGCCAAAAGAGCTGGAAGATGGAATACATACTACTGCAGATAATCTCAGGAAAATTGACTTGGGGACGGCAAGTGACCCGCGACCGACATTTGTCAGCGAGCTGTTATCTGAAGAAAAGGTGGCTGCGCTAAAAGACGTGCTTATGCAGCATAGAGACTGCTTCGCATGGAACTATTCCGAGATACCAGGATTAGATCCAGAGATTGCTGTACACAAATTGGCAATATCCCCAGACGCCAAGCCAATCAAAAAAGCACCGAGAAGAATGCGGCTCGAGCTTGAGATGAGTATTAACGCTGAAGTCAAGAAGCTAATCAACTCTGGCTTCATCCAAGAGGTTCAGTACCCCGACTGGATTGCCAACATCGTCCCGGTGATGAAGAAAAATGGGATGGTGCGCATATGTGTAGACTTTCGGGATCTCAATAAAGCCTGCCCGAAGGACGATTTCCTAGTGCCAGTCACCGAGCTGATGATAGATAACACATCCACTCATGAAGTTTTCTTCTTCATGGATGGCTCATCAGGATATAATTAGATAAAGATGCATCCCGAGGACTAGAAGCACACCGCGTTCCGGACCCCTCTGGGTATATTCTGCTATAAGGTGATGCCTTTCGGTCTAAAGAATGCCGGTGCCACCTATCATAGGGCCATGACGAAGATCTTCGATGACCTCATACATGAAATCGTTGAATGCTATATCGACGACCTCGTGGTTAAAAGCAAATCATACGAGGAACATCTCGAACATCTGAAGATCGTATTTCAACGCCTTCGGCAATACAACTTGAAGATGAACCCTCTCAAATGCGCGTTCGGGGTGTTCTCAGGTAAATTCCGAGGATTCACCATCCGGCACCGAGGTATCGAGATAGATCCGTCAAAAATCAAGGCAATTATGGAGATGCCCCCGCCAAGGACTCTCAAGCAATTGCGGTCTTTCCAAGGAAAGCTCGTGTATATTCGGCGATTTATAGCTAATCTCTCAGGCAAGTGCCGCCCTTACAGTCACCTGATGAAGAAGGGAACCCCGTTCGTCTGGGATCATAAATGCCAAAGTGCATTAGACGAAATCAAGCAATACCTGCAGAATCCGCCGGTGCTAGCAGCTCCGGTCAAGGGAAAGCCTCTCATTCTTTATACAACAGCCCTCGAAGGTTCTTTAGGCGCATTATGGGCACAAGAGAACGACCAAGGGAGAGAGCCCTTTACTATTTGAGTCGTGTTCTCCCGGGGGCAGAAAGCAATTATTCTCCCATCGAAAAGCACTGCCTGGCACTGATCTTCACGATAACGAAACTCAGGCACTATGCGTTGGCGCATGAAGTCCGTCTCATTTCGAAGGTGGACCCTCTCAAATACTTGATGTTGAAGGCCATATTGACGGGGCGACTCGCTAAATGGGCCTTGCTCTTAATGGAGTTTTCGATAACCTATTAGCCTCTTAAGGCAGTGAAAGGCCAAGCCATCGCCGACTTCCTCGCTGAGCATCTGATACCTGCTGATTCTCCTCTGAATTGCGAGCTGCCAGATGAACATGCGTTTAATGCGGTCGACGGCAGTGATACCCAATGGGAACTCTATTTCGATGGAGTATCCTCCATGAAGAAGCGCAAACAAAATACGCCTATAATCAAATCAGGGGTAGGCCTTATCTTCGTGACCCCGCAAGGAGGGATAATGCGCTTTGCTTTCTCCTTGACAAAGCCGAGGACGAACAATGAAGCCGAATATGAAGCTTTGATAGCAGGCCTCGAGATCGCCATCGACATGGGGATTGAAAATCTCCTCATATACGGAGATTCCTAACTGGTCGTCAGTCAAGTAAACGGCGACTACCAAACGTGCAAACTAGAGTTGGTGAAGTACGGCGAAAAGGTGCAGCAACTGTTGACCCAAATTCCCTCCTATATGCTGGGAAGCATACCACGTGTGGAAAATAGCAAAGCAGATGCACTAGCTAAGCTCGCTAAAGAATTGGCCGACGAGAACCTCGATGATGTAAGAATCGTGGTACAAAGCTGTTGGGCACTTGCCCCAGCAGAAATATCTTCGGAATCATCCGAAGAAAAGGGAGTGACTGAGCAAATGGCTATGCAAATAAAAGACCAGGAAAAGGCTGATGATTGGAGAGAAGTCTTTATAGACTACTTCAAGTCCCGTCGAAGGCCTGAAGATGCGTCCTCAAGACATCAGCTTATGAAACGAGCTCTGTCTTTCGCCTTCGTCAATGATACTCTGTACAAGAGGTCATTTGATTCTCTGTGGTTGAGATGTCTGGGACCCGAAGAAGCAAAAAGAGTCATCCAAGAAGTTCACGACGGACTCTGCGGTTCTCACCAAGCGGGCCCGAAGATGAAGTTGAAGATTAAACGAATGGGCTACTATTGGCCTACGATGATCCAGGATTACCTCGAATATGCGAAGCAGTGCCACTCATGCCAGATTCATGGGGACTTTATCCACATCTAAATCCTCAACATCCAACAGTGGCTAGCTGGCTATTCGAAATGTGGGGAACTGACATAGTCGGCCCCATTGAACCAGCATCGTCCAGAGGATATCGTTTCATCTTGGCGACGACTGACTACTTCTCCAAATGGGCAGAAGCAGTACAGTTGAGGGAGGTGAAGACAGAGAATATCCTCCATTTCTTCAAGACGCACGTCATTTATCGGTTTGGAACGCTGAGACGGATCATCTCCGATAACGGGCCAGCCTACAGAAGCCGCAAGATCAGCCGTTTCACGCAACAACACAACATAGACTGAAGATACTCCTCGGTTTATAATCCTCGAGCTAACGGTCTAGCTGAGGCTTTCAACAAGACCTTGACGAAGATCGTGAAGAAGACGGTGTCCCGAAATAAGAAGGACTGGCACGGGAGACTGCAAGAAGCTATCTGAGCATATCGAACTACGTTCAAAACGGCCATGAACACAATGCCATACGCGTTGGTATTCGGTACAGAAGCAGTACTCCCCCTCGAGATAGAGTTACCCTTTCTACGAGTGGCAGTCCACTACGAGCTGATGGACGAAGAAAATGCTCACCTACGGCTTGAGGAGCTTGATGCCCTTGATGAAACCCGGCTCATAGCGCAACAAAATCTGGAGGCTTATAAAGCAAAGATGACGCGCTCATATGAAAGATTGACCAGGCCGAGGATATTCCGCCAAGGCGAACTCGTGCTAGTGGTCAAAAGACCTATGATCCCCAATCGCGCGAAGCGATTCGAGCCGAACTATGAAGGCTCATACATCATAGACAAGGTCTACCAGGGTGGGGTCTATCTACTCATGGACATGCATGGCGAAAGGCCTTTCAGACCGATAAACGGCTGCTTCCTGAAGAAATACTACGCTTGACGGGTCAAGGCCTAGGTCAATGATAGACGACGACGACCATGTCCGCTCGCTATCTTCCTAAGCTCGAACTTTATAAGTAATAACAGGCCTTTTTCAACAACGGACCGAAACGTCCTTAAACTAACGACGGACCACTACGTCCTAAAACTAGCTGTTGATCTTGATGTCGATAAACTACGGTGGATTGCAGCATCTCAAAGCCGATACAAAAAAAAAGAGAAAAAAAAGAAAAAGAAAGAAAAAGAAAATAAAATAAAAACGGTATGTCCATAAGCAAAGTGGGCACGGATGAAAACCCGAAAGGGCTCCGTGAGTAAAAACAGCAGGACTACCGGCGAGTATTTGTGAAAACCCGAAAGGGCGCAACCTCGTTAAAAGACACTTACAGGGTCCTCACGACCTTGTGAGGAGAAACCACCCGCGTGAAATCCTTATGACTCACAAGGGAGCAACACACTTAGGAGTCCTCACGATTCCTAAGGAGAAATTACACTTGCGAAATCCTCACGACTCGTAAGGAGAACTCTCTTATGGGACTCTCACGGCTCATAAGATTTGAAACTCTTAAGTTACAGAAACCTGAACCTGTTCTTAAGCAACTCCCCACAACCTTCGATATTTCCCTGCAAGTGGCTCATACTGACCCTTGTATACAATCCACGGGCGCGAATAAACATTTCCCTAACCGAGTCCCACCCGTGACTGGGGATATGTTCGCACGGCGAACGACCCTTGTAAGTCCTCTCGACTTATAAGGAGAAAACCCTTTTGTAAGATCCTTACAACTTACAAGGGAATACGCACTTAGGAATCCTCACGATTCCCAAGGAAAAAAAAACACACCTACGAGATCCTCACGACTTGTAGGGAGAAATGCCTTCGTGAGACCCTTACGGCTCATGAAGTCAAAAGCCTTAGTTGATAGAATCCTAACCCTGTTTACTAAGCCACCTTTGTTCGACATCGACAGAGGCAAATGATGATTCGCTCCTGGCAATATCCCAGTTGTAGCGATGCTGATGCCTAAAACGGTATCAAATTCCGAGTCCTTTCATGGCAAATGATGATTCGCTCCTGGCAATATTCCAGTTGTAGCGATGCTAATGCTGAGATTGGCGCCAGATTCCAAGTTCTACACTCGTGATAAAAATCAGCGAGCTAAAAATGCATATGAAATAGCCGAAATGATGGGGCAACTTGCAATAAAAGGCAGCAAGTAAAAATGTATGCATGAAAAATGGCCGAAATGATTGGGCAACTCGCAATAAAAAGCAACGAGTAAAAATAAAATAAATAGCCGAAATGATTGGGCACCGCGAAAAATAGCCAAAATGATAGGGCAATCGTGACATTCGCGATATAAACGCTGAAATGATAGAGCATCGCGGAAAAAAAAATAAAATGAAAATGAAATTTATGCCCTACAGGTGATGTTACATCAATCCCTGTATACAATCCAAGGGCGCAAACAAAGAAGGGATCATACTCCTCCCCCCAGGTTTCATCATAAGAAGAAGCCAAATCTCGACGGGCCACAAATAACCTAGATATCGTCTCAACATTCGTCTCATTGCGGCAAATACGACCTCGAGCAAAGCGGAACAGCGGCAACTTCCAGTTCCATGACTCGGCGGAGTACAGATCACCGAAAGTCAAATCCCAACTCCGTGAAATGCGGATATAATCAAAAAAATTCCTGGTCATGTGGAACGCGGATAACGTCACTCTTTGACCCCGTGGAAAATGTCCAGAGCTGATCCTGGTTCTCGCAGAGCACGGCAGTGAACCCGTGTGAAGCATCCAGAGTGGAGCCTGGTCCTCACCGAACACGGCAGTGAACCCGTGGGAAGCATCCAGAGCAAAATTCCTGGTCACGTGGAACGCGGATAACGTAACTCTTTGACCCCGTGGAAAATGTCCAGAGCGGATCCTGGTCCTCACAGAGCACGGCAGTGAACCCGTATGAAGCATCCAGAGCGGAGCCTGGTCCTCGCCGAACACGGCAGTGAACCCGTGGGAAGCATCCAGAGCAAAATTCCTGGTCATGTGGAACACGGATAACGTCACTCTTTGACCCCGTGGAAAACGTCCAGAGCGGATCCTGGTCCTCGCAGAGTACGGCAGTGAACCTGTGTGAAGCATCCAGAGCGGAGCCTGGTCCTCGCCGAACACGGCAGTGAACCCGTGGGAAGCATCCAGAGAAAAATTCCTGGTCACGTGGAACGCGGATAACGTCACTCTTTGACCCCGTGGAAAACGTCCAGAGCGGATCCTGGTCCTCGTAGAGCACGGTAGTGAACCCGTGTGAAGCATCCAGAGCGGAGCCTGGTCCTCGCCGAACACGGCAGTGAACCCGTGGGAAGCATCCAGAGCAAAATTCCTGGTCATGTGGAACGCGGATAACGTCACTCTTTGACCCCGTAGAAAATATCCAGAGCGGATCCTAGTCCTCGTAGAGCACGGCAGTGAACCCGTGTGAAGCATCCAGAGTAGAGCCTGGTCCTCGCCGAACACGGCAGTGAACCCGTGGGAAGCATCCAGAGCAAAATTCCTGGTCACGTGGAACGCGGATAACGTCACTCTTTGACCCCATGGAAAACGTCCAGAGCGGATCCTGGTCCTCGCAGAGCACGGCAGTGAACCCGTATGAAGCATCCAGAGCGGAGCCTGGTCCTCACCGAACACGGCAGTGAACCCGTAGGAAGCATCCAGAGCAAAATTCCTGGTCACGTTGAACGCGGATAACGTCACTCTTTGACCCCGTGGAAAACGTCCAGAGTGGATCCTGGTCCTCGCAGAGCACGGCAGTGAACCCATGTGAAGCATCCAGAGCAGAGCCTGGTCCTCGCCGAATATGGCATTGAACCCGTGGGAAGCATCCAGAGCAAAATTCCTGGTCACGTGGAACGCGGATAACGTCACTTTTTGACCCCGTGGAAAACGTCCAGAGCGGATCCTGGTCCTCGCAGAGCACGGCAGTGAACCCATGTGAAGCATCCAGAGCGGAGCCTGGTCCTCGCCGAACACGGCAGTGAACCCGTGGGAAGCATCCAGAGCAAAATTCCTGGTCACGTGGAACGCGGATAACGTCACTCTTTGACCCTATGGAAAATGTCCAGAGCGGATCCTGGTCCTCGCAGAGCACGGCAATAAACCCGTATGAAGCATCCAG
This sequence comes from Agapanthus africanus, assembly GCA_030015575.1. Classification (NCBI taxonomy): domain Eukaryota; kingdom Viridiplantae; phylum Streptophyta; class Magnoliopsida; order Asparagales; family Amaryllidaceae; genus Agapanthus; species Agapanthus africanus. Next base: position 674,972,381 of record CM057337.1, read on the forward strand.
AGCGGAGCCTGGTCCTCGCTAAGCACGGCAGTGAACCCGTGTGAAGCATCCAGAGCAAACATCGGACTGTGGAGTCTTTAAAATCCACGGACTATGATGTCCTTAACCTCGACCATAATGTCTTAAAACTAACGACCAGCCATGATGATCCTAGACTGATTTTACCTTGGTTTAAGGGTACATCTCTTCACTCCTTTGATATTTGTCGTTGTAATTCCTCAACGTCTTTAAAGAGGTGACGGGTCCCAGTAACAACACATCGGACTGTAGAGTCCTTAAATCCACGGACTATGATGTCCTTAACCTTGACCGTGATGTCTTAAAACTAACGCTGGACTATGGAGTCCTTAAATCCACGGACTATGATATCCTTAACCTTGACCGTGATGTCTTAAAACTAACATTGGACTGTGGAGTCCTTAAATCCACGGACTATGATGTCCTTAACCTTGACCGTGATGTCTTAAAACTAACATTGGACTGTGGAGTCCTTAAATCCACGGACTATGATGTCCTTAACCTTGACCGCGATGTCTTAAAACTAGCATTGGACTGTGGAGTCCTTAAATCCACGGACTATGATGTCCTTAACCTTGACCGCGATGTCTTAAAACTAGCATTGGACTGTGGAGTCCTTAAATCCACGGACTATGATGTCCTTAACCTTGACCGCGATGTCTTAAAACTAGCATTGGACTGTGGAGTCCTTAAATCCATGGACTATGATGTCCTTAACCTTGACCGTGATGTCTTAAAACTAATATCGCACTATGGAGTCCTTAAATCCATGGACTATGATGTCCTTAATCTTGACTGTGATGTCTTAAAACTAACATTGGACTGTGGAGTCCTTAAACCCACGGACTATGATGTCCTTAACCTCGACCACGATGTCTTTAAACTACGGTACCCTGGAGAACATCCCAAAGCAACCCCTGACCCCGTGAAATACGGATAAGGGCGACCGCACCCAGCACTTGCAGGTCCTCACGACCCGTAAAGAAGCAAATTCTCTTGTGAGATCCTTACGACTTTCAAGGGAAAACACGCTTAGGAATCCTCACGATTCTTAAGGAGAAATTACACCTATGGGATCCTCTCGACCTTTAGGGAGAAAAACTCTTTATGAGACCCTCACGGCTTATAAAGCTCAAAAGTCTTATGAGGCAGATCTTAACCCTGAATCCTAAGCCATCGCTGCCCTGCAAGGAGACTAAGATAAATTGTCCGCAGAACACATTCAATTAAAAGGGACACACCATTGAGAAGAAAAATATATCTTTTATTCATGAACCAAAATGGATACAAAGTACAATTCATAAAAAAAACATATACTTTCATTCAGGAGTATGTACAGAAAGAAAGAAAGAGATACAAGTCTTCAGGCCGGCGGGTGATTTAGCAATTTCACTAGCTCATCATTCTTTTGCTGGGTCACGGCTTCGTGATTCAGTATCGCCAGAAGAAGGGCCTTCGCCTGAGCCTGCTGGGCCTGATACGAGGCAAGCCGACCTTCGAGCTCTTTCTTGGTTGCCTTGTGAGCCTCAACCCTTTCGTGAGTGAACACGGCAGTTTTATCGAGGGCCGCCACCACTTTGATAGACTCTTGAAGCACTCGCCAGAGTTCATACGCTTTGTTGGCTTTGGCTGTAAGGCTGGTTTGGAGCTCGCTCAGTGCCTTAGAGGCCAGCTCCCTCTCCGAGAATTTGCGGCCGAGCCTCTTCTCGCATGACACCATGTTCGCCGCGCACCACTCTATCAGCCCCCGCAAGCCCGCCTTTGCAGCCACAGCCTCCGAAGAAAGGCGGGAACATTCAAGTGCGTGCAAGCAAGCCTCCACCTGCCGACAGAACTCCACCCAGACTCGCACCACCTCTTCGCTATGGTAGGTGGCAAGAAAAAGAAGAGAACCGTTAGCTTCGGCAGCAAATGCTTCAGCTGTGATTGCGCTGCCAGCACGAAGCTCCTCGATTAAAGACGACAGGAAGACAAGGCCTAACTTGGCCAGGCGTTCTGAGGCTCGCAAAGCATAAGAACCAGGTGGCATGGCGATGTGCGACTCCAGCCCTGTGGGAGCTGGCAAGGCTGTTCAGATTTGAAAAATATCAATGAAACTCTTAAGCAAAAGAACAAGTGGGACCATATTGAGACGTCACTTACCCACAGTCATGCAAGAAGGGGCTGAAGGTTCCCCTGGCCCTTCGAGGACCTCAACCTCGTCATCAGCCTCCAGAACTGCAAAGAACATCAATGTTATTCCGCAAAGTAACAACAATGCTATGAAAAGATGGTGAGCGACATTAACCTTACCCGGACAAAAGGACGATGCGTTGAGGGGATATTGCCTGCGGAGCTGCCACCTCCAGCAGACGCTGAAAGGATTGCCGGGGAGAAAGATCGGCAATAGAGGCCGCCAGCACACACAATTCTGAAAAGACAAAAGAGTTCAGACAACAAAAAGGTTACTAGCTTAAAATGTAAAAGGTTACCTTCGACGCTCCTCCCGTTCTGAGCTGGGGGGATAGCAGCTTCAACGTCCTCCGCCGTGACCTCGGACTCCAACAAAGGGAGGGTAGTCCCGACTACCTCCATCCCAGCCTCTGGGCCGCCCTCAGGAAGATTCGTTGGGGCTATGACCACCAAAGGAGTCTCTCCCAAAAGAGCGGGTGCTCCATGATCAAGAACCGCTACCGGAGTCTCTATTGTAAGAGGAGCAGCATCGTCAACCCCCTCCACATCGAGCAATGTTTCATTGGGAATGTCAACAGGCTCTATCTTCAACAAGCCCGTAGGAACCTCCCCCATCGCCGAAGACTCTGCACAATTCACGCAAGAATAAGGATACATACATACAGGTGTAAACAATCTGAAATGCTACAAAGAACTATAAAAACATACCAATGCGTAAGGAAGCCTTCAATATGGCTTCTTCAAGCCGATGCTCCTTCTCAAGGAGGTGTGCTCGCCGGGGTTCGAAGGTGGACTCGTGGCCGCCGGTCCATAAGGAAAGCGCGTCCGCAGCATCCTCCGAAGCGGCCTGCTTCAGGGCCCTTTCTCCCCATTCCTCCAAAGGGCCAATAAACCGCCGCCGGATTCATAAGGGGTCTTCATAGAAGATTATGGCAGGATAGGGTTTCTTCGGAACCCTTATGTTCTGAGACTCATCTTTAGAACGTCTTATGGCCTCAGCCAATTGTGCGGCTTCCTCGGTAGCCGAACCCGGGAAGAGAAGACCAGCGTCCGACTCTTGCGCGACCAACGGTTCATATGGAAGTATGGGCTCAGACTCCGCCAAAGAATCAAGTAAGTTGGTGGCCACCCTCCTTGGCCTCTTAGATCCAGAACCGGCCGCCAAAGACGACCGTTTCTTCCCCCGTGGAGCCTTAGTGCGGCGCCGGCCCACGTCTCCTTCAACACCCTCGTCCTTATCACCCTCGCTTGGCGCCACAACTGAAGATGACATGGCCATTGTCGATGCCACGGGTGGTGGTGCCGCCACCGGAGCCCGATTAGCCCGCGACCGGGTACCCAAGGGCATACCAACAGTGGGAGTGAAGTCTACTCCCAACTCTCCCAGAATAAGCGCAATACCGGTATCCCTCCGGGGAAAGCGGACCGGGGCGCGCGGTTGCAGCGTAGCTCCTGTGACCAGAACCTGAGTAGGAGCACCATGGCCGAGGAGTACCCTTCTCTCCTCAACAATAATCGGATTGACCCGATGAAGGTACCAACCCGTGAACGATCCAACGCGCCGGGGAAGATGGTCAGCTTCAGGGATCATGAAATGGGAACCGGTGTTCAACCTCACGAAATGGTGAGCTGCATCGCGAACAGCTTCGAGTGAGGGGACCGGCGCAACTATGAAAGCCTCGAAAGGAACGCCCTAGTCATATCCAAGCTGCCGAGCGAAGCGATGCGGGTTGTACCGCATGAAAAAGGCCGCACTATCCTGGTGAAATACCAGGTAGCCTGGCCTAATTGAATACAAGTGTGTGGCCTCCCGGGGCCTCAAAGAAGGCACATTGTCTTTTGACCGGTCCCAGAGTTGCTGAGCTGGACCTGAGGGAGGAGATAAAACTCGGTCGGTAAACACCAATCCGCCAGCAGCAGCATAAAGGGCAATCAACGCCCGAATGGCCCCAAATTGAGTTGGGTTGGAGGCAGAAGCATTCACCAATTGCATAAGTCGCGGGAAGGTGTAGTCGTCGTAGAATGCGGGCCTCTGATGCATAGCAAAAGCACCCAATATGTGCATTTCGATCCAAGATGTGAAGTAGTGAAGCGAAAAGTTTACCACATCTACGCCAGGGGTAGAGGTATTAGCTGCAGCGCCCAACCCGTGATAGAGATGCGCCAGTGCTGGGATGCCAATGGCCAGCCGTGTCCCCTCAGCTATACGATGAGCCGGATAGATGACCGAAACTCTCATAAAGCGGCGATGCATGGGGATGACAAACCAGCTGAGTCAGACACTGACAAACCCCACGAAGAACGTCTCCTCATCCATGCCGGGAGCTGCAATGGATTCGAAAGACATCGGCGACATAATGGGAATGTAGTACTGTGGTAGATCTGATTCATTGGTCGGCAGCTTCTTCGGATCAAATTCGAAGGGGTCATTAATATTCGCGAACTTCGGAGCCGCCTTCGACAGAACATCCTCGCGAAGGAAGCAAGCGATGAAGCTCTTAAAAGTGACGCCTTGCTCCTCGGATTCTGTGAACAGCCGGTCAAAGATACCCAACGCCTTGATCAGACTTGGATGCTTATGGCGCACGGCATTTTCGCTCGACAAGCCGTCGAGGATTGCGGGCTCGACCTCAAAGACGTACTCATTGGGAGGCAGCAACTCTTCATAAAGTGCCCCCCGAATTGGCAGCCCCGAGATCTCATAAAATTCTTCTAAAGAGATCGAAACCTCTCGGTCCCCCAGAAGAAAAGTGTTGGTGGGGAGATTCCACTGGTTCAAGAACGCCTTAACCCACCAGACATGCGGGGATTGGTAGTGGAAGAGCGACGCATACATCGCCTGGTAAAGCCCGACCTTCTGCAGCCGTGCATGATGAGCAGAAAGGATGTAACGAGCCCAGAGGAGGTAGCCCGTAGGGTGTGATGGGTGAGCCCTATCTTGTAGATTTGTCTCCATAGGTGGGCCTCACCCTGACAAATACGCCGTCCCAAAATATCTATAGCTGGGATCGGATGGTTCGGGATACCAGTCGTCGAAGGCTCGAGCCGCCCCCATCGGAGTCCAATTCGGCATCTCCATAGCGAAGACTGTCCTTGGTGGGTCCAGTGGCAGAAACGGAAAAGTGGGCTCCGTTGGTACTTCGCAAAGGAAGCTTCGGCGCCCCCGGATGATATGACCGTACCAGGTCCCCCACAAAAGTAAATTGGTGCAGTTCGGGTCATGAGCCCTGATCATCGCCATCGCTTCCTCATCAGATGGTGACTGAGGAAAAGCGGCCTCCGAGCGAGTGAAAGGAAAGTACGGAACGGAAGCCATTGTACCTGAAATAAAATAAAGGAAAACTGTTAAAAGCAAAGCCAGCAATATATATGTGTGTGTGTGTGTGTGTGTATGTGTGTGTGTGTGTGTGTGTATATATATATATGAGTATAAATATATATATGTATATAAAGACAGTTGAAGAAAACGACAGCAGACTTTTTTTTATGGGACCATTGGCTACAAAACAGATGGGTCCCACAGAATCAGGATGACGGCTCGTTAATAATGAGGCCAAGCAATTATAATGAGACAAAGGGAAGATTCTCATTAAATAGGCAGTGGGTTTCAAGTGACCCTACACATTCCCCTAAAAGACAAATCCATCTTGTACTCTGTGATAAATCAAACAGAATCAAGGGAATTAAATTCCCAGAGAGCAACATTGTAAACTCGGATGTGAGAAAGACAACTCAGGGTCAGAAAACCCTAAGAAATCCCTATGGGAAGAACTTAGTTCTTCGTAGGAATTAAATTCCTTCCCAGAGACACTCTCCAGAACCAAAGTTTTTTTTTGGATGGAATTAAATTCCATGGAAAAGGCAACCGATCCCATCATCTCCCTAAGGATCAGAGAAACCCTAAGAGATCTACAGTTTGAAAATTAGATGGTTTTCTGTTCTTGTTGAAGAACTTGAAGAAAAATGGGTTCTTGTTAAAAAAGGGAAAAACCCTTGGTACGGATTTAAAATCCTGAGACTTCTATGAAGGTGCTTCGATCGTCCAAAGATCATTACCTGAGGAATAGGGAATCCTTCAACAGAGTTAAACTCTGGAAAATGTTTGAAGCAGAGAACTAAGCTCTGAAAAAGGAGAATTAAATTCTCACAAGACGAAAGTTCTCAAAGGAGGAAGATGAGCAAAGTGGAGACGCTTCTGAAAAGACATTGGCATTTATAGGATGGGATGGAAAACGTTTCATCTACCCTACTCCCAAGGCAGATCCAACGGTCACAAAAGTGACAGCGTTGCACTCACGTGCAGACACGTGAGAGCAACGCTGTGGGGGCATTTGTTCCCTGATTAAAAATCAGGAAAAAGCTTCAGAAGAGGCATCACGTGCTCACACGTGACCAATGGTCACGTGTTGGCATGTGAGGGTTAAAGCAGCGGCACAGAACAGAGCAAAGAAAAGGAGCCCATTACACGTGACCGGGGGTCGCGTGCTTACACGTGACCGGGGGTCGCGTGTTTACACGTGACCAAAGGTCACGTGGACACACGTGACTGGCTTTAAAAGCCTTATTGTTCAATATAATTAAATTCTGAAAAAGATCATTTAAATCTTTCCAAAATGGAGAAGAATTATGTAAAACCGCTGGATTGAGAATCCGAGGGTGATTAAATATCACCAATTTATGGAAAAATCTTGGACAAGGAAAGATTTTCCCTAAATCTCACCGAAATAACAAAAGGAATATCTTTGGATTTAAAATCCAACGGTGAATAAAATTCACCTAATGATCTAAAGGCCCGGATTAATGATGAAAACAAATCAAATCTTTCAATGAAAGATTTACTAAACAGATTGATTCTTTTTCTTCTCCTATAAATAGGAGCCAAAAGAAGGGAGAGGGGGATAGAGATCTGGAATCTTGAAAATTCAGAGAGAAAAGAAAAGAGAATTTAATTCTCTACAAAGAAAAACCTTAGGTAAGAAAAGAAAGGGGATCAAAACTTCAAAAAGAGAATTTAATTCTCCATCTAAGAGTTCAACTCTTCTATAAAAAAAAGAACTTAGTTCTTTCTCTGATTGAAGATCTGCAAAGTGCACATCTCCCCATAGGTTGAGAATTTAATTCTTATCGGGTCGAGATCCTGCCATGCAGATCTAAAATATAGAAGAGGAATTGAGTTTTGAGAATTTAATTCTCACAGAGTATAGGAATTTAATTCCTTCAAGATAAAATTAGGGTTTAACCCTATGTGAGAATTCAATTCTCCAAAAATTATAGGAATTTAATTCCTTCAAGATGAACAGAACTAGGGTTTTACCCTAATTGAGAATTTAATTCTCTCAAACTTACAGGAATTTAATTTCCCTTAAAAAGAAATTAGGGTTTCACCCTATGCCAGAACTTAATTCTTTACATATATGAGAATCTAATTCCTACAGAAGGAAAATTAGGGTTTAACCCTATCTAAGAATATAATTCTTCAAAAGAAAATAGGAATTTAATTCCTCTAAAGCTATAGCTAGGGTTTGACCCTATAAAGAATTTAATTCTTAAAAAAATAAACAGATCTTCAAACAGGTAAAAAACCAGGGTCACGTGTCCCTACGTGACCCCTGTAAAGATCCACAGAAAAGAACTCAGAGGCAACGCCTCACGTGCTCCACGTGACCCCTGAAGCGCAGAAAGAAAAAACAAAAGAAACAGAAGCTCTGGACGCTATCACGTGTTACCACGTGACCCCTTGGCAAATCAGCGCACAAATCCCCGTCACGTGTCGATGCTCCAAAATCAAATATAGAGAGTATTCAATAATTTTTTTGCAAACAGAATAAGGGGAATCTGGTCCCACCTTTGGGCGCTCTCACGTGTCCACACGTGACCCCTCTTTCTTTAGTGTTTGATACTAATTTGAGATCTTTATTCCCAGTGTTTAACACTGATTTTTCTTAGTGTTTAACACAAATTTGAAAATCCTACTTGCAGTGTTTAACACTGATTATTGACACTAAACCGAAAACTATATTTCCAGTGTTTAACACTGATTGTTCTTTTAGTGTTTAACACTAGTTTGAAAATTCTGTCTTCAGTGTTTAACACTTTTGTTGACACTACTTCTAGCCAAATGGCTAATCTTTCAGAGGCAAAGCCTCCCCTTCAATTGAACCTCAAAATTGAATAACATCTAGAGCTACAACAAAAATGTTATCAAGTCCCTCAAAACTCTTGGGGACTGGAACCAGACAAGTGTCAAACGGTCTAACAAAGGGCCAGACTCAATTGGACTTAGCCCAAGATGGCCATAAGTCCTCAATCCAGATTTAACTGAGCCAATGGGCTCATAATATAATTAATTGGTCTTAGTTCCAAATTTGGCTAGGGATCATTTAATCTACCTTGGTTCAAGTGTACATCTCTTCACTCCTTTGATATTTGTCGTTGTAATTCCTCAACGTCTTCAAAGAGGTGACGGGTCCCAACAACCATACATTTCATGGACTGTGGGGTCCTTAAACTAATGGACTATGATGTCCTTAACCTTGACCGGGATGTCTTAAAACTAACAACGGACTATGAAGTCCTTAATCTTGACTGGGATGTCTTAAAACTAACAACGGACTATGACGTCCTTAACCTTGACCGTGATGTCTTAAAACTAACGCCGGACTGTGGATTCCTTAAACCCATGGACTATGATGTCCTTAACCTTGACCGCAATGTCTTAAAACTAACAATGGACCACAATTTCCTTAAACTACCTATCGACCGCAATGTCACTAAACTAAATAATAGGGCCCCCAATTGCTCTCTTGTCGGATCTAAACGATCCCGTTAAGTTGATCTTAGTCTAAAATTAGACTAACATATCCTTAACTAACGTTTAAGTTGATTTTAGCCTCAAATAAGGCTAACGTATCCTTAAACACAACCCCCCCAAACCCCAATCTAAGAAAGATACGGATTTGGACTAGTCCACGCCCTACGGGCGACAACATAACTTAGTCTCCGTATACAATCCACGGGTAACCAAACACAAAACAAACACCCACGACACGAAGTGATCATCTGGAGAAGGAGAAAGTTGTTACCGCGATGCGGTAGCATAATTAACTGCAGGGGCTTGCGCTTGTAGGGAAGAGCGTCCCCACAATCAAAAACCCCTCAAACGAGGGGGAATCTGACGAAGTCTGCTACATCGGCCGCATCCGTTTAAACTTTCGATACATGGTGCCATAAATTAACTTGGCATATTTGGAGAGGTGGACGGATGGCACCAATTAGCATCTGCTCTGAATCTCAGGCAAGACATCCCTGTCGCGCCGTCTTTCGGAGGGGAACATTCACATTTTGGGAATTTTCTCTTAAGTTATCTTTGCAAGTAAATCAAGTTGAGTTAATAAAACCTTCTCTTAATATCTAGATATTTGTTTGGGTATTAGAATTAAGATTTAAGAAAAGAAAAGAATTGAAGGAGATGCATGCATGTGTATGTGAATGCATTTATGTGCATTTATTGATAGAATGAGCTAGATAACCCTACACAAACCCTCCCCTTTCTCCCTTGGCCGAGATTCTTCCTCCCCATACTGCTCTTGATCATTTCCTTTCCATTCTTGCATCAACCCAAGATCATAAATCCCCAAAATCCCAAAATAAATCACAAAAAATACCCCAAGTCTTGTTTTAGCATCTTAGATCACTTGGAGCTAGGAAAGCTTGGATCTTGTGAACAAGTATTGATAGGTATAATCCCTAATCTAATAAATAGGAGTTTTTATGTTGTTTAGCTCATTGGTTTTTGAGTAGAACACTTAAAGTATCATTTGTGAAATATCGTATTCTTAGGTGTCTTTTTGAATTTCTGGAATCTGCTCTGACCTGGAATTTTTACTGGGTAACTAAACAAAATTGTAGTGATGTACTAGTGGCCCTGGAGTACAACCTGAGACACGAGACCCACCGCACCGGCCGGGGCCAGCGACCCAAGACGAAATTCCGGAACGCCGGCTATGTGGGGAGGTGCTGGGGTTTGGCTTTGTGGGTAGTTGTCTGCTGTTGGTTAGGGGTGTTTGGTACTGTTTACTTTTTTAGTATTTGCAGTATGAAAAATCTGGAATCGTTTACCTATAATCTAGTGTTTTGAGTCCGCGTGTTACGTAATCCGATACGAACCGTGATCTGGTGCAGCTGCTGCACTTGGGTAGGTTTTGTGGTATCGTCACGCACGTTAACCACTAGACGGATACTCCTGAGTTAGTTTAGTGTTGGTGCGTTGTTTTAAACGTAGTTTTACGTTATATTGGTCGTTTTCTGAGATGTTTCCACTATTTGTGTGTTTGTGAAATTATAGCATCGCAAGCGGGGATTTCGGACGCTGCGAACAAGGGGAAGCAGGTGGTCGGATTTTCATAGCCCGAGACCATCGGTGAGTAGATTTAACATCTACGGGGAAATCGCCCGTATGGCGTTATGCGTCAGGGCTGATATGATAGGATAACTGTATGTTATTGCATATTAGTAAATTTCATTTGAACGTCATTGCATAGTATTATCAGTTGTACCTTGACTTGTACCTTTAGATATAACACATTACTGACGGTTCATGTTGCACGAGCACTAAATTATATGCTACACCCATACCGTCAGTAATTTCCATGACACGCACAACTCACATACATACGTATTAATGTAGTAGAGAGAGATAATTGAGGCGGTGACCCTTATCCCCTTTGTGCATATGAGATATTGTTGACACCTACATACGTGTTATTGTATTTGACATGGATAGTTAAGATAGTAACTCTTAAACCATTTCACGTATACCTTACTATAGCTACTTCTACATCTTGCATACATATTGACATGTACACCCACATAGTCGATTACAGCTATATGTACATCATGCACACATATTGACATGTACACCCGCATATTTTCGCTATAGTTGTATATACCCTAAGTGGTATTGTTTTGACATGTGATATTGAGTCGTGGATTATTGCGCTTATGAAATGCATCATACATACTTGCTTACATGTAGATACTTAAACCTTGCTACATTTACATGTACACCTCATATGATGCTGCACCTGTTTTTCAGAGGATTTTGGGAACCACAAGATATATTTTAAAGCTGGATTCATTTAAAAGAGCGGTTTTCCCTTTATATGCTCATATTGATATTTTATGTTGCATATATCAGTTTTATATGGATTTTACGCATTGAGATATGATTTATGGATTTGAGAACCGTGGGGGTATTTTCAAGAAACCTGTATTGTTTGAAAACCCGATTTCTCTTGATATGATATTTTGATGCGTCCACCATGAGATTTCTCGGTTATGAGATTTGTGATATATACCCGATGAGAGGAGTGAGTGGGCCGTGTGTGGGTACATGGTGGAGCCCGGTACGGTTCCCCTCGTCAAGATGTTCGTGGTACAGACGATGAGCCTGGAAGGTGGGCAAGTACCTACCGGTGATTGTTTTTGGACTCGGCGATTATCGTGGAGATACCGACCGGAGTGATGTACGACATATCGTCAGGGCCAGTCGTGGTGACAGCGCCTGAGTTATGAGGATTTACGTGTCGATGCTAGACATGAGTTTCATGATGTTTCGAGTGTCGGTGTTAGACACTCAGGTTTTCCATGATTTTTATGTATCGTCGGTGGACGTACGGGGTTGATATCCTTATACTTATATACATATATATACATACAGATATATGTTTTCATGATGTTTCGGGTGTCGATGATAGACAGTCAGGTTCCATGAGACTTACAGGATGTGAGGGCCGATCTGAGGATGCGATGCCTGAGAATTTGGGATTTGATGTGTCAGTGAGGGACACTGGTGTTTTCCATACCGATGATTTGCATGAGATTTTATATTATATTATCCCACACTCAGGAGTATGTTGATATGCATTGCTTCATATAGTTGTAGTACCCTGATGATGTACCTTTACATGATTGTTGCATATTCACTTATCATACTTATGCTATCGGATTACATGTGATAGATAAATCGATGTTCGTGCATACTTGAGATTACAGTACGATGCTATTTTCTATGCACGAGTTGGCAACTCACCCCCGTTGTGCCATAGTGTTTTGCAGGACTTATCATCACTACTTTTGCGGATACCGCTACGTTTGGCTGTGAGGCCTGTGCTTTTAGGTGGGTTTGCGGTTATCTGTTTATACATTATATATCTTTTTGTTGGATCTAGTATTCTCTATCTACCATTGTTTGTATATGACTTAGAGACGACTTATGAGGATTCAGTGTTGTATTATTTTGTTGACTTTGGGTGCCGTGCTCGTGGGAGCCGGTTTTGTGGAAAGTTTACTTCTTTATGCAGTTTCTTTTATATTTCTTCGATTCGGCGTCGTATTTATATCTTGTGATGGTTGTCTCCGCCGTTGGGCGTGATTTGCTCCCGTTTGGGATGTTTTTATTATTATCTATGATGTACCCATTTTCGGGGCTAGTTTTTACAAAGGAGGTGCTGCCAAAATTTTTAAGAAAGAAAACTAGAGTTAGAAATTTTACTTGTGATTTTCTAAATGTTTTAAACTATGTTTTCTCCGTTGATCCAGTTTTGGGTGGTTTAGATTTCTGGGTTTTGGCTTACTTGAGTTGCGTACGCCTGTAGACGTTACGTAGTTTAAGTGCCGGTTACGGGCCAAATTTTGGGTCGTGACAAGTTGGGTGTTCGGTATCACACGGGCTGTGAGTATGCGACATCGCAATAATTAGCCTTAAGTGCAAGTGGGAGATTGTTGGATATAATGCCCTCAAAGTCAATTATTGGATCGCAGGTACGTGATTGCAATGATTGAGGGAGGACCTATACCGGTAGGACAGTCTTACTCGAGATGATAGTATGCTATCTGGTTTGCCTTTATCAGTCGTGTATAGTTTTAGGTGACATTACTGTTCACTATTGCACGTTGATAGAGCCCTTAGGATCCTGCTTGACTACCAACAGTATGATGGCGAGCATATACGTGAGAGTTTGGTAGTCTATAAGCACATCCTTAAAAGTGGTCCCTAGTCGTAGGAGTTTCGAGACAGGGCATCGATACTCCGAAGTAGACTAGTGTATACAGTCGAGACCCCGACGAGGGGAAGTGGCCGGTCTCACAAGCCATTGGTGTCAGTTGGATCACCTAAGATGTATACAGGTGCTCATTAGGTTATGAGTGCACCGGACAGGATTCGCCGGGAACCTGCTAGTTGGTATTTATACCTAGCGTCAGATAGCAGTTCCGTGGTGACATGTGTACAGGTTAGTTCATAGACCCGAGGTCATCATTTGTCTCGTGTGAGTTCCCACTGTGCTTTGATTACTACCCTACCACGGCTCAAAAGAGTCGTGCAAACAGGTTTTAGTTGGGTACAGTCCCGAGCCACATAGGGGCAGTGAGCGGATCGGCAGGGGATTCGTCTCTCCCGGTATTGGGAGTGAGATCGTGATGTGTCTAGGAGAGCCATTACACCAAGTCCTTGGCCAAAGCAGGTGAGATTTACTGGTAGGTATTCCAGTGGTTTCTCAGGGTGTTCAGGGGTACCTTCCGACACGACTTATACCGCTATTAGGGGTCTGACGTTACCAGCCCGCTAGGCCGGATATGCGATGCTCATAGACGAACGAACCGGACTGTACATATATTGTCACTGATAGGCTCAGTAGGGTTCCAGGATGAGTTAGCTCATCGGCTTCCCTTTCGGTCAGTACATGGGCAGCCGTTACGCACAGCTAGTGCCGCTGACGTGCTTGAGGTTAAACCCACTGCCAGTGTACTAACGAGTCTTTAGAGTCCTCCACAGATAGTTTTCTAAGTTCGAGCGAAACGTTGTAGAGGCCGTATGGTTTTATGGCAGGGTTCGAACATGCATGTACACTTGTGCATGTGTCATATTTCGGACAGATAATACTGGTGGGCTTTGGTTTAAGCCGGATCCAAGTATTATATTGAGTCGGAATATTTTAGTCTCATCGTATTCGTATTCGGTCGGAATACAGATACAGGTATGTATTTACAGGTGAGGGGTATTCTCGTAATCCGTTACGAGATTACTTTAGAAGATGCATTTAGTTTTGGGTTAATCATTTTGGTTTAAATGATTATTGGATTTGGAAAGTGTGACTCATTTGGATGACACATTTTTTCTAGCATGTTCATTAGTGACTCATGCTAATGAGTCACTAAGTGAGTCATGATAGAATTAATGATGTTTTGTTTTGGTAAGATATTTTTGAGGGTTTGTATAGGATATTTTTGTGAGATCTTTTCTATATTTAAAGTCACAAAACCTCATGATATCTTCTCACCAAAAATAGTGGACAGCCAAGGGTTATTTTTGAGACTTGGTTTGTTTGCTCACTAGAGTTTTCTTGAGCTCACACTCTCCAAACCTTTACATCTTCTTCAACCTCCACCCTAACCCTCTCATGTGATGAGAATCATAGGGTGTTTGAGACAAAGTATTCCTACTCATTCTCTACTTCATCTTGGACATGTCGGTTAGCATACTTCATATCCGAGTTGCCTCGGTTCAGAGGCGGGAGCCCGTTTAAAGATCCGTTGACGTGGTGCCACCTCGACGAGAAGACAGGAGATCGGAGGTGCCACGAGGAGCGTGGGATGATGGCTAAAGACCGAAAGACACGGATCGATCGGTATAGCCATTCTATCATTTTTGTAGTTAGCTAGTTTAGCGTTAATGGCAAGATCCGGGTTATAGTAAGCGATAGCGCCAGTTGTAAAAGTTTTTGTTCCGCGTTTGGCCTCAGATTATAGGCCGGGACGCTACCGTAGACTTACAGCGTCTACGTGTCAACGATGTGACCCAAATGTGCTAAATTCCTTAATAGTTTAAAAGGGCGTCTAAATCTCTAATTAGTTTATAATTAGTGCTAGATCCCAAATTTTGTTCCTCTCCCTTTCTTTGAGCAGGAGTGAGCCTAATTCAGTAACTCGCAAAAAAAAATTTGGCCCTGGCTCATAAGTCCTAACCCGTCCATACAGCACACACAACACACTCATGCAAACGTTACACACAAGCATGCTTCACACACGTACGCGCGCACAGGAAGCCACGAATTTGCCCCGAAAGAAAATTGTGGCCGCTTCCTTTACTGGGTATCGAAACCCTACACTCTTTCCAGAGAGGGAAACACCATACCAACTGAACTATTCCTTGTTGGTAGTAACTTGCAAATTAGTATCTTAAGAATTTGTTAAATATAGGAAAATATGGTGTTGCAGCATACCGTAACGTCATCTATACGCCATTCAGAGAAAAGAAAGGGTCTGAAAGGTCTACCCAACTTAAAAACAGGAGTGAGCCCCCCTGTTTTTGCTTTTGTATGCATATGGCAAGGAGTGGTGTTGCGTTGCAGAGAACTATTTCTCTTGGGATTGCGAAAGATGTTCCACTAGAAATATTCTTGTTATTGCTTCGACTCATATTCCCCAAAAAGTGGATCCCGCTCTAATAGCTCCAAATAAATTAAATACATGCATTAAGATACGAAGGTTTCTTATTCTACAACAATGAAAGCACTTTTTCATTCTTTTATATGCCAGGGGATTTCACTTGGAAAAGAAAATGTTCCATACTAACGGATTCGGGTCCATAACCATGGGTCCAATCCACGAGATCTTGTAGCACTTATCAATGAGGTCCTATCGATTAGTATTACACAGAAGAAATCAATTATAGAAACTACGATTAGATCATCTCTTCATAGACAGACTTGGGATTTGCAATCCCAGATAAGATTGGTTCAGGATCATTGGGTCCTTTTTTATCAGATAGGAAGGGTTATTGCATAAAATGTACTTCTAAGTAATTGTCTCATAGATCCTATATCTATCTATACGAAGAAGAGATCATGAAAGGAAGGAGATTCTTATCTGTACAAATGGTATTTTGAAGTTGGATCGAGCATGAAAAATTAACGATACTTCTTTATCTTTTGAGTTGTTCTGCCAGATCGTTCGCTCAAGATCTTTGATCTTCACCCGGATCCGGTGAAAAAAATGGGATCATTTCTTATGGAGTCGTTGAGAATAATTCTGATCTAGTTCATGGCCTATTAGAAGTAGAAGGCGTTGTGGCGTGATCCTCACAGACAGAAAAAGATTGCAGTCGGTTTGATAATAATCGAGTGACATTATTTCTTCGGTCTGAACCATGGAATCCGTTAGATATGATACAAAATTGATCTTTTTCTATCGTTGATCAGAGATTTTTCTATGAAAAATACGAATCGGAGTTTGAACAAGGGGAAGGGGTCCTAGAATATGAAACCCTTGTAGCAATCTATTGGATTGTATCGAAAGGCTCGCTGAATTGGGATTTCCCTATTGGGCCGGATCATTTCGAGGCAAGCAGATCATTTATCATAAAAAGGATGAACTTCAAAAGACCGCAGAGCCGGTAAGCTCTTTAATTCAATACCAACTATCATTTATGGTAATTAATCTTGTACCCTAAAACCTTTTTGCTACAAACAAAAAACAAAAAAATTAGTAAATTGCAAATAAGTGCCTTAAACTTTTCTTGTATTTCAATTTAATACCGTAAATCGTTTTTGGAAGACTATTGCCTTTACACATATCTCTTCTATTGGTTATTTCGCCAAAAAATAGCAGGAGGTATTAAAATGAAATTTACAAAAACGAAAGGTTCATTGTTTTTATCAGTAACCATCAGCTGGCTTACTCGCAATGGTGCAACTTGTCCCTCCTCCTCGCCTTAAAGTTAAAAAAATACACTTGAACCCAAATCTTGGTTAAATGCCTAAACTACCCTTCCCAGGCCAACCCTACAAACATCGATTCGAATGTCACTTGCGGGGAAGACCTGGGGATAATATGGACAATTCGAATGTCATTTAAATGGGTCTACAAAATGTCCCACATAGCCCAAGAACCCTATCTTTCCTTTTCTCTCCCAAACAAGAGTTGAGAGAGCCCGAAGCTCTAAAATCCCCCATGGCTTCGGCTCTCACAACATCCTCTCTCCATCTCTCAAAAACGCACAAATCTACTCATCATCAATCCAAAACCTCTCCCAAAAAAGCTCTTTCCAATCGATTCAGAACCCAAGCAGTCCAAGAGACGAAGGAGAAATCAAAGCCAACGATCCGATCCTCACCTGATGAAATCACAAAAAAGTTTGGCCTAGAGGTTGGGTTATGGAAGGTAATTCACAAATTAACAACACTTATTATTATCCTTTGTGGAATTTGAGGAATAAATTTTGACATAATGCAAAACAAAAAAAAAAAGTTAACAAGTTGTTAAAATAGGAGGAAATGCATGCTGATGAGGAGGTTTTCTGCTGTTCTGATGAAAATAAAAGGGATTTCCTTGCAACTTAAAGTCTTATTATTATTATCATTATCATCTTTTGTGTTTAGATATTTAGCTCGAAAAGTGAAGAAGGAGACGGGCAAGTGAAATCGAAGACAGATGAAGCGAAGGGATTATTGGCCAAGTATGGAGGCGCATACCTGGCCACTTCCATCACTCTCTCCTTGATCTCCTTCACTCTCTGCTATGCATTAGTCCGCGCCGGAATTGACGTCCAAGCTCTTCTCACTAAGGTAGCTCTCGATATTGAACCAAATAAACACACAAAAAATAAAAGCAAGGCATTATTTTTTCTTCCGTGGCGATCAAAAGTAAAAAATCGCTGTATTTTAATGGACAATATGCACCATCCATCTTAATAATCTTCATGTCCTAAAAACATACATACATCAAATTTTATTTGATTTTCACACTTTTTGCCCATTGATGTACATGTGCAAAAAATTTCAATTATCATTACATTGATTCCATCGATGTTAGGGAAAAGTTATTTGGTAGCTTAATTTAAATATAAAAAAAACTACAATATACATAGTTTTCACTAAATTACAAGTTCTTATTGAAAACTTTCATAGTTAAATACTTGTTATTCACCAAAATTCCATTTGTTACATTTGTTACTTTAGTAAATGAACACATGTACTTCAAAAAATGGATATAATTAGGGTTTTTTTTATACAGGCCCCCTAAAAATTAGTATTTTGAAAAACACCCCCCGAAACTTATTATGTTTTTAAATTCACCCTCTAAAACCTCTCCCTTGACTAAAAATACCCATTTTCTTAAGTTAATTAGGATTAATAGTTGGTTTAGAGCTAACAGGATGGATTCTATTCAAAACCCATATTTTCTCCTTCAATCTTCCAACATTACTTAATAATCTCTCTCTACCTTTTCTCTTTACAAATATAAAACCATCAGAAGGACAAAGTTGTCATTTTAGTTTCTTTACGGGGATTTCTAATGGTGTTAGGGCATAGGGGCCAATTTAGTTTAAATAAGTGTTTTATGGGATGTATTTTAAAATATGAAGTTTTAGGAGGTGTTTCTCAAAATGCCAATGTTTTAGGGGGCCTATATAAAAAAACCATATAATTATTGTGGAACTTTTAGTTGTAGCTTGTCATTAACGAAGTTTCTTTGGTAATTACGCTACAACTAGTGTATCTGTGATTTAGATAATGAAGATCTACCGATCATCAGAACAGAACATAAAGATGATGGCACTTTTACTTAAGACCGTTATATATATATATATATATATATATATATATATATATATATATATATATATATATATATATGGGGGGGGGGGAAGAGATCATTTTCTTATATGGCGTCTGATGCCAATTAAACCCAACAAATAAATATCAAAATGCATTAGTATTTTTTGAACTTTTAGAAGCTTATATCATTTTTTTCTTTTTCCTTGTGTTGCAGGTTGGAATTGCAACTGATGAGATTGGTGGAAAAGTTGGGACATTTGCATTGGCATATGCTGCACACAAAGCTGCATCCCCAATCAGGTTTCCTCCCACTGTGGCTCTCACTCCTATTGTTGCTACTTGGATTGGGAAGAAGAATAATGTTGATAACACCAACGATAACTGAGAAAATTGTCGGTACAAATTTTTAATATATAATGTAATATTGCAAATTTTCATAGTGAATAGATTTCGTTTGACTTTGTGCATATTATATACAGTAGGGTATATATGTAGCTGGGAGCCAACAAATATGCAATACCGTCTTGCTTGTTATTGAAACTTTAATACGAGAATAAGAAATAATGTACATGTCATATAACATAAAGCAGTAACTAAGGAACATGACAGAGAGCCTAAACCTCATATATGTGACGAGGGTTCCTGCTTTGATATTTATCAGTTTTGATATCATTGGTATGTCCATTTATCCATGCAACACCAATTTGTTTGAAGGCAATTAAGTAATTTTTTTTGTAATTAGTAAAGTTTTGGGGGACCCTTAATTAAAATATCCACCAAAAAAAGTTTTAAGAGTGAGAGAGAGCTCAGCAGCCATGGGGTGCTCTCCAACCGCCCTATGTTCTTAAACCCTAACTTTTTTCCCACCGAGTCTTCATCTTGTACAGCCTCTTCGGCTCCCATCGCGCTTCTATTCTCTCAGGCTGTAGTAATTCCAAAGAGCTTCAATGGATTGATCTCTCAGCCTCGGTCTCATCACGTATGATCGCTGCTCCCAAATCTTTTACAAGAAGAATATTCGTTATCAATGCTGAAAGCAAGGTTAGGCCTCATTCTGTCGTTATTCATTTAGTGTAATGAAGGTTATTGGATGTTTGATTTGAAATTAGAACATTCTTCTATTGGAATTCAATCTTGATTGCAGAGTGAGGTTCTGCTGGTTGGGAATCAGGCGCCGGATTTTGAGTCTGAAGTGATTTTTGATAAGTAATTTGCTAAGGTATACGATGATAGATGATTATTTGTGTTCATTTGTTATTACATTTGTAAATTTATGTTACCAGAAACGCTCATCAGGCCTAAGTTAGCTTAGCTGGTTTTGTAGATGTTGGGACAATTTATGTAGTACTTAGTGGTTAGTCTTATTGTCATTTAATACAGAGTGTAATAGTTGTATTATTATAATACATCTTAGTTACTGAATTTCATGTTCAAGATGTTTATAATCCCCTTTTATTCTGTTTACCACTCATTTGTATTCTATGGAATTACTCGAGTGTATTCGTAAGAAGTTGGGCCTAAAGGCTTGTTGTTGTACTTAATGGAGCAGCAGTATGGCGGTATGACCTATAAAGTTGAGACGTATGCATGGACTTTAACACTTTTTACAATATCCATCTTGTTACAACTTATAATGGCATATTTTATCTTAATATTACCTTCTACAAGATGGAAGGAACATCCAGCTGTAAAGTCTACAATTGCTTCATCAGTTTCGTTAATCTCATTTGAAACCAGAAAGTTAAAATTAACAAGATAGCTAATATAACAGGGCACTCAAAGTCCTAGATATTTAGGCTCAGTATCTACTTTTCATGCAAGAGAACACATCATTTCATTAAACAGCCATCTGTATGTTTACTATAAATAATATACCCAGGTAATCATGAAAGTATATTTTCGGTTTGCCAACATTCTTTCTGAGAGTATGAAGATTGTCAAATTTTCCTCCCAAAATACGGCATTCCATCATTTCTAACCGGTTACAGGGCAAAGATAAGATTCTCCCTAGTTATTTAAAATCCTTGTATGCTCATCATCTTTTCTGTTGCACATCCTGCAGAGGGAATTGGATTCGGAAACCATAATATGCCTGACCTACTTGTATTCTCTTTTGCTCATGGCATTATTACTAAACTTTTATACTGGTGACGAGATTATTACAAAGTACAATGGGTGGTCAAATGGGCGTCGGATCATTAATAGGATTCCAGAATGCTGATGTTTTGAGCCCTTCAAAAAGAAGAAAATACAACTGCTTAAAAACTTTGCAGATATGCAATGCATGCCTAATAAGAGATAGGAAAATGGAGAAAGCTTGTAACAGCGATAAGATTTCTTTTACAAGAATGTAGTGAATCCCACATCATAGCAGCTTCATAATGGCGATCTCAATCTAAGGCATCACTGTTGTCTGGCATATTTTGTAGAAGTTGCTTATAATTGTTCTTCGAAATACTCTTAGTTCTGTTTTGTAATCTATTAAAGATTTAATTTTGATCTTAGAAATTCTCTTAGCGCTGTTTTGCAATCTATTTAAGTTCGTAATACTTCCAGCAACTCAAATAGAGGACTGCTGATATGTGTTTCTCCTGTACTATCTGCTTTCTATATCATGATCGTCATTCTGGATTTCTGCTCCAGACTCCAGCAAGTTGCGGGCGCAAGCATATTGCGCGCCCATTATGCTGATGTTTTGAGCCCTTCAATTAGGTTTGTCATCTTGCTCTATTACGGAGACACCACTACCTGCGGGAATTCCCTTCTGAAGGAAACCATAAATTTCAACCTAATGCATTGCCTGTGCATAACAAATTGCCCCAGCTCAAAAATCAGTTTGTACATGTATTTTGATCTTTAACCTAAAATTTTGGAATATACTCATTGATATTCGCTATCTGTGACTGCTTTCCTTTTTTTTTTTATATAAATATTCTAATAATATACTTTCATTTACGTGTACAGATCAAACTCTCTGATTATATTGGGAAGAAGCATGCGGTTCTGTTTTTTATTTGCTGGATTTGACATTTGTTTGCCCTACTGGTAAATTCAGCCTCATAACTTGTATATGTAGAGCTTGAGTTAGGATAAGTTGAATGACAAAAGATTTTGGTTGAATTTCAAGGCACTGATTATTTTCTTCTTTTTCACAGATATTTCTGTTTTCAGTGCCCGATGCTCAGAATTTTTGAAAAGTTAAATACAGAAATTTTGGGTGTTTCTATTGTCAGTGGTAAGTTATTTTTCTATCATATTCATTCCATTAAATTTATTGCCAATCGTTCAGTCCTTGATATTTTATTTATCTCAATGATTAGCAATGCCAAGATATTTTCCCATATCATGTGGTCTATCATATAAATTATAACTTAAATGGTTCGAGATGGCATTTGACGTTCTTAGCAAGATCATTTCACAAATCTGAATTTCTGGAGAAAAAGGGTTCCTATGATTATCTACACTAAGATCAAAGGAAACTCAGGACTTAGCTCGTTTGAAAAGGAATTTACTCTTTAAAAATACTTTAGATTATTATAGAGCATTTTAATCATAAATTCATCATGAACAAACTATTTACATTAGGCAGGTATGATGTTTTGTTCATCTTATTCACTTCAGGAAGTCACTTTTAAAATTTTAAAATTACTGAAAGGAAAGAAACCCCACGATTGGCTTCCACTTACTTCCAGTGAAAGAAAAGGCATATATATGTGACCTGTATGTGTATAAATAAAGACTGAATCTTATACCAAACCGTGACTCATTATGCAGTAAAAATTTTGCATTTCAACTTTCACTGGTTTAGACCATATCTAATCATCCTTGCAGTACACTTGAAAACTGGACATAGTTTCATATACGTAGCTTACAGGGTTTTAATTATTTTATATGTATATAAACTCGTCTTAACTAAAAATCTCGTTAATCGAACATTATGGGCATTACCCGTCGCTTATTTTAATTAAAAAAAGAAATATAAAAAAAATCATACTTTAATTTTTTTTTGTAGGCACCGCAATATGCGCTAGAGAACCCGTATGAGGTCTGCCCTGCCGATGGGAACCTGGATACCGTGAAGCGCTGGACCCTTAAACTCACCAAAATTTCGCAGCGATATTTGTAGAGTCAATACATCTGAATGACTCTTATCGGGCAAAAATCTTAAAAATTTCTTTTTTAGAGGAAAGTTATTCAAATCTTGTTCTGAATATGTCTCCGAAAAATTGTTTCTTCTTTGCTTCCATTCCAAGATTTTTCATTTCGCATACTCAGTTTGACGATCTGTGTTTTGATTGTTGATACTACAGGTCTACAGTGTTTTAAGAATGTTGTTCTGATACATGAGATCTATTTTGTGCATGTGCATTGATTTTGCATATGAGCCTAGATTTATGATTATAAAATATGTAAGAGCGGAAAAAAGTAATTAATTTGACCATTACATTTGCTATAATTTAGTTCAACTTTTCTTGTACAAGAATTTATAAACTGTTTGTATAAGTTGCTATGATTTATGACTTTGATATTATTATTATTTTTTTATTAAAACGAAGGCTAAATGCTCTCGTGTTTTATTAAACGACAATTTAATGAAATTACATCATAAGTCTTTTAAAAACGACGAAGAAAAAAAAGAAAAGAAAAGAAAAGAAATATAAAGGATTACTCATCCCCTATAAAAAAAAAAAACTACATATAAGTTTTGATTTTGCAAAAAGAAAACAACTTACATAATCTGTCCCTCATAACCATTAATGCTTATGGTTGACCTTCTCAATCCTGTGCTGACACGTCCGCCAAAACAAAGGTAGCTGAATTTCCCGTGTCCGCTGTTGTACCCTCGTCCTTTGCAACTGTTTTTGCCTTTTTCTTGACTCTCTTTGCAGCACCATTTGAGCATAATTCAATGTTGGTTTCAGTCGCATTTAAAATATTCAATATTGATTTCTTAGAATTATTAAAAATTCTATTATTCCGTTCTAACAAAATATTCCAACAGACAGTAGAAACTATAACTTCCCAATTTCTCAGAAGCCCTCAGTCCAACCCAATCCTTCAATGCTTCCAAATATCACGGAAGATACCCAGTTTATTTAAAAACCCAAAAGAGCTACAAAACCTATCCCAAACAGACATGCATGCTCTTAAATCACGAGAAGCAAATCCTTATGTGATAACAAAGCATCATGTACAGTACATGCATGCTATCCAAAATTCATGACTATTTATCTTAAAGCAATAAATTGCAGCATTAATTGATGCAAGTAAAAAACTTTTTTTTGATGATAATTGTAAGTAAAAAAACATAAATTCGTTTCTGGGTGTTTTAGATTTGTGTTGTAAACATTTCAAATTACAAGCAATTTTGTGTTTATGAATATAAATTCAATATCTACAAATATCTTTATCTTTATTGTTACAACTAGAAGCTCTTAGATGATGTCATTAATCAAAAATATAAAAATTAGAAAAAATGACAAAATTTCAATAGCCGAGAATTGAAAATGTCCAGCTCATCCACCACAAAAGACAAAAAAAGAAACTTAACAACTGATGGAGGTTCGGATCTCCTTCAGATGTTGTCCTCCGTCGAACTGTCGTGAGCGTTGGTGAACGGCTGAAATTGATGTTGAGTGTTGCCTCCTTGAGCGTGTGGATCTCAGTGGGCTTGTTGTGAGGCGAAGCGCGGCTATCTGCAAAAGAAGTCCCGGTGTGGTTGTTCCACCGTGGACCCTCCGACGATCAAATTAGCCGAGAAATTTGGGCAGAGTAGCGGCTTATTAGAATAAAATTGTGTTACCTGAGTCGTCTGGGAGAGGGTTTTTATAGTGATCGCACGGAGCGAACTGGCGCGAGATCTTCGCCGTCGGTTCCGCCCCTGACGTTACACCTTCGTGAATGACGGGATCCCCCTGTTAATGACGACATACGCTTGTTAATGGAGGGATACGACGGCGTGGAACGCGAGATCGTGGGGTGGCGGATATCTCGCGTCTGGAGAGATCCGCAGAGCCGTGGCGGAGGCGCTCGCGATCTGCGTTCTAGGTTGCTCGGTAGAACCGTAGATGCTTAGCTCGGCGGGAGGCTCAAGGTGAACGGAAGGCAGAGGAAGCTCGATTCTATGATAGCTCGGGGGCGAGCCGGAAGGGCTGAGGAAGCTCAGCGTGTAGGAGGGCTCGGAGGCGAGCCCATGGTTATTCGTAAGGCATGCATAGAAGTGTTCAGGGATCCATCGAAGGTCGGGTCATGCCTTGGGACGATAGCCCGAGGGATACCTCCAATGTATAGTGCTTGCCCTGTTTCCGTGAGTTCCGAGACACGTCATCTGCCATGTATCATGATCTGAGGAGTTCCCACCTATGGGTATTATTCATATCAGAATTTTGCATTATTATGTTCCCCATTCTTAATCATATTGCAAATAAATATGTGCTTTTGATCCATGTCTGCTGAATAGTTGCAGGTTACAAGTTCTCGGAACAATATAGTGAAAATGATGCAAAAAAACGCTACAAAGTGAGACTACGACCAACAAATAGAAGGATTTTTATGATGCCGCTTACAGTTTAAGGAACAAGTGAAGATCAATGAACAGTTCAATTGCATAAGGTACGAAGGCAGCACAAGATTCAAGACTTCAACACGAAGCGAACGGTAAAAGTCCACAACATTCTGCACTGTGGAAATCTGGAAGAAAATAGAAAAGATTCTGAAGAACCAAGTGAAGAAACCAGAAGCAAAATGCAACATGAAGCAGCCCTAAAAATATGAGACAGAGACCCCACCATTTAGTTGCGGATCCGCGGCCAAACCAGGCTTATGGCCGCGGAACCGCGGCCGTGCAGTGCACGTGACGGTGGGGTGACGGTGCGTTGACCGGGTCTTCTTAGGGTAGATTTGTAAATTTATGAATGGATCAGAATGTAACCTAGGGTTTTCTGTATCTATAAATAGGAGAGCGAAAGGCCAATAATTCTTGTGCCTCTTTTGGGTGGCTCTTTTGAGATGCATCTTTTTATTTTCTCTAGTTTAAATTTTCATTCCTTGTAATTGTCAAAGAGTGCATCAATAAAGAAGTAAGTTTTTTTTATCTTGAATTTTTTTATCTAGCAATTTTATTTCTCTGCCGTAGTTATTTTCCGCCGTAGTTATTTTCCGCAAGTTAATTAGGCTATTAAATAAAGACCATAAAAATGAATTCATTTATTAATTCCCTAATGAGTGAGTAGTTCCTCACTTGTTAGGGTTAGGTTTGGGGAAGATTTGAGAGATGAAAATCTCTCACCCCTTTCTTGCCTGTTCAATATTTTAAAATAGAAATCTATGCAAACCAATACACACCGCTCACTACGGCACCCTATCCCACGAGGTAGCGGTGATTCCCTAATTAAAGACCGGTTGTGATTATTTTCCATAAAAATTAGGGATAAGAGCTAAGAAAGGACGGACAAGGACCAAAGGAAAGAAACCTAGTTTTCTTCCCGGACGTGCTAATCCCCTTTGTTAACTATTATCTTAACACCTAAAATTTTTTAATTAGGGCAAAGAAAGCGGTGAGAATAATTGACTTTCCAAACTAACCTAATCCTAACCCTAGCAAGCCTTTTAATCAATTTTAATTTCATTCTTAGATCTTAAAATAAAACCCAAAATCTTTTGGATTTAACTCGTTAGAACATAAAGAAAAGGAATCCATCTCCCTGTAGACCGACCCGTACTCAACCGGCTAGCTACCAAGCGACACCGTTCTTGATTGCGGTTAATTCTTTAAAAAAAAAAGCATAAGCACAAAATCTCGTAACAATCAAATGGCGCCGTTGCCGGGAAGACGGTAGTCTCTTTCTTTGTGTAATTTCGGGTTAATAATAAAAAATAAAAAATATTTTTTAAAAATTATAAAAATTGAAAAATTTAAAAAAAAAAAAAATCATCTTGTTCTTTTTTAGAGGTATTGTGTGAATTGCGCAGGAAAAGAAAATGGACAGATTCAGATCTGGAAAATCCCAGTGGACAAATCAAGAAACAGAAGATCTGAACAGACAGAGAAGAATCATAACAACAAACAGAAAATTTTTGGGGATCTGAATTAACTTACCTACCACGGAACCGCGGCACTAACAAGCAATTGGCGGCGGAACCGCGGCGGTTTGCTGACGTCAGCGCTTCAAAAAGTCTCTGTAAGTATTTTTATCTCCTCTGTGACCTCCTGAACTCCACTGAAAAATTTTCCTGCAGTATTCTTTGCACAAAATTCTTCTTGCTCTCCAATAAATTGTTTTTGTGCAGAATTCTTTGCGCTGCTAAATAATTTTTTTTTCCCAAGTGTTTTAGATTTTGTGTGTTTACTGCTTTGCATTTTTAAAACGGACTTTTAAGGGGCTATAACACCAATCAAGATTGGGTGGGGATTTCATTACCCTTCTTAGGACCCCAAAAATCACAAAAAGCATTTTGCATCAACCCTCGAGTTAATTAAAAAAAATATAAGACTCAGTCAATAAGAGCTGTCGTGCTCATTAGGACAAAGGAAAGGTTGTAGGCATCGGTCGTTTATCTAAACCTGATTTTGTGGTACCTAGGCTAGACAAGTGGGAAAGGTAATTTTAAAAGGCTCGTCTCACGGTGATTCGTGAGCGGATCCCTCCTTTCTTTACTTGTGCTTATCTGGCCACAATTGGCGGTGAAGAGACGATTTGAGGATCTCACAACTTGCCATTTGGAACAGTTAGGAGCAGTCTAATTGACTTAGGAGACCCTAGCTCTAGGCTTGATTGTGCATGTGTAAATTGTGATTGTTTGAAATTGTGCCGTAATTCCGTACAAATTTTGCAAAAACTCTTTCTAAAAAGGAAAAAAAACACTTTCAAAAAAAAAAATTTCAAAACTCCTAAAACAAACAATTTATTTAAATAATTTTTTTAAAAAAAAAATAAAATAAAAAAATCATCACATTCTTTTTCTTCTCCTTTCTCGCATCATGTGTACCCCACCTCGCAAAACTCTTGCCGAACTTTGGTACCCTCAACCAGACATTAATTCCTACGCTCATCGTTTTGGTCGAATTACGGACGACCCCTCCATGCCCAAAATTTCTTTGAAAGATCGAATAGAAGCGTCGAGGAGAAACAGTTGAACTCCGCAATCCAATTTGTATCAACTGTTTCAATCTTCACCACCTTCTTACGTTGATACCCTTTTTGAGAGTCCGGAGGTAACTCCGAAACCCATGTCTATTGCTGAACATATTGAATAATCTCGTAACCGATCTTTCATTCCTTTCAACACTTCTAGTTCTTGGGATCAACAAGTCCATTCACCTTTTTATGCAAATGTTGATCCTACTCCTGTCCAACCATTCAATTCCTACCAGTCCTACCCGACTTTCGCACCTTCCCTAGACGTTGCTTCTACACAGCCATTTGGGAGTTTCCAGTGTCCAAACAACTTTGAATATTTTACTGAAACCCCTTCACAACCCATGTCTAGTCAGGAACAGTCGTTGGAAGATTTTTTGGTAGCGTCAAGAAAATAGATAATGGAGTTGAATGCGTCCATGGCCGTCCTTATACAACCTAGTAACCCAGAGCTAGTTTCCAACTAGCTCAAAATTTTCCAATGTATGATAAGGCGGTTGGACAGAGTGAGAATTTGAGTGGTGAGAGTGAGCTGTATACACTTCCAAATCAAACCTACCCATCCCCAATTGAATCCCACAATTCCGGTTTTGAATATCCATCAAGTGTTTCAAATGATTCACCAGTTGAAGATAAAACGTCTAATGAGTTGTGCGACTTTGTAGTATTTGATTTACCTGATTGTGAAGGGTCCCTTTCGAGTGAACCCACACACAATCCTTTTGACCTCTACACCTCCACTCTAGAACCTGAATTGATAAATATACATGCTTTTGAGGAGGTGTCTAAAAAAATTGATTTTCACTTGATTGAGAATATCGACGCCGGGAATATTTTGGATGATGAACCTGCAGATTTGACTAAATTTTTCTCTCAAATTCATCATCAAGATTCATTAAATGTTTTTCCCAAACTTCATATGCGTCTTGAATTTGATGAGAATTGCATGGATAAACTAAATTTTGAGGAGAGTATTGAGGATAGTATTGAGGATCGACTAATTTTGTTTGATGAGTCGGATTTTCCAATTCGTCCTCCTGAACTTTTAACTGTTATACTTCCTAAATCACCCCCCTTCATCCTTTCCATCGTTACGACCATGTAAGAGACCGTATCCCTTTCATTTACAATGTCTTGTTTACCAAGTTCGACGTACCCATGTTTGCTCACAAATCTTGAGGGATTTGACCTCATTTCTCAGTGGGTTGATAGATTAGCACAATCGCTTTTTACATATCGGTCATTACAAATTGTGCTAATTTATACACTCCATCTCCACCCTCAAGTTCGTATTCAATTTCTTTCTCCCACTTTCTCAGGTTCCTCTTTTATTCTTCTTATAATTTCAGTGAGTGTTGATGAATCACAATCCGATAATTCAAGTTTGATCATTCCAGAAAGCCAACTTGATTTGGATACTTTTGAAAATGAGGTAGATGTGTTCTTCGAGTCTCCTACCTCCATAATTTTTGACAAATCAAGTCTGATAAATTCTGGCACAAAACTGACTGACAGCAAAATGTTCAATTACATCGATGAGAGTTTTGAAGAACTTTTTGCTGACGAACTTGCATTCCTAAACGACACGGATTTTGTGATTAATTAACCTCCACCCGAAGAAGTCGAACCACCACCACCATTTCTTTTTCCCTTCCGCCATTCTTCTCCTCCACCGAGACCGTATACTGCTTCTATCTCCACACGGTCTCGTGTGCTTCTCATTTCTTTTCTCTACACTCCATTCTTTCACCAACCCTACCATTATAACGATAAATTTTTTGAATGGTTGGTGCTAACTTTTGGCCTGTGTAAGGCCTTGTATAGCTTGATACTGTGTTTTTCTCCTCCCAACTCTGAACTTTAACACTTAAACAGTGGAAACACTGTCTCACTTAAGTTTGGGGGGAGGGACATTTTTGTATATATATTTTGTTTTTCTTTTAACAATAAAAAATATATATAAAAAATAAAAATAATAATAAACAGTGGAGTGCCGACATTTTTGACCCTCTTGGTGTAGCCTGACAGTGAAGGCACTGTCAAGTTTAAGTTTGGGGGTGTGCTCGGTAAGATTTCTTCCTTCGCATTCATGTGTATATTTTTGTATTTGCATACTTATTTTAAAATCCATAAAAATCAAAAAAATTTAAAATTAAAAAAATTAAAAAGTTTAATTTTGGCCATATTTGACTTAAGTTCAACATGATGGTTGACTAGTTAGGAAAAACTAGATCCTAAACTTGGTAAATTAAAAACCCTAAAAATAACCTTTCTTAAACTTTAACTGTAGAAAATATACGTCCTTATAGTTTATTTAGAAATAGGCAAAATTTTGAGTTCACTTCTTGGGCTAAGTCAAAATAAGGGAAGGGTATTGAAATTTTTATTTGAAGTGTAGGTCTGAAAAATAATTCCGAACCTTAAGTCTAAATTCTGAAAATATATACCCTACAACTTGCACAAACACGCACCTTGAAGCTTGGAATAGTAGAGGATACCTTGAAGTGCTATTGTCTAAAATCCTTAGTATGAAAAAAGTACAAGTGTGAATAAAGAGATAAAAAAATGAATACTGGTTTTGTAATTACTTAAGGCTGCATAAATAGAAAAATATATAGCGAGGGTGCTTCATCACCTAGTGCCTTAGACCAACTGGTTTGGGAGTCACTGCTAAGCCTTAGGCATTACAAGACGAGCAATTACGTCTTAATGCGCGAACACATTTTGTAATCGGTCGTTAGTATCTCAAAAAGTATTAACGGTCGCATGAAGAATGTGTGAGCAATTTCATCTAAAATTCACCAATTAAAAGTACTTTGGACAATGGACAAGAGTATGATAGCTTGAATTGAATTTCCAAGTGTAGGGGTGATACATACACACACGTAGGGGTATATGATTAGGGTTTGGATGAGAGACGGGTATGAAAAATAGGACTTATATCTTTAGTAGAGATGATAAAAATTCCTAAGTTGAGATGGAACCTTAGAAGGAAAATTCAAAAGATGCTGATAGCTAAATAAATTTACAGAACATATACAATCTTAAGTTAAATGATAAGGAAGCGTGAAAAATATGGGTTGATAATTTCTGAGTCGAAGATAATAGAATTTCTTGCTAGAACACCGAATTGAAGAATGAAAGTCAATAGGCCAAATTGATCGGATTTTATGGGTAGTATCCGCTGAAAACCCTCAGGAGATAACACTCCTCCTACTAGGGACACCTAGAGATTTAACGGCTTGTTGCATGAGCTCAGTGCAATCGCGTTTCCCTGCGAAAGTGAGGTTAGACTTTTTCGAGAATAAACTAGTTTTGCTCGGGACGAGTAAAAGATAAGTTTGGGGGTATTTGTTCATATTAGAATTTTGTATTATTATATTCCCCATTCTTAATCATATTACAAATAAATAGGTGCTTTTGATCCATGTCTGTTGAATAGTTGCAGATTACAGGTTCTCGGAACAATACAATGAAAATGATGAAAAAATGCTACAAAAGTGAGACTACGACCAACAAATAGAAGGATCTTTATGATGCCGCCTACAGTTTAAGGATCAAGTGAAGATCAATGAACAGTTCAATTACACAAGGTACGAAAGCAGCACAAGATTCAAGACTTCAACACGAAGCGAACGGTAAAAGTCCACAACATTCTGCACTGTGGAAATCTGGAAGAAAATAGAAAAGATTCTGAAGAACCAAGTGAAGAAACCAGAAGCAAAATGCAACATGAAGCAGCCCTAAAAATATGAGACAGAGACCCCACCATTTAGTTGCGGATCCGCGGCCAAACCAGGCTTATGGCCGCGGAACCGCGGCCGTGCAGTGCACGTGACGGTGGGGTGACGGTGCGTTGACCGGGTCTTCTTAGGGTAGATTTGTAAATTTATGAATGGATCAGAATGTAACCTAGGGTTTTCTGTATCTATAAATAGGAGAGCAAAATGCCAATAATTCTTGTGCCTCTTTTGGGTGGCTCTTTTGAGATGCCTCTTTTTATTTTCTCTAGTTTAAATTTTCATTCCTTGTAATTGTCAAAGAGTGCATCAATAAAGAAGTAAGTTTTTTTTATCTTGAAATTTTTTTATCTAGCAATTTTATTTCTCTGCCGTAGTTATTTTCCGCCGTAGTTATTTTCCGCAAGTTAATTAGGCTATTAAATAAAGACCATAAAAATGAATCCATTTATTAATTCCCTAATGAGTGAGTAGTTCCTCACTTGTTAGGGTTAGGTTTGGGGAAGGTTTGAGAGATGAAAATCTCTCACCCCTTTCTTGCCCGTTCAATATTTTAAAATAGGAATCTATGCAAACCAACACACACCGCTCACTACGGCACCCTATCCCACGAGATAGCGGTGATTTCCTAGTTAAAGACCGGTTGTGATTGTTTTCCATAGAGATTAGAGATAAGAGTTAAGAAAGGAAGGACAAGGACCAAAGGGAAGAAACCTAGTTTTCTTCCCAGACGTGCTAATCCCCTTTGTTAACTATTACCTTAACACCTAAAAGTTCTTAATTAGGGCAAAGAAAGTGGTGAGAATAATTGACTTTCCAAACTAACCTAATCCTAACCCTAGCAAGCCTTTTAATCAATTTTAATTTCATTCTTAGATCTTAAAATAAAACCCAAAATCTTTTGGATTTAACTCGTTAGAACATAAAGAAAAGGAATCCATCTCCCTGTGGACCAACCCGTACTCAACTGGCTAGTTACCAAGCGATACCGTTCTTGATTGCGGTTAATTCTTTAAAAAAAAAACGCATAAGCACAAAATCTCATAACAATCAGGTATCATCATTAGCCCCCACTCTCATCCCAACCTATTTATGGGCCGGGTCGAAAGTGGTCTGGATCGGTTTCCCGGGCTCAGCCTGTTGTCAAGAATTTGTCAGCGCGGATTTCCGGGGTGACTCGGCATAGGGCGGTTGCGTCGTTCAGATCTTTGAGCCCGTGTGCCGTATCCTGGGCACTTGGATCTCTACGCGTATCTTGGATGATGTCGGCGGATCAAGGGAAAGGATCGTGCATTTAAAGAGGGGCGCCGATTCGCTTGTACGTCAGTTGAGGCGCAGGCCACGCGTCCGACACGGATTGGCTGACGTGACAGGCTGTCGCTGCCGCTTGCACCCGAAGGGACGTCTTCAATGGTCGTTCGACACATCGGGGCTTCGACGGCCGGCAGACGCGAAGCTTCGTTTTGGCGGGAAATGATCTGAGCCGTCGGATGCTTCCTTCAAGCAGTATAAATAGGAGTGGGATCACCCTAGGGTTCATACTTTCGCCACTATTTTCCTTTGCTGCGAGAGATTGCTCAGCGCTCCATCCTTTAGATCGGATCCTTCGCGCTCTTTCCTCGGAGAACTCCTTCCTTTGAATCAGGTTAGTTGTCTTCTTCCGAGGATTCTCTTGAAATAGTTACGGTAGAGTCTAGGGAGTCTCCCACCTCTTTGGCTGCTGACGGCCATGAGGGTTCCCTTGTTGCTTCCTCATCGTCGGGCCCGCCCTGTAGAGTCATGGCTATCCGCGCCGCTAGCCGCCCGACTGCGACGAGTCCCTAAGGTGCGCATCAGGAACGCCCGCGATGCGCCCTCCGTCTTGAGGGATCTGGACAAGCTTGCCGAGATTTGGTCTCGATTCCATATCCCCTTTAACTATTCGCTCCGTTTGGCAAAGGGGGGTGAACGGATGGACCAGGTGCAGGGGAAGGAGATTGCCCTATATTTGGAGGTGTTCCAAGTAGGAATGCGTCTAACCTTTCCAACCGAGGTATGCGAGATACTTCGTTGTTTCCAACTCTCGCCGGGCGAGCTTGCGCCGAACTCGTGGAGAATTCTCCTCGGGTTTCTGGTCCGGTTGAAGCTTGAGGACATCCCCTTCAGCTTGACCCTTTTTACTTCCTTTCTCTGCTATAAAAATCACCCCGGCACCAGCAAGAACGAGCCGAGCTGGGTGTATTTTCCTTTAAAAAACGCAAGGGTGGGATGTCCGAGTCGGGTGTGGTGGTCGTTCCTTCCTCCATCCATGACTGTAAGGAGAAGTTTGTATTCGTTGGGCCACCTGAGGGTGAGGACTGGCCTATGCCTGTACAGTGGCACATGGCCGACTGCCCGCGGGCGAAACAGTCATCCTCTTCCGAGGCGAGGGCGGTGTCCATGTGGGAGCCGATTCAGCGGGCCGACGTCTTGCTTTCCGAGCAGGTCCTTAGCTGGGCTGGGCTTAGTCCCGCGCGCTTTGTGGGTAAGTTAGGAGATTGGACGACCTGTTTAGACTTGAGTAATTACTTTTTGCCCTTCTTGCATCACTAACTTCTCTACGCTTTCTCCTTTTGCAGGACACATAGACCGGTCCAAGATTCTAGCCGCCATATCCGCCACGGCCCAAAAGAAGGCCGGGGGCGTGGTCTTGTCCTGAGCAGGCCCGAGTTCGGCCCTGAAACCGTCCCCACTGGCGAAGTCCTCCGCAGCGCCCCGGGCCCCCGATGACCATCGCGGGGGAAGCCAGAAGTACGCACGAGACCCGGAATCCCGGGCAAGGGAGGAGGAGGAGGTGACCGAGGTCCCCCTCAAGAGGAAAAGGACGGTCTTCTGCACGTCGTCGACTGATATCCCCAAGGGGATTCCGGTGCAGGAGGGGGACGTCTGCTTCGTGGTCCCCTCGGGGCTTTCCGTCGCCGACAGCTTGCTCACGGACATGGAGCAGTCGGCCGGGGGAAAGATTCCGCGGGGGACCCTAAAGGCCCAAGTGGCCGCCATCGCTCAGGAGGCTGTTCAGGTCGGTATTCATTTAAGTGTTGTCTTAATTGCCCTCTCTTAGCCCGGATACCTCTAGATCCATCTGTTGCTTCCCTTAGGTCCTCCAACATTGCGCCCTCATCGTCAACATGGAAGCCAAGGAGATCGCCCCATCCATGAGGAAGGTGGGGGAATCGTCTTCGGAGGCGGAGGATCTGTGCCTTCAGTTACTGCAGGAGAAAGAGAAGACGGCCGCCCTTGAGACCCGGTTGGCCGCCGGGGAGCTCATGCTCTCCAAGTGCCAGGAGTCCTACCGTCTCATGGGCGAGTCCCACCGAGCCGTGGAGGGCAAGTTGGAGGAGCTGGGTAAGCGCCACGCCTTAATGAAGAAGGCGAGGGACGCCAGCAAGAGGAAGACCGAGGCTGCGCTTGAGGCGGTGAAGATTGCCGAGCTTCAGGCTCATAAGTCGGTGGACGCGTACAAGGCGTCAGACCAGTTCTACACCGACCTCGGCGAAGCCTCCGCTATCGTTTGGCATGCAGACCTTGATGCTGTCAAGGAGTTGATGCCGGAGTTTGCCGACGGTGAGCTCCGTGCTCGGGTCCCTCTCTTGGTGGAACCGCCCTAGGCGGCTGGCGCCGATGGCGGTGCGGCTACGGAAGCAGAAATCCCGACCCTTGAGGGCGGTGCCGAACAAGGCGAGGTCCCGGCGGAGCCTGCTGCATGAGCTCCTCTTTTTTTCTTTTAGATCCGAAAATTTTTGGAAGCCTCCGGGCAATTTTTGTAAGGCTGAGGATCCCCGAATACCCTGTAAAGGCTTTTTAGAACATAAATAAAACTGGGTTTATCTTCCTCTGCATGGCAATTTTTTCTTGTGTGAGTACTTGAGTTTGTCAGTCTCTTCCTCGATGCAAATGTTAGGCCGTAGGTCAATGACCGGCTTTTTAGATGATGATCGCGCGTCGAGTGTAAGCCAATTAGTTGTCAAGTATAGGAAGGCCGGTGTCCTCTCGCCCCCGAAGTCGAAATGACGATCGTTCACTTAGGATACATCGGGAGACTCCTCCGAGTAGGAAGGAGTGTAAGACATTCCTTAGAGTCGGTTCTTAGCATTAGGTGAACAACAACCAAGTCAGAGTTGGTCAGCGTCGGCGGGTTCTCCCTTTACGCGGTTCCTAGACCTCCGTCTTGGGATGGTAAGGATTCACCACTTGGAGGTTAGCCGAGTAGGGATCTGCGCGGTTGCTCCATAGTGGGGCGTTGATCCTTGGCGTCGGTGGGTAGGAGTGTGTAAGTCGATGCCGCGCGCCCCGCGGGGAGGCGGAATATTTAAAAAACAGATTTTACAAAGATCACAACACCGACTTGAACTCCAGGATCGATCCTAAACCCTAACTAGCAAACATGCAAGAGGTTAACTACTCGGAAAGAAGTTTTACCTCATGAAAACATGTCCTTCCGGTCTTCTTGTCGATGTCCTCCTCCTCGTCATAGGCTCTATGGATCATTTGGATCGGGCCTCCTCGTCGGTCCTCTCATGTTGAAGATGATCCACCCGAGAGTCTGTGCATCGAGCTTTCACCTCGACTGAAGCAACTATGGCACCTAGTTCGCCACACTAGATGTCGTAGACGATGTAGAGAATGTAGATGGAATACTTTGTCTCTTATAGCTATAGGATTCTTAACTCATGAGATAAGAATGGCTTGAGGTAACAAGAAGAAGACTTGAAGGAAAAAGCTAGTGAGAAAATTGCATAAGGAAAGAGAATAGCTTCCTTAGCCCCAAACTGAACCATCCTTTTTCCATAATGAATAATTCATATTGGAAAAACAAATATGGTTCAATATTAACTTGGTGAGTCATGGGATGAAAACCCCACAAGTGTCACCAAAAGCCATGCTCAATTTTATGCAAATTACATCTCATTTTCTCCACTCATAAAATGAATAATCATTTAAACCAAAATGATAAATACAATTATGAGGTGTTTCTTTTAGAAGCATCTTTGAACAATTTACAAAAATACCCTCATCCATATATACATACCCGTATCCGTATTCCGAAAAATACGAATACAAAAGAGACGAAAGCTGTCCATCAGTATAATACTAGGATCTGGCTTAAACTAAAGGCCACTAGTATTATCTGTCCGAATCGTCATCCGTGCACAAGTACACGTACGCGGTTGAACCCTATCGTAAAAACCATACGACCTTTATATCTTTTTCTCGATGCAGGGAAACCCTCTGTGTGGGACTCTAAAGACTCGACACTACGCTGGCAGTGGGTTTAACCACAGACCTCAAGCGGTACTAGCTGCACGTAACGGCCCCCAGGTATATGTCGA
This sequence comes from Agapanthus africanus, assembly GCA_030015575.1. Classification (NCBI taxonomy): domain Eukaryota; kingdom Viridiplantae; phylum Streptophyta; class Magnoliopsida; order Asparagales; family Amaryllidaceae; genus Agapanthus; species Agapanthus africanus. The sequence continues at coordinate 675,009,412 of CM057337.1, forward strand.
TAAGAAGGCCGATGAGAATAACTCATCCTAACTTCTACTGAGCCTGTCTGTGACAATCTCCGTACAGTCCGGTCTGTTCGTCTAAGAGTATCGCATATCGGGCCAAGGGAGCGGTAATCGTCAGACCCCTAATAGCGCAATAAGTCGTGTCGGAGAGTAGCCCAAAACACCCTGAGAAACTACTAGAGTACCTACCAGTAAATCTCGCTTGCCTTGGCCAAGGACTTTGTGTAATGGCCTTCCGAATATAGCGCGATATCAACCCCCAATACCGGAAGAGACGAATCCTATCTAACCGCCACTGCCTCCAAGTGCTTCGGGACTGCACCCAATTACTACCTGTTTGCACGACTCCTTTGAGACGTGGTAGGGTAGTAATCAAAGTACAGTGGGAACACACTCGAGGCGAAATAGCAGTGTCAAGTCAACAGACTATGCTGTACTCATGTCACCTAGGAACTTCTACCCGACGATAAGTATAATACCCACCAGCAGTTCCCGAAGAGTCCTGTCCAGTGTACTCATAACCTAATGAGCACCTGCATACTATCTCCAGTACGATGTACTAATGGCTGTGGGACAGACTATCTCCCCTGCTGGGATGAGAAGCGTATACACTAGTCTACTCTGGAGTATCGATACCCCGTCTCGATAATCCTACGACTAGGGACCTGTATAAAGATGTGCTTATAGACCACCCAGCTTCTACTAGTGTGACTGCTATCACAACGCTGGTAATCAAGCCAAGATCCTAAGGGCTCTGCTAATATGTATAAACGATATGCTAAGAAACACATGCACATATTGAGGTAGAAACAAACCAAGTAGTATACTACCATTTTGAGCAAGACTGTTACTATATCCGTGTATATCCCAAGCTTCCATTAAGTAATATACAATCCAGTATGATACAATAATGGCCTCTAGGGCATATATCACTAACAGAGTGTACCCGCCAAGGGTCGATCGAGCAGGAAGGCTGCTCGGTGGCCTCTTGAGGAGGGCTTCGACCCTTAGTATCAGTGGGTAGGAATCTACCCGCTAAGGATTGACCGAGCAGGAAAGCTGCTCGGTGGCCTCGTGAGGAAGGCTTCGATCCTTAGCGTAGGTGGGCACGATGTGCCCGTTGAGGATTGACTGAGCAGGGAAGCTGCTCGGTGGCCTCGTGAAGAGGGCTTCGATCCTTAGCATAGGTGGGTAGGATGTGCCCGCTAAGGATTGACCGAGCAGGGAAGCTGCTCAGTGGCCTCGTGAGGAGGGCTTCGATCCTTAGCTTAGGTGGCACGATGTGCCCGCTAAGGATTGACCGAGCAGGGCGGCTGCTTGGTGGTCTCATGAGGAGGGCTTCGATCCTTAGCGTAGGTGGGCACGATGTGCCCGCTAAGGATTGACCGAGCAAGGAAGCTGCTCGGTGGCTTCGTAAGGAGGGCTTCGATCCTTAGCGTAGGTGGGCACGATGTGCCTGCTAAGGATTGACCGAGCAGGGCGGCTGCTCGGTGGCCTCGTGAGGAGGGCTTCTATCCTTCGCGTAGGTGGGCACGATGTGCCCGCTAAGGATTGACCGAGCAGGGAAACTGCTCGGTGGTCTCGTGAGGAGGGCTTCGATCCTTAGTGTAGGTGGGTACGATGTGCCTGCTAAGGATTGACCGGGCAGGGAAGCTGCTCGGTGTCCTTATGAGGAGGGCTTCGATCCTCAGCGTAGGTGGGCACGATGTGCCCGCTAAGGATTGACCGAGCAAGGCGGCTGTTTGGTGGCCTCATGGGGCGTCGGTCAGTCTCCCTTGACCCGTAAACCCTGGAAGAGAGACCGTCGCGGATAACACATGGCAGAAGCGCACGGGCAAGGTGCGTCGCTCCATAGTGCGCGTCGCTCCAACTCCCATTGACCGCTTGGGGCCCGTGAGGGATGGCATGGTCGCCACGCGGCAGCTCCATATTGGGAAATTTGTAAATATCCCGTGATTCGAGTTGTTGCGCGTGAAAACTTCGGCCATTAGGGATTCTCTTGGGGTTTATAAATAGCGAAGGCATTTCGGCCAAATAAACCCACCCTTGCGCTTCTGAAAAATGGTCGGGTTTATTTACCGCATCAAGGAGATCATTTCCTTCGACGACGTGTACCTTTATGACCCGGGATGCACCGAGGAGACGTACCAAGGGGTGATAGAGCACGTGGAGAGCCACTTCGGCCGCCTACTCCTTCGGCGATCCCCTCTCCTCCAATTACTCATGTACGCGATTTGGAGGATGTCCCCGGGCCTGAACAATGCCTTATCTGAGCAGCTGTAGGATGAGGCGATTGACAAGTTGCACACACTCCATCACTTCGGCCTGATTTCGAAGAGCAGGCAGGATCGCTCGGTGGCTCTTATTCTGGAGTGTTTCCAGAAGAGGCTGATCGTCGACTCCTGCCCGGCGGGTGTGGTCTTTGGCCCATCTATGGCGTCTCGGGTCCGTGGGCACCACGATAGGGAGCGGGCTGCAGAAGATAGGGCATGGCTGGCAGAAATCTCTTTGGAGTACTACCAGCAGTGCTTCCTTAACCCCCGGCCCTCTTTACTGTAATATTTTTGTATATATTTTTTTTGTGTAAGACTGAGGAGCCCATAATACCACTCAATGAATAAATCTTCTTCTTTTCCGATATGCTTTTGTCTCCTTTTTATCCCTTTAATATTTTTGCGTATTTTCTCAAAAACGAATCTAGGGATCTCGGAACCGTGAAAGAGAACAAAATTTATGGAAGAAGTCTCTTATAACTTGGGAGACTTAATAAAAATTACATTTCTTCGAAAAGAAGAAAATACATTTATTTGTATAGTTTGAGTTTCTCAGCATTGTAGAGCCGAAGAAACTTGCGTCCTCCCGCGTCTTGTAAGCAATAAGCTCCACCGGGCAATACTTCGGAGACGAGGAATGGGCCGTCCCACTTCGGAGAGAACTTGTGCAGCTTGCCTTGGTCTACAAATTCGTTCCGCATCAGGACTAAATCTCCCGTCTTGAAGGCGCGATGCTTAACTTGTGCGTTGTAGTAGCAAGCGGTTTGCTGTTGATAAGCGGTGGCTTTGATATGTGCTTGGTCCCGCTTCTCTAGGAAGATGTCCAAATTAGTCCGGAGCGCCGAGGTGTTTGCTTCGTCATCGAAGTGTTCGACTCCGTAACTGGGCAATCCGATCTCTGCTGGGACCATTGCCTCGGTACCGTAGCAGAGGCTGAAGGGGGTCTCTCCCATGGGCGCCTTCTTCAATGTGCGTAAGGTCCATAACACCCGTGGTAGTTCCTCGACCCAGCTGCCCTGCCTTCCTTCTAAATAAGTTCGAAGACCTCGGATGACGTCTCGGTTAGCAACCTCATCCTGCCCGTTGCATTGAGTGTTAGTTATGTATATGCCCTAGAGGCCATTGTTGTACATATGATGTATATTATAATGGATGCTTGGATATATATAGAGAGGACTTTCTTGCTCGTCATGATAGTATGCTATTTGGTTTCACTTTATCTTAACATGTTGACTTGTATTGGTTTACTGTCTTACTCTTACATGTTGATAAAGCCCTTAGGATCTGTACTCGACTACTGGGACTATGATGAGATCATACTAGTGGGGCCACGGTAGTCGATGAGTACATCCTATAACTGTTCCTAGTCGAGGGTGTGTCGAGACAGGGCATCGATACACCAGAATAGACTAGCGTATACGCATCTTGACCCATATGTTGGGCGATGGATGATCCCATATCCATCGGTGTTTGACATCAAGGATGGTGTACGGGTGCTCAGTGGAGACTGGGTACACTGGACGGACTCGTCGAGAACTCCCAGATGGTGATATACCACACGTCAGATAGCAGTTCTCCGGTGACACTGGTACAGGGTAGTCTGTAGACCCAAGATCGTCATAGAGTCTTGTGTGATTCTCACTGTACTTTGATTTCCACCTTACCATGTCCAAGAGGGCGTGCAAAACGGTGGCTTTTGGGTGCAGTCCCGAATCACATGGAGGCAATGAGCGATAGGAGGGGATTCGTCTCTCCCGGTATAGGGAGTTGATGTTGTGCTGTGTTTGATTGGCTATAACTGGAAGTCCCTGGCCAAGGCTGATATAGAGATTTACTGGTAAGTGTTACCGGTAGTTTCTCGACCCGTTATGAGCCTCACATCGACACGACTTATCGGTTACCGGGGTCTGACGTATACCACCCCTAGACTTGATATGCGACATATCAGACGAAGAGACCGGACTGTACGGGAGTGTTATTGATTGGATTCACAGGAGAACGTACAGGCTAGCTTGTTGATCTTCTGATCGCTCAATACTTGGGTGGCTGTTACGTTTAGCTGACCGCTTGCAGCTTGTGGGTGTTTGATATGATCATCACCTGCTACCGGCGTATTGACGATTCTTTAGAGTCCTACACAGAGGTTTCTTGGCTCAGGCAAAACGGAGTAGAGGCACATATGTGATATGTGCAGGACCGAGGATAATGCGATATGAGATACCGTATTATATTCTCGCGATATTTAGATATGAATCGGGTCATCGGATCAAGTGTTGATTCGATGAATCGGTACATGATATATTAGTCGGTTATATTCGATATAGCCGGATTGTCGGATCAAGTGTTGATTCGATGATTTAATGTATAATAATATATATGATATATTGTATTACATTATCTAATATTGGCTCGCTTTATTATTTCATTTTCTCACCGGATAATACATTGATATATATGCGATATATATTAATTGTATTATTTTCTTTTGTTACAAATATATAATATATATGTGATATATATTATTGTAACATGATATGATTAATAATGAAACATGTTTTGTGGAGATTAAACTAGATTAGGGTTTGATTTGGGTTAGTTCCTTCTTGATACTTCTAGAAGGATTTTCTTTTGTCATGGTTAAGATATTATGTTGATATTTTGTTATGACTCATTCTTTAACCTAACCAAACCCTAGCCCTAGTTAAGTCTCTACAAGGGTTATCCTTGTCATCCTTGACCATGGTTACATTATTAATCATATATCTTTTCCTTATTCATCACAAAAGGATTTAACTCATTTTTCATCATCTTCTTCTCTCTTGAGTTTTGAGAAAGCTTACTAGTTTTTCCTTTTGTGATGTTTTCATGTGAGAATTTGATATAAAAAGATAGCATAAATACTACTCCATCATCCTCATCTAATCTAGCCCATTAGATTAGGGTATTCACCTCATTAGAGTGAGAGAGCTTGAGTTATAGCAATTTCGACGTAGATCATTGGAGAAAAGGAACACTACAAGCTAGCATGGATCGTTCGAGTCGTGGAGCCTCTCTTGAGTCCTGGAGATCGTGGATCGCGGCGAAGGGACTTCTACTCGGAGCTTATGAAGCGAAGGAGCGGACTACAAAGATTGTAATCGCTCAAACTTAGTTATAAAGATGTTTACTTGCATGTTAAACCCTAATAATCTAGCAAAGATCCCAGCTTTGGGTTGTTCGGCACGTCTAAAATTTTATTCGGGCATGGTTGATGCCTTATGAACCCTCACAAGAGTGCCTAGAAACCCTACAGTAGTATCAGAGCCTAGCTAGAGTATTAGGCGACGTGTATACGAAGTTAAAACTCCGAACGAACCCCGAAATGTCAAAATGAACCCCTCTCTGGACTTTTTTCAAAAACTGTGATTTTTCTGAATTAAAAATGCCTAAAAAATTCAGCAGGGAAAATATAAGCATTTCTGTGAAAAAACGATACCATATTCCGTACAAACCGCCGCGGAACCGCGGCCAGACCCTGCTTGGGCCGTGGATCCGCGGCCGTACTGAAGCAATATTTTATCATTTTTGCACAGTAATATCCACTGCTGCATGTTTAGTTTTCTGGGTATTTTTAATCTGACTCAAGTGTTGAGTATTCTGGGGTTTATTTTGTATTCGTTGATTCGATCGGAATATTTAATTTTGTTATGTTTTCCGGATATTTAGAAACTGTTAAAATGTTCGAGTGGATATCATTAACTCACTTTTTCCCGGCACGAAAAACTTTCAAGTGTTGAATTTTTCTCGGGTTTAAATCTTTCGGAAAACCGTGCAAGTGACGCGGCGGACCCTCCAGAAGAACACAAACCTTAACTCGATTATGTGACCGTCTTGAACTGCCTCTAAACCTTAGGGTTTGGGGCAGTACGGCGTGCCACATGTGAGGCGTTGGCTTGACCCTTCTACGGCTGGACCATCGGTACTGTGACATATTCTGGGATTATTTGAACTCCGCTCAAGTGTTGAGTTATTTAGGAAATCTTGGGTATTTGATTATCTGGTCGGAAAGTTTAATACTGTCTATTTATCTGGAATGTGATACAATATGTGGAATTCATATAGTTAGGCATGAAATGCGAAGTATGTGATATTTCGGATTTACGATATTTAAAGTGATTATGGATTCCAAATGTTGTAGTTTTACAATTTCTTTTCTGTGACCGTAAGTGTAGTATGTAGTTGTATTGCCGGTCTTCGTTGCTATACATCAACGACGATCGGTGTATGCATACTTACTTACGTTGATGATATGAGATATTATGTGTTGCTGTGATATGTTATATTGGATCGTCGTGTTTTGAATAGCCGGGGGTTTTATGTGAGATGGGGGTTTTTATTTTCATTCATGTAAAATTCATTTGTATGTAATATTCTTTTATTGGGGCACTTCCGGGCTGAGGATGATGTCACCATTGTATATTATTTACTTTTCCGCATTAGGTAGACCCAAGGAGAGGAGCACAAGTAACCGAGTTCTAGGGTCTAGTGGGAGGCCATCTCGAGGAGTCGAGACCGGGTCTCTTAACCCTATAACTGGCAGTGTTACTTGCTGCTCTCGTAGGGGTCTAGGGATGTGGGTTTGGCTATTCATCGCGACCGTGGAATCCGTGTTTTATACCGGCTCATATTAAAAACACGGACATCCTAGTATATCCAATATTTTATATATGTTCTTCTGCTGCAATGTTCTGTGATGAGATCATATTACTGCCTGAGACGAATGCTTATACTATATATATATGCTGATATATAAATATTACTGTTTTCGTTTCTTCTGTGATGCTTAGGAAGCATAAGCTGATGGGATTTATTAATGAGATTAATAAAAAGAAAAGAAACCTAAAAGATATTGTAGAATCAAAACTTTATAAAAAGGGTAGCTACAGTTTTGCTTTGCATAGCGGTATATATGATATGTCCTACACCTTATTCGACGAGGAAAGAGCCGAGATCCCTTCACCGGGAGTGACCTCTTTAGCGAAACTGGCAGATGCTACAAACTCGCGGTTTAGTTTTTGACAACTTATATAGTTCTTGCTTTGCACAGCGGTATATATGATATATCCTGCACCTTATTCGATGGGGAAAGAGCCGAGATCCCTTCACCGGGAGTGACCTCTTTAGCGAAACTAGAAGCCTAAAAAACACTCCTTTTCAAAAATCACTAGTTTCTACAACGATATCAAGTTCATTACGCTCATGGTTTTCTGAAAAACCTGCGTAGCCCTCCGTCATTTCAGATAGATATTAATTAGTATTCGTGCTATGTTTGTTGGCCAGCGTCAAGGCGTAGTGTGCGGTAGCTAACTAATACTTATCTGCAACATGAGATGAGATTGGATTAGGGTAGTCGTACGAATTTGTTGGCCTGCGTCAAGGGTCGTGCGGGTAGGTTTGATTCAATCAAGAAATGTACGGGTTAAACTTGACTAGCGGACTATGGTTTGTTGGCCTGCGTCAAGGTCATAGAACGCTAGGGGTAAAAATATTATCGGGAATTTCAAGTGTTGAAATTTACAATGAGATTGCATACCTCCTATAAAATAGTTGGATCCCGATACCCACTGCGAGTAAGAGTTACTCATGGGAGAGTTTTTACACAGGACAATTAGCCGATCAAGTAGGTGTCTAGAAAAGTGTTAACGGGGTTACGCCTATGGGAAAACGAGGTTTACTTTAATTAGGTCCGTGCGAGAGCACGGGGAACCTCCCTCAAGTACCGACACTGATCTGGCTGAAAGATTGATGAAATTGTAGGGTGTAATTAATCCCAGCTATTCTTACTTTTTAGGGTTTGAAGGAAGATTTGATAAAAACAGTGGGAGATATCCTGATTAGATAAGATAATAACCAATCTAATCTTGCAAGAGCATACGCTAAAGTGTTTTCTTCTCTCTCTTTCCAGGTAGTGACCATGTCAGGCCATAATCAAGATAATAATATGGATGTATTGACTGAACCAGCTTATTATACTGAGCAGGGGAACGTTGGTCCCGTTCTTTCTTATAAGAGTTATAAGACTGAACAGGGAATAGTAGAATATCTGGATTCTCACGCCGCCCAAACGGAGAACATGCATGTTGATGCACCTTCTTTGGGTGTGTTAGTTATTGAGAACTGTTTCTCAGTTCACCCTACGTCCTGGATATTAGATACCGGATCAGGATCCCACATATGTAAATTGTTACATGGGTTACGGAAAGGTAGAGAACTGGGAAAAGGTGATCATTCCGTTCAAGTAGGGAATGGTGCAAGTATTGCAGCCAAAGCAGTTGACGAATATCACCTAGTATTACCAAGTCGTAATACACTGATTCTGAATGAGTGCTATTATATACCGAACATGATGTGCAACATTATATCAGTTTCTTTATTAAGTAAAGAAGGATATAATTTTGTAGTACAAGATAATGTTATGAATATCTTCTTAAATCAAAAGTTGATTGCATCAGGCTCGTTACATAATGGCATATTCATTCTCAATCAAAATACAGTCCTCAATATACAAAACACACACAAGAGGAAGAGTTCAGAAATGAACGAATCCTTCTTGTGGCATTATAGACTTGGTCATATCAATGCGACACGACTGGCTAAGTTACATATGGATGGATATTTGAATCCGTTCGAATTATCATCTTATGATACTTGCCATTCATGTCTTAAAGGAAAAATGACCAAAGCTCCGTTTAGTGGACACGGAGAAAGAGTTACGGAACTCTTAGGACTGGTACATAGTGATGTATGCGGTCCTATGTCTACGCATGCCAGGAACGGTTCTTCCTACTTCATTACATTCACTGACGATCTCTCAAGATTCGGACATGTGTTCCTGATGAAACACAAGTCTGAAGCTTTTGAGAAATTCAGAGAATATAAGCACGAAGTAGAGAACCAAACGGGCAAAAGTATTAAAATTCTTCGATCTGATCGAGGAGGTGAATACTTAAGCAATGAGTTCCTAGATTATCTAAAAGAGAATGGGATTCTCTCTCAGCTTACTCCTCCTTATACACCACAGCACAACGGTGTATCGGAGCGGAGGAATCGCACCCTATTAGATATGGTGCGCTCTATGATGAGCGAGGCTGAGTTGCCTATTTCCTTCTGGGGATATGCACTGGAAACAGCTGCAGACCTATTGAATATGGTTCCCACCAAATCTGTGCCAACCACTCCATATGAGATATGGAAAGGAAAGAGACCATATCTTAATTATGTTAGGATATGGGGTTGTCCGGCATATATGAAAACACAAAATCCGGACAAACTCGGGGCAAGGTCGATTCTGTGCAAGTTTATTGGATATCCCAAACATTCACGCGGGTATATCTTCTACCACACCGAAGAACAAAAGGTGTTTGTTTCTCGGCACGCCACCTTTTTAGAAAAGGAATTTCTTGCAAAAGAAATTTGTGGCGAGGAGGTAGAACTGGAAGAGGTTCCAGCGACACAAACTATAACAGAAGACTTGGTAGAACCAGAGGATTCAGTAGTACCTGACGAACCCCAGCCTCTCCGCCGATCTAGTAGGGTTTCTCATCCACCTGAGAGATACTACGGTTTTCTCATTGATGGTGGGAGCGAGGATTGCATCATGGAAGATGATGACCCGACTAGTTTCGAGTAGGCCATCACGAGTGGTGACTCTGTAAAATGGCTGGATGCAATGCGATCTGAGATGGAATCCATGTACACCAACAAAGTATGGACTTTGGAAAATGCTCCTGAAGGGGCAAAACCCATTGGGAGCAAGTGGATCTTTAAAAGAAAATTTGGTGTAGATAGAAAAGTTGAGACTTTCAAAGCTAAACTTGTTGCAAAGGGTTTTCGTCAACGACCAGGTATGGATTATGACGAAACTTTTTCTCCAGTAGCTATGCTTAAGTCCATCCGGATCTTACTTGCCATTGCTGCATACCATGACTACGAAATTTGGCAAATGGATGTTAAGACCGCCTTTCTAAACGGTGATTTAGAAGAGTGCGTGTACATGACTCAGCCAGAGGGTTTCATAGATAGTGTGAGCAGTGGAAAGGTGTGCAAGCTGCTTAAATCCATTTATGGGTTAAAGCAAGCATCGCGGAGTTGGAACATCTGTTTTGATGTTGTAGTCAAAGAGTTTGACTTCATCAAAAATATAGATGAATCTTGTATCTATAAGAAGGTAGCAGAGAGTAAGGTAGTCTTCCTCGTATTGTACGTCGATGATATACTCTTAATAGGAAATGATGTTCCTATGCTGTAGTCAGTCAAGCTCTTCTTATCACAAAGATTCTCAATGAAAGATCTAGGTGATGCCTCCTGCATACTGGGAATAATGATCTATAGAGATAGATCTAAACGGATACTGGGATTGTCCCAATCCAGGTACATTGACACCATACTAAAGAGGTTTAGTATGGAAGAATCCAAGCGTGGGAACCTACCCACGATCTCTGAACTCACTCTCTCCAAAGAGATGTCTCCCAAGACTGATTTGGAGAGAGCTCGCATGCAAGGGATACTCTATGCTTCGGCAGCAGGCTCTATCATGTATGCGAAGCTATGTACCAGACCCGATGTAGCATACTCACTAAGTGTAGTGAGTCGGTATCAAGCAGATCCTGGAGAGAGTCACTGGATAGCTGTGAAGAACATTCTCAAGTACTTGCGAAGGACTAAGGAGATGTTCTTGGTGTATGGTAACGGAGAACTCCAGGTGGAGTCCTTTACCGATTCCAGCTTCCAAAGTGATAAGGACGACTCTAAGTCGCACTCGGGATTTGTCTTTACCCTCAATGGAGGGGCGGTATGTTGGAAGAGTTCCAAACAGGATACCGTTGCAGACTCGACGATGGAGGCTGAATACATCGCTGCCAACGATGCTGCCAAAGAGGCTGTCTGGATAAAGAAGTTCATTAGTGAACTTGGTGTGGTTCCATCCATTGAGCATCCAATACCTCTGTATTGCGATAACAATGGAGCTGTGGCGTTGTCCAAGGAACCCAGGTCCCATCAAAAGTCCAGACATATTCTGAGGCGGTATCACCTCATCAGGGAGATAGTTGATCGCCGGGAGATCGAGGTCAGGAGAGTAGATACGAAGGACAACACTGCGGATCCATTCACGAAGGCCATTCCCCAGATACAGTTTGAGAGATTATTCGGGATGCTAGGTATGAGATACTACAGCAGCTGGCCTTAGTGCAAGTGGGAGATTGTTAGTTATGTATATGCCCTAGATGCCATTGTTGTACATATGATGTTTATTATAATGGATGCTTGGATATATATAGAGAGGACTTTCTTGCTCGTCATGATAGTATGCTATTTGGTTTCACTTTATCTTAACATGTTGACTTGTATTGGTTTACTGTCTTACTCTTACATGTTGATAAAGCCCTTAGGATCTGTACTCGACTACTGGGACTATGATGAGATCATACTAGTGAGGCCACGGTAGTCGATGAGTACATCCTATAACTATTCCTAGTCGAGGGTGTGTCGAGACAGGGCATCGATACACCAGAATAGACTAGCGTATACGCATCTTGACCCATATAATGGGCGATGGATGATCCCATATCCATCGGTGTTTGACATCAAGGATGGTGTACGGGTGCTCAGTGGAGACTGGGTACACTGGACGGACTCGTCGAGAACTCCCAGATGGTGATATACCACACGTCAGATAGCAGTTCTCCGGTGACACTGGTACAGGGTAGTCTGTAGACCCAAGATCGTCATAGAGTCTTGTGTGATTCCCACTGTGCTTTGATTTCCACCTTACCATGTCCAAGAGGGCGTGCAAAACGGTGGCTTTTGGGTGCAGTCCCGAATCACATGGAGGCAATGAGCGATAGGAGGGGATTCGTCTCTCCCGGTATAGGGAGTTGATGTTGTGCTGTGTTTGATTGGCTATAACTGGAAGTCCCTGGCCAAGGCTGATATAGAGATTTACTGGTAAGTGTTACCGGTAGTTTCTCGACCCGTTATGAGCCTCACATCGACACGACTTATCGGTTACCGGGGTCTGACGTATACCACCCCTAGACTTGATATGCGACATATCAGACGAAGAGACCGGACTGTACGGGAGTGTTACTGATTGGATTCACAGGAGAACGTACATGCTAGCTTGTTGATCTTCTGATCGCTCAATACCTGGGTGGCTGTTACGTTTAGCTGACCGCTTGCAGCTTGTGGGTGTTTGATATGATCATCACCTGCTACCGGCGTATTGACGATTCTTTAGAGTCCTACACAGAGGTTTCTTGGCTCAGGCAAAACGGAGTAGAGGCACATATGTGATATGATATGTGTAGGACCGAGGATAATGCGATATGAGATACCGTATTATATTCTCGCGATATTTAGATATGAACCGGGTCATGGGATCAAGTGTTGATTCGATGAATCGGTACATGATATATTAGTCGGTTATATTCGATATAGCCGGATTGTCGGATCAAGTGTTGATTCGATGATTTAATGTATAATAATATATATGATATATTGTATTAGATTATCTAATATTGGCTCGCTTTATTATTTCATTTTCTCACCAGATAATACATTGATATATATGCGATATATATTAATTGTATTATTTTCTTTTGTTACAAATATATAATATATATGTGATATATATTATTGTAACATGATATGATTAATAATGAAACATGTTTTGTGGAGATTAAACTAGATTAGGGTTTGATTTGGGTTAGTTCCTTCTTGATACTTCTAGAAGGATTTTCTTTTGTCATGGTTAAGATATTATGTTGATATTTTGTTATGACTCATTCTTTAACCCAACCAAACCCTAGCCCTAGTTAAGTCTCTACAAGGGTTATCCTTGTCATCCTTGACCATGGTTACATTATTAATCATATATCTTTTCCTTATTCATCACAAAAGGATTTAACTCATTTTTCATCATCTTCTTCTCTCTTGAGCTTTGAGAAAGCTTACTAGTTTTTCCTTTTATAATGTTTTCATGTGAGAATTTGATATAAAAAGATAGCATAAATATTACTCCATCATCCTCATCTAATCTAGCCCATTAGATTAGGGTGTTCACCTCATTAGAGTGAGAGAGCTTGAGTTATAGCAACTTCGACGTAGATCATCGGAGAAAAGGAACACTACAAGCTAGCATGGATCGTTTGAGTCGTGGAGCCTCTCTTGAGTCCGGGAGATCGTGGATCGCGGCGAAGGGACTTCTACTCGGAGCTTATGAAGCGAAGGAGCGGACTACAAAGGTTGTAATCCCTCACACTTAGTTGTAAAGATGTTTACTTGCATGTTAAACCCTAATAATCTAGGAAAGATCCCGGTTTTGGGTTGTTCGGCACGTCTAAAATTTTATTCGGGCATGGTTGATGCCTTATGAACCCTCACAAGAGTGCCTAGGAACCCTACATTGAGGATGCGCTACCGCGACAAACTTTATTAGTATGTGGTATTAGTTGCAGAACCCTTTGACTTTGTCGTTTTCGAAATTCGTCCCGTGGTTGGTAACGATGCACCTCGGGATCCCGAATCGAGAGATTACGTTGTTCTGCAGGAATTTGATGGTCGTGGTGGCGTCCGGTTTTCTGATAGGGATGGCCTCAATCTATTTCATGAAATAGTCTACCGCGACGAGGATGTATTTGTGCCCGCCCGTACCTGTGGGGCGTTGGCCCATCATGTCCATCCCCCATTGGGCAAACGGCCATGGGAAGGTGATGGCCGTTAGCTCGGTAGCCAGAAGGTAGGGTATGCTGCCATGGAGTTGAAGCTTTTGCATCTTCTGACGAGCTTTTGAGCATCTTGGTGAATCATCGGCCAATAGTACTCTTAGAGCAGCGTCTTTTGTACTAAGGTACGGGCCCCTTGATGCGCTCCACCGACCCCTTCGTGTATCTCACGTAGGACGTAGTCAGCTTCGTGGTGGTCGACGCACCGGAGCAGAGGCTGTATGTATGACTTCTTGTAAAGGTTTCCATTGCTCTAGACAAAATGGCGGACTTTAGCTCGAAGGCGACGCACTTCCCCTTGATCCTCTGGAAGTGTACCCTCCTTTAGGAACTCTACGAGGGGCTTCCTCCAATCCCGGCCTTCTTCCTGAGTAGTGTATACTTGAAGTGTCGCCTCTCTGTCTTCCACGCTGGGCCGCAGCAAGACTTCGAAGTGGATATTCCTCTTATTGTTGGCCGTATAGGAAGAGGCTAGCTTGCTCAGGGTGTCGGCCTGGGCGTTCATGTGCCGAAGAATCTGCTCTACTTGAACTTCATCGAAACTTTTTCGTAGTCTCTTTACCTCGGCTAAGTACTTCACCATGAGCGGCTCTCGGGATTCAAAGCGCCCGGTCACTTGGCCGACGACTAAGGTGGAGTCGCTGCGAATTTGGATCGTCTTCAGCCCCACTCCGGAAGTGATTCTCAACCCGACGAGTAAGGCCTCGTATTCCGCGGCGTTGTTTGACGCTCTGGCCCATGCTTCAAAGAGTACTCCATTTCTGCCTCGTTCGGGCCTCGAATGATAAGGCCGACACCTCTCCCCTCCTCGATAGAGGATCCATCGACGTAGAGGACCCAGTCGGGGACGGAGTCGGGCACTTCCTCGACCGAGGGTCGGGACCCGGGGACGGGCGTCAACGCTGCTTCCTTGTTGGGGATAGTACACTCGACAACGAAGTCTGCCAGGAATTGCGCTTTGATGGCTCGCTTAGGACGGTATTTGATGTCGAATTGGGATAACTCCAACCTCCATTTCTCTAGACGACCAGAAGACTCGGGGGAGGCGAGAATAGCCCCTATGGGCCGCTCAGTGAGGACGAGGATGGCGTGTGCCTGGAAGTAGTGCCGTAGCTTCCTTGAGGCGATGATAAGCGCCAAGATAATCTTTTCTATGGCCGGGTACCTTGTTTCCGCGTCTTTAAATACATGGCTCACGTAGTAGACCGGCTTCTGTACTCCTTCGACTTCTCGGACGAGCACTGAGCCCACAGCGTGATCGGATACCGCAAGGTACAGTAACAGCTCGTCTCCTTCGATTAGCCGGGTGAGCAGTGGGGGAGTGGCCAGGTGCACTTTGAGTTGCTCGAAAGCATTTTGACACTCTTCCGATCATTCGAACCTTGGGATCTTTCTCAGGGCTTTGAAGAATGGGAGGCACTTTTCTCCGGATCTCGACATGAAGTGGCTAAGAGCAGCCACTCTCCCTATGAGTCGCATGATCTCCACGTTCTCTTTGGCGTGGCCATGTTGAGAATGTCGCTGATCTTCTCCGAGTTAGCTTCGATTCCTCGGTGGGTAACCATGAACTCGAGGATTTTCTCGCTAGTGACTCCAAACGCGCACTTGGCTGGATTTAGCTTCATTTTGTACTTGCGGAGGATGTCGAATGTCTCGCCAAGATCCTTGGCATGCTCGTCCGATGAAGTTGATTTCACGAGCATGTTGTCGACGTAAACTTCTATGTTCCTCCCGATCTACGGTTTGAACATTTTGTTAACTAGGCGCTAGTATGTAGCCCCGGCGTTTTTGAGGCCGAAAGGCATCACTTTGTAGCAATATACCCCCGGTCCGTGGTGAACCTGGTTAGTTCTTCATCTGCCGGGTTCATACGGATCTGGTTGTATCCGGAGAAAATGTCCATGAAACTGAGCAATACGTGGCCTGCTGAGCTGTTCATAAGCTGGTCTATCCGAGGGTGGAGATAGTTGTCTTTCAGGCAGGCCTTGTTCAAATCTGTGAAGTCGACGCACATGCGCCACTTCCCGCTCGCCTTTTTAACCATGACCACATTCGTCAGCCATTCCGAGTAGGCCACATTTCGAATGAAGTTGGCTGTAAGCAACCTATCGACCTCATCCTCGATCGCCTTTTGTTTAATCGGAGCGAAACTTCGCTTCTTTTGTCTGACGGGTTGGGCCGTCGGGTCGACCCCGAGCTTGTGTGAGATTACCTTGGGGTCGATCCCGGACATGTCAGCAGGCACCCAGGCGAACACGTCTGAGTTTCCTTGGAGAAAGTGGATCAAGTCTTCGTGTCGGGCTCCCGTCAAAAGAGATCTGATCTGGACAGTTCGTTCCTTATTCCCCTCGACGAGGGGGAACTCTGTTAGCGCCTCTACCGGGGCACCTTGGATTTCCTTCTGTTCGTCACGAGTATCCAAGGACCCCTGGAAATCATTTGCGCTTTTGAGGTCGTCGCTTTGCTCTTCAGTGGTGGATGTCGCCGTGAAGCAAATCTTAGCGATTTGCTGGTTCCCGTAGGCCCGGCCTATCCCACCTTGATCCAACGGAAACTTGATCGTGAGGTGGTAGGTCGAGATCTGAGCCCGGAGAGAGTTTAGTGTGAGGCGTCCCAGGAGGATGTTGTAGGACGAGGGGATCCTGGCGACGATGAATTCCACCGGTACAGTCTTCGTACGACCCGCTTCCCCAGTGTTAAGGAGGAGGGTAACCACTTCCTCGGCGGGGATAGAGTGGTTGGTAAACCCCGACAGGATGTGGGTGGTTGACCATAGATCTGATGTGCCGAGCCCCATACACTGGAAGCAGTCATAGAAAATGATATCTGCCAAGCTTCCTGAGTTGACCAATATCCTTTGAACCTCGTAGCGGTGGACCCATGCCGTAATCATGAGGGGGTCGTTGTGAGGTAAGGATATACCGTGGAGGTCTTCATCAGTGAAGATGATAGGCTCAGCGGTCTTGCATTTCTTCCGAGGCTGGTCGCTTGTTCCTTTGACGGGTAGGAGGCGACGAATATCGCCAGCCCCATGTGCACACCCCGAAGAAATGACCATGATTTGGCCAATCGTTAATTTGCCGGGAGGGGGATGGTTGTCGTGCTCCCTGTCTGCCTGCCGTTTTTCCCGCAGGTATTTCGCCAGGTGGCTCGAGCGGATCAACTCCTCGATATAATCATGGAGTTGTTTACAGTTCTCGGTCGGGTGTCCCTGCGACCTATGGAAGGCGCAGTACGGGCCCCGGGTCCGTTTAGCCGCTCTATTGGTGACCGGAGGGAACTTGAAGAATCGCTCGCCCTTCGCCTCCTCTAACAGCTCGGTCTGAGAGATGTTGAGTGGAGTATACTCCTGAAACTTCGGGGAGTATGGCTTTGGCCGGTCGACCTTCTTCTTCTCTTCTCTGCCCCTCTTCTTTTGGTCGGCCTGGTCGCTCCGGGGTAGGTTTGCGTTTAACTCAGACTCGAGTTGGATTTCCCGCCCGGTCCAAGTTTTTACTTCGGCCATGGTCGTAGGTTGCGCTAATGCAAAGGAGCGGAGCCACTCCTTGTGCCTAAGACCCGACCTTAGAGCGGTGATGACAGTTTCATCCTGGTGCTGAGGAACCTCAAGAAGAGCGTTGTAGAAGCGAGTGACGTATCTTTTAAAGGATTTCTTTTCCACGCTCTTTACGGTGAAGAGGTAATCGACAGTCCGTTTCTGTCGTCTGTTCCCGACGAAATGTCCGAGGAACTGGACGGCCGGCTCATCAAAGGTAGAGACGGAGCGTGGTATGAGTCATCGGAACCGGTCTTGTCCAGCCCGGATGAGAGTGGCGGGAAATGCTCAGCATTGGGCAGCGTCGGAGTTATCCTGGAAGCTCATTCCCACCGTAAATGCGTCCAGATGGTCCTTCGGGTCGGACTTCCCGTCGAAGAGGGGCACCTTGGGAGGTTTGTTTCCGGACAAGACATGTACGGCGAGCAATTCTTCGGTGAAGTGCTTTGTAAGCGAGTCGGCGGCATACCTGGCCCCCTCGCTCGACGAGTGACCCTCCTGATGTATACCTTCGATTTTCTTTTCGACAGCGTCGAGACGATTGTGGTACCCCGAGGATTCGGCGCATTCAGAGCGGCGATTCTTCCCGCTGGTGGTCTGCGCCAGGCTGCGACTCCGATTCCGTTCTATTAAATTCCGCAGGTCCCCAGGAGAGGTCCTTCTTGAGTCCTTACGGCGAGTGCCGTTCGTGAGATCCCATCGAGGGAGAAGGTGTCGGTCATGCCTTAGTGCAGGCGAGCTGACCGATACCTCCTCGAGAGGGACGGGAACGCGATGGGCCTCAGGGCGATGGGCTCTTTCACGAGACCGCGGCATGGGGCCATGGCGCCCAGCGGGTCATAGAATCGGTCGTTGCGGGGGACCTGTGGTCGCCGGAGTAAGCAAGACGTTGTTCATTGGTGCCAGCGTAGGCGGCGTCATCTCCCCCTCTGCGGAGGTCGTGATCCCCGGACGGGGAATGGCGACCTAGGGGCCGGGCCCGCCGTTTGGACGCGGACAAGGGCATCCACTATGGACGCGAGCCTACGATCCTTGCCGAGAGGGCGTGGATGACATTTGGTGGGGGAGTAGATCCGTCCGCGCCTCCGTTGTGTGGAGGGCGGTGGCTTGTGCTGGGATCTCTACGGTCTTTGCTCGCCATGTAGTCGAGAGCGGAAGATCAACTTTTTATGGGTAGAAAAATAACCGCATTCCCACAGATGGCGCCAACTGATGGAGGTTCGGATCTCCTTTAGATGTTGTCCTCCGTCGATCTGTCGCGAGCGTTGGTGAATGGCTGAGATTGGTGTTGAGGGTTGCCTCCTTGAGCGTATGGATCTCAGTGGGCTTGTTGTGAGGTGAAACCGAGCTATCTGCAAAAGAAGTCCCGGGGTGGTTGTACCACCGTGGACCCTCCGACGATCAAGTTAGCCGAGAAATTTGGGCAGAGTAGCGGATTATTGGAATTAAATTGCGTTATCTGAGTCGTCTGGGAGATGGGTTTTTATAGTGGTCGCACGGAGCAAGCTGACGTGAGATCTTCGCCGTCGGTTACGCCCCTGGCGTTACGTCTGCATGAATGACGGGATCCCCCCGTTAATGACGAGATACACTCGTTAATGGGGGGATACGACGGCGTGGAACGCGGGATCATGGGGTGGCGGATATCTCGCGCCTGGCGAGATCCGCGGAGCCGTGGCGGAGGCGCTCGCGATATGCGTTCTAGGTTGCTCGGTAGAACCGGGGATGCTTAGCTCGGCGGAAGGCTCAAGGTGAGCGGGAGGCCAAGGAAGCTCGGTTCTGTGATAGCTCGAGGGCAAGCCAGGAGGGCTGAGGAAGCCCAGCGTGTAGGAGGGCTCGGAGGCGAGCCCATGGATATTCATAAGGCATGCATAGGAGTGTTCAGGGATCCATCGAAAGTCGGGTCATGCCTCAGGACGATAGCCCGGGGGATGTCTCCAATGTATAGTGCTTGTCCTGTTTCCGTGAGCCCCGGGACACGTCATCTGCCATGTGTCATGATCTGGAGAGTTTCAACTTATGGGTATCATCAACAACCCTCTTTCTCTCTCTCATAATCTCATTCACTACACATTCTCTCTAATGCTCAAAAGCAAAAAAGAAGAAGAAAAGATGTGCGTTACAAATTTATTCATAAGCCCTTGTATCCCTATTATTTTGTATAACTCATAAATTTTTCAATTCAAATATTTATGTAATGTCTAGGACAAAAAAATTTGCATACGCCTTCAATACATATGTTGTTCAAAATATACAACGTGCATCGCACATGCAGGATACTGGTCTTTCATAATTTGCGCTGAGCTCAAATATTCCTCTTCTATTGAAAATATGAATGGACTGTATCTCAGCATTGACTAGTTTTTTTGCATGTGTGATGTCTCGGGCATGTTTAGTATTAATGTATGGTTAAAATCAAGGCTTTATGATTTGAATATTGTAATTTCAAAATAAAGCTTTAAAAATGCCTTTACAAATAATAGAATTTTTTGGGGGCAAAGATTTTTCTTTCTTTTTTTAAATAATAAAGAAAGATCATCAATTAATAACATGAGCTACCCTATGAAGTTTGTATTATAAGAGCAAAAATGCCCTTTTTCAATTAATTCTCGCTTTGGAAAACGGCTTTTTGCTAAGAAGAATACTGAAAGAGAGATTTAACTTTATCAAACCATGCTTTAAATGAAAGTCGACACAAGTCACATTTAATCGTTGTTGTTGGGTAATTGTTGACAGAATTTCTTTTCTAAAGAAATGTAGGCCATATTTTCAGGGGAGGATCCTTGAATTATGGTTAAAGGATGCACACTGTACACAACAATCAGGAACAAAGCAGGATACAAAGAAGATGACATGAATGAATTAAAAGGAAAAAAATTTTAAATTAACATATAAATAGTATTTAGTTTATTCATGAGTGTAACCATGAACAAGCATAATAACAAACAAGTATAATCTACTTCTCTAAATCAATTCTACCAAATCAAAAATATGTTAAGTATTTAAGTCAGGCCTCCACCCTTTTGATTAATGCTATATAGATATATATATATATATATATATATATATATATATATATATATATATAACGGCAGAAAAAGGTCATAGGAAGCTTTTTGCATTAAGTGGCCGCAAAAATCACCATTTTATTCGACGATCGGCACCTTCCTACTTGATATCCATTCTTTAATTTGTCGGTACATCAAATTTCATATGATTACAAAACCATTTCACCGTTGATTTAGCAATGTAAAAAGTTCTATTATCGATAAACCGTTAATTTTGCACCCACTAAATCAACAGTGAAATGGTGTTATAATCATATGAAATTTTGTGTATCGATAAATTAAAAGATGGATATCAAGTTGGAAAGTGTTGATCGTCGAATAAGATGATGGAGAGCATACTTTTTACCGTCATCTAACGCAAAAAGCCTTCTAGAATCTCTTTCCTCCATTATTGATGGAGCTCCTTTTTGGGCCTCTGTCAGATGTTGTCTTCCGTTGATCTCGAGGTGAACTGGGTTGATTGTCCTTCGTCACGTGTGGGTTTCAATGGGTTTTGAGAGGACAACGTGGGATGAGGAGGCTGCCGCCGTGTACCTGCAAAGAAGTCCCGGGGTGGTTTGGTACCACCGAGGACCCTCCGACGCTCAAGTCAGTGACAGTATCCGAGCAGAGTACCGGTGTAAGTGTAAAGAATGGCTTACTTGATCCCTCTGTGATGGGGGTTTATATAGCGGTGGATCACGCAGCAGCAGGCGCGAGAATCTCGCCGGCAGTTACGCTCCCGACGTCACGCCCGCGTAAAGAGCGGATTGCCCATTGATGGGGATCGTGATGGCGTGGAACGTGGGACGTTGCTAGCGGAGAATCTGCGCGTGGCGTGATTTGCGGAGCGGCGGTTACGCCTGTGAGTGGTGGAGTTGGTCGGTCAGAGAGACCGAGGAATATGGCCTCGGCTGGGGAGCTCGGAGGCGAGCAAGAGGGCCGAGGAGTCTTGGTCCTCTGGCAGCTCGGGGCGAGCTGAGGGGACGAGGAGGCTAATTTGCCGGGGGCTCGAGGAGGGCCAGCTTGCGCTTGCAGGTTGGGTACAAGGGTGGCATGGTCGGCCTCTGTGGGCCCTTTCTTCTGGGTCTTGGGGCACGTCACCTGCCACGTGTCACGATCTTGGGGGTTGCCAATATCGAGCATCATCATTAGCCCCCCACTCTTGTCCCGACCAGCTAGTGGGTCGGGTCAAGAGTGGACTGCCGCGCCGTCTGGGGTAAAGCTCCCTCCTAAGGTTTCGTCGGGACGCGTCCCCAGGCTGTCAGCTGTCTTTTCTTCCAGTTTATCGGGATGAGATCTTTGCGTTTAGGGAAGGTGCGCCGGTTCGTGCGTCCTGCCACTGAAGTGATGGTCCACGTGTCGAGCGCCGGTCGGCCGACGCGACGTGTGCAGAACTGTGGACTGATTGGGCGTAGCCCAGTGTGGGCGTGACATGTGGGGCGACCGGTCGTCGAGTTGATTTCGATCACTTGCCGAGTGTGCCAAGTGCTGCTGAGAAGGAGGCATCTCCATGGCCCCGGAGTCAATGGGGGATTATTCAGACTTGGATAGACCCGGTGTCTCTTGTTGGGGCTTCGGATCCGCTGCAATTGATGGGCTCAGTGGCCTCGTTATGGGGGCTACAAACCCGCAGCGTCTGTTGGGCAGGAAGATGCCTGCTGGAGATGACCGAGTTGAGAGGCTGCTCCGTTGATCTTGGCGAGGGCCTTGACCCCTGGCGTTGCGAGTAGGGAAGCTACCGGCCAGGGATTGTCGAGTCTGGAAGGACTTTGATCCTTGTCTTTGTTGGGTAAGAAGCTATCCGCCGGGATGTGCCGAGTAGAAAGGGGCTCGGCGGCCTCGCGAAGAGAACTTCAGATCCTCAGCGTCTGATGGGCAGGAGGATGCCCGCTGGGATGCGCCGAGCAGGAAGGAACTCGGCGGACTCACGATGAGGGCTTGAGATCCTCAACACCTGATGCGCAGGAGGATGCCCGCTGGGGATGCGCTGAGCAGGAAGGAGCTCGGCGGCCTCACGATGAGGGCTTCAGACCATCAGCGTCTGCTGGGCAGGAGGGTGCCCGCTGGGGATGCGCCGAGCAGGAAGGAATTCGGCGGCCTCGCGGTGAGGGCTTCAGACCATCAGCGTCTGACGGGCAGGAGGATGCCTGCTGGGGATGCGCCGAGCAGGAAGGAACTCGGCGGCCTCGTGGTGAGGGCTTGAGATCCTCAGCGTCTGATGGGTAGGAGGATGCCCGCTGGGGATACACCGAGCAGGGTAGCTGCTCGGTGTTAGTTATATGTATGCCCTAGAGGCCATTACTGTACATTGGATGTATATTGTAGTGGATGCTGGGACATATATAGGGAGGACTTTCTTGCTCGACATGATAGTATGCTATCTGGTTGCTCTTTACCTTAACGTGTACACAGATTGTCTCTCTATTACATGTTGGTAAAGCCCTTAGGATGTGTACTTGACTACCTGGACTATGATGCGGATCATACTAGTGGGGACATGGTAGTCCATAAGTACATCCTTCAAGGTCCCTAGTCGTGTGTGTATTGAGATGGGGCATCGATATACCAGAGTAGACTAGCGTGTACCTTCTCGACCCATACAGATGGGCGATGGATGATCCCATATCCATCGGTGTTTGACATCAGAGATGATATATGGGTGCTCAGTAGAGACTGGGTACACTGGACGGACTCGCCGAGAACTCCCAGATGGTATTATACCTTACGTCAGATGGCAGTTCTCTGGTGACACTGGTACAGAGTAGTCCGTTGACCCGAGATCGTCATAGAGTCTTGTGTGGTTCCCACTGTGCTTTGATTTCCATCTTACCACGTCCAAGAGGGCGTGCAAAACGGTGGTTTTTGGGTACAGTCCTGAATCACATGGAGGCAATGAGCGATAGGAGGGGATTCGTCTCTCCCGGTATAGGGGGTTGATGTTGCGCTGTGTTCGATTGGCTATAACAGGAAATCCCTGGCCAGGGTTGCTGAGATATACTGGTAAGTGTTACCAGTAGTTTCTCGAGTTGTTATAGACCTCATATCGACACGACTTATCGAGCTATTGGGGTCTGACGTTTACCACCCCTAGGTAAGATATGCGACATATCAGACGACGAGACCGGACTGTACGGTAGTGTTACTGGTTGGATTCACTGGAGTGTGAGCGGGCTTGCTCGTCGATCTTCTGATCGCTCAATACCCGGGTGGCCGTTACGTTTAGCAGACCGCTTGCGGCTTGTGGATGCTTGATATGATCATCATCTGCTGCCGGCATATTGACGAGTCTTTAGAGTCCTACACAGAGGTTTCCTGGCTCAAGCGAAACAAAATAGGAGCGCATATGAGATATGTGCGGGACCGAGAATAATGTGTGTATGTGATACCGTATTTCATTCTCGCGATGAATGTGTCGAATGGTTGTATGCGATATAACCTAGTTATCGAATCAATGATTGATTCGATAAGCCGATACATTGGATACTAGTCGGTTATATGTGATATGACCGGATCGTTAAATCAAGTGTTGATTTAATGATTAAATGCATAATTATATATTTGATATATTACTTTGCATTAACTAGTATTGGTTCACTTTAAATGGATTTTCTCGCTCGGTTGTGCACATTGTATATTCGATATAGTTTTTGTGCACATGATTGTATCATGTTTGATGATACATGCCTTTTGGTTAAGTGTAAAGAATTAAACTATGGTTAAGTGGATGATTAGGGTTTTTGATTTCCTTATTCATTTAGTAATCTTTTTCTTTTTTTGGAAAAATAAAATGGCATGAGATAAATGGTGGCATTCTTTTGTTCTTTCATGAAGCTTCATGAATACTTTGACTTTGTGACCATTTTGTCTCATGCTTAACCCTAACCATTCCACTTAACCCTAATTAATTCTCTACACCTAACTATGGTTAGCTTATGATAAGAATTCATTTTCTTTTCTTTTTGAATTATTCTTATCATAACATTCTTCTTCTTCATTTTTATTCACATGAAGAAAACTTGCTCCATTAATGGCAAGTGATGAAAGAGAGTGAGAAATCCAATTCTAAAGTGAACCCACTTCCTATTTCTTCATCCTCTACCTCTTGCCAAGTAGTATAGGGTGTTTCCTTCACGAGTTTTCATGGCTTGGTGAAGGTGGAGCTTGATCTAGCGATGCTTCGACGTAGATCATCTTCGGCATGGACATCGACGACCTAGCTCGCCTATTCTCCGATGAAGCCGACGCTAGAGCCCGGGATTTGTTTTGGACAGCGAGAGGACTTCATTGCGGAGCTATGGAGGTGGAGCACCGGATCTACAAAGGTTGTATTTCCGTTTCCTTTTAGTTAAGATGTTAACTAGTTTGCTTTGTCGCCTAATCTCTAGTCAACGATCCGTATTACGGTTTGTAGGCACCCGTAATTTTTGAAATTGGCATGGTTGATGCCTTGTGAGACCTCCTTGGGATGCTTAGGAACCTTTCACTGGTATCAGAGCCTAGCTAGAGCCTTAGGCGAAGTCTAGACGGAGTTTGAAGTCCGATCGACCCGGAACCCAAACCCTAAACATGCTCTCTGGACATTTCTGTAAAATGTGGATTTTTCGAAAATAAAAATATGCAGAAAAATCAGCAGGGAATCCTAAGAATTACTGTGCAACACGTGTCCATGATTCCACTGTAGCGCGGCGGAACCGCGGCACAAGCTGGCTTGTGCGGCGGTTCCGCGGCTATGTTGTCGTTTTGTGAGTCTAATTCTGCACAGTAATTCTTAGTTTTCTGTTCTGGTTTTCCTGGGATTTTTAATTATTTTTCAGGGTTGTATTTTCTGGGGTTGTTTTGGGGATTCGATGTTTCGATCGGAGTATCAGACTTTGTCTTTGTGGCTTTCCGGATAAATTTTAGAATATGTTAAAAAGTTCGACCGGATATAAATACCCAATTTTTCCCCTGTCGGGAAATTTCCAAGTGTTGGATTTTTCCGTAGTTTAAAGACGTTCTAAGTAGTGCAAGTAACTCGATGGACCTTCTAGAAGACAACAAACCTTAACTCGATTATGTGACCGTCTTGAACTGCCCTTTGAACCTTCGGGTTTGGGGCAGTATGGCGTGCCACATGTGAGGCGTTGGCTTGACCCTTCTACGGATGGACCGTTGGTACTGAGGCACGAACTGAATGTTTTTTAGACTTGTTTCATGTGTTGATCAGTATCGGGAAAACTTGGGTGTTCGACTGTTCCATCGGAAAGTTTAACATTTTCTGTTTATCTGGAATGTGATACAACAATTGGAATTCACAAAAAGTTATGTGATAACTGAATGAATGTTATAAACATAGCACTTTAGTCTCACTTGATCGGTTGCCATGGAATTTTGATGTGATCAAAAGTCCGTCGCAATCACGTAGCGTACGCGGATACTCGCCGGGTAAACTTAATAGACAGCCTCACTCCATAGCCCCGACCAAGTGACTGTAGGAGAACCCCGTCGCCGAAAGCATCCGTTCGGGTGCTCGCGGCAGCGGTGTTCCGCCTTGGTGCACTTCGTCGGCGGCATCGGGGGTGCGGCCGCCTACTGAAGTTTGCGACGAGCATTCGATCAGAATGTCGGGAATCTTGTTGAATTACCCGACTTTATATTGAAAAGTGTTTTCGATTTTGAGACTAAAATGCGGGGTTTATAATTGTTAGGCATGCGATGTCTAAGTAATTCATTTGGTCAGGCATGCGATGTCTGAAATGATTGCGGATTCCAACTATTGTAGTTTTACACTTTCTTTTCTGTGACCGTAAGTGTAATATGTGATATCGCCGGTTTCGTTGCTATATGTCAACGACAATTGGGATGCGCATATTTACTTACGTTGATGACATGTGATGTTATGTGTTGCTGGATATGTTATATTGGATCGTCGTCTTTGAATAGCCGGGGTTTTTTATGTGAGATGAGTGTTTTTCATTTTCATTCATGTAAAAACTTGTATGTAATATTCTTTTATTGGGGCGCTTCCAGGTTGCGGAAGTTGTCACCGTTGTTGTATATTATTTACTTTTCCGCACTAGGATAGACCCAAGGAGGAGGGCACAAGTAACCGGGTTCTAGAGTCCAGTGGGAGACCAACTCGAGGAGTCGGGTCCGGGTCTCCTAACTCTAGAATTGGTAGGGTTGCTTGCCGCTCTCGTAGGGGTCTAGGGGTGTGGGTTTGGCTATTCATCGCGACCGTGGAATCCGTGTTTTATACTGGCTCGTATTGAAAACACGGACGTCCTAGTATATCCAATATTTCATATGATTCTTCTGCTGCGATATCTGTGATGTGATCATGTGATGTTCTGTGATAGATACAGTATATAGTATATATGATATATTATATAGGCGTTACTTATGTTTTACACCCGTGCTAGCCCTGCCCCGCTCTGCCGTTAGTTACCTAACCTAACGGTGCACGAGGGGACATCGAGGCGAATGCGGATGGCATAAGTGTACGTCGTATTTATCTGTGATGTTTAGGTACTTAAATGATGGGACTTCATTAATGAGATTAATGAAATAAAAGAAACCTAAGATGTTGTAGAATCGAATTTCAAAATAAACAGGTAGCTACAGTTCTTGCTTTGCACAGCGGTATATACGATATATCCTGCACCTTATTCGATAAGGAAAGGACCGAGATCCCTTCACCGGGAGTGACTCCTTTAGCAATAACTGGCAGATGCTACACACTCGGTTTGTCTTTTGATAGCTTTTAAGTGTTTTTGCTTTGCACAGTGATATGTATGATATATCCCGCACCTCATTCGACGAGGAAAGGACCGACGATCCCTTCATCGGGAGTGACTCCTTTAGCAAAACTAGAAAAGTCTCAAAAACACTCCATTTTAAAATCATTTGATTCTACAACGATATCAAGTTCATTACGCAATAGGTTTTCAGAAAAACCTGTCGTAGCCCTCCGTCATTTCAGATAAATCCTGTTTAGTATTCGTGCTGCGCTTGTTGACCTTGTCAAGGCGCAGTGTGCGGTAGCTAACCAGTATTTATCTGCTTATGCATATGATGCAGATTGGGTTAGGGTAGTCGTGCGGCCTTGTTGACCTTGTCAAGGGTCGTGCGGGTGGGTTTGATTCAATCAAGAAATGACGGGTTGAACTTGACTTGCGGTCTATGGTTTGTTGACCTTGTCAAGGTCATAGATCGTTCGGGGCAAAATATTATCGGGAATTTCAAGTGTTGAAATTTGCAATGAGATTGCATACCTTCGATGAGATAGTTGGATCCCGATACCCGCTGCGAGTAAGAGTTACTCCTGTGAGAGTTTTATACATTACAATTAGCCGATCAAGTAGGTGTCTAGAAAGGTGTTAACGAGGTTACGCCTCTGGGAAAACGAGGTTTACATTAATTAGGTTCATGCGAAAGCACGGGGGACCTCCCTCAAAGTATCGACACTGGCCTGGCTGAAAGATTGACGAACTTGTAGTGTGTAATTAATCCCGGCTAGTCTTTCCTTTTAGGGTTTGAAGGAAGATTTGATAAAAAGCAGTGGGAGCCATCCTGATTAGATAAAATAATAACCAATCTATTCTTGAAAGAGCGCACGCTGAGTGTTTTCTTCTCTCTCTCTCCTGGTAGCGACCATGTCACGCCTTAATCAAGATAATAATACGGATTATTGACCGAACCCGCTTGTTATACTGAGCTGGGGAACGTTTGTCCCGCTCCAACTTATAATTGTTATCAGACAGAGCAGGAAATTGGGGATTACCAGAATTCCCGTGCCGCCCAAACGAAGAGAGTGCATGCTGATGCATCATCTTCGGGTGAGTTCATTATACAGAACTGTTTCTCAGTATCCTCCGCATTCTGAGTATATGATACCGGATCAGGATCCCAGATATGTAATCTGTTACATAGGGCTACAAAAGGGTAGAAAAACTGAGAACGGGTGATAAGTTTCATGAGGCAGAAAACGGGGCAAGAGTTGCAGCCAAGTCTGTCGGTCACTGTCACCCTGTATTACCAATACATTGATTCTGAACAAATGTTATTAGATACCGAACCTGATATGCAAAATCATATCTGTCTCTTTATTAGTAAAGAAACGATAAAATTTTGTATTGTCGGATAATGTTTTGAACATTTCCTATATCAAAAGTTGATCGGTTCAGGCACGTTATCTAAAAGCATTGATGTTCTAAATCAAACTACAGTTCTTAGTATACGGAACACACACAAGAGGAAGAGTTCAGAAATGAACGAATCCTTCTTGAGGCATTGTAGACTAGGTCATATCAATGCGACCCGACTAGCTGAAGTTACATGTAGATGCATATTTAAATCAGTTTGAATTTACATCTTGTGAAACTTGCCAGTCATGTCACAAAGATTAGATGACCATAGCTCTGTTTATTGGGAAAGAGTTAATGAACTCTTGGGATGATACATGTTGATGTATGTAGGTCCCCAGTCTACACATGCCAGGACTGGTTCTTTGTACTTCATTACGTTCTCTGATGATCTCTCAAGATTCAGACATATGTTCCTGTTGAAACACAAGTCCGAACCTTTTGAGATATTCACAGAATATAAGTTAGAAGTAGAGAACCAAAATACGGGTATAAGTATTATGTCCTATGATGAGATCAAGGAGGAGAATACTTGAGCACGGAATTCCTGGACTATTCTAAAGGAGAATGAGATTCTCTCTCAGCATTACTCCTCTGTATACACCATAGCACGATGGTATGTCGGGGCGGAGCAGATACACCCTATTCGATATGGTGTGCTCTATGATGAGTACTACTGAGTTACCTATTTCCTTTTGGGAGTTATGCACTTGAGAAGCTGCATACCTATTGAAAAGGGTTCAAATCAAATCAGTTGCCTACCACTTCATATGTGATATGGAAAGGGAAGAGCCTATGTCTTAAGTTAGTTAAGATTTGGGGTTGTCCGGGCTATGTCTAAAAGCAAAATCCGGACAAGCTCGAGGCAAGGTCTGTTATGTAGAACTGGAAAGGTTCCAGCTATACAAACTACAGTAGATGATTTGGTAGAACCAAAGGATTCAATAGTTTCCAACGAACCTCAGCCTCTCCGCCGATCTAGTAGGGTTTCTCACCCACCTGAGAGATACTTTGTTTCTCTATAACAGTGGGAGCGAGGATTGCATCAATTGATGATGACCCAACTAGTTTCGAGCTGGCCATCAAGAGTAAGACTCTGTAAGAATGGTTGGATGTTTAGCGATCTGAGATGGAATCCTTATACACCAACAAAGTATGGACTTTAGTTGCCATATCTGAAGGGTTAAATCCCCATCAGGAGCAAGTATATCTTGAGAAGATTACTTGGTGTAGATGGAAAGGTTAAGACTTTCAAAGCTAGACTTGTTAAATGTTTGCATCATTGACCAGGTGTGGATAATGATGAAACCTTTTCAAGTAGCTATGCTTAAGTCCATCCAGATCCTACTTACCACGGCTACATACCATGACTACGATATCTGGTGGTTGAGTGTCATGACTGCTTTTCTAAATGATGTTTTGGAAGAGAGCATCTATAAGTACACAGCCAGAGGGCTTCGTAGACAGTGGGAGCAGCGGAAACGTGTGCAAGATGTTTTATGTGATAAAGCAGGCATCGCGGAGTTGGAACATCTGTTTTGATGAGTGTGTCAAATAGTTTGACATCATCAAAATGGTAGATGAACCTTGTATATACAAGAAGGTAGTAGGGAGTATGGTAGTGATCCTTGTAGAGTACGTGGATGACATACTCATGATAGGGAAGGAGTTTCCTATGCTACGCTCGGTCAATCTCCGCTTATCACAATGATTCTCCACATAGGATCAAAGTGATACCTACTAAATCCTGGATTTTGGATCTATGAGATAGATCTAATTGGATGTTAGGAATCTCACTAGTAGTAGTGAGATGGTATCAATCGACCCTGGGGAGAATCACTGGAAGTGTTCCAGGGTGATAAAGACGACTGAGTGTCAGTCACAGGCATTGTCTTTACCCTCAGTAAAGGGACGGTATGTTGGAAGAGTTCCAAGCTAGATACCGTGACATACTAGACGATAAAGGCTGGATACATCGCTACTTAAGATGCTACCAAAGAGGCTGTTTGGGTGTATACAGGTTCATGAGATGAACTGCGTTCCTACCATTGTGAGACAATGGAGTTGTGGCTTATGCCAAGGAACGAAGGTCCCATCAGTGATCCAGACATATTCTAAGGCAGTATCACCTGATCATGGAGATGGTTGATCTCCAGGGGATCGAGGTCAGGAGAGTAGACTCAGAGGACAACACGGCGGATCCACTCACGAAGGCCTATTCCCAGAGAGAGACTTTTATGGGATGGTTGAGTATGAGATACTACTGTTGCGCCACGGCAGCGCCCCGGCCGTCTTACCGAGGCCAAAATGCGGAATCAAAAACTTTCCTTACTTGGAAACTGGCGCTACCGCGGACAATAAAACCCGGATCGTTAACCATTAACCTATACTAGCAAACAAGAGATGGGAAGAGAAGTATACCAAGTGATCCGAGTCCTCCGGTCTTCTCGTCATCGTCCCGATCTCCCGCGGAAAGTCCCGTCTCCATATCATCGCCTCCTTGCCGAAAAGGGCACCACATCGCCTGTATCTTTTACGGGCTCCCACCTCAATACCGAGGCAACTCGGGCGCGAAGTTGGCTGGCCGACGCGTCCAAGATTTGCTGTAGAATGTGTAGTGTAGAGGCTATGTCTCATTTGGGATTTTGTTGCCTTTGAAGATGGTGGAGGAATCAAGATGAGAAAAATGGTGCTTGCATTTTTCTAGCATGAAAATGAGATCAAGAATGCCACACTCTCAAGAATGAAAACCTCTTCTTCTCTTTTCTCAAAATGAAGCCTCTCTCATCTAGTGAGAATGGTGGAGGAATGAAATTCAAACCATAACAAGAGGGGAGGTGAGTGTAGTAAAAGCAAGGGGGTGACCACAACCCTAAAGAAATGATAACCATCTCAAATCAATATCAAATCCACTCTAATCACCATAAAGCAAGTGATAAGAAGGAAAAAGAATCTCATCATGAAAAACTATCATGATACCACCAAAAAGCAAGATACCCCCCCCACAAATGTTATTTGCAAACTTGCAAATAACCCCCTCCATCGGAAAAGTCCGGCCGGGAAAGAACAAAGGAAAACCGGCCGGAACGGAATGCAAACTGGCAACTCCAGAAAACTGGTCCCGTAATAAATTACAGGAAAACCCCAATACTGTGCATACACACCCGCATCTGTATTCCGACCGGATACAAATGCAATGAGACAAAATCTACATTGTACTAAACTAGGATCTGGCTTAAACCAAAGCCGGCTAGTAAAATCCGTCCGATCCTGATCCGTGTAATACCGCACGTATCAGATCGAACCCTGCCATATAACCATACGGCCATTAGTACAAACTGTCCGATCCTGATCCGTGCAATACCGCACGTATCTGATCGGACCCTGCCATATCTCCATACGGCCTCTACAGCGTTTCGCCCGAAAGCTTGAGTAACTGAAAGTGTGGTGGACTCTAAAGACTCGTCAATACTATGGCTGTGGATTTAACCACTAGCACGTCAGAGGTATAAGCCAATATGTGACGGGCCACCAGCTATTGATCAAAAGGGACGTCGATGAGCGAACTCATCCTGACACCCTACTGAGCCTGTCAGTGACAATATCCGTACAGTCCGGTCCGTTCGTCTATGAGTATCGCATGGCGGGCCTAGAGGGTTGGTAAAAGTCAGACCCCCAAAAGCGGTACAAGTCGTGTCGGAGCGTAGCCCAGAACACCCTGAGATACTACTGGAATACCTACCAGTAAATCTCCTGCCTCGGCCGAGGGCTTTGTGTAATGGCTCTCCTAGACACAGCGCGACCTCACCCCCAATACCGGAAGAGACGAACCCCTGCAGATCCGCTCACTGCCTCCATGTGGCTCGGAACTGTACCCAACTAAAACCTGTTTGCACGACTCCTTTGAGCCGTGGTAGGGTAGTGATCAAAGCACAGTGGGAACTCACACGAGACAAATGACGATCTCAGGTCGATGAACTAACCTGTACACATGTCACCAGGGAACTGCTATCTGACATCTGGTATAAGACCAACTAGCAGGTTCCCGGCGAGTCCTGTCCGGTGTACTCATAACCCAATGAGCACCTGTATACATCTTAGGTGAACCAACTGACACCAGTGGCTTATGAGACCGGCCACCGCCCCTCGTCGGGGTCTCGACTGTATACACTAGTCTACTAATGGAGTATCGATGCCCTGTCTCGAAACTCCTACGACTAGGGACCTTTTAAGGATGTGCTTATAGACCGCCAGCTCTCACGTATATGATCGCCATCATACTGCTGGTAGTCAAGCAAGAATCCTAGGGGCTCTATCAACGTGTAATAGCGACATGTCAGGTCACCTAAAGCAATACACGATGATAAAGATAAACCAGATAGCATACTATCATTTCGAGTAAGACTGTCTTACCGGGATAGGTCCTCCCTCAATCATTGCAATCACGTGCCTGTGATCCAATAATTGACTCTGAGGGCACTATCTCCAACAATCTCCCACTTGCACTCAAGGCTAATTATTGCGATGTCGCATACTCACAGCCCGTGTGATACCGAACACCCAACTCCTCTACTAGTCAGTCTCACAAAGCTCGTTTGCGAAACTATTGCGTTCGAGGAATAGCCTCAGTGAGTGGATCCGCTGTGAAGTTTCTTTCTATGTCTCTCTATGTCTCAAGTTCGCAGAGAAAACCATCTCCCGAAATGAGCAATACCTGTCTTAGAGTATGTCTGGTTATCTGATGGGACCTAGCTCATAAATGAACTCCAAATCCAAACTTCTTAGACTGTATCGATAACTGAACTTAATCAGTACCCAGCGCCATGCCTCCCTCAGTATTGCCTTGGACCACCTGTCCAAAATACTGCCCCTCGTCAGAAGGAGAAAAAATAACTCTGACAGCCACTCTGCCATCTATGTCACCTTGGAAGCCTGGAGTGACAACCGTCTCCTAAAAGAGGCTGTCGTCATCACATCCCTAGAACATCAACTTATGTTCTAAAACTGCTTCCGACTGTTTCTCCAGGATTGGATTAATATCAGCTTATTGCAGCTACTGCAAGAACAACATCTGGTATGGTACTTGACATCTCATGATTGACTCAATTGCCTAAGCAAGTGATGTAAGTGCACGGCGGCGCCCCGGCCGTCGATCCGACGCCGGAATGCGGAAGCGGTGAATAACTTAAATTTTTGCGGACTTTGCAAACCGGCACCACCGCGCACTAAACTCCGGATCGAACCATTAACTAGTCTAAGCTATCTACAAGAAAGGGAATAGAGATTTACCGACGATCCAAGTCCTCCGGTCTTCTCGTCATGGTCCCGATCTCCTGCGGAAAAGTCCCGTCTCCTCCTCGTCGCCGGAAGTGCACCACATCGCCTTCTGCGTTTACGGTCTCCCACCTCAATGCCGAGGCAACTCGGGGACGAAGCCGGCTACTCGACGTGCCCAAGATTCGTTGTAGAATTCGTAGTAGAAGAAGTCTCATTTGGGGTTCATGGAGATGCCTTTGTGGTGGAGGAAAATGAAGTGAACTTTTGGAGAGGGTTCTTGTGTGATTTTTGGAGAATGAAGAGAACCAAAAATGCCACACCAAAAATCAAATCACCCCCATCCTCAAGAATGGCCGGCCCCTTGTAGCAAAGGGAGAGGGAGGAAAAGTCAAGGGGGAGGTGACCATATCAATCAATCAAGAGAGAGAGAGAGGAATGGTTATCAAAAACAACCATGATCACAAAACTAAGCCAACACTCCACACAACCATCAACTCATGCATGATGGCTCCAAAAAGGTCAAGCCATCATGAGCATGGAAAGTCAAGCAAGTCAAGGTAAGGTGAGCCATCATGATACAAGGAAATAAGCAAAGACCCCCTTCCACAATTGCCTATTTGCAACAATGCAAATAAGCCCTCCTCCACCAATCTTCGGCCAATGAACGGAACAATGGAAATTGGCCGACACGGAAAGCAAACTGGCAACTCCATAAAACTGGTCCCGTAATAAATTACAGGAAAACCCCGATACTGTGCATACACACCCGCATCTGTATTTCGACCGAAATACAAATGCAATGAGACAAAATCTCCACTGTACTATACTAGGATCCGGCTTATACCAAAACCGGCTAGTAATATCTGTTCGATCCTGATCCGTGCAATACCGCACGTATCTGATCGAACCCTGCCATATAACCATACGGCTTATAGTACAAACTGTCCGATCCTGATCCGTGCAATACCGCACGTATCTGATCGGACCTTGCCATATCTCCATACGGCCTCTACAACCTTTTGCCCGAAAGCTGAGTAACTGAAATTGTGGTAGACTCTAAAGACTCGTCAATACTATGGCTGTGGATTTAACCACTAGCACGTCAGAGGTATAAGCCAATACGTAACGGGCCACCAGCTATTGACTAAAAGGGACGTCGATGAGGAAGCTCACCCCGACACCCAACTGAGCCTGTCAGTGACAATATCCGTGCAGTCCGGTCCGTTCGTCTATGAGCATCGCATGGCGGGCCTAGGGGGTTGGTAAAAGTCAGACCCCCAAAAGCGGTACAAGTCGTGTCGGAGTGTAGCCCAGAACACCCTGAGATACTACTGGAATACCTACCAGTAAATCTCCTTGCCTTGGCCAAGGACTTTGTGTAATGGCTCTCCTAGACACAGCACGACCTCACCCCCAATACCGGGAGAGACGAACCCCTGAAGATACGCTCACTGCCTCCATGTGGCTCGGGACTGTACCCAACTAAAACCTGTTTGCACGACTCCTTTGAGCCGTGGTAGGGTAGTAATCAAAGTACAGTGGGAACTCACACGAGACAAATGACGATCCCCAGGTCGATGAACTAACCTGCACACATGTCACCAGGAAACTGCCATCTGACGTCTGGTATATGACCAACTAGCATGTTCCCGGCGAGTCCTGTCCGGTGTACTCATAACCCAATGAGCACCTGTATACATCTTAGGTGATCCAACTGACACCAGTGGCTTGTGAGACCGGCCACCGCCCCTCGTCGGGGTCTCGACTGTATACACTAGTCTACTAATGGAGTATCGATGCCCGGTCTTGAAACTCCCACGACTAGGGACCTTTTAAGGATATGCTTGTAGACCCCCAGCTCCCACTTATATGATCGCCCTCATACTGCTGGTGGTCAAGCAAGAATCCTAGGGGCTCTATCAACGTGTAATAGCGACGTGCCATGTCACCTAAAGCAGTACACGATGATAAAGGTAAACCAGATAGCATACTATCATCTCGAGTAAGACTGTCCTACCGGGATAGGTCCTCCCTCAATCATTACAATCACGTACCTGTGACCTAATAATTGACTCTGAGGGCACTATCTCCAACAATCTCCCACTTGCACTCAAGGGTAATTATTGCGATGTCGCATACTCACAGCCCGTGTGATACCGAACATCCAACTCCTCTACTAGTCAGTCTCACAAAGCTCGTTTGCGGAACTATTGCGTTCGAGGAATAGCCTCAGTGAGTGGATCCGCTCAGTTGTTTCTTTCTATGTCTCTCTATATCTCAAGTTCACGGAGAAAGCCA
Organism: Agapanthus africanus; assembly: GCA_030015575.1. NCBI lineage: Eukaryota > Viridiplantae > Streptophyta > Magnoliopsida > Asparagales > Amaryllidaceae > Agapanthus > Agapanthus africanus. The sequence goes on from CM057337.1 coordinate 675,045,736, forward strand.
TCTCCCGAAATGAGCAATACCTGTCTTAGAATGTGTCTGGATGTCTGATGGGACATAGCTCATAAATGAACTCCAAATCCAAACTTCTTAGACTATATCGTCAACTGAACTTAATCAGTATCCTGCGCGCCATGCCTCCCTCAGTATTGCCTTGGACCACCTGTCCAAAATACTGCCCCTCATCAGAAGGAAAACTATAACTCTGACAACCTCCTTGTCGTCCATGTCACCTTGGAAGCCTGGTATGATAACTGTCTCCTGAATGAGGCTGTCGTTATCATATCCCTAGAACATCCACTTATGTTCTAAAACTGCTTCCGACTGTTTCTCCAGGATTGGATTAATGTCAACTTATTGCATCTAGTGCAAGAACAACATCTGGTGTGGTACTTGACATCTCACGATTGACTCAATTGCCTGAGCAAGTGATCTGCCAATCATGCCCGTCCCTCTCCCCTTTAGTCTGTAAGACACCTTTGGAGAGGGTGACTCCATTACCTGCAGGTACACTACCGTGCCAAGAGTCGTCCATCCTAAATACTCTTAGAATGCTGTCAAGTACCCTGATTGGGAAACCACCCAAATCTAGATCTAAGACCATAGATCTAGTAACCAGTATGTCTGATATAAAATCCATTTCCTTTGTGGAGAAACAACTGTGTGACGACCAAAGTATAACCGATCGTAGTGTAGGAGTTTCTTTTCCTACTCTGTGTATATCATCCAAATACCAGGATATCACACCCTACTACCTTCTCAACAGATCCATCCCCTATTCTGATGAAGTCAAACCCATGACTGTCACGTCAGAAATAGATGATCTATCTCCGCTACATCTGCTTTAGTCTATAAATAGACATAAGCTACTTGTCCACCAATGCTTCCGCTGCTCCCACTGACTACGACAACCCTCTGGCAGAGTCATATACACGTACACTTCTGAAGCGAGTTCAGAACGACGCTATACTCATCCTCCCGCCGGATCTCGCAGCCTGGAACAACAGCAATGGTAATTGTGGGTAAACAAGAACTTCCCTGTCACCGTCCTTGAGACTACCGAAGTACCTCTCGGGTGCCTGAAGTTACCCACCTTATCTGCGGAGTGGCCAATGGAATGTCAATCCAGATTGAATCTTTAGGTTCCTTATCAAATCTTCAGTAATCGTTTGTGGTTCTGGAATCACTTCCAGTTCTACCATACTCCCACTACTGTTTTCTGAAAAATCCATTTTTAATAAAACTGTGGCGAGTCTAGAACAATATTGCTATTGTTCATCCAGATGGTAGAAAGTCAACCCGCGTCATAGCCTGGGTCAACCCACAAACAGCCATTACAGAAATGTGCCTTGAGTTGTCCAGTGTCTGGTTTTAAGCATAAGCCAGACAACTCCCCGTACCTTAACATCGTTAAGATATGAACTGTTCTATATCCAGTATAGAAACAGAGGCACTGATTTAATTGAACCAGATTCAAATCATGCAGCTGTCCCCAGCGCATGTCAACTAAATGGAAGGAGGCCGATCAGCGTTACTCAACTTAGGAATACTTCCAATTATGAGTAACCTGAAAGAGAAGAAAGATCTCTTTATCATTACTATCAACTGAATGCCATACACAAGTATCTACATCTTCGATCTCTTTGAAGAATCCCGATACTTGCTATACCTGGTTCTCTACTGTATTCAAATACATATAACTTCTCCAAATTCAGACCCTGTGTTTCCACGAAACACCTGTCTAAAAATTAGAGGAGTCATAAGTAAACCGAATATAGTACGAGGACCATCCCCTCTGTCCTGATGGACTCAGGACAACATACAATACTCTGTAAAAGTCCCTTGAGTCTGATTACTCATTCACTGTGTGTCGTAGGTTGAAAACTGTACTTATGGTTAAGAAGAATTACACCGCTGTTTAATGCTCCTTACCTAACCATCCACTGATATAGGTAAATGTCGTAGACATAATTTCAGAAAGGTATATCTCACTCTATGAAAATAGACGTACAGATATATCAATTTGAAATTGGTGCATAACAGCGGATATTCAAAACCAAATATTTGCCGACCGGCAAACAACCCAGGTGATTTCCTCAAATATCACCGATTACAACGAATCCCGATATAATGAGGATAATCACCCAATTCCCAATAACTTACTCCCACTCATCATCTGTAAAACCATACAGATGTGAGAATCGTATCTGGTAAATACATACCCTGGAGTAAGTATCTAATCGGGAAATCAGTTTTCTATTAACAGTACACAGTGAAACTGAAACATTGAAATGTTTCGATGGGGTATCCTGGTATTCCTAGTAATGCCTCTTCCAGATTCACGACTGTAACCGTATAGTTCTTTGCCACCTCTCCAAATCCCTTCATATGTCTTTAGTCTTTACCTTCTGCACACCCTTTTAGGCCAAATGGTTTTCTTCCTTCCCTACCGTTCGGCACCAGCCTATGGTTTGGAAGAAGACTATCCAATAAGCATAATGGGTGTACTGTCCCAATCCTAGGAACACTCGCAATGAGAGAGGGTGAAGATAAAAGACACCTGAATAAATCTTATTCCTATTTCTCCTGGACCAGAATCCATCCCCGAACTGGAACAAGTTCCATTCGAGTTCGTATATAACCATACGATGGAGTATCCATATAAACTGTGGATCTTCGTAGTGATACGGAGTGTCCTGGAGAAATACAAAGGTGATGTGGGAGTGGTAATGAAATATTTGGTTTGGTCGTGAATATCTGTTGCAATTTACTTTGCCCTCTTACTAATCCCTTGCTTTGTCTGAACTTAATACCTTCTGCACACCATCGTTATGCTAATTGGTTTTCTTCATTCCCTACCGGTCGGCACCAGCCTAAGGTTTGGAAGAAGACAATCCAATTTGCGTAATAGGTGTACTACCCCTAAACCAAGGAGTACTCGTAACCTGAGAGAAGGTAAAAGGAAAAGACAACTGAATAATCCTATCCGTTTTCTCCAGAACCGGAAACCATCCTCGAATAAATTCTTTCGAGTTCGTATCTAACCATACGATGGTTTTGTCCAATGGAAGTGGACGTTCGTAGTAATACGGGGTGTCCCAGAGAAAAGGGTAAAAGTAGGAGTGGCAATGAGGTCTGCAACTCTGACAATCCAAAAGCCAGTGTTTAAGAAGGTTCGGTCAACTTGGTCACTGAGTCAAAGTCTTAGGGTCGGGTCAAAGGTCGCTGCCAAAGAGAGAGAGAAAAGAAACACTCAGCGTGCACTCTAACCTAGATCAGAATGGTCACCAATTTATCTAATCTGGAATCCTCCCACTGTACCTCAAATTCTCCTCCAAACCTGAAAGAAGAATTAGTCGGGGTCACCCGAGGAGTAAACCAACTCATCAGTGGGAATCGGGATCCAACTATCATTGCATGATAACGTGACGGAATCCGCTCACGCTATCACACTCCAGAAGGTATGCGCATATCTGGCAAGTTTCAGTACTTTTGAAACTCCCGATGTGGATTTTTGCCCCATGCTCTTATGATCTTGACTAAGGCCAACAAATCATAAGTCACATGTCAAGTTCTACCCGTCATTATCCAGGTTAATTTGAATCCACCCGTACAAGACCTTGACTAAGGCCAACAAAGCTATACGACTGTCCCAAACCAACGCATCTATCTATGCAGCATATGAATACCCAATAGCTACCAAACACTGTGCCTTGACTAAGGCCAACAAACACAGCTTGAATACTATTGACTACCCATATGAAACGACGGAGGGCTACGAATGGTTTCTGGCGAAAACCTTTAACGTAGTGAACTTGATATCGTTGAAGGAACGGATAGCTTTTTAGAAAATATAGTGACGAAAACCTTTACTAAAGAGGTCACTCCCGGTGAAGGGATCTCGGCTCTTTCCCCGTAGAATGGGGTGCAGGATATTCCAACTGAATACCTCGGTGCAAAGCAAAAGTGATCGGCTATAGTGAAGTTAATGCCCTGACGCAAACTTCTGTCCAAGGGGTCACTCCCGGTGAAGGGATCTCGGCCCTTGCCTCGTCGACTGAGGAGCAGGATATTCCAATGAATACCACGATGCAAAACAAAAGTAAACGTCCTTGCAATAACAGCCTTTTGAAAAAGTGTTCCAACAACATCAGATTAGGTTTGTTTTTAACTTTGCATTGATCCGAATCAATGCAGTCCCATCAATTGATCACACCAAAAAGAATGAAAATATACTGATGTACGTATATGCCATCCGCATTCGCCACTGGGTCCCGTCATTACCCGTTAGGTTAGCTAACTAACGACAGAGCGGGGACTGGACTAGCGCGGATGCAAAACATATACAACATCTACTAATATATATACCAATATATTATATTCGCTCAAGGCGTGAATAAAATGCAACATCACAGAAATGTACAGCATCACAGAAACAATACAGATATCTGGGATCCCCGGGTTTCACAGAGCCACTACTGAAACCCGACGTTCCCCTGGTCGTGTGGATAGCCTGCGCAATGAAATCCTAGACCCCTACGGGCGCGGCAAGTTACCCGCCAAAACCTGAAGCGAGGCAGCCCCCTTCAGCACCGTGAATGGACCACCCAGCACTTCACGGAATCCGGTAACTTGGGCACCCCTCCTGGGTCAACCTGTACCCCCTACGAGTGCGGCGAATAGCCCGCCAATCCTAGAGTGAAGCCCCCTCCGTCTCAATGCCATGAGATGCGGGCTTGTTGCCCTCCAGAACCCGGCTATCCGTGCACCCCTCCGCGGGGCAATCCTAGTACAGAAAGTAAGATATACATACACCGGGTACATCGACCGCAACCAGGTCGTGCCCCAAAATAATAATACAAACAGGCAGTGACGGCAGTCCACATGTCGGACGCTCGCCCCGCAATATCAAATGTACATAATACAACAAAACTGTACTAGCATTGCATCCAGGCTATCCCCCACGACCGATCCGCAACATCACAGCAAATACATAGAACATCAACGTGAAAGTCACGTTCGCAAATCCGTCTAACCGGGCTATAGCAGTTAGACCGGATTTACCGATCGAGTGACATTCACGGTCGCAGATATAATGTAAATACTGTGAAAAATGTGTTTAAAATATCCGATTGATCAAACTTTAACAAGTGGGCCCACAAAGAATACTGTAGCAGTCACAGAAATAATTGGCCCAATTTTAATATTCCAAAACCCATACTTTAAGCCCAGAAAACTACTGAAGAAATTTGATGCAGGGATCAGAACAGTAAGCGGCGGAAGGGCGGCGCTTAAGGAAGGTCAGGCCGTGCTTCCGCGCTTGTACTGTTGACTGACACTCTCGAATTTTCTCAGTAGCCTTGAAATCTCCAGTACATTAATATTTTACAACCTGAAAAAATTTTCGAGACCAAAAATTTTCAACAGAAAACTGATGCGACAAAATAGGGGTTTTTGGACTTTTTGATCGATCGGAAATGCAAACACATTACACAAAGCTAGACTAAGTTAATGGCGAGTCTCTGATACCACTGTAAGTGCACGGCGGCGCCCCGGCCGTCGATCCGACGCCGGAATGCGGAAGCGGTGAATAACTTAAATTTTTGCGGACTTTGCAAACCGGCACCACCGCGCACTAAACTCCGGATCGAACCATTAACTAGTCTAAGCTATCTACAAGAAAGGGAATAGAGATTTACCGACGATCCAAGTCCTCCGGTCTTCTCGTCATGGTCCCGATCTCCTGCGGAAAAGTCCCGTCTCCTCCTCGTCGCCGGAAGTGCACCACATCGCCTTCTGCGTTTACGGGCTCCCACCTCAATGCCGAGGCAACTCGGGGACGAAGCCGGCTACTCGACGTGCCCAAGATTCGTTGTAGAATTCGTAGTAGAAGAAGTCTCATTTGGGGTTCATGGAGATGCCTTTGTGGTGGAGGAAAATGAAGTGAACTTTTGGAGAGGGTTCTTGTGTGATTTTTGGAGAATGAAGAGAACCAAAAATGCCACACCAAAAATCAAATCACCCCCATCCTCAAGAATGGCCGGCCCCTTGTAGCAAAGGGAGAGGGAGGAAAAGTCAAGGGGGAGGTGACCATATCAATCAATCAAGAGAGAGAGAGAGAGGAATGGTTATCAAAAACAACCATGATCACAAAACTAAGCCAACACTCCACACAACCATCAACTCATGCATGATGGCTCCAAAAAGGTCAAGCCATCATGAGCATGGAAAGTCAAGCAAGTCAAGGTAAGGTGAGCCATCATGATACAAGGAAATAAGCAAAGACCCCCTTCCACAATTGCCTATTTGCAACAATGCAAATAAGCCCTCCTCCACCAATCTTCGGCCAATGAACGGAACAATGGAAATTGGCCGACACGGAAAGCAAACTGGCAACTCCATAAAACTGGTCCCGTAATAAATTACAGGAAAACCCCGATACTGTGCATACACACCCGCATCTGTATTTCGACCGAAATACAAATGCAATGAGACAAAATCTCCACTGTACTATACTAGGATCCGGCTTATACCAAAACCGGCTAGTAATATCTGTTCGATCCTGATCCGTGCAATACCGCACGTATCTGATCGAACCCTGCCATATAACCATACGGCTTATAGTACAAACTGTCCGATCCTGATCCGTGCAATACCGCACGTATCTGATCGGACCTTGCCATATCTCCATACGGCCTCTACAACCTTTTGCTCGAAAGCTGAGTAACTGAAATTGTGGTAGACTCTAAAGACTCGTCAATACTATGGCTGTGGATTTAACCACTAGCACGTCAGAGGTATAAGCCAATACGTAACGGGCCACCAGCTATTGACTAAAAGGGACGTCGATGAGGAAGCTCACCCCGACACCCAACTGAGCCTGTCAGTGACAATATCCGTGCAGTCCGGTCCGTTCGTCTATGAGCATCGCATGGCGGGCCTAGGGGGTTGGTAAAAGTCAGACCCCCAAAAGCGGTACAAGTCGTGTCGGAGTGTAGCCCAGAACACCCTGAGATACTACTGGAATACCTACCAGTAAATCTCCTTGCCTTGGCCAAGGACTTTGTGTAATGGCTCTCCTAGACACAGCACGACCTCACCCCCAATACCGGGAGAGACGAACCCCTGAAGATACGCTCACTGCCTCCATGTGGCTCGGGACTGTACCCAAGTAAAACCTGTTTGCACGACTCCTTTGAGCCGTGGTAGGGTAGTAATCAAAGTACAGTGGGAACTCACACGAGACAAATGACGATCCCCAGGTCGATGAACTAACCTGCACACATGTCACCAGGAAACTGCCATCTGACGTCTGGTATATGACCAACTAGCATGTTCCCGGCGAGTCCTGTCCGGTGTACTCATAACCCAATGAGCACCTGTATACATCTTAGGTGATCCAACTGACACCAGTGGCTTGTGAGACCGGCCATCGCCCCTCGTCGGGGTCTCGACTGTATACACTAGTCTACTAATGGAGTATCGATACCCGGTCTCGAAACTCCCACGACTAGGGACCTTTTAAGGATATGCTTGTAGACCCCCAGCTCCCACTTATATGATCGCCCTCATACTGCTGGTGGTCAAGCAAGAATCCTAGGGGCTCTATCAACGTGTAATAGCGACGTGTCATGTCACCTAAAGCAGTACACGATGATAAAGGTAAACCAGATAGCATACTATCATCTCGAGTAAGACTGTCCTACCGGGATAGGTCCTCCCTCAATCATTACAATCACGTACCTGTGACCTAATAATTGACTCTGAGGGCACTATCTCCAACAAGTGATCTGTCAATCATGCGTATCCCTCTCCCCTTTAGTCTGTAAGACACCTTTAGAGAGGGTGACTCCATTACCTGCAGGTGTACTACCGTGCCAGGAGTCGTCCATTCTAAATACTCATAGAATGCTGTCAAGGTACCCAGATTAGGAAACCACCCAAATCTAGATCTAAAACCATAGATCTAGTAACCAGAATGTCTGATATAATATCCAAGTCCTGTGTGGAGAAAACACTGTGTGACAACCAAAGTATAACCGATCGTATTATAGGAGTTTCCTTTCCTACTCTGTGTATGTCATCCAAAACCAGGACAACACACCCTACTACCTTCTTAACAGATCCATCCCCTATTCTGATGACGTCAAACCTATGACTGTCACATCAGAAATAGATGATCTATCTCCGCTACATCTGCTTTAGTCTATAAATAGACATAAGCCTGATGTCGACCAATGCTTCCGCTGCTCCCACTGACTACGACAACCCTCTGGCAGAGTCATATAGACGCGCACTTCTAAAGCCAGTTTAGAATGACGCTATACTCATCCTCATGCCGGGTTTCACAGTCTGGAACAACAGCAATGGCAAGTCTAGGTAAACAAGAACCTCCCTGCCACCGTCCTTGAGCATACCGAAGTACCTCTCGGGTGCCTGAGGTTACCCACCATATCTGCGAGTGGCTAAAGGAATGTCAAATCAGATTGAATCTTTAGGTTCCTTATCAAATCTTCAGTAATCGTTTGCGGTTCTGGAATCGCTTCCAGTTCTACCATACTCCCACTACTGTTTTCTGAAAAATAACCATTTCTTTTTAAAATGTGGCGAGTTAAGAACAATATCACTATTGATCTTCCAGATGGTAGAAAGTCAACCCTCGTCATAGCCTGGGTCAACCCACAAACAGCCATTACAGAAACGTGCCTTGAGTTGTCCAGTGTCTGGTTTTAATCATAAGCCGGACAACTCCCCGTAACTTAACATCGTTAAGATATGAACTGTTCTATATCCAATATAGAACCAGAGGCACTGATTTAATTGAACCAGATTCAAATAATGCAGCTATCTTCAGTGCATGTCAACTAAATGGAAGGAGGCCGATCAGCGTTACTCAACTTAGGAATGCTTCCAATTATGAGTAACCTGAAAGAGAAGCAATTTCTCTTTATCATTACTATCAACTGAATACCATACACAAGTATCTACATCTTCGATCACTTTGAAGAATCCCGATACTTGCTACACCTGGTTCTCTACTCTATTCAAATACCTATAACTCCTCAAAACTTAGACCCTGTGTTTCTACGAAACACATGTCTAAGAACTAGAGAAGTTAAAAGTAAACAGAATATAGTATGAGGACCAACCCCTCTGTCCTAATGGACACTGGACAACATACAATACTCTGTATAAGTCCGCTGAGTCTAACAACTCTTTCACTGTGCGTCGTAGGTTGAAAACTGTACTTATGGTTAAGAAGAATTACACCGCTGTTTGATGCTCCTTACCTAACCATCCACTGATATAGGTAAATGTCATCGACATAATATCAAAAGGTATATCTCACTCTATGAAAATAGACGTACAGATATATCAATTTGAAATTGGTGCACAACAGCGGATATTCAAAACCAAATATTTGCCGACCGGCAAACAGCCCAGGTGATCTCCTCAAATATCACCGATTACAACGAATCCCGATATAATGAGGATGATCACCCTATTCCCAATAACTTACTCCCACTCATCATCTGTAAAACCATACAGATGTGAGAATCAAACCTGGTAAATACATACCCTGGAGCAAGTGTCTAATCAGGAAATCAGTTTTCTTTTAACAGTACACAGTTGAACTGAAACATTGAAATGTTTCGATAGGGTATCCTGGTATTCCTAGTAATGCCTCTACCATTATCCAGATTCACAACTATAACCGTATAATTCTTTGCCACCTCTCCAAATCCCTTTATATGTCTTTAGTCATTACCTTCTGCACACCCCTTAGGCCAAATGGTTTTCTTCCTTCCCTACCGTTCGGCACCAGCCTATGGTTTGGAGGAAGACTATCCAATAAGCATGATGGGTGTACTGTCCTAGTCCTAGGAGCACTCGCAATGCGAGAGAAGGTGAAGATAAAAGACAACCGAATAAACCTTATTCCTATTTCTCCTGGACCAGAATCCATCCCCGAACTGGAACAAGTTCCTTTCGAGTTCGTATATAACCATACGATGGAGTATCCAATAAACTGTGGATCTTCGTAGTGATACGGAGTGTCCTGGAGAAATACGAAGGTGATTTAGGATTGGCGAAGAAATACTTGGTTTGATCGTGAATAGCAGTCGCAATTTACTTTGCCCTCTTACTAATCCCTTGCTTTGCCTTAATCTTAATACCTTCTGTACACCATCGTTATGCTAATTGGTTTTCTTCATTCCCCACCGTTCGGCACCAGCCTAAGGTCTGGAAGAAGACTATCCAATTTGCGTAATAGGTGTACTATCTCCTAAACCAAGGAGTACTCGCAATGAGAGATGGTGAAAATAAAAGACAACTGAATAATCCTATTCGTTTTCTCCAGAACCAGAAACCATCCTCGAAGTCCTTCGAGTTTGTATATAACCATACGATGGTTTTGTCCAATGGAAGTGGACGTTCGTAGTAATACGGGGTGTCCTGGAGAAAAGGGTAAAAGTAGGAGTGGCAATGAGGTTTGCAACTCTGACAATCCAAAAGCCAGTGTTAAGAAGGTTCGGTCAACTTGGTCACTGAGTTATAGTCTTAGGGTCGGGTCAATGGTCGCTACCAGAGAGAGAGAGAGAGAAAAGAAACACTCAGCGTGCACTCTAACCTAGATCAGAATGGTTATCACTTTATCTAATCTGGAAACCTCCCACTGTAACCTCAAATTCTTCTCCAAACCTGAAAGAAGAACTAGTCGGGATCACCCGAGGAGTAAACCAACTCATCAGTGGGAATCGGGATCCAACTATCATCGCATGATAACTTGACGGAATCCACTCAAGTCACCACACTCCAGAAGGTATGCGCATATCTGGCAAGTTTCAGTTCTTTTGAAACTCCCGATGTGATTTTCACCCCTAGGACCCAAGTGACCTTGACTGAGCCAACATATCAAAGGATCCTAGTCAAGTTCAACCCGTCATTATCTTGATTGCATTAGACCCACCCGCACGAGTCCTTGACTGAGCCAAAATGACCGCACGACTGTCTTAACCAATCACATATCCATGCAACAGAAAAGCACTACATAGCTACCGAACACTACGCCTCGGCTAAGCACGACATACGTAGCACGAATACTAAGCAATACTAATCTGAAATGACGGAGGGCTACGACTGGTTTTTGGCGAAAAACCTTTAACGTAATGAACTTGATATCGTTGAAGGAACTGCATAGCCTTTTATAAAAATATAGTGACGAAAACCTTTGCTAAAGAGGTCACTCCCGGTGAAGGGATCTCGGCTCTTTCCCCGTAGAATGAGGTGCAGGATATTCCAACTGAATACCACGATGCAAAGCAAAAGTAATCGGCTATAGTGAAGTTATTGCCCTGACGCAAACTTCTGTCCAAGGGGTCACTCCCGGTGAAGGGATCTCGGCCCTTGCCTCATCGACTGAGGAGCAGGATATTCCAACTGAATACCACGATGCAAAACAAAAGTGAACGTCCTTGCAATAACAGCTTTTTGAAAAATGTTCCAACAACATCAGAATAGGTTTGTTTAGCTTGCATTGATCTGAATCAACGCAGCCCCATCAATTGATCACACCACAAAGAACGAAAATATACTGATGTACGTATATGCCATCCGCATTCGCCACTGGGTCCCGTCATTACCCGTTAGGTTAGCTAACTAACGACAGAGCAGGGACTGGACTAGCGCGGATGCAAAACATATACAACATCTACTAATATATATACCAATATATTATATTCGCTCAAGGCGTGATAAAATGCAACATAACAGAAATGTACAGCATCACAGAACAAAACAGATATCTGGAAGCCCCGGGTTTCACAGAGCCGCTGCAGAAACCCGACGTTCCCCTGGTCGTGTGGATAGCCTGTGCAATGAAAACCTAGACCCCTACGGGCGCGGCAAGTCACCCGCCAAAACCTAAAGCGAGGCGGCCCCCTTCAGCAACGTGAATGGACCACCCAGCACTTCACGGAATCCGGTAACTCGGGCACCCCTCCTGGGTCAACCTGTACCCCCTACGAGTTCGGCGAATAGCCCGCCAATCCTGGAGTGAAGCCCCCTCCGTCCCAATGCCATGAGATGCGGGCTTGTTGCCCTCCAGAACCCGGCTATCCGTGCACTCCACCGCGGGGCAATCCTAGTACAGAAAGTAAAATATACATACAACGGGTACATCGACCGCAACCAGGTCGTGCCCCAAAAGAATAATACAAACAGGCAGTGACGGCAGTCCACATGTCGGATGCTCGCCCCGCAATATCAAATGTACATATAAAACAAAACAGTACTAGCATTGCATCCAGGCTATCCTCCACGACCGATCCGCAACAACACAGCATAAACATAGAACATCAACGTGAAAAGTCACGTTCGTAAATCCGTCTAACCGGGCTATAGCAGTTAGACAGGATTTACCGATCAAGTGACATTCACGGTCGCAGATATAATGTAAATACTGTGAACCAATGTGTTTAAAATATCCGATCGATTAAATTTTAACAAGTGGGCCCCCAAGTACTACTGTAGCACATCAAGAAATTCTGGGCCCAAAATTAATGTTCCGAAACCCCTAAAATCATCCCAGAAAGCAACTGAAGAAAAACGACACAGTGATCTGACCATAGCGCGGCGGAACCGCGGCCCAAAGGGGGTTTTGGCCGCGGTTCCGCGCTCCCACTAAGGAATCACCCAGTCGAATTTCTACAGTAGCCTTAAATTTTCCAGTACATCACTTTTCTGCAACCTGAAAATTTTTTTGAGCAATAAAAAAAATCAACAGAAAACTGATGTAAAGAAAACGCGTATTTTTGGAATTTTGGTCGATCGGAAATGTAAAACACATTAGACAAAGCTAGACAAGGTTAATGGTGTGGCTCTGATACCATGTTGCGCCACGGCAGCACCCCGGCCGTCTTACCGAGGCCAAAATGCGGAATCAAAAACTTTCCTTACTTGGAAACTGGCGCTACCGCGGACAATAAAACCCGGATCGTTAACCATTAACCTATACTAGCAAACAAGAGATGGGAAGAGAAGTATACCAAGTGATCCGAGTCCTCCGGTCTTCTCGTCATCGTCCCGATCTCCCGCGGAAAGTCCTGTCTCCATATCATCGCCTCCTTGCCGAAAAGGGCACCATATCGCCTGTATCTTTTACGGGCTCCCACCTCAATACCGAGGCAACTCGGGCGCGAAGTTGGCTGGCCGACGCGTCCAAGATTTGCTGTAGAATGTGTAGTGTAGAGGCTATGTCTCTTTGGGATTTTTTTGCCTTTGAAGATGATGGAGGAATCAAGATGAGAGAAATGGTGCTTGCATTTTTCTAGCATGAAAATGAGATCAAGAATGCCACACTCTCAAGAATGAAAACCTCTTCTTCTCTTTTCTCAAAATGAAGCCTCTCTCATCTAGTGAGAATGGTGGAGGAATGAAATTCAAACCATAACAAGAAGGGAGATGAGTGTAGTAAAAGCAAGGGGGTGACCACAACCCTAAAGAAATGATAACCATCTCAAATCAATATCAAATCCACTCTAATCACCATAAAGCAAGTGATAAGAAGGAAAAAGAATCTCATCATGAAAAACTATCATGATGCCACCAAAAAGCAAGATACCCCCCCCCACAAATGTTATTTGCAAACTTGCAAATAACCCCCTCTATCGGAAAAGTCCGGCCGGGAAAGAACAAAGGAAAACCGGCCGGAACGGAATGCAAACTGGCAACTCCAGAAAACTGGTCCCGTAATAAATTACAGGAAAACCCCAATACTGTGCATACACACCCGCATCTGTATTCCGACCGGATACAAATGCAATGAGACAAAATCTACACTGTACTAAACTAGGATCCGGCTTAAACCAAAGCCGGCTAGTAAAATCCGTCCGATCCTGATCCGTGCAATACCGCACGTATCAGATCGAACCCTGCCATATAACCATACGGCCATTAGTACAAACTGTCCGATCCTGATCCGTGCAATACCGCACGTATCTGATCGGACCCTGCCATATCTCCATACGGCCTCTACAGCGTTTCGCCCGAAAGCTTGAGTAACTGAAAGTGTGGTGGACTCTAAAGACTCGTCAATACTATGGCTGTGGATTTAACCACTAGCACGTCAGAGGTATAAGCCAATACGTGACGGGCCACCAGCTATTGACCAAAAGGGACGTCGATGAGCGAACTCATCCTGACACCCTACTGAGCCTGTCAGTGAAAATATCCGTACAGTCCGGTCCGTTCGTCTATGAGTATCGCATGGCGGGCCTAGGGGGTTGGTAAAAGTCAGACCCCCAAAAGCGGTACAAGTCGTGTCGGAGCGTAGCCCAGAACACCCTGAGATACTACTGGAATACCTACCAGTAAATCTCCTGCCTCGGCCGAGGGCTTTGTGTAATAGCTCTCCTAGACACAGCGCGACCTCACCCCCAATACCGGGAGAGACGAACCCCTGCAGATCCGCTCACTGCCTCCATGTGGCTCGGGACTGTACCCAACTAAAACCTGTTTGCACGACTCCTTTGAGCCATGGTAGGGTAGTAATCAAAGCACAGTGGGAACTCACACGAGACAAATGACGATCTCAGGTCGATGAACTAACCTGTACACATGTCACCAGGGAACTGCTATCTGACATCTGGTATAAGACCAACTAGCAGGTTCCCGGCGAGTCCTGTCCGGTGTACTCATAACCCAATGAGTACCTGTATACATCTTAGGTGAACCAACTGACACCAGTGGCTTGTGAGACCGGCCACCGCCCCTCGTCGGGGTCTCGACTGTATACACTAGTCTACTAATGGAGTATCGATGCCCTGTCTCGAAACTCCTACGACTAGGGACCTTTTAAGGATGTGCTTATAGACCGCCAGCTCTCACGTATATGATCGCCATCATACTGCTGGTAGTCAAGCAAGAATCCTAGGGGCTCTATCAACGTGTAATAGCGACATGTCAGGTCACCTAAAGCAATACACGATGATAAAGATAAACCAGATAGCATACTATCATCTCGAGTAAGACTGTCTTACCGGAATAGGTCCTCCCTCAATCATTGCAATCACGTGCCTGTGATCCAATAATTGACTCTGAGGGCACTATCTCCAACAACTACAACCACTGCTACAGATGGCCCTAGTGCAAGTGGGAGATTGTTAGTTATATGTATGCCCTAGAGGCCATTACTGTACATTGGATGTATATTGTAGTGGATGCTGGGACATATATAGGGAGGACTTTCTTGCTCGACATGATAGTATGCTATCTGGTTGGTCTTTACCTTAACGTGTACATAGATTGTCTCTATATTACATGTTGGTAAAGCCCTTAGGATGTGTACTTGACTACCTGGACTATGATGCGGATCATACTAGTGGGGACATGGTAGTCCATAAGTACATCCTTCAAGGTCCCTAGTCGTGGGTGTATCGAGATGGGGCATCGATATACCAGAGTAGACTAGCGTGTACCTTCTCGACCCATACAGATGGGCGATGGATGATCCCATATCCATCGGTGTTTGACATCAGAGATGATATACGGGTGCTCAGTAGAGACTGGGTACACTGGACGGACTCGCCGAGAACTCCCAGATGGTATTATACCTTACGTCAGATGGCAGTTCTCTGGTGACACTGGTACAGAGTAGTCCGTTGACCCGAGATCGTCATAGAGTCTTGTGTGGTTCCCACTGTGCTTTGATTTCCATCTTATCACGTCCAAGTGGGCATGCAAAACGGTGGTTTTTGGGTACAGTCCCGAATCACATGGAGGCAATGAGCGATAAGAGGGGATTCGTCTCTCCCGGTATAGGGGGTTGATGTTGCGCTGTGTTCGATTGGCTATAACAGGAAATCCCTGGCCAGGGTTGCTGAGATATACTGGTAAGTGTTACCAGTAGTTTCTCGAGTTGTTATAGACCTCATATCGACACGACTTATCGAGCTATTGGGGTCTGACGTTTACCACCCCTAGACAAGATATGCGACATATCAGACGACGAGACCGGACTGTACGGTAGTGTTACTGGTTGGATTCACTGGAGTGTGAGCGGGCTTGCTCGTCGATCTTCTGATCGCTCAATACCCGGGTGGCCGTTACGTTTAGCAGACCGCTTGCGGCTTGTGGATGCTTGATATGATCATCATCTGCTGCCGGCGTACTGACGAGTCTTTAGAGTCCTACACAGAGGTTTCCTGGCTCAAGCGAAACAAAATAGGAGCGCATATGAGATATGTGCGGGACCGAGAATAATGCGTGTATGTGATACCGTATTTCATTCTCGCGATGAATGTGTCGAATGGTTGTATGCGATATAACCTAGTTATCGAATCAATGATTTATTCGATAAGCCGATACATTGGATACTAGTCGGTTATATGTGATATGACCGGATCGTTAAATCAAGTGTTGATTTAATGATTAAATGCATAATTATATATTTGATATATTACTTTGCATTAACTAGTATTGGTTCACTTTAAATGGATTTTCTCGCTCGGTTGTGCACATTGTATATTCGATATAGTTTTTGTGCACATGATTGTATCATGTTTGATGATACATGCCTTTTGGTTAAGTGTAAAGAATTAAACTATGGTTAAGTGGATGATTAGGGTTTTTGATTTCCTTATTCATTTAGTAATCTTTTTCTTTTTTTGGAAAAATAAAATGGCATGAGAAAAATGGTGGCATTCTTTTGTTCTTTTATGAAGCTTCATGAATACTTTGACTTTGTGACCATTTTGTCTCATGCTTAACCCTAACCATTCCACTTAACCCTAATTAATTCTCTACACCTAACTATGGTTAGCTTATGATAAGAATTCATTTTCTTTTCTTTTTGAATTATTCTTATCATAACATTCTTCTTCTTCTTCATTTTTATTCACATGAAGAAAACTTGCTCCATTAATGGCAAGTGATGAAAGAGAGTGAGAAATCCAATTCTAAAGTGAACCCACTTCCTATTTCTTCATCCTCTACCTCTTGCCAAGTAGTATAGGGTGTTTCCTTCACGAGTTTTCATGGCTTGGTGAAGGTGGAGCTTGATCTAGCGATGCTTCGACGTAGATCATCTTCGGCATGGACATCGACGACCTAGCTCGCCTATTCTCCGATGAAGCCGACGCTAGAGCCCGGGATTTGTTTTGGACAGCGAGAGGACTTCATTACGGAGCTATGGAGGTGGAGCACCGGATCTACAAAGGTTGTATTTCCGTTTCCTTTTAGTTAAGATGTTAACTAGTTTGCTTTGTCGCCTAATCTCTAGTCAACGATCCGTATTACGGTTTGTAGGCACCCGTAATTTTTGAAATTGGCATGGTTGATGCCTTGTGAGACCTCCTTGGGGTGCCTAGGAACCTTTCACTCGGTGCCTCTTGGCGAGGGCTTCGATCCTTGACGCTGGAGGGGCCGTGAGAGACCTGCGTAGCATGGATGAGCAGGGTAGCTGCTCGGTGACTCTCGGCGAGGGCTTTGATCCTTGACGCTGGAAGGGCCGCGAGAGGCCTGCGAAGGATGGCCGAGCAGGGTAGCTGCTCGGTGCCTCTCGACGAGGGCTTTTGATCCTTGACATTGGAGGGGCCGTGAGAGGCCTGTGAAGGATGGCCGAGCAGGGTAGCCGCTCGGTGCCTCTTGGCGAAGGCTTTGATTCTTGACGCTGGAGGGGCCGTGAGAGGCCTGCGAAGGATGGACGAGCAGGGTAGCTGCTCGGTGCCTCTTGCCGAGGGTTTTGATTCTTGACGCTGCGGTAGGGATGCTACCCTCCAGGGACAGCCGAGCGAGGGATCCTCGGGCTCGACTGCCTCTGGGACGACTTTCGGATCCCTGGCGTTGCGGTAGGGAAGCTACCCGCCAGGGATAGCCGAGCGAGGGATCCTCGGGCTCGACTGCCTCTGGGAGGGCTTTCTGATCCGTGGCGTTGCAGTAGGGAAGCTACCCGCCAGGGATAGCCGAGCGAGGGATCCTCGGGCTCGACTGCTTCTGGGAGGGCTTTCTGATCCCTGGCGTTGCGGTAGGGAAGCTACCAGCCAGGGAAAGCCGAGCGAGGGATCCTCGGGCTCGACTGCCTCTGGGAGGGCTTTCTGATCCCTGGCGTTGCGGTAGGGAAGCTACCCGCCCGGGATAGCCGAGCGAGGGATCCTCGGGCTCGACTGCCTCTGGGAGGGCTTTCTGATCCTTCAGGACGGGGACCGAGCAGGGTTACTGCCCAGTGCCTCTTGGCAAGGACTTTGATCCCTGTCAGTTGTGGTAGGAAGCTACCAGCCGGGGATAGCCGGGCAAGGACCCGACTGCCTCTGGGAGGACTTTGGTCCTTGGCGCGAGAAAAAGCTATAGGGCTGTAAGAAGCCTACCAAGGACCCTTGGCCGGGTAGGGTTACTACCCGGTGCCTCTTGGCGAGGGCTTTTATCCTGAAGGATAGCCGAGTGAGGGAACCTCGGGCCTCGATTGCCTCTGGGAGTGCTTTTTGATCCCCAGCGTTGTGGCAGGGAAGCTGCCCGCTGGGGATAGCCGAGCGAGGGAACCTCGGGCTCGACTGGCTCTGAGAGGGCTTTTTGATCCCCAGCGTTGTGGCAGGGAAGATGCCCGCTGGGGATAGCCGAGCGAGGGAAGCTCGGGCTCGACTGCCTCTGGGAGGGCTTTTTGATCCCCGGTGTTGCGGTAGGGGAGCTGCCCGCTGGGGTCGACCGAGCAGGGTAGCTGCTGGGTTGAATCTTTGAAGAGGTGCAGCCCGCCCGTCCAGCTGGGGCTTTTTGATCCCCGGTGTTGCGGCAGGGAAGCTGCCCGCTGGGGATAGCCGAGCGAGGGATCCTCGGTCTCGACTGCCTCTGGGAGGGTTTTTTAATCCTTGGGCGAGGTGGCCCTCGAGTTGCCGTAGCGAGCCCCCTCTGTGCGACCCCGTCAAGGGAGGGGGTGTCGGTCTATTCGGCCGGCGAGGGCGTTGATGATGATCGCCGGAGGGGGTTCACCCGTGCCTCCGGTGAGGGGGAGGCGGCGGCTGGTATCTGGATCTTCAGGGTGATCGCTTGCCATGGCGATGGAGATCGGAAGGCCAACTTTGTATTCTGTGGAGTTGTTCCCACAGACGGCGCCAACTGATGGAGCTCCTTTTCGGGCCTCCGTCAGATCTTGTCTTCCGTTGATCTCGAGGTGAACTGGGTTGATTGTTCTTCTTCACGTGTGGGTCTCAATGGGTTTTGAGAGGACAAAGTGGGATGAGGAGGTCGCCGCCGTGTACCTGCAAAGAAGTCCCGGGGTGGTTTGGTACCACCGAGGACCCTCCAACGCTCAAGTCAGTGACAGTATCCGAGCAGAGTAACGGTGTAAGTATAAAGAATGGCTTACTTGACCCCTCTGTGATGGGGGTTTATATAGCGGTGGATCACGCAGCAGCAGGCGCGAGAATCTCGCTGGCAGTTACGCTCCCGACGTCACGCCCGCGTAAAGAGCGGATTGCCCATTGATGGGGATCGTGATGGCGTGGAACATGGGACGTTGCTGGCGGAGAATCTGCGGGTGGCGAGATTTGTGGAGCGGCGGTTACGCCTGTGAGTGGTGGAGTTGGTCGGTCGGAAAGACCGAGGAATACGGCCTCGGCTGGGGAGCTCGGAGGCGAGCAAGAGGGCCGAGAGGGCCGAGGAGTCTTAGTCCTGTGGCAGTTCGGGGCGAGCTGAGGGGCCGAGGAGGCTAATTTGCCAGGGGCCCGAGGAGGGCCAGCTTGCGCTTGCAGGTTGGGTACAAGGGTGGCATGGTCGGCCTCTGTGGGCCCTTTCTTCTGGGTCTTGGGGTACGTCACCTGCCACGTGTCACGATCTTGGGGGTTGCCAATATTGAGCATCATCAATTATACACACACACACACTCATACACACCACGTCATCAATTAGATTGTCTCTTTTTAAAATAAAATAATTTAATAAATGAGAAAAATATCCCAATCAATCTTCTCATTTCAACATGTCTACAATGCTTATTGATGGAGCTCTTTTTCAGGCCTCCGTCAGATGTTGTCTTCCGTTGATCTCGCGATGGAATTGGTTGATTATCCTCCGTTGCATGTGGGTCTCAATGGGTTTTGGAGGAAGAAGTGGAATGAGGATTTTGGTGCCGAGTACCTGCAAAGAAGTCCCGGGGTGGTTTGGTACCACCAAGGACCCTCCGACGATCAAGTTAGTGATGAGATCCGAGCAGAGTAACGGCTTAAAAGAGCAAAAAATGGCTTACTTGACCCTTCTGTTATGGGGTTCTTTATAGCAGCGGCAGCATGCAGCGGCAGCATGCGGCAGCATGCAGCGGCAGCTTGCAGCAGCAGGCGCGAAGATCTCGCCGGCAGTTACGCTCCCGACGTCACGCCTGCGTAAGGAGCGGATCGCCCATTAATGAGGATCGCGATGGCGTGGAACGTGGGATGTTGCTGGCAGAGAATCTGCGTATGGCGAGATTCGTGGAGCGGCGGTTGAGCCTGTGAGCGGTGCCGTTGGTCGGTCGATGAGATCGAGAAAGATGACCTCGGCGGAAGAGCTCGCGGACCAGCGGGAGAGCCGAGGTATCTTGGTTCTGCGGTATCCCGGAGACGAGCTGTGAGGCCGAGGAGGACAATTGTGCAGGGGGCTCGGAGGTGAGCCAGCGTTTGTTTGCAGCTCGGATACAGGGGTGGCCTGGTCAGCTCCTTGTAGACCTTTCTTCTGAGTTCTTGGACACGTCATCTGCCACGTGTCGTGATCTAATGGACCAATATTGAGCATCATCATTAGCCCCCCACTCTTGTCCCGACCAGCTAGCGGGTCGGGTCAGGAGTGGACTGCCGGGCCGCCCGGAATAAGCTCCCTCCTAAGGTTTCGTCGGGACGCGTCCTCGAGCTGTTGGCTGTCTTTTCTGCCAGCGAATTAGGGCGAGATCTCTGCATTTAAGGAAGGTGCGCCGGTTCGTGCATCCTGCCACTGAAGCGACGGTCCACGCGTCGAGCGTCGGTTGGCCGACGCGACGTGTGCAAACATGTGGCGTCTGATGGGGCGCGGTCCAGTGCAGGAACGACAAGTGGAGCGATCGGCCGTCGAGTTGATTTTGATCACTTGCCGAGTGTGCCAAGCGCTGCTGAGAAGGAGGCATCTTCATGGCCCCGAAGTCAAGGGGGGATTACTCAGACTTGGATAGACCTGATGTTTCTTGTTGGGGCTTCGGATCCGCTGCATGTGATGGGCTCAGTGGCCTCGTTATGAGAGCTACAAACCCGTAGCGTCTGTTGGGCAGGAGGATGCTTGCTGGGGATGACTGAATAGGGAAGCTGCTCGGTTGATCTTGGTGAGGGCCTTGACCCCTGGCGTTGCGAGTAGGGAAGCTACCGGCCAGGGATAGTCGAGTCTGGAAGGACTTTGATCCCTGTCTTTGTTGGGTAGGAAGCTACCCGCCGGGATGCGCCGAGTAGGAAGAGGCTCGGCGGCCTCGCGAAGAGGGCTTCAGATCCTCAGCGTCTGATGGGCAGGAGGACGCCCGTTGGGGATGCACTGAGCAGGAAGGAACTCGGCGGCCTCACAATGAGGGCTTGAGATCCTCAGCGTCTGATGGGCAGGAGGATACCCGCTGGGGATGCGCCGAGCAGGAAGGAACTCGGCGGCCTCAAGATGAGGGCTTCAGACCATCAGCGTCTGATAGGCAGGAGGTTGCCCGCTGGGGATGCGCCGAGCAGGATGGAACTCGGCGGCCTCATGATGAGGGCTTGAGATCCTTAGCATCTGATGGGAAGGAGGATGCCCGCTGGGGATGCGCCGAGTATAAGGAACTCGGCGGTCTCGCGGTGAGGGCTTGAGATCCTCAGCGTCTGATGGGTAGGAGGATGTCCGCTGGGGATGCGCCGAGCAAGAAGGAACTCGACGGTCTCGCGATGAGGGCTTCAGACTATCAGCATCGAAGGGGACGTGAGAGGCCTGCTAAGGATGGCCGAGCAGGGTAACTGTTCGGTTCCTCTTTCCGAGGGCTTTGGCCTTTAGCGCTGGAAGGGCCGTGAGAGGCCTGCTAAGGATGGCCGGGCAGTGAAGCTGCGCAGTTGCCTCTTGGCGAGGGCTTTTGTCTCTGGCGTCGTGGGTAGGCAACTACCAGCCTGGGATGACCGAGTGGGGTAGCCGCTCGGATGCCTCTTGCGAGGGCTTCGATCCCTGGCGTCATGGGTAGGGAGCTACCAGCCGGAGATGACCGAGCAGGGCAGCTGCTCGGTTGCCTCTTGCGAGGGCTTTGATCTCTGACACTGGAGGGGCCGTGAGAGGCCTGCGAAGGATGGCCGAGCAGGGTAGCTACTCGGTGCCTCTTGGCGAGGGCTTTGATCCTTGAAGCTAGAGGGGCCGTGAGAGGCCTGCGAAGGATGACCGGGCAGTGAAGCTGCGTGGTTGCCTCTTGGCGAGGGCTTTGATCTCTGGCGTCGTGGGTAGGAAACTACCAGCCTGGGATGATCGAGCGGGGTAGCCGCTCGGATGCTTCTTGTGAGGGCTTTGGTCTCTGGCGTCGTGGGTAGGCAACTGCCAGCCTGGGATGACCGAGTGGGGTAGCCGCTCGGATGCCTCTTGCGAGGGCTTCGATCCCTGGCGTCATGGGTAGGTAGCTACCAGCCGGAGATGACCGAGCAGGGCAGCTGCTCGGTTGCCTCTTGTGAGGGCTTTGATCTCTGATGCTGGAGGGGCCGTGAGAGGCCTGCGAGGGATGGCCGAGCAGGGTAGCTGCTTGGTGCCTCTTGGCGAGGGCTTTGATCCTTGACGCTGGAGGGGCCGTGAGAGGCCTGCGAAGGATGACCGGGCAGTGAAGTTGCGCGGCTGCCTCTTGGCGAGGGCTTTGATCTCTGGCGTCGTGGGTAGGAAACTACCAGCCTGGGATGATCGAGCGGGGTAGCCGCTCGGATGCCTCTTGTGAGGGCTTTGATCCCTGGCGTCGTGGGTAGGGAGCTACCAGCCGGAGATGACCGAGAGAGGGTCGGGCTCAGTTACCTCTTGCGAGGGCTTTTGATCCTTCAGGACGGGGACCGAGCAGGGTTGCTGCCCAGTGCTTCTTGGCGAGGACTTTGATCCCTGTCGGTTGTGGTAGGAAGCTACCAGCCGGGGATAGCCGAGCAAGGACCCGACTGCCTCTGGGAGGACTTTGGCTCTTGGTGCGGGAAGAGCTATAGGGCTGTAAGAAGCCTACCAAGGACCCTTGGCCGGGCAGGGTTACTGCCCGGTTCCTCTTGGCGAGGCCTTTGGTCCTGAAGGATAGCCGAGCGAGGGATCCTCGGGCTCGGCTGCCTCTGGGAGGAATTTCTGATCCCTGGCGTTAGGGAAGCTACCCTCCAGGGATAGCCGAGCGAGGGATCCTCGGGTTCGACTGCCTCTAGGAGGACTTTCTGATCCCTGGCGTTGCGGTAGGGAAGCTACCCGCCAGGGATAGCCGAGCGAGGGATCCTCGGGCTCGGCTGCCTCTGGGAGGACTTTCTGATCCTTGGCGTTGCGGTAGGCAGCTATCCGCCAAGGATAGCCGAGCGAGGGATCCTCGGGCTCGACTGTCTCTGGGAGGGCTTTCTGATCCCTGGCGTTGCGGTAGGGAAGCTACCCGCCAGGGATAGCCGAGCGAGGGATCCTCGGGCTCGACTGCCTCTGGGAGGACTTTCTGATCCCTGGCGTTGCGGTAGGGAAGCTACCCGCCAGGGATAGATGAACAGGGTAGCTGCTGGGCTGCCTCTTAGTGAGGGCTTAGATCCTTGGACGAGGTGGCCCTCGAGCCGCCGTGGCGAGCCCCCTCTGTGCGACCCCGTCAAGGGAGGGGGTGTCGGTCTATTTGGCCGGCGAGGGCGTTGATGACGGTCGCCGGAGGAGGTTCACCCGCGCCTCCGGTGAGGGGGAGGCGGCGGCTGGTATCTGGATTTTCAGGGTTATCGCTTGCCATGGGGATGGAGATCGGAAGGCCAACTTTGTTTTTTTTTTTTTGTGGAGTTTTGCTTCCCACAGACGGCGCCAACTGATGGAGCTCCTTTTCAGGCCTCCGTCAGATGTTGTCTTCCGTTGATCTCGCAATGAACTTGGTTGATTATCTTCCGCTGCATGTGGGTCTCAATGGGTTTTGGAGGAAGAAGTGGAATGAGGAGTTTGGTGCCGAGTACCTGCAAAGAAGTCCCGGTGTTGTTTGGTACCACCAAGGACCCTCCGACGATCAAATTAGTGATGAGATCCGAGCAGATTAACGGCTTAAAAGAGCAAAAAATGGCTTACTTGACCCCTCTGTGATGGGGTTTTTTATAGCAGCGGCAGCATGCGGCAGCAGGCGTGAAGATCTCGTCGGCAGTTACGCTCCCGACGTCACGCCTGCGTAAGGAGCGGATCGTCCATTAATGAGGATTGTGATGGCGTGGAACGTGGGATGTTGCTGGCGGAGAATCTGCGTATGGCGAGATTCGCAAAGCGGCGGTTGAGCCTGTGAGCGGTGCCGTTGGTCGGTCGATGAGACCGAGGAAGATGATCTCGGCGGGAGAGCTCGCGGACCAGCGGGAGAGCCGAGGTATCTTGGTTCTGCGGTATCCCGGAGATGAGCTATGAGGCCGATGTGGCCAATTCTGCAGGGGGCTCGGAGGTGAGCCAGCATTTGTTTGCGGCTCGGGTACAGGGGTGGTCTGGTCGGCTCCTTGTAGGCCTTTCTTCTGAGTTCTTGGACACGTCATCTGCCACGTGTCGTGATCCAATGGACCAATATTGAGCATCATCACATATATACTTTCTAATCGACAATTTTAAGTTCGAATTAAAAAAAAAACGTACTCTCCCTCCCTCCCTCTCTCTCCCTCCCAATATCTAATTCATATCTTCTTATTTCTGGATTCATTTTTAAAACTATAAGAAAATGAGAATGTGATAAATTTATTAATATTATAATTCTCTAGTTATAGAAATAGAAACATAGAAAAACTAAGAAATATATTAATATACTAAAAATGGATATGCAATATTTTAGATTCCATCTACTAATAGATCTCTCTAATATGGAAGCTAATTAGCTATAGCAAGTAACATAACACTCTCTGATTTTGATGCCGTTAACACCTCCCGCAAATTCAAGGCATGTAGCAGTTCAAACTGCCAAATCATTTTTCCAAAATTTGATTTTGTATGTCTTTTCTTTTTTTCTTTTTCGTGTTGTTAGTAGAAGATTTTGATGTAGTTGACTTTTAATTTTATTAATATACTTATGAGATGAGCTAGACACAACATTTACCATCAAAAAAAAATTATTCAAGGTAGATCGTCTACTAAGAATTTGGACAGAATCTTGTTTGAGTTGAAATTACTATCTGCATGCAAAGACAACGATGCATCGAGCAAAGGGGACTTGGAGTTTCTAGTCATTTTTGCATGATGTTAGGGGACCGTAATCTGAAGTCACTTGATTTGAGGTGGATCAGTGCCATAAAACCACTTTCGCTAAAGGGAGAACACCGGAGAGTGGAGAGGGGAGACCATGTCGTCAAAAAATGTAGTAGAAAGATATCCGTACAAACTTATAATAATTAAATGAAAGAAGTAGGCTTGAAAGGGATCGATCAAACTAAAGAAGTTTTATTTAAAGAAAGATAAAGCTGGATCATTTTTTTATTAGGATCATATCTGTGATACTATCTTTGGAAATGAGTACCTGATAAATTTATTAATATCCTAATGTTTTTTATACAAATAAAACATATAAAAAATAAGAAACATAATATATCAGAAATAGAAATACAATTTATCAAATTTGACCTACTAATAGACCTCTCTAGTGTGGAAAATACTTAACATAACCAGTAACATAATATTTCATGATTTTGACGTCTTTAACAAAAACTTCATTTTCACAATATTGTTACCGGTTCGAAAAAATCACAATATTTAAACCATATAGAATTAACTTTTAATCATACAATACCCATTATATATCCATATGCATTGCATGTAAAGAAAACAAGTATATTTATATTTAACCACACATCATGAAGATTTAATGACATTACGTTACCATTAGAATTTATGCACGTGTCTTGCACGTGTTAATCTAAAATTAATTCTTTTTGGGGAGACAAAGGTAGAGATGTGGAGAGTTCTAATAATTAAAAAATTAATTTTTTTTTGAGAAGAGAGATGCGGAGGATTCTTGTATTTTTGGGAGGAGAAAGAGAGAGAAACGTGGAGGGAAAAAACTAGTATGTAAGGTCTTGCATGGTGCAAGCCACTTACAAGCTCCTACATGGTGCAAGCCACTTACAAACTCTTGAATGGCTTTGGGTTTTGCGTAAGGGAAGCCATTCAAGGGCTTGCACCATGCAATCTCTTGTATAGAAGTTTTTTCCGTTGTGGAGGGTTTTAGTATTTTTGGGAGGGGAGAGAGAGATATAGAGGGTTATACATATAAACGATTAATTTTTTTTTAGTAGAAGAGAGAGAGATGGTGTGAATTGCCTAAGAATAATGACGGTTTATGTGTAGATTTTCATTTAAAGGTGGATTTATGTGAATTTATAAATAATGAGGGTTTATGTGTAGATTTTTATTTGAATGCATTATTATTTATGTCTTTTTCTTAGGTGAGGTGGAGGCTGATGAGGCTCATAAACGGGTATTCCCCAGATCACAACACGTAGTGGATAACATGTCATCCATGTAAGCCCGCTAGATTCCTGGAGGCTACGGAGCTGGAATAAGTATGATGCATTGGGGACATTCTTCGGCACCTTGTCTCCGAGCTTGCACCCGACCTTTTGGAGACCTCTCCGGAGTACCTTCTCTATTCGCCAAACAACCAGCCGACAACTCGCTTTCGAGCAATCCTACAGCTGAGCGTCCTCTGCCGCCTAGCTCGTCTCCGAGCAATCCTACAGCGGAGCTTCCTCGGCCTCCGAGTTATCTACTGAGCTGAGCTACTTTGACTTCCCTGTTCAATCGAAAGCACGAAGTCCAAGCGTCCCCGTAACGGCTCCGTGTATCTCGCTACGACGAGATCTCCGCTGCTCCACGACCCGCATCTCACACTAGCATATTTGGCCATTAATGAGCGTATCTCTCCATTAATAGGCGTGTCCCGCCATCGACGTGAATGTGTCGCAGAGGTGTAACGGACGGCGAGAATCTCGTGCCGGTTCACCGTATGCGACCACTATATAAACCCTCTCCACCAGATGACTCAGGTAAGTCGAATTGATTCCAAGACGTCACTACTCTACCATTATTCCATGGTACTGACTTGATCGTCGGAGGGTCGTACGGTGGTTTCCCACCCTGGGATTTCCCTTGCAGGTAGCTCGGCGTCCACAATATCCAGCAACCCATTGAGATCCACACGTTAAATTCTCACTCTCAATCAAAACTGTTCAGAACCGCTTGCAGCAAGATCCGCGGAGGACAATATTTGAGGGAGATTCAGACCTCCATCAGTTGGCGCCATCTTGGGAATGCAATTCTTCTCCACCCAAAAAGTTGATCTTCCACCGCCAATTTAATGGCAGGTGACAACCGCGACGACCTCAGCACGAGCTGTCCCGTCCTCCACAACGGGAGCGAAAACGGCTATACTCCTCCCCCTAACGTCTGTTAGTTATATGTATGCCCTAGAGGCCATTACTATACATACGATGTATATTGTAGTGGATGCTTAGACATATATAGGGAGGACTTTCTTGCTCGACATGATAGTATACTATCTGGTTGCTCTTTATTTTAACATGTACTCTGATTGTCTCTATGTTACATGTTGATAAAGCCCTTAGGATGAGTACTTGATTACCAGGACTATGATGCAGTTCATACTAGTGGGGACAGAGTAGTCGCCAAGTACATCCTTCAAATGTTCCTAGTTGTGGGAGTACCGAGACAGGGCATCGATACTCCAGAGTAGACTAGCGTATACGCATCTTGACCCATATGATGGGCGACGGATGATCCCATATCCATCGGTGTTTGACATCAAGGATGGTGTACGGGTGCTCAGTAGAGACTGGGTACACTGGACGGACTCGCCGAGAACTTCCAGATGGTATTATACCTCACGTCAGATGGCAGTTCTCTGGTGACACTGGTACAGGTTAGTCTGTAGACCCGAGATCGTCATAGAGTCTTGTGTAATTCCTACCGTGCTTTGATTTCCATCATACCACGTCCAAGAGCACAAGCAAAAAGGTGGCTTTTGGGTACAGTCCCGAATCACATGGAGGCAATGAGCGATATGAGGGGATTCGTCTCTCCCGGTATAGGGAGTTGATGTTGTGCTGTGTTCGATTGGCTATAACTGGATATCCCTAGCCAGGGTTGCTGGGATTTACTGATAAGTGTTATCAGTAGTTTCTCGAACTGTTATGGACCTCATATCGACACGACTTATCAAGCTACTGGGGTATAACGTTTTTCCACTCCTAGGCGAGATATGCGACATATCAGACGAAGAGACCGGACTGTACGGGAGTGTTACTGATTGGATTCACAGGAGAATGTACAGGCTTGCTTGTTGATCTTCTGATCATTCAATACCTGGGTGGCTGTTACATTTAGCTGACCGCTTGTAGCTTATGGGTGTTTGATATGATCATCACCTACTGCCGGCGTATTGACGATTCTTTAGAGTCCTACACAGAGGTTTCTTGGCTCAGGAAAAACGGAGTAGGAGCACATATATGATATGTGCGGGACCGAGAACAATACGTGTATGCGATACCGTATTAGATTCTCGCAATATGAGATATCGGCCGGGTATATGTGATATAGCCGGGTCATCGGATCAAGTGTTAATTCGATGAACTGATACAGATTATATTAGTCGGTTATTTATGAAATAGCCGGATTATCGGATCAAGTGTTGATTCGATAATTTAATGTATAATTATATATTAGATATATTAAATTACATTAACTAATATAAGCTCACTAAAAGATTCTTTTTCTCACTCGGGTAATACATTGATAGATATTCGATATATGTTAATTGTATTATTTTATTTTGTTAGAATAAATATTGTATATGTGATATATAATATTGTAACATGTTAGCGTTATTAATGCAACGTGTTTAGTGGAGATTAAACATGGTTAGAGTTTGATTTGGGTTAAGCTTTTCTAGAAGTTTCTTGAAGCTTTGCTTTTTGTTTTTGCAAAGATATTTTGTAAAGATATTTAGTTATAATATTTGTTAAACCAACTCAACCCTTGACCATGGTTCATTCTCTATATGGGTTAAGTTATCATACTTAACCCATGGTTGCATTTCTAATCTCACCACAATTCATTATTCATCACAAATGGTTTTGATTTTCTTCTTCTTCTTCTTTTGAGAAAAGCTTTCTAGCTTTTGCTCTTGTGATGATTTGTAGTGAGAAATAGAAAATAAATGAGAGCTAAAATCCTACTTCATCATCCTAATCTATCCTAACCATTTAGATTAGGGTGTTCACTTCATTTGTGAGTGAGAGCTTGTGTTAAAGAAACTTCAAGGTGGATCATCTTAGTTATCGAAGATCGGAAGCAAGTTTGCATCATTCTCTTCGTGGAGCCTCTCTAGAGTCCGGGTACATGATGATTGCAGCGAAGGGACCTCAAAACGGAGCTTATGAAGTGAAGGACATGACTACAAAGATTGTAATCCCAAACTCTTAGATATTAAAGTGTTTAACATGCTTTGTTTCGCCTAATCTCTAGTTTAAAGATCTTGGTTAGGCTTGTTCGGCACGTCTACATTTTAAATCAGGTATGGTTGATACCTTGTAGAACCTTGTGAGTGTGCCTAGTAACCCTACAGTGGTATCAGAGCCAAGCTAGAGCTTTAGGCGAAGTCTAGATGAAATTTAAAGTCCGATCGAACTCCGAATACCCGTAAAACCCTAGTTTCTGGAAATTTTTTCAAAAGTTGACATTTTTCATATTAAAAATGCTCAGAAAAATAAGCAGAGAATTCTAAGGATAACTGTAGAAAATGAGACCCTAATTCCCTCATACCGCCGCGGAACCGCGGCAGGACCATGTCTTGCGCGGCGGTTCCGCGGCCGTTCATGGGTGTTAGGATTTTTTTTTCTACAGTAATATCCGTAGGTGTCTCTACAAGCTTCTGGGAATTTTTAATTCTTACTTAAGTGTTGAGTTTTCTGGGTTGTATTGGGAACACGTTGATTCGATCGGAAAGTTTAGCTTCGTTTAAGTTTTTCTGGATAATTTTAGAACGTGTTAAAAAGTTCGAATGGATATCAATAACTCACTTTTTTCCCTGCCGGAAAATTTCCAAGTGTTGGATTTTTCCTTTAGTTAAAGAACGTTCTAAGTCGTGCAAGTAACGCGGTGGACCCTCTAGAAGAACATAAACCTTAACTCGATTATGTGACCGTCTGAACCGTCTCTAAACCTTAGGGTTTGTGGCAGTACGGCGTTGCCACATGTGAGGCGTTGGCTTGACCCTTCTACGGCTGGACCATTGGTACTGTGGCATGTGATGGATGTTTTTTTTAAACTAATTTCAAGTGTTGAGAACTATTTGGGAAAACTTGGGTGTTTGATTATTCGATCGGAAAGTTTAACATTGTCTGTTTATTTGGATTATGATACAATGTCACGCCCCGCTTCCCGGTATACGGCGAAGGGGACGCGACGAGGCCCGCTACGTATATACTCAGAAGTACATACGCTAAGCGTATCTAAGCAATATAAAATAAATACACAAGAGACAAGATATAAAAGGAACAGCAACTTTTATTTATTAACATTCTTTTGTACAATACATGAAAAGGAAATACAACTGAAATAAAAAGATGCCTAAACAGTGGCATAACAGGAAATGAAAAATACAGAAAGGAAAAGTGTACAATGAAACTAAAGTGCAGGGTCTTCGGTAAACTTATCCAAGTCTTCTTGAGATGGCTCGATCTCCGCTGGGTCTAAACTACCTGACGACATTCAAAGAAGAAAGAAATAGAATGTCGTCAGCGAACAGGTCGCTCGGTAAGTCCCAAAGATAAGGGAGAAATAGACAGAGAGTAAGAGAGATAGAGAGTAGCTTTTAATGTTGTATTATAATATTGTAATGTTTTATTAACGCTGTTGTTTGTAGCCTGGTACAGAAGATACCAGTGTATACGAGGGGAGTCCCACTTACACCGGGGACCTTGGTAACCTGTAGTACAAGGCTCCGTCGATAATACCACGGAACAACGGCATGGATGTAATTACGTCTTAAGTGACCACCTCGTGCCACTTTTAACATATTCCGTACCAGTCTACCCCTTAAACCCCGCGATATCTTGTTTGTATTGTTATCTTGTAAATTGTATTGGTTGTATGATTGATTGACTGACTGACCGAAACCATGATATCAGGAAATGGTTATAACCGTAGAGTCATGTAAATGGAATACTGAGAATCATGTAAAAGGAATATATATCTATGGTTCGGTTCAGTCAAGTTGTGTAAACTGATAATTGTATTCATGGATTCATGTGTTCATTTTGAATTGGAATCTTATAGTTTATAGATTGACTTGAATCATATTCAAGTCAGATTAATCAGACTCAAATCCGAGTCAGACAATCAGAAATGTGAAACGTAGTTTTATAACTGCTAGGGTCCTTAGGGTAATTTATAAACTTGAGGGGGTTTTATGTAAAAATACTTTTATATACTTTTCAAAATACACCCCAAGTAGTTATTGTTCGTCTTTAGAGTTGTAATGAGGGTAGATTTTATGTTGTGACATTTCTAGTGAAAATATCCTAGTTTTATAAATAAGGGTATTTATTTGTAATATTGATTATTTGAAGTTCATGGTATTTTAGTGTAAAATTTATTCTTGTGATTTTTAGAAAAAGGTGGAATATTTATATTATAATAAAATAGGTATTTAAAGGATAAATATACATATG
The DNA here is from genome assembly GCA_030015575.1 of Agapanthus africanus. Lineage (NCBI taxonomy): Eukaryota > Viridiplantae > Streptophyta > Magnoliopsida > Asparagales > Amaryllidaceae > Agapanthus > Agapanthus africanus. The sequence goes on from CM057337.1 coordinate 675,077,613, forward strand.
TTTATACAAAAAATAATTTTAATAAATATTTTATATTTCAAAAATCTCATTTTCTTAAAATGTCGTATTTTAAACCTTTCGAGACCGAATGCTCCTTGCGGAGGTCTGAATCTTGCACTACTAGCCCTAGGGTGCGCGATAAAATGCACGATCCCGAACGGATTCCCCAAAGATGGGTTGTAGCGGCGCTTTGCAAAGATTGTAAAATACCAATACTTTAGAAAACGGTTTTATAAAGTAAAAGATATTTATTTGCAAAGTGTAATTTTCCGTATTTTAGATTCTAGGGTTTCCTAAGCCAACTAGCTTATTTCTAAAAGGTCTAAACGACAAGTCGTTAGAATCCTCAAATCGCCTCTTCACCGCCAATTGCGGCCAGGTAAGTGGGAGACTCTCCACTACAAGTAGTGGCCCTAATTAAGTAACCACTTGCCTAGACACCACAAAGTCAGGTTTAGATAAACGATCGATATCCACAACTTATTGTATTTTCCTAGTAAGAATTATTTACTTAAAAGTGTAACAAATCTAAAACCTTTAAGAATGGTTTTATGAAGATTATGGTATTTTAATGAAAATTTCGTTTTATCGTATTCTAAGTTTTGATGATATCATTTTAGGGTTGTATTTGCGTGTGTGTGGAGGTAGGTCGTTACCTCGTGCTCTACTTTAAATGTATAGCAAGTTAAGGGTTAAATGTGAAATTGAAACATGATAGTATTAGAGTGTAAAAATACGGTAAATTGAAAAGGTTATCATTTCATGTGTGAAAACTTATTCAAATTGACTTTTACAAGTTTAATGGTCAAGATAGAGATGTTTAGGAATGATTGAATTGATTAGAAGAAGAAAAATAAACATTATGGTATTAAAGTGAAAAAGAATACGATATTGCAAAAGCTATCATTTCATGTGAGAAACTTTGTCCAAATTAGTTGTTATGTGATTAATAGTCAACATGAATAAGTTTAAGTATTATGGAATTGGTAACAAGTGAGATTTAATAGAAAACCGAATCGGAAATCGGTTTGTTCCGATTTCCGTCGGGTTTCGTAATTTCGTATTTTTGAGAAGTAGAAAGAAGGAAAGAATGGGACTTACGGGTTTCGATCTATACTAAAGAGTATAGGGGAACGAGATGAGTGGCCGAGGCGTTGTTTCGTCGCCGGTTGTTTCAAAAACGTCGCCGGAATTCCGTCAGCGCTTCGCCGTGAACTTGATTTCAAAGTACACCCTTCTTGTAACAATTTTGAGAGAGTAAAGCTAGTGTTTTAGGATGAGAGGGTAGAAGGTAGGGGGTCTATTTATAGGGTAGGCTAGGGTAGGGTAGGTGAAAGGTTTTTATTTTAAAAAAAATTGTAAAAATTAAAGAAAAAACATTAAAATTTGTATTAAATAGGGTGTATTTAACATTCGGGAACCGATCCTTTAAAATGGAGTATATAGAGGAGTTTAGAAGACGAAAAGCCAAAACTTTCGTTTTGGGGACTCGGCCGTCCGGCCGAGTCCGGTGATCGTTGGGTGGGAAATTCTCTGACGTAGCTCCTGGTATATTTACTTTTTAGGGTTCAGTTCAACTTTTGGGAGTTATGGCTTGTGGACTGTTGGGCTTCCAAGAATTTTAAAAGAAAAATATTCTAAAAATAATGTGGGGCATGGGATTTGAACTCTGGTGGCTTGGTTCAGCAGTGCAAGATATTACCAATGAGCTACAAGCTCCTTCTTGTAATTATTGTGGAAAAATAGATACTTAAAGTGATAACAGCAACATTAAATATCCCAAGTATACTTTAATTTTAAAGCAATTTTATGTACACTAAAAATGGAGTTATTTAAAAACAAAATAATTTCTTATATATTGTGCTCAGGTTAAAATACTCTTTTATGGATTTTGAATTTTTTTTTTTATAGAAAAGTGTATAGAAAAATTAGGGTTGTTACATTCTACCCTCCTTATAAAAATTTCGTCCTCGAAATTTTTAAAAGGAAAGTGTAACAGTGCAAAGAAGTTTGGTGACTGTAGTATAGATAGTGTATAAAAATAACAAAGAGATACAAGGGTGAAAAAGGCTTACCGGTGTTATCTTGACCTACAGTCTCGGCTTCTACGGCTTCTAATGTGAAGGTCTGTCGCCGTGGTACATTCCTTCTAGCTGGAGGCACATTCTGCCTTTGGGGCCTGTTTCTCTGCCCTCTAGGCATGTCCCTCATTGCCTGTTGGAATTGGCGAGTAGGCTATGTAGGTGGTGGAGTAGGTAGTGCAGGACGAGTTGCAGGAGCCTGGATGGTTGGCCGCTGCGGGTAGTTGGTAGGTGTGTGAGCTGAGTTGTATCTATATGGACATGTCTCAATTCTGTGATTGGACACGCCACAAACTAGGCACAAGCCTTTTGCACGCCTACAGTCCTTTATCAAATGTCCGTCTCTCTTGCAATAGAAACAGAAATGTGGTCTTGGGCTGGTGATTGGGTTCTTCAGTTCTCCTGGGTTCGAACGTTGGCCTGGAAGAGGCTCCTCCTGCCATTTGAGAGGCATGGCGTTTCAAACCAGCAGATTGGGGTCTGCCCCTCACCTTTATCACTACCTCATAACTGCGGGCAGCTTCCAAAGCATCTTCATGTGTCAGAAATTTCCCCGTGGCTAGAGCAGCCTAAATCTCTGTGTCCAGACCTTGTTGAAAGCGACGGGCTCTGATCTCGTTCGTCGGTATCAGGTGTGCCGCAAATCGACTGAGCATGGTGAATTCAGCGTCATACTCATCTACTGACTTGTCCCACATCGAATCTTGTTGTAGATGAATGAACTGCTGTTCCATGGCAAACCTGGCAGTCACAGGGAAGTACTTCGCGTCGAACTTCTCGCGAAAAGTCTTCCATTCAATAGGCTGTACAAGACGGCTTTCTTCCGCCTTCCACCAGTTGCGAGCATTGTCCGTGAGCTGTAGCTTTGCCACACGGACCCAAGCGATGTCTGGCACTTGTGCTGCGGCCAGATCATCCTCGATACTCTGAGCCCATTCCTCAGCTTCCATGGGGCTCCCCTTTCCTGAGAACTGTTTGGGATGTAAAGCTCTGAATTGCTTCACCCCGGGTGCTTCAGCCTCGGGACGGTTTAAGAGCTGCTGTTGTCCCTCTAAGAGGCTGCGGATTGCCTCAAGCAGAACCGTTTGCTCGTTGAGTGGAGCAGGAACATAAGGTGTGAGTGGTAGTGCTGGAGGTGTGTTGTTGACGTTGGTGCTGGTGTTGTTCGGAGAATCCGTAACCCTGAAGAAAAATTTAGGTTAGGACAGATTCAAGTACAAGAAATGATAAGATTCAAGGAATATGGAATTGTAAGATTCAAGGAACATGAATTGTAAAGAATGTTTTAGTTGCTGGTTCTTGTGTTATATTGCTTAGGTTGTTCACACAGAATAAAACTGCATGATAGGGTTTCATACAGCTCGACCTGCATGGGTCACCAACAAAACCTGTCACGCCCCGCTTCCCTGTATACGGCGAAGGGGACGCGACGAGGCCCGCTACGTATATACTCATAAGTACATACGCTAACCATATCTAAGCAATATAAAATAAATACACAAGAGACAAGATATAAAAGGAATAGCAACTTTTATTTATTAACATTCTTTTGTATAATACATGAAAAGGAAATACAACTGAAATAAAAAGATGCCTAAACAGTGGCATAACAGGAAATGAAAAATACAGAAAGGAAAAGTGTACAATGAAACTAAAGTGCAGGGTCTTTGGTAAACTGCTCCAAGTCTTCTTGAGATGGCTCGATCTCCACCGGGTCCAAACTACCTGACGACATTCAAAGAAGAAAGAAATAGAATGTCGTCAGCGAACAGGTCGCTCGGTAAGTCCCAAAGATAAGGGAGAAATAGACAGAGAGTAAGAGAGAGAGAGAGAGTAGCTTTTAATGTTGTATTATAATATTGTAATGTTTTATTAACGCTGTTGTTTGTAGCCTGGTACAGAAGATACCAGTGTATACAAGGGGAGTCCCACTTACACCGGGGACCTTGGTAACCTGTAGTACAAGGCTCCGTCGATAATACCACGGAACAACGGCATGGATGTAATTACGTCTTAAGTGACCACCTCGTGCCACCTTTAACATATTCCGTACCAGTCTACCCCTTAAACCCCGCGATATCTTGTTTGTATTGTTATCTTGTAAATTGTATTGGTTGTATGACTGATTGACTGACCGACCGAAACCATGATATCAGGAAACGGTTATAACCGTAGAGTCATGTAAATGGAATACTGAGAATCATGTAAAAGGAATATATATCCATAGTTCGGTTCAGTCAAGTTGTGTAAACTGATAATTGTATTCATGGATTCATGTGTTCATTTTGAATTGGAATCTTATAGTTTATAGATTGACTTGAATCATATTCAAGTCAGATTAATCAGACTCAAACCCGAGTCAGACAATCAGAAATGTGAAACGAAGTCTTATAACTGCTAGGGTCCTTAGGGTAATTTATAAACTTGAGGGGGTTTTATATAAAAATACTTTTATATACTTTTCAAAATACACCCCAAGTAGTTATTGTTCGTCTTTAGAGTTGTAATGAAAGTGGATTTTATGTTGTGACATTTCTAGTGAAAATATCATAGTTTTATAAATAAGGGTATTTATTTGTAATATTGATTATTTGAAGTTCATGGTATTTTAGTGTAAAATTTATTCTTGTGATTTTTAGAAAAAGGTGGAATATTTATATTATAATAAAATAGGTATTTAAAAGATAAATATACATATGTTTATACAAAAAATAATTTTAATAAATATTTTATATTTCAAAAATCTCATTTTCTTAAGATGTCGTATTTTAAACCTTTCGAGACCGAATGCTCCTTGCGGAGGTCTGAATCTCGCACTACTAGCCCGAGGGTGCGCGATAAAATGCACGATCCCGAACGAGTTCCCCAAAGATGGGTTGTAGCGGCGCTTTGCAAAGATTGTAAAATACTAATCCTTTAGAAAATTGTTTTATAAAGTAAAAGATATTTATTTGCAAAGTGTAATTTTCCGTATTTTAGATTCTAAGGTTTCCTAAGCCAACTAGTCTATTTCTAAAAGGTCTAAACGACAAGTCGTTAGAAGACTCAAATCGCCTCTTCACCGCCAATTGCGGCCAGGTAAGTGCCAGGTAAATGGGAGACTCTCCACTACAAGTAGTGGCTCTAATTAAGTAACCACTTGTCTAGACACCACAAAGTCAGGTTTAGAGAAACGATCGATGTCCACAACTTATCGTATTTTCCTAGTAAGAATTATTTACTTAAAAGTGTAACAAATCTAAAACCTTTAAGAATGGTTTTATGAAGATTATGGTATTTTAATGAAAATTTCGTTTTATCGTATTCTAAGTTTTGATGATATCATTTTAGGGTTGTATTTGCGTGTGTGTGGAGGTAGGTCGTTACCTCGTGCTCTACTTTAAATGTATAACAAGTTAAGCGTTAAATGTGAAATTGAAACATAATGGTATTAAAGTGTAAAAATACGGTAAATTAAAAAGGTTATCATTTCATGTGTGAAAACTTATTCAAATTGACTTTTACAAGTTTAATGGTCAAGATAGAGATGTTTAGGAATGATTGAATTGATTAGAAGAAGAAAAATAAACATTATGGTATTAAAGTGAAAAAGAATACGATATTGCAAAAGCTATCATTTCATGTGAGAAACTTTGTCCAAATTAGTTGTTATGTGATTAATAGTCAACATGAATAAGTTTAAGTATTATGGAATTGGTGACAAGTGAGATTTAATAGAAAACCGAATCGGAAATCGGTTTGTTCCGATTTCCGTTGGGTTTCGTAATTTCGTATTTTTGAGAAGTAGAAAGAAGGAAAGAATGGGACTTATGGGTTTCGATCTATACTAAAGAGTATAGGGGAACTAGATGAGTGGCCGAGGTGTTGTTTCGTCGCCGGTTTTTCAAAAACGTCGCCGGAATTCCGTCAGCGCTTCGCCGTGAACTTGATTTCAATGTACACCCTTCTTGTAACAATTTTGAGAGAGTAAAGCTAGTGTTTTAGGATGAGAGGGTAGAGGGTAGGGGGTCTATTTATAGGGTAGGCTAGGGTAGGGTAGGTGAAAGGTTTTTATTTTAAAAAAAATTGTAAAAATTAAAGAAAAAACATTAAAATTTGTATTAAATAGGGTGTATTTAACATTCGGGAACCGATCCATTAAAATGGAGTATACAGAGGAGTTTAGAAGACGAAAAGCCAAAACTTTCGTTTTGGGGACTCGGCCGTCCGGCCGAGTCCGGCCTGCGGCGCCAGCCCGAGTCGGCCGATCCCGGCCGAGTCCGGTGATCGTTGGGTGGGGAATTCTCTGACGTAGCTCCTGGTATATTTACTTTTTAGGGTTCAGTTCAACTTTCGGGAGTTATGGCCTGTGGACTGTTGGGCTTTCAAGAATTTTAAAAGAAAAATAATCTAAAAATAATGTGGGGCATGGGATTTGAACTCTGGTGGCTTGGTTCAGCAGTGCAAGGTATTACCAATGAGCTACAAGCTCCTTCTTGTAATTATTGTGGGAAAATAGATACTTAAAGTGATAACAGCAATATTAAATACCCCAAGTATACTTTAATTTTAAAGCAATTTTATGTACACTAAAAATAGAGTTATTTAAAAACAAAATAATTACTTATATATTGTGCTCAGGTTAAAATACTCTTTTATGGATTTTGAAATTTTTTTTTTATAGAAAAGTGTATAGAAAAATTAGGGTTGTTACACAATATTTGGAATCCACAAGTAGTTATGAGATAACTAATTAGAATGTTATAAATCTAGCAGTTTAGTCTCAGATGATCGGTTGCCACGGGATTTTGATGCGATCAAAAGTCCGTCGCAATCACGTAGCGTACGCGGATACTCACCGGGTAAACTTAATAGACAGTCACGCCCCATAGCCCCGACCAAGTGACTGTAGGAGAACCCCGTCGCCAAAAGCATCCGTTCGGGTGCTTGCGGCAGCGGTGTTCCGCCTTAGTGCACTTCGTCGACGGCATCCGGGGGTGCGGCCGTCTACTAAAGTTTGCGACGAGCATTCGATCAGGATGTCGGGAATCTTATTGAATTGCCCGACTTGATATTGAAAAGTGTTTTCGATAATGAGACTAAAATGCGGGGTTTATAATTGTTAGGCATGAGATATCTAAGGAATTCATTTGGTTAAGCATGCGATGTCTGAGGAGGTTGCGGATTCCAACTGTTGTAGTTTTATACTTTTTTTTGCGACCGTAAGTGTAGTATATAGTTGTATCGCCGGTTTTCGTTGCTATACATCAACGACAATCGGTGTATGCATACCTACTTACGTTGATGATATGAGATATTATGTGTTGCTGTGATATGTTATATTGAATCGTCGTGTTTGAATAGCCGGGGGTTTTATGTGAGATGAGAGTTTTTCTTTTTCATTCATGTAAAATTCATTTGTATGTAATATTCTTTTATTGGGGCACTTCCGGGCTGAGGATGATGTCACCATTGTATATTATTTACTTTTCCGCATTAGGTAGACCCAAGGCGGGAAGCACAAGTAACCGGGTTCTAGGGTCCAGTGGGAGACCATCTCGAGGAGTCGAGACCGGGTCTCCTAACCCCAGAATTGGCAGTGTTGCTTGTCGCTCTCGTAGGGGTCTAGGGATGTGGGTTTGGCTATTCATTGCGACCGTGGAATCCGTGTTTTATACAGGCTCGTATTAAAACACGGACGTCCTAGTATATCCAATATTTCATATGTGTTCTTCTGCTGCAATGTTCTGTGATGAGATCATATTACTGCCTGAGATGAATGTTTATATTATATATATGAGATATATATTATATATTGTTGATTTCGTTTCATATCTGATGCTTGTGAAGCATAATTAAAAATGGGACTTTATTAATGAGATTAATGAAATAAAAGAAACCTAAAGATGTTGTAGAAACTTGTTTAAAAACTGGTAGCTCTAGTTATTTCTTTGCATAGCGGTGTTCCTTGTAGAACATCCAGCACCTTATTCGATAAGGAAAGAGCCGAGATCCCTTCACCGGAAGTGACATCTTTAGCGAAACTAGCAGATGCTGTATACACGGTTTGTCTTTGATTGCTTCTATAGTTTTTGCTTTGCATAGTGGTATTTTGAAATATCCTGCACCTTATTCGATGTGGAAAGAGCCGATGATCCCTTCACCGGGAGTGACCTCTTTAGCGAAACTAGAAAAGCCTAAAAAATATTCCATTTAAAATCACTCGATTCTACAACGATATCAAGTTCATTACGCAAAGGGTTTTCTTAAAAACCTGTCGTAGCCCTCCGTCATTTCAGATAAGTACTACATAGTATTCGTGCTGCGGTAGTTTGGCCTCCGTCAAGGCGTAGTGTACGGTAGCTAACTAGTGCTTATCTGCTAGCATACGATATGATTGGATTAGGGTATTCGTACGGCGTAGTTTGACCTTCATCAAGAGTCGTGTGGGTGGGTTTAATTCAATCAAGAAATGAATGGGTTGAACTTGACTAGCGGACTATGGGTAGTTTGGCCTCCGTCAAGGTCATAGGACGCTAGGGGTAAAATATTATTGGGAATTTCAAGTGTTGGAATTTGCAATGAGATTGCATACCTTCTATGAGATAGTTGGATCCCAATACCCCCTGTGAGTAAGAGTTACTCCTGGAAGAGTTTTACACATTACAATTAGCCGATCAAGTAGGTGTCTAGAAAGGTGTCAACGGGGTTACGCCCCTGGGAAAACGAGGTTTACTTTAATTAGGTCCATGCGAAAGCACGGGAAACCTCCCTCAAAGTACCGGCACTGGCCTGGCTGAAAGATTGGCGAACTTGTAGCGTGTAATTAATCCTGGCTAGTCTTTCCTTTTAGGATTTGAAGGAAGATTTGACTAAAACAGTGGGAGACATTCTGATTAGATATATTAGATAACCAATCTAATCTTGCAAGAGTATATGCTGAGTGTTTTCTTCTCTCTCTCTCCAGGTAGCGACCATATCACGCCTCAATAAAGATAATAATACGGATGTATTGACCGAACCCGCTTGTTATACTGAGCTGGAAAACGTTGGTCCCTCTCCAACTTATAATTGTTATAAGACAGAGCAGGAAATGTGGGATTACCAGAATTCCCGTGCCGCCCAAACGAAGAAAGTGCATGCTGATGCATCTTCTTCGGGTGTGTTCATTACAAAGAATTGTTTCTCAGTATCCTTTACGTCCTGAGTATGAGATACCGGATCAGGATCCCACATATGTAATTTGTTACATGGGCTACAGATAGGTAGAGAACTGAGAACGAGTGATAAATTTCATGCGATAGAAATGGTGCAAGTGTTGCCAAGTCTGTTGGTAGTTATCACCCTGTATTAGCTAATACATTGATTCTGAATGAATGTTATTAGATACCGATCCTGATATACAACATCATATCAGTCTCTTTATTAGTAAAAAAGGATATAATTTTGTATTGTTGGATAATATTTTGAATATTTCCTATATCAAGAGTTGATCGGTTCAGGCATGTTATCTAAAAGCATAGACGTTCTAAATCAAACTACAGTTCTTAGTATACAGAACACACACAAGAGGAAGAGTTCAGAAATGAACGAATCCTTCTTGAGATATTGTAGACTAGGTCATATCAATGTGACCCGACTAGCTGAAGTTACATTTAGATGTATATTTAAATTAGTTTGAATTTACATCTTATGAAACTTGCCGGTCATGTCAAAAAGATAACATGACCACAGCTCTGTTTATTGGAAACAGAGAAAGAGTTAGTAAACTCTTGGGATTGATACATGCTGATGTATGAAGGTCCCCTGTCAACACATGCCAGGACTGGTTCTTTTTACTTTATTATATTCACTGATCATCTTTCAAGATTCAGACATATGTTCCTGTTGAAACATAAGTCCGAAACTTTTGAGATATTCACAGAATATAAGTTAGAAGTAGAGAACCAAAACGGGTATAAGTATTATTCCTTTGATGAGATCAGGGAGGAGAATACCTGAGCACGGAGATTTCTGGACTATTCTAAAGGAGAATGAGATTCTCTCTCAGCATCACTCCTCCGTATACACCATAGCACCTCGGTGTATCGGGGCGGAGCTATCACACCCTATGTGATATGGTGCGCTCTATGATAAGTACTACTGAGTTTCCTATTTCCTTTTGGGAGTTATGCACTTGAGAAGCTGCATACATATTGAATAGGGTTCCAATCAAATCAGTTGCCTACCACTTCATATCTGATATGGAATGGGAAGAGCCTATATCTTAAGTATGTTAAGATTTGGGGTTGTCCAGCCTATGTCTAAAAGCATAATCCGGACAAGCTCGAGGCAAAGTCAGTTCTGTGAAAGTTTGTTGGATATCCCAAGCATACGCAAGAGAATGTCTTCTACCTAACCGAGGAATAAAAGATGTTTTGTTTCTCAACATGTTACCTTTGTGAAAGGGAATTTCTTGTGGAAAAATTAGTGGTCATGAGGTAGAACTGGAAAGAGTTCCAGCTTTATAAACTACAACAGATGATTTGGTAGAACCAAAGGATTTAATAGATTCTAACGAACCTCAGCCTCTCCGTCGATCTAGTAGGGTTCCTCACCCAACTGAGAGATACTTCGGTTTCTCTATGACAGTGGGAGCGGGGATTGCATCATGAGATGATGACCCAACTAGTTTCGAGCTGGCCATCAGGAGTGGGACTCTGTAAGAATGGCTGGATGCTTAGCGATCTGAGATGGAATCCTTATACACCAACAAAGTATGGACTTTGGTTGCTTTATCTGAAGGATTAAATCCCCATCAGGAGCAAGTATATCTTGAGAAGATTACTTGGTATACATGGAAAAGTTGAGACTTTCAAAGCTATGCTTAAGTCCATCCAGATCCTACTTACCACTGTTACATACCATGACTACGATATCTGGTGGTTGGGTGTCATGACTGCTTTTCTAAATGATGTTTTGGAAGAGAGCGTCTATAAGTACACAGCCAGAGGGCTTCGTAGGCAGTGGGAGCAGCGGATACGTGTGCAAGTTGTTTTATGCGATAAAGCAGGTATCGCGGAGTTGGAACGTCTGTTTTGATGTGGTAGTCAAAGAGTTTGACTTCATCAAAATGGTAGATGAACCATGTATATACAAAAAGGTAGTAGAGAGTATGGTGGTGATCCTCGTAGAGTACGTGGATGACATACTCTTGATAGGGAAGGAGTTTCCTATGCTACGCTCGGTCAATCTCCGCTTATCACAAGGATTCTCCATATAGGATCAAGTGATACCTCCTAAATCCTGGGTTTTGGATTTATGAGATAGATCTAATTGGATGTTAGGATTCTCACTAGGTGTAGTGAGATGGTATCAATCGATCCTGGGGAGAATCACTGGAATGGTTCCAGGGTGATAAGGACGACTGAATATCAGTCGCGTGCATTGTCTTTACCCTCAGTGGAGGGTCGGTATGTTGGAAGAGTTCCAAACTAGATACCGTGACTTACTAGACGATTAAAGGCAAGATACATCGTTACCAAGAATGCTACCAAAGAGGCAGTCTGGATATATATAAGTTCATGAGATGAACTTCGTTCCTACCATTGTGTGACAATGGAGTTGTGGTTTTAGCCAAAGAACCACCGTCCTATCAGAAATCCAGATATAATTCTTAGACAGTATCACCTGATCATGGAGATGGTTGATCTCCAGGGAGATCGAGGTTAGGAGAGTAGACACAGAGGACAATAGCGCGGATCCACTCACAAAGGCCTTTTTCCCAGTAGAGACTTTTATGGGAAGGTTGAGTATGAGATACTTCAACCACAGCTAATTGTTGGGTATGTGATACCACAACAGATGGCCCTAGTGCAAGTGGGAGATTGTTAGTTATATTTATGCCCTAGAGGCCATTACTGTACATACGATGTATATTGTAGTGGATGCTTGGACATATATAGGGAGGACTTTCTTGCTCGACATAATAGTATGCTATCTGGTTGCTCTTTATCTTAACATGTACTCTGATTGTCTCTATGTTACATATTGATAAAGCCCTTAGGATGAGTACTTGACTACTAGGACTATGAACAGATCATACTAGTGGGGACAGAGTAGTCGCCAAGTACATCCTTCAAATGTTCCTAGTCGTGGGAGTACCGAGACAGGGCATCGATACTCCAGAGTAGACTAGCGTATACGCATCTTGACCCATATGATGGGCGATGGATGATCCCATATCCATCGGTGTTTGACATCAAGGATGGTGTACGGGTTCTCAGTAGAGACTGGGTACACTAGACGGACTCGCCGAGAACTCCCAGATGGTATTATACCTCACGTCAGATGGCAGTTCTCTGGTGACACTGGTATAGGTTAGCCTGTTGACCCGAGATCGTCATAGAGTCTTGTGTGATTCCCACTGTGCTTTGATTTCCATCATACCATATCCAAGAGGGCGTGCAAAAAGGTGGCTTTTTGGAACAGTCCCGAATCACATGGAGGCAATGAGTGATAGGAGGGGATTCATCTCTCCCAGTATAGGGAGTTGATGTTGTGCTGTGTTCGATTGGCTATAACTGGATATCCCTAGCCAGTGTTGCTAAGATTTACTGGTAAGTGTTATCAGTAGTTTCTCGAACTGTTATGGACCTCATATCGACACGACTTATCAAGCTACTGGGGTATAACGTTTTTCCACCCCTAGGCGAGATATGCGACATATCAGACGAAGAGACCGGACTGTACGGGAGTGTTACTGATTGGATTCACAGGAGAATGTACAGGCTTGCTTGTTGATCTTCTGATCGCTCAATACCTGGGTGGCTATTACGTTTAGCTGACCGCTTGCAGCTTATGGGTGTTTGATATGATCATCACCTACTGCCGGCGTATTGACGATTCTTTAGAGTCCTACACAGAGGTTTCTTGGCTCAGGCAAAACAGAGTAGGAGCACATATATGATATGTGCGGGACCGAGAACAATACGTGTATGTGATACCGTATTAGATTCTCGCGATATGAGATATCGTCTGGGTATATGTGATATAGCCGGGTCATCGGATCAAATGTTAATTCGATGAACTGATACAGATTATATTAGTCTGTTATTTATGAAATAGCCGGATTATCGGATCAAGTGTTGATTCGATAATTTAATATATAATTATATATTTGATATATTAAATTACATTAACTAATATAAGCTCACTAAAAGATTCTTTTTCTCACTCGGGTAATACATTGATATATATTCGATATATGTTAATTGTATTATTTTATTTTGTTACAATAAATATTGTATATGTGATATATAATATTGTAACATGTTAGGGTTATTAATGCAACGTGTTTAGTGGAGATTAAACATGGTTAGGGTTTGATTTGGGTTAAGCTTTTCTAGAAGTTTCTTGAAGCTTTGCTTTTTGTTTTTGCAAAGATATTTTGTAAAGATATTTAGTTATGATATTTGTTAACCCAACTCAACCCTTGACCATGGTTCATTCTCTACATGGGTTAAGTTATCATACTTAACCCATGGTTGCATTTCTAATCTCACCACAATTCATTATTCATCACAAATGGTTTTGATTTTCTTCTTCTTCTTCCTTTGAGAAAAGCTTTCTAGCTTTTGCTCTTGTGATGATTTTGAGTGAGAAATAGAAAATAAATAAGAGCTAAAATCCTACTTCATCTTCCTAATCTATCCTAGCCATTTAGATTAGGGTGTTCACTTCATTTGTGAGTGAGAGCTTGTGTTAAAGAAACTTCAAGGTAGATCATCTTAGTTATCGAAGATCGAAAGCAAGTTTGCATCATTCTCTTCATGGAGCCTCTCTAGAGTCCGGGTACATGATGATCACAGCGAAGGGACCTCAACACGGAGCTTATGAAGTGAAGGACCGGACTACAAAGGTTGTAATCCCAAACTCTTAGATGTTAAAGTGTTTAACATGTTTTGTTTCGCCTAATCTCTAGTTTAAAGATCTTGGTTAGGGTTGTTCGGCATATCTAAATTTTAAATTGGGCATGTTTGATGCCTTGCAAAACCTTATGAGTGTGCCTAGTAACCCTACAACGTCATCAACGCCTTATCTGCTCGAATTGATAGGCCCATGGCGATGGTGGACGCACATGCCCACGTCCAGGCGACCGACCATGCCCGCCAGACCGCAGCATCCTTTCCTCAGGGTGACGACGTTTGCAGGGAAATGGAAGGACACACTCAGGCTCTTAACCTCGCTCGCGCTCATCTTGATGTGGCCGAACACCGACGTGCCGGTTCCGGCAGTCATAGCCCGCGTCCGGGAAATGATTCCATGACCCGTTGGGCGCCGGATAGCTCGACACCCCGATCCCAGGGAGACTGGGCTATCACTTCAACGCACGCCGCGCTTTCTCACCTCCTGAGGAAGTGTCGGTCAAATCGCCTGATTCCAGGGTAAACCCACACCACCACTTCCGCCAAGGTCACACTAAGACGAGCACCGGGACTATGCTCGAAGGGTCTGCCCTGAAGATTTAAGGAATGTGATAGAGCGGAGCCGGAGCCGCTCCATCGCACAAGCCAGGAGCGGAGGCAGCAGGCGCTCCGACTGTAAAGATTCTTTGGGATACTAACAACGAATAGAAGCCCTCGAAAGGAAAATCGAAGGTATACGATAGGATGACCGTACGGCTGGTGAAGGCACGAGGTACTCCACTGACTCACTCATAAGGCCCTTTTCCGAAAAACTACTAGCTGAGCATGTCTCATCCAGAAACAAACCATCCAAAGTGGCCCTCTTCGACGGGAAGTCCGACCCGAAGGACCACTTAAACGCATTTACGTCAGACATGAGTTTCCAAGATAACTCAGTCGCGGCTCAATGCCAAGTCTTCCCCGCCACCCTCATCCGGGCTGGCCGAGATTGGTTCCGAGGGCTCGTGCCATGCTCAATCTGGACCTTTGACGAGCTGGCAACCCAATTCCTCGGTTATTTTGTCGGTAACCGTCAGCAGAAAAATACGGTTGACTATCTGTTCACCATCAAAAGTGAGACAAGAAATCCTTTAAGGGGTACGTCACCCGCTTCTACAATACCCTTCTAGAGGTACCCGAGTATCGCGACGAAACGGTTGTCAACGTCCTGAGATCAGGTCTTAGGAACAAAGAGTGGCTCCGCTCTATTTCATTGGCGCAATCTAGGACCATGGCCGAAGTAAAAGTATGGACCGAGCGAGAGATTCAATTCGAGTCGGAGGTGAACGCTAACCTGTTCTGGGGTGACCAAGCAGACAAAAAAAAACGAGATAGAGAGGACAAAAAGAAAGCCGACCGTCCAAAACCCTATGCCCTGAGATTTCATGAGTACACTCCTCTGAACATCTCTCAGACAGAATTGCTGGAGGAGGCTAAAGGCGAGAGGTTTTTTAGGCTCCCGCCGGCAACCCAAAGGGCGGGCAAAAGGCTCCGGGGTCCGTATTGCGCTTACCACAGGTCGTAGGGGCACCCGACTGAGAGTTGTAAGCAACTCCGTGTCTATATTGAGGAAATGATCCGTTCAGGCCACCTCGCGAAATACCTATGAGACAAGCGGCAGGCGGAACAAGAGCAGAAAGACCAACCCTCTTCCGGGGAGTTAACAATCGGTCAGATCATGGTCATCTCGACGCATTCGACTCTGGATAGTGAGGGGGACCGCCGCCCCGTACCAGTCATGGCTATAAGTGATCCGCCCCATAAGAAGCACAGGAAGGATGACCCGATCACTTTCATCAAGGAAGACCTTCACGACATATCACTCCCTCACAATGACCCCCTTGTGATAGCAGCCCGAGTTCATCGTTACGAGGTCCAGAGAATATTGGTCGATTCAGATAGCTTAGCGGATATCTTGTTCTACGACTGTTTCCAGCCATGGAATTAGGTCCCTCCGATCTCCAACCGACCACTCATGTCCTCTCCGAGTTCACTAACCATTCCATCTCAGCCGAGGGTTTGATCACCCTCCCACTCAACATTGGGGATGCTGGCAAAATGCAAACCATATCGGTAAACTTTCTCGTTGCCAAGATTCCATCGTCTTATAACATCCTCCTGGGACGCCCTACCTTAAACACCATTCGGGCACAGATCTCAACTTACCACCTCACGCTTAAATTCCCTTTAGATAACGGGAGGATAGGCCGCGCCTATGGAGATCACCAAACTACCAGGATCTGCCTCGCCTCAGCATCGCCCGCCGGGGAGCAGGACGATGATTTTGAAGATACGCATGATCCCTAGGGCACCTTGGACACACACGACGACCGAAAGGAAATCCACGGTGCACCGGTGGAAGCATTAACGAGAATTCCCCTTATAGAAGGGGTCGACGGCCGGACGGTCCAGATCGGTTCTTTCTTGCCCGGGAGCATCCGCGATGACCTGATCTAATTCCTCTGGAATAACTCAGATGTGTTCGCCTGGACGCCGGCGGACATGCCCGGAATAGAACCTAAGGTGATCTCCCACAACCTCGGGATCGACCCAAAATCTAAGCCAATTCGACAAAAGAAGAGAAGTTTCACATCAACAAAACAAAGGGCGATAGAGGAGTAAGTGGACCGATTGCTCGTTGCTGACTTTATCATAAACCCGGACTACTCGGATTGGCTGGTAAACGTAGTTATGGTCAAAAAGGCGAATGGGAAATGGCGCATGTGTGTCGATTTCACGGACCTGAATAAGGCTTGCCCCAAAGACAACAATTTGAAGTAGGCGTGAATACGGAATTACGTTACGTGTCGCAACTAGCTAGATAGGATATATAGCATTCTTGCATATATTTTATACCTGCTACTTCACTTAACTAATTCCATATTCACTCCATTCTCTATCTCATTCTTTTTAGTTTCCGTTTTTCTCGACCTTGATATCTTATTTTATCTCGATACATGTTTTCGGATAAATACGACATACTTTCGCTATTCAAATGGAAACTAAAAGGAATGAATCTTGAATCAAAACGGAGAGTTGGGGGTAAATGTCGCATTTCACTCTTACTGAACCTTAGCCTAAGTTTTCGTATTCCAAAACTTTGCTTCTTTTAAGTATTATACTAAAACGTGACAAAACACCATTTTCCAACCTATTGATCCATAACTCAATTTGATGTCGTGATATCCATTCCTTGTGGTTCGACCCGTGCTTGCCGGCTTGCTTCAACGCACCGTGCACTTGCGGTATTTTTAAACTCGATACTCACGTCGTGCACTATTTTTCCGATAAAAACCGACATATCCGATATTGACCATATTCTTCAAAGGCACGTCACCATGGGTTTCGAAAAAGTTTTTGGCGCCGTTGCCGGGGAGTGGCAACACCACGAATATTATTTTGAGTCATCTCTGTATATACTTTGTATAAAACAAACAAAATAAAAACACCAAAAACACCTCAAATATCCGACTTTTTTCTCTCTGTTTTTTCTGTTCTGCGGTTGATATTATTGTTCTAAAATTATTTTGCATATAGAAAGGGTACACTAATAGAAATAGAAGAAGACACAAAGAAATTGGAGCAATAACACTAGGATCTGGCTGCAAATTTAACCATATTGGCCGCAATTTGCGGCCTAACCCTAGCATTTTGCCCCAATTTTTATGTTACTTCTCTACTTTTCTGTTATTAGTCCATTTTTATATGCAAAATTTTATAATTATATATCTATAGAACTTTGGCCATAAATATCATATTGTGCACTAAATATCATATTTTTTCTCAAATTCCGGATTGCAACAGAAATACGAAATACGATCGTGCGGAGCTGAGAACAGAATTATGAGAAAAAGGCGTTAAGAAGTTAACTGTGCCAAAGATCCCGGTAGATCGACCCGTACAATAGAACACTCAAGCGATCATGGATCAAGTCAACGGGAGTTTCTAAACTCAAAAATTCAAGGTACGCACATTTCCTAACACCTTCTCCTCAAACCCGATGCTCCAATACTTCAATTTTGTGCAGGATTTCTTTCGCAAACTCCGCCGCACAATTTCCAAAAGAAACTAACCGTATTTTTTGCAGCGCACTGCTCATAACATAAAAAACGATTGATTGATGATTTGAACATTTTTTATTAGTTGCGCATTGCATAAATTTAATATGGACTTAAGGGAAAAGAACCCTAACAAGATACGGTAAGGGATTTCATCACCCTTCTCCGTGGCCCACAAGCCACAAAGAACGAGCATTTTCACACCCTCATTAACTTTAAAAGAAATTAGACTTTCAGCCTCTAAGGACTTCGCGCTCACTTGGGTAAGTTGAGTGCATTTCGAACACGGCCCATCGGTACATTGTTCCTGAAGTGTCTAGGAAAGTGTGAAAGGCGCAACCGCCGAAAGAGAGAAGGTTATTCTAATTAAGAAACCTCGCGAAAGTGAGGGAAAACCTCCCTTCCTCTCTGCACTTACCTGGCTTCTCGATCAGTCTGTCTTGGGCCCGTTTTGCAGTACATTTTTACTTCAAAAAGCAAGTTTTTTTGAGCAGGTCTAGTTGACCTAGGTGACCCTAGACTGTTTAGGTGTGTGCAGTGTGTCTTGTTTGTGCTCTTGTTGTACCTTTTTTGTGTGATATTTGTGGTTGTGAATATTTTGGTTAAAAAACATTTTTTCTCGGTCTTTCCCTACCACATCCGGATAGTGCATGTCAGCTTGGACTAGAGATTCACAATCTTGATTAGTCCGGTTTGTGCCTGTATCTTCTGACTCTTCTACACCTTCTGATTTCTCGGAACCTTCCGATACCTTCTTACCTTCTACCTCATCGGAGCCGTCCGATTCTACACCTTCACTTTCTTCTCCTACACTACCAACAATGACTGAGCAAATAATCGTTGAGCAACAGGAGGCGGCATTACAGGACGGATGTTACTTACACTGTTCATCCCTTCCTTCATGCATAGTGTTGCCCACCATTACGGCAAACAACTATAAGATCAAGACGCAATTCATACCACTACTCCCCAAATTCCACGGACTCGAGTCCGAAGATGCTTACCTGTTAATCAGTGAATTTGAAGGAGTATGTGCGATGATGAAGATTCACGGAGTGGAAGAGGATGTCGTTAAGATTAAATTCATTCCCTTTGCGCTTAAGGATAATGCGAAAAGTTGGTTAAACAATTTTCTAGCTAGATCAATCACGACATGGGATAACTTTGTGAAAGTGTTTCTAAATTTTTTTTACCCTATTCATAAAATCGTGCGAATTCGAAATGAACTCCACAATTTCAAACAAAAAGAGGGCAGAATTTTTTGGAAATGCTTAGAAAGATTTAAAGACATCTTAATTAAATGTCCCCATCACGGGTTAGAACAGTGGAGGTTATGTTTGATTGTCTATGAAGGGTTAGATTCTAGTTCGCGCATGATGTTAGAATCCATGTGTCAGTGTAAATTCCTGAGCTATGGTCCTAAGGACGCATGGAACTTTTTGGAAGAACTGGCTGACAAAACCATCCAGTGGGAGATTGTGAGTGAGAAACCATCTGTGACTAGGAGCGGTGTACACGTAGTTGACACCTCTATAGCTGCCGAAGCCAAAATCGCCGCTCTTGTACGGCGAATGGAAGCTTTAGAGGGAAAAAATTCACCGCTATCAGTCAATCAAATTTCTCCGACTTTGTGCGTTAACTGTCAGCATCCTAGCTACATAACGAAAGAATGTCCGTTTCTCGTTGGGTCCCAGGGACCTGAAAATGTTAATGCGCTGTATCAAAACCAGCATCCCAGGAACGACCCCTTCGCACCGACGTACAACCCTGGTTGGAAGAATCATCCCAATTATGCTTGGAATCAGACCCCTTTTCAAAACAACAATTCAAACCCGCCTTTCTAAGAATTTCAAAATTCAAATTTTCAAAACCAGAAATTGGGATACCCAACCAACCAGCCCCAACAACCCCAACAGCCGAATCAGCACAACCCAACCTTTGCACCCCCTAGGTTCGCCCGAGACGACAAGAGGGTGTCATCCATTAAAAAAGGGTTAGAAGCTTTGATTAAAACTTCTGCGCAGACTTCATCTAGTCTGGCTACTTTTATGCAAACATCCAGTCAATTGCATAGCGCAAACACTCAAGCGATAGCCAGATTAGAAATCCAAATCAGTCAACTGGCTGCAGCAGTTAATGAACGTGAGAAGGGAACATTTCCCTCTCAACCCGTGATGAAACCAAGAGAGCAGAGAAACACCAACGCTCATGTTGTTCAGACGAACAATATTGAGAATGCGAACGCCGTCACTGTCCTCAGATCAGGAGGAACGTTTGAAAACAAGGTTGTCAACCCCAACGACTCATCCAAGCGTGCGGTTGTCAGTTTACCAGCACGTAGTTCATTTTCTGCTCCTCATTGTGATCCGTCGTCATCTTCATCATCTTCTTCTTCTTCTCCTTCCGCTTCTTCTTCATCGTCTGCTGCACATCCTTCAAAGCAACTTGAGAATTCGCCGCATGACCACCCTGACTGTCCAGCGGGAACATTCCCGCCTTCTACACCTATTCCATCTGCAGCTTCTCCAAACTTAGTGTTCGGACCCAAGGCTCCCTATCCTAATAGGTTGAAATCGAAGAAGCCTTCTGCAAATATGGAAAAGGTGTTAGAAGTTTTTAAACGCCGTGAAGTCAACATTCCTTTGTTGGACATGGTCCAACAAGTTCCGGCATATGCGAAATTTCTGAAGGACCTGTGCACGAAAAAACGACGCACAAATGTGCCCAAAACTGTCTTCTTGGCCGCCACTCTGAGCGATGTCTTGTCCAAGTCCATTCCTGTGAAATACAAGGACCCAGGCTGTCCGACTATTTCTTGCACTATTGGGGACAAACAAATCAACCGTGCCTTGCTAGACTTAGGGGCAAGCGTAAACCTCCTCCCCTACTCAATTTACAAACAATTGGGACTAGGAGAGCTCAAACCGACTAGAGTGACTCTGCAACAGGCAGATCGATCTACGAAAGTACCGAGGGGAAAATTGATGATGTTCTACTCAAGGTCAGGGAATTCATATTCCCCGTAGATTTCATTGTATTGGAGACTAAGCCCGTCACCAACCCCAGCGGTCAAATTCCAGTCATTCTGGAACGGCCTTTCCTAGCCCATCCAACGCGTTGATAAACTGTCGTAATGGGTCCATGAAACTCTCATTTAGGAACATGACAGTCGACCTCAACATTTTCACGCTAGGAAACCAAGCGAGCGAGAAACATGATGACACTTTTGAAGTCAACGCTGTATACGATATGTCTGAGGAGGGGACATTTGACTTCAACAATGAGTGTCTTGAAGAAACGTTTGAAGAACTGTTTTCTGAGGAGCTTCTTTTCCTTGAGAAGCTATGTCCTGAACTGGCATCCTACGCACATTGGGGCCCCCAATTTGAACCACTTCGTAATGAACCGGCCCCTGAAGTGCGACCATCTATGGAGGAGCCACAAAACTTGACCTCAAAGTTCTTCCTGACTACCTCAAGTATGTGTACTTGGGAAATAATAAAACGCTTCCAGTAATAATTGCAACCGACCTTGCGCCTGAGCAAGAGTTGGCCCTCATGGACATTCTGAGAAAGAACATGGAAGCGATTGGGCGGTCAATGACTGATATCAAAGGAATCAGTCCTGCTATCTGCCAGCACAGAATCCATATGACTGATGATTCCAAACCCTTCAAAGATCCTCAACGCCGGCTTAACCCGGTAATAAAAGAAGCGGTAAGGAATGAAATGCTGAAGTGCCTGAATAATGGGATCATCTATCCCATATCTGATAGCAAATGGGTAAGCCCCATTCACGTGGTACCAAAGAAATCGGACTCACAGTTGTCACGAATGAAGCAAATGAGCTAATCCTAACCCGCACAAAAACGGGATGGAGAGTCTGTATTGATTACAGAAAGCTCAACGCAGCAACTTGCAAGGATCATTTCCCGCTGCCCTTCATTGATCAAATGCTTGAACGCCTAGCCGGACATGCCTACTATTGCTTCTTAGATGGGTATTCCGGCTATAATCAGATCCTGATTGATCCAGAGGATCAGGACAAAACAACATTCACTTGTCCTTTTGGTACCTTCGCCTACTGCCGCATGCCCTTTGGGCTGTGCAATGCACCCGCAACATTTCAGCGGTGCATGATAAGTATCTTCTCTGATATGGTAGAGCGATTTTTAGAGGATTTCATGGATGATTTCTCCGTCTTTGGAGATTCATTTTCTGAGTGTTTGAGGCATCTGGAGCTAGTAATGCTGCGATGTAGAGAAAAACACCCAACACTCAACTGGGAGAAGTATCATTTTATGGTCAAACACGGCATCGTGTTAGGCCATATCATTTCTGAAAAAGGTATTGAAGTCGATAAGGCAAAAATCGACGTTATTTCAAGCCTCCCACCTCCACGGACTGTCCGTGATATTAGGGCATTCTTAGGCCACGCCGGGTTTTACAGGCGCTTCATCAAGGATTTTAGCAAACTGGCTAGACCCTTGACTTCTTTGCTAGCCAAAGAAACACCCTTTGATTTCAACTCTGAGTGCCTTCATGCGTTCAAGCTTTTGAAGTCGGAATTCACTTCTGCTCCGATTTTAAGTGCACCAGACTGGAGCGAACCCTTTGAGCTAATGTGCGACGCTTCTAACTTTGCGATAGGTGTTGTCTTTGGACAGCGATTTAAAAAGAAGCCGCATGTTATCCATTACGCGAGCAGGACGTTGAATGACGCACAGCTAAATTACACTACTGCGGAAAAAGAATTCTTAGCTGTTGTGTACGCTCTCGAAAAATTCCGTCCTTACTTGATCGGGACCCATGTCACGATTTATACTGATCATTCTGCGCTGAAGCACCTCTTTGCAAAAAAGGATGCCAAGGCCAGACTGATACGTTGGATTCTCCTTCTCCAGAAATTTGACTTAATAATCAAAGATAAGAAGGGAACCAACAATGTTGTGGCCGATCATTTGTCTCGCTTGCCAAATGCACCAATCGAGAAAATTCCAATAAATGAACAGTTCCTTGACGAACAACTTCTCTCCGTATCAATCGAACCCTGGTTCACTGATATCGTGAACTTTTTAGCCACTGGAGAAACACCATAATCAGGACAGGTCTAAATTTCTTTCCCAGGTCAAATTCTTTTACTGGGATGAATCATACTTGTTCAAATACTGTCCTGATCAGATTATTGGACGGTGCATCTCCAACTCTGAGACAAGAAGTGTTCTGTCCTTCTGCCATGACCACACTTGTGGGGGCCATTTTGGACCCAGAAAGACGGCTGAAAAGGTTTTGCAAAGCGGCTTCTACTGGCCGATGCTTTTCAAGGATGCTTTTGAATATTACAAGACTTATAGCCGCTGCCAGCACATGGGGAAAATTGGAAGGCGAAATCAGATGCCCCTATAATCCATTCTGATTGTAGAAATTTTCGATGTCTAGGGCATTGATTTCATGGGGCCATTCCCAAACTCTTTCGGGAATTCGTACATATTGCTGGCTGTGGACTATGTGTCCAAATGGGTAGAGGCTATCCCTTGTTGAACCAACGACAACAAGGTTGTCGTAAAATTCTTGAAAGAAAACATTTTTTCTCGGTTCGGTACGCCTCGCACTATCATTAGTGATAATGGAACGCATTTCTGCAACCGATCTTTTTAATCACTAATGAAAAAGTACTCCATCAGCCACAAGTTGTCAACGTCCTATCATCCTCAAACTTGCGGCCAGGTTGAAGTCTCAAATAGACAAATTAAATAGATTTTGGAAAAGACTGTCAGCCATAACCGCAAAGATTGGTCATTGAAGTTAAATGACGCGCTGTGGGCATTTCGCACCGCTTTCAAAACAAATCTTGGTATGTCCCCATACCGACTCATCTTTGGGAAAGCGTGTCATTTGCCTGTCGAATTAGAGCACCGCGCTTTTTGGGCAATCAAACAGCTCAATATCGACTTAGAAAAGGCCGGCGAAGCGCGAAAACTTCAATTGAACGAACTTGACGAGATACGCAACGATGCGTATGAGAATGCCAAATTGTACAATGAAAAGATGAAAGTCTTTTACGACAAGGCAATTCTCCAGAAAACGTTCACTGTGGGGCAAACGGTTCTGCTCTATGACTCCCGACTTCATTTGTTTCCTGAGAAGTTGAAATCACGCTGGACAGGTCCATTTTTTGTGCACACCGTCTTTCGCACGGTGCTGTCGAAATTGAAGATCAGCAATCGGGCAATACGTTCAAAGTCAATGGCCAACAGCTCAAGCCATTTTTAGAATTGCTCGCGGAAACGGGGGAGCTCATGTTTTTACATGAGCCACATTACATCGATTAAAACACATCCCCAAGTTATTTTCCTGTATATACTCTTTTTGGAGCTTTTTGTAATTATTGGTTTTCTTTTACTATTTCTTTTTATAAGGGGTTCTTTTTGCAAATGACTCTTTATATCCTGCCCCAACCCAACCCGAGACTCATTTTCTATTTCTCCCAAAACCCTGCTCCTCTCTCCCCAAACCAAACCCTAGCACCCAACCTCAGCCCCCAACTCTATGGTAAGGCCGCCGGAAAATTTGATCAGGCCGCAATTTACGGCCTGCTCTGCTCTAACAGCCCCGATCCCCTTTCTCCTCTATTAGATTTCTTCTCTTCTTGTTCAATTTCTGCGCAAAATTTCAGATCTGAAATGGTGGATTTTGATTGTGAGAAGAACTTCTTTGAGATGTTTTCCGACGAAACTTACGGACAATATTTCTACGGAGAAATCTGTCAAAGGGGTTGGGATTTTCTAATTTACAACAGAAATGATTTGTTCGCTATGAGGGAATTAGTCAAGAATTTTTACGAAGCACTAAGACATGGTCAATCGGAATCGGGGTTCGTAGAATTTTTCTTCCAGGGGCGACGTAAGATTTTTCAGCCCCAAACAATTTCTAGGGTTACAAATATCCCCATGCGACCAGGAAATCAACAACCGCGAGAATTGGCGGTTTACAGATCATTGTTGGGGGATTTTTTGGAATTAAAAGATAAGGTGCTGAACCCCGTCCAGATGTACAGAAACGTGCTTGCGGTTTGCCGATGGGCAAACCGCAACATCAGGGGAAAAATCCGTGTTTCTTCCTTTCCGGCTGGTGTTGGACATATTGTGCACTGCTTAATGGAAAAAGAGCAGCATTTTTTTGTTGTAACACAATTGTTCAACACAATCATGGAGGGGGTAGCCCAGAAAAATCCCCTGCTGCCGGTGCTAGTGACCCTCCTTGCCAAGTACTACATGGAAAGAATCGAGTTTGATGGGTATGCGACTGTATATGCAAATTGGCCGGTCGAAATAGAGAGAATTTCACAAGGTTACACTGGCGGCCACTACGAGCAGAAAAATGGACAAAGGAGGACCCAAGGGAACATCTGGGTCCCGAAAGCTCGACGGAGGCACTTTTAAATGAGCCCGAACCAGACAACGAGAAAGACCTACAGCGCCTGACGTTTAGGAGTGTTCTCCACATGCTCAAGAAACAACAGAAAATGCAGGAGCAGCTGGACAGGATTGAAGCGGCTCAACATGCAGCGCATGACGACGCTAGCGGCAGCAAGAAGGGCAAGGGAAAAGCCAGAAGGCATTGAGGACAATGTAAGTTTCAAGTTGGGGGTTATAGCATATAGTTTGCATTTGCATATTTCCTGCATTTCAGCATTTACTTATTGTAATTTTCTTTTCTTTTGCATGTAGTTGCATTTCATATATGCTTTTGTACTGCATTGTATTAAAAAAAAATGAAAAATTTATAAAAATTGAAAAAATTCCTGAAAATTATAAAAACTTTGTCATGTTGGTTAGCAGAGGAACGTTGATTCAAAATCTGACGGTTCAATTGATAAGGTAGAAATAACTAAATTTTTACTATGCGATTGACAACCTGAAAAATAACCCGCCTGTGTGTTTAACCTTAGCTGATACGCTTCTTTTATATCACTTACACGTGTCGTATGTTTTTGAGAATTTAATGAATGTCTGACATGTCTGTAAAAACTTTTAAAATTGATAAATATCTTTAGGATCAAACAGGTTTGGCCAAGTTAAGTAATATCAAGAGTAATTCATACAGTGAAGTAGATATGAAGAATTTTATAGAGGCTTTAATAGAAGCTATAAGTCCGAAAAATAACCCATCTAGAACCTTATGGAGTAATTGCACACCTTATTACATGTAACATCTTCTGTTTTAAAAGAAAAAACTGGCCATATCTCCGTTTTACTAAAGTGCTGAAAATTTAAAATAAAATGAGTTTTTTGTTATGTGGCCTTGGTAACTTGGGTAATTAAGTCCTTGGGGTGTCTCTACACCTAATGCCCTAAAACCATCTGGTTTGGGAGTCATTGACCCAAACCTCGCTAAGTTTCCAATAGCCAGATAAAACAAGCTAAGCAAGTGTCCTCTCCGAGTTAAAAGTCTTTATGGTTCTTTGTGGGAGAATAATCTTGGCGGTGACGAATTTTCTAGTAAAACAGTTTTTTTGCGGAGATATGAAATTTTGTATTTATTAAGACGTTTTGCACGATATTGAAGGGTGTGTATGAACAAAAACAGGTGAAAGGTAGGAGTGAAAAATAAGACCTATGGTTCTCTTTTAAAATTGATATATATTCTGACTTGAAACCTAACTGGAGAGTAAAACTTGAGAAGATCTTAAGTCTTTTCAAACTCGCATGATCCTTTAGAAATCTATCCTGGTCTGTATTTTTGACACGATGACACTAATCTAGTTCTTAGAAAGTTATGGACACAATCCACACAAATCATGTAAAGACGGATTTGGCTTATGTTAAATAAACAGTGAGGAGTGAAAAATAGGGTTGGACATTTTCTAACTTGGATAATAGAATTTCTAGTTTTGATACTTAATCTTAAGATTTGAATCAACTGTTTTCTTGCGAAACTAACTTGACTGGATTTTGCGGGTGCAATCCGCTGAAAACCCTCAGGAGACAACACTTCTCCTACTAGGGACACCTAGATATTTAACGGCTTGTTGCACATGCTCAGTATAATCGTGTTCCCTATGAAACTGAGGCTAGGAATTTTTGTCTTGCTTGGGACGAGCAAAAGATAAGTTTGGGGGTATATATTCGGCACGATTTGTTACATTTTAATACCGCCCATTTTATATCATTTTGTCAATAAACAGTGCTATTTAATCCATGTCTTCTCATTTATACAGAGTACAGGTACGCGGACGGAAACATGGATTTTTGTACACAACATGCACAAGAAGACGGATTTTTAGCTGGAATTGCAAACAGGACATTATACAGATCAAGATTTGAAAAGAGTTTGCAACAAATATGTGTGTGTACAAAATTTAATTGTGAAATGGTCCAACACATAAATGTGCGAACATTTGTGAAGATGCATGAACCTTGGGAGCTGTTTGGGCAAAATAATGATGAGTGGTGCAAGTGGTAAACAAGTGAATGACATATGATTTAGAGTGAACACACACTCACCCACTTCATCCCTTCTCTGTGATTTAGCTCCAGATTTCACACATGTAATAATTAAAATAAATTGCAAATATCATGAGATACCCATGAGACCAAAAGACTATTGCAGCAAAGTGAGCCCCAGACTCCTCAACTTGGCCGCAATTTTATTCATTTTGGCCACAAATTGCGGCCAAGTTGGCTCCAATTTGGCTCGTTTTCTTTGTGTGGGTCCCTGGTGGTCATGTTAATCTATTGTCACCTGCAAATTTTGCTTTTGATTTCTCTATAAATAGCAGATCAAGGCATGAGGCCAAGAGAGAACTTTTTGCATACTTGTAAACTCTTGTGTTAAATTGCTTGTAGCTCTTGAAATTGTGTTGAGTTCATTGCCTTCCTCTGGTCTTGCAACTTCCCTTTTTGAGCTTGCAAGATTAGATTTTGGTAGTTGAACCCATTTACTTTTATTTTGAACCATTGCAAAAAAATCTTCATTACATTCAAGTTTGATTCTTGTATCTCTTTTCTATTTTGTCATTTCTTTTCATTATTCAGTTGTGTTATTTTTATGATGTGTGAGTGGTTGTTCTTGGGCTATGGTGAGGTAGGTTGTGGAATGACTTTACTTCCAACCCCTCCCTTTTGATTCTTGCACTTTTTCACTTCTTTTCTTAATATTGCAAGTTTATTGTTTTGCTTGATAGAATATATCATTTTTAATGGTTGTAAATCAACCTTTAACATATATCCTATTCCTTCTTTACATTTTATCGTTGCTATGTTACAATTTGAAGTAGGCGTGAGTACGGAATTACGTTACGTGTCGCAACTAGCTAGATAGGATATATAGCATTCTTGCATATACTTTATACCTGCTACTTCACTTAACTAATTCCATATTCACTCCATTCTCTATCTCATTCTTTTTAGTTTCCGTTTTTCTTAACCTTGATATCGTATTTTATCTCGATACATGTTTTCGGATAAATACGGCATACTTTCGCTATTCAAATGGAAACTAAAAGGAATGAATCTTGAATCAAAACGGAGAGTTGGGGGTAAATGTCGTATTTCACTCTTACTGAAGTTTAGCCTAAGTTTTCGTATTCCAAAACTTTGCTTCTTTTAAGTATTATACTAAAACGTGACAAAACACCATTTTCCAAACTATTGATCTATAACTCAATTTGATATCGTGGTATCCACTCCTTGTGGTTTGACCCGTGCTTGCCGGCTTGCTTCAACGCACCATGCACTTGCGGTATTTTTAAACTCGATACCCACGTCGTGCACTATTTTTCCGATAAAAACCGACATATCCGATATTGACCATATTATTTGAAAGCACGCCACCGTGGGTTTCGAACATCTATGTCGACGACATGCTCATGAAATCCGCTTCATCGGCCGGACGCACAACAGACATGGCCGAAATATTCAACGTCCTGCGAAAATACAACATGAAGCTGAATCCAACCAAATGCGCGTTCGGCGTCACAAGTGGAAAATTCCTTGGGTTCATGGCCACCCACCGAGGAATCGAGGCGAACCCAGAGAAGATCAGCGCCATCATCAACATGGCGACGCCCAAAAGCAATGTCGATATCATGCGACTCACCGGAAGGGTAGCTGCCTTAAGCTGCTTTATGTCCAGATCCGGAGAAAAATACCTCCTTTTCTTCAGAGTCCTATGGAAAATTCCCAGGTTTGAATGGTTCGAGGAATGCCAAGAAGCTTTAGAACAACTCAAGGCATACCTCGTGACCCCACCACTTCTCACCAGACCAGTGGAAGGTGACGAGCTGTTACTATATCTAGCTGTCTCCGACCAAGCAGCATGCTCAATGCTCATCAGAGAGTTCGAAGGGACGCAGAAACCGATCTACTATTTAAACCATGTTTTCAAAGACGTGGAAACTAGATACCCGGCAATAGAAAAAACAGTCCTTGCGCTTTTCATCACGTCCATGAAACTACGACACTATTTCTAGGCACACACAATCCTCGTCCTCACTAAACGACCTTTAGGGAATATCCTCGCCTCCACCGAATCATCAGGCCACTTAGAGAAATGGAGGTGGGAGCTATCCCAGTTCGACATCAAATACCACCTAGACGAGCAATTAAAGCACAAGTCTTAGCCGATTTCGTTGTCGATTGCACCATTCCCACTAAGGAAGGAATGATGGCCTAGGGCCACGACCCACGGCCCTCGGTCGAGGAGGTGCCCGACCTAATCCCGGACTGGGTGCTCTATATAGACGAATCCTCTACAGAGGAGGGATGTGGGGCCGGCCTGATCATCCACGGCCCTAATGAAGCAGAAATGTAGTACTCTCTGAAACATGGTTTTAAAGCGTCAAACAACGCGGCAGAATACAAGGACCTATTAGCCGGGCTATGAATCGCCTCTAGAGTAGGGCTGAAAACCATCCGGATATGCAGAGACTCCGCGCTGGTCATCGGCCAAGTAACCGGGCGTTTCGAAGCCCGAAAACCACTCATGATAAAATACCCGGCGGAGGTAAGAAGGCTTCGGAGAAAATTCGACGAAGTCCAAGTGGAGCAGATTCCTAGAAATCTGAACACTTAGGCCGATTCCATGAGCAAACTTACCTCCTCCTATTCTGCCAATCACAAGAGAAATATCATCTTCGAAGTCCTGCCGCGACCCAGCGTGGATGATGGAGAAACAATGCTCCAAATCTACACGACCTAAGAAGATGCACCAGATTGGAGAAAGCCCATTGTAGAGTTTCTGAAAGATGGAATTCTTCCGGATGACCGGGCCGAGGTTCGTCGACTTCAAGCAAAAGCTTGCCATTTCGTATGAAGGAAAGAAAACCTATACAAAAAGTCATACACTCAAGCTCTGCTCCGATGCGTCGACTCCCACGAAGCAGACTACGTCTTACAAGAAATACATGAAGGGGTCGGAGGGGCACATCAAGGGGCCAGCTGCCTGGTCCAAAAGACGCTGCTCCAGGGGTACTATTGGCCGGGAATACATCAAGATGCTGAGAAAATGGTCAGAAGATACAAGAGCTGCCAACTCTTCTCCAACATCCTTCGTCTCCCCCGCTACCGAACTAACGCCACTGAGTTTCTCTTGGCCATTTGCATAGTAGGGGATGGATATGGTGGGCCAGCTTCCCGCCTGCATGGGTGGACACAGGTACATCCTTGTTGCCGTAGACTACTTCACAAAGTGGATTGAGGCCGTGTTTATCAGGAAACCGGGCGCCGCCTCTACAATAAAATTTCTGCAGAACAATATAATCTCTCAATTCGGGATCCCTAGGTGCATCGTCACCGACCATGGAACCAATTTCGAGAATGACAAAGTCAAGGAATTTTGCAATGACTATCACATACTAATGATGTTCGCCGCGATCATCCATCCCCAATGCAACGGGCAAGCCGAAATAGCAAACCGAAGCATCATTCGAGGGCTTTGAGCTCGCCTAGAAGGAAGGCAAGGCGGCTGGGTTGAAGAACTGCCTCGGGTACTATGGACACTATGGACGTCGAGAAAAACGCCCAAGGGAGAAACCCCGTTCAGCTTCTGCTACGGTACCGAGGCGATGGTCCCCACAGAAATTGGACTGCCCAGTTATCGGGTCGAGCACTTTGACGATAAAGCTAACACCTTGGCACTACGAAGAAACTTGGACATCTTATTAGAAAAACGAGATCGGGCACAAATCAAGATGGCCGCCTATCAGCAGCAAACCGTCCACTACTACAACGCCTGAGTCAGGCATCGAGCTTTCAAGACAGAAGACCTGGTCTTATGACGAAACGAGTTCGTAGACCAAGCGAAACTACATAAGTTCTCCCCCAAATGGGACGGGCCCTTCCTCATGACAGAGACACTTCCCGTGGAGCCTACCGTCTATAGGACTCCAAAGGGCGCAATTTCCCTAGGCAATATAACGTCGAGAAACTTAAGTTGTACAGATAAAATGTACCCCACTTTTCCTTTTTTTTTTCCGAATAATGTAATTTCTTGCAACATCAACTAAAATTTCCAAACTAAGTCCTCACGCAGGTTAGACTTCGACACCGACCCGTAACCCCACCCTTTCTTCTTTTCCTCGGATCCAAGTTAGGGGACATGGAAGGGGCACGGGTCGGCCGGTGCAAGAAAAAGGGGGATGGAGAAGATAGAGATAATACACGGCAATCTTGACCAAAAGAAAATTTATTTATACTTTAGTCGAAGGTATTCTTGGCTCCACAGCCTTACAACCATTACAGTAAAGGAGGAAGCGGATTAAGAAAACATTGACGATGGTACTCGGAAGAGAGCTCTTCCAGCCGAGCCCAGGCAACCTCGGCCCGCTCCCTCTGGCGGTGCCCGTGGACCCTAGAAGCCACAAATTCGCTGGGATCCCTAACCGCCGAGCACGATACCACAACCAACCTCTGTTGGAAACATTCGAGAAAAATGTCCACCGAGCGATCCCTCCGGCTCTTCGAGATAAGGCCAAGCTCATGGGCCGCATGCATCTTATCAAACGTCTCGTCCATCGCCTGCGGGGACAGAACATTATAAAGATCCGGGGATGACCTCCATATCACATAGATCAACACTTGTAAGAGAGGAGATCGTCGGGAAAGAAGACGCCCACAGTGCCCCTCCAAACGACTTATCACAGCCTCATACGTCGTCTCGGAACGGTCAAGACCATAGAAGTACACATCGTCTCGGGACACGATCTCCCTGATAGTGTATGCGTGGCCCGTCATCTTCAAGAAACATAGCATCTAGGAGGAATTCGACCATACTTCCGATATTTATAGCCTCAACAAAAATCTTCCAACGGCCGAGATCTTCTCGCGCTACAACGCAAATTACGGGATGTCGCACTTTCTCGATGAAGCGCGACCACGAGGCACCCGATTTCATGTTGCACTTTCCTTAAAATATGGGTCAATGAAGGTTGAATGACATTTCCCAGGAAAATATGGAATCTGGGAAACCCTCGCCAAGAGGCGGCCGATTAGTTTCCTGCTCGGCTCATCCGCTGAAGGCAGCTTCGTATCCGGCCACTCTGCGGATCCAAAGCCCTCGCCAAGAGGCGGCCGAATAGTTTCCTGCTCAGCTCATCCGCTGAAGGCATCTTCCTGCCTGGCCACTCCGCGGATCCAAAGCTATCGCCAAGAGGCGGCCAAGCAGTTTCCTGCTCGGCTCATCCGCTGAAGGCAGCTTCCTGTCCGGCCACTCTACGGATCCAAAGCCCTCGCCAAGAGGCGGCCGAGTAGTTTCCTGCTTGTTTCATCCGCTGAAGGAAGCTTTCTGCCTGGCCACTCTGCGGATCCAAAGCCTTTGCCAAGAGGCGACCAAGCATATGCCTGCTCGGCTCACCTGCTGAAGGCAGCTTCCTGCCTGGCCACTCTACGGATTCTAAGCCCTCGTGTAGAGGCGGCGGAGCAGATTTTTGCTCGGCTCTTTCAAGGTCCGATTCAGACACGGTGATCTATCATCACCTCGACTCCGGGGTGAGGGGGACGTCGACCTACCTACACCTGGTGTTCGTCCAATTCAGACGCGGCTATCTGTCATCACCTCGACTCCGGGGTGAGAGGGATGCCGACCTAACTATACTCGGCGTTCGCCCGATTTATGCGCAGCGCACAATCGTTACCTCGACTCCGGGTGATGGTGGATGCCGGTTTACTTATGCTAGGTTTTCGCTGGCTCTTACGTCGCGCTCGTCCAGCACTCGATACTCAACTTTGCATGTGCTGGGCGTTCGCTGGACACCGACTTATCTACACTTGTGAAAATAAAAGCACTCCGAAGGCAAGCTAAAAATACCTGCGAGATAAAACACCGGTGAGCTAAAAATACTTGCGAGATAAAAATACTTGTGAGATAAAATACTGGCGACCTAAAAATACTTGTGAGATAAAAGTAATTTATTTATATCCAAAATTGTATACAAGGTACTATGGGCTCCCCAGCTTTACAAAATGTCCAGAGGCTTACAAAATTTGTTGACCGAGGTAGGGGTAGCTCAAACTGCCTTCTTGGCCGCCACTTCCCCTTGATCGGCACCTCCGTCTGGGGCTACGATTGCAATGTCAGGATCGACGCTTCCACTGGTCGCCTTCCCTTCCCTGGCCGGCTCGGCACTGCCCCCTTGTGGCGCTTCCTTGGACAGGGGATACCTAGCACGAAGCTCCTGATCGTCGAACTTAGGTATGGATTCCTTAATGGCATCGAGGGCGTTGTACCACCCGACGGCCGCGGAGTCGGCGAGATCGAGATAGAACCGGTCAGAAATCTTGTACTCCTTCACGGCCCTTTCCACTCTCCCATCCACGGGCTTCGCCGCCTCGCAAGACGTCAGAGCGTCCCGCTTGAATGAGTCCCTCTGCCTCTTCATGGCATCGAAGAGCCCGTTGATCTCCCCTATTTGGGCTTGAATAGCTCGGTTAAATTTGATCAGGAGCCGATGGGACTGCTTCAATTTGGCGACCGTCAGGCCCTCCGCAACCAACCCTGAATCGAGGAGGGCAGTCTTATCTTCCGCCTGTTGCAGCCGGACGGGGAGCTCTTCTTCTCGTGAGGAAGATTCGCCCGCCTTCTTCATCGCCGGGGCCACCTCCTCAGACTCCATTGTAGCAAGGAGGGCGCAATGCTGGAGGACCTGGGAAAACGGGAGACGTGTTAGAAGCAATTTTTTTTAATTTATACATCATTCGGAGAAATTCTGGGAAAATTACCGACTTGAACACCCTCCTGAGATATCGCCGCCACTTGAGTCTTCAAGGTGCCTTAGGGGATCTTGGTCCCCGCTGCCTTCTTCATGTACTCCAGTAAACTGTCGGTCACAGAGAGCCCCGAGGGCACCTCGATGCAGAAGTCTCCCTCCTGCACCTGAATCCCAGGCTGAGGGGGCCAAGAAACCACCCTTTTCTGCCTCTTAAGTGGGGATTCGGTAGGAGGCGGCGCTTCCGTCCTAGCCCGGGGCCTGGATCTCACGTGTGCTTCTGCCCTCCCCCCCGGCATTCCTCCGGAACGGGGGGCACTGCGGAAACCTTGGCTGAAGATGCTTGCCGAGGAGCAGCGTCCGGAGCAGGCCGAGACAATCTTGCGCCACCGCCCTTTCTCCCATGGGCCTTGGTGGCCATGGCAGCCATAATTTTCGAGCGATCCATCGGCTCTGTAAGATACCATAAGAAAAAGGTCAGCGACCAAAAATAGCAACTAAATTTAGATAAGTCTAAATAGATCGGCACAAGCCATAACTTATCCACAAAACACGCGGGACTGAGTCTCGCCCAGCTCAAAACCTGCTTGGAAAGCAAGACATTGTCCCGCTGGATCGGTTCCTATTGGACACCACTCTTGTCTCGGGGGAGTTCGATTGCCTAACTCTAAGAAAGTCGGTCCTATGCCACTTAATGGGCACCGGCCAATCCTCACCCTTCGGTGTCCCGATGAAGACAAACTTCTCCATCCATTCGTGGATGGAAGAAGGGACGACCACTACCCCTGACCCAGCCGTCCTACCCTTATGTTTTTTGAACAAAAGATACACCCAGCTCGGTTCGTCCTTGCTGGTACCGGAGTGATTTTTATAGCAAAGAAAAGAAAGGAGTAGGCTCAAATCAATCTTCAACCGGACCAGAAACCTGAGGAGGATTCTCCACGAATTTGGCGCTAGCTGGCTTGGGCTGACGGAAGCAATGGAGCATGACATAAATCTCATGCGAGAAGAGCATACGTATTCCTGCCCGAAACTCTTCCAAATACAGAGCAATCTCTTTTCCCTGCACCTGGTCTGCTCGCTCGCCCTCCCTGGACAAACGGAGTGAATAGCCAGAGGGTATATGAAAACGAGCCCGGATGTCGGAAAGCTCATCCAGATGTTCAAAACTGAGGGCGCATCACGGGTATTCCTCATGCGTTCCTTAGGGGCCCTTTTCGCCCCCCGACGACGAGGGAAGAGAGCGTCGTTCCTCCTAGAGGGCGAGCCCGACACAGAAGAAGAAGACGAGGATGATGAAGAAGAAGAACTCTCTCGGTTATCAAAAGCCGAGGAGGAAGAAGACTCGCTAGGCTCGGCCCCAGAAACTGAAGCCTCATCGCCCAACTCAACCCCTACTACGTCAATAGATATTTCGAAGGAAGACATCTAACCCAATTCAAGAAAGGTTTGGTCAAGAAAAAGTTTTGACAGCTAAAGTTCCTACCTATGCGAAAGTGCGCCGGGCAATTTTCAGACGATAAGAGATGGCTAGGGTAAAGTATCGGCCATGAGATGACCTCCTATTTATACATTCAGCAAGAAGGCATCCAATGGCCCGCATCCGTTCCCGTCAAAATGAAGCGTCACACCTAGCGGCCACCGGGACTCCACATGGCGACCGGCCATTGGACGCGTCCCTTCTCGCCAGGATTCGGGTGACAGCTCCTCACGTCCAGCTGCCCAGTGGTGGACATGTGACACGTAGCCCAACCGACCGAGTGAATGAAACGGCGCCCCCCTTTTAAGAGCAATCATTTCACCGATACGCTGACGTCACCAAAAATACGCGCGGGAACTGAGGTGCTTCACGAACCGCCATGTGGATCCAGGATTCAAGGTGAGTAGCCTCCAAATGTCGCATTTTCGTCCGACAACCCATTGCAGGGGAATTTTAGGCTGAATCGTTAAAAACTGGGCTTACCATTCTTGACCCTAACCCGTAAATAGGTCTGGCCAAGAGTGGGAGGCTAATGATGAGGCTCATAAATGGGTATTTCTCAGATCACAGCACGTAGCGGATGACGTGTCATCCACGTAAGCCCGCTAGATTCCTGAGGGCTATGGAGCTGGAATAAGTATGATGTATTGGGGACATTCTTCGGCACCTCGTCTCCGAGGTTACACTCGACCTTCTGGAGACCTCTCCGGAGTACCTTCCCTATTTGCCTCGCAACCAGTCAACAACTCGCCTCCGAGCAATCCTACTGCCGAGCTTCTTCGGCCTCCGAGTTATCTACCGAGTTAAGCTACTTTGGCTTTCCTGTTCAACCGAGAGCTTGGAACCCAAGCGCCCCCGTAACGGCTCAGTGTATCTCGCCACGACGAGATCTCCGCCACTCTACGACTCGCATCTCATGCTAGCGTATCTGGACATTAATAAGCGTGTCCCGCTATTAATAGACGTGTCCCACCATCGACGCGAACGTGTCGCAGAGGCGTAACAGATGGCGAGAATCTCGCATCGGTTCACCGTGTGCGACCACTATATAAACCCCCTCCACCAGACGATTCAAGTAAGTTGAATTGATTCCAAGACGCCACTACTCTGCCATTATTCCCCGGTACTTACTTCATCGTCGGAGGGTCTTACGGTGGTTTCCCATCCCGGGACTTCCCTTGCAGGTTGCTCGGCGTCCACAGTATCAATCAACCCATTGAGATCCACACGTTCAATTTTCACTCTCAATCACAACCGTTCAGAACCGCTTGCAGTAAGATTGACGGAGGACAACATCTGAGAGAGATTCGGACCTCCATCAGAGGCCTTAGGAGGTGGGTTTTTTCTTCTTCTCATTTTTCTTTAAATTTTGAAAAAATGAGATTAGAGGAACTTTTAATTTTTTGTTTTGTCTTTTTTTTTAAAGTTGATGATGCGGAGGCTTGAGGAGTGATGATTTTTCTTTTTTCTTTTTTATAGAAAAAAAGATAGGGATGAATCTATAACCAGAAAGGTATTTGCTTTATATATATATAGAAAAAAAATAAAACACTTCTCGTGATTTTTTAATGACATTTATCTTGAAAGAAATTTAGGAGCCAAGGTGACTTGGAAACAATTGGCAAAACAAAGTAAAGAAAATGAAAGTCTGAAATAAAGAGTTATGTCTTAACCTTCAAACGCAACTCTTTTCAAATTTCAATGAAAGTGGCCATTT
The DNA here is from genome assembly GCA_030015575.1 of Agapanthus africanus. Lineage (NCBI taxonomy): Eukaryota > Viridiplantae > Streptophyta > Magnoliopsida > Asparagales > Amaryllidaceae > Agapanthus > Agapanthus africanus. Next base: position 675,115,076 of record CM057337.1, read on the forward strand.
CAGTTTTCTTAAGTAATAAAGCTATACTTAAAGAAATCGATGAGAAAATCATTAATAGAAAATAAGAGGAAATTTAGATTTTGGGGAAAACTAAATCAAGTAAGCGGTTTTGAAACAATATAAAGGATTAGAGTAGCTAGTATTTACAAATAGTTTTGAGATACATATGATGAACATTGAGGATATTCTTACATAGTTAATTTCCTTTCTTATCAAACGAACAATCCCAAGCAATATAGAATTATTCTTAGGTTTGATTGAACGAAAGATTGATTACTATAGCATTAATTCTTCCTCTACTTTGTCCCACAAACCAAAATATAAAGTATATTTACTTACGACAGACGAACGATCGTCATCTGCGTGTCGAAATTCATCTTGAAAATGACGAAACATGTATCAACTATCTTGATATCAACTATCTTGACGGTCAATAATGAGAAGAGAGTTTATTTAAAGAAGGACAAGTGTGACAATGGATAAAAACTAGTCCTGTACAGTAAGATGAGATCGTGTCCTTTTATTTTAAATGTTTGGATAAGTTTAAAATGTTTAAATTTATACTTATTCATTTTTTTTGAAGCATCCGTATATCTTCGACTATAAACCCTCCGTTTGAATATATTTTTGTTGTTGTCACTTATTTGTGTTTCAAATTTTAGTTCTAATTTCTAAAATCCAAAACCAAGATTAGGAAATCTATACTTATATGGGATTTTTATATTTATCATCCAAAGCTTCCCTATTTCAAAATATCACCCCCAAAACTTAGATAATCCATATATCATCCCTAAAAGTTATGAGATATCCAAATTTCTCAACCGAGCCAACTTTCGGATAAAATGCTCCTTAATAATGAAAATAACCATTCTTTCAATGTTAATGGCGCAAAGGTGCCAAGAAATTAAAGGTTTTACACAGTCTGGTGGCTTGAATAATGTGCATTTAAAAAAAGAAAGAAAAAAGGTACATTAAGAGAGGAGAATAAAAGAGAAATTAATAGGTTAATTGTGATTTTCCTTTCTTTGTTGGCTCATGAGTTTTGTGTGGTAGATTTCAATGTTATCATGAATGATAGGGAGAACCAAGGACTCTAGATGTAATAGAGATATGATAACCTTCAAGTTTTTCATTGATGAGCTTTATTTTGTTGATTTACCATCGAATAGCCGGTCTTTTACTCGGTCTAGCTAGCATTCACTCATCCATCCATGCGCTTGCAAGACTTGATTGGTTTCTGGTTTCCCAAGATTTGAAGTCCGAATTCCCCCTCTATGTTGCAGTTCTCTCTGTCTCAGATGTGCTTTAATTATGAACTACTTATTGTGCTCTAATACTTAAATGATCGGCTTAGCATCTTAATTTACCTTTTGTTGATCTGTTTAAATCAGATTTGTTGTTGTACATCTTTGGTTTCGAAAGCGCTAAATATTCTTTGAAGAAAATAAACATAGTTTAAATATTTAATATGGTGGATCCCAAAGACCTGTTGTTTTCTTTTCTAAGAAATTGTAGAGGGGAAGAGAGAGAAAATAGAGAACTTTTGATGACATGAGAATTTTAATTTTTGAAGAACAATATGGATCCTCTTGAGTTTTGGCTATAATGTTAGACATTAGAGATAATTACAATTAATTAATAAAATAAAGAGATTGCTTGCCATATGTAATCGGCTCTTTTTCAACAAGAAAAAATGAAGAAAAAAATCCTAGCTATCGAAATTATTATAGAAAAATAGTAAATTATGGCAAGTTCTGTCCGAAATTTAAGAGATAGAGGCAATTACTGAATTTTTCATGGTTGAATATGTTAGATGGATGATAATAGTAATTATCTTTTAGGAGCATAGGAGAAAGTTGGGTGGTAATTAGGTTTAGCTTGGGACAGGAGGGGTCATATTTGACTCATGATGCATTTGCACAAAGTTGGGTGGTAATTAGGTTTTAGCATGGGACAGGAGGTGTCATATTTGACTCATGATGCATTTGCACATGTGTCCAGTGATCATAATAGGGAAAATATAACATTATGATCTCATAAAACCGCTGGAAGTTTGTTTGAAACGTTATCTCTCTTTTTCTTAGATGGAATGCACCCGAAGCTATAGGGTGTCTCATTGGACCAAGAGCTCAGGACACATCACCAAACCAAGAGCAACAAAATATGGTGTTACGTGGGAGATCACAAGTGACATGTTGCGCAAACGTAGAGATCAACAGAGGCACTGCTACACACAAGGCTTGCTCCCATGGTAGGAACCGTGGGGTCAAAAATTTGATAGGTAGGGGCAACTTCCGTAGGGGCGGATAAATGTCCTTACGGATAAAAAGTTGTCCCTACGGGAAAAACAGTAGAACTCTCTGTCCCTACGGTTTTCAACGTATGGACAGTTATTTTTTAAAATTTTAATTTTTTTTAAAAAAATAAAAATATCTTGGCCCTACGGTTAGCACCATAGAGAGGCATATCTCAGCCCCTACGGGTTCCACCATAGAGGCAAACTAGCAGGTTTTAAAAAAAAAAAATATTTTACCCTACGGTTACACTGGTACAAAGATGGATTGTCCCTACGGATGGGAAAATCCATAGGGGCAATTTTTTTTGCCCCAACGGTTCAAGCCGTAGGGCCAAACAATGTATGGGAATATATAAATTATAAATTATAAAAAAACAAAATTCAGTATGTGTCTCTAGGGTGTCCCAAAAAAAAATCCCTATGATGTGTATCGTAGGGGAAATGTATGGTGTTTAAAAAAAATTAAAATAGAAAATAAAACTTTACCTCTCCAAAAAAAAAGAATTCCCATGCATAGATAGCCTTAATTTCTTCCTGTCCCCTCCCAAAAAAATTTCCCCCTTCCTCCTCCTTTTCCTCTTCCATCACCACCGTCGTTGAATTGTTCCTCGAGCTTCATCGTCGTTGAAATCGAGCTCCTCGTTGTCGAGCCTTGACCTCGTCAGCTTCCTCCTCCTCGTCACCGCCCTCGAGCTCTCCTCCTCCTTCCTGGCCTCCTCCTCACCGCCACCCTTCTCGCCGCTCCGTTAAGCCTTAGCCTCCTTCTCCTTCCCGGCCTCTTCCTCGTCGAGCCCTAGCTCTTTCTCACCGCCTCCAAGCATCGCCATCTCGTCTCCATCATCGATTTACCGCTGCTCGAGATTAGTTCCTTCAATTTTAATTTTTCTAAAATTTTGATTTTGATTTATTCAATTTTAGAAATTTAATTTATAACTTTGGTGTTATTGTTGTTGCTGTTTAGGGTTAGGGTTAGGGGTTAGGGCACGGTTAGGGTTACGGTTAGGGGTAAGGGCCGGGTTAAGGGTTAATTAGGGTTAGGGTTATGGTTAGGTTTAGGGGTTAAAGCTTAATTAGGGTTAGGGTTATGATTAGGACTAAGGTTAATTAGGGGAGGGTTATTTAGGGTTAGGGTATGATTAGGATTAGGGTTATTTAGGGTTAGGCTTATGGTTATGGATAGGGCTAATTAGGTTTAGGGTTTGGGTTAAAGGTTATGGTTAGGGTTAGAGCGTTTTAGTGAAAAAGGTACAATAGTTAAGTGTATTTTAGTGTAAAAATATAAAATTGAGCAAGGTGTTTTTTGGTGAAATTTTTTAATGACAGTTTAGTGAAAAACAACAATAGTTAAGGGTATTTTAGTGAAATTTATAGTAATTTAGTTAATTTAAGAAAATGAATCGTTTAGTTAAATTTATTAAGGTGTGTGTAAGTGTGTTAGGGTTAGTGTATAACATTTCAGAAAAATAAAATATTATTTTTGGAATTTAAATATTAAAATAATATATTTCACGAAAACTATTCGATTTGCGAATTTGAGGTTTTCGTAAAATAATATAATCATATACAAATATTTGGAGATTAATATGTATTTATTTATTAAAAAGGTATTTATTTGGATTTGGGCATTTTATAAATAATTATGCAATTGTTATATGTAAGTTTAAATTAAACTTGATTAGTGCACTACTAATCACGATTAGGTCAAATCCGTCTTTTAATTAGCCATGGTTAGTGCGCCATGACATGTTGTTTCATTTGTGTTTGTTTCATTTTTATTTTTGTGATTTATTTGTGAGAGGGGAAAAAGAGAAAAGAAAAAGAGAGCATGATGATCGAGGAGAGAGAGAGAGTGGGGACAACATCATGGCATGAGCCATGCCATGAGAGAGGGGGGGGGGGGATTGGCTCCATACTCTCATCCTTTATTCTTTCCTCACTTCATTTTCTTCAACTCCTCCACCTTCATCTTCCTCACCTCCTTCCTCCATCTCCTCTACCATGTTGAATCATCCCCAAAACCTTGTCAAAACCCCATACTCCCTTCATAAAAATGATTTCCACCTCATTCTACACCTCATGGTGGAATCAATTTTGGATTTTTGAATACTTTGGGCATCTAGGGTTTTTCTTGATTTGCTCCCATAAGGTATAATTCTCACTTCCCACCTTATAATTAGTTTCTTTATCTCCTAGTTTAGTTTAGTGTTCGATTTAGCATGTTTAGTGATCTTAGAATTTTCTTGGTTGAGCTTTAGTAGGTGATTTGAATTGTAATGATGCAAGTGAGGTTTAGTGAGTGTTTACAAGACTTAGGTGATGATTTTCGGGCCAAGACCAGAGACTAGAACCCAAAAAAAAAACACGAACTTAGAATTGCCCAACATTGGATTTTTGACAGTTTGTAAGAGTTATTTTGGATCTGCTATAACCCGAGAGACCCATAAATAAAGTGCAGGGTTCCGCAACTCCGCCACTGGGTTTCGGGAGACATCGACTATGCCGTTTTTAAAAAATTGGCGCGCTAAAGAACCCTAACCTAGAATCTTAACTAGAGAATTAGACGAATCTAGAATGTAAATATCTTTACATCTAAGTGAATAAGGAATACAACCTTTGTAGACCGGTCCTTCACTTCAGTAGCTCCGTGTAGTAGTCCTTTCACTCCAAGTAGTGAACTGCCGGACTCTAGAAAGGCTCCACAAGATAAAAAGAATAAGCTTACTTGAAGTCTTCGAGGCCGAAAATGATCTACGTCGAGGAGACACTAACTCAAGCTATCTATTTACTAATTGTGAAGCAAACAAGCTAAACTAAATGACTAATCTAGTGTAGGTTGATGAAGTAGAAATTTTGCTCACTTTAGAAATATTTTTCTCACTCATTTTCTTCACCTCCCAAAAGCTAGAGAGCTTGAGGAAAGAGATAAAGAAAAGCAAATCAAGTGTAGAATGGCAACCATAGGTGAGTTAATATCATATACTAACTCCTGTAGAGACTAAACCATGGCTAATCTAATGGTTGGGTTAATAAACATCTTAAGTAAAACAAAATTGGTGGACTTAGTCAATGATTCTACAAGCTTTCATTAAGCATCAACCATGACTAATTTCTACCCAATTTTGAATTACTTTAAATAATAAAACCCTTCATTATGTTAAGCATGGTGTGAGTCTTATACACCCATGTAGCATGTATCAACAAGTATGACACATTGATATATATCACATATATATTAAGTGTACAGACACAAGTGAGAAAAAGAAAAGCTTAAGTGAGCTAATATTAGTTAATGTAAGCTAATATATCAAATATATAATTATACATTAAATTATTAAATCAATAATTGATTTAATAATCCGGCTATATCACATATAACCAACTAATATCATATGTATCAACTTATCGAATCAACACTTGATTCGATAACCTGGCTATATCACATATAACCGACTGATATCACATATTGCGAGAATAGAATGCGGTATCACATACGCGCATTAATCTTGTTCTCACACATATCACATATGTGCTCCTACATCGTTTAGCCTGAGCTAGGAAACTTCTGTGTAGGACTCTAAAGACTCGTCAATATGCCGGCAGTAGGTGATGATCATATCAGTCACCCACAAGCCGTCAGCGGTACTAGCTGGATGTAACGGCTACCCGGGTATTGAGCGATCAGAAGATAAACAAGCAAGCCTGCTCATACTCCTGCGAATCCAATATGTAACACTACCGTATAGTTCGGTCTCTTCGTTTGATATGTCGCATATCTCAGCCTGGGGGTGGTATACGTCAGACCCCAATAGCCTGATAAGTCATGCCGATGTGAGGCCTATAACGGTTCGAGAAACTACCGAGAACACTTACCAGTAAATCTCAGCAACCCTGGCCAGGTAATTCCTGTTATGGCCAATCGAGCATAGCGCAACATCAACTCCCAATACCGGGAGAGACGAAATCCCCTCTTATCGCTCATTGCCTCCATGTGACTCGGGACTGTACCCAAAAACCACCGTTTTGCACGATTTCTTGAACTTAGTAAGGTGGAAATCAAAGCACAGTGGGAATTACACAAGACTCTATGACGATCTCGGATCGACAGACTAACCTGTACCAGTGTCACCAGAGAACTGCTATCTGATGTGATGTATAATACCATCTAGGAGTTCTCGGCGAGTCCGTTCAGCGTACCCAGTCTCCACTGAGCACCCGTATACCTTCTCTGATGTCAAACACCAATGGATGTGGGATCATCCATCGCCCATTATATAGGTCAAGAAGTGTATACGCTAGTCTACTCTGGAATATCGATGCCCCGTCTCGATACTCCCACGACTAGAAACATTTGAAGGATGTACTTACCAACCACCTCTGCCCCACTAGTATATCTGCATCATAATCTTGGTAGTCAAGTACTCATCCTAAGGGCTTTATCAACATGTAATAGAGAGAAAATAAGTGTACATGTTAAGATAAGGAGCAACCAGATAGCATACTATCATGTCGAGCAAGAAAGTCCTCCCTATATATGTCCAAGCATCCACTATAATATACATTATATGTATAATAATGGCCTCTAGGGCATACATATAACTAACAATTTCCCACTTGCACTAAGGCCATTTGTTGTAGTATCTCATACTCAACGCCTCATAAAAGTCTCTCTAGGGAAAGGCCTCTGTGAGTGGATCTACCGTGTTTTCCTTCGCGTCAACTCTCCTCACATCGATCCCTTGGAGATCAACCATCTCCCTGATCAGGTGATACTGTCCTCAGAATATGTCTGGATCGCTGATGGGACCGGCGTTCCTAGGCCAAATCCACAACTCCATTGTTGTCACAATAACTGTTATTGGACGCTCAATGGTAGGAACCATGTTTATCTCATGAACAAGAAATATCCAGACATCCACTTTGGTAGCATCGTTGGTAGCGATGTATTCAGCCTTTATCGTCTAGTATGCCACTGTAATAGCTTGGAACTCTTTCAACATACCGTCCCTCCACTGAGGGTAAAGACAAAGCCTGAGACTGACTTTCAATCGACCTTATCACTATGGAAGCTTGAATTGGTAAAGGACTCCAACTGGAGTTCACCGTTACCAAATACCAAGAACATTTCTTTAGTGATTCTCAAGTACTTAAGAATGTCCTTGACAGCTTTCTAGTGATTCTCCCAAGATCCGATTGATTCTTAATCACTACACCTAATGAGTTAGCTACATCTGATCTGGTACATCACATCGCATACATGATAGAGCCTAGTGCCGAAGCATAGGGTATCCATTGCATGCGAGCTCTCTCCAAATTAGTCTCGAGAGATAACTTTTTGGAGAGAGTGATTCATGAGTAAGTAGGCAAACCACCATGCTTAGAATCCTCCATACTAAACCCCTTTAGTATGATGTTAATGTACCTGGATTTGGGACACTCCCAACATACACTTAGATCTATCACCATAGATCATAATTCACAAGATGTAGTAGGTATCATCCAGATCTTCCATGGAGAATCCTCATGATAAGAGGAGCTTGACCGAGTGTAGCATAGGAAACCATTTCCTATCAAGAGTATGTCATATGCGTACAATACGTGGAGGACAGCCTTACTATCTATAACCTTCTTGTATATACAAGGTTCATCTACCTTTTCGATAAAGTTAAACACTTTGATTACCACATCAAAATAGATACTCCAACTCCGCGATGCATGCTTTAATCCTGATGGACTTAAGCATAGCCACTGGAGAAAAGGGTTCATCATAAACCACACCTGGTTATTGACGAAAACCTTTTACTACAAGTCTAGTTTTGAAAGTCTCAACTTTTCCATCTATACCAAGAATCTTCTCAAGATCCACTTGCTCCCGGTGGGCTCTATCCATTCAGGTGCAACATTCAAAATCATACTTTGTTGGTGTACATGGATTCCATCTTTGATAGCATAGCATCCGGCCATTTCACAGAGTCCCTACTCGTGATGGCCTGCCAAAACCTGGTTGGGTCATCATCTACCATCATGCAATCCTCGCTCCTATCGTCACTGAGGAAACCGTAGTATCTTGTAGGTTGATGTGGAACCCTACCAGATTCGCGGAGAGGCTGAGGTTCGTTGAAGATTATTGAATCCTTTGGTTTCACCAAATCATTAGCTGTTAGTTTGTCCAGCTGGAACTCCTTCCAGTTCTACCTCATGACCACTAATTTCTTCACAAGAAATTCCTTTTCTAAAAAGGTGGCATGCTGAGAAACAAAACACCTTTTGCTCCTTAGTGTGGTAGAAGATCTTCCCTCGCAAATGTTTGGGATATCCAAAAAACTTACAGAACTGACCTTGCCTCGAGTTTTTCCGGATTCTGCCTTTCAACATAGGCCGGACAACCCCATATCTTAACTCGTTTAAGAGATGGTCTCATCCCATTCCATATCTCATATGGAGTGGTAGGCACATATTTGGATGGAACCCCATTCAATAGGTATGCAACTTCTCATGTGCATAACTTCAAAAGGAAATAGGCAACTCAGCAGTACTCATCATGGAGCGTACCATATCTCATAGGGTGCGATAGCCTCCGTCCCGATACACTATTGTGCTGTGGTGTATACGAAGGAGTAAGCTGAGAGAGAATCACATTCTCTTTTTAGAAAATCCAGAAACTCCATTTGCAATTATTCCCCTCCTCGATCACATCGAAGGACTTTAATACTTTTACCCGTCCGGTTCTTAACTTCAAGCTTATATTCCTTGAATTTCTCAAAAGTTTCAGACTCGTGTTTCAACAGGAACACATGTCCGAATCTTGAGAGATCTTCGATGAATGTAATGAAGTACAAATAACCAACCCTGGCATTTTTAAACATAGGACCGAATACATCATCATGTATCCGTCCCAAGAGTTCAATAACTCTTTCTCTGTTTTCAGTAAACGGAGTGTTAGTCATTTTACCTTTGAGACAAGACTGGTAAGTATCATAGTATGAAAATTCGAACAGATTCTAATATTCATCCTTAATGTAACTTAGCTAGTCGTGTTGCATTGATATGACCTAGTCTACAATGCCACAAGAACGATTCGTTCATTTCTGATCTACTCCTCTTGTGTGTGTTCTACATAGTTTGAACTGTGGTTTGATTTAGAACGTATATGCCATTACATAACGTGCCTGATCCAATCAACTCTTGATTAAGGAAAATGTTCACAACATTATTCTACAATACATAATTATATCCTTCTTTAACTTAATAAAGAAAATGATGTAATGCTGTATATCAGATTCTGCATGTAATAACATTTGTTCAGAATCAATGTATTAATACAAGGTGATATTTTCCAACTGGTTTGGCTGCAGCAATTGCACTATTCTCTAACACTTAGAGACATATTATCCAATCCCAGTTCTCTACGGTGAAAAAGTTGTAGAATCACATGAAATTTGGTGTACCTACATCTTATATGATAACGATGAAGATGATGCATTCCGATCGTCGGAAAACACGATGGAGGGTGTGTTTTTTCGATTCCATAGGAGGAAATTCCCTCCTATGGCCTCTTTCCTCCATTATTCTTATATATATATAATTAAGAGAGGGAAAGTATAAGATTGATAGTGACATGATAGGAGACCGATATCGATATGACATGAGATCGATAAATACGATATGAGATTGAGGCAGATGTGTTATGAGATCGGTGAGATATGATATACGAGGCCTTAGATCCGTACCTTTGTTGATGAATAGGACGATAGGATCCTGATTCTGTTTGATGACCCCGTACGAATTATGATATATGATATTTGACCCGTACTCTCGATTTTGAGGAGGCCGTAGGACGGACTATACCATACGAGATATATATATGATGATTGATCCGTAATTTTGACTCAGGATTAGTTTAGCCTTTTAATTACTTAAGTAGATGTTAGAATAGGGTTCGAGTCATACTTATTTTCAAAATTAACGAATCGTGTACATTTTCAAAAAGACAAACTGAGGGACGTTACGGATTTCAAAAGGTATTTCTTTTCTTTAAAAATGTCGCAGTCCCTACTTTTCTAAAAATAAAGATTCGTGCTATTTTAGATACGATAATTGTATGGCTCGTATATCGAGATATATCTTAGCTTGTTGCGTTACTATTTACCTTTCTGCTACGTTCATTTTACTCTCATTGCATTTTATATATATATACCCGTGCTTCCATTATTTGTTATGATATCATCTATTAGTACACCTGCACAATTACCGATGATGCACACGTTACATTTACACAAATTTGCCGGATCTCACACATTCATCATCGGTAATTGCCATGCCACCTGCACAGTAGAATTGCTATATCATGATATTATTCATAACCATAAAGTACATTCATTGTTCAGTACTATCACTTGATATGCTCATATAACTGTTCTATATTTGCATACATTGTACTTTATGATTATATGCATTGAGATACTGCTTTTTTGAGATTTCTGGATTTTAGAACCGCAGATATATTTCAAAGAAAATTATAAATTGTTTTAAAAACGCGGTTTCTCGTGGTGTGATTTCGAGACGTTCACCATGAGTTTTCTCGATTCTGAGCTTGTTTTCGAGACTCGATTCGAGGAGTTGGATGAATCGTCTGCGGGTACATGGTGGACCCGGTATGGTACCCGGGGCAAGAAGCTCGGGATGTAGACGATGAGCTTGACAGAAGGGAGCACTGCCTACTGGTGATAGTTTGGCGCGGCCGATATCCCGAGGATATCCACCGTGGTCGTGAGATCAGATGGATATGGGCCGATCCGAACTGACGGAGCCCATGGGCCGATCCAGACCGACGGAGCTCGAGATATGAGGATTTACGTATCGATATTGGACAGGTTTCATGATATTTCGAGTGTCGATGTTGGACACTCAGCTTCTATGATTTTGATGTGTCGTTGATGGACACACGTTGGTTGATATCCTCATACATACATGCATATGTTTTCATGATAATTTGAGTGTCGATGTTGGATACTCAAGTTCCATGATATTGATTGTGTCGTTGATGGACACACGTGGATGATATCCACATGCATCAGGAATATGATTCAGATGTTTCTTTATATATGTCATTTGTATTAACTCGATTGTTGACATATATGTGTTATCGCCGAAAACGGAGACGAACCGGGATAGATCGTCTTGCTTGAATTTGGGGGCAGATACTATTTTGGTTTATCTGTCCACCTCTCCGAATATGCCAAGTTGATTTATGGCACCGTGTATCGGAGGTTTGGATGGATGCGGCCGTTGTAGCATACTTCATCAGATCCCTCCTCGTTTGCGAGGGATTTTTTATTGTGGGGACACTCTTCCCTGTAGGCGCAAGCCCCTGCAGTTAATTACGTTACCGCATCGTGGTAACCACTTTCTCCTGCTCCAGAAGGTCATTTCGTGTCGTGTGCGTTTGTTTTATTTTTGGTTGCCCGTGGATTGTATACGGAGACTAATTTATATTGTCGCCCTAGGGCGTGGATTAGCCCAAATCTGTATATTCTTAGATTTGGGTTTGGGTTGATTTAAGGATCGTTAATCTCGTTTGAGATTAAGATCAACTTAAATGTTTGTTGAGGATAAGTTAGTCCAATTTTAGACTAAGATCTACTCAACAGGGTTTTAGGATCATTCAGATCCAACAAAGGAGCATTTGGGCTCTATTGTTTTAGTTTAAGAACGTTTTTGGTCCATAGCTAGTTTAAGGACGTTGCGGTCCGTTGTTAGTTTAAGGACGTTTCGGTCCGTAGCTATGTGCTCATCGGTTTGGGGGTGCACCAAGAGTTGTTGGTTGTTGGGACCCTCCACCTCTCTGAAGGCGTTGAAGAATTACAACAACATGTATCAGAGGTATGGAGAGATGTACCTTTGAACTAAATTCCAGATTGAGGGGAGAGATCATGGTAGACCATCTGAGAATCATTAGTCATTTTTGGAAGACTAAGATTAACTTAGGAGATGCGTGATGGGCATCATTCTGGTCAATTAGTTTGGGAAGTCATGAGCATAGAGGCTTAGCCTATTTGGAGATCCAAGACGTTTTAATCTCAAGAAGGCTTAGCTAATTTGGGGCTGAAGTTGGTTTTCTATAGTGTTAAACACTAATATATGCTCGGTGCTCACGTGCTCTCACATGAGTCTCTAAAGCAGTGTTAAACACTGAAATTTGAGGCGCTCACGTGTAGCACGTGAAGCGCTTGAAAGTTGGCGCTGTACACTTGGGTCCAAATCCCCATCTGTATATAAGTGTTAAACACTTAATTCTTGTGGCCATCACGTGTGGACACATAAGGCGCCCCAGAGTTGGACACTGCTTCTTTGGGTTTGTTCCCTCTTCTTTTTATAAGTGCTAAGCACTTAGCTCATATAATGCTCACATGCGAACACGTGGGGTGCTCAAAAGTGAGTGCTGTCTTTGGATTTTTCCCCTTTTCTATATAAGAAACTGTTTGGGCTCACGTGAGAACATGTGATTTGATCTCAATCCTTCCTTTTTGTTCCTTAGAGGCGCTCACGTGGGAACACGCGAGCCTTTGTTATATAGCGTTGAACGCTAATGAATCACCAGTCTGTTCTTTTATATGTATGGAAATTTTAATCTGAGCTTTGATAATTTCAGGCCCTTTTCTTTATAAGAATTGAATTTTTTTGTAGGGTTAAACCCTAGTTTTATCAGAGAAATTAAATTCTTGTATACTTTTGGAAGAATTAAATTCTTTGAACTTAGTTCTTTCCCCTAAGTTTTGAATCTGCATAACAGAATCTCCCCGATGAGAATTAAATTATCAACTTATAGGGAGATTTGCTTCTACAGACCTTGACCAGAGGAAGAACTAAGTTCTTTTTTGAAGGGTTAAACCCTTGGAGAGAAAATAATCTCTGTACTTTCTTCTTACCTAGGATTTTTGTTTAAGAAGGGGATTTTCTTCCTCTAGAGAATTGAATTATCTTTTTTTCTTTTTCTTTTGTTTCTCAAAGCTTATGGGGGGGTCTCCTCTGTGTTTTTCCTCCTCCCCTCGCTCCTATTTATATGAGAAGAACAAGAATCAATTTGTTAAGAGAATCTCTCATTGAGAGATCAAGATTGATTCCATGATCTTTTAGATGAATCGGTGAATTTTATTCACCGTTGAGTTTTTAATCCAAAGACTCTCTGTTTAACAGAGATGATTTCTTGTTTATTTAACAAGATTAGGAAATATTTTCTTAAAATAGAATTTTATTATATCAGACTATCACCGTTGGATTTTTGATCCAAAGGTCTTTCATTTAACAACAGAGAAGATGTTTCTGTTTTAAAGAAGATCAGGGATATATTTTCCATATATATAGAATTTAATTCTATCAGATAGTTTAGAAAGATTTAAGGAAATATTTTCCAAATAGAGTTTTGATCTCTTTATTTAGAATTTAATTCTATCAGCTTGGAAGGTGTTTAGGATCACTAACGTGTAGCACGTGACCCCCATTGAGTTAAACTTGTTTGCTTATACGCAACAACCTAATAGGGAATCACGTGCTAACACGTGATCTTCTCTGGCCCGCTATTTGTTTTAGTATGGCGATGTCACGACCCGAATTTAGTTCGTGACCGGCACTTAAATCACGCAACGTCTAAAAGCACAACGTAAATTAAGTAAGCTGAAACCCAGAAATCTAAACCTTTTTAAGAAAATAGAAGATAGTGAAGTTTTGAATTAAGGTATACAAATCATGTTTCGTCTTTTAAAGATTCGGGCAGCACCTCCCTTGTATATTTTGACCCAAAACCTGTTCATATCAGATTTTTGCATTTTCATACCGCCCAATTTTTATCACATTGCATATCGGTAGATACTCTTGAGCCGTGTTTGCTAGTCAATTGCAGGATACAGGTTCTCGGTTCTAAAACGGTGAAATTCATGGAAAACACGACAAAATCCGGGTTCCTGCCAACCACTGAGAAAACACGGTCTCCGCTCTTCATCCGTATGTTGCCAGATACCAGTTTAAGAGACAAAATGTCAAATCAATATCGTTTTCATGCACAAGGCTCAATGGCAGCACAAGATCCAAGAAATCTACGCGGAGCTCGAGAAAATCATGACAAAAAGTCCACATCAAATCACCTTTCTCTCAACAGAAATTCTGGAAAAATCGTGAAGCAATTCTGAGAAAAATCATACACCAGAATAATGGGCACAGCAAACCAGGAAATCCTACAAAAATTGGCCACCTAACTCCACTAAAGGGCCGCGGATCCGCGGCATAAGCTGGCTTAGGCCGCGGATCCGCGGCCGTATAGTGGCGGCAGTTGACTAATTTTTGAGGGTGTTTTTGTCTTTCCATGTTAGTTCTGAGGGTTGACCTAGGTTTTCATTTTTCAGCCTATAAATAGCCCAGAACTTTGTGAAGGAAAGGGTGCATAATCTTGTATTTTATTTTCTAGGTTTAGTTGTGTTTCTTCTTCCTCTTCTCATCTCTTCTCCATTAAAACTTGTAGTGAGCTTTGTGAGTGAAGAATGATGAATAAAGAAGACTCTTTTGCCATTATATCTTGTCTTGTTCTTTTATAATTTCTTGTAATTTTAATTTGTTAACTAGTTGTTGTTATTTCTTGTTGTTTCTTTCTTTTTCTCTTTTCCTTTATCATTAAAACAACCATGATGCTTACGCTTGATCCTTGCCAAGGTGAGGTCGCAAATAGCTAGTTGTTCTCTTCTAATCTTTTCTTTCTATCTTCCTCTTTTGTTTTGTTTTCTTTTCATTATGATGTGTGAGTAGTTTCATACTTGTTAGGGTAGGATAAGGGAAGTTTGAGAGAAGGAAATCTCTCTCACTCTTTCCTTGCCCAACAGCTTAATTCGACTCCCGTTAATTGAACCACAATCCGCTCCTTACGGCACCCTATCCTACATGATAGCGGTGATTCCGTAGTGAGACCGGTTGTGGTTGAATTAACTGGAGGTTATGGCTAAGAGCCAAGAACGGACGGACAAGCACCAAAAGGAAGAACTTATGCGTTGGAAAGCCTAGCTTATACTCGCAAGTTCCTTCCTAGTCGTGCTAATCCCCGTTGTTGCCGATTACCGTAACACCGATATTAAGAGGGGCAACGAAAGATGTGGGAGACTCCTAACTCAAACTAACATAATCCTAACCCTAACAAGCTCTCTTTACATATCATTTTACCACTTAATTAATCACAAAAAAATCTGGAAAACTGGACTTAACTCGTTAAAGCACATAGAAAAAGATTCCCATCTCCCTGCGGACGACCCGTACTCAACCGGCTAGCTACAAGCGAAACCGTCTTGATTGCGGTAATTAACTAAAACTTGAACACGCAGAATTCCTAACAATCAAATGGCGCGTTGCCGGGGAGACGGTAGTTTATTTCTTTGTGTAATTTCGGGTTAATTTGTAAGTATAAATATAACCAAAAAACAAAAAAAAAATATACATTGTAAAAAAAACCATTTTGTTATTTTTGATTAGTTTTTGTGCAAGTGTGCAGGATAATACGGAATTCGAGTTCAGTGCCAAAGACGTGGGATATTTGAAATTCAAGTACAGTGCCAAAGACGTGGGAAGATAGACCCACATCTCGCGGCTACACCGCGACGGATCGAAATGAAGAAAACGGTCTACTGTAAAAATCTGGAGCTGTTCCAGTGAGCAAATCAAGATTCAAAACATCCAGACAAGCAGAAGACTCCCAGACCAGCACACAGGAAAAAATTGGAAACGCAACCTCTCTGTTCCGCCGCGGAACCGCGGCCTAAGCAGGTGTTTGGCCGCGGAACCGCGGCCATTTGGGGCCTTCAGGGTTTCAAATTTTTTGTGAGTTTTTCTGACTTCTCTCCCACTCCTCTGGACTCCAATAAACTGTGTTTTCTGCAGATTTCTTTGCGCAAACTCTCTTCCCCCTTCCAATAAACTGTTCTTGTGCAGGATTCTTTGCACCGCGCTAAAAATAAAAATTGTTTGCAGTTGATTTGTTACTGCTTTGCATTTCTTTAATACGGACTTAAGGGGCTTGAAACCAATTCAGATTGGGTGGAGATTTCATCACCCTTCCCAGGACCCCAAAAATCACAAAAGCATATGCATTGTCCATTGTAATTAAAAAATACTAGACTTCAGCCCTAAGGACTTCGCGCTCATTAGGAGAAGTTAAACCGTGTTTAGAACCTCGCTTAACGGTATATTGTTTACGGGGTGTCTAGGAAAGTGTTAATGGCGCAACCGCCAAAAGAGAAAGGGTTATTTAATTAAGGAACTTCGCGAAAGCGTTGGAAAATCTCCTCTTATCTCTGCACTTACCTGGCCTCGTGATCAGTGTATTTTTAAGCCCGTTTCTCGACACAGTTTTGCTTCGACAATCAAGTTCTGGAGCAGGTCTAGCAGACCTAGGAGACACTAGATCTAGGTGTGATTGTGCATATCTTGTTTGTGATTGCTTAAAGCCGTAAGTCCGTACATATTTCTGTAAAGCTCTTTCTAAAAAAAAAAAAGAAAAAAAAGTCAAAAACTTTTATAAAAACTTGCCCTTTGTCGCCAAATCCATTTTTCACCCACCACCCTTCGTTTCTCCATTGACGTTTTCTTACCCTCACCTTCTCCGCTTTGACTATACTAAACTCGTTTAGTGTATGTCCGCTTGGACTCGGGACACTAGCGCCCGCCTAGTCCGCGTTACGTTAGTCGCTACTGACTACGCGATCGACTGAGACGTCGATACTCCGTCCACTCCTCTTTCACCCCTACCTTTGCCGGCCAACTCCGACGTTGACCGGAATTCTGTTCATACATCTTCGCCTTCACCTTCACTTTCACTTTCACCGACCTCTTCTTCCGCGATGTCAGGATTTAATCCGAACATCTCTTTGACCACCCCTGGATTGGCTCCACCTCCTACGGAGACCAATAACCCACCACACCCGTCTGTTGTAGCGCCGCCGCGAATTGCGCTCCAGGATCGTTTCTATCCCACCCGTTCTGCACTTCCCACCTGCCTTTCTCTTCCACCGGCCAATGGGGATAATTTTGAAATTAAGCCCCACTTCATCAACATGCTTCCACGATTTCATGGGCTTGAATCTGAAGATGCCTATATCTTCATCAATAAATTTCAAAACGTCTGTGCCATGATGAAAACCACCCAACTGTCGGACGATGCTATACGTCTACGGGTCATTCCGTTCACTTTATGCGATCTTGCTGAAAAATGGCTCCATAACCAGTTGGGACGAGTTTGTTAAAGCGTTTCTCAAAAAGTTCTATCCGAATCATAAAACCGCAAGGATTCGCAATGAAATCAACCAATTCTCTCAGCTTCCTACTGAACCCTTCTGGAAGTGCTTTGACCGGTATAAAGACCTTCTTGTTCAGTGTCCTCACCACGGTATAGAGAAATGGCAACTTTGCCAAACCTTATACGAGGGCCTGAACCCAGCAACGAAGCAGTTGTTAGAAACCATCTGTCAGGGCCACTTCCTATCGAAATCTGACGAGGAAGCGTGGCAGTTCTTTGACGACCTTGCGGAGCAACGCTATAATGGGAGAGCACCAGACCGACTTCTTCTTCTTCTACCTCCACTTCTACCGGTCAGTCTAGGGTAGGAATTCACCAACTTGATGTCTCTATTGCGATGAAAGCTGAAACCGCTGCAATAACAAGAAAGCTTGAAGCGATAGAGAGAAAATTTTCTTCTCCTGCTCCTGCCCCTGTTCTCCCCCTTCGCACCATTTGCGCTTGTTGTTCCGATCCTTCTCACTTGACCGAAGAGTGTCCTTACAATCCACCATTGCACGGACAGGATCAGGTTAATGCTGCATTTCAGCAAAGACCGAGGAATGATCCATACTCTTCCACCTACAATCCCGGTTGGAGGAACCACCCCAATTTCTCCTGGAATCAGAATCAGAATCAATTTCAAGGAAACAATTTCCAAAGGCCCCCTCCGCCGCAACAACAAGCGCAACAACAAACTCAACAGCAGTTTCAGCAACCCTTCCAACCCCAATCTTTCCAAAATCAGACGAACAACTTTGCACCCAACAATTCTTTTCCACCAAACAACTTTGTTCCGTCAAACAACGATAAGGTTTCGTCGCTCGAACGAAGTCTGGAGGCGTTCGTCAAACAATCGACTCAATCCACCGCAAACATCCAGTCTTCCATTCAGTCCTTAGTGCAACATACTGCCGTTCACGGGCAAAGCATCAAAACCATCGAGGCCCAGATTGCACAGCTGAATGCGGCCTTAAGCGAGCGAGAGAAGGGGAAGCTCCCATCCCAGCCACTCCCAAATCCCGGTCACCCACATAATGCACATGTTGCTCTTGAACAACAGAACCATAATGTGAGTGCCGTGACCACACTGAGATCGGGAAGGATGCTGCAAAACAACATTGGCAAACGGATCAACGATGACACCCCGGCCGCCGCTTCTTCTTTTTCTACTTCTTCTTCTTCTCCTGCTTCTTCGTCTTCTGAGCCTCTTCTCCGTTCTTCACAAGGCTCTCCTTCCTCTTCTTCTGCTCTGAACGGACCCGCTTCTCACTCCTCGAAAACACCTATTCTGGGATCCGTTCCAACTCCACAATCTCCTCCTCCAGCATTAGACTCAACCAATTTTCAAAATGTTCTATTTCCAAACCGGTTGAGGTCTAATAAACAAAATCCTCAAATGGAGAAGATTCTGGAGTTATTTAAGCAGGTTAACATTAACATTCCTCTTTTAGATGCTGTCCAACAAGTCCCGTCCTATGCGAAAAACTTAAAGGACTTGTGCACGAAAAAGAGGAAGTCTCAGGTACCCAAGAAAGTTTTCTTGGCTAGTGCTGTGAGTGATGCCCTTACCCACTCTTTACCACAAAAACGGAAGGACCCTGGCTGTCCTACGATTTCAATTACCATTGGGGATAAGAACATCAACCGCGCACTATTAGATCTTGGTGCCAGTGTTAACCTGCTTCCGTATTCAGTATACGAGCAATTAGGCGTCGGAGAGCTGAAACCCACGCACTGCACTCTCCAAATGGCCGACCGATCGATCACCCATCCTAGGGGTGAGCTAGAGGATGTGTTAATAAAAGTCGGGGACTTCATATTCCCCGTTGACTTCATTGTATTAGACACACAGCCTGTAGCTAACCCCCGGAATCAAATTCCGGTGATACTCGGTCGCCCATTTCTTGCAACCTCAAATGCTGTGATCAATTGTCGCAATGGTTCTATGAACCTCTCTTTTGGAAACATGACGATTGAACTCAACATTTTTAGGTTGGGGAATCAGCCCGCCGAACCTAATGCTCATATACTGGACGTCTGCTCGATCCAGGAGATCACCCCAGAAGAGTGTGAATTCGAGGAGTTTCTGTTTGAACACGATAATCTTGACGCCACTAGTGCGTTTCTCTTCGAACCTGCTGCTGTTTCTGCGCCCGACAACGACTACGAGTGTTTCACGTTCTCGAACGATCTTAGCCGCGCACAACCCGAGTTTGAATCTTTCGAATTTCCGGATGAGTTACCTGAACCATCCGACTCGGTCGCCTACACTCGTTTCGAACCTTTGCTGGAGTCCTTTGAGTTCGAGACCTCTGCACCAATCCTGCCTTCCATCGTTTCACATCCAACGCTCGAACTCAAGCCTTTGCCGTCTCACCTTAAGTATGCTTACTTAGGTGAGAACGAGACCCTCCCTGTCATCATTTCGGCTTCTCTAGCTCCCGAGCAAGAGAAAGCCCTTCTCGCGGTCTTGCACAGCAACAGGTAAGATTTTGGCTGGTCCATGGCGGACATCAAGGGGATTAGTCCCCTGATCGTTGAGCATCACATTCATCTGATGGATGATGCCAAACCAGCCCGGGATCCACAAAGACGTCTCAATCCAGTCATGAAAGAGGCTGTGAAAAAGGAGATCGTAAAATGTCTAGATAGTGGTATCATTTACCCTATCTCTGATAGCCAGTGGGTTAGCCCCATTCATGTTGTCCCCAAGAAGTCAGGCATCACGGTCATAACCAACGAGGCGAACGAGTTAATCCCTACTCGCACCCAAACTGGGTGGCGAGTGTGCATTGATTACAGAAAACTCAACGCCGCAACGCGGAAAGACCACTTTCCGCTACCTTTCATTGACCAGATGCTTGAATGATTGGCCGGACACGAGTACTACTGCTTTCTTGATGGCTACTCCGGCTATAATCAAATTCCCATCGCCGAAAAAGACCAGGACAAGACCACTTTCACTTGTTCTTTCGGCACGTTTGCATATCGTCGCATGCCCTTTGGGTTATGCAATGCGCCCGCTACCTTCCAGCGGTGTATGATGGAATTTTCTCAGACATGGTGGAAAAATTTCTGGAGATTTTCATGGATGACTTCTCTATCTTCGGCGATTCCTTCAACGAGTGTTTGCTGCATCTTGACCCTGTCATTACCCGATGTAAGGACAAGAATCTCACTTTGAATTGGGAGAAGTGCCACTTCATGGTGCGCGAAGGTATTGTCTTAGGACATATTATCTCGCAAAATGGCATAGAGGTTGACAAAGCAAAGATTGAGGTCATTTCCAATCTACCTCCTCCCCGATGCGTCAGAGATATCCGAGCCTTCCTTGGCCATGCCGGTTTCTATAGACGGTTCATCAAGGACTTTAGCAAGATTGCTAGGCCCTTGACTCTTTTGCTGGCCAAGGATACGCCATTCGACTTCAACTCGAGCTGTGTGACTGCATTCGAGTCATTGAAAAGCTCACTCACTTCTGCTCCCGTTCTTTCTTCACCTGACTGGACGCACCCATTCGAGATTATGTGCGATGCATCCGACTTTGCTATTGGTGCTGTCCTTGGACAACACATCAACAAGATGCCGCACGTAATCTATTATGCGAGCCGAACCTTGAACGACGCCCAACTCAATTATACAACAACTGAGAAGGAATTCTTAGCTGTTGTATTTGCTTTAGAAAAGTTCAGGCCCTACCTCATCGGCTCTCCAGTCATTGTCTACACTGACCATTCTGCTCTGCGCCATCTTTTTGCGAAGAAAGATGCAAAATCTCGGTTAATCCGTTGGATCCTCTTGCTGCAAGAGTTTGACCTTGTCATTAAGGACAAACGAGGATGTGAAAACGTGGTTGCCGACCATCTCTCACGACTTCCTTCTTCGCCTTCGCTTCCAATTCCGATCAACGACGTTTTCCCGGATGAACAGCTCTTGACAGTATCTTGCGAACCCTGGTTCGCAGATATTGTGAACTATTTGGCCACGGGATTACTACCGACTGAATGGTCAAGGCAGGACAGACTTCGCTTCTTATCCCAAGTAAAACACTTTTACTGGGACGAACCCTATCTGTTCAAGTACTGTCCCGACTAGATTATTCGTCGGTGTGTCCCTGACGAGGAATTCAAGAGTGTGCTGTCATTTTGCCACGATCAAGCGTGTGGCGGGCATTTTGGCCCCAGAAAGACAGCTGAGAAGATCTTGCAATGTGGTTTCTACTGGCCACAACTCTTCAAAGACGCTCATGACTATTGCAAGACTTGCTCCCGGTGCCAACACATAGGCCGGATATCCCGGAGGAACGAGATGCCGCTCCAACCGATCTTGGTTGTGGAGATTTTCGATGTTTGGGGGATAGATTTCATGGGGCCGTTTCCCAGCTCTTTCGGGAACTTGTACATCCTTCTCGCTGTTGATTACATCTCTAAATGGGTCGAGGCCATGCCCAGCCGGACTAACGACAACAAGGTTGTTGTTAGGTTCCTTAAAGAAAACATTTTCTCCCGGTTTGGGCACCCCCGAGCGATCATTAGTGACAATGGAAGTCATTTCTGCAACAAAACTTTCGAGGCCTTGATGCGGAAATACTCTATTAATCATAAGCTATCCACGCCCTACCACCCCCAAACCTGCGGGTAGGCCGAAGTTTCAAATCGGCAAATCAAGCAGATACTGGAGAAGACGGTTTCCAAGAACCGAAAGGATTGGTCGCTGAAACTCACGGATGCCCTTTGGGCATTTCGAACCGCTTATAAGACCGACCTTGGCATGTCTCCCTATCGGCTTGTGTACGGAAAAGCCTGCCACCTACCTGTCGAAATAGAGCATCGCGCATTTTGGGCGATAAAAGAGCTGAATCTGTCTCTCGAAGATGCGGGCAGCCATCGGAAGCTGCAGTTGAACGAACTGAACGAGCTTAGGGATGGGGCTTACGATAACGCGGTTGTCGTTAAGAATCGAACAAAGGTGTTTCACGATAAACACCTTTTGCGCAAAACCTTCGTACCTGGTCAGCAGGTACTGCTTTACGACACCCGACTTCACTTCCATCCAGGAAAGCTCATATCTCGCTGGAAAGGGCCGTATTTTGTGCGGAATGTATATCCGCAGGGCGCTGTGGATTTGGAAAATCCAAAGGACGGTTCATTTTTCAAAGTGAACGGATACCGACTAAAACCGTACCTTAGCGCCGAACCAACAGAGGAGCTCTTGGTCTTACAGGAGCCGGTTTACCCTGCCTGATCTTCCTCTGCCTACATCCAAACTTCGGTTATCCAGCCAAGAACAGTGGACACTGTTCCAAATAAGTTTGGGGGTATGTATAAACCATTTTGTACATATTTATGGATATTCTTTTCTATTCTTTTTCTTTTTCTTTCCGTTAAAACCAAAAAAAAAAAAAATTTGTTGTGTATCGCTAACCGACGTTTTTGACCCTTCAAATGATCTCTTCATGCAATGACATTGAGGACACTGTCCAGTTTAATTTTGGGGGTACGCTCGGTACGCATTTCTTACCTTCGCATTCATATGTATATTTTGCATCTGCATATTTAAATCCATAAAATCCATAAAAATCTGAAAATTTTCTAAAAACATAAAAACTTGTCTGTCAAGTCAGCTAGTGGGAGGACTCTGATTCAACATTTCGACGGTTTTGTTTGATAAAATAAGAATAACTAAATCTTATGTTTAGATTTTGAAAACCTAAAAGATAACCCTCCTTTAAAGTTAACTATAGCTGATATACGTCTTTACATCACACTACACGTGTCGTGAGTTTTTGGAAATTAGATGACAAGTCTTTTTATGTCTAAAAACTTTTAAACAGATAAATGATTTTCTGAGGATCAAATAGGTTTGTTCTGAAATAAGTAATGTCAAGAATAGTTTATGAAGTAAAGCGAATATGAGGGAATGTTATTGATGCCGTAATTGGAACTAAGTCTGAAAAATAACCCATCTGAAACTTGATTGGAATGATTACACACCGAACCCACTAAACACGTCTTTTATCCAAAAAATAACTGAACTGCCGGTTATATCTCCGTTCGTATTAAATCATCTGATTTTCACGCCAAACTGTCTTTTGTTTTTGGACCTAGGTAACTTGAGTAATTAAGTCCGCTGGGGTGTTTCTACACCTAATGCCCTAAAACCAACTGGTTTGGGTGCATTGGCCCAAAGCTCGCTAAGAAGCCTAGAAAGTCCAGATTAAAACAAAGTCAAGCAAGTGTTCTCTCCGAGTTAAAATTCCTAACGGTTCTTTGTGTGAGAATAATCTTGATAAAAGACAGGCTTTTATAAAAATTTTTTAACGGAGATATGAAGGTTTTATTCTATGATAAAGACTATTGCACGTTCACAGAGGTGTGTATGAAATGAAAACAAGAAAAAGGTGGAGTGAAAAATACGACTTAGTTTCCTGTTAAGGAAGATAGAAATTCTGAAGTTGAAACCTTACTGGAAAACGAAACTTGAAAAATGCTTAATTCTTTATAAAACTTATGTGATCCTTTTAAAATTGTTATCCGGGCTTTATTGTGCGACATGATGACTTTAATCGATCCTTCTGGAACTTAACGACACTATTTGCACTGCACGTAAAGACATATAAAAGCTGTAGTTAAATAAGAAGCGAGGTGTGAAAAATAAGGGTTTGATAGTCTAGACTTGGGATTATAGAATTGTTATTTTCTGAAACAAAACTTTAGGGTTTGAATCTTAGTTATTTTACAAAATTAGCTTGACCGGATTTTGTGGGTAGTATCCGCTGAAAACCCTCAGGAGACAACACTCCTCCTACTAGGGACACCTAGAGGTTTAACGGCTTGTTGCACATGCTCAGTGCAATCGCGTTCCCTGCGAAAGTGAGGTTAGAAAATTTTTTGTGAATAAATTGGCTTTGCTCGGGACGAGCAAATGATAAGTTTGGGGGTATTTGTTCATATCAGATTTTTGCATTTTCATACCGCCCAATTTTTATCAAATTGCATATCGGTAGTTACTCTTGAGCCGTGTTTGCTAGTCAATTGCAGGATACAGGTTCTCGGTTCTAAAATGGTGAAATTCATGGAAAACACGACAAAATCCGGGATCCTGCCAACCACTGAGAAAACACGGTCTCCGCTCTTTATCCGTATGTTGCCAGATACCAGTTTAAGAGACAAAATGTCAAATCAATGTCGTTTTCATGCACAAGGCTCAATGGCAGCACAAGATCCAAGAAATCTACGCGGAGCTCGAGGAAATCATGACAAAAAGTCCACATTAAATCACCTTTCCCTCAACAGAAATTCTGAAAAAATCGTGAAGCAATTCTGAGAAAAATCATACACCAGAATAATGGGCACAGCAAACCAGGAAATCCTACAAAAATTGGCCACCTAACTCCACTAAAGGGCCGCGGATCCGCGGCATAAGCTGGCTTAGGCCGCGGATCCGCGGCCGTATAGTGGCGGCAGTTGACTAATTTTTGAGGGTGTTTTTGTCTTTCCATGTTAGTTCTGAGGGTTGCCCTAGGTTTTCATTTTTCAGCCTATAAATAGCCCAGAACTTTGTGAAGGAAAGGGTGCATAATCTTGTATTTTATTTTCTAGGTTTAGTTGTGTTTCTTCTTCCTCTTCTCATCTCTTCTCCATTAAAACTTGTAGTGAGCTTTGTGAGTGAAGAATGATGAATAAAGAAGACTCTTTTGCCATTATATCTTGTCTTGTTCTTTTATAATTGCTTGTAATTCTAATTTGTTAACTAGTTGTTGTTATTTCTTGTTGTTTCTTTCTTTTTCTCTTTTCCTTTATCATTAAAACAACCATGATGCTTACGCTTGATCCTTTCCAAGGTGAGGTCGCAAATAGCTAGTTGTTCTCTTCTAATCTCTTCTTTCTATCTTCCTCTTTTGTTTTGTTTTCTTTTCATTATGATGTGTGAGTAGTTTCATACTTGTTAGGGTAGGATAAGGGAAGTTTGAGAGAAGGAAATCTCTCTCACTCTTTCCTTGCCCAACAGCTTAATTCGACTCCCGTTAATTGAACCACAATCCGCTCCTCACGGCACCCTATCCTACATGATAGCGGTGATTCCGTAGTGAGACCGGTTGTGGTTGAATTAACCGGAGGTTATGGCTAAGAGCCAAGAACGGACGGACAAGCACCAAAAGGAAGAACTTATGCGTTGGAAAGCCTAGCTTATACTCGCAAGTTCCTTCCTAGTCGTGCTAATCCCCGTTGTTGCCGATTACCGTAACACCGATATTAAGATTGGCAACGAAAGATGTGGGAGACTCCTAACTCAAACTAACATAATCCTAACCCTAACAAGCTCTCTTTACATATCATTTTACCACTTAATTAATCACAACAAAATCTGGAAAACTGGACTTAACTCGTTAAAGCACATAGAAAAAAATTTCCATCTCCCTGCGGACGACCCGTACTCAACCGGCTAGCTACAAGCGAAACCGTCTTGATTGCGGTAATTAACTAAACTTGAACACGCAGAATTCCTAACAATCAAAACCACATATCCATGATAATATAAAAGGCATCCCCAAGTAAGAGCTAGCTCTTCGCCAAACGGCGGAGTCACAACCACGCAAGACAGAATATATGTATACGACGCCCAACGGCGAAGATCAACACAAAGGATGATGAATAAAGCAAGACATCAACCCAATAAGCGAACATAAACCCTCGCTCTAAGTCTCTCAACCACAAGTCTCACTAAGTCATACTACTTATACAAATATTAGTTTCTGATTGATGGAGTTGACTAGATACAATAGGAATAATAAAAGAGTGGCATGATCCAACATGTACCACCTAGCAAAGCAAATCACCCGAATGCAGCTGTGTGCCAGCGATTCCGCTACTGATCCAAGCGGTCAACCTGTAAGAACTGTGGCACAACGGGGTTGAGTTTCCAATTCGTCAGTAGAAAACATCATCAGGTAGAAATCGAAATAAAAAACGATTCCTAGGTCAACTATATCATAAAGGTTATTATGATATCTAGGGCGACCGTATCTGCATATGTGCCAATAACATAATCAATGCCTATCAGCAAGTGGATCTCATTCAACCATATAATCAATGCCTATCAGCATGTGGATCTCATCCACGTGTCAACCAATGACACAACAACATCATGCATGTAAATATCATAAAAGCATATGCATGAAAATATGAGGATATAAATCAACGTGTGTCTCTCGCGACACATCAAAATCATGGAACCTGAGTGTCCAATATCGACACTCGAAACATCATGAAACCCGTATCCAACATTCACACGTAAATCCTCATATATCTCGGGCTCCGTCAGTTCGGATCGGCCCACGGGCTCCGTCTGTCCGGATCGGCCCTCGGGCTCCGGTAGAACGGATCGGCCCTATCCATCTCTCGACTCCGTTCGGTATCCTCCAGATAACCGCCAGGTCCAACCAATCACCGGTAGGTAATGTTCCCTCTGCCAGGCTCATCGGCTAATCCATCGACATACCTTTCTTTCTCCGGGGTACTATACCGGGTCCACCATGAACCGTAAACGGATCATCCAACTCCTCGAATCAGGTTTCACATATCACACGTCTCAGAACCGAGAAAACACATGGTGGACGTATTGAAATATCAAATCAAGAGAAACCGGGTTTTTAAAACAATACATACTTTTTTTTGAAATAACCACGGTTCTCAAATCCAGAAATCTCTTAAAAACAGCATATCTCAATGCGTATAATCATAAAGCATGATGTATGCGACATATAATAGAATATAAGCATATCCGTATATCATGCAACATGGAACAGTGATGTGAACATAGCAAATATATCATGCAACATGGAACGGTGATGTAGTAATTCTACTGTGTAAGTGACATAGTAATTATCGATGATGAAGGTGTGTGAGCTGGCCAATCTGTGTAAGTGTAACATACGCATCATCGATAATGATGTAGGTGTACTAGCATAGGTATATGCAATGCAATGCGAATATCGTGAACGTAGCATAAAGTACATTGTAAGCGAAACGCTACAAAGTATACGTGTCTACAATATATCCGAGTTGGTGAATCTCTCAGTCGGCATCCAGCCTCACAACATCATGTATGATATAATCCATCATATGGCATATCACTCAAGATTCACAACGTTATGTATATCTATATACCTATATCCCAGGTCACCTCCGTATCAATCTCATATCGTGGGACCGATAAAGGTATCAACTATCTCATATCGACTCGCATCCATATAACGGCATATCACACTAAGTCATCATATCACATCGTATACTCGTTCATTACATTAATATCTCACATCACATTTGTATAAAAGTCATATCCTATTAATTCCACGACACCTCTATCTCAATCTCGTGTCGTGTTTATCGATCTCGAACACACCTCATACCATTATTAACTCATACTTGTTCTCTTTCAATTCGTATCTATCATGATTCACTTCTCATTTCATATTCTCATATGTCAATATGTTCATTAGTGTCAACTTCTATCATATTATCGTTACTAAATCGTACAATCATGTCCGTCGCATATCATTTATCAAAATATAATTATCAAACGATCTTCCATATCAATTTTTGCGGGGGTGCTATACGCCATCCACCCGACTTCCCCCGTAGATATAAATCTACTCAACTGCTAAACTCCTCGCTTAGCTGAAGTCGATATGCTTTATTGTCTCGGAAGTCCACGTGAAGTACCTACAATCATTACACAATCGAATGCAAACACAATCAATATTCAAAAACCGATACGGCACATGGATTGCCTATAGGTTAGAACCTATAGCCTACGCATGCAAAATCAACCAAACAACCCTCGTCGTTGACGTACAAACATCAAACGACCCATATCAAATACTAAAACCAAGAATTCCAAAATACGGAAAATATAATCAAAACCACTCACAATAGCTCCCAGATTCTCTCTCAGGTAAAATGGGATTAAAATAGCATTGTAGTGGGGTTGTATATGAAGTAACTGAGCTACAGACCAAACCTGGGCACCAAATACCACAACTTGGCCGGCCACATTACCCATAAATCCGGCGAGCTCGGCCTGGGGTGCTCCGTTTGGGTCCGTATTCTCAGGGTGGTCTCCTAGTGTCTTAAATGGGTCTCTGGCGTTGCTAGTTTTTCTCAGAAACTTCCCAGGTCATCCCAGATTCCCTATAGGCCTTAAGGTTTCACAAAACCGATACGAAACAATTCTAACTTCGTGTATCGGGTTCTAAACTCAATTCTAGATCAATAGAACACTCTCTAAGGTCTTGTAAATACTCCCTACAGCTCAATTGGCCATTTGACAGCAACTTATAATTTTCTAAAATCGATATCCTAATTAACTCAATTTCTAACTAAAAATACGATATTTAACACAAAAGCTAAACTAAAGTGTATGGATTACCTTATTTGCAACCAAAGAACTTTCTTGAGTTGCCCAAGTATTCAAAATCCAAACTTGGTTGTTCCAATGTGTTGAGAATGAAGTGGTGCATGTTTTTAATGAAGGGGGTATAGGGTTTTGGTGTAGGATTGGAGATGATGCTTTGGTGTAGTGGGGAATTGAAGGAGATGAAGAAACATGGAGAAAACAATGGAGGAGGAAGGATTGGGCAGCCAAGTACCCCTCTTATTCTCACTCTCTTACACTAAATATCTCCCTACGCTCACCCCTCAACAAATATCTATTTTGTCCATGGCATCTAAAACTATTCCATTCACACTCAAATCTTTCTCTCTTTGCATTTCTTTTCTTTTCTCTTTATCTTACAAGTCACAACAAAATAACAATGTGCACAAACACCACATGCACATGACATGTTCACAAGTCACGGAAAACTGTAAAAACACGGATTTGACAAAAAATCTGATAAATATCATTAAAATAAATAAATCATTTTAATCTCCGATTAATTTCCAAATATTGGTATATACTTATACCATTTTACGAAAAATCCCAATTTCGCAAATCGGGTAGTTTTCGCGAAATATATTATTTTAATATTAAATTCTAAAAATAATATTTTATATTTCTGAAATGTTACAGGCACCTAAATACTTTGTATATAGATGCTCACGTGCTTGCACGTGAGGTTCAATTTCAACCTGTCAATTATTAAGCGTAGCGCCTGTAATCTTTGTTCATAGGCGTTCACGTGTAGGTACGTGATGCTCTATTAGTGGGAAATTTTCCCATCGCTTTTTCTCTCTCTTTTTTATAAGGGAACAAATGCCCCCACAGCGTTGTTCTCACGTGGTTTGCACATGAGTGCAACACTGTCACCCTTACAGCCATTGGATCTGCCTAAGGGAACAGGAAGATGAATCGCTCTCGTCATGTCTTATAAATGCAAGGGTCTCGTCTTTGGGATGCCACTATTCTTTCATCTTCTTCTTTCCTTGTCTTCTTTGAGAATTTAATTCTCTTTCTCAGAGTTTAGTTCTCTGCCCATTGAAATTTCAGAGTTAAACTCTGTCAGAAATAACTTTTTTAGGTAATGATCTTGAACGACAAAGAAACCCTTTTCTTTCATTCTCTTTTTTTTCTGGATTTTAAATCCACCATAAGAGCTTTGCTCTCTTCTGAAACCCATCTTTTAGAGATCCAAAAGACGTAATCTTTGAGTAGTAGACCCCAATGTCTTCGAAGATTGGGCATTTCTCCTCTGATCTTTGAGGATTCATGGCATTTTAATTCCTTTTTTCGTTTCCCCATCTTGGGGGTTTCTGGAATTTAATTCCACTGCTTAAAAAGAATTTAATTCCTCATCAAAGAGCTTAGCTCTGAAAGAACCAAGAGGGCCCTTCGGGAATTTCATTCTCTGGTGTTCTTGGGAATGTTTTCATAGGGTTTTACCCTTATTTGCACAAATTTAAATTTATTGGGTATTTTAACAGAATTCATTTTTTCTATCAAGAGTTGTTTAAACTTGAGTGTCTGCTTAATGAGAATCTTTTTTGATTCTCACAATGAATATCCTGTCTCATCATTGGTGAACCACCATATTGATTTTGTGGGGTCCATTAGTTTTGCAATCAGTGATCCCATGAAACAAACTTCCTTTCGTTTCCTTCTATTATATACATATATATATATAGGTTTCATTAATGCTTTTTCTTTCCCTTATTTCGGGAACAATGGCTTCTCTTCCCTACTTTTCTTATACTCGCTCAGACGTCGCTTTTCCGCAATCGCCGTCGGATGAGAAAGTTATGACAATGATTAGGGCCCATGACAGGGACTTTACTAGTTTGCTCTTATGGGGAGTTTGGTATGGTCACATCATTCGGGGCCACCACAGCTTTACTTGTGAGGTGTCAACAGAGCCCCTCCGCCCAATATCGTTGATGGAGTGCCCGCATGTTGGGTTTCCCTTGCACTAGTCTAGTTTTTGGTAGCATCACTCATGTCACTTTAAAATTTAGAGAGGTGCAAAGCAAACAAATCATGAATCTTTGCTGGAATTTCTAGGGTAACAAAAATCGTATCACATACAAAGAACTATCTATCACATAGAGTTTAGGATTACAACTTTTGTAGTTCGATCTTTTGCTTCATAAGCTCCGTGTTGAGGTCCTTTCGTTGCGATCATCAAGAACTCCGACTCTCGAGAGGCTCCATGAGGTGAATCATGCATCTTGCTTGAAGTCTTCTTGATCTAAGATGATTTACCTTGAAGAATCTCTAACCCAAGCTTCCACTTCACTAATGAAGTAATTAGAGAAGTGAACGCCCTAATCTAAGTGGCTAGAATAGATAAGAATGATGAAGTAGGAATTTTACACTCTTTTGTTTTCAATTTCTCACTTAGAATCATCACATAACAAAAAGCTAGTGAAGCTTTTCAAGAGGAAGAAGAAGAACAAAAGCTTTTGTGATGAATAATGAATTATTGTTGTGGTTACAATTGCAATCATGGGTTAAGAATGAGATCCTTAACCCTTGTAGAGAATAAACCATGGGTTGAGGGTTTGGGTTGGGTTAACAAATATCTCCACAAAATATCAAAGAAAAATGATAAAGTCAAAGTTTCATGAAGCATCCACAAACCTCATCCAAATATTTACCCTAATCCAAACCCTTACTTGGTTTAAACTCAAAATCCATGTTGCATTTGTAACCCTAACATGTTACAATATTATATATCACATATATAATATATATGTAACAAAAGAAAATAATACAATTAACATATATTGCATATACATCAATGTATTATCCGGTGAGAAAAAGAATCAATAAAGCGAGCTTATATTAGTTAATGTAACGTAATATATCACATATATAATTATACATTAAATTATCGAATCAACACTCGATCCAATAATCCGGCTATATGACATATAACCAACTAATATAACATGTACCTATTCATCGAATCAACACTTGATCCGATGACCCGGCTATATCACATATACCCGGCCGATATCATATATCGCAAGAATAGAATACGGTATCTCATATCGTATTATTCTCGGTCCCGCACATATCACATATGTGCTCCTACTCCATTTTTCCTGAGCCAGGAAACCTCTGTGTAGGACTCTAAAGAATCGTAAATACGCCGGCAGTAGGTGATGACCATATCAAACACTCACAAGCTACAAGCGGTCAGCTAAACGTAACAGTCATCCAGATATTGAGCGATCAGAAGATCAACAAGTAAGCCTGTACATTCACCTGTGAATCCAATCATTAACACTACCGTACAGTCCGGTCTCGGTATGTCGTATATCAAGTCTAGGGGTGGTAAACGTCAGACCCCAGTAACCGATAAGTCGTGTCAATATGAGTCTCACAACAGATCGAGAAACTACTGATAACTCTTACCAGTAGCACTCCATATCAGCCCTGGCCAGGGACTTCCAGTTATAGCCAATCGAACACAGCACAACATCAACTCCCTATACCGGGAGAGACGAAACTCCTCCTATCGCTCATTTCCTCCATGTGATTCCGGACTGTACCCAAAAGCTACCGTTTTGCATGCCCTCTTAGACGTGGTAAGGTGGAAATCAAAGTATAGTGGGAATCATACAAGACTCTATGACGATCTTGGGTCTACAGACTAACCTGTACCAGTGTCACCGGAGAATTGCTATCTGACGATAGGTATAATACTATCTACGAGTTCTCGGCGAGTCCGTTCAGTGTACCCAGTTTCCACTGAGCACCCGTACACCATCTTTGATGTTAAACACCAATGGATATAGGATCATCCATCGCCCATCATATGGGTCAAGATGCGTATACGCTAGTCTACTTTGGAGTATCGATACCCTGTCTCGATATTCCCTCGACTAGGAACAGTTATAGGAAGTACTCTTTGACTACCCTGGCCCCACTAGTATGATCTGCATCATAGTCCTAGTAGTCGAGTACATATCCTAAGGGCTTTATCAACATGTGAGATCAAGACAGTAAACCAATACAAGTCAACATGTTAAGATAAAGTGAAACCAAATAGCATACTATCATGTCGAGCAAGAAAGTCCTCTCTATATATATCTAAGCATCCACTATAATATACATCATATGTACAACAATGGCCTCTAGGGCATATATACAACTAACAATCTCCCACTTGCACTAAGGCCAGCTGTTATAGTATCTCATTCCCAACATCCCAAAGAGTCTCTCAAATTATATCTGGGGTATGGCCTTCGTGAGTGGATCCGCAGTGTTGTCCTTCGTGTCAACTCTCCTGACCTCGATCTCTCGGCGATCAATTATCTCCCGGATTAGGTGATACTGTCTCAGAATATGTCTGGACTTCTGATGGGACCTGGGTTCCATGGCCAAAACCACAGCTCCATTGTTATCATAATACAAAGGTATTGGATGTTCAATGGATGGAACCACACCAAGTTCAGTGATGAACTTCTTCATCCAGACAGCCTCTTTGGCAGCATCGTTTGCAGCGATGTATTCAGCCTCCATCGTCGAGTCTGCCACAGTTTCTTGCTTGGAACTCTTCCAACAAACCGCCCCTCCATTTAGGGTAAAGTTAAATCCCGAGTGCGACTTAGAGTCGTCCTTATCACTTTGGAAGCTCGAATCGGTAAAGGACTACACTTGGAGTTCTTCGTTACCATACACCAAGAACATCTCCTTAGTCCTTATCAAGTACATAAGAATGTTCTTTACAGTTGTCCAGTGACTCTCTCCTGGATCTGCTTGATACCTACTCACTACACTTAGTGAGTATGCTACATCGGGTCTGGTACATAGCATCGCGTACATGATAGAGCCTACTGCCGAAGCTTAGGGTATCCTTTGTATGCGAGCTCTTTCCAAATCAGTCTTGGGAGGTATCTCTTTGGAGAGAGTGAGTCCAGAGATCATGAGTTGGTTCCCACGCTTGGATTCTTCCATACTAAACCTCTTTAGTATGGTGTCAATATACCTGGATTGGGACAATCCCAGTATCCATTTAGATCTATCTCTATAGATCTTGATTCCCAAAATGCAGGAGGCATCGCCTAGATCTTTCATTGAGAATCGATGTGATAAGAAGAGCTTGACCGAGTGCAGCATAGGAACATCATTTCCTATCAAGAGTATGTCATCCACGTACAATACGAGGAAGACGACCTTACTCTCTGCAACCTTCTTGTATATACAAGGTTCATCTACGTTCTTGATGAAGTCAAACTCTTTGACTACAGCATCAAAACAGATGTTCTAACTCCGCGATGCCTGTTTTAACCCGTAGATGGATTTAAACAGCTTGCACACCTTTCCGCTGCTCCCACTATCTACGAAGCCTTCTGGCTGAGTCATGTACACGCACTCCTCTAAATCACCATTTAGAAAGGTGGTCTTAACATCCATTTGCCAAATTTCGTAGTCATGGTATGCAGCAATGGTTAGTAAGATCCGGATGGACTTAAGCATAGCCACTAGAGAAAAGGTTTCGTCATAATCCACACCCAGTCGTTGACGAAAACCGTTTGCAACAAGTCTAGTTTTGAAAGTCTCTACTTTTCCATCTACACCAAGTTTCTTCTTAAAGATCCACTTGCTCCCAATGGGTTGCACCTCTTCAGGAGCAACTTCCAAAGTCCATACTTTGTTGGTGTACATGGATTCCATCTTAGATCGCATTGCATCTAGCCACTTCACAGAGTCACCATTCGTGATGGCCTGCTCAAAGCTAGTTGGGTCATCATCTTCCATGATAGAATCCTCACTTCCACCGTCAATGAGAAAACCGTAGTTTCTCTCAGGTGGATGAGGAACCCTACTAGATCGGCGAAGAGGCTGGGGTTCATTTGGAACTACTGAATCCTCTGGTTCCACTAAATCTTCAGTTGCAGTTTGTGCCGCTGGAACTTCTTCCAGTTCTACCTCATTGCCACTAATTTCTTTTTCAAGAAATTCCTTTTCTAAAAAGGTGGCATGCCGAGATACAAATAATTTTTTTTCCTCGGTGTGGTAGAAGATATACCCGCGCGAATGTTTAGGATATCCAATAAACTTACACAGAAAAGAGCTTACCCCGAGCTTGTCTGGATTCTGTGTTTTCACATATGCCGGACAACCCCATATCTTAACATAATTAAGATATGGTCTCTTTCTATTCCATATCTCATATGGAGTGGATGGCACAGATTTGGTGGGAACCGTATTCAATAGGTCCGCAGTTGTTTCCAGTGCATACCCTCAGAAGGAAATAGGCAACTCAGCAGTGCTAATCATAAAGCGCACCATATCTAATAGGGTGCAATTCCTCTGCTCCGATACACCAGTGTGCTGTGGTGTATAGAGAGGAGTAAGCTGAGAGAGAATCCCATTCTTTTTTAGATAGTCCAGAAACTCATTGCTTAAGTATTCTCCTCCTCGATCAGATCGAAGGATCTTAATACTTTCGCCCGTTTGGTTCTCTACTTCGTTTTTATATTCTCTGAATTTCTCAAAAGCTTCAGACTTATGTTTCATCAAGAACACATGTCCGTATCTTGAGAGATCGTCAGTGAATGTAATGAAGTAGGAAGAACCGTTCCTGGCATGTATAGACATGGGACCACATACATCACTATGTATCAGTCCCAGGAGTTCTGTAACTCTTTCTCCATGTCCACTAAACGGAGTTTTGGTCATCTTGCCTTTGAGACATGACTGGCAAGTATCATAAGATGAAAATTTGAATGAATTCAAATATCTATCCTTATGTAACTTAGCTAGCCATGTCGCATTGATATGACCTAGTCTACAATGCCACAAGAAGGATTCGTTCATTTCTGAACAATTCCTCTTGTGTGTGTTTTGTACATTAAGTGCTGTAGTTTGTTGGAGAACGTATATGCCATTATTTAACGATCCTGATCCAATCAACTTTTGATTCAGGAATATGTTCATAACATTATCCTCTACTACAAAATTATATCCTTCTTTTCTCAATAAAGAAACTGATATAAGATTGCATATCAGGGTCGGAATGTAATAGCATTCATTCAGAACCAATGTATTACCATTTGATAACACAATGTGATATTCGCCAACAGCTTTGGCTGCAACATTTGCACCATTCCCAACCCTTACGGAATGATCACCCTCTCCTAGTTCCCTACCTTTTCGTAGCCCATGAAACATATTACATATATGGGATCCCGATCCGGTATCTAATACCAGGACGTAGAGTGAACTGAGAAATAGTTCTCGATAACTAACACACCTGAAAAAGATGCATCAACATGCTTAATCTTCGTTTGGGTGGCGTGAGAATCCAGATATTCTCCTATTCCCTGCTCGAACTTATAACAATTATAAGTGGGAGGGGGACCAACGTTCCCTTACTCAGTATAACAAGCGGGTTCAGTCAATACATCAATATTATTATCTTGATTAAGGCCTGACACGGTCGCTACCTGGAGAGAGAGAGAAGAAAACACTATACCGTATGCTCTTGCAAGATTAGATTGGTTATTATTATCTTATCTAATCAGGATGGCTCCTACTGCTTTTTATCAAATCTTCCTTAAAACCCTAAAAGGTAAGACTAGCCAGGATTAATTACACCTTACAAGTTCGCCAATCTTTCGGCCAGGTCAGTGTTGGTACTTTGAGGGAGGTTCCCCGTGCTTTCGCACGGACCTAATTAGAATAAACCTCATTTTCCCAAAGGCTTAACCCCGTTAACACCTTTCTAGACACCTACTTGATCGGCTAATTGTCATATGTAAAACTCTCCCAGGAGTAACTCTTACTCGCAGTGGGTATCGAGATCCAACTATCTCATAGGAGGTATGCAATCTCATTGTAAATTTCAACACTTGAAATTCTCGATGATGTTTTTACCCCTAGCGTCCCATGACCTTGACGCAGGCCAACAAACCATAGTCCGACATTTCTTGATTGAATTAAACCCACCCGTACGACCTTTAACGCAGGCCAACAAAGTCGTACGACTACCTTAATCTAAACACATCTTATGTTACAGATAAGCACTAGTTAGCTACCGCACACTACGCCTTGACGCAGGCCAAAAAACGTAGCACGAATACTAAGTAGTATCTATCTGAAATGTCGGAGGGCTACGCAGGTTTTTTAGAAAACCTATTGCGTAATGAACTTGATATCGTTGTAGAAACAAGTGATTTTGAAAAGGAGTGTTTTTGAGGCTTTTCTAGTTTCGCTAAAGAGTCCACTCCCGGTGAAGGGATCTCGTCTCTTTCCTTATCGAATAAGGTGCAAGATATTTCAAAAATACCGCGGTGCAAAGCAAGAACTATAGAAGCAATCAAAAAATAAATCTTGAGTTTGTAGCATCTGCCAGTTTTGCTAAATAGGTCACTCCCGGTGAAGGGATCCCGGCTCTTTCCTCATCGAATAAGGTGCAGGGTATATCACATATACCTATGCAAAGCAAAAACTGTAGCTACCCTTTTTGAAAATTTGATTCTACAACAACTTATAGGTTTCTTTTCTTTTATTAATCTCATTAATAAATCCCATCATTTATGCTTCCTAAGCATCACAGAAGAAACGAAAATATAACGTACGCTTATGCTATCCGCATTCGCTACAATGTTCCGTTATGCACCGTTAGGTTACTTAACTAACGGCATACCGGGACAGGACTAGCGCGGGTGTAAAACATAAGCAACGTTTATTATATATCATATATACAATAATAAAATATTCGTCTCATGCATATAATATGATCAATGTAAGTCCACGTTGCCCACCCCGGTTCTTACGGAGAGGCGGAAACGGTAAAAAACGATTTTTGACACAAGGCAACATGGAATAAAAAGATGATCTTTGCTAAACAAAAATCTAGAAAACTACATGAGGTTCTATCTACTATGCTAAAGAGATTATATGTCACGACCCAAGTTTGGATGTGACCGGCACCTAAATTGTATCATATCTAAAGATATGCACACAGTCCAAGTAAGCCGAAAACCAAGATCAAAATCCTTTTTGCGGAATTCTTTATATAGAAAATTTAGTTTTTAAGTAAAAATCACATGTTATGAAGTTTAAAGTATTAAACAAGTATAAGATGTTAAGTTTGGTTGTATCCCTAGTTGGGATCAACAATATCAACATCGGAAAATAAAATCTCAGTATATAGGACATCAATACGAATATCAGACATAAAGAAAAGAAACCACAATTTATAGAACTAACGATCTCAACTGTCAATAATATACATATCATCTCTCACTCTAAGTCATATACAGGTCTGATGGAGATTTTTCTAGATACAAAATACAATACCAAAAGAGAAGGTTACTACATATGTAACCTACCTATCAAAAGATGTAATAAATCTGCAAAAAGTAGATCTGCGCCGTTGCTAACCGTCCACTCTACCCCTGTAAGGAACTGTGGAACAACGGGGGTGAGTTGCCAACTCAGTGAATATAACTAACATATAATGGTTAATTATGTAAATATGACGATCATACTAACTGAAATGTGAACAAGTATAATGTATTATTATATGTGAAAACCATGAATCTATAATACGAATCTCATAGTCCAAACTGAAATCTCATCATGTATTCCCAATAAAATTCAATTCCCCGTGTCCATCATCGACACAAAACTTCCATTTCTCACAAGCTTCATTCCTCGAATGATCCTGAAATCAACAATACCGGTCGTTATCATCTAGATATACGCCGTATTTTACCACTCTATCCGGTATCGAGTAACCTCGCTAGGCTCCCCCTCCTCAATGCGGCTATCCTGCCCCTCGGTCTCGACCGGGTCCACCATGTATCCAACTGTATATCTCCCCCACTCAGTATGGATAACATAAAATCCACGACCGTATAACTCCCCCACTCGGTCCGGAATAAAATCAAATCATAAAACATCTTATGGTCGACATGACACATCAATCATGAAAAATCACTGGATTTATGTAATAGTATTCAAAACTCAAAATCATAAATCCTCAATAATACATTTACCTCTTATATCAACATGAAATACTAAAACATGATATAATTGATGCAATTTACTACTATTTATCGGTGTGTATGATACGATATGAATCATTTTAATAAGAATTTTGCTAAGTGTAAAAGTGACATGGTAATATCGACGAGGTGTGTGTAACATATAAGATGTGCACGTGGCATGACTCGTCGATAATTGTGTAGTGTTCTAGCAACTAAGCAAGGTATGTGTGACTTATGAATATATATTGTTAATTTAGCATATAAATTAATTTATTTCTTTAAATAAAACTACGGGCGTAAAACGCCATCTTTACAAAATTCCCCGGTAGATGTTTAATCTACTCACCGGAAAACGTCGAATCTATTCAAGAATTGCCAATCCTTTCCCTTTCCTCTCTGCCTCCGCAAATCCCGTATTCGAATCTAATATCACAATTTAATTTATATAAGTAAACGGCTACTCCGACATGACGGAAATGAAAAACACCCGTTCCCACGTACTAGTTATATTGTATACGACTATATCGAGCTATTAAATACTTAACCTTACTGGATTTTAACCCTAACCTGCATCGCTACAGAATTTAAATCGCGATGCTTTTTAATCGTATCGTATTTGGTGTTTTAAGATATCCTTTCCGATATACGCTTCCAGATTCTATCTGCAGTGAAACTAATTTAATTAAACAATACCAAAATGGCCAAAATTATATACTGAAACCTACCCAACAAGACAAACCCACCTAGCTTCCTATATAGCCGGCGACGCCGGAATTTCCCTATTGGCCGCCGGCCAAAAACCGCCCCCCTGGATTCGTGGTCCTATGGTTTTCTCTAGGTGTTTCATACATCATTTTAGCACTGTTTAGTTGAGTTTATTATCTTACCAATAAGAGCAGATTTACACAGAGCCTAGTTTGGACAAAAATACGAATTTATAAGACATTGTTCATTTCAAATTAACTAAGCTATAGAACTTAAATTCCTACTGTATTTAAGAATTTTACCTTCCAAAAAGTTGTTGGAATAACCCCTCCAAGATGCTAAGCCCCTTGTCCTAGCTTGAGAGTGATGGAAACTAGAATTTAGCTTCTTTCTTTTTCTTCTTCCTCTTGTTCTTTTCTCTCTCTTTATTTTAGTTTTGTTTTCAGAAAATTTCAGGATTCTTAATTAACTATAGTTTGAACAAGGTTTATATACGGCAAAAGGAATGGATAAGGTGAAGGAGGAGGTGGGATCAAGTTAGAGGTAAGGGTTTCATGCAAGTAGGAGATGTGAGGTGAGTGTTGTGCATGGAAGTATGAGGTGTGCTAGCCTTATCCTTAAATTTTGTTTTAATTTGAATTTAAATTCTGAACTAAAATAGATTCTATTCCACTTTCATTTATACCCTTAACAATTTCCTATTTGCATAAAATCCTAAACTTTACTTAGAAACCCTTCACAACCTAGCTTATTATAAAACACACATTTTATTAAAATGAAGCTAAATTTGTCATTAAAACCCTTATAACTTATTTATGTTGCATACTAAAATTTTAATTTAAATTATTTTACATACAACTTATGAAAATTGACTTATTTGTTTTTAACAACTTTGTGATTTACCATATTATTCATAAATTAATTATTTTATTTATTTCTAAATTTTCAAAATGCTACATTATACCTCACGAAACCGGTCCTTCGGGTCTTCTCTCCGCTGTCCTCCTCGTCCATCCAAGCTCCGAGGATCGATCCGGATCTTGGTCACCTCCGCGGCCTCCTAGAGTCGAAGACGATCCACCCGAGAGTTTGTGTTTCGAGCTCCACCTCAAGCCGAGGTTACTAGGCAACAAGGTTGCTATGATTGATGTCCTAGGTTGTGTAGAAGAAGAAGATGGATGTGTTTGTCAATTTAGATTCTTATTTTCTCAACACATGAGGGCAAAGGAAAAATCAAGAGGAGGAAGAAGAAGGAGCACCCATGGAGCTTCTCACTTCAAGAGAGAGAATGAGAAGAGAATAATGAATCCATAAACATTATCATTACTAATCTCTTCATCATAAAGTTGATGGCTACCTTGATTTGACCATTTTCATCACAAAAATAAAATCAAAACAAAAAGAAGACTCTAGATCTCATATGAAAGATCCTAGTCAACTATGGTCAAATTGTCAACAAAGTCAAGTATGGTCAAATGGTCAAAGCAATTAGCCATAACATAATTATCATTAAAAAGATTAGTAAATAATGTCCCTGCCTCATAATGGTTTTGACCGAACCAACTGTCAAAACCCTAATGAGGCACCTCCTCCTTCTTCGCAATTCACAACCGTGCATACCCACCCGCATCCGCATTCCGTAGAATGCGAATGCACAGAAGACAAAACTAATCCATCCATACAATACTAGGATCCGGCTTAAACCAAAGCCTACTAGCATTGTTTGTCCGAACAGCATATGCACACAAGTGAACGTAAGTGATCGTAGCCTTGCCGTAAAACCATACGGCCTCTACACCTTTCGCTCAGTGCAGGGAAACTCTCTGTGTGGGACTCTAAAGACTCGACACTACGCTGGCAGTGGGTTTAACTACAGACCGCAA
Source organism: Agapanthus africanus (assembly GCA_030015575.1). Taxonomy (NCBI): domain Eukaryota; kingdom Viridiplantae; phylum Streptophyta; class Magnoliopsida; order Asparagales; family Amaryllidaceae; genus Agapanthus; species Agapanthus africanus. The sequence goes on from CM057337.1 coordinate 675,156,713, forward strand.
GCGGCACTAGCTGTACATAACGGTCCCCAGGTAGATGTCGATAAGAAGGCCGATGAGGTAAACCCATCCGATCTCCTACTGAGACTGAATGTGACAATCTTCGTACAGTCCGGTCTGTTCGTCTGAGAATATCGCATGGCGGGCCTAGGGGGGCGGTAAACGTCAGTCCCCTAATAGCGGTACAAGTCGTGTCGGAGTGTAGCCCAGAACACCCTGAGATAATACTGGAAAACCTACCAGTATAACTCGCTTGCCCTGGCCAGGGACTTTGTGTAATGGCTCTCCCAGACACAGCGCGATATCAACCCCCAATACCGGGAGAGACGAATCCTGTCTAACCGTCACTGCCTCCAAGTGCTTCGGGACTGCACCCAACTACTACCTGTTTGCACGACTCCTTTGAGCCGTGGTAGGGTAGTAATCAAAGAACAGTGGGAACACACTCGAGGCGAAGTGACGGTGTCAAGTCAGCGGACTAAGCTGTTCTCATGTCACCTGGGAACTGATAACTGACGATAGGTATAGTACCAACCAACAGTTCCCGACGAGTCCTGTCGGTTAGTTATGTATATGCCCTAGAGGCCATTGTTGTACATATGATGTATATTATAATGGATGCTTGGTTATATATAGAGATGACTTTCTTGCTCGTCATGATAGTATGCTATTTGGTTTCACTTTATCTTAACATGTTGATTTGTATTGGTTTACTGTTTTACTCTCACATGTTGATAAAGCCCTTAGGATCTGTACTCGACTACTGGGACTATGATGAGATCATACTAGTGGGGCCGCGGTAGTCGATGAGTACATCCTATAACTGTTCCTAGTCGAGGGTATATCGAGACAGGGCATCGATACACCAGAGTAGACTAGCGTATACGCATCTTGACCCATATGATGGGCGATGGATGATCCCATATCCATCGGTGTTGGACATCAAGGATGGTATACGGGTGCTCAGTAGAGACTGGGTACACTGGACGGACTCGCCGAGAACTCCCAGATGGTGCTATACCACACGTCAGATGGCAGTTCTCCGGTGACACTGGTACAGGGTAGTCTGTAGACCCGAGATCGTCATAGAGTCTTGTGTGATTCCCACTGTGCTTTGATTTCCACCTTACCACGTCCAAGAGGGCGTGCAAAACGGTGGCTTTTGGGTACAGTCCCGAATCACATGGAGGCAATGAGCGATAGGAGGGGATTCGTCTCTCCCGGTATAGGGAGTTGATGTTGTGCTGTGTTCGATTGGCTATAACTGGAAGTCCCTGGCCAGGGCTGATATGGAGATTTACTGGTAAGTGTTACTAGTAGTTTCTCGACCCGTTATGAGCCACACATCGACACGACTTATCGGTTACTGGGGTCTGACGTATACCACCCCTAGACTTGATATGCGACATATCAGACGAACAGACCGGACTGTACGGGAGTGTTACTGGTTGGATTCACAGGAGAACGCACAGGCTAGCTTGTTGATCTTCTGATCGCTCAATACCTGGGTGGCTGTTACGTTTAGCTGACCGCTTGCAGCTTGTGGGTGTTTGATATGATCATCACCTGCTACCGGCGTATTGACGATTCTTTAGAGTCCTACACAGAGGTTTCTTGGCTCAGGCGAAACGGAGTAGTGGCGCATATGTGATATGCGCATGAAAGAGAATAATGCGATATGGGATACCGTATTATATTCTCGCGATATATGGATATGAACCGGGTCATCGGATCAAGTGTTGATTCGATGAATCGGTACATGATATATTAGTCGGTAATATTCGATATAGCCGGATCGTCGAATCAAGTGTTGATTCGATGATTTAATGTATAATAATATATATGATATATTGTATTACATTATCTAATATTGGCTCGCTTTATTATTTCATTTTCTCAGTGGATGATACATTGATATATATGCGATATATGTTAATTGTATTATTTTCTTTTGTTGCAAATATATAATATATATGTGATATATATTATTGTGACATGTTATGATTAATTGTTAAACATGTTTAAGGATGATTAATTGAGATTAGGGTTTAATTTGGGTTAGATGTTTCATGCATCTTCTAGAAGGTTTCTTCTTTTGTCATTCTAAAGATATTTTCTTTAACTCAACTAAACCCTAACTCTAGTTATTTCTCTACAAAATCCTAGCCACTCATCCTTGACCATGGTTTACAATTCAATCATATGATTATATTCTATTCATCACAAAAGAAAAAGAATTATTCTTTTTCCATTATCTTCTTCTTCTCTCTTGAAAAAAAAAGCTTGCTAGATTTTCTTAAGTGATGAAATAATATGAGAAAATGATATAAAAAGAAAGCAAAATTACTACTCTCTCATCCTCATCTCATCTAGCCCATGGGATTAGTGTGTTCTACTCTTTTGAGTGAGAAAGCTTGAGTCGAAGCAACTTCAAGGTAGATCATCGGAGATTTGGAATACTTCGAGCTAGCATGGATCGTTCGAGTCGTGGAGCCTCTCATGAGTCCGGGAGATCGTGGATCGCGGCAAAGGGACTTCTACTCGGAGCTTGTGAAGTGAAGGAGCGGACTACAAAGGTTGTAATCCCTCACACTTAGATAAAAGTTATCATCTTGCATATTAAACCCTAATAATCTAGCAAATATCCCGGCTTTGGGTTGTTCGGCACGTCTAAAATTTAATCTGGGCATGTTTGATGCCTTTTGAACCTTCACAAGAGTGCCTAGGAACCCTACAGTGGTATCAGAGCCTAGTTAGAGCATTAGGCGATGTGTTTACGAAGTTAAAACTCCGATCGAACCCGAAATCACAAATTTGGACCCCTCTCTGGAATTTTTTTAAATTTTGGGATTTTTCAGAATTAAAAATATGTAAAAAAATCAGCAGGGAATTCTAAGATTTACCATGAAACACGTGCCCACAATTCCACCAACCGAGCGCGGAAACGCGGCAAGAAGATGGTTATCGCGGCGCTTCCGCGGCCTTACTGTAGGATTGGGACACGTGGCTTCATGGTATTGACCGTAGGTACTTGCTGACTATTCTGGGTATTTTTAATCTGTTCCAGGTGTTTCAAATTCTGGGGTTTGTTTTGTAATAGTAGACTCGATCGGAAATTTTAAATTCGTATTTTTTCCGGATATTTAGAAACTGTTAAACTATTTGAACGGATATCATTAACTTACTGTTTTCCGGTACGGCAAATTTTCAAGTGTTGAAATTTATTCGGGTTTAAATCTTTCGGAAAATTGTACAAGTTAAGCGGTGGACCCTCTAGAAGACACAAACCTTAACTCGATTATGTGACCGTCTTGAACTGCCTTTTGAACCTTCGGGTTTGGGGCAGTACGGCGTGCCACATGTGAGGCGTTGGCTTGACCCTTCTACGGCTGGATCACCGGTACTGTGACATATTCTGGGATTATTTGAACCCCGCTCAAGTGTTGAGCAGTTTAGGAAATTTTGGGTGTTTGATTATCTGTTCGAAAAGTTTAATACTGTTTATTTATCTGGAATGTGATACAATATGTGGAATTCATAGAGTTAGGCATGAAATACGGAGTATGTGATATTTCGGATTTACGATGTCTAAAGTGATTGTGGATTCCAAATATTGTAGTTTTACACTTTCTTTTCTGTGACCGTAAGTGTAATATGTGATATCGCCGGTTTCGTTGCTATATGATTCAACGACAATTGGGATGCGCATATTTACTTACGTTGATGATATGTGATATTATGTGTTGCTGTGATATGTTATATTGGATCGTCGCGTTCTGAATAGCCGGGGGTTTTATGTGAGATGAGGGTTTTTATTTTCATTCATGTAAAATTCATTTGTAATGTAATATTCTTTTTGGGGCACTTCCAGGTTGCGGTTGATGTCACCAGTGTATATTATTTACTTTTCCGCATTAGGTAGACCCAAGGAGGGGAGCACAAGTAACCGGGTTCTAGGGTCCAGTGGGAGGCCATCTCGAGGAGTCGAGACCGGGTCTTCTAACCCTAGAATTGGCAGTGTTACTTGCCGCTCTCGTAGGGGTCTTGGGATGTGGGTTTGGCTATTCGTCGCGACCGTGGAATCCGTGTTTTATACAGGCTCGTATTGAAAACACGGACGTCCTAGTATATCCAATATTTCATATATGTTCTTCTGCTGCAATGTTCTGTGATGAGATCATATTACTGCCTGAGACGAATGCTTATACTATATATATATGCTGATATATAAATATTACTGCTTTCGTTTCTTCTGTGATGCTTAGGAAGCATAAGCTGATGGGATTTTTATTAATGTGATTAATAAAAGAAAAGAAAACTAAAGATGTTGTAGAATCAAAAACTTTATAAAAAGGGGTAGCTACAGTTTTGCTTTGCACAGTGATATATACGATATATCCAGCACCTTATTCGATGAGGAAAGGACCGAGATCCCTTCACCGGGAGTGACTCCTTTAGCAAAACTGGCAGATGCTACAAAACGCGGTTTGTCTTTTGATTGCTTTTAGTGTTTTGCTTTGCACAGCGGTATATATGATATATCCTGCACCTTATTCGATGAGGAAAGGGCCGACGATCCCTTCACCGGGAGTGACCCCTTTAGCGAAACTAAGAAAAGCCTCAAAAACACTCCTTTTCAAAACTTCACTCGATTCTACGACGATATCAAGTTCATTACGCTCAGGGTTTTCTGAAAAACCTGCGTAGCCCTCCGTCATTTCAGATAGAGACTAGTTAGTATTCGTGCTGCGTTTGTTGACCTTAGCCAAGGCGTGGTGTACGGTAGCTAATTAGTATTTATCTGCTAAAACATGAGATGTGATTGAGTTAGGGTAGTCGTGCGACTTTGTTGACCTTAGCCAAGGGTCGTACGGGTGGGTTTAATTCAATCAAGAAATGACGGGTTAAACTTGACTAGCGCTTATGATTTGTTGACCTTAGCCAAGGTCATAGTTGCTAGGGGCAAAATATTATCGGGAATTTCAAGTGTTGAAATTTGCAATGAGATTGCATACCTCCTATGAGATAGTTGGATCCCGATACCCACTGCGAATAAGTGTTACTCCTGGGAGAGTTTTACACAGGACAATTAGTCATTCAAGTAGGTGTCTAGAAAAGTGTTAACGGGGTTACGCCTCTGGGAAAATGAGGTTTACATTAATTAGGTCCGTGCGAGAGCACGGGGAACCTCCCTCAAAGTACCGACACTGATCTGGCTGAAAGATTGACGAAATTGTAGGGTGTAATTAATCCCGGCTAATCTTACCTTTTAGGGTTTGAAGGCAGATTTGATAAAAACAGTGGGAGACATCCTGATTAGATAAGATAATAACCAATCTAATCTTGCAAGAGCATACGCTAAAGTGTTTTCTTCTCTCTCTCTCCAGGTAGCGACCATTTCAGGCCTTAATCAAGATAATAATATTGATGTATTGACTGAACCTAATTATTGTACTGAGCAAGGGAACGTTGGACCCGTTCTTTCTTATAAGAGTTATAAGACTGAACAGGAAACAGGAGAATATCTGGATCCTCACGCCGCCCAAAAGAACATGCATGTTGATGCATCTTCTTCGGGTGTGTTAGTTATTGAGAACTGTTTCTCAGTTCACCCTACGTCCTGGGTATTAGATACCGGATCAGGATCCCACATATGTAAATTGTTACATGGGCTACGTAAAGGTAGAGAACTGGGAAAAGGTGATCATTCCGTTCAAGTAGGGAACGGTGCAAGTATTGTAGCCAAAGCAGTTGGCGAATATCACCTTGTATTACCAAGTCGTAATACACTGATTCTGAATGAGTGTTATTATATACCGAACATGATGTGCAACATTATATCAGTTTCTTTACTGAGTAAAGAGGGATATAATTTTGTAGTACAGGATAATGTTATGAACATATTCCTAAATCAAAAGTTGATTGCATCAGGCTCGCTACATAATGGCATATTCATTCTAAATCAGAATACAGTCCTGAATATACAAAACACACACGAGGAAAAGTTCAGATATGAACGAATCCTACTTGTGGCATTGTAGACTTGGTCATATCAATGCGACACGACTGGCTAAGTTGCATAAAAATGGTTATTTGAATCCGTTCGAATTATCATCTTATGATACTTGCCATTCATGTCTCAAAGGAAAAATGACCAAAGCTCCGTTTAGTGGACACGGAGAAAGAGTTACCGAACTCTTAGGACTAGTACATAGTGATGTATGCGGTCCCATGTCTACGCATGCCAGGAACGGTTCTTCCTACTTCATTACATTCACTGACGATCTCTCCAGATACGGACATGTGTTCCTGTTGAAACACAAGTCTGAAGCTTTTGAGAAATTCAGAGAATATAAGCACGAAGTAGAGAATCAAACGGGCAAAAGTATTAAGATTCTTCGATCTGATCGAGGAGGTGAATACTTAAGCAATGAGTTCTTAGATTATCTAAAAGAGAATGGGATTCTCTCTCAGCTTACTCCTCCTTATACACCACAGCACAACGGTGTATCGGAGCGGAGGAATCGCACCCTATTAGATATGGTGCGCTCTATGATGAGCGAGGCTGAGTTACCTATTTCCTTCTGGGGGTATGCGCTTGAGACAGCAGCGTACCTATTGAATCAAGTTCCGTCTAAATCTGTGCCTACCACACCACATGAGATATGGAGTGGGAAGAAACCATATTTTAAAAGAGTTAAGATATGGGGTTGTCCGGCCTATGTCAAAAGACAAAATCCAGACAAGCTCGAGGCACGATCAGTTCTTTGCAAATTTGTGGGATATCCTAAGAATTCTCAAGGATATATTTTCTATCACGCTGAGGAACAAAAAGTGTTTGTTTCTCAATATGCCACCTTTTTAGAAAAGGAATTTCTTGCAAAAGAAATTAGTGGCAAAGAGGTAGAGCTGGAAGAGGTTCCAGAAACACAAATTGCAACTGAAGATTTAGTAGAACCAGAGGATTCAGTTGTACCCGACGAACCCCAGCCTCTCCGCCGATCTGGTAGGGTTTCTCGTCCACCTGAGAGATACTACGGTTTTCTCATTGATGGTGGAAGCGAGGATTGCATCATGGATGATGATGACCCGACTAGTTTTGAGCAGGCCATCACGAGTAGTGACTCTGTGAAATGGCTGGATGCAATGCGATCTGAGATGGAATCCATGTACACCAACAAAGTATGGACTTTGGAAAATGCTCCTGAAGGGGTAAAACCCATTGGGAGCAAGTGGATCTTTAAAAAGAAATTTGGTGTAGATGGAAAAGTTGAGACTTTCAAAGCTAGACTTGTAGCAAAGGGTTTTCGTTAACGTCCAGGTGTGGACTATGACGAAACCTTTTCTCCAGTGGCTATGCTTAAGTCCATCCGGATCTTACTTGCCATTGCTGCATACCATGACTATGAAATCTGGCAAATGGATGTTAAGACCGCCTTTCTAAACGGTGATTTAGAAGAGTGCGTGTACATGACTCAGCCAGAGGGCTTCGTAGATAGTGGGAGCAGCGGAAAGGTGTGCAAGCTGCTTAAATCCATTTATGGGTTAAAACAAGCATCGCGGAGTTGGAACATCTGCTTTGATGTTGTAGTCAAAGAGTTTGACTTCATCAAAAATATAGATGAACCTTGTATCTATAAGAAGGTGGCAGAGGGTAAGGTTGTCTTCCTCGTATTGTACGTGGATGACATACTCTTGATAGGAAATGATATTCCTATGCTGCAATCAGTCAAGCTCTTCTTATCACAAAGATTCTCAATGAAAGATCTAGGTGATGCCTCATGCATATTGGGAATCATGATCTATAGAGATAGATCTAAACGGATACTGGGATTGTCCCAATCCAGGTACATCGACACCATACTAAAGAGGTTTAGTATGGAAGAATCCAAACGTGGGTACCAACCCACGATCTCTGGACTCACTCTCTCCAAAGAGATGTCTCCCAAGACTGATTTGGAGAGAGCTCGCATGCAAGGGATACCCTATGCTTCGGCAGTAGGCTCTATCATGTATGCGATGCTATGTACCAGACCCGATGTAGCATACTCACTAAGTGTAGTGAGTCGGTATCAAGCAGATCCTGGAGAGAGTCATTGGACAGCTGTGAAGAACATTCTCAAGTACTTACGAAGGACTAAGGAGATGTTCTTGGTGTATGGTAACGGAGAACTCCACGTGGAGTCCTTTACCGATTCCAGCTTCCAAAGTGATAAGGACGACTCTAAGTCGCATTCGGGTTTTGTCTTTACCCTCAATGGAGGGGCGGTATGTTGGAAGAGTTCCAAACAGGATACCGTTGCAGACTCAACGATGGAGGCTGAATACATCGCTGCCAACGATGCTGCCAAAGAAGCTGTCTGGATAAAGAAGTTCATTAGTGAACTTGGTGTGGTTCCATCCATTGAGCATCCAATACCTCTGTATTGCGATAACAATGGAGCTGTGGCTTTGGCCAAGGAACCCAGGTCCCATCAGAAGTCCAGACATATTCTGAGGCGGTATCACCTGATCAGGGAGATGTAAGTCCACGTTGCGACCCCCGGTTCTTACGGGGAGGCGGAAACGGTATAAAATCAAAATTTTAACGCAAGAGGCAACATGGACTAAGCTAGGTCGGGATCATTACCTAAACTAAAACTAGCATACTAAGCTAAAGATATTTAGCTACTCGGATGAAGATGGTTATACCTAGCTTGTCTTGAACTCCTTCGTCTTCAAGCTCCGGTGGTGGTCCGATGGCTCCTTCTCGTCGTCTCCGTACGCCGAAGATAGATCCACTTGAAAGCTCCAACCTTTAGCTCCTTCTTCGGTCTTTGAAGAAACTAGTTCACTTGGTTTGCTAAACCTAGTGAACTAGAATGAGTAGAGAGGAAATAGAATGGGATTTTATCTATGGTTCTTGATTCTCAACTCATGAGACAAGAGAACCATAGATCAAGAGAGGGAGCAAGAGGTTGAGGGTGAGAGCAAGAGGAGAGCTCAAGAACAAGAGAGAGAATGAGCAAGAAAGAATGAGCAACTCTTTTGTCTTTCACCCTCTCATAATCCAAAGTGATCATAACTCATCATATCAAAAAAGTCTTATGTGATGGTTAGAAGCAACCATAACCTTATCATGTCATGCACTCATTTTACTCAAATGAGCAAGCAAGAAAAAGTCTTTGGCATGAAATGATAACCATGGTTATCATGATGGTCAACTAGTCAAGCCTAGTCAACCGGTCAACAAGTCAACAAAAGTCAACAAGTCAACAAAGTCAACAAGTCAACAAAAGTCAACAAGTCAACAACCATATCACCATAATACTTAATTAATATAATAGTTAATCACATATCATATTCTCATTAGGGTTGAGCATAAAGTCAAATAGTCAACGGTCAACAGTCAACAACCCTAATGAGAATCCGCTGCCTCTGCCTCCCTGTCAACTGTGCATACACACCCGCATCCGCGTTCCGAGGAACACGAATGCAAACTGGATAAATCCAATCCCATAAGGTACACTAGGATCTGGCTTAAACCAAAGCCCGCTAGTGTAAACTGTCCGGACACTGTACGTGCACAAGTGCACGGACGTGACCGAACCCTGTCGCAAAACCATGCGACCTGTCGCAATACCATGCGACCTCTACTCTTTTGCCTAAAGGCGAAAAGCTTTCTGTGTGGGACTCTAAAGACTCGACACTATGCTGGCAGTGGGTTTAACCACAGACCGCAAGCGGCACTAGCTGTGCATAACGGTCCCCAGGTAATGCCGACAAGAAGACCGACGAGGCGAAACCCATCTGAACTCCTACTGAGCCTGAGTGTGACATTCTCCATACAGTCCGGTCTGTTCGTCTGATACATCGCATGGCGGGCCTAGGGGGCGGTAAACGTCAGTCCCCCAATAGCGGTACAAGTCGTGCCGGAGCGAAGCCCAAAACACCCTGAGATAACACTGGAAACCTACCAGTATATCTCGTTTGCCCTGGCCAGGGACTACTCGTGTAATGGCTCTCCTAGACACAGCGCGATGTCAACCCCCAATACCGAGAGAGACGAATCCTGTCTAACCGTCACTGCCTCCAAGTGCTTCGGGACTGCACCCAACCACTACCTGTTTGCACGACTCCTTTGAGCCGTGGTAGGGTAGTGATCAAAGTACAGTGGGAACACACTCGAGGCGGAGTGACAGTGTCAAGTCAGCGGACTAAGCTGTACTCATGTCACCTGGGAACTGATAACTGACGATAGGTATAATACCAACTAGTCAGTTCTCGACGAGTCCTGTCCAATGTACCCGTAACCTAACGAGCACCCGCATACTATCTCAAGTACGACGTACTGACGGCTGTGGGACAGACCGTCTCCCACACTGGGATGAGAAGCGCATGCGCTGGTCTACTCCGGAGTATCGATGCCCTGTCTCGATAGTCCTGCGACCAGGGACCTGCATAAGGATGTGCTTATAGATTACCCAGCCCCACTAGTGTGACGGCCATCACATCGCTGGTAATCAAGCAAAGATCCTAAGGGCTCTACTAATGTGTATAGGCGATATACAAAAATAAACACATGTACACATTGAAGTAGAAACAAACCAAGTAGCATACTACTATTTTGAGCAAGATTGTATATACAAGGTGAATATCCCAAGCATCCATTAAGTAATATACAAACCAGTATGATACAGTAATGGCCTCTAGGGCATATACACTAACAATCTCCCACTTGCACTAAGGCCATGTACTGGCGTATCGAAGACCTATCATCTCGATCAGCCGCTCGAACTGAGTCTGGGGCAGGGCCTTGGTGAATGGATCAGCAGTGTTATCTTCTGAAGCGACTCTCCGAACCTCGATCTCCTGGCGATCTACGATCTCCCTGATCAGGTGATACCGCCTCAAGATGTGCCTGGATCTCTGATGGGATCTGGGTTCCTTCGCTAAAGCTATAGCCCCGTTGTTGTCGCAATACAGAGGTATTGGATCAACAATGGACGGAACCACCTGAAGTTCTTTCAAGAACTTCCTCATCCAGACAGCTTCTTTTGCGGCATCAGATGCAGCGATGTATTCCGCTTCCATCGTCGAGTCTGCAACGGTTTCTTGTTTGTAACTCTTCCAACACACCGCCCCTCCATTGAGGGTAAAGACAAAACCCGACATGGACTTGGAATCATCCTTGTCACTCTGGAAGCTGGAGTCAGCAAAGGCCTCGATCTGGAGGTCTTTTCCGCCATACACCAAGAACATCTCCTTAGTCCTTCTCAGGTACTTGAGAATGTTCTTTACCGCTATCCAGTGTTTCTCCCCTGGGTTAGACTGATACCGGCTTACCACACTCAGTGCATACGCTACATCCGGTCTGGTACACAACATCGCATACATTATAGAGCCTACCGCAGAAGCGTAGGGTATAATAGACATGCGATCCCTCTCCAAATCAGTCTTGGGAGACATCTCTTTAGAGAGGGTGATCCTGTGACAAGCCGGTAGGTTACCGCGCTTGGAATCTTCCATACTGAACCTCTTCAGTATGGTGTCGATGTACCTGGACTGTGAAAGTCCTAATATCCTCTTGGATCTGTCACGGTAGATCCGGATACCCAGAATGTATGAGGCATCACCCAGGTCTTTCATGGAGAACCTGTGTGACAAGAACCCCTTGACAGATTGTAGCATAGGAATGTCATTTCCTATTAAGAGAATGTCATCCACGTATAAAACGAGGAATACTACAGTTCTCGCTACAAATCTACTATAGATACATGGTTCATCTGGATTTTTGATAAAGCCAAATTCCTTGACCGTCTCATCAAAGCAGATGTTCCAACTCCGCGATGCCTGCTTTAGTCCATAGATGGACTTAAGCAACTTGCACACCTTTCCGCTGCTCCCACTCTGAATGAAACCCTCTGGCTGGTCCATATAGACACACTCATCTAAATTTCCATTTAGAAAAGCTGTCTTTACGTCCATTTGCCAGATCTCATAATCGTGGAAGGCAGCAATGGCAAGAAGGATCCGAATGGATTTCAGCATGGCTACTGGAGAAAAGGTTTCGTCGTAGTCCAAGCCAGGTCGTTGACGAAAACCCTTTGCTACCAGCCTAGCTTTATAGGTCTCAACCTGTCCATCTACACCAATCTTCCTTTTGAAGATCCACTTGCATCCTACGGGTTTTACCCCGTCTGGAGCAATGTCCAACGTCCATACCTTGTTGGTGTACATGGACTCCATTTCGGTCCGCATTGCATCCAGCCATTTCACTGAGTCAACGCTCTGAACGGCCTGCTGGAAGCTAGTAGGCTCATCATAATCTATGATGCAATCCTCTCTATCCCCGTCTATGAGAAAACCGTAGTATCTCTCGGACGGATGAGACTGCCTACTACTTCTGCGGAGCGGCGTAGGAATGTCCTGTTCTTCCGAACCTTCTGGTTCCACTAAACTTTCAGTAACAGTCCGTGGTTCTGGAATTTCTTCCAGTTCTACTGTGCTCCCACTTATCTGGTTTTCCAAAAACTCAGTTTCCAAGAAGTAGGCATGACGAGAAACAAGAACTTTTTGTTCCTCTTCACAGTAGAAGAAATATCCTTTTGAGTTCTTTGGATACCCCACAAACTTGCACTGTACTGAGCGTGCCTCGAGCTTGTCCGCATGCTGCTTTTTGACAAAAGCCGGACATCCCCATGTCTTAATGTGCTTAAGATAGGGTCTCTTCCCACACCACATTTCATATGGTGTGGAAGGCACAGTCTTAGTCGGAACTCGGTTCAAAAGGTACGCTGCTGATTCTAGCGCATACCCCCAGAATGATCGCGGTAACTCAGCATTACCCATCATGGACCGCACCATATCCAATAGGGTGCGGTTCCGTCTCTCCGATACACCGTTATGTTGCGGGGTGTATGGAGGAGTAAGCTGAGAGAGAATTCCGTTCTCTTTTAAATAGTCCAGGAACTCGGCACTTAAGTATTCTCCACCTCGATCCGATCTTAGAATCTTAATACTTTTGCCGGTCTGTTTCTCTACTTCATTCTTATACTCCTGGAATTTTCCAAAGGCCTCGGACTTATGTTTCATCAAGAAGACATAACCGTACCTTGAGAAGTCATCCGTAAAAGTAATGAAGTAAGAATGTCCGCTTCGGGCATGTGTAGACATTGGACCGCACACGTCACTGTGTACGAGTCCCAAGAGCTCGCTCGCTCTTACTCCATGTCCAGTAAACGGAGTCTTTGTCATCTTTCCTTTGAGACAAGATTGACAAGTGGCATACGATTGATATTCGAACGCATTCAAATATCCTTCTGTATGTAACTTAGTCAACCTTCTCTCATTGATGTGACCCAATCTACAATGCCATAAGAAAGTCTGATTTATTTCTGGAGACTTTCTTTTGTGTGTATTCTGGACGTTGAAAATTTGTGGTTGGTTTAACACGTATATACCATTACTCAATGTACCTGACCCAATCAAAACTTGATTAAGGTGAATGTTTACAACATTACTTACAAACGCAAATTCATAACCTTCTTTAGAAACTAAAGATACAGAAATGATATTACAAGTTGCGTTGGGTACAAAAAAGCAATTACGCAAAACCAAAACATGTCCATCTGACATTCCCAGGTGATAGTCCCCCACGGCTTTAGCATCCATGCTAGCTCCGTTTGCAACTTTGAGGGTCATGTCACCTGCCTTCAAAACCCTACGGTTTCTCAACGCCTGCAAAGAATTACAGATATGAGATCCTGATCCGGTATCCAATACCCAGGAAGTAGAGTTTATTGAAAGACAGTTTTCAACAACATACACACCTGAAGCTGAAGCTGCAACCTGCTTCAATTCCTGTGTTCTGGCCTTCCAGGCCCTGCAATCATTCTTCCAGTGTCCTTTCTTATGACAATAGAAGCATTCTTCCTTATCCACAAGCTTCCCCGCTATCTTTGTTGCTTTTGCTTTTCCCTTCGTATCCACTTTACTAACACCGCCCCTTGGTTTGGCGGGGGCCTTCTTCTTCTTTCCCTTGGCTTTCGCCTTGGACCTAGAAGAAGATGATCCTCCTACAAACAAAGTGGATGTATCCCTACCTTTCTGTAGGGTGCCCTCTGCGCTCCTCAGCATGTTGAGGAGCTCTGAAAGTTCAACCTCTTTTTCTTGTAAATTGAAGTTCAGTATAAACTGGGCGTAAGTGGAAGGAAGGGACTGGAGAACTATATCCGTATATAGCTCACTCTCCAATGTGATCCCTAGGTCAGCGAGCTCCTCAATGTAGCCGATCATCTTTAGCACATGCTCGGCTACTGATGATCCGACGGCCATTCTTGTCGAAAATAACTTTTTCGACGCTTCGTATCTTGCGATACGTGATTGCTCTCCATACAGTTCTTTTGTATGGAGCAATATGGACTCCATGTTCATATTCTCATGCCTCCTCTGATGTTCGTTGTCCATCGAGGCAAGCAGGAGGCACTTGGCCTTCGCGCTATCAATCTCCCAAGTCTTGCGGATTTCCTTATCCGCGACACTGGAAGTTGGACCAGGGACAGGGGGAGCTTTGGTGGTAAGAAGATACCCCAGCTTGTCATAAGTGATTGCTATCTTGACATTCCTGAGCCAATCTTTGTAGTTTGGCCCTGTCAGTTTGTTTTTATCTAGGAGTAACTTAAGTCCAGTCATGTTGATTGGTCACTGCAATTAGGAGAGAGAAGAAGAAACACTCAGCATGATGCTCTTGCAAGTTTAGAGTGGTTTTTAGTTTGTCTAAACAGGATGGCTCCCACTGTTTCTCGAATCCCTCCTCAAACCATAAAGGAAGATTTAGTCAGGATCAATCCCACGGTACAATACTTGCTTAACCGTTCAGCCAGACCGGTGTCGGTACTTCGAGGGAGGTTTTCCAACGCTTTCGCGAAGTTCCTTAATTAAAGAACCTTTTTTTCCCTGGGGGCGTAGCCCCGCTAACACCTTTCTAGGCACCTACTAGGTTTATAGCATTGATCGTTAAGTGAGAAATTTCCCGAGGAGTAGCATATACTCACAGTAGGATCGGGATCCAAATATCATTGCGTGACGAAACTGAAGGAATCCTACCAGAATCATCACACTCCAAATGGTATGCAAATCTAGCAAGTTTCAGTACTTATGAAACTCCCGATGTGGATTTTTGCCCCATGCTCTTATGACCTTGACTTTGGCCAACAAATCATAAGTCACATGTCAAGTTCTGCCCGTCGTTCTCCAGGTTAATTTGAATCCACCCGCACCTACCCTTGACTTTGGCCAACAAGGCAGTACGACTGTTCCAAACCAACGCATCTATCTATGCTGCACATGAATACCCAATAGCTACCAATCACTGTGTCTTGACTTTGGCCAACAAACACAGCTTGAATACTATTGACTATTCATGTGAAACGACGGAGGGCTACGGATGGTTTTGGCAAAACCGTGAACGTAGTGAACTTGATTTGGTCGATGGAACGAGATAGCTTTTAAAAGGAGTGGCTCAAGCTCCGCATTTAAAAGTTGGTTTTGAAAATAACCGAGTGGTTTTTCGAAAGTGTTCCAACGACTTTAACTTGGTTTATTATCTTGCATTAGTTCTTTTAATGCGTGATATTCTTGCATTAGTTCTTTTAATGCGTCCCATCATTTAATCCTACCATTGCAGAAAACAACCAAAATATGACGTATGCTTATGCCATTCGCATTCGCCACGGGGCCCCGTCATTACCCGTTAGGTTACTTAACTAACGACAGAGCGGGGGCTGGGCTAGCGCGTCTGTAAAACATAAGCAACGCCTAAATATTATCATATATAGATATACTGCAATGATAAACATTTCAGATCACAGATAAATACATTGGATATACTAGGAATCTGTAATTTGTACGAGCCTGTAACAAAAACAGATTACACGGTCGCGGTGAATAGCCAAAACCCCACCCAAGACCCCTACGGGTGCGGCAAACTACCCGCCAAGTACCCGAAGCGTAGCAACCTCCCTCATCTCCATGAGTAGGCCACTCGACACTTCGGCATACCCGGTAGTTTGTGCACCCCTCCATGGGTCTATCCTAGGAGCAAAAACAGTAAAAAGAAATTATACAATGATGGCTACAACCCCGACCCGGTTGTGCGGCCATACAAATAATTATTACATCAATTTACAAATTTACATGAATTGCAAGAAAAGAAAAACTCTCGTCTCACAACCCCCGGCTATTCACCCGCGACAATCCAACATATTTATATACACATTCCAGCACATTACAGATCATGTGTAACCCCGACCAATCGACTTATAGCGATTAGCCGACGTTCAATACATGCAAACATCACAGATATAACCATCATAGTCAAAGTGCAGTGAAGTTCGGAAAAAATACGGAATTATAGGACCCCAAAAGGAAATTTCTTTTCTGGAAAATCTGGGCACATATAATATATTCCAAAAATCCCAAAACCAACACAGACACACACTGCACGAAAAACGATGCACAGAAGACGACAAAGCGCGGCGGTTCCGCGGCGGATGCCTAGCTCGCGCGGCGGAAGGGCGGCGGTTTGGACGAATTACTGTATCGTTTTTCTTGGGTGTTCACACAAAACCCTAAGCCGAATTTACAAGTGTAAAGTTTTTCATTTTGAGCCAAAAAAATTTCAACAGAAACTCAGTTTTTGTAAAAGTTTGGTTTTTGGATTTTTCCGGTTCCGAACTTCGTTACACTTCACTACCAAGCTAGTTTAAGTTTAGTTAGGCTCTGATACCACTGTAAGTCCACGTTGCGACCCCCGATTCTTACGGGGAGGCGGAAACGGTATAAAATCAAAATTTTAACGCAAGAGGCAACATGGACTAAGCTAGGTCGGGATCATTACCTAAACTAAAACTAGCATACTAAGCTAAAGATATTTAGCTACTCGGATGAAGATGGTTATACCTAGCTTGTCTTGAACTCCTTCGTCTTCAAGCTCCGGTGGTGGTTCGATGGCTCCTTCTCGTCGTCTCCGTACGCCGAAGATAGATCCACTTGAAAGCTCCAACCTTTAGCTCCTTCTTCGGTCTTTGAAGAAACTAGTTCACTTGGTTTGCTAAACCTAGTGAACTAGAATGAGTAGAGAGGAAATAGAATGGGATTTTATCTATGGTTCTTGATTCTCAACTCATGAGACAAGAGAACCATAGATCAAGAGAGGGAGCAAGAGGTTGAGGGTGAGAGCAAGAGGAGAGCTCAAGAACAAGAGAGAGAATGAGCAAGAAAGAATGAGCAACTCTTTTGTCTTTCACCCTCTCATAATCCAAAGTGATCATAACTCATCATATCAAAAAAGTCTTATGTGATGGTTAGAAGCAACCATAACCTTATCATGTCATGCACTCATTTTACTCAAATGAGCAAGCAAGAAAAAGTCTTTGGCATGAAATGATAACCATGGTTATCATGATGGTCAACTAGTCAAGCCTAGTCAACCGGTCAACAAGTCAACAAAAGTCAACAAGTCAACAAAGTCAACAAGTCAACAAAAGTCAACAAGTCAACAACCATATCACCATAATACTTAATTAATATAATAGTTAATCACATATCATATTCTCATTAGGGTTGAGCATAAAGTCAAATAGTCAACGGTCAACAGTCAACAACCCTAATGAGAATCCGCTGCCTCTGCCTCCCTGTCAACTGTGCATACACACCCGCATCCGCGTTCCGAGGAACACGAATGCAAACTGGATAAATCCAATCCCATAAGGTACACTAGGATCTGGCTTAAACCAAAGCCCGCTAGTGTAAACTGTCCGGACACTGTACGTGCACAAGTGCACGGACGTGACCGAACCCTGTCGCAAAACCATGCGACCTGTCGCAATACCATGCGACCTCTACTCTTTTGCCTAAAGGCGAAAAGCTTTCTGTGTGGGACTCTAAAGACTCGACACTACGCTGGCAGTGGGTTTAACCACAGACCGCAAGCGGCACTAGCTGTGCGTAACGGTCCCCAGGTAATGCCGACAAGAAGACCGACGAGGCGAAACCCATCTGAACTCCTACTGAGCCTGAGTGTGACATTCTCCATACAGTCCGGTCTGTTCGTCTGATACATCGCATGGCGGGCCTAGGGGGCGGTAAACGTCAGTCCCCCAATAGCGGTACAAGTCGTGCCGGAGCGAAGCCCAAAACACCCTGAGATAACACTGGAAACCTACCAGTATATCTCGTTTGCCCTGGCCAGGGACTACTCGTGTAATGGCTCTCCTAGACACAGCGCGATGTCAACCCCCAATACCGGGAGAGACGAATCCTGTCTAACCGTCACTGCCTCCAAGTGCTTCGGGACTGCACCCAACCACTACCTGTTTGCACGACTCCTTTGAGCCGTGGTAGGGTAGTGATCAAAGTACAGTGGGAACACACTCGAGGCGGAGTGACAGTGTCAAGTCAGCGGACTAAGCTGTACTCATGTCACCTGGGAACTGATAACTGACGATAGGTATAATACCAACTAGTCAGTTCCCGACGAGTCCTGTCCAGTGTACCCGTAACCTAACGAGCACCCGCATACTATCTCAAGTACGACGTACTGACGGCTGTGGGACAGACCGTCTCCCACACTGGGATGAGAAGCGCATGCGCTGGTCTACTCCGGAGTATCGATGCCCTGTCTCGATAGTCCTGCGACCAGGGACCTGCATAAGGATGTGCTTATAGATTACCCAGCCCCACTAGTGTGACGGCCATCACATCGCTGGTAATCAAGCAAAGATCCTAAGGGCTCTACTAATGTGTATAGGCGATATACAAAAATAAACACATGTACACATTGAAGTAGAAACAAACCAAGTAGCATACTACTATTTTGAGCAAGATTGTATATACAAGGTGAATATCCCAAGCATCCATTAAGTAATATACAAACCAGTATGATACAGTAATGGCCTCTAGGGCATATACACTAACAGGAGATAGTTGATCGCCGGGAGATCGAGGTCAGGAGAGTAGATATGAAGGATAACACTGCGGATCCATTCACGAAGGCTATTCCCCAGATACAGTTTGAGAGATTATTCGGGATGCTAGGTATGCGATACTACAGCAGCTGGCCTTAGTGCAAGTGGGAGATTGTTAGTTATGTATATGCCCTAGAGGCCATTGTTGTACATATGATGTATATTATAATGGATGCTTGGTTATATATAGAGATGACTTTCTTGCTCGTCATGATAGTATGCTATTTGGTTTCACTTTATCTTAACATGTTGATTTGTATTGGTTTACTGTTTTACTCTCACATGTTGATAAAGCCCTTAGGATCTGTACTCGACTACTGGGACTATGATGAGATCATACTAGTGGGGCCGCGGTAGTCGATGAGTACATCCTATAACTGTTCCTAGTCGAGGGTATATCGAGACAGGGCATCGATACACCAGAGTAGACTAGCGTATACGCATCTTGACCCATATGATGGGCGATGGATGATCCCATATCCATCGGTGTTGGACATCAAGGATGGTATACGGGTGCTCAGTAGAGACTGGGTACACTGGACGGACTCGCCGAGAACTCCCAGATGGTGCTATACCACACGTCAGATGGCAGTTCTCCGGTGACACTGGTACATGGTAGTCTGTAGACCCGAGATCGTCATAGAGTCTTGTATGATTCCCACTGTGCTTTGATTTCCACCTTACCACATCCAAGAGGGCGTGCAAAACGGTGGCTTTTGGGTACAGTCCCGAATCACATGGAGGCAATGAGCGATAGGAGGGGATTCGTCTCTCCCGGTATAGGGAGTTGATGTTGTGCTGTGTTCGATTGGCTAAACTGGAAGTCCCTGGCCAGGGCTGATATGGAGATTTACTGGTAAGTGTTACTAGTAGTTTCTCGACCCGTTATGAGCCACACATCGACACGACTTATCGGTTACTGGGGTCTGACGTATACCACCCCTAGACTTGATATGCGACATATCAGACGAACAGACCGGACTGTACGGGAGTGTTACTGGTTGGATTCACAGGAGAACGCACAGGCTAGCTTGTTGATCTTCTGATCGCTCAATACCTGGGTGGCTGTTACGTTTAGCTGACCGCTTGCAGCTTGTGGGTGTTTGATATGATCATCACCTGCTACCGGCGTATTGACGATTCTTTAGAGTCCTACACAGAGGTTTCTTGGCTCAGGCGAAACGGAGTAGTGGCGCATTGTAGGGTTCCTAGGCACACTAGTGAGGTCTCCCAAGCCATCAACCATGGCAATTTCAAAAATTATGGTGCCTACAAACCCTAAACTACGGATCGATAACTAGATGTCTAGGCGAAAAGAACTAGTTAACAAATTAACTAATGGGAATACGGAAATACAACCTTTGTAGATCCGGTCCTCCACCTCCACGGCTCTGCAACGAGGTCGTCTCCGCTATCCAAATCAAATCCGGGCTCTAGAGTCGGCTTCGTCGGAGAATGGGCAAGCTAGGTCGTCGATGTCCATGCCGAAGATGATCTACGTCGAGGCATCGATGAATCAAGCTCCACCTTCACCAAGTCATGAAACTTGTGAAGGAAACACGCTCTACTACTTGGCAAGAGGTAGAGGATGAAGAAATAGGAAGTGGGTAGACTTTAGAATTGGATTTCTCACTTGTTTGCTCAATTCACCATTGATGGAGGTGAAGCTTTTCTTCTTTTAGTCAAGGAAGAAGAAGAAGAAGCTTATGATAAGATAATTCTAAAATGAAAAGAATAATACATTCTTATCATCTTAGAACCATGGTTTAGTGTAGAGAATTAATCATGGTTGAGTGGTATGGTTAGGGTTAAGGATGAGATAAGAATAGTGGACTAAGTCAAAGCTTCATGAAGCTTTAACAAAACAACAAAAGAAGCCACCATCCTTTTCTCTTTCTTTTATTCATTTATCAAAAATAAATGGATAACTAAATAAGATAAATGAATAACTAAATTATAAACCCTAACCATTTCATTAACCAAGGTTTAATACTTTACACTTAACCAAAAAGCATGTATCATCAAACATGATACAAGCAAGTGCACAAAATCATATCGCATATGTAATGCGCACATCCGAGCGAGAAAATCCATTTTAAAGTGAACCGATACTAGTTAATGCAAAGTAATATATCAAATATATAAATATGCATTAAATCATTAAATCAACACTTGATTCAATGATCCGGTTATGTCGCACACAACCGACTAGTATACAATATATCGGCTTATCGAATCAACGCTTGAATCGATAACTAGGTTATATCGCATACAACCATTCGATACATTTGTCGCGAGAATAGAATACGGTATCACATACACGTATTATTCTCGGTCCCGCACATATCTCATATGCGCTCCTATTTCGTTTCGCTTGAGCCAGGAAACCTCTGTGTAGGACTCTAAAGACTCGTCAATACGCCGGCAGCAGATGATGATCATATTAAACACCCACAAGCCGCAAGCGGTCTGCTAAACGTAACGGCCACCCGGGTATTGAGCGATCTGAAGATCGACGAGCAAGCCCGCTCACACTCCAGTGAATCCGACCAGTAACACTACCGTACAGTCCGGTCTGATCGTCTGATATGTCGCATATCTCGCCTAGGGGTGGTAAACGTCAGACCCCAATAGCTCGATAAGTCGTGTCGATATGAGGTCTATAACTGTTCGAGAAACTACTGGTAACACTTACCAGTAAATCTCAGCAACCCTGGCCAGGGATTTCCTGTTATAGCCAATCGAACACAGCGCAACATCAACTCCCTATACCGGGAGAGACGAATCCCCTCCTATCGCTCATTGCCTCCATGTGACTCGGGACTGTACCCAAAAACCACCGTTTTGCACGCCCTCTTGGACGTGGTAAGATGGAAATCAAAGCACAGTGGGAACCACACAAGACTCTATGACGATCTCGGGTCAACAGACTACTCTGTACCAGTGTCACCAGAGAACTGCCATCTGACGTGAGGTATAATACCATCTGGGAGTTCTCGGCGAGTCCGTCCAGTGTACCCAGTCTCTACTGAGCACCCGTATATCATCTCTGATGTCAAACACCAATGGATATGGGATCATCCATCGCCCATCTGTATGGGTCGAGAAGGTATACGCTAGTCTACTCTGGTATATCGATGCCCCGTCTCGATACACCCACGACTAGGGACTTTGAAGGATGTACTTATGGACTACCATGTCCCCACTAGTATGATCCGCATCATAGTCCAGGCAGTCAAGCACACATCCTAAGGGCTTTACCAACATGTAATAGAGAGACAATCAGTATACACGTTAAGGTAAAGTTCAACCAGATAGCATACTATCATGTCGAGCAAGAAAGTCCTCCCTATATATGTCCCAGCATCCACTACAATATACATCCTATGTACAGTAATGGCCTCTAGGGCATACATATAACTAACAATCTCCCACTTGCACTAGGGCCATCTGTAGCAGTGGTTTGAAGTATCTCATACTCAACCATCCCATAAAAGTCTCTCTCTGGGAACAGGCCTTTGTGAGTGGATCCGCTGTGTTGTCCTCTGAGTCTACTCTCCTAACCTCGATCTCCCTGGAGATCAATCATCTCCATGATCAGGTGATACTGCCATAGAATATGTCTGGATCACTGATGGGACGGACATTCCTTGGCATAAGCCATAACTCCATTGTCACACAATGGGAGGAACATAGTTCATCTCATGAACCATTATACACCCAAACAGCCTCTTTGGTAGCATCTTAAGTAGCGATGTATCCTGCCTTTATCGTCTAGTATGTCACGGTATGTAGCTTGGAACTCTTCCAACATACCGTCCCTTTACTGAGGGTAAAGACAATGCCTGCGACTGACATTCAGTCGTCCTTATCACCCTGGAACTCTTCCAGTGATTCTCCCCAGGATCATGTGATACCATCTCACTTCGACAAGTGAGAATCCTAACATCCATTTAGATCTATCTCATAGATCCAAAATCCAGGAGTTAGTAGGTATCATTATGATCCTATATGGAGAATCATTGTGATAAATGGAGATTGATCGAGCGTAGCATAAGAAACTCCTTTCTTATCAAGAGTATGTCATCCACGTACTCTACGAGGATCGTCACCATACTCCCTACTACCCTTTTGTATATAGAAGGTTCATCTACCATTTTGATGATGTCAAACTCTTTGACCGCTTCATCAAAACAGATGTTCCAACTCCGCGATGCCTGCTTTATCCTATAAAGCATCTTGCACACGTTTCCGCTGCTCCCACTGTCTATGAAGTCCTCTAGCTGTGTACTTATAGACGTCCTCTTCTAAATCATCATTTAGAAAAGCAGTCATGGCACCCAACCGCCAGATATCGTAGTTATGGTATGTAGCCGTGGCAAGTAAGATCTGGATGGACTTAAGCTTAGATACTGGAAAAAGGTTTCATCATTATCCACGCCTGGTCAATGACGAAAACTTTAACAAGTCTAGCTTTGAAAGTCTCAACCTTTCCATGTACACCAAGTAATCTTCTCAAGATATACTTGCTTCTGATGGGGATTTAACCCTTCAGATCTAGCAGCTAAAGTCCATACTTTGCTGGTGTATAAGGATTCCATCTCAGATCACTAAGCATCCAGCCATTCTTACAGAGTCTTACTCTCGATGGCCAGCTCGAAACTAATTGGGTCATCATCTCATGATGCAATCCTCGCTCCTACTGTCATAGAGAAACTGAAGTATCTCTCAGGTGGGTGAGGAACCCTACTAGATCGGCGGAGAGGCTGAGGTTCGTTGGTTTCTATTGAATCCTTCGGTTCTACCAAATCATCTGCTGTAGTTTGCATAGCTGGAACCTTTCCAGTTGTACATAACAGATCTTGCCTCGAGCTTGTCCGGATTTTGCTTTTAGACATAGGCCGGACAACCCCAAATCTTAACTAGCTTAAGACATGGGCCCTTCCCATTCCATATCACATATGAAGCGGTAGGCAACTGATTTGATTGGAACCCTATTCAATAGGTATGCAGCTTCTCAAGTGCATAACTCCCAAAAAGGAAATAGGTAACTCAGTAGTACTCATCATAGAGCACACCTTATCATATAGGGTGTGATTGCTCCGCCCCGATATACCATCGTGCTATGGTGTATACGGAGGAGTAATGCAGAGAGAGAATCTCATTCTCCTTTAGAATAATCCAGGATTTTCGTGCTCAAGTATTCTCCTCCTTGATCTCATCATAGGACATAATACTTATACCCTTATTTTGGTTCTCTACTTCTAACTTATATTCCGTGAATATCTCAAAAGGTTCGGACTTGTGTTTCAACAGGAACATAGGTCTGAATCTAAAGAGATCATCAGAGAACATAATGAAGTATAAAGAACCAGTCTTGGCATGTGTAGACAGGGGACCTACATACATCAACATGTATCATCCCAAGAGTTCACTAACTCTTTCTCTGTTTCCAGTAAACGGAGCTATGGTCATCTTATCTTTGCGACATGACTGGCGAGTTTCACAAGATGTAAATTCAAACTGATTTAAATATGCATCTATATGTAACTCTAGCTAGTCGGGTCACATTGATCTGACCTAGTCTACAATACCTCAAGAAGGATTCGTTCATTTCTGAACTCTTCCTCTTGTGTGTGTTCCGTATACAAAAAAACTGTAGTTTGATTTAGAACATTAATGCTTTTAGATAACGTGCCTGAACCGATCAACTTTTGATATAGGAAATGTTCAAAACATTATCCAACAATACAAAATTTTATCATTTCTTTACTAATAAAGAGATAGATATGATTTTGTATATCAGGTTCGGTATCTAACAACATTCGTTCAGAATCAATGTATTGGTAATACAGGGTGACAGTGACCAACAGACTTGGCTGCAACTCTTGCCCCGTTTTCTGCCTCATGAAACTTATCACCCGTTCTCAGTTCTCTACCTTTCTGTAGCCCTATGTAACAGATTACATATCTGGGATCCTGATCTGGTATCACATACCCAGGACGTAGAGGATACAGAGAAACAGTTCTTTGTAACGAACACACTCGAAGATGATGCATCAGCATGCACTCTCTTCGTTTGGGCGGCACGGGAATTCTGGTAATCCCCAATTTCCTGCTCTGTCTTATAACAATTATAAGTTGGAGCGGGACCAACGTTCCCCAGCTCAGTATAACAAGCGGGTTCGGTCAATATTCCGTATTATTATCTTGATTAAGGCGTGATATGGTCGCTACCTGGAGAGAGAGAGAAGAAAACACTCAGCGTGCGCTCTGTCAAAAATAGATTGGTTATTATTTTATCTAATCAGGATGGCTCCCACTGCTTTTTATCAAATCTTCCTTCAAACCCTAAAAGGAAAGACTAGCCGGGATTAATTACACACTACAAGTTCGCCAATCTTTCAGCCAGGCCAGTGTCGGTACTTTGAGGGAGGTCCCCCGTGCTTTCGCACGAACCTAATTAATGTAAACCTCGTTTTCCCAGAGGCGTAACCCCGTTGACACCTTTCTAGACACCTACTTGATCGGCTAATTGTAATGTATAAAACTCTCCCAGGAGTAACTCTTACTCGCAGCGGGTATCGGGATCCAACTATCTCATAGAAGGTATGCAATCTCATTGCAAATTTCAACACTTGAAATTCCCGATAATATTTTGCCCCAAGCGACCTATGACCTTGACTGAGTCAACAAATCATAGACCACAAGTAAAGTTCAACCCGTCATTTCTCGATTGAATTAAACCCACCCGCACGACCCTTGACTGAGTCAACAAGGCCGCACGACTACCCTAATCCAATCGCATCATATGCTTTGCAGATAAACAATAATCAGCTACCGCACACTACGTCTTGACTGAGTCAACAAACGCAGCACGAATACTAACTATTACCTATCTGAAATGACGGAGGGCTACGACAGGTTTTTAAGAAAACCTTTTGCGTAATGAACTTTATATCGTTGTAGGATCGAATGAATTTTGAAATGGAGTGTTTTTGAGGCTTTTCTAGTTTTGCTAAAGGAGTCACTCCCGGTGAAGGGATCGTCGGTCCTTTCCTCGTCGAATGAGGTGCGGGATATATCATATATATCACTGTGCAAAGCAAAAACACTTAAAAGTAATCAAAGGACAAACCGAGTGTGTAGTATCTGCCAGTCATTGCTAAAGGAGTCACTCCCGGTGAAGGGATCTCGGTCCTTTCCTCATCGAATAAGGTGCAGGATATATCGCATATACCACTGTGCAAAGCAAGAACTGTAGCTACCTGTTTTATTTTGAAATTCGATTCTACAACATCTTTAGGTTTCTTTTATTTCATTAATCACATTAATGAAGTCCCATCATTTAAGTACCTAAACATCACAGATAAATACGACGTACACTTATGCCATCCGCATTCGCCTCGATGTCCCCTCGTGCACCGTTAGGTTAGGTAACTAACGGCAGAGCAGGGCAGGGCTAGCACGTGTGTAAAACATAAGTAACGTCTATATAATATATCATATATACTATTTACTGTATCTATCACAGAACATCACATGATCACATCACAGATATCGCAGCAGAAGAATCATATGAAATATTGGATATACTAGGACGTCCGTGTTTTCAATACGAGCCAGTATAAAACACGGATTCCACGGTCGTGATGAATAGCCAAACCCACACCCCTAGACCCCTACGAGAGCGGCAAGCAACCCTACCAATTCTAGAGTTAGGAGACCCGGACTCGACTCCTCGAGTTGGTCTCCCACTGGACTCCAGAACCCGGTTACTTATGCTCCCCTCCTTGGGTCTATCCTAGTGCAGAAAAGTAAATAATATACAACAGGTGACAACTCCCGCAACCTGGAAGCGCCCCAATAAAAGAATATTACATACAAGTTTTTACATGAATGAAAATGAAAAACACTCATCTCACATAAAAACCCCCGGCTATTCATACACGACGATCCAATATAACATATCCAGCAACACATAACATCACATGTCATCAACGTAAGTAAATATGCGCATCCCAATTGTCGTTGGCATATAGCAACGAAACCGGCGATATCACATATTACACTTACGGTCACAGAAAAGAAAGTGTAAAACTACAACAGTTGGAATCCGCAACCTCCTCGGACATCGCATGCCTGACCAAATGAATTACTTAGACATCGCATGCCTAACAATTATAAACCCCGCATTTTAGTCTCAAAATCGAAAACTCTTTTCAATATTAAGTCGGGCAATTCAACAAGATTCCCGACATCCTGATCGAATGCTCGTCGCAAACTTCAGTAGACGGCCGCACCCCTAGTACCGTCGACGAAGTGCACCAAGGCGGAACACCGCTACCGTGAGCACCCGGACGGATGCTTTCGGCGACGGGGTTCTCCTACAGTCACTTGGTCGGGGCTATGGAGTGAAGCTGTCTATTAAGTTTACCCGGCGAGTATCCGCGTACGCTACGTGATTGCGACGGACTTTTGATCACATCAAAATTCCATGGCAACCGATCAAGTGAGACTAAATTGCTACGTTTATAACATTCATTTAGTTATCTCATAACTATTTGTGAATTCCAATTATTGTATCCCATTCCGGATAAATAGAAAATGTTAAACTTTCCGATCGAACAATCGAACACCCAAGTTTTCCCGATACAGATCAACACATGAAATAAGTCTAACAACATTCAGTTCGTACCTCAGTACCAACGGTCCAGCCGTAGAAGGGTCAAGCCAACGCCTCACATGTGGCACGCCGTACTGCCCCAAACCCGAAGGTTCAAAGGGCAGTTCAAGACGGTCACATAATCGAGTTAAGGTTTGTGTCTTCTAGAGGGACCATCGCGTTACTTGCACTACTTAGAACGTCGTTAAACTACGGAAAAATCCAACACTTGGAAATTTCCCGACAGGGGAAAAAATGGGTATTTATATCCGGTCGAACTTTTTAACATATTCAAAAATTTATCCGGAAAGCCACACAGACAAAATTTGATAACCCGATCGAAACACCGAATCCCCAAAACAACCCAGAACATTCAACTCTGGAATAAATATTAAAAATTCCCAGAAAATCCAGCATTAATAATTATGAGATACTGTGTAAAAATTACGAAATAAAATGGCCGTACCGCCGCGCAACCGCCGCACGAGGCTAGCTCGTGCCGCGGAAGCGCGGCAATATGGAGGAATCAGGGGCACGAATTTCACAGTACCTCATATATTCACCTGCTGATTTTTCTGAACATTTTTAATGTGGAAAAAGACCAGATTTTAAAAATTGGACAGAGAGCAATTTTCCGGGTAGGGTTTCGGTTCGATCGGACTTCAAATCGCGTCTGGACTTCGCCTAAGGCTCTAGCTAGGCTCTGATACCACTGTAGGGTTCCTAGGCACACTAGTGAGGTCTCCCAAGCCATCAACCATGGCAATTTCAAAAATTATGGTGCCTACAAACCCTAAACTACGGATCGATAACTAGATGTCTAGGCGAAAAGAACTAGTTAACAAATTAACTAATGGGAATACGGAAATACAACCTTTGTAGATCCGGTCCTCCACCTCCACGGCTCTGCAACGAGGTCGTCTCCGCTGTCCAAATCAAATCCGGGCTCTAGAGTCGGCTTCGTCGGAGAATGGGCAAGCTAGGTCGTCGATGTCCATGCCGAAGATGATCTACGTCGAGGCATCGATGAATCAAGCTCCACCTTCACCAAGTCATGAAACTTGTGAAGGAAACACGCTCTACTACTTGGCAAGAGGTAGAGGATGAAGAAATAGGAAGTGGGTAGACTTTAGAATTGGATTTCTCACTTGTTTGCTCAATTCACCATTGATGGAGGTGAAGCTTTTCTTCTTTTAGTCAAGGAAGAAGAAGAAGAAGCTTATGATAAGATAATTCTAAAATGAAAAGAATAATACATTCTTATCATCTTAGAACCATGGTTTAGTGTAGAGAATTAATCATGGTTGAGTGGTATGGTTAGGGTTAAGGATGAGATAAGAATAGTGGACTAAGTCAAAGCTTCATGAAGCTTTAACAAAACAACAAAAGAAGCCACCATCCTTTTCTCTTTCTTTTATTCATTTATCAAAAATAAATGGATAACTAAATAAGATAAATGAATAACTAAATTATAAACCCTAACCATTTCATTAACCAAGGTTTAATACTTTACACTTAACCAAAAAGCATGTATCATCAAACATGATACAAGCAAGTGCACAAAATCATATCGCATATGTAATGCGCACATCCGAGCGAGAAAATCCATTTTAAAGTGAACCGATACTAGTTAATGCAAAGTAATATATCAAATATATAAATATGCATTAAATCATTAAATCAACACTTGATTCAATGATCCGGTTATGTCGCACACAACCGACTAGTATACAATATATCGGCTTATCGAATCAACGCTTGAATCGATAACTAGGTTATATCGCATACAACCATTCGATACATTTGTCGCGAGAATAGAATACGGTATCACATACACGCATTATTCTCGGTCCCGCACATATCTCATATGCGCTCCTATTTCGTTTCGCTTGAGCCAGGAAACCTCTGTGTAGGACTCTAAAGACTCGTCAATACGCCGGCAGCAGATGATGATCATATCAAACACCCACAAGCCGCAAGCGGTCTGCTAAACGTAACGGCCACCCGGGTATTGAGCGATCTGAAGATCGACGAGCAAGCCCGCTCACACTCCAGTGAATCCGACCAGTAACACTACCGTACAGTCCGGTCTGATCGTCTGATATGTCGCATATCTCGCCTAGGGGTGGTAAACGTCAGACCCCAATAGCTCGATAAGTCGTGTCGATATGAGGTCTATAACTGTTCGAGAAACTACTGGTAACACTTACCAGTAAATCTCAGCAACCCTGGCCAGGGATTTCCTGTTATAGCCAATCGAACACAGCGCAACATCAACTCCCTATACCGGGAGAGACGAATCCCCTCCTATCGCTCATTGCCTCCATGTGACTCGGGACTGTACCCAAAAACCACCGTTTTGCACGCCCTCTTGGACGTGGTAAGATGGAAATCAAAGCACAGTGGGAACCACACAAGACTCTATGACGATCTCGGGTCAACAGACTACTCTGTACCAGTGTCACCAGAGAACTGCCATCTGACGTGAGGTATAATACCATCTGGGAGTTCTCGGCGAGTCCGTCCAGTGTACCCAGTCTCTACTGAGCACCCATATATCATCTCTGATGTCAAACACCAATGGATATGGGATCATCCATCGCCCATCTGTATGGGTCGAGAAGGTATACGCTAGTCTACTCTGGTATATCGATGCCCCGTCTCGATACACCCACGACTAGGGACTTTGAAGGATGTACTTATGGACTACCATGTCCCCACTAGTATGATCCGCATCATAGTCCAGGCAGTCAAGCACACATCCTAAGGGCTTTACCAACATGTAATAGAGAGACAATCAGTATACACGTTAAGGTAAAGTTCAACCAGATAGCATACTATCATGTCGAGCAAGAAAGTCCTCCCTATATATGTCCCAGCATCCACTACAATATACATCCTATATACAGTAATGGCCTCTAGGGCATACATATAACTAACACGCATATGTGATATGCACAGGAACGAGAATAATGCGATATGGGATACCGTATTATATTCTCGCGATATATGGATATGAACCG
Organism: Agapanthus africanus; assembly: GCA_030015575.1. Lineage (NCBI taxonomy): Eukaryota > Viridiplantae > Streptophyta > Magnoliopsida > Asparagales > Amaryllidaceae > Agapanthus > Agapanthus africanus. Next base: position 675,187,405 of record CM057337.1, read on the forward strand.
GGTCATCGGATCAAGTGTTGATTCGATGAATCGGTACATGATATATTAGTCGGTAATATTCGATATAGCCGGATCGTCGAATCAAGTGTTGATTCGATGATTTAATGTATAATAATATATATGATATATTGTATTACATTATCTAATATTGGCTCGCTTTATTATTTCATTTTCTCAGTGGATGATACATTGATATATATGCGATATATGTTAATTGTATTATTTTCTTTTGTTGCAAATATATAATATATATGTGATATATATTATTGTGACATGTTATGATTAATTGTTAAACATGTTTAAGGATGATTAATTGAGATTAGGGTTTAATTTGGGTTAGATGTTTCATGCATCTTCTAGAAGGTTTCTTCTTTTGTCATTCTTAAGATATTTTCTTTAACTCAACTAAACCTTAACTCTAGTTATTTCTCTACAAAATCCTAGCCACTCATCCTTGACCATGGTTTACAATTCAATCATATGATTATATTCTATTCATCACAAAAGAAAAAGAATTATTCTTTTTCCATTATCTTCTTCTTCTCTCTTGAAAAAAAAAGCTTGCTAGATTTTCTTAAGTGATGAAATAATATGAGAAAATGATATAAAAAGAAAGCAAAATTACTACTCTCTCATCCTCATCTCATCTAGCCCATGGGATTAGTGTGTTCTACTCTTTTGAGTGAGAAAGCTTGAGTCGAAGCAACTTCAAGGTAGATCATCGGAGATTTGGAATACTTCGAGCTAGCATGGATAGTTCGAGTCGTGGAGCCTCTCATGAGTCCGGGAGATCGTGGATCGCGGCAAAAGGACTTCTACTCGGAGCTTGTGAAGTGAAGGAGCGGACTACAAAGGTTGTAATCCCTCACACTTAGATAAAAGTTATCATCTTGCATATTAAACCCTAATAATCTAGCAAAGATCCCGGCTTTGGGTTGTTCGGCACGTCTAAAATTTAATCCGGGCATGTTTGATGCCTTTTGAACCTTCACAAGAGTGCCTAGGAACCCTACACTGTCCAGTGTACTCGTAACCTAACGAGCACCCGCATACTATCTCAAGTACGACGTACTAATGGCTGTGGGACAGACCATCTCCCCTACTGGGATGAGAAGCGCATGCGCTAGTCTACTCCGGATTATCGATGCCCCATCTCGATAATCCAACGACTAGGGACCTGTATAAGGATGTGCTTGTAGATTACCCAGCCTCCACTAGTGTGACTGCCATCACAATGTTGGTAATCAAGCAAAGATCCTAAGGGCTCCACTAATGTGTATAGGCGATATGCTAAAAGAAACACATGCACACATTAAAGTAGAAACAAACCAAATAGCATACTACCATTTCGAGCAAGATTTTCTATACAACCGTGAATATCCCAAGCTTCCATCAAGTAATATACAAACTAGTATGATACAGTAATGGCCTCTAGGGCATATACACTAACAATCTCTCACTTGCACTAAGGCCATGTACCGGCGTATCGAAGACCTATCATCTCGATCAGCTGCTCGAACTGAGTCTGGGGTATGGCCTTCATGAATGGATCTGCAGTGTTATTCTCCGAATTTACTCTCTTCACCTCGATCTCCCGGCAATCTACGATCTCCCTGATCAGGTGGTACCGCCTCAAAATGTGCCTGGACTTCTGATGGGACCTGGGTTCCTTCGCTAAAGCTATAGCGCCGTTGTTATCACAATACAGCGGTATTGGATCAACAATGGTAGGAACCACCTGAAGCTCCGTGAGGAACTTCTTCATCCAGACAGCTTCCTTTGTGGCATCGCAAGTAGCTATGTACTCCACTTCCATAGTTGAGTGATCGCACGCTTTTGGCGTGTCGGATGTTCAAAGTTCTAAAGTTATAACCGCGATCAGGACGGTGTCGCTATGCAGCTATCCGGTTGAGCACGGGTCGATCCACAGGGAGATGGTTGTATGTCCGTTCGAGTTTTAGACGAGTCAATGAAGAATTTGTATATGTTTGTTCAAATCTAACCTATGTGTTTTATATGCAAGTATAAAGTTGTTAAGAAAAAGATACGAAAGTGTAAGTTAAGGAAATCCGCACTCAAAACCTTTGAGCCGAGTCTTGACCAATTGAAGCTAGAGCAATTGGCAACAACGTGAATTAGGGGATTTAAGCACGATATTCGTGGAATCCGGCTTATTTACCCTTGTCCTTCCGTTCTTGTCTCTTGCTTTCGCCTCCGGCCAAACCGAACGCAACCGGTCGCGTTTAGGAATCACCGTTACCTTGGTAAGGTAGGGTGCCTAACGGAGCGCTTGCGTAATATTTGGGCGGAGTTCAAAGGAAAATAACGGGAAAAGGAAATGAGCAAAGAAACATTAACTTACAATATCGTATTCATTCTTAACAACACATATTACAACCATTCACAAAACGAACCAAAAAGAGCAAAAGAAAAGATAAACAAAGAAAAGAAAAGATTACAAACAAGTAATTAAAAGTGCATGGAATTTAAGTGCATGAAAGTAAAGCAAGGTAATAAAAAGCAAGAAAGAAATAAGCAAGAAAATAACAACAAGAACCATAGAACCAAATACAAGACATGGGTTCAATAACCAAATCTTAAACTTGCAAGCTCACTTACGAGATTGCAAGATCAAGAAAAGGCAAAGAACTCATGGAGAATGAAGCACAAAATAGAGAACAAAATGATACAACCCCTTGAGATCAATGTCCAAAGCTTAAACTTGCAAGCTCACTTAAGAGGTTGCAAGATCAAGTTAAGGTAGAGTGCTCAAGGGGGAAGCTAAGCAAAAGAATGATACAAAAACCCTCATCTTCATTTAACATCCACTCAAAAGCTCTCACAACAATTTCATGGAGGAAAGAATGAAGAAGAAGAAGAAGAAGAAAACTAAAAACTAACAAAAAGAGGGCATGAAAAAGAACACCATTGGCTTGGCAAGTTCTGGGCTATTTATAGGCAGGAAACAGAGAACCTAGGGCAACAATCTGTCAATATATGAAATTCCAAAACTGCCCCTGAAATTTGACCTAGTGCGGAGCCCACATGGCCGCGGTTCCGCGGCCTAAGCGCGCTTATGCCGCGGTTCCGCGGCCTTTTAGAAGGCTTGTGCCTTCATATTTTGTCGGATCCCCTGTTTTGTGGTCCTCTTCAGTGTGGTATAGTACTTTTCTCAGAATCTCTTCACAATTCTTCCAGAATTTCAGTAGATCAAAAGGTGATGTGATGTGGATCTTTTTCCATGATTTCCTCGAGCTCCGCGTAGATATGTTGGATCTTGTGTTGACATTGAGCTTTGTGCATGAAAATGACATTGATTTGCCGTTTTGTCCCTTAAACTGGTGTGTGGCAACATACGGATAGAGAGCGGAGACCCGTGTTTTATCTGTGGTTGGCAGTAATCCGGAATTTTTCATACTTTTCCATGAATTTCATTGTTTAGAGCTGAGAACCAGTATCCTGTAAATATGTAGCAAACACTAATTAAAGCAACTGCCTATAACCAAACGAGCGTAAGAATGGGTGGTATAAAATGCAATATTCTGGTATGAACAAATACCCCCAAACTTAACTTTTGCTCGTCCCGAGCAAAACCAATTATTCACAAAAAAGTCCTAACCACACTTTCGCAGGGAACGCGATTGCACTGAGCTCGTGCAACAAGCCGTTAAACCTATAGGTGTCCCTAGTAGGAGGAGTGTTGTCTCCTGAGGGTTTTCAGCGGATTACACTCACAAAATCCGGTCAAGCTAGTATTGCGAAATAACTATGATTCAAACCCTAAAGTTTTGTTTCAGAAAATAACAATTCTATGATCCTAAGTCTATACTATCGAACCCTTATTTTTCACACCTCGCTTCTTATTTAACTAAAGATTTTATATGTCTTTACGTGCAGTGCAAATAGTGTCGTTAAGTTCCAGAAGGATCGATTAAAGTCATCATGTCACACAATAAAGCCCAGATAAAAATTTTAAAAGGATCACATAAGTTTTATAAAGAGTTAAGCATTTTTCAAGTTTTGTTTTCCAGTAAAGTTTCAACTTCAGAATTTCTATCTTCCCTAACAGGAAACTAGGTCTTATTTTTTACTCCACCTTTTTCTTGTTTTCATTTCATACACACCTTTGTGAACGTGCAATAGTCTTTATCATAGAATAAAACCTTCATATCTCCGCTAGAAATATTTTTATAAAAACCTGTCTTTTGTCAAGATTATTCTCACACAAAGAACCGTTAGGAATTTTAACTCGGAGAGAACACTTGCTTGACTTTGTTTTAATCTGGACTTTCTAGGCTTCTTAACGAGCTTTGGGCTAATGTACCCAAACCAGTTGGCTTTAGGGCATTAGGTGTAGAAACACCCCAGCGGACTTAATTACTCAAGTTACCTAGGCCCAAAAACAAAAGACAATTTAGCGTGAAAATCATGATGATTCAATGCGAACGGAGATATAACCGGCGGTTCAATTATTTTTTTGGATAAAAGACGTGTTTAGTGGGTTTGGTGTGTAATCATTCCAATCAACTTTCAGATGGGTTATTTTTCAGAATTAGTTCCAATTAAGGCATCAATAACATTCCTTCATATTCGTGTCACTTCATAAACTATTCTTGATATTACTTATTTCAGAACAAACCTATTTGATCCTCAGAAAATCATTTATCCATTTAAAAGTTTTTAGACATAATAGACTTGTCATCTAATTTCCAAAACTCACGACACGTGTAGTGTGATGTAAAGACGTATATCAGGTATAGTTAACTTCAAAGGAGAGTTATCTTTCAGGTTTTCAAAATCTAAAAATAAGATTTAGTTATTCTTATTTTATCAAACAAAACCGTAGAAATGTTGAATCTGAGTTCTCCCACTAGCTAACTTGACAAAAAAGTTTTTATGTTTTTAGAAAATTTTCTGATTTTTATGGATTTTTAAATAGGTATGCAAATGCAAAATATACAAATGAATGCGAAGGTAGAAAGCTTATCGAGCACACCCCCAAACTTAAACTTGACAGTGCCCTCACTGTCAGGCTACACCAAGAGGGTCAAAATTGTCGGCTCTTTCCAAAAGAAATTTTTATACAAAACAAAAAGAAAACCAAGAAAGATATATACAAAAAAGGGTTCCCCCCAAACTTAAGTGAAACAGTGTTTCCACTGTTTAAGCGGTGAAGTTCAGGATTAGGGAGAAAGAAAATAGTTTCAAACTATACAAGGCCTTACACAGGCCAAAAGTGAGCACCAACCATTCAAAGATTTTATCGCTATAATGTACAGGTTGGTGGAAGAAGGCGTAGAGAAAAGAGAGGGAGAATACGCGAGACCGTATGGAGATAGAAGTGGTATACGGTCTAGGTATATGAGAAGAAGAATGGCGGAAGGGAGAAAGAAGTGGAATACGAACTTAAGGGTGGAAATGGATTGAATAAATGAGTACAATCCGTAATGATCGATGTGAAAAGATGGATTGTACTAATCTATCAATATGGCGAGAAATTGGGTCAAATCCCTCAAGATTCGTGAGAAACCATGGGTGCGCCGAACTTGGTAAACCAGACAATGGAAATGGAAGTGATACGGTTACTTGCAAGGTCGGAACGATGGAAAGGGTAGAGGAAAGTGATCGAGGAGGGGTATCAGGTAAAGGTTCGGGAGGGGGTACACAGTCAATGGAAGGGACAGGATGAATTGGAAAATCCGACTCATCAATTAAAACTGGTTCATCCTCAAAAATTTCCTCAATGTTCTCCTCAAAAATTAGCTCATCCATGCATTTATCATCAAAATCAAGACGCATATGAAGTTCGGGAAAAACATTTAATGACTCGGGATGATAAATTGGAGAGAAAAACACATCCAAATCGACGGGTTCATCATCCAAAATATTCCCGGCGTCAATATCCTCAATCAAGTGAAAATCAATATTCTCAGACACCTCAACAAAAGCATGGATATTAATCAATTCAGGTTCTAGAGTGGAGGTGTAGAGGTCAAAAGGATTGGGTGTGGTTTCACTCGAAAAAGACCCTTCACAATCGGGCAAATCAAACACTACAAAATCACACAACTTATTATCTGTTCTATCTTTAATCAATGAATCGTTTGGAACACTAGATAGACAATCAAAACCGGAGTTGTGGGATTCAAGTTGAAACGGGTAGGCTTGATTCGGAAGGGGGTACATCTCACTCTCTCCACTCAAATTCTCAACCTGTCCTACCGCCTCTTCATACATTGGAAAATTTGGAGCTAGTTGAAAACTAGCTATCGGGTCACTAGGTTGTATGAGGGCGGCCATGGACGCATTCAAATCCATCATCTGTTGGTACGACGCTACTCTAAAATCGTCCAATGACTGTTCCAGACTAGACATGGGTTGTGAAGGGGTTTCAGTAAAAGATTCAGAGTTATTTGGATACTGAAAACTCCCAAATGGCGGTTCAGAAGCAATGTCTAGGGAAGGTGTAAAAGTCGGGTAGGATTGGTAGGAATTGAATGGCTGGACAGGGGTAGGATCAACATTTGGATACGAAGGTGAATAGAATTGTTGATCCCAAGAATTTGAAGTGGTGAAAGGAGTGAAAGATCGGCTATGAGATTGTTCAATACGTTCAGCAATGGACAAAGGACGACTTGCAAAAGAGGTATCAACATAAGCGGGTGCGGGAGGTTGAAAAGGTTGATACAAAGTGGAATGCGGAGGGCAAGTGTTTGTCCTAGACTCGTCTATGCGATCTTTCAATGACATTTTGGGCATGGAGGGGTCGTTCGATATTCGGCCAAAGCAAGAACCGTAAGAAGTTATGTCTGGTTGTGGGTACCAAAGTTCGGCAAGAGTTTTGCGAGGTGGGGTACCCATGATATGAAGAGAGAAAGAAAGAAAGGCAGAGAAAAGGAGGGAAAAAAAAGAATGTGATTTTATTTTAATTTTTTTTAAATTTTTTTTAGTTAGCTATTAACAAAAGATTGAAATATACACAAAAAAAGAATCGGGACCAAAAACAATCACGACATAAAAATACCGCACACCTAATCGTTTTAGGGTTCACCTAGGTCAACTAGACCTGCTCCAGAACTTGACTGTCGAAGTAAAACTGTGTCGAGAAACGGGCTCAAGATACACTGCTCACGAGGCCAGGTAAGTGCAGAGATAAGGGGAGGTTTTCCGACGCTTTCGCGAAGGTCCTTAATTAAATAACCCTTTCTCTTTTGGCGGTTTCGCCGTTAACACTTTCCTAGACACCCCGTAAACAATGTACCGTTATGCGAGATTCTAAACACAGTTAACTTCTCCTAGTGAGCGCGAAGTCCTTAAGGCTTAAAGTCTAGTTTCTTTTAAAGTTTGTGCGGGTAAACGTTATGCTCAAGTTCGTGATTTGTGGGCCACGGAAAAGGTGATGAAATCCTTTACCTTATGTTGTGGGGTTCGCTTGCCCTTAAGTCCGTATTAATGTATGCAATGCGCAATTCAATAAAAATTCTATAAAGAATCAAACAATCGTTTTTTTTTAGTTTAAGCGCGGCACTGCATCAAATACGGGTTAGTCAATTTTTAGCGTTTGCTAGCGAACTTGCAAAGAATCCTGCAAAGAATAGTATATTGGATGTGTCGGATTTGAGAAGAAGGTGTTTAAGAAATACGTACTGTTAAGTTTTTGGGTTAGGAAACCCCCGTTGAATCAATTCCGGTAAGCTTGAAAAGTTTGCTTGCACGGGTCAAACTTCCCGGATCTTTGGCACTGTACTTCGTAATCATCTTAACCTTGAACGTACACTTTGCTCCCCACAATCGCAGTCTGCAAATCCGCAAAAATCTGCACACTTGCACACAAAAATGATCAAAAATAACAAAAAGATTTTTTTTATTTATAAATATATACAAAAAGAATATTAACCCGAATAACAAGAAAGAAAATACGCTACTGTCTCCCCGGCAACGGCGCCATTTGATCGCACGCTTTTGGCGTGTCAGATGTTCAAAATTCTAAAGTTATAACTGCGATCAGGACGGTGTCGCTATGCAGCTAGCCGGTTGAGCACGGGTCGATCCATAGGGAGATGGTTGTATGTCCGTTCGAGTTTTAGACGAGTCAATGAAGATTTTGTATATGTTTGTTCAAATCTAACCTATGTGTTTTATATGCAAGTATAAAGTTGTTAAGAAAAAGATACGAAAGTGTAAGCTAAGGAAATCCACACTCAAAACCTTTGAGCCGAGTCTTGACCAATTGAAGCTAGAGCAATTGGCAACAACGTGGATTAGGGTATTTAAGCACGGTATTCATGGAATCCGGCTTATTTACCCTTGTCCTTCCGTTCTTGTCTCTTGCTTTCGCCTCCGGCCAAACCGAACGCAACCGGTCGCGTTTAGGAATCACCGTTACCTTGGTAGGGTAGGGTGTCTAACGGAGCGCTTGCGTAATGTTTGGGCGGAGTTCAAAGGAAAATAACGGGAAAGGGAAATGAGCAAAGAAACATTAACTTACAATATCGTATTCATTCTTAACAACACATATTACAACCATTCACAAAACGAACCAAAAAGAGCAAAAGAAAAGATAAACAAAGAAAAGAAAAGATTACAAACAAGTAATTAAAAGTGCATGGAATTTAAGTGCATGAAAGTAAAGCAAGGTAATAAAAAGTAAGAAAGAAATAAGCAAGAAAATAACAACAAGAACCATAAAACCAAATACAAGACATGGGTTCAATAACCAAATCTTAAACTTGCAAGCTCACTTAAGAGGTTGCAAGATCAAGAAAAGGCAAAGAACTCATGGAGAATGAAGCACAAAAGAGAGAACAAAATGATACAACCCCTTGAGATCAATGTCCAAAGCTTAAACTTGCAAGCTCACTTAAGAGGTTGCAAGATCAAGTTAAGGTAAAGAGCTCAAAGGGGAAGCTAAGCAAAAAAACGATACAAAAACCCTCATCTTCATTTAGCATCCACTCAAAAGCCCTCACAACAATTTCATGGAGGAAATAATGAAGAAGAAGAAGAAGAAGAAAACTAAAAACTAACAAAAAGAGGGCATGAAAAAGAACACCATTGGCTTGGCAAGTTCTGGGCTATTTATAGGCAGGAAACAGAGAACCTAGGGCAACAATCTGTCAATATATGAAATTCCAAAATTGCCCCTGAAATTTGACCAAGTGCGGAGCCCACATGGCTGCGGTTCCGCGGCCTTTTAGAAGGCTTGTGCCTTCATATTTTGTCGGATCCCCTGGTTTGTGGTCCTCTTCAGTGTGGTATAGTACTTTTCTCAGAATCTCTTCACAATTCTTCCAGAATTTCAGTAGATCAAAAGGTGATGTGATGTGGATCTTTTGCCATGATTTCCTCGAGCTCCGCGTAGATATGTTGGATCTTGTGTTGACATTAAGCTTTGTGTATGAAAATGACATCGATTTGCCATTTTGTCCCTTAAACTGGTGTGTGGCAACATACGGATAGAGAGCGGAGACCCGTGTTTTATCTGTGGTTGGCAGTAATCCGGAATTTGTCATACTTTTCCATGAATTTCATTGTTTAGAGCTGAGAACCAGTATCCTGTAAATATGTAGCAAACACTGATTAAAGCAACTGCCTATAACCAAACGAGCGTAAGAATGGGCTGTATAAAATGCAATATTCTGGTATGAACATTGAGTCAGCAACGGTTTCCTTCTTGGAGTTCTTCCAGCAAACCGCCCCTCCATTGAGGGTAAAGACATAACCCAACATGGACTTGGAGTCATCCTTGTCACTCTGGAAGCTGGAGTCAGTAAAGGCCTCGATCTGGAGGTCTTTTCTGCCATACACCAAGAACATCTCCTTAGTCCTTCTCAGGTACTTGAGAATGTTTTTTACTGCTATCCAGTGTTTCTCCCCTGGGTCCGACTGATACCGGTTTACAACGCTCAATGCGTATGCTACATCTGGTCTGGTACACAACATTGCATGCATTATAGAGCCTACTGCAGATGCGTAGGGTATAGATGACATGCGAGCCCTTTCCAAATCAGTCTTGAGAGACATCTCTTTGGAGAGGGTGATTCCGTGACAAGCCGGTAGATTACCGCGCTTTGAATCTTCCATACTGAATAGTTTCAGTATGGTGTCAATGTACCTGGACTGTGAAAGTTCCAACACCCTCTTAGATTTATCACGATAGATCTGGATCCCCAGAATGTAGTTGGCATCGCCCAGGTCCTTCATGGAGAACCTCTGTGACAAGAATCCTTTGACTGACTGTAGCATAGGAATATCATTTCCTAATGTCATCCACGTACAAGACAGAGAATACCACAGTTCTCCCTACAATCTTACTGTAAATGCATGGTTCATCTGGGTTTTTGATAAAGTCGAATTCTTTGACAGTATCATCAAAGCAGATGTTCCAACTCCGCGATGCCTGCTTCAGTCCATAAATGGACTTAAGCAACTTGCACACTTTACCGCTGCTCCCACTTTGAATGAATCCCTCCGGCCGATCCATATAGACGCACTCTTCCAAATTTCCATTTAGGAAAGCCTTCTTTACGTCCATCTGCCAGATCTCATAATCGTGGAAGGCAGCAATGGCAAGAAGGATCCGAATGGATTTGAGCATAGCCACTGGAGAAAAGGTCTCGTCATAGTCCAAACCAGGTCTTTGACGAAAACTCTTTCCAACAAGTCTAGTTTTATAGGTTTCAACCTGCCCATCTACACCAATCTTCTTTCTGAAGATCCATTTGCAGCCTACGGGTTTTACCCCTTCTGGAGCAATGTCCAAAGTCCAAACTTTGTTGGTGTACAAGGACTCCATCTCGGTCCGCATTGCATCCAGCCATTTTACTGAGTCACCGCTCTGAATGGCTTGCTGGAAGCTAGTAGGCTCATCATAATCAATGGTGCAATCCTCTCTATCCCCGTCTATGAGAAAACCGTAGTATCTCTCGGGCGGATGAGACTGCCTACTGCTCCTACGGAGTGGTGCTGGGATGTCCGGTTCTCCTGAACATTCTGGTTCTACCAAGGTTTCAGTAATTGCTTGTGGTTCTGGAATTTCTTCTAGTTTTATTGCGCTCCCACTTATCTGATTTTCTAAAAACTCAGTTTCCAAGAAGCGGTCATGACAAGAAACAAAGATCTTTTGCTCCTCTGCGTAATAGAAAACATACCCCTTGGAGTTCTTTGGGTACCCCACAAACTTACACTGTACTGAGCATGCCTCGAGCTTGTCCACATGCTGCTTTTTGACAAAAGCTGGACATCCCCATGTCTTAAAGTGTTTAAGACAGGGTTTCTTCCCACTCCACATCTGATATGGTGTGGTAGGCACTGACTCAGTAGGAACTTGGTTCAAAATATATGCAGCTGTTTCTAGTGCATAACCCCAGAAAGATCGCGGTAACTCAGCCTTACTCATCATGGAATGAACCATATCCAATAGAGTTCGATTCCGTCTTTCCGATACACCGTTGTGTTGTGGTGTGTATGGAGGAGTAAGCTGCGAGAGAATTCCATTCTCTTTTAAGTAGCCCAGAAACTCGGCACTCAAGTATTCACCACCTCGATCAGATCTCAGTGTCTTGATACTTTTGCCTGTTTGTTTTTCAACTTCATTCTTGTATTCCCGAAATTTCTCAAAGGCCTCGGATTTATGCTTCATCAGGAAGACATGTCCATACCTAGAGAAATCATCCGTAAAAGTAATGAAGTATGAATAACCACTTCGTGCATGTGTAGACATTGGACCACACACGTCATTGTGTATGAGTCCCAAGAGCTCGCTTGCTCTTTCTCCGTGTCCAGTGAATGGAGTCTTTGTCATCTTTCCCATGAGACAAGATTCACAAGTGGCATAAGACTGATACTCGAATGGATTCAGGTATCCCTCTTTATGTAACTTTGTTAACCGTGTCTCATTAATGTGACCCAGTCTACAATGCCATAAGAAAGCCTGATTTAATTCCGGAGACTTTCTTTTAAGTGTATTCTGGACATTGAAAACTTGAGCTTGATTCAGTACGTATATTCCATTTTCTAATGTACCTGACCCAATCAGAACTTGATTTAGGTAGATGTGGACCACATCGCTTACAAAAGTAAAATCATATCCTTCCTTAGAAAGTAAGGATACGGATATGATATTACAATTCGCACTAGGTACATACAAACAGTCACGCAGAATCAATATCTACCCAGTTGTCAGTCCAAGATGATATTCCCCTATGGATTTAGCGTCCATGCTCATTCCGTTGGCAACCCTGAGAGTCATATCACCTATCCTGATAACCCTACGGTTTCTCAGAACTTGTAATGAATTACAGATGTGAGATCCTGATCCGGTATCCAATACCCAGGAAGTAGAGTTAACTGACATACAGTTTTCTACTACAAACACACCCGAAGCCGAAGCCACAACATGATTCGAATCCTGACTACTGGCTTTGCTAGCCCTGCAATCCTTCTGCCAATGTTCATTCCCGTAACAATAGGAACGTCCCTCCTTTACTACATCCAGTCCCGAAACTTTTGCCCTTCCCTTCCCTTCTACTTCCCTGGTTTCCTTCAGGGTATAAGTAGATGGCAGAGACTGTAAAATCAAGTCAGTATTTGACCCGTTCTTCAACGTGGTCTTCAGGTCCGTGAGCTCATCAAAATAGCTGGTTTCTGTAAGGACGTTGCCTCCTACAGATAACCCGATAGCCAACCTCGCTTGAAGCAATTCGTTCGAGATCTCATATCTTGCGATACGAGATTGCTCTCCATATAAATCTTTATTATGGAGGAAGATAGAAACTAAGTTCATCTTCTCATGCTGTCTCTGGTATGCACCATCAACTGAGGCTAACACGAGGTACTTGGCATTCACACAGTCTTTTTCCGATGTCTTACGGATATCAATATCCGTGACAGGGGAAACTGGTCTTGAGACGGCAGGGGTTTGATTAGTTAAGAGGTGTCCCGGCTCGTTATGGGCAATGGACATCTGGACAGACCTTTGCTAGTCATAACAGTCGGATTCAGTCATTTTATTATCTAGATGTAACCTATGTGTGGTCACTGGGTCGCTGCAATTAAGAGAGAGAGAAGAAAACACTCAGCATGATGCTCTTGCATGTTTAGATTGGTTTTTAGTTTATCTAAACAGGATGGCTCCCACTGTTTCTCGAATCCTTCCTCAAACCATAAAAGAAGAATTAGTCGGGATCAATCTCACCGTACAATACTTGCTTAACCGTTCAGCCAGGCCAGTGTTGGTACTTCGAGGGAGGTTTTCCAACGCTTTCGCGAAGTTCCTTAATTAAATAACCTCTTTTCCCTGTGGGCATAGCCCCGCTAACACCTTTCTAGACACCTACTTGGTTTATAGCATTGATCGTTAAGTGAGAAAGTTCCCGAGGAGTAGCATATACTCACAGTAGGACCGGGATCTAAATATCATCGTGTGATAAAACTGAAGGAATTCTACCAGAATCATCACACTCTAAATGGTATGCAGCACTAGAAAGTTTCAGTTTCTTTAGAAACTCCCGATGTGGATTTTTGCCCCATGCTCTTATGATCTTGACTAAGGCCAACAAATCATAAGTCATATGTCAAGTTCTACCCGTCATTGTCCAGGTTGATTTGAACCCACCCGTATATACCCTTGACTATGGCCAACAAAGTAATATGACTGTTCCAAACCAACGCATCTATCTATGAAACATATGAATACCCACCAGCTACCAATCACTATGCCTTGACTAAGGCCAACAAACATAGCTTGAGTACTGTTGGATATTCATATGAAATGACGGAGGGCTACGAATGGTTTTGGCGAAACCGTGAACGTAGTGAACTTGATATAATCGAAGGAACCTTGATAGCTTTTAAAAGAAGTGGTTTAAGCTCCGCATTTTTAAAAGTTTTCTGTTTTGAAAAGAAACCGAGTGGTTTTGAAATTGTTCCATCGACTTTACTTTGGTTTATTTTCTTGCATTAATTTAATGTATCCCATCATTTAATCCTACCATTGCAGAAAACAACAAAAATATGACGTACGCTTATGCCATCCGCATTCGCCACGGGGCCCTGTCATCATCCGTTAGGTTACTTAACTAACGACAGAGCGGGGGCTGGACTAGCGCGGATGCAAAACATAAGCAACGCCTACTAGATATCATATATAGATATATACATTCGTCAGATGCAATGATAGCCATTCCAGATCACAGATGAACACATTGGATATACTAGGAATCCGCGTTTCGTTCGAGCCTGCAACGAAAGACGGATTACACGGTCGCGATGAATAGACAAACCCCACCCTAGACCCCTACGGGTGCGGCAAACTACCTGCCAAGTACCCGAAGTGAAGCAACCTCCCTCAACAACGTGAGTAGGCCACTCGGCACTTCGAGATACCCGGTAGTTTGTGCACCCCACCTTGGGTCTATCCTAGGAGCAAAAATAGTAAAAGAAATAATATACAATGGCGGCTACAACCTCATCCCGGATGTGCGGACATAATATTACATCAATTTACATATTACATCAAATGAAAGATAAAGAAAACTCTCATCTCACAACCCCCGGCTATTCATCCGCGACAATTCAACAAGTTCATATACACAATCCAACAACATTACAGATCACAGATATGCACAACCCCCATTAATCGACGTATAGCGATTAGTTGACGTTCAGTGCATATATCACATCACAGATATAACCAATTAGCTAAAGTCTATAGAATTTCGATCAAAAATACGGATTTGTAACTACCCCAAACACAACTTTGTTCTCTGGAAATTCTGGGCAGAAACAAAATATCCTAAAAATCACAAAACAGAACACTGAGCAAACTGCAGCAAAGACGCGTCGCGGCCGAGTCAACTCGGCCGCTGATCCGCGGCGAAACGCATGGTTTCGCCGCGGTTCCGCGGTGAGTTGACCGAGTCATGGGCTCGTTTTTGCTGTATGTTCTTAGAAAACCCTGAGGCGATTTTTAAGATATGTGGAATTATTTTTGGAGCAGTTTTAAAAATCGGTAGAAACTTGAGGATTTTGACGTGTTTTGCGATTTTTTTCGGATCGAAATTCTAAATACTTTGCTAACATGCTAGTTGTTTTTTAGCTAGGCTCTGATACCACTGTAAGTCCATGTCGCCCACCCCGGTTCTTACGGGGAGGTGGAAACGGTAAAAAACGATTTTTGACACAATGCAACATGGACTAAAAAGTGGATTTTTACTAAACAAAAACCTAGCAAACTACATGAGGTTCTATTTACTATGCTAACGAGATTATACCTCACGAAATCGGTCCTTCGGGTCTTCTCTCCACTGTCCTCCTCGTCCATCCAAGCTCTGAGGATCGATCCGGATCTTGGTCACCTCCGCGGCCTCCTAGAGTCGAAGACGATCCACCCGAGAGTTTGTGTTCCGAGCTCCATCTCAAGCCAAGGTTACTAGGGCAACAAGGTTGCTAAGATTGATGTCCTAGGTTGTGTAGAAGAAGAAGATGGATGTGTTTGTCAATTTAGATCCTTATTTTCTCAACACATAAGAGCAAAGGAAAAATCAAGAGGAGGAAGAAGAAGGAGCAACCATGGAGCTTCTCACTTCAAGAGAGAGAATGAGAAGAGAATAATGAATCCATAAACATTATCATTACTAATCTCTTCATGATAAAGTTGATGGCTATCTTGATTTGACCATTTTCATCACAAAAATAAAATCAAAACAAAAAGAAGACTCTAGATCTCACATGAAAGATCCTAGTCAACTATGGTCAAATTGTCAACAAAGTCAAGTATGGTCAAATGGTCAAAGCAATTAGCCATAACATAATTATCATTAAAAAGATTAGTAAATAATGTCCCCGCCTCATAATGGTTTTGACCGAACCAACTGTCAAAACCCTAATGAGGCACCTCCTCCTTCTTCGCTCCTCACAACCGTGCATACCCACCGGCATCCGCATTCCGTAGAATGTGAATGCACAGAAGACAAAACTAATCCATCCATACAATACTGGGATCCGGTTTAAACCAAAACCCACTAGCATTGTCTGCCCGAACAGCATACGCACACAAGTGCACGTAAGTGATCGTAGCCTTGCCGTAAAACCATATGGCCTCTACACCTTTCGCTCAGTGCAGAGAAACTCTCTGTGTGGGACTCTAAAGACTCGACACTACGCTGGCAGTGGGTTTAACCACAGACCACAAGCGGCACTAGCTGTACATAACGGTCCCCAGGTAGATGTCGATAAGAAGGTCGATGAGGTAAACCCATCCGAACTCCTACTGAGCCTGAATGTGACAATCTCCGTACAGTCCGGTCTGTTCGTCTGAGAATATCGCATGGCGGGCCTAGGGGGCGGTAAACGTCAGTCCCCTAATAGCGGTATAAGTCGTGTCGGAGTGTAGCCCAGAACACCCTGAGATAATACTGGAAAACCTACCAGTATATCTCGCTTGCCCTGGCCAGGGACTCTGTGTAATGGCTCTTCTAGACACAGCGCGATATCAACCCCCAATACCGGGAGAGATGAATCCTGTCTAACCGTCACTGCCTCCAAGTGCTTCGGGACTGCACCCAACTACTACCTGTTTGCACAACTCTTTTGAGCCGTGGTAGGGTAGTAATCAAAGAACGGTGGGAACACACTCGAGGCGAAGTGACGGTGTCAAGTCAGCGGACTAAGCTGTACTCATGTCACCTGGGAACTGATAATTGACGATAGGTATAGTACCAACCAATAGTTCACGACGAGTCCTGTCCAGTGTACTCGTAACCTAACGAGCACCCGCATACTATCTCAAGTACGACGTACTAATGGCTGTGGGACAGACCATCTCCCCTGCTGGGATGAGAAGCGCATGCGCTAGTCTACTCCGGAGTATCGATGCCCCATCTCGATAATCTAACGACTAGGGACCTGTATAAGGATGTTCTTGTAGATTACCCAGCCCCCACTAGTATGACTGCCATCACAATGTTGGTAATCAATCAAAGATCCTTAGGGCTCTACTAATGTGTATAGGCGATATGCTAAAAGAAACACATGCACACATTAAAGTAGAAAAAAACCAAGTAGCATACTATCATTTCGAGCAAGATTGTCTATACAACTGTGAATATCCCAAGCTTCCATCAAGTAATATACAAACTAGTATGATATAGTAATGTCCTTTAGGGCATATACACTAACAATCACCTTACAGTATATCAGCAGCAGAAGAAACATATGAAATATTGGATATACTAGGAGGTCCTTGATTTATTTCGAGCCTGTATAAAACAAGGATTTCACGGTCGCAATGAATAGCCAAACCCACATCCCTAGACCCCTATGAGAGCGGCAAGTAACACTGCCAATTCTAGGGTTAGGAGACCCGGTCTCGACTCCTCGAGATGGCCTCCCACTGGACCCTAGAACCTGGTTACTTGTGCTCCCCTCCTTGGGTCTATCCTAATGCGGAAAAGTAAATAATATACAATGGTGACATCATCCTCAAACCGGAAGTGTCCCAATAAAAGAATATTACATACATTTAAATTTTACATGAATGAAAATAAAAACCCTCATCTCACATAAAAACCCGGCTATTCAGAACACGACGATCCAATATAACATATCACAGAAACACATAATATATCATATCATCAACGTAAGCAAGTATGCGTATCCCGATTGTCGTTGATGTATAGCAACAAAGCCGGCAATACCCCATATACTACACTTACGGTCGCAGAAAAGAAAATGAAAAACTACAACATTTGGAATCCATAATCTCCTTAGACATCGTAAACCCGAAATATCACATATTACGGATTTTATGCCTAATTATATGAATTCCACATATTGTAACACAATCACAGAATATCAAGACGATATTTAACGTTTCGATCGAATCAACATACACTCATAAATTACCCCCGTGAGCTCAACACTTGAGCAAAATCAAAACACTCAAAAACCGTGCCACAGTATCTATGGACCAGCTGTAGAAGGAGTTAACCAATGCCTCACCTATGACACCACGGAACTACGGCAAACCCTAGGGCTCGGTCGCGATTCCGTAGGCATAGAATCGAGTTAAGGTTAGTATAGTCTTCTAGGGGGTCCATAGGGGTACTTGCACGATTTTACGAATATAATCAACTTTGGCAAATTACAACACTTGGAAATTTTAGCAGGGTACAAAATGTGGTGTTTGAAGTTCGATCGAACTGCTGAATATAGTCAAGGTTACCAATCCAGTGTTAAATTATACGACTACGAAGTAGCCCCAGGTCAAACTAATTATCACATGAAAATTGGGCTAAGAAAACAATACTAGAAACCCAAAATATAAAAGATAAGAGCACAAGAGGAATACGGAGTCCAGAAGGGTTAAGGGGGCCGGCCAGGCCGGAATTTCTGGCCTGGGGCTCGGCCAAAATCCGAGCCCCTCTCTCCGTATTTCACCCATGTTCTTAGGATCTCCCATATAACATTCTGCACTTGTTTGAAAAAATTTTAAAGGATTTTTTAGAAAATTTACAGAGAGCATTTTAAGGGTTTCATAATACCGTATTTCGGAGTCGATTTCTTTTTCGTATTTGTTTTAACACCGTGTCTAAAATTCTAGCTTGGCTCTGATACCACTGTTGGGTTTCCCTTGCACCTAGTCTAGTGTTTGGTAGCATCACTCATGCCACTTTAAAATTTAGAGAGGTGCAAAGCAAACGATCCATGAATCTTTGCTAGAATTTCTAGGGTAACAAAGTTTGTATCACATACAAAGAACTATCTATCAAATAGAGATTAGGATTATAACCTTTGTAGTCCATTCCTTCGCTTCATAAGCTCCGTATTAAGGTCCCTTCGCTGCGATCATCAAGAACTCCGACTCTCGAGAGGCTCCATGAGGTGAATCATGCATCTTGCTTGAAGTCTTCTTGATCTAAGATGATCTACCTTGAAGAATCTCTAACCCAAGCTTACACTTCACTGATGAAGTAATTAGAGAAGTGAACATCCTAATCTAAGTGGATAGAATAGATGAGGATGATGAAGTAGGAATTTTACACCCTTTTGTTTTCAATTTCTCACTTAGAATCATCACATAACAAAAATCTAATGAAGCTTTTCAAGAGGAAGAAGACGAACAAAAGCTTTTGTGATGAATAATGAATTATTGTTGTGGTTACAATTGCAACCATGGGTTAAGAATGAGATCCTTAATCCTTGCAGAGAATAAACCATGGGTTGATGGTTTGGGTTGGGTTAACAAATATCTCCACAAAATATCAAAGAAAAATGACAAAGTCAAAGCTTCATGAAGCATCCACAAACCTCATCCAAATAGTTAGCCCTAATCCAAACCCTAACTTGGTTTAAACTCAAAATCCATGTTGCATTTGTAACCCTAACATGTTACAATATTATATATCACATATATAATATATATGTAACAAAAGAAAATAATACAATTAACATATATCGCATATACATTAATGTATTATCCGGTGAGAAAAAGAATCAATAAAGCGAGCTTATATTAGTTAATGTAACATAATATATCACATATATAATTATACATTAAATTATCGAATCAACACTTGATTCGATAATCCAGCTATATGACATATAACCGACTAATATAATATGTACCTATTCATCGAATCAACACTTGATCCGATGACCCGGCTATATCACATATACCCGGCCGATATCACATATCGCGAGAATAGAATATGGTATCTCATATTGTATTATTCTCGGTCCCGCACATATCACATATGTGCTCCTACTCCGTTTTGCCTGAGCCAGGAAACCTCTGTGTAGGACTCTAAAGAATCGTCAATACACCGGCAGTAGGTGATGATCATATCAAACACCCACAAGCTGCAAGCGGTCAGCTAAACATAACAGCCACCCAGGTATTGAGCGATCAGAAGATCAATAAGCAAGCCTGTACATTCTCCTGTGAATCCAATCAGTAACACTACCGTACAGTCCGGTCTCTTCGTCTGGTATGTCGTATATCAAGTCTAGGGATGGTAAACGTCAGACCCCAGTAACCAATAAGTCGTGTCGATGCGAGGCTCACAACAGGTCGAGAAACTACTGATAACTCTTACCAGTAGCACTCCATATCAGCCCTGGCTAGGGATTTCCAGTTATAGCTAATCGAACACAGCACAACATCAACTCCCTATACCGGGAGAGACGAAACCCCTCCTATCGCTCATTGCCTCCATGTGATTCGGGACTGTACCCAAAAGTCACCATTTTGCATGCCCTCTTAGACGTGGTAAGGTGGAAATCAAAGCATAGTGGGAATCACACAAGACTCTATGACGATCTCGGGTCTACAGACTAACCTGTACCAGTGTCACCGGAGAACTGCCATCTGACGTGAGGTATAATACCATCTAGGAGTTCTCGGTGAGTCCGTTCAGTGTACCCAGTCTCTACTGAGCACCCGTACACCATCTTTGATGTCAAACACCAATGGATATGAGATCATCCATTGCCCATCATATGGGTCAAGATGCGTATACGCTAGTCTACTCTGGAGTATCGATGTCCTGTCTCGATACTCCCTCAACTAGGAACAGCTATAGGATGTACTCTTTGACTACCCTGGCCCCACTAGTATGATCTGCATCATAGTCCTAGTAGTCGAGTATATATCCTAAGGGCTTTATCAACATGTGAGAGCAAGACAGTAAACCAATAAAAGTGAACATGTTAAGATAAAGTGAAACCAAATAGCATACTATCATGTCGAGCAAGAAAGTCCTCTCAATATATATCCAAGCATCCACTATAATATACATCATATGTACAACAATGGCCTCTAGGGCATATATACAACTAACACCGTAGACCGCTTATGCGGTGGAGGCGGCTAATTGGACTTCTACAGGCCGGCTTGAGCCGTCAACAACCGGGTTACCCAACCAGTCTTTGTCGGCTATAGATTGTAGGATTACTAGGTACTCTTACAAGGGTCTATAAGGCATCAACCATGCCCGATTTAAAATTTAGACGTGCCGAACAACCCAAAGCGAGGATCTTTGCTAGATTATTAGGGTTAAACATGCAAGTAAACACCTTTACAACTAAGAGTGAGGGATTACAACCATTGTAGTCCGTTCCTTTGCTTCATAAGCTCCAAGTAGTAGTCCTTTCGCCGCGATCCATGATCTTCCGGACTCAAGAGAGTCTCCACGACCCGAATGATCCATGCTTGCTTGAAGTCTTCCTTTTCAAAGATGATCTACCTTGAAGTTTCTTTGAAACAAGCTCTCATTCACTAATCAAGTATTAATGAAGTGAACACCCTAATCTAATAGGCTAGATTAGATGAGGATGATGAGGTAGGAATTTGGCTCTGATTTGTTTTCATAATCTCACACTAAATCATCACAAAAGAAAAACCTAGAAAGCTTTTCAAGAGCTCAAGGAAGAAGAAGAAGAATGAATATCCTTTTGTGATGAATAATGAATAAAACCTATGGTTACAAATACAACCCTTGAGTTACTTTAACTCATGTAGAGATTTAACTTAGGGTGAAGGGTTTGGGATGGGTTAGAAAATATCAAGCAAAATATCAACACATAATATCTTTGTAAGAAACAAAATAAAAGCTTCTAGAAAAGATTAACCCAAATCAAACCCTAACCATGTTTAATCTCCACTAATCACGTTGCATTAGTAATCGTAACTTGTTATAATATTATATATCACATATATAATATATTTTGTAACAAAAGAAAATAATACAATTAACATATATCGCATATATATCAATGTATTATCCGGTGAGAAAATGAAACAATAAAGAGAGCCAATATTAGATAATGTAATGCAATATATCATATATATAATTATACATTAAATTATTGAATCAATACTTGATCCGACAATCCGGCTATATCGCATATAACGGACTAATATATATCATGTACCGATTCATCGAATCAACACTTGATCCGATGAGCCGGCTCATATCAAAATATCGCGAGAATAGAATACGGTATCTCATATCGTATTATCCTCTGTCCTGCACATATCACATATGTGCTCCTACTCCGTTTTGCCTGAGTCAAGAAACCTCTGTGTAGGACTCTAAAGAATCGGCAATACGCCGGTAGCAGGTAATGATCATATCAAACACCCACAAGCTGCAAGCGGTCAGCTAAACGTAACAGCCATCCAGGTATTGAGCGATCAGAAGATCAACAAGCAAGTGTTAGTTGTATGTATGCCCTAGAGGCCAGTATTGTACAGATGATGTATATTATATTGGATGCTTGGACATATATAGAGAGGACTTTCTTGCTCGATATGATAGTATGCTATCTGGTTGCTCTTTATCTTAACATGTACACTTGTCTCTTGATGCTGTCTTATAGTTACATGTTGGTAAAACCCTTAGGATGTGTACTTGACTACCTGGACTATGATGCAGATCATACTAGTGGGGACAGAGTAGTCCATAAATACATCCTTTAATGTTCCTAGTGATAGGTGTATCGAGATAGGGCATCGATATACCAGAGTAGACCAGCGTATACGCTTCCCGACCCATGTGATGGGCGATGGATGATCCCATATCCATTGGTGTTTGACATCAGAGATGGTATACGGGTGCTCAGTGGAGACTGGGTACACTGGACGGACTCGCCGAGAACTCCCAGATGGTATTATACCTCACGTCAGGTGGCAGTTCTCTGGTGACACTTGTGCAGGTTAGTCTGTAGACCCGAGATCGTCATAGAGTCTTGTATGATTCCTACTGTGCTTTGATTTCCACCTTACCACGTACAAGAGGGCGTTCAAAATGGTGGTTTTTGGGTACAGTCCCGAGTCACATGGAGGCAATGAGCGATAGGAAGGGTTTCGTCTCTCCCGGTATTGGGGGTTGATGTTGCGCTTTGCTCGATTGGCCGTAACAGGGAAGTCCCTGGCCGGGGCTGATTTAGAGATTTACTGGTAAGTGTTACCAGTAGTTTCTCGACCCGTTATGCGCCTCACATCGGCATGACTTATCGGTTATTTGGGTCTGACGTTTACTACCCCTAGACTTGATATGCGACATATCAGACGAGGAGACCGGACTGTACGGGAAGTGTTACCGGCAGGCTTTTACAGGAGTTGGAGCGGGCTTGCTTGCCGATCACTCAATACCCGGGTAGCCGTTATGTCCAGCTAGTACCGCTGACGGCTTGTGGGTGCTTGATGTGATCATCACCTACTGCCGGCGTATTGATGAGTCTTTAGAGTCCTACATAGAGGTTTTACTGGCTCAGGCAAAACAAAATAGGAGCACGTATGCGATTTGTGCGGGACCGAGAATAATGCGTGTATGTGATACCGTATTCTATTCTCGCAACTTTTTGTATCGGTCGGTTATATATATGATATAGCCGGGTTATCGAATCAAGTGTAGATTCGATAAGTCGATACAATGGATGTTAGTCGGTTATATGAGATATGACCGGATTATTAAGTCAAGTGTTGATTTAATAATTTAGTGTATAATTTTATATTAGATATACTAGTTTACATTAACTAACACTTGTTCACTTAAGGATTTTTCTCACATATGCACAATTTTAATATATATGTGATATATATTAAAATGTGTTTTCTTTTTGTATCATGGTTGATGATACACTTGACATGGGTGTGTAAGACATACACCATTCTATTTATTATGGTGGGTTATAATTATTTAAGGTAATTACAAAATTAGTGGAATTTTGGAAAGAGCATGAAGCTTGTAAAAGCTTGCTTTGCTTTGACAAAGTCCACTAGCTTTGTCTTTACTTTAGATTTTTGTTAACCTAACCATTTGGATTAGCCATGGTTATGTCTCTACATGAGTTAGTATATGATACTCACTCACCATGGTTAGCTCACTCACTTGATCATTATCCTCATCTTTTCTTTTGTTCATCTTCTTCTTCTTCTTTGAGCAAAAGAAAAGCTTGCTAGGGTTTTAAAAGATAGTGAAACATTGTGAGAAATAAAATTCTAAAGAGAACCCACTTCCTATTTCTCCATCCTTTACTAGACAAGCACTTTAGTTTAGAGTGTTTGCTTCACTAATTCTCTAGTTAGTGAAGTAGTAGCTTGAGTCGGTATTCTCTCGACGTAGATCATCTTCGGCCTCGAAGACTTCAAGCAAGGACGCATCTTTCGCCTCGTGAAACCATGCAAGAGCCCGGGAGAACCATGATCGCAGCGAAGGGACTACGACAAGGAGCTTTAGAAGTGAAGGACCGATCTACAAAGGTTGTATTTCATATTCACTTAGTAGTAAATGTCATTTACTAGCATGTGAAACCCTAATTTTCTAGCAACGATCTTGTTTAGGGTTATTCGGCACGGCTAAAATTTTTAACGGGCATGGTTGATGCATTTTAGAACTTTATTAGAGTGCCTAGTATCCCTACAGTGGTATCGGAGACTAGCTAGAGCATTAGGGAACGAGTATACGAAGTTAAAACTCCGAACGAACCCCGAAACGCCAAAATGAACCCCTCTCTGGACAAATTTTAAAAACTGTGATTTTTCTGAATTAAAAATGCCTAAAAAAATCAGCAGGGAAATATAAGAATTTTAGTGAAAAACGAGAGTATAATACGTCCAAACCGCCGCGGAACCGCGGCCTTACCGCTCTTGGGCCGCGGATCCGCGGCAGCACAGAGGATATATTCCCTCATTTTTGCACTATAATCTCTATTTCTGTGATTTATATTTTCTGGATATTTTTAAACTGACTCAAGTGTTGAGTGTTCTGGGGTTTATTTTATATTCGTTGATTCGATCGGAATATTTAAATTCGTGCTGTTTTCCGGATAATTTAGAAAGTATTAAAATGTTCGAACGGATATCATTAACTCAATTTTTCCCGGCACGAAAAACTTTCAAGTGTTGAATTTTTTCTTGAGTTTAAATCTTTCGGAAAAACGTGCATGTAACGCGATAGACCCTCTAGAAGACAACAAACCTTAATTCGATTATGTGACCGTCTTGAACTGCCTTTTGAACCTTAGGGTTTGGGGCAGTACGGCGTGCCACATGTGAGGCGTTGGCTTGACCCTTCTACGGTTGGACCGTTGGTACTGTGACGTATTCTGGAATTTTTGAACTCCGCTCAAGTGTTGAGCTATTATGGAAATCTTGGGTATTTGATTATTCGATCGGAAAGTTTAATACTGTCTATTTATCTGGAATGTGATACAATATGTGGAATTCATATAGTTAGGCATGAAATACGAAGTATGTGATATTTCGGATTTACGATGTCTAAAGAGATTGTGGATTCCAAATGTTGTAGTTTTACACTTTCTTTTCTGCGACCGTAAGTGTAATATGTGATATCGCCGGTTTCGTTGCTATATGTCAACGACAATTGGGATACGTATATTTACTTACGTTGATGACATGTGATGTTATGTGTTGCAGGATATGTTATATTGGATAGTCGCGTTCTGAATAGCCGGGGTTTTTTTTATGTGAGATGAGAGTTTTTATTTTCATTCATGTACAATTAAATGTATGTAATATTCTTTTATTAGGGCACTTCCGAGATGAGGTTGATGTCACCATTTGTATATTATTTACTTTTCCGCATTAGGTAGACCCAAGGAGGAGAGCACGAGTAACCGGGTTCTAGAGTCCAGTGGGAGACCAACTCGAGGAGTCGAGTCTGGGTCTCCTAACTCTAGAATTGGTAGGGTTGTTTGCCGCTCTCGTAGGGGTCTAGGGATGTGGGTTTGGCTATTCATCGCGACCATGGAATCCGTGTTTTATAGAGGCTCAAAATAAAACACGGACGTCCTAGTATATCCAATGTTTCATATGTTTCTTCTGCTGCGATATCTGTGATGTGATCATTTGATATGTTGTGATAAATACTGTATATAGTATTTATGATATATTATATAGACGTTACTTATGTTTTACACCTGCGCTGGCCCTGCCCCGCTCTGCCGTTAGTTACCTAACCTAACGGTGCACGAGGGGACATCGAGGCGAATGCGGATGGCATAAGTGTGCGTCGTATTTATCTGTGATGTTTAGGTGACTTAAATGACGGGACTTCATTAATGTGATTAATGAAAGAAAAGAAACCTAAAAGATGTTGTAGAATCAAATTTTCAAAAAAAAGGGTAGCTACAGTTTTTTCTTTGCATAGTGATATATATGATATATCCTGCTCCTTATTCGATGAGGAAAGTGCCGAGATCCATTCACTGGGAGTGACCTCTTTAGCAAAACTGGCAGATGCTACAACATTCGGTTTGTTTTTGATTGCTTTTGGAGTTTTGCTTTGTATAGTGATATATATGATATGTCCTGCACCTTATTCCATAAGGAAAGAGCCGAGATCCCTTCACCCGGAGTGACCTCTTTAGCAAAACTAATAAAAGCCTCAAAATCACTCCATTTCAAAATTCACTTGATTCTACAACGATATCAAGTTCGATACGCAATAGGTTTTCAGAAAAACTTGTCGTAGCCCTCCGTCATTTCAGATAAGTCCTGCTTAGTATTCGTGCTGCGTTTGTTGACCTTGTCAAGGCGTAGTGTGCGGTAGCTGACCAATATTTATCTGTTTATGCATATAATGCGGATTGGATTAGGGTAGTCGTACGGCCTTGTTGACCTTGTCAAGGGTCGTGCGGGTGGGTTTAATTCAATCAAGAAATGACGGGTTGAACTTGACTTACGGTCTATGATTTGTTGACCTTGTCAAGGTCATAGATCGTTTGGGGCAAAATATTATCGGGAATTTCAAGTGTTGAAATTTGCAATGAGATTGCATACCTTCTATTAGATAGTTGGATCCCGATACCCACTGCGAGTAATTGTTACTCCTGGGAGAGTTTTACACAGGACAATTAGCCGATCAAGTAGGTGTCTAGAAAGGTGTCAACGGGGTTACGCCTCTGGGAAAACGAGGTTTACTTTAATTAGGTCCGTACGAAAGCACGGGGAAACTCCCTCAAACTACCGACACTGGCTTGGCTGAAAGATTGGCGAAGTTGTAGGGTGTAATTAATCCCGGCTAGTCTTTCCTTTTAGGGTTTGAAGGAAGATTTGATAAAAACAGTGGGAGCCATCCTGATTAGATAAAATAATAACCAATCTGATCTTGCAAGAGCATACGCTAAATTGTTTTCTTCTCTCTCTCTCCAGGTAGCGACCATATCATGCCTTAATAAAGATAATAATATGGATGTATTGACCGAACCCGCATGTTATACTGTGCTGGGGAACGTTGGTTCCGTTCTTTCTTATAAAAGTTATAAGACCGAACAGGATATAGGGGAATACCAGGATTCCCATGCCACCCGAATGAAGAAAGTACATGTTGATGCATTTTCTTTGGGTGTGTTCGTTACAGAGAACTGTTTCTCCATTTCCTCTACGTCCTGAGTATTAGATACCGGGTCAGGATCCCATATATGTAATCAGTTACATGGGCTTAGGAAAGGTAGAGAACTTGGAGAAGGTGATAAAGACATAAGGGTTGGAAATGGTGCAATTGTTGCAGCTAGAACCGTCGGGGAATATCACCTTGTATTGCCAACTGGTAATATATTGATTCTGAACGAATGCTATTACATGCCGAACCTTATATGCAATATTATATCGGTTTTTTTGTTGAGTAAAGAAGGATATAATTTTGTATTACAGGATAATGTTATGAACATTTTTCTAAACCAAAAGTTGGTTGGATCAGGCACGATATGCAATGGCATTTATATTCTAAATCAATCAACAGTTCTGAGCATAACAAACACACACAAGAGGAAGAGTTCAGAACTGAATGAATCCTTCTTGTGGAATTATAGACTGGGTCACATCAATGCGACACGACTAGCTAAGTTGCATAAGGATGGATATTTAAATCCGTTTGAATTTTCATCTTATGACACTTGCCAGTCATGTCTCAAAGGCAAGATGACCAAAACTCCGTTTACAGGACACGGAGAGAGAGTTACGGAACTCTTGGGACTGGTACATAGTGATGTATGCGGCCCCATGTCTACACATGCCAGGAATAGTTCTGCGTACTTTATTACATTCACTGACGATCTCTCTAGATTCGGATATGTGTTCTTGATGAAACAAAAATCAGAAGCTTTTGAGAAATTTAGAGAATATAAACAAGAAGTCGAGAACCAAACCGGGAAAAGTATTAAAATCCTTCGATCTGATCGAGGAGGTGAATACTTGAGCAATGAATTCCTGGACTTCCTAAAAGAGAATGAGATTCTCTCTCAGCTGACTCCTCCATATACACCACAGCACAACGGTGTATCGGAACGGAGGAACCGCACCCTATTAGATATGGTGCGCTCTATGATGAGCACAGCTGAGTTACCTTTTTCCTTCTGGGGGTATGCGCTGGAGACAGCAGCATACCTATCGAATCAAGTTCCATCTAAATCTGTACCTACCACACCATATGAGATATGGAGTGGGAAGAGGCCATATCTTAAACGAGTTAAGATATGGGGTTGTCCGGCCTATGTCAAAAGACAAAATCCGGACAAACTCAAAGTACGGTCAGTTCTTTGCAAGTTTGTGGGATATCCAAAGAACTCATATGGGTATTTTTTCTACCACAGTGAGGAACAAAAGGTGTTTGTTGCTCAACATGCCACCTTTTTAGAAAAGGAATTTCTTGTAAAAGAAATTAGTGGTAAAGTGGTAGAACTGGAAGAGGTTCCAGATATACAAACTGCAACTGAAGTTTTAGTGGAACTTGAGCATTCGGTAGTTCCCAACGAACCTCAGCCTCTCCGCCGATCTAGTAGGGTTCTTCACCCACCTGAGAGATACTACAGTTTTCTCATGGATGGTGGGAGCGAGGATTGCATCATGGTTGAGGATGACCCAACTAGCTTCGAGCAGGCCATCACGAGTGGGGACTCAGTGAAATGGCTGGATGCAATGCGGTCCGAGATGGAATCCATGTACACCAACAAAGTATGGACTTTGGAAGATGCTTCTGAAGGGGTAAAACCCATTGGGAGCAAGTGGATCTTCAAGAAAAAATTTGGTGTAGATGGGAAAGTGGAGACTTTCAAAGCTAGACTTGTTGCAAAGGGTTTCGTCAAAGACCAGGTGTGGAATATGACGAAACCTTTTCTCCAGTGGCTATGCTTAAATCCATCCGGATCATGCTTGCCATCGCTGCATATCATGACTATGAAATCTGGCAAATGGATGTTAAGACTGCCTTTCTAAACGGTAATTTAGAAGAGAGCGTGTACATGACTCAGCCAGAGGGCTTCGTAGCTAGTGGGAGCAGCGGGAAGGTGTGCAAGCTGCTTAAATCCATTTATGGATTAAAGCAAGCATCACGGAGTTGGAACATCTGCTTTGACGTCATTATCAAAGAGTTTGATTTCGTCAAAAACGTAGATGAACCTTGTATCTACAAGAAGGTGGCAGAGAGTAAGGTTGTCTTCCTCGTATTGTACGTGGATGACATACTCTTGATAGGAAATGATATTCCTATGCTGCAATCGGTCAAGCTCTTCTTATCACAAAGATTCTTAATGAAAGATCTAGGTGATGCCTCCTGCATACTGGGAATTATGATCTATAGAGATAGATCTAGAAGGATATTGGGATTGTCCCAATCCAGGTACATTGACACCATACTAAAAAGGTTTAGTATGGAAGAATCCAAGCGTGGGAACTTACCCACGATCTCTGGACTCACTCTCTCTAAAGAGATGTCTCCCAAGACTGATTTGGAGAGAGCTCGCATGCAAGGGATACCCTATGCTTCGGCTGTAGGCTCTATTATATACGCGATGCTATGTACCAGACCCGATGTAGCATACTCACTAAGTGTAGTGAGTAGGTATCAAGCTGATCCTGGAGAGAGTCACTGGACAACTGTGAAGAGCATTCTTAAGTACTTACGAAGGACTAAAGAGATGCTCTTGGTGTATGGTAACGGAGAGCTCCAAGTGGAGTCCTTTACTTATTCGAGCTTCCAGAGTGATAAGGACGACTCTAAGTCGCACTCGAGATTTGTCTTTACCCTTTACGGAGGGGCGGTTAGCTGGAAGAGTTCCAAGCAGGAAACCGTGGCAGACTCGACGATGGAGGTTGAATACATCGCTGCCAACGATGCTGCCAAAGAGGCTCTCTGGATCAAGAAGTTCATTATTGAACTTGGAGTGGTTCCATCCATTGAGCATCCAATACCTTTATATTGTGATAACAATGGAGCGGTGGCTTTGGCCAAGGAACCCAGGTCCCATCAGTGATCCAGGCATATTCTGAGGCGGTATCACCTGATCCGGGAGATAGTTGATCGCCAGGAGATCGAGGTCAGGAGGGTTGACACGAAGAACAACATGGCGGATCCACTCACGAAGGCCATTCCCCAGATACAGTTTGAGAGACTCTTCGGGATGCTCGGTATGCGATACTACAGCAGCTGGCCCTAGTGCAAGTGGGAGATTGTTAGTTGTATGTATGCCCTAGAGGCCAGTATTGTACAGATGATGTATATTATATTGGATGCTTGGACATATATAGAGAGGACTTTCTTGCTCGATATGATAGTATGCTATTTGGTTGCTCCTTATCTTAACATGTACATTTGTCTCTTGATGCTGTCTTATAGTTACATGTTGGTAAAACCCTTAGGATGTGTACTTGACTACCTGGACTATGATGCAGATCATACTAGTGGGGACAGAGTAGTCCATAAGTACATCCTTTAATGTTCCTAATCGTACGTGTATCGAGACAGGGCATCGATATACCAGAATAGACTAGCATATACGCTTCCCGACCCATGTGATGGGCGATGGATGATCCCATATCCATTGGTGTTTGACATCAGAGATGGTATACGGGTGCTCAGTGGAGACTGGGTACACTGGACGGACTCGCCGAGAACTCCCAGATGGTATTATACCTCACGTCAGATGGCAGTTCTCTGGTGACACTTGTGCAGGTTAGTCTGTAGACCCGAGATCGTCATAGAGTCTTGTGTGATTCCTACTGTGCTTTGATTTCCACCTTACCACGTCCAAGAAGGTGTGCAAAATGGTGGTTTTTGGGTACAGTCCCGAGTCACATGGAGGCAATGAGCGATAGGAAGGGTTTCGTCTCTCTCGGTATTGGGGGTTGATGTTGCGCTGTGCTCGATTGGCCGTAACAGGGAAGTCCCTGGCCAGGGCTAATTTAGAGATTTGCTGGTAAGTGTTACCGGTAGTTTCTTGACCCGTTATGAGCCTCACATCGGCACGACTTATCGATTATTGGGGTCTGACGTTTACCACCCCTAGACTTGATATGCGACATATCAGACGAGGAGACCGGACTGTACGGGAAGTGTTACCGGCAGGCTTTTACAGGAGTTGGAGCGGGCTTGCTTGCTGATCACTCAATACCCGGGTAGCCGTTATTAGTGTGCCTAGAAACCCTACAGATACTACTGAACCCGGAGTGCAGCATGTAAACTTGTAGATGCATTACTTCATGTCATGGCTCAAGCTACATGCACTTGGCGTTTTTGGTATCCATAAAAGGCCTTCCTTCTATGATAGGTGCGGCTTCCCCTGGATTATGCGATTAGTCGGCGCATCTATTGTAAATCCGTCACCACGGGAAGCTAGAGGTTTGCTCCTTCGTCCTCGCACGGTTGGAGATGGCATGACCTTCACCGACAAGATTCTGACCATCGGCAAAGAGTCCGCGACAATGGTGCAGCCATTGTGGGACATTTTTGAAGATGGAGCCTCTGTTTTGAAAGCTCGGCAAATCCTTCATTTATATTCTATCAGACCGGGCTTTCTAGTGTTTTGGCAAAATGATGCGGCGTTATTCATGAGATACAATCCGCATCGTTTCGCCCAACAGCTGAGCTATAATCAGGGAGTCCCGCTGAAGGCTTTCTTGATAGAACCTGCTGCCACCGAAGAGGGAATGCAAAACACGCTACATCATTTTATGCGCGTGAACACAGGGTCCAACTTCTTATCAGCGAACTGAGCTGTGCCCCGAAGGCCCTTAATGTGTACGTGGCCTGGTATCAGCATTCAATGGGCGCCGTCATCAGAGAGGAGAAGCGACTGCTGCTCGATCGCAAGGGTGCACCCCCTGCCGGTGATCGAAACATCCTTCTGAAGCGACGGACCATTGTCCATCTTCCCTTAAGAGAAGCTGCCGTGATCAAAGTCCCGCGTGACAGGCCCGAGCTACCGATACCCCGTGCTCCCATAGAAACGGTGACTGTAGCTTCCCCCGAGTCTGGCGTGGGTTCAGATATCGGGACTCGTCGTCCTAAGATGCCCACCAAGCGTAAGCTGGTGCTAGCGGCGAGCAGTGTTCACTCGCAAAAGAGGAAAAAGAAGTCGATCCTTACTCAAACGACCGACACGGATGCCATAACGGCTCCAAAGGTAACTATTGGCGCGGACGATGACGTCCCTTTGACGGAGGTCTTGAGACAATCTGCCCTCACGGCCCGGGCAGAAAGGAAGCGTTGAATTCGCGTGGCAAGGGAGCGTAGTGCTGCCTTGGCCGCGGGTGCAAGTTCGAGCACTGCTACCCCCGTCCCTACTCCTTCAGAGGATGCTTTGGACGCCTTGTCTACCGCCCACAGAAAGGCGACACGTGCAGCTCGGGAAGTAGTCGAAAGACCGACCCAAGGTAACGTGACATTGAGTTCTCTTTTGTCAAAGTTTTAATTTTCAGATTTTCATATGTCCTATCCTGCAGGGCCGAGTCTTGATGAGGTAGCGGTAGGTGAGGTGGCTGCAATCGCCAAGCCCGAGGTAGCGGTAGGCGAGATGGCTGCAATCGTCGAGCCTGAGGTGGCCACTCTTTTTCAGGAGTCAGGCATTGCCCCAATCGCCATTATTTCCGCATGTGGTTCTCTTCCATCTCTTGGCGTCACGAGCATACGACGGCTCTTGTAGAGTCAGGGGATGAGGCGACGGGAGGCGAGACCATTCTGTTGGAGGAGGGTGAGGAAGTCGCTGCATCTAGTGATGCCCCAGTTGCGGTCTCGACCGGCGACTTACCAGGAAGATTTTGGGTCTTTGCTTTCCTTTTTGTTCTGCAATCCCTTTCGATCTCTCCTGACAGTATTTCTTTCGCTTCTAATGCAGGGGTGGCAAGCGTTGAGATTGTGCCACCCGAGAAAGTATCGCTAGTTGCCACTTTGACGGTGGCCGCCCCTTTGCCTTCTCTCGTATCCTCTCAAATGCTGGAAGGTATGAACTTATGACCCATCGGTTTCATTGTGGGCAATATACTTTATGCACTGACATCACATTACTACATCCTTGCAGGAGTCCTTTTTGATCACTTGTATCAGGTGTTGCATCCTCATTTCTCCTTCCAGTCGGAGATTGCCTCATCCAGTCGCGCTGGTGAGTACAGCCTTTAGCTAACGTCTTTTCTTTTCCTTTACGGGCAGTCAAATCGTTTCTAATTCTTCTTCGTTTTAATTGCAGCTCTATAGATCGAAGGAGGAGACGAAAGAGCTGCTGCACCACTGGTACTCCCGGTCTTGCAACCTGCTGCAGCCGGTATAGTAAACTCCGTTGTTCATGAACCTCCTTTATTTCTTGAACCGCTATTTGACTGTGATTTGCTTTGTAGCTGTGATACCGACTCCAGCTCCGTTCAAATCTCGAGTCATAATGCCAGCAGTCCCCTTTTCTCGACGTCCCTCTTCAAAGGGCGCTGTGAATAGTCTGCGCATGTTGATCGATCACTTTGAGGAGCTTGACGCGGAGACTCCTGCCCTTGCTGCAGATTTTGCTGGTGAGGTTAATCCCATGCTGGCGACGCTCATGCACTTTCATAGTGAAAGCGTCTTGGAGTCCTGGGTTAATCATTGCAGAGAAATCGAGGCTTGTCTGCATGAGCTCGAGTTTGGAAGTCCTGCTCCCGAGGTCTTGGCTGTGAACTCCCAGCGGGCTGCATGGGTCGAGGAGAGCACTCCCTACTTCCGCCATCTCGAACAGGAAGCGGTCTTAAAGCGTAAGGGGTGTGAAGAGACTTCAAGCGAATCTGCTCGATTGCATGCTCAAGTTGATGCAAACGCTACACAGCTGAAAGTTATCTTCGAAAGCCTTCTACGATGTATTTCTGACGGGCTCACGCTGAGGCAAAAACTCGACCTTATCGAGCGAGATGCACAGAATCGTGGAGCAGCTCAGCGGGTCGTCAAAGAGCAACTTTCATCCTATTTGCAGCAACGAGCTCAGGTTGAAGCAGAGATGGCCGCAGCTGCTGACCATGAAAAGGGGCTGAGGGAAGTGCGTGAGCGGCTGATTAGTCTATTGAAAACGCTTCCCTCCCAATAATTGTTTTTGCACCACTTGTAATTTTTGAATAAAATGTATCCCCCTTTTTTTTATCCTTTCATATGATGTAAATTGTACTCAATTGAATTTATGAATAAAAGATACATTTCTTTTGTACTATATTGTGTCATTTCTTGCTTTCTTCTTTTCTTTGTTTTCGGCATGTCACTTTAGTAAGCGTAGCCTGCAGATGATAGAGAGAGCATTACGTTTTGAATTCTTTGAGAGGTAGCGATTGCTTAGGAAGCAGGTTCAGATCTGCTGCCTAAAACTTTTCAACTTCATGACCCGT
This sequence comes from Agapanthus africanus, assembly GCA_030015575.1. Classification (NCBI taxonomy): domain Eukaryota; kingdom Viridiplantae; phylum Streptophyta; class Magnoliopsida; order Asparagales; family Amaryllidaceae; genus Agapanthus; species Agapanthus africanus. The sequence continues at coordinate 675,222,038 of CM057337.1, forward strand.
GAGGGTTTCATAAAGACTTTTCTCCCTACGAGTCGAGAGGATCTCGTAGGTGTATTTTGTAAGTGCACGGCGGCGCCCCGGCCGTCAATCCGACGGCCAAATGCGGAAACGGTGATAAACTTTAATTTTGCGAACTTAGCAAACCGGCACCACCGCGCACTAAACCCCGGATCGGGCCATTAAACTAGATCTAGCTAACAACAAGACGGGTTAGAGATATACCGAGTGATCCGAGTCCTCCGGTCTTCTCGTCGTCGTCCCGATCTCCTGCGGAAACTCCGGTCGTCGCCTCCTTACCGGAAGGGCACCACATCGCCTGTTTCTTTTACGGGCTCCCGCCTCTATACCGAGGCAACTCGGGCATGAAGCTGGCAAGTCGACATGCCAAAGATGTGCTATAGAATGTGGTGTAGATCATGCTAGTCTCATTTGGGGTTTGTAGTTGCCTTGATGGAGGAATCAACAAGATATGAACTTGGGGATTTTTGGTAGCAATGAAAAATGAGATGGATGATTAATTTCCCACACCAAATGAAATGAACCTCTCTCATTTTTCCTCCTCTCAAAATTGTGGCCGGCCTTGTCTAATGAGAATGGTGGAGGGAAGGGATTTGTAGCATGAAGGGAGGTGATGGTAGTATAAAGCAAGAGGTGACCATTAACAAAACATCATGATAAAAAACATACATCCAAACCATAACCCTTTACAATCACAATTAATGCAAGTGATGGTGGAAAAGAAAAGATGCCATCATAATCTCTCATCTCACAAATAAACCCTCCACAAAATGTTATTTGCAAACTTGCAAATAACCCCCTCCATCGGAAAAGTCCGGCCGGGAAAGAACAAAGGAAAACCGGCTGGAACGGAATGCAAACTGGCAACTCCAGAAAACTGGTCCCGTAATAAATTACAGGAAAAACCCCGATACTGTGCATACATACCCGCATCTGTATTCCGACCGGATACAAATGCAATGAGACAAAATCTACACTGTACTATACTAGGATCCGGCTTAAAACAAAGCCGGCTAGTAATGTTCGTCCGATCCTGATCCGTGCAATACCGCACGTATCTGATCGAACCCTGCCATATAACTATACGGCCTCTAGTACAAACCGTCCGATCCTGATCCGTGCAATACCGCACGTATCTGATCGGACCCTGCCATATCTCCATACGGCCTCTACAGCGTTTCGCCCGAAAGCTTGAGTAACTGAATGTGTGGTGGACTCTAAAGACTCGTCAATACTATGGCTGTGGATTTAACCACTAGCACGTCAGAGGTATAAGCCAATACGTAACGGGCCACCAGCTATTGACTAAAAGGGACGTCGATGAGCGAACTCATCCTGACATCCTATTGAGCCTGTCAGTGACAATATCCGTACAGTCCGGTCCGTTTGTCTATGAGCATCGCATGGCGGGCTTAGGGGGTGGGTAAAAGTCAGACCCCCAAAAGCGGTACAAGTCGTGTCGGAGTGTAGCCCAGAACACCCTGAGATACTACTGGAATACCTACCAGTAAATCTCCTGCCTTGGCCAAGGACTTCGTGTAATGGCTCTCCTAGACACAGCGCGACCTCACCCCCAATACCGGGAGAGACGAACCCCTGAAGATCCGCTCACTGTCTCCATGTGGCTCGGGACTGTACCCAACTAAAACCTGTTTGCACGACTCCTTTGAGCCGTGGTAGGGTAGTAATCAAAGTACAGTGGGAACTCACACGAGACAAATGACGATCCCCAGGTCGATGAACTAACCTGTACACATGTCACCAGGGAACTGCTATCTGACGTCAGGTATAAGACCAACTAGCATGTTCCCGGCGAGTCTTGTCCGGTGTACTCATAACCCAATGAGCACCTGTATACATCTTAGGTGAACCAACTGACACCAGTGGCTTGTGAGACCGGCCACCGCCCCTCGTCGGGGTCTCGACTGTATACACTAGTCTACTCTGGAGAATCGATGCCCTCTCTCGAAACTCCCACGACTAGGGACCATTTAAGGATGTGCTTATAGACTACCAGCTCCCACTTATATGATCGCCCTCATACTGCTGGCAGTCAAGCAAGAATCCTAGGGGCTCTATCAACGTGTAATAGAGACCTGTAAGGTCACCTGAAACAGTACACGATGATAAAGGTAAACCAGATAGCATACTATCATCTCGAGTAAGACTGTCGTCCCGGAATAGGTCCTCCCTCAATCATTGCAATCACGTGCCTGTGATCCAATAATTGACTCTGAGGGCACTATCTCCAACAATCTCCCACTAGCACTCAAGGCTAATTATTGCGATGTCGCATACTCACAGCCCGTGTGATACCGAACACCCAACTCCTCTACTAGTCAGTCTCATAAAGCCTGTTTGCGAAACTCTTGCGTTCGAGGAATAGCCTCAGTGAGTGGATCCGCCTAGATGTTTCTTTCTATGTCTCTCTGTATCTCAAGTTCGCGGAGAAAGCCATCTCTCGAAATGAGCAATACCTGTCTTAGAATGTCTGGATGTCTGATGGGACCTAGCTCATAAATGAACTCCAAATCCAAACTTCTTTAGACTGTATCGTCAACTGAACTTAATCAGTATCCTGTGCCATGCCTCCCTCAGTATCTGCCTGGATCACCTGTCCAGAATACTGCCCCTCGTCAGAAGGAAAAACTATAACTCTGACAACCTCCTTGTCGTCCATGTCACCTTGTAAGCCTGGAATGATAACTGTCTCCCAAATGAGGCTGTCGTTATCATATCCCTAGAACATCCATTTATGTTCTAAAACTGCTTCCGACTGTTTCTCCAGGATTGGATCAATGTCAATTTATTGCATCTAGTGCAAGAACAACATCTGGTGTGGTACTTGACATCTCATGATTGACTCAATTGCCTAAGCAAGTGATCTGCCAATCATGCACATCCCTCTCTACTTTAGTCTATAAGACACCTTTAGAGAGGGTGACTCCATCACCTGCAGGTACACTACCGTGCCAGGAGTCGTCCATTCTAAATACTCTTAGAATGCTGTCTAAGTACCCTTATTGGGAAACCACCCAAATCTAGATCTAAAACCATAGATCTAGTAACCAGTATGTCTGATACAAAATCTATTTCCTTTGTGGAGAAACCACTGTGTGACAACCAAAGAATAACCGACCGTAGTATAGGAGTTCCCTTTCCTATTATGTGTATGTCATCCAAAACCCGGATATCACACCCTACTACCTTCTCAACAGATCCATCCCCTATCCTGATGACGTCAAACCTATGACTGTCATATTAGAAATAGATGATCTATCTTCGCTACATCTGCTTTAGTCTATAAATAGACATAAGCCTGATGTCCACCAATGCTTCCGCTGCTCCCACTGACTACAACAACCCTCTGGCAGAGTCATATAGATGTGCACTTCTAAAGCTAGTTTAGAACGACGCTATACTCATCCTCCTGCCGGGTCTCGCAGCCTGGAACAACAACAATGGCAAGTGTGGGTAAACAAGAACTTCCCTGTCACCGTCCTTGAGGCTACCGGGGTACCTCTCGGGTGCCTGAAGTTACCCACCTCATCTGCAGAGTGGCCAATGGAATGTCAAATCAGATTGAATCTTTAGGTTCCTTATCAAATCTTCAGTAATCGTTTGCGGTTCTGGAATCACTTCCAGTTCTACCATACTCCCACTACTGTTTTTGAAAAAATCCATTTTTATTAAAACTGTGGCGAATCAAGAACAATATCACTATCGATCTTTCTTATGGTAGAAAGTCAACCCTCGTCATAGCCTGGGTCAACCCACAAACAGCCATTACAGAAACGTGCCTTGAGTTATCCAGAGTCTGGTTTTAATCATAAGCCGGACAACTCCCCGTACCTTAACAATGTTAAGATATGAACTGTACTATATCCAATATAGAACCAGAGGCACTGATTTAATTGAACCAGATTCAAATCATGCAGCTGTCTCTAGTGCATGTCAACTAAATGGAGAGAGGCCGATCAGCGTTACTCAACTTAGGAATGCTTCCAATTATGAGTAACCTGAAAGAGAAGCAATTTCTCTTTATCATTACTATCAACTGAATACCATACACAAGTATCTACATCTTCGATCACTTTGAAGAATCCCGATACTTGCTACACTTGGTTCTCTACTCTATTCAAATACCTATAACTCCTCAAAACTTAGACCCTGTGTTTCTACGAAACACATGTCTAAGAACTAGAGAAGTTAAAAGTAAACAGAATATAGTATGAGGACCAACCCCTCTGTCCTAATGGACACTGGACAACATACAATACTCTGTATAAGTCCGCTGAGTCTAATAACTCTTTCACTGTGTGTCGTAGGTTAAAAACTGTACTTATGGTTATGAAGAATTACACCGCTGTTTAATGCTCCTTACCTAACCATCCACTGATATAGGTAAATGTCATCGACATAATATCAAAAGGTATATCTCACTCTATGAAAATAGACGTACAGATATATCAATTTGAAATTGGTGCACAACAGCGGATATTCAAAACCAAATATTTGCCGACCGGCAAACAGCCCAGATGATCTCCTCAAATATCGCCGATTACAACGAATCCCGATATAATGAGGATGATCACCCAATTCCCAATAACTTACTCCCACTCATCATCTGTAAAACCATACAGATGTGAGAATCAAACCTGGTAAATACATACCCTGGAGCAAGTGTCCAATCGGGAAATCAGTTTTCTTTTAACAGTACACAGTTGAACTGAAACATTGAAATGTTTCGATGGGGTATCCTAGTATTCCTAGTAATGCCTCTACCATTATCCAGATTCACAACTATAACCGCATAATTCTTTGCCACCTCTCCAAATCCCTTTATATGTCTTTAGTCGTTACCTTCTGCACACCCCTTAGGCCAAATGGTTTTCTTCCTTCCCTACCATTCGGCACCAGCCTATGGTTTGGAAGAAGACTGTCTAATAAGCATAATGGGTGTACTGTCCTAGTCCTAGGAGCACTCGCAATGCGAGAGAAGGTGAAGATAAAAGACAACCGAATAAACCTTATTCCTATTTCTCCTGGACCAGAATCCATCCCCGAACTGGAACAAGTTCCTTTCGAGTTCGTATATAACCATACGATGGAGTATCCAATAAACTGTGGATCTTCGTAGTGATACGGAGTGTCCTGGAGAAATACAAAGGTGATTTAGGATTGGCGAAGAAATACTTGGTTTGGTCGTGAATAACAGTCGCAATTTACTTTGCCCTCTTACTAATCCCTTGCTTTGTCTTAATCTTAATACCTTCTGCACACCATCGTTATGCTAATTGGTTTTCTTCATTCCCCACTGTTCGGCACCAGCCTAAAGTTTGGAAGAAGACTATCCAATTTGCGTAATAGGTGTACTATCTCCTAAACTAAGGAGTACTCGCAACTTGAGAGAAGGCAAAAAGGAAAAGACAACTGAATAAATCTTATCCGTTTTCTCCAGAACCGGAAACCATCCTCGAATTCCTTCGAGTTCGTATATAACCATACGATGGCTTTGTCCAATGGAAGTGGACGTTCGCAGTAATACGGGGTGTCCTGGAGAAAAGGGTAAAAGTAGGAGTGGCAATGAGGTCTGCAACTCTGACAATCCAAAAGCCAGTGTTAAGAAGGTTCGGTCAACTTGGTCACTGAGTCATAGTCTTAGGGTCGGGTCAATGGTCGCTGTCAGAGAGAGAGAGAAAAGAAACACTCAGCGTGCACTCTACCCTAGATCAGAATGGTTATCACTTTATCTAATCAGGAAACCTCCACTGTACCTCAAATTCTTCTCCAAACCTGAAAGAAGAATTAATCAGGGTCACCCGAGGAGTAAACCAACTCATCAGTGGGAATCGGGATCCAACTATCATCGCATGATAACGTGACGGAATCCGCTCACGTTATCACACTCCAGAAGGTATGCGCATATCTGGCAAGTTTCAGTTCTTTTGAAACTCCCGATGTGATTTTTACCCCATGCTCTTATGACCTTGACTTTGGCCAACATATCATAAGTCACATGTCAAGTTCAACCCGTCATTCTCCAGGTTAATTTGAATCCACCCGTACCTACCCTTGACTTTGGCCAAAATGGCAGTACGGCTGTCCCAAACCAACGCATCTATCTATGCTGCATATGAATACCCAACAGCTACCAAATACTGTGCCTTGACTTTGGCCAACATACACAGCTTGAATACTATTGACTATCCATATGAAACGACGGAGGGCTGCGAATGGTTTCTGGAGAAAACCTTTAACGTAATGAACTTGATATCGTTGAAGGAACGGATAGCTTTTTAGAAAATATAGTGACGAAAACCTTTACTAAAGAGGTCACTCCCGGTGAAGGGATCTCGGCTCTTTCCCTGTAGAATGGGGTGCTGGATATTCATAACCGAATATCACTGTGCAAAGCAAAAGTAATCGGCTATAGTGAAGTTAATGCCCTGACGCAAACTTCTGTCCAAGGGGTCACTCCCGGTGAAGGGATCTCGGCCCTTGCCTCGTCGACTGAGGAGCAGGATATTCCAAATGAATACCACGATGCAAAACAAAAGTGAACGTCCTTGCAATAACAGCTTTTTGAAAAGTGTTCCAACAACATCAGAATAGGTTTGTTTTAACTTGCATTGATCCGAATCAACGCAGCCCCATCAATTGATTACACCACAAAGAACGAAAATATACTGATGTACGTATATGCCATCCGCATTCGCCACTGCGTCCCGTCATTACCCGTTAGGTTAGCTAACTAACGGCAGAGCGGGGACTGGACTAGCGCGGATGAAAAACATATACAACATCTACTAATATATATACCAATATATAGTATTTCGCTCAAGGCGTGAATAAAAATGCAACATCACAGAAATGTACAGCATCACAGAACAATACAGATATCTGGGATCCCCGGGTTTCACAGAGCCACTACTGAAACCCGACGTTCCCCTGGTCGTGTGGATAGCCTGTGCAATGAAATCCTAGACCCCTACGGGTGCGGCAAGTTACCCGCCAAAACCTGAAGCGAGGCAGCCCCCTTCAGCACCGTGAATGGACCACCCAGCACTTCACGGAATCCGGTAACTTTAGCACCCCTCCTGGGTCAACCTTTACCCCCTATGAGTGCGGCGAATAGCCCGTCATTCCTGGAGTGAAGCCCCCTCCGTCCCAATGCCATGAGATGCGGGCTTGTTGCCTTCTAGAACCCGGCTATCCGTGCACCCCTCCGCGGGGTAATCCTAGTACAGAAAGTAAAATATACATACAACGGGTACAACGACCGCAACCAGGTCGTGCCCCAAAAGAATAATACAAACAGGCAGTGACGGCAGTCCACATGTCGGACGCTCTTCCCGCAATATCAAAAGTACATAATACAACAACATTGTACTAGCATTGCATCCAGGCTATCCCCACGACCGATCTGCAACATCACAGCAAAACACAGAACATCAACGTGAAAGTCACGTTCGCAAATCCGTCTAACCGGGCTATAGCAGTTAGACCGGATTTACCGATCGAGTGACATTCACGGTCGCAGATATAATGTAAATACCGTGAAAAATGTGTTTAAAATATCCGATCGATCAAAAATTAACAAGTGGGCCCCAAAGCAATACTGTAGCACTCACAGAAAATCTGGGCCTAATATTAATATTCCAAAACCCCTAAAATTAGCCCAGAAGCCCACTGGAGAAATTGGACACAGTGAGGACACCAATGTGCGGCGGAACCGCGGCCCAAGGGCGGGTTTGGCCGCGGTTCCGCGCTTCAGTCGTCGACTGACTGTGTCGAATTTTTCCAGTAGTCTTAAAATTTCCAGTACATCACTTTTCTGTAACCTGAAAAAAATTTTGACACCAAAAATTTTCAACAGAAAACTGATGTGAACAAAAATGTAGATTTTGGAATTTTGGTCGATCGGAAATGCAAAACACATCAAACGAAGCTAGACGAAGTTAATGGCGAGGCTCTGATACCACTGTAAGTGCACGGCGGCGCCCCGGCCGTCAATCCGACGGCCAAATGCGGAAACGGTGATAAACTTTAATTTTGCGAACTTAGCAAACCGGCACCACCGCGCACTAAACCCCGGATCGGGCCATTAAACTAGATCTAGCTAACAACAAGACGGGTTAGAGATATACCGAGTGATCCGAGTCCTCCGGTCTTCTCGTCGTCGTCCCGATCTCCTGCGGAAACTCCGGTCGTCGCCTTCTTGCCGGAAGGGCACCACATCGCCTGTTTCTTTTACGGGCTCCCGCCTCTATACCGAGGCAACTCGGGCATGAAGCTGGCAAGTCGACATGCCGAAGATGTGCTATAGAATGTGGTGTAGATCATGCTAGTCTTATTTGGGGTTTGTAGTTGCCTTGATGGAGGAATCAACAAGATATGAACTTGGGGATTTTTGGTAGCAATGAAAAATGAGATGGATGATTAATTTCCCACACCAAATGAAATGAACCTCTCTCATTTTTCCTCCTCTCAAAATTGTGGCCGGCCTTGTCTAATGAGAATGGTGGAGGGAAGGGATTTGTAGCATGAAGGGAGGTGATGGTAGTATAAAGCAAGAGGTGACCATTAACAAAACATCATGATAAAAAACATACATCCAAACCATAACCCTTTCCAATCACAATTAATGCAAGTGATGGTGGAAAAGAAAAGATGCCATCATAATCTCTCATCTCACAAATAAACCCTCCACAAAATGTTATTTGCAAACTTGCAAATAACCCCCTCCATCGGAAAAGTCCGGCCGGGAATGAACAAAGGAAAACCGGCTGGAACGGAATGCAAACTGGCAACTCCAGAAAACTGGTCCCGTAATAAATTACAGGAAAAACCCCGATACTGTGCATACACACCCGCATCTGTATTCCGACCGGATACAAATGCAATGAGACAAAATCTACACTGTACTATACTAGGATCCGGCTTAAAACAAAGCCGGCTAGTAATGTTCGTCCGATCCTGATCCGTGCAATACCGCACGTATCTGATCGAACCCTGCCATATAACTATACGGCCTCTAGTACAAACCGTCCGATCCTGATCCGTGCAATACCGCACGTATCTGATCGGACCCTGCCATATCTCCATACGGCCTCTACAGCGTTTCGCCCGAAAGCTTGAGTAACTGAATGTGTGGTGGACTCTAAAGACTCGTCAATACTATGGCTGTGGATTTAACCACTAGCACGTCAGAGGTATAAGCCAATACGTAACGGGCCACCAGCTATTAACTAAAAGGGACGTCGATGAGCGAACTCATCCTGACACCCTACTGAGCCTGTCAGTGACAATATCCGTACAGTCCGGTCCGTTCGTCTATGAGCATCGCATGGCGGGCCTAGGGGGTGGGTAAAAGTCAGACCCCCAAAAGCGGTATAAGTCGTGTCGGAGTGTAGCCCAGAACACCCTGAGATACTACTGGAATACCTACCAGTAAATCTCCTGCCTTGGCCAAGGACTTCGTGTAATGGCTCTCCTAGACACAGCGCGACCTCACCCCCAATACCGGGAGAGACGAACCCCTGAAGATCCGCTCACTGCCTCCATGTGGCTCGGGACTGTACCCAACTAAAACCTGTTTGCACGACTCCTTTGAGCCGTGGTAGGGTAGTAATCAAAGTACAGTGGGAACTCACACGAGACAAATGACGATCCCCAGGTCGATGAACTAACCTGTACACATGTCACCAGGGAACTGCTATCTGACGTCAGGTATATGACCAACTAGCATGTTCCCGGCGAGTCCTGTCCGGTGTACTCATAACCCAATGAGCACCTGTATACATCTTAGGTGAACCAACTGACACCAGTGGCTTGTGAGACCGGCCACCGCCCCTCGTCGGGGTCTCGACTGTATACACTAGTCTACTCTGGAGAATCGATGCCCTGTCTCGAAACTCCCACGACTAGGGACCATTTAAGGATGTGCTTATAGACTACCAGCTCCCACTTATATGATCGCCCTCATACTGCTGGCAGTCAAGCAAGAATCCTAGGGGCTCTATCAACGTGTAATAGCGACCTGTAAGGTCACCTGAAACAGTACACGATGATAAAGGTAAACCAGATAGCATACTATCATCTCGAGTAAGACTGTCGTCCCGGAATAGGTCCTCCCTCAATCATTGCAATCACGTGCCTGTGATCCAATAATTGACTCTGAGGGCACTATCTCCAACATATTTTCTCCTTAGGAATCGTGAGGATTCCTAAGTGCGTTTTCTCTTATAAGTCGTAAGGATTTTACAAGAGAGTTTTCTTCCCTACGGGTCGAGAGGACCCGTAAGTGTTTGATGAGGTCGACATCATTCGCGTTTCATGGAATCAGGAGTTGCTCTGGGCGTTTCCCACGGGGTCAGGATTGACATAGGCCGTGTTTCACGTAACCAGGAATTTGCTCTGGATGCTTCCCACGGGTCAGGATTGACATAGGTCGTATTCTACGAGGACCAGGTTCCGCTCTAAACGTTTCCTACGGGGTCAGGATTGACATAGGCCGCGTTCCACATGACCAGAAATTTGCTCTGGATGCTTTCCACGGGGTCAGGATTGACATAGCCGTATTCTGCGAGGACCAGGCTCCGCTCTGGACGTTTCCCACGGGGTCAGGATTGACATAGGCCGTGTTTCACTTGACCAGGAATTTGCTCTGGATGCTTCCCACGGGGTTAGGATTGACATAGCCGTGTTCTGCGAGGACCAGGCTCCGCTCTAGACATTTCCCACAGGGTCAGGATTGATATAGGCCGTATTCCACGTGACCAGGAATTTGCTCTGGATGCTTCCCATGGGGTCTGATTGATATAGCCGTGTTCTATGAGGACCAGGCTCCGCTCTAGATATTTCCCATGGGGTTAGGATTGACATAGGCCGCGTTCCACAAAACCAGGATTTTGCCCTGGATGCTTCCTATGAGGTCTTATTGACATAGCCGTGTTCTGCGAGGACCAGGCTCCGCTCTGGACATTTCCCACGGGGTCAAGATTGACATAGGCCGCGTTCCACGAAACCAGGATTTTGCTCTAGATGCTTCCCACGGGGTCTGATTGACATAGCCGTGTTCTGCGAGGACCTAGCTCCGCTCTGGAAATTTCCCATAGGGTCAGGATTGACATAGGCCGCGTTCCATGAAACCAGGCTTTTGCTCTGGATGCTTCCCACGGGGTCTGATTGACATAGCCATGTTCTGCGAAGACCAGGCTCCGCTCTGGACGTTTCCCACGGGTTCATGATTGACATAGGCTGCGTTCTACGAAACCAGGATTTCGCTCTGGATGCTTCCCACGGGGTCTGATTGACATAGCCATGTTCTGCGTGGACCAGGCTCCGCTCTGGACGTTTCCCACAGGGTCAGGATTGACATAGGCCGCGTTCCACGAAACCATGATTTTGCTCTGGATGCTTCCCACGGGGTCTGATTGATATAGCCTTGTTCTGCGAGGACCAGGATCCGCTCTGGACATTTCCCACGGGTCAGGATTGACATAGGCTGCGTTCTACGAAACCAGGATTTTGCTATGGATGCTTCCCACGGGGTCTGATTGACATAGCCGTGTTCTGCGAGGACCAGGACCCGCTCTAAACGTTTCCCACAGGGTCAGGATACACATTGGCTGTGTTCCATGAAACCAGGATTTTGCTCTGGATGCTTCCTATGGGGTCTGATTGGCATAGCCGTGTTCTGCGAGGGCCAGGCTCCGCTCTGGACGTTTCCCACGGGGTCAGGATTGACATAGGCCGCGTTCCACGAAACCAGGATTTTGCTCGGGATGTTTCCCACGGGGTCCGATTGACATAGCCGTATTCTGCTAGGACCAGGATCCGCTCTGGACGTTTCCTACGGGGTCAGGATTGACATAGGCCGTGTTCCACGAAACCAAGATTTTGCTCTGGATGTTTCCCATGGGATCTGATTGACATAGCCGTGTTCTGCAAAACCAGGATTTTGCTCTGGATGCTTCCCACGGGGTCAGGATTGACATAGGCCACGTTCTACGAAACCAGGATTTTTCTCTGGATGCTTCCTACGGGGTCTAATTGACATAGCCGTGTTCTATGAGGACCAGGCTCCGCTCTGGACGTTTCCCATGAGGTCAGATTGACATAGGCCGCGTTCCATGAAACCAGGATTTTGCTGTGGATGCTTCCTACGAGGTCTGATTGACATAGCCGTGTTCTGCGAGGACCAGGCTCCGCTCTGGACGTCCCACGGGGTCAGGATTGACATAGGCTGCGTTCCACGAAACCAGGATTTTGTCTGGATGCTTCCCACGGGGTCTGATTGACATAGCCGTGTTGTGCGAGGACCAGGCTCCGCTCTGGACGTTTCCCACGGGGTCAGGATTGACATAGGCCGCGTTCCACGAAACCAGGATTTTTCTCTGGATGCTTCCCACGGGGTCTGATTGACATAGCCGTGTTCTGCGAGGACCAGGATCCGCTCTGGACGTTTCCCACAGGGTCAGGATTGACATAGGCCACGTTCCACGAAACTAGGGTTTTGCTCTGGATGCTTCCCACGGGGTATGATTGACATAGCCGCGTTCTGCGAGGACCAGGATCCGCTCTGGACGTTTTCTACGGGGTCAAGATTGACATAGGCCGTGTTCCACGAAACTAGGATTTTGCTCTGGATGCTTCCCACGGGGTCTGATTGATATAGCCGTGTTCTGCAAGGACCAGGCTCCGCTCTGGACGTTTCCCACGGGGTCAGGATTGACATAGGCCGCGTTCACGAAACTATGATTTTGCTCTGGATGCTTCCCACGGGGTCTTATTGACATAACCGTGTTCTGCGAGGACCAGGATCCGCTCTGGATGTTTTCCACGGGGTCAGGATTGCATAGGTCGTGTTCCACGAAACCAGGATTTTGCTATGGATGCTTCCTACGGGGTCTGATTGACATAGCCGTGTTCTGCGAAACCAGGATTTTGCTATGGATGCTTCCCACGGGGTCAGGATTGACATAGGCCGCAGTCCACGAAACCAGGATTTTGCTCTGGATGCTTCCCACAGGGTTTGATTGACATAGCTGTGTTCTGCGAGGAACAGGATCCGCTCTGAACGTTTCCCACGGGGTCAGGATTGACATAAGTCGTGTTCTACGAAACCAGGATTTTGCACTGGATGCTTCCCACGGGGTCTGATTGACATAGCCGTATTCTACGAGGACCAGGCTCCGCTCTGGACGTTTCCCACGGGTCAGGATTGACATAGGCCGCGTTCCACGAAACCAGGATTTTCCTCTGGATGCTTCCCACGGGGTCTGATTGATATAGCCGTGTTCTGCGAGGACCAGGCTCCGCTCTGGACGTTTCCTACGGGGTCAGGATTGACATAGGCCGCGTTTCATGAAACCAGGATTTTGCTCTGGATGCTTCCTATGGGGTCTGATTGACATAGCCGTGTTCTGCGAGGACCAGGCTTCGCTCTGGACAATTCCCACGGGTCAGGATTGACATAGGCCATGTTCCATGAAACCAGGATTTTGCTCTGGATGCTTCCCACGGGGTCTGATTGACATAGCCGTGTTCTGTGAGGACCAGGAGCCGCTTTGGACGTATCCCATGGGGTCAGGATTGACATAGACCGCGTTCTACGAAACCAGGATTTTGCTCTGGATGCTTCCCACGGGTCTGATTGACATAGCCGTGTTCTTCGAGGACCAGGATCCACTCTGGACGTTTCCCACGGGGTCAGGATTGACATAGGACGCGTTCCACGAAACCAGGATTTTGCTCTGGATGCTTCCCATGGGGTCTGATTGACATAGCTGTGTTCTGCAAGGACCAGGATCCGCTCTGGATGTTTCCCACGGGGTCAGGATTGACATAGGCCGTATTCCACGAAACCAGGTTTTTTCTCTGGATGCTTCCCACGGGGTATGACTGACATAGCCGTGTTCTGCGAGGACCAGGCTCCGCTCTGGACATTTCCTACGGGGTCAGGATTGACATAGGCCACGTTCCAAGAAACCAGGATTTTGCTCTGGATGCTTCCCACGGGGTCTGATTGACATAGCCGTGTTCTGTGAGGACCAGGATCCGCTCTAGAAGTTTCCCACGGGGTCAGGATTGACATCGGCCGTGTTCTACGAAACCTGGATTTTGGTCTGGATGCTTCCCACGGGGTCTGATTGACATAGCCGTGTTCTGCGAGGACCAGACTCTGCTCTGGACGTTTCCCACGGGGTCAGGATTGACATAGGCCATGTTCTATGTGACCCGGAATTTGACTTTATCCGCATTTCACGGAGTCGAGGGTTGACTCTCGGTTGTCTGTGTACCGCCGAATCATGGAACTGGGAGTTGCCGCGGTTCTGATTTGTTGATGTTGCGTCTGTTAAAACGAGACGAATGTTGAGATGATCTCCAGGCTGCTTTGTAAACCATTGAGACTTGGCTCTCTTTCGGATAGAGCCTGGTGGGAAGGTGTGGTTCTCTCTTTGTTTGTGCCCCTGGATTGTATACAGGGATTGATGTGATCTTACATGTTGGGCAAAAGTTTCATTTTATATATTTTTTCTTTCCACGATGCTCTATCATTTCAGCTTTTATATCGTGAAAGTCGCGATTGCCCAATCATTTCGTTTATTTTTCGCGGTGCCCAATCATTTCGGCTATTTATTTTATTTTTACTCACTGCTTTTTATTGCGAGTTGCCTAATCATTTCAGCTATTTTGCATGCATATATATTTTTTTACTTGTTGATTTGCAAGTTGCCCAATCATTTCGGCTATTTCATATGCATGTGTGGCTCGCTGGCTTTTCGCTGCAAGCTTGGAATTAGACACCGATTTCGGCATCAGCACCGCTACAACTAGGATATTGCCAGGAGCGAATCATCATTTGCTTCTGTCGATGTCGAACAAAGGTGGCTTAGCGAACAGGGTTAGGATTCTATCGATTAATGGTTTTAACTTTACGAGCCGTAAGGGTCTCATAAAGGTATTTCTCCATACAAGTCGTGAGGATCTTGTAGGTGCACTTTCTCCTTAGGAATCGTGAGGATTCCTAAGCGTATGTTCTCTTATAAGTCGTAAAGATCTTACAAGAGTATTTTCTTCTTATAAGTCGAGAGGACTTACAAGTGTTGTTTGCAGTACGAGCATATCCCTATTCACGGATGGGACTTTGTTAGGGAAATGTTTATAAGCGCCCGTGGATTGTATACAAGGGTCAATACTGAACCACTTGTAGGGCAGCATTGGAGGTTGTGATGGCTGCTTAAGAACAGGTTCAGATCCCTGTAGCTTAAGGCTTTTGAATCCTATGAGCCGTGAAGGTCTCATAAGAGGGTTCTCCTTATGAGTCGTGAGGATCTCGCAAATGTAATTTCTCCTTAGGAATCGTGGGGATCCCTAAGTGTGTTGTTCCCTTATGAGTCGTAAGGATCTCACGCAGGTGGTTTCTCCTTACAAGGTCGAGAGGATCTTACAAGTGTCTTTTAATGAGGTTGCGCAATTTCGGGTTTTCACATAACTCGCCGGTAGCCCTGTTGTTTTTACTCATGGAGCCCTTTCAAGTTTTCATCCGTGCCCATTTTTCTTATGGACATACCGTTTTCTTTTTTTTATCTTATTTTTTTTTGTGTCAGCCTCGGGATGCTGCGGTCCGTAGCAGTTTATCGACGTCTCGGTCAACAGCCAGTTTTAGGACATAGTGGTCCGTCGTTAGTTTAAGGACTTTTCGGTCTGACGCCAGTTTTAGGACATAGTGGTCCGTTGTTAGTTTAATGACGTTTCGGTCCTAAAGCCGGCTACTACTTATAGAGTTTGGGCTAAGGAAGATAGCGAGCAGACATAGGCGTCGTCATCTATCGTTGACCTAGGCCGTGACTCGTCAAGCATAGTACTTTTTCAAGAAGCAACCGTTTATTTCCATGAAAGGTCTTTTGCCATGCATGTCCATGAGTAGATAGGCTCCACCATGGTAAACTTTGTTTATGATATACGGGCCTTCATAGTTCGGCTCAAATTTCTCCCGCTTGGCACGATTAGGGATCATAGGTCTCTTGACCACTAGTACGAGTTAGCCTTGGCGGAATGTTCTCGGCCTAGTCAATCTCTCATATGAGCGCGTCATCCTTGCCTTATAAGCCTCTAGATTTTGTTGCGCCATGAGCTGGGTTTCGTCGAGGGCATCGAGTTCCTCAAGCCGAAGGTGAGCATTTTCTTCGTCTGTTAGCTCGTAGTGAACTGCCACTCGCAGAGAGGGTAACTCTATCTCAAGAGGGAGTACTGCTTCTGTGCCGAATACCAATGCATATGGCGTTGTATCCGTGGCTGTTTTGAACGTAGTTCGATACGCCCAGAGAGCTTCATGCAGTCTCTCATGCCCGTCCTTCTTATTTCGAGACACCGTCTTTTTCACGATCTTCGTCAAGGTCTTGTTGAAAGCCTCAGCTAGACCATTAGCTCGAGGATTATAGACTGAAGAGTATCTCCAGTCTATGTTATGCTGTTGTGCGAAGCGGCTGATTTTGTGGCTTCTATATGCTGGCCCGTTATCGGAGATAATCCGTCGCGGAGTGCCGAACCGATAAATGATGTGTGTCTTGAAGAAATGGAGGATATTCTCCGTCTTCACTTCCCTCAGCGGTATTGCTTCTGCCCACTTGGAGAAGTAATCGGTTGTTGCCAGTATGAGCCGATGTCCTCTGGACGATGCTGGTTCGATGGGCCCGATTATGTCGGTTCCCCACATTTCGAATGGCCAGCTAGCCACCGTCGGATGTAGCGGATTTGGATGTTGGTGGATAAAGTCCCCATGAATCTGGCACGAGTGGCACCGCTTCGCGTATTCGAGGCAGTGCTGGATTATCGTGGGCCAATAGTAGCCCATCCTTTTGATCTTCAGTTTCATTTTCGGCCCGGTTTGGTGAGAACCGCAGAGTCCGTCGTGAGTTTCTTGGACGACCTTTTTTTCTTCTTCCTGTCCCAGGCATCTTAGCCATAAAGAGTCGAATGATCTCTTATATAGAGTATCATTGACGAAGGCAAAAGATAAAGCTCGCTTCATGAGCTGATGTTTTGAGGACGCATCTTCAGGCATTCGACGGGATTTGAAGTAGTCTATAAAGAATTCTCTCCAATCCTTAGCCTTTTCTTGGTCTTTTATGTGCAGAGTAGTTTGCTCGATCGCTCCCTTTTCTTTGGGCAACTCCGGAGATATTTCTGCCGGTGCAAGAACCCGACGGCTTTGCACAACGATCCTCACGTCATCGAGGTTCTCGTCGGCCAATTCTTTAGAAAGCTTAGCTAATGCATCCGCTTTGCTATTTTCCGCCCGCGGTATGCTTTCCAGAGTGTAGGAAGGAATTTGAGTCAGCAGTTGCTTTACTCTCCCACCGTACTTCACCAACTTTGGCTTGCACGTTTGATAGTCACCGTTTACTTGGCTAACGACCAGTTGGGAGTCTCCGTATATGAGGAGGTTTTCAATTCCCATATTGATAGCGATCTCGAGACCTGCTATCAAAGCTTCGTACTCGGCTCTGTTAAGGAGAAGGCAAAGCGCATTATCCCTCCTTGTGGAGTCACGAAGTTGAGGCCTATCCCTGATTTGATTATGGGGGTGCTTTGTTTGCGCTTCTTCATGAAAGATGCTCCATCGAAGTAGAGTTCCCATTGGGTATCAATCTCTCTTCTCTCCCCATCGATTGTGTCAAACGCGTGTTCGTCCGGCAATTCGCAGTTCAAGGGAGAGTCGGAAGGTATCGGATGCTCAGTGAGGAAGTCAGCGATGGCTTGGCCTTTCACTGCCTTGAGGGGTCGGCATGTCACCGAGAATTCCATTAAGAGCAGGGCCCATTTGGCGAGTCGTCCCGTTAATATGACCTTTGAAATCAAATATTTGAGAGGATCTACATTCGATATGAGATGGACCTCATGTGCCAACGCGTAGTGTCTGAGCTTCGTTATAGCGAAGATCAATGCCAGGCAGTGTTTTTCAATGGGAGAGTAATTGCTTTCTGCCCCCTGTAGAACTCGACTGAAATAGTAGAGGGCTCTCTCCTTCCCTTGATCGTTCTCTTGTGCCCACAGCGCGCCTAAAGAACATTCGAGGGCTGTTGTGTACGGGACGAGAGGTTTTCCCTTAACGGGAGCGGCCAGTACTGGCGGATTCTGCAGGTATTGCTTGATTTCGTCCAGTGCGCTTTGGCATTTGTGATCCCAGAAAAAAGGAGTCCCTTTCTTTATTAGGTGACTGTAAGGGCGGCACTTACCGGAGAGATTAGCTATAAATCGCCGGATATAAGCGAGCTTTCCTTGGACAGACCACAGTTGCTTGAAAGTCCTTGGCGGAGGCATTTCCATGATCGCCTTGATTTTTGACGGGTCTATCTCGATGCCTCGATGTCTTACGATGAACCCTAGGAATTTGCCCGAGGAAACTCCGAACGCGTATTTGAGAGGGTTCATCTTCAAATTGTATTTCCAAAGACACTGAAACACGACGCTCAGATGCTCTAAATGTTCCTCGAATGATTTGCTTTTAACTACGAGGTCGTCGATGTAGCATTCGACGATTTCATGTCTGAGGTCATCGAAGATTTTCGTCATGGCCCACAAATAGGTGGCACCGGCGTTCTTTAGACCGAAAGGCATCACCTTGTAACAGAATATACCCAAAGGGTCCAGAAAGCGGTATGCTTCTGATCCTCGGGATGCATCTTTATTTGATCGCCATTTGATTGTTACGAAAAAGTTGTGTTTGTAGTTAACCGCAATCAATAATGGTGTCGCGCGTAGCTAGACCGAGATGAGTACGGGTCGTCCTCTGGGAAACGTGGAACCTTCTATTCTTAGTTTAGATGTGTTGAAAAAGAGAGGAGGGATAAAGAATTTTGTGGAATGGTTTCTAGATCTACATTAAACAAGAATGTAAAATATAGATCTAGATTATTTCAAGGATGTAGTTAATATAATAAAGGGGCTTGTAGGGTACGTTAGGATTTAGTAGTTATGGACGATTGATTAAAAGTTACCCTTTTTATCCATTAATAAATTTAAAACTAGAACGACGGTGATGCGTGTAGATTAGGGTTTTTGGAGGGAAAAGAAATCCCACTCTTAACCCTTATCTCGACACGGAACTCTGTTCATATCTAGCCTTTACCAAAACAATCATTAATCTAATCTCTAATCGCGGTCGGGATTAACAATGAATTGTTAGCGCGCCCGATTAGGATGTTAATGATTCTTTTGATAAAGTTTATAAACTTTATAGGACTTAAAAAGAGTTTAGAAATGTTCATCATCCATTAGCTTACCTTAATCCTACGAACCCTAACAAGCGGAGAATTACTCGCGCATGTTGGGAGAAAAAGAGATGGAGAGAAAATGCATAATTAAACTACGAAGAAATAGAATAAGAAAAAGAACTACCTTTATTAATCAACAGAATCAATTGCACTTTGTTCCCTTAGAAAATGATTACAAATACTAGTTTGCTTCTCGATCTCTTCTAAGGAGATAGATGAACCGTTGATGATCAGCCTGGATGCGTGAGCCGTCTTGGACTTCGTGATCTCGTCGGCTTGATAAATTTTCCAAGAGGTTCTCGGTCTCTTTTTATAGTCCAAAAGCCAGAAAGTTAGCTTCTAAAATTGGAAGCTAGTAGCAAAGATTCATCCTAAAATTTCTGAGCCCCTAACTCCACCATCATGCCGCGGATCCGCGGCCTAAGGGGGGGTTTGGCCGCGGATCCGCGGCCTTCTAATCAGGTCCCTTGATCAAACTTCTGGTGTTTTCTCTATGTGACATGTGGACTTCTCTGGAACCTTTGTATCTTTGAAATCTTCTCTTGATTGATGCCAGACTTGGTCTCCAAGTTTTGCTTTCTTAATTAGGCAAGTCTTCTTCAACAACTTGATTTCCTTGATTTTAGTCTTGGAAAGATTCTGCACAACTTGGAAAGATTCTGCACAACAACTTAAATAATATTTAGTAGACTTAGTTCTACTAGGATTAGGTCAATGATATTATTTGCATACAATTTCCTACCAAATTCTAATTATAATATATCAACACATGGAAAATAGTATTTTTACACATAAACCCTCATATGTATGATATATTATAATAAAGTCTTTTTTAATATGAAAATGGTAGGAAAAATGTAATAACAAATGTGCAGTTTTATCAACTGAACAAATACCCCCAAACTTATCTTTGATCGTCCCGAGCAAACTAGTTTATGTAAGTGCACGGCGGCGCCCCGGCCGTCAATCCGACGGCCAAATGCGGAAGCGGTGATAAACTTAAATTTTACTTGAACTGGCAAACCGCCGCGCACTAACACCCGGATCGAACCACTAACTAGTCCTAGCTATCAACAAGAAAGGGAAGAGAGATATACCGACGATCCAAGTCCTCCGATCTTCTCATCATCGTCCCGATCTCCTGCGGAATGTCCCGTCTCCTCCTCGTTGCCGGAAGTGCACCACATCGCCTACTTCTTTTACGGGCTCCCACCTCAATGCCGAGGCAACTCGGGCACGAAGCTGGCTAGTCGACGTGCCCAAGATTTGCTGTAGAATGTGTAGTGAAGAAGTCTCATTTTGGGGTTGTGGAATTGCCATTTTGGTGGAGGAAATAAAGGATGTTTTTGGATGAACAAGAGAGCATTTTTCCTTGGCACCATGAGAACCAAAATTGCCACACACATAATGAAATGAATCCCATCCCCTGCCAAGGAATGGCCGGCCCCCCCTTTGTGTGTGATTGGAGAGAGAAAGAACAAAGACAAGGGGGTGGGTGGAAAGTGAGTGATGATGAAAAGAAACCAAATGATCACAACAATTCCAACACTCAATCAACAACCATGATAGCAAAAGTCAAGCCATGATCAACTAAAGAAAGTCAAGGTATGGTGCAATAATCATGATGCAACAAAAATGCAAAGACCCCCTCCACAACCACTTATTTGCAACAATGCAAATAAGCCCTCCTCCACCAATCTTCGGCCAATGAACGGAACAATGGAAATTGGCCGAAACGGAAAGCAAACTGGCAACTCCAGAAAACTGGTCCCGTAATAAATTACAGGAAAACCCCGATACTGTGCATACACACCCGCATTTGTATTCCGACCGAAATACAAATACAAAGAGACAAAATCTACACTGTACTATACTAGGATCCGGCTTAAACCAAAGCCGGCTAGTAATATCCGTTCGATCCTGATCCGTGCAATACTGCACGTATCTGATCGAACCCTGCCATATATCCATACGGCCTATAGTACAAACTGTCCGATCCGGATCCATGCAATACCGCACGTATCTGATCGGACCTTGCCATATCTCCATACGGCCTCTACAACCTTTCGGCCGAAAGCTGAGTAACTGAATGTGGGGGACTCTAAAGACTCGTCAACACCATAGTTGTGGATTTAACCACTAGCACGTCAGAGGTATAAGCCAATACGTAACGGGCTACCAGGTATTGACTAAAAGGGATGTCTGTGAGCGAACTCAGCCTGACAACCCTACTGAGCCTGTCAGTGACAATATCCGTACAGTCCGGTCCGTTCGTCTATGAGCATCGCATGGCGGGCCTAGGGGGTTGGTAAAAGTCAGACCCCCAAAAGCGGTACAAGTCGTGTCGGAGTGTAGCCCAGAACACCCTGAGATACTACTGGAATACCTACCAGTAAATCTCCTTGCCTCGGCCGAGGGCTTCGTGTAATGGCTCTCCTAGACACAGCACGACCTCACCCCCAATACAGGGAGAGACGAACCCCTGAAGATACGCTCACTGCCTCCATGTGGCTCGGGACTGTACCCAACTAAAACCTGTTTGCACGACTCCTTTGAGCCGTGGTAGGGTAGTAATCAAAGTACAGTGGGAACTCACACGAGACAAATGACGATCCCCAGGTCGATGAACTAACCTGTACACATGTCACCAGGGAACTGCCATCTGACGTCTGGTATATGACCAACTAGCATGTTCCCGGCGAGTCCTGTCCGGTGTACTCATAACCCAATGAGCACCTGTATACATCTTAGGTGATCCAACTGACACCAGTGGCTTGTGAGACCGGCCACCGCCCCTCGTCGGGGTCTCGACTGTATATACTAGTCTACTCTGGAGTATCGATGCCCTGTCTCGAAACTCACACGACTAGGGACCAATTAAGGATTTGCTTATAGACTACCAGCTCCCACTTATATGATCGCCCTCATACTGCTGGTGGTCAAGCAAGAATCCTAGGGGCTCTACCAACGTGTAATAGCGACCTGTAAGGTCACCTCAAACAGTACACGATGATAAAGATGAACCAGATAGCATACTATCATCTCGAGTAAGACTGTCCTACCGGGATAGGTCCTCCCTCAATCATTGCAATCACGTACTTGTGATCCAATAATTGACTCTGAGGGCACTATCTCCAACAATCTCCCACTTGCACTCAAGGCTAATTATTGCGATGTCGCATACTCACAGCCCGTGTGATACCGAACACCCAACTCCTCTACTAGTCAGTCTCACAAAGCTCGTTTGCGAAACTATTGCGTTCGAGGAATAGCCTCAGTGAGTGGATCCGCCTTGATGTTTCTTTCTATGTCTCTCTATATCTCAAGTTCGCGGAGAAAGCCATCTCCCGAAAAGAGTAATACCTGTCTTAGAATGTGTCTGGATGTCTGATGGGACATAGCTCATAAATGAACTCCAAATCCAAACTTCTTAGACTGTATCGTCAACTGAACTTAATCAGTATCCTGCGCCATGCCTCCCTCAGTATTGCCTTGGATCACCTGTCCAAAATACTGCCCCTCATCAGAAGGAAAAACTATAACTCTGACAACCTCCTCGTCGTCCAGGTCACCTTGGAAGCCTGGAATGATAAATGTCTCCCGAAAGAGGCTGTCGTTATCATATCCCTAGAACATCTACTTGTGTTCTAAAACTGCTTCCGACTGTTTCTCCAGGATTGGATTAATGTCAACTTATTGCATCTAGTGCAAGAACAATATCTGGTGTGGTACTTGACATCTCATGATTGAGTCAGTTGCCTGAGCAAGTGATCTGCCAATCATGCGCATCCTTCTCCCCTTTAGTCTGTAAGACAGCTTTAGAGAGGGTGACTCCATCACTTGCAGGTACACTACCGTGCCAGGAGTCGTCCATTCTAAATACCTGTAGAATGGTGTCTAAGTACCCAGATTGGGAAACCACCCAAATCTAGATCTAAAACCATAGATCTAGTCACCAGTATGTCTGATATAATATCCAAGTCCTGTGTGGATAAAACATTGTGTGACGACCAAAGTATAACCGATAGTAGTATAGGAGTTTCCTTTCCTACTCTGTGTATGTCATCCAAATACCAGGATATCACACCCTACTACCTTCTCAACAGATCCATCCCCTATTCTGATGAAGTCAAACCCATGACTGTCACGTCAGAAATAGATGATCTATCTCCGCTATATCTGCTTTAGTCTATAAATAGACATAAGCCACCTGTCCACCAATGCTTCCGCTGCTCCCACTGACTACGACAACCCTCTGGCAGAGTCATATACACGTACACTTCTAAAACTAGTTTAGAACGACGCTATACTCATCCTCCCGCCGGGTCTCGCAACCTGGAACAACAGCAATGGCAAGTGTGGGTAAACAAGAACTTCCCTGTCACCGTCCTTGAGGCTACCGGAGTATCTCTCGGGTGCCTGAAGTTACCCACCTTATCTGCGGAGTGGCCAATGGAATGTCAAACCAGATTGAATCTTTAGGTTCCTTATCAAATCTTCAGTAATCGTTTGTGGTTCTGGAATCACTTCCAGTTCTACCATACTCCCACTACTGTTTTCTGAAAAAATCCATTTTTAAAACTGTGGTGAGTCTAGAACAATATTGCTATTGTTCATCCAGATGGTAGAAAGTCAGCCCGCGTCATAGCCTGGGTCAACCCACAAACAGCCATTACAGAAACGTGCCTTGAGTTGTCCAGTGTCTGGTTTTAAGCATAAACCGGACAACTCCCCGTACCTTAACATCGTTAAGATATGAACTGTTCTATATCCAATATAGAAACAGAGGCACTGATTTAATTGAACCAGATTCAAATCATGCAGCTGTCTCCAGTGCATGTCAACTAAATAGAAGAAGTCTGATCAGCGTTACTCAACTTAGGAATGCTTCCAACTATGAGTAACCTGAAAGAGAAGCAAGATCTCTTTATCATTACTATCAACTGAATACCATTCACAAGTATCTACATCTTCGATCGCTTTGAAGAATCCCGATACTTGCTACACCTGGTTCTCTACTCTATTCAAATACCTATAACTTCTCAAAATTCGGACCCTGTGTTTGCACGAAACACTTGTCTAAAAACTAGAGAAGTCATAAGTAAACCGAATATAGTACGAGGACCAACCCCTCTGTCCTGATGGACCCTGGACAAAATACAGTACTCTGTATAAGTCCCTTGAGTCTGATAACTCATTCACTGTGTGTCGTGGGTTGAAAACTGTACTTATGGTTAAGAAGAATTACACCGCTGTTTAATGCTCCTTACCTAACCATCCACTGATATAGGTAAATGTCGTAGACATAATTTCATAAAGGTATATCTCACTCTATGAAAATATACGTACAGATATATCAATTTGAAATTGGTGCATAACAGCGGATATTCAAAACCAAATATTTGCCGACCGGCAAACTACCCAGGTGACTTCCTCAAATATCACCGATTACAACGAATCCCGATATAATGAGGATGATCACCCAATTCCCAATAACTTACTCCCACTCATCATCTGTAAAACCATACAGATGTGAGAATCATACCTGGTAAATACATACCCTGGAGCAAGTGTCTAATCGGGAAATCAGTTTTCCTTTAACAGTACACAGTGAGACTGAAACATCGAAATGTTTCGATGGGGTATCCTAGTATTCCTAGTAATGCCTCTTCCAGATTCACGACTGTAACCGTATAATTCTTTGCCACCTCTCCAAATCCCTTCATATGTCTTTAGTCTTTACCTTCTGCACACCCCTTTAGGCCAAATGGTTTTCTTCCTTCCCTACCGTTCGGCACCAGCCTACGGTTTGGAAGAAGACTATCCAATAAGCATAATGGGTGTACTGTCCTAATCCTAGGAACACTCGCAATGAGAGAGGGTGAAGATAAAAGACAACCGAATAAACCTTATTCCTATTTCTCCTGGACCAGAATCCATCCCCGAACTGGAACAAGTTCCATTCGAGTTCGTATATAACCATACGATGGAGTATCCAAATAAACTGTGGATCTTCGTAGTGATACGGAGTGTCCTGGAGAAATACAAAGGTGATGTGGGAGTGGTAACGAAATATTTGGTTTGGTCGTGAATATCTGTTGCAATTTACTTTGCCCTCTTACTAATCCCTTGCTTTGTCTGAACTTAATACCTTCTGTACACCATCGTTAGGCTAATTGGTTTTCTTCATTCCCTACCGGTCGGCACCAGCCTAAGGTTTGGAAGAAGACTATCCAATTTGCATAATAGGTGTACTACCCCTAAACCAAGGAGTACTCATAACCTGAGAGAGGGTAAAAAGAAAAAGACAACTGAATAATCCTATCCGTTTTCTCCCGAACCGGAAACCATCCTCGAATAAATTCTTTCGAGTTCGTATCTAACCATACGATGGTTTTGTCCAATGGAAGTGGACGTTCGTAGTAATACGGGGTGTCCTGGAGAAAAGGGTAAAAGTAGGAGTGGCAATGAGGTTTGCAACTCTGACAATCCAAAAGCCAGTGTTAAAGAAGGTTCGGTCAATCTTGGTCACTGAGTCATAGTCTTAGGGTTGGGTCAATGGTCGCTGCCAAAGAGAGAGAGAAAAGAAACACTCAGCGTGCACTCTAACCTAGATCAGAATGGTTACCAATTTATCTAATCTGGAAACCTCCCACTGTACCTCAAATTCTCCTCCAAACCTGAAAGAAGAATTAGTCGGGATCAGCCGAGGAGTATACCAACTCATCAGTGGGAATCGGGATCCAACTATCATCGCATGATAACATGACGGAATCCGCTCACGTCATCACACTCCAGAAGGTATGCGCATATCTGGCAAGTTTCAGTTCTTTTGAAACTCCCGATGTGATTTTTGCCCCATGCTCTTATGACCTTGGCGTGAGGTCAAAATATCATAAGTCACATGTCAAGTTCTGCCCATCATTATCCAGGTTAATTTGAACCCACCCGTACATACCCTTGACGTAGGCCAAAATAGTAGTACGACTGTCCCAAACCAACGCATCTATCTATGCAACAGCTAAATATCCGGCAGCTACCAATCACTATGCCTTGGCGTGAGGTCAAAATACATAGCTTGAATACTACCGAATATTTAACCGAAATGATGGAGGGCTACGAATGGTTTCTGGCGAAAACCTTTAACGTAAAGAACTTGATATCGTTGAAGGAACCGGATAGCTTTTGAAAATATAGTGACGAAAACCGTTGCTAAAGAGGTCACTCCCGGTGAAGGGATCTCGGCTCTTTCCCCGTAGAATGAGGTGCAGGATATTCCAACTGAATACCACGATGCAAAGCAAAAGTAATCGGCTATAGTGAAGTTATTGCCCTGACGCAAACCTTTTGTCCAAGGGGTCACTCCCGGTGAAGGGATCTCGGCCCTTGCCTCGTCGACTGAGGAGCAGGATATTCTAAATGAATACCGCAATGCAAAACAAAAGTGAACGTCCTTGCAATAACAGCTTTTTGAAAAGTTTCCAACAACATCAGATTAGGTTTGTTTTTAACTTGCATTGATCCGAATCAACGCAGTCCCATCAATTGATCACACCACAAAGAACGAAAATAATATGACGTACGTATATGCCATCCGCATTCGCCACTGGGTCCCGTCATTACCCGTTAGGTTAGCTTACTAACGACAGAGCGGGGACTGGACTAGCGCGGATGCAAAACATATACAACATCTACTAATATATATACCAATATATTATATTTCGCTCAAGGCGTGAATAAAATGCAACATCACAGAGAATGAACAGCATCACAGAAACAATACAGATATTTGGGATCCCCGGGTTTCACAGAGCCGCTGAAACCCGACGTTCCCCTGGTCGTGTGGATAGCCTGTGCAATGAAATCCTAGACCCCTACGGGCGCGGCAAGTTACCCGCCAAAACCTGAAGCGAGGCAGCCCCCTTCAGCACCGTGAATGGACCACCCAGCACTTCACGGAATCCGGTAACTTGGGCACCCCTCCTGGGTCAACCTGTACCCCTACGAGTGCGGCGAATAGCCCGCCAATCCTAGAGTGAAGCCCCCTCCGTCTCAATGCCATGAGATGCGGGCTTGTTGCCCTCCAGAACCCGGCTATCCGTGCACCCCTCCGCGGGGTAACCCTAGTACAGAAAGTAAAATATACATACAACGAGTACATCGACCGCAACCTGGCCGTGCCCCAAAATAATAATACAAACAGGCAGTGACGGCAGTCCACATGTCGGACGCTCGCCCCGCAATATCAAATGTACATAATACAACCACAACTGTACTAGCATTGCATCCAGGCTATCCCCCACGACCGATCCGCCACATCACAGCAAAAACAGAACATCAACGTGAAAGTCACGTTCGCAAATCCGTCTAACCGGGCTATAGCAGTTAGACCGGATTTACCGATCAAGTGACATTCACGGTCGCAGATATAATGTAAATACTGTGAAATAATGTGTTTAAAATATCCGATCAATCAAATTTTAACAAGTGGGCCCCCAAGCATTACTGTAGCAGATCAGGAAATTCTGGGCCCAATATTAATATTCCAAAACCTCACTTTTAACCCCAGAAAGATACTGTAGAAATTTGGTGCAGCGACCCCAAAATAGTGCGGCGGAACCGCGGTCCAAAGGGGTGTTTGGCCGCGGTTCCGCGCTCCTACACTGGAGTTAGCGCATCGAATTTTCACAGAACTCTTATATTTTCTAGTAGATCACTTTTCTGTAACCTGAAAAAATTTTCGACACCAAAAAATTTCAACAGAAAACTGATGTGAACAAAAATGTAGATTTTGGAATTTTGGTCGATCGGAAATGCAAAACACATTAGACAAAGCTAGACTAAGTTAATGGCGAGGCTCTGATACCACTGTAAGTGCACGGCGGCGCCCCGGCCGTCAATCCGACGGCCAAATGCGGAAGCGGTGATAAACTTAAATTTTACTTGAACTGGCAAACTGCCGCGCACTAACACCCGGATCGAACCACTAACTAGTCCTAGCTATCAACAAGAAAGGGAAGAGAGATATACCGACGATCCAAGTCCTCCGATCTTCTCATCATCGTCCCGATCTCCTGCGGAATGTCCCGTCTCCTCCTCGTTGCCGGAAGTGCACCACATCGCCTACTTCTTTTACGGGCTCCCACCTCAATGCCGAGGCAACTCGGGCACGAAGCTGGCTAGTCGACGTGCCCAAGATTTGCTGTAGAATGTGTAGTGAAGAAGTCTCATTTTGGGGTTGTGGAATTGCCATTTTGGTGGAGGAAATAAAGGATGTTTTTGGATGAACAAGAGAGCATTTTTCCTTGGCACCATGAGAACCAAAATTGCCACACACATAATGAAATGAATCCCATCCCCTGCCAAGGAATGGCTGGCCCCCCCCTTTGTGTGTGATTAGAGAGAGAAAGAACAAAGACAAGGGGGTGGGTGGAAAGTGAGTGATGATGAAAAGAAACCAAATGATCACAACAATTCCAACACTCAATCAACAACCATGATAGCAAAAGTCAAGCCATGATCAACTAAAGAAAGTCAAGGTATGGTGCTATAATCATGATGCAACAAAAATGCAAAGACCCCCTCCACAACCACTTATTTGCAACAATGCAAATAAGCCCTCCTCCACCAATCTTCGGCCAATGAACGGAACAATGGAAATTGGCCGAAACGGAAAGCAAACTGGCAACTCCAGAAAAATGGTCCCGTAATAAATTACAGGAAAACCCCGATACTGTGCATACATACCCGCATTTGTATTCCGACCGAAATACAAATACAAAGAGACAAAATCTACACTGTACTATAATAGGATCCGGCTTAAACCAAAGCCGGCTAGTAATATCCGTTCGATCCTGATCCGTGCAATACTGCACGTATCTGATCGAACCCTGCCATATATCCATACGGCCTATAGTACAAACTGTCCGATCCGGATCCGTGCAATACCGCACGTATCTGATCGGACCTTGCCATATCTCCATACGGCCTCTACAACCTTTCGCCCGAAAGCTGAGTAACTGAATGTGGGGGACTCTAAAGACTCGTCAACACCATGGTTGTGGATTTAACCACTAGCACGTCAGAGGTATAAGCCAATACGTAACGGGCTACCAGGTATTGACTAAAAGGGATGTCTGTGAGCGAACTCAGCCTGACAACCCTACTGAGCCTGTCAGTGACAATATCCGTACAGTCCGGTCCGTTCGTCTATGAGCATCGCATGGCGGGCCTAGGGGGTTGGTAAAAGTCAGACCCCCAAAAGCGGTACAAGTCGTGTCGGAGTGTAGCCCAGAACACCCTGAGATACTACTGGAATACCTACCAGTAAATCTCCTTGCCTCGGCCGAGGGCTTCGTGTAATGGCTCTCCTAGACACAGCACGACCTCACCCCCAATACCGGGAGAGACGAACCCCTGAAGATACGCTCACTGCCTCCATGTGGCTCGGAACTGTACCCAACTAAAACCTGTTTGCACGACTCCTTTGAGCCGTGGTAGGGTAGTAATCAAAGTACAGTGGGAACTCACACGAGACAAATGACGATCCCCAGGTCGATGAACTAACCTGTACACATGTCACCAGGGAACTGCCATCTGACGTCTGGTATATGACCAACTAGCATGTTCCCGGCGAGTCCTGTCTGGTGTACTCATAACCCAATGAGCACCTGTATACATCTTAGGTGATCCAACTGACACCAGTGGCTTGTGAGACCGGCCACCGCCCCTCGTCGGGGTCTCGACTGTATACACTAGTCTACTCTGGAGTATCGATGCCCTGTCTCGAAACTCACACGACTAAGGACCAATTAAGGATTTGCTTATAGACTACCAGCTCCCACTTATATGATCGTCCTCATACTGCTGGTGGTCAAGCAAGAATCCTAGGGGCTCTACCAACGTGTAATAGCGACCTGTAAGGTCACCTCAAACAGTACACGATGATAAAGATGAACCAGATAGCATACTATCATCTCGAGTAAGACTGTCCTACCGGGATAGGTCCTCCCTCAATCATTGCAATCACGTACCTGTGATCCAATAATTGACTCTGAGGGCACTATCTCCAACAGTTTATTCAAGAGGAGAAAAAGAAAGGAGAAAACTAAGCACACTTTCGTAGGCAGACACGATTGCACTGAGCACGTGCAACAAGCCGTTAAATCTCTAGGTGTCCTTAGTAGGAGTGTTATCTCCTGAGGGTTTTCAGCGGATTACACCCACAAAATCCTATAATAAAAGAGAGATGGTGAAATTTACATATAAAGATAAGAACCATAAAAGAAATACTTTGAAAATAAGAGTTTCCAACTATACTAGCTTTTCAGTTGTCATGAGCCCTATCTTAATAGTCATGAAAAAATGTTAGAAATCATATCATCCCTCAATAAAACATCGTCTTTATTCTTCATTCCTATCTTTCTTCCAAACATTGATCATATACCCCTACGTGTGTGTATAGAACATCCCTACACTCGGAGAATTCAATTCAAGCTATCATACTCTTGTCCATCTACCTTAGTACTTTTTAATTTGATGAATACTTAGGTTTGCTCACACCTTTTCATGCGACCGTTAATACTTCTTGAGGTACTAACCGACCGATTACTCATGTGCTTGCTGATTAGGTGATAATATTTTCCTCGTCTTGCACCACCTAAGTCTTAGCAGTGACTCCCAGACCAGTTGGCCTTAGGGCACTAGGTGAAGAGGCACCCTCGCTATATTTTTTTATTGCTGCCTTGGCGATACAAAACCAGTGTTCATTTTTTTCTTTCACCATTTTTATATTTTCTTCATTTTTTTATTTTTTCATTTCCTTCATACTTTGGCTTTTAGACAAGAGCATTTCAAGGTATCCTCTACTATCCCGAGTTTCAAGACGTGTGCAAGTGCATATAGTAGGGTATCAACATTCAAATGTTTGGTTTCGAGAATAGAAACTATTTTTCAGACTTATTTTTATCCTCAGATTAGTGACTTCCTTCATCTTACTAACCCTTGGAACAACAGCTCATAACTACTTATTATAAGTTCGTTTAAGAAAACTTCTAATTTTCATGGTTTTCTTAAACTATTCCTATCTTTTGGATGTAATTTTTCACTTTCTACTATTTTGTTATCAAAAAAAATTTTGTGCTTATATATATAATATAATGCAAAGTATGCGTAAATAAGCACAAACCTCCCCCAAACTTGTTTTCAACAGTGTCCTCACCGTTGCTATCTACTGGATCACAAAAACCTGTAAGCTTGGAAGGACATTATTAATGGGGGCAAGAATATATGAAAGTGAAATGCTCCCCCAAACTTATTTTTGGCTCACAAATTTGAGGACAAAAGTTATGTTCAAGAGCCAAAAATATACCCCCCCCTCAAACATGAGTTAGACAATATGAAGCATTTTAAGAGGGGGTGAGTCATTTGGTCAAAGTAAGACTTTACAAAGACCAAAAGTTAACACCAACCATTCAAATATTTTATCAGTATAGCGTATAGGTTGGTGGAAGAATGTGTTGTATCGAGTCAAGAAAAAATGGGGAAGGGATAAGAGATGGTCTGGAAAGGGTTTGAAATTAGAGAAAAGAAAGAATGGGGATGAATGTGAATGATTAGGAAGAAGGAATGGTGATGGTTCAATCTCTATACGTGGAGATTGATCAATCACAAAATCCTTATTGTTTAAAAATTCAAGTTCGTCAGCAAAAAGTTCTTCAAAACTTTTATCAATGGTGTGATTGAACATTTTGCTGTCAAAGAGTTTTGTGCCAGAATTTATCCTACTTGATTCAAAAATTATTGAGGTAGATGACTCGAAAAACTCATCTACCTCATTTTCAAAAATATCCAAATCAAGTTGAATTTATGGTATTATTGAACTTGAATTAACGAATTGTGATTCATCAAAACTCACTGAAACTATAGGAACAAAAGAAGAACCGGAGAAAATGGAAGGTGAAATGGGTAAACAAATTTATGTGTCGAGTGTTGTTGTACCAGATGTGGAAGACGGAGGCTGTATTTCGGTCTGATCTTCGGGTATACCATTATCATCAACTTCAAGACATATTTGGGGTTCGGGAAGAATTAAAAGCTCAAGATGATGACCACAAGGAAGTGAAAGGATTTGATGAATTGGTGGGACAAAATCATCCAAAATTTTGGATTCATCAATCAATATATCCCCAACACCAATCACCTCATTCAAGTGAAGGTTAAAATTCTCAAACTCCTCATCAAAAATATGGTTTTCAATCAGTTTTGGTTCAAGAGTGGAGGTGTAGAGATCACAAGGGTTGGGTATGGTTTCACTTGAAATGGACCCTTCACAGTCGGGTAAATCAAACACTACAAAGTCACACAACTTATCAGATATTGTACTTGATGAATCTATGAAACTGGAGTTGTGGATTTCAGTTTGGAATGGGGAGGTTTGATTAGGAAGGGTGTACAGTTCTGTCTTACTACCCAACTCCTTCATAATTTGGTTCGACGGTTCCATAAATTTTTCTAATGTCTGCTCCGGACTAGTCTTGGGTTGATAAGGGGTTTCAGTATAAGATTGAAATTCCTGTGTATAATTAAAACCCCCAAATGACCGATTAGAAGAACTGTCTAGAGTAGGTGGAAAAGTCGGATTGGATTGATAGGAATAGAATGGTTGCGGAACTTGGGTAGGAGTAGGATCAATATTATGATAAGAAGAATATTGATATGGGTTGGTTGGTTGGCTATTTTCAATAGACATCTTATATGCCACAAACTGCATATCAAATTCTTCTCTGGACAGTGGTGGTGATGGTTGATATTGGCCCGGGTTGAAACTTTGGCCTTTAGACCTAGCTATGTGCTCAGCAACGGACATTCGTCTAGGAGCTTTCTCATTCTGGGTATCAACTGAAACAGGTGTAGGATTAGGATACGGTTGATAAGACCAAGACTGAGGTGGCCAACTGTTTCTTCCTACTTGTTCTATATGATCTCTTAAGGACATGGAAGAGCCGGACGGTATACCGAAGGGATTTCGAAAACAAGAGATATCTGGTTGTGGACAGCAAAGCTCGGCAAGTGTTCTTCTGTTTAGGTCACCCATTATAAGAAGAAAAGAAGGGGGAAGGGGTACAAAGGGGAGAAAATAATTGGTTTGTTTTGAAAAATGACGGATTTAGACAAATCACACAAAAATGCACAAACAACCCTAGAACTAAGGTTACCTAGGTCAGTCTCTAGACCGCTCCTAGACTTCCAAAGGACAAGCCGCAGGATCAATCCTCTACCGCCTCCTTACTACCCTTGTAGCCGGGTAAGTGCCAGGTAAGTGGGAAGGAACCACAGCAGTGGGCCTAATTAAAAACCACTAGCCTTTGACACACTTGCCTAGGCACTACAAAAGTAATGCGGATAAGCGATAGATTACCCACGACCTTCCTCTGTCCTTATTGAGCGCGACAGTCCTTAGAGTCTGGTCTAGATATTTTTTAAATTAATTAAGGGTTGATGCAGATGCTCGGTTTGTGATTTGTGGGGCTTAGGAAGGGTGATGAAATCCCCACCTAATCTGGATTTTGGTCTTGCCCCTTAAAAATCCGTATTAAAATATGCAAAAACAAACCGCAAAACAAAACTTTGCAAAAAGATTTTTGAGCGGCGATATTTTGCAAAGAATCCTGCAGAAAAGATATTTTATTGGATTTCAGAGGAGAGAGAAGGAGGTTAGAATCTTACTAGAGAAGACTGAAGCCCTAGATCTCTTAACTGGCCGCGGTTCCGCCGCCGATGTACACTTCCGGCCGTGGTTCAGCCGCAGTGAAGAGGGATCAGGTGTTGATTTTTGCTATGTGGCCTCCTGCACTCCTCTGGATCTTGATGAATGTCTCTGTCTCTCTGTTTTCTTAAGTCTGTGACTCCAGATTTCCTCGCAAAATTCACACAATAATTGTTAAATATACAATTTGCAGTTTTGTTTTAATTATGATATAGATCGTATAAGAATTCAACACAAATAGTAAGAATAAAAATTACGCACGTATCCCCGGCAACGGCGCCATTTGATTGTTACGAAAAAGTTGTGTTTGTAGTTAACCGCAATCAATAACGGTGTCGCGCGTAGCTAGACCGAGTTGAGTACGGGTCGTCCTCTGGGAAACGTGGAACCTTCTATTCTTACTTTAGATGTGTTGAAAAAGAGAGGAGGGATAAAGAATTTTGTGGAATGGTTTCTAGATCTACGTTAAACAAGAATGTAAAATATAGATCTAGATTATTTCAAGAATGTAGTTAATATAATAAGGGGGCTTGTAGGGTTCGTTAGGATTTAGTAATTATGGACGATTAATTAAAAGTTACCCTTTTTATCCATTAATAGATTTAAAACTAGAACGACGGTGATGCATGTAGATTAGGGTTTTTGGAGGGAAAATAAATCCCACTCTTAACCCTTATCTCGATACGGAACTCCGTTCATATCCAGCCTTTACCAAAACAATCATTAATCTAATCTCTAATCGCGGTCGGGACTAACAATGAATTGTTAGCACGCCCGATTAGGATATTAATGATTCTTTTGATAAAGTTTATAAACTTTATAGGACTTAAAAAGAGTTTAGAAATGTTCATCATCCATTAGCCTACCCTAATCCTACGAACCCTAACCATCGGAGAATTACTCGCGCATGTTGGGAGAAAAAGAGATGGAGAGAAAATGCATAATTAAACTACGAAGAAATAGAATAAGAAAAAGAACTACCTTTATTAATCAACAGAATCAATTATACTTTGTTCCCTTAGAAAATGATTACAAATACTAGTTTGCTTCTTGATCTCTTCTAAGGAGGTAGATGAATCGTTGATGATCAGCCTGGATGCGTGAGCCGACTTGGACTTCGTGATCTCGTCGGCTTGATAAATTTTCCAAGAGGCTCTCGGTCCCTTTTTATTGTCCAAAAGCCAGAAAGTTAGCTTCTAAAATTGGAAGCTAGTAGCAAAGATTCACCCTAAAATTTCTGAGCCCCTAACTCCACCATCATGCCGCGGATCCGCGGCCCAAGGGGGGTTTGGCCGCGGATCTGCGGCCTTCTAATCAGGTCCCTTGATCAAACTTCTGGTGTTTTCTCTATGTGACATGTGGACTTCTCTGGAACCTTTGTATCTTTGAAATCTTCTCTTGATTGCTGCCAGACTTGGTTTCCAAGTTTTGCTTTCTTAATTAGGCAAGTCTTCTTCAACAACTTGATTTCCTTGATTTTAGTCTTGGAAAATTCTGCACAACTTGGAAAGATTCTGCACAACAACTTAAATAATATTTAGTAGACTTAGTTCTACTAGGATTAGGTCAATGATATTATTTGCATACAATTTCCTACCAAATTCTAATTATACTATATCAACACATGGAAAATAGTATTTTTACACAAAAACCCTCATATGTATGATATATTATAATAAAGTCCTTTTTAATATGAAAATGGTAGGAAAAATGTAATAACAAATGTGCAGTTTTATCAACTGAACAGTCGTCCATGAAGGAAAAGATTTCGTGAGTAGACGTATTATCTATCATCAGCTCAGTGACAGGTACTGGAAAGTCGTCCTTCGAGTAGGCTTTATTGAGATCCCGAAAGTCCACCCATATGTGCACTGTCCCGGTTTTTTCATCACCGGGACGATGTTAGAGATCCAGTCAGGATACTGAACTTCTTGGATAAAGCCAGAATCGATTAGCTTCTTGAGCTCGGCATTGATGCTCATCTCAAGCTCGAGCCACATTCTTATCGTAGGCCCGGGGGTAGGCCCGGGGGTAGCTTATCCCAGTTGAGAGCAGTTAAGCGTTAGTCTTCTGCAGATTGGCAGCTCTTGTGTGATGGCAGAGTGCAGTTCGAGTTCACCTCCACCGGGGGACAGTTTGCTCATGTCCGCGCCCGTCCACTACTATTTGATCGTATCCGTGAGGCGCAACCCAGTGATGCCCGTTTGTCCGAGATTCTTGAACTTGTTCGACAAGGTACAGTTTCGGAGTTCATGATTGATGACCAGGGTGTGCTACGATGCGAGACTCGCTTGTGTGTACCAGATGCTGATGGGTTGAGACGCGAGATCCTATAGCAGGCACATCAGTCGGCCTTTAGCGTTCATCCAGGTTCCACCAAGATGTACCATGACTTGAGAGACTTTTACTGGTGGGAAGGGATGAAACGCGATATTTCGGACTTCGTTTCGAGGTGCCTGACTTGTCAGCAAGTCAAGGCTGAGCATCAGAGACCGGCAGGAGAGTTGCAGCCTTTACCCATTCCGGAGTGGAAATGGGAGCAGATTTCCATGGAGTTCATTGTTGGTCTACCCAGGACCAGTAAAGGGTATAGGGTATGACTCCATTTGGGTGACTGTGGACCGGTTGACGAAAGCGGCTCACTTCCTTCTAGTGAAGGCCACTTTCGGGTATGCTCAGTATGCGCAACTGTATATAAATGAGACTGTGCGTTTGCACAGTGTACCCACATGCATAGTATCCGACAGAGGCACCCAGTTTACTAGCCGTCTTTGGCAGAAGCTTCAGGAAGCTTTGGGTACCCGGTTGACTTTTAGCACCGCTTTTCATCCACAGACCGATGGTCAGTCGGAGCGGACTATTCAGACTCTGGAGGATATGCTCCGTGCATGTGTGCTTGATTTTGGTGGCAGTTGGGATCGTCACTTGCCGTTGATTGAGTTCTCCTACAACAACAGCTTTTAGAAGACTATTCAGATGGCACCTTTTGAGGCTTTATATGGTAGGAAGAGTCGATCGCCAGTCTGTTGGACCGAGCTTAGTGAGAGTCTGGTTTTGGGACCCCAGCTAGTTCAGGAGACTACGGAGAAGATCCAGCTGATTCAGGACAGGATGAGAGCAGCCCAGTGCAG
Organism: Agapanthus africanus; assembly: GCA_030015575.1. Classification (NCBI taxonomy): domain Eukaryota; kingdom Viridiplantae; phylum Streptophyta; class Magnoliopsida; order Asparagales; family Amaryllidaceae; genus Agapanthus; species Agapanthus africanus. The sequence goes on from CM057337.1 coordinate 675,259,240, forward strand.
GCAGAAGTCTTATGCCGACCGTCGTCGTCGCAGACTTGAGTTCGCAGTGGGGGATCATGTATTCCTGAGGATTTCTCCGATGAAGGGTGTTATGCGATTTGGGAAGAGGGGAAGCTCAGTCCCAGATTTGTTGGTCCTTTCGAGATCCTTGAGCGAGTGGGTTCTGTTGCTTATCGTTTGGCGCTCCCGTCCAGTTTTCCGGATGTTCACCCTGTTTTCCATGTGTTGATGCTTCGTAGATACCTTCATGATCCTTCTCACATGATTCAGCACGAGACTGTTCAGCTTGAGCGCGATCTTTCGTTCACCGAGCAGCCGGTAGTTATTTTGGATCGGCAGGTGAAGAAACTTCGGTCAAGGGTCTTGCCGTCTGTGAAGGTTCTATGGCGTAGCCCTACTAGTGAGGAGATCACTTGGGAGGCCGAGAGTGAGATGCGGAAGAAATTCTCTCATCTCTTTGAAGGTACGCTTAGTATGAAATTTTAATTCGGGGACCGAATTTCTATAAGGGGGGAGATTGTAACGTTTTAGAAATCGTTATGCGAATTTTTTTCCGTTTTAAGGTAAAATTGTCGGTTTTTCCCGTATTAACCCGACGGTAATCAAACGACCATATAGACTTGCCAGAACCTAGTTTAGATAAAATAAAGCTAGCACGCAAGTTTTGGGGGTATATGGGACGTTTTGGTTTAGATAGAATTTTTCCCAAATATTATTTTAATGCGGTATTCACATTTTGGGGAAACTTCTCCTAAATATATTTTGAACAAATTAAGTTTGGGTAAACCCAAAACCCCACATAGTATCTAGATTCCTTGTGTTGAGTTAGGGTTTAAGGTTTAAAGAAAAGAAAAAGAAAAGAAATGAGGTGCATGCATGTGTGCATGTGTTGTGTGAATAAATTAAATTGCATTTATTGTTAGAAATTGCTAGGAAGCTCCACACAACTCCCCACCTACTCTCTTGGCCGAGATCCTTCCCTTTCCTACTGCCCTTGATCATTTCCTTTCCAATTTGCATCAATCCAAAATCAAAATTCTCCAAAATTCCCAAATAAATCACAAAAATACACCAAGTCCTTGTTCTTGCTTTTTGATCACTTGGAAACTAGGAAAGCTTGGATCTTGTGAGCTAAAGTTGATAGGTATAGTCCCTACACTGTTAAATAGGAGTTTTTATATTGTATAGCTCATTGATTATGGTTTAGAACACTTTAAATATCGATTGGTGCAATATCGTTTTTTTAGTGTCTTTTAGAGCCTCTGTGAACTGTTGTGACCTGAGATTTTTACAGAAAAATCAAACAAATTTATAGTGATGTACCAGTGGAATTAAGACCCCACCTGAGACACGAGACCTACCCCACCGGCTTGGGCCGACGACCAGTGCAGGAATTCCGGCGACGTCGGATTAGTAGGGGGTGTTGGGGTTTGGTTTTTGTGGGTAGCTGTCTGCTGTGGGTTAGGGGTGTTTGGTACTGTTTACATTTTTAGTATTTACAGTATGCAAAATCTGGGATCGTTTACCTATAATCTAGTGTTTTGAGTCCGCGTGTTACGAATTGCGACACGAATCGTGTTCTTATGCAGCTGCTGTACTTGGGTAGGTTTTGTGGTATCGTTACGCACGTTAGCCACTAGACGTACACTCGCGAGTTAGTTTAGTATTGGTGCGTTATTTAATACGTAGTTTTACGTTATATTGTTCGATTTCTGAGATGTTCGCACTATTTCTTGTGTTTGTGGAAATATAGCGTTGCAAGCGGGGACTTCGGACGCTGCGAATAAGGGGAAGCAGGTGGTCGGATTTTCATAGCTGGAGACCATTGGTGAGTAGATTTAACATCTACGGGGAAATCGCTCGTATGCCGTTATGCGTCGGGGCTGATATGATAGGATTGCTGCATGTTATTGGATATTGGTAAATTTCATATGAATGCCATTGTATAGTAGTATCTGTTGTACCTTTAGATATAACAGATTACTGACGGTTCATGTTGCACGAGCACTAAATTGTATGCTACACCCACATCGTCAGTAATTGCCATGACACGCATAAACCATCTACATACGTGATATGGTAGTGGATAGGGATAGTGGGGGTAGTAACTCTTATTCTTTTGTGCATAGGAGATATTGTTGATACCTACATACGTGTTATTGTGTTTGACATGGATAGTTAAGATAGAAACTCTTAATCCATTTCACGTATACCTTACTATAGCTACTTGTACATCTTGCATACATATTGACATGTACACCCGCATATTCTATTACAGCTCCATGTATATCATGCACCCATATTGACATGTACACCCGCATATTTTCGCTATAGTTGTATGTACCCCAAATGGTATTATTTTGATATGTGATATTGAGTTGTTGATCATTGCGCTTATGAAATGTATCATACTTACTTGCTTACATGTAGATACTTGAACCTTGCTACACTTACATGTACACCACATATGATGCTGCACTTGTTTTTCGGAGGATTTTGGGAACCGCAAGATATATTTTAAAAGTGGATTCATTTAAAAGAGCGGATTTCCCTTGATATGCTCATATTGTTGTTTTATGTTGCATATATCGGTTTTCATGGATTTACGCATTGAGATATGGATTTCATATGATTTATGGATTTAAGAACCGTTGGGGTATTTCAAGAAAACTTTGTATTGTTTGAAAACCCGGTTTCTCTTGATATGATATTTCAGTGCGTCCACCATGTGTTTTCTCGGTTCTGAGATTTGGCTTGTGATACCCGATTTGAGGAGCGGGAGGCACCGTTTATGGGTACATGGTGGACCCGGTATGGTACCCTGGGGCGAGTGGTGATTTCGTGGTGTAGACGATAAGCCTGGCGGTGGGACCACTACCTACTGGTGATAGTATTTTGACTCGGCAGTTATCGTGGGGATACCGACCGGAGTGAGATATGACATATCGTCAGGTCCAGTCGTGGTGACGGTGCCTGAGTTATGGGGATTTACGTGTCGATGCTAGACACGGGTTTTCATGATATTTCGGGTGTTGATGTTAGAGACTCAGGTTCCATGAGACTTACAGGATGTGAGGGCCGATATAAGGATGCGGTGCCTGAGGATTTGGGATTTGAGGTGTCAGTGAGGGACACTGGTATTTTTCCATGCTGATGATTTTGCATGAGATTTTATATTACAACATCCCACACTCAGGATTATGTTGATATGCATTGCTTCATGTAGTTGTAGTACCCTGATGATGTACCTTTACATGATTGTTGCATATTCACTTATCATACTTATGCTATCGGATTACATGTGATAGATAAATTGCTATTCGTGCATACTCGTGATTACAGTATGATATTAATTACTATTCACGAGTTGGCAACTCACCTCCGTTGTGCCACAGTGTTTTGCAGGACTTACCCTCAGAGTAGTCGCAGCAGGGCGTCTTTTCATCTCTACTTTTGTGGATACCGCTACGTTAGGCAGTGAGGCCTTTGCTTTTAGGTGGGTTTGCGGTTATCTGCTTGTACATTGTATATCTTTTTGTTGGATCTAGTATTCTCCATCTACCACTGTTTGTATATGACTTAGAGACAACTTGTGAGGATTCGATGTTGTATTATTTTGGTGACTTTGGGTGCCGTGCTCGTGAGAGCCGGTTTTGTTTTGGGAGAGTTTACTTCTTATTGCAGTCGTTTCTTTGGTATTTCTTCGCTTCGGCGTCGTATACATGTTATGGTGATTGTCTCCGCCGTTGGGCGTGATTTTTCTCCCGTTTGGGATGCTTTATATATTATATGTGTTGTGCCCATTTTCAGGGCTAGTTTTTACAAAGGAGGTGCTGCCGAAATTTTCAAAAAAGAAAACTAGAGTTAGAGATTTTACTTGTGGTTTTCCGAATGTTAAAACTATGTTTTTCTCCATTGATCCGGATTTGGGTGGTTTAGATTTCTGGGTTTCGGCTTACTTGAGTTGTGTACGCCTGTAGACGTTACGTAGTTTAAGTGCCGGTTATGGGCCAAATTTTGGGTCGTGACAAAGTTGCTATTAGAGCGTTAGGTTTTACCTTTCGGAGTGTAGGATGACCTTAGTATGATGGAGTATGTAGCTTAAGCAGAGTGACGTAGTGTGTGTATGTTCCGCGGCATACTTACGACGCGGTACTCCGCCTAAGTGACCTTAGGACTTATTGATTGATATTCTTCCATGATGATATACATCCTTGTGATTCGATTCCTGTTTCCTTATCGAATCTTGTTTCAATTTCCAGCCTATATGCTGCCAAAGACTACGAGGGCACAGAGAGCGGCCGCGAGGGCCGAGGTCAGAGTTGACTCGTCTGAGGGGAGGACTGACCAGGGTAGTACGCCTGTTGTACCGGAGCATATTGCTATGATTGAGGATGGTATGCAGGTCCTGCGCCTGATGATGGGGACTTTACTAGAGGCCATTCGAGCACAGGGCCAGGCAGTTGTTCCACCCGTTGCGGGGACCACGATGGTACCTACAGTTCCGGCAGTTGTAGTTACAGCTCCGGAGGTTATTGCCGTGTCACTGACTGATTTTATGAGGATGAGGCCTCCGGTGTTTACTGGCACAGATGTTACTGAGGATCCGCAGTCATTTATCGATCGGATGGCCAGGATTTGTCGTTCGCTCCGATGCTCCGACGAGAGATGGGTAGAGTTTGCGAGTTTCCGGCTGGAGGGTCTGGCCCAGTAGTGGTGTGAGTCGTTGGAGAGGGGAAGAGCCACTGGTCTTGCTCCTATGACCTGGGCTGAGTTTGTGACTGTGTTTCTCACCCGTTTTCTTCCACCGAGCGTCAGGGATGCGCGAGCGCGCAAATTTGAGTCGTTACGTCAGACTCCGGGGATGACGGTGTCTGAGTATGATGTACTATTTACCGAGCTGTTTGTGTATGCTCCGTACCTGGTGGCGACTGAGGAGATGAGGGTGAAGAGGTTTGTTCGAGGCCTGCTTACCCAGTTGTTCTTGGCCATCAGCATTCAGCATTGCGACACGTATGTGGCAGCTGTCGATGCAGCCCTATTGGTGGAGGAGCATCTTGCCGAGTCATCGGTTGTTCCGGAACCGAAGAGGACTCGTATGGATGCACCAGCATGGAGACAGAGGTTTGCACGCCGAGGCAGAGTTCCTTCAGACTCGGGGAGTAGCAGAGACGTGGGACGTGGCCAGTTATTCGGTTCTTAATCCCAAGAGGGCCAGCGACCGTCTTATGGGTGCTTTGGGTGTGGCAGTCTACATCACCTTGTTCGGGATTGCACCGTGGTGCGTCAGAGAGGGCCAGTAGTACCCCAGGTTACCTTACCACCTTCTCCGCCTCAGAGAGCGTTGCCTCTTATTCCTATTGTTATGCCGCGTCAAACTCCTGTTCAGAGAGGTCGTGGTAGCGGTGGTTTTGTGCCGAAAGGACGAGGTGGCAGAGGCAGGGGACAGCCAGAAGCCGGTAAAGGACAGGCACGGGTTTTTGCCTTGATCACCAGGACGCTCAGGCGTCCAATGCTGTGGTTTCAGGTACCCTTTCTGTATGTTCTTTTGATGCACATGTTCTTTTTGATCCGGGATCTACGCATTCGTATGTTTCTATGCACTTCGTGCCAAGGTTAGGCCGAGAGTCGTGTTTGCTAGATCAGCCGCTTGTCATGACCACTCATGTGGGAGAGTCGTTTGTTGCACGACACGTGTTCCGGTCGTGTGCTGTCAATATAGGAGACAGAGATCTGTCCGTTGACTTGATCCTTCTTGAGATGTTAGACTTCGACGTTCTGTTAGGCATGGACTGGTTAGCTACTTGCTACGCGTCTGTGGACTGCCGAGAGAAGACAGTTAGATTTTGTTTTCCCGGCGAGTCAGTGTTTGTTGTGTAGGGGGACCGTGGTGCCGCCCCTCACAGTTTGATTTCTGTCATGTGCGCTAGTCGGCTTTTGAGGAAGGGATGTCGGGGATTCTTGGCTTTCATTCATGATACTGGAGCCACAGTGGAGTCGTTGGACCGGGTTTCTACCGTGCGAGAGTTTCCCGATGTCTTTCCGGATGAGTTACCTAGGTTGCCGCTAGAGCGCGATATTGAGTTTTGCATTGATCTGAGTCCTGGCACGGAGCCTATTTTGTACCGCCTTATCGGATGGCTCCGGCAGAGCTTAGAGAGCTTAAAGATCAATTGCAAGAGTTGCTTGATTTGGGACTTGTGCGTCCGAGTGTTTCGCCGTGGGGAGCTCCTGTTCTGTTCGTCAAAAAGAAGGACGGTAGTTTGAGGCTATGTGTGGATTATCGTCAGTTGAACCGAGTTACGGTGCGGAATATGTATCCTTTACCTCGCATTGACGATTCATTTGATCAGCTCCAGGGTGCGAAACATTTTTCTAAGATTGATTTGCATTCGGGTTATCATCAGTTGCGGGTTCGGAATGATGACATTCCGAAGACTGCTTTTCGTACGGCTATAGGCACTATGAGTTTTTGGTGATGTCGTTCGGACTCACCAATGCGCCAGCAGCGTTCATGGATCTGATGAACCGGATTTTCAGCCCGTTCCTCGACCAGTTTATTATAGTGTTTATTGATGACATACTGGTCTACTCTAGGAGTCATGAGGAGCATGAGCAGCACTTGAGGATTACTTTGCAGATATTGAGAGAGCACCGGCTGTATGCTAAATTCTCAAAGTGCACGTTTTGGCTTGATAGAGTTGACTTCCTGGGTCATGTGGTGACTGGTGATGGTATTCTTGTGGACCCGATGAAGATTGAGGCTGTACAGTTTTGGCCCAGACCTGTATCGGTGACTGAGGTCCGCATTTTTTTAGGCTTAGCTGGTTATTATCGTCGTTTTGTGCACGATTTCTCGAGTATCGCTGCACCGCTGACGAGACTGACCCGGAAGGGAGTTCCTTTTCTTTGGACTAATGCGTGCGAGCAGAGTTTTCAGCAGTTGAAGACTCGGTTGACGACATCACCAGTTCTTTCTTTACCTTTTGGATCGGGCGGCTATGTTGTTTATTGTGATGCTTCTCAGGTGGGGCTCGGCTGTGTGTTGATGCATCATGATAGAGTGATTGCTTACGCTTCTAGGTAGCTGAAGAAGCACGAGCAGAATTACCCCACTCACGATCTTGAGATGGCCGCGGTGGTCTTTGCGTTGAAGATTTAGAGACACTACTTGTACGGGGAGTCGTGTTAGATATTCACGGATCACAAGAGCTTGAAGTATATATTCCAGCAGCGGGATCTGAACCTGAGACATCGCCGATGGATGGAGCTCGTGAAGGATTATGATTGTGAGATCCTTTATCACCCGGGCAAGGCGAATGTGGTGGCTAATGCTTTGAGTCATAGGCCCGGGGGTAGCTTGTCCCAGTTGAGCGCAGTTCAGCGTCAGTCTTCTGCAGATTGGCAGCTTTTGTGTGATGGTAGAGTGCAGTTCGAGTTCACCTCCACTGGGGGACAGTTTGCTCATATCCGCGCCCGTCTACTACTATTTGATCGTATCCATGAGACGCAACCCAGTGATGCTCGTTTGTCCGAGATTCTTGAGCTTGTTCGACAGGGTACAGTTTCGGAGTTCATGATTGATGACCAGGGTGTGCTACGATGCAGGACTCGCTTGTGTGTACCATGCTGATGGGTTGAGACACGAGATCCTAGAGCAGGCACATCAGTCGGCCTTTAGCGTTCATCCAGGTTCCACCAAGATGTACCATGACTTGAGAGACTTTTACTGGTGGGAAGGGATGAAATGCGATATTTCGGACTTCGTTTCGAGGTGCCTGACATGTCAGCAAGTCAAGGCTAAGCATCAGAGACTGGCTGGAGAGTTGCAGCCTTTACCCATTCCGGAGTGGAAATGGGAGCAGATTTTCATGGAGTTCATTGTGGGTCTACCCAGGACCAGTAGAGGGTATGACTCCATTTGGGTGATTGTTGACTGGTTGACGAAAGCGGCTCACTTCCTTCCAATAAAGGCCACTTTCGGGTGTGCTCAGTATGCGCAGCTGTATATAGATGAGATTGTGCGTTTGTATGGTGTTCCCACATGCATAGTATCCGACAGAGGCACCCAGTTTACTAGCCGTCTTTGGCAGAAGCTTCAGGAAGCTTTGGGTACCCGGTTGAGTTTTAGCACCGCTTTTCATCCACAGACCGATGGTCAGTCAGAGCGGACTATTCAGACTTTGGAGGATATGCTCCGTGTATGTGTGCTTGATTTTGGTGGCAGTCGAGATCGTCACTTGCCGTTGATTGAGTTCTTCTACAACAACAGCTTTCAGGAGACTATTCAGATGGCACCTTTTGAGGCTTTATATGGTAGGAAGAGTCGATCGCCAGTCTGTTGGACCGAGCTTAGTGAGAGCCTGGTTTTGGGACCCCAGCTAGTTCAGGAGACTACGGAGAAGATCCAGCTAATTCAGGACAGGATGAGAGCAGCCCAGTGCGGGCAGAAGTCTTATACCGACCGTCGTCGTCGCATACTTGAGTTCGCAGTGGGGGATCATGTATTCCTGAGGATTTCTCCGATGAAGGGCGTTATGCGATTTCAGAAGATGGGAAGCTCAGTCCCAGATTTGTTGGTCCTTTCAAGATCCTTGAGCGAGTGGGTTCTATTGCTTATCGTTTGGCGCTCCCGCCCAGTTTTCCGGATGTTCACCCTGTTTTCCATGTGTCGATGCTTCGTAGATACTTCATGATCCTTCTCACATGATTCAGCACAAAACCGTTCAGCTTGAGCGTGATCTTTTGTTCACCGAGCAGCCGGTAGTTATTTTGGACCGTCAGGTGAAGAAACTTCGGTCAAGGGTCTTGCCGTCTGTGAAGGTTCTATGGCGTAGCCCTACTAGTGAGGAGATCACTTGGGAGGCCGAGAGTGAGATGCGGAAGAAATTTCCTCATCTCTTTGAAGGTACGCTTAGTATGAAATTTTAATTCGGGGACTGAATTTCTATAAGGGGGGAGATTGTAACGTTTTAGAAATCGTTATGCGATTTTTTTTCCGTTTTAGGGTAAAATTGTCGGTTTTCCCGTCTTAACCCGACGGCAATCAAACGACCATATAGACTTGCCAACACCAAGTTTAGCTAAAATAAAGCTAGTGCGCAAGCTTTGGGGGTATATGGAACGTTTTGGTTCAGATAGAATTTTTCCCAATTTTAATATTATTTTAATGCGGTATTCATATTTTGGGGAAATTTCTCTTAAGTATCTTTTCAACAAATTAGTTTGGGTAAACCTAAAACCCCACATAGTATCTAGATTCCTTGTGTTGACTTAGAGTTTAAGGTTTAAAGAAAAGAAAAAGAAAAGAAATGAGGTGCATGCATGTGTGCATGTGTTGTGTGAATGCATTAAATTGCATTTATTGTTAGAAATTGCTAGGAAGCTCCACACAACTCCCCACCTACTCTCTTGGCCGAGATCCTTCCCTTTCCTACTGCCCTTGATCATTTCCTTTCCAATTTGCATCAATCCAAACTCAAAATTCTCCAAAATTCCCAAATAAATTACAAAAATACACCAAGTCCTTGTTCTTGCTCTTTGATCACTTGGAAACTAGGAAAGCTTGGATCTTATGAGCTAAAATTGATAGGTATAGTCCCTATACTGTTAAATAAGAGTTTTTATGTTGTATAGCTCGTTGATTATGGTTTAGAACACTTTAAATATCGATTGGTGCAATATCGTTTTTTTAGTGTCTTTTAGAGCCTCTGTGAACTGCTGTGATCTGGGATTTTTACAGAAAAATCAAACAAATTTATAGTGATGTACCAGTAGAATTAAGACCCAACCTAAGACACGAGACCCACCCCACTGGCTTGGGCCGGCAACCAGTGCAGGAATTCCAGCGACGTCGGATTAGTAGGGGGTGTTGGGGTTTGGTTTTTGTAGGTAGCTGTCTGCTGTTGGTTAGGGGTGTTTGGTACTGTTTACTCTTTTAGTATTTACAGTATACAAAATCTGGGATCGTTTACCTATAATCTAGTGTTTTGAGTCCGCGTGTTACGTGTTGCGACACGAATCGTGATCTTGTGCAGCTGCTGTACTTGGGTAGGTTTTGTGGTATCGTTACGCACGTTAGCCACTAGACGTACACTCGCGAGTTAGTTTAGTGTTGGTGCGTTATTTAATACGTAGTTTTACGTTATATTGGTCGATTTCTGAGATGTTTGACTATTTCTTGTGTTTGTGGAAATATAGCGTCGCAAGCGGGGACTTCGGACGCTGCGAACAAGGGGAAGCAGGTGGTCGGATTTTCATAGCTGGAGACCATTGGTGAGTAGATTTAACATCTACGGGGAAATCATCCGTATGGCATTATGCGTCGGGGCTGATATGATAGGATAGCTGCATGTTATTGCATATTGGTAAATTTCATATGAATGCCGTTGCATAGTAGTATCTGTTGTACCTTTAGATATAACACATTACTGACGGTTCATGTTGTACGAGCACTAAATTGTATGCTACACCCACATAGTCAGTAATTGCCATGACACGCACAAACCACCTACATACGTGATATGGTAGTGGATAGGGATAGTGGAGGTAGTAACTCTTATTCTTTTGTGCATAGGAGATATTGTTGATACCTACATACGTGTTATTGTATTTGACATGGATAGTTAAGATAGCAACTCTTAATCCATTTCACGTATACCTTACTATAGCTACTTGTACATCTTGCATACATATTGACATGTACACCCGCATATTCTATTACAGCTACATGTATATCATGCACCCATATTGACATGTACACCCGCATATTTTCGCTATAGTTGTATGTACCCCAAATGGTATTGTTTTGATATGTGATATTGAGTTGTTGATCATTGCGCTTATGGAATGCATCATACATACTTGCTTACATGTAGATACTTAAACCTTGCTACACTTACATGTACACCACATATGATGCTGCATTTGTTTTTCGGAGGATTTTGGGAACCGCAAGATATATTTTAAAGGTGGATTCATTTAAAAGAGCGGATTTCCCTTGATATGCTCATATTGTTGTTTTATGTTGCATATATCGGTTTTCATGGATTTACCCATTGAGATATGGATTTCATATGATTTATGGATTTGATAACCGTAGCGGTATTTCAAGAAAATTATGTATTGTTTGAAAACCCGGTTTCTCTTGATATGATATTTCAGTGCGTCCACCATGTGATTTCTCAGTTTTGAGATTTGGATTATGATACCCGATTCGAGGAGCGGGAGGCACCGTCTGCGGGTATATGGTGGACCCGGTATGGTACCCTGGGGCGAGTGGTGATTTCGTGGTGTAGACGATATGCCTGGCGGTGGGACCACCACCTACCGGTGATAGTATTTGGACTCGGCGGTTATCGTGGGGATACCGATCGGAGTGAGGTATGACATATCGTCAGGGCCAGTCGTGGTGACGGTGCCTGAGTTATGGGATTTAAGTGTCGATGCTAGACACGGGTTTTCATGATGTTTCGGGTGTTGATGTTGGACACTCAGGTTCCATGAGACTTACAGGATGTGAGGGCCGATCTGAGGATGCGGTGCCTGAGGATTTGGGATTTGAGGTGTCATCGAGGGACACTGGTGTTTTTCCATGCTGATGATTTTGCATTAGATTTTATATTATATCATCCCACACTCAGAATTATATTGATATGCATTGCTTCATGTAGTTGTAGTACCCTGATGATGTACCTTTACATGATTGTTGCATATTTACTTATCATACTTATGCTATCGGATTACATGTGATAGATAAATCGCTATTTGTACATACTCGCGATTACAGTATGATGTTAATTACTATTCATGAGTTGGCAACTCACCCCCGTTGTGCCACAGTGTTTTGCAGGACTTATCCTCAGAGTAGTCGCGGCAGGGCGTCTTTTCATCTCTGCTTTTGCGGATACCGCTACGTTAGGCAGTGAGACCTTTGCTTTTAGGTGGGTTTGCGGTTATCTGCTTGTACATTGTATATCTTTTTGTTGGATCTAGTATTCTCCATCTACCACTATTTGTATATGACTCAGAGACGACTTGTGAGGATTCGGTGTTGTATTATTTTGGTGACTTTGGGTGCTGTGCTCGTGGGAGCCAGTTTTGTTTTGGGAGAGTTTACTTCTTATTGCAGTCGTTTCTTTGATATTTCTTCGCTTCGGTGTCGTATACATGTTGTGGCGATTGTCTCCGCCGTTTGGCGTGATTTTGCTCCCGTTTGGGATGCTTTATATATTATCTGTGTTGTACCCATTTTCGGGGCTAGTTTTTACAAAGGAGGTGCTGCCGAAATTTTCAAGAAAGAAATCTAGAGTTAGAGATTTTACTTGTGGTTTTCCGAATGTTAAAACTATGTTTTTCTCTGTTGATCCAGATTTAGGTGGTTTAGATTTCTGGGTTTCGGCTTACTTGAGTTGCGTACGCCTGTAGACGTTACGTAGTTTAAGTGCCGGTTACGGGCCAAATTTTGGGTCTTGACAATAAGTTTCAAGTGCATCGAGCTCTTTTTAATGCTCTTGTGGAACCATGGCAACTTGCAAACTTTGATCTTCATCGGCGAAGGTTTGTATCGATGGCCGAGCAGAGAATACAGCATTGACCTCATCTTCTGAGTCGCTACCAAAGATCAACATAGGAGTGGATGGTCCCGGCTTGTTGCACTGGGGTGGCCCTGAATAAACTATTTCTTCTTCCTCCTCGGTATCACTCCAAAGACCGGAACAGTGGTGATAAATTTTTTCTTCGGTTAGTGACATCTTTCCGTATCCTCAAAATCTGGTAAGAAGTATTTTGCATTTTCGTACTTTTGGACTTGATCCATGGAGAATGGGTTCAGTTCTCCTGTCACAGTATACTCGAGACCTTCCTTGAAATACTTCATACACTGATGTTGTGTAGAAGCGATAATGTTGTACTCGTGTAATCAAGGCCTGCCGAGCAAAGCGTTGTAACAAGTCCCCAATTTCTGGACCCAGCATTTTCTCTCATTGGCCCCCAGGCGTCAATGACATGAAACCTGATGTCCGTGACTAGCTAAAGCGCAGCGTCAATATCACAGACCCGAGCGTCCGTGATGACTGGGAGTCAAACCCGGAGATGGTGATTTTATCGTGAGCGAGGTGCTGAACGCTCATACAGATTTCCTTCAACACTCTTACATTAAGGAGGTTAGCGGAAGACCCATTGTCAACCAAGATTTTTCCTATCTTGACATCATGACAGTATCCGGAGACATAAAGGGGACGGTTGTGCTCCCGCGTCCCGAGGAGAAGATCTTCATCGCCGAAAGTGATATCAGCCGTGTGTACTTTTTCCAGCTCGCCCTTCATCTTTTCTTCGGCAAGAAAAGCTTGGAATTGGTCAGGCTCTTGTAGTGCCTTGATCAAAGAATCTCTCGCCTCTTTAGATAGCAGAAGGGCGTCGAGAATGCTGAGTTGTGAGGGTATCTTCCGTAGGTACGCCAGAACGTTGTAATCCACCTTATTTTTCTTTGGCGGGCCCTTGGCTGTCAGCTCTTTGACGACTTGATCATCGAGGGCGATATCTTCAGGGATCTTTTCTTTCCCCTTTTTCTTTTTTATTCGACCCACTTTTCACGGCCTCGAGATTCTTTTCAGGCAGCGTACGATTGCGCAGCTGAATGTTCTCACAGGTCTTCACTTCTTCTGTTTCGGTTGTGGGTTCTTTGAAGAGAGGGCCAAGGGCTATTTCTTCATCAGAATCACTCCCGAAGATGAGAACTTGCGATCCCCCAGCGTCGACCATGTGAAAATTGCCAGTAGTTCTTTCGCGCTCTTCGGTCGTATTTCTTTGCTCCCGACGGGTTTTGCGTTTCATCCGCTTGACCTGTTGCCGGTGAGTAACATATCCCTGCCACCAGTTTTTAAAAGCGTTGCTCTCTTTGGTGGGGTGCGCAATTTTTCGATGATATAGGTTGTAGCTAGGATGTATATCCGCTTCATCAGGAGTGTTTCCTTCGGAGGGTGGCAGCTTCATTCCCATCAATATGGCTTTGGTGAACCTCTTCCTCATCTTAAACCTGCTTTTATTTGCGGCAGATGTACTTTGATCTGGCAGGGGTGTTTCAACCCTTTCGTCCAGTCGCCGACGTTTGGCTTTTTCAAATATGGCCATCTCATGCTCTCGAGCAGCTTTGCTTTTAAGAAGTGCTTCGTCCAGGAATGCATCAATCATTTCTTCTGATGGCCCTAGAAGTTCCGGCTTAGGATCTGCCCCCAGTTTCTCTGTGTAAGGAGCTTCTTCATCGTCTATCGATGAGTGAGAGATCACATGGCAACTTGCCACATAATCTTCAGATTCATCCGACGAGTCTTCTCCATTGTCATCATCTCCGTCCTCAAGGACGTGGCTGAGAAATTCTTGGAATGTGACTGGAGTCCGCGTTTTTTGATTATATTCTTCCAGCGCATCAATCTGCTTCTGCAGGTCCGTGTGCTTGTCACCAGGCTTCATGGGCTTTTTGGTCTTCTTCTTCGAAGACTTTGACGGCTGGGTGTGAGCACTTTGACTATCACCACCAATTTTTGGAGTTGGGCGCGGCTTCAGCATTCCCTCGATGATCTCGGGTTCCAGCGGACTTTTCCATCTAATCGCCGGGCATGTTTGGAGATCCTTCAGCATTCCTTTAGTTTTGGCTAAAAGAGCGACCTCCCATAGAGCTTCTTGTATGAAAGAGCATGATGCCTCTGGTGTGTCCATCTTCTTGGGAGCGTGTTGCTGTGGTGGGTTCACCATCCAATTCTCGGATTGGGCAAATTTGCCCTGTTGGTATTGATCTTCAATCCAGCCTTTAAAGACGAAGCAATCTTCAATTGGATGGCTTACCGTTCGATGGTAGGGGCAATATTTGGGGCTATTAGCCTCGCCGGGTGGCAACGGTCGTTTTGGATTTGGCAGATTGATGAGCCTGTTGTGCACCGCTAGCTTGAACAATCTCTTCGTTTTGTCCCGGGGAAACGAATAAGGGCGCTTCATCTTCTTATTATAGAATTGCCGCCTCTCGTCTAGGCGATCAGTTAGTTTTGTGGCACTGGGCTACTGTTGAGTATTCGCGACGAAGGTCGCCTTCCCTTTACCCTTTTCGTTCCGCGGCTCCGGCTTTGAAGGAGATAGTCTATGACCCATATGGTCCATTTGGGCCTGTTTGTCGATCAAGGCCTGGAACGTGGTCGGCTTGAAGAACAACATGAATTGGGAAATAGTTGCTTGAGGGTCAAGAGTGCCCACGAACATGCCCACTGCCGGCGCCTCCTCGATGCGCTGCTCACATTTTGACCATAAATTCCGCCATCGTATTGCGTATTGTACCCACGTTTCACCTGGCTTCACCCTGGCATTGATCAATGCCGTTATTGGGGTGCGTTCACTAGCACTCGCGAAACGCTGGGTGAATAGTAGCTCCATTTCTGCAAAAGTCTTGACGGAGTCGTTTGGAAGTTCAGAATACCACTCGAATGCCGTTTCCGACAAGCTACCAACAAAATGGTGGAGCAGAAGCTTATCATCACCTCCGGTGTTGCCGCACAAGGCTCTGAATTGAGCGACGTGTTGATGCGGATTCCCCGTCCCCTTATATACTTGGAATTTAGGGATCGTATATCCCGGCGGGTACCTTATTTGGTCATACCATCCTGGATATGGTCGCCCGGTTTTAACAATTTGGCCTGCCGCCTCTTTCGCCTGGTGAGCTCGTATTTGCTGAGCGATGTAAACATCCAGAGCGGCCTTGGAGATGGTCTCCTCTTTGGCTGCTGAAAGAGCTTGAGGAGGGTTTGATGTCTCTCCTCTGTCATCTTCAATGATAATCGGGGGGTCTTCAACTGGAGGTTCCGGCTGTAACATCATCCCAGCCATGTCTTGGAATAAAAGAGCCATTCATTTTATGTTGGCCTCCTGTTCTGCGGCCTCTTTTTCTTTCCTCTCGAGCATTCTTCGGAGGAACTCGGTATCAGTTTCTTGTTCCCAACGCTGCTCCGAGGTCTCTGGATTTTCTTTTGGCCCAGTGAGTGCGGCCATTGCAGTCAGCATCTCCTGAAGTTTCTGCTGCTATTGTTCCCGAGCCTTCGTTATCGATCGGGTAAGCGGTCGATGACCCGTAGAAGCATGGCTTTCTTCTTTTCTGGAAGCCATATAAACGGTATGTATTATCATTCCCCCAGACTTGGGGCGTTTAGATTCAGTGCTTTTGCGGTTCGCCGCGGTCACAGGGGCTTTCTCCGGCCTCCTTCTCTTTTGAGCGATTGAAGTTGAGGGAGACGTTGCAGCGGTCACCCATACGGATGACATCTTCTGTGGTACCTCGAGATGGCACCTTTCTTGATGAGCTTTGAGATTTTTTGGCCGGCGATAGTAGTCCTGGTTAATCACCGATTCCTGGACCTGTCGCTAGACTTTATAAATTTTGGAGGACAGCCGCCGAAGGGGCTGCTCCGGCTTCTTTGGTGCAGTAATCTCCATAGGTGGAGGAGATCTTTTCAGTATGGCATTTGGAGAGTTCTTACGGACCCTCCTTAGTGGTTCAAAGCTTTTCCCAGTTGGAACAGCAGCGTCAACTTTCACCATTGGAGCTGGTGGAGTAAGTCCAGACAGTGAGCTGCCCCCAGCCTTTCTTACTCGGTGCTAGTGGCGACGTCGAGCGTGTCGAGCCGTTGGGATTGTCTCAGCTGTAGGGGTGACTTCTTTATTCCCCTTGTGTTGGTCAGAAGTCACTGGTATCAGCCTCTTCAAGACCAACGTCCGTTGAGTGGGGACGGCCAACCTATCAAAAGCAGACTTTCGCGCAGGAGGAGAAGTTTTGATGACTTCGTTAGGGGCGGAAGCCAAAACAATCAGTCTTGCAAAGACAGACCCCTGGGCAGGAGAAGCCGCCTTAACGACTTTAGGAGCAGGGATGGCTATCCTTTTTGGGATAACCCTTTCTGGTATCGTGGGCTTCTTCATGGGCCCAACTGAGCTTTGACCCAGTCTGTCAAAGACTGAGGAGTTGGAGCTGGACGACCCGTTGAGAGGGGCCGCAGTAGTTGTAAGCTGATAAAAGACTGACTTCTTATAAGCTTCTTGTGTTGGTACAGGAGCGCTGAAGCTCGTTGGCGGGAGCATAGTCCCGAAGAACAATCCAGTGGTGGCCTGAGTGACCTATTCCACGGGCATAGTGAAGATGGAGGCCGCTTGGGGCCCGTAAGTCACTCCTCCGGACGGGACGGAGCGAGAGTTGCAGTTGCAGTTAGCGCAGGTTGAAACCATTGATCTTTTGTTTTCTGCACGGAGCAAGACACCAAATTTTAGTACCTCGAATCCAAGGGCAACCATATCAAACTGCGATTCGTTCACGAACACGACACATGAAGTGTGGAGTGGAAAGAGGAAAATGTCCCACCAGGCATGACAGAATCTGTTCCCCACCGAAAACACGGAGACGCGACCGCGCGGGTCCGTCTTGCCTGAATTTCGGGGCAGATACTAATTGGTGCTATCCGTCCACCTCTCCGAAGATGCTAAGTTGATTTATGGCATCGTGTATCGAAGGTTTAAACGGATGCGGCCGATGTAGCAGACTTCGTCAGATTCCCCCTCCTTTGAGGTTTTTTTTATTGTGAGGACGCTCTTCCCTGCAGGCGCAAGCCCCTGCAGTTAATTACGCTACCGCATCATGGTAACAACTTTCTCCTTCTCCAGATGGTCACTTCGTGTCGTGAGTGTTTGTTTTGGATTTGGTTGCCCGTGGATTGTATACGAAGACTAACTTATGTTGTCGCCCGTAGGGCATGGATTAGTCCAAATCTGTATCTTCTTAGATTTGGGTTTGGGGGTTGGGTTTAAGGATACGTTATCCTCATTTGAGACTAAGATCAACTTAAATGTTAGTTAAGGATACGTTAGTCTAATTTTAGACTAAGATCAACTTAACGGGATCGTTTAGATCCATCAAAAGAGCATTTGGACTCTATTGTTTAGTTTAGGGACATTGCGGTCGATTAGTTTAAGGACATTATGGTCCAATATTAGTTTAAGGACATCTCAATCCAATGTTAGTTTAAAGACATTGCGGTCGAGGTTAAGGACATCATAGTCCGTGAGTTTAAAGACATCACAGTCAAGGTTAAGGACATCATAGTCCATGAGTTTAAAGACCTCACAGTCAAGGTTAAGGACATCATAGTCCATGAGTTTAAGGACTCTACAGTCTAGGTTAAGGACATCATAGTCTGTGCGTTTAAGGACCCACAGTCCGTGGAATGTTAGGTTGTTGGGACCTGTCACCTCTCTGAAGACGTTGAAGGATTACAACGACAAATATCACAGAAGTAAAGAGATGTACCCTCGAACTGATGTGAGTTGATTGAAAGATCTGTAGTCCAATTTGGGGCTAAGATCTGTTAAAATATTTATGAGCAGATGGGCTCAATTAATATGAGTTGAGGACTTATGGCCAATCTTGGGCTAAGTCCAATTGAGTTAAAATATTTAACATTTATCTTGGGCTGCTGGGCATTTGCTTGGGCTTGGCCCTTTTAACAATGCTTGAATTCTGACAATATTTTGTCTTTTATTGAATGCTGGGCATTCATCATAGCTCTGTGGCTTATTAAAGAACAATTTATGTTCTGTCAGCGCGACACGTGGCGCGCTTGGCGCCAATCAAAGAGCGCAGTGCCCTACTGCCAAGTAGCGCACACGAAAGAGACACATGTCACGCTTGGCGCTAAGCGCCAGATGATGGGCGTATTGCGCCAGTTTATGAGCGCAGAGCGCTATTAGTTTAATGACGCACATGTGATTGACATGTGGTGTGCCTGGCGCTGAGCGCCAGCCCATGAGCGCAGTACGCTATTTCAAGAGCGCAAAGCGACACGTGTCGCGCTTGGCGCAGAGTGCCAGTCTAAGAGTGCAGAAGCGCTGTTCAAGAGCGCAAAGGCACAGTTCCAGAGCGCAAAGGCGCATGTGATCAATTTTGTGATCTGAAAAGAGACTTTGTCTCAAGATTCTAAGAACAAATGTTTTTCAATCTCTTATGTTGATGAAAGACTTTGCCTTTATGGATCTATGATCTGTGAGAAAGAAGTAAATTCTTCTTTTATTTTATGATGAGATCTTTTGATCTCTCTGTGAAAGACTTTTTTTCTTTTTAGATCTATGATCTTTTAAAGAAATGAATCCTTCTTTTTAAATATGAGATGATTTCATCTCTTTGTTCATTGTCATCATCTTTTTACCTTGAAGAAAAAGAATCTTCTTCCGAGAGCTTGCTCTTTATCTTTGAGTTTCTCAAAGTTTATGGGGGTTTTCTCTGTCTAAGTCTTGAAGTCTTGGGGCCTTTATATAGGACAAGCTGATCAGTTCGATCAGTTAAAGAGATCTTTTCTCTAATTGATTTGGGAATTTTCCCATCGTTGGATCTTTTATATAAGGGCTTCTGATTTACAGAAGGTAATGTTCTTGTTTTCAACAAAGATTGGGAAATCTTCTAAACAGAATTTATTCTGTATTTTTAGTGATTTTTAATCACCATTGGATCATTGATCCAATGGTGCTCTGATTTACAGAGTACAATTTTATTGTTTGGAAAGATTTGAGAGATCTTTCCTTAACAGAATTTAATTCTAATCAATTAATGATTTATCATTATTATTAGATCTTTGATCTAACGGTGATGAGATTTTAGTTCCAGCGCTAGCGCATCCGTGCTTTTCACGTGGTGCGCTGCTTAGAGTGCAGTGCACCTAGCGCTAGCGCACCCGTGTCTTACACGTGGTGCGCTGCTCAGAGCGCAGCGCACTTAGCACTAGCGCATCCGTGTCTTACACGTGGTGCGCTACTTAGAGCGCAACGCACCTAGCGCTAGCGCATTCGTGTCTTACTCGTGGTACGCTGCTTAAGGAGCAGCGCACTTGGCGCTGCATCTGAAGCGTTGCTTCAATTCAAAATTTAAAGTTCAAACAGAGCTTTGCTCTGATTCGGGAAAACAAGCCGTTGAGGAGGCTGTTCCGGTTTTGCCTGCGTTGTGTTTTCAACAGGCGGAGGAGACTTCTTTAGTACAGCGGTTGGGGAGTTCTTGCGCACCCTCCTGAGCAGCTCGAAGCTGTTCCCAGTTGAAACAGCAGCGTTAATTTACACCATTGGAGCTGGTGGGGTAAGTCCAGAGGGGGAACTGCCCCCAGCTTTCCTCACTCGGCGTGAGCGACGACATTGAGCATGTCGTGCAGACGGGACCACCTTTGTCGTGGGAGCGGCTTCGTTATGCCCCCTTCTCTGGTGAAGGCTACCGCTGGTGCCAGCCTGTTGAAGACTGACGTCCGTTGAGAGGGGACGGTCAATCTTGCGAAGTCCAACCTTTTGATAGGGGAAGTAGTCTTGGTGACTTCGCAGGAAGCAGGAGTTAGAACGACCAATCTTACAAAGACCGATCCTTTAGCAGGAGAATCCCCTCTGACGACTTCACCTGCCGGAATTGGAATGTCTATCCACTTCGGGATAACCCCTTCAGGTATCGCGAACCTCTTTACGGGCCCACTGGAGCTTTGGCTCAGTCTGTCAAAGACCGAGGTGGCAGACATGGACGACCCATTGAGAAGGGACATGGTGGTTGCAAGTAGATCAAAGACCGCCGTCTTCGGAGCTTCTTGTGATGGCACTGGGGCACTGAAGCTTGCTAGCGGGATCATGGTCCCAAAAAACAGTCCAGTGGTGGCCTGAGTCACATATTCCACCGGCATTGCAAAGATGGGTGCCGCTTGGGGCCCATAAGTCACTCCTCCAGTCGGGACGGAGCGAGTGTCGCTGTTGCAGTTAGTGCTGGAGGCCATCGATATTATCTCATTTTCTGCATAGAGCAAGACACCAAATCTTAGTACCTCGAATCCAGGGGAAACCATATTAAACCGTGATTTGTTGATGAACACAACACATGAAGTGTGGAGTGGAAAGAGGAAAAGGTCCCACTGGGCGTGCCAGAATCTGTTTACCGCCGAAAATGGAGACGAATCGGGATGGATCGTCTTGCCTGAATTTAGGGGCAGATACTATTTGGGTATATCCGTCCACCTCTCCGAAGATGCCAAGTTGATTTATGGCACCGTGTATCGTAGGTTTGGATGGATGCGGCCGTTGTAGCAGACTTCATCAGATTCCCCCTTGTTTGCGAGGGGTTTTTTATTGTAGGGATGCTCTTCCCTGCAGACGCAAGCCCCTGCAGTTAATTACGTTACCGCATCGCGGTAACCACTTTCTCCTGTTCCAGAAGGTCACTTCGTGTCGTGTGTGTTTGTTTTATTTTTGGTTTCCTGTAGATTGTATACGGAGACTAATTTATGTTGTCGCCCGTAGGGCGTGGATTAGTCCAAATCCGTATATTCTTAGATTTGGATTTGGGTTGATTTGAGGATCGTTAATCTCGTTTGAGATTAAGATCAACTTAAATGTTTGTTAAGAATATGTTAGTCCAATTTTAGACTAAGATCTTTTCAACAGGGATTTAGGATCATTCAGAACCAACAAAGGAGCATTTGGGCTCTATTGTTTTAGTTTAAAGATGTTTTTGGCCCATAACTAGTTTAAGGACGTTGCGGTCCATTATTAGTTTAAGGACGTTTCGGTCCGTAGCTATGTGCTCATCAGTTTGGGGGTGCACCAAGAGTTGTTGGTTGTCGGGACCCTCCACCTCTCTGAAAAAGTTGAAGAATTACAACGACATGTATCAGAGGTGTGGAGAGATATACTCTTGAACCAAATTCCAGATTGAGGGGAGAGATCATGGTGGACCATCTGAGAATCATTAGTCATTTTCGGAGGACTAAGATTAACTTAGGAGATGTGTGATGGACATCATTCTGGTCAATTAGTTTGGGAAGTCATGAGCATAGAGGCTCAGCCTATTTGGAGATCCAAGACGTTTTAATCTCAAAAAGACTTAGCCAATTTGGGGCCGAAGTTGGCTTCTTATAGTGTTAAACACTAATATATACTCGGTGCTCACATGCTCTCACGTGAGTCTCTAAAGCAGTGTTAAACACTGATATTTAGGGCGCTCACGTGTGGCACGTGAAGCGCCTGAAAGTTGGCGCTGTACACTTGGGTCCAAATCCTCATCTGTATATAAGTGTTAAACATTTAATTCTTGTGGCCATAACGTGTGGACACGTGAGGCGTCCTAGAATTAGGCACTTCTTCTTTGGGTTTATTCCCTCTTCCTTTTATAAGTGCTAAGCACTTAGCCCATATAATGCTCACGTGCGAACACGTGGGGTGCTCAAAAGTGAGTGCTGTCTTTGGATTTTTCCCCTTTTCTATTTAAGAAACTGTTTGGGGTCACGTGAGAACACGTGATTTGATCTCAGTCCTTCTTTTTTGTTCCTCAGAGGCGCTCACGTGAGAACACGTAAACCTTTGTTATATAGCGTTGAACGCTAATGAATCACCAGTCTGTTCTTTTATATGTATGGAAATTTTGATCTGAGCTTTGAGAATTTCAGGCCCTTTTCTTTATAAAAATTAAATTCTTTTGCAGGGTTAAACCCTAGTTTTATCAGAGGAATTAAATTCCTATATATTTTTGGGAGAATTAAATTCTTTGACTTTAGTTCTTTCCCCTAAGTTTTGAATCTGCATAACAGAATCTCCCGGTTGAGAATTAAATTCTCAACTTGTGGGGAGATCTGCTTCTGCAGACCTCGACCAGAGGAAGAACTAAGTTATTTTTTGAAGGGTTAAACCCTTGGAGAGAAAATAATCTCTGTACTTTCTTTTTACCTAGGATTTTTGTTTAAGAACGGGATTTTCTTTCTCTAGAGAATTGAATTCCTTTTTTTCTTTTTATTTTGTTTCTCAAAGCTTATAGGGGGGTCTTCTCTGTGTTTCTCCTCCTCTCCTCACTCCTATTTATACAAGAAGAACAAGAATCAATTTGTTAAGAGAATCTCTCATTTAGAGATCTTGATTGATTCTATGATCTTTTAGATCAATCGGTGAATTTTATTCACCGTTGGATTTTTAATCCAAAGACTCTCTGTTTAACAGAGAAGATTTCTTCTTTGTTTAACAAGATTAGGAAATATTTTCCTAAGATAGAATTTTATTCTATCAGACTATCACCGTTGGATCTTTGATCCAAAGGTCCTTCATTTAACAACAGAGAAGATTTTTCTGTTTTATAGAAGATCAGGGATATATTTCCCATATATATAGAATTTAATTCTATCAGATAGTTTAGGAAGATTTAAGGAAATATTTTCCAAATAGGATTTTGATCCTTAATTTAATTCTATCAGCTTGGAAGGTGTTTAAGACCACTCACGAGTAGCACGTGACCCCCACTGAGTTAAACTTGTTTGCTTATATACAACAACCTAATAGGGCATCACGTGCTAATACGTGATCTTCTCTGGCCCGATATTTGTTTTAATATGGCGCCTATATATTTTGTATATAGATGCTCACGTGCTTGCACGTGAGGCTCAATTTCAGCTTGTCAATTGTTAAGCGCAGCGCCTATAATCTTTGTTCATAGGCGTTCACGTGTGGGCACGCGATACTCTATTACCCCGCTTCCCGGTATACGGCGAAGGGGACGCGATGAGGCCCGCTACGTATATACTCAGAAGTACATACGCTAAGCGTATCTAAGCAATATAAAATAAATACACAAGAGATAAGATATAAAAGGAACATCAACTTTTATTTATTAATATTCTTTTGTACAATACATGAAAAGGAAATACAACTGAAATAAAAAGATGCCTAAACAGTGGTGTTCATATCAGATTTCTGCATTTTTATACCGCCCAATTTTTATCATATTGCTTATCGGTAGGTACTCTTGAGCCGTGTTTGCTAGTCAATTGTAGGATACAGGTTCTCGGATCTAAACGGTGAAATTCATGGAAAAGCACGACAAAATCCGGGTTCCTGCCAACCACAGATAAAACACGGGTCTCCGCTCTCTATCCGTATGTTGCCACACACCAGTTTAAGAGATAAAATGGCAAATCAATGTCATTTTCATGCATAAGGCTCAATGGCAACACAAGATCCAAGAAATCTACGCGGAGCTCGAGGAAATCATGACAAAAAGATCCACATCCAATCACCTTTTGATTTGCTGAAATTCTGGAGAAATTGTGAAGAGCTTCTGAGAAAAATCACATACCATACTGAAGTACAATGAAAACCAGGAAAAAACACAAAACACGAGGGCCCAACTCCCTACTATGGCCACGGAACCGCGGCCTAAGCATGCTTAGGCCGCGGAACTGCGGCCGTACGGGCTTATCAGACGAAGGCTTTTGAGGGGCAGTTTGGTCATTCCATTTTGATTCTGAATGTTGCCCTAGGTTTTCAGTTTCCTGCCTATAAATAGTCCAGATCTTGCCAAAGCCAATGGTCCATAATCTTGTATTTAGAATTTAGAATACATGTGTTGTTCTTCTTCCTCCTCTCATCTCTTCTCCATTAAAAACTTGTAGTGAGCTTTTGTGAGTGAAGAATGGAATAAAGGAGTTCTTTGTTATCATGCTTGTCTTGTTCTTTTTATAATTGCTTGTAATTTTCTTTTGCTAATCTAGTTGTTGTTATTTATTTTTTATTTCTTTCTTGTTCTCTTTTCCTTTATCCTTAAACAACCATGATGCTTACGCTTGATCCTTGCCGAGGTGAGGTCGCAAATAGCTAGTTGAAATCTTCTAATCTCTTTCTTTCTATTTTTCTCCTTTGTTTTATTTTCTTTTCCTTATAATGGGTGAGTAGTTTTTATACTTGTTAGGGTAGGATAAGGAAAGTTTGAGAGAAGGAAATCTCTCTCACTCTTTTCTTGCCCAACATCTTGATTCGGACTCCCGTTAATTGAACCACAATCCGCTCCCTACGGCACCCTATCCTATATAATAGCGGTGATTCCTTAGTGAGACCGGTTGTGGTTGAATTAACCGGAGGTTAAGGCTAAGAGCCAAGAACGGACGGACAAGCACCAAAAGGAAGAACTTATGCGTTGGAAAGCCTAGCTTATACTCGCAAGTTCCTTCCTAGTCGTGCTAATCCCCGTTGTTGCCGATTACCGTAACACCGACATTAAGAGTGGCAACGAAAGAAGTGAGCGACTCCTAACTCAAACTAACCTAATCCTAACCCTAACAAGCTCTCTTTATATATCATTTTAGCACATAGTTAATCTCAAAACAAACCTGGACATTTGGACTTAACTTGTTAAAGCACATAGAAAAAGATTCCCATCTCCCTGCGGACGACCCGTACTCAACCGGCTAGCTACAAGCGAAATCGTCTTGATTGCGGTAATAAACTTAGCACGCAAAAATTTTACCAATCAAATGGCGCCGTTGCCGGGGAGACGGTAGTTTATTTCTTTGTGTAATTTCGGGTTAATTTGTGAATATAAACATAACCAAAAAAAAACAAAAAAATATATACATTGTAAAAAACCATCTTGTTATTTTTGATTAGTTTTTGTGTAAGTGTGCAGGATAATACGAAGTTCGAGTTCAGTGCCAAAGACGTGGGAAGTTAGACCCATATCTCACGGCTACACCGCGATGGATCAAGACGAAGCCAACGGTCTATTGTAAAAATCTGGAGCAGATACAGTGAGTAAATCAAGATTCAGGAAATCCAGACAAGCAGAGGACACCCAACAAAGCACACACCAAAAAGCTGACGATCCAAAGCCATACTATTGCCGCGGAACCGCGGCGTAAGCAAGCTTAGGCCGCGGAACCGCGGCCACTTGGTGTCCTCTGCATCTCAAAATCCCAGTGAGTGTTTCTTATCTCTCCCCCACTCCTCTGGACTTCACTGAACTGTGTTTTCTGCAGCATTCTTTGCGCAAATTCTCTTCCCCCTTCCAATAAATTGTTTTTGTGCAGGATTCTTTGCGCCGCGTTAAAAAAAAATAAAAATTGATTGCAGTTGAATTGTTACTGCTTTGCATTTATTAATACGGACTTTAAGGGGCTTGAAACCAATTCAGATTGGGTGGGGATTTCATCACCCTTCCCAGGACCCCAGAAATCATAAAAAGCATATGCATTGACCATTGTTAATTAAAAAAATACTAGACTCAGCTATAAAGACTTCGCGCTCAATAGGACAGAGGACTAGTTACAGGCATCGGCCGTTTATCCTATCCTAACTTTGCGGTGTCTAGGAAAGTGTGTCGAAAGCAAGTGGTTACTTAATTAGGACCACTACTTACGTAGTGGGGAGCCTCCCACTTACCTGGCACTTACCTGGCGGCAATTGGCGGAGAAGAGGCGGTTTGAGGTCCTATTTCTAGCACTTTGGAACAGTTAGGAGCTGTCTAGCTGACCTAGGTGACCCTAGATTTAGGTGTGATTGTGCATATCTTGTTTGTGATTGCTTAAAGCCGTAAGTCCGTACATATTTCTGTAAAGCTCTTTCTAAAAAAAAAAGAAAAAAAAATCAAAAACTTTTATAAAAACTTACCCTTGGTCGCCAAAATCTCATTTTTCACCCACCACCCATCGTATTTCTCCATTGACGCTTTCTTACTCTCACCTTCTCCGCTTTGACTATACTAAACTCGTTTAGTGTATGTCCGCTTGGACTCGGGACATTAGCGCCCGCCTAGTCCGCGTTACGTTAGTCGCTACCGACTACGCGATCGACTCAGACGTCGAAACTCCGTCCACACCTCATTCACCCTTACCTTTGCCGGCCAACTCCGACATTGACCGAAATTCTGTCCATACATCCTCACCTTCACCATCACCAACCTCTTCTTCCGCGATGTCAGGATTTAATCCAAACATCCCTACAACTCCCCCGGGATTGATTCGACCTCCTATGGATACGAATAACCCACCACCACCGCCTGTTGTAGCGCCGCAGCGAATCGCGCTCCAGGATCGTTTCTATCCCACCCGTTCTGCACTTCCCACCTGTCTTTCCCTCCTACCGGCCAATGGGGATAATTTTGAAATTAAGCCCCACTTCATTAACATGCTTCCAAAATTTCATGGGCTTGAATCTGAAGATGCCTATATCTTCATCAACAAATTTCAAAACGTTTGTGTCATGATGAAAACCACCCAACTGTCGGACGATGCTATACGTCTACGGGTCATTCCGTTCACTTTATGCGATCTTGCTGAAAAATGGCTGTATAGCACCGCCTCCCACTCCATAACCAGTTGGGATGAGTTTATGAAAGCGTTTCTCAAAAAATTCTATCCGAATCATAAAACCGCAAGGATCCGTAACGAAATCAACCAATTCTCTCAGCTTCCTCCTGAACCCTTCTGGAAGTGCTTTGACCGGTATAAAGACCTTCTTGTTCAGTGCCCTCACCACGGTATTAAGAAATGGCAACTGTGCCAAACTTTATACGAGGGCCTGAACCCAGCAACGAAGCAGTTGTTGGAAACCATTTGTCAGGGCCACTTCCTATCGAAATCTGACGAGGAAGCGTGGCAATTCTTCGACGACCTTGCGGAATAAACGCTACAATGAGAGAGCACCAGACCGACTTCTTCTTCTTCTACCTCCACTTCTACCGGTCAGTCTAGGGTAGGAATTCACCAACTCGATGTCTCTATGGCGATGAAAGCTGAAATGGCTGCAATAACGAGAAAACTTGAAGCGATAGAGAGTAAATTTTCATCTCCTGCTCCTGCCCCTGTTCTTCCCCTTCGTACCATTTGTGCTTGTTGTTCCGATCCTTCTAACTTAATCGAAGAGTGTCCTTACAATCCACCATCTCAAGGACAGGATCAGGTTAATGCTGCATTTCAGCAAAGACCGAGAAATGATCCATACTCTTCCACCTACAATCCCGGTTGGAGGAACCACCCCAATTTCGCCTGGAATCAGAATCAACATCAATTCCAAGGCAACAATTTCCAAAGGCCCCCTCCTCCGCAACAACAAGCGCAACAACAAACTCAACATCAATTTCAGCAGCCCTTCCAACCCCAACCTTTTCAAAATCAGACGAACAACTTTGCACCCAACAATTTTTTTCCTCAAAACAACTTTGTTCCATCAAACAACGATAAGGTTTCCTCGCTAGAACGAAGTCTGGAGGCGTTCGTTAAACAATCGACACAATCCACCGCCAACATCCAGTCTTCTATTCAGTCCTTGGTGCAACACACTGCCGCTCATGGGCAAAGCATCAAAACCATCGAAGCCCAGATAGCACAACTGAATGCAGCCTTAAGCGAGCGAGAGAAGGGGAAGCTTCCGTCCCAACCACTCCCAAATCCCGGTCACCCACATAATGTCCATGTTGCTCTTGAACAACAGAACCATAATGTGAGTGCCGTGACTACATTGAGATCAGAAAGGATGCTGCAAAACAACATTGGCATACGAATCGACGATGACACCCCGGCCGCTTCTTCTTCTTCTCCTTCCTCATCTTCTGAGCCTATTCTTCATTTTCAAAAGGCTCTCCTCCTTCTTCTTCTGCTCTAAACGGACCCACTTCTCACTCCACGAAAACACCAGTTCTAGGATCCGCTCCAGCTCCACAATTTCCTCCACAAGCATTGGACTCAACTAATTTTAAAAACGTTCCATTTCCAAACCGGTTGAGGTCCAATAAACAAAATCCACAAATGGAGAAGATTCTGGAGTTGTTTAAGCAGGTTAATATAAACATTCCCCTTTTAGATGCTGTCCAACAAGTCCCGTCCTACGCGAAAATCTTAAAAGACTTGTGCACGAAAAAGAGGAAATCTCAGGTACCCAAAAGAGTTTTCTTGGTTAGTGCTGTGAGTGATGCTCTTACCCAATCTTTACCGCAAAAACGGAAAGACCCTGGCTGTCCTACGATTTCTATTACCATTGGGGATAAGAACATCAACCGTGCACTATTAGATCTTGGTGCCAGTGTTAACCTGCTTCCGTACTCAGTATATGAGCAATTAGGTGTAGGAGAGCTGAAACCCACACACTGTAATTTTCAAATGGCCGACCGATCAATCACCCATCCTAGGGGTGAACTGGAGGATGTGTTAATCAAGGTTGGGGACTTCATATTCCCCGTTGACTTCATTGTATTAGACACACAGCCTGTAGCTAACCCCCGGAATCAAATTCCGGTGATACTCGGTCGCCCATTCCTTGCAACCTCAAATGTTGTAATCAATTGTCGAAATGGTTCGATGAACCTATCTTTTGGAAACATGACAATTGAACTCAACATTTTTAGGTTGGGGAATCATCCTTCCGAACCTAATGCTCATATATTAGATGTTTGCTCAATCCAGGAGATCACCCCAAAAGAGTTTGAATTCGAGGAGTTTCTGTTTGATCACGATAACCTTAACGCCACTAGTGCGTTCCTCTTCGAACCTGCTGCTGTTTCTGCACCCAACAATGACTACGAGTGTTTCACTTTCTCGAACGATCTTAGCCACTCACCACCCGAGTTTGAATCCTTCGAATTTCCGGATGAGTTACCTGAACCATCCAACTCGGTTGCTTACCCTCGTTTTGAACCTTTGCTGGAATCCTTTGAGTTCGAGACCCTTTCACCAATCTTGCCTTCAATCGTTTCACCTCCAACGCTCGAACTCAAGCCTTTGCCGTCTCACCTTAAGTATGCTTACTTGGGTGAGAACGAGACCCTCCCTGTTATCATCTCGGCTTCTCTAGCTCCAGAGCAAGAGAAAGCCCTTCTTGTGGTCTTGCACACCAATAGGCAAGCTTTTGGCTGGTCAATGGCGGACATCAAGGGGATTAGTCCCCTGATCGTTGAATATCATATTCATCTAATTGATGATGCCAAACCAGCCAGGGATCCACAAAGACGTCTCAACCCAGTCATGAAGGAGGCTGTAAAGAAGGAGATCGTAAAATGTCTGGATAGTGGTATCATTTACCCTATCTCTGATTGCCAGTGGGTTAGCCCCATTCACGTTGTCCCTAAGAAATTAGGCATAACGGTCATTACTAACGAGGCAAATGAGTTAATCCCTACTTGCACCCAAACTGGGTGGCGAGTCTGCATCGATTACAGAAAACTCAATGCCGCAACACGGAAAGACCACTTTCCGCTACCTTTCATTGACCAAATGCTTGAACGATTGGCCGGACACGAGTACTACTGCTTTCTTGATGGCTACTCCGGCTATAATCAGATTCCCATCGCCGAAAAAGACCAGGACAAGACCACATTCACTTGTCCTTTCGGCACGTTTGCATATCGTCGCATGGCCTTTGGGTTATGCAATGCGCCCGCTACCTTCCAGCGGTGTATGATGGGAATCTTCTCAGACATGGTGGAAAAATTTCTGGAGATCTTCATGGACGATTTCTCCATCTTCGGCGATTTCTTCAACGAGTGTTTGCTGCATCCGACGCTGTCCTTACCCGATGTAAGGACAAGAACCTCACTTTGAATTGGGAGAAGTGCCACTTCATGGTGCGCGAAGGTATTGTCTTAGGACATATCATCTCGCAAAATGGCATAGAGGTTGACAAACCGAAGATTGAGGTCATTTCCAATCTCTCTCCTCCCAGATGCGTCTGAGACATCCGAGCCTTCCTTGGCCATGCCGGTTTCTATAGACGGTTCATCAAGGAGTTTAGCAAGATTGCTAGGCCCTTGACTCTTTTGCTGGCCAAGGACACGCCATTCGACTTCAACTCGAGCTGTGTGACTGCGTTCGAGTCATTAAAAAGCTCACTCACTTCTGCTCCTGTTCTTTCTTCTCCTGACTGGACGCACCCATTTGAGATTATGTGCGATGCATCCGACTTTGCCATTGGTGCTGTCCTTGGACAACACATCAACAAGATACCGCACGTAATCTATTATGCTAGCCGAACCCTGAACGACGCCCAACGTAATTATACAACAACTGAGAAGGAATTCTTAGCTGTTGTATTTGCTTTAGAAAAGTTCACGCCCTACCTCATCGGCTCTCCAGTCATTGTCTACACAGACCATTCTGCTCTACGCCATCTTTTTGCGAAGAAAGATGCAAAATCTCGGCTGATACGTTGGATCCTCTTGCTTCAAGAGTTTGACCTTGTCATCAAGGACAAAAGAGGATGTGAAAACGTAGTCGCCGACCATCTCTCACGACTTCCTTCTTCGCCTTCGCTTCATATTCCGATCAACGACATTTTCCCGGATGAACAGCTCTTGACAGTATCTTGCGAACCCTGGTTCGCAGATATTGTGAACTATTTGGCCACAGGATTACTACCGACTGAATGGTCAAGTCAGGACAGACTTCGCTTCTTATCCCAAGTAAAACACTTATACTGGGACGAACCCTATTTGTTCAAGTACTGTCCCGACCAGATTATTCGTCGGTGTGTCCCTGACGAGGAATTCAAGAGTGTGCTGTCATTTTGCCACGATCAAGCATGTGGCGGGCATTTTGGCCCCAGAAAGACAGCTGAGAAGATCTTGCAATGTGGTTTCTACTGGCCACAACTCTTCAAAGATGCTCATGACTATTGCAAGACTTGCTCCCGGTGCCAACACTTGGGCCGGATATCCCGGAGGAACGAGATGCCGCTCCAACCAATTTTGGTTGTGGAGATTTTTGACGTTTGGGGGATAGATTTCATGGGGCCGTTTCCCAGCTCTTTTGGGAACTTGTACATCCTTCTCGCTGTTGATTACGTATCTAAGTGGGTCGAGGCTATGCCCAGCCGGACTAACGACAACAAGGTTGTCATTAGGTTTCTTAAAGAAAACATTTTCTCCCATTTTGGGCACCCCCGAGCGATCATTAGCGACAATGGAACTCATTTCTGCAATAAGACTTTCGAAGCCTTGATGCGGAAATATTCCATTAATCATAAGCTATCTACGCCCTACCATCCCCAAACCTGTGGGCAGGCCGAAGTTTCAAATCGGCAAATCAAGCAGATATTGGAGAAGACGGTTTCCAATAACCGTAAGGATTGGTCGTTGAAACTCACTGATGCCCTTTGGGCATTTCGAACCGCTTATAAGACCGACCTTGGCATGTCTCCCTATCGGCTTATGTACGGAAAGGCTTGCCACCTCCCTGTCGAGAGCATCGCGCATTTTGGGCGATAAAGGAGCTGAATCTGTCTCTCGAAGATGCGGGCAGCCATCGGAAGCTGCAGTTGAACGAATTGAGCGAGCTTAGGGATGAGGCTTACGACAACGCGGTTGTCGTTAAGAATTGAACGAAGGTGTTTCACGATAAACACCTATTGCGCAAAACTTTCATACCTGGTCAACAGGTACTGCTTTACGACACCCGGCTACACTTCCATCCAGGAAAGCTCAGATCTCGCTGGAAAGGGCCATACTTTGTGCGGAATGTGTATCCGCATGGCGCTGTGGATTTGGAGAATCCAAAGGATGGTTCATTTTTGAAAGTAAACGGACACCGACTTAAGCCGTACCTTAGCGCCGAACCAACAGAGGAGCTCCTGGTCTTACAGGAGCCGGTTTACCCTGCATAATCTTTCTCTACCTGCCACCAAACTTCGGTTATCCAGCCAAGAACAGTGGACACTGTTCTAAATAAGTTTGGGGGTATGTATATACCATTTTGTATTTATTTGTGGATATTCTTTTCCATTTTTACTTTTTAAAAAAAAACAAAAAAAAATTGTGTATATCTAACCGACAATTTTGACCCTTCAAATGATCTCTTCATGCAATGACAGTGAGGACACTGTCCAATTTAAGTTTGGGGGTACGCTCGGTACGCATTTCTAACCTTCGCATTCATATGTATATTTTGCATCTGCATATTTCCATAAAATACATAAAAATCAGAAAATTTTCTAAAAACATAAAAACTTTTCTGTTAAGTTAGCTAGTGGGAGAACTCTGATTCAACATTCTGACAGTTTTGTTTGATAAGATAAGAATAACTAAATCTTATTTTTAGATTTTGAAAACCTGAAAGATAACTCTCCTTTGAAGTTAACTATAGCTGATATACGTCTTTATATCACACTACACGTGTCGTGAGTTTTGGAAATTAGATGACAAGTCTTTTATGTCTAAAAACTTTTAAATGGATAAATGATTTTCTAAGGATCAAATAGGTTTGTTCTGAAATAAGTAATATCAAGAATAGTTTATGAAGTGAAGTGAATATGAAGGAATGTTATTGATGCCTTAATTGGAACTAAGTCTGAAAAATAACCCATCTGGAACTTGATTGGAATGATTACACACCGAACCCACTAAACACGTCTTTTATCCAAAAAATAAATTGAACTGCCAGTTATATCTCCGTTCGTATTGAATCATCATGATTTTCACGCCAAATTGTCTTTTGTTTTTGGACCTAGGTAACTTGAGTAATTAAGTCCGCTGGGGTGTTTCTACACCTAATGCCCTAAAGCCAACTGGTTTAGGTGCATTGGCGCAAAGCTCGTTAAGAAGCCTAGAAAGTCCAGATTAAAACAAAGTCAAGCAAGTGTTCTCTCCGAGTTAAAATTCCTAACGGTTCTTTATGTGAGAATAATCTTGACAAAAGACAGGTTTTTATAAAAAAATATTTCTAGCGGAGATATGAAGGTTTTATTCTATAATAAAGACTATTGCACATTCACAGAGGTGTGTATGAAATGAAAACAAGAAAAAGGTGGAGTGAAAAATAAGACCTAGTTTCCTGTTAAGGAAGATAGAAATTCTGAAGTTGAAACTTTACAGGAAAAAGAAACTTGAAAAATGCTTAACTCTTTATAAAACTTATGTGATCCTTTCAAAATTCTTATCTGGGCTTTATTGTGTGACATGATGACTTTATTCGACCCTTCTGGAACTTAACAACACTATTTGCACTACACGTAAAGACATATAAAATCTTAAGTTAAATAAGAACCGAGATGTGAAAAATAAAGGTTCGATAGTCTAGACTTAGGATAATAGAATTGTTATTTTCTGAAACAAAACTTTAGGGTTTGAATCATAGTTATTTTGCAAAACTAGCTTGACCGGATTTTGTGGGTAGTATCCGCTGAAAACCCTCAGGAGACAACACTCCTCCTACTAGGGACACCTTGAGGTTTAACGGCTTGTTGCACATGCTCAGTGCAATCGCGTTCCCTGTGAAAGTGAGGTTTGGATTTTTTGTGAATAAATTGGCTTTGCTCGGGACGAGCAAATGATAAGTTTGGGGGTATTTGTTCATATCAGATTTCTGCATTTTTATACCGCCCAATTTTTATCATATTGCTTATCGGTAGGTACTCTTGAGCCGTGTTTTCTAGTCAATTGCAGGATACAGGTTCTCGGATCTAAACGGTGAAATTCATGGAAAAGCACGACAAAATCCGGGTTCCTGCCAACCATAGATAAAACATGGGTCTCCGCTCTCTATCCGTATGTTGCCACACACCAGTTTAAGAGACAAAATGGCAAATCAATGTCATTTTCATGCACAAGGCTCAATGGCAACACAAGATCCAAGAAATCTACGCGGAGCTCGAGGAAATCATGACAAAATGATCTACATCCAATCACCTTTTGATTTGCTGAAATTCTGGAGAAATTGTGAAGAGCTTCTGAGAAAAATCACGTACCATACTGAAGTACAATGAAAACCAGGAAAAACCACAAAACAAGAGGGCCCAACTCCCTACTATAACCGCGGAACCGCGGCCTAAGTATGCTTAGGCCGCGGAACCGCGGCCGTACGGGCTTATCAGACGAAGTCTTTTGAGGGGCAGTTTGGTCATTCCATTTTGATTCTGAATGTTGCCCTAGGTTTTCAGTTTCCTGCCTATAAATAGTCCAGATCTTGCCAAAGCCAATGGTCCATAATCTTGTATTTAGAATTTAGAATACATGTGTTGTTCTTCTTCCTCCTCTCATCTCTTCTCCATTAAAAACTTGTAGTGAGCTTTTGTGAGTGAAGAATGGAATAAAGGAGTTCTTTGTCATCATGCTTGTCTTGTTCTTTTTATAATTGCTTGTAATTTTCTTTTGCTAATCTAGTTGTTGTTATTTATTGTTTGTTTCTTTCTTGTTCTCTTTTCCTTTATCCTTAAACAACCATGATGCTTACGCTTGATCCTTGCCGAGGTGAGGTCGCAAATAGCTAGTTGTAATCTTCTAACCTCTTTCTTTCTATCTTTCTCCTTTTTTTTATTTTCTTTTCCTTATAATGGGTGAGTAGTTTTTATACTTGTTAGGGTAGGATAAGGAAAGTTTGAGAAAAGGAAATCTCTCTCACTCTTTTCTTGCCCAACATCTTGATTCGGACTCCCGTTAATTGAACCACAATCCGCTCCCTATGGCACCCTATCCTACATGATAGCGGTGATTCCTTAGTGAGACCGGTTGTGGTTGAATTAACCGGAGGTTAAGGCTAAGAGCCAAGAACGGACGGACAAGCACCAAAAGGAAGAACTTATGCGTTGGAAAACCTAGCTTATACTCGCAAGTTCCTTCCTAGTCGTGCTAATCCCCGTTGTTGCCAATTACCGTAACACCGACATTAAGAGTGGCAACGAAAGAAGTGAGTGACTCCTAACTCAAACTAACCTAATCCTAACCCTAACAAGCTCTCTTTATATATCATTTTAGCACATAGTTAATCTCAAAACAAACCTGGACATTTGGACTTAACTCGTTAAAGCACATAGAAAAAGATTCCCATCTCCCTGCGGACGACCCGTACTCAACCGGCTAGCTACAAGCGAAACCGTCTTGATTGCGGTAATAAACTTAGCACGCAAAAACTTTACCAATCAAGTGGCATAACAGGAAATGAAAAATACAGAAAGGAAAAGTGTACAATGAAACTAAAGTGCGGGGTCTTCGGCAAACTGCTCCAAGTCTTCTTGAGATAGCTCGATCTCCGCCGGGTCCAAACCACCTGACGACATTCAAAGAAGAAAGAAATAGAATGTCGTCAGCGAACAGATCGCTCGGTAAGTCCCAAAGGTATGAGGAGAATAGACAGAGAGTAAGATAAAGAGAGAGAGAGTATATTATTATATTGTTGTATTTAGTGTTAACGCTGTTGTTTGTAGCTTGGTACAGAAGGATGCCAATGTATACGAGAGGAGTCTCACTTGTCCCGGAGACTAAGGTATCAGTAACTCAAGGAACCGTTTATGCCACGGTACAACAGCAACTGGATTCATGTTAGGTGTCTTAATCTTACCGTCTCGTACCACTTTTAACACCTTCCGTACCAATCTACCCCTTAAACCCCGCGATGTCTTATTTGTATTGTTATCTTGTAAATTGTATTAATTGTAAGTTTGATTGACTGACTGACCGGAACCATGATATCAGGAAACGGTTATAACCGTAGAGTCATGTAAATGGAATACTGAGAATCATGTAAAAGGAATATATATCCATGGTTCGGTTCAGTCAAGTTATATAAATTGATAATTGTATTCATGGATTCATGTGTTCATATTGAATTGGAATCTTGTAGATTATAAATTGACTTGAATCATATTCAAGTCAGATTAATCAGACTCAAACCCAAGTCCGACAATCAGAATTGTGAATCGAGGTCTTATAATTGCTAGGGTCTTTAGGGTAATTTATAAAACTTGAGGGGGTTTTATGTAAAAATACTTTTATATATTTTTCAAAATACACCTCAAGTATTTATTATTCATCTTTTGGATTGTAATGAGGGTGGATTTTATATTGTGACATTTCTAGTGAAAATATCCTAGTTTTATAAATAAAGGTATTTATCTGTAATATTGATTATTTGAAGTTCATGGTATTTTAGTGTAAAATTTATTCTTGTGATTTTTAGAAAAAGGTGGAAAATTTATATTATAATAAAATAGATATTTAAATGATGAATATACATATAATCATACAAAAATAATTTTAATAAATATTTTATATTCCAAAAAATCTCATTTTCTTAAGATGTCGTATTTTAAACCTTTTGAGACCGAATGCTCCTTGCGGAGGTCTGAATCTCGCACTACTAGCCCGAGGGTGCGCGATAAACCGCACAATCTTGAACGGGTTCCCCAAACATGGGTTGTAGCGGCGCTTTGCAAAGATTGTAAAATACTAATCCTTTAGAAAACGGTTTTATAAAGTAAATGATATTTATTTGCAAAGGTGTAAATTTTCCGTATTTTAGATTCTAGGATTTCCTAAGTCAACTAGCCTATTTCTAAATGGTCTAAACGACAAGTCGTTAGAAGCCTCAAATCGCCTCTTCACCGCCAATTGTGGCCAGGTAAGTACAAATGAGGAAAGGAGGGATCCGCTCACGAATCGTGAGACGGGCCTTTTAAAATTACCTTTGCTCACTTGCCTAGCCTAGACACCACAAAGTCAGGTTTAGATAAACGATCGATGTGCACAACTTATCGTGTTTTCCTAATAAGAGGTATTTATTTAAAAGTGTAACAAAGCTAAAACTTTTAGAAATGATTTTATTAAGAATATGGTATTTAAATGAAAGTTTTGTTTTATCGTATTCTGAGTTTTGATGATATCGTTTAGGGTTGTATTTGCGTGTGTGTGGAGGTAGGTCATTATCTCGTGCTCTACTTTAAATGTATGGCAAAGTTAAGGGGTTAAATGTGAAATCGAAACATTATGGTATTAAAGAGAAAAATACGATAAATTGGAAAGGCTATCATTTCATGTGATGAAACTTGTTCAAATTGTTTGTTAAATGTTTAATAGTCAACATAAAGATGTTTAGGCATGAATGTATTGGTGAGCAGTGAAATTTTATAGAAAACCGAATCGAAAATCGGATTTGTTCCGATTCCGTCAGATTTCGTAGTTTCGTATTTTAGAGAAATAGAAAGGGGGATAGAATGGGACTTATGGGTTTCGATTAAGCAAAGAAGTGAAGGGGGACTAGAGGGATTGCCGAGGCGTTGCTTCATCGCCGGTTGTTCTTAAAAACGTCGCCGGAATTTCCGCCGGAATTTCGTCAGAGCTTCGCCGCGAACTTGTTTTTAAAGTACGCAACTCTTGAGAAGATTTTGAGAGAGTGAGCTTAGGGTTTTGGGATGAGAGGGTAGAAGGTAAGAGGTGTATTTATAGGGTAGGCTAGGGTAGGGTAGGTGAAAGGTTTTTAATTAAAAAAATTGTAAAAAATGTAGAATTTCATTAAAAATTGTAGTAAATAGGGGATAATTAAGTTTCGGGAACCGATCTAATTAAATGGTGTATGCAGGGGAGTTAGGAAGGCAAAAAGGCGCATTTTTCATTCAGGGGACTCGGCGGTCCGGCCGAGTCCGGCCGGCGGCGCCGGCCCGAGTCGGCCGGTCCGCCGGCCGATCCCGGCCGATTCCGGTGGTCAGTGGGTGGGGGGTCGTCAGGCGTGGCTCCTGGTATTTTTAGTTTTTTATGTTTAGTTCAACTTTTGGGAGTTATGGTGTGTGGAATTTTGGGCTTCCTAAGAATTTAAAACAAAAACAATATAAAAATAATGTGGGGCAGGGGATTTGAACTCTGGTGGCTTGGTTCAGCAGTGCAAGGTGTTACCAATGAGCTACAAGCTCCTTCTTGTAATTATGGTGTGAAATAATTACTTAAAGTGGTAACAGTAACATTAAATACCCCAAGTATACTTTAATTTTAAAACAATTTTATGTACACTAAAAATGGAGTTTTTTAAAAACAAAATAATTACTTATATATTGTGCTCAGGTTAAAATACTCTTTTATGGATTTTGAAAAAAAATTGTATAGAAAAGTGTATAGAAAAATTAGGGTTGTTAGAGGGAAATTTTCCCATTGCTTTTTCTCTCTTTCTTTTCTTTACTCTCTCTTATTTTATAAGGGAACAATATGCATACATGGTCACCTTAGATACCATAGTATTACCTTCATGATATAATACTACTTAGGAATCGTTGTTTTATTCGATTTCTACCTGCTGATATTTTCTACTCACGAGTTGGCTACTCACCCCCGCCGTGCTACAGTTTTCTTGCAGGTCCGACCGCTTGGATCAGTAGCGGTATCGCAGGCACATAGTTCCTTCAGGGTGTTTGCTTAGGTAGATGGGACACATTGTATCGTGCTCATTCTTGTATTATTATTCCTGTTGTATCTAGATAAACTCCATTAATCAGAAACTAGATATTGTATATTGGTAAATCTAGACAGACTTGTATTGCGAGACTTAGAGCGATGGGTGTATGTTCATTTCTTTTGGGTTGTTGATGTCTTGCTTTATTTATTCTTCTGTGTTTGATTTTCACCGTTGGGCGTCGTATATATGTTTATTTCGTGGTTGTGTTTCCGCCAATTAGCGAAGAGCTAGCTCCCTCTTAGGGATGCCTATATATTGTTATGTATATGGTTTTGGATCAAAATATACAAGGGAGGCGCTGCCTAAAATTTTAAGGATGAAAATGTTTTCAAAGATAGTATACCTTTATTGCCTTTTTATATTATATGACTTGTACTTTTAAAAAAAAATGAGGCCTGACTTTCTTATGACGATGTTTCAAAACTGCACGCCCACTATTTTTCGCAAAAAGGTTTAGATTTACTGGGCTTCGGCTTACTGAATTACGTTATGCTTTTAGACATGGCGTGATTTAAGAGCCAGTCATGTGCTAAATTATGGGTTATGACAAAGTTGGTATCAGAGCGTTAGGTTTAACCTTGGTTCGAGTCTAGGTTTGACTATGCGAAGTCTAGGGCGTAAAATATTTCGGAACGTAGGCTTGACTTTACGGAACTTAGACTTGACTGGAGGGTATTAGACTCGAACTTTCGTTACATAGGTTGACCTTAATTGATAGAGTAGGTAGCTTGAGTAGAGTGGCGTACCGTGCGTATATTCCACGATATACTTACGATACGATACTCCACTTAAGTAACCTTAGGATGTACATATCTTGAGATCTTTGATTCTATTCATTCTTGTGATCTATCCTCATCGATACCAGCTTGAGGTTCCTGTCATCATGGCTACGCGAGCTGAGAGAGCTGCTGCTAGAGATGCGGTCAGGGCGAGATCGTCACGGACGAAGACTGACTATGATATTCTTCTGGTGACATAGGAACGTATCGGTGTTTTGTTTGTGTTGAGATCTCTCGTTTGAGGCGAGCGTTCGGTTTTGCACCGGATGATCGGGACATTGATAGCGACTGTCAGATTGAGAGGAATGTTGATGTACAGCCTACCTCAGAGATTGCGATGTTGTCTACCGTGCAGAAAGATGACCCAGCTGTTACTGAGATTGATGGGATGTCGCTTCCAGAGTTTATGAGCTGTAACTGCTGGAGCTTTCAGACAGAGATGTGACAGAAGATAGCTAGTCTATCTTGAGTTGAGCGAATGAGATGATTTGTCTGATCTGATACGCCGACGCAGGCTCAGTTGAGTTGAAAAATTCCAGTTTGAAGAATCTTACTCAGATATAGAGTAAATTGATCAAGAGAGGGCGTTGTTCGTTGGATGCTCCAATGTGAGATCAGTAAGTTGACCAGCTTCAGATAGAAGGATCTCACCCAGATGTGTTGTGAGTTGATCGAAAACGGACGAATGAAGCGTATTCCTCCGATAAATTGGAAGAGTTCCCAAAGATGTAATCGACTAGATATCTTCCACAGAGTGGTGAAGATATTTGAGTTCGTAGTTTCGAGTCCATATAAGAGACTCCGGATTTGATTGTAGCCAAGAACAAATTACTGTACGAAGACAGCAAGAGATGACATCGAAGCGGATGATAATGAAGACGGATGGAACAAGAGGTTCATGCGAGATGTTAATGAGCAATTGTTACTCCCCGATGATGCCAGAGGAGTGATATGTATGCATAGGCATTGGATATGGCCAATTTCCAGAGAAAAAGCCGTGATGAGGACGCAGCTTTCCGGTTATGAGAAAAGGATTAAGTATAGAGTACCAACATCCATAAAGTTCAGCATAGGTGAGATCAGAAAAGACCTAAGCAGGTTCTTTCCAGGACACCGCAACGATGAGGATTTTCACCCAGGATCAGTTGCATCGCGCGTATTTAGAGGGCCAGAAGCCGCCGTTAGTAACGTGCTGTTTTGCGAGTGGTCGCGTTAATTGGCCAAGAGAGGATTAGCGGAGTGCCAGAGTGGAATTGTTTCCGTTATCACACCTGACCGGGACGATGAGCAGAAAGACTGTGAGATTGGTAATCCACAGAGAAGACAAGGATCCAGAGACAGAGGACGCCAGACCATGAGCAGAAGGCAAGCAGATGTTCTTGCTCTGCCAGCTTTGGGCGCACCGGTAATTTTCGACTTTGAAGGAGGTGTACCTCAATGTCATTTATTGTGATTTATGTTTCGTGATCCAAGTATCACACTTTTATCGCTTAGATTTGAGTTTCGATGATTGAGTTTCATAATATTTGTTTTCGTGCACCATAGCTGCACCTACTAGATATTTTCATTTGTGCACAGTTATTGCACTTGATTTATATTTTATACACCATTACATTTTGTTATGAATTGTGCATATCTATTGCACTTGATATCAATTTTGTGCCTTGGCTGCACATATTTATGATTCCGTGGATTTCGATACTGTTGATTTGATTTTGTACTCGTTGTATGCACTCGGTATAACTTACATGTGCTCGCAGTACATTAATATGGATTTTGTGCACGCAGTTGCACACGCTTATGATTTTAATACACCTTGGTATGCTCGGTATTGTTTTTGTGCGTATTTGAGATATTGATGAGTTTTCGGGCACCTAGTGCACTTGAGATTATGTTTTTGTGCATTTATTGCACTAGATCTTTGTTTTCGTGCACTATTGCACTTGACGTTCGTTTTCGTGTGCTTTACTGCACTAGATGTTTTGTACGGACCTGACGCACTTGATTTGGATTTTTACGCATATTGGGCGCATGGTATGAGATTTTGTGCACACCAGATGCATTTGATTGAGATTTTATCCATGCATGTTAGTTGCCCTGGGTTGAGATTTTCATGCACTTTAGATGCACTTGATGTTGTTATCGTGCACACCTGTTGCACTTGACAGATGCTTCCATGCCAACCTGTTGCACTTAGTTTGGCTTTTGTGCACATTCGTGGCACTTGCATTTGGCTTTGATTTTCCGTGCGCACCAGACGCACGTGATGTTAGATACGCCTTTTGATGCCGATTTTTGCTCTTGAGCATTATATTTGATGTTGGGTACTATATTATATAGTAATCGAGCAGGATTGATCTGAGGACAGTACCTGAGTACTTTTGCATGCATAAAAGTTTACTGAGAGGTTTTCAAAAAGGAGCTATAGTCTCTCTATTTCCTACGTGTCCGCGAGTGACACAAACTTTTATGAAGAAAAACCTTTTGGGATATTTCAAAAGGGCGGAACATATATATCTTAAGCAAACATATATAGACGTATATTTTCTATTTTACAAATGAGCATCCGCCACTTGTGTCGTGAGTTACGCATCACACGGCGATTCGGAAAAGATTTTGCACGTGTTTTATCCAGTTTTTAGAGGAATTTACAAGGATGCGTACTATATACGTATTATGATTTTGATTATAGTATATTTGATAATGGCTTAGATTTTGAGATTTGCATCTCCTTTATAACTCCAGTGATTGCATGATGTTTGACTGAGTTCGATTCTGAGTTTCGCATTCATTTTCATGCGCACTCGATGCGCTATAATATTCTTGAGTATTCCGTAATTTCGGAGCCCCGTTGATTTGGATTGATTATTGAAATGTTTTAGTAATTGGGGGTTTAAATTTAAATTTGGGGACTGAATTTATTTAAGGGGGAAGATTGTAACATTTCAGAAAAATAAAATATTATTTTTGGAATTTAAATATTAAAATAATATATTTCACGAAAACTATTCGATTTGCGAATTTGGGGTTTTTGTAAAATGGTATAATTATAGACCAAAATTTGGAGATTAATATGTATTTATTTATTAAAATGGTATTTATTTGGATTTGGGCATGTTATAAATAATTTTGCAATTATTATATGTAAGTTTAAATTAAACTTGATTGTGCACTAGTAATCATGATTAGGCTAAATCCGTCCTTTAATTAGCCATGGTCAGTGCACCATGACATGTTGTTTTATTGTGTTTGTTTCATTTGTATTTTGTGATTTATTTGTGAGAGGGGAAAATAGAAGAAAAAGAGAGCATGATGATTGAGGAGAGAGTGAGAGAGTGGGGACAACATCATGGCATGAGCCATGCCATGAGAGAGAGAGAGAGAATGGGGATGGCTCCATACCCTCATCCTTTATTCTTTCCCCACTTCATTTTCTTCTTCAACTCCTCCACCTTCATCTAACTCATCTCTTTCCTCCACCTCCTCTACCTCCATGAATCATCCCCAAAACCTTATCAAAACCCTATACTCTCTTCATTAAAAATGATCCCCACCTCATCCTACACCCCATGGTGGAATCAAATTTGGATTTTTGAAGACTTTGGGCATCTAGGATTTTCTTGAGTTGCTCCCATGAGGTATAATTCTCACTTCTCATCTTGTAATTAGTTTCTTTACCTCCTAGTTTAGTTTATTGTTCGATTTAGCATGTTTAGTGATCTTAGAATTTTCTAGGTTGAGCTTCAGTACGTGATTTGAATTGTAATGATGCAAGTGAGGTGTAGTAAGTGTTTACAAGACTTAGGTGATGATTTTCGGGTCAAGACCAGAGACTAGAACCCAAAAAAACACAAACTTAGAATTACCCGACATCGGATTTTTGACAGTTTGTGAGAGTTATTTGGGATCTGCTATGACCCGAGAGACCCATAAATAAAGTTGCCATCACAGTGGGTCAAGCAGGCAACCAGGAACCTTCCCTAGAAACCTGAGCCTTTATACTACTCTTCTGGCCACAGATTTACTTGATTTGACCGCAAATTGAGTCCAAGTCGTGGTGGATCCGTGTGATTTTTGGACCATGGCTTGCTTATGTGATATCTAGAGCAACCCTATATGCAAAATATCTTGATTTGACCTAGAGTAGAATCTGGGAGAGATTTCACTTGATGTTGATTTTGGGATTTGCGATTTCTGAAACTTGGTTTTGATATTTGAATTTGGATTCGTCGTTGGACATTTGTACGTCAACGACGAGGGTTATTTGGCTATTTTTGCATGCGTAGGCTATAGGTTCTAACTTATTGATCGTTTCTCGATGTGGTATGAAAAATGTTATCACAATCAAAGAATTTATAGCCGCAATCAATAACGGTGTCAATGTAGTTCGTTAATGAGTACGGATCGTCCGCTGAGATTCGTGTATTTATTCGTTCTTGCTTTAGTTGAGTCAAAAGGAAATAGTAAAGAAAATTCAAGAAGATGAATCAAGATTTAGTTGATGAAATATTTTCAACAAACATCATGAAAGAATTTAAGATTTAGTAGTCAAGAAAGTGTCCAAATTCAATTTTAGTTATCAAGAAAATTTAGAATAGCTTATAGGATTTGATAGGAATTAGTAGCAATGATGAATACTAAAAATTACTTATCTTATCTATTGATGAATTAAAGCTAGAATGATGGTGATGAATGAAGATTAGGGATCTTTTGGAGAAACTAGGATTTCTCCTTCACTATACTTTGTTTTTTCATTGATCATCATTCAAATCTAGCCTTTAGCAAAGAGAATCATCACTCATTTAATTCCAAATTGCAACGAAATTATCAAGAACGGTGATCTCGCTCCAAATTTGGTCGTTGATGATTCTTTTTCCTAAAGTTCATAATTCTCATA
The DNA here is from genome assembly GCA_030015575.1 of Agapanthus africanus. Taxonomy (NCBI): domain Eukaryota; kingdom Viridiplantae; phylum Streptophyta; class Magnoliopsida; order Asparagales; family Amaryllidaceae; genus Agapanthus; species Agapanthus africanus. The sequence goes on from CM057337.1 coordinate 675,303,906, forward strand.
AGAGTTAAGACTAGTTTAGGATTTTATCACCATTTGATCTACCGATCTCCTTCAATTCCTTAACAAGCGGAGATTTCACTCGCGCATCATGAAAGTAAAAGTATCAAGAATTAGAAATTTTACAATGCAAGAATTTAAAGAACGCGAGAATTAATGATTGAATCACCTTTATTAATCAACTTCTAATTACACATTCCTTCAATCCGAGGTTACAAGAATTGCTCTCGATCGCTCCCTTGAAGCGGTGAATATGCGTTGAATTTCGCTCCGCTCGATCTCCGTGAGACTTAGACCTGTTGAGGATCTCGCGCTCTTGATGACGATCGGCTTCGCGTAAAGGATCTTCGATGTCGTCGCTTGATGTAGTTCTCAATGAATCTTGATTTGGAATTGAATTGGATTTAATTGGCTTGTAAGTTTTGTCACTCGATGAACAACAACCCTTTCAATGTAGCCCTAGGTCCCTTTATATAGCTATTCACCAATCTTCCACTAGATGCTAGGTCAATCATCCCAAAGAAGCTAGGTAGTTGTAGGGAAACTTCTAGAATATGGTAGTTATCAAGCTTCCTCAAGAAGCTAGGCTGTTGGAGGGAAGTTTGCAGAACAAGTTTGTTACAATGGAGCGTCTTCAACAAGCTAGGTAGTTGAAATGGAGCTTTCTGGAGAATTTAAGTCACCGGAGCCATAACTCGGCCGCGGATCCGCGACAGATCGTCCTGAGTAGGCCTCAGTTACGCGGCCATTTGGTGAGATCATGGCTTCAATTATCTTGAGTCTTTTGATGTTGGTCTCTGGGTGTATATATGATATCTGGAATATTTTTATCACTTCTGAATCTCTGCCAGATTTTAACTTTTTGACTTGCTGCATTTTGTCGGCAAATTTGCGATTCCGATATCTATCCTGAAATAATTTTCTGCACAAAATCTCACTGACGATTGTTGAGATATAAAATATTATGCGTGAAGTAATAAACACACAATTTCCCTCCAGAATGTTGATTATAATGTATAACACATGGTATTTGATATTTTCCAGACGAACTTATAATATGTGTTATATTTATAACAAACACCCTTAGATGTTTATAAAAGTGCGGAAATTGTTATGTTAAATATTGCAATATTTTCGACTGAACAAATTCCCCCAAACTTGATTTTGATCATCTCGAGCAAACTTCTTTTATTCAAGAGAAGGAGAAAAATAGAAAAGAAAAACTAACTAGCACACTTTCGTAGGCAACACGATTGCACTGAGCATGTGCAACAAGCCTTTAAAGCTCTAGGTGTCCCTACTACGAGGAGTGTTGTCTCCTGAGAGTTTTCAGCGGATTGCACCCACAAAATCCTATAATAAAAGGAAGACCGTGAAAGTTACATATAAACATAAAAATTGTAAAAGATAGACTTTGAAAATCAGAGTTTCCAACTACACTAGCTTTTCGATTGTCATGAGCCCTATCTTAATAGTCATGAAAAAATGTTAGAAATCACATCATCCCTCAATAAAACATCGCCTTTATTCTTCATCCCTACCTTTCTTCCAAACACCGATCATATACCCCTACGTATGTGTAAAATATATCCCTAGACTCGAAGAATTCAATTCAAGCTATCATACCCTTGTCCATCTACCTCAGTACTTTTTAGTCAGTGAATATTTTGGATGGAATTGCTCACACATTTTTCATACGATCGTTAATATTTCTTGAGGTACTAACCGACCGATTACTCAATGTGTCACATATTAGGCGTAATTAATAATTTCTTCGTCTTGCAACACCTAAGGCTTAGCAGTGACTCCCAAACCAGTTGGTCTAGGGCACTAGGTGATGAAGCACCCTCGCTATATTTTTTTATGCTGTCTTGGTGATCACAAAACCAGTGTTCATTTTTTTTCACCATTTTATACTTTTATGCTTCGTTTATTACTTTCTTCGTACTTAGGATTTTAGACAAGAGCATTTCAAGGCATCCTCTACTATCCCGAGTTTCAAGACGTGTGTAAGTGCGTATAGTAGGGTATCAACGTTCAAATGTTTGGCTTCCAGAATAAGAACTATTTTTCAGACTTATTTTTATCCTCAGATTAGTGACTTCCTTCATTTTACTAACCCTTGGGACAACGGATCATAACTACTTATTACTAGTTTCGTCTAAAAAAACATCTAACTTTCTTGGTTTTCTTAAACTTTTCCAATCTTTTAAATGTAATTTTTCACTTTCTAATCTTTTATTATTTTTGAAATTTTTTTGAAAATTTTGTGCTTATGCAAAGTGTAATGCAAAGTAATGCGTAAATAAGCACAAACCTCCCCCAAACCTGTTTACAACAGTGTCATCACTGTTGTTATCTGTTAAATCTCAAAAACCTGTTGGCTTGGGAGGAAAAGTTATTAACGGGGTCAAGAATGAATGAACGTGAAAATCTCCTCCAAACTTATTTTTTTATATATGTACAATTTTGCATTTTTTATTTTTTTATTTTATTTTATATTTACAAATGATTCACCTCCATTCTAAAAATGAGACAATATTACCAAGACATGGAGGTGAGGTAGAGGAAAATTAGTCATTATAAATTGGCTCATGTAAAAACAGGAGCTCCTCCGTGGGGTCAGTGGAAAAATATGTTTTTAATCTATGCCCATTCATTTTGAAAATTGTACCTTTTTTTCTATTTTCAACTTCAACTGCCCCGTGCGGGTATACATACCGCACAACAAATGGTCCTTTCCAACGAGATCAGAGCTTACCCGCATGAAGATAGAGACGTGAATCGTAAAGAAGGACTTATTGACCTGGGGTAAAAGTTTTTCTCAAAATATTTTTATCGTGAAATACCTTATTCCGATTCTTTACAATCACCGCATTATCATAAGCTTCATCGCGGAGTTCTCTTAGCTTATTTAATTGTAGCTTCCGAAAGTTGCAGACTTGATTCAAATCGAGGTTAAGTTCTTTAATGGCCCACATTGCTTTATGTTCAATCTCGACAGGAAGGTGGCAAGAATTTCCGAACACTAGGCGGTAAGGAGACATATCCAGATCGGTCATATAAGCGGTACGAAATGCCCAAAAAGCATTCATCAATTTGGTTGACCGATCTTTCCGGTTCTTAGAAACTGTCTTCTCCAGAATTAGTTTGATTTGCCTGTTGTAAATCTCAGCTTGCCCGCTCGTTTGGGGATGATAGGGTGTGGAAAGTTTGTGGCTGATTGCATATTTCTGCATCAAAGTCTCGAAAGACCGATTACAGAAATGCGTCCCGTTGTCGCTAATGATAGCGCGAGGGTGTCCAAATCACGAAAAGATATTTTCTTTAAGCAACTTAATGACAGCCTTGTTGTCATTAGTTCGACATGGAATAGCTTCCACCCATTTCGAGACGTAATCAACCGCTAACAAGATGTACAAATTCCCAAAAGAGTTGGGAAAAGAACCCATAAAATCAATACCCCAAAAGTCAAAAATTTCAACAACCAAGATCGGTTGAAGTGGCATCTCATTTCTTTTAGAAATCCGACCCGTGTGTTGGCACTGTGGACAGGTTTTGCAATGATCATATGCATCTTTGAATAATGTAGGCCAGTAAAAACCACATTGCAAAAATTTCTCCGCCGTCTTACGTGGACCAAAGTGACCTCCACATGCTTGATAATGACAGAAAGATAAAACACTTTTGAATTCATCATTGGGGACACATGTTAGTTATATGTATACCCTAGAGGCTATTACTGTACATGCGTTGTATATTGTAGTGGATGCTTGGACATATATAGGGAGGACTTTCTTGCTCGACATGATAGTATCCTATCTGGTTACTCTTTATCTTAACATGTACTCTGATTGTCTCGATGTTACATGTTCATAAAGCCCTTAAGATGAGTACTTGACTACCAGGACTATGATGCAGATCATACAAGTGGAGACAGTGTAGTCGCTAAGTACATCCTTCAAATGTTCCTAGTCGTAGGTGTATCGAGACAGGGCATCGATATACCAGAGTAAACTAGCGTATGGGCTTCTTGACCCATATGATGGGCGATGGATGATCCCATATCCATTGGTGTTTGACATCAGAGAAGGTATACGGGTGTTCAGTGGAGACTGGGTACACTGGACGGACTTGCCGAGAACTCCGAGATGGTATTATATCTCACGTCAGATGGCAGTTCTCTGGTGACACTGGTACAGGTTAGTCTGTAGACCCGAGATCGTCATAAAGTCTTGTGTGATTCCCACTGTGCTTTGATTTCCATCATACCACGTCCAAGAGGGCGTGCAAAAAGGTGGCTTTTGGGTACAGTCCCGAGTCACATGGAGGCAATGAGCGATAGGAGGGGATTCGTCTCTCCCGGTATAGGGAGTTGATGTTGCGCTGTGTTCGATTGCCTATAAGTAGAAATCCCTGGCCAGGGTTGCTGAGATTTATTGGCAAGTGTTATCAGTAGTTTTTCGAACTGTTATAGACCTCATATCGACACGACTTATCAAGCTACAGGGGTCTGACGTTTACCACCCCTAGGCGAGATATGCGACATATCAGACGAAGAGACCGGACTGTACGGGAGTGTTACTGATTGGATTCGTAGGAGAATGTACAGGCTTGCTTATTGATCTTCTGATCGCTCAATACCTGGGTGGCTGTTATGTTTAGCTGACCGCTTGCAGCTTGTGGGTGTTTGATATGATCATCACCTACTGCCGGTGTATTGACGATTCTTTAGAGTCCTACACAGAGGTTTCTTGATTCAGGCAAAACGGAGTAGGAGCACATATATGATATGTGAGGGACCGAGAACAATACGTGTATGTGATACCGTATTAGACTCTCGCGATATGAGATATCGACCGGGTATATGTGATATAGCCGGGTCATCGAATCAAGTGTAGATTCGATAAACTGATACAGATTATATTAGTCGGTTATTTGTGAAATAGCCGGATTATCGGATCAAGTGTTGATTCGATAATTTAATGTATAATTATATATTTGATATATTAAATTACATTAACTAATATAAGCTCACTAAAAGATTCTTTTTCTCACTCGGGTAATACATTGATATATATGCGATATATGTTAATTGTATTATTTTATTTTGTTACAATAAATATTGTATATGTGATATATAATATTGTAACATGTTAATGTCAGGGTTATTAATGCAACGTGTTTAGTGGAGATTAAACATGATGTAGGTTTGATTTGGGTTAATTTTTTCTAGAAGCTTCTATAAGGTTTTCTTTTGTTTCTTGCTAAAGATATTTTCTAAAGATATTTGTTATGATATTTGTTAACCCAACCCAACCCTTGACCATGGTTAAGTCTCTACATGGGTTAGGTTATCATACTTAACCCATGGTTGCATTTCTAAGCTCACCACAATTCATTATTCATCACAAAGTAAAATTCTTCTTCTTCTTCTTCCTTTGATAAAGCTTTCTAGCTTTTTGGTTTGTGATGAAAATGTGAGAAATAGAAAAATAAATGAGAGAATAAATCCTACTTCATCATCCTAATCTATTCTTGCTAATTAGATTAGGGTGTTCACTTCATTAGTAAGTGAGAGCTTGTGTTAATGAAACTTCAAGGTTGATCATCTTTGTTATCGAAGATCGGAAGTAAGCATGCATTTTTCTCTTCGTGGAGCCTCTCTAGAGTCCGGAAACTCGATGATCGCAGTGAATGGACCTCAACACGGAGCTTTTTGAAGTGAAGGACCAAACTATAGAGGTTGTAATCCTTTTCTCTTAGATGTAAAGTTGTTTACATGCTTTGTTTCGCCTAATCTCTAGTTTAAAAATCTTGGTTAGGGTTGTTCGGCACGTCTAAATTTTAAATCGGGCATGGTTGATGCCTTGTAAACCCTTGTGAGAGTGTCTAGTAACCCTACAGTGGTATCAGAGCCAAGATAGAGCTTTAGGCGAAGTCTAGACGAAGTTTAAAGTCCGATTGAACTCCGAATACCCGATAAAACCTAGTTTCTGGAAAAAAATTTAGAAGTTGACATTTTTCATATTAAAAATACTCAGAAAATAAAGCAGGTAAATCTAAGAATTACTGTGAAGTACGGACCACCAACTCGATCACGTGAGCACGGAACCGCGGCCAAACCACGCGTTTGGCGGCGGTTCCGCGGCCATAATTTGGAGTTGGTCCCTGATACTTCAGGTATTAATTCTTGGGTCCTTTTTCATAGTTCGGGGAATTTTTAATTCTACTCAAGTGTTGAGTTTTCTGAGATCTATTGGGAACTCGTTGATTCGATTGGAAAGTTTAACTTCGTTTAAGTTTTTTCTGGGTAATTTTAGAACGTGTTAAAAAGTTCGAACGGATATCAATAACTCATTTTTTCCCCTACCGGAAAATTTCCAAGCGTTGGATTTTTCCGTAGTTTAAGAACGTTCTAAGTCGTGCAAGTAATGCGGTGGACCCTCTAGAAGAGCACAAAGCTTAACTCGATTATGTGACCGTCTGAACCGCCTCTAAACCTTAGGGTTTGGGGCAGTACGGTGTTGCTACATGTGAGGCATTGGTTTGACCCTTCTACGGCTGGACCATCGGTACTGTGGCATGTGATGGATACTTTTTGAACTGCGCTCAAGTGTTGAGCTATTTGGGAAATCTTGGGTGTTTGATCATTCGATCGGAAAGTTTAAAATTGTCTATTCATCTAGAATGTGATACAATATTTGGAATCCATAAGTAGTTATGAGATAACTAATTTGAATATTATAAATCTAGCAGTTTAGTCTTATTTGATCGGTTGCCACGGGATTTTGATGTGATCAAAAGTCCGTCGCAATCACGTAGCGTACGCGGATACTCGCCGGGTAAACTTAATAGATAGCCACGCCCCATAGCCCCGACCAAGTGACTGTAGGAGAACCCCGTCGCCAAAAGCATCCGTTCGGGTGCTTACGGCAACGGTGTTCCGCCTTAGTGCACTTCGTCGACGGCATCCTGGGGTGCAGCCGTCTACTAAAGTTTGCGACGAGCATTCGATCAGGATGTCGGGAATCTTGTTGAATTGCCCAACTTGATATTGAAAAGAGTTTTTGATATTGAGACTAAATGCGGAGTTTATAATTGTTAGGCATGTAATGTCTAAGGACTTCATTTGGTTAGGCATGCGATGTCTAAGGTGGTTGCGGATTCCAACTGTTGTAGTTTTACACTTTCTTTTCTGTGACCGTAAGCGTAGTATGTGGTGTATCGCCGGCTTCGTTACTATACATCAACGACAATCGGGATACGCATACTTGTTTACGTTGATGATATGAGATATTATGTGTTGCTGTGATATGTTATATTGGATCGTCGCGTTTTGAATAGCCGGGGGTTTTGTGTGAGATGAGGGTTTTCTTTTTCATTCATGTAAAATTCATTGTATGTAATATTTTTTTATTGGGGCACTTCCGGGCTGAGGATGATGTCACCATTGTATATTATTTACTTTTCCGCATTAGGTAGACCCAAGGAGGGGAGCATAAGTAACCGGGTTCTAGGGTCCAGTGGGAGACCATCTCGAGGAGTCGAGACCGGGTCTCCTAACCCTAGAATTGGCAGAGTTGCTTGCCGCTCTCGTAGGGGTCTAGGGATGTAGGTTTTGCTATTCATCGCGACCGTAGAATCCGTGTTTTATATAGGCACGTATTAAAACACGGACCTCCTAGTATATCCAATATTTCATATAAGTTCTTCTGCTGCAATGTTCTGTGATGAGATCATATTACTGCCTGAGACGAATGTTTATATTATATATATGAGATACATGTTATATTGCAGATTTCGTTTCAAAAGTGATTCTTGTGAAGCATAATAAAATGGGACTTCATTAATGAGATTAATGAAATAAAAGAAACATAAAGATGTTGTAAAAACTTGTTTAAAAACTGGTAGCTCTAGTTCTTGCTTTGCATAGCGGTGTTCCTTGTAGAACATCCAACACCTTATTCGCTAAGGAAAGAGCCGAGATCCCTTCACCGGGAGTGACCTCTTTAGCGAAACTAGCAGATACTACAAACACGGTTTGTCTTTTGATTGCTTATATAGTTTTTGCTTTGCATAGTGATATTTGTGAAATATCCTGCGCCTTAATCGATGAGGAAAGTGCCGACGATCCCTTCACCGGGAGTGACCTCTTTAGCAAAACTAGAAAAGGCCTCAAAAACATTCTATTTAAAAATCACTCGATTCTACAACGATATCAAGTTCATTACGCAAAGGATTTTCTTAAAAAACCTGTCGTAGCCCTCCGTCATTTCAGATAAGTACTAGTTAGTATTCGTGCTACGTTTGTTGACTATGTTAAGGCGTAGAGTGCGGTAGCTGATTAGTGCTTATCTGTATAAGCATATGATGCGATTGGATTAGGGTAGTCGTGCGACTTTGTTGACTATGTTAAGGGTCGTGCTGGTGAGTTTAATTCAATCGGGAAATGACGGGTTGAACTTGACTAGCACTTATGATTTGTTGACTATGTTAAGGTCATATAGCTGCTAGGGGTAAAATATTATTGGGAATTTCAAGTGTTGAAATTTGCAATGAGATTGCATACCTTCTATGAGATAGTTGGATCCCGATACCCGCTGCGAGTAAGAGTTACTCCTGGGAGAGTTTTACACATTACAATTAGCCGATAAAGTAGGTGTCTAGAAAGGTGTTAACGAGATTACGCTCCTGGGAAAACGAGCTTTATTTTAATTAGGTCCGTACGAAAGCACGGGGAGCCTCCCTCAAAGTACCGGCACTGGTCTGGCTGAAAAATTGGTGAACTTGTAGGGTATAATTAATCCCGGCTAGTCTTTCCTTTTAGGGTTTGAAGGAAGATTTGACTAAAACAGTGAGAGACATCCTGATTAGATAAATTGATAACCAATCTAATCTTGTAAAAGCGCACGCTGAGTTTTTTCTTCTCTCTCTCTCCTGATTGTGACTATGTCACGCCTTATTGAAGATAATAATATGGATGTATTGACCGAACCCGCTTGTTATACTGCGCTAGGGAACGTTGGTCCCGCTCCAACTTATAAATGTTATAAGATAGAGCAGGAAATTGGGGATTACTAGAATTCCCGTGCCGCCCAAACAAAGAAAGTGCATGCTCATGCATCTTCTTCAGGTGTGTTCATTACAGAGAACTGTTTTTCAAGTATCCTTTACGTCCTGGGTATGAGATACCGGATCAGGATCCCGCATATGTAATCTGTTACATGGGCTACAGATTGGTAGAGAACTGAGAACGGGTGATAAGTTTCAAGAGTTGGAAACGGTGCAAGTGTTGAAGCCAAGTCTGTTGGCAGTTATCACCCTGTATTACCAGAATACATTGATTCTGAATGAATGTTATTAGATACCGAACTTGATATACAACATCATATCAGTCTCTTTATTAGTAAAGAAGGATATAATTTTGTATTGTGGGATAATGTTTTGAACATTTCCTATATCAAGAGGTGATCGGTTCAGGCACGTTATCTAAAAGCATAGACGTTCTAAATCAAACCACAGTTCTTAGTATACAGAACACACACAAGAGGAAGAGTTCAGATATGAACGAATCCTTCTTGAGGTATTGTAGACTAGGTTATATCAATGCGACACGACTAGCTAAGCTACATTTAGATGTATATTTAAATTAGTTTGAATTTACATCTTGTGAAACTTGCCGGTCATGTCACAAAGATTAGATGACCATAGCTCTGTTTATTGGAAACAGAGAAAGAGTTAGTGAACTCTTGGGATTGATACATGATGATGTATGTAAGGTCCCCTGTCTACACATGCCAGGACCGGTTCTTTATACTTCGATACATTCACTGTTTATCTCTCAAGATTTGGACATATGTTCCTGTTGAAACACAAGTCTAAACCTTTTGAGAAATTCAATGAATATGAGTTAGAAGTAGAGAACCAAAAACGGGTATAAGTATTATGTCCTTTGATGAGATCAAGGAGGAGAATACATGAGCACGGAATTCATGGACTATTCTAAAGGAGAATGAGATTCTCTCTCAGCATTACTCCTCCGTATACACCACAGCACGTAGGTGTATTGGTGGAGCAATCACACCCTATGAGATATGGTGTGCTCTATGATGAGTACTACTGAGTTGCCTATTTTCTTTTAGGGTTATGCACTTGAGAAGTTGCATACCTTTTGAATAGGGTTCCAACCAAATCAAATGTCTACCACTCCATATGTGATATGGTATGGGAAGAGCCCATCTCTTAAAGATGTTAAGATTTGGGATTGTCCGGCCTATGTCAAAAGCAAAATCCGGATAAGCTCGAGGCAAAGTCAGTTCTGTAGAAGTTTGTTGGATATCCCAAGCATTCGCAAGGGAATATCTTCTACCTAACCGAGAAACAAAAGATGTTTTGTTTCTCAACATGCCACCTTTATGAAAGGGAATTTCTTGTGAAGAAATTAATGGTCATGAGGTAGAACTGGAAACAGTTCCAGCTATACAAACTGTAGCTGATGATTTGGTAGAATCGAAGGATTCAATAGATTCTAATGAACCTCAGCCTCTCCGTCGATCTAGTAGGGTTTCTCACCCACCTGAGAGATACTTCGGTTTTCTCTATGACGGTGGGAGCGAGGATTGCATCATGAGATGATGACCTAACTAGTTTTCGAGCAGGCCATCAAGAGTGGGACTCTGTAAGAATGGCTGGATGCTTAGCGATCTGAGATGGAATCCTTATACACCAACAAATTATGGACTTTGGTTGCTTTATCTGAAGGGTTAAATCCCCATCAGGAGCTGGTATATCTTGAGAAGATTACTTGGTGTACATGGAAAAGTTGAGACTTTCAAAGCTATGATTAAGTCCATCCAGATCCTACTTGCCACTGCTACATACCATGACTACGACATCTGGTGGTTGGGTGTCATGACTGCTTTTCTAAATGATGTTTTGGAAGAGAGCGTCTGTAAGTACACAGCCAGAGGGCTTCGTAGATAGTGAGAGCAGCGGAAAAGTGTGCAAGATGTTTTATGTGATAAAGCAGGCATCGCGGAGTTGGAACGTCTGTTTTGATGTGGTAGTCAAAGAGTTTGACTTCATCAAAATGGTAGATGAACCTTGTATATACAAAAAGTTAGTAGGGAGTATGGTGGTGATCCTCGTATTGTACGTGGTGACATACTCTTGATAGGAAAGGAGTTTCCTATGCCACGCTCGGTCAATCTCTGCTTATCACAAGGATTCTCCATATAGGATCAAAGCGATACCTCCTGAATCCTGGGTTTTGGATCTATGAGATAGATCTAATTGGATGTTAGGATTCTCACTAGTTGTAGTGAGATGGTATCAATCGATCCTAGGGAGAATCACTGGAATGGTTCTAGGGTAGTAAGGTAGACTGAATGTCAGTCACAGGTATGTCTTTACCCTCAATGGAGGGACGGTATGTTGGAAGAGTTCCAAGCTAGATACCGTGACTTACTAGACGATTAAAGGCAAGATACATCGTTGCCAAGGATGCTACCAAAGAGGCAGTCTGGATATATATATATATAAGTTCATGAGATGAACTTCGTTCCAACCATTGTATGACAATGGAGTTATGGCTTTGGCCTAGGAACCCCCATCCCATCATAAATCCAGATATAATTCTTAGACAGTATCACCTGATCATGGAGATGGTTGATCTCCAGGGAGATCGAGGTTAAGAGAGTAGATACAGAGGACACCAGCGCGGATCCACTCATAAAGGCCTTTTTTTCCCAGTAGAGACTTTATGGGATGATTGAGTATGAGATACTTTAACCACAGCTGATTGTTGGGTATGAGATACTACAACAGATGGCCCTAGTGCAAGTGGGAGATTGTTAGTTATATGTACGCCCTAGAGGCCATTACTGTACATGCATTGTATATTGTAGTGGATACTTGGACATATATAGGGAGGACTTTCTTGCTCGACATGATAGTAAGCTATCTGGTTACTCTTTATCTTAACATGTACTCTGATTGTCTCGATATTACATGTTGATAAAGCTCTTAAGATGAGTACTTGACTACCAGGACTATGATGCGGATCATACTAGTGGGGACAGTATAGTCGCTAAGTACTGTTAGTATATATGCCCTAGAGGCCATTACTGTATCATACTAGTTTGTATATTACTTAATGGAAGCTTGGGATATTCACCTTGTATAGACAATCTTGCTCAAAATAGTAGTATGCTACTTGGTTTGTTTCTACTTTAATGTGTACATGTGTTTATTTTAGTATATCACCTATACACATTAGTGGAGCCCTTAGGATCTTTGCTTGATTACCAGCGTTGTGATGGCAGTCACACTCATGGGGGCTGGGTAATCCATAAGCACATCCATTTGCAGGTCCCTAGTCGTAGGACTATCAGACAGGGCATCGATACTCCGGAGTAGACTAGCGTATGCGCTTCTCATCCCAGCAGGGGAGACGGTCTGTCCCGCAGCCGTCAGTACGTCGTACTTGAGATAGTATGCGGGTGCTCGTTAGGTTACGAGTACACTGGACAAGACTCATCGGGAACTGTTGGTTGGTACTATACCTATCGTCAGTTATCAGTTTCCAGGTGACATGAGTACAGCTTAGTCCGCTGACTTGACACTGTCACTTCGCCTCGAGTGTGTTCCTACTGTACTTAGATTACTATCCTACCACGGCTCAAAGGAGTCGTGCAAACAGGTAGTAGTTGGGTGCAGTCCCGAAGCACTTGGAGGCAGTGACGGTTAGACAGGATTCGTCTCTCCCGGTATTGGGGGTTGATATCGAGCTGTGTCTAGGAGAGCCATTACACAACGTCCCTAGCCAGGGCAAGCGAGATATACTGGTAGGTTTCCAGTGTTATCTCAGGGTGTTCTGGGCTACACTCCGATATGACTTATACCGCTATTAGGGGACTGACGTTTACCGCCCCTTAGGCCCGCCATGCAATATTCTCAGACGAACAGACCGGACTGTACGCAGATTGTCACATTCAGGTTCAGTAGGAGTTCCGATGGGTTTCACCTCGTCCGTCTTCTTATCGGCATCTACCTGGGGTCCGTTACGCACAGCTAGTGCCGCTTGCGGTCTGTGGTTAAACCCACTGCCAGCGTAGTCTCGAGTCTTTAGAGTCTCACACAGAGAGCTATTCGCCTTTAGGCAAAAGAGTAGAGGTCGTATGGTTTTGCGACAGGGTTCGGTCACATCCGTGCACTTATGCACGTCTAGTGTCCGGGCAGTTATCACTAGCGGGCTTTGGTTTAAGCCAGATCCTAGTGTACATTTTGGGATTGGTTTTATCTCGTTTGTATTCGTGTTCCTCGGAACGCGGATGCGGGTGTATATGCACAGTTGACAGAGAGACAGAGGCAGAGGATTCTCATTAGGGTTGTTGACTGTTGACTTTTGCTAAACCCTAATAAGAATAAGAAATATGATTAATGATAATATTAATTAAGTATTATTGTGCCATGGTTGGGTTGAAGGGTTGACTTTGTTAACTTGTTGACTTTGTTGACCGGTTGACTAGGTTGGACTAGTTGACCATCATCATGACAATGGCTATCATTTCTTGGTATTGACCTTGGCTTGCTTGTTGGTTCACAAATTGCATTTAATGCAAGAAATGATATGGCCATTTGATATGATAACAACCATCACACAATACTCAATTATTATTACTTGTTATCATGATTTTGGATTATGAGAGCATGGATGGCAAAAGTCTTGCTCATTCTTTCATTTCCTTTCTCTCTCATGCTTGAGCTCTCCCTCTTCCTCTTGCTCTCTCTCTAGTTCATGGTTCACTTGTCTCATGTGTTGAGAAGCAAGAACCATAGAGATAAAACCCAACACACTCCTCTACTCATCCTAGTTCACAAGGTCTAGCAAGCCAAATGTTCTAGTTTCTTCTAGTTTGAAGTGAAGCCAAAGGTAAAAGCTTTCGGTTGGATCCATCTTCGGCGCGAGGAGTCGACGAGGTGAGGCCGATCCGACCACCGCAAGGAGTTGAAGACGAAGGAGTTCAAGTTAAGGTATAACCCCCTAACCGAGTAGGTAAAACTCTTGTTAGGGTTGTTAGATAGTTGTTTAACAAAGATCTGTATTTTGAGTCCATGTTACCACCAAAAGAAAAATCGTTTTTCATCATTTCCGCAAGCCCGTAAGAACCGGGAGAGGTAACGTGGACTTACAGTGGTATCAGAGCCTAGTTAAACACTATCTAACATGTTAGAAAAGTAACTAGAAGTTCGATCAGAGAAAAAGTTGCGTAACGAACCCGAAAAATCAAGTTTCTGCCGATTCTGTTTTCTGTTCAAAAATTAATAAATCTTACACTAAAAATCGGCTCAGGCTTTTTATGAGACACCTAAGAAAATTAGTCCACCGACTCGGTTAAAGTGCCATGGAAACGCGGCAGGAGCATGCTCTCGCCGCGGATTCGCGGCCGAGTTGACTCGGCCGTGGCACAATTTTCATGCAGTGTGTTTCTGGGGTTGTTTTTGGATTTTTGCAATATGTTTTTTCTGCCCAGATTTTCCAGAAAGCAAAATTTATTTTTGGGGCCTAAAAATCCGTATTTTGATCGAACTTCTAAAGACTTAAGCTGACGGGTATATATCTGTGATGTGATATATGTATTGAACGTCTGCTAATCGCTATACGTCGATTAGTGGGGGTTATACATATCTGTGATCTGTAATGTTGATGGTATGTATATATGAATTCATTGGATTGCCGCGGATGAATAGCCGGGGGGTTGTGAGATGAGAGTTTTCTTTTTCTTTCAATTCATGTAATTTGTAATTGATGTAATATTATTTATATGGCCGCACAACCGGGATGGGGTTGTAGCCGTCATTGTATAATTTCTTTTACTGTTTTTGCTCCTAGGATAGACCCAAGGTGGGGTGCACAAACTACCGGGCATCTCGAAGTGCCGAGTAGCCTACTCACGGTGTTGAGAAAGGTTGCTTCGCTTCGGGTACTTGGCGGGTAGTTTGCCGCACCCGTAGGGGTCTAGGGTGGGGTCTTGGCTATTCATCGCGACCGTGTAATCCGCACTTCGTTACAGGCTCGTACGGATTGCGGATTCCTAGTATATCCAATGTGTTCATCTGTGATCTGGAATGGCTATCATTGCATGTGACGAATGTGTATATCTATATATGATATCTATTTAGGCGTTGCTTATGTTTTGCATCTGCGCTAGTCCAGCCCCCGCTCTGTCGTTAGTTAAGTAACCTAACGGGTAATGACGGGGCCCTGTGGAGAATGCGGATGGCATAAGCGTACGTCATATTTTCGTTGTTTTCTGCAATGGTAGGATTAAATGATGGGACGCATTAAATTAATACAAGAAAATAAACCAAAGTTGAGTCGTTGGAACACTTTCAAAACCACTCGGTTTCTTTTCAAAAAACAACTTTTAAACGCGGAGCTTAAGCCACTCCTTTTAAAAGCTATCTCGTTCCATCGATTATATCAAGTTCATTACATTCACGGTTTCGCCAAAACCATTCATAGCCCTCCGCCGTTTCGCATGGATAGTCAATAGTATTCAAGCTATGTTTGTTGGCCAAAGTCAAGGCATAGTGATTGGTAGCTATTGGGTGTTCATGTGCAGCATAGATAGATGTGTTGGTTTGGGACAGTCGTACTGCCTTGTTGGCCAAAGTCAAGGGTAGGTACGGGTGGGTTAAAATTAACCTGGAGAATGACGGGTAGAACTTGACATGTGACTTATGATTTGTTGGCCAAAGTCAAGGTCATAAGAGCATGGGGCAAAAATCCACATCGGGAGTTTCAAAAGAACTGAAACTTGCTAGCGCTGCATACCATTTGGAGTGTGATGATTCTGGTAGGATTCCTTCAGTTTTGTCACGCAATGATATTTGGATCCCAATCCTACTGTGAGTATATGCTACTCCTCGGGAAATTTCTCACTTAACAATCAATGCTATAAACCAAGTAGGTGTCTAGAAAGGTGTTAGCGGGGCTACGCCCACAGGGAAAAGAGCTTATTTAATTAAGGAACTTCGCGAAAGCATTGGAAAACCTTCCTCGAAGTACCGACACTAGCCTAGCTGAACGGTTAAGCAAGTATTGTACGGTGAGATTGATCCTGACTAATTCTTCCTTTTTGGTTTGAAGAGGGATTCGAGAGACATTGGGAGCCATCCTGTTTAGACAAATTAAAAACCACTCTAAACTTGCAAGAGCATCATGCTAAAGTGTTTCTTCTCTCTCCTAATTGCAACGACCAAACATCATGACTGGACTTAAGTTACTACTAGATAAAAACATACTGACAGGGCCAAATTACAAAGATTGGCTCAGGAATGTCAAAATGGCAATCACTTATGACAAGTTGGGGTATCTCCTTACCACCAAAGCTCCCCTGTCCCAGGTCCCAAAACCAGCGTCGCGGATAGGGAAATCCGTAAGACCTGGGAAATCGACTGCGCGAAGGCCAAGTGCCTCGTGCTTGCCTCTATGGACAATGAACATCAGAGGAGGCACGAGAATATGGACCTTGAATCCCTATTTCTCCATACAAAAGAACTGTATGGAGAGCAATCCCGTATCACTAGATACGAAGTCTCGAAAAAGTTATTTTCGGCGAGATTAGCCGTCGGATCATCGGTAGCGGAACACGTGCTTAAGATAATTGGCTTCATTGAGGAGCTCGCGGACCTTGGGACCACGTTAGAGAACGAGCTCTACATGAACTTGATTCTCCAGTCCCTTCCTTCCACTTACATCCAGTTTATCCTGAACTTCAACTTACAAGAAAAAGAAGTTGAACTTTCAGAACTCCTCAACATGCTGAGGAGTGCAGAGGGCACCCTACAGAAAGGTAGGGAAACATCCACTTTGTTTGTAGGAGGATCTTCCTCTTCTAGGTTCAAGGCGAAAGCCAAGGGAAAGAAGAAGAAAGCTCCCGCCAAACCAAGAGGCGGTATTAGTAAAGTGGATACGAAGGGAAAGACAAAGGCAACAAAGGTAGCGGGAAAGCTTGTAGGAAAGGAAGAATGCTTTTACTGTCACAAGAGTGGACACTGGAGAAAGGATTGCAGGGCTTGGAAGGCCAGAACCCAGGATCTGAAGCAAGTTGCGGCTTCAGCTTCAGGTGTGTATGTTATTGAAAACTGTCTATCAATAAACTCTACATCCTGGGTATTAGATACCGGATCAGGATCTCATATCTGTAATTCTTTACAGGCACTGAGAAGGCGTAGGGTTTTGAAGGCAGGTGATATGACCCTCAGAGTTGCAAATGGAGCTGGCATGGATGCTGAGTCCGTGGGGGACTATCACCTGGGGTTGTCAGATGGACACGTTTTGGTTTTACGTGATTGTTATTTTGTACCCAATGCAACCTGTAATATCATATCTGTATCTTTATTATCTAAAGAAGGTTATGAATTTGCATTTGTAAGTAATGTTATGAACATTCACCTTAATCAAGTTTTGATTGGGTCAGGTACATTAAGCAATGGTATATACGTATTAAACCAACCACAGATTTTCAATGTCCAGAATACACACAAAAGAAAGTCTCCGGAAAAAAATCAGGCTTTCTTATGGCATTGTAGACTGGGTCACATCAATGAGAGAAGGTTGACGAAGTTACATACAGAAGGATATTTGGATCCGTTCGAATATCAATCATATGCAACTTGTCAATTCTGTCTCAAAGGAAAGATGACAAAGACTCCGTTCACTGGACACGGAGTAAGAGCGAGCGAGCTCATGGGACTCGTACACAGCGACGTGTACGGTCCAATGTCTACGCATGCAAGAAGCGGTTATTCTTATTTCATTACTTTTACGGATGACTTTTCAAGGTACGGATATGTCTTCTTAATGAAACATAAATCCGAAGCCTTTGGAAAATTCCAGAAATATAAGAATGAAGTAGAAAAACAAACAGGCAAAAGTATCAAGAAACTGAGATCTGATCGAGGTGGTGAATACTTAAGTGCCGAGTTCCTGGAATACTTAAAAGAGAATGGAATTCTCTCTCAGCTTTCTCCTCCGTACACTCTGCAACATAACGGTGTATCGGAGAGACGGAACCGAACCTTATTGGATATGGTACGGTCCATGATGAGTAACGCTGAGTTACCGCGATCATTCTGGGGATATGCACTAGAATCAGCTGCATATCTTTTGAACCGAGTTCCAACTAAGACTGTGCCTACCACACTATATCAGATGTGGTGTGGGAAGAAACCCTATCTTAAGCACATTAAGACATGGGGATGTCCAGCTTTTGTCAAAAAGCAGCATGCAAACAAACTCGAGGCACGCTCAGTACAGTGCAAGTTTGTGGGATATCCAAAGAACTCTAAGGGATATTTCTTCTATTGCGAAGAGGAACAAAAGGTTTTTGTTTCTCGTCATGCCCACTTCTTGGAAACTTTGTTTTTGGAAAATTAGATAAGTGGGAGCGCAATAGAACTGGAAGAAATTCCAGAACCACGAGCTATTACTGAAAGCTTAGTAGAACCAGAGGGTTCGAAAGATCAGGACATTCATGCGCCGCTCCGCAGGAGTAGTAGGCAGTCTCATCCGCTTGAGAGATACTACGGTTTTCTCATAGACGGGGATAGAGAGGATTGCATCATTGATAGTGATGAGCCGACTAGCTTCCAGCAGGCCATTCAGAGCGTTGACTCGGTAAAATGGCTGGATACAATGCGGACCGAAATGGAGTCCATATACACCAACAAAGTATAGACGTTGGACGTTGCTCCAGATGGGGTAAAACCCATAGGATGCAAGTGGATCTTCAAAAGGAAGATTGGTGTAGATGGACAGGTTGAGACCTATAAAGCTAGACTTGTTGCAAAGGGTTTTCGTCAAAGACCTGGTTTGGACTATGACGAAACCTTTTCTCCAGTGGCTGTGCTGAAATCCATTCGGATCCTTCTTGCCATTGCTGCCTTCCACGATTATGAGATTTGGCAGATGGACGTAAATACCGCTTTTCTGAATGGAAATTTAGAGGAGTGTGTCTATATGGACCAGCCAGAGGGTTTCATTTAGAGTGGGAGCAGCGGAAAGGTGTGCAAGTTGCTTAAGTCCATCTATGGACTAAAGCAGGCTTTACGGAGTTGGAACATCTGTTTTGATGAGACGGTCAAAGAATTTGGCTTTATCAAAAATCCAGATGAAACATGCATCTATAGTAGATTTGTCGCAAGAACTGTCGTATTCCTCGTATTGTACGTGGATGACATTCTTTTGATAGGAAATGACATTCTTATGCTACAATCTGTCAAGGGATTCTTGTCACACAGGTTCTCCATGAAATACCTGGGTGATGCCTCTTACATTCTGGGGATCCGGATCTATCGTGACAGATCCAAAAGGATATTAGGACTTTCACAGTCCAGATACATCGACACCATACTGAAAAGATTCAGTATGGAAGATTCCAAGCGCGGTAATCTACCGGCTTGTCAGGGGATCACCCTCTCCAAAGAGATGTCTCCCAAGACTGATTTGGAAAGGGATCGCATGTCTATTATACCCTACGCTTCTGCGGTAAGCTCTATAATGTATGCGATGTTGTGTACCAGACCAGATGTAGCTTATGCACTGAGTGTGGTAAGCCGGTATCAGTCAAACCCTGGGGAGAAGCACTGGATAGCGGTAAAGAACATTCTCAAGTACCTGAGAAGGACTAAGGAGATGTTCTTGGTGTATGGCGAAAAAGACCTCCAGATCGAGGCCTTTGCTGACTCCAGCTTCCAGAGTGGCAAGGATGATTCCAAGTCCATCTCGGGTTATGTCTTTACCGTCAATGGAGGGGCGGTGTGTTGGAAGAGTTCCAAACAGGAAACCGTTGCTGACTCGACGATGGAAGCGGAATATATCGCTGCTGCAGATGCCGCAAAAGAAGTCGTCTGGATAAAGAAGTTCTTGACAGAACTTCAGGTGGTTCCGTCCATTATTGATCCAATACCTCTGTATTGCGACAACAACGGGGCTATAGCTTTAGCGAAGGAACCCAGGTCCCATCAGAAGTCCAGACATATCTTAAGGCGGTATCACCTGATCAGGGAGATCATGGATCGCCAGGAGATCGAGGTTCGGAGAGTTGCCACGGAAGATAACACTGCTGATCCACTCACGAAGGCCTTACCCCAGACTCAGTTCGTGCGGCTGATCGAGATGATAGATTCTCGATACGCCAGTACATGGCCTTAGTGCAAGTGGGAGATTGTTAGTATATATGCCCTGGAGGCCATTACTATATCATACTAGTTTGTATATTACTTAATGGAAGCTTGGGATATTCACCTTGTATAGACAATCTTGCTCAAAATAGTAGTATGTGTAAGTCCACGTTGCCCACCCCGGTGCTTGCGGGGATGCGGAAACGTTATGAAAAATCGGATTTTTACAACACTAGGTAACATGGACTATGTAAAGGAGGGATCTTTGCTAAACAAAACTAACTACAAAGCTAAAGAGAGTTTAGCTACTCGGAAAGGGGTTATACCTAGGTCTTCAAGTCCTTCTCTTCTTGCTCCTTGGAGTGAAAGAACGGATCATCTCGTCGCCTTCTCTTGCCGAAGAAAGATCCACCCGAGGGCCTCTACCTTTGGCTCCAACTTCAAACTAGAAGTAACTAAGGTGCTTGGTGTGCTAAACCTAGGACCTTAGAAAGACTAGAGAGTATTTTTGAGGGTTTTATCTCAAGCTCAAGGGGTTCTCAACTCATGAGAGGGGAGAGCTAGAGAGAGAGGAAGAGGAGGAGAGAGAATGAATATTATAGCATGAGATAGATTTTTACAACCATAACAATATATGTGAATTATCAAATTAATAATATTAATCCAAAATGAAAAAGGTGATGGTTGGTTTGATGAGACCATTATCATATCACATTAAATAGTTTTTGCAAAGATCAAAGAGTATCTTTGATGTGTAATGATGATGGTCAAAGTTTCAACCATGGTCAACTGGTCAAACTTGGTCAACAAGTCAACAAACCCAACCATGACACAATTTCATTTAATTAATATTATTAATTGATATATCACAAATTCATTAGGGTTTGGAAAAAGACGAATGTCAACTGTGCATATGCACCCGTTCCAAAACCCTAATGAAAATCCTCTTCCTCTGCCTCAATCAACTGTGCATACACACCCGCACTCGTATTCCGAGGAACACGAATACAAAGAGATAAAACCAATCCCAAATCTACTAGGATCCAGCTTAAACCAAAGCCCGCTAGTATAAGCTGTCCGGACACCAAACGTGGACAAGTGCGCGGATGTGAACGAACCCCGTCGCAAAACCATGCGACCTCTACTCATTTTGCCTAAAGGCGAATAACCCTCTGTGTGGGACTCTAAAGACTCGACACTACGCTGGCAGTGGGTTTAACCAAAGACCGCAAGCGGCACTAGCTGTATGTAACGGTCCCCAGGTAGATGCCGATAAGAAGACTGACGAGCAAAACCCATCTGAACTCCGACTGAGCCTGAATGTGACAGTCTCCGTACAGACCGGTCTGTTCGTCTAAGAATATCGTATGGCGGGCCTAGGGGGCGGTAAACGTCAGTCCCCTACTAGCGGTACAATTCGTGTCGCAGTGTAGCCCAGAACACCTGAGATAACACTGGAAACCTACCATTCTATCTCGCTTGCCCTGGCCAGGGACTTTATGCAATGGCTCTCCTAGACACAGCGCGATATCAACCCCTAACACCGGGAGAGACGAATCCTGTCTAACCGTCACTGCCTCCAAGTGCTTCGGGACTGCACCCAAAAACTACCTGTTTGCACGACTCCTTTGAGCCGTGGTAGGGTAGTAATCAAAGTACAGTGGGAACACACTCGAGGCGAAGTGACAGTGTCAAGTCAACGGACTAAGCTGTACTCATGTCACCTGGGAACTGATAACTAACAATAGGTATAATACCAACCAACAGTTCCCGACGAGTCCTGTCCAGTGTACTCGAAACCTAACGAGCACCCGCATACTATCCCAAGTACGACGTATTGACGGCTGTGGGACAGACCGTCTCCCAAACTGGGATGAGAAGCGCATACGCTAGTCTACTCCGGAGTATCGATGCCCTGTCTCGATAGTCCTACGACTAGGGACCTGCATAAGGATGTGCTTATGGATTACCCAGCCCCCACGAGTGTGACTGCCATCACAACGCTGGTAATCAAGCAAAGATCCTAAGGGCTCCACTAATGTGTAAAGGCGATATGCTAAAAGAAACACATGCACACATTAAAGCAGAAACAAACCAAGTAGCATACTACCATTTTGAGCAAGAATGTCAATACAAGGTGAATATTCCAAGCTTCCATCAAGTAATATACAATCCAGTATGATACAGTAATGGCCTCTAGGGCATATACACTAACAATCTCCCACTTACACTAAGGCCATGTACTGGCGTATCGAAGACCAATCATCTTGATCAGCCGCTCGAACTGAGTCTGGGGTAAGGCCTTGGTGAATGGATCAGCAGTGTTATCTTCCGTAGCAACTCTCCGAACCTCGATCTTCTGGCGACCGACGATCTCCCTGATCAGGTGATACCGCCTCAAGATGTGCCTGGACTTCTGATGGGACCTGGGTTCCTTCGCTAAAGCTATAGCCCCGTTGTTGTCGCAAAACAGAGGTATTGGATCAACAATGGATGGAACCACCTGAAGTTCTATCAAGAACTTCTTCATCCAGACGGCTTCTTTTGCGGCATCTGCAGCAGCGATATATTCCATTTCTATTATCGAGTCAGCAACGGTTTCCTGTTTGGAACTCTTCCAACACACCGCCCCTCCATTGAGGGTAAAGACATAACCCGACATGGACTTGGAATCATCCTTGTCACTCTGGAAGCTGGAGTCAGCAAAGGCCTCGATCTGGAGGTCTTTGCTGCCATAAACCGAGAACATCTCCTTAGTCCTTCTCAGGTACTTGAGAATGTTCTTTACCGCTATCCAGTGTTTCTCCCCAGGGTTTGACTGATACCGGCTTACCACACTCAGTGCATAAGCTACATCTGGTCTGGTACATAACATCACATACATTATAGAGCCTACCGCAGAAGCGTAAGGTATAATAGACATGCGATCCTTTTCCAAATCAGTCTTGGGAGACATCTCTTTGGAGAGGGTGATCCCATGACAGGCCGGTAGATTACCGCGCTTGGAATCTTCCATACTGAACCCTTTCAGTATGGTGTCGATGTACCTGGACTGTGAGAGACCTAATATCCTCTTGGATCTGTTACGATAGATCCGGATCCCCAGAATGTATGAGGCATCACCCAGGTCTTTCATGGAGAACCTGTGTGACAAGAACCCTTTGACAGATTGTAGCATAGGAATGTCATTTCCTATCAAGAGAATTTCATCCATGTATAATACGAGGAATACAACAGTTCTAGCTACAAGTATACTATAAATGCATGGTTCATCTGGATTTTTGATGAAGCCAAATTCTTTGACAGTCTCATCAAAACAGATGTTCCAACTCCGCGATGCCTGCTTTAGTCCATAGATGGACTTAAGCAACTTGCACACCTTTCCGCTGCTCCCACTCTGAATGAATCCCTCTGGCTGGTCCATATAGACACACTCCTCTAAATTTCCATTTAGAAAAGCGGTTTTGACGTCCATCTACCAGATCTCATAATCGTGGAAGGCAGCAATGGCAAGAAGGATCCGAATGGATTTCAGCATAGCCACTGGAGAAAAGGTTTCGTCGTAGTCCAAGCCAGGTCTTTGACGGAAACCCTTTGCAACAAGTCTAGCTTTATAGGTCTCAACCTGTCCATCTACACCAATCTTCCTTTTGAAGATCCACTTGCATCCTACGGGTTTTACCCCATCTGGAGCAATGTCCAACGTCCATACTTTGTTGGTGTACATGGACTCCATTTCGGTCCGCATTGCATCCAGCCATTTTACCGAGTCAACGCTCTGAATGGCCTGCTGGAAGCTAGTCGGCTCATCACTATCAATGATGCAATCCTCTCTAGCCCCGTCTATGAGAAAACCGTTGTATCTCTCAGGCGGATGAGACTGCCTACTACTTCTGCGGAGTGGCGTAGGAATGTCCTGATTTTTCGAACCCTCCGGTTCTACTAAGCTTTCAGTAATAGCTCATGGTTCTGGAATTTCTTCCAGTTCTATTGCGCTCCCACTTGTCTGTTTTTCCAAAAACTCAGTTTCCAAGAAGTGGGCATGACGAGAAACAAAAACCTTTTGTTCCTCTTCGCAATAGAAGAAATATCCCTTGGAGTTCTTTGGATATCCCACAAACTTGCACTGTACTGAGCGTGCCTCGAGCTTGTCCGCAAGGTACTTTTTGACAAAAGCTGGACATCCCCATGTCTTAATGTGATTAAGATAGGGTCTCTTTCCACACCACATCTGATATGGTGTAGTAGGCACAGTCTTAGTTGGAACTCGGTTCAAAAGGTATGCAGCTGATTCTAGTGCATATCCCCAAAATGATCGCGGTAACTCAGCGTTACTCATCATGGACCGTACCATATCCAATAGGGTTCGGTTCCGTCTCTCCGATACACCGTTATGTTGCGGAGTGTATGGAGGAGTAGGCTGAGAGAGAATTCCATTCCCTTTTAAGTAATCCAGGAACTCGGCACTCAAGTATTCGCCACCTCGATCAGATCTCAGTGTCTTGATACTTTTGCCTGTTTGTTTTTCTACTTCATTCTTATATTCCTGGAATTTTCCAAAGGCTTCGGATTTATGTTTCATTAAGAAGTCATATCCGTACCTTGAAAAGTCATCCGTGAAAGTAATGAAGTAAGAATAACCGCTTCGTGCATTCGTAGACATTGGACCGCACGCGTCGCTGTGTACGAGTCCCAAGAGCTCGCTCTCTCTCTCTCTCTCCGTGTCCTGTGAACGGAGTCTTCGTCATCTTTCCTTTGAGACAGGATTGACAAGTTGCATATGATTGATATTCGAACGGATCCAAATATCCTTCTGTATGTAACTTCGTCAACCTTCTCTCATTGATGTGACCCAGTCTACAATGCCATAAGAAAGTCTGATTT
Organism: Agapanthus africanus; assembly: GCA_030015575.1. Taxonomy (NCBI): domain Eukaryota; kingdom Viridiplantae; phylum Streptophyta; class Magnoliopsida; order Asparagales; family Amaryllidaceae; genus Agapanthus; species Agapanthus africanus. Next base: position 675,328,980 of record CM057337.1, read on the forward strand.
GTTTCCGAAGACTTTCTTTTGTGTGTATTCTGGACATTGAAAATCTGTGGTTGGTTTAATACGTATATATCATTGCTCAGTGTACCTGACCCAATCAGAACTTGATTAAGGTGAATGTTTACAACATTACTTACAAACGAAAATTCATAACCTTCTTTAGAAACTAAAGATACAGAAATGATATTACAAGTTGCATTGGGTACAAAAAAGCAATTACGTAAATCCAAAACATGTCCATCTGACATTCCCAGGTGATAATCCCCCACGGCCTCAGCATCCATGCTAGCTCCGTTTGCAAGTTTGAGGGTCATTTCACCTGCTTTCAAAAACCTACGCTTTCTCAACGCCTGCAAAGAATTACAGATATGAGATCCTGATCCGGTATCGAATACCCAGGACGTAGAGTTTATTGATAGACAGTTTTCAATAACATACACACCTGAAGCTGAAGCCGCAACCTGCTTCAGATCCTGTGTTCTGGCCTTCCAAGCCCTGCAATCTTTCTTCCAGTGTCCACTCTTGTGACAGTAAAAGCATTCTTCCTTATCCACAAGCTTCCCCGCAACCTTTGTTGCTTTTGCCTTTCCCTTCGTATTCACTTTACTAACACCGCCTTTGGTTTGGCGGGGGTTTTCTTCTTCTTTCCCTTGGCTTTCGCCTTGGACCTAGAAGAGGAAGATCCTCCTACAAACAAAGTGGATGTTTCCCTACCTTTCTGTAGGGTGCACTCTGCACTCCTCAGCATGTTGAGGAGTTCTGAAAGTTCAACTTCTTTTTCCTGTAAGTTGAAGTTCAGGATGAACTGGGCGTAAGTGGAAGGAAGGGACTGGAGAATCAAGTCCGTATAGAGCTCATTCTCCAACATGGTCCCAAGGTCCGTGAGCTCCTCTATGTAGCCAATCATCTTAAGCACGTGTTCCGCTACCGATGATCCGACGGCCAATCTTTCCCAAAACAACTTCTTCGACACTTCGTATCTGGCGATACGAGATTGCTCTCCATACAGTTCTTTTGTATGGAGAAATATGGATTCGAGGTCCATATTCTCGTGTCTCCTCTGATGTTCGTTGTCCATAGAGGCAAGCACGAGGCACTTGGCCTTCGCGCGGTTGATTTCCCAGGTCTTACGGATTTCCCTATCCACGACGCTGGTTTTGGGACCTGGGATAGGGGGAGCTTTGGTGGTAAGAAGATACCCCAACTTGTCATAAGTGATTGCCATTTTGACATTCCTGAGCCAATCTTTGTAGTTTGGCCCTGTCAGTATGTTTTTATCTAGTAGTAACTTAAGTCCAGTCATGATATTTGGTCGCTGCAATTAGGAGAGAGAGAAGAAACACTTTAGCATGATGCTCTTGCAAGTTTAGAGTGGTTTTTAATTTGTCTAAACAGGATGGCTCCCACTGTCTCTCGAATCCCTCCTCAAACCATAAAGGAAGAATTAGTCAGGATCAATCCCACCGTACAATACTTGCTTAACCGTTCAGCCAGGCCAGTGTCGGTACTTCGAGGGAGGTTTTCCAATGCTTTCGCGAAGTTCCTTAATTAAGTAACCTCTTTTCCCTGGGGGCGTAGCCCCGCTAACACCTTTCTAGATACCTACTTGGTTTATAGCATTGATCGTTTAAGTGAGAAATTTCCCGAGGAGTAGCATATACTCACAGTAGGATCGGGATCCAAATATCATCGCGTGACAAAACTGAAGGAATCCTACCAGAATCATCACACTCCAAATGGTATGCAACGCTAGCAAGTTTCAGTTCTTTTGAAACTCCCGATGTGGATTTTTGCCCCATGCTCTTATGACCTTGACTTTGGCCAAAATATCATAAGTCACATGTCAAGTTCTACCCGTCATTCTCCAGGTTAATTTGAGCCCACCCGCACATACCCTTGACTTTGGCCAACATGGTAGAACGACTGTCCCAAACCAACACATCTATCTATGCTGCACATGAATACCCAATAGCTATCAATCACTATGCCTTGACTTTGGCCAACATACATAGCTTGAATACTTATTGACCATTCATGTGAAACGACGGAGGGCTACGAATGGTTTTGGCGAAACCGTGAACGTAGTGAACTTGATATAATCGAAGGAACGAGATAGCTTTCAAAAGGAGTGGTTCAAGCTCCGCATTTAAAAGTTTGGTTTTGAAAAGAACCGAGTGGTTTTCAAAGTGTTCCAACGACTTTTACTTGGTTTATTTTTTCTTGCATCAATTCCAATGCGTCCCATCATTTAATCCTGCCATTGCAGAAAACAACGAAAATATGACGTACGCTTATGCCATCCGCATTCGCCACGGTGTCCCGTCATCACCCGTTAGGTTATTTAACTAACGACTGAGCGGGGCCTGGACTAGCGCGGATGCAAAACATAAGCAACGCCTAAATAGATATCATATTGATATATATAAACATTCATCACATGCAATGATAGCCATTCCAGATCACAGATGAATACATTGGATATACTAGGAATCCGCAATTCGTACGAGCTTGTAACGAAGAGCGGATTACACGGTCGCGATGAATAGCCAAACCCCACCCTAGACCCCTACGGGTGCGGCAAACTACCCGCCAAGTATCCGAAGTGAAGCAACATCCCTCAACAACGTGAGTAGGCCACTCGGCATTTCGAGGTACCCGGTAGTTTGTGCACCCCACCTTAGGTCTATCCTAGGAGCAAAAACAGTATAAAGAAATTATACAATGACGGCTACAACCCCAACCCGGTTGTGCGGCCATACAAATAATATTACATCAATTTACATATTACAAGAATTGAAAGAATAAGAAAACTCTCATCTCACAACCCCCCGGCTATTCATCCGCGACAATCCAACGAATTCATATACACAAACCATCAACATTACAGATCACGGATATGTATAACCACCACTAATCGACGTATAGCGATTAGCAGACGTTCAATACATATATCACATCACAGATATAACCCATTAGCCAAAGTGTGATGAAGTTCGATCAAAAATACGGATTTGTGACCACCCCAAAAACCAACTTGTTCTCTGTAAAATCTGGGAGGAAACAAACTACATTAAAAATCCCAAAACCACAACAGAAGAACACTGCAAGGAAAATGAACCACGGCCGAGTCAACTCGGCCGCGGATCCGCGGCAGGAGCAAGCTGCTGCCGCGGATCCGCGGTGAGTTGGACGAGTCAGTGGATCATTTTCCTTGTGCGTTCTGTAAAAACCCTGAGCCGATTTTTGAAGTACGATTTATTATTTTTAGAGCAGAAACAAAAATCGACAGAAACTTAGGGTTTTGAAAAATAGTTTTGCGATTTTTTCCGATCGAAGTTCTAGATACTTTGCTAACTAGTTAGTTTGTGTTTAACCTGGCTGTGATACCACTGTAAGTCCACGTTGCCCACCCCGGTGCTTGCGGGGAGGCGGATACGTTATGAAAAATCAGATTTTTACAACACTAGTCAACTTGGACTATGTAAAGGAGGGATCTTTGCTAAACAAAACTAACTACAAAGCTAAAGAGAGTTTAGCTACTCAGGAAGGGGTTATACCTAGGTCTTCAAGTCCTTCTCTTCTTGCTCCTTGGAGTGAAAGAACGGATCGTCTCGTTGCCTTCTTTTGCCGAAGAAAGATCCATCCGAGGGCCTCTACTTTTGGCTCCAACTTCAAACTAGAAGTAACTAAGATACTTGGTGTGCTAAACGTAGGACCTTAGAAAGAGTAGAGAGTATTTTTGAGGGTTTTAACTCAAGCTCAAGGGGTTCTTAACTCATGAGAGGGGAGAGCTAGAGAGAGAGGAAGAGGAGGAGAGAGAATGAATATGATAGCATGAGATAGCTTTTTACAACCATAACAATATATGTGAATTATCAAATTAATAATATTAATCCAAAATGAAAAAGGTGATGGTTGGTTTGATGAGACCATTATCATATCACATTAAATGGTTTTTGCAAAGATCAAAGAGTATCTTTGATGTGTAATGATGATGGTCAAAGTTTCAACCATGGTCAACTAGTCAACCTTGGTCAACAAGTCAACAAACCCAACCATGACACAATTTTATTTATTTAATATTATTAATTGATATATCACAAATTCATTAGGGTTTGGAAAAAGACGACTATCAACTGTGCATACGCACCCGTTCCAAAACCCTAATGAAAATCCTCTTCCTCTGCCTCAATCAACTGTGCATACACATCCGCACTCAAGTTCCGAGGAACACGAATACAAAGAGATAAAACCAATCCCAAATCATATACTAGGATCCGGCTTAAACCAAAGCCCGCTAGTATAAGCTGTCCGGACACCAAACGTGCACAAGTGCGCAGATGTGAACGAACCCCGTCGCAAAACCATGCGACCTCTACTCATTTTGCCTAAAGGCGAATAACCCTCTGTGTGGGACTCTAAAGACTCAACACTACGCTGGCAGTGGGTTTAACTACAGACCGCAAGCGGCACTAGCTGTACGTAACTTTCCCCAGGTAGATGCCGATAAGAAGACTGACAAGCAAAACCCATCTGAACTCCTACTGAGCCTGAATGTGACAGTCTTCGTACAGTCTGGTCTGTTCGTCTAAGAATATCGCATGGCGGGCCTAGGGGGCGGTAAACGTCAGTCCCCTACTAGCGGTACTAGTCGTGTCGAAGTGTACCCCAGAACACCTGAGATAACACTGGAAACCTACCAGTCTATCTCGCTTGCCCTGGCCAGGGACTTTGTGTAATGGCTCTCCTAGACACAGCGCTATATCAACCCCCAATACCGGGAGAGACGAATCCTGTCTAACCGTCACTGCCTCCAAGTGCTTCGGGACTGCACCCAAAAACTACCTGTTTGCACGACTCCTTTAAGCCGTGGTAGGGTAGTAATCAAAGTACAGTGGGAACACACTCGAAGCGAAGTGACAGTGTCAAGTCAACGGACTAAGCTGTACTCATGTCACCTGGGAACTGATAACTGACGATAGGTATAATACCAACCAACAGTTCCCGACGAGTCCTGTCCAGTGAACTCGTAACCTAACGAGCACCCGCATACTATCCCAAGTACGACGTACTGACGGCTGTGGGACAGACCGTCTCCCAAACTGGGATGAGAAGCGCATACGCTCGTCTACTCCGGAGTATCGATGCCCTGTCTCGATAGTCCTGTGAATAGGGGCCTGCATACGGATGTGCTTATGGATTACGCAGCCCTAATGAGTGTGACTGCCATCACAACGCTGGTAATCAAGCAAAGATCCTAAGGGCTCCACTAATGTGTAAAGGCGATATGCTAAAATAAACACATGCACACATTAAAGCAGAAACAAACCAAGTAGCATACTACCATTTTGAGCAAGAATGTCAATACAAGATGAATATCCCAAGCTTCCATCAAGTATATACAATCCAGTATGATACAGTAATAGCCTCTAGGGCATATACACTAACAGTATGCTACTTGGTTTGTTTCTACTTTGATGTGTACATGTGTTTATTTTAGTATATCACCTATACACATTAGTGGAGCCCTTAGAATCTTTGCTTGATTACCAGCGTTGTGATGGCAGTCACACTCGTGGGGGCTGGGTAATCCACAAGCACATCCTTTTGCAGGTCCCTAGTCGTAGGACTATCGAGACAGGGCATCGATACTCCGGAGTAGACTAGCGTATGCGCTTCTCATCCCAGCAGGGGAGACGGTCTGTCCTACAGCCGTCAGTACGTCGTACTTGAGATAGTATGCGGGTGCTCGTTAGGTTACGAGTACACTGGACAGGACTCATCGGGAACTGTTGGTTAGTACTATACCTATCGTCCGTTATCAGTTCCCAGGTGACATGAGTACAGCTTAGTCCGCTGACTTGACACTGTCACTTCGCCTCGAGTGTGTTCCCACTGTACTTAGATTACTACCCTACCACGGCTCAAAGGAGTCGTGCAAATAGGTAGTAGTTGGGTGCAGTCCCGAAGCACTTGGAGGCAGTGACGGTTAGACAGGATTCATCTCTCCCGGTATTGGGGGTTGATATCACGCTGTGTCTAGGAGAGCCATTACACAAAGTCCCTGGCCAGGGCAAGCGAGATATACTGGTAGGTTTCCAGTGTTATCTCAGAGTGTTCTGGGCTACACTCCGACATGACTTGTACCGCTATTAGGGGACTGACGTTTACCGCCCCCCTAGGCCCGCCATGCGATATTCTCAGACGAACAGACCGGACTGTACGCAGATTGTCACATTCAGGCTCAGTAAGAGTTCAGATGGTTTTCACCTCGTCCGTCTTCTTATCGGCATCTACCTGGGGTCTGTTACGCACTGCTAGTGCCGCTTGCGGTCTGTGGTTAAACCCACCGCCAGCGTAGTGTCGAATCTTTAGAGTCCCACACAGAGAGCTATTCGCCTTTAGGCAAAAGAGTAGAGGTCACATAGTTTTGCGACAGGGTTCGGTCACATCCGTGCACTTGTGCACGTCTAGTGTCCGGGCTGTTATCACTAGCGGGCTTTGGTTTAAGCCAGATCCTAGTGTACATTTTGGGATTGGTTTTATCTCGTTTGTATTCATGTTCCTCGGAACGCGGATGCGGGTGTGTATGCACAGTTGACAGAGATACAGAGGCAGAGGATTCTCATTAGGGTTGTTGACTGTTGACTTTTGCTAAACCCTAATGAGAATAAGAAATATGATTAATGATAATATTAATTAAGTATCATTGTGCCATGGTTGGGTTGAAGGGTTGACTTTGTTGACTTGTTGACTTTGTTGACCGGTTGACTAGGTTGGACTAGTTGACCATCATCATGACAATGGCTATCATTTCTTGGCATTGACCTTGGCTTGCTTCTTGGTTCACAATTTGCATTTAATGCAAGAAATGATATGGACATTTGATATGATAACAACCATCACATAATACTCAATTATTATTACTTGTTATCATGATTTTGGATTATGAGAGCATGGATGGCAAAAGTCTTGCTCATTCTTTCATTTCCTTTCTCTCTCATGCTTGAGCTCTCCCTTTCCCTCTTGCTCTCTCTCTAGTTCATGGTTCACTTGTCTCATGTGTTGAGAAGCAAGAACCATAGAGATAAAACCCAACATACTCCTCTACTCATCTTAGTTCATAAGGTCTAGCAAGCCAAGTGTTCTAGTTTCTTCTAGTTTGAAGTGAAGCCAAAGGTAAAAGCTTTCGGGTGGATCCATCTTCGGCGTGAGGAGACGACGAGGTGAGGCCGATCCGACCACCGCAAGGAGTTGAAGACGAAGGAGTTCAAGTTAAGGTATAACCCCCTAACCGAGTAGGTAAAACTCTTCTTAGGGTTGTTAGATAGTTGTTTAACAAAGATCCGTATTTTGAGTCCATGTTACCACCAAAAGAAAAATCGTTTTTCATCATTTCCGCAAGCCCATAAGAACCGGGAGAGGTAACGTGAACTTACAAGTACATCCTTCAAATGTTCCTAGTCGTAGGTGTATCGAGACAGGGCATCGATATACCAGAGTAGACTAGCGTATGCGCTTCTTGACCCATATGATGGGCGATGGATGATCACATATCCATTGGTGTTTGACATCAGAGAAGATATACAGGTGCTTAGTGGAGACTGGGTACACTGGACGGACTCGCCGAGAACTCCCAGATGGTATTATACTGTAGGACTACGGTAGCGCCCCGGCCGTCTATTCGAGGCCAAAATGCGGAAACGAAAAATTTTCTTGACTTTAAAACCGGCACTACCGCATCCTAATAACCCGGATCGAACTATTAACTTATTACTAGCAAACAAGAGAAGGGGTAGAATGCTATACCGAGCGATCCGTGTCCTTCGGTCTTCGCCTCCACTTCGATCTCCTCGCGGAATCTCCGGTTGTCGCCTCCTCGTCGAAACGGGCACCACATCGCCGGGTTCTTTTACGGGCTCCCACCTCTGGACCGAGGCAACTCGGGCGCGAAGTTGGCTAGCCGACACGTCCAAGGAATGCTGTAGACTAGTGTAGAAACCATTGCCTCATTTGGGGTTGTGAAGTTTGTAGGGTTCCTAGGCACTCTCAAGAGGTCTCATAAGGCATCAACCATGCCAATTTCAAAAATTCTAGGTGCCGAGAAACCCTAATACGGATCGTTGGCTAAAGTTTAGGCGAAAACAAAAGCTAGTTAACAGTTTAACTAATGGGTAATGGAAATACAACCTTTGTAGATCCGGTTCTCCACCTCCATAGCTCCGCAATGAAGTCTCCTCGCTGTCCATAACAAGTCCCGGGCTCTAGCGTCGGCTTCATCGGAGAATGGACGGGCTAGGTCATCGATGTCCATGCCGAAGATGATCTACGTCGAGGCATCGCTAAATCAAGCTCCGACTTCACCAAGTGAAGAAACTTGTGAAGTAAACACACTCTACTACTTGGCAAGAGGTAGAAGATGAAGAAATAGGAGTTGGGTTCACTTTAGAATTGGATTTCTCACTCAAAAACATCAATCACCATTGATGAAGAGAGCTTTCTTCTTGTGAGGAAGAAGAAGAAGATGAAGATAATGTTATGATAAGAATCCAAAAAAAAAAAAAATAGAAAAGAAAATCCATTCTTATCATAAGCAAACCATGGTTAGGTGTAGAGAATTAACTAAGGTTAGATGAGTGGTTAGGGTTAGAGAAGAGACAAGAATGGTGGACTTGTTCAAAGCTTCAAGAAGCTTCAAATAAAACAAAACTAGCAACCATTCTTTTCTCTTTATCTTTTCTAAATGAAATAAATAGATAAATAAATAAGAAAAGGAAATGAAACCCTAACCACTTAAGTAACTATGGTTTAATTCTTTACACAAACCCAAACTAGCATGTATCATCAAACATGATACAATCAAGTGCACAAAACTATATCGAATATACAATGTGCACAGCCGAGCGAGAAAATCCATTTAAAGTGAACCGATACTAGTTAATGCAAAGTAATATATCAAATATATAATTATGCATTAAATAATTAAATCAACACTTGATTCAATGATCCGGTCATGTCGCACACAACCGACTAGTATACAATGCATCGGCTTATCGAATCAATCCTCGATTCGATAACTAGGTTATATCGCATACAACCATTCGACACATTCATCGCGAGAATAGAATACGGCATCACATACTCGTATTATTCTCGGTCCCGCACATATCTCATATGCGCTCCTATTTCGTTTCGCTTGAGCCAGGAAACCTCTGTGTAGGACTCTAAAGACTCGTCAATACGCCGGCAGCAGGTGATGATCATATCAAACACCCACAAGCCGCAAGCGGTCTGCTAAACGTAACGGCCACCCGGGTATTGAGCGATCTGAAGATCGACGAGCAAGCCCGCTCACACTCCAGTGAATCCAACCAGTAACACTACCGTACAGTCCGGTCTGATCGTCTGATATGTCGCATATCTCGCCTAGGGGCGGTAAACGTCAGACCCCAATAGCTCGATAAGTCGTGTCGATATGAGGTCTATAACACTTCGAGAAACTACTGGTAACACTTACCAGTAAATCTCAGCAACCCTGGCCAGGGATTTCCTGTTATAGCCAATCGAACACAGCGCAACATCAACTCCCTATACCGGGAGAGACGAATCCCCTCCTATCGCTCATTGCCTCCATGTGACTCGGGACTGTACCCAAAAACCACCGTTTTGCACGCCCTCTTGGACGTGGTAAGATGGAAATCAAAGCACAGTGGGAACCACACAAGACTCTATGACGATCTCGGGTCAACAGACTACTCTGTACCAGTGTCACCAGAGAACTGCCATCTGACGTGAGGTATAATACCATCTGGGAGTTCTCGGCGAGTCCGTCCAGTGTACCCAGTCTCTACTGAGCACCCGTATATCATCTCTGATGTCAAACACCAATGGATATGGGATCATCCATCGCCCATCTGTATGGGTCGAGAAAGTACACGCTAGTCTACTCTGGTATATCGATGCCCCGTCTCGATACACCCTCGACTAGGGACTTTGAAGGATGTACTTATGGACTACCATGTCCCTACCAGTATGATCAGCATCATAGTCCAGGTAGTCAAGTACACATCCTAAGGGCTTTACTAACATGTAACAGAGAGACAATCAGTATACACGTTAAGGTAAAGTTCAACCAGATAGCATACTATCATGTCGAGCAAGAAAGTCCTCCCTATATACGTCCTAGCATCCACTACAATATACATCATATGTACAGTAATGGCCTCTAGGGCATATATATAACTAACAATCTCCCACTTGCATTAGGGCCATCTGTAGCAGTGGTTGTAGTATCTCATACTCAACCATCCCATAAAAGTCTCTCTCTGGGAATAGGCCTTCGTGAGTGGATCCGCCGTGTTGTCCTCTGAGTCTACTCTCCTTACCTCGATCCCCTGGAGATCAACCATCTCCATGATCAGGTGATACTGCCTTAGAATATGTCCGGATCACTGATGGGACGGACGTTCCTTGGCATAAGCCACAACTCCATTGTCACACAATGGTAGGAACAAAGTTCATCTCATGAACTAATATACACCCAAACAGCCTCTTTGGTAGCATATTAAGTAGCGATGTATCCTTCCTTTATCGTCTAGTATGTCACGGTATCTAGCTTGGAACTCTTCCAACATACCGTCCCTTTACTAAGGGTAAAGACAATGCCTGTGACTGACATTCAGTCGTCTTTATCATCCTGGAACCCTTCCAGTGATTCTCGTCAGGATCGATTGATACCATCTCACTACATCTAGTGAGTACCCTAACATCCAATTATATCTATCTCATAGATGAATACTTAGGATTTAGGAGGTATCACTTTGATCCTGTATGGAGAATCCTTGTGATAAGCGGAGATTGACCGAGCGTAGCATAAGAAACTCTTTTCCTATCAAGAGTATGTCATCCACGTACTCTACGAGGATCGTCACCATACTCCCTACTACCTTTTTGTTTATACAAGGTTCATCTACCATTTTGATGATGTCAACTTCTTTGAATAATTCATCAAAACAGATGTTCCAACTCCGCGATGCCTGCTTTATCAAATAAAGCATCTTGCACACGTTTCCGCTGCTCCCACTGTCTACGAGGCCCTCTGGCTGTGTACTTATAGACGCTCTCTTCTAAATCATCATTTAGAAAAGCAGTCAAGACACCCAACCACCAGATATCGCTGTCATGGTATGTAGCCGTGACAAGTAGGATCTGGATGGACTTAAGCATAGCTACTTGAAAAGGTTTCATCATTATCCACGCCTGGTCGATGACGAAAAGCTTTAACAAGTCTAGCTTTGAAAGTCTCAACTTTTCCATGTACACCAAGTAATCTTCTCAAGATTTACTTGCTCCTGATGGGGATTTAACCCTTCAGATATAGCAACCAAAGTCCATACTTTGTTAGTGTATAAGGATTCCATCTCAGATCGCTAAGCATCCAGCCATTCTTACAGAGTCCCACTCCTGACGGCCAGCTCGAAACTAGTTGGGTCATCATCTCATGATGCAATCATCGCTCCCACTGTCATAGAGTAACCGAAGTATCTCTCAGGTGGGTGAGGAACCCTACTAGATCGGCGGAGAGGCTGAGGTTCGTTGGTAACTATTGAATCCTTTGGTTTTATCAAATCATCTGCTGTAGTTTGTATAGCTGGAACCTTTCCAGTTTTACATAACTGACCTTGCCTCGAGTTTGTCCGGATTTTGCTTTTAGACATAAGCCGGACAACCCCAAATCTTAACTAACTTAAGATATGGGCTCTTCCCTTTCCATATCACATATGAAGTGGTAGGCATTGATTTGATTCGAACCTAATTCAATAGGTATGCATCTTCTCAAGTGCATAACTCCCAAAAGGAAACAGGTAACTCAATATTACTCATCATAGAGCACACCTTATCACATAGGGTGTAATTGCTCCACCCCGATATACCATCGTGCTATGGTGTATACAGAGGAGTAATGCTGAGAGAGAATCTCATTCTCCTTTAGAATAGTCCAGGAATTCCATGCACAAGTATTCTCCTCCCTGATCTCATCATAGGACATAATACTTATAACCGTATTTTGGTTCTCTACTTCTCGCTTATATTCTGTGAATATCTCAAAAGGCTCGGACTCATGTTTCAACAGGAACATATGTCTGAATCTTGAGAGATTATCAGAGAATGTAATGAAGTATAAAGAACCGGTCTTGGCATGTGTAGACTGGGGACCTGACATACATCAACATGTATCATCCCAAGAGTTCACTAACTCTTTCTCTGTTTCCAGTAAACAGAGCTATGGTCATCGTATCTTTGTGACATGATTGGCAAGTTTCACAAGATGTAAATTCAAACTGATTTAAATATGCATCTACATGTAACTTCAGCTAGTCGGGTCACATTGATATGACCTAGTCTACAATGCCTCAAGAAGAATTTGTTCATTTCTGAACTCTTCCTCTTTTGTGTGTTCCGTATGCTAAGAACTGTAGTTTGATTTAGAACATTAATGCTTTTAGATAACGTGCCTGAACCGATCAACTTTTGATATAGGAAATGTTCAAAACATAATCCAACAATACAAAATTTTATCATTTCTTTACTAATAAAGAGACTGATATGATTTTGTATATCAGGTTCGGTATCTAATAACATTCGTTCAGAATCAATGTATTTGTAATACAGGGTGACAGTGACCAACAGACTTGGCTGCAACTCTTGCCCCGTTTTCTGCCTCATGAAACTTATCACCCGTTCTCAGTCCTCTACCTTTCTGTAGCCCTATGTAACATATTACATATCTGGGATCCTGATCTGGTATCACATACCCAGGACGTAAAGGATACTAAGAAACAGTTCTGTATAATGAACACATCCGAAGATGATGCATCAGCATGCACTCTCTTCGTTTGGGCGGCACGGGAATTCTGGTAATCCCCAATTTCCCGCTCTGTCTTATAATAATTATAAGTTGGAGCGGGACCAACGATCCCCAGCTCAGTATAACAAGCGGGTTCGGTTAATATTCCGTATTATTATCTTGATTAAGGCGTGATATGGTCGCTACCTGGAGAGAGAGAGAAGAAAACACTCAGCGTGCGCTCTTGCAAGAATAGATTGGTTAGTATTTTATCTAATCAGGATGGCTCCCACTGCTTTTTATCAAATCTTCCTTCAAACCCTAAAAGGAAAGACTAGCCGGGATTAATTACACACTACAAGTTCGCCAATCTTTCAGCCAGGCCAGTGTCGGTACTTTGAGGGAGGTCCCCCGTGCTTTCGCACGAACCTAATTAATGTAAACCTCGTTTTCCCAGAGGCGTAACCTCGTTGACACCTTTCTAGACACCTACTTGATCGGCTAATTGTAATGTATAAAACTCTCCCAGGAGTAACTCTTACTCGCAGCGGGTATCGGGATCCAACTATCTCATAGAAGGTATGCAATCTCATTGCAAATTTCAACACTTGAAATTCCCGATAATATTTTGCCCCTAGCAGCTATATGACCTTAACATAGTCAACAAATCATAAGTGCTAGTCAAGTTCAACCCGTCATTTCCCGATTGAATTAAACCCACCCGCACGACCCTTAACATAGTCAACAAAGTCGCACGACTACCCTAATCCAATCACATCATATGCTTATGCAGATAAGCACTAATTAGCTACCGCACACTACGCCTTAACATAGTCAACAAACGTAGCACGAATACTAACCAGTACTTATCTGAAATGACGGAGGGCTACGACAGGTTTTTCTGAAAACCTTTTGCGTAATGAACTTGATATCGTTGTAGAATCAAATGATTTTGAAATGGAGTGTTTTTGAGGCTTTTCTAGTTTTGCTAAAGGAGTCACTCCCGGTGAAGAGATCGTCGGTCCTTTCCTCGTCGAATGAGGTGCGGGATATATCATATATATCGCTGTGCAAAGCAAAAACACTTAAAAGCAATCAAAAGACAAACCGAGTGTGCAGCATCTGCCAGTTATTGCTAAAGGAGTCACTCCCGGTGAAGGGATCTCGGTCCTTTCCTTATCGAATAAGGTGCAGGATATATCACATATACCGCTGTGCAAAGCAAGAACTGTAACTACCTGTTTTATTTTGAAATTCGATTCTACAACATCTTAGGTTTCTTTTATTTCATTAATCATATTAATGAAGTCCCATCATTTAATGTACCTAAACATCACAGATAAATACGACGTACACTTATGCCATCCGCATTCGCCTCGATGTCCCCTCGTGCATCGTTAGGTTAGGTAACTAACAACAGAGCGGGGCAGGGCTAGCGCGGGTGTAAAACATAAGTAACGTCTATATAATATATCATATATACTATATAATGTATCTATCACAGAACATCACATGATCACATCACAGATATCGCAGCAGAAGAAACATATGAAATATTGGATATACTAGGACGTCCGTGTTTTCAATATGAGCCAGTATAAAACATGGATTCCACGGTCGTGATGAATAGCCAAACCCACACCCCTAGACCCCTACGAGAGCGGCAAGCAACCCTACCAATTCTGGAGTTAGGAGACCCGGACTCGACTCCTCGAGATGGTCTCCCACTGGACTCCAGAACCCGGTTACTTGTGCCCTCCTCCTTGGGTCTATCCTAGTGCGGAAAAGTAAATAATATACAACAGGTGACAACTTCCGCAACCTGGAAGTGCCCCAATAAAAGAATATTACATACAAGTTTTTACATGAATGAAAATGAAAAACACTCATCTCACATAAAAACCCCCGGCTATTCAAACACGACGATCCAATATAACATATCCAGCAACACATAACATCACATGTCATCAACGTAAGCAAATATGCGCATCCCAATTGTCGTTGACATATAGCAACGAAACCGGCGATATCATATATTATACTTACGGTCACAGAAAAGAAAGTGTAAAACTACAACAGTTGGAATCCGCAACCTGCATAGACATCGCATGCCTAATCAAATGAATTCTTTAGACATCGCATGCCTAACAATTATAAACCCCGCATTTTAGTCTCAAAATCGAAAACTCTTTTCAATATCAAGTCGGGCAATTCAACAGGATTCCCGACATCCTGATCGAATGCTCGTCGCAAACTTCAGTAGGAGGCCGCACCCCCGACACCGTCGACGAAGTGCACCAAGGCAGAACACCGCTGCCGCGAGCATCCGAACGGATGCTTTCGGCGACGGGGTTCTCCTACAGTCACTTGGTCGGGGCTATGGAGTGAGGCTGTCTATTAAGTTTACCCGGCGAGTATCCGCGTACGCTACGTGATTGCGACGGACTTTTGATCACATCAAAATTCCGTGGCAACCGATCAAGTGAGACTAAACTGCTATGTTTATAACATTCATTCAGTTATCTCATAACTTTTTGTGAATTCCAATTATTGTATCCCATTCCAGATAAACAGAAAATGTTAAACTTTTCGATCGAACATTCAAACACCCAAGTTTTCCCAATACAGATCAACACATGAAATAAGTCTAACAACATTCAGTTCGTGCCTCAGTACCAACGGTCCAGCCGTAGAAGGGTCAAGCCAACGCCTCACATGTGGCACGCCGTACTGCCCCAAACCCGAAGGTTCAAAGGGCAGTTCAAGACGGTCACATAATCGAGTTAAGGTTTGTTGTCTTCTAGAGGGTCCATCGAGTTACTTGCACTACTTAGAACGTCGTTAAACTACGGAAAAATCCAACACTTGGAAATTTCCCGACAGGGGAAAAATTGGGTATTTATATCCGGTCGAACTTTTTAACATATTCTAAAATTTATCCGGAAAGCCACATAGACAAAATTTGATACTCCGATCGAAACATCGAATCCCCAAAACAAACCCAGAAAATTCAACTCTGGAAAAAATATTAAAAATTCCCATAAAACTCAGTACAGTGAACTAGGAATTACTGTGCAAAGGAACAGGGCTGACGTCATCAAGGAGCCGCGGAACCGCCGCAGAAGCCATGCTTCTGCCGTGGTTCCGCCGCGAAATTTACTGTTCATGAAATAATTTTTGCATCGTAATTCTTAGATTTCCCTGCTGAATTTTTTAGCAATTTTTAATCTTGAAAAATCCACGATTTTAGAAAAAGTACAGAGATCAATTTTTGGGGTTGGGTTTCGGTTCGATCGGGTTTCAAATTCCGTCTAGACTTCGCCTAAGGCTCTAGCTAGGCTCTGATACCACTGTAGGGTTCCTAGGCACTCTCAAGAGGTCTCATAAGGCATCAACCATGCCAATTTCAAAAATTCTAGGTGCCGAGAAACCCTAATACGGATCGTTGGCTAAAGTTTAGGCGAAAACAAAAGCTAGTTAACAGTTTAACTAATGGGTAATGGAAATACAACCTTTGTAGATCCAGTTCTCCACCTCCATAGCTCCGCAATGAAGTCTCCTCGCTGTCCATAACAAGTCCCGGGCTCTAGCGTCGGCTTCATCGGAGAATGGACGGGCTAGGTCATCGATGTCCATGCCGAAGATGATCTACGTCGAGGCATCGCTAAATCAAGCTCCGACTTCACCAAGTGAAGAAACTTGTGAAGTAAACACACTCTACTACTTGGCAAGAGATAGAGGATGAAGAAATAGGAGTTGGGTTCACTTTAGAATTGGATTTCTCACT
Organism: Agapanthus africanus; assembly: GCA_030015575.1. Lineage (NCBI taxonomy): Eukaryota > Viridiplantae > Streptophyta > Magnoliopsida > Asparagales > Amaryllidaceae > Agapanthus > Agapanthus africanus. The sequence continues at coordinate 675,345,611 of CM057337.1, forward strand.
CAAAAACATCAATCACCATTGATGAAGAGAGCTTTCTTCTTGTGAGGAAGAAGAAGAAGATGAAGATAATGTTATGATAAGAATCAAAAAAAAAAAAATAGAAAAGAAAATCCATTCTTATCATAAGCAAACCATGGTTAGGTGTAGAGAATTAACTAAGGTTAGATGAGTGGTTAGGGTTAGAGAAGAGACAAGAATGGTGGACTTGTTCAAAGCTTCAAGAAGCTTCAAATAAAACAAAACTAGCAACCATTCTTTTCTCTTTATCTTTTCTAAATGAAATAAATAGATAAATAAATAAGAAAAGGAAATGAAACCCTAACCACTTAAGTAACTATGGTTTAATTCTTTACACAAACCCAAACTAGCATGTATCATCAAACATGATACAATCAAGTGCACAAAACTATATCGAATATACAATGTGCACAGCCGAGCGAGAAAATCCATTTAAAGTGAACCGATACTAGTTAATGCAAAGTAATATATCAAATATATAATTATGCATTAAATAATTAAATCAACACTTGATTCAATGATCCGGTCATGTCGCACACAACCGACTAGTATACAATGCATCGGCTTATCGAATCAATCCTCGATTCGATAACTAGGTTATATCGCATACAACCATTCGACACATTCATCGCGAGAATAGAATACGGCATCACATACTCGTATTATTCTCGGTCCCGCACATATCTCATATGCGCTCCTATTTCGTTTCGCTTGAGCCAGGAAACCTCTGTGTAGGACTCTAAAGACTCGTCAATACGCCGGCAGCAGGTGATGATCATATCAAACACCCACAAGCCGCAAGCGGTCTGCTAAACGTAACGGCCACCCGGGTATTGAGCGATCTGAAGATCGACGAGCAAGCCCGCTCACACTCCAGTGAATCCAACCAGTAACACTACCGTACAGTCCGGTCTGATCGTCTGATATGTCGCATATCTCGCCTAGGGGCGGTAAACGTCAGACCCCAATAGCTCGATAAGTCGTGTCGATATGAGGTCTATAACACTTCGAGAAACTACTGGTAACACTTACCAGTAAATCTCAGCAACCCTGGCCAGGGATTTCCTGTTATAGCCAATCGAACACAGCGCAACATCAACTCCCTATACCGGGAGAGACGAATCCCCTCCTATCGCTCATTGCCTCCATGTGACTCGGGACTGTACCCAAAAACCACCGTTTTGCACGCCCTCTTGGACGTGGTAAGATGGAAATCAAAGCACAGTGGGAACCACACAAGACTCTATGACGATCTCGGGTCAACAGACTACTCTGTACCAGTGTCACCAGAGAACTGCCATCTGACGTGAGGTATAATACCATCTGGGAGTTCTCGGCGAGTCCGTCCAGTGTACCCAGTCTCTACTGAGCACCCGTATATCATCTCTGATGTCAAACACCAATGGATATGGGATCATCCATCGTCCATCTGTATGGGTCGAGAAGGTACACGCTAGTCTACTCTGGTATATCGATGCCCCGTCTCGATACACCCTCGACTAGGGACTTTGAAGGATGTACTTATGTACTACCATGTCCCCACTAGTATGATCCGCATCATAGTCCAGGTAGTCAAGTACACATCCTAAGGGCTTTACTAACATGTAACAGAGAGACAATCAGTATACACGTTAAGGTAAAGTTCAACCAGATAGCATACTATCATGTCGAGCAAGAAAGTCTTCACTATATACGTCCTAGCATCCACTACAATATACATCATATGTACAGTAATGGCCTCTAGGGCATACATATAACTAACAAAGTTGCCTTTGATGGAGGAATGAAACAATGAGCTTTTGGAGATGTGTTAGGAATTTTGCAAGCAAGCAAAATGAGATGATAGATTTTCACTCATGCAAAAAATGAAGCCTCTCATCTCTCTCAAAGTGGCCGGTCCCCTTATGAACAAATGGTGGAGGGAAAAAAACATGAAGGGAGGTGAGAGTAGTAAAAGCAAAAGGGTGACCACATCCAAAAGTGATGATAACAATATCATATCAACTTCTAATCCTTTCTAATCTCATTTAATGCTAAAGAAATGATGCATGAAAAGAAAAGATGCTATCATAATCTTTCATTTCACAAAGAAACCCTCCACAAAAGAAAATTTGCACAACTGCAAATAACCCCTCCATCGGAAAAGTCCGGCCGTGAAGGAACAAAGGAAAACTGGCCGGAACGGAATGCAAACTGGCAACTTCAGAAAACTGATCCCGTAATAAATTATAGGAAAACCCCGCGACTGTATATACATACCCGCATTTGTATTCCCACTGAATACAAATGCAAAGAGACAAAATCTACACTGTACAATACTAGGATCCGGCTTAAACCAAAGCCCGCTAGTATTAACCGTCCGATCATGATCCGTGCAATACCGCACGTATTTGATCAAACCCTGCCATATCACCATACGGCCTCTACAGCGTTTCTCCCGAAACTTGAGAAACTGTCTGTGGGGGACTCTAAAGACTCGTCAATACCTTTGGCTGTAGATTTAACCACCAGCACGTCAGAGGTATTAGCCATACGTAACGGGCTACTAGGTATTGACCAAAAGGGACGTCGATGAGCGAACTCATCCTGACACCCTACTGAGCCCGTCAGTGACAATATCCGTACAGTCCGGTCCGTTCGTCTATGAGTATTGCATGGCGGGCCTAGGGGGTTGGTAAAAGTTAAACCCCCAAAAGCGGTACAAGTCGTGTCGGAGTGTAGCCCAGAACACCCTGAGATACTACTGGAATGCCTACCAGTAAATCTCCTGCCTCGGCCGAGGACTTTGTGTAATGGCTCTCCTAGACACAGCGCGACCTCACCCCCAATACCGGGAGAGACGAACCCCTGACGATCCGCTCACTGCCTCCATATGGCTCGGGACTGTACCCAATTAAAACCTGTTTGCACGACTCCTTTGAGCCGTGGTAGGGTAGTAATCAAAGTACAGTGGGAACTCACATGAGACAAATGACGATCTCAGGTCGATGAACTAACCTGTACACCTGTTACCAGGGAACTGCTATCTGACACCTGGTATAATCCCAACTAGCATGTTTCCGGCGAGTCCTGTCCGGTGTACTCATAACCCAATGAGCACCTGTATACATCTTAGGTGAACCAACTGACACCAGTGGCTTGTGAGACCGGCCACCGCCCCTCGTCGGGGTCTCGACTGTATACACTAGTCTACTGTGGAGTATCGATGCCCTGTCTCGAAACTCCCACGACTAGGGACCTTTTAAGGATGTGCTTATAGACCCCAGCTCCCACGTATATGATCTCCATCATACTGCTAGCAGTCAAGCAAGAATCCTAGGGGCTCTATCAACGTGTAATAGTGATCAGTAATGTCACCTAAAGCAGTACACGATGATAAAGATAAACCAGATAGCATACTATCATCTTGAGTAAGACTGTCCTACCGGTATAGGTCCTCACTCAATCATTGCAATCACATGCCTGTGATCCAATAATCGACTCTGAGAGCACTATCTCCAACAATCTCCCACTTGCACTCAAGGCTAATTATTGCGATGTCGCATACTCACAGCCCGTGTGATACCGAACACCCAACTCCTCTCCTAATCAGTCTCACAAAACCCGTTTGCGAAACTAATGCGACCGAGGAATAGCCTCAGTGAGTGGATCCGCTTTGATGTTTCTTTCTATGTCTCTCTTTATCTCAAGTTCGCGCAGAAAACCATCTTCCAAAATGAGCAATACCTGTCTTAGAATATGTCTGGATGTCTGATGGGACCTAGCTCATAAATGAACTCCAAATCCAAACTTCTCAGACTGTATCGTCAACTGAACTTAATCAGTATCCTGCGCCATGCCACCCTCAGTATCCACCTAGACCACCTGTCCAAACTACTGTCCCTCGTTAGAGGGAAAACTATAACTCTGACAGTCGCTCTGTCATCCAGGTCACCTTGGAAGCCTGGAATGATAACTGTCTCCCGAAGGAGGATGCCGTCATCATATCCCTAGAACATCAACTTATGTTCTAAAACTTCTTCTGAACGTTTCTCCAGGATTGGATCAATATCACCTTATTGCATCTAGTGCAAAAACAACATCTATATCCTATGTGGAGAAACCACTGTGTGACAACCAAAGTATAACCGATCGTAGTATAGGAATTTCACTTCCTACTCTGTGTATGTCATCCTAATACCAGGACATCACACCCTACTACCTTCTTAACAGATCCATCCCCTATTCTGATGAAGTCAAACCTATGACTGTCAGATCAGAAATAGATGATTTATCTCCGCTATATCTGCTTTAGCCTATAAATAAACATAAGCCACTTGTCCACTATGCTTCCACTGCTCCCACTGATCACGACAACCCTCTGGCAGAGTCATATAAACGTACATTTCTAAAGCTAGTTTAGAACGACGCTATACTCATCCTCCTGCCGGGTCTCACAGTCTGGAACAACAGCAATGGCAAGTCTGGGTAAACAAGAACCTCCCTGTTACCGTCCTTGAGGCTACCGGAGTACCTCTCGGGTGCCTGAGGTTACCCACCATATCTGCGGAGTGGCTAACGGAATGTCAATACAGATTGAATCTTTAGGTTCCTATCAAATTTTCAGTAATCGTTTGCGGTTCTGGAATCACTTCCAGTTCTACCATACTCCCACTACTATTTTCTGAAAAATCCATTTTTATTAAAACCGTGGCGAGTCAAGAACAATATCACTATTGATCTTCCAGATGGTAGAAAGTTAACCCTCGTCATAGCCCGGGTCAACCCACAAACTGCCATTATAGAAACGTGCCTTGAGTTATCCAGAGTCTGGTTTTAAGCATAAGCCGGACAACTCCCCGTAGCTCAACATTGTTAAGATATGAACTATTCTATATCCAATATAGAAACAGATGCACTGATTTAATTGGAACCAGATTCAAATCATGCAACTGTCTCCAGTGCATGTCAACTAAATGGAAGGAGGCCGATCAACGTTACTCAACTTAGGAATGCTTCCAATTATGCCTGAAAGATAAGCAAGTTCTCTTAATAATTACTTTTAACTGAATACCATACACAAGTATCTATATCTTCGATCACCTTGAAGAATCCCGATACTTGCAATACCTGGTTCTCTACTTTATTCATATACCTATAAGTTCTCAAAACTTGAACCCTGTGTTTCTACGAAACACCTGTCTAAGAACTAGAGAAGTCATAAGTAAACCGAATATAATACGAGGACCAACCCCTCTGTCCTAATGGACACTGGACAATATACAATACTCTGTATAAGTCCCCTGAGTCTAGTGACTCATTCACTGTGTGTCGTAGGTTGAAAACTGTACTTATGGTTAAGAAGAATTACACCGCTGTTTTAATGCTCCTTACCTAACCATCCACTGATATAGGTAAATGTTATGGACATAATTTCAAAAAGGTATATCTCACCCTATAAAAATAAACGTACAGATATATCAATTTGAAATTGGTGCATAGTAGCGGATATTCAAAACCAAGTATTTGCCATTCGGCAAACAGCCCAGGTGACTTCCTCAAATATCACCAATTACAACGAATTCCGATATAATGAGGATGATCAGCTAATTCCAAATAACTTACTCCCACTCATCATCTGTAAAACCATACAGATGTGAGAATCATACCTGGTAAATACATACCCTGGAACAAGTGTCTAATTAGGAAATCAGTTTTCTATTAACAGTACACGGTGAAACTGAAACATTGAAATGTTTCGTAGGGGTATCCGGGTATTCCTAGAAATGCCTCTTCCATTATCCAGATTCACAACTGTAACCGTATGTTTCTTTGCCACTTCTCCAAATCCCTTTATATGTCTTTAGTCGTTACCATCTGCACACCCCTTTAGGCCAAATGGTTTTCTTCCTTCCTTACCGTTCGGCACCAGCCTATGGTTTGGATGAAGACTATCCAATAAGCATAATGGGTGTACTGTCCTAATCCTAGGAGCACTCGCAATGCGAGAGAAGGTGAAGATAAAAGACAACCGAATAAACCTTATTCCTATTTCTCCTGAACCAGAATCCATCCCCGAACTGGAACAAGTTCCTTTCGAGTTCGTATATAACCATACGATGGAGTATCCAAATAACTGTGGATCTTCGTAGTGATACGGAGTGTCCTGGAGAAATACAAAGGTGAAGTGGGAGTGGTAATGAAATACTTGGTTTGGTCGTGAATAGCAGTCGCAGTTTACTTTGCCCTCTTACTAATCCCTTTATTTGTCTTTAATTAATACCTTCTGTACACCATCGTTAGGCTAATTGGTTTTCTTCATTCCCTACCGGTCTGCACCTGCCTATGGTTTGGAAGAAGACTATCCAATTTGCGTAATAGGTGTACTATCTCCTAAACCAAGGAGTATTCGCAACCTGAGAGAAGGTAAAAGGAAAAGACAACTGAATAGACCTATTCGTTTTCTCTAGAACCGGAAACCATCCCCGAATAAATTCCTTTGAGTTCATATATAACCATACGATGGTTTTATCCAATGGAAGTGGACGTTCGTAGTAATACGGGATGTTCTGGAGAAAAGGGTAAAAATAGGAGTGGCAATGAGGTATGCAACTCTGACAATCCAAAAGCCAGTGTTTAAAGAAGGTTCGGTCAACTTGGTCACTGAGTCATAGTCAAGGGTCGGGCCATGGTCGCTGCCAAAGAGAGAGAGAAAAGAAACACTCAGCGTGCACTCTAACCTAGATCAGAATGGTTATCACTTTATCTAATCAGGAAATCTCCCACTGTCACCTTAAATTCTCCTCCAAACCTGAAAGAAGAATTAGTCGGGATAACCCGAGGAGTAAACCAACTCATCAGTGGGAATCGGGATCCAACTATCATCGCATGATAATGTGACGGAATCCACTCACGTCACCACACCCCAGAAAGTATGCGCATGCCTGGCAAGTTTCAGTTTCTTTAGAAACTCTCGATGTGATTTTCACCCCTAGGACCCAAATGACCTTGACACAGTCAACAAATCAAAGAGTCCTAGTCAAGTTCAACCCGTCATTATCCTGGATTGCATTAAACCCACCCGTACAAGCCCTTGACACAGTCAACAAGGCCGCACGACTGTCCTAACCAATCCCATTAATATGCCACAAACGAACACTACTTAGCTACCGTACACTACGTCTTGACACAGTCAACAAACGCAACACGAATACTAAGTAATGCTTGTAAGAAATGACGGAGGGCTACGTCTAGTTTTTGGCGAAAAACTTTTAACGTAATGAACTTGATATCGTTGAAGGAACTGCATAGCCTATTTATAAAAATATAGTGACGAAAACCTTTGCTAAAGAGGTCACTCCCGGTGAAGGGATCTCGGCTCTTTCCCCGTAGAATGAGGTGCAGGATATTCCAACTGAATACCACGATGCAAAACAAAAGGAAATCGGCTATAGTGAAGTTATTACCCTGATGCAAACTTCTGTCCAAGGGGTCACTCCCGGTGAAGGGATCTCGGCCCTTGCCTCGTCGACTGAGGTGCTGGATATTCATAACCGAATACCACTGTGCAAAACAAAAGAGAACGTCCTTGCAATAACAGCTTTTTGAAAAAATTGTTCCAACAACATCAGATTAGGTTTGTTTAGCTTGCATTGATCCGAATCAACGCAGTCCTATCAATTGATCACACCAATAAAGAACGAAAATATTGATGTACGTATATGCCATCCGCATTCGCCACTGGGTCCCGTCATCACCCGTTAGGTTACTTAACTAACGACAGAGCGGGGACTGGACTAGCGCGGATGCAAAACATTTACAACATCTACTAGTATATATATCAATATATAATATTCGCTCAAGGCGTGATAAAATGCAACATCACAGAAATGTAACCAGCATCACAGAACAATACAGATATCTGGGATCCCCGGGTTTCATAGAGCCGCTACTGAAACCCGACGTTCCCCTGGTCGTGTGGATAGCCTGTGCAATGAAATCCTAGACCCCTACGGGCGCGGTAAGTTACCCGCCTAAACCTGAAGTGAGGCAGCCCCCTTCAGCAACGTGAATGGACCACCCAGCACTTCACGGAATCCGGTAACTTGGGCACCCCTCCTGGGTCAACCTATACCCCCTACTGTTAGTGTATATGCCCTAGAGGCCATTACTGTATCATACTAGTTTGTATATTACTTAATGGATGCTTGGGATATTCACCTTGTATATACAATCTTGCTCAAAATAGTAGTATGCTACTTGGTTTGTTTCTACTTCAATGTGTACTTGTGTTTATTTCAGTATATCACTTATACGCATTAGTGGAGCCCTTAGGATCTTTGCTTGATTACCAGCGTTGTGATGGCAGTCACACTAGTGGGGGCTGGGTAATCTATAAGCACATCCTTATTCAGGTCCCTGGTCGCAGGACTATCGAGACAGGGCATCGATACTCCGGAGTAGACCAGCGCATGCGCTTCTTATCCCAGTGTGGGAGACGGTCTGTCCCACAGCCGTCAGTACGTCGTACTTGAGATAGTATGCGGGTGCTCGTTAGGTTACGGGTACACTGGACAGGACTCGTCGGGAACTGACTAGTTGGTATTATACCTATCGTCAGTTATCAGTTCCCAGGTGACATGAGTACAGCTTAGTCCGCTGACTTGACACTGTCACTCCGCCTCGAGTGTGTTCCCACTGTACTTTGATCACTACCCTACCACGGCTCAAAGGAGTCGTGCAAACAGGTAGTGGTTGGGTGCAGTCCCGAAGCACTTGGAGGCAGTGACGGTTAGACAGGATTCGTCTCTCCCGGTATTGGGGGTTGACATCGCGCTGTGTCTAGGAGAGCCATTACACGAGTAGTCCCTGGCCAGGGCAAACGAGATATACTGGTAGGTTTCCAGTGTTATCTCAGGGTGTATTAGGCTTCACTCCGGCACGACTTGTACCGCTATTGGGGGACTGACGTTTACCGCCCCCTAGGCCCGCCATGCGATGTATCAGACGAACAGACCGGACTGTACGGAGAATGTCACGCTCAGGCTCAGTAGGAGTTCAGATGGGTTTCGCCTCGTCGGTCTTCTTGTCGGCATTACCTGGGGACCGTTACGCACAGCTAGTGCCGCTTGCGGTCTGTGGTTAAACCCACTGCCAGCGTAGTGTCGAGTCTTTAGAGTCCCACACAGAAAGCTTTTCGCCTTTAGGCAAAAGAGTAGAGGTCGCATGGTATTGCGACAGGTCGCATGGTTTTGCGACAGGGTTCGGTCACATCCGTGCACTTGTGCACGTACAGTGTCCGGACAGTTTACACTAGCGGGCTTTGGTTTAAGCCAGATCCTAGTGTACCTTATGGGATTGGATTTATCCAGTTTGCATTCGTGTTCCTCGGAACGCGGATGCGGGTGTGTATGCACAGTTGACAGGGAGGCAGAGGCAGTGGATTCTCATTAGGGTTGTTGACAGTTGACCGTTGACTTTTGACTTTTTGCTCAACCCTAATGAGAATATGATATGTGATTAACTATTATATTAATTAAGTATTATGGTGATATGGTTGTTGACTTGTTGACTTTTGTTGACTTGTTGACTTTGGTGACTTGTTGACTTTTGTTGACTTGTTGACCGGTTGACTAGGCTTGACTAGTTGACCATCATGATAACCATGGTTATCATTTCATGCCAAAGACTTTTTTCTTGCTTGCTTTTTGAGTAATATGAGTGCATGATATGATAACCTTATGGTTGCTTCTAACCATCACCAAAAGACTTTTTTTGATATGATGAGTTATGATCACTTTGGATTATGAGAGGGTGAGAGAGAAAAGAGAGCCCCATTCTTTCTTGCTCATTCTCTCTCTTGTTCTTGAGCTCTCCCCTTGCTCTCACCCTCAACCTCTTGCTCCCTCTCTTGATCTATGGTTCTCTTGTCTCATGAGTTGAGAATCAAGAACCATAGATAAAATCCCATTCTATTTTCCTCTCTACTCATTCTAGTTCACTAGGTTTAGCAAACCAAGTGAACTAGTTTCTTCAAAGACCGAAGAAGGAGCTAAAGGTTGGAGCTTTCAAGTGGATCTATCTTCGGCGTACGGAGACGACGAGAAGGAGCCATCGGACCACCACCGGAGCTTGAAGAGAAGGAGTTCAAGTTTAGGTATAACCATCTTCATCCGAGTAGCTAAACATCTTTAGCTTAGTTTGCTAGTTTTAGTTTAGGTAACGATCCCGACCATAAGTTAGTCCATGTTGCCTCTTGCGATAAAAATTTTGATTTTATACCGTTTCCGCCTCCCCGTAAGAACCGGGGGTCGCAATATGGACTTACAGTGGTATCAGAGCCTAACTAAACTTAAACTAGCTAGGTAGTAAAGTGTAACGAAGTTCGGAACCGAAAAAAAATCACAAAACCGGAAAACTACAAAAACTGAGTTTCTGTTGAAATTTTTTCTGGTCAAAATGAAAAACTTCATACTCCTAAATTCGTCTCAGGGTTTTGTTAGAACACCCATGAAAAACGATTCACCAATTCGTCTAAACCGCCGCGCTTCCGCCGCGTGACCCTTCTTGGCCGCCGCGGAAGCGCCGCGGTTTGTTGTCTTTAGTGCGTTGTTTTTCGTGCAGTGTGTGTCTGTGTTGGTTTTGGGATTTTTGAGATATATTATATGTGCCCAGATTTTACAGAAAAGAAATTTCCTTTTGGGGTCCTATAATTCCGTATTTTTTCCGAACTTCATTGCACTTTGACTATGATGGTTATATCTGTGATGTTTGCATGTATTGAACGTCGGCTAATCGCTATAAGTCGATTAGTCGGGGTTATACATGATCTGTAATGTGCTGGAATGTGTATATAAATATGTTGGATTGTCGCGGGTGAATAGCCGGGGGTTGTGAGACGAGAGTTTACTTTTCTTGCAATTCATGTAAATTTGTAAATTGATGTAATAATTATTTGTTTGGCCGCACAACCGGGTCGGGGTTGTAGCCGTCATTGTATAATTTCTTTTTACTGTTTTTGCTCCTAGGATAGACCCGTGGAGGGGTGCACAAACTACCGGGTATGCCGAAGTGTCGAGTGGCCTACTCATGGAGATGAGGGAGGTTGCTACGCTTCGGGTACTTGGCGGGTAGTTTGCCGTACCCGTAGGGGTCTTGGGTGGGGTTTTGGCTATTCACCGCGACCGTGTTATCTGTTTTTGTTACAGGCTCGTACAAATTACAGATTACTAGTATATCCAATGTATTTATCTGTGATCTGAAATGTTTATCATTGCTTACTATTTAGGCGTTGCTTATGTTTTACAGACGCGCTAGCCCAGCCCCCGCTCTGTCGTTAGTTAAGTAACCTAACGGGTAATGACGGGGCCCAGTGGCGAATGCGAATGGCATAAGCGTACGTCATATTTTGGTTGTTTTCTGCAATGGTAGGGTTAAATGATGGGACGCATTAAAAGTACTAATGCAAGAATATCACGCATTAAAAGAACTAATGCAAGATAATAAACCAAGTTAAAGTCGTTGGAACACTTTCGAAAAACCACTCGGTTCTTTTCAAAATAACTTTTAAAATACGGAGTTTGAGCCACTCCATTTTAAAGCTATCTCGTTCCATCGACCAAATCAAGTTCACTACGTTCACGGTTTTGCCAAAACCATCCGTAGCCCTCCATCATTTCAGTTAAATATTCGGTAGTATTCAAGCTATGTATTTTGACCTCACGCCAAGGCATAGTGATTGGTAGCTGCCGGATATTTATCTGTTGCATAGATAGAATGCGTTGGTTTGAGACAGTCGTACTGCCATTTTGGCCTACGTCAAGGGTATGTACGGGTGGATTCAAATTAACCTGGATAATGATGGGACGAACTTGACATGTGACTTATGACATTTTGACCTCACGCCAAGGTCATAAGAGCATGGGGCAAAAATCCACATCGGGAGTTTCATAAGTACTGAAACTTGCTAGATTTGCATACCATTTGGAGTGTGATGATTCTGGTAGGATTCCTTCAGTTTCGTCACGCGATGATATTTGGATCCCGATCCTACTGTGAGTATATGCTACTCCTCGGGAAATTTCTCACTTAACGATCAATGCTATAAACCTAGTAGGTGCCTAGAAAGGTGTTAGCGGGGCTACGCCCCCAGGGAAAAGAGGTTCTCTAATTAAGGAACTTCGCGAAAGCGTTGGAAAACCTCCCTCGAAGTACCGACACCGGCCTGGCTGAACGGTTAAGCAAGTATTGTACGGTGGGATTGATCCTGACTAATTCTTCCTTTATGGTTTGAGGAGGGATTCGAGAAACAGTGGGAGCCATCCTGTTTAGACAAACTAAAAACCACTCTAAACTTGCAAGAGCATCATGCTGAGTGTTTCTTCTTCTCTCTCCTAATTGCAGCGACCAATCAACATGACTGGACTTAAGTTACTCCTAGATAAAAACAAACTGACAGGGCCAAACTACAAAGATTGGCTCAGGAATGTCACGATAGCAATCACTTATGACAAGCTGGGGTATCTTCTTACCACCAAAGCTCCCCCTGTCCCTAGTCCAACTTCCAGTGTCGCGGATAAGGAAATCCGCAAGACTTGGGAGATTGATAGCGCGAAGGCCAAGTGCCTCCTGCTTGCCTCGATGGACAACGAACATCAGAGGAGGCATGAGAATATGGACATGGAGTCCATATTGCTCCATACAAAAGAACTGTATGGAGAGCAATCACGTATCGCAAGATACGAAGCGTCGAAAAAGTTATTTTCGACAAGAATGGCCGTCGGATCATCAGTAGCCGAGCATGTGCTAAAGATGATCGGCTTCATTGAGGAGCTCGCTGACCTAGGGATCACATTGGAGAGTGAGCTATATACGGATATAGTTCTCCAGTCCCTTCCTTCCACTTACGCCCAGTTTATACTGAACTTCAACCTACAAGAAAAAGAGGTTGAACTATCAGAGCTCCTCAACATGCTGAGGAGCGCAGAGGGCACCCTACAGAAAGGTAGGGAAACATCCACTTTGTTTGTAGGAGGATCATCTTCTTCTAGGTCCAAGGCGAAAGCCAAGGGAAAGAAGAAGAAGGCCCCCGCCAAACCAAGGGGCGGTGTTGGTAAAGTGGATACGAAGGGAAAAGGCAAAGCAACAAAGATAGCGGGGAAGCTTGTGGATAAGGAAGAATGCTTCTATTGTCATAAGAAAGGACACTGGAAGAATGATTGCAGGGCCTGGAAGGCCAGAACACAGGAATTGAAGCAGGTTGCAGCTTCAGCTTCAGGTGTGTATGTTATTGAAAACTGTCTTTCAATAAACTCTACTTCCTGGGTATTGGATACCGGATCAGGATCTCATATCTGTAATTCTTTGCAGGCGTTGAGAAACCGTAGGGTTTTGAAGGCAGGTGACATGACCCTCAAAGTTGCGAACGGAGCTAGCATGGATGCTAAAGCCGTGGGGGACTATCACCTGGGAATGTCAGATGGACATGTTTTGGTTTTGCGTAATTGCTTTTTTGTACCCAACGCAACTTGTAATATCATTTCTGTATCTTTAGTTTCTAAAGAAGGTTATGAATTTGCGTTTGTAAGTAATGTTGTAAACATTCACCTTAATCAAGTATTGATTGGGTCAGGTACTCTGAGTAATGGTATATACGTGTTAAACCAACCACAGATTTTTAATGTCCAGAATACACACAAAAGAAAGTCTCCAGAAATAAATCAGACTTTCTTATGGCATTGTAGATTGGGTCACATCAATGAGAGAAGGTTGACTAAGTTACATACAGAAGGATATTTGAATGCGTTCAAATATCAATCGTATGCCACTTGTCAATCTTGTCTCAAAGGAAAGATGACAAAGACTCCATTTACTGGACAAGGAGTAAGAGCGAGCGAGCTCTTGGGACTCGTACATAGTGACGTGTGCGGTCCAATGTCTACACATGCCCGAAGCGGACATTCTTACTTCATTACTTTTACGGATGACTTCTCAAGGTACGGTTATGTCTTCTTAATGAAACATAAGTCCGAGGCCTTTGGAAAATTCCAGGAGTATAAGAATGAAGTAGAGAAACAGACCGGCAAAAGTATTAAGATTCTAAGATCGGATCGAGGTGGAGAATACTTAAGTGCCGAATTCCTGGACTATTTAAAAGAGAACGGAATTCTCTCTCAGCTTACTCCTCCATACACCCCGCAACATAACGGTGTATCGGAGAGACGGAACCGCACCCTATTGGATATGGTGCGGTCCATGATGAGTAACGCTGAGTTGCCGCGATCATTCTGGGGATATGCGCTAGAATCAGCAGCATACCTTTTGAACCGAGTTCCGACTAAGACTGTGCCTACCACCCCATATGAAATGTGGAGTGGGAAGAAACCCTATCTTCAATATCTGAAGATCTGGGGATGTCCAGCTTTTGTCAAAAAGCAGCATGCGGACAAACTCGAGGCACGCTCAGTACTGTGCAAGTTTGTGGGATACCCAAAGAACACCAGGGGGTATCTTTTCTACTACGCAGAGGAACAAAAAGTCCTTGTTTCTCGTAATGCCCACTTTCTAGAACACCAGTTCTTGGAAAAGGAAATTAGTGGGAGCGCAGTAGAACTAGAAGAAATTCCAGAACCACAGACTATTACTGAAAGCTTAGTGGAACCAGAGGGTTCAACAGAACAGGACATTCCTACGCCGCTCCGCAGGAGTAGTAGGCAGTCTCATCCGCCCGAGAGATACTGCGGTTTTCTCATAGACGGGGATAGAGAGGATTGCATCATAGATTATGATGAGCCTACTAGCTTCCAGCAGGCCGTTCAGAGCGTTGACTCAGTGAAATGGCTGGATGCAATGCGGACCGAAATGGAGTCCATGTACACCAACAAGGTATGGACGTTGGACATTGCTCCAGACGGGGTAAAACCCGTAGGATGCAAGTGGATCTTCAAAAGGAAGATTGGTGTAGATGGACAGGTTGAGACCTATAAAGCTAGGCTGGTAGCAAAGGGTTTTCGTCAAAGACCTGGCTTGGACTACGACGAAACCTTTTCTCCAGTAGCCATGCTGAAATCCATTCGGATCCTTCTTGCCATTGCTGCCTTCCACGATTATGAGATCTGGCAAATGGACGTAAAGACAGCTTTTCTAAATGGAAATTTAGAGGAGTGTGTCTATATGGACCAGCCAGAGGGTTTCATTCAGAGTGGGAGCAGCGGAAAGGTGTGCAAGTTGCTTAAGTCCATCTATGGACTAAAGCAGGCATCGCGGAGTTGGAACATCTGCTTTGATGAGACGGTCAAAGAATTTGGCTTTATCAAAAATCCAGATGAACCATGCATCTATAGTAGATTTGTAGCGAGAACTGTAGTATTCCTCGTTTTATACGTGGATGACATTCTCTTAATAGGAAATGATATTCCTATGCTACAATCTGTCAAGGGGTTCTTGTCACAAAGGTTCTCCATGAAAGACCTGGGTGATGCCTCATACATCCTGGGGATCCGGATCCATCGTGATAGATCCAAGAGGATATTGGGACTTTCTCAGTCCAGGTACATCGACACCGTACTGAAAAGATTCAGTATGGAAGATTCCAAGCGTGGTAACCTACCAGCTTGTCACGGGATCACCCTCTCTAAAGAGATGTCTCCCAAGACTGATTTGGAGAGGGATCGCATGTCTATTATACCCTACGCTTCTGCGGTAGGCTCTATAATGTATGCGATGTTGTGTACCAGACCGGATGTAGCTTATGCACTGAGTGTGGTAAGCCGGTATCAGTCAAACCCTGGGGAGAAACATTGGATAGCGGTAAAGAACATTCTCAAGTACCTGAGGAGGACTAAGGAGATGTTCTTGGTGTATGGCGGAAAGGACCTCCAGATCGAGGCCTTTGCTGACTCCAGCTTCCAGAGTGACAAGGATGATTCCAAGTCCATGTCGGGTTTTGTCTTTACCCTCAATGGAGGGGCGGTGTGTTGGAAGAGTTCCAAACAGGAAACCGTTGCAGACTCGACGATGGAAGCGGAATACATCGCTGCATCTGATGCCGCAAAAGAAGCTGTCTGGATGAGGAAGTTCTTGAAAGAACTTCAGGTGGTTCCGTCCATTGTTGATCCAATACCTCTGTATTGCGACAACAACGGGGCTATAGCTTTAGCGAAGGAACCCAGGTCCCATCAGAAATCCAGGCACATCTTAAGGCGGTATCACCTGATCAGGGAGATCGTAGATCGCCAGGAGATCGAGGTTCGGAGAGTCGCTTCAGAAGATAACACTGCTGATCCATTCACCAAGGCCCTGCCCCAGACTCAGTTCGAGCGGCTGATCGAGATGATAGGTCTTCGATACGCCAGTACATGGCCTTAGTGCAAGTGGGAGATTGTTAGTGTATATGCCCTAGAGGCCATTACTGTATCATACTAGTTTGTATATTACTTAATGGATGCTTGGGATATTCACCTTGTATATACAATCTTGCTCAAAATAGTAGTATGCTACTTGGTTTGTTTCTACTTCAATGTGTACTTGTGTTTATTTCAGTATATCACTTATACGCATTAGTGGAGCCCTTAGGATCTTTGCTTGATTACCAGCGTTGTGATGGCAGTCACACTAGTGGGGGCTGGGTAATCTATAAGCACATCCTTATTCAGGTCCCTGGTCGCAGGACTATCGAGACAGGGCATCGATACTCCGGAGTAGACCAGCGCATGCGCTTCTTATCCCAGTGTGGGAGACGGTCTGTCCCACAGCCGTCAGTACGTCGTACTTGAGATAGTATGCGGGTGCTCGTTAGGTTACGGGTACACTGGACAGGACTCGTCGGGAACTGACTAGTTGGTATTATACCTATCGTCAGTTATCAGTTCCCAGGTGACATGAGTACAGCTTAGTCCGCTGACTTGACACTGTCACTCCGCCTCGAGTGTGTTCCCACTGTACTTTGATCACTACCCTACCACGGCTCAAAGGAGTCGTGCAAACAGGTAGTGGTTGGGTGCAGTCCCGAAGCACTTGGAGGCAGTGACGGTTAGACAGGATTCGTCTCTCCCGGTATTGGGGGTTGACATCGCGCTGTGTCTAGGAGAGCCATTACACGAGTAGTCCCTGGCCAGGGCAAACGAGATATACTGGTAGGTTTCCAGTGTTATCTAAGGGTGTATTGGGCTTCACTCCGGCACGACTTGTACCGCTATTGGGGGACTGACGTTTACCGCCCCCTAGGCCCGCCATGCGATGTATCAGACGAACAGACCGGACTGTACGGAGAATGTCACGCTCAGGCTCAGTAGGAGTTCAGATGGGTTTCGCCTCGTCGGTCTTCTTGTCGGCATTACCTGGGGACCGTTACGCACAGCTAGTGCCGCTTGCGGTCTGTGGTTAAACCCACTGCCAGCGTAGTGTCGAGTCTTTAGAGTCCCACACAGAAAGCTTTTCGCCTTTAGGCAAAAGAGTAGAGGTCGCATGGTATTGCGACAGGTCGCATGGTTTTGCGACAGGGTTCGGTCACATCCGTGCACTTGTGCACGTACAGTGTCCGGACAGTTTACACTAGCGGGCTTTGGTTTAAGCCAGATCCTAGTGTACCTTATGGGATTGGATTTATCCAGTTTGCATTCGTGTTCCTCGGAACGCGGATGCGGGTGTGTATGCACAGTTGACAGGGAGGCAGAGGCAGTGGATTCTCATTAGGGTTGTTGACAGTTGACCGTTGACTTTTGACTTTTTGCTCAACCCTAATGAGAATATGATATGTGATTAACTATTATATTAATTAAGTATTATGGTGATATGGTTGTTGACTTGTTGACTTTTGTTGACTTGTTGACTTTGGTGACTTGTTGACTTTTGTTGACTTGTTGACCGGTTGACTAGGCTTGACTAGTTGACCATCATGATAACCATGGTTATCATTTCATGCCAAAGACTTTTTTCTTGCTTGCTTTTTGAGTAATATGAGTGCATGATATGATAACCTTATGGTTACTTCTAACCATCACCAAAAGACTTTTTTTGATATGATGAGTTATGATCACTTTGGATTATGAGAGGGTGAGAGAGAAAAGAGAGCCCCATTCTTTCTTGCTCATTCTCTCTCTTGTTCTTGAGCTCTCCCCTTGCTCTCACCCTCAACCTCTTGATCCCTCTCTTGATCTATGGTTCTCTTGTCTCATGAGTTGAGAATCAAGAACCATAGATAAAATCCCATTCTATTTTCCTCTCTACTCATTCTAGTTCACTAGGTTTAGCAAACCAAGTGAACTAGTTTCTTCAAAGACCGAAGAAGGAGCTAAAGGTTGGAGCTTTCAAGTGGATCTATCTTCGGCGTACGGAGACGACGAGAAGGAGCCATCGGACCACCACCGGAGCTTGAAGAGAAGGAGTTCAAGTTTAGGTATAACCATCTTCATCCGAGTAGCTAAACATCTTTAGCTTAGTTTGCTAGTTTTAGTTTAGGTAACGATCCCGACCATAAGTTAGTCCATGTTGCCTCTTGCGATAAAAATTTTGATTTTATACCGTTTCCGCCTCCCCGTAAGAACCGGGGGTCGCAATATGGACTTACACCTACGAGTGCGGCGAATAGCCCGCCAATTCTAGAGTAAAGCCCCCTCCGTCTTAATGCCATGAGATGCGGGCTCGTTGCTCTCTAGAATCCGGCTATCCGTGCACCCCTCCGCGAGGCAATCCTAGTACAGAAAGTAAAATATACATACAACGGGTACATCGACCTCGACCCGGTCGTGCCCCAAAAGAATAATATACAAACAGGCAGTGACGGCAGTCCACATGTCGGACGCTCGCCCCGCAAAATCAAATGTACATATAAAACAAAACTGTACTAACATTGCATCCAGGCTATCCCCCACGACCGATCCGTAACATCACAGCACAACACAGAACATCAACGTGAATGTCACATTCGCAAATCCGTCTAAAAGGGCTATAGCAGTTAGACAGGATTTACCGATCAAATGACATTCACGGTCGCAGATATAATGTAAATACTGTGAACTAACATGTTTAAAATTTCCGATCGAACAAATTTACCGAAGTGGGCCCCAAGAACTACTGTAGCACTTACAGAAAATCTGGGCCCAAACAGAATATCCCAAAACCCCCATTTCCTAACCAGAAGCCTACTGTGAAAATTTGGTGCAACGATAGCACATTCCCACCGCGGAACCGAGGCCAAACCAGGGGTTTGGCCGTGTTTCCGCGGTCGTACTAAGGAATCATTGCATCGAATTTTCCCAGAATGCTTAGAATTGCCTGCTTGTATTTCTGGAACAACCTGAAAAATTTTTAGAGCCCAAAAAATTTCGACAGAAACTTGATGCACTAGGAAATACGGTTTTTGGGATTTTTGTTCGATCGAGTCTTTAAACATACTAGAGCAAGCTAGATTAAGTTAATGGCGTGGCTCTGATACCATGTAGGACTACGGTAGCGCCCCGGCCGTCTATCCGAGGCCAAAATACGGAAACGAAATTTTTTTCTTGACTTTAAACCGGCACTACCGCATCCTAAAAACCCCGATCGTAACCATTAACCTAAACCGAGCTATCAAGAGAAAGGGTAGAATGCTATACCGAGCAATCCGTGTCTTTCGGTCTTCGCCTCCAGTCCGATCTTGACATTCACGGTCGCAGATATAATGTAAATACTGTGAACTAACATGTTTAAAATTTTCGATCGACTAAATTTACCGAAGTGGACCCCAAGCACAACTGTGTTACTCAAAAACATCTGGGCCCAAAAAGAATATACCAGAAACCTATTTCCATGTCAGAAAGCTACTGTAAAAATTTGATGCAGTGAAGCCAAATTTCGGCGGCGGATCCGCCGCCAAAACGTGGTTTTGGCCGCTGATCCGCCACGCTACAGTAACTTCAGCCTACCAAATTTTCACAGAATGCATAAAAAACCCTGCACGTAATTTTCCAATGTACCAAATAATTCTTAGAGCACGGAAAAATTCGACAGAAAGTACGATATGGAAACGCGGTTTTTTGAAAATCCGTTCGATCGAACTTGTAAACACGTTAGAGCAATGAAAGATTATGATAGCATCTTTTCTTTTCATATACCTCACGTCAGATGGCAATTCTCTGGTGACATTGGTACAGGTTAGTCTGTAGACCCGAGATCGTCATAGAGTCTTGTGTGATTCCCACTTTGCTTTGATTTCCATCATACCACGTCCAAGAGGGCGTGCAAAAAGGTGGCTTTTGGGTACAGTCCCGAGTCACATGGAGACAATGAGCGTTAGGAGGGGATTCGTCTCTCCCGGTATAGGGAGTTGATGTTGCGCTGTGTTCGATTAGCTATAACTAGAAATCCCTGGGCAGGGTTGCTGAGATTTACAGGTAAGTGTTATTAGTAGTTTCTCGAACTGTTATAGACCTCATATCGACATGACTTATCAAGCTACTGGGGTCTGACGTTTACCACCCCTAGGCGAGATATGCGACATATCAGACGAAGAGACCGGACTGTACGGGAGTGTTACTGATTGGATTCGTAGGAGAATGTACAGGCTTGCTTATTGATCTTCTGATCGCTTAATACCTGGGTGGCTGTTACGTTTAGCTGACCGCTTGCAGCTTGTGGGTGTTTGATATGATCATCACCTACTGCCGGCGTATTGACGAGTCTTTAGAGTCCTACACAGAGGTTTCTTGATTCAGGCAAAACGGAGTAGGAGCACTTATATGATATGTGCGGGACCGAGAAAAATACGTATATGTGATACCGTATTAGATTCTCGCGATATGAGATATCGGCCGGGTATATGTGATATAGCCGGGTCATCGGATCAAGTGTTGATTCGATGAACTGATACAGATTATATTAGTCGGTTATTTGTGAAATAGCCGGATTATCGGATCAAGTGTTGATTCGATAATTTAATGTATAATTATATATTTGATATATTAAATTACATTAACTAATATAAGCTCACTAAAAGATTCTTTTTCTCACTCGGGTAATACATTGATATATATGCGATATATGTTAATTGTATTATTTTATTTTGTTACAATAAATATTGTATATGTGATATATAATAATGTAACATGTTAGGGTTATTAATGCAACGTGTTTAGTGGAGATTAAACATGATTAAGGTTTGATTTGGGTTAATTTTTCTAGAAGCTTCTAGAAGGTTTTCTTTTGTTTCTTACTAAAGATATTTTCTAAAGATATTTGTTATGATATTTGTTAACCCAACCCACCCCTTGACCATGGTTAAGTCTCTACATAGGTTAAGTTATCATACTTAACCCATGGTTGCATTTCTAACCTCACCACAATTCATTAGTCATCACAAAGTAAAATTATTCTTCCTCTTCATTTGATAAAGCTTTCTATCTTTTTGGTTTGTGATGAAAATGAGTGAGAAATAGAAAAATAAATGAGAGCATAAATCCTACTTCATCATCCTTATCTATTCTTGCCAATTAGATTAGGGTGTTCACTTCATTAGTAAGTGAAAGCTTGTGTTAATGAAACTTCAAGGTAGATCATCTTTTTTATCGAAGATCGGAAGCAAGCATGCATCTTTCTCTTCGTAAAGCCTCTCTAGAGTCCGGTAACTCGATGATCGCAGTGAAGGGACCTCAACATGGAGCTTTTTGAAGTGAAGGACAGGACTACAAAGGTTGTAATTCTTTTCTCTTAGATGTAAAGTTGTTTACATGCTTTGTTTCGCCTAATCTCTTGTTTAAAGATCTTGGTTAGGGTTGTTCGGCACGTCTAAATTTTAAATCGGGCATGGTTGATGCCTTGTAGACCCTTGTGAGAGTGCCTAGTAACCCTACAACACATTTGCGAATGATTTAGTCAGGACAATACTTAAACAAATAAGGTTCATCCCAGTAAAAATGCTTTATTTGGGATAGAAATCGATAATTGTCCTGTTTAGACCAATCGCTTGGAATAAGTCCCATTACAAGATAATTCATAATATCCATGAACCAAGATTCGCCGGATACGGTCAAGAGTTGTTCGTCCGGAAAAGAGTCGTTAATTGGCAAGGTCACAGGTGAAGAAGAGATGTGCGTAAGATGGTCGGCTACTATGTTTTCACATCCTTTCTTATCTCGAATGACAAGATCAAATTCTTGTAATAATAGGATCCAACATATTAACCTGCCTTTAGCATCCTTCTTCGATAAAAGATGTTTTAAGGCGGAGTGATCAGTGTAAACCACAATCGGTGAGCTAATCAAGTAAGTCTTAAATTTTTCTAATACAAATACAACTGCCAAGCGTTCTTTGTCGGTGGTTGTATAATTAATTTGGGCGTCATTCGAGGTCTTACTTGTATAATAAATCACATGTGGTATCTTATCAATATGCTGTCCTAAGACTGCACCAACAGCAAAATCTGATACATCACACATAAGCTCAAACGGGTGGTTCCAATCAGGAGATGATAGAATGGGGGCTGCAGTGAGAGAATTTTTAAGTGATTCAAAAGCAGCCACACAGTCTGAGTCAAAGTGAAATGTGGTATTCTTGGCCAAGAGAAGAGTTAAGGGTCTAGCAATTTTGCTAAAATCCTTAATGAATCTCCTATAAAATCCTGCATGACCAAGGAAAGATCGTATATCTTTGACGCATTTGGGATGAAGAAGGTTATGAATGACATCTATTTTAGCTCTGTCGACCTCAATGCCTTTCCGTAAAATGACATGTCCAAGCACAATACCCTCTTGGACCATGAAATGGCATTTTTTCAATTCAAAGTTAAGTTCTTATCTTTACAACGAGTAAGAACTGCGTCAAGATAAGATAGGCAATCAGCAAAAGAGTCCCCAAATATCGAGAAATCTTCCATGAAATTCTCCAGAAAATTCTCAACCATGTCCGAGAATATCCCCATCATACACCGCTGAAATGTAGCGGGAGCATTGCACAACCCAAAGGACATGCGTATATAAGCAAAGGTACCGAAAGGACAATTAAATGTGGTTTTATCTTGATCCTTTTCGGCAATAGGGACCTGGTTATAGCCAGAGTATCCATCCATGAAACAATAATATTCATGTCCAGCTAATCGTTCCAACATCTGGTCAATAAAAGGTAGAGGGAAGTGGTCTTTTCTCGTTGCGGCATTGAGTTTTCTGTAACCAATACAAACACGCCATCCAGTTTGAGTGCGTGTCTGTATCAACTCATTAGCCTCATTAGATATGACCGTGATGCCAGATTTCTTAGGGAGTACATGAATAGGACTTACTCATTGGCTATCAGAGATTGGGTAAATGATACCACTATCAAGGCATTTGACGATTTCTTTCTTTACCGCCTCCTTCATGACGGGATTTAATCGTCTTTAAGGTTCTCGGGTTGGCTTGGCTTCATCAATCAAATGTATATGATGTTCAACAATCAAGGGACTAGTCCCTTTGATGTCCGCCATTGTCTTACCAAAGGCTTGCCTATTAGATCTCAAGACCATCAAAAGAGCGTTCTCTTGCTCTAAGGCTAGAGAAGCGGATATGATCACATGCAAAGACTCATTCTCACCTAAATATGTATATTTAAGGTGAGAAGGTAACAATTTGTGATCTAATGTCGGCAGAGAGACAATAGAAGGTGGGGTAAGTGAATGACGTTCGGTTTCTTGAAGAAGTTCATAGCCTGCAAAGGATACAGACTCGGAAAGTGTGTCTGACTTTTTTGATGAGTCAGAAAATTCAAACTCAGGAGTGGACTCATCAAAGGTGTCCTCACTATAATGTGCAAGATAAAACAATGATGTGCTAATGTCGTCGAGATCATCAAAGCAAAGTTCATCAACCTTACAGCTTTCGGGTGCTATCTCGTAGACAGAACAGACATCAAGAATGTGAGCAGAGGGTTCAGATGGCTGACTTCCAATCTTGAAGATGTTAAGCTCAATTTTCATTTCCCCAAAGGATAGGTTCATGGAACCGTTTCGACAATTAATGACAGCATTAGAAGTGTCTAGGAAGGGTCGACCAAGAATCACATTCTGTGGGTTTGCAACAGGCTGTGTATCTAAAAAAATGAAGTCCACAGGGAATAAAAATTCCCCGACTTTTATCAACACATCCTCAAGCTCACCCCTAGGTTTGGTGATGGATCGGTCTGCCATTTGGAGAGTACAATGAGCTGGTTTCAACTCTTCAATCCCTAGCTGCTCGTAGACAGAATATGGAAGCAGGTTAACACTAGCGCCATGGTCGAGTAAAGCACAGTTAATATTTTTACCCCCAATAGAAATAGAGAATGTAGGACATCTAGGGTCCTTAAATTTCTTTGGTAATTGTGGGGTAAAACGGTGCTAACATTATTTGTCATGAATACCTTTTTGGGCACTTGAGTCTTTCTCTTCCTAGTGCACAAGTCCTTAAGGATTTTCGCATAAGCCGGAACTTGTTGAATAGCATCTAGGAGAGAGATATTTAGGTTAACCTGTTTAAATATTTCCATAATTTTCTCCATTTGTGGACTTGATTTGTTTTCCCTTAACCGATTCGGATAATGAGCTTTATCAATAAGAGCTGGGTCCAATATTGGAGAAGGTTGTGTGGCTGGAACAGATCCCAGATTTGGAATGGGGATCGTCTTTGGTTGACTAGAAGAAGTGGGCTGAGGGTTCGAGCCTAGAGGAAAACGAAGAATAGGCTCGCAAGAAGATGAACTAGGGTCAGAAGTGGAAGTGGAAGCTGGGGTTTCATTGATTATTTCATCATTATCAATCTGTTCACCGACTTAATTATTCAGCACTCTTCCAGATCTCAACGTTGTAATAGCACTCACATTGTAGTGTTGTGAATGTCCAGGATTCGTTAAGGGTTGAGATAGAAGTTTCCCTTTTCTCTAGCACTCATTTCGGTATTTAATCATGCAATTTTCGCTTCTATCGATTTAATACTCTCACCGTGGGAGGCAGAGTTCTTCTTTATATCATTGATAGAAGACCTTATATTAGCCGACACTTAGATGGAATGTTTCATGAATAAATCCAAGGTTCGTTCAAGTGAAGAGGAATTATCAGTATTGGCCAATTACAAAGAATTATTATACTGTGCAGAAGTGTTGGCCGGATTTTGAAAATTTTGTGGTTGAAATTTGACTCAGTTGTAGTGGTTGCTGTTGTTGTGGAGGGACCCTTTGAAAGTTATTTTGGTTTGGAACCGTATTTTGAGTTTGGTGTTGGTTCCAAGCAAAATTAGGGTGATTCCTCCAACCCTAATTATAAGTAGAAGAATAATGATTGTTTCTAGGTTGTTGCTGAAAAGCAGCATTAGTATGCTCATGAACTTGAAACGAAGAATTCAAAAGACATTCTTCCGTCGAAATGTGATGGATCGGAACAGCATCCACACACGGTTTTAGGGAGTGTGACTTGGTTTAGGGAGGCTAATAAAAATTTGTGTTCCATAGCTTCAAGTTTCTTTTGCATTGCTGTCATTTCGGCTTTGACTGCTATGGAAACATCAAGTTGATGGATACTACCCCTAGATGATGGTTGACTAACACTCTCCCATTGCAAAGTTTTTTCAGCAAAATCTTCTAAAAATTTCCAAGCTTCACCATCGTCTTTAGACATGAAATTGCCTTGACACATGGATTCAAACATCTGTTTTGTTGTTGGATTAATGCCCTCATAGATGATTCGACAGAGATCTCATCAATGGATTATGTGATGAGACATTGGACTAGCAGATCCTTGAATCGTTCAAAACACTTCCAAAATTGTTCATTGGGAAGCTGGGTAAATTGATTGATTTTGCTACGGACACCGGCGGTCTTATGATTGGGATAAAATTTCTTAAGGAATGCTATGACGAATTCATCCCAGTTTGAAATAGAGTGTGCAGCCGTGTTATAAAGCATTTTTCGGCTAAATCGCACAAAGTGAACGGGAGAAGATGTAATCGCATAGCATCCACACAAAGTTGTGAAGTGCCCATCATAGCACATACGTTTTCAAATTTGGTGATAAAAACATATGTGTCTTCATACTCGAGACCATAAAATTTAGGTAAAAGATTGATACAGTGAGGCTTGATTTCGAAGTTATCCCCATTGGCTGGTGGAATAGAAAGACAAGTAGAAATAGGACCACGTATCGGGTAACATCTCTCTTGGAGAGACATACGCGGTAGATTCTGCACACCTACGGTTGGTGGCAAAGTGGTGTTAAAATTTGATGGAGATCCGTCCATCTCGGTAGATGTGGTGAGTGGTGAGACAAAAGAAGATGTATAATTACCGACTTCGGAGTCAATAGGAGGAATGCGGACAAGACGGGCACTAGAATCACATGTCCAGCCGAGCATGCACTAAACGGTTTAGCATAAGTGGCAGCGTTTATGATAATTAGAGAAAATGGTTTGTGTTTGGTTTGTTTTGAAAAAGACGGATTTGAAAAAAATCACACAAAAATGCACAATCAACCCTATATCTACGGTCACCTAGGTCAAGTAACTAGGCCGCTCCTAGACTTCCAGAAGACAAATCGCAGGATAAATCCTCTACTACCTCTTTATCTCTCCTGTGGCCAGGTAAGTGCCAGGTAAGTGGGAGGTATCCGCTATGTAAGTAGCGGGCCAAATTAAGTAACCACTTGTCTTAGACACACTTGCCTTAGATACCACAAAGAAATGCAGATAAGCAATAGATTACTCATGACCTTCTTCTCTCCTAATTGAGCCCAACGGTCATTAGAGTCTTGTCTAGATATTTTTTTAGTTAATGAGGGTGATGCGGATGCTGGTTTTGTGATTTTTGCGGGGCTTAGGAAGGGTAATGAAATCCCCACCTAATCTAAATTTGGTCTTTGCCCCTTAATTTCCGTATTAAAATATGCAAAACAACCAATATCAAAACACGCAACAAATTTTTATTTTTGAGCGGTGAATTTTTGCAAAGAATCCTGCAGAAAAATTGTTATTGGACAGATCAGAGAAGGGATAAGAAAGTATAAAATATACCACAGAGATCACAAACCCTAATTCTTCCACAAAGCCGCGGTTCCGCCGCCAATATGTGCTATCCGCCGCGGTTCCGCAGTGGTATGAACTGTTCTTTGGATGAAACTTTGTACTGCTGCTCCTTTTGCTCCCCTGTCCTGGATGAAATGATCTGAATAATTTTCCCACTGCTGCAGTGATTCCAGATTCCTTTGCAAAATTCACAACTAATCGTTAAGCACACGATGTGATTTTGATTCAAATTTTTTTGATGGAATAATAATATTTCAACTCAAATAGCAATAACGAACAAATTACACACGGATCCCCGGCAACGGTGCCATTTGATTCATCGTTTCTCGATGTAGTATGAAAAATGTTATCACAATCAAAGAATTTATAGCCGCAATCAATAACGGTGTCGATGTAGTTCGTTAATGAGTACGGATCGTCCACTGAGATTCATGTATTTATTCGTTCTTGTTTTAGTTGAGTCAAAAGGAAATAGTAAAGAAAATTCAAGAAGATGAATCAAGATTTAGTTGATGAAATATTTTCAAGAAACATCATGAAAGAATTTAAGATTTAGTAGTCAAGAAGGTGTCCAAATTCAATTTTAGTTATCAAGAAAATGTAGAATAGCTTGTAGGATTTGATAGGAATTAGTAGCAATGATGAATACTAAAAATTACTTATCTTATCTATTGATGAATTATAGCTAGAATGATGGTGATGAATGAATATTAAGGATCTATTGGAGAAACTAGCGTTTCTCCTTCACTATACCTTGTTTTTTCATTGATCATCATTCAAATATAGCATTTAGCAAAGAGAATTATCACTCATTTAATCCCAAATTGCAACGAAATTATCAAGAACGGTAATCTCGCTCCAAATTTGGTCGTTGATGATTTTTTTTCCTTAAGTTCATAATTCTCATAAGACTTAAGACTAGTTTAGAATTTCATCACCATTTGATCTACCGATCTCTTTCAATTCCTTAACAAGCGGAGATTTCACTCATGCATCATGAAAATAAAAGAATCAAGAATTAGAAATTTCACAATGCAAGAATTTAAAGAAAGCGAGAATTAATGATTGAATCACTTTTATTAATCAACTTCTTATTACACATTCCTTCAATCCGAGGTTACAAGAATTGCTCTCGATCGCTCCTTTGAAGTGGTAACTATGCATCGAATTTCGCTCCGCTCGATCTCCGTGAGACTTGGACCTGTCGAGGATCTCACGCTCTTGATGACAATCGGCTTCGCGTAAAGGATCTTCGATGTCGTCGCTTGATATAGTTCTCAACGATTCTTGATTTGGAATTGAATTGGATTTAATTGGCTTGTAAGTTTTGTCACTTGATGAACAACAACCTTTCCAATGTAGCCCTAGGTCCCTTTATATATCTCTTCACCAATCTTCCACTAGAAGCTAGGTCAATCTTCCTAAAGAAGCTAGGTAGCTGTAGGGAAACTTCTAGAATAAGGTAGTTATCAAGCTTTCTCAAGAAGCTAGGCTGTTGGAGGGAAGTTTCCAGAACAAGTTTGTTACAATGGAGCGTCTTCAACAAGCTAGGTAGTTGAAATGGAGCTTTCTGGAGAATTTAAGTCACCGGAGCCCTAACTCGGCCGCGGATCCACGGCGGATCGGCCTGACTCGGCCGCGGAACTGGTGAGATCATGGCTTCAATTCTTTTGAGTCTTTTGATGTTGGTCTCTGGGTGTATATGTGATATCTAGGATCATTTTATCTCTTTTGAATCTCTGCCAGATTTTAACTCTTTGACTTGCTGCATTTTGTCGGCAAATTTGCGATTCCGATATCTGTCCTGAAATAATTTTCTGCAGAAAATCTCACTGACGATTGTTGAGATATACAATATTATGCGTGAAGTAATAAACACACAATTTCCCTCCAGAATGTTGATTATAATGTATAACACGTGGTATTTGATATTTTCTAGACGAACTTATAATACGTGTTATATTTATAACAAACACCCTTAGATGTTTATAAAAGTGCGGAAGTTGTTATGTTAAAGATTGCAATATTTTCGACTGAACACTAACCTTTGAGCACACCGTGTGCCGTATCGGTTTTCCGGACTTGGGTTTTAATTGCATTTCGATATGTTTTAATTGTAGGTACCTTCGCATGGACTTCCGAGAGGAGGAAGCGCATCGACTTCGACTAAGCGAGGATATTGCAGGTGAGTAGATTTACATCTACGGGGGAAGTCGGGTGGATGGCGTATAGCACCCCCACAACTATTGGTATGGATAAGTGATATATAAACTATAGTTTGGAGAAAACCTATGTATAAACTTACGGATACGATCAAAGGATTTAGTGTGAAATGATATGGTAGATAAGGATGACTTGGATTGATATATGAGGATGTGAATCGTGATATATATATATATATATATATATATATATATATATATAATTGAGAGAGGGCAAGTATGAGATTGATGGTGATATAACAGGAGATCGATATCGTTATGACATGAAATCGATAAATACGATATGAGATTGAGGCAGATCTGTTATGAGATCGATGAGATATGATGTACGAGACCTTAGATCCGTACATTTGTTGATGAATAGGACGATAGGATCCTGATTCTGTTTGATGACCCCGTATGAATTATAATATATGATATTTGACCTGTACCCTCGATTTTGAGGAGGCCGTATGACGGACTATACCGTACAAGATGTATATATGATGATTGATCGGTACTTTTGACTCGGGATTAGTTTAGCCTTTTAGTCTTTTAATTAATTAAGTAGATGTTAGAATAGTGTTCGAGTCATACCTATTTTCAAAACTACCGAATCGTGTACATTTTCAAAAAGACAAACCAAGGGACGTTACGAATTTCAAAAGGTATTTCTTTTCTTAAAAAAGCCATAGTCCCTTCTTTTCTAAAAATAAAGATTCGTGCTATTTTAGATACGATAATTGTATGGCTCGTATATCGAGGTATATCTTAGCTTGTTGCGTTACTTTTTATCTTTCTGCTATGTTCATTTTACTCTCTTTGCATTTTATATAAATATACCTGTGCTTCCATTATTTGTTATGATATCGTCTGTTAGTACACCTGCACAATTACCTATGATGCGCACGTTACACTTACACAGATTTGCCAGCTCACACACATTCATCATCGGTAATTGCCATGCCACTTGCACAACAGAATTGCCATATCATGATATTATTCATAACCGTAAAGTACATTGATTGTTCAGTACTATCACTTGGTATGCTCATATTACTGTTCTATGTTTGCATACACCGTACTTTATGGTTATATGCACTGAGATACTGTTTTCTTGAGATTTCTGGATTTGAGAACCGCGGATATATTTCAAAGGAAATTATAAATTGTTTTAAAAACGCGGTTTCTCGTGATGTGATTTCGAGGCGTCCACCATGAGTTTTCTCGGTTCTGAGTTTGTTTTCGAGACCCGATTCGAGGAGTTGGATGAACCGTCTGCGGATACATGGTAGACCCAGTATGGAACCCCGGGGCAAGAAGCTCGAGATGTAGACGATGAGCCTGGCAGGAGGGAGCACTACCTACCGGTGATAGTTTGGCACGGCGGATATCCGGAGGATACCCATCGTGGTCGTGAGATCAGATGGATATAGGCCGATTCGGACTGACGGAGCCCATGGGCCGATCCGGACTGACAGAGCCCAAGATATGAGGATTTATGTGTCGATGCTGGGCATGGGTTTCATGATGTTTCGAGTGTCGATGTTGGACACTCAGGTTCTATGATTTTGATGTGTCATTGATGGACACACGTTGGTTGATATCCTCATACATACATGCATGTGTTTTCATGATGATTTGAGTGTCGATGTTGGACACTCAGGTTTCATGATATTGATTGTGTCGTTGATTGACACACGTGGATAATATCCACATGCACCAGGCATATGATTCAGATGTTTCTTTATATATGTCATTTGCATTGACTCGATTGTTGACATATATGCATACATGGTCACCTTAGATACCATAGTATTATCTTCATGATATAGTATGACTTAGGAATCGTTGTTTTATTCAATTCCTACCTGCTGATGTTTTCTACTCACGAGTTGGCAACTCATCCCGTTATGCCATAGTTTTCTTGTAGGTCCGACCACTTGGATCAGTAGCGGTATCACTGGCACACAGTTCCTTCATGGTGTTTGTTTCGGTAGATGGGACACATTAGATCGTGCCCATTCTTGTATTATTATTCCTGCTGTATCTAAATAAACTCCATCAATCAGAAGCTAGATATTGTATATTAGTAGACCTAGACAGACTTGTATTGCGAGACTCAGAGTGATGGGTGTATGTTCATTTCTTTTGGGTTGTTGATGTCTTGCTTTATTTATTCTTTCTGTGTTTGATCTTCGCCGTAGGGCGTTGTATATATGTTTATTTCATGGTTGTGTTTCCACCAATTGGCGAAGAGCTAGCTCCCGCTTGGGTATGCTTATATATTGTTATGTATATGGTTTTGGATCAAAATATACAAGGGAGGCGCTGCCCAAAATTTTAAGGACGAAAATGTTTTCAAAGATAGTATACCTTCATTGCCTTTTTATATTATATGACTTATACTTTTAAAAAAAATGAAGACTTGAATTTCTTATTATGATGTTTCAAAACTGCACCCCTATTATTTTCCGCAAAAAGGTTTAGATTAACTGGGCTTCGGCTTACTTGAATTACGTTACGCCTTTAGACGTGGCATGATTTAAGTGCCGGTCACGTGCTAAATTATGGGTCATAACAGTTAGGGTTAGGGTTATGGTTACGGTATTCTAGTGTGTGTGTGTGTGTGTATAAGTGTGTGCGCGCGCGTGCGTGTGTGATAATGATGATGATCTCACAGATCGAATAAGGCCAACCTTAATTCATCATTATTCTCCTCTACAATGAACTCTTGTCAAATCCCACCTCGATAAATAAACTTAGCATACGCAATGGTTTCCATCATGACATAAAAATACGTGATAAATGTTGTAATTTGTTATTGTTGGAGGAGGAGAGGTGAAGATCTGATGTAGGAGCCAATGAGGTAGCAGGTGCTGATGAGATTACTGGGAGCTGAGCTCCCAGTATTCTTATTGTTGGATATAGTGCCCTCAAAGTCAATTATTGGATCGCAGGCACGTGATTGCAATGATTGAGGGATGACCTATACCGGTAGGACAGTCTTACTCGAGAGGTTTGTATACTATATGGTTTGTCTTTATCATCGTGTACATGCTTTAGGTGACATTGTATTTCACTATTACATGTTGATAGAGAATAGTATGCTACCATGGTTTATCTTTATCATTGTGTACTGCTTTAGGTGACCTTACAGGTCACTATTGCACATTGATAGAGCCCATAGGATTCTTGCTTGACTACCAGCAATATGATGGCGATCATATACGTGAGAGTTTAGTAGTCTATAAGCACATCCTTAAAGTGGTCCCTAGTCGTGGGAGTTTCGAGACTGGGCATCGATAATCCATTAGTAGACTAGTGTATACAGTCGAGACCCCGACGAGGGACGGTGGCCAGTCTCATAAGCCATTGGTGTCAGTTGGATCACCTAAGATGTATACAGGTGCTCATTGGGTTATGAGTACACCGGAAAGGAATCGCCGGGAACATGCTAGTTGGTATTATACGTGACGTCAGATAGCAGTTCCCTGGTGACATGTGTACAGGTTAGTTCATCGACCTGAGATCGTCATTTGTCTCGTGTGAGTTCCCAATGTGCTTTGATTACTACCCTACCACGGCTCAAAGGAGTCATGCAAACAGGTTTTAGTTGGGTACAGTCCCGAGCCATATGGAGGCAGTGAGCAGATCGGCAGGGGTTTCGTCTCTCCCGGTATTGGGGGTGAGATCGCGCTATGTCTAGGAGAGCCATTACACGAAGTCCTTGGCCAAGGAAAGAGATTTACTGGTTGGTATTCCAGTAGTATCTCAGGGTGTTCTGGGCTATACTCTGACACGACTTGTACCGCTTTTGGGGGTCTGACTTTTACCAGCCCCCTAGGCCCGACATGCGATGCTCATAGACGAACGGACCGGATTGTACGGATATTGTCACTGACATGCTCAGTAGGGTGTCAGGATGAGTTCGCTCATCGACCTCCCTTTTGGTCAATACCTGCTAGCCCGTTACGTACGGCTAGTACTTCTGACGTGCTAGTGGTTAAATCCACAGCCAATGTATTAACGAGTCTTTAGAGTCCCCCACAGACAGTTTCTTAAGTTTCGGGCTAAACGTTGTAGATGCCGTATGATATATGGCAGGGTTCGATCATATACGTGCGGTAGTGCACAGATCATGATCGGACGGATCATACTAGTGGGCTTTGGTTTAAGCCGGATCCTAGTATTAGATTTGTTGGATTACTTTAGTCTCATCGCATTCGCATTCAGTCGGAATGCGGGTGCATGTATGTATATACAGGTGAGGGGTATCCTTGTGATCCGTCATGAGTTTACTTTAGATGTTGCCGTATCTTTTTATTATTGCAAACATTTGGATTAATGTTTACAAATGGAAATTATGTGTTGGAAATCATCATTTTGTGCATTTAATGTGGCATGCGCAAGGGTAGTGACTCATGGTCTCTTTTTATGTGCATGTGTCACATTATTGTTTGATTTGGTGTTGATATGATGAGAAGAGAGAGAGAGAGGGGCTGCCATATGAGAGCTTAGTCTTGTATTTTTTCACTGGAGCTCTCTCTCATTTTATCATTCCATCACAAAAGGAAAGAAAGAGAAAAACTTCTTCTTCCTCCTCTTTCTTCTCTAGCTCATAATATCCATCAATGGCAACACCTTCAACCTCCATCAATCTTATTGATGCAAGCGACAAAGTGATCACAAACATTCTCTACAACACCTTGGACACGTCGGCTAGCGAACTTCGTGCCCGATTTGCTTCGGATGAAGCGGGAGCCCGTAAAAAGACTCGAAGATGCGGTGCCCTTTCCGACGAGGAGACCGAGACCGGAGATGCCGCGAGGAGCTTAGGATGGTGGCCAAAGACCGAAGGACACAGATCGATCGGTATAGCTTTCCAACCCTTTCTGTAGTTGCTAGTTGTAGGTTAATGTTCGATCCGGGTTTTAAGCATACGATAGCGCCGGTTTCTAGTTTGAAAAAGTTTTCGTTTCCGCATTTTGTCCTCGGAAAGACGGCCGGGGTGCTACCGTAGACTTATATGGTATCAGAGCCACACCATTAACCTTTACTAGCTTGTTCCAACGTATTTAAAATATCGATCGAACGAATTTTCTAAAAATCGCATTTCCAAGTCATCAGTTTCTGTCGAATTTTTTCTATGGTCAAAAAATTATTTGGTGTATTGCAGCTAAACAAGCAGGCTGTTATAAGAACACTGCAGAAAAATGGTTGCATGAAGTCACTGTAGAGCCGCGGAACCACGGTCGTACCGCCATTTAGGCCGCGATTCCGCCGCAGCACAATAACTTCTCTGCACCATTTTTCCACAGTGATTTCTGAGTTGGAATTGGGGTTTTTGGTAATTTTTGTTTAGGCCCAGATTTGTTTGAGTACTGGGAATTGTGCTTGGGGCCCACTTCGGGAAATTTTGTAGATCGAAAATTTAAATATATTAGTTCGCAGTATTTACAGTACTTACATTATACTGCGACCGTGAATGTCATTTGATCGGTAAATATTGTCTAATTGCTATAGCTCTTTTAGACGGATTTGCGAACGTGACATTCACGTTGATATTCTGTGTTGTGCTGTGATGTTGCGGATTTGTCATGGTGGATAGCCTGGATGCAATGGTAGTACAGTTTGATTGTATTTGTACATTTGATATTGCAGGGCGAGCGTCCGATATGTGGACTGTCGTCACTGCCTGTTTGTATATTATTCTTTTGGGGCACGACCGGGCTGAGGTCGATGTACCCGTTGTATATTTTACTTTCTGTACTAGGATACCCTGCGGTGGGGTGCACGGATGGCCGGGTTCTAGAGGGCAACGGGCCCGCATCTCATGGCTTTGAGACGAAGGGGGCTTCACTCTAGAATTGACGGGCTCCTCGCCGCACTCGTAGGGGGTACAGGTTGATCTAAGGAGGGGTGCTCAAGTTACCGGATTCCGTGAAGTGCTGGGTGGTCCATTCACGTTGTTGAAGGGGGCTGCCTCGCTTCAGGTTTTGGCGGGTAACTTGCCGCGTCCGTAGGGGTCTAGTATTTCATTGCACAGGCTATCCACACGACCAGGGGAACGTCGGGTTTCAGTAGCGGCTCTATGAAACCCGGGGGTCCCAGATTATCTGTATTGTTCTGTGATGCTTATTACATTTCTGTGATGTTGCATTTTATCACGCCTTGAGCGATTATTATATATTGACGTATATACTAGTAGATGTTGTATTTGTTTTACACCCGTGCTAGTCCAGTCCCCGCTCGGTCGTTAGTTAAGTAACCTAACGAGTGATGACGGGACCCAGTGGCGAATGCGGATGGCATATACGTACATCGTATTTTCGTTCTTTTGTGGTGTGATCAATTGATGGGAGTGCATTGATTCGTATCAATGCAAGCTAAAAAAACCTAATTCTAATGTTGTTGGAACATTTTTAAAAAAAAAGCTGTTATTGCAAGGATGTTCTCTTTTGTTTTGCACAGTGGTATTCAGTTGGAATATCCTACACCTCAGTCGACGAGGCAAGGGCCGAGATCCCTTCACCGGGAGTGACCCCTTGGACAGTAGTTTGCGTCAGGGTAATAACTTCACTATAGCCGATTACTTTTTGCTTTGCATCATGGTATTCAGATGGAATATCCTGCACCTCATTCTACGGGGAAGAGCCGAGATCCCTTTACCGGGAGTGACCTCTTTAGCAAAGGTTTTCGCCACTATATTTTTATAAAAAGCTATGCAGTTCCTTCAACGATATCAAGTTCATTACGTTAAAAGTTTTTCGCCAAAAACTAAACGTAGCCCTCTGTCATTTCATACAAGTATTACTTAGTATTTGTGCTGCGTTTGTTGACTGTGTCAAGGCGTAGTGTGCGGTAGCTAAGTAGTGTTTGTTTGTGGCATATTAATGGGATTTGTTATGACAGTCGTGCGGCCTTGTTGACTGTGTTAAGGGCTCGTACGGGTGGGTTTTGTTGGAGATAGTGCCCTCAGAGTCAATTATTGGATCACAAGCACGTGATTGCATTGATTGAGGGAGGACCTATACCATTAGAACAGTCTTACTCAAGATGATAGTATGCTATCTGGTTTATCTTTATCATCATGTACTGCTTTAGGTGACCTTACAGGTCACTATTGCACGTTGATAGAGCCCCTAAGATTCTTGCTTGACTACCAGCAGTATGATGGCGATCATATACGTGGGAGCTGGGTCTATAAGCACATCCTTAAAAGGTCCCTAGTCGTGGGAGTTTCGAGACAGGGCATCGATACTCTAGAGTAGACTAGTGTATACAGTCGAGACCCTGGCGAGGGGCGGTGGCCGGTCTCACAAGCCACTGGTGTCAGTTGGTTCACCTAAGATGTATACAGGTGCTCATTGGGTTATGAGTACACCGGACAGGACTCGCCGGGAACATGCTAGTTGGTCTTATACCAGACGTCAGAAAGCAGTTCCCTGGTGACATGTGTACAGGTTAGTTCATCGACCTGAGATTGTCATTTGTCTCGTGTGAGTTCCCACTGTACTTTGATTACTACCCTGCCATGGCTCAAAAGAGTCGTGCAAACAGGTTTTAGTTGGGTATAGTCCCGAGCCACATGGAGGCAGTGAGTGGATCATCAGGGGTTCGTCTCTCCCGGTATTGGGGGTGAGGTCGCGCTGTGTCTAGGAGAGCCATTACACGAAGTCCTTGGCCAAGGCAGGAGATTTACTGATAGGTATTCCAGTAATATCTCAGCGTGTTCTGGGCTACACTCTGACACGACTTGTACCGCTTTTGGGGTTCTGACTTTTACCAACCCCCTAGGCCCGCCATGCGATGCTCATAGACGAACGGACCGGACTGTACGGATATTATCACTGACAGGCTCAGTAGGGTGTCAGGATGAGTTCCCTCATCGACGTCCCTTTTGGTCAATACCTGGTAGCCCGTTACGTATGGCTAATACCTCTGACGTGCTAGTGGTTAAATCCATGGCCAAAGTATTGACGTGTCTTTAGAGTCCCCCACAGACCGTTTCTCAAGTTTCGGGCGAAACACTGTAGAGGCCGTATGGATATATGGCAAGGTTCGATCATGTACGTGCGGTATTGCACGGATCATGATCGGACGGATAATACTAGTGGGCTTTGGTTTAAGCCGGATCCTAGTATTGTACGGTGTAGATTTTGTCCCTTTGCATTTGTATTCAGTCGGAATACAAATGCGGGTATGTATATACAGTCGCGGGGTTTTCCTGTAATTTATTACGGGATCAGTTTTCTGAAGTTTCCAGTTTGCTCTCCGTTTTGGCCATTTTCCTTTGTTTCTTTCTTTGGCTAAAAATTGGTGGAGAGGGGGTTATTTGCAAGCATGCAAATTAGCCATTTGGAGGGTGTTTCTTGTTAATGGTTGTATCATGATGGTTCTACCATCCCTTGACTTCTATTTGACTTCTTTATTCATCATTGCTTGACTTTTGCTTGATGAGATGGTTGATGAGTTTTGACTTGTGTGGTGATCATTGTTCATAATCATTACCTTTTATCTTTCATGCATTATTATTGGCCCATTCATTCATTCTCATTTTCTCCCTTCACCAAGAAGGGCTGGCCACACTTGTAAGGGGCTGTCCAAAATGAGAGTGAGGGATTTTGTTCTCATTTGCTTGCAAAAAAGTTCCTTAGTCATCACAAAAATTCACATCTCCTTTCCCACTTCCAAAATGGCAACTTAAAAACCCCTAGAAACATGGTGATCTACGTATATCCTACAGCATTCTTGGACACGTCGACTCGGCAACTTCGTGCCCGAGTTGTCTCGGTCCAGAGGTGGGAGCCCGTAAAAGAACCCGGCGATGTGGTGCCCTTCCGACGAGGAGATGAAGACCGGAGATTCCGCGGGGAGATCGGGACGACGACGAAAAGACCGAAGGACACGGATCGCTCGGTATATCTCTCTACCCCTTCTCTAGTTAGCCAGCATTAGATTAATGGCCCGATCCGGGTTAAAAGTCCGCGGTAGCGCTGGTTCTAGTTTATAAAAAAGTTCTTGTATTCCGCATTTTGGCCTCGTACAGACGGCCGGGGCGCTGCCGTGCACTTACACTGGTATAAGAGCCACGCCATTAACCTAGTCTAGCTTGCTCTAACGTGTTTACAAGTTCGATCGAACGGATTTACCAAAAACCGTATTTTCAAGCACAGTTTCTGTCGAATTTTTCCAGTGCTCTAAAAATTATTTGGTATATTGGAAAAATACGTGCGGGTTTTTTTAAGTATTCTGTGAAATTTTTGTTCACTGATGTTCCTGTAGCACCACGGAACCGCGGCCTTATCCCTATTCCGGCCGCGGTTCCGCCGCTGTATTAAGGAAACAGTGCACCAAAATTTGCAATTTTTTCTCTGTCTTGGAATATTCTGTTTGGGCCCAGATTTATTTTGAGTGCTACAGTAGTGCTTGGGGCCCACTTCGGAAAATTTAGTCGATCGAAAATTTTAAACATGTTAGTTCACAGTATTTACATTATATCTGCGACCGTGAATGTCACTTGATCGGTAAATCCTGTCTAACTGCTATAGCCCTTTTAGACGGATTTATGAACGTGACATTCACGTTGATGTTCTGTGTTGTGCTGTGATGTTGCGGATTGTCGTGGTGGATAGCCTGGTTGGAATGGTAGTACAGTTTGGTTATATATGTACATTTGATATTGCGGGACGAGCGTCCGACATGTGGACTGCCGTCACTGCCTATTTGTATATTATTATTTTGGGACACGACCGGGCTGAGGTCGATGTACCCGTTGTATGTATATTTTACTCTCTGTACTAGGATTACCCCACGGAGGGGTGCACGGGTAGCCGGGTTGTAGAGGGCAACGGGCCCGCATCTCATGGCTTTGAGATGGAGGGGGCTTTACTCTAAAATTGGCGGGCTATTCGCCGCACTCTTAGGGGGTATAGGTTGACCCAAGTTGGGTGCTCAAGTTACCGGATTCCTTGAAGTGCTGGGTGGTCCATTCACGTTGTTGAAGGGGGCTGCCTCGCTTCAGGTTTTGGCGGGTAACTTGCCGCGCCCATAGGGGTCTAGGATTTCATTGCACAGGCTATCCACACGACCAGGGGAACGTCGGGTTTCAGTAGCGGCTCTATGAAACCCGGGGATCCCAGATATCTGTATTGTTCTGTGATACTTATTACATTTCTGTGATGTTGCATTTTATCACGCCTTGAGCGAATATTATATACACACACACACACACACACACACTAGTAGATGTTGTATATGTTTTGCATCCGTGCTAGTCCAGTCCTCGCTCTGTCGTTAGTTAAGTAACCTAACGGGTGATGACGGGACCCCGTGGCGAATGCGGATGGCATATACGTACATCATTATTTTCGTTCTTTATTGGTGTGATCAATTGATGGGACTACATTGATTCGGATCAATGCAAGTTAAACATACCTTTTCTGATGTTGTTGGAACATTTTTCAAAAAGTTGTTATTGCAAGGACGTTCTCTTTTGTTTTGCACAGTGGTATTCGGTTATGAATATCCAGCACCTCAGTCGACGAGGCAAGGGACGACATCCCTTCACCGGGAGTGACCCCTTGGACAGAAGTTTGCGTCAGGGAAATAACTTCACTATAGTCGTTTACTTTTGCTTTGCATCGTGGTATTCTGTAGGAATATCCTGCACCCCATTCTATGGGGAAAGAGCCGAGATCCCTTCACCGGGAGTGACCTCTTTAGCAAAGGTTTTCGTCACTATATTTTTATAAAAGCTATCCGGTTCCCTAAACGATATCAAATTCATTACGTTAAAGGTTTTTCGCCAAAAACCATTCGTAGCCCTCCGTCATTTCATATGGATAGTCAATAGTATTCAAGCTGTGTTTGTTGGCCAAAGTCAAGGCACAGTGATTGGTAGCTATTGGATATTCATATGTAGCATAGATAGATGCGTTGGTTTGGGACAGTCGTACTGCCTTGTTGGCCAAAGTCAAGGGTAGGTACGGGTGGGTTCAAATTAACCTGGAGAATGACGGGTAGAACTTGACATGTGACTTATGATTTGTTGGCCAAAGTCAAGGTAATAAGAGCATGGGGTAAAAATCACATCGGGAGTTTCTAAAGAAACTGAAACTTACCAGATATGCGCATACCTTCTGGAGTGTGATAGCGTGAGTGGATTCCATCACGTTATCATGCGATGATAGTTGGATCCCGATTCCCACTGATGAGTTGGTTTACTCCTCGGGTGATCCCGACTAATTCTTCTTTCAGGGTTGGAGGAGAATTTGACGTTACAGTGGGAGGTTTCCTGATTAGATAAAGTGATAACCATTCTGATCTAGGTTAGAGTGCACGCTGAGTGTTTCTTTTCTCTCTCTCTTTGGCAGCGACCATGACCCGACCCTAGACTATGACTCAGTAACCAAGATTAACCGAACCTTCTTATAAGACTGGCTTTTGGATTGTCAGAGTTGCAGACCTCATTGCCACTCCTACTTTTATCCTTTTCTCCAGGACACCCCGTATTACTACGAACGTCCACTTCCATTGGATAAAACCATCGTATGGTTATATACGAACTTGAAAGAATTTATTCGAGGATGGTTTCCGGTTCTGGAGAAAACGAATAGGACTATTCAGTTGTTTTTTCTTTTTACCTTCTCTCAGGTTGCGAGTGCTCCTTGGATTAGGGGATAGTACACCCGTTACGCCTATTGGATAGTCTTCTTCCAAACCTTAGGCTGGTGCCGAACGGTAGGGAATGAAGAAGGCCGATTAGCCTAAGTGTGGTGTACAGAAGGTAATAAGTTAAGACAAATAAAGGGATTAATAGGAGGGCAAAGTAAATTGCAACTGCCATTCATGACCAAACCAAGTATTTCATTACCACTCCCACTTCACCTTTGTATTTCTCCAGAACACTCCGTATCATTACGAAGATCCACAGTTTATTGGATACTCCATCGTATGGTTATATACGAACTCGAAAGGAACTTGTTCCAGTTCGGGGATGGATTCTGGTTTAGGAGAAATAGGAATAAGGTTTATTCGGTTGTCTTTTATCTTCACCTTCTCTCACATTGCGAGTGCTCCTAGGATTAGGACAGTACACCCATTATGCTTATTGGATAGTCTTCTTCCAAACCATAGGCTGGTGCCGAACGGTAGGGAAGAAAGAAAACCATTTGGCTTAAAGGGGTGTACAGAAGGTAATGACTAAAGACATATGAAGGGATTTGGAGAGATGGCAAAGAAATATACGGTTACAGTTGTGAATCTGATAATGGAAGAGGCATTACTAGGAATACCAGGATACCCCTACGAGACATTTCAATGTTTCATTTCCACTGTGTACTGTTAATGGAAAACTGATTTCCCAATTAGACACTTGCTCCAGGGTATGTATTTACCAGGTTTGATTCTCATATCTATATGGTTTTACAGATGATGAGTAGGAGTAAGTTATTTGGAATTGGGTGATCATCCTCATTATATCGGGATTCGTTGTAATCGGTGATATTTGAGGAAGGCACCTGGGTTGTTTGCCGAACGGCAAATATTTGGTTTTGAATATCCGCTGTTATGCACCAATTTCAAATTGATATATATATATATCTGTACGTCTATTTTTATAGAGTGAGATATACCTTTTTGAAATTATGTCCATGACATTTACCTATATCAGTGGATGATTAGGTAAGGAGTATTAAACAGAGGTGTATATTGTGTTGGAAATTATTGTATATTGTCCAGTGTCCATTAGGACAGAGGGGTTGGTCCTCATACTATATTCTGTTTACTCATGACTTCTCTAGTTCTTAGACAATTGTTTCGTAGAAACACAAGGTCCAAGTATTGAGAAGTTATAGGTATAAGAGTGAAGTAGAGAACCAGATGTTGCAAGTATCAGGATTCTTCAAGGTAATTGAAGATGTAGATACTTGTGTATGGTATTCAGTTGATAGTAATGGTTTAAGAGAACTTGCTTCTCTTTTAGGTTACTCATAATTGGAAGCACTCCTAAGTTGAGTAACGCTGATCGGTCTCTTTCCATTTAGTTGACATGCACTGGAGACAGCTGCATGATTTGAATATGGTTCCAATTAAATCAGTGCCTCTGTTTCTATATTGGATATAGAACAGTTCATATCTTGACATTGTTAAGGTACGGGGAGTTGTCCAGCTCATGCTTAAAACCAGACTCTGGACAACTCAAGGCACGTTTCTGTAATGGCTGTTTGTGGGTTGACCCGGGCTATGACGGGGGTTGACTTTCTACCATCTGGAAGATCAATAGTGATATTGTTCTTGACTCGCCACAGTTTTAAAAGAAATGGATTTTTTTTAAAAACAGTAGTGGGAGTATGGTAGAACTGGAAGTGATTCCAGAATCGCAAACGATTACTGAAAATTTCATAGGACCTAAACATTCATTCTGGTTTGACATTCCATTGGCCACTCCGCAGATATGGTGGGTAACCTCAGGCACCCAAGAGGTACTCCGGTAGCCTCAAGGACGGTGACAGGGAGGTTCTTGTTTACCCAGACTTGCCATTGTTGTTGTTCCAGACTGTGAGACCCGGCAGGAGGATGAGTATAGCGTCGTTCTAAACTGCCTTTAGAAGTGTACGTCTATATGACTCTGCTGTTAGGGTTCCTAGGCACTCCAAGGAGGTCTCACAAGGCATCAACCATGCCAATTTAAAAAAATCTAGGTGCCGAGAAACCCTAGAACGGATCGTTGGCTAGAAATCTAGGCGAAAATGAAACTAGTTAACAACTTAACTACAAGTAAACGGAAATACAACCTTTGTAGATCCGGTGCTCCACCTCCATAGCTCCGCAACGAAGTCCCCTCGCTGTCCAAATGAATTCCCGGGCTCTAGCTTCGGCTTCGTCGGAGAAATGGGGAGCTAGGTCGTCGATGTCCATGCCGAAGATGATCTACGTCGAGGCATCGCTAGATCAAGCTCCACCTTCACCAGGACATGAAAACTTGTGAAGGAAACACCCTATACTACTTGGCAAGAGGTAGAGGATGAAGAAATAGGAAGTGGGTAGACTTTAGAATTGGATTTCTCACTCATTTTCATCAATCACCATTGATGAAGAAAGGTTTCTTCTTTGAAGATGAAGAAGAAGAAGAAGATAATGAATATGATAAGTTAATTAAATTAGAATAGAAAATCAAAACTTATCATAAACAAAACCATAGTTAGGTGTAGAGAGTGGACTATGGTTAAATGGAGTGGTTAGGGTTAAGCATGAGACAAAATGGTGACTTAGTCAAACCTTCATGAATCTTCATGAAAGAAACAAATGAAAGCCACCATTTTCTCTTTTGCTATTATTTTCCAAAACTAATAAATAAATAAATAATCATAACCCTAACCATTCATATAACCATGGTTCAATCTTCACACAAACACAAGTAAACATGTATCATCAAACATGATACAATCAAGTGCACAAAACTATATCGAATATACAATGTGCACATCCGAGCGAGAAAATCCATTTAAAGTGAACCAATATTAGTTAATGCAAAGTAATATATCA
Organism: Agapanthus africanus; assembly: GCA_030015575.1. Classification (NCBI taxonomy): domain Eukaryota; kingdom Viridiplantae; phylum Streptophyta; class Magnoliopsida; order Asparagales; family Amaryllidaceae; genus Agapanthus; species Agapanthus africanus. The sequence continues at coordinate 675,389,349 of CM057337.1, forward strand.
AATATATAATTATACATTAAATCATTAAATCAACACTTGATTTAACGATCCGGTCATATCGCATATAACCGACAAATATCCAATGTATCGATTTATCGAATCAATCCTTGATTCGATAACTAGGTAATATCGCATACAACCATTCGATACATTCATCGCGAGAATAGAATACGGTATCACATACACGCATTATTCTCGGTCCCGCACATATCTCATATGCGCTCCTATTTCGTTTCGCTTGAGCCAGGAAACCTCTGTGTAGGACTCTAAAGACTCGTCAATACGCCGGCAGCAGATGATGATCATATCAAACACCTACAAGCCGCAAGCGGTCTGCTAAACGTAACGGCCACCCGGGTATTGAGCGATCTGAAGATCGACGAGCAAGCCCGCTCACACTCCAGTGAATCCAACCAGTAACACTACCGTACAGTCCGGTCTGATCGTCTGATATGTCGCATATCTCGTCTAGGGGTGGTAAACGTCAGACCCCAATAGCTCGATAAGTCGTGTCGATATGAGGTCTATAACAATTCAAGAAACTACTGGTAACACTTACCAGTAAATCTCAGCAACCCTGGCCAGGGATTTCCTGTTATAGCCAATCGAACACAGCGCAACATCAACTCCCTATACCGGGAGAGATGAATCCCCTCCTATCGCTCATTGCCTCCATGTGACTCGGGACTGTACCCAAAAACCACCGTTTTGCACGCCCTCTTGGACGTGGTAAGATGGAAATCAAAGCACAGTGGGAACCACACAAGACTCTATGACGATCTCGGGTCAACAGACTACTCTGTACCAGTGTCACCAGAGAACTGCCATCTGACGTAAGGTATAATACCATCTGGGAGTTCTCGGCGAGTCCGTCCAGTGTACCCAGTCTCCACTGAGCACCCGTATATCATCTCTGATGTCAAACACCAATGGATATGGGATCATCCATCGCCCATTTGTATGGGTGGAGAAGGTATACGCTAGTCTACTCTGGTATATCGATGCCCCGTCTCGATATACCCACGACTAGGGACTTTGAAGGATGTACTTATGGACTACCATGTCCCCACTAGTATGATCCGCATCATAGTCCAGGTAGTCAAGTACACATCCTAAGGGCTTTACCAACATGTAACAGAGAGACAATCAGTGTACACGTTAAGGTAAAGATCAACCAGATAGCATACTATCATGTCAAGCAAGAAAGTCCTCTCTATATATGTCTAAGCATCCACTACAATACACATCCTATGTATAGTAATGGCCTCTAGGGCATACATATAACTAACAATCTCCCACTTGCACTAGGGCCATCTGATAGCAGTGGTTGTAGTATCTCATACTCAACCATCCCATAAAAATCTCTCTCTGGGAACAGGCCTTTGTGAGTGGATCCGCTGTGTTGTCCTCTAAGTCTACTCTCCTTACCTTGATCCCTTAGAGATCAACCATCTCCATGATCAGGTGATACTGCCTTAGAATATGTCTGGATCACTGATGGGACCTGCGTTCCTTGGCACAAGCCACAACTCCATTGTCTCACAATGGTTAGAACGTAGTTCATCTCATGAACCAATATACACCCAGACTGCCTCTATGGTAGCATCTTAAGTAGCGATGTATCCTGCCTTTATCGTCTAGTATGTCACGGTATTTAGCTTGGAACTCTTCCAACATACCATCCCTCCACTGAGGGTAAAGACAATGCCTGTGACTGACATTCAGTCGTCTTTATCACCCTGGAACCCTTCCAGTGATTCTCCCCAGGATCAATTGATACCATCTCACTACAGCTAGTGAGTATTCTAACATCCATTTGGATCTATCTCATAGGTCCAAAACCCAGGATTTAGTAGGTATCACTTTGATCCTATGTGGAGAATCATTGTGATAGGCGGAGATTGATCGAGCGTAGCATAGGAAACTTTTTCCCTATCAAGAGTATGTCATCCACGTACTCTACGAGGATCATCACCATACTCCCTACTACCTTTTTGTATATACAAGGTTCATCTACCATTTTGATGATGTCAAACTCTTTGACTACTTCATCAAAACAGATGTTCCAACTCCGCGATGCCTGCTTTATCCTATAAAGTATCTTGCACACGTTTCCGTTGCTCCCACTGTTTACGAAGCCCTCTGGCTGTGTACTTATAGACGTCCTCTTCTAAAACATCATTTAGAAAAGCAGTCAAGACACCCAACCACCAGAGATCGTAGTCATGGTATGTAGCCGTGGTAAGTAGGATCTGGATGGACTTAAGCATAGCTTCTTAGAAAAAGGTTTCCTCATGATCCACACCTGGTCAATGATGCAAACCTTTAACAAGTCTAGCTTTGAAAGTCTCAACTTTTCCATCTACACCAAGTAATCTTCTCAAGATATACTTGCTCCTGATGGGGATTTAACCCTTCAGATATAGCAACCAAAGTCCATACTTTGTTGGTGTACATGGATTCCATCTCAGATCGCTAAGCATCCAGCCATTCTTACAGAGTCCCACTCCTAATGGCCAGCTCGAAAATAGTTGGGTCATCATCTCATGATGCAATCCTCGCTCCCACTGTCATAGAGAAACCGAAGTATCTCTCAGGTGGGTGAGGAACCTTACTAGATCGGCGGAGAGGCTGAGGTTTGTTGGTAACTATTGAATCCTTTGGTTCTACCAAATCATCAGCTGCATTTTGTATAGCTGGAACATTTCCAGTTCTACATAACAGATCTTGCCTCGAGCTTGTCCGGATTTTGCTTTTAGACATAGGCCGGACAACTCCAAATCTTAACTAACTTAAGATATGGGCGCTTCCCTTTCCATATCACATATGAAGTGGTAGGCAACTGATTTGATTCGAACCCTGTTCAATAGGTATGCAACTTCATAAGTGCATAACCCCCAAAAAGGAAATAGGTAACTCAGTAGTACTCATCATAGAGCACACCATATCATATAGGGTGTGATTGCTCCGCCCCGATATACCATCGTGCTATGGTGTATACGGAGGAGTAATGCTGAGAGAGAATCTCATTCTCCTTTAGAATAATCCAGGAATTCCGTGCTCAAGTATTCTCCTCCTTGATCTCATCATAGGATATAATACTTATACCCTCATTTTGGTTCTCTACTTCTAACTTATATTCTGTGAATATCTCAAAAGGTTCGGACTTGTGTTTCAACAAGAACATATGTCTGAATCTAAAGAGATCATCGGAGAACGTAATGAAGTATAAAGAACCAGTCCTGGCATGTGTAGACAGGGGACCTACATACATCAACATGTATCATCCCAAGAGTTCACTAACTCTTTCTCTGTTTCCAATAAACAGGGCTATGTTCATCTTATCTCTGTGACATGACTGGTAAGTTTCATAAGATGTAAATTTAAACAGATTTAAATATGCATCTATGTGCAACTTCAGCTAGTCGGGTCACATTGATATGACCTAGTCTACAATACCTCAAGAAGGATTCGTTCATTTCTGAACTCTTCCTCTTGTGTGTGTTCCGTATACTAAGAACTGTAGTTTGATTTAGAACATTAATGCTTTTAGATAACGTGCCTGAACCGATCAACTTTTGATATAGGAAATGTTCAAAACATTATCCAACAATACAAAATTTTATCATTTCTTTGCTAATAAAGAGACTGATATGATTTTGTATATCAGGTTCGGTATCTAATAACATTCGTTCAGAATCAATGTATTGGTAATACAGGGTGACAGTGACCAACAGACTTGGCTGCAACACTTGCCCCGTTTTCTGCCTCATGAAACTTATCACCCGTTCTCAGTTCTCTACCTTTCTGTAGCCCTATGTAACAGATTACATATCTGGGATCCTGATCTGGTATCACATACCCAGGACGTAAAGGATACTGAGAAACAGTTCTCTGTAATGTACACACCCGAAGATGATGCATCAGCATGCACTCTCTTCGTTTGGGCGGCACGTGAATTCTGGTAATCCCCAATTTCCTGCTCTGTCTTATAACAATTATAAGTTGGAGCGGGACCAACGTTCCCCAGCTCTGTATAACAAGCGGGTTCGGTCAATAATCCGTATTATTATCTTGATTAAGGCGTGTTATGGTCGCTACCTGGAGAGAGAGAGAAGAAAACACTCAGCGTGCGCTCTTGCAAGAATAGATTGGTTATTATTTTATCTAATCAGGATGGCTCCCACTGCTTTTTATCAAATCTACCTTCAAACCCTAAAAGGAAAGACTAGCCGGGATTAATTACACACTACAAGTTCGCCAATCTTTCAGTCAGGCCAGTGTCGGTACTTTGAGGGAGGTCCCCCGTGCTTTCGCACGAACGTAATTAATGTAAACCTCGTTTTCCCAGAGGCGTAACCCCGTTGACACCTTTCTAGACACCTACTTGATCGGCTAATTGTAATGTATAAAACTCTCCCAGGAGTAACTCTTACTCGCAGCGGGTATCGGGATCCAACTATCTCATAGGAGGTATGCAATCTCATTGCAAATTTCAACACTTGAAATTCCCGATAATATTTTGCTCCTAGCGTCCTATGACCTTGACGGAGGCCAAACAACCCATAGTCCGCTAGTCAAGTTCAACCCGTACATTTCTTGATTGAATTAAACCCACCCGCACGACCCTTGACGGAGGCCAAACAACGCCGTACAAATACCCTAATCCAATCGCATCATATGCTAGCAGATAAGCACTAGTTAGCTACCGTACACTACGCCTTGACGGAGGCCAAACAACCGCAGCACCAATACTAACTAGTACATATCTGAAATGACGGAGGGCTACGACAGGTTTTTCTGAAAACCTATTGCGTAATGAACTTGATATCGTTGTAGGATCGAATGAATTTTGAAATGGAGTGTTTTTGAGGCTTTTCTAGTTTTGCTAAAGGAGTCACTCCCGGTGAAGGGATCGTCGGTCCTTTCCTCGTCGAATGAGGTGCGGGATATATCATATATATCACTGTGCAAAGCAAAACACTTAAAAGAAATCAAAAGACAAACCGAGTGTGTAGCATCTGCCAGTTATTGCTAAAGGAGTCACTCCCGGTGAAGGGATCTCGGTCCTTTCCTCATCGAATAAGGTGCAGGATATATCATATATACCGCTGTGCAAAGCAAGAACTGTAGCTACCTGTTTTATTTTGAAATTCGATTCTACAACATCTTAGGTTTCTTTTATTTCATTAATCTCATTAATGAAGTCCCATCATTTAAATACCTAAACATCACAGATAAATACGACGTACACTTATGCCATCCGCATTCGTCTCGATGTCCCCTCGTGCACCGTTAGGTTAGGTAACTAACGGCAGAGCGGGGCAGGGCTAGCGCGGGTGTAAAACATAAGTAACGTCTATATAATATATCATATATACTATATACTGTATCTATCACAGAACATCACATGATCACATCATAGATATCGCAGCAGAAGAAATATATGAAATATTGGATATACTAGGACGTCCGTGTTTTCAATACGAGCCAGTATAAAACATGGATTCCACGGTCGCGATGAATAGCCAAACCCACACCCCTAGACCCCTACGAGAGCGGCAAGCAACCCTACCAATTCTAGAGTTAGGAGACCCGGACTCGACTCCTCGAGTTGGTCTCCCACTGGACTCCAGAACCCGGTTACTTGTGCTCCCCTCCTTGGGTCTATCCTAGTGCGGAAAAGTAAATAATATACAAAAGGTGACATCTTCCGCAACCTGGAAGTGCCCTAATAAAAGAATATTACATACAAGTTTTTACATGAATGAAAATGAAAACACTCATCTCACATAAAAAAAACCCGGCTATTCAAACACGACGATCCAATATAACATATCCAGCAACACATAACATCGCATGTCATCAACGTAAGTAAATATGCGCATCCCAATTGTCGTTGACATATAGCAACGAAACCGGCGATATCACATATTACACTTACGGTCACAGAAAAGAAAGTGTAAAACTACAACAGTTGGAATCCGCAACCTCCTCAGACATCGCATGCCTGACCAAATGAATTCCTTAGACATCACATGCCTAACAATTATAAACCCCGCATTTTAGTCTCAAAATCGAAAACACTTTTCAATATCAAGTCGGGCAATTCAACAAGATTCCCGACATACTGATCAAATGTTCGTCGCAAACTTCAGTAGACGGCCGCACCCCCGATACCGTCGACGAAGTGCACCAAGGCGGAACACCGCTACCGCGAGCACCCGAACGGATGCTTTCGGCGACGGGGTTCTCCTACAGTCACTTGGTCGGGGCTATGGGATGAGGCTGTCTATTAAGTTTACCCGGCGAGTATCCGCGTACGCTACGTGATTGCGACGGACTTTTGATCACATCAAAATTCCGTGGCAACCGATCAAGTGAGACTAAACTGCTATGTTTATAAAATTCATTTAGTTATCTCATAACTTATTGTGAATTCCAATTATTGTATCCCATTCCAGATAAATAGAAAATGTTAAACTTTCCGATCGAACATCCAAACACCCAAGTTTTCCCGATACAGATCAACACATGAAATAATTCTAACAACATTCAGTTCGTGCCTCAGTACCAACGGTCCAGCCGTAGAAGGGTTAAGCCAACGCCTCACATGTGGCACGCCGTACTGCCCCAAACCCGAAGGTTCAAAGGGCAGTTCAAGACGGTCACATAATCGAGTTAAGATTTGTTGTCTTCTAGAGGGTCCATCGAGTTACTTGCACTACTTAGAACGTCTTTAGACTACGGAAAAATCCAACACTTGGAAATTTCTCGACAGGGGAAAAATTGGGTATTTATATCCGGTCGAACTTTTTAACATATTCTAAAATATATCCGGAAAAACACACAGACAAAATTTGATAATCCGATCGAATCTTTGATTCCCAATACAACCCCAGAATACTCAACTGTAGAGTATACATTAAAATTACCCAGAAAACACAGGAGTTAATTATAAACATTACTGTGCAAAGAGGAGTCAAAAAGTCAACAGTATGGCCGCGGAACCGCCGCGCCACGTGGGCTTAGGCCGCGGTTCCGCGGCGTTATGACGGAGTTAGGTCTCCGTTTTTCACAGTATTTCATAAAAAACCCTGCTTAATTTTCTGCATATTTTTAATATTGAAAAATCCATATTTTTCAAAAAAGGACAGAGAGCAATTTGGAAATGGGTTTTCGGGTTCGTTCGGACTTCAAACTCCGTCTAGACTTCGTTTAAGGCTCTAGCTAGGCTCTGATACCACTGTTAGGGTTCCTAGGCACTCCAAGGAGGTCTCACAAGGCATCAACCATGCCAATTTCAAAAAATCTAGGTGCCGAGAAACCCTAGAACGGATCGTTGGCTAGAAATCTAGGCGAAAATGAAACTAGTTAACAACTTAACTACAAGTAAACGGAAATACAACCTTTGTAGATCCGGTGCTCCACCTCCATAGCTCCGCAACGAAGTCCCCTCGCTGTCCAAATGAATTCCCGGGCTCTAGCGTCGGCTTCGTCGGAGAAATGGCGAGCTAGGTCGTCGATGTCCATGCCGAAGATGATCTACGTCGAGGCATCGCTAGATCAAGCTCCACCTTCACCAAGCCATGAAAACTTGTGAAGGAAACACCCTATACTACTTGGCAAGAGGTAGAGGATGAAGAAATAGGAAGTGGGTAGACTTTAGAATTGGATTTCTCACTCATTTTCATCAATCACCATTGATGAAGAAAGGTTTCTTCTTTGAAGATGAAGAAGAAGAAGAAGATAATGAATATGATAAGTTAATTAAATTAGAATAGAAAATCAAAACTTATCATAAACAAAACCATAGTTAGGTATAGAGAGTGGACTATGGTTAAATGGAGTGGTTAGGGTTAAGCATGAGACAAAATGGTGACTTAGTCAAACCTTCATGAATCTTCATGAAAGAAACAAATGAAAGCCACCATTTTCTCTTTTGCTATTATTTTCCAAAACTAATAAATAAATAAATAATCATAACCCTAACCATTCATATAACCATGGTTCAATCTTCACACAAACACAAGTAAACATGTATCATCAAACATGATACAATCAAGTGCACAAAACTATATCGAATATACAATGTGCACATCCGAGCGAGAAAATCCATTTAAAGTGAACCAATATTAGTTAATGCAAAGTAATATATCAAATATATAATTATACATTAAATCATTAAATCAACACTTGATTTAACGATCCGGTCATATCGCATATAACCGACTAATATCCAATGTATCGATTTATCGAATCAATCCTTGATTCGATAACTAGGTTATATCGCATACAACCATTCGATACATTCATCGCGAGAATAGAATACGGTATCACATACACGCATTATTCTCAGTCCCGCACATATCTCATATGCGCTCCTATTTCATTTCGCTTGAGCCAGGAAACCTCTGTGTAGGACTCTAAAGACTCGTCAATACGCCGGCAGCAGATGATGATCATATCAAACACCTACAAGCCGCAAGCGGTCTGCTAAACGTAACGGCCACCCGGGTATTGAGCGATCTGAAGATCGACGAGCAAGCCCGCTCACACTCCAGTGAATCCAACCAGTAACACTACCGTACAGTCCGGTCTGATCGTCTGATATGTCGCATATCTCGTCTAGGGGTGGTAAACGTCAGACCCCAATAGCTCGATAAGTCGTGTCGATATGAGGTCTATAACAATTCGAGAAACTACTGGTAACACTTACCAGTAAATCTCAGCAACCCTGGCCAGGGATTTCCTGTTATAGCCAATCGAACACAGCGCAACATCAACTCCCTATACCGGAAGAGACGAATCCCCTCCTATCGCTCATTGCCTCCATGTGACTCGGGACTGTACCCAAAAACCACCGTTTTGCACGCCCTCTTGGACGTGGTAAGATGGAAATCAAAGCACAGTGGGAACCACACAAGACTCTATGACGATCTCGGGTCAACAGACTACTCTGTACCAGTGTCACCAGAGAACTGCCATCTGACGTAAGGTATAATACCATCTGGGAGTTCTCGGCGAGTCCGTCCAGTGTACCCAGTCTCCACTGAGCACCCGTATATCATTTTTGATGTCAAACACCAATGGATATGGGATCATCCATCGCCCATCTGTATGGGTGGAGAAGGTATACGCTAGTCTACTCTGGTATATCAATGCCCCGTCTCGATATACCCATGACTAGGGACTTTGAAGGATGTACTTATGGACTACCATGTCCCCACTAGTATGATCCGCATCATAGTCCAGGTAGTCAAGTATGTAAGTCCGTGTTGCCCACCCCGGTGCTTACGGGGAGGCGGAAAACATAATAAAAATCGGATTTTTAATGACTTAGGCAACATGGACTATGCTTGTGAGGATCTTTGCTAAACATAAACTAGCTAACCCTAACTACAAAGTAGCTAAGTGAAGAAAGGTTATACCTTTGGTCTTTAGTCCTTCTCTCCTTGCTCCTAGGTATGGTAGAAAGAGTTCACCTTGCTTGTCTTCTCCCGTCAAAGAAGGATCCACTTGAAAGCCACCACCTTTAGCTTCAACTCCAAGCTAGGAGTAACTAGAGTGCAAGAAATGCTAAGACTTGAACCCTAGAAGTGAGAAGAGGAGATCAAGAGAGGGTTTTTCTCAAGCTTTTTGTTTCTCAACACATGAGAGGGAGAGAGCTTGAGGGAGAGGATGAGCAAGAGAGAGAAAAGATATGATAGAAAATGAGAAAAATAGTGAGCCATTCTCACTAATATGTGAGGATAAGTTTAATTAGATAATTAGCTTGAAAATTGTCATGATAAATCATGAATTGACCATTATCATTTAATTTTTGCAAAGATCAAAGAGCATCTTCCAAATGAAATGATTATGGTCAAGTTGTCAACATGGTCAACAAGTCAATGAAGTCAAATTGTCAACAACAACCATGCACAATAATTAAGCTAATTATCAATTAACAATAATCCACACAAAAACAATAGGGTTAATAAAATGACAAAGGCCATTAACCCTAAACAAGGTCCTCTCCCCCAATCTCAAGCAACTGTGCATACGCACCCGCATTCGTGATCCGAGGAACACGAACACAATGAGAAAAACCAATCTCAAATCATATACTAGGATCCGGCTTAAACCAAAGCCCGCTAGTATAGACTGTCCGGACAGCAAACGTGCACAAGTGCGCGGATGCGAACGAACCCTGTCGCAAAACCATGCGACCTCTACTCGTTTTGCCTAAAGGCGAATAGCTCTCTGTGTGGGACTCTAAAGACTCGACACTACGCTGGCAGTGGGTTTAACCACAGACCGCAAGCGGCACTAGCTGTACGTAACGGTCCCCAGGTAGATGTCGATAAGAAGACTGACGAGGTGAACCCCATCTGCACTCCTACTGAGCCTGTATGTGACAGTCTCCGTACAGTCCGGTCTGTTCGTCTGATACATCGCATGGCGGGCCTAGGGGGGCGGTGAACGTCAGTCCCCTAATAGCGGTACAAGTCGTGTCGGAGTGTAGCCCAGAACACCCTGAGATAACACTGGAAACCTACCAGTATATATCGCTTGCCCTGGCCAGGGACTACTCGTGTAATGGCTCTCCTAGACACAGCGCGATGTCAACCCCCAATACCGGGAGAGACGAATCCTGTCTAACCGTCACTGCCTCCAAGTGCTTCGGGACTGCACCCAAAAACTACCTGTTTGCACAGCTCCTTTGAGCCGTGGTAGGGTAGTAATCAAAGTGCAGTGGGAACACACTCGAGGCGAAGTGACAGTGTCAAGTCAGCGGACTAAGCTGTACTCATGTCACCTGGGAACTGATAACCGACGATAGGTATATTACCAACCAACAGTTCCCGACGAGTCCTGTCCAGTGTACTCGTAACCTAACGAGCACCCGCATACTATCCCAAGTACGACGTACTAACGGCTGTGGGACAGACCGTCTCCCACACTGGGATGAGAAGCGCATACGCTAGTCTACTCCGGAGTATCGATGCCCTGTCTCGATAGTCCAACGACCAGGGACCTGTATAAGGATGTGCTTATAGATTACCCAGCTCCCACGAGTGCGAGCGCCATCACAACGCTGGTAATCAAGCAAAGATCCTAAGGGCTCTACTAATATGTATACCAGCAATATGCTAAAAGAAACACATGCACATATTAAAGCAGAGACAAACCAAGTAGCATACTACCATTTCGAGCAAGATTGTATATACAACTGTGAATATCCCAAGCTTCCATTAAGTAATATACAAGCTAGTATGATACAGTAATGGCCTCTAGGGCATATACACTAACAAAGTACACATCCTAAGGGCTTTACCAACATGTAACAGAGAGACAATCAGTGTACACGTTAAGGTAAAGATCAACCAGATAGCATACTATCATGTCGAGCAAGAAAGTCCTCTCTATATATGTCCAAGCATCCACTACAATATACATCCTATGTATAGTAATGGACTCTAGGGCATACATATAACTAACATCTGCCAGAGGGTTGTCGTAGTCAGTAGATGCAGCAGAAGCATTGGTGGACAAGTAGCTTATGTCTATGGACTATAGCAGATATAGCGGAGATAGATCATCTATTTCTGATGTGACAGTCATAGGTTTGACTTCATCAGAATAGGGGATGGATCTGTTAAGAAGGTAATAGGGTGTGATGTCCTGGTATTTTGATGACATACACAGAGTATGAAGTGATGTTCCTATACTACGATCGGTTATACTTTGGTTGTCACACAGTAGTTTCTCCACATAGGAATTGGGTATTATATCATACATTCTGGTTACTAGATCTATGGTTTTAGATCTAGATTTGGGTAGTATCCCAATCTGGGTACTTAGACAATATTCTTAAGAATGGACGACTCCTGGCACGGCAGCGTACCGGCAGGTATTGGAGTCACCCTCTCTTAAGGTGTCTTATAGACTAAAGTGGAGAGGAATATGCATGATTGGCAGATCACTTGCATAGGCAATTGAGTCAATCATGAGATGTCAGGTACCACACCAGATGTTGTTTTTGCAAGAGATGCAATAAATTAGTATTTATCCAATCCTGTAGAAACGGTCGGAAGCAGTTTTAGAACATAAGTGGATGTTCTAGGGATATAATAACGACAGCTTCATTCGGGTGACGGTTATCATTCCAGGCTTCCAAGTTGACATGGATGACAGAGTGACTGTCAGAGTTATAGTTTTCCCTCTGACGAGGGGCGGTATTTTGGACAGGTGGTCCAAGCGGATACTGAGGGAGGCATGGCGCAGGATACTGATTAAGTTCAGTTGACGATACAGTCTGAGAAGTTTGGATTTGGAGTTCATTTATGAACTAGGTCCCATCAGATATCCAGACATACTTTAAGACAGGTATTGCTCATTTCGGAAGATGGCTTTCTCCGCAAACTTGAGATAAAGAGAGACATAGAAAGAAACATTAGGGCGGATCCACTCACTGAGGCTATTCCTCGAATGCATTAGTTTCGCAAACGGGTTTTGTGAGACTGATTAGTAGAGGAGTTGGGTGTTCGGTATCACACGGGCTGTGAGTATGCGACATCGCAATAATTAGCCTTGAGTGCAAGTGGGAGATTGTTGGAGATAGTGCCCTCAGAGTCAATTATTGGATCACAGGAACGTGATTGCAATGATTGAGGGAGGACCTATACCGTTAGAACAGTCTTACTCAAGATGATAGTATGCTATCTGGTTTATCTTTATCATCGTGTACTGCTTTAGGTGACCTTACAGGTCACTATTGCACGTTGATAGAGCCCTAGGATTCTTGCTTGACTGCCAGCAGTATGATGGCGATCATATACGTGGGAGCTGGGGTCTATAAGCACATCCTTAAAATGGTCCCTAGTCGTGGGAGTTTCGAGACAGGGCATCGATACTCCAGAGTAGACTAGTGTATACAGTCGAGACCCCGACAAGGGGCGGTGGCCGGTCTCAGAAGCCACTGGTGTCAGTTGGTTCACCTAAGATGTATACAGGTGCTCATTGGGTTATGAGTACACCGGAAAGGACTCGCCGGGAACATGCTAGTTGGTCTTATACCAGATGTCAGATAGCAGTTCCCTGGTGACATGTGTACAGGTTAGTTCATCAACCTGAGATCGTCATTTGTCTCGTGTGAGTTCCCACTGTACTTTGATTACTACCCTACCACGGCTCAAAGGAGTCGTGCAAACAGGTTTTAGTTGGGTACAGTCCCGAGCCATATGGTGGCAGTGAGCGGATCTTCAGGGGTTCGCCTCTCCCGGTATTGGGGGTGAGGTCGCGCTGTGTCTACGAGAGCCATTACACGAAGTCCTTGGCCAAGGCAGGAGATTTACTGGTAGGTATTCCAGTAATATCTCAGGGTGTTCTGGGCTATACTCCGACACGACTTGTACCGCTTTTGGGGGTCTGACTTTTACCAACCCCCTAGGCCCGCCATGCAATGCTCATAGACGAACGGACCGGACTGTACGGATATTGTCACTGACAGGCTCAGTAGGGTGTCAGGATGAGTTCGCTCATCGACGTCCCTTTTGGTCAATACCTGATAACCCGTTACGTATGGCTAATACCTCTGACGTGCTAGTGGTTAAATCCACAGCCAAAGTACTGACGAGTCTTTAGAGTCCCCCACAGACCGTTTCTCAAGTTTCGGGCGAAACGCTATAGAGGCCGTATGGATATATGGCAGGGTTCGATCATGTACGTGCGGTATTGCACGGATCATGATCGGACGGATAATACTAGTGGGCTTTGGTTTAAGCCGGATCCTAGTATTGAACAGTGTAGATTTTGTCTCTTTGCATTTGTATTCGGTCGAAATACAAATGCGGGTATGTATATACAGTCGCGGGGTTTTCCTGTAATTTATTACGGGATCAGTTTTCTGAAGTTGCCAGTTTGCTTTCCGTTTCGGCCATTTTTCTTTGTTTCTTTCTTTGGCTGAAAATTGGTGGAGAGGGGGTTATTTGCAAGCATGCAAATTAGCCATTTGGAGGGTGTTTCTTGTTAATGGTTGTATCATGATGGTTCTACCATCTCTTAACTTCTATTTGACTTCTTTATTCATCATTGCTTGACTTTTGCTTGATGAGATGGTTGATGAGTTTTGACTTGTGTGGTGATCATTGTTCATAATCATCACCTTTTATCTTTCATGCATTATTATTGGCCCATTCATTCATTCTCATTTTCTCCCTTCACCAAGAAGGGCCGGCCACACTTGTAGGGGGCTGTCCAAAATGAGAGTGAGGGATTTTGTTCTCATTTGCTTGCAAAAAAGTTCCTTAGCCATCACAAAAATTCACATCTCCTTTCCCACATCCAAAATGGCAACTTAAACAACCCCTAGAGACATGGTGATCTACGTATATCCTACAGCATTCTTGGACATGTCGACTCGCCAACTTCGTGCCCGAGTTGCCTCGGTCCAGAGGTGGGAGCCCGTAAAAGAACCCGGCGATGTGGTGCCCTTTCGACGAGGAGATGAAGACCGGAGATTCTGCGGGGAGATCGGGACGACGACGAGAAGACCGAAGGACACAGATCGCTCGGTATATCTCTCTACCCCTTCTCTAGTTAGCTAGCATTAGATTAATGGCCCCATCCAGGTTAAAAGTCCGCGATAGCGCAGGTTCTAGTTTATAGAAAAGTTCTTGTATTCCGCATTTTGGCCTCGTACAGACGGCCGGGGCGCTACTGTGCACTTACAGGTTTAATGCAATCCAGGATAATGACGGGTTGAACTTGACTAGGACTTTTTGATTTGTTGACTGTGTCTAGATCACTTGGGTCCTAGGGGTAAAAATCACATCGGGAGTTTCTAAAGAAACTGAAACTTGTCAGATATGCGCATACCTTCTGGAGTGTGACAACGTGAGTGGATTCCATCACGTTATCATGCGATGATAGTTGGACCCGATTCCCACTGATGAGTTGGTTTACTCCTCGAGTGATCCCGACTAATTCTTCTTTCAGGTTTGGAGGAGAATTTGAGGTTACAGTGGGAGGTTTCTTGATCAGATAAATTGGTAACCATTCTGATCTAGGTTAGAGTGCATGCAGAGTGTTTCTTTTCTCTCTCTCTTTGGCAACGACCATGACCCGACCTTTGACTATGGCTCAGTGACCAAGTTAACTGAACCTTCTTAAAACACTGGCTTTTGGATTGTCAGAGTTGCATACCTCATTGCCACTCCTACTTTTACCCTTTTCTCCAGAACACCCCGTATTACTAGGAACATCCACTTCCATTGGATAAAACCATCGTATGGTTATATACGAACTCGAAGGAACTTGTTCCAGATTCGGGGATAGTTTCTAGTTCTGGAGAAAATGAATAGGACTATTCAGTTGTCTTTTCCTTTTACCTTCTCTCAGGTTGCGAGTGCTCCTTGGATTAGGACAGTACACCTATTACGCTTATTGTATAGTCTTCTTCCAAACCATAGGCAGGTTCCGAACGATGGGGAATGAGGAAAACCAATTAGCCTAACGATGGTGTACAGAAGGTAATAAGTTAAGACAAATAAAGGGATTAGTGAGAGGGCAAAGTAAATTGCAACTGCTATTCACGACCAAACCAAGTATTTTTTCGCCAATCCTACATCACCTTTGTATTTCTCCAGAACACTCCGTATCACTACGAAGATCCACAGTTTATTGGATACTCCATCGTATGGTTACATACGAACTCGAAGGGACTTGCTCCAGTTCGGGGATGGATTCTGGTTCAGGAGAAATATGAATAAGGTTTTATTCAGTTGTCTTTTACCTTCACCTTCTCTCAGGTTACGAGTGCTCCTAGGATTAGGAGAGTACACCCATTATGCTTATTGGATAGTCTTCTTCCAAACCATAGGCTGGTGCCGAACGGTAGGGATGGAAGAAAACCATTTGGCCTAAAGGGGTGTACAGAAGGTAATGACTAAAGACATATAAAGGGATTTGGAGAGATGGCAAAGAAATATACGGTTACAGTTGTGAATCTGATAATGGAAGAGGCATTACTAAGAATACCCGGATACCCCTTCGAAACATTTATATGTTTTCAGTTTCACTGTGTATTGTAAAAAGAAAACTGATTTCCCAATTAGCCCTTGCTCCAGGGTATGTATTTACCAGGTTTGATTCTCACATCTGTATGGTTTTACAGATGATGAGTGGGAGTAAGTTATTGGGAATTAGGTAATCATCCTCATTATATCGGAATTCGTTGTAATTGGTGATATTTGAGGAAATCACCTGGGTTGTTTGCCGGAAGGCAAATATTTGGTTTTGAATATCCGTTGTAATGCACCAATTTCAAATTGATATATCTGTACGTCTATTTTTATAGAGTGAGATATACCTTTTTGAATTTATGTCCATGACATTTACCTATATCAGTGGATGATTAGGTAAGGAGTATTAAACAACGGCGTAATTCTTCTTAACCATAAGTACAGTTTTCAACTTACGACACACAGCGATTGAGTTATTAGACTCAGGGGACTTATACAGAGTATTGTATATTGTCCAGTGTCCATTAGGACAGAGGGGTTGGTCCTCGTACTATATTCTGTTTACTCATGACTTCTCTAGTTCTTAGACAATTGTTTCGTAGAAACACAAGGTCCAAGTATTAAGAAGTTATAGGTATAAGAGTAAAGTAGAGAACCAGATGTTGCAAGTATCGGGATTCTTCAAGGTGATTGAAGATGTAGATACTTGTGTATGGTATTCAGTTGATAGTAATGATTATGAGAACTTGCTTCTCTTTCAGGCTACTCATATCTGGATGTATTCCGAAGTTGAGTAATGCTGATCGGCCTCTCTCCATTTAGTTGACATGCACTGGAGATAGCCGCATGATTTGAATCTGGTTCCAATTAAATCAGTGCCTCTGTTTCTATATTGGATATAGAATAGTTCATATCTTAACAATGTTAAGGTACGGGGAGTTGTCCGGCTTATGCTCAAAAACAGACTCTGCATAACTCAAGGCACATTTCTGTAATGGCTGTTTGTGGGTTGACCCGGGCTATGACGAGGGTTGACTTTCTACCATCTGAAAGATCAATACTGATATTGTTCTTGACTCACCACAGTTTTAATAAAAATGGATTTTTTCAGAAAACAGTAGTGGGAGTATGGTAGAACTGGAAGTAATACCAGAACCGCAAACGATTACTGTAAATTTAATAGGACCTAAAGATTCAATCTGGATTGACATTCCATTTAGCCACTCCGCGGATATGGTGGGTAACCTCAGGAACCCGAGAGGTACTCCGGTAGCCTCAAGGACGATGACAGGGAGGTTTTTGTTTACCCAGATTTGACACTACTGTTGTTCCAGGCTATGAGACCCGGCAGGAGGATGAGTATAGCGTCGTTCTAAACTAGGTTTAGAAGTGCACGAGTATATGACTCTGTCAGAGGGTTGTCGTAGTTAGTGGGAGCAGCGGAAGCATAGTGCACAAGTAGCTTATGTCTATTTATAGAGTAAAGAAGTTATAGCGGAGATAGATCATCTATTTCTGATGTGACAGTCATAGGTTTGACTTCATCAGAATAGGGGATGGATCTGTTAAGAAAGTGGTAGGGTGTGATGTCCTGGTACTTGGATGACATACACAGAGTAGGAAGTTAAATTCCTATACTACGATCGGTTATACTTTGGTTGTCACACAGTGGTTTCTCCATATAGGATATAGATATAATATCAGACATTCTGATTACTAGATCTATGGTTTTAGATCTAGATTTGTATAGTTTCCCAATCTGGGTACTTAGACAGCATTCTAAAGGTGTTTTAGAATGGACGACTCCTGGCACGGTAGTGTACCTGCAGGTGATGGAGTCACCCTCTTTGAAGTTGTCTTTCAGACTAAAGGGGAGAGGGATGTGCATGATTGGCAGATCACTTGCTTAGGCAATTGAGTCAATCATGAGATGTCAAGTACCACACCAGATATTGTTTTTGCACGAGATGCAGTAAGTTGATATTAATCCTATCCTGGAGAGACATTCGGAAGCAGTTTTAGAACATAAGTGGATGTTCTAGGGATATGATAACGACAGCCTCTTTTGGGGAACATTATCATTTCAGGCTTCCAAGGTGACCTGGATGACAGAGTGGCTGTCAGAGTTATAGTTTTCCCTCTGACGAGGGGCAGTGGTTTGGATAGATGGTCCAAGCGGATACTGAGGGAGGCATGGCGCAGGATACTGATTAAGTTCAGTTGATGATACAGTCTAAGAAGTTTGGATTTGGAGTTCATTTATGAACTAGGTCCCATCAGATATCTAGACATATTCTAAGACAGGTATTGCTCATTTCGGGAAATGGCTTTCTCCGCGAACTTGAGATTAAGAGAGACATAGAAAGAAACATCAGAGCGGATCCACTAACTGAGGCTATTCCTCGAACGCAATAGTTTCGCAAACGGGCTTTGTGAGACTGACTAGTAGAGGAGTTGGGTGTTCCATATCACACGGGCTGTGAGTATGCGACATCGCAATAATTAGCCTTGAGTGCAAGTGGGAGATTATTGGATATAGTGCCCTCAAAGTCAATTATTGGATCGCAGGCACGTGATTGCAATGATTGAAGGAGGACCTATACCGGTAGGACAGTCTTACTCGAGAGGTTTGTATACTATATGGTTTGTCTTTATCATCGTGTACATGTTTTAGCTGACATTATAGTTCACTATTACACGTTGATAGAGAATAGTATGCTACCATGGTTTATCTTTATCATCATGTAAAGCTTTAGGTGACCTTACAGGTCACTATTGCACGTTGATAGAGCCCATAGGATTCTTGCTTGACTACCAGCAGTATGATGGCGATCATATATGTGAGAGTTGGGTAGTCTATAAGCACATCCTTAAAGTGGTCCCTAGTCGTGGGAGTTTCGAGACTGGGCATCGATACTCCATTAGTGGACTAGTGTATACAGTCGAGACCCCGACGGGGGGCGGTGGCCGGTCTCACAAGCCATTGGTGTCAGTTGGATCACCTAAGATGTATACAGGTGCTCATTGGGTTATGAGTACACCGGAAAGGAATCGCCGGGAACATGCTAGTTGGTATTATACCTGACGTCAGATAGCATTTCCCTGGTGACATGTGTACAGGTTAGTTCATCGACCTGAGATCGTCATTTGTCTCGTGTGAGTTCCCACTGTGCTTTGATTACTATCCTACCATGGCTCAAAGGAGTCGTGCAAACAGGTTTTAGTTGGGTACAGTCTCGAGCCACATGGAGGCAGTGAGCGGATCGGCAGGGGTTTCGTCTCTCCCGGTATTGGGGGTGAGATCACGCTGTGTCAAGGAGAGCCATTACACAAAGTCCTTGGCCAAGGTAGAAGATTTACTGGTAGGTATTCGAGTAGTATCTTAGGGTGTTCTGGGCTACACTCCGACACGACTTGTACCGCTTTTGGGGATCTGACTTTTACCAACCCCCTAGGCCCGACACGCGATGATCATAGATGAACGGACCGGACTGTACGGATATTGTTACTGACAGGCTCAGTAGGGTGTTAGGATGAGCTCGCTCATCGACCTCCCTTTTGGTCAATACCTGGTAGCCCGTTACGTACGGCTAGTAGCTTTGACGTGCTAGTGGTTAAATCCACAGCCAATGTATTGATGAGTCTTTAGAGTCCCCCACAGACAGTTTTTCAAGTTTCGGGCGAAACGTTGTAGAGGCCGTATGATATATGGCAGGGTTCGATCATATACGTGCGGTAGTGCACGGATCATGATCGGACGGATCATACTAGTGGGCTTTGGTTTAAGCCGGATCCTAGTATTAGATTTGTTGGATTACTTTAGTCTCATTGCATTCGCATTCAGTCGGAATGCGGGTGCATGTATGCATATACTGGTGAGGGGTATCCTTGTGATCCGTCATGAGTTTACTTTAGATGTTGCCGTATCTTTTTATTATTGCAAACATTTGGATTAATATTTACAAATGGAAATTGTGAGCTAGAAATCATCATTTTGTGCATTTAATGTGGCATGTGCAAGGGTAGTGACTCATGGTCTCTTTTTATGTGCATATGTCACATTATTGTTTGATTTGGTGTTGATATGATGAGAAGAGAGAGAAAGGGGCTTCCATATGAGAGCTTAGTCTTGTATTTTTTCACTAGAGCTCTCTCTCATTTTATCATTCCATCACAAAAGGAAAGAAAGAGAAAAACTTCTTCTTCCTCCTCTTTCTTCTCTAGCTCTTAATATCCATCAATGGCAACACTTTCAACCTCCATCCATCTTATGGATGTAAGAGACAAAGTGATCACAAACATTCTCTACAACACCTTGGACACGTCGGCTAGCGAACTTCGTGCCCGAGTTGCTTCGGATGAAGCGGGAGCCCGTAAAAAGACTCGAAGATATGGTGCCCTTTCCGACGAGGAGACCGAGACAGGAGATGCCGCGAGGAGCTTGGGATGGTGGCCAAAGATTGAAGGACACGGATCGATCGGTATAGCTTTCCAACCCTTTCTCTAGTTGCTAGTTGTAGGTTAATGGTTCGATCCGGGTTTTAAGCATACGATAGCGTCAGTTTCTAGTTTGAAAAAGTTTTCGTTTCCGCATTTTGTCCTCGGACAGACGGCCGGGACGCTACCGTAGACTTACACTTATCAGCACCTGCTACCCCCTCGGGACCAGGAATGCAGTGGTTAAACCTCCCCCGAAATCAAAGACAATGTCAAGGATGTGATGTTCCACTGTTGATTGCATGGGTATTGTTCATATCAGATTTTTGCATTATTATATCACCCATTCTTAATCACATTGCATATAAGTAGGTACTTTTGATCCATTTCTGCTAAATAGTTGCAGGTTACAGGTTTTCAGCTCGTTACAGTGAAATTCATGAAAAGTCGCTACAAATGCGAGACTACGACCAACAAACAGAGAAATACGAGTTTCCGCACACTATCCGTATAATGCCGCCTACCAGTTCAAGGAACAAATGGAAAATCATTGAGCATTTCAATGCACAAAGCACAAGGGCAGCACAAGATCTAAGACTTTAAACGCGGAGCTCAAGGCAAAAGTTCACTGTTGGATATCTGGAAGAGAACTGAAGAGCTTTTGAGAAACCAAGTGTGACAAACAGAAGACAAAAATAACATGAAGAAACCCTGGAAAAATGAACCACCAAGACCATCAAATGGCCGCGGAACCGCGGCCAAATGGCACATCTGCCATGGTTCCGCGGCCGTGCAGTGCACGTGTCGGTGGTAGTGTCTGTGCTTTGACTCGGCTTTCTTGGGGTAGTTTTTTAATTTCATGTATGGATCAGAATGTAAACCTAGGGTTTTCCTATCTATAAATAGAAGAGCTCAAAGCCAAATTAAGGGTGCCTCTTTTTGGGTGCCTCTTTTGGGGCATGCCTCTTTTTAATTCTTATATCTAAATTTTAATTCCAATTGTAATGCATTGTTGAGAGGTCATCAATAAGGTAAGTTTTATTTTTTATCTCGCATTCTTTTTATCTGAATTTTAATTCCTGCAATTTTTTATCTGTTCTTTTATTATCTGCAATTTAGTTCATCTATTAAAATAAAAAAAATGAATTTTATTGTTATCTTCCTAATGAGTGAGTAATTCCTCACTTGTTAGGGATAGGAGAGGGAAGGTTTGAGAGAAGAAAATCTCTCTCACTCTTTTCTTTGCCCAAATAATTTTAATTAAGGACTCTGTTTAAATCAATCATAATCCGCTCACTACGGCACCCTATCCTACATGATAGCGGTGATTCCCTAGTTAGACCGGTTGTGGTTGAATTAACCGGAGGTTAGGGCTAAGAGCCAAGAACGGACGGACAAGGACCAAAAGGAAGAAACTAAGTTTCTTCCTAGTCGTGCTAATCCCCGTTGTTGACTATTACCCTAACACCTATATTCTTAACTAGGGCATTGAAAGAAGTGAGAAGAATCCTTATTTCGAACTAACCAAATCCTAACCCTAGCAAGCCTTTATATCAATTTATTCTCATTCTTAGATCTTAAAACAGAACCTACCAAAGTTAGGATTTAACTCGTTAGAACTTAAAGAAAAAGACACCATTTCCCTGTGGATCGACTCGTACTCAACCGGCTAGCTACCAAGCGAAACCGTCTTGATTGCGGTAAATTTAAATTTAAGGAATATGCAAATAGCACATCAATCAAATGGCGCCGTTGCCGGGGAGACGGTAGTTATTTTCTTTGTGTAATTTCGGGTTAAAAAAATTAAAAAAATTAAAAATTATAAAAATTGAAATATTTAAAACAGAAAAAATAAAATAAAAATAAAAATCATCTTGTTATTTTTGAAAGGTTTTTGTGCAAGTGTGCAGGCTCGGAGCAAATTCTGTTTCAGATCTGGAGCAAACTCAGTGAACAAATCCAAAATCCGGAGATCTGAACAGGTAGAGGAAAACCAACCCAGCACAGAGACAAAGTCAGAAGATCTGATTCGCCGCGGAAATGTGGCAGAAGCAAGTGTTTGACCGCGGAACCGCGGTCAACTGGTGACGTCAGCACCCAATTTTCTCTCTAAGTATCTCTTTTCTCCTTTCATCTCCTCTGAACTCCACTGAAATATTTTTCCTGCAGGTTTCTTTGCACAGATTCTATTTCTCCTATCCAATAAATTGTTTTTGTGCAGGATTCTTTGCGCTGCAAAATAAAAAAAATTTGAAAGTGTTTTAGATTTTTTCGGTTGTTCCTGCTTTGCATAATTAATACGGAATCTAAGGGGCTATAACACCAACTCATATTGGGTGGGGATTTCATCACCCTTTCTAAGACCCCAAAAATCACTAAAAACATACGCATCACCCTTGAGCTTAATTAAAAAATATCTAGATTCAGCCAACTAAGGACTGTCCTGCTCAATAGGACAGAGGAAGGTTGTGGGCATTCAATCGTTTATCTAAACTTGAATTTGTGATGTCTAGGCTAGACAAGTGAGAAAGGTAATTTTAAAAGGCCCGTTTCACGGTGAATTGTGAGCGAAACCCTCCTTTATTCATTTGTGCTTACCTGGCCATAATTGGCAGTGAAGAGACGATTTGAAGGATATCTCGCAACTTGTCACTTTGGAACAGTTAGGAGCAGTCTAGTGGACTTTGAGGACCATAGCTCTAGGTATGATTGTGCATGTTTTAACTGTGAATGTTTGAAATTGTTCCGTAAGTCCGTACACATTCTTGCAAAAACTCTTTCTAAAAAAAACACTTTCAAAAATTTCAAAACTCCAAAAACGAACAATTTTTTTAAAAAGATATAAAAAAAATTTTAAAAATCACATTCTTTTTCTTCTCCTTTCTCTCATCACATCATGGGTACCCCACCTCACAAAACTCTTGCCGAACTTTGGTACCCACAACCAGACATTACTTCCTACGGTTCTTGTTTTGATCGAATTTCGAACGACCCCTCAATGCCAAAAATCTCTTTGAAAGATCGAATAGACGCGTCTAAGACAAACAATTGGACTCAGCAATCCACTTCATATCAACCGTTTCAAACATTCACCCCTTCTCATATTGATACCCCTTTTAAGAGTCCAGTTGTAACCCCAAAACCTATGTCTATTGCTAAACATATTAAACAATCTCATAACCGATCTTTCACTCCTTTCACTCCTGCGAATTCTTTAGATCAACAATTCCATTCATCTTCTTATCCAAACGTTGATCCTACTCATGTCCAATCATTCAATTCCTACCAGTCCTACCCGACTTTCGCACCTTCCCTAGACATTGCTTCTACACAGCCATTTGGAAGTTTCCAGTATCCAAACAACTTTGAATCTTTTACTGAAACTCCTTCACAACCCATGTCTAGTCTGGAACAGGTGTTCATACCATAATTTTGCATTATTATATTCCCCATTCTTAGTCATTTTATAAATAAACAGGTGCTTTTGACCCATGTATGCTACATAGTTGCAGTTTACAGGTTCTCGGAACAAAAACAATGAAAAAGAAAAAAGACGATGCAAAAGTGAGACTATGACCGATAAATGGAAGAATCTTGATCAAAGCCTATAGTTGGAGAATAAACGAAGATCAGTACAAAGGTAGCAGAAGGTTCAAGACTTCGATACGAAGCAACGGTAAAAGTCTACTACATTATTCACTGTAGAAATCTGGAAGAAATCTAGAAGACAATCTGAGAAACCAAGTGAAGGAACGAAGAGAAACAAAGCAACAGAACATGCCTAGAAAATCACAGCCAGCAAACCCCCTATACAGCCGCGGATCCGCGGCCATGTGTCGCGCGTGCGTGGTGATGTCAGCAAGGTGGTGCGTTGACTAGTCTTTTGTAGGATATAAATGTAATTGCAGATGTGAGTCGATTGTAACTCTAGGGTTTCTATGATCTACAAATAGAAACCCTAAACCTCTTTTGGAAGTATGCCACTTCTTGTGCCTCATTTTATTTATCAAATTCAGATCTGTAAATTTCTGCAATGTATGAAGAGAGCATCAAATAAAAATTAGAGTAAGTTTTCTTTATCTTGCCCTAATTAAATTTATTTTCCTGCCCTAGTATAGATTTTATTTATCTGCCCTAGTATAGATTTTATTTATCTGCCCTAGTTATAACTTTTAATTATTTGCCCTAGTTTAGATAATTAGGTTTTTAGTGATAATCGATTCGACAACAATCGGAATTAACTCGTTAGAACAATTAGGAAATACACAAAATCCCTGTGGACCGACCCGTACTCACCGGCTAGCTACCAAGCGACACCGTTCTTGATTGCGGTAAAATTAAATTCTTTGACATACAAATCAAATGGCGTCGTTGCCGGGGATGGCGTGTTATTTTCCTTTTGTAATTTCGGGTTAATATAAATTGAAAAATCTTAAAAACTAAAAAAATTAAAAAATATAAAAATTTATCATCTTTTATGAAGGGTATTTTCATGTGAATTTTGCAGGATCGACGAACGAGTTCGGATCTGGAAAAATCCAGAGAGCGAAACAGAAAACTGAAGATCTGAACAACAGAGGATTTCCACAACAGAACAACAGAAGAAATTTAGAGGGCCAAGTCAACAGGACGACCGCGGAACCGCCGCAATAGCCAGCTCCCGCCGCGGAAGCGCGGTTCATCGGTGATGTCAGCGCGTGGAATTTGCACTGTAAGCTCCCTTTCTCTTTCCTCTTAACCCCTGATATCTCCTCTGTAAAATCTCCTGCAGGATTCTTTGTGGCAAAAAATCTCTCCCCCTTCCAATAATTGATCTTGTGCAGGATTTTTTGCGCCGCGCTAAAAATAAAAAAATTGTTTGCAAGTGATTGTTACTGCTTTGCATATTTTTAATCGGACTTTAAGGGGTTTGAAACCAATCCAGATTGGGTAGGGATTTCATCACCCTTTCCAAGACCCCATAAATCACATAAGGCATTTTGTATTGACCATTTATTAATCAAAAAAAGACAAGACTCAGCCCTAACGACTTTGCGCTCAATAGGACAGAGGACTAGTTGTAGGCATTGGCCGTTGATCCTAACCTGACTTTGTGGTATCTAGGCAAGTGTGTCTAAGGCGAGTGGTTACTTAATTAGGGCCACTACTTGTAGTGGAGAGCCTCCCACTCATCTGGCACTTACCTGGCTGCAATTGGCGGTGAAGAGACGGTTTGAGGTCCTATTTCTAGCCCTTTGGAACAGTTAGGAGCTGTCTAGCTAACCTAGGTGACCCTAGATCTAGGCCTGATTGTGCATTTATGGTTGGTTGAAAGTGTGTCTAAGCCTTTTATCGAAAATTTTTGCAAAAAAGCTCCACATATAAAAAAAAAGGGAAATTTTTACAAAGACTTGCAAAATTTTGTCGCCAAGAAATCCGTGCACCTCACTTCCACCCACATTCTTTTTCTTCTCCTTTCATACATCATGGGTACCCCACTTCACAAATCTCTTACCGAACTTTGGTATCCTGAACCAAACTTTGCTTCCTACGCGAATTGTTTCGGTCGAATTACGGACGACCCCTCCATGCCCAAAATGTCTTTGAAAGATCGAATAGAAGCGTCTAGGAGAAACAGTTGGACTCCGCAATCCACTTTGTATCAACTATTTCAACCTTCACCACATTCTTACGTTGATACTACTTTTTCGAGTCCTGTTGTAACTCCAAAACCCATGTCTATAGCTGAACATATTGAACAATCTCGTAGCCGATCTTTCACTCCTTTCAATACATCCAGTTCTTGGGATCAACAAGTCCATTCATCTTTTTATCCAAATGTTGATCCTACTCCTGTCCAACCATCCAATTCCTACCAGTCCTATCCGATTTTCCCACTTTCACTAGACATTGCTTCGACACAACCATTTAGGAGTTTCACGTATCCAGTCAATTTTGTATCGTTTACCGAAACCCCTTCACAACCCATATCTAGTCTAGAACAGTCGTTGGCGGCTTATATGGTAGCGACAAACCAAATGATTAGGAATGTGGATGCGTCCATGGCCGCCCTTATGCAACCTAGTGAACCGGTAGCTAGTTTCCAACTAGCTCCAAAAATTCTAATGTATGAGGAGGCGGTTGGACAGAGTGAGAATTTGAGAGAAGAGAGTGAGTTCTACACCTTTCCAAATCAAACCTACCCATACCCAATTGAATCCCACAACTCCGGTTTTCAAACAAGTGTTCCAAATGATTCATCAATTGAAAATAAAACATTTAATGAGTTGTGCGATTTTGTAGTGCTTGATTTGCCAGATTGTGAAGAGTCTCTTTCGAGTGAAACCATACCTAATCCTTTTGAACTTTACACCTCCACTCTAGAGCCTAAATTAATTGATATCCATGCTTTTGATGAAGTGTCTGAAAAAATTGATTTTCACTTGATTGAGGATATTGATGCCGGGAATATTTTGGATGATGAACCCGTAGATTTGATTGAAATTTTATGTCCAATTCATCATCCCGAGTCGTTAAATGTTTCTCCCGAATCTCATACGGGTCTTGATTTTGATGATAATGGTATGGATAAGCTAAATTTTGAGGAGAATTATGAGGATAGTATTGAGGAGAGTATTGAGGATAGTATTGAGGATGGACCATTTTTGTTTGATGTGTCGGATTTTCCAGTTCATCCTACTGAACATTTAACTGTTATACTTCCTAAATCACCCTCCATCTTTTCCATCGTTCCGACCACACAAAAGATCATGCAGGAGGACTGTGAAATTGAAAATTTTCTGTTCAATCACAGCACATTTGACGCCACTAGTGCGTTCCTCTTTGAATCTAACACAGTTCTCACAGACGATAACGATTACGAGTGTTTCACTTTTTCGGATGATTTTGAAGACTCACCGCCCGAGTTTGAGTCCTTTGAATTTTCAGATGAGTTAGTTGAACCATCAGACTCGGTTGCTTACAGTCATGTTGAACCATTGATGGAATCCTTCAAGTTCGAAACAGATTACTCAGGTGAGATTAAGACTATCCCTAAATCACTCCCTTTCATCCTTCCTATCGTGCCGACCGAGCAAGAATCCGTCGCGTTTTCCATTTTCAATGGATGGTTTACCAAGTTCAACGTACCCATGTTTTCTCACGAACCTTGAGGGATTTGAACCCATTTCTCGAAGGGTTGATAGATTAGCACAATCGCTTTTAACACATCGGTCATCACAAATTGTGCTAATTTATTCACTCGATTTACACCCTCAAGTTCGTACTACACTTCTTTCTCTTTTTCGCCATTCTTCTCCTCCACCGAGACCGTATACCGTTTCTATCTCCACACGGTCTCGTGTGCGTCTCATTTCTTTTCTTTACACTCCATTCTTTCACCAACCCCACCATTATCACGATAGAATTTTTGAATGGTTGGTGCTAACTTTTGGTCTGTGTTAAGTCTTGTATAGTTTGATTTTTCTCCTCCCTAACTCTGAACTTTAACGCTTAAACAGTGGAAACACTGTTTCACTTAAGTTTGGGGGGAACCTTGTTGTATGTATATTTTGTTTTTCTTTTAACAATAAAAAAAATATTTTTTTTATAAATAAATAAACAGGGGAGTGCCGACATTTTCAACCCTCTTGGTGTAGTATGACAGTGAGGACACTGTCAAGTTTAAGTTTGGGGGTATGCTCAGTAAGCCTTCTTCCTTCGCATTCATATGAACATTTTTTTTTGCATTTGCATACTTATTTTAAAACCCATAAAAATTGAAAATTTTTAAAAATTATAAAAATTAAAGTATTCAATTTTTGCCATAATTGACTTGAGTTTGACAAAAAGGTTAACTAGCTAGGAATAACTAGATCTTAGACTTAGTAAATTAAAAACCTTAAAAATAACCTTTCTTAAAATTTAACGGTAGAAAGTATATGTCTTTATGGTTTATTTAGAAATAGACAAATTTTGAGTTCGCTTCTTGGGCTAAATTAAAACAAGGGAAGAGTATTGATATTTTTATTAAGTATAAGTTTGAAAAATAATTCCTAGCTTAAGTCTAAATTCTGAAAATATATACCCTACAAAATTGCACAAACACACACCTTGAAACTTGGAATAGTAGAAAAGACCTTGAAATGCTCTTGTCTAAAGTCCTTAGTACGAAGAAAAATAAAATAAAAATTCAAGTGTGAATAAAGAGATAATAAAAAAAATGAACACTGGTTTTTGTGATTACTTAAGGATGCAAAAATAGAAAAAATATTTAGTAAGGGTGCTTCATCACCTAGTGCATTAAACCAACTGGTTTGGGAGTCACTGCTAAAGCCTTAGGTGGTACAAGACTAGGAATTACGCCTTAATGTGCAAACACATTTTGTAATCGGTCATTGGTACCTTAAGAAGTATTAACGGTCGCATGAAGAATGTGTGAGCAATTTCGTCTAAAAATTCACCAATTGAAAAGTACTTTGGACGACGGACAAGAGTATGATAGCTTGATTTTAATTTTCCAAGTGTAGGGGTGATATATACACACAAGTAGGGGTATGTGATTGGGGTTTAGATAAGAGATAGGAATGAAAAATATGACTTATATTTTTAATAGAGATGATAAAAATTCCTAAGTTGAGATAGAACCCTAGAAGGAAAACTTAAAAGATACCGAAAACTAAGTAAGTTTACAGAACATATATAATCTTAAGTTAAATGATAAGGAAGCGTGAAGAATACAGGTGGATAATTTATGAGTCGAAGATAATAGAATTCCTTGTTGGAAAACCTAATTGGAGAATAAAAGTCGATAGGTCAAATTGATAGGATTTTGTGGGTAGTATCCGCTGAAAACCCTCAGAAGACAACACTCCTCCTACTAGGGACGCCTAGAGGTTTAACAGCTTGTTGCACGAGCTCAGTGCAATCGCGTTTCCCTGCGAAAGTGAGGTTAGGTTTTTGTTGAGAATAAAACTAAGTTTGCTCGAGGATGAGCAAAAGATAAGTTTGGGGTATTGTTCAAACCATAATTTTGCATTATTATATTCCCCATTCTTAGTCATTTTATAAATAAATAGGTTCTTTTGACTCATGTCTGCTACATAGTTGCAGTTTACAAGTTCTCGGAACAAAAACAGTGAAAAAGACAAAAGACGATGCAAAACTGAGACTATGACCGATAAATGGAAGAATCTTGATCAAAGCCTACAGTTGGAGAATAAACGAAGATCAGTACAAAGGCAGCAGAAGGTTCAAGACTTCGACACGAAGCAACGGTAAAAGTCCACTACATTATTCACTATAGAAATCTGGAAGAAATCTAGAAGACAATCTGAGAAACCAAGTGAAGAAACGAAGAGAAACAAAGCAACAGAACATGCCCTGAAAATCACAGCCAGCAAACCCCCTATACAGCCGCGGATCCGCGGCCAAACCTGCCTTCTGGCCGCGGTTCCACGGCCGTGTGTCGCGCGTGCGTGCCACATGCGTGGTGACGTCAGCAAGGCGGTGCGTTGACTAGTCTTCTGTAGGGTATAAATGTAATTGCAGATGTGAGTCGATTGTAATCCTAGGGTTTCTATGATCTATAAATAGAAACCCTAAACCCCTTTTGGAGGTATGCCTTTTCTTGTGCCTCATTTTATTTATCAAATTCAGATCTGTAAATTTCTACAATATATGAAGAGAGCATCAAATAAAAATTAGAGTAAGTTTTCTTTATGTTACCCTAGTTAAATTTATTTTCCTGCCCAAGTATAGATTTTATTTATCTGCCCCAGTATAGATTTTATTTATCTGCCCTAGTTATAACTTTTAATTATTTTCCCTAGTTTAGATAATTAGGTTTTTAGTGATAATCGATTCGACAACAATCGGAATTAACTCGTTAAAACAATTAGGAAATACACAAAATTCCTGTGGATCGACCCGTACTCACCGGCTAGCTACCAAGCGACGCCGTTCTTGATTGCGGTAAACTTAAATTCTTTGACATACAAATCAACAGGCGTTAGAAGACTTTAGGGTAGCGCCATGCCAACAGATGATGGATTTGAATGTGTTCATGGCCGCTCTCATACAACCTAGTGACCCGGTAGCTAGTTTCCAATTAGCTCGACATTTCCCAATTTATGATGAGATGGTAGGACAGGTTGAGAATTTGAGTGGAAAAAGTGATTTGTACACCCCTCCAAGTCAAACCTACCAGTCCCCAATTGAATCCCACAACTCCGGTTTTGAATGTCTATCAAGTGTCCCAAATAATTCACCAGTTGAAGATAGAACGCTTAATGAGTTGTGCGACTTTGTAGTGTTTGATTTACCTGATTGTGAAGGATCCCTTTCAAGTGAAACCATCACCAAACCTTTTGACCTCTACACCTCCATCTTAGAACCTGAATTGATTGATATCCATGCTTTTGATGAGGTGTCTGAGAAATTTAATTTTCACTTGATCGAGGATATTGATGCTGGGAATATTTTGGATGATGAATCCACAGATTTAGATGAGTTTCTCTCTCCAATTCATCTTCCCGAGTCATTAAATGTTTCTCCCGAACTTCATATGCGTCTTGATTTTGATGAGAATTGCATGGATAAGCTAAATTTTGAGGAGAGTATTGAGGATATTATTGAGGATGAAGCAGTTTTACTTGAGGAGTCGGATTTTCCAATTCATTCTATCCCTTTCATTGACAGCGCACACCCTCCTGAATCTTTAACCGATACCCTTCCTCAATCACTTCCCTCCATCCTCGCTCCGACCTTGCAAGAAACCGTTACACTTTCATTTTCAATGTCAGGTTTACCAAGTTCGATGTACCCATGTTTTCTCACGAATCTTGAGGGATTTGATCTCATTTCTCAGTGGGTTGATAGATTAACACAATCGCTTTTACACATCGGTCATTACAAATTGTGCTAATATATACACTCCATTCCCACCCTCAAGTTCGTACTCTACTTCTTTCTCCCACTTTCTCTGGTTCTTCTTTTAATCTTCCTTTAATGATAGCGAATGTTAATAAATCACAATCCGATAATTTGAGTTGGATAATTCTAGAAAAACAACTTGATTTAGACTCTTTTGAAAATAAGGTAGATGAGCTTTATGAGTCTCCTACTTCCATAATTTTTGAAAAATCAAGCGTGTTGAATTCTGGCGCGACACTTATTGACATTGAAACGTTCAATCGGACCATTGATGAAAGTTTTGAAGATATTTTCGCCGACGAACTCGCATTCCTAAACGACATGGATTTTGTGATTAATCAACCTCCACCTGAAGAAGTCGAACCACCACCATTTCTTCTTATACCATACGAGAATGTGACCATTCATTCCATTCCTAATCATCCACATTCTCGTTTCCGTTCACCATTATTGTTTCGAGTCTACGAATCGAGACGTAAACCTTTTCTTTTATACCACTTATCTCTTCCTCACTTCTTCCTGGCTCCATACAACATGTTCTTCCGCCAACCAGTGTGTTTCACTGATAAATTCTTTGAATGGTTGGTGTTGACTTTTGGTCTTTGCAAAGCTTGGCATTGACCGGTAACTTTGACCCCGCTTTTTAAAAGCTTAACATTGTTTAACTTAAGTTTGGGAGGGTATAATTTGGCTCTTGAAAATAATTTTTTAACTCAAAGTGGTGAGATTTTCACAATCATATTTCATGTCCCCGTTAATAAATTTTTCCTCCCAAGTTTACAGGTTTATGAGATTAAAAAAAAATGGCAACAGTGGAAACACTGTTTCACTTAAGTTTGGGGGGACCTTTTTGTGTATATATATATTTTTTTCTTTTTGCGATAAAAAAATATAATAAAAATAAAAATAAATAAACAAACAGGGGAGTACCGGCAATTTTGACCCTCTTGGTGTAGCCTGACAGTGAGGGCGCTGTCAAGTTTAAGTTTGGGGGTGTGCTCAGTAAGCTTTCTTCCTTCGCATTCATAGTATATTTTTGCATTTGCATACTTATTTTAAAATCCATAAAAATCAAAAATTAAGTGAAAAAATTGAAAATTTCCATTTTGACCATATTTGACTTAAGTTCAACATGACGGTTGACTAGTTAGGAAAGCTCTGGTGGCGTACACCAATGGCTGTGAGACTGTCCACCTCCCCTCTCGGAAATAAGAAACGTATACATTAGTCTGCTCCGAAGTATCAATACCCTGTCTTGATAATCCAACGACTATGGACATTTAAAGATATGCTTATGGACTACCCAGGCCTCACTAGTATAATTGACATCATAACCCTAGTGGTCAAGTAAGAATCATAAGGGTTCTATCAATATGTAATAGCGATATGTAATACTAAATAAAACATGTACATGATGATAATGACAAACCAGCTATCATATTATCATCTCGAGTAAAATCGTTCTACCTGTATAGATCCTCCCTCAATTATCATAATCACCTACCTGCAATTACAATAATTGCCTTGAGGGCACTATAGCCAACAATCTCTCACTTGTACTTAAGCCTCATTATTGCGGTATTGCATACCCACAGCTTGTGTGCTACCAAATACCCAACTTCTCTACTAATCAGTTTTGCAAAACGAGTTTAAGAAACAATCGTGTTTGAGAAATAGCATCAGTGAGTGGATTTATTATAATGTTTCTATCTTTGTCTCTCTGTATCTCAACTATGCGGAGAACGGCTATCTCCCGAAATGAGCGATACCTGCCTTAGAACTTGTCTGGATAGCTGATGGGACCAAGTTCATAAATGAACATCTATATCCAACAAACTTCTTAGGCTGTATTCTGTGCTATCAGCACCAAGTCCACCTCAGTATCCTGTTTGGAATCCTTTCTAACATACTGCACCTCAGAAGAGGATAAACTTTTAATTCTGACAGTCTCTCTGTCACCTAGGTCACCTTAGAAGCAAGAACCGGTAACTGCCTCCTGTAGGAGGCTGCCATTATGCCACACCAAGAACATCCATATATGTTCTTAACTGCTTCCCTTTATTTCTCCAGGATTGGATTAAATCCGCTTACTACATCCAATGCAAAAGCATCATTATCCATATCATGGATTGAGAAACTCTTGTGACATCCAAAATTTGACCGATTGTATTATAGGAACTTCACTTCCTATCTGGAGTATGTCATCCAAATGCCAAGAATCTACTCCCTACCATCTTCTTAATAAGTTCATATGTTGTTTTGATGAAATCAAACACTATGACAGTTACATCAAAACAGATGATCCATCTCCACTATGCCGGCTTTAGTCTATAAATAGACACAAGCATCTTTCCCACCACGCTTCCGCTGCTCCCATTAACTACAACAACCCTATGGCAGAGTCATATACATTTGCACTTCTAAATCAATTTTTAAAATGACGTTGAAGTCATCCGCCTGCCAGATCTTATATTCAAGGACAACAACGATGGTAAGATAAGGTCATCATCGTTACGATGCAAGCCACCCTGTCACCATCTATGATTAAACTGAAGTATCTCTTAGGTGGCTGAGGTCACCCTCTAAATCTGCGGAGTGGCTAATGGATTGTCGAATCCAATTGAATTATTAGGTTCTACTTATTTTCAATAACCATTTATGGTTCTGAAATTACTTCCAGTTCTACCAAACTCACACTAATGTCTTTTGAAAAGAATCCATTTTACTAAAAATTGTGGCGAGTCAAGAACAAAATAATCTTTGATCTTGAAAAGAGTAGAATGTTAAAGCCTTACGAATGCTTAAGATAACCCACAAACTGCCATTACTGAAACATGCCTTGAATACATCCGGATTCTGCAATCAACATGAACCAGATTTCTCCATATACTTCAATAATCTTAAGATATGATGCCATTTTATATCCAATATAGAATCAGAGGCACAAATTTAAATAGAACCATATTCAAAAGTTATGCAACTGTTTCCAGTGCATATCACCTTAATGGAAGAAGCCCCATACAACATTACTCATCAAGGAGCGCACCCATAGATGAGTAACTTGAAAGAAAATGTAATCACAGAATACCTAGCATAAGTATCCTTATCTTCGATCACTATGAAGAGTCTTGATACTTTTAACGTCTGGTTCTCTACTTTATTCTTATATCTATGAACTTCTCAAAATTGTAGACCTTGCATTTTAACAAAAATACGTGTCTAAAATAAGAAAAGTTTTAAGTAAATGAATATAGTATGAGTACCATCCCCTTGTCCTATTGGACACTGGATTGTAGGTTGCCTTGCTCACTTGATAGCAATTTGAAATGTAGCGGAATTGGATTTTGAAAATTTCAAGAGAGCGAAAACAAACCCTAACAAGGATTGTAGCCTAAAGATTAAAACTTTTAGCTATACAAGAAGTTTTACACTACTATGAAGGAACTACAACCTTTGTAGCGTGTCCTTCATCTTCGAGAGCTCCTTTGAATCCTTGGAACTAGTTAGGGTGATGATCTTACAAGCCGAAGATGATCCATCTTGAGATTTCACCAACACAAGCTTCCACTTCAATAACTAAAGTTGTAGTAAAACAACTATCTAAACTATTTTGCTGGAATGGTTTGGATAGATGATGTAGGATTTTAGCTCACAATTTTTCTTCTCTTTTCTTTTTCTTCTCACTTGAATAAGAAATCAAGAGAGAATCAAGTAATGAGAATGGCTAAGGTCTAAGTGATGAGAAAAAAGATAATCATATTTATCTAAATGAATGAAACAAAAATAACTCACTAGTTACTACACAATTCTAAAGAGATGAGTCATTTCTTTTATTCAAAAAAATAAATACTAAATCATTTGTTCTCAAGCTAGTCCTAAGTGATTCTTATACACACAATACACAACTCATATGTGTAAACACACATGACAAAGTGTTTTAATAATATTTATATCATATGTAAATATTATAAAGAGAAGGAAAAAGTAAAGTGAGCATAATATATATATATATATATATATATATATATATCAAATTATTAAATCAACACTTGATCTAATAATCTGGTTATATCGTATATAATCACATACCCATATTTAATCGAGCGTATTTTAATCTGGTTATATCGTATATATAAAAAGTAAAGTGAGCTCGATTAAAATACGTTATCACATACCCATATTTAATCGAGCTCCTGCACATATCTCTATACATGCCCTGCATCGTTTCTCCTGTGCTGGAAAATCTCTGTGTGGAATTCTAAAGACTCGTCAATACATTGGTAGTAGGTTTTGATAATATCAAAACCCTACAAGCACCTCAGCGGTACTGGCTGCACGTAACGACTACCCAAGTATTGAATGAATAGGAAGATCGACAAACTAGCTCATCCGAAATCCAACAGAGCCTTAAAAGTGACAATCTCCGTATAGTCCGGTTTCTTCATTTTAGAGTTTTGCATATCAAGTCTGGAGGGTGGTATCCGTCACATCTCCAATAACCGATAAGTCGAGCCAATCAGTGACCTATAACTACCATATATACAACTAAAGATATTTATCAGTTTATCTTATCCGTCCTGGCCAGAGACTTATGGTTACAATCGATCAGGTACAGCACAACATAAACTCCCTATACTGGGTGAGACGAAACACTTCGATCGCTCATTATCTCCATGTGCTTCAGGACTGTACCCAACTAAAACCTGTATGCACGGCTTTTTAAAGTCGTGGTTGGGTAGTACTCAAAGCATGGTGAGAACACACATAAGACACTATAATGATCTCAGATCTACATTCTACCTTATACTCATGTCAATAGAGAACTGTTATTTGACAATAAGTGTAATATCATCTAGGAGTTCTCAGTGTGTCCGTTCAGTGAAACTCGTTCTCCAATGAGCATCTATATACATTTTTTGGTTTTAAACACCAATGACTATGGGAACATCCATCGCATTGATCGGGTTCAAGAAACGTATACACTAGTCTACTTTGGAGTATCGATTCCCAGTCTCGATACTCCCATGAATAGGAACATTTAAGAATGTGCTTATGGACTACATAGGTCCACTAGTATGATCTCTATCATAATCATGGTAGTCAAGAAAAGATCCTACCAGCTTTATCAACATGTATTAGCAATATCAATATCAAGTAAAACTATACGCATGAATGTAAAAACAAACCAAATAGTATAATATTATATCGAGTAAGACTGTCCTGTACATACATATGTCCAAGTATCCATTATAATATAAAATAATGGCCTCAACGGCATGCATATTTAACAATCTCCTACTGCACTAAGGCCAGTTGTTATAATATCGCATACCAAACTTCTCAAAAAATCTTTCGAACTCTGTCTGAGGGAGGGCCTTGGTGAGTGGATACGCTGAGTTATCATTCGTGTCTACTCTCCAGACCTAGATCTCTCGGCGATCAACTATCTCCCGGATCAAGTGATATCTCTACATAATATGTCTGGATTGCTGATGGGACCATGGTTTCATGGCTAATACCATAGCCCCATTGTTATCACAATATAAGGGTATTGGATAGAAAATGGTTGGAACCACTCCAACCTCAGTGATGAACTTCCTCATCCAGACAGCCTCTTTGGCAGTATCGTTGGCAGCAATAACTTAGCCTGATATCGCCACATAATATGTCTGGATTGCTGATAGGACCTGGGTTTCATGGCTAATTCCATAGCCCCATTGTTATCACAATAAAAGGGTATTGGATAAAAATGGGTTGGAACCACTCCAACCTCAGTGATGAACTTCCTCATCCAGACAGTCTCTTTGGCAGTATCGTTGGCAGCAATAACTTAGCCTGATATCGCCACATAATATGTCTAGATTGCTGATGGGACCTGGGTTTCATGGCTAATTCCATAGCCCCATTGTTATCACAATAAAAGGGTATTGGATAAAAATGGGTTGGAATCACTCCAACCTCAATGATGAACTTCCTCATCTAGACAGCCTCTTTGGCAGTATCGTTGGCAGCAATTACTTAGCCTCCATCGTCGAGTCTGCTACGGTATCTTATTTAGAACTTTTCCAATAGATCGCCCCTCCATTGAGGGTAAACACATGACCCAAGACAGAATTGTTGTCATCTATGTCACTTTGGAAACCTCAATCGGTAAAGGACTCCATTTGGAGATCGCCATTACCATACACCAAGAACAATTCTTTAGTCCATTACAGGTACTTAAGAATGTTCTTCTCAGCTGTCCAATACTTCTCCCCTTGGTTTGATTGATACCTACTTACCACACTAAGTGTGTAAGCTACATTTGTCCTGGTACATAACATTGCATATATGATAAACCCGACCACCGAAGCATAGGGTATATCATTCATGCGACCCCTTTCCTCATCAGTCGTAGGAGAAATCTTTTTGGATAGGGTGATTGCGTGACAAGAGGCTATATTACAGTGCTTGGAATATTCCATACTTAACCTCTTTAGTATGGTGTCTATACATCTAGACTTGGAAAATCCCAACATGTTTTTAGATCTATCTCTATAGATTCTGGTTCCCAGATTATAGAACGTATCACTCAGATCTTTCATAGAGAACTTTTATGACAAGAAAATTTTGACCGATTGTAGTATAAGAATACCGTTTCTTATCAAAAGAATCTCATCCACGTACAATAAGAGGAATACGAACGCACTCCCTACAACCTTCTTATAAATGAAAGCTTCATCTATATTTTTGATGAAGTCAAACTCATTGACTGCAACATCAAAATAGATGTTCCAAATCCGCAATGCCTGCTTTAATCCAAAAATTTATTTAAGCACCTTGTATACATTTTTGCTACTTCCACTGTCTATGAAGTCATCTGGTTGTGTCATGTATACGCTCTCTTCTAAATCACCATTTAGAAAGGTAGTCTTGACGTCCATTTGCCAGATCTCGTAGTCGTAGAAGGCAGCTATGGCATGCAGGATCCTGATGGACTTAAGCATAACCACTGGAGAAAATGTTTCGTTATACTCCATACCTGGTGTTTGATGAAAACATTTTGCTACCAGTCTAGCTTTGAAGGTCTCAACTTTTCCATCTATACCAATCTTCTTCTTAAAGATCCACTTGCTCCCAATAGATTTTACCCCTTCAGGAGCAGCCTCCGAAGTCCATATTTTGTTGGTGTACATAGATTCCATCTCAGATCGCATAGCATCCAGCCATTTTATAGAGTCATTACCTGTGATGGCCTACTCGAAACTAGTCGGGTCATCATCTTCCATAAAGCAATCCTCACTTCCACCGTCTATGAGAAAACCGTAGTATCTCTCAGGTGGATGAGAAACTCTACTAGATCTGTGGAGTAGCATAGGTTCGTCTGGGACTATCGAATTATCTGCTTCCACCAATTCTTCATTTGAAGTTTTTGTTTCTGGAATCTCTTCCAGTTCTACTATACTCCTACTAATTTATTTTGCAAGAAATTTCTTTTCTAAAAAGGTGACATGTCGAGAAACAAACACCTTTTGTTCCTCAACGTGGTAAAATAGATATCCTTACAAATACTTAGGATATCTCATAAACTTACACAAAACTGACCGTCTCAAGCTAGTCCGGATTTCGTTTCTTTATATAAGCAGGACAACCCCATATCTTAATAAAATTAAGGTATAGTCTCTTTGCTTCCCACATCTCATGTGGAGTGGTAGGCACAGATTTGGTTGGAACCCTATTCAATATATATGTAGCCATTTCAAGTGCATATTTTCAGAAGGAAAGAGGCAACTCAGAAACACTCATCATAGAGCACACCATATCTAATAGGGTACGATTACTCCGCTCCGATATACCGTTATGCTGCAGTGTATATGGAGGAGTAAACTGAGAGAGAATCCTATTCTCTTTTAAATAGTCTTGGAATTCCGTGCTCAAGTATTTCCCTCATCGGTCTGATCGTAGAATTTTGATACTTTTGCCTATTTGGTTCTCTACTTCATTCTTATATTCTTTGAATTTTTCCAAAGTTTCGAATTTGTGTTTCATAAAAAACACATATCCAAATCTAGAGAGATCATCAGCGAATGTTATGAAGTAGGAGTACCCACCCATCGCATGTGTAGACATAGGACCTCATACATCACTATATATTGGTCCTAAGAGTTCGGTAGCTCTTTCTCTATATCCCATAAACGGAATTTTAGTCATCTTTCCTTTGAGACAAGACTGACAAGTTTCATAAGATGTAAATTCGAAAGGATCCAAATATCCATCCTTATATAACTAGCTAGTTTGATCTCATTTATGTGACCAAGTCTACAATGCCATAAGAAGGCTTTGTTCATTTCTAAAATTTTCCTCTTGTATGTGTTGTGTATATTTAAAACTGTATTTTGATTTCGAACATATAAACCATTATATGATGTACCAAACTCAATCAACTCTTGATTTAGGAAAATGCTCATAACATTTTTCTCTAAAGCAAAACTATATCTATCTTTGTCTAATAAATAAATAGATATTATATTGCATAGTATAGACGGTACATAGTAACAGATGTTCAGAATCAATGTATTTCCATTTGGCAATACCGGGTGATATTCGCCGATAGCAACAGACGCAACAATTGCTTCGTTCCCTACTCTGAGGGGCTTATCACCATTTCCCAGTACTCTACTTCTCTTTAACTCTTGTTGTACATTACATATGTGAGATCCTGATTTAGTATTCAATACCAAACACGTAGAGCAAACTGAGAAACAGTTCTCAATAACTGACACGCCCGAAGATGAAGCATCAGAATACTTCTTCTTCATCAGGGTTTCATGGAAATCCTTGCATTCCTCTATTCCATGCCCACACTCATGACATTTGTCATAAGTGAGAGAGAAACTAACGTTCCCCAGCTTAGTACTATAAGTGGGTTCAGTTAAATCGAACATTATATTATCTTGATTAAGAAGTGACATGGTTGCTACCTGGAGAGAGAGAGAAGAAAATACTTAGCTTGCACTTTTGCAAGATTAGATTGGTTAAATTATGTTATCTAATCAGGATGGCTCCCACTAATTCTTCGAATTCTCCTTCAAACCTTAAAAGGAAAATTAGCCGAGATTAATTTACACCCTACAAGTTTGCCAACCGTTCAGCTAGACCAAGGTTGGTATTTCGAGGGAGGTTTCTCGTGTTTTCACACGGACCTAACTAATATAAACCCCTTTTCCGCAGAGACATAGCCCCATTAACACATTTTTAGATACCTATTGTATTAGCTAATTGCAAAGTGAAAAACTCTCCCGGGAGTAACTCTTACTCACAGTGAGAATCGGAACCCAACTATCACATAGAAGGTATGCAATCACATTGCAAATTCTAACACTTGAAACTCCCGATATGGTTTTTACCCCTAACGACCTATGATCTTGACACATGCCAACAAATCATAGTCCGCTTGTTAAGTTCTACCCGTCATTTCGTGATTGATTCGAATCCACTCGCATAAGACCTTGACGATTGGCAACAAAGCCGTATGAATGTTCCTATTAATCGCATCTCTATGCTACAGATAAGCATGACTCAGTTACCATACACTATGCCTTGACTAATGCCAACAAACACGGCAGGAATACTAACCATTACTTATCTAAAATGATGGAGAATTATTGCTGGTTTTGATAAAAACCATTAACGTGATGAACTTTATATCGTCGTAGAAACTATAGTGATTTGAAATGGAGTGGCTTATGCTCCGCTTTTAAAACGAGTGGTTTTAAAATTTGTTTCTGCAACATCATTTTAGGATTATTTCTTAGCGTTAATCATATTAATGCAGCCTATCATTTAACGTCCTAGTCACACCAGAAACAACAAAAATAGACACTTTATATGCCACTCACATTTGCCTCGGGGTCCCGGGTTTTCACCGTAAGGTTACTTAACTTATGGCAGGGCGGGGACATGGCTAGCATGGATGCAAAACATATAGAAGTGTTTATATATATATATATATATATATATAGTCATCTTAGGCATGAAAAGTTCATCATAGGCAGTATAAAGATCACATCTCAGAAAACAAATGAAAAACCGATATTCTAGGATTTTCGCTTTCTATCGAGCCATCAAACAAAATCGAAGTTCCACGTTCCTGTGAATAGCCACAACCTCATCTATCCTAGACCCCTACGAGGGTGGCAAGCTACCCACAAATCCTAGAATTAGGTGGCTTGGATCTCAACCCCTTGAGATGGCCACTCTCTGAATTCTAGGACTCGATAACTTGAGCACCCCTCCGTGGGTCAAAAACCTAGATGCGGGAAAAGTAAAATATACATCACTTGGGTACATCAACCTCTCCCCGGAAGTGCCTCATAAAAGAATATACATATTTTAAATCGAATGAATGACAAATTACATATAACACTTATATATAAAACTGATGGAGTTTTGGCACTCTAATATGAATTTAGAAGCAAGCAAGAAAGGTTTTCAAAAACCTCGAGAGCAAAAACTCCACAAAATTAAGGATCTTGACTAAAAACTTAAACTTGACAACAAAAAAGAGCTTTTTATCTCTATGAAAGGATTACAATCTTTGTAGCCAAGTCCTTCTCTTCAAAGCTCCTTGATGAAGTCCTACGAACTCCTCCTGAGCTCCAAGTGGTGAAAGGAATAATCTTGCGTGATGTTCTCCAAATCAAAGATAATCCACCTTGAGGATACTTCCACTTGAGCTTCACCCTTCAACCATTGAAGCTATCTCCTTCTTCGAACTTGCTAGGATTTTAGATGAAGTGTTGTAGTGAATTAATCCTAATTTAATTATCTTTTATTTATTCTCTTTTAGATGAGAAAGGGAGCTAACAAAATGGAGGAGAGAGAAGTTAATTTAAGTTATGAGAGAAAGAATGAATTAACCATTCTTTTTATCATAACTAGAATTTATCCTAGTCATCCAAAATTCAATTGTTCATGCTCTCATCTCTCCTCCACATGTCATCTTATGAGAATGGGTTTATATTGTGCTCAACCCATGGAACAACATAAATTTAAAAGAGAACAATAATTAATTATGCAAACATAATTAATCAATTTGCATTTAAAATAAAAATACAAACATAAAAGAGAATAAATTAGAATAAGATTACGTGCGCGCGCGCGCGCGCTCGTGTGTATGTATACCGGCTTTCACAAAGTCGGCTAGTATTAATAAATGCCCGATTTAAAATCAGTATATTAAATATACTATTTTAATCGAACTATCCCGAGTATCATCATACTGCCACTACAATCTTTTCGCTCAAGAAAAAATACCCTCTATGTGGGAACACTAAAGACTCGATAATACGCTAGCTGTGAATCATAAGATCACATCCAGTATTCACAAGCATGTCAATGGCACTAGCTGTATATAACAGCTACCCAGGTATTAAATGAAATAGAATATCAACAAGTAAACTGTCCAAACTCCCTGTAGAGCCTATAAGAGACACTTACCGTACAGTCCAGTCTTTTCGTCTGATGTGTTGTATATATATGGTCTGGGGGTGGTATCGTCATACCATAATAACCCGATAAGTCATGCTGGTGTGTGGCCTATAACCAATCGAGAAACTATTGATAACTCTTATTGTTGGATATAGTGCCCTCAGAGTCAATTATTGGATCGCAGGCACGTGATTGCAATGATTGAGGGAGGACCTATACCGGTAGGACAGTCTTACTCGAGTGGTTTGTATACTACCATGGTTTGTCTTTATCATCATGTACATGTTCTAGATGACATTGTTGTTCACTATTGCACGTTGATAAGGAATAGTATGCTACCATGGTTTGTCTTTATCATCGTGTACTGATTTAGGTGACCTTACAGGTCGCTATTGCACGCTGATAGAACTCTTAGGATTCTTGCTTGACGACCAGCAGTATGATGGCGATCATATACGTGGGAGCTGGGGTCTATAAGCACATCCTTAAAAGGTCCCTAGTCGTGGGAGTTTCAAGACTGGGCATCGATACTCCATTAGTAGACTAGTGTATACAGTCGAGACCCCGACGAGGGGCGGTGGCCGGTCTCACAAGCCATTGGTGTCAGTTGGATCACCTAAGATGTATACAGGTGCTCATTGGGTTATGAGTACACCGGACAGGACTCGGCGGGAACATGCTAGTTGGTATTATACCTAGCGTCAGATAGCAGTTCCCTAGTGACATGTGTACATGTTAGTTCATCGACCTGAGATCGTCATTTGTCTCGTGTGAGTTCCCACTGTGCTTTGACTACTACCCTACCACGGCTCAAATGAGTCGTGCAAACAGGTTTTAGTTGGGTACAGTCCCGAGCCACATGGAGGTAGTGAGCAGATCGGCAGGGGTTCGTCTCTCCCGGTATTGGGGGTGAGGTCGCGCTGTGTCTAGGAGAGCTATTACACGAAGTCCTTAGCCAAGGAAGGAGATTTACTGGTAGGTATTCCAGTAGTATCTCAGGGTGTTCTGGGCTACACTCCGACACGATTTGTACCGCTTTTGGGGGTCTGACTTTTACCAACCCCTTAGGCCCGACATGCGATACTCATAGACGAACGGACCGGACTGTACGGATATTGTCACTGACAGGCTCAGTAGGGTGTCAGGATGAGTTCGCTCATCGACCTCCCTTTTGGTCAATACCTGGTAGCCCGTTACGTATAGCTAGTACCTCTGACGTGCTAGTGGTTAAATCCACAGCCAAAGTATTGACGAGTCTTTAGAGTCCCCCACAGACAGTTTCTCAAGTTTCGGGCGAAACGTTGTAGAGGCCGTATGATATATGGAAGGGTTCGATCTTATACGTGCGGTATTGCATGGATCATGATCGGACGGATCATACTAGTGGGCTTTGGTTTAAGCCGGATCCTAGTATTAGATTTGTTGGATTACTTTAGTCTCATTGCATTCGCATTCAGTCGGAATACGGATGCAGGTATGTATATACAGGTGAGGGGTATCATTGTGATCCGTCACGAGTTTATTTTAGATGTTGCTGGATCTTTTTGTTGGACCAAACATTTGGATTAATGTTTGGATAATGGAAATTGTAAGCTAGATTTCATCATGACATGCATTAAATGTGACATGGACACATTAGTGACTCATGGTCTCTTTTTATGTGTTAATGTCACATTATGTGATGTTTTTGGGTTGATATGAGAGGAGGAGAGAGAGAGGGGCTGCCATGAGTTATGCTTTTGGTCTTGTATTATTTTCATAACACTCTCTCACTCTCATTCTATCACAAGAAAAGAAAAGAAGAAAAAGCCTTCTCTTCTTCTTCTTCTTCCTCTAGCTTGCATTCTCCATT
This sequence comes from Agapanthus africanus, assembly GCA_030015575.1. NCBI lineage: Eukaryota > Viridiplantae > Streptophyta > Magnoliopsida > Asparagales > Amaryllidaceae > Agapanthus > Agapanthus africanus. The sequence continues at coordinate 675,434,025 of CM057337.1, forward strand.
AATGGCAATATCTCTAATCTCCATCCAAGCAATGGATGCAAGAGACAAAGTGATCACAAACATTCTCTACAACACCTTGGACACGTCGGCTAGCACACTTCGTGCCCGAGTTGCTTCGGACGAAGCGGGAGCCCGTAAAAAGACTTCTCGATGTGGTGCCCTTTCCGACAAGGAGATCGAGACCGGAGATGCCGCGAGGAGCTTGGGATGGTAGCCGAAGAACGAAGGACACGGATCGCTCGGTATAGCTCTCTACCCTCTTTCTAGATAGCTAGTTGTAGGTTAATGGTCCGATCTGGGTTTTAAGTACACGATAGCGCCGGTTTCTAGTTAAAGAAAAGTTTTCGTTTCCGCATTTTGGCCTCGTACAGACGGCCGGGGCGCTACCGTAGACTTACATGGTATCAGAGACACGCCATTAACCTTTACTAGCTTGCTCTAACGTGTTTACAAGTTCGATCGAACGAATTTTCTAAAAACCGCATTTTCAAGTCACAGTTTCTGTCGAAATTTTTCTGTGGTTAAAAATTATTTGGTGTATTGCAGAATTTCGTGCAGGGTTTTTTAAGAATTCTGACAAAATTTGGTAGCACTTGGCTACAGTAACGCCGCGGAACCGTGGCCATACCCTTGTTTTGGCCGCGGTTCCACCGCAGGAAAGACTGTTCATTGCACCAAATTTTGAACAGAGGTCTCTGACTTGGGAAAGGGGTTTTTGGTATATTCTGTTTGGGCCCAGATTTATTTTGAGTGCTACAGTTGTGCTTGGGGCCCACTTCGGGAAATTTAGTCGATCGAAAATTTTAAACATGTTAGTTCACAGTATTTACATTATACCTGCGACCGTGAATGTCATTTGATCGGTAAATCCTGTTTAATTGCTATAGCCCTTTTAGACGGATTTGCGAACGTGACATTCACGTTGATGTTCTGTGTTGTGCTGTGATATTGCGGATTTGTCGTGGTGGATAGCCTGGATGCAATGGTAGTACAGTTTGGTTGTATATGTACATTTGATATAGCGGGACGAGCGTCCGACATGTGGACTGCCATTACTGCCTGTTTGTATATTATTCTTTTGGGGTACGACCGGGCTGAGGTCGATGTACCCGTTGTATATATTTTTTTTCTATACTAGGATTACCCCACGGTGGGGTGCACGGATATCCGGGTTCTAGAGGGCAAAGGGCCTGCATCTCATGGTTTTGAGACGGAGGGGGCTTCACTCTAGAATTGGCGGGCTATTCGCCGCACTCGTAGGGGGTACAGGTTGACCCAAGGAGGGGTGCTCAAGTTACCGGATTCCGTGAAGTGCTGGGTGGTCCATTCACGTTGTTGTAGGGGGCTGCCTTGCTTCAGGTTTTGGCGGGTAACTTGCCGCGCCCATAGGGGTCTAGGATTTCATTGCACAGGCTATCCACACGACCAGGGGAACGTCGGGTTTCAGTAGCGCCTCTATGAAACCTTGGGATCCTAGATTATCTGTATTGTTCTGTGATGCTTATTACATTTCTGTGATATTGCATTTTATCACGCCTTGAGCGAATATTATATATTGATATATATACTAGTAGATGTTGTATATATTTTGCAGCTGCGCTAATCCAGTCCCCGCTCTGTCGTTAGTTAAGTAACCTAACGGGTGATGACGGGACCCAGTGGCGAATGCGGATGGCATATACGTACATCATTATTTTCGTTCTTTATTGGTGTGATTAATTGATGGGACTGCGTTGATTCGGATCAATGCAAGCTAAACAAACCTATTCTTATGTTGTTGGAACATTTTTCAAAAAAAGCTGTTATTGCAAGGACGTTCTCTTTTGTTTTGCACAGTGATATTCGGTTATGAATATCCAGCACCTCAATCGACGAGGCAAAGGCTGAGATCCCTTCACCGGGAGTGACCTCTTGGACAGAAGTTTGCGTCAGGGTAATAACTTTACTATAGTCAATTACTTTTTGCTTTGCATCGTGGTATTCAGTTGGAATATCCTGCACCTCATTCTACGGGGAAAGAGCTGAGATCCCTTCACTGGGAGTGACCTCTTTAGCAAAGGGTTTTCGCCACTATATTTTTTATAAAAAGCTATCCGGTTCCTTCAACGATATCAAGTTCATTACGTTAATGGTTTTTCACCAAAAACCATTCGTAGCCCTCCGTCATTTCAGAAAGGTAGCACTTAGTATTCATACTATGTATGTTGGCCTTCGTCAAGGCATAGTGTATGGTAGCTATTTGTTACTTTTCTGCAGCATAGATAGATGCATTGGCTTGGGACAGTCGTACTACTATTTTGGTCTTCGTCAAGGGTATGTACGGATGGGTTCAAATTAACCTGGATAATGACGGGTAGAACTTGACATGTGACTTATGATATGTTGGCCTTCGTCAAGGTCATAAGAGCATGGGGTAAAAATCACATCGGGAGTTTCTAAAGAAACTGAAACTTGCCAGATATGCGCATACCTTCTGGAGTGTGATAACGTGAGTGGATTCTATCACGTTATCATGCGATGATAGTTGGATCCCGATTCCCACTGATGAGTTGGTTTACTCCTCGGGTGATCCCGACTAATTCTTCTTTTAGGTTTGGAGGAGAATTTGAGGTTACAGTGGGTGGTTTCCTAATTAGATAAAGTGATAACCATTCTGATCTAGGTTAGAGTGCACGCTGAGTGTTTCTTTTCTCTCTCTCTTTGGCAGCGACCATGGCCCGACCCTTGACTATGACTCAGTGACCAAGTTAACCGAACCTTCTTAAACACTGGCTTTTGTATTGTCAGATTTGCATACCTCATTGCCACTCCTACTTTTACCCTTTTCTCCAAGACACCCCGTATTACTACGAACGTCCACTTCCATTGGATGAAACCATCGTATGGTTATATACGAACTCGAAGGAACTTGTTCCAGATTCGAGGATGGTTTCCGGTTCTGGAGAAAACGAACAGGATTATTCAGTTGTCTTTTCCTTTTACCTTCTCTCAGGTTGTGAGTGTTCCTTGGATTAGGACAGTACACCTATTACGCTAATTGGATAGTCTTCTTCCAAACCATAGGCAGGTGCCGAATGGTGGGGAATGAAGAAAACCAATTAGCCTAACGATGGTGTGCAGAAGGTAATAAGTAAATACAAATAAAGGGATTAGTAAGAGGGCAAAGTAAACTGCGACTGCTATTCACGACCAAACCAAGTATTTCATCGCCACTCCTACATCACCTTTGTATTTCACCAGAACACTCCGTATCACTACGAAGATCCACAGTTATTTGGATACTCCATCGTATGCTTATATACGAACTCGAAAGGACATGTTCCAGTTCGGGGATGGATTCTGGTTCAGGAGAAATAAGGAATAAGGTTTATTCAGTTGTCTTTTATCTTCACCTTCTCTCAGGTTACGAGTGCCCCTAGGATTGGGACAGTACACCCATTATGCTTATTGGATAGTTTTCTTCCAAACCATTGGCTGGTGCCGAACGGTAGGGAAGGAAGAAAACCATTTGGCCTAAAGGCGGTGTACAGAAGGTAATGACTACAGACATATGAAGGGATTTGGAAAGATGGCAAAGAAATATACGGTTACAGTTGTGAATCTGATAATGGAAGAGGCATTACTTGGAATACCCGGATACCCCTTCGAAACATTTACATGTTTCAGTTTCGCTGTGTATTGTTAAAAGAAAACTGATTTCCTAATTAGTCCTTACTCCAGGGTATGAATTTACCAGGTTTGATTCTCACATCTGTATGGTTTTACAGATGATGAGTGAGAGTAAGTTATTGGGAATTGGGTGAACATCCTCATTATATCGGGATTCGTTATAATTGGTGATATTTGAGGAAATCACCTGGGTTGTTTGCCGGACGGAAAATATTTGGTTTTGAATATCCGTTATTATGCACCAATTTCAAATTGATATATCTGTACGTTCATTTTTATGAAGTGACATATAACTTTTTGAAATTATGTCCATGACATTTACCTATATCAGTTGATGATTAGGTAAGGAGCATTAAACAGCGGTGTAATTCTTCTTAACCATAAGTACAGTTTTCAACCTACGACACACAGGGAATGAGTTATTAGACTCAGGGGACTTATATAGAGTATTGTATGTTGTCCAGTGTCCGTGAGGACAGAGGGGTTGGTACTCGTACTATATTCTGTTTAGTTATGACTTCTCTAGCTCTTAGACATGTGTTTCGTAGAAATGCAAGGTCCAAGTTTTGAGAAGTTATAGGTATAAGAATAAAGTAGAGAACCAGGTATTGCAAGTATCAGGATTCTTCAAGGTGATCGAAGATGTAGATACTTGTGTATGGTATTCAGCTGATAGTAATGATTAAGAGAACTTGCTTCTCTTTCAGGTTACTCATAATTGGAAGCACTCTTAAGTTGAGTAATACTGATCGACCTCTCTCCATTTAGTCGACATGCACTGGAGACAGCTGCATGATTTGAATCTGGTTCCAATTAAATCAGTGCCTCTGTTTCTATATTGTATATAGAATAGTTCATATCTTAACAATGTTAAGGTACGGGGAGTTGTCCGGCTTATGCTTAAAACCAGACTCTGGATAACTCAAGGCACGTTTCTGTAATGGTTGTTTGTAGGTTGACCCGGGCTATGACGAGGGTTGACTTTCTACCATCTGGAAGATCAATAGTGATATTGTTCTCGACTCCCGACAGTTTTAGTAAAATTGATTTTTTCAGAAAACAGTAGTAGGAGTATGGTAGAACTAGAAGTGATTCCAGAACCGCAAACAATTACTGAAAATTTGATAAGAACCTAAAAATTCAATCTGGATTGACATTCCATTGGCCACTCTGCAGATATGGTGGGTAACCTCAGGCACTCGAGAGGTACTTCGGTATGCTCAAAGACGGTGACAGGGAGGTTCTTGTTTACCCAGACTTGACACTACTGTTGTTCCAGACTATGAGACCCGGCAGGAGGATGAGTATAGCGTCGTTCTGAACTAGCTTTAGAAGTATACGTGTATATGACTCTGCCAGAGGGTTGTCGTAGTCAGTGGGAGCAGCGGAAGTATAGTGGACAAGTAACTTATGTCTATTTATAAACTAAAGCAGATATTGCGGAGATAGATCATCTATTTCTGATGTGACAGTCATAGATTTGACTTCATCAGAATAAGGGATGGATCTGTTAAGAAGGTAGTAGGATGTGATGTCCTGGTATTTGGATGACATACACAGAGTAGGAAGTGAAATTCCTATACTACGATCGGTTATACTTTGGTTGTCACACAGTGGTTTCTCCACATGGGACATGGATATTATATCAGATATTCTGGTCTCTAGATCTATAGTTTTAGATCTAGATTTGGATAGTTTCCCAATCTGGGTACTTAGACAGCATTCTAAAGATGTTTTAGAATGGACGACTCCTAGCACGGTAGTGTACCTACAGGTGATGGAATCACCCTCTCTAAAGGTGTCTTATAGACTAAAGGGGAGAGGGATGCGCATGATTGGTAGATCACTTGCTTAGGCAATTGAGTTGATCATGAGATGTCAAGTACCACACCAGATGTTGTTTTTCCACTAGATGCAATAAGTAGATATTGATCCAATCCTAGAGAAACATTCGGAAGCAGTTTTTGAACATAAGTGGATGTTCTAGGAATATGATAACAACAACCTCTTTTAGGAGACGATTATCATTCCAGGCTTCCAAGATGACCTGGATGATAGAGTGGCTGTCAGAGTTATAGTTTTCCCTCTGACGAGGGGCAGTATTTTGGACAGGTAGTCCAAGCGGATACTGAGAGAGGCATGGCGCAGGATACTGATTGGTTTCAGTTGACGATACGGTCTAAGAAGTTTGGATTTGGAGTTCATTTATGAACTAGGTCCCATCAGATATCCAGACATATTCTAAGACAGGTATTGCTCATTTCGGGAGATGGCTTTCTCCGCGAACTTGAGATAAAGAGAGACATAGAAAGAAACATCAGGGCGGATCCACTAGCTGAGGCTATTTCTCGAAAGCAATAGTTTCGCAAACAAGCTTTGTGAAACTGATTCGTAGAGGAGTTGGGTGTTCGGTATCACACGGGCTGTGAGTATGCGACATCACAATAATTAGCCTTGAGTGCAAGTGGGAGATTGTTGGATATAGTGCCCTCAGAGTCAATTATTGGATCGCAGGCACGTGATTGTAATGATTGAGGGAGGACCTATACCGGTAGGACAGTCTTACTCGAGTGGTTTGTATACTACCATGGTTTGTCTTTATCATCTTGTACATGTTCTAGGTGACATTGTTGTTCACTATTGCACGTTGATAGGGAATAGTATGCTACCATGGTTTGTCTTTATCATCGTGTACTGCTTTAGGTGACCTTACAGGTTGCTATTGCACGTTGATAGAGCCCTTAGGATTCTTGCTTGATGACCAGCAGTATGATGGCGATCATATACGTGGGAGCTGGGGTCTATAAGCACATCCTTAAAAGGTCCCTAGTCATGGGAGTTTCAAAACTGAGCATCGATACTCCATTAGTAGACTAGTGTATACAGTCGAGACCCGGAAGAGGGGCGGTGGCCGGTCTCACAAGCCATTGGTGTCAGTTGGATCACCTAAGATGTATACAGGTGCTCATTGGGTTATGAGTACACCGGACAGGACTCGCCGGGAACATGCAAGTTGGTATTATACCTAGCATAAGATAGCAGTTCCCTGGTGACATGTGTACAGGTTAGTTCATCGACCTGAGATCGTCATTTGTCTCGCGTGAGTTCCCACTATGCTTTGACTACTACCCTACCACGGCTCAAAGGAGTCGTGCAAACAGGTTTTAATTGGGTACAGTCCCGAGCCACATGGAGGCAGTTAGCGGATCGGCAGGGGTTCGTCTCTCCCGGTATTGAGGGTGAGGTCACGCTGTGTCTAGGAGAGCTATTACACAAAGTCCTTGGCCAAGGCAGGAGATTTACTGGTAGGTATTCCAGTAGTATCTCAGGGTGTTCTGCGCTACACTCCGACACGACTTGTACCGCTTTTGGGGGTCTGACTTTTACCAACCCCTTAGGCCCGACATGCGATACTTATAGACGAACGGACCGGACTGTATGGATATTGTCACTGACAGGCTCAGTAGGGTGTCAGGATGAGTTTGCTCATCGACCTCCCTTTTGGTCAATACCTGGTAGCCCGTTATGTATAGCTAGTACCTTTGACGTGCTAGTGGTTAAATCCACAGCCAAAGTATTGATGAGTCTTTAGAGTCCCCCACAGACAGTTTCTCAAGTTTCGGGCGAAACGTTGTAGAGGTCGTATAATATATGGCAGGGTTCGATCTTACACGTGCGGTATTGCACGGATCATGATTGGACGAATCATACTAGTGGGCTTTGGTTTAAGCCAGATCCTAGTATTAGATTTGTTGGATTACTTTAGTCTCATCGCGTTCGCATTCAATCGGAATGCGAATGCAGGTATGTATATACAGGTGAGGGGTATTCTTGTGATCCGTCATGAGTTTACTTTAGATGTTGCCGGATCTTTTTGTTGGCCCAAACATTTGGATTAATATTTGGATAATGGAAATTGTAAGCTAGATTTCATCATGACATGCATTAAATGTGACATGGACACATTAGTGACTCATGGTCTCTTTTTATGTGTTAATGTCATATTATGTGATGTTTTTGGGTTGATATGAGAGGAGGAGAGAGAGAGGGGCTGCCATGAGTTAAGCTTTTGGTCTTGTATTAATTTCATAACACTCTCTCACTTTCATTCTATCACAAGAAAAGAAAAGAAGAAAAAGCCTTCTCTTCTTCTTCTTCTTCCTCTAGCTTGCATTCTCCATTAATGGCAATATCTCTAACCTCTATCCAAGCAATGGATGCAAGAGGCAAAGTGATCACAAACATTCTCTACAACACCTTGGACACGTTGGCTAGCACACTTCATGCCCGAGTTGCTTCGGACGAAGCGGGAGCCCGTAAAAAGACTTCTCGAAGCGGTGCCTTTTTCGAAGAGGAGATCGAGACCGGAGATGCCGTGAGGAGCTTGGGATGGTGGCCGAATACCGAAGGACACGGATCGCTCGGTATAGCTCTCTACCCTCTCTCTAGATAGCTAGTTGTAGGTTAATGGTCCGATCTGGGTTTTAACTACACGATAGCGCCGGTTTCTAGTTAAAGAAAAGTTTTCGTTTCCGCATTTTGGCCTCGTACAGACGGCCGGGGCGCTACCGTAGACTTACACTTATCAGTAAACCTCATCAGCCCTGGCCAGGGACATACAATCATAGCCAATCATGCATTGCACAACATCAACTCCCAATACCGGGAGATATGAAACCTCTCCGATCGTTCACTACCTCCATATGATTCTGAACTATACTCAACTACTACCTGTTTGCACGACTTAGTAGAGCCATGGTAGGAAAGTGATCTAAGCACAGTGGGAACCACACAAGACACTGTGACGATCTCAGGTCTACAGGCTAACATGTACTAGTTTCACCAGAGAACCTGTTAGTTATATGTATGCCCTAGAGGCCATTACTATACATCTGATGTATATTGTAGTGGATGTTTGGACATATATAGGGAGGACTTTCTTGCTCGACATGATAGTATGCTATCTGGTTACCGTTTACCGTAACGTGTATACTGATTGTCTCTCTGTTACATGTTGGTAAAGCCCTTAGGATGAGTACTTGACTACCTGGACTATGATGCGGATCATACTAGTGGGGACTTGGTAGTCCATAAGTACATCCTTCAAGGTCCCTAGTCGTGGGTGTATCGAGACGGGGCATCGATATACCAGTGTAGACTAGCGTATGCCTTCTCGACCCATACAGATGGGCGATGGATGATCCCATATCCATTGGTGTTTGACATCAGAGATGATATACGGGTGCTCAGAGGAGACTGGATACACTGGACGGACTCGCCGAGAACTCCCAGATGGTATTATACCTTACGTCAGATGGCGGTTCTCTGGTGACACTGGTACAGGTTAGTCTGTAGACCCAAGATCGTCATAGAGTCTTGTGTGATTCCCACTGTGCTTTGATTTCCACCTTACCATGTCCAAGAGGGCGTGCAAAACGGTGGTTTTTGGGTACAGTCCCGAATCACATGGAGGCAATGAGCGATAGGAGGGGATTCGTCTCTCCCGGTATAGGGAGTTGATGTTGTGCTGTGTTCGATTGGCTATAACCGGAAATCCCTGGCCAGGGTTGTTGAGATTTACTGGTAAGTGTTACCAGTAGTTTCTTGAACTGTTATAGACCACATATCGACACGACTTATCGAGCTATTGGGGTCTGACGTTTACCACCCCTAGGCGAGATATGCGACATATCAGACGAACAGACCGGACTGTGCGGTAAGTGTTACTGGTTGGATTCACAGGAGTGTGAGCGGGCTTGCTCGTTGATCTTCTGATCGCTCAATACCCGGGTGGCCGTTACGTTTAGCAGACCGCTTGCGGCTTGTGGGTGTTTGATATGATCATCACCTGCTGCCGGCGTATTGACGAGTCTTTAGAGTCCTACACAGAGGTTTCCTGGCTCAAGCGAAACGAAATAGGAGCGCATATGAGATATGTGCGGGACCGAGAATAATACCAGTATGTGATACTGTATTCTATTCTCGAGATTTGTATTATCGGTCGGTTATATGTGATATAGCCGGGTTACCGAATCAAGTGTTGATTCGATATACTGATACACTTGATATTAGTCGGTTATATGAGATATGACCGGATCGTTAAATCAAGTATTGATTTAATGATTTAATGTATAATTATATATTTGATATATTACTTTACATTAACTAGTATTGGTTCACTTAAGATTGATCTTCTCACTTGATGTGCACAAGTTGTATATGTGATATATTTTTGTGCACTAGATTGTATCATGTTTGATGATACATGCAAACTTGGGTGTGTGTTTGCTATACACCATTGTTTAGGTTAATGGTTAGTGTTTTATTTATTCTTTTTATTTATTTTGATTAAACAAAATGGTGGCTTTTCTTGTTTTTTACTTGAAGCTTCATGAAGCTTTGAAAAGTCTAGCCATTTTGTTTTATACCTTAACCTAACCATTACACATAAACCCTAGTTTATTCTCTACATGAGTTTACTTCACCCATGGTTGCATGATGATAACTCTTCACTTGATTTTTCAATTTTAAGATAATTGATATTCTTTTCTTCTTCTTCTTCTTCATGAAGAAAAGAAAACCTTGCTAGAAAATTTCAAGTGTTGAAATCAAGTGAGAAATCCAAATCCAAAGTGAACCCACTTCCTATTTCTTCATCCTCTACCACTTGCCATGTTGTATTGGGTGTTTTCTTCACAAGTTTCATGACCTAGTGAAGATGGAGCTTGAGTTAGAGTTGCCTCGACGTAGATCATCTTCGGCATCGAAGTCAACGACCTAGCCCGCTCTTTTCCCCGACGAAACCATCGCTAGAGTCCGGGATCCCGGTGATCGCAGCGAAGGGATATCATCACGGAGCTAAAGAAGTGGAGGACCGGATTTACAAAGGTTGTATTTCTATTCACTTGTTAGCAAAGAAGTTTGCTTGCTTTTCTTTTCGCCTTACCTCTAGTAATCGATCTAGTTTAGGGTTTCTCGGCACAAGAAAATTTTGATTTTGGCATGGTTGATACCTTGTGGAACCTCTTGAGTGTGCCTAGGAACCCTACAGTGGTATCAGAGCCTAGCTAGAGCTTTAAGCAAAGTGTAGACGAAGTTAGAGATCCGAACGAACCCCGAAACCCCGATCAAAACCCTTCTCTGTACATTTTTTCAAAATGTGGATTTTTCTGAATTAAAAATGCTCAGAAAATTAAGCAGGAAAATCTAAGAATTACTGTGAAGTACGGACCTCTAACTCAAAAATTTGACCGCTGAACCGCGGCCAGAACATGGGTTTGGCGGCGGTTCCGCGGCCAAAATTGTGAATTAGTCCCTCAAACTTCACTTATTTATTCTTAGGTCCTTTCTTGTCATTTTTTTCTGGGAATATTTTAATTCCACTCAAGTGTTGACTTTTCTAGGGTTTTATTGGGGACTCGTTAATTCGATCGGATAATTTAACTTCGTTTATGTTATTCCGAATATTTAAGAAACTGTTAAAAAGTTCGACCGGATATAAATACCCACTTTTTCCCCTTCCGGGATATTTCCAAGTGTTGGATTTTTCCGTGGTTTAAAAACGTTCTAAGTAGTGCAAGTAACGCGATGGACCCTCTAGAAGACAACAAACCTTAACTCGATTATGTGACCGTCTTGAACTGCCCTTTGAACTTTAGGGTTTGGGGCAGTACGGCGTGCCACATGTGAGGCGTTGGCTTGACCCTTCTACGGCTGGACCGTTGGTACTGAGGCATAAAGTGAATGTTTTTAAACTTATTTCATGTGTTGAGCTGTTCCGGAAAAACTTGGGTGTTTGATTGTTCGATCAGAATGTTTAACATTTTCTATTTATGTGGAATGTGATACAATATTTGGAATCCACAAGTAGTTATGAGATAACTAATATGAATGTTATAAACATAGCAGTTTAGTCTCACTTGATCGGTTGCCATGGGATTTTGATGTGATCAAAAGTCCGTCGCAATCACGTAGCGTACGCGGATACTCGCCGAATAAACTTAATAGACAGCTACACCCCTTAGCCCCGACCAAGTGACTGTAGGAGAACCCCGTCGCCGAAAGCATCCGTTCGGGTGCTCGCGGTAGCGGTGTTCCGCCTTAGTGCACTTCGTCGACGGTATCGGGGGTGCGGCCGTCTACTAAAGTTTGCGATGAGCATTCGATCAAAATGTCGGGAATCTTGTTGAATTGCCCGACTTGATATTGAAAAGAGTTTTCGATAATGAGACTAAAATGCGGGGTTTATAATTGTCAGGCATGCGATGTCTAAGGAATTCATTTGGTTAGGCATGCGATGTCTAAAAAGGTTGCGGATTCCAACTGTTGTAGTTTTACGCTTTCTTTTCTGTGACCGTAAGTGTAATATGTGATATCGCCGGTTTCGTTGCTATATGTCAACGACAATTGGGATACACATGTTTACTTACGTTGATGACATGTGATGTTATGTGTTACTGGATATGTTATATTGGATCGTCGTGTTTGAATAGCCGGGGGGTTTTATGTGAGATGAGTGTTTTTCATTTTCATTCATGTAAAAACTTGTATGTAATATTCTTTTATTGGGGCACTTCCAGGTTGCGGAAGATGTCACCATTGTATATTATTTACTTTTCCGCACTAGGATAGACCCAAGGAGGAGGGTACAAGTAACCGGGTTCTGGAGTCCAGTGGGAGACCAACTCGAGGAGTCGAGTCCGGGTCTCCTAACTCTAGAATTGGTAGGGTTGCTTGCCGCTCTCGTAGGGGTCTAGGGGTGTGGGTTTGGCTATTCATCGCGACCGTGGAATTCGTGTTTTATACTGGCTCGTATTGAAAACACGGACGTCCTAGTATATCCAATATTTCATATGATATTTTTTGCTGCGTTATCTGTGATGTGATCATGTGATATGTTCAGATAGATATTATATATAGTATATATGATATATTATATAGACGTTGCTTATGTTTTACACCCGCGCTAGCCCTGCCTCGCTCTGCCGTTAGTTACCTAACCTAACGGTGCAGACGGGACATTGAGGAGAATGCGGATGGCATAAGCGTACGTTATATTTATCTGTGATGTTTAGGTGATTTAAATGATGGGACTTCATTAATATGATTAATGAAATAAAAGAAACCTAAAAGATGTTGTGGAATCGAATTTTCAAAAACAGGTAGCTACAGTTCTTGCTTTGCATCGTGGTGTTCCTTGTAGAACATCCTGCACCTTATTCGATAAGAAAAGGGCCGAGATCCCTTCACCGGGAGTGACCCCTTTAGCAATAACTGGCAGATGGTACAACCCTCGGTTTGTCTTTTGATTGCTTCTATAGTTTTTGCTTTGCACAACGGTATATATGTTATATCCTGCACCTTATTCGATGAGGAAAGGGCCGACGATCCCTTCATCGGGAGTGACCCCTTTAGCGAAACTAGAAAAGCCTCAAAAACACTCCATTTTAAAATCATTTGATTCTACAACGATATCAAGTTCATTACGCAATAGGTTTTCAGAAAAACCTGTCGTAGCCCTCCGTCATTTCAGATAAGTACTATTTAGTATTCGTGCAGCGGTAGTTTGGCATGCGTCAAGGCGTAGTGTACGGTAGCTAATTAGTGCTTATCTGCTAGCATACGATGCGATTGGATTAGGGTATTCGTACGGCGTTGTTTGGCATGCGTCAAGGGTCATGCGGGTGGGTTTAATTCAATCAAGAAATGTACGGGTTGAACTTGACTAGCGGACTATGGGTTGTTTGGCATGCGTCAAGGTCATAGCACGCTAGGGGCAAAATATTATCGGGAATTTCAAGTGTTGAAATTTGCAATGAGATTGCATACCTTCTATGAGATAGTTGGATCCCGATACCCACTGTGAGTAATTGTTACTCCTGGGAGAGTTTTACACATTACAATTAGCCGATCAAGTAGGTGTCTAGAAAGGTGTCAACGGGGTTACGCCTCTGGGAAAACGAGGTTTACATTAATTAGGTTCGTGCGAAAGCACGGGGGACCTCCCTCAAAGTACTGACACTGGCCTGGCTGAAAGATTGGCGAACTTGTAGCGTGTAATTAATCCCGGCTAGTCTTTCCTTTTAGAGTTTGAAGGAAGATTTGATAAAAACGGTGGGAGCCATCCTGATTAGATAAAATAAAAACCAATCTGATCTTGCAAGAGCGCACGCAGAGTGTTTTCTTCTCTCTCTCTCCAGGTAGCGACCATATCACGCCTTAATCAAGATAATAATACGGATTATTGACCGAACCCGCTTGTTATACTGAGCTGGGGAACGTTGGTCCCGCTCCAACTTATAATTGTTATAAGACAGAGCGGGAATTTGGGGATTGCCAGAATTCCCGTGCCGCCCAAACGAAGAAAGTGCATACTGATGCATCATCTTCGGGTATGTTCATTACAAAGAACTGTTTCTCAATATCCTTTACGTCCTGGGTATATGATACCGGATTAGGATCCCGCAAATGTAATCTGTTACATGGGCTACAGATAGGTAAAGAACTGAGAACGGGTGATAAGTTTCATGAGATAGAAAACGGTGCAAGTGTTGCAGCCAATTCTGTTGGTCAATATCACCCTGTATTACCAGAATACATTGATTCTGAACGAATGTTATTAGATACCGAACCTGATATACAAAATCATATCAGTCTCTTTTCAAGTAAAGAAAGGATATAATTTTGTATTGTTGAATAATGTTTTGAACATTTTCTATATCAAAAGTTGACCGGTTTAGGTACGTTATCTAAAAGCATTGACATTCTAAATCAAACTACAGTTCTTAGTATACAGAACACACACAAGAGGAAGAGTTCAGAAATGAACGGATCCTTCTTGAGGGATTGTAGACTAGGTAATATCAATGCGACCCGACTAGCTGAAGTTACATATAGATGCATATTTAAATCAGTTTGAATTTACATCTTGTGAAACTTGCCAGTCATGTCACAAAGATATAATGACACCAGCTCTGTTTATTGGAAACAGAGAAAGAGTTAGTGAACTTTTGGGATTGATACATACTGATGTATGAAGGTCCCCTGTCTATACATACCAAGACCGGTTCTTTGTACTTCATTACATTCTCTGATCATCTCTCAAGATTCAGTCATATGTTCCTGTTGAAACACAAGTCCGAACCTTTTGAGATATTCACAGAATATAAGTTAGAAGTAGAGAACCAATACGGGTATAAGTATTATGTCCTATGATAAGATCAGGGAGGAGAATACTTGAGCACGGAAATCCTGGACTATTCTAAAGGAGAATGAGATTCTCTCTCAGCATTACTCCTCCGTATACACCATAGCACGATGGTATATCGGGGTGGAGCAATAGCACCCTATGTGATATAGTGTGCTCTATGATGAGTACTACTGAGTTTCCTATTTCCTTTTGGGAGTTATGCACTTATGAAGTTGCATACCTATTGAATAGGTTCGAATCAAATCAGTGCCTACCACTCCATATAAGATATGGTATGGGAAGAGCCTATCTCTTAAGTAAGTTAAGATTTGGGATTGTCCGGCCTATGTCAAAAGCAAAATCCAGACAAGATCGAGGCAAGGTCAGTTCTGTAGAACTGGAAAGGTTCCAGCTATACAAACTACAGCAGATGATTTGGTAGAACCAAAGGATTCAGTAGATACCAACGAACCTCAGCCTCTCCGCCGATCTAGTAGGGTTCCTCACCCACCTGAGAGATACTTCGGTTTCTCTATGACAGTGGGAGTGAGGATTGCATCATGAGATGATGACCCAACTAGTTTCGAGCTGGCCATCAGGAGTAAGACTCTATAAGAATGGCTGGATGCTTAGTGATCTGAGATGGAATCCTTATACACCAACAAAGTATGGACTTTGGTTGCTTTATCTGAAGGGTTAAATCCCCATGGAGAGCAAGTATATCTTGAGAAGATTACTTGGTGTATATGGAAAGGTTGAGACTTTCAAAGCTAGTCTTGTTAAAGGTTTGCATCATTGACCAGGTATGGATTATGTTGAAACCTTTTCTAAGTAGCTATGCTTAAGTCCATCCAGATCCTACTTGCCACGGCTACATACCATGACTACGATATCTGGTGGTTGGGTGTCATGACAGCTTTTCTAAATGATGTTTTAGAAGAGAGCGTCTATAAGTACACGGCCAGAGGGCTTCATAGACAGTGGGAGCAGCGGAAACGTGTACAAGATGTTTTATAGGATAAAGCAGGCATCGTGGAGTTGGAACGTCTGTTTTGATGTGGTAGTCAAAGAGTTTGACTTCATCAAAATGGTAGATGAACCTTGTATATACAAAAAGGTAGTAGGGTTTATGGTAGTGATCCTCGTAGAGTACGTGGATGACATACTCTTGATGGGGAAAGAGTTTCTTATGCTACGCTCGGTCAATCTCCGCCTATCACAAGGATTCTCCATATATGATCAAAGTGATACCTCCTAAACCCTAAGTTTTGGATCTATGAGATAGATCTAACTGGATGTTAGGATTCTCACTAGTTGTAGTGAGATGGTATCAATTGATCCTTGGGAGAATCACTGGAAAGGTTCCAGGGTGATAAGGACGACTGAATGTCAATCACAGGCATTGTCTTTACCCTCAGTGGAGGGACGGTATGTTGGAAGAGTTCCAAGTTAGATACCGTGACATACTAGACGATTAAAGGCAAGATACATCGTTACCAAAGATGCTACCAAAGAGGCAGTCTGGATATTTGTATAAGTTCATGAGATGAACTTCGTTCCTACTATTGTGTGACAATGGAGTTGTGGCTTATGCCTGGGAACGCCCGTCCCATCAGTGATCCAGATATAATTCTTAGGCAGTGTCACCTGATCATGGAGATGGTTGATCTCCAGGGGATTGAGGTTAGGAGAGTAGACTCAGAGGACAACACGGCGAATCCACTCACAAAGGCTTTTTCCCAGAGAGAGACTATAATGGGATGGTTGAGTATAAGATACTACAACCAATGTTATCAGATGGCCCTAGTGCAAGTGGGAGATTGTTAGTTATATGTATGCCCTAGAGGCCATTACTATACATCTGATGTATATTGTAGTTGATGCTTGGACATATATAGGGAGGACTTTCTTGCTCGACATGATAGTATGTTATCTGGTTACCCTTTACCTTAACGTGTATACTGATTGTCTCTTTGTTACATGTTGGTAAAGCCCTTAGGATGAGTACTTGACTACCTGGACTATGATGCGGATCATACTAGTGGGGACTTGGTAGTCCATAAGTACATCCTTCAAGGTCCCTAGCCGTGGGTGTATCGAGACGGGGCATCGATATACCAGTGTAGACTAGCGTATGCCTTCTCGACCCATACAGATGGGCGATGGATGATCCCATATCCATTGGTGTTTGACATCAGAGATGATATACGGGTGCTCAGTGGAGGCTGGGTACACTGGACGGACTCGCCGAGAACTCCCAGATGGTATTATACCTTACGTCAGATGGCAGTTCTCTGGTGACACTGGTACAGGTTAGTATGTAGACCTAAGATCGTCATAGAGTCTTGTGTGATTCCCACTGTGCTTTGATTTCCACCTTACCACGTCCAAGAGGGCGTGCAAAACGGTGGTTTTTGGGTACAGTCCCGAATCAAATGGAGGCAATGAGCGATAGGAGGGGATTCGTCTCTCCCGGTATAGGGAGTTGATGTTGTGCTGTGTTCGATTGGCTATAACCGGAAATCCCTGGCCAGGGTTGCTGAGATTTACTGGTAAGTGTTACCAGTAGTTTCTCGAACTGTTATAGACCTTATATCGATACGACTTATCGAGCTATTGGGGTCTGACGTTTACCACCCCTAGGCGAGATATGCGACATATCAGACGAACAGACCGGACTGTGCGGTAAGTGTTACTGGTTGGATTCACAGGAGTGTGAGCGGGCTTGCTCGTTGTTCTTCTGATCGCTCAATACCCGGGTGGCCGTTACGTTTAGCAGACCGCTTACGGCTTGTGGGTGTTTGATATGATCATCACCTGCTGCCGGCGTATTGACGAGTCTTTAGAGTCCTACACAGAGGTTTCCTGGCTCAAGCGAAACGAAATAGGAGCGCATATGAGATATGTGCGGGACCGAGAATAATACCAGTATGTGATACTGTATTCTATTCTTGAGATTTGTATCATCGGTCGGTTATATGTGATATAGCCGGGTTACCGAATCAAGTGTTGATTCGATATACTGATACACTTGATATTAGTCGGTTATATGAGATATGACCGGATCGTTAAATCAAGTATTGATTTAATGATTTAATGTATAATTATATATTTGATATATTACTTTACATTAACTAGTATTGGTTCACTTAAGATTGATCTTCTCACTTGATGTGCACAAGTTGTATATGTGATATATTTTTGTGCACTAGATTGTATCATGTTTGATGATACATGCAAACTTGGGTGTGTGTTTGCTATACACCATTGTTTAGGTTAATGGTTAGTGTTTTATTTATTCTTTTTATTTATTTTGATTAAACAAAATGGTGGCTTTTCTTGTTCTTTACTTGAAGCTTCATGAAGCTTTGAAAAGTCTAGCCATTTTGTTTTATACCTTAACCTAACCATTACACCTAAACCCTAGTTTATTCTCTACATGAGTTTACTTCACCCATGGTTGCATGATGATAACTCTTCACTTGATTTTTCAATTTTAAGATAATTGATATTCTTTTCTTCTTCTTCTTCTTCATGAAGAAAAGAAAACCTTGCTAGAAAATTTCAAGTGTTGAAATCAAGTGAGAAATCCAAATTCAAAGTGAACCCACTTCCTATTTCTTCATCCTCTACCACTTGCCATGTTGTATTGGGTGTTTTCTTCACAAGTTTCATGACCTAGTGAAGATGGAGCTTGAGTTAGAGTTGCCTCGACGTAGATCATCTTCGGCATCGAAGTCAACGACCTAGCCCGCTCATTTCCCCAACGAAACCATCGCTAGAGTCCGGGATCCCGGTGATCGCAACGAAGGGACGTCATCACGGAGCTAAAGAAGTGGAGGACCGGATCTACAAAGGTTGTATTTCCATTCACTTGTTAGCAAAGTAGTTTTCTTACTTTTCTTTTCGCCTTACCTCTAGTAATCAATCTAGTTTAGGGTTTCTCGGCACAAGAAAAATTTGAATTTGGCATGGTTGATGCCTTGTGGAACCTCTTGAGTGTGCCTAGGAACCATACAGAACCATTATCTAATGATGGGTATAGTACCATTTAGGAGTTCCCAGTGAGTCCGTTCGGTGTACTCAGTCTCCAATGAGCATCTGTATACAATCTTTGGTGTCAAACACCAATGGTTGTGGGATCAACCATCACCCCATACAAGGTCAACAAACGTATACACTAGTCTACTTTAGAATATCGATACCCTGTCTCGATATTCTCTCGACTAGGAACACTTAAGAATGTGCTTATAGACTTCCCAAGCCCCACTAGAAAGATCTCTATCATAGTCCTGGTTATCAAGAAAATTCCTAAAGGCTTTATCTTATGTATTATCGATACGCAATAACGTATACACAAAACAGATAAAGACAAATCATATAGCAGACTATCATCTCGCGTAAGATTTTTCTCTGTATAGGTCCTCCTTCAATTGCAATAATTGCCTTGAGGGTACCTATATCGAACAAAAACCACCTTATTCTAGGCTATTCACACGACGCTCCGTTTTCCATTCTAACAACAACAACACAACAAGCCAAAATGTGCCACTGATTAATTGTCTATATAGCAATTAGCGACTTTCACCAATGCATTATCACAAAAAAGAAATGAAAACTAATCTATAGCCAAATTATATCGATTCTTATTCGTTGTTCGATCTAAATTCCAAAACTTGAACTTCAAAAGAACTCTAATGTCGAAAAAACCATTCTTTTTGCGTCAAAACGAGTTTGAAAAAACCCCGAATCGACCCTGAGAGTTTCCATAAACCCACGAAACAAAATTAATGTGTTGCTGGGGGGTTTAAGGGGCACCCCAAACCCTAGAGAACCAAGTGGTGCTCTAGGGTTTAGGGTAAAACCTGAGAGCACCATGCTAGGTGCTCTCTGGTTTGAACCCAAATTCGAGAGCACCACTTGGTGCTCCTAGGTTTAGGTGCTTCCCAAGACTCCTCGCTAGCATATTAATTTTCATCTAACCCCATATGAGGCCTTGGTCCAAACCAAAACCCCTGGGAGTTCTAGTTTTAAGCAAAAAGTAGATTTTTTAGGCAATTTCTAAAACTAGGTTCTCAAAATAGGATTTTCGATATCTTTTTGGCTATCAATTCTAAGTTTTAGTTTTTAGGTTGGCTCTGATACCACTGTAGGTTTCCATGCTCACTTGATAGAAATTTAAAACGTAGTGGAAACAAATTTTGAAAATTTCAAGAGAGCGAAAACAAACCCTAACAAGGATTGTAGCCTAAAGATTAAAACTTTTAGTTATACAAGGAGTTTTACACTACTATGAAGGAACGACAACCTTTGTAGCGTGTCCTTCGTCTTCGAGAGCTCCTTTGAATCCTTAGAACTAGCTAAGGTGACGATCTTGCAAGCCAAAGATGATCCACCTTGAGATTGCACCAACACAAGCTTCCACTTCACAAACTAAAGTTGTAGTGAAGCAACTATCTAAACTATTTTGCTAGAATGGTTTGGATAAATGGTGTAGGATTTTAGCTCACCATTTTTCTTCTCTTTTCTTTTTCTTCTCACCTGAATAGGAAATCAAGAGAGAGAATAAAGAAATGAGAATAGCTAAGGTCTAAATGATGAGAACAAAGAAAACCATACTTATCTAAATGAATAAAACAAAAATGACTCACTAGTTACTACACAATTCTAAAGAGATGAGTCATTTCTTTTATTCAAAAAAATAAATACTAAATCATTTATTCTCATGCTAGTCCTAAATGATTCTTATACACACAACTCATATGTGTAAACACACGTGACAATGTGTTTTAATAATATATATATCATATATAAATATTATAAAGAGATGGAAAAAGCAAAGTAGGCATAATATTAGTTTATATATATATATATATATATATATATCAAATTATTAAATCAACACTTGATTTAATAATCGATTTATATTGTATATAATCCGGCTAATATCAATAAACGCTTGATTAAAATATGGTATCACATACTCTTATTTAATCGAGCTCCTGCACATATCCCTATACATGCCCTACATCATTTCGCCTGTGCTAGAAAATCTCAGCGTGGGATTCTAAAGACCCGTTAGTACGCTGGCCGAAGATTATGATCATATCAAAAACCTACAAGCACGTCAGCAGTACTAGCTGCACGTAACGACTACCCAGGTATTGAATGAATAGGAAGATCGACAAGCTAGCTCGTCTGAAATCCAACGGAGCCTTAAAAGTGACAGTCTATGTACATTTCGGTCTCTTCGTCTGAGAGTATCGCATATCAAGTCAGGAGGGTGGTATCCATCAGATCTCCAATAACTAATAATTCGAGCCAATCAGTGACCTATAACCTCCATAGATACAACTGATAATTGTTAGTTATATGTATGCCCTAGAGGCCATTACTGTACATACGATATATATTGTAGTGGATGCTGGGATATATATAGGGAGGACTTTCTTGCTCGACATGATAGTATGCTATCTGGTTGTACTTTATCTTAACATGTACTCTGACTGTCTCTATGTTACATGTTGATAAAGCCCTTAGGATATGTACTCGACTACTTGGACTATGATGAGATCATACTAGTGGGGCCACGGTAGTCAACGAGTACATCCTATAACTGTTCCTAGTCGAGGGTGTATCGAGGCAGGGCATCGATGCACCAGAGTAGACTAGCGTATACGCATCTTGACCCATATGATGGGCGATGGATGATCCCATATCCATCGGTGTTTGACATCAAGGATGGTGTACGGGTGCTGAGTGGAGACTGGGTACACTGGACGGACTCGCCGAGAACTCCCAGATGGGATTATACCTTACGTCAGATGGCAGTTCTCTGGTGACACTGGTACAGGTTAGTCTGTTGACCCGAGATCGTCATAGAGACTTGTGTGATTCCCACTGTACTTTGATTTCCATCATACCACGTCCAAGAGGGCGTGCAAAAAGATGGCTTTTGGGCACAGTCCCGAATCACATGGAAGCAATGAGCGATAGGAGAGGATTCGTCTCTCCTGGTATAGGGAGTTGATGTTGCGCTTTGTTCGATTGGCTATAGCAAGAAATCCCTGGCCAGGGTTGCTGAGATTTACTGGTAAGTGTTATCAGTAGTTTCTCGAACTGTTAGAGACCTCATATCGACACGACTTATCAAGCTACTGGGGTCTGACGTTTACCACCCCTTGGCGAGATATGCGACATATCAAACGAAGAGACCGGACTGTACGGGAGTGTTACTGTTTGGATTCACCAGAGAATGTACAGGCTTACTTGTTGATCTTCTGAGCGCTCAATACCTGGGTGGCTGTTACGTTTAGCTGACCGCTTGGAGCTTGTCGGTGTTTGATATGATCATCACCTACTGCCGGCGTATTGACGATTCTTTAGAGTCCTACACAGAGGTTTCTTAGCTCAGGCAAAACGGAGTAGGAGCACATATGTGATATGTGCGGGACCGAGGATAATGCGTTATGTGATACCGTATTGGATTCTCGCGATTTGAGATATCGGCCGGGTATATGTAATATAGCCGGGTCATCGTATTAGTCGGTTATATGCGATATAGCCGGATTATCGGATCAAGTGTTGATTCGATAATTTAATGTATAATAATATATATGATATATTAAATTACATTAACTAATTTTAGCTCACTAAAAGATTCATTTTCTCACGGGATAATACATTGATATATATGCGATATATGTTAATTGTATTATTTTCTATTGTTACAAAATATATTGTATATGTGATATATAAAATTGTAACATCTTAGGGTTACAAATTTAACAATGGATTAGGGTTTAAACTTGGTTAGGGTTTGGATTAGGGTTAGATTTTGCATGAAGCTTCCATGAAGCTTCATGAAGTTTTGACTTTGTGGTTGCTTGATATTTTGTGAGATATTATGTTAACCCAATCCAAACCATTAACTCTAGTTAACTCTCTACAAGGGTTAACTCTTTCATGCTTAACCCTTGGTTAGATTTGTAACCACTACAATAATTCATTGTTCATCACAAAAGGATTAAGTTATCATCTTCATTCATCTTCTTTTTCCTTGAGCTTCTTCTTGAAAAAGCTTTCTTTTGTGATGAAAGTGAGTGAGAAAAAGATTATAAATGAGAGCAAAAATCCTACTTCATCATCCTCATCTATCCTTGCCATTTAGATGAGGGTGTTCACTTCATATTATGAGTGTTAGCTTGTGTTAACGAAACTTCGAGGTAGATCATCTATGTTATCGAAGATCGGAAGCAAGGTTGCATCATTCTCTTCGTGAACCCTCTCGAGAGTCCGGACCACGATGATCGCAGCGAAAGGACCTCAACACGGAGCTTAAGAATTGAAGGACCGGATCTACAAAGGTTGTAATCCCTCTTACTTAGTGTTAAACAGTTTAACATGTTAGTTTTTGTCTAAACCCTAGTTTAAAGATCCGGCTTCGGGTTGTTCGGCACGGCTAAAATTTTAATCGTGCATGGTTGATGCCTCGTAGTCCCTTGTACGCGTGCCTAGCAACCCTACAGTGGTATCAGAGCCAAGCTAGAGTTTTAGGCGAAGTCTGAGCGAAGTTTAAAGTCCAATCGAACCCGGAAAACCCCAATTTTACCCCTCTCTGTACATTTTCAAAAAAGTTGATTTTTTCCTAATAAAAATGCTCAGAAAAACAAGAAGGAAAAACTAAGAATTACTGTGAAGTATGGTCAACTGAATCAACTATTTGACCGCGGAACCGCGTCCAAAACAAGGGTTTGGCGGCGGTTCCGCGGCCGAAATTGTGACTTAGTCCCTGGAATTTCATGTAATTATTCTTATGTCCTTTCTTGTTAATTTTTTCTGGGAATTTTTTAATTCCACTCAAGTGTTGAGTTTTCTAGGGTTGTATTGGGGACTCGTTGATTCGATCGGATAATTTAACTTTGTTTAGTTTGTTCCGGATAATTTTAGAAACTGTTAAAAAGTTCGACCGGATATCAATAACTCACTTTTTCCCCTGTCGGAAAATTTTCAAAAGTTGGATTTTTTCTCGAGTTTGAAACTTTCGTAAAGTCATGCAAGTAACGCGGTGGACCCTCTAGAAGACAACAAAGCTTAACTCGATTATGTGACCGTCTTGAACTGCCTCTGAACCTTAGGGTTTGTGGCAGTACGGCGTGCCACATGTGAGGCGTTGGCTTGACCCTTCTACGGCTGGACCATTGGTACTGTGGCATGTGATGGATGTTTTTAAACTGATTTCAAGTGTTGAGATATATTGGGGAAATCTTGGGTGTTTGATTATTCGATCGGAAAGTTTAACATTGTCTATTTATCTGGAATGTGATACAATATTTGGAATCCACAGGTAGTTATGAGATAACTAATTTGAATGTTATAAATCTAGCACTTCAGTCTCAGTTGATCGGTTGCCACGGAATTTTGATGTGATCGAAAGTCCATCGCAATCACGTAGCGTACGCGGATACTCGCCGGGTAAACTTAACAGACAGCCACACCCCATAGCCCCGAACAAGTGACTGTAGGAGAACCCCGTCGCCAAAAGCATCCGTTCGGGTGCTCGCGGCAGCGGTGTTCCGCCTTAGTGCACTTCGTCGACGACATCTGAGGGTGCGGCCGTCTACTAAAGTTTGCGACGAGCATTCGATCAGGATATCGGGAATCTTGTTGAATTGCCCGACCAGATATTGAAAAGAGTTTTCGATAATTGAGACTGAAATGCGGGGTTTATAATTGTTAGGCATACGATGTCTAAGGAATTCATTTGGTTAGGCATGCGATGTCTAAAGAGGTTTCGGATTCCAACTGTTGTAGTTTTACACTTTCTTTTCTGTGACCGTAAGCGTAGTATGTGGTGTATCGCCGGCTTCGTTGCTATACATCAACGACAATCGGGATACGCATACTTGCTTACGTTGATGATATGAGATATTATGTGTTGCTGTGATATGTTATATTGGATCGTCGCGTTTTGAATAGCCGGGGGGTTTTATGTGAGATGAGAGTTTTTCTTTTTCATTCATGTAAAATTCATTTGTATGTAATATTCTTTTATTGGGGCACTTCCGGGATAAGGTTGATGTCACCCTTGTATATTATTTACTTTTCCGCACTAGGTAGACCAAAGGCGGGGAGCACAAGTAACCGGGTTCGAGGGTCCAGTGGGAGACCATCTCGAGGAGTCGAGACCGGGTCTCCTAACCCTAGAATTGGCAGTGTTGCTTGCCGCTCTCATAGGGGTCTAGGGATGTGGGTTTGGCTATTCACCGCGACCGTGGAATCCGTGTTTTATACAGGCTCGTATTGAAAACACGGACGTCCTAGTATATCCAATATTTCACATATGTTCTTCTGCTGCAATGTTCTGTGATGAGATCATATTACTGCCTGAGACGAATGTTTATATTATATATATGAGATATATGTTATATTGCAGATTTCGTTTCAAATGTGATGCTTGTGAAGCATAATAAAATGGGACTTCATTAATGAGATTAATGAAATAAAAGAAACCTAAGATGTTGTAGAAACTTGTTTAAAACCTGGTAGCTCTAGTTCTTGCTTTGCATAGCGGTGTTCCTTGTAGAACATCCAGCACCTTATTCGATAAGGAAAGAGCCGAGATCCCTTCACCGGGAGTGACCTCTTTAGTGAAACTAGCAGATGCTACAAACTCGGTTTGTCTTTTGATTGCTTCTATAGTTCTTCCTTTGCATAGTGGTATATATGATATACCCTGCACCTTATTCGATGAGGAAAGGGCCGACGATCCCTTCACCGGGAGTGACCCCTTTAGCAAAACTAGAAAAGCCTCAAAAACACTCCATTTAAAAATCACTCGATTCTACAACGATATAAAGTTCATTACGCAAAGGGTTTTCTTAGAAACCTGTCGTAGCCCTTCGTCATTTCAGATAAGTAATGGTTAGTATTCGTGCTGCGTTTGTTGACTCAGTCAAGGCGTAGTGTGCGGTAGATGATTACTGCTTATCTGCAAAGCATATGATGCGATTGGATTAGGGTAGTCGTGCGGCCTTGTTGACTCAGTCAGGGGTCGTGCGGGTGGGTTTAATTCAATCGGGAAATGACGGGTTGAACTTTACTTGCGGTCTATGGTTTGTTGACTCAGTCAAGATCATAGATCGCTTGGGGCAAAATATTATTGGGAATTTCAAGTGTTGAAATTTGCAATGAGATTGCATACCTTCTATGAGATAGTTGGATCCCGATACCCACTGCGAGTAAGAGTTACTCCTGGGAGAATTTTACACATTACAATTAGCCGATCAAGTAGGTGTCTAGAAAGGTGTTAACGAGGTTACACCTATGGGAAAACAAGGTTTACTTTAATTAGGTCCGTGCGAAAGCATGGGGAACCTCCCTCAAAGTACCGACACTGGCCTGGCTGAAAGATTGGCGAACTTGTAGCGTGTAATTAATCCCGGCTAGTTTTTCCTTTTAGGGTTTGAAGGAAGATTTGATTAAAACAGTGGGAGACATCCTGATTAGATATGTTAGATAACCAATCTAATCTTGTAAGAGCATACGCTGAGTGTTTTCTTCTCTCTCTCTCCAGGTAGCGACCATATCATGCCTTAATCAAGATAATAATACGGATATATTGACCGAACCCGCTTGTTATACTGAGCTGGGGAACGTTGGTCCCGCTCCAACTTATAATTATTATAAGACAGAGCAGGAAATGGGAAATACCAGATTTCCCGTGCCGCCCAAACGAAGAAAGTACATATTGATGCATCTTCTTCGGGTGTGTTCATTACACAGAACTGTTTTTCAGTATCCTTTACGTCCTGGGTATGAGATACCAGATCAGGATCCCGCAAATGTAATTTGTTACATGGGCTACAGATAGGTAAAGAACTGAGAACGGGTGATAAGTTTCATGAGACAGAAAACGGTGCAAGTGTTGCAGCCAAGTCTGTTGGTCACTATCACCCTGTATTACCAGAATACATTGATTCTGAACAAATGTTATTAGATACCGAACCTGATATACAACATCATATCAGTCTCTTTATTAGTAAAGAAAGGATATAATTTTGTATTGTTGGATAATATTTTGAACATTTCCTATATCAAGAGTTGATCGGTTCAGGCACGTTATCTAAAAGCATTAACGTTTTAAATCAAACTACAGTTCTTAGTATACGGAACACACACAAGAGGAAGAGTTCAAAAATGAACGAATTCTTCTTGAGGCATTGTAGACTAGGTCATATCAATGTGACCCGACTAACTAAGTTACATTTAGATACATATTTAAATCTGTTTGAATTTACATCTTGTGAAACTTACCGGTCATGTCACAAAGATAAGATGACCACAGCTCTATTTATTGGAAATAGAGAAAGAGTTAGTGAACTCTTGGGATTGATACATGCTGATGTATGAAGGTCCCCTGTCTACACATGCCAAGACTGGTTCTTTGTACTTCATTACATTCTCTGATGATCTCTCAAGATTCAGACATATGTTCCTATTGAAACATAAGTCCGAACCTTTTGAGATATTCACAGAATATAAGTTAGAAGTAGAGAACCAAAAATGGGTATAAGTATTATGTCCTTTGATGAGATCAGGGAGGGGAATACTTGAGCACGGAATTTCTGGACTATTCTAAGGGGGAATGAGATTCTCTCTCAGCATTACTCCTCCGTATACACCATAACACGATGGTATATCGGGGCGGAGCAACAGCACCCTATATGATATGGTGTGCTCTATGATGAGTACTACTGAGTTTCCTATTTCCTTTTGGGAATTATGCACTTGTGAAGTTGCATACTTATTGAATAGGGTTCAAATCAAATCAGTTGCCTACCACTTCATATGTGATATGGAATGGGAAGAGCTCATATCTTAAGTATGTTAAGATTTGGGATTGTCCAGCCTATGTCTAAAAGCATAATCCGGACAAGCTCGAGGCAAAGTCAGATCTGTGGAAGTTTGTTGGATATCCCAAGCATACGCAAGGGAATATCTTCTACCTAACCGAGGAACAAAAATATTTTGTTTCTCAACACGCCACCTTTCTGAAAGGGAATTTCTTGTGGAAGAATTAGTGGTCATGAGGTAGAACTGGAAGGAGTTCCAGCTATACAAACTACAGCAGATAATTTGGTAGAACCAAAGAATTCAATAGTTACCAACGAACCTCAGCCTCTCCGCCGATCTAGTAAGGTTCCTCACCCACCTGAGAGATACTTCGGTTTCTCTATGACAGTGGGAGCGAGGATTGCATCATGAGATGATGACCCAACTAGTTTCGAGCTGGCCATCAGGAGTGGGACTCTGTAAGAATGGCTAGATGCTTAGCGATCTGAGAAGGAATCCTTATACACCAACAAAGTATGGACTTTGGTTGCTTTATCTGAAGGGTTAAATCCCCATCAGGAGCAAGTATATCTTGAGAAGATTACTTGGTGTACATGGAAAAGTTGAGACTTTCAAAGCTATACCTAAGTCCATCCAGATCCTACTTGCCACGGCTACATACCATGACTACGATATCTGGCGGTTGGGTGTCATGACTGCTTTTCTAAATGATGTTTTAGAAGAGAGCGTCTATAAGTACACAACCAGAGGGCTTCATAGACAGTGGGAGCAGCGGAAACGTGTGCAAGATGTTTTATATGATAAAGCAGGCATCGCGGAGTTGGAACGTCTGTTTTGATGTGGTAGTCAAAGAGTTTGACTTCATCAAAATGGTAGATGAACCTTGTCTATACAAAAAGGTAGTAGGGAGTATGGTGGTGATCCTCGTAGAGTACGTGGATGACATACTTTTGATAGGGAAGGAGTTTCCTATGCTACGCTTGGTCAATCTCCGCTTATCACAAGGATTCACCATATAGGATCAAAGCGAAACCTCTTAAATCCTGGGTTTTGGATCTATGAGATAGATCTAATTGGATGTTAGGATACTCACTAGTTGTAGTGAGATGGTATCAATCGATCCTGGGGAGAATCACTGGAAAGGTTCCAGGGTGATAAGGATGGCTGAATGTCAGTCGCAGGCATTGTCTTTACCTCAGTGGAGGGACGGTATGTTGGAAGAGTTCCAAGCTAGATACCATGACTTACTAGACGATTAAAGGCAAGATACATCGTTACCAAGGATGCTACCAAAGAGGTAGTCTGGATATATATAAGTTTATGAGATGAATTTCGTTCATACCATTGTGTGACAATGGAGTTATGGCTTATGCCAAGGAACTACCGTCCCATCAGAAATCCAGATATAATTCTTGGAAGTATCACCTGATCATGGAGATGGTTGATCTCCAGGGAGATCGAGGTTAGGAGAGTAGACACAGAGGACGACAGCGCGGATCCACCCACAAAGGCCTTTTTCCTAGTAGAGACATTTATGGGATGGTTGAGTATGAAATACTTCAACCGCAGCTAATTGTTGGGTATGTGATACCACAACAGATGGCCCTAGTGCAAGTGGGAGATTGTTAGTTATATGTATGCCCTAGAGGCCATTACTATACATACGATGTATATTGTAGTGGATGCTGGGACATATATAGGGAGGACTTTCTTGCTCGACATGATAGTATGCTATCTGGTTGTACTTTATCTTAACATGTACTCTGACTGTCTCTGTGTTACATGTTGATAAAGCCCTTAGGATATGTACTCGACTACTGGGACTATGATGAGATCATACTAGTGGGGCCACGGTAGTCGACGAGTACATCCTATAACTGTTCCTAGTCGAGGGTGTATCGAGACAGGGCATCGATGCAACAGAGTAGACTAGCATATAGCATCTTGACCCATATGATGGGCGATGGATGATCCCATATCCATCGGTGTTTGACATCAAGGATGGTGTACGGGTGCTCAGTGGAGACTGCGTACACTGGACGGACTCGCCGAGAACTCCCAGATGGTATTATACCTTACGTCAGATGGCAGTTCTCTGGTGACACTGGTACAGGTTAGTCTGTTGACCCGAGATCGTCATAAAGACTTGTGTGATTCCCACTGTACTTTGATTTCCATCATACCACGTCCAAGAGGGCGTGCAAAAAGGTGGCTTTTGGGCACAGTCCCGAATCACATGGAGGCAATGAGCGATAGGAGGGGATTCGTCTCTCCTGGTATAGGGAGTTGATGTTGCGCTGTGTTCGATTGGCTATAGCAAGAAATCCCTGACCAGGGTTGCTGAGATTTACTGGTAAGTGTTATCATTAGTTTCTCGAACTGTTATAGACCTCATATCGACACGACTTATCAAGCTACTGGGGTCTGATGTTTACCACCCCTTGGCGAGATATGCGACATATCAGACGACGAGACCGGACTGTACGGGAGTGTTACTGTTTGGATTCACAGGAGAATGTACAGGCTTGCTTGTTGATCTTCTGAGCGCTCAATACCTGGGTGGCTGTTACGTTTAGCTGACCGCTTGCAGCTTGTCGGTGTTTGATATGATCATCACCTACTGCCGGCGTATTGACGATTCTTTAGAGTCCTACACAGAGGTTTCTTGGCTCAGGCAAAACGGAGTAGGAGCACATATGTGATATGTGCGGGATCGAGGATAATGTGTTATGTGATACCGTATTGGATTCTCGCGATATGATATATCGGCCGGGTATATGTGATATAGCCGGGTCATCGTATTAGTCGGTTATATACGATATAGCCGGATTATCGGATCAAGTGTTGATTCGATAATTTAATGTATAATAATATATATGATATATTAAATTACATTAACTATATTAGCTCACTAAAAGATTCATTTTCTCACGGGATAATACATTGATATATATGCGATATATGTTAATTGTATTATTTTCTATTGTTACAAAATATATTGTATATGTGATATATAATATTGTAACATGTTAGGGCTACAAATTTAACAATGGATTAGGGTTTAAACTTTGTTAGGGTTTAGATTAGGGTTAGCTTTTGCATGAAGCTTCCATGAAGCTGTTGGAGATAGTGCCCTCAGAGTCAATTATTGGATCACAGGCACGTGATTGCAATGATTGAGGGAGGACCTATCCCGGTAGAACAGTCTTACTCGAGATGATAGTATGCTATCTGGTTTAACTTTATCATCGTGTACTGTTTCAGGTGACCTTACAGGTCGCTATTACACGTTGATAGAGCCCCTAGGATTCTTGCTTGACGACCAGCAGTATGATGGCGATCATATACGTGGGAGCTGGGGTCTATAAGCACATCCTTAAATGGTCCCTAGTCGTGGGAGTTTCGAGACTGGGCATCGATACTCCATTAGTAAACTAGTGTATACAGTCGAGACCCCGACGAGGGGCGGTGGCCGGTCTCACAAGCCACTGGTGTCAGTTGGTTCACCTAAGATATATACAGGTGCTCATTGGGTTATGAGTACACCGGACAGGACTCGCCGGGAACCTGCTAGTTGGAATTATACCAGACGTCAGATAGCAGTTCCCAGGTGACATGTGTACAGGTTAGTTCATCGACCTGAGATCGTCATTTGTCTCGTGTGAGTTCCCACTGTACTTTGATTACTACCCTACCACGGCTCAAAGGAGTCGTGCAAACAGGTTTTAGTTGGGTACAGTCCCGAGCCACATGGAGGCAGTGAGCGGATCTGCAGGGGTTCGTCTCTCCCGGTATTGGGGGTGAGGTCGCGCTGTGTCTAGGAGAGCCATTACGCAAAGCCCTCGGCCGAGGCAGGAGATTTACTGGTAGGTATTCCAGTAGTATCTCAGGGCGTTCTGGGCTACACTCCGACACGACTTGTACCGCCTTTGGGGGTCTGACTTTTACCAACCCCCTAGGCCCGCCATGCGATGCTCATAGACGAACGGACCGGACTGTACGGATATTGTCACTGACAGGCTCAGTAGGGTGTCAGGATGAGTTCGCTCATCGACGTCCCTTTTGGTCAATAGCTGGTGGCCCGTTACGTATTGGCTTATACCTCTGACGTGCTAGTGGTTAAATCCACAGCCATAGTATTGACGAGTCTTTAGAGTCCACCACACTTTCTGTTACTCAAGCTTTTAGGCGAAACGCTGTAGAGGCCGTATGGAGATATGGCAGGGTCTGATCAGATACGTGCGGTATTGCACGGATCAGGATCGGACGGTTTGTACTAGTGGCCGTATGGATATATGGCAGGGTTCGATCCGATACGTGCGGTATTGCACGGATTAGGATCGAACGGATATTACTAGCCGGCTTTGATTTAAGCCGGTCCTAGTTTAGTACTGTGTAGATTTTGTCTCATTGCATTTGTATCCGGTCGGAATACAGATGCGGGTGTGTATGCACAGCATCGGGGTTTTTCCTGTAATTTATTACGGGACCAGTTTTCTGGATTTGTCAGTTTGCATTCCGTTCCGGCCGGTTTTCCTTTGTTCTTTCCCGGCCGGACTTTTTCGATGGAGGGGGTAATTTGCAGTTTTGCAAATTACATTTGTGGAGGGGGTTTTCTTGCAAATGTATTCATTATGATAGATTAACCATCCTTGCTTTTTCATGATGATTTTTGCATTAATGAGATTTGAAAGGGTATGGAGTGATAAGCATGGTTGATGTTTGGATGTGGTCACCTCTTCTCTTTCTCCTACACTCACCTCCCTCTTGATATCTCTCCACCATTCTCATTTGAGGGGCCCGGCCACTTTGTGCATGGGAGAGAAAATGAGAGGGTTCATTTTTGTATCAGGAATTCATTTTTCATCTCATTCTTCTTGCTACTAAATTTCTCACATCACTCCAAAGTTCATTCCTTCGATCCCTCCATCAAGGCAACAAAACCCAAGTGAGACATAGCCTATACACTTTCTACAGTAAACCTTGGGCACGTCGACTAGCCAGCTTCGTGCCCGAGTTGCCTCGGTATTGAGGTGGGAGCCCGTAAAAGATGCAGACGATGTGGTGCCCTTCCGGCAAGGAGGCGACGACCGGAGTTT
Organism: Agapanthus africanus; assembly: GCA_030015575.1. Taxonomy (NCBI): domain Eukaryota; kingdom Viridiplantae; phylum Streptophyta; class Magnoliopsida; order Asparagales; family Amaryllidaceae; genus Agapanthus; species Agapanthus africanus. The sequence continues at coordinate 675,466,836 of CM057337.1, forward strand.
CTGCGGGAGATCGGGACGACGACGAGAAGACCGGAGGACTCGGATCACTCGGTATATCTCTCACCCTTTCTCTTGTTAGCTAGTATCGGCTAATGGTTACGATCCGGGTATATTGTCCGCCGTAGCGCCAGTTTCCAAGTAAGGAAAATTTTTGATTCCGCATTTTGGCCTCGGATAGACGGCCGGGGCGCTGCCGTGGCGCAACATGGTATCAGAGCCACTCCATTAACCTTCGTCTAGCTTTGTTTGATGTGTTTTACATTTCCGATCGACCAAAATTCCAAAACTTGCATTTTTGTTCACATCAGTTTTCTGTTGAAATTTTTTGGTCTCGAAAAATTTTTCAGGTTGTCTCAGAATGATGTGCAGGGAGTTCTAAGAACACTGGAAAAATTCGACAACACGATCCCTCCGTATGACCGCGGAACTGCGGCCGTTACCACTCTGGTGGCCGTGGATCCGCCGCATGAATGAGGGATCATGTCATCATTTTTTTGCAGTGGGCTTGTGGGCTAAAAATAGGGGTTTTGGAATATTAAAATTGGGCCCAGATTTTCTGTGAGTGCTACAGTATTGCTTGGGGGCCCACTTGTTAATTTTTGATCGATCGGATATTTTAAACACATTATTTCACAGTATTTACATTATATCTGCGACCGTGAATGTCACTTGATCGGTAAATCCGGTCTAACTGCTATAGCCCGGTTAGACGGATTTGCGAACGTGACTTTCACGTTGATGTTCTGTGTTTATGCTATGTTGTTGCGGATCGGTCGTGGGGGATAGCCTGGATGCAATGCTTGTACAGTTTTCTGTTGTATTATGTACATTTGATATTGCGGGGCGAGCGTCCGACATGTGGACTGCCGTCACTGCCTGATTGTATTATTCTTTTGGGGCACGACCTGGTTGCGGTCGATGTACCCGGTGTATGTATATTTTACTTTCTGTACTAGGGTTACCCCGCGGAGGGGTGCACGGATAGCCGGGTTCTAGAGGGCAACGGGCCCGCATCTCAGGGCATTGAGACGGAGGGGGCTTCAGTCTGGAATTGGCGGGCTATTCGCCGCACTCATAGGGGGTACAGGTTGACCCAGGAGGGGTGCCCAAGTTACCGGATTCCGTGAAGTGCTGGGTGGTCCATTCACGGTGCTGAAGGGGGCTGCCTCGCTTCAGGTTTTGGCGGGTGACTTGCCGCGCCCGTAGGGGTCTAGGATTTCATTGCACAGGCTATCCACACGACCAGGGGAACGTCGGGTTTCAGCAGCGGCTCTGTGAAACCCGGGGCTTCCAGATATCTGTATTGTTCTGTGATGCTGTACATTTCTGTGATGTTGCATTTTATCACGCCTTGAGCGAAATACTATATATTGGTATATATATTAGTAGATGTTGTATATGTTTTTCATCCGCGCTAGTCCAGTCCCCGCTCTGCCGTTAGTTAGCTAACCTAACGGGTAATGACGGGACCCAGTGGTGAATGCGGATGGCATATACGTACATCAGTATATTTTCGTTCTTTGTGGTGTGATCAATTGATAGGACTGCGTTGATTCGGATCAATGCAAGATAAACAAACCTATTCTGATGTTGTTGGAACACTTTTCAAAAAGCTGTTATTGCAAGGACGTTCACTTTTGTTTTGCATCGTGGTATTCATTTGGAATATCCTGCTCCTCAGTCGACGAGGCAAGGGCCGAGATCCCTTTACCGGGAGTGACCCCTTGGACAAAAGTTTGTGTCAGGGCATTAACTTCACTATAGCCGATTACTTTTGCTTTGCATCGTGGTATTCAGTTGGAATATCCTGCACCTCATTCTACGGGGAAAGAGCCGAGATCCCTTCACCGGGAGTGACCTCTTTAGTAAAGGTTTTCGTCACTATATTTTCTAAAAAGGCTATGCAGTTCTTTCAACAATATCAAGTTCATTACGTTAAAGGTTTTTCGCCAAAAACCAGTCGTAGCCCTCCGTCATTTCAGATTAGTATTACTTAGTATTCGTGCTGCGTATGTCGTGCTTAGCCGAGGCGTAGTGTTCGGTAGCTATGTAGTGCTTTTCTGTTGCATGGATATGAGATTGGTTAGGACAGTCGTGCGGTCATTTTGGCTCAGTCAAGGATTCGTGCGGGTGGGTCTAATGCAATCAAGAAAATGACGGGTTGAACTTGACTAGGATCCTTTGATATGTTGGCTCAGTCAAGGTCACTTGGGTCCTAGGGGTAAAAATCACATCGGGAGTTTCAAAAGAACTGAAACTTGCCAGACATGCGCATACCTTCTGGAGTGTGGTGACGTGAGTGGATTCCGTCACGTTATCATGCGATGATAGTTGGATCCCGATTCCCACTGATGAGTTGGTTTACTCCTCGGGTGATCCCGACTAATTCTTCTTTCAGGTTTGGAGGAGAATTTGAGATACAGTGGGAGGTTTCCAGATTAGACAAAGTGATAACCTTTCTGATCTAGATTTGAGTGCACGCTGAGTGTTTCTTTTCTCTCTCTCTGGCAGCGACCATTGACCCGACCCTAGACTATGACTCAGTGACCAAGTTGACCGAACCTTCTTAACACTGGCTTTTGGATTGTCAGAGTTGCAAACCTCATTGCCACTCCTACTTTTACCCTTTTCTCCAGGACACCCCGTATTACTACGAACGTCCACTTCCATTGGACAAAACCATCGTATGGTTATATATGAACTCGAAGGACTTCGAGGATGGTTTCTGGTTCTGGAGAAAACGAATAGGATTATTCAGTTGTCTTTTCTTTTCACCCTCTCTCATTGCGAGTACTCCTTGGTTTAGGAGATAGTACACCTATTACGCAAATTGGATAGTCTTCTTCCAAACCTTAGGCAGGTGCCGAACGGTGGGGAATGAAGAAAACCAATTAGCATAACGATGGTGTACAGAAGGTATTAAGTTAAGACAAAGCAAGGGATTAGTAAGAGGGCAAAGTAAATTGCGACTGATATTCACGACCAAACCAAGTATTTCTTCGCCAATCCTAAATCACCTTTGTATTTCTCCAGGACACTCCGTATCACTACGAAGATCCACAGTTTATTGGATACTCCATCGTATGGTTATATACGAACTCGAAAGGAACTTGTTCCAGTTCGGGGATGGATTCTGGTTCAGGAGAAGTAGAAATAAGGTTTATTCGGTTGTCTTTTATCTTCACCTTCTCTCGCATTGCGAGTGCTCCTAGGATTAGGACAGTACACCCATTATGCTTATTGGATAGTCTTCTTCCAAACCATAGGCTGGTGCCGAACGGTAGGGAAGGAAGAAAACCATTTGGCCTAAGGGGTATGCAGAAGGTAATGACTAAAGACATATAAAGGGATTTGGAGAGGTGGAAAAGAATTATACGGTTATAGTTGTGAATCTGGATAATGGTAGAGGCATTACTAAGAATACCACGATACCCCATCGAAACATTTCAATGTTTCAGTTCAACTGTGTACTGTTAAAAGAAAACTGATTTCCCGATTGGACACTTGCTCCAGGGTATGTATTTACCAGGTTTGATTCTCACATCTGTATGGTTTTACAGATGATGAGTGGGAGTAAGTTATTGGGAATAGGGTAATCATCCTCATTATATCGGGATTCGTTGTAATCAGTGATATTTGAGGAAGATCATCTGGGCTGTTTGCCGGTCGGCAAATATTTGGTTTTGAATATCCGCTGTTGTGCACCAATTTCAAATTGATATATCTGTACGTCTATTTTCATAGAGTGAGATATACCTTTTGATATTATGTCATTGACATTTACCTATATCAGTGGATGGTTAGGTAAGGAGCATCAAACAGCGGTGTAATTCTTCTTAACCATAAGTACAGTTTTCAACCTACGACACACAGTGAAAGAGTTGCTAGACTCAGCGGACTTATACAGAGTATTGTATGTTGTCCAGTGTCCATTAGGACAGAGGGGTTGGTTCTCATACTATATTCTGTTTACCTTTAACTTCTCTAGTTCTTAGACATGTGTTTCGTAGAAACACAGGGTCTAAGTTTTGAGGAGTTATAGGTATTTGAATAGAGTAGAGTACCAGGTGTAGCAAGTATCGGGATTCTTCAAAGTGATCGAAGATGTAGATACTTGTGTATGGTATTCAGTTGATAGTAATGATGAAGAGAAATTGTTTCTCTTTCAGGTTACTCATAATTGGAAGCATTCCTAAGTTGAGTAACGCTGATCGGCCTCCTTCCATTTAGTTGACATGCACTGGAGATAGCTGCATGATTTGAATCTGGTTCATTTAAATCAGTGCCTCTGGTTCTATATTGGATATAGAACAGTTCATATCTTAACGATGTTAAGGTACGGGGAGTTGTCCGGCTTATGATTAAAACCAGACACTGGACAACTCAAGGCATGTTTCTGTAATGGCTGTTTGTGGGTTGACCCAGGCTATGACGAGGGTTGATTTTCTACCATCTGGAAGATCAATAGTGATATTGTTCTTAACTCGCCACATTTTAAAAAGAAATGGTTATTTTTCAGAAAACAGTAGTGGGAGTATGGTAGAACTGGAAGCGATTCCAGAACCGCAAACGATTACTGAAGATTTGATAAGGAACCTAAAGATTCAATCTGATTTGACATTCCATTGGCCACTCCACAGATAAGGTGGGTAACTTCAGGCACCCGAGAGGAACTCCGGTAGCCTCAAGGACGGTGACAGGGAAGTTCTTGTTTACCCACACTTGCCATTGTTGTTGTTCCAGGCTGCGAGACCCGGCAGGAGGATGAGTATAGCGTCGTTCTAAACTAGCTTTAGAAGTGCGCGTCTATATGACTCTGCCAGAGGGTTGTCGTAGTCAGTGGGAGCAGCGGAAGCATTGGTGGACATCAGGCTTATGTCTATTTATAGACTAAAGCAGATATAGCGGAGATAGATCATCTGTTTCTGATGTGACAGTCATAGGTTTGACGTCATCAGAATAGGGGATGGATATGTTGAGAAGGTAGTAGGAAGTGATATTCCTATACTACGATCGGTTATGCTTTGGTCGTCACACAGTGTTTTCTCCACATGGGACTTGGACATTATATCAGACATACTGGTTACTAGATCTATGGTTTTAGATCTAGATTTGGGTGGTTTCCCAATCAGGGTACTTTGACAGCATTCTAAGAGTATTTAGAATGGACGACTCCTAGCATGGTAGTGTACCTGCAGGTAATGGAGTCACCCTCTCTAAAGGTGTCTTATAGACTAAAGTAGAGAGGGATGTGCATGATTGGCAGATCAGTTGGTTAGGCAATTGAGTCAATCATGAGATGTCAAGTACCACACCAGATGTTGTTCTTGCACTAGATGCAATAAGTTGATATTGATCCAATCCTGGAGGAACAGTCGGAAGCAGTTTTAGAACATAAGTGAATGTTCTAGGGATATAATAACGGCTGCCTCCTTTAGGAGACGGTTATCACTTCAGGCTTCCAAGGTGACATGGACGACAAGGAGGTTGTCAGAGTTATAGTTCTCCCTCTGACGAGGGTCAGTATTCTGGACAGGTGATCCAGGCAGATACTGAGGGAGGCATGGCGCAGGATACTGATTAAGTTCAGTTGACGATACAGTCTAAGAAGTTTGGATTTGGAGTTCATTTATGAACTAGGTCCCATCAGACATCCAGACATTCCAAGACAGGTATTGCTCATTTCGGGAGATGGTTTTCTCCGCGAACTTGAGATATAGAGAGACATAGAAAGAAACATCTAGGCGGATCCACTCACTGAGGCTTTTCCTCAAACGCAATAGTTTCGCAAACAGGCTTTGTGCGACTGACTAGTAAAGGAGTTGGGTGTTCGGTATCACACGGGCTGTGAGTATGCGACATCGCAATAATTAGCCTTGAGTGCAAGTGGGAGATTGTTGGAGATAGTGCCCTCAGCGTCAATTATTGGATCATAGGCACGTGATTGCAATGATTGAGGGAGGACCTATCCCGGTAGAACAGTCTTACTCGAGATGATAGTATGCTATCTGGTTTAACTTTATCATCGTGTACTGTTTCAGGTGACCTTACAGGTCTCTATTACACGTTGATAGAGCCCCTAGGATTCTTGCTTGACGACCAGCAGTATGATGGCGATCATATACGTGGGAGCTGGGGTCTATAAGCACATCCTTAAATGGTCCCTAGTCGTGGGAGTTTCGAGACTGGGCATCGATACTCCATTAGTAGACTAGTGTATACAGTCGAGACCCCGACGAGGGGCGGTGGCCGGTCTCACAAGCCACTGGTGTCAGTTGGTTCACCTAAGATGTATACAGGTGCTCATTGGGTTATGAGTACACTGGACAGGACTCGCCGGGAACCTGCTAGTTGGGATTATACCAGACGTCAGATAGCAGTTCCCAGGTGACATGTGTACAGGTTAGTTCATCGACCTGAGATCGTCATTTGTCTCGTGTGAGTTCCCACTGTGCTTTGATTACTACCCTACCACGGCTCAAAGGAGTCGTGCAAACAGGTTTTAGTTGGGTACAGTCCCGAGCCACATGGAGGCAGTGAGCGGATCTGCAGGGGTTCGTCTCTCCCGGTATTAGGGGTGAGGTCGCGCTGTGTCTAGGAGAGCCATTACGCAAAGCCCTCGGCCGAGGCAGGAGATTTACTGGTTGGTATTCCAGTAGTATCTCAGGGCGTTCTGGGCTACACTCCGACACGACTTGTACCGCCTTTGGGGGTCTGACTTTTACCAACCCCCTAGGCCCGCCATGCGATGCTCATAGACGAATGGACCGAACTGTACGGATATTGTCACTGACAGGCTCAGTAGGGTGTCAGGATGAGTTCGCTCATCGACGTCCCTTTTGGTCAATAGCTGGTGGCCCGTTACGTATTGGCTTATACCTCTGACGTGCTAGTGGTTAAATCCACAGCCATAGTATTGACGAGTCTTTAGAGTCCACCACACTTTCAGTTACTCAAGCTTTCGGGCGAAACGCTGTAGAGGCCATATGGAGATATGGCAGGGTCCGATCAGATACGTGCGGTATTGCACGGATCAGGATCGGACGGTTTGTACTAGTGGCCGTATGGATATATGGCAGGGTTCGATCCGATACGTGCGGTATTGCACGGATTAGGATCGAACGGATATTACTAGCCGGCTTTGGTTTAAGCCGGTCCTAGTTTAGTACTGTGTAGATTTTGTCTCATTGCATTTGTATCCGGTCGGAATACAGATGCGGGTGTGTATGCACAGTATCGGGGTTTTTCCTATAATTTATTACGGGACCAGTTTTCTGGAGTTGCCAGTTTGCATTCCGTTCCGGCCGGTTTTCCTTTGTTCTTTCCCGGCCGGACTTTTCCGATGGAGGGGGTAATTTGCAGTTTTGCAAATTACATTTGTGGAGGGGGTTTTCTTGCAAATGTATTCATTATTATAGATTAACCATCCTTGCCTTTTCATGATGATTTTTGCATTAATGAGATTTGAAAGGGTATGGAGTGATAAGCATGGTTGATGTTTGGATGTGGTCACCTCTTCTCTTTCTCCTACACTCACCTCCCTCTTGATATCTCTCCACCATTCTCATTTGAGGGGGCCGGCCACTTTGTGCATGGGAGAGAAAATGAGAGGGTTCATTTTTGTATCAGGAATTCATTTTTCATCTCATTCTTCTTGCTACTAAATTTCTCACATCACTCCAAAGTTCATTCCTTCGATCCCTCCATCAAGGCAACAAAACCCAAGTGAGACATAGCCTATACACTTTCTACAGTAAACCTTGGGCACGTCGACTAGCCAGCTTCGTGCCCGAGTTGCCTCGGTATTGAGGTGGGAGCCCGTAAAACATGCAGACGATGTGGTGCCCTTCCGGCAAGGAGGCGACGACCGGAGTTTCCGCGGGAGATCGGGACGACGACGAGAAGACCGGAGGACTCGGATCACTCGGTATATCTCTCACCCTTTCTCTTGTTAGCTAGTATTGGTTAATGGTTACGATCCGGGTATATTGTCCGCGGTAGCGCCAGTTTCCAAGTAAGGAAAATTTTTGATTCCACATTTTGTCCTCGGATAGACGGCCGGGGCGCTGCCGTGGCGCAACATGGTATCAGAGACACGCCATTAACCTTCGTCTAGCTTTGTTTGATGTGTTTTACATTTTCGATCGACCAAAATTCCAAAACTTGGTCGATCGGAAATGTAAAACACATCAAACAAAGCTAAACGAAGGTTAATGGCGTGGCTCTGATACCATGTTGCGCCACGGCAGCGCCCCGGCCGTCTATCCGAGGCCAAAAGAAGCTTCATGAAGTTTTGACTTTGTGGTTGCTTGATATTTTGTGAGATATTATGTTAACCCAATCCAAACCATTAACTCTAGTTAACTCTCTACAAGGGTTAACTCTTTCATGCTTAACCCTTGGTTAGATTTGTAAGCACTACAATAATTCATTGTTCATCACAAAAGGATTAAGTTATCATCTTCATTCATCTTCTTCTTCCTTGAGCTTCTTCTTGAAAAAGCTTTCTTTTGTGATGAAAGTGAGTGAGAAAAAGATTATAAATGAGAGCAAAAATCCTACTTCATCATCCTCATCTATCCTTGCCATTTAGATGAGGGTGTTCACTTCATATTATGAGTGTTAGCTTGTGTTAACGAAACTTCGAGGTAGATCATCTATGTTATCGAAGATCGGAAGCAAGGTTGCATCATTCTCTTCGTGAACCCTCTCGAGAGTCCGGAACACGATGATCGCAGCGAAGGGACCTCAACACGGAGCTTAAGAAGTGAAGGACCGGATCTACAAAGGTTGTAATCCCTCTCACTTAGTGTTAAACAGTTTAACATGTTAGTTTTCGCCTAAACCCTAGTTTAAATATCCGGCTTCGGGTTGTTCAGCACGGCTAAAATTTTAATCGGGCATGGTTGATGCCTCGTAGTCCCTTGTACGCTTACCTAGCAACCCTACAATAATACTTATCAGTTTATCTCATCGACCCAGGCTAGGGACTTATGGTTACAGTTGATCAGGTCCAACAAGACATCAACTCTTTATACCGGGAGAAATGAAACCCTTCGATCGCTCTTTGTCTCCATGTAGTTTGGGACTGTACCCAACAAAAACCTGTATGCATGGCTTTTTAAAGCCGTGGTTTGGTAGTAATCAAAGCACAGTAGGAACACACACAAGACACTATGACAATCATATGTTTACAGACCACCCTGTACTCATGTCACCAAAGAACTGCTATCTGGCGATAGGTAAAATTCCATCTGAGAGTTCTCGGTGAGTCCCTTCGGTAGAACTCATTCTCCAATGAGCACATGTATACAATCTTTAGTGTCAAACACCAATGACTATGGGAACGGCCATCACCCCGATCGGCATAAAAAACGTATACACTAGTCTACTGATTGATCTTCTAAAAAGTTTTTGTTCATAGATAACCGCAATCAAGACGGTGTCGCTAGTAGCTAGCCGCGATGAGTACGGATCGTCCACTGGGAAACATGAACCCTTTTCTTGCTTTAGACGAGTTGATAAAAAGATGGGTGATTGGTTGTAGATCTACTTTAATACGGATATAAAGTTTATAATAAAAACGCTTGTATCGTTCATAGGACTTAGTAGTAATGGATGACTAATTGAAAATGACTCCTTTTATCTTTTAATAGTTTAAAACTAGATCGACAGTGATGAATGTAGATTAGGGCTCTTGGAGGGAATAGGGTTCCCACTCTTAACCCTTGTCTTTTCTTTGATCTCTATTCATGTCTAGCTTTTAACAAAACAAGTGTTTAACCAATCTCAAATCGTGGTCGTGACTATCATTAAATTGATAGCGCGTCTGATTAGAAGGCTAACATTTGTTTTGTTAAAGTTTATAAACTTAAAATTTTTTAAAAGAAATTAAATGATTTTCTCACCCATTGTTCTACCCTATCTTACGAACCCTAACAAGCTAGGAATTATTCACTCATGGTTTGAGATTTAGAAGAAAGGTTGAGAAATGAAAACATGATTAAGATGCAGAAATTAAATGCAAACAGAATTAAATAACAACTACCTTTATTGATCAACTAGTTGCATTTACAAATCCTTTGAAAGTAGAGTACAAAAACACTAGTTGCTCTAGATCTCTATCTTATTGGAAGTAGATGACTAGTTAATGATCACTCGAATGCGTGGATCGCTTTGGACCTCTTGATCTCTTCGGTGATGATTTTGAATGTGAAGCTCTCGGTCCTATATATAGTCCCAGAAACTAGAAACTCTAGATGCCATAAGTGAATATATGTTGTTATAATAATATCACCAAAATCTCACATCGTATGGCCATCAAACCGCAGTAGTTCCGCCGCATTGTTAGTGATATATGCCCTAGAGGCCATTATTGTATCATACTAGTTTGTATATTACATAATGGAAGCTTAGGATATTCACAGTTGTATTAACAGTCTTGCTCAAAATGGTAGTTTGCTACCTGGTTTGTTTCTACCTCAATATGTGCATGTGTTTCTTTTAGTATATTGCTTATACATATTGGTAGAGCCCTTAGGATCTTTACTTGGTTACAACCGTTGTGATGGCAGTCACACTAGTGGGGGTTGGGTAGTCTATAAGCACATCCTATACAGGTCCCTAGTCGTAGGATTATCAAGACGGGGCATCGATACTCCAGAGTATACTAGTGTATACGCTTCTCATCCCAACAGGGGAGATGGTCTGTCCCAAGCCATCAATATGCCGTACTGGAGATAGTATGCGTGTGCTCATTGGGTTATGAGTACACTGGACAAGACTCGTTAGGAGCTGCTGGTGGGTATTATACCTATCGTTGGGTAGCAGTTCCTAGGTGACATGAGTACAGCTTAGTCCGTCGACTTAACACTGCTACTTCACCTCGAGTGTGTTCCCACTGTTTTTAGATTACTACCCTACCACGGCTTAAAGGAGTCATGAAAACATGTAGTAGTTGGGTGCAGTCCCGAAGCACTTGGAGGCTGTGGCAGTTAGATAGGATTCGTCTCTCTCGGTATTGGAGGTTGATATCGCGCTGTGTTCGGAAAGTTATTATACAAAGTCCCTGGTCAGAGCAAGCGAGATTTACTGGTAGGTACTCCAGTAGTTTCTCAGGGTGTTTTGGGCTACACTCCGGCACGACTTATTGTGCTATTAGGGGTCTGACAATTACCGCCCCCCTAAGCTTGATATGTGATACTCTTAGGTGAACAGACCGGACCGTCTGGAGATTGTCATAGATAGGCTCAATGGGAGTTCGGATGAGTTTTCTCATCGGCCTTCTTATCGACATATACCTGGGTAGCCGTTACGTGCAGCTAGTACCGCTTGCGGATTGTGGTTAAACCCACTGCCAGCGTAGTGTTGAGTCTTTAGAGTCCCACACAGAGGGTTTCCCTGTATCGGGCAAAAGATGTAGAAGTTGTATGGTTTTACGACAGGGCTTCGATCACGTACGTATACTTGTGCACGTATGATGTTCGGGCGGATAATACTAGTAGGATTTGGATTAAGCCGGATCCTTGTATTATACTGATGGATTATTTTCGTCTCTTTTATACTCGTATTCTTCGGAATACGGATACGGGTATATATATACGGATGAGAGGCATTTTCGTAAAATACTGGAAATTGCTTCTAGAAGAAGACACCTCATATTTGTATTAACCATTTAGGTTAAATGGTTATGAGATGGAGGAAATGAGGTGGAGATTTGCATTGAATGAGGCATGACTCACCACTTAGATATTTTGAAGCATACTTGATATTTGATGAGATATTTATCTCCTCAATTATTTCTATGATTCATTATTCTACACTTGAGCCATATTTTATTCTAAGCTCATTTCTTCACTAGCTTTTCCTCAATCTCACTTCTTCTTCCTCTGATCCTAAACCTCTCATGTGTTAAGAATCCTAGGGTTATTAGAGACACACTAATCCATGTATACTCTTTACATCATCTAGGCCATCTAATTTAGAAAACTAGGTGCCCTAGTTATCTCGGATTTGAGATTGGAGCTCGGACTATAGACTCTCGGGTGGATCCTCTTTGACTCGAGGAGGCCAATGAGGTTGCCCGATCCGTTACGATCCTTGGAGCCTATGACGAGGAAGAGGAGGACAGCGACAAGAAGACCCGAAGGACTTGGCAACGTGAGGTATAACACTTCTTTCCGAGTAGTTAATCTCATGCAAGTTTGTTAGCTAGGATTTAGTATCGATCTTGGAGTTCAAGTCAGTGTTGCGAGCTTTGGAAAATCGTTTTTTAAATAATCTGCCTCCCCGCGAACCCGCGGAGTGCACGACATCGACTTACAGTGGTATCAGAGCCTAGTAAATCTTAGCTAACAGTTTAGACAACGTGTAAAACTACCCGAAATAACTCCGAAATATCGAAATCAAAATCCAAGTTTCTGTCAAATTTTCAGAGGCACTAAATTTTTTTTAAACAATTGCAGAGTGCTCCTTTACTTGTGATATGAACACACACCAAAACTGAGGAAATTCCACTGATTTTTGGTTGGAGAAACACTTCAAAAAACCGACCCCACCGGTTTTGTTAGGTTGGATTGCATCAAGTTTTTTTCTGTGTTTTAGTTGCTTGGATTTAAGTTTTCAGGTGGTGTTTGATTTTGCAAATTTGATTATACTGTTAATTCTCTGCTATGGAAATACGGGGTATTTCGAAGTCGCGGTTTTAACATAGTTTAACATAATTAGTTGTTGTTATATGTGTTTTGAAATGTCCGCTAATCACTATACGTCGATTAGTGGGGGTTGCACATATCTGTGTTGCTGTGATGGTGGTTTGTGTATATGGATATGTTGGATCGTCGTGGATGAATAGCCGGGGGATGTGAGAAGAGAGTTTTCTTTCTTACATGCGATGTAAATTGTAAAGTGATGTAATATTATTTTGCGGGGCACATCCGGGGTGAGCTAGTGGCCACCGTTGTATTATTTATTTTACTGTTTTCTGCTCCTAGGATAGACCTAAGGCGGGGTGCACAAACTACCGGGTTCTTTGAAGTGCCGAGTGGCCTACTCACTTTTTTGAGGGAGGTTGCTTCATTTCGAGAATTTGGAGGGTAGTTTGCTGCACCCGTAGAGGTCTGGGGTGGAGTTTGGCTATTCATCACGACCGTGGAATCCGTCTTTCGTTATAGGTTTAAACGAAACGCGGAATTCCTAGCATATCTAATATGTTCATATGTGATCTGGAATGCCTATTATTGTGTGAGATGAATGGTTATTATATATATGCTATATAGCAGACGTTGCTTATGTTTTGCATCGGCGTTAGTCCAGCCAGAGCGTTAGTTAAGTAACCTAACGGTATTAGACGACGCCCAGTGGCGAATGCGGATGGCATAATCCTACGTCATATTTTTTCTCTCTCTGTAATGATAGGTGTAAATGATGGGACTGCATTATTAATGCAAAGAAAACAAATCAAAACTGAATCGTTGGAACACTTTTAAAACCACTCGGTTTTTTCAAAACAGAAACTTTTAAAATGCGGAGCTTAAACCAATCCTTTAAAATCTATCATGATTCCTTCGACTATATCAAGTTCATTACGTTCACGGTTTCGCCAAAACCATTTGTAGCCCTCCGTCATTTCATATGAATATTCAGTAGTAATCAAGTTATGTTTGTTGACCTTCGCCAAGGCATAGTGATTGGTAGCTGCTGGGTATTCATATGTAGCATAGATAGATGTGTTAGTTTGGGATAGTCATACTACTTTGTTAGCCTTCGTCAAGGGTATGTATGGGTGGGTTCAAATTAATCTGAACAATGACGGGTAGAACTTGACATATGACTTATGATTTGTTGGTCTTCATCAAGGTCATAAGAGCATGGGGCAAAAATCCACATCGGATGTTTCTAAAGAAACTGAAATTTGCTAGTGTTGCATACCATTTTGAGTGTGATAATTTTAGTAGGATTCCTTAAGGATTATCACATAATGATATTTAGATCCCGATCCTGCTGTGAGTATATGCTACTCATCGGGAGATTTTTTCACTAAACGATCAATGCTATAAACCAAGTAGGTGTCTAGAACGGTGTTAGCGGGGCTACGCCTCCAGGGAAAAGAGGTTATTTAATTAAGGAACTTCGCGAAAGCGTCGTAAAACCTCCCTCGATGTACCAACACCAGTCTGGCTGAAAGGTTAAGTAAGTATTGTACGGTGAGATTAATCCTGACTAATTCTTCTTTATAGTTTGAGGAAGGACTCGAGGTACTGTGGGAGCCATCCTGTTTAGATAAACTAATAACCAATCTAAACTTGCAAGAGCATCATGCTGAGTGTTTCTTCTCTTTCTTCTAATTGTAGCGACCATATGACCAGACATAGGTTACATCTAGATAATAAATTGACTACAGACTATATTGACTGGCATAGGTTTGTCCAGATGTCCATTGCCTGCAACAAGCTGGGCCATCTCATTACTACTCAAGCCCCCGCCATCTCAGGTCCAGTTTCCACCGTCACGAATGTTGATATCCGTAAGACAACGAAAAAAGACAGTGTGAATGCCAAGTGCTTCGTGTTGGCCTTAGTAGATGATGTAAACTAGAGGCAGCACGAGAAGATAGACTCGGTTTCCATCTTCCTCTATAACAAAGATTTATATGGAGAGAAATCTCGTATCACACGCTATGAGATCTCGAAGGAACTGCTTCAAGCGAGGTTGGCTATCGGGTCATCTGTAGGGGAGAATGTCCTTACGATGACTAGCTATATTGAAAAGTGTTGGGTTACGCCGGCACCCCAGCCATCAATCCGTAGCCAAATGCGAAACAAAAACTTTAAAAAACCGGCGCTAACAGAACCTTATTCCCCGGATCGACCATTAACCTTACACTAGTTTTCTATAAAGGAGTTTAGAAAGGTTATACCGAATGATCCGTGTCCTTCGGTCTTCAACCTCTGTCCCAAGCTCCTCGTGGCTTCCTTGATCAAGTTTTATCTCCAGTCTCCCCCATCGAAGACGATCCACCTTGAGAGTATGTAATACGGGCTCCGACCTCAAATCCGAAACAACTAGAGTACCTGGTTCGCTACCCTAGATAGCCAAGATGAAGTAGAGAGTGTGTTGGATTACTTTGTCTCAATACACCCTAGGTTTCTTAACACATGAGACATGTAGGGTTGAGATAGAAGAAGATGCCAAGAGAGGAGAGTGTGAGGCTTGAGCAAAAACCAAGTCAAGAAAGTGGCTTGAGTGTTGTGTGTTATTTGTTGTGAGCAAGCAACTAAAGAAAACAACTCAAGAAAAATATGTGCCTTTTTCTCACTACAAATATCTCACAATATTCCAAACAAGTCATCATGCCACCATGACTCACTATATGACTCATGACCATAAGTCACTAAGTGAATATGCTAGAACAATGACTCACAAAAATGAGTCACACTCTCCACTCAATAAACATTTAAACTAAATGTTTAATAGAAAATGAAATAGCAACTTCTAAAGTAATCTTGTAATAGAATTACAAGAATACCCATCATCCTTATATACATACCCGCATCCGTATTCCGAAAGAATACGAATACAACCAGATGAAAATAATCCAATAATATAATACTAGAATCCCGCTTAAACCAAAACCCACTAGTATTATCCGTCCGAGTCATGATGTGTGCACAAGTGCACGTATATGCTTGAACCCTGTCATAAAACTAAACGGCCTCTACAACGTTTCGCCCGAAGCAGGAAAACCCTCTGTGTGGGACTCTAAAGACTCGTCAATACGCTGGCAGTGGGTTAAACCACAAGCATGTCAACGGCACTAGCTGTACGTAACGGCTACCCATGTATTGAGCGAAAGGGAGGCCAACGAGCAAACTCATCCTGAAATCCCTACTAAGCCTGACAGTGACAATATCCATACAGTCCGGTCCGTTCGTCTCTGAGTATCGCATATCGAGTCTAGGGTGGTGGATAAAGTTAGACCCCTAATAACATGACATTCAGTGTCGGTATGAAACCCATCACCGCGTGAGAAACTACCGATCCTAAATCAATAATTCTCGACTACCTTGGCCTAGGATTTCTGGTGATGGTCATCCATGAACAACGCGACATCAACCCCCAATACCGGGAGAGACGAATCCCCTAACAATCCGCTCACTGCCTCCATGTGGCTCGGGACTGTATCCAACTAAAACCTGTTTGCACAACTCCTTTAAGCCGTGGTAGGGTAGTAATCAAAGCACAGTAGGAACTCACACGAGACAAATGACGATCTCGGGTCGATAGACTAACATGTACACATGTCACCAAGGAACTGCTATCTGACAATAGGTATAATACCAACTAGCATGTTTCTGGCGAGTCCGTCCGGTGTATTCATAACCCAATGAGCACCTTATACATCTTAGGAGAACAAACTGACACCAATGGCTTGTGAGACCGGCCATCACCCCTCATCAGGGTCTTGATCAATATACACTAGTCTACTCTCGAGTATCGATGCCCAGTCTCGAACCTCCCACGACTAGGGACATTTAAGGATATGCTTATAGACCTCCAGCTCCCACGTATATGATCACCATCATTCTGCTGGTAGTCAAGTATGAATCCTATGGGCTCTATCAACATGTAATAGTGATCTGTAAAGCCACCTAAAGCAAGTACATGATGATAAAGACAAACCAGATAGCATAGTATTATCTCGAGTAAGACTGTTCTACCGGTATAGGCCCTCCTTCAATCATCGCAATCGCATGCCTGCGATCCAATAATTGACTTGAGAGGGCACTATAAGCAACAATCTCCCACTTGCACTTAAGGCTAATTATTGCAGTGTCATATACTCACAGCCCGTGTGATACCGAACACCCAACTTCTTTACTAATCAGTTTCACAAAGCTCGTTTGTAAAAATATTGCGTTCGAGAAATAGCCTCAGTGAGTGGATCTGCTCCAATGTTTCTTTCTATGCCTCTCTTTATCTCAAGTTCACGGAGGAAGCTATCTCCCAAAATGAGCAATACCTGTTTTAGAATATGTCTGGATATCTGATGGGACCCAGTTCACAAATGAACTCCAAATCCAGCAAACTTCTTAGACTGTATCGTCCACTGAATTTAATCAGTATTCTGCGCCATGCCTTCCTCAGTATCCGCTTGGACCACCTGTCCAAACTACTGCCCCTCAAAAGAGGGAAAACTATAACTCTGACAGTCACTTTGTCATCCAGGTCATCTTGGAAGCCTGGAATGATAACCGTCTCCCGAAGGAGGCTGCCGTTACCAAATCCCTAGAACATCCACTTATGTTCATAATTTGCTTCCGGACGTTTCTCCAGGATTGGATTAATATATAAACTTATTGCAGCTAGTTTAAAAAACAATATCTGGTGTGGTACTTGACATCTAATGATTGACTCAATTGCTTAAGCAAGTGATATGCCAATCATGCATATCCCTCTCCCCTTTAGTCTGTAAGACACCTTTAGAGAGGGTGAATCCATCACCTGCAGGTACACCACCATGCCAGAAGTCGTCCATTCTAAAACACCTTTAGAATAGTGTCAAAGTACCCAGATTGGGAAACTACCCAAATCTAGATCTAAAACCATAGATCTAGTAACCAGAATGCCCGATATAATATCCATATCCTATGTGGAGAAACAACTGTGTGACAATCACAGTATAACCGATCGTAGTGTAGAAATTTCACTTCCTACAAAGTGTATGTCATCCAAATACCTGGACTTCACACCCTACTACTTTCTTAACAGATCCATCTTCTATTCTGATGAAGTCAAAGCCTATGACTGTCACATCAAAAATAGATGATCTATCTCCACTATACCTGCATTAGTCTATAAATAGACACAAGCCACTTGTCCACTATACTTCCGCTGCTCCCACTGACTATAAAAACCCTTTGGTAGAGTCATATACACGTGCACTTCTAAAGCTAGTTTAGAACGACGCTATACTCATCCTTCTGCCGGGTCACATAGTCTAGAACAGCAGTAATGGCAAGTCTGGGTAAACAAGAACCTCCCTGTCACAGTCTTTGAGGATACCGAAGTACCTCTCAGGTGCCTGAGGTTACCCACCATATCTGCGGAGTGGCTAATAGAATGTCAGGCCCGATTAAATCTTTAGGTTCGATTAAATTTTCAGTAATCGTTTGTGGTTCAGGAATCACTTCCAGTTCTACCATACTCCCACTACTGTTTTCTGAAAAAAGTTCATTTTACTAAAACTGTGGCGAGTCAAGAACAATATCACTATTGATCTTCCAGATGGTAGAAAGTTAACCCTCGTCATAGCCCGGGATAACCCACAAACTGCCATTACAGAAATGTGTCTTGAGTTATCCAGAGTCTGGTTTAAGCATAAGCCGGACAACTCCATATACCTTAACATCGTTAAGATATGAACCATTCTATATACAATATAGAAACAGAGACACTAATTTAATTGGAACCACATTCAAATCATGCAGCTGTTTCCAGTGCATGTCAACTAAATGGAAGGAGGCCGATCAGCATTACTCAACTAAGAGTGCATCCAAATATGAGTAACCTAAAAGGGAAGAAAATTCTTAAAACCATTACTATTAACTGAATACCAAACACAAGTATCTATATCTTCGATCACCTTGAAGAATTCTGATACTTGCAACACATGGTTCTCTACTTTATTCTTGTACCCATAACTTCTCCAAACTTGGACCTTGTATTTCTACGAAATACTTGTCTAAAACTGGAGAAGTCACAAGTAAACAGAATATATTATGAGCACCAACCCCTTTGTCCTAATGGACACTGGACAACATACTGTAGGGATTCTCTAGCACCATCCTAGGTTAAGGGTTGCATCACACATGCTATAACAAAAATTCAGGGGGTGCTAAACAATTCCAACCATGAATCGAACTAGAAAAATAGAGTAACAACATGCTAGTATCATATACTACAAGTATCTAACACTAAGAGGTAAGTAATACAACCTTTGTAGACTTCCTCTAGAGACTCCTTGGATCGAGTAGTGTTTGACCTGGTTGGTTTGTGTCGTTCCAAGTCCACGATGATCCACCACGAAGT
Source organism: Agapanthus africanus (assembly GCA_030015575.1). Classification (NCBI taxonomy): domain Eukaryota; kingdom Viridiplantae; phylum Streptophyta; class Magnoliopsida; order Asparagales; family Amaryllidaceae; genus Agapanthus; species Agapanthus africanus. Next base: position 675,485,925 of record CM057337.1, read on the forward strand.
CCCTTTGCCCAAGCTCCAAGCTTCACTTGATCAAGGATGAAGATGAAGCAAACACTCCACACTAGTGGGCTAGACTAAAGTAGAATGGTGATGTGGGTTTGGATCTCACTTAAAAACCTTTTCTTTTTAATTTCTTCTCTTTCTTTTTAAACCCTAGAGAGCTTTGAGGAGAGAGAGGAAGAAAGAGATGGCTCAAGCTTGACTCAAGTGAATAATGAATAACTCAACCTCATCTCAAGAGAGTAAGTGAATTATCTCATGCTAAACCATGGTTACAAAATATCTAGATATTTTGTGACTTGAGGTTAAGAAAAACCATGGACTACAAAACCATGGGCAAATGAAACCATTGACTTAGGTCAACTCAAAAGAGTTGAATAGCCAACCATGATTATGTTGTCATTTTGCTTTTCTCAAATAAACAAAATATCTAAATATGTTACCATGTAAGTCTTGCATTGCCGCCACCAATGTATCATCAACCATGACACATGTATGCTTGCATGTGTGCATCCATATCAACATATACATACACTCATGCATGCATCATAAAGAAATAGGTTTTAATAAATGAGCTAATGGATTTAATATTAAATCAACACTTGATTTAATAATTCGGTCATATCACATACGACCCGTCCAATAGTAAATGCCCGATTAAAAAACGGCATCCAATACACGCATTTAATCGAGCACCTGCGCATCATATATGCACCCCACAACGTTTCGCCTAAGCTAGGAGACCCGTTTGTGGGACTCTAAGACTCGTCAATACACTAGCAGTAGGCAGTGATCGCATCACATGCCCACAAACCGCCAGTGGCACAAGCTATACATAACGGCTGCCAAGTATTGAGCGATCAGAAGAAACACAAGCAAACCTGCTAAACTCCCGTCGAGCCAACTGGTAACACTTACCATACAGTCCGGTCTCTTCGTCAAATATGCTGCATATCAAGTCTAGGGATGGTATCGTCGAGCCTATTAACCCAATAAGTTATGCCGGTATATAGCCTATAACAGATCGAGAAACTACTGATAACACTTATCAGTAAATCTCATCAGCCCTGGCCAGGGACTTGCTGATATAGCCAATCGAGCACAAACCCCCAATACCGGGAGAGACGAAACCCCTCCTATCGCTCATTGCCTCCATGTGTCTCGGGACTGTACCCAAAAGCCACCTTCTTGTACGACTCAGTGGAGTCGTGGTAGGGTGGAAATCAAAGCACTTAGGGAGAACACACAAGACTCTATGACGAACTCGGGTCTACAGACTAACCTGTACCTGAGTCACCTAAGAACTGCTATCCAACGATAGATATAATACCATATAGGAGTTCTCGGCGAGTCCGTTCAGTGTACCTAGTCTCCACTGAGCACCCGTATACGATCTTTGGTGCCACCACACCAATTGATATGGGATCATCCATCGCCCATCATATGGGACAAGTAACGTATACGCTAGTCTACTCTGGTAATATCGATGCCCAGTCTCGATACACACACGACTAGGAACATTTTAAGGATATGCTTATAAACTACACATGTCCCACTAGTATGATCCGCATCATAATCTCAGTAGTCAAGCAAATATCCTAAGGGCTTTATCAACATGTGCCAAATGAGTGAAAGCATGATCAAATGAATATGTCAAGATAAAGTACAACCAGATAGCATATTATCATGTCGAGAAAGAATGTCCTCTGAATACACACACACACACACATACCGGTACATACACTATCATATAATAGCTTCTAGGGCATACATATATCCAACAATCTCCCACTTGCACTAAGGCCAATTATTGGCGTATCTCATACCCAACATCTCAAAAATTCGCTCATGCTGCGTCAGAGGGAGGTGTTCACACCATAATATTGTATTATTATATTCCCTATTCTTATTCTTTTTATAAATAAACAGGTGCTTTTGACGCATGTCTGCTACATATTACAGGTTACAGGTTCTTGAACAGAAAACAGTGAAAACGATGAAAAGACGATGCAAAAGTGGACTTTGACCAACAAACAGAAGACTCTTGATCAAGCCTACATCAAAGATAAAATTCACACAGTACAAGGCAATGCAAGGTCCAAGATTACAAAGCGAACGGTTAAAAGTCCACCGCAATTATTCACTGGAGATCTGGAAGAAACATAGAAGCTATTTTAATAAAAGAACCAAATAATAAGAAAGCCCAAAGATAGAAGAGCCAACAAAGGAAATTTCAAGGCCCAATACTTCTTTTTAAAGAGACAGAGACATAAAATTTTACCAAACCTTGGAGTCTACTTTGACTAGGTCTTCCTAAGGATATTTTGGTAAATGTAGACGTGCGAATCAATTGTAACCTAGGGTTTCCTATCCTCTATAAATAGGAACTCTAATTCATTGTATTATCTATGTCTCCCTTCATTAATAAATTTCAGAATTCTTTTGGAGAGCATCAAGTTGTAAGTTCTTTATTTTCTGCCCTAGGTTAATTTTCTATTCTTGCCCTAGTTAAATTTAATTCCTTGCCCTAGTTAATCTTTTATTCTCTGCCCTAGATAAATGTTCTTTAATTCCCTAATGAGTGAGTAGTCTTCTCGCTTGTTCGGGTTAGATCTGGGGAAGGTTTGAGAGACGAAGATCTCTCATCCTCTTTCTTGCCCGTCATATATTTTCATAGGACTCTATGCATACATGCACATACCGCTCCCTACGGCACCCTATCCATCGAGGTAGCGGTGATACCGTAGTATAAAGGCCCGGTTGTGATGGTTTTCCATGGAGGTTACGATAAGGATTTCTAAAGGAAGGACAAGAACCAAGAGGAAGAAACATCTTTCCAAATGGTTCTAATCCCTTTTATTAATAATTACCATAACACCTAATTAGATCTTCATATGGGTATAGAAAGCGGTGAGATTTATAGACTTTCCAAACTTAACCAAGACCTGACCCTAGCAAGATTTAGATATAGATTAAATTAGTTTTAAGAAATAATCAATCCGACCACAATCGGAATTAACTCGTTTGAGCTATTAGGAAATTCACAACATCCCTGTGGACCGACCCGTACTCACCGGCTAGCTACCAAGCGACACCGTTCTTGATTGCGGTTAATAGATAGTTTTTGAGATCAATCAGGAGGGTCTTGGTGAGTGGATCCGCGGTGTTATCTTTTGTATCTACTCTCCGAATCTCAATCTCACGGCGATCAACTATCTTCCGGATCAGATGATATCGCCTGAGGATGTGTCTGGATCGCTGATGGGACCTGAGCTCTTTGGCCAACGCCATAGCCCCATTATTATCACAATACAATGGTATTGGATCAATAATGGTCGGAACTACTTCTAGCTCCGAGATGAACTTCCTCATCATGACGGCTTCCTTGGCAGCATCATTTGCAGCAATATACTTAGCTTCCATCATGGAGTCTCCAACGGTATCCTGTTTAGAACTCTTCCAACACACCGTCCCTCCATTGAGGGTAAATGCAAACCCTGAGATAGACTTGCTATCATCCTTATCACTCTGTAAGCTCGAATCGGTAAAGGCCTCCATTTGGAGATCCCCATTACCATACACCAAGAACAATTCTTTAGTCTTTCGCAAGTACTTAAGAATGTCCTTCACAGCAGACTAATGTTTCTCCCCTGGGGTTGACTGATACCTACTTACTACACCCAGTGCATAAGCTACATCAGGGCGTGTACACAATATCGCATACATTATTGATCCTACGGCTGAAGCATAGGGAATAATGCTCATGCAAGCTCTCTCTTCATCAGACTTTGGGCAATCGTCCTTGGAGAGAGTGACTCCATGTAAAGCGGGTAAGGCACCCCGCTTGGAGTCTTCCATAATAAACCTCTTTAGGATGGTGTTTATGCACTTGGTTTGGGACAATCCTAATAACCATTTGGATCTATCCCTATAGATCCGTATGCCCAATATGTACGTGGCATCACCCAGGTCCTTCATAAAGAAATTTTGTGATAAGAATGATTTGACCGGCTGTAGCATAGGAATGTCATTTCCAATCCGAAGAATGTCATCTACGTACAATACGAGGAATGCGACAGTTCTCCCTGCAGTCTTCTTATAAATACAAGGTTCATCTGGATTTTTAACGAAATCAAACTTTTTGATAACATCATCAAAACAAATGTTCCAACTCCGTGATGCCTGCTGTTCCCGCCAAAATTTTGGCTCACAACCTGTTCCCTTATAAAAAAAAAATAAAAAATAATAAAATAAAAAAATAAAAAAATGATAAATAATAATAAAAAATAATAATAATAATAATGTAAAATAATAATAAAATAAAAAATGAAGGGAAAAACTCCACATGCAAAGAACGTAACAAATGCATTAAAGCCAAAAGTTAAAACATTATGAAGCAACGCTTCAGATGTAGCGCCAAGTGCGCTACGCTCTAAACAGCGCGCCACGTGCAAAGCACGTGTGTGCTAGCGCTGGCTGCGCTGCGCTCTGAGCAGCGCACCACGTGTCAAACGCGGGTGCGCTAGCGCAATATGCGCTGCCTTTTAAGCAGCGCACCACGTGCAAAGCACGGGTGCGCTAGCGTTGGAACCTAAAAGCTCCCCACCGTCAGATCAAAGATCTAATAATAATGATAAATCATTTATTAATCAGAAACTAAATTCTGTTAAGGAAAGATTCCTCAAAATCTTTCCAAATAACAAGATTGTGCTCTGTAAATCAGAGCACCGTTGGATCAATGATCCAATGGTAAATAAAAATTACCAAAAGACAGAATAAATTCTATATGAAAAGATTTATCAATCATGTTAAAAATAAGAAGATTGCCTTCTGTAAAACAGGAGTCCTAGGATCAAAGATCCAACGGTGGGGAAATATCCCCAAATCAATCAGAGAAAGATCTCTTTAACTGATTTAACAAATCAATGTGCCCTGTATAAAGGCCCCAAGACTTCAAGTCTGAGATAGAGAAACCCCCCTGCAAACTTTGAGAAAACTCAAAGAAAGAAAAAGCAAGCTTTTAGCAAAAGAAGATCATTTCTTCAAGGTAAAGAACTTGAACAATGAACACAGAGATGAAATCATCTCATGAAAAGAAGAATCATCTTCTCAAAAGATCATAAATCTGCAAAAGAACAAGGTCTCTTATAAAAAGATCGAAAGATCTAATCATAAAAACAAAAAGAAGTATTTACTTCATTCATAGATCATTGATCTACAAAGGCAGCGCCTTTTTATAAACAAGAACTTTTGTTCTCGAATCTTGAGGTAAAGCCTCCTTTAAAAGAACATAAACTTGTCCTCTGATCATAAATTTGATCAAGAGCGCTTTGCGTAATTGAAAGTGCCTTGCACTCATGAATTGCACTTTTGCGCTACTTAGACCGGCGCTCAGCGCCAAAACGTGCCACTTGTCAACCGTAGACACAACTAGCACTTTGCACTTCTTAAACAGAGCACTGCGCTCATGGGCTAGCACTCAGCGCCAAGCGCGCCACGTGTCACTCACTGGTGCGCCATTAAACTAGCGCAAATCACTCATAAATTGAAATCGCAATGCGCTAGTAAACTGGCGCTTAGCGCTAAGCGCGACACGTGTCCGCTACCGGCAGAAGCGCAATGCGCTCTTTAATTGGCTCAAAGCGCCTGGCGCGCTACGTAGCGCACTGTCAGAACACACATTGTTCTGATGAATGCTCAGCATTCAATAAAAGACAAAACATTGTCAAGATATAAATCAATGCTCAGCATTGTTAAAAGGACCGAGCTCAAACAAATGCTTAATGGCCCAAAATAAATGTCAAAACATTTTAACTTGATTGGACTTAGCCCAACATTGGCCGTAAGTCCTCAACTCATATCAACTGAGCCCATATGCTCATAAACTTTTTAACAGACCATATTCCCAAATTGGACTATAGATCTCCCAACCAACATTGCTCCAAGGGTACATCTCTGAACTCCTTTGATATTTATCGTTGTAATCCTTCAACGTCTTCAGAGAGGTGACGGGTCCCGACAGCTATAAATTCCACTGACTATGATGTCTTTAAACTGGACTGTGGGGTCTTTAAGCCCATGGACTACGATGTCTTTAACCTGGACTGTGGGGTCCTTAAGCCCATGGACTACGATGTCCTTAACCTGGACTGTGGGGTCCTTAAACCCATGGACTACGATGTCCTTAACTTGGACTGTGGGGTCCTTAAACCCATAGACTATGATGTCCTTAACCTCGAACCATGGGGTCCCTTTAAACCCACGGACTATGATTTCCTTAACCTTGGACCACCATGTCCATAAACTGGTAATCGACCGCAATGTCCCTAAACTAAACAATAGAGTTCAAATGCTCTTTTGTTGGATCTAGATGATCCCGTTAAGTTGATCTTAGTCTAAAATTAGACTAACATGTCCTTAACAAACGTTGAGTCGATCTTAGTCTAAAATTAGACTAATGTATCCTTAACAAACGTTTAAGTTGATCTTAGTCTCAAATGAGACTAACGTATCCTTAAACCCAAACCAAAACCCAAATCTAAAAAAATGCTGATTTGGACTAATCCACACCCTACGGGCGACAACATACATTAGCCTCCGTATAAAATCCACGGGCAACCAAAAACAAAACAAACACCCACGATACGAAGCGACCATTTAGAGAAGGAAAAAGTTGTTACCGTGATGCGGTAGCGTAATTAACTGCAGGGGCTTTTGCCTGCAGGGAAGAGCGTCCCCACAATCAAAAACGAGGGGGAATCTGATGATGACTGCTACATTGGCCATATCCGTTTAAACCTTCGATACATGGTGCCATAAATCAACTTGGCATCTTCGGAGAGGTGGACGGATAACACCAATTAGCATCTGCCCCGAAATTCAGGCAAGACGCCCGCCGCGTCTTCGTGCGTCTTTCGGCGGAGAACAGATTCTGGCACGCTCGGTGGGACCTTTTTCTCTTTCCACTCCACACTTCGTGTGTCGTGTTCGCGAACGAATCGCTGTTTGTTATGGTTGCCCTTGGGATTCGAGATACTAAGATTTGGTATCTTGCTCGGTGCCGAAAACGAAAGATCAATGGCGTCTACCTGCACAAAATGTTCCAGCTCCAACTGCAACTCCCGTTCCGCCTCATCTGGAGGTATAGCTTACGGGGCCCAGACAGCCTCCCTGTTCACAATGCCGATAGAGCAGGTGACACAAGCTACCACCGGATTGTTCTTCGAAACCATGCTCCCACCAGTGAGCATTAACATCCCGCTGCCGCAAGAAGCACAAAAAAAGTTGGTCTTTGATCGGCTCACTACTACCACGGCCCCTCTTAACTGGTCGCCTAAGTCCAATGCCTCAGTTTTCAACAGATTGGGCCAGAATGCCAACAATCCCGCAATACCTGAAGCAGCCATCCCAAAGCGGATAGCCATCCCGGCTCAAGCGGACGAAATCATTGGAAAGGCTTCTCTTGACAAGAAGTCAGTCTTCACAAGGCTGGCCACTCCGGCTCCCGCTCCAGGTGAAGTCACCTCTGTCCAGAGGTCTGTATTCGATAGGGTGGACATTACTTCTCAGCGAACGTCAGTCTTCAAAAGACTGACACCGGCGACAACCCACCGTCAAGACAGGGGGCATGACGAAGCCATCCCCATAGCCGAACCAACAACATCTGCGTGACATGCTCGCCGTCGTCACTGGCGCCGAGTACGGAAGGCTGGGGGCAGCTCTTCGCCTGGATTTACTCTACCAGCTCCAACGGTGGAGATCGATACTGCTGTTCCTACCGGGAACAGCTTTGAATTGCTGAACAAGGTGTGCAGGGACTCTCCTACCGCCGTACTGAAAAGATCTCCTCCACCCATGGAGAATGTTACAGAAACGAAGCCGGAGAGGTCCCCTCAGCGGCTATCCTCCAAAATTTACAAGGTCTGGCGACAGGTTCAAGACTTAGTAATTGATCAAGATTACTCTCACCGACAGAAAAAGGTGAAGGTCCAGTGAGAAGAGAACCATTCTGTCAAGCCGTAAAAGGAGACAGCTACCTGGGTGCCCGCCGCAACGGCTCCCTCAACGTAAACCACTCAAAAGAGAGGGAGGCCGCAAAATTCCCCTGTGACTACGGCAAACCGTAAAGACGTTGAGCCTAAACGCCCTAGGTCTGAGGGCATGGTGGTGCATACTGTTTATATGGCATCTGGAAAAGAGGAAAGCCGCACTTCGACGGGTCACCGACCGCTCAGCCGATCCGTGACAAAAGCCCAGGAGCAACAACAGAAGCTTCAGGAAATGCTGATGCAAATGGCCGCACTCACCGGGCCAAAAGAAAGCCCGGAGGCATCATCATAGCAGCGTCATGAACAAGAAACCGATGCTGACTTCCTTCGCAGAGTCCTCGAAAAGAAGGACAGAGAAGCAGCGGAACAAGCTGCTAATATAAAACGAATGGCGCTTCTCTTCCAAGACATGGTAGGGATGATGTTACAGCCGGATCCTATAGCTGAAGACCCTCCGATCATTATTGAAGACGACAGAGGGGAAACATCTAACCCTCCTCCGGCTCTTTCAGCAGCCAAGGAGGAAACCATTTCCAAGGCCGCACTGGATGACTATATAGCTCAGCAAATACGAGCTCACCAGGCGAATGAAACGGGCGGCCAAGTCGTTAAAACTGCGCGACCATATGCAGGCTCGTATGACCAAATAAAATATCTGCCGGGATATACGATCCCCAAATTCCATGTGTACAAGAGGACAGGCAATCCTCACCAGCATGTCGCCCAGTTCAGAGCTCTTTGCGGCAACACCGGGGCCGATGATAAGCTTTTGCTCCGTCAATTCGTCGGCAGGTTGTCGGAGACGGCCTTCGAATGGTACTCCGAACTTCCAAACGACTCTGTCAAGACTTTTGCGGAAATGGAGCTGTTATTCACCCAGCGATTCGCGAGTGCAAGTGAATGCACCCCGATAATGGCATTGATCAATGCCAGGGTGAAATCAGGCGAGACGTGGGTTCAATACGCAATCCGATGGCAGAATCTATGGTCGAAATGCGAACAACGCATCGAAGAGGCTCCTGCGGTAGGCATGTTTGTGGGTACTTTTGACCCTCAAGCGACCATCTCCTAGTTCATGATATTTTTCAAGCCAACTACTTTCCAGAACTTGATTGACAAGTTGGCCCAAATGGATCAGATGGATCATAGACCATCTCCTTCAAAGACGGATCCTCGGAATGAAAAGGGGAAAGGAAAAGAAACTTTCGTCGCCAATACTCAACAACAGCCGAGCAAATTAAAGCCGGTTGTTCGCCAAAACAATATGCGTCCACGCCCATCCCTCGAGGAGAGACTAGGACGTCCTTACTCGTTTCCCCAAGATAAAACGAGGAGACTATTCGAGTTGGCAGTGCGCAATAGACTCATCAATCTGCCAGATCCAAAACGACCATTGCAGCCAAACGACGTCAACGATCCCAATTACTGCCCCTACCACCGAGTATTGGGCCATCCGATCGAAGACTGCTACGTCTTCAAAAACTAGATTGAGAACCAATACCATCAAGGCAAATTCGTATTATCGGAAAACTGGAAGGTGAACCCGCCTCGGCCACACACTCCCAAGAAGATGGATACACCGGGGTCATCATGCTCTTTTGTAAAAGAAGCTCTATGCGAGGTCGCTCTTTCAGCCAAGACGAAAAGTATGCTGAAGGATCTCCCAACATGCCCGGCAATCAGATCAAAAAATCCACTGAAACCTGAGATCGTCGAGGAAATGTTGAAGCCGCACCCAACTCCAAAAATTGGTGGTGATAGTCAAAGTGCTCACACCCAGCTGTCAAAGTCTTCGAAGAAGAAGAAGAAGACCCAAAAGCCCGTCAAGCTTGATAACAAGCGCACAGACCTGCAAAAACAGATTGACGCTCTGGAAGTATATAACCAGAAGGCGCGGGCCCCGGTCACACTCCAAGAATTTCTCAACAATATCCTTGAGAACGGAGATAACGACAATAACGAAAAGGATCACTCATCAAAACAATCTGATGACTATGTGGCAAGTTGCCACATGATCTCTCATTCGGCGTTAATTAATGAAGAAGCTCACTCGGCGATAGAAGACAGCATAAAAGAGCTGGGGGCAGCATCGAAGCCAAAACCCTTGGAGTCGTCTGATGAGATGATCGACTTGCTACTGAACGAAGCCCGTCAGAAAAGCAAAGCCAATCGAGAGCGTGAACTGGCTATATTCGAAAAAGCCAAACGCTGACGACTAGAGGAAAAGGTCGAGACACTCCAACCGGAGCAAAGCATCCCTATCACCAGCAAAAGCAAGCTTAAAGTAAAGAAACGATTCGCTAGGGCCCTGGCAATAGGAATGAAGTTGCCCTCTTTCAAAGGAAATTCCCCTGGCAATATACGTCTTGATGAAGCGGACATACATCCTAACTTCTGCCTATACCATCAGAGAATTGCACACCTTACCGAGGAGTGCATAGCATTTAAAAACTGGTGACAGGGATATGTTACCCATCGACGACATGTTTAACAAGTGAAGCGCAAGGCTCGTCGGGAACAGAAAAGCACGACAGATCAGCGCGAAAGAGCTGCTGTCAACTGTCACATAACCGACACCAAAGGATCGCAAATTGTCACCTTTGGAAGCGACTCTGATGAAAAAATCGCCCTCAGCCCTCTCTTCAAGGAGTCCACCTCCGACACAAAACATGCGAAAATTTGCGGCAAAATTTAGCTGCGTAATCGTACGTTGACTAATGACCGAAACATCGTTAAACTACTACTAACCCGCGGCATCCTCAGGCTGACGTGGTAAAAAAAAGAACGGTATGTCCATAAGCAAAAAGGGCACAGATGAAAATCCGAAAGGGCTCCGTGAGTAAAAACAGTAGGGCTATCGGCGAGTTTTGTGAAAACCCGAAAGTGCACAACCTCGTTAGAATTAAAAAGAAAGAGAGAGAGAGAGAACGGTACGTCCATAAGAAAAAAAGGGCACGGATGAAAACCCGAAAGGGCTCCGTGAGTAAAAACAGCAGGGCTATCGGCGAGTTTTATGAAAACCCGAAAGGGAGCAACCTCGTTAAAAGACACTTGCAAGGTCCTCTCGACTTTGTAAGGATAAACCACCCGTGTGAAATCCGTATGACTCACAAGGGAGCATCACACTTAGGGATCCCCACGATTCCTAAGGAGAAATTACACTTACGAGATCCTCACGACTCATAAGGAGAACCCTTTTATGAGACCCTCACGGCTCAAAAGATTCAAAAGTCTTAAGCTACAGGGATCTGAACCTGTTCTTAAGCGGCCACCACAACCTCCAATGCTGCCCTACAAGCGGATCAATGCTGACCCTTGTATACAATCCACGGGCGCGAATAAACATTTCCCAAACAAAGTCCCATCCGTGACTAGGGATATGTCTACATGGTGAACAACCCTTGTAAGTCCTCTTGACTTATAAAGAAAAAACACTCTTGTAAGATCATTACGACTTATAAGAGAACATACACTTAGGAATCCTCACGATTCCTAAGGAGAAAACGCACTTAGGAGATCCTCACGGCTCGCAGGGAGAAATACCTTTATGAGACCCTTACGGCTCATGAAGTCAAAAGCCTTAGTCGACAGGATCCTAACCCTGTTCGCTATGCCACCTTTGTTCGACATCGACAGAGGCAAATGATGATTCGCTCCTGGCAATATCCCAGTTGTAGCGGTGCTGATGCCGAAATCGGTGTCTAATTCCAGGCTTACAGCGAAAAGCCAGCAAGCCACACATGCATACGAAATAGTCGAAATGATGGGGCAACTTGCAACAAAATCAGCAAGTAAAAACTTATGCATGCAAAATAGCTGAAATGATTGGGCAACCCGCAATAAAAAGCAGCAAGTAAAAGTAAAATAAATAGCTGAAATGATTGGGCACCGTGAAAAATAGCCGAAATGATTGGGCAATCGCGACCTTCGCGATATAAAAGCTGAAATGATAGAGTATCACGGAAAGAAATAAAAAATATGTAAATAAAATTTATGCCCTGCAGGTGATATCACATCAATCCCTATATACAATCCAGGGGCGCAAACAAAGAGGGAACCATATCATCCCACTAGGCTCCATCAGAAGCAGAGCCAAGTCTCGATGGTCACATCTGCATCCCAGAAGACTAACAACAGCGTTCCTCCTTATGCCAGCAAGACACGGAAACGACACAACAAAACGGAGCAACGACATAGTCCCTAGTTCCAAATCTTAACGGCAATATCTACAGCCTAAAAATCAGCAACGGTGATCCTCCTCATTCCAATAGGACTCGGACGTAACATCACCAAGCGGAGTGACAGCAAAATCCCAGCTCCACATCAGCATTCGTCTCATTACAGCAGACGCAATGTCAACAACGGCGTTCCTTCTCAGTACAGCAGGATGCAGATACAACGTCAACAAAAGACCTCACGGTCGAAACAAAGCAGAGTGACGGCAAAATCCCAGCACCACCTCAGCATTCGTCTCGTTACAGCAGACGCAATGTCAACAACGGCGTTTCTTCACAGTCAAGCAGGATGCAGATACAACATCAACAAAAGACTTCACGGTCGAAACAAAGCAGAGTGACGGCAAAATCCCAGCTCCACCTCAGCGTTCTTCTTGTTACAGCAGACGCAATGTCAACAACGGCGTTCCTTCGCAGTCCAGCAGGATGCAGATACAACGTCAACAAAAGACCTCACGGTCGAAACAAAGCGGAGTGACGGCAAAATCCCAGCACCACCTCAGCGTTCGTCTCGTTACAGCAGACGCAATGTCAACAACGGCGTTCCTTCGCAGTCCATCAGGATGCAGATACAACGCCAACAAAAGACCTCACGGTCGAAACAAAGCGGAGTGACGGCAAAATCCCAGCTCCACCTCAGCGTTCGTCTTGTTACAGCAGATGCAATGTCAACAACGGCGTTCCTTCGCAGTCCAGCAGGATGCAGATACAACGTCAACAAAAGACCTCACGGTCAAAACAAAGCGGGGTGACGGCAAAATCCCAGCTCCACCTCAGCATTCGTCTTGTTACAGCAGACGTAATGTCAACAACGACGTTCCTTCGCAGTCCAGCAGGATGCAGATACAACATCAACAAAAGACCTCACGGTCGAAACAAAGCGGAGTGACGGCAAAATCCCAGCTCCACCTCAGCGTTCGTCTTGTTACAGCAGACGCAATATCAATAATGGCGTTCCTTCGCAGTCCAGCAGGATGCAGATACAACGTCAACAAAAGACCTCACGGTCGAAACAAAGCGGAGTGACGGCAAAATCCCAGCTCCACCTCTGCGTTCGTCTTGTTACAGGAGACGCAATGTCAACAACGGCGTTCCTTCACAGTCCAGCAGGATGCAGATACAACGTCAACAAAAGACCTCACGGTCGAAACAAAGCGGAGTGACGGCAAAATCCCAGCTCCACCTCAGCGTTCGTCTTGTTACAGCAGACGCAATGTCAACAACGGCGTTCCTTCGCAGTCCAGCAGGATGCAGATACAACGTCAACAAAAGACCTCACGGTCGAAACAAAGCGGAGTGATGGCAAAATCCCAGCTCCACCTCAGCGTTCGTCTTGTTACAGCAGACGCAATGTCAACAATGGCGTTCCTTCGCAGTCCAGCAGGATGCAGATACAATGTCAACAAAAGACCTCACGGTCGAAACAAAGCGGAGTGATGGCAAAATCCCAGCTCCACCTCAGTGTTCGTCTTGTTACAGCAGACGCAATGTCAACAACGGCGTTCCTTCGCAGTCCAGCAGGATGTAGATACAACGTCAACAAAAGACCTCACGGTCGAAACAAAGCAGAGTGACGACAAAATCCCAGCTCCACCTCAGCGTTCATCTTGTTACAGCAGACGCAATGCCAGCAAATGAAGCAAAGGCCAAATTCCTAGCTTCAGGGTCTTCACGGCAACTCATATAAAACCTGAAAGACTATCGGAGATCATCCCATACCAGCGTGGAGTGGTCACCACCTCGACGTTCGTCTCGACATAGCAGACGAGATGTCATCACAGCGTTCTTCTTCCAGCAGGATTCAGACGTGACAATCAAACAACGGAGCCATGGCAAAATCCCTAGTTCCAAACCTCGATGGTTCACCAGCAACCTAGAGACAACCGCGACATTCATCTCGATACAGCAGACGCGATGCCAGCAAACAAAGCAAAGGCCAAATTTCTAGCTTCAGGGTCTTGACGGCAACTCATATAAAACTTGAAAGACTATCGGAGATCATCCCATACCAGCGCGGAGTGGTCACCTCCTCGACGTTCATCTCAATACACCAGATGAGATATCACTACAGCGTCCTTCCTCCAACAGGATTCGGACATGCCAAAACAAACAAAGCGAAGGCTAAATTCCTAGCTTCAGGGTCTTGACGGCAATTCATATAAAACCAGAAAGACTATCGGAGATCATCCCACACCAGCGCGGAGTGGTTATGACTCATCGGGGCTCTCCAAAATGAGCCTAACCTCAAGTAAAAAGCGGCATGGCAAAATTCCTAACGCTTGCTCTTCCGACGGTCAAACTGCCTAGGAGGATTGCTTGAAGACGTCTTGTCCAGCCCCCGAAAGGATCAAAGACACGACAGTCGCAAGGCTACTCGAACAGCTAGATTGCCTATCGAGGAATACATCAGCTAACGCGACGGTACGACAGACAAAGCCCTAGTACCACAGACCCTAATGGACCTCTGTCGTAAAGAGCAGAGGTTAACTGCGACGTTAGGATATTCTTGCGAGAAATGCTCGATTCATCTCGACTCGTGAAGAAATTAGTGTCTTTGCGAGAACTGCTCGATTCGTCTCGACTCGTAAGGAAAAGCCTTAGGCAATGGGGATAAGGACCTGTTTCCTAAGCACTGGGGCCCTGCAGGTCAGTCTAAGACGGACACTTGCATACTATTCACGGGCCACACTCTCCAAAGTCGAATCTCGACAAGGAGGGAAACAACCGCTTACGAGTCCTTTCGACTTGTAGGAGGGAAATTCTCTTGTGAGATCCTTACGACTCTCAAGAGAAAACGCGCTTAAGAATCCTCACGATTCCTAAGGAGAAAATAGACCTACGGATCCTTACGACACGTAGGGAGAAAAGTATTTATGAGACCCTCACGGCTCATAAAGTTGAAAAGTCTTAGGTAGCAGATCTGAACCTGCTTCCTAAGCCGTCACTACATTATAAAGAGTTCAGGATGAAATATCATCTACCATCGATGGGCCACATTTGCTAAAGCCACATTCGCTGCTGAAGTGAAGAAGCTACTTACGGGTCCTCACGATTCGTCAGGAAAAATACCCGAGTGAGATCCTTACGACTCACGGAGGTAATGAACACTTAGAAATCCTCACGATTTCTAGGGAGAATTTGCACCTACGAGATCCTCTCGACTCGTAGGGAGAAAAACCTTCTTGAGACCCTTACGGCTCATGAAGACGAAGAAAGTCTTAGGCTATAAGGACCCTAAACTTGTCTCCTAAGCCCTCAATTCTATGGCCATACATAACTTTGCACTACTTCACCCACGTACGTACTTACGTGGGCAAAGTAGTGGGGGGCATTTGTTCCCACCAAAATTTTGGCTCAAAACCTGTTCCCTTATAAAAAAAAAGATAATAAATAAATAATAAAAAAATAATAAAAAAAATGATAAATAATAATAATAAAATAATAATAAAATAAAAAATGAAGGGAAAAACTCCACATGCAAAGAACGTAACAAATGCCTTAAAGCCAAGAGTTAAAACATTATGAAGCAACGCTTCAGATGCAGCGCCAAGTGCGCTGCGCCCTAAACAGCGCGCCACGTGCAAAGCACAAGTAAGCTAGCGCAGGCTGCGCTGTGCTATGAGCAGCGCACCACGTGTCAAACACGAGTGCGCTAGCGCAATGTGCGCTGCCTTTTAAGCAGCGCACCACGTGCAAAGCACGGGTGTGCTAGCGCTGGAACCTAAAAGATCCCCACCGTCAGATCAAAGATCTAATAATAATGATAAATTATTAATTAATCAGAAACTAAATTCTATTAAGGAAAGATTCCTCTAAATCTTTCCAAATAACAAGATTGTGCTCTGTAAATCAGAGCACCGTTGGATCAATGATCCAATGGTAAATAAAAATTACCAAAAGACAGAATAAATTCTGTATGAAAAGATTTATCAATCTTGTTAAAAACAAGACGATTGTCTTCTGTAAAACAGGAGTCCTAGGATCAAAGATCCAACGGTGGGGAAATATCCCCAAATCAATTAGAGAAAGATCTTTTTAACTGATTTAACAAATCAATGTGCCCTATAAAGGCCCCAAGACTTCAAGTCTGAGATAGAGAAACCCCCCTGCAAACTTTAAGAAAACTCAAAGAAAGAAAAAGCAAGCTTTTAGGAAAAGAAGATCATTTCTTCAAGGTAAAGAACTTGAACAATGAACACAGAGATGAAATCATCTCATGAAAAGAAGAATCATCTTCTTAAAAGATCATAAATCTGCAAAAGACCAAGGTCTCTTATAAAAAGATCGAAAGATCTAATCATAAAAACAAAAAGAAGTATTTAGTTCATTCATAGATCATTGTTTTACAAAGGCAGTGCCTTTTTATAAACAAGAACTTTTGTTCTCGAATCTTGAGGCAAAGCCTCCTTTAAAAGAATATAAACTTATCCTCTGATCATAAATTTGATCAAGAGCGCTTTGCGCTATTGAAAGTGCCTTGCACTCATGAATTGCGCTTTTGCGCTCAAAACGTACCACGTGTCAACCGTAGACACAACTAGCGCTTTGCGCTTCTAAAACAGAGCACTGCGCTCATGGGCTGGCGCTCAGCTCCAAGCGCACCACGTGTCACTCACTGATGCGCCATTAAACTAGCGCAAAGCGCTCATAAATTGAAAGCTCAATGCGCTAGAAAACTGGCGCTTAGCGCTAAGCGTGACACGTGTCCGCTACCTGGCAGAAGCGCAATGCGCTCTTTAATTGGCGCAAAGCGCCTGGCGCGCCACGTAGCGCACTGTCAGAACACACATTGTTCTGATGAATGCTCAGCATTCAATAAAAGACAAAACAATGTCAAGATATAAATCAATGCTCAGCAATGTTAAAAGGGCCGAGCTCAAACAAATGCTTAACAGCCCAAAATAAATGTCAAAACATTTTAACTTGATTGGACTTAGCCCAACATTGGCCGTAAGTCCTCAACTCATATCAACTGAGCCCATATGCTCATAAACCTTTTAACAGACCATAGTCCCAAATTGGACTATAGATCTCCCAACCAACATTGGTCCAAGGGTACATCTTTGAACTCCTCTGATATTTTTCGTTGTAATCCTTCAACGTCTTCAGAGAGATGACGGGTCCCGACAGCCATACATTCCATAGACTATGATGTTTTTAAACTAGACTGTGGGGTCCTTAAGCCCATGGACTACGATGTCCTTAACCTGGACTGTGGGGTCCTTAAACCCATGGACTACGATGTCCTTAACCTGGACTATGGGGTCCTTAAACCGATGGACTATGATGTCCTTAATCTCGGACTGTGGGGTCCCTTTAAACCCACGGACTATGATGTCCTTAACTTTGGACCACCATGTCCTTAAACTGGTAATCGACCGCAATGTCCCTAAACTAAACAATAGAGTTCAAATGCTCTTTTATTGGATCTAAATGATCCTGTTAAGTTGATCTTAGTCTAAAATTAGACTAACGTGTCCTTAACAAACGTTGAGTTGATCTTAGTCTAAAATTAGACTAATGTATCCTTAACAAACGTTTAAATTGATCTTAGTCTCAAATGAGACTAACGTATCCTCAAACCCAAACCAAAACCCAAATCTAAGAAAATACGGATTTGGAAAATCCATGCCCTACGGGCGACAACATACATTATCCTCCGTATACAATCCACGGGCAACCAAAAACAAAACAAACACCCACGACACGAAGTGACCATCTGGAGAAGGAGAAAGTTGTTACCGCGATGCGGTAGCGTAATTAACTGCAGGGGCTTGCGCCTGCAGGGAAGAGCGTCCCCACAATCAAAAACCCCTCAAACGAGGGGGAATCTGATGAAGTCTGCTACATCGGCCGCATCCGTTTAAACCTTCGATACATGGTGCCATAAATCAACTTGGCATCTTCGGAGAGGTGGACGGATAGCACCAATTAGCATCTGTACCGAAATTCAGGCGAGACGCCCGCCGCGTCTTCGGGCGTCTTTCAGCGGGGAACACCTTCTTTAATCCATAAATATATTTAAGCAACCTACATGGTTTCCCGCTGCTCCCACTGTGAATGAAGCCCTCTGGCTGATCCATATAAACGCATTCTTCTAAATCACCATTTAGAAATGCAGTTTTAACGTCCATCTACCAGATTTCATAGTCGTAGTGAGCAGTAATAGCAAGTAGGATCCGAATGGATTTAAGCATGGCTACAGGAGAAAAGATTTTGTCATAGTCCAGTCCTGGTCTTTTTCGAAATCCTTTCGCCATAAGCCTTACTTTATAGGTCTCCACCTGCCCATCTACACCGATCTTTCTCTTAAAGATCCATTTGCACCCTACGGGTTTTACCCCAGAGGGTACAACATCCATAGTCCATACTTTGTTGGTGTACATAGACTCCATTTCGGATCTCATGGCATCCAGCCACTTCACAAAGTCACCACTCGTGATAGCTTGCTAGAAACTGGTAGGGTCATCATCATACATGATGCAATTTTCTCCATTACCATCAATGAGAAAACCGTAGTATCTCTCCGGTGGGCGAGAAGTCCTACCAGATCTATGGAGTGGCTGAGATTCATAAGTTTCTGTTGCAACATCAGGTTCAACCAAGTCATCATTTGTAACTTGTGTCTCTAGAACCTCTTCTAGATCTACCATCTTGCCATCAGCATCATTTGGAAAAATCTCATTATCTAAAAATGTGGTATTCCGAGAAACAAACACCCTTTGTTCCTCTTTATGGTCGAAAAGATATCCGTATGAATCTTTTGGACATCCCACAAATACACACTTGATTGATCGTGTCTCGAGTTTGTCCAGATTCTGCTTTTTGACAAAAGCCGGACAACCCCAAATCTTAACTCGCTTAAGAGATGGTCTCTTCCCATACCATATCTCATATGGAGTGGTAGACACGGTCTTGGTCGGAACCCTGTTCAACAGAAAAGCTGTAGTCTCCAATGCATGTCTCCAAAAGGAGAGGGGCAACTCAGCATCACTCATCATGAATCGTACCATATCTAATAGGGTTCAATTCCACCGCTCTGACACACCGTTGTACTGTGGTGTGTAAGGTGGAGTGAGCTGAGAGAGAATCCCATTCTATTTTAGGAATTTCGAAAACTTTGTACTAAGATACTCTCCACCCCGATCGGATCGAAGTATTTTGATGCACATTCCAGTTTGTTTTTCTACTTCAAGTTTGTACTCCTTGAATTTCTCAAAAGCTTCAGACTTATGCTTTATTAAAAACATATGACCAAACCTTGAGAAATCATCAGTAAAAGTTATGAAGTAAGAAAAACCGCCTCTCGCATGTGTAGACATTGGCCCACATACATCACTATGTATGAGGCCCAAGAGCTCAGTAGCTCTTTCTCTGTGTCCAGTAAACGGAGTTTTGGTCATTTTCCCTTTGATACAAGACTGACAAGTCATATAAGATTTATACTCAAAAGAATTTAAATATCCATCTTTATGAAGCTTCTTTAGTCTTGTTTTGTTAATATGACCAAGTCTACAATGCCAAAGAAAAGCTTCATTTATATCTGAAAATTTTCTTTTATTTGTGTGTTGTATGTTTAAAACTGTGTGTTGATTCAGGACGTATATCCCGTTATTAAGTGTACCACAACTAATCAATTTTTGATTTAGTTTAATGTTCATATCATTGTGTCACAATACAAAATGATATCCTTGATTGTCCAACAAAGAAACGGATATAATATTACAAAGCATGCTTGGTACAAAATAACATGGGTTCAAAACCAATATACAACCCGATGGAAACCCTAGGTGCTATTCTCCCACTGAAACTGCATGAATATTGGAACCATTTCCAACTTGGAGAGTATGATCACCGGTCTTCAAAACTTTGCTATTTCTTAACCCCTGCATAGAATTGCAGATATGAGAACCTGAACCGATATCCAATACCCAGGATGCAGAGTTTATAGAAAACAGTTTTCAGTTACGAACACACCTGAAGCTGAAGCATCACCATGCTTCCTTTTCTTGAGACCAAGTTACTCAGTACAGTTCCACTTCCAGTGCCCCGTCTTCTTGCAAAAGAAACATTCTCCTTTTCCCGACTCCGCAGCTTTGGATTTGTCTTTCCCCTTTGCCTTTTTGATTCCACCTCTCGGCTTGGTGGATTTCTTCTTGTTCTTTCCCTTGGCCTTGTCTTTTGGGACGAAAGAGGAAAATTGTCCAACAAGCAGAGAGGGAGACTTCGCCTTAAGCATGCTCTCCACATTTCTCAACATATTGAGAAGTTTGGATAGTGACTTCTCCATGTTGTGCATGTTGAAGTTCACTATGAATGGAGCAAAGGAAGAGGGAAGAGACTGTAGAACAATATCCGTATATTGCTCATTCTCCATTGTCTATCCGAGGCCCTCAAGCTCTTCAATAAGAGCTATCGTCTTCAGAACGTGGTCACCTACTGATGTTCCAGGAGCCATCCGCATCTGAAACATCTTTCGAGATGCTTCATATCCTAAGATACGAGACTGCTCCCCATAAAACTCTTTTGTATGGAGAAAGATGGATTGAACATCCATCTCCTCGTGCTGCTTTTGATGTGTATTGTCCATCGATACAAGCGTGAGGCATTTGGCAGTAGCACAGTCAATATCCCACATTTTGCGGATCTTCCTATCCGCAACAGAAGATTCAGGGCCTGGTTTGGGCGGGGCTGAGGCAGTGAGGACATATGATATTTTATCATATGTGAGAGCAATGTTAATGTTCCTTAACCAGTCTTTATAGTTCGGTCCGGTAAGCTTATTTTTCTCTAATAGTAGCTTAAGTTCAGTCATGGTTATCTTCCATTAGGAGAGAGAAAGGAATACACTCAGCGAAAACTCTTGCAAAGATCAGATTGGTTATTTATCTTATCTAATCGATGTCTCCCACTGCTTTTATCAAATTTTCCTTCAAACCTTAAAAAGAAAACTAGCCAGGATTAATTACATTTTACAACTTTGCTAACCGTTCAGCTAGGCCAGTGTCGGTACTTTGAGGGAGGCTCCCTGTGCTTTCGCACGGACCTAATTAAAATAAATCTCGTTTTCCCAGAGGCGTAACCCAGTAGACACCTAATGAGTTAACTAATTGTAAAGTGCAAAACTCTCCTGGGAGCAACTCTTGCTCACAGTGGGATCAGGATCCTACTATCACATAGAAGGTATGCAATCTCATTGGAAATTTCAACACTTGAAACTTCCAATATAGTTTTTATCCCCAGTAGCTTATGACCTTGACTATAATCAACATATCATAAGTACTAGTCAAGTTCTACCCGTCATTTCATGATTAATTAGATCCACCCACATGACCCTTGACTATAATCAACATAATCACATGAATGTCCTAATTAATCGTATTATATGCTGTGTAGGAAGACATCACTTAGCTACCGTACACTACGCCTTGACTATAATCAACATACATAGCACGAATACTAAGTACTCTACTTCCTAAAATGACGGAGGGTTGCGAATAGTTTTTAAGAAAAACTTTAACGCTTCGAACTTGATATCGTTGTAGAATCCAATGGTTTTAAAAGGAGTAGCACAAGCTCCGCAATTTGAAAACTTGCTTTTTCATAAAAAGCCGAGTAGGTTTCAAATCTGATTCTACAACATCTTTTTAGGTTTCTGTTTTTTACATTAATCTTATTAATGCAGTCCCATCATTTAAGTCCTTAAGCCATTACAGAAAAGAAACGAAAATAGAACGTACGCTTATACCATTCGCATTCGCCACAATGTCCCGTTATGTACCGTTAGGTTACTTAACTAACGACATAGCGGGGCGGGACTAGCACGGATGCAAAACATAAGCAACGTTTATTATATATCATATATATAATATATCATTCGTCTCAATATATAAAGTGATTACATCACAGAATATCAACAGCAGAAGCAAATATATGAAAATACAGGAAATACTAGGAGGTCCGTATTTGGTATTTAGCCAACAATAGAAATTACGGTTCCACGATCGCGATTAATAGCCAAGCCCACACCTCTAGACCCTTATGAGAGCTGCAAGTGACCCTACCAATTCTAAGAGTTTAGAAGACCCGGTCTCGACTTCTCGAGATGGCCTCCCACTGAACCCTAGAACCCGGTCACTTGTGCTCCCCTCCTTGGGTCTATCCTAATGCGGAAAAGTAAATAATATACAACAATGGTGGCATTATCCTCAACCCGGAAGTGCCCCAATAAAAGAATATTACATACAATTAATTTTACATGAATGAAAAGAAAAACTCTCATCTCACATAAAACTCCTGGCCATTCATTCATGACGATCTTGTGCATCATATCTATGCTACACATAATATCACATATCATCAACGTAAGTAAGTATGCGTACCATAATTGTCGTTCATGTATAGCAACAAAATCGGCGATACACCACGTACTACACTTACAGTCGCAGAAAAGAAAATGAAAAACTACAACAGTTGGAATCGACACTGCCTTTAGACATCATAAACCCGGAATATCACATATTCATGATTTCATGCCTAACAATGCAAATCTTATATTTAGGTCTCAACCATGAAAACACCTTTTCAAAAGAAGTCGGGCAATTCAAAAAGATTCTCAATTCTACCGAGGCCAAAATATTAGATTTACACGCAACTAATTATTTTTCACAAAACTAATTAGTGTAGATTCCAATTATTGTATCACATTCACAAATATCAAGACAATGTTAAATGTTTCGATCAAGTCAAAAAACAACCACAAATTCCCCCGAAAGCTCAACACTTGAGCAAAACTAAAATACCCAAAAACGTGCCACAGTGTCTATGGACTAACCGTAGAAGGGTCAACCCTTGCCATACCTATGGCGCCACAGGACTACGGCAAACCCTAAGGTTTAGCCACGGTTCCATGGTCATAGAATCGAGTTAGGGTTTTGTTCTTCTAGAGGGTCCATAGGGTCACTTGCAAGAACATTCAAATATCTTTAACTTGGAAAATTCCAACACTTGGAAAATTTCCAGCGAGGGTTATAGGGGGTGATTGATGTTCGTTCGAACTATTAAACATCGTCCAAGTTACCAAAACAATGTTAAAGTTACGACTACGAAATACTCCGAATTATCCCCTAAGAAAAATTAACATCACATGAAATTTTGGGCTAAACAAACAACACCTGAAACCACAAAAACTACAGACCAGAGCACAGGAAAAATTCGAGGCGATTCAAGGCAAAAAGGGGCGGCCAAACCGGTTTTTTAGGGGTGGTGCTCGAGTAATATCCGACGGAATTGCCTCAATTTTGTTCTGTGTTCTCAGTGCATCATATACAAGCTTTTGCAGTTGTTTAAAAAAAATTTCGAGCCCGTTTTAAAAACGACAGAGAGCACTTTTTCAGGGTTGCAGAAATTTTTAATTCGGAGTTGTTTCGGTTTCGTAATTAATCTAACATCGTCTAAGTTTCTAGCTTGGCTCTGATACCACTGTAAGGTTTCCCTAGCACCACACAAGGGTTTATCTTGCATCAAACATGCTACAATTAAAATTTTGCGGTCCTAAGTAAACTAACCTAGGATCAAAACTAGAAAAATAGAGTAACAACATACTAGTATCATATACTACAAGTATCTATCACTAAGAGGTAAGTAATACAACCTTCATAGACCTCCTCTAGAGACTCCTTGGATCGAGTAGGGTTTGAACCTGTTGGCTTGTGTCCTTCTAAGTCCACGATGATCCATCACGAAGTCCCTTTGCCCAAGCTCCAAGATTCACTTGATCAAGGATGAAGATGAAGCAAACACTCCACACTAGTGGTCTAGACTAAACTAGAATGGTGATGTGGGTTTGGATCTCACTTAAAAACCTTTTCTTTTTAATTTCTTCTCTTTCTTTTTAAACCCTAGAGAGCTTTGAGGAGAGAGAGGAAGAAGGAGATGGCTCAAGCTTGACTCAAGTGAATAATGAATAACTCAACCTCATCTCAAGAGAGTAAGTGAATTATCTCATGCTAAACCATGGTTACAAAATATCTAGATATTTTGTGACTTGAGGTTAAGAAAAACCATGGACTACAAAACCATGGGCAAATGAAACCATTGACTTAGGTCAACTCAAAAGAGTTGAATAGCCAACCATGATTATGTTGTCATTTTGCTTTTCTCAAATAAACAAAATATCTAAATATGTTACCATGTAAGTCTTGCATTGCCGCCACCAATGTATCATCAACCATGATACATGTATGCTTGCATGTGTGCATCCATATCAACATATACATACACTCATGCATGCATCATAAAGAAATAGGTTTTAATAAATGAGCTAATGGATTTAATATTAAATCAACACTTGATTTAATAATTCGGTCATATCACATACGACCCGTCCAATAGTAAATGCCCGATTAAAAAACGGCATCCAATACACGCATTTAATCGAGCACCTGCGCATCATATATGCACCCCACAACGTTTCGCCTAAGCTAGGAGACCCGTTTGTGGGACTCTAAGACTCGTCAATACACTAGCAGTAGGCAGTGATCGCATCACATGCCCACAAACCGCCGGTGGCACAAGCTATACATAACGGCTGCCAAGTATTGAGCGATCAGAAGAAACACAAGCAAACCTGCTAAACTCCCGTCGAGCCAACTGGTAACACTTACCATACAGTCCGGTCTCTTCGTCAAATATGCTGCATATCAAGTTTAGAGATGGTATCGTCGACCCTATTAACCCAATAAGTTATGCCAGTATATAGCCTATAACAAATCGAGAAACTACTGATAACACTTATCAGTAAATCTCATCAGCCCTGGCCAGGGACTTGCTGATATAGCCAATCGAGCACAAACCCCCAATACCGGGAGAGACGAAACCCCTCCTATCGCTCATTGCCTCCATATGTCTCGGGACTGTACCCAAAAGCCACCTTCTTGTACGACTCAGTGGAGCCGTGGTAGGGTGGAAATCAAAGCACTTAGGGAGAACACACAAGACTCTATGACGAACTCGGGTATACAGACTAACCTGTACCAGAGTCACCTAAGAACTGCTATCCGACGATAGATATAATACCATATAGGAGTTCTCGGCGAGTCCGTTCAGTGTACCCAGTCTCCACTGAGCACCCGTATACGATCTTTGGTGTCACCACACCAATTGATATGGGATCATCCATCGCCCATCATATGGGACAAGTAACGTATACGCTAGTCTACTCTGGTAATATCGATGCCCAGTCTCGATACACACACGACTAGGAACATTTTAAGGATATGCTTATAAGCTACACATGTCCCACTAGTATGATCCGCATCATAATCTCAGTAGTCAAGCAAATATCCTAAGGGCTTTATCAACATGTGCCAAATGAGTGAAAGCATGATCAAATGAATATGTCAAGAAAAAGTACAACCAGATAGCATATTATCATGTCGAGAAAGAATGTCTTCTGAATACACACACACACACACATACCGGTACATACACTATCATATAATAGCTTCTAGGGCATACATATATCCAACAATCTCCCACTTGCACTAAGGCCAATTATTGGCGTATCTCATACCCAACATCTCAAAAATTCGCTCATGCTGCGTCAGAGGGAGGTGTTCACACCATAATATTGTATTATTATATTCCCTATTCTTATTCTTTTTATAAATAAACAGGTGCTTTTGACGCATGTCTGCTACATATTACAGGTTACAGGTTCTTGAACAGAAAACAGTGAAAACGATGAAAAGACGATGCAAAAGTGGACTTTGACCAACAAACAGAAGACTCTTGATCAAGCCTACATCAAAGATAAAATTCACACAGTACAAGGCAATGCAAGGTCCAAGATTACAAAGCGAACGGTTAAAAGTCCACCGCAATTATTCACTGGAGATCTGGAAGAAACATAGAAGCTATTTTAATAAAAGAACCAAATAATAAGAAAGCCCAAAGATAGAAGAGCCAACAAAGGAAATTTCAAGGCCCAATACTTCTTTTTAAAGAGACAGAGACATAAAATTTTACCAAACCTTGGAGTCTACTTTGACTAGGTCTTCCTAAGGATATTTTGGTAAATGTAGACGTGCGAATCAATTGTAACCTAGGGTTTCCTATCCTCTATAAATAGGAACTCTAATTCATTGTATTATCTATGCCTCCCTTCATTAATAAATTTCAGAATTCTTTTAGAGAGCATCAAGTTGTAAGTTCTTTATTTTCTGCCCTAGGTTAATTTTCTATTCTTGCCCTAGTTAAATTTAATTCCTTGCCCTAGTTAATCTTTTATTCTCTGCCCTAGATAAATGTTCTTTAATTCCCTAATGAGTGAGTAGTCTTCTCGCTTGTTCGGGTTAGATCTGGGGAAGGTTTGAGAGACGAAGATCTCTCATCCTCTTTCTTGCCCGTCATATATTTTCATAGGACTCTATGCATACATGCACATACCGCTCCCTACGGCACCCTATCCATCGAGGTAGCGGTGATACCGTAGTATAAAGGCCCGGTTGTGATGGTTTTCCATGGAGGTTACGATAAGGATTTCTAAAGGAAGGACAAGAACCAAGAGGAAGAAACATCTTTCCAAATGGTTCTAATCCCTTTTATTAATAATTACCATAACACCTAATTAGATCTTCATATGGGTATAGAAAGCGGTGAGATTTATAGACTTTCCAAACTTAACCAAGACCTGACCCTAGCAAGATTTAGATATAGATTAAATTAGTTTTAAGAAATAATCAATCCGACCACAATCGGAATTAACTCGTTTGAGCTATTAGGAAATTCACAACATCCCTGTGGACCGACCCGTACTCACCGGCTAGCTACCAAGCGACACCGTTCTTGATTGCGGTTAATAGATAGTTTTTGAGATCAATCAGGAGGGTCTTGGTGAGTGGATCCGCGGTGTTATCTTTTGTATCTACTCTCCGAATCTCAATCTCACGGCGATCAACTATCTTCCGGATCAGATGATATCGCCTGAGGATGTGTCTGGATCGCTGATGGGACCTGGGCTCTTTGGCCAATGCCATAGCCCCATTATTATCACAATATAATGTTATTGGATCAATAATGGTCGGAACTACTTCTAGCTCCGAGATGAACTTCCTCATCATGACGGCTTCCTTGGCAGCATCATTTGCAGCAATATACTTAGCTTCCATCGTGGAGTCTCCAACGGTATCCTGTTTAGAACTCTTCCAACACACCGTCCCTCCATTGAGTGTAAATGCAAACCCTGAGATAGACTTGCTGTCATCCTTATCACTCTGTAAGCTCGAATCGGTAAAGGCCTCCATTTGGAGATCCCCATTACCATACACCAAGAACAATTCTTTAGTCCTTCGCAAGTACTTAAGAATGTCCTTCACAGCAGACTAATGTTTCTCCCCTGGGGTTGACTGATACCTACTTACTACACCCAGTGCATAAGCTACATCAGGGCGTGTACACAATATCGCATACATTATTGATCCTACGGCTGAAGCATAGGGAATAATGCTCATGCAAGCTCTCTCTTCATCAGACTTTGGGCAATCGTCCTTGGAGAGAGTGACTCCATGTAAAGCGGGTAAGGCACCCCGCTTGGAGTCTTCCATAATAAACCTCTTTAGGATGGTGTTTATGCACTTGGTTTGGGACAATCCTAATAACCATTTGGATCTATCCCTATAGATCCGTATGCCCAATATGTACGTGGCATCACCCAGGTCCTTCATAAAGAAATTTTGTGATAAGAATGATTTGACCGGCTGTAGCATAGGAATGTCATTTCCAATCCGAAGAATGTCATCTACGTACAATACGAGGAATGCGACAGTTCTCCCTGCAGTCTTCTTATAAACACAAGGTTCATTTGGATTTTTAACGAAATCAAACTTTTTGATAACATCATCAAAACAAATGTTCCAACTCCGTGATGCCTGCTGTTCCCGCCAAAATTTTGGCTCACAACCTGTTCCCTTATAAAAAAAAAATAATAAATAAAAAAATAAAAAAATAATAAAAATGATAAATAATAATAAAAAATAATAATAATAATGTAAAATAATAATAAAATAAAAAATAAAGGGAAAAACTCCACATGCAAAGAACGTAACAAATGCATTAAAGCCAAAAGTTAAAACATTATGAAGCAACGCTTCAGATGTAGCGCCAAGTGCGCTGCGCTCTAAACAGCGCGCCACGTGCAAAGCACGTGTGTGCTAGCGCTGGCTGCGCTGCGCTCTGAGCAGCGCACCACGTGTCAAACGCGGGTGCGCTAGCGCAATATGCGCTGCCTTTTAAGCAGCGCACCACGTGCAAAGCACGGGTGCGCTAGCGTTGGAACCTAAAAGCTCCCCACCGTCAGATCAAAGATCTAATAATAATGATAAATCATTAATTAATCAGAAACTAAATTCTGTTAAGGAAAGATTCCTCAAAATCTTTCCAAATAACAAGATTGTGCTCTGTAAATCACCCGATTATAATACGGCATCCAATACACGCATTTAATTGAGCTCCCGCGCATATCACATATGGACCCCCACATCGTTTCGCCTGAGCTAGGAGACCCTTTTGTGGGACTCTAAGACTCGTCAATACGCTAGCAGTAGGAAGTGATCACATCACATGCCCACAAACCGTCAGTGGCACAAACTGTACGTAACGGCTCCCAGGAATTGAGCGATCAGAAGAAACACAAGAAAACCTGCTAAAACTCCCGTCGAGCAAACTGGCAACACTTACCGTACAGTCCGGTCTCTTCGTTAAATATGCTGCATATCAAGTCTAGGGATGGTATCATCGGCCCCATTAACCCAATAAGTTATGCCGGTATATGGACTATAACAGATCGAGAATCTACTGATAACACTTATCAGTAAATCTCATCAACCCTGACCAGGGACTTGCTGATATAGCCAATCGAGCATAGTGCAACACAAACCCCCAATACCGGGAGAGATGAAACCCCTCCTATCGCTCATTGCCTCTATGTGTCTCGGAACTGTACCCAAAAGCCACCTGTTTGGACGACTCAGTAGAGCCATGGTAGGGTGGAAATCAAAGCACAGTGGGAGAACACATAAGAATTTATGACAATCTCGGGTCTACAGACTAACATGTACCAGTGTCACCTGAGAACTGCTATCCGATGATAGATATAATATTATATAGGAGTTCTCGGCGAGTCCGTTCAGTGTACCCAGTCTCCACTGAGAACCCGTATACGATCTTTGGTGTCACCACACCAATGGATATGGGATCATCCATCGCCCATCATATGGGACAAGTAACGTATACGCTAGTCTACTCTGGAAATATCGATGCCCAGTCTCGATACACCCACGACTAGGAACATTTTAAGGATATGCTTATAAACTACACATGTCCCACTAGTATGATCCGCATCACAATCTCAGTAGTCAAGCAAATATCCTAAGGGCTTTATCAACATGTACCAAATGAGTGAAAGCATGATCAAATGAACATGTCAAGATAAAGTACAACCAGATAGCATACTATCATGTCGAGCAAGAATGTCCCCTGAATACACACACACACACACATACCGGTACATACAATATCATATAATGGCCTCTAGGGCATACATATATCCAACACATACAATACTTTGTATAAGTCCCCTGAGTTGAATAACTCATACCTTGTGCATCGTAGGTTGAAAACTGTACTATGGTTAAGAAGAATTACACCGCTGTTTAATGCTCCTTACCCAATCATCAACCGATATAGGTAAATGTCATGGACATAATTTCAAAAAGTTATATCTCACTTTATAAAATAAACGTACAGATATATCAGTTTGAAATTGGTGCATAACAACGGATATTCAAAACCAAATATTTGCCGTCAGACAAAACCCCAGGTGATTTCCTTAAATATCACCAATTACAAAGAATTCTGATATAATGAGGATATAATCACCTAATTCCCAATAACTTACTTCCACTCATCATCTGTAAAACCATACAGATATGAGAATCAGACCTGGTAAATACATACCCTAGAGTAAGGATCTAATTGGGAAATCAGTTTTCAATTAACAACGCAAAGTGAAACTAAAACATGAAAATGTTTCGAAATGGTAGCCGGGTATTCCTAGTAATGCCTCTTCCATTATCCAGATTCATGACTGTAACTGTGTATATTCTTTTCATCTCTCCAATCCCTTTATTTGTCTTTACTCGTTACCTTCTGTACACTACCCTTAGGCTAAATGGTTTTCTTCCTTCCCTACCGTTCGGCACCAGCCTATGGTTTGGAAGAAGACTATCCAATAAGCATAATAGGTGTACTCTTCAAATCCTAGGAGCCCTCGCAACCTGAGAGAAGGTAAAGGGAAAAGATAATTGAATAATCCTTATTCTATTTCTCCTGAACCAGAATCCATTCTCGAACTGGAACAAGTTTTTTCGAGTTCATATATAATTATACGATAGATTATCCAATAAATGTGGATCTTCATAGTAATACGTGATGTTCTGGAGAAATTCAAAGGTGAAGTAGGAGTGGCGAAGATATACGAGGTTTCGTAATGAATGATAGCAGTCGCAATTTACTTTGCCCTCTTTCTAATCCCTTTATTTGCCTTTACTTATTACCTTCTATACACCACACTTAGGCTAATTGGTTTTATTCCTTCCCCACCTTTTGGCACCTGCCTATGGTTTGGAAGAAGACTATCCAACAAGCGCAATAGGTGTACCCTCTCCTAATTCTAGGAGCCCTCACAACCTGAGAGAAGGTAAAGGAAAAGACAACAGAATAGTCCTATTCAATTTCTCCAGAACCGGAAACCATTCTCGAATCTGAAACAAGTTTCTTCGAGTTTGTATGTAACTATATGATGGTCATATCCAATAAATGTGGATCTTCATAGTGATACGGAATGTTCCGGAGAAAAGAAAAGGGTAAAAGTAGGAGTGGCAATGAAGTATGCAACTCTGACAATCCAAAAGCCAGTGTGTTTTAAGAAAGTTTGGTTAACTTGGTTTATGAGTTCTAGTCTACGGTCAGGCCATGTTCACTGCCAAAGAGATAAAGAAAAGAAACACTCAGCGTGCACTCTAACCTAGATCAGAATGGTTAATCAATTTATCTGATCAGGATGTCTCCCTCTGTATCCTCAAATTCTCCTCCAAACCCTAAAAGAACAATTAGTCGGGATCATCTAAAATCACCCAAGGAGTAAACCAACTCATCAGTGGGAATCGGGATCCAACTATTATCGCATGATAACCTGATGGAATCCGCTCACGTTATCACATTCCAGAAGGTATGCGCATGCCTGGCAAGTTTCAGTTTCTTTAGAATCTCCCGATGTGATTTTTACCACATGCACTTATGATCTTGACGAAGGCCAACAAATCATAAGTCACATGTCAAGTTCTATCCGTCATTGTCCGGGTTAATTCGAACCCACCCATACATACTCTTGATGAAGGTCAACATAGTAGTACGATTGTCCCAAACCAACGCATCTATCTATGCAACAGAAAAGTAACAAATAGCTATCATACACTATGCCTTGACAAAGGCCAACAAACATGTCATGAATACTAAGTGCTACCCGTTTGAAATTATTAGTTATATGTATGCCCTAGAGGCCATTACTGTACATGCGTTGTGTATTGTAGTGGATGCTTGGACATATATAGGGAGGACTTTCTTGCTCGACATGATAATATGCTATCTGGTTACTCTTTATCTTAACATGTACTCTGATTGTCTCTATGTCACATGTTGATAAAGCCCTTAGGATGAGTACTTGACTACCAGGACTATGATGCAGATCATACTAGTGGGGACAGTGTAGTCGCCAAGTACATCCTTCAAATGTTCCTAGTCGTGAGAGTGCCGAGACAGGGCATCGATACTCTAGAGTAGACTAGCGTATGCGCTTCTTGACCTATATGATGAGGGATGGATGATCCTATATCCATTGGTGTTTGACATCAGAGAAGGTATACGGGTGCTCAGTGTAGACTGGGTACACAGAACGGACTCGCCGAGAACTCCCAGATGGTGTTATAACTCACGTCAGATGGCAGTTCTCTGGTGACACTGGTACAGGTTAGTCTGTAGACCCAAGATCGTCATAGAGTCTTGTGTGATTCCCACTGTGCTTTGGTTTCCATCATACCACGTCTAAGAGGGCGTGCAAAAAGGTGGCTTTTGTGTACAGTCCCAAATCACATGGAGGCAATGAGCGATAGGAGGGGTTTCGTCTCTCCCGGTACAGGGAGTTGATGTTGCGTAGTGTTCGATTGGCTATAACTGGAAATCCCTGGCCAGGGTTGCTGAGATTTACTGGTAATTGTTATCAGTAGTTTCTCGAACTGTTATGGACCTCATATCGACACGACTTGTCAAGCTACTGGGGTCTGACGTTTACCACCCCTAGGCGAGATATGCGACATATCAGACGAAAAGACCGGACTGTACGGGAGTGTTACTGGTTGGATTCACGGGAGAATGTACAGGCTTGCTTGTTGATCTTCTAATTGCTCAATACCTGGGTGGCTGTTACGTTTAGCTGACCGCTTGCAGCTTGTGGGTGTTTGATATGATCATCGCCTACTGCCGGTGAATTGACGATTCTTTAGAGTCCTACACAGAGGTTTCCTGGCTCAGGCAAAACGGAGTAGGAGCATATATGTGATATGTGTGGGACCGAGAACAATACGTGTATGTGATACCGTATTAGATTCTCGCGATATGAGATATCGGCCGGGTATATGTGATATAGCCGGGTCATCGGATCAAGTGTTGATTCGATGAACTGATACAGATTATATTAGTCGGTTATTTTTGAAATAGCCGGATTATCGGATCAAGTGTTG
This sequence comes from Agapanthus africanus, assembly GCA_030015575.1. Taxonomy (NCBI): domain Eukaryota; kingdom Viridiplantae; phylum Streptophyta; class Magnoliopsida; order Asparagales; family Amaryllidaceae; genus Agapanthus; species Agapanthus africanus. Next base: position 675,519,063 of record CM057337.1, read on the forward strand.
ATTCGATAATTTAATGTATAATTATATATTTGATATATTAAATTACATTAACTAATATAAGCTCACTTAAAGATTCATTTTCTCACTCGGGTAATATATTGATATATATGCGATATATGTTAATTGTATTATTTTATTTTGTTACAATAAATATTGTATATGTGATATATAATATTGTAACAAGTTAAGGTTACAAATGCAACATGTTTTGTGGAGTTTAAACATGGTTAGGATTTGGATTTGGGTTAAACTTTCTTGAAGTTTCTAGAAGTTTTGCTTTTGTTTTAAGCAAAGATATTTTGGTTGATATTTCTTAACCCAACCCAACCCTTTACCATAATTAATTCTCTACATGGGTTAAGTTTTCATTCTTAACCCATGGTTGCATTTCTAACCTAACACAAGTTTCATTATTCATCACAAATGGTTTTGTTCTTCTTCTTCCTTCTTCTCTCTTGAAAAAGCTTTCTAGCTTTTTATGAAGTGATGAAAATGAGTGAGATAAAGAAAACAAATAAGTGCTAAATTCCTACTTCATCATCCTCATCTATTCTAGCCACTTATATTAGGGTGTTTGCTTTGCTAATACTTGATTAGTGAAGAAAAGCTTGGGCTTGAGTTTCTTCAAGGTAGATCTTCTTTGTTATTGAAGATCGGAAGCAAGGATGCATCTTTCTCTTCATGGAGCCTCTCTAGAGTCCGGATACTCGATGATCGGAGTGAAGGGACCTCAACACGGAGCTTTAGAACTGAAGGAACGGACTACAAAGGTTGTAATCCCTAACTCTTAGAAGTAAAGTTGTTTACTTGCTTTGTTTTTGTCTAATCTCTAGTCTAAGATCTTGGTTAGGGTTGTTCGGCACATGAAAAATTTGATTTTGGCATGGTTGATGCCTTGTAGAACCTTGTGACAGTGCCTAGTAACCCTACAGAAATGACGAAGGGATACGAATGGTTTTTAGCGAAAAACCTTTAACGTAATGAACTTGATATCGTTGAAGGAACCGGATATCTTTGCAAATATATAGTGGCGAAAACCTTTGCTAAAAAGGTCACTCCCCGTGAAAGGATCTCGGCTCTTTCCTCGTCGAATGAGGTGCAAGATATTCCCAACTGAATACCTCGATGCAAAGCAAAAAAGTAATCGAGTATAGTGAAGTTATTACCCTGACGCAAACTTCTGTCCAAGAGGTCACTCCCGGTGAAAGGATCTTGGCTCTTTCCTCGTCGAATGAAGTGCTGGATATTCATAACCGAATACCGCTGTGCAAAACAAAAGAAAACGTCCTTATAATAATAGCTTTTGAAAATTGTTCCAACAATATCATATAGGTCTGTTTTCGTTGCATTGATCAGAATCAACGCAGTCCCATCAATTAATCACACCAGAAAAGAACAAAAATATGATTTTCGTATATGCCATCCACATTCGCCACTGGGCCCCGTCATCACTCGTTAGGTTACTTAACTAACGACAGAGCGGGGGCTGGACTAGCGTGGGTGCAAAACATATACAACATCTACTAGTATATATATAACAATATATTATAATCGTTCCAGGCATGATATATGCAACATCACAGAATATCGATAAGCATCATAGAACAATACTGATAATCTGAGAGCCCCGGGTTTCCTATGAGCCATAAGTGAAACCCGACGTTCCCCTGGTCGTGTGGATAGCCTGTGTAATGAAAACCTAGACCCCTACGAGCGCGACAAGTCACACGCCAAAACCAGAAGTAAGGCAACCCCCTTCATCAAAGTGAATGGGCCACTCGGCACTTCACGGAAACCGGTAACTTAAGCACCCCTCCTTGGGTCAACTTGTACCCCGTACGAGTGCAGCGAATAGCCCGCCAATTCTAGAGTGAGGCCCCCTCCGTCTCAATGCCATGAGATGTAGGCCCGTTGCCGTCTAGAACCAGGCAATCCATGCACACCATCATGGGGTAATTCTAGTACAAAAAAGAAAATATATACAACAGTGACATCGACCTCAACCCGGTCGTGCCCCAAATAAATAATATACAAGCAGGTAGTGATAGCAGTTCACATGTCGGACGCTCACCCCGCGATATCAAATCTACAAATGAAACTAAACTGTACTATCATTGCACTCAAGCTATCCACCACGATGATTCTGTTGGATATATGTATGCCCTAGAGGCCATTATATGATAGTAGTTGTATCGGTATGTATGTGTGTGTGTGTATTCAGAGGACATTCTTGCTCGACATGATAGTATGCTATCTGGTTGTACTTTATCTTTTGACATGTTCATTTGATCATGCATCTTACTCATTTGGTACACGTTGATAAAGCCCTTAGGATATTTGCTTGACTACTAAGACTATGATGTAGATCATACTAGTGGGACAAGTGTAGTTTATAAGCATATACTTGAAATGTTCCTAGACGTGGGTGTATCGAGATAGGGCATCGATATTCCACAGTAGACTAGCGTATACGGTTCTTGTCCCATATGATGGGCGATGGACGATCCCATATCCATTTGGTGTGGTGATACCAAAGACTGTATACGAGTGCTCAGTGGAGACTGGGTACACTGAACGGACTCGCCGAGAACTCCTATATGGTATTATATCTATCGTCGGATAGCAGTTTTCAGGTGACACTGGTACAGATTAGTCTGTACACCCGAGATCGTCATAAAGTCTCGTGTGTCCTCCCACTGTACTTTGATCTCCACCCTACCACGGCTCTACTAAGTCGTGGAAACAGGTGGATTTTGGGTACAGTCCCGAGGCATATAGAGGCAATGAGCGATAGGAAGAGTTTCGTCTCTCCCGGTATTGGAGTTGATGTTGCGCTATACTCGATTGGTTATAACAGGAAGTCCCTGGCCAGAGCTGATGAGATTTACTAATAAGTGTTATCAGTAGTTTCTCGATCTGTTATAGGCCATACATCGGCATGACTTATTGAGTTATTGGGGTCGACGATTCCATCCCTAGACTCGTATGCAGCATATCTGACGAAGAGACCGGACTGTACGGTAAGTGTTGCCAGTTGGCTCGACGGGAGTTTTGACAGGTTCGCTTGTTTTTTTTCTGATCGCTCAATACCTAGGAGCCGTTACATACAGCTAGTGCCGCTGACGGTTTGTGGGTATGTGATATGATCACTGCCTACTGCTAGCGTATTGACGAGTCTTAGAGTCCCACAGAGGGGTTTTCTAGCTCAGGCGAAATGATGTGGGGTGCATATGGAATATGTGCGGGAGCTCGATTAAATACATGTATATGATACCGTATTTTAATCGGGTATTTTCTATTGGTCGGGTCATATGTGATATGACCGGGTTATTAAATCAAGTGTTGATTTAATATTGACTTTTAGCTCATTTATATAAACCTTTTCTATTTAGATGTGTGCATGAATGTATGTATGCATATACACATGTTGATGTGAATGTATACATACATGCATACATGTGTGTCATGGTTGTTGATACATTGGAGATGGCAATGCAAGACTCATATGGTATAAATATACATACATATTTATTATTGAGAAAAAGAAAAGGGATTAAATCATGGTTGAATTTTCTACTACACTATTCTTTACTTGACCAGAGTATGACCATGGTTTAATTTCCTTTGTTCTTTAACTCACTAATGAAAATATCTAGATATTAATTGACCATGGTTATATGTGAGTGTGACTCTCATATAAGTATTTTCTTTTCTCATTTTATTTGGAGAATTATCATTATCACAAAAGAACTCAAGCTATCCATCTCCTTCTTCTTCCTCCTTCATGCTCTCTTGAGTTTTCTATTGAATGAGGAACTTAAAAAGAAAGGGATTTTAAGTGAGAATACAAATCACATCACCAATCTATACTACTCTAACCCATTAGTGTAGATTATTTGCTCCACTTCTTCAAAGATCAAGTGAAGCTAGGAGTTTGAGCAATGGGACTCCGGGTGGATCGTCGCTGACTTGGAAGGATTCAAGCGAGCCGGTTCAAACTCTAGGAGATTCAAGGAGTCACAAGAGGAGGTCTAGAAAGGTTGTATTTCTCCCCACTTAGTGTTAGACACTAGTTAATATGTGATACTACAAGTTGTTACCTTAACTTTCTAGTTCGATTCATGGTTGGAATTATTTAGCACCCCCTAAATTTTTAATATAGCATGTGTGATGCAACCCTAACCCTAGGCATGGTGATAAAGAACCCCACCAGTGGTATCAGAGCCAAGCTAGAAACTTAGACGATGTTAAATATTACGAAACCGAAACAACTCCGAAAAATACGGATTTCTGGAACTCTAGGATCTGCTCTCTGTCGATTTTAAAATGGTCTCTAAAAATTATTTTAGCAACTGCAGAAGATTGTATGTGATACATATATAACACGGAAGAAAATTGAGACCATTCTACCGGATTTCACTCGAGCACATACTCATAAAAACCGAGCAGGCAAGCCCAGAATGCTCCAAAATGCCTCGTTTTTCTTCTGTGCTCTGGTGTGTAGGATTTGGGGTTTCAGGTATTGTTTGTGTCACGACCCAAAATATTAGATCACGACCAGCACTTAAATCACGCGACGTCTACAGGCGTAACGTAATTCAAGTAAGCTGAAACCCAGAAATCTAAACCTTTTTAAGAAATAAAGAGGTGAAGTTTTGAAAAAAGTTATAGTAAATCATATTTTGTCCTTTAAAAATTTGGGCAGCACCTCCCTTATAAAAATTAACCCCGAAAACGGGTACAACACAAAATATAAATAAAGCATCCCAAATGGGAGCAATTCACGCCCAACGGCGGAAACAACCAGCACAAGTATAAATAACAAGTATATGACGCCCAACGGCGAAGATCCACATAAGGAAATAAAGTAAAGCAAGACAACAACCCCAAAAGCAAACATAAAACCCATCGCTCAAGTCTCGCAACTACAAGTCTTCTAAGTCTGCAACATATACAATAACTAGTTTCTGAATTGATAGAGTGACTAGATACAATTTGAATAATGAATACAAGAGGGGCACGATCCAACATGTACCACAAGCAAATCACCCGAAAACAGCTATGTGCCAGCGATACCGCAACTGATCCATGCGGTCAACCTGCAAGAACTGTGGCACAACGGGGGTGAGTTGCCAACTCGTGAATAGAAAATAACATATGCACGTAATCGCAAGTATGCACGTACAGCGCGAATCTAATACATATGCAAACTAATAACAATTAATGGTCATGTGTAGGCAATAGTAATGAAAGGTACACTAGTAGGTACAACTAATACATGAACCAATAATGTAACACCCTAGTTCATTTATACCAGTTCTTTTTCTGAGTATTTCTTTATTTATGGTTGTTCTTGTTTTGCTGTGTTTTTGGTGCAAATAGTATTTTTTGACATCTGTTTTTTTATCCGTGACCCGACCCACTTGCTGGAAACCGTCTTGATTCATGTCTGTGAGATATCCCTGCTAGTTTGTGGATCTGTGCATTTTCTTGTTGCATATCTTGCATGCTTGCATTTATATCTGGCTTTTATATTTTTTTAATAAAACAAATAAAATCAAAGAAAATATTTTAAAAATAGTTAACATAACCTGCTTGATACCCCAAACCCTGTGGTAGCATCCGCGTATCGTGTTCTTGTCCCGTTTAGTGAAACGGACTCGTTTGGATTGCTACATGCACGCTACGTGCATTCGTTCTTGAGGGTATACATTTTCATTATTCGGATATCCTATTTTGGTTTTTGATTTTACGTATATTATCCGTATTTTTAAACCATAATTTTAGACCCGACCAGGACGCATTTTGGAGTAATTTTGTATTAACCTAAAACTCAAATTTTTACTAATATTATATTTATTTATATTCTAACTGTTTTTCGTTTAACTGAAAATATTTTAAAAACTCATCAATCTCAAATTCTCTGTCTCTCTCTCTCCTCCATTTAAATATCTAAATTTTTCTTAAAAAACCAAAATCCAATCAAATCCCTTTTCCCCCTCTCTTTCTCACCGCATCTCTCCTTCTCTCTCTTCTTTAAAAGCCTCGGGATCTCGTCACCTTCCTTTTCCCTACGCTCACCTCCCCTCTCATCCTTGTGTTCTTTTTTCTTTTCGTGAGAAAAAAAAACCCTAACCGCTGCTTACCTCTTCATCGTCGTTGCCTCGCCGTCGCCGCCTAACCCCAGAACGCGTCACCCTCGCCATTCTCGTCTCCACCTCCTCCTCAAACACCATCATCAAGAACCCATAACCTGCAACCCAACCCTTGCCGGTGCTCACACGTCGCCGACCCATTGCCGACCACCTCGTCCCAGCCTCCCCATCCCCATCACCACGATCTCCTCTCTTCCTCCCTTCAAATACCCCGACGAACCCTGCACACCCGAGCTTTCCCTATGGAAACGTTGCAACTCCCCGCGGCCACTGCCTTGGCCTACGACCTCGCCTGCCCCGTCGACCTTGTTGACTCCACTCATCACCGTCTCCATCTACTTCTTCTCCTCTCTCCAACACTCTTAAACCCAGCAGGAACCCTGCACAGAAACTGACCACTTGAAACCAAGAACCTTGATCCATTGCCTCGCCGGAAAAACCCCGCCTACACCTTGCCGTCGACAGCCCATCGTCGACGACACCCCCCTCGCCTTCTTCTCTACCCCAGAGAACCCGGAGGACCCCAACCTTCTTATATTTCTTCTTCTTCTTCTTCTCTCCTTCTCTTTTCATTTCTTGATTCACGTTTTCCGGTGATCGACGGAGTCGTGCCCGTCGCTGTTGATCCGGGTGATCCTGAGGATGTTCCCAGACAGCGCGGTCATGTTCTTGCCTTACCTGGTTCTGTTATATGCTTGTGTGGACACATCGCGACGTTTTCCCGACAGCCGACGTGTCGTACGTACCGCTTTGAGATCCGTTAATCTTGCTACATGCTATTTAAATTATTTTATACTTATTTAAATACATATTAAACCTGTTGTTTGAATCTACTGCCCTATATTTCATTTTAACATTTCGATGTTCCGTTATATCATTTTAGATCTAGAAAATGAAAACATATCTTGTTGCATATTAGATTACAGTGCACTGTACCCATATCCATATTTATATCACATATTGCTTAGTTGTATAGCCCATAGTACCATTTTTTAATAGTTCATAACCTTTCGGATACCTATTTGCATCCATCTCGTCTAGTATATATACAATTGCATCCATCGATCATATAATACATAATAATGTGATATTAACATTCCATATTTGATAAGGTATATTTTAATTAGTGTTGGAACTATAATTTTAACCCTAATCGAGAACTGTGCATCCATATATTTTAATCTATACCTATTTTGCATAATACATCATATTATTCCATTTTATTGTTACATTGGTACCCCATACTTGTTTTTGTGTATCCATGCTTATTATAGTTTGATTATGAGCACCCACATGACATTTGTGCCCCCCGACATGACTTGATACACTATTACTTGACACGACTTGATATCGTGCACTTCTTGACATGATTGTATCTATATACACTACCTGACATGACCTGATGTACCACAGCTTGACCTGTTACCTGATCTTGTTACTAATGCCAACAATCTTGACCCGTTGTCCAAACGGACATTTCCTATTGTTTATTCAGACAAACATGTACCTGCTTGATCCTGCATTGGCATTAGCTCCAGATTTATCAATACCTGACTTGAACACATAACTTGGGGGTATGGAGAAATCAATGATGAAACCTGACTTGTAACTCGACAGTTCGATACCCTTTACTGATCAGTCTTACGGGCTAGGCCAGCCCCGGAGTGATGCTGCTGACATCACTCATCGTTACATACTACCTTTTACTGCCTAGCGGCACGTCTCGGATTCAGCAACCGTGGTCCCGGGAACGCACGGGATACTATTGAGTTACATCGATGATTCATCAAATTGATTTCAAAGACTTGAGAATAGTTAACCCGGTAGACCAGTTTAGGTTACTCACTGCACATCACCTGTGCCTTACCCTTCACTGTCTGTATTTATGTTACTGTTTTACCTTTATTATTGTTCATACTCGTACCTGCATGTCTTTCTACCCCCTGATTATATTATTATTGATGTTATGCGCACTGACGTCTCGGTTTTGCATGGCCCAGATCCTCTACCTTTGTCGCAGGCAGATCAGGAGTACTTCTGCCGTTAGGCCGAGCAGTGAGGATCCAGTTGATATCCAGTTTTACCTTCCAAGTGTTTTGTTTATTGGATCTATTGCTTCCTCATGTTACTTTATTCTTGACTCGTTTATTTTGGCCTATGGACATGTGTTAGATAGTTTTATTATTGTTCTTGATATCTCTACAGCCGTAATGTGACTGTGGAGGGATATTTCCTATCCACAGGTAGCATGGTTGGCTTGTCACGTGCCTATCTTAGCGCACTCTGGGAAGCGGGGCGTGACAGGGTTTGTTTGGTATCAGAGCCATAGAATTTAGGTTAATTGGGTTTGATTCTTTTGTAGTTGGATATTGGACCCAATACACGAATCGGAAAATCCGTAATTAGGAACATGTCCTGCCACATTGTTATCATGATTCTTGAATCATATCTTTCTTTTGATCCTTTTCCTTGACGATATGCAAACCACTTTGCATCTCCGCTTGAATCCATTTTGGTTCCCTATTGTTTCTCCCTGTTCCTTGATTCTGATACTAGGATTTGGGCGACTTAAGTGGAGTTATGTGATTGTAACTATGAACTGCAGCATGGTTACAATGCGGTACTCTATTTAAGTAACTTGGAGTCCTGGTCTTGATTCACTTCCTGATTCCATGGTCGATATATTGCCTTGTTTCTCTTGCTTTCCAGTTCATGTTTTATCGCAAGCTTGAATCTTGTTTACCGTGCTTATCTTCTTCAGTGTTTGGCTTCAGGTGAAATAGTTTCAGGTATCCTACTTGTTCATGTCCTTCCCGCATTAGAATTATTCAATTCTGGTGCATTCCTTTGTTTGTTGTTGTCTTGGGAATGGATTTTCTCGGCACTTTCCAAGCTCACATTGATTGTAGGGCAAAGAAAGTGATTTTCCAGATTCCCGGACATCCGGAGTTTATTTTGCTGGAAGAAGCAGTTCTGTCGGGCCAGTCGAGTTTAAGGCTAGGCCGACAAGCAATGTTCTTTCGTCAATGGAAGTTGATAAGGAGGAAGCGCCAGCTGTAGTTTGAGAGTTCATGGACGTGTTCGAGGACATCTCGGGTTTACCGCCAAAACGAGATGTGGAGTTCGCGATCGATCTTGTTCCTGGTGCAGCGTCAATCTCAAAGGCGTACTATCCGATGGCACCAGTGGAGTTGGAAGAAGTAAAGAAGTAGGTTACCGAATTGCTAAAGAAGGATTGAATTCGCAGCAGCAATTCACCTTGGGGAGCTCCAGTTCTTCTAGTAAAGAAGAAAGATGGCACAAGGAGGATGTGCATCGATTATCGAGAATTAAACCGGGTGACTATTAAGAACAAGTACCCGATCCCTCGCATTGGCGAATTGTTCGAGCAGCTTAGTGGCGCGAGGGTATTCTCGAAGCTGGATTTGTGGTCCGGATATCATCAGGTCCGAGTTAAATCATAAGATATTTGCAAGACTGCGTTCCGAACTCGGTATGGACATTACAAGTATTTAGTGATGCCATTCGGAGTCACGAATGCACCAGCGATATTTATGGACTTGATGAACCGAATCTTTTCACCATTCTTGGACCAGTTTATAGTGGTGTTCATCGATGATATTCTGATCTACTCGAGGAGCAATGAAGAGCATGTGGAATACTTGAATATCACACTGCAAACATTGAGGCAAGAAAGATTATATGCAAAGATGAGCAAGTGCAAGTTTTGGCTTGAAGAAGTGAAGTTTTTGGGGCACGTCGTATCCGGAGATGGAATCGCCGTTGATCCCGAAAAGAATGGAGCAGTTCAAAATTGGCTGATTCCGAAGAACGTAGCAGAGATCAGAAGTTTTCTTGGACTTGCCGGCTATTACAGAAGGTTCGTGGAGAATTTTGCTCGTTTGGCTGAGCCTTTGATCAAGCTTACGCGCAAGGAAGTACCATTTGTGTGGACGGATAAGTGTGCGTCCTCTTTTGAGGCGTTGAAGCAGAGATTGATAACCGCTCCTATTTTAACTGTGCCAGACAGTTCTGGAGGATTGGTGATTCACAGCAACGCATCTGGGAAAGGATTGGGATGTGTTTTGATGCAGCATGGGAAGGTTATAGCTTACGCATCGAGACAGTTGAAGACCCATGAGAAGAATTACCCAACTCATGATTTGGAGCTTGCAGCTGTGATTTTCGCTTTAAAGATTTGGAGACACTACTTATTGGGCGAAAGGGTCGAAGTATTCACCGATCACAAAAGCCTGAAGTATGTGTTCACACAGAAGGAGCTCAATATAAGGCAGCGTAGATGGTTGGAGCTGATGGCTGACTACGATCTTGATCTTAAATACCATCCGGGAAAAGTTAATGTTGTGCCGGATGTGCTTAGTCGGTTGCCAGCAATTCGAATGTTGACTGCACAAAAGGAACTTGTTGAAGACTTTCGGAGATTCAATTTGGAGATTGTGCTACCGTATTCTTCGGACAGTTGATGCATCTGCAAGTACAGTCGTCGTTGATCGAAAATATTAAAGCAGCGCAGCTACAGGACCCTAGATTGCAAAAGTTTCGAGAACAGGTAGAAGCTGGACTTTGAACGGACTTGTTGATTCATGAAGATGGTTCGTTGCGATATGGTAGCCGTTTGTGTGTGCCAAAAGGAGATATTCGCGAAGAAGTTATGAAGGAGGCACACAGTTCAGCATATTCCGTACATCCAGGAGGCCCGAAGATGTACCGAGATATACGACAGCATTTCTGGTGGGAAGGCATGAAACGGGAGATTGCCCGCTTTGTAGCGAAGTACTTGGTGTGTCAGCGAGTTAAGGCTGAACATCAAAGGGTTGCTGGTTTATTGCAACTGCTTCCGATTCCTCAATGAAAGTGGGAACATATAACCATGGATTTCGTGACGGCTTTACCGCGGAGTCCAAAAGGCAACAATGCAGTATGGGTGATTGTTGATCGTTTGACCAAGGCAGCTCATTTCATACCATTTCGAGTTGGTCAATCAATAGAACCTTTGGCAGAACGGTACATGCAGGAGATTGTAAGATTGCATGGAGTACCGGTAAGCATCGTGTCCGACCGTGACACTTGTTTCTTATCGCAATTTTGGAGGAGCTTACAGGAAAGTTTGGGGACTCGATTGAAATTTAGCACAGCTTATCATCCTCAGACAGATGGCCAGTTAGATAGAATGATCCAAACTCTTGAAGACATGTTGAGAGCTTGCATGTTAGATTTCAAGGGTTCATGGGAGGATCATCTACACTTGGTGGAGTTTTCGTACAACAACAGTTTTCAGGCGACTATTCAGATGGCTCCATTCGAAGCATTATATGGTCGCAAGTGTCGTTCACCTGTTTATTGGGACGATGTTGGAGAATGAAGATTGCTGGGACTGGATTTGATCGTGCAAACAGTGGAGAAAGTTGATACTGTCCGGAATCATATAAAAGCAGCACGAGACAGACAAAAGAGTTGGACAGATACATCGAGAAGACCTCTAGAGTTCGTCGTTGGTGATTTGGTATTCTTGAAGATATCACTGACTAGAGGGGTGATTTGTTTAGGAAGTCGAGGAAAGCTTATTCCTCGATTCGTTGGAACTTTTGAGATTTTGGAGCGTGTTGGAGAAGTGGAGTATCGATTGGCGTTACCGCAATCCTTGGCAAATGTTCATGACGTGTTTCATGTATCTCAACTCCGTAAATATGTTCGAGATGAAACACATGTGTTGGATCATTCGGAGCTGACTGTACGAGAAGATATGACTTTTGAGGAGTGACCGATGTCAATTGTGGATCGAAGAGAAAAGGTCCTTAAGAACAAGATTATCCCTCTCGTACTTGTTTCTTGGGGGAATCGTTCGCACGGAGAATCGACTTGGGAACGAGAAGACGAGATTCGACAGAAGTTTCCAGATCTCTTTCTGTAGTTTCATGTTTATTATCTTTTCTTGTTTTGGAATTTCGAGTACGAAATTCTTTTTGTAGTTGGGTATAATGTAACACCCTAATTCATTTATACCAGTTCTTCTTCTGAGTATTTCTTTATTTATGGTTGTTCTTGTTTTGCTGTGTTTTGGGTGCAAATAGTATTTTTTGATATCTGTATTTTTATCCGTGACCCGACCCGCTTGCAGGAAACCGTCTTGATTCATGTCTGTGAGATATCCCTGCTAGTTTGTGAATCCGTGCATTTTCTTGTTGCATATTTTGCATGCTTGCATTTATATCTGGCTTTTACATTTTTTTTAATAAAACAAATAAAGTCAAAGAAAATATTTTAAAAATAGTTAACATAGCCTGCTTGATACCCCAAACCCTGTGGTAGCATCCGCGTATCGTGTTCTTGTCCCGTTCAGATAAACAAACTCGTTTGGATTGCTACATGCACGCCACGTGCATTCATTCTTGAGGGTATACATTTTCATTACTCGGATATCCTATTTTGGTTTTGGTTTTTACGTATGTTATCCGTATTTTTAAACCATAATTTTAGACCCGACCCGGATGCGTTTTGGAGTAATTTTGTATTAACCTAAACTCAAATTTTTACTAATATTATATTCACTTATATTCTAACTGTTTTTCGTTTAACTGAAAATATTTTAAAAACTCATCAATCTCGATTTCTCTGTCACTCTCTCTCTCCTCCATTTAAATATCTTTTTTTTTAAAACCCAAAATCCAATCAAATCCCTTTTCCCTCTCTCTTTCTCACCGCATCTCTCCTTCTCTCTCTTCTTTAAAAAGCCTCGGGATCTCGTCACCTTCCTTTTCCCTACGCTCACCTCCCCTCTCTTCCTCGTGTTCTTTTTTCTTTTCACGAGAAAAAAAAACCCTAACCGCCGCTTTCCTCTTCATATCCATTGCCTCACCGTCGCCGCCTAACCCCAGAACTCATCACCCTCGCCATACTCGTCTCCACCTCCTCCTCAAACACCATCATCAAGAACCCATAACATGCAACCCAACCCTTGCCGGTGCCCTCACATCGCCGACCCATTTCCGACCACCTCGTCCCAGCCTCGCCATCCCCATCACCACGATCTCCTCTCCTCCTCCCTTCAAACATCCCGACGAACCCTGGACACCCGAGCTTTCCCTGTGGAAATGCTGCAACTCCCTGCGGCCACAGCCTTGGCCTACGACCTCGCCTGCCCCATCGACCTTGTCGACTCCACTCATCACCGTCTCCATCTACTTCTTCTCCTCTCTCCAACACTCTCAAACCCAGCAGGAACCCTGCACAGAAACTGACCACTTGAAACCAAGAACCTTGATCCATTGCCTCGCCAGAAAAGCCCCGCCTACACCTTGCCGTCGACGGCCCATCATCGACGACACCCCCCTCGCCTTCTTCTCTGCCCCAGAGAACCCGGAGGACCCCAACCTTCTTCTTTTTCTTCTTCTTCTTCTTCTTCTTCTTTCCTTCTCTTTTTTTTCCTTGATTCACGTTTTCCGGTGATCGACGGAGTCGTGCCCGTCGCTGTTGATTCGGGTGATCCTGAGGATGTTCCCAGACAACGCGGTCCTGTTCTTGCCTTACCTAACTCTGTTCTATGCTCGCATGACACATCGCGACATTTTCCCAACAGCCGACGTGTCGTACGTACCGCTTTGAGATCCGATCAGGCAAGTTAATCTTGCTACATGCTATTTAAATTATTTTATACTTATTTAAATACATATTAAACCTGTTGTTTGAATCTACCGCCATATATTTCATTTTAACATTTCGATGTTCCGTTATATCATTTTAGATCTAGAAAATGAAAACATATCTTGTTGCATATTAGATTACAATGCACTGTACCCATATCCATATTTATATCACATATTGCTTAGTTGTATAGCCCATAGTACCATTTTTTAATAGTTTATAACCTTTCGGATACCTATTTGCATCCATCTCGTCTAGTATATATACAATTGCATCCATAGATCATATAATACATAATAATGTGATATTAACATTCCATATTTGATAAGGTGTATTTTAATTAGTGATGGAACTATAACTTTAACCCTAATCGAGAACTGTGCATCCATATGTTTTAATCTATACCTATTTTGCATACTACATCACATTATTCCATTTTATTGTTACATTGGTACCCCATACTTGATTTTGTGTATCCATGCTTATTATAGTTTGATTATGAGTACCCATGTGACATTTGTGCACCCCCTGACATGACTTGATACACTACTACTAGACACGACTTGATATCGTGCACTTCCTGACATGATTGTATCTATATACACTACATGACATGACCTGATGTACCACAGCTTGACCTGTTACCTGATCTTGTTACTAATGCCAACAATCTTGACCCGTTGTCCCAACGGACATTTCCTGTTGTCTATTCAGACAAACCTGTACCTGCTTGATCCTGCGTTGGCATTAGCTCCAGATTTATCAATACCTGACTTGAACACATAACTTGGGGGTATGGGGAAATCAATGATGAAACCTGACTTGTAACTTGACAGTTCGATACCTTTACTGATCAGTCTTACGGGCTTGGCCAGCCCCGGGGTGATGCTGCTGACATCACTCATCGTTACATACTACCTTTTACGGCCTAGCGGCACGTCTCGGATTCAGCCCGAGAATCTTCACCGTGGTCCCGGGCACGCCCAGGATACTATTGAGTTATATCGATGATTCATCAAATTGATTTCAAAGACTTGAGAATAGTTAACCCAATAGACCAGTTTAGGTTACTCACTGCACATCACCTGTGCCTTACCCTTCACTGTCCGTATTTATGTTCCTGCTATACCTTTATTATTATTCATACCCGTGCCTACATGTCTTGCTACCCCCTGATTATATTATTATTAATGTTATGACGCACTGACGTCTGGGTTTTGCATGGCCCAGATCCTCTACCTTTGTCGCAGGCTGATCATGAGTACTTCCGCCGATAGACCGAGCAGTGAGGATCCGGTTGGTATCCAGTTTTACTTTCCAGGTGTTTTGTTTATTGGATCTATTGCTTCCGCATATTATTTTATTCTTGACTCGTTTATTTTGGCCTATGGACATGTGTTAGATAGTTTTATTATTGTTCTTGATATCTCTACAGCCGTAATGTGACTGTGGAGGGATATTTCCTATCCACAGGTAGCATGGTTAGCTCTGTCACGTGCCTATCTTAGCGCACTCTGGGAAGCGGGGCGTGACAAATAATATGACAATCTGTATGCAACAATCATGTAAGGTACACTATCAGGTACAACTAATACATGAAGAAATGCATATAAAATAAGTATGTAAATGCAACAGTCATGTAAGGTACTCTATCAGGAACTACTAATACATGAAGCAGTGCATAAACAATAAATGTGGAGTATGGGATAAAACATGTCATTCTCACAGAATCCTGACCTCGTGGTAGGACCAAAATCTATCAAGACAATCCGAATCCCAATTTTCTCAATTCAGCCCCCAAATTGGCTCTCATATCATGTAAATCTCATAAATCCTTCAAATAAATCTCAAATATCCTGTATCCAATATCAAACAAATCTCATGTATCCTGTATCCAATATCAAGTAAATCTCATATATCATCTATGTACAATATCAAGTAGATCTCACATATCCTAAATGTACAATCAGTATCGAGTAGGTTTCATATAAGGTGAGTGTCCAATATCGACACCCAAAAACTTCATGAAACAAGTGTCTAGTATTGGCACATAAATACTCATATCCATACGTTCCTCGAATCGTAAGTGTCCAGTATCGACACCCGTGATCCACGTATCGGTCTTTCTCATATTCATACGTTTCTCGAATGGTAAGTGTCTGGTATCGACACCCGTGATCCACGTATCGGTTTTCTGATATCTATACGTTCCTCGAAACCCAAATGTCTCACCTCGACGCTTGTGTTCAACGTATCGGTATAAAAAAAATCTCTGAGTGGATGCATACAAATATCGAGTAAAGAATAAGAATACTTGCATAATTTCATGAAAACACCACGGTCCTCAAATCCAGAAAATATCAAGTAATGAATAAGTATAACTGCATGAATCAATACATATATATTAGCGTCCCATTCCACTAATATATATATATATATATATATATAGGCATATATAACAGTGTCCCATTCCACTGTTATATATATTTAGGAGTAAAAATATCAGAGAACATCATATGAAATCCATGAATGTAATATATGCAACATGAAATAGTAATATGAGCATATAAAAGAAAAACCGTTATTTAACTGCAACAAGTTAATATATATATCATGCGGTTCCTAATTTCTCCAATTCTATATAACATCAAATAAAGGTAACCATGTAGTTATAGCCAGATATATGTGTAAACATAAAGGTATAGCAAAGTATATGTATCTACCTATCAGTAATGATGTAATATACCCTCCGGGTATAAGTGAAGTATGTATGCAAGGTATACATGTAGCTATATCATTATGTGTGTATGTACCTATCGCTAATGGTACAATACCCTATAAGTATACAGGTAACTAGCATGTAAGCATGTCAAGACATATGTGTAATCATGTAGGTATACAGGTATGCTATATGTCATATGCATAAAAGGAAATAGGGATCATGTCTCAATGTCCCTAACCAAACAATATCATATAGGCATGTGTGTTGTGCGTATTATGGCAATTATTGATGGTGTGTGTGGCATACAATCAGTGCTCGTGCAACATGAGCCGTCAATAATAGTGCAGTATCCTAAGGGTATAAGTCCAAGCACAACAAGTAACTAAGCAATAAGGTTTATGCGCAACTCTATATATGAAATAGAATATGCGACAAAATAAGTCATCTCTAGCCCAGACGCATAACGCCAAGCGGGCGATTCCCCTGTAGATGTTAAATCTACTCACAGCAATTCTCCTCGCCTAGCCAAAGTCGACGTGCTTCGTCATCTCGAAATCCACGCGAAGGTACCTACAATCAATACCAAATCTCAAAGCTATCCACATCAAGTTCTGAAATCCAATACGGCACATGGTGCGCTCATAGGTTAGAACCTATAGCCTACGCATGCAAAACCACCAAACAACTCTCGTCGTTGACGTACAAACGTCCAACGACCAAATATAATATCCAGTCGCAAAACCAGAAAATCCAAATACCGGAAAACATAGCCAAAACCCTCACTAGGGTCGCTATATATGAAAACTGTCACGCCAAAAACCCAATAGTACCAATACTCATTTGCAACACCATAATTATCGTCGATAATAATATTCACGTCATCCAAACGTCCATTAAAACTCACGTCTAAGTTTTACCGAAAACCTAGTAAGCAGCTTATATCATTTTATCTCAATTTAGCACAAGTCTAGAATTTAATGATTCTAGCGATCGCAAACCTTGCCAATTAGCATAACTAAGTTATCCAAACCATATTCATAATTTTAATCTTATCCAAAAATGATTTAGAAAAATCTAAGGTAATTAGGAAAAATAACAATTATCATTCTCACAATTTTGCTTAACTTTTCCAAGTCTATGCTTCAAGATTAACCACCTTAACCATTCAAAACCCTAACTTGAAATTTCTAATAATTATCATGAATTTGCAAAACATGAACTTTTAAGCAATAATAAGCACTTAAATAGCTAGCTTAAGCATTAAGCAACAATTTAAAGATTAGGGTTAGAGTTTATACCTCACAACTAGATCTCAATTTTAGCAACATCACCAAAATTAACCCTCCAAAAAGAAGCTCTTTAGTGAAGATCCAAGCTTGATTAGGAATGAAGAATTGTGGGTATGGATTTAATTATGAGTTTGTGGAATAAAGTGATGATTTTTGATCAATTTTGTGATGCTTTTTAAAGTGAAATGAAGTGTGCAAAGAGAGAGGGCAGCAAGCATAAGGTTCGGCCAAAGAGGAAAGAGGGGGGGTTTGTGTAAGATGTGTGGAAATTTCTAGCAAGAAACATCAATAAATGCTAATAAATGCTAAAATGCCACATTTTCTTTTCTTTTCTTTTTAAGTTTTCCATTTAAATCTAAAATATCTAGATCTTTTGGCAAGAAAGTTTTAAGCATAATTCTAGTGATTAGTTTAGCATAGATTCACATTAGAAGTAATTACCCCAAACCAAAATTGTAATTACCATTAATTAAGTGCATAATTAACACATTAAAATAATATTTTAATTAGGGAAAAATTCTATGTGAACTAAAACATCTCATTGACCCCCAAAACCCGCGCACTGGCACTATTCTAGTTAAACTAGGCCCAGTCAAGTCTGTATAGAGGTTTGATCACAATCGGATTAAAATGGAAAATACCGACTATTTTACCCTAAAACGGAAAAAATCATATAACGATTTCAGAAACGTTACAATCTTCCCCCTTAAAGAAATTCGGTCACCGAATTTAAATTTAAACCCCCAAATGCTAAAACATTACAATAAACAGCTAAGTCAACGGGACTTTGAAATCACGGAAGAAACAGGAAACCACAGCGCATCTTGTGCGCTGGAAAAATGAGTACGAAACTCAAAACCAATCTCCGTCAAGCGTCACGCAAATCATCAGACTTGCACGCATATCATCGGAGTCACAAAGGAGATATAGATCTCGAAATCTACTACTGAAATCCAATATACACTAAGCAAATGCTATAAAATGTATATAGTACACATCCTTTTTGAAAAATCTCCAAAACTGAAATAACATATGCAGAATCTTTTTCTGAATCGCCGTGTGATGTGTAACTCATGGCGCAAATGACGGATGCTCATTTGTAAAGTAATAATATACTCTCATATAAGTTTTTCTCAAAATATACGTTCCGCCCTTTTTAAAATATCCCAAAAGGTTTTCTTTTGTAAATGCTCGTGTCACTCGCAGATACGTAAGAAATAGCGAGACTATAGATCTTTTTTATGCATGCAAGGTACACATGTACTGTCCTCAGATCATCCCTGTTAGAGTACTATAAAGTATAGGGCCTCATCATGAAAACAAGGTGCTCAAAAGCAAAAGTCAGCCTCAAAAGGCGTATCCAATAATCACGTACGTCTGGTGCGCACGGAAATCAAATCCAAATACAAGTGCCAATATGCACGAAAGCAAAACTAAGTGCAACAGGTGTGCACGTGTAACAGGTGTGCACGACAACAACATCTAGTGCACGAAAATCTCAACCAGTGCAACTGTCATGCACGAACAAAAATCCCACTCGAGTGCATCCGGTGTGCACAAATCACATCTCATATCATGCGCCTAACATGCGCGAAAATCCAACTCAAGTGCATCCAACATGCACGAAAAAATCTAAATCAAGTGCATCCCACATGCACGAATAATATCTAAATCCAGTGTATCCCACATGCACGAAAAATCTTCTAAATCAAGCGCCTAATATACGCAAAATCCAACCCGAGCACGTCAGGTCCGTAATAAGCATCAAGTGCAGTAACATGCACGAAAACGAACATCAATAACTCAAATGCGTATGAAAACTACACGAGCGTACCCGGGTGTATAAAACTCATAAAAGTGTGCAACTGTGTGCACAAAACACGTATCAATGCACTGCAAGCACATTTGAGCTATACCGAGTGCAAAAATCCAATCGAGTGCGTACCACACGCACATATCAAATCAACTATATGAAATCCACTGTTCCCCGCCGAACACAGAGATGCGACCGCACAGGTCCGTCTTGCCTGAAATTCAGGACAGATGCTAATTGGTGCTATCCGTCCACCTCTCCAAAGATGCCAAGTTGATTTATGGCACCATGTATCGAAGGTTTAAACGGATGCGGCCGATGTAGCAGACTTCGTCAGATTCCCCCTCGTTTGAGGGGTTTTTGATTGTGGGGACGCTCTTCCCTGCAGGCGCAAGCTCCTGCAGTTAATTACGCTACCTCATCGCGGTAACAATTTTCTCCTTCTCCAGATGGTCACTTCGTGTCGTGCGTGTTTGTTTTGTTTGTGGTGTCCTGTGGATTGTATACGGAGACTAATTTACGTTGTCGCCCGTAGAGCGTGGATTAGTCCAACTCCGTATCTTCTTAGATTTGGGTTTTGGTTTGGGTTTAAGGATACGTTAGTCTCCTTTGAGACTAAGATCAACTTAAATATTTGTTAAGGATACGTTAGTCTAATATCTAGACTAAGATCAACTTAAAAGGATCATTTAGATCCAACAAGAGAGCAATTAGGCTCTATTGTTTAGTTTAGGGACATTGCGGTCAATTAGTTTAAGGACATTACGGTCCAATGTTACTTTAAGGACATTACGGTCCGTGAGTTTAAGGACATTACGGTCCGTTTTAGAGACATCGTAGTCTATAGAGTTTAAGGACATCGTAGTCCATGAGTTTAAGGACCTCACAATCCGGTTTAGAGACATCGTAGTCTATGAAGTTTAAGGACATCGTAGTCCATGAGTTTAAGGACCCCACAGTCCGCAGTTTAAAGACATCGTAGCCTATAAGGTTTAAGGACATCGTAGTCCGTGAGTTTAAGGACCCCACAGTCCATAGTTTAAAGGCATCGTAGTCTATGAGGTTTAAAGACATCGTAGTCCGTGAAATGTGTGGTCGTCGGGACCCGTCACCTCTCTGAAGACGTTGAAGGATTACAACGGCAGATATCAGAGGAGTAAAGAGATGTACCCTCGAACCGGTGTGAGTTGTTTGAAAGATCTGTAGCCCAATTTGGGATTAAGATCTGTTAAATATTTGTGAGCAGATGGGCTCAGTTCAATATAAGTTGAGGACTTATGGCTAGAATTGGACTAAGTACAATTAAAATGTTTAACATTTTTTTTTATTCTGGCTATTGAGCCTTTAATTAGGCTTGGCCCTTTTAATAATGCTAAGCATTAGGTCCTGACATTTTTTGTCTCGTGTTGAATATATAGCATTCATCAGAGCCTTGGCTCTTTAAAGAACAATTTGTGTTCACTGAGCGCAACATATGGTGCGCTAGGCGCTTTGCGCCAAAAAAAATGCGGTGCGCTTCTACCACGTGGCGCGCATGTAAGTGTTGCACTCTGTGCTAAGCGCAGATGCCAGTTTGTGAGCGCTGAGCGCTGGTCCATGAACGCATTGCGCTAGCACATACATGGATGACACGTGTTGCGCTTAGTGCCAAGCGCCAGCCCATGGGCGCAGTGCGCTGTTTCAGAAGCGCAAAGCGCAAGCTGTGTCTGTGGTTGACACGTGGCACGTTTTGGCGTTGAGCGCCGGTCCAAGGAGCGCAAAAGCGCAGTTCATAAGTGCAAGGCGCTTTTCAATAGCGCAGAGCGCACTTGATCAAATTTATGATCAAAAAATAAGTTTATGTTCTTTTAAAGGAGGCTTTGCCTCAAGATTCAAGAACAAAAGTTCTTATTTATAAAAAATGTGCTGCCTTTGTAGATCAATGATCTGTGAATGAAGTAAATACTTCTTTTTGTTTTTATAATAAGATCTTTTGATCTCTTTTTTATCAAAGACCTTGGTCTTTTGTAGATCTATGATCTTTTTTAGAATAAAGTTCTTCTTTTTATGAGATGATTTCATCTCTGTGTTCAAGAATCATGTTCTTTACTATGAAGAAAATGATCTTCTTTCGCTAAAATCTTGCTTTTCTTTCTCTTTGAGTTTTTCTCAAAATTTGTAGGGGGGTTTCTCTCTCTCAGACTTTAAGTCTTGGGGCCTTTATATAGGGCAAATTGATTTGTTAAATTAGTTTAAGAGATCTTTCTCTAATTGATTTGGGGATGTTTCTCCACCGTTGGATCTTTAATCGTAAGGCTTCTGTTTTGCAGAAGATAATCTTCTTGTTTTAATACGATTGGAAAGATCTTTCCATAACAGAATTTTAATTCTAATTAATTAATAACTTATTATTATTAGATCTTTTGATCTGACGGTGGGGCAATTCTTAATTCCAGCGCTGGCGCACCTTACGCTAGCGCACCTATGTTTGATACGTGGCGCGCGGCGCAGAGCGCAGCGCAACTGTGCTAGCGTACCGTGTCTGACACGTGGCGCGCAGCACAGAGCGCTAGATCTGAAGCGTTCCTTCAACTTTTGAATTTTGAATTTTGAAACAGAGCTTTGCTCTGATTGGGGAGCGCTGCCTAGGGCGCAGCGCATCTGGCACTAGCGCATCCATGTTTGACACGCGGCGCGCAGCGCACCTAGCACTGGATCTGAAGCTTTGCTTCAATTTTTGAAATTTGAATTTCAAACAGAGCTTTGCTCTGATTGGGGGAAACAAATGCCCTCCCACTGTTGCGCTCACGTGGCGCACACATGAGTGCAGCGGTGGCAGCATCTGAGCTCTTGGATCAACTCAGAAGTTGAAGAGGCGGTTCAACGCCTATAAATAGGACCTTTGGTCCTCTAGATGATTATCATCTTCTTTGAGAATTTTTGTTGAAAGCACAGCTTTTCTGTTTAAGAACTTCTCAAGAGTAAAAACTCTTTTAAAATTCAGGTAAAGTTTAAAACTTTCACTAAATTATGGTTTTACCCTTTAACAGAGCCTTGCTCTTTATAGATTTTTGATCTATAGAAGACCCATTTAGGGTTTCATTAGTAGAGCTTTGCTCTCATGAACCCATAGATCTAAAGAGATCTTTTGGGGTTTCTCAGCCCATAAACAGAGCCTTGCTCTTTTGAATCATGTGTAGATTTCTTAATCTTTGATGAAAAACTCTTAAGAGTTTTTTCATGGATCTTGAAGATCCCAGAATTTTTAATTTATAAAAAAAAATTAATCTTAATGAATTCTTGATGGATTTTTCCATCATCATTACAGAGCCAGGCTCTTTGAGGAATTTTAATCCTTCATGACCAGAGTTTGACAAGTGTCACTCTGTCGTGGAGCTTTGCTCTCAAAGGGAGATTATCTTATTTTCCCGAGGGATCTCTCATTTAATGAAAATTTTCTTGAGGATTTCCTCATTAATTAACAGTCTCATCCAATGATGATGCTGTTTTATTAATTGATGCATTGTCATCTAAATTTTGTGAGTCCTCCTTTAGTCCCCTTTCCACTGCATTGCAGTGTGGTACAAATTTTAAAGTACCGAATGTCGGATTAAATTAAAGCACTGACAGTTGACTTCTGTCCCTCCTTGTAGGCGACATGTCTTTCGATACTACATTTCTATTCATTCGCTCAGAGGGAGGATTCCCTGAGGCACCTGTGGACCGGGAGGTCCTTGCGCTCATCAAAGACAGTGACCCGGAACACAAAAATCTTCACTTGTAGAGTAGATGGTATGACCAGATCATCAGAGGTCGTCAAAGCTTCTCTTATGCGACGCCGTCGGAGCCTATCTCGGCGATTCCGTATGCAGACGCACCCCCGGTGAACTATGCCGTAGAGGTTGTCAATTGGACTTCGGAGGGTCTTCTTCAACCTTCGATTCCCGCTGTACCCATGCAGCCGCCGCCGGCTTTGGATACCCTAGGACGGCACATATGCCAGGGCGAGTCGCGCCCATGGGGACAACCCTACAACATCGGGCTAACTCCCCGTCATCCGGCCGGGTATTTGCAGTGGGCCAGGTACATCTCGTCGGCGAAGAAAACGCAGCTGCTAAAGCTCGGCCTATACCCTGCGGTTTATGCTTCGTTGTTCCAATATTCTACTCCTCCCACATGGTGGATTAAGGCATTCTTGGAGTAATGGAACATCCCGACCCATACCTTTCTTCTACTGGACAGAGAAGTCTCCATCTCTTTGGAAGAATTTGCTGAGGTTTCCGGTCTGCCGGTTAGGGGAGAGCACTACGAGGGGCTGCTTCCTCCGGATGAATACGTTTTTGCCACGAAGCCGGTGGTGATGGGACTTACGCCAGAGAATGCCATTCACCACTAGTTCCATAGTCTGATAAAGGTGTTGAACATGTACGAGAGCCTCTTCTTGGAATCCGGAGGTCGGGGGGTCAGTTTTGCGGACATCATTGCCCGGTTTCTTCGCCCGGAGATTTTGTCACAATGAGGCGAAAAGTTTGCCAAGCTCGATGATCCCTTCGGCTTTGGCTTGGACCATCGACCAGTACTGGAATATGATCAGAAGGGCTTTTTTCATCCTGATGCTGGGATCATCCCTCGGTCAAAAATCGCCGCTCCAGGCATTGACGAGGGGGCTTTCTTTCTTGGGTTTCTTGGGCTATGGTTGTGCCGGTTCGCGCTCCCTATGCATCCTCGTTACATGAGGCCTTCCGTCTTCTACCCTACGCATCGCATGGTGGCTGGAATAAAAGTGGCCATCGGGATCGCCGGGTTAGCCCATTTATACCATGGTCTTAGCGTGGCAGCGGATACCACTGAACCGGGGGTGCAAGCTGCCAAATTCCCGATGCATTACTTTACTTCATGGATGGAGATGCACGTGCTCGGGGTCTTTGGCATTCACAAGAGACCTTCGTTTTACGAGAAATGCAAGTTCCCGCGAATTATGCGGCTGGTTGACGCCTCCATCGTGAGTCCGTCATAGCGGGAAGCTAGGGGTTTGCTCCTTCGTCCGTGCACGGTCGGAGATGGTATGTCTTTCACGGAAAAAGTCCTGACGATCGGCCAGGAAACTTCCAAGACGGTGCTGGCATTGCGTGACGTTTTTAAGGACGGGGCCTCCGTGTTGAAAGCCCAGGAGATTCTCCATTTATACTCCATCAGGCCGGGTTTTCTTGTATTCAGGCAAAATGATGTGGCGCAATTCATGAGATACAACCCCCATTATTTTACCCAGCAGCTGAGCTATAACCAGGGGATCCCGCTGGAGGCTTTCTTGGTAGAACCCGCTGCCACCAGAGAGGGAATACAGAGTGTGTTGCATCACTTCATGCGCTTAAATACGGGCTCTCACTTCTTCATCAGCGAGCCGAGTTGCGTCCTGAGGGCCCTTAACGTACACGTGGCCTGGTATCAACACGCAATGGGTGCTGTTATCAGGGAAAAGAGGCGGCTGCTGCTCGATCGTAAGAGCGCGCCCCCTGCCGGTGATCGCAATGTCCCTCTGAAGCAACGGACCGCTGTCCTCCCTCCGCTAAGAGAGGTCACTGCAGTTGAGCCTCCACGTGTGCTAAGCCCTATGCGCGGGTTGCCCGATGCTCCTGTAGAGACGGTGGATGTACCATCGGTGCCCCGTGCTCCCGTGGAGACGGTAAATGTAGTTTCCCCCGAATCTGTTGTGGGCTCAGATATCGGGACTCGTCGCCCCAAAGTGCCTACCAAGCGTAAGCTCGTGCTTGCTGCGACTGGAGCTCGCACGCAGAAGTGGAAGAAGAATTCGGTCCTCTCCTTAGATGTTGTACTCGGCCTGGAGCCTCAGGCTCCTTATAACGAGGGCCTGAGCGAATATGGGACCAATGAAGGTTTTTCATAGTGCCAGAAGACACTGATCTCGAGGCCGCTATTGCAGCTTCTGTGCGCTCCGCAACCCACCAAGCAGAAATAGCCGCCCTCGTGCAATCAAGTAAACATCAGTCGCACCTTGTTATTGTATTATATCCTTATTTTTATTATCATGTCTTGACTGACATTTTTTTCTTTTGTAGCAGACTTTACCACTGAAGAGGTTCTGACGGCTTCCCTCAAGACCTTCGAGGAGGAAGAGAGGAATCGTTCTTTGTTGGGCATCGGTATGTCTCGGCTTATTGCATCTTCATTCTCCTTTCTTATAGACAATCCGACCCTTTCTTTATCTTATCGCAGGAACCACAATGCCGATCCCGCAAAGTGATGTGGAAATTCTTCCCGGGTCAGCCACCGAAGTCCTGGCCTCTTCGGCACTACCGAAAGAGGCCTTACTCAAACGACCGATGACGGAAGTCATGACGGCTCCAGAGGTAACCCTTGGTTTAGGCGGTGACATTCTGTTGATAGAGGCGTCTAGAAGGTCCGCCTTGACGGCCCGGGCGGAAAGGAAGCGCCGAATGCGCGCGGCAAGGGAGCATAGTGCTGCCTTAGCCGCGGGTTTGGGTTCGAGCACCGCTACCCCTGCCCCTACTCCCTCAGAGGAATCTCCGGCTGCCTTTTCCACTACCTACAGATGAGCAGCACGTGTGGCTCGGGAGGCAAATAGAAGATCAACTCAAGGTAATGTGACATGGGGTTCCGTTGTCAAAATTTTAAATTTTTAGTTCTCACATGTCTTATCTTGCAGGGCCGAGTCCTACCGAAAAAGTGGCGGCGACCGCTGAGCCTGTGGTAGCGGTAGATGAGGTAGCCATGATTGCAGAACCCGAGTTGGTGGTAGGCAAGATGACCACCCTTGCCGAGCCAGAGGTAGCGATGGATGAGACGACTACCATTGCCGAGCTCGAGGTGGCGGTGGGTGAGACGGCTATAATTGCTGAGCTCGAGGTGGCCGCTCTCTCTCAAGAGTCGGGCACCGCCCCAATCATCGCTCTTCCCACCTACGGTTCTTTGCCATCTCCTGGCGTCGTAAGCATTACGACGGCTCTCGTAGAGTCAGGGAATGAAGCGACGGGAGGTGAGACCATCCCGATGGAGGAGGGAGAAGCCGTTACTGTATCAAGTGACGCCCTCGTCATGGTTCCGACTGGCGACTCGTCAAGTAGATTTTGGGTCATTGCTTTTCTTTTTATTCTGCAATCCTTTCCAATCTTTCCTGACAGTATTTATCTTGTCTCTAATGCAAGTGTGGCGAGCGCTGAGGTCGCGCTACTTGAGGCAATGCCATCAGCTACCGCCTTGACGGTGACCCCTCCTCTACCTTCTCTCGTACAATCTGGGATGTTGGAAGGTACGGATTCGTGATCCATCAGTCTTATTTTTTTTTGTAAGACTCGTGTACTGACGTTGAACTACTGTTTATAGGAGTCCTTTTTGACCACCTGTATCAGGTGCTGTACCCACACTTCTCCTTCCTGACAGAGATTAGTCCGCCAGGTGGTGTCGGTGAGTATCTTTTTTAAACGAAGTCCTCTCTTTAACGGGTATTCATATTATTGCTAATCCCTCTTTGTATTGCTTGTAGCCTTACAAATCGAAGGCGGGGACGCGACTGTCGTTGCGCCACCAGTACTGCTAGCTCTGCCTCCTGTTGCAGCCGGTACAGTAGACTTTATTTTTTTCGTATATTTTCTTTATTTCTCGAGCCGTCATCTGATGGTGATTTGTTTTGCAGTGGTCACATCGACTCCAGCCCCGTTCGAGTCTCGCGTCATAATGCTGGTCGGACCCTTTTCCAGACATCCATCCTCGAAGGGTGCCGCGAATAGTCTGCGCATGTTAAGCGACTATATTGAGGAGCTTGACGTGGAGGCTCCCGCATCTACTGCGGATTTTGATGCGGAGGTTAATCTAATGCTGGCGACGCTTATGAACTTCCATAATGAAGGTGTTGTCGAGTCTTGGGTTAACCATTGCCGGAAGATTGAGGCCTGCCTGCATGAGCTTGAGCTAAGGCGTCCTATTCCGGAGGTGTCGGCTTTGAACTCCCAACGAACTGCGTGGGTTGAGCAAAGCGTTCCGTTCCTTTGCCATTTCGAATAAGAGGCAACCCTTAAGCGAAAGGAATGTGAGGCGACTTCCGCTAAATCTGTTCAACTGCGCGCTGAGGTTGCAGCAAATGCTACCCAGCTGAACACCATCTTTGAAAACCTTCAACGATGTATCTCTGACGGGCTGGTGTTGAGGAAGAAGCTTGATCTTGGTGAGCAGGTTACACAAAGTCAGAAAGTTGCTCAGCAGGAAATTGATCAAAAACTTTCATCTTGTCTACAGCAACGGGCCAAAATTGAAGCAGAGCTGGCCGCGGCGACTGATCGTGAGAAGGATTTGAGAAGAGTGCGCGAGCAGCTAGCTGATTTATTGAAGACACCTCCCTCCCAGTAGATGTTTTTGTATAGATTACACACTTGTAATCTTTGAATAACATGTATCCAATTTCATTCTTTTATATGATTTGCCTTGTATTCAATTGAATTCATGAATAAAAGATACACATTTTTTTTTCTACTGTTGCTTTCTTCTCTTTTGTTTGTTCCCGGCATGTTATCTTAGCAAGCATAGCCTGTAGATGGTATATAGCTGTCCATCTTGGACTCTTTGTAGGGCGGTGATGGCTTAGGAAACAGGGTTAGGATCTGTCACCTAAGACTTTTTAATTTTATGAGCCGTGAGGGTCTCATAAAGACTTTTCTCCCTACGAGTCGTGAGGATCTCATAGGTGTATTTTCTCCTTAGGAATCGTGAGGATTCATAAGTGCGTTTTCCCTTATAAGTTGTAAGGATCTTATAAGAGATTTTTCTTCCTCACGAATCGAGAGGATCCGTAAGTGTTTAGTGGGATTGACATGTAAGTGACGTATTTCCGAAATGGGGTCATATGGATGACGTATTTCTGAGACGGGGTCACATTGATGATGTATTTCCAAATGGGGTCATGTGGATGACGTATTTCCGAACGGGGTCATGTGGATGATGTATTTCCGAACGGGGTCATGTGGATGACGTATTTCTGATTTCCGAACGGGGTCATGTGGATGACGTATTTCCGAGCGGGGTCATGTGGATGACGTCTTTCCGAGCGGGGTCATGTCGATGACGTATTTCCGAGCGGGGTCATGTTGATGACGTATTTCCGAGCGGGGTCATGTGGATGACGTATTTCCGAGCGGGGTCATGTTGATGACATATTTCCGAACGGGGTCATGTGGATGACGTATTTCCGAGCGGGGTCATGTGGATGACGTATTTCTAAACGGGGTCATGTGGATGACGTATTTCCAAACGGGGTCATGTGGATGACGTATTTCTAAACGGGGTCATGTGGATGACGTATTTCCGAACGGGGTCATAAAGATGACGTATTTCCGAACAGGGTCATGTGGATGACGTATTTCCGAGCGGGGTCATGTGGATGATCCGAACGGGGTCATGTAGATGACGTATTTCCGAACGGGGTAATGTGGATGACGTATCTCCGAGCAGGGTCATGTGGATGACGTATCTCCGAGCGGGGTCATGTAGATGACGTATCTCCGAGCGGGGTCATGTGGATGACGTATCTCCGAACGGGGTCATGTGGATGACGTATCTCCGAACGGGGTCATGTGGATGATGTATTTCCGAACGGGGTCATATGGATGACGTATTTCCGAACGGGTCATGTGGATGACGTATTTCCGAGTGGGGTCATGTGGATGACGTATTTCCGAACGGGGCATGTGGATGACGTCTTTCTGAACGGGGTCATGTGGATGACGTCTTTCCGAGCGGGGTCATGTTGATGATGTATTTCCGAACGGGGTCATGTGGATGACGTTGCGTCTGTTGTAATGAGACGAATATCGAAATGGTCTCCAGGTTGTCTGTGAACCGTTGAGATTTGGTTTCTTTTTCTGATGGAGCCTGAGGAGGGAAGGCGTGATTCCTTCTTTGTTTGCGCCCCTGGATTGTATACAGAGATTGATGTGATATCATCTGTTGGGCATAAATTTCATTTTGTTTTATTTCTTTCCGCGATGCTCTATCATTTCAGCTTTTTATCACGAAGGTCGCGATTGCCCAATCATTTCTGCTATTTTTTCGCGGTGCCCAATCATTTCGGCTATTTATTTTATTTTTACTCACTGCTTTTTATTGCGAGTTGCCCAATCATTTCGGCTATTTTGCATGCATATATTTTTTTTACTTGCTGGTTTTGTTGCAAGTTGCCCCATCATTTCGGTTATTTCGTATGCATGTGTGGCTCGCTAGCTTCTCGCTGCAAGCCTGGAATTAGACACCGATTTCGGCATCATCACCGCTACAACTGCGATATTGCCAGGAGCGAATCATCATTTGCCACTGTCGATGTCGAACAAAGGTGGCTTAGTAGACAGGGTTAGGATCCTGTCAGCTAAGGCTTTTGACTTCATGAGCCGTAAGGGTCTCATAAAGGTATTTCTCCCTCCGAGTTATGAGGATCTCGTAGGTGCATTTCCTCCTTAGGAATCGTGAGGACTCCCAAGTGTATGTTCTCTTATAATTCGTAAGGATCTTACAAGAGTGTTTTCTCCTTATAAGTCGAGAGGACTTACAAGGGTTGTTCACCGTGTAGACATATCCCTAGTCACGGATGTGACTTTGTTAAGGAAATGTTTATTCGCGCCCGTGGATTGTATACAAGGGTCAATACTGAACCGCTTGTAGGGCAATGTCGAAATTTGTGGTGGCTGCTTAAGAACAGGTTTAGATCCCTGTAGCTTAAGGCTTTCAAATCTTATGAGCCGTAAGGGTCCCATAAGAGGGTTCTCCTAACGAGTCGTGATGATCTCGCAAGTGTAATTTCTCCTTAGGAATCGTGGGGATTCCTAAGTGTGTTGCTCCCTTGTGAGTCGTAAGGATCTCACGGAGGTGGTTTCTCCTTACAAAGTCGAGAGGACCTTGCGAGTATCCTTTAACGAGACTGCGCCCTTTCGGGTTTTCACAAAACTCGCCGGTAGCCCTGCTGTTTTTACTCACGGAGCCCTTTCGGGTTTTCATCCGTGCCCTTTTGCTTATGGACATACCATTTTTTTTTAAAATCGAGATTGTGCCCTTTCGGGTTTTCACAAAACTCGCCGATAGCCCTGCTGTTTTTACTTACGGAGCCCTTTTGGGTTTTCATCCATGCCCATTTTGCTTGTGGACATACCGTTTTCTTCTTTTTTTTATTCTTTGTACCAGCTTTGGGACGCTGCAATCCACCGTAGTTTATCGACATCTCGGTCAACAGCTAGTTTTAGGACATAGTGGTCCATTGTTAGTTTAAGGACGTTTCGGTCCGTTGTTAGTTTAAGGACGTTTCGGTCCGTCTTTAGTTTAAGGACGTTTCGGTCCACTGTTAGCTTAAGCACGTTTTGGTCCGATGTTAGTTTTAGGACGTTTCGGTCCGATGTTAGTTTAAGGACGTTTCGGTCCGATGTTAGTTTTAAGGACGTTTCGGTCCGTTGTTAGTTTAAGGACGTTTCGGTCCGCTGTTAGTTTAAGGACGTTTCGGTCCGTCAGCTGGCTATTACTTATAGAGTTTGGGCTTAGGAAGATAGCGAGCGGACATAGTCGTCGTCATCTATCATTGACCTAGGCCGTGACTCGTCAGGCGTAGTACTTTTTCAGGAAGCGACCGTTTATTGGCTTGAAGGGTCTTTCACCATGCATGTCCATGAGTAGATAGGCCCCACCCTGGTAGACCTTGTCTTTGATATACGGGCCTTCATAGTTCGGCTCGAATTTCCCTCGTTTGGCGCGATTAGGGATCATAGGTCTTTTGACCACTAGCACGAGTTCTCCTTGGCGGAATTTCCTCGGCCTGGTCAATCTTTCTGTAGGGTTGCTATGCACGTGCACAAGGGTCTACGAGGCATCAACCATGCCCGATTAAAAAATTAGTCGTGCCGAACAACCCGAAGCCAGATCTTTAAACTAGGGTTTAGGAGAAAACAAGCATGTTAAACACTTTAACACTAAGTGAGAGGGATTACAACCTTTGTAGATCTGGTCCTTCACTTCATAAGCTCCGTATTGTGGTCCCTTCACTGCGATCATCGGGTTCCGGACTCTCGAGAGGTTCCACGAAGAGAAAGGTACAGTCTTGCTTCCGATCTTCGATACAAAGATGATCTACCTTGAAGTTTCATTAACACAAGCTAACACTCATTAAAATTGAGTGAACACTCTCATCTAAAGGGCAAGGATAGATGAGAATGATGAAGTGGGATTTTTGCTCTCTTTTGTTTTCTTATTCTCACTCATTTTTCATCACTGAGAAAAAGCTAGAAAGCTTTTTCATGAAAAGAAAGAAGGAAGAAGATGAACAAAACAATTAGAATCCTTTTGTGATGAATAATGAAAAGATAAAGATGATCAATAATGCAACCATGGTTGACTAAACCATTGTAGAGAATTAACCAAGGCTAGGGTTTGGGTTAGGTTAAGAATGAGTCACTTGAAAATACCTTTTCCAAAACAAAAGAAAACCTTCTAGAAACATCTAGAAAGCTTTAACCCATATCAAACCCTGATCTTGTTTAATATCTACTAAACATGTTGCATTAGTTATCATATCATGTTACAATATTATATATCACATATATAATATTTATTGTAACAAAAGAAAATAATACAATTAACATATATCGCATATATATCAATGTATTACCCGAGTGAGAAAAAGAATCTTTTAGTGAGCTAATATTAGTTAATGTAATTTAATATATCATATATATTATTATACATTAAATTATCGAATCAACACTTGATCCGACAATCCGGCTATATCGCATATAACCGACTAATATTTATCCGTACCGATTCATCGAATCAACACTTGATCCGATGACCCGGCTGATATCAAATATCGCGAGAATAGAATACGGTATCTCATATCGCATTATCCTCGGTCCCGCACATATCACATATGTGCCCCTACTCCGTTTCGCCTGAGCCAAGAAACCTCTGTGTAGGACTCTAAAGAATCGTCAATACGCCGGCAGTAGGTGATGATCATATCAAACACTCACAAGCTGCAAGCGGTCAGCCAAACGTAACAGCTACCCAGGTATTGAGCGCTCAGAAGATCAACAAGCAAGCCTGTACATTCTCCTGTGAATCCAAACAGTAACACTCCCGTACAGTCCGGTCTCGTCGTCTGATATGTTGCATATCTCGCCTAGGGGTGGTAAACGTCAGACCCCAGTAGCTCGATAAGTCGTGTCGATATGAGGTCTATAACAGTTCGAGAAACTACTGATAACACTTACCAGTAAATCTCAACAACCCTGGCCAGGGATTTCCGGTTATAGCCAATCGAACACAGCACAACATCAACTCCCTATACCGGGAGAGACGAATCCCCTCCTATCGCTCATTGCCTCCATGTGATTCGGGACTGTACCCAAAAGCCACCTTTTTCCACGCCCTCTTGGACGTGGTATGATGGACATCAAAGCACAATGGGAATCACACAAGACTCTATGACGATCTCGGGTCAACAGACTACTCTGTACCAGTGTCACCGGAGAACTGCCATCTGACGTGAGGTATAATACCATCTGGGAGTTCTCGGCGAGTCCGTCCAGTGTACCCAGTCTCCACTGAGCACCCATACACCATCCTTGATGTCAAACACCGATGGATATGGGATCATCCATCGCCCATCATATGGGTCAAGATGCGTATACGCTAGTCTACTCTGGTGTATCGATGCCCTGTCTCGATACACCCTCGACTAAGAACAGTTATAGGATGTACTCGTCGACTACCGTGGCCACACTAGTATGATCTCATCATAGTCCCAGTAGTCGAGTACATATCCTAAGGGCTTTATCAACATGTAATATAGAGATAATCAGAGTACATGTTAAGATAAAGTACAACCAGATAGCGTACTATCATGTCGAGCAAGAAAGTCCTCCCTATATATGTCCAAGCATCCATTACAATATACATCGTATGTACAGTAATGGCCTCTAGGGCATACTTATAACTAACAATCTCCCACTTGCACTAGGGCCATCTGTTGTGGTATCACATACCCAACAATTAGCTGCGGTTGAAGTATCTCATACTCAACCATCCCATAAAAGTCTTTACTGGGAAAAAGGCCTTTGTGAGTGGATTCGCGCTGTTGTCCTCTGTGTCTACTCTCCTAGCCTGGATCACCCTGGAGATCAACTATCTCCATGATCAGGTGATACTGCCTAAGAATTATATCTGGATTTCTAATGGGACGGTAGTTCCTTGGCTAAAGCCACAACTCCATTGTCACACAATGGTAGGAACGAAGTTCATCTTATGAACTTACATATCCAGACTGCCTCTTTTGTAGCATCCTTGGTAACGATGTATCTTGCCTTTAATCGTCTAGTAAGTCACGGTATCTAGCTTGGAACTCTTCCAACATACCGTCCCTCTACTGAGGGTGAAGACAATGCCTGCGACTGACATTCAGTCGTCCTTATCACCCTGAAACCTTTCCAGTGATTCTTCCCAGGATCGATTGATACCATCTCACTACAACTAGTGAGTATCCTAACATCCAATTAGATCTATCTCATAGATCCAAAACCCAGGATTTAGAAGGTATCACTTTGATCCAATATGGATAATCCTTATGATAAGCGGAGATTGACCGATCGTAGCGTAGGAAACTCCTTCCCTATGAAGAGTATGTCATCCACGTACTCTACGAGGATCACCACCATACTCCCTACTACCTTTTTGTATATACAAGGTTCATCTACCATTTTGATGAAGTCAAACTCTTTGACTACCACATCAAAACAGACGTTCCAACTCCGCGATGCCTGCTTTATCGCATAAAACATCTTGCACACGTTTCCGCTGCTCCCACTGTCTACGAAACCCTCTGGTTGTGTACTTATAGACGCTTTCTTCTAAAACATCATTTAGAAAAGCAGTCATGACACCCAACCACCAGATATCATAGTCATGGTATGTAGGCGTGGCAAGTAGGATCTGGATAGACTTAAGCATAGCTTTGAAAGTCTCAACTTTTCCATGTACACCAAGTAATCTTCTCAAGATATACTTGCTCCTGATGGGGATTTAACCCTTCAGATAAAGCAACCAAAGTCTATACTTTGTTGGTGTATAAGGATTCCATCTCAGATCGCTAAGTATCCAGCCATTCTTACAGAGTCCTACTCCTGATGGCCAGCTCAAAACTGATTGGGTCATCATCTCATGATGCAATCTCGCTCCCACTATCATAGAGAAAACCGAAGTATCTCTCAGGTGGGTGAGGAACCCTATTAGATCGGCGGAGAGGCTAAGGTTCGTTGGAAACTATTGAATCCTTTGGTTCTACCAAATCATCAGCTGCAGTTTGTATAGCTGGAACCTTTACAGTTCTACATAACAGACCTTGCCTCGAGCTTGTCCGGATTTTGCTTTTAGACATAGTCCGGACAACCCCAAATCTTAACAAACTTAAGATATGGGCTCTTCCCTTTTCATATCACATATGAAGTGGTAGGCAACTGATTTGATTTGAACCCTATTCAATAGGTATGCAGCTTCTCAAGCGCATAACTCCCAAAAGGAAATAGGAAACTCAGTAGTACTCATCATAGAGCACACCATATCACATAGGGTGCTATCGCTCCGCACCGATACACCGACGTGCTGTGGTGTATACGGAGGAGTAATGCTGAGAGAGAATCTCATTCTCCTTTAGAATAGTCCAGGAATCTCCGTGCTCAAGTATTCTCCTCCTTGATCACATCAAAGGACATAATACTTATACCCGTTTTTGGTTCCCTACTTCTAATTCATATTCTGTGAATATCTCAAAAATTTCGGACTTGTGTTTCAACAGGAACATATGTCTGAATCTTGAGAGATCATCAGAGAATGTAATGAAGCACAAAGAACCGGTCTTGGCATGTGTAGACAGGGGACTTTCATACATCAACATGTATCAATCCCAAGAGTTAACTAACTCTTTCTCTGTTTCCAATAAACAGAGCTATGGTAATCGTATCTTTGTGACATGACCGGCAAGTTTCACAAGATGTAAATTCAAACTAATTTAAATATGCATCTATATGTAACTTAGCTAGTCGGGTCGCATTGATATGACCTAGTCTACAATGCCTCAAGAAGGATTCGTTCATTTCTGAACTCATCCTCTTGTGTGTATTCTGTATATTAAGAACTGTAGTTTGATATAGAACGTCAATGCTCTTAGATAACGTGCCTGAATCGATCAACTCTTGATATAGGAAATGTTCAAAACATTATCCAATAATACAAAATTATATCCTTTCTTTACTAATAAAGAAACTGATATGATGTTGTATATCAGGTTCGGTATCTAATAACATTCGTTCAGAATCAATGTATTCTGGTAATACAGGGTGACAGTGACCAACAGACTTGGCTGCAACACTTGCACCGTTTTCTGTCTCATGAAACTTATCACCCGTTCTCAGTTCTCTACCTATCTGAAGCCCATGTAACAGATTACATATACGAGATCCTGATCCGGTATCACATACTCAGGACGTAAAGGATACTGAGAAACAGTTCTCTGTAATGATCACACCCGAAGATGATGCATCAACATGCACTTTCTTCATTTGGGCGGCACGGGAAATCTGGTATTCCCCAATTTCCTGCTCTGTCTTATAACAATTATAAGTTGGAGCGGGACCAACGTTCCCCAGCTCAGTATAACAAGCGGGTTCGGTCAATATATCCGTTTTATTATCTTGATTAAGGTGTGATATAGTCGCTACCTGAAGAGAGAGAGCAGAAAACACTCAGCGTATGCTCTTGCAAGATTAGATTGGTTATCTAATATATCTAATCAGGATGTCTTCTACTGTTTTAATCAAATCTTCCTTCAAACCCTAAAAGGAAAGACTAGCCGGGATTAATTACACGTTACAAGTTCGCCAATTTTTCAGCCAGGCCAGTGTCGGTACTTTGAAGGAAGTCCCCCGTGCTTTCGCACGAACCTAATTAAAGTAAACCTCGTTTTCCCAGAGGCGTAACCCCGTTAACACGTTTCTAGACACCTACTTGATCGGCTAATTATAATGTGTAAAACTCTCCCAGGAGTAACTCTTACTCGCAGCGGGTATCGGGATCCAACTATCTCATAGAATGTATGCAATCTCATTGCAAATTTCAACAGTTGAAATTCCCAATAATATTTTACCCCTAGCATCCTATGACCTTGACGAAAGCCAACAAACAATAGGCTACTAGTCAAGTCCAACCCGTCATTTCCCGATTGAATTAAACCCACCCGCACGGCCCTTGACGAAGGCCAACAAAATCGCACAACTACCCTAACTCAATCTGCATCATATGCATAAGCAGATAAGCATAAATAGCTACCGCACACTACGTCTTGACGAAAGCAAACAAACGTAGCACGAATACTATGAAGTACTTATCTGAAATGACGGAGGGCTACGACAGGTTTTTAAGAAAACCTTTTGCGTAATGAACTTGATATCGTTGTAGAATCGAGTGATTTTAAATGGAGTGTTTTTGAAGCTTTTCTAGTTTTGCTAAAGGGGTCACTCCCGGTGAAGGGATCGTCGGCCCTTTCCTCATCGAATAAGGTGCAGGATATTTCACAAATATCACAATGCAAAGCAAGGACTATAGAAGCAATCAAAAGACAAACCGAGTTTGTAGCATCTGCTTGTTTTACTAAAGAGGTCACTCCCGGTGAAGGGATCTCAGTTCTTTCCTCATCGAATAAGGTGCTGGATGTTCTACAAGAAACACCGCTATGCAAAGCAAGAACTAGAGCTACCAGTTTTTAAACAAGTTTCTACAACATCTTATGTTTCTTTTATTTCATTAATCTCATTAATGAAGTCCCATTTTAATTATGCTTCACAAGCATCTCTTTTGAAACGAAATCTGCAATATAACATATATCTCATATATATAATATAAACATTCGTCTCAGGCAGTAATATGATCTCATCACAGAATATTGCAGCAAAAGAACATATATGAAATATTGGATATACTAGGACGTCCGTGTTTTCAATACGAGCCTGTATAAAACACGGATTCCACGGTCGCGATGAATAGCCAAACCCACATCCCTAGACCCCTACGAGAGCGGCAAGTAACACTGCCAATTCTAGGGTTAGGAGACCCGGTCTCGACTCCTCGAGATGGTCTCCCACTGGACCCTAGAACACGGTTACTTGTGCTCCCCGCCTTGGGTCTACCTAATGTGGAAAAGTAAATAATATACAACGGTGACATCATCCGCAACCTGGAAGTGCCCCAATAAAAGAATATTACATACAAATGAATTTTACATGAATGAAAAAGGAAAAAAACCCTCATCTCACAAAAAAAACCCGGCTATTCAAAACGCGACGATCCAATATAACATATCATAACAATACATAATATCTCATATCATCAACGTAAGCAAGTATGCGTATCCCGATTGTCGTTGATGTATAGCAACGAAGCCGGCGATACACCACATACTACGCTTACGGTCACAGAAAAGAAAGTGTAAAACTACAACAGTTGAAATCCGCAACCTCCTTAGACATCGCATGCCTAACCAAATGAATTCCTTAGACATCGCATGCCTAACAATTATAAACCCCGCATTTTAGTCTCATTATCGAAAACTCTTTTCAATATCAAGTCAGGCAATTCAACAAGATTCCCGACATCCTGATCGAATGCTCGTCGCAAAATTTAGTAGACGGCCGCACCCCCGGATGCCGTCGACGAAGTGCACTAAGGCGGAACACCGCTGCCGCAAGCACCCGAACGGATGCTTTTGGCGATGGGGTTCTCCTACAGTCACTTGGTCGGGGCTATGGGGCGTGGTTGTCTGTTAAGTTTACCCGGCGAGTATCTGCATACGCTACGTGATTGCGACGGACTTTTGATCACATCAAAATTCCGCGGCAACCGATCATCTGAGACTAAACTGCTATGTTTATAATATTCAAATTAGTTATCTCATAACTATATGTGGATTCCAAATATTGTATCACATTCCAGATAAATAGACAATGTTAAACTTTCCGATCGAATAATCAAACACCCAAGACTTCCACAATCTATCTCAACACTTGAAATCAGTTTAAAAACAATCCATCACATGCCACAGTACCAATGGTCCAGCGGTAGAAGGGTCAAGCCAACGCCTCACATGTGGCACGCCGTACTGCCCCAAACCCTAAGGTTCAAAAGGCAGTTCAAGACGGTCACATAATCGAGTTAAGATTTGTTGTCTTCTAGAGGGTCCACCGCGTTACTTGCACGACTTAGAACGTTCTTAAACTCGAGAAAAATCTAACTTTTGAAAAAAATTCCGACTGGGGAAAAAGTTAGTTATTGATATCCGTTCGACCTTTTTAACAGTTTCTATAAATTACCCGGACAAAATATAACGAATTTAAAATTCCCGATCGAATTGACGATTACAAAATAAACCCCAGAATACTCAACACTTGAGTCAGATTAAAAATACCCATAAAATATCACCAAAAGAGAAGGATATTACTGTGCAAAATTGACAGCACAAGCACACTGTACGGCCGCGGATCCGCGGCACAAGAAGGATACTGCCGCGGTTCCGCGGCGGACCGTACGGCTTACGTCACCAATTTTGCTCCGTAATTCTTAAAATTACCTGCTGAATTTTTTAGATATTTTTAATTCTGGAAAAACCCAGTTTTTGAAAAAAGTCCAGAGAGGGGGTTAAATTGATGTTATCGGGTTCGATCGGGGTTTTAACTTCGTTAACACTTCGCCTAAAGCTCTAGCTTGGCTCTGATACCACTGTAGGGTTGCTATTCATGCGCACAAGGGTCTACGAGGCATCAACCATGCCCGATTAAAAAATTAGCCGTGCCGAACAACCCGAATCCGGATCTTTAAACTAGGGTTTAGGCGAAAACAAGCATGTTAAACTCTTTAACACTAAGTGAGAATGATTTCAACCTTTGTAGATCCAGTCCTTCACTTCATAAGCTCCGTGTTGTGGTCCCTTCGCTGCGATCATCGGGTTCCGGACTCTCGAGAGGTTCCACGAAGAGTAAGGTGCAGTCTTGCTTCCGATCTTCGATACAAAGATGATCTACCTTGAAGTTTCATTAACACAAGCTAACACTCATTAAAATTGAGTGAACACTCTCATCTAAAGGGCAAGGATAGATGAGAATGTTGAAGTGGGATTTTTGCTCTCTTTTATTTTCTTATTCTCACTCATTTTTCATCACTGAGAAAAAGCTAGAAAGCTTTTTCATGAAAAGAAAGAAGGAAGAAGATGAACAAAACAATTAGAATCCTTTTGTGATGAATAATGAAAGGATAAAGATGATCAATAATGCAACCATGGTTGACTAAACCATTGTAGAGAATTAACCAAGGCTAGGGTTTGGGTTAGGTTAAGAATGAGTCACTTGAAAATACCTTTTCCAAAACAAAAGAAAACCTTCTAGAAACATCTAGAAAGCTTTAACCCATATCAAACCCTGATCTTGTTTAATATCTACTAAACATGTTGCATTAGTTATCATATCATGTTACAATATTATATATCACATATATAATATTTATTGTAACAAAAGAAAATAATACAATTAACATATATCGCATATATATCAATGTATTACCTGAGTGAGAAAAAGAATCTTTTAGTGAGCTAATATTAGTTAATGTAATTTAATATATCATATATATTATTATACATTAAATTATCGAATCAACACTTGATCCAACAATCCGGCTATATCGCATATAACCGACTAATATTTATCCGTACCGATTCATCGAATCAACACTTGATCCGATGACCCGGCTGATATCAAATATCGCGAGAATAGAATACGGTATCTCATATCGCATTATCCTCGGTCCCGCACATATCACATATGTGCCCCTACTCCGTTTCGCCTGAGCCAAGAAACCTCTGTGTAGGACTCTAAAGAATCGTCAATACGCCGGCAGTAGGTGATGATCATATCAAACACCCACAAGCTGCAAGCGGTCAGCCAAACGTAACAGCTACCCAGGTATTGAGCGCTCAGAAGATCAACAAGCAAGCCTGTACATTCTCCTGTGAATCCAAACAGTAACACTCCTGTACAGTCCGGTCTCGTCGTCTGATATGTTGCATATCTCGCCTTGGGGTGGTAAACGTCAGACCCCAGTAGCTCGATAAGTCGTGTCGATATGAGGTCTATAACAGTTCGAGAAACTACTGATAACACTTACCAGTAAATCTCAACAACCCTGGCCAGGGATTTCCGGTTATAGCCAATCGAACACAGCACAACATCAACTCCCTATACCGGGAGAGACGAATCCCCTCCTATCGCTCATTGCCTCCATGTGATTCGGGACTATACCCAAAAGCCACCTTTTTGCATGCCCTCTTGGACGTGGTATGATGGAAATCAAAGCACAGTGGGAATCACACAAGACTCTATGACGATCTCGGGTCAACAGACTACTCTGTACCAGTGTCACCGGAGAACTGCCATCTGACGTGAGGTATAATACCATCTGGGAGTTCTCGGCGAGTCCGTCCAGTATACCCAGTCTCCACTGAGCACCCATACACCATCCTTGATGTCAAACACCGATGGATACGGGATCATCCATCACCCATCATATGGGTCAAGATGCGTATACGCTAGTCTACTCTGGTGTATCGATGCCCTGTCTCGATACACCCTCGACTAGGAACAGTTATAGGATGTACTCGTCGACTACCGTGGACCCACTAGTATGATCTCATCATAGTCCCAGTAGTCGAGTACATATCTTAAGGGCTTTATCAACATGTAATATAGAGATAATCAGAGTACATGTTAAGATAAAGTACAACCAGATAGCGTACTATCATGTCGAGCAAGAAAGTCCTCCCTATATATGTCCAAGAATCCATTACAATATACATCGTATGTACAGTAATGGCTTCTAGGGCATACATATAACTAACACTTTCATATAAGCGAGTCATCTTTGCTTCATAAGCCTCCAGATTTTGTTGCGCTATGAGTCGGGTTTCATCAAGGGCATCGAGCTCCTCAAGCCGAAGGTGAGCATTCTCTCTGTCTGTTATCTCGTAATGTACTGCCACTCGTAGAGAGGGTAACTGTATCTCGAGGGGGAGTACCGTCTCTGTACCAAATACCAATGCGTACGGAGTCATTTTCGTGGCCGTTTTGAACGTAGTTCGATACGCCCAGAGAGCTTCATGCAGTCTCTCATGCCAGTCTTTCTTATTTTGAGACACCGTCTTTTTCACGATCTTCATCAAGGTCTTGTTAAAAGCCTCAGCTAGAACGTTAGCTGGGGGATTATAGACTGAGGAGTATCTCCAGTCTATGTTATGCTGTTGTGCGAAGCGGCTGATCTTGTGGCTTCTGTAGGCCGGCCCGTTATCGGAGATAATCCGTCGCGGAGTGCCAAACCGATAAATGACGTGTGTCTTGAAGAAATGGAGGATTAGGATATTCTCTGTCTTCACTTCTCTCAGCGGTACTGCTTCTGCCCATTTGGAGAAGTAATCAGTTGTCGCCAAAATGAATCGATGTCCTCTGGACGATGCTGGTTCGATGGGGCCGATTATGTCGGTCCCCCACATTTCAAACGGCCAGCTAGCCACTGTCGGATATAGTGGATTTGGATGCTGGTGGATAAAGTCCCCATGGATCTGGCACGAGTGGCATTGCTTCGCATACTCGAGGCAGTCTTGGATCATCGTGGGCCAATAATAGCCCATCCTTTTGATTTTTAGCTTCATCTTTGGGCCGGCTTGTTAAGAACCCCAGAGTCCATCGTGAGTTTCTTGGACGACTCTTTTTGCTTCTTCAGGTCCCAGGCATCTTAACCACAGAGAATCAAATGACCTCTTGTACAGAGTATCATTGACGAAGGCGAAAGATAGGGCTCGCTTCATGAGCTGATGTTTTGAGGACGCATCTTCAGGTGTTCGACGGGATTTGAAGTATTCTATAAAGACTTCTCTCCAATCCACAGCCTTTTCCTAATCTTTTGTTTGTAGAGTCATTTGATCGGTCGCTTCCTTTTCTTTGGAAGACTCTGGAGATATTTCTGCCGGTGCGAGGACCCGACGGCTTTGCACAACGATCCTCACATCAACAAGGTTTTCGTCAGCCAGTTCTTTAGTGAGCTTGGCTAATGCATCCGCCTTACTATTTTCCGCACGCGGTATGCTTTCCAAGGTGTAGGAAGGAATTTGGGTCAACAGTCGTTGTACTTTCTCACCGTACATCACCAACTTAGGCTTGCACATCTGATAGTCTCCATTTACTTGACTGACGATCAGTTGGGAGTCTCCGTATATGAGGAGGTTTTCAATCCCCATATCGATGGCGATCTCGAGACCTGCTATCAAAGCTTCATATTCGGCTTCATTGTTTGTCCTCGTCCTTATTAAGGAGAATGCGAAGCGCATTATCCCTCCTTGTGGAGTCACGAAGATGAGTCCTACCCCTGATTTGATTATAGGGGTGCTTTGTTTGCGCTTCTTCATGGAGGACGCCCCATCAAAATAGAGTTCCCTTCTTCATCAGGTGACTGTAAGGACGACACTTGCCAAAGAGATTGGCTATAAATCGCCGGATGTATGCAAGCTTTCCTTAGAGAGACGGCAATTGCTTAAGAGTTCTTGGCGGAGGCATTTCCATGATCGCCTTGATTTTCGACGGGTCTATCTCGATGCCTCGGTGTCGGACGATGAATCCCAGGAATTTTCCCGAAGAGACTCCGAACGCGCATTTGAGAGGGTTCATCTTCAAGTTGTACTGCCGGAGGCGCTGAAACACGATCTTCAGATGCTCTAAATGTTCCTCGTATGATTTGCTTTTTACTACAAGGTCGTCGATATAGCATTCGACGATTTCATGTATGAGGTCGTCGAAGATTTTCTTCATGGCCCTCTGATAGGTGGCACCGGCGTTCTTTAGACCGAAAGGCATCACCCTTTAGCAAAATATGCCCAAAGGGGTCCGGAAAGCAGTGTGCTTCTGGTCCTCAGGATGCATCTCTATCTGATTGTATCCTGATGAGCCGTCCATGAAGGAGAAAACCTCATGAGTGGACGTATTGTCTATCATCAGTTCGGTGACCGGTACTAGGAAGTCGTCCTTCGGGCAGGCTTTATTGAGATCCTGAAAGTCTATGCAGATGCACACCGTCCCATTTTTCTTCATCACCGGGACAATGTTAGCGATCCAGTCAGGATATTGGACCTGTTGGATGAAGCAGGAGTCGATTAGCTTTTTGACCTCGGCATTGATGATCATCTCAAGCTCGAGCCGCATTCTTCTCGGCGCTTATTTGATCGGTTTGACGTCCGGGGATATCGCCAGTTTATGCACAGCAATCTATGGATCTAATCCTGGCATCTCGGAATAGTTCCATGCGAAGTAATCTGTATGCTGCATGAGCACGTCTTTTAGCATAGCCACCATTTCTTCGGACAACAGCTCATTGACGAATGTCGGCCGTGGGTCACTTGCTGTCCCTAAATCAATTTTCTTGAGGTTATCTACAGTAGTATGTATCCCATCCTCCAGCTCTTTCGG
The DNA here is from genome assembly GCA_030015575.1 of Agapanthus africanus. Taxonomy (NCBI): domain Eukaryota; kingdom Viridiplantae; phylum Streptophyta; class Magnoliopsida; order Asparagales; family Amaryllidaceae; genus Agapanthus; species Agapanthus africanus. The sequence continues at coordinate 675,563,285 of CM057337.1, forward strand.
TGCCGGTGGAAATTCTGAGATTACCTCGTCATCATCGTTTTCGAAGCACCAAGGGAGTTCATCCATATTCTCAGGTTCTTCTTTTGATAACATTATCACGTGGCAGGTACGAGCTCGCTTCCATGACCGATGTGGATCTGGTTCTACCCTCGTAGATTTAGGTTCATGCTTCTGCGGCGGGGTTACCCTCGAGCTGCTGAATAGAGTGAACCTACCTTGTTGATATTGATTTTCGACCCAGTTCTTGAAGGTGCAGCAGTCTTCAATAGGATGTCCTATTGCCCTATGATAGGAGCAATAGTCCGGGTGAGAGACTTCGCCTGCTTGCTCGGGGTGCTTAGACTCCGGGAGGATAATCATTTGATATTTTATGGCAAGATCAAGTATCTTCTTTGTCTTGTCTTGGGCAAAAGAGTATGCTCAACCCATCTTTTTTACAAGAGATGAATCCTGGCCGCTCGATTCCTGATCGTGTGGCTTCTTGGCCCCGCTTTGTCGCCGTCGAACGCCTTTCCCGCTCTTTGGTTTGTTTCTGCCTCTGCGTCGGGCCTTTTGTACAACGGGTTGACAAGGAGGAGCATTTTCATTTTTCGCAGTCTGTTGAAGGAGGCGTTGTGTCCTGGCTTTCTCATAGATGGCCATTTCGCGATTATGGTCGTCTCAAACCTTTTGACTTGCTTCCCTTATAAGCTTGTCCATTTGTTCTTTGAACGACGGACTGGGCATTTTCACAGCGAGGGCTCTTTCTGGTTCAGGGTTAACATCTTCCCATAGAGCATCTCCCTCTTTATCAAAGTCATGTACGACGTAGCAGTCATGGAGTAGCTTACGTTTCTTGGATTGAATATACCCAAGCCCGGTCGTTTCCATTCTCCCGTTGGCCAACTTTCTTTGAGTTCCGGGAACGTTCTGGATCCTGTTATAGAACCGTGCTTGCCGCGCGGTTTGCTTAAGGGGTACACCTTGGCGTCTTAACAGCCTTTTTAGTCCGTTCGTATAATATCTGGAAAAAAGAATGGGCTGGAGCCTGTCGAGTGTAGAATCCACGCCGTGCCAGACTTCTTTCTCCACTTTGGTTTCCCCGGATCGGTAGAATAGGATCGCCTTTTCACCTTCTCGCCTGGGAGGGACATAGAACGTCTGCAACTCTTCCATATTGTAGGTATCAAGCGCGTCTAGTTCTTTATGATGCTTGGGCGGAACCATGTCAACTTGCAAACTTTGCTCTTCATCAACGAAGGTTTGTATTGAAGGCCGAGCAGAGAATATGGCATGGACTTCATCTTCCGAGTCGCTGCTGAAGATCAATATAGGAGTGGACGGTCCTGGCTTGTTGCATTGGGGCGGACCTAAGTAAACTATCTCTTCTTCCTCCTCGGTATCACTCCTGAAGACCAGAATGGTAGGGATAGCTTTGTTCTCCAGTTTGTAACATATTTCTGTGTCCTCAAAGTCTGATAAGAAGTATTTTGCATCTTCGTACTTGCGGACTTCGTTCACGGAGAATGGGTTTAGCTCTCCTGTCACAGTATACTCGAGACCATCCTTGAAATATTTCATATACTGATGTTGTGTAGAGGGAATGATGTTGTACTCGTGTAACCAAGGCAGGCCGAGCAAAGCGTTGTAGCATGTCTTGGCGTCAATGACGTGGAACTTGATGTTCGTGACGAGCAGCCCAAAACGTAACGTCAATATTACGGACCCAAGCATTCGTGACGACTGGGAGTCAAACCCGGAGATGGTGATTTTATCATGAACGAGGTTTTGAACGCTCATGCAGATTTCCTTTAACACCCTCACGTTAAGGAGATTTACGAAGGACCCATTGTCGACCAGGATTTTACCTATCTTGATGTCATGACAGTACCCGGAGACATATAGGAGACGGTTGTGTTCGCATGTCCCAAGTAAGAGATCTTCATCGCCGAAGGTGATATCGGCTGTGTGTACTTCTTCCAGCTCGTCCTTCATCTTTTCTTCGGCGAGTAAAGTTTGGAACTGCTCGGGCTATTGCAGTGCCTTGATTAAAGAATCTCACGCCTCTCTGGATAGCAGAAGGGCGTCGAGAATACTGAGCTGCGAGAGTATCTTCCTCAAGTGTGCCAGAACGTTGTAGTCCACCTTACTTTTCTTTGGCGGGTCCTTGGCTTTCAGCTTTTCGACGGCTTGGTCGTCAAGAATGATATCTTCAGAGACTTTCTCTTTCTTTTTATCTTTTCTATTTGACCCACAGTTCGAGGGCCCAAGATTATTTTCGGGCAGCATACGATTGCGCAGCTGAATATTTTCACAGGTCTTCGGTTCTTCCTCTTTTCCCAAGGTAGATTCTTTGAAGAGAGGGCCAAGAGTCATTTCTTCGTCAGAGTCACTCCCAAAGGTGAGAACTTGCGATCCCCCAGCGTTGACCATGCGACAGTTACCGGTAGTTGCTTTACGCTCCTTGGTCGTACATCTTTGTTCCTGACGAGTTTTGCGTTTCATCCGCTTGAAATTTTGCCGGTGTGCAACATATTCGTGCCACCATCTTGTAAAATCGTTGCACTCTTCGGTGGGGTGCGCAATCTTTCGATGATATAGGCAATAGCTAGGATGTGTTTCTGCTTCACCAAAGGCGCTCGCTTCGGAGGATGGTAGCTTCATTCCCATTGATATGGCTCTAGCGAACCTCTTCTTCGTCTTGAACCTGTTTTTATTTGCAACGGAGGTACTTTGATCTAGTGCGAATATTTCAGCCCTTTCGTCCCGTCGCCAGCGTTTGGCCTTTTCAAATATAGCCATCTCACGCTCCCGATCAGCTTTACTTTTCGAAATAGCTTCGTTCAGAAATTTATCAATCATTTCATCTGATGGCCCCAGAAGTTCTGGCTCAGGACCTGCCCCCAGTTTCTTTGTGCAAGGAGCCTCTTCATCGTCTATCGATGAGTGAAAGATCATATGGAAACTTGCCATGTAATCTTCAGATTCATCCGATGCGTCTTCTCCATCATTTCGGTCCTCAAATACGTGGCTGAGAAACTCTTGGAGTGTAACTGGAGTCCGCGCTTTTTGATTATATTCTTCCAATGCATCAATCTGTTTTTGCAGGTCCGTGTGCTTGTCACCAGGCTTCATGGGCTTTTTGGTCTTCTTCTTCTTTTTCGAAGACTTTGACGGCTGGATGTGAATGCTTTGGCTATCACCACCAATTTTTGGAGTTGGGCGCGGCTTCAGCATCCCCTCGATGATCTCAGGTTCCAGTAGATTCTTCCACCTAATTGCCGGACATGTGTGGAGATCCTTCAGCATTCTTTTCGTCTTACCCGAAAGAACGATCTCCCATGGAGCTTCTTCTACGAAAGAGCATGATGCCCCCGGTGTATCCATTTTCTTAGGAGAGTGGCCGAGGCGGGTTCACCTTCCAATTCTCAGATAATACGAATTTGCCCTGCTGGTATTGATCTTCTATCCATCTTTTGAAGATGTAACAATTCTCGATCGGATGGCCTAACATTCGATGATAAGGGCAGTAGTTAGGATTGCTAATGTCGCCTGGTTGTGCTGGGCGTCTTGGCTCTGGCAGAGTAATGAGCCTGTTGCGGAGTGCAAGCTCGAATAACCTCTTCGTCTTATCTCGAGGGAACGAGTAAGGGCGACTCATTTTATCTTCGAGAGATCTAGTTCTGTTATTTTGGCGATCAACCGGTCTCAGGCCACCGAGCTGCTGTTGAGCATTAGCGACGACGATCGCTTTCCCCTTTCCCTTCTCATTTCAAGAGTCTGGCTTTGGAGGAGACAGTCTGTGACCCATCTGGTCCATTTGGGCCAGTTTGTCGATCAAGGCCTGGAAAGTAGTCAGCTTGAAGAACATCATGAACTGGGAGATAGTTGCATGAGGGTCCAGAGTGCCCACGAACATACCCACCGCCGGTGCTTCTTCGATGCGCTGTTCGCATTTTGACCATAGATTCCTCCATCGTATTGCGTATTAGACCCACGTCTCGCCTGGCTTCACCCTGGCATTGATCAATGCCGTTATCGGGGTGCGTTCACTAGCACTCGTGAATCGCTGGGTGAATAACAGCTCTATTTCCGCAAAGGTCTTAACGGAGTCATTTGGAAGTTCGGAGTACCATTCGAAGGCCGTCTCCGAAAAGCTGCCGACGAATTGATGGAGCAAAATCTTATCATCGCCCCCGGTGTTGCCGCAAAGAGCCCTAAACTGGGCGACGTGCTGGTGAGGATTGCTTGTCCCCTTGTACATATGGAATTTGGGGATCGTGTATCCCGGTGGGTATTTTATTTGGTCATACCAACTTGGATACGGTCGCCCAGTTTTAACGACTTGACCGGCCGCTTCATTCGCCTGGTGAGCTCGTATTTGCTGAGCTATATAGTCATCCAGTGCGGCCTTGGAAATGGTTTCCTCCTTGGCTGCTGAAAGAGCCGGAGGAGGGTTAGATGTTTCCCCTCTGTCGTCTTCAATAATGATCGGAGGGTCTTCAGCTGGAGGATCCGGCTGTAACATCATCCCTACCATGTCTTGGAATAGAGGCGCCATTTGTTTTATATTGGCAGCTTGTTCTGCTGCTTCTCTTTCCTTCTTTTCGAGGACTGTGCGTAGGAAATCAGCATCGGTTTCTTGTTCGTGGCGCTGCTCTGATGATGCCTCCGGGCTTTCTTTTGACCCGGTGAGTGCGGCAATTGCAGTCAGCATCTCCTGAAGCTTCTGCTGTTGTTGTTCCTGAGCCCTTGTTATCGATCGGGTCAGCGGTTGGTGGCCCGTCGAAATATGGCTTTCCTCTTTTCCGGAAGCCATGTAAACAGTATGGACCGTTATGCCCCCAGACTTGGGGCGTTTGGGCTCAGCGTCTTTGTGGTCTGCCGTAGTCACATGGGCTTTCTCCGGCCTCCTTCTCTTTTGAGTGGTTGACGTTGAGGGGGCCGTTGCAGCGGGCACCCAGGTGGTTGTCGTCCTTTGTGGCTTGACAGGACGGTTCTCTTCCTGCTGAAACTTTGCCTTTTTCTGTCGGCGAGAGTGATCTTGATCAATCACCGACTCCAGGACCTGTCGCCAGACTTTGTAGATTTTGGAGGACAGCCACTGAGGGGGCTGCTCCGGTTTCACTTCTGGTGCATTCTCCATGGGTGGAGGAGATTTTTTCAGTACGGCGGTAGGAGAGTTCCTGCGCACCTTGTTCAGCAATTCAAAACTGTTCCCGGTTGGAACAGCAGCATTGACTTCCACCGTTGGGGATGGTGGAGTTAGCCTAGAGGGGGAGTTGCCCCCAGCCTTCCTTACTCGGCGCCAGTGGCGACGTCGAGCGTGTCGAGCCGATGGTGTTGGTTCGGTGATGGGGATGGCTTCGTCATGCCCCCTGTTCAGGTGAGGCGCTGTCGGTACCAGCCTCTTGAAGACCGATGTTCGTTGAGCGGCAATGTTCAATCTGTCAAAGACAGACTTTTGAGCAGGGACGGGAGCCGGATTAGGAGCCGGAACAGTCAGTCTTGTAAAGATCGACCCTTTGGCAGGAGAAGCCGCCTTGACGACTTCGGGAGCAGGGATGGCTATCATCTTCGGAATAACCTTTTCTGGAACAGCAGGCTTCATCATGGGCCCGCACGAACTTTGGCCCAATCTGGCAAAGACTGAGGCGCTGGAGCTGGACGACCCGTTGTGAGGGGCCGCGGTAGTAGCAAGCCGATCAAAGACCGACTTATTGGGAGCTTCTGGTGTTGGTACAGGGGTGCTGAAGCTCATTGGTGGGAGCATAGTTCCAAAGAACAATCCAGTGGTAGCCTGAGTCACCTGGTCTACTGGCATCATGAACAAGGAGGCCGCTTGGGGCCCGTAGGCTATGCCTCCAGATGAGGCGGAGCGCGAGTTGCAATTGCAGTTGGAACACTTCTCGCAAGTGGATGCTATTGATGTTTCGCTTTCGGTGCCAAGCAAGAAACTAAATCTTAGTACCTCGAACCCAAGGCCAACCATATCAAACCACGATTCATTCACGAACGCGACACATGAAGTGTGGAGTGGAAAGAGGAAAAGGTCCTACCAGGCGTACCAAAATCTGTTCCCCGCCGAACACAGAGACGCGACTGTGCAGGTCCATCTTGCCTGAAATTCGGGGCAGATGCTAATTGGTGCTATCCGTCCACCTCTCCGAAGATGCCAAGTTGATTTATAGCACCATGTATCGAAGGTTTAAACGGATGCGGCCGATGTAGCAGACTTCGTCAGATTACCCCTCGTTTGAGGGGGTTTTGATTGTGGGGACGCTCTTCCCTGCAGGCGCAAGCCCCTGCAATTAATTACGCTACCGCATCGCAGTAACAACTTTCTCCTTCTCCAGATGGTCACTTCGTGTCGTGGGTGTTTGTTTTGTTTGTGGTTTCCCGTGGATTATATACGGAGACTAATTTATGTTGTCGCCCGTAGGGCGTGGATTAGTCTAAATCCGTATCTTCTTAGATTTGGGTTTGTGTTTGGGTTTAAGGATACGTCAGTCTCCTTTGAGACTAAGATCAACTTAAACGTTTGTTAAGGATACATTAGTCTAATTTCTAGACTAAGATCAACTTAACAGGATCATTTAGATCCAACAAGAGAGCAATTGGGCTCTATTGTTTAGTTTAGGGACATTGCGGTCAATTAGTTTAAGGACATTACGGTCCAATGTTAGTTTAAGGACATTACGGTCCGTGAGTTTAAGGACCCCACAGTCCAGTTTAGAGACATCGTAGTCTATAGGGTTTAAGAACATCGTAGTCCATGAGTATAAGGACCCCCTAGTCCGGTTTAGAGACATCATAGTCTATGAAGTTTAAGGACATCGTAGTCCATGTGTTTAAGGACCCCACAGTCCGTAGTTTAAAGACATCATAGTCTATAAGGTTTAAGGACATCGTAGTCCATGAGTTTAAGGACCCCACAGTCCGTAGTTTAAAGATATCGTAGTCTATGAGGTTTAAGGACATTGTAGTCCGTGAAATGTGTGGTCGTTGGGACCCGTCACCTCTCTGAAGACGTTGAAGGATTACAACGGAAGATATCAGAGGAGTAAAGAGATGTACCCTCAAATCGGTGTGAGTTGTTTGAAAGATCTGTAGCCCAATTTGGGATTAAGATCTGTTAAATATTTTTGAGCAGATAGGCTCAGTTCAATATAAGTTGAGGACTTATGGCTAAAATTGGGCTAAGTCCAATGAAAATGTTTAACATTTTTTTATTCTGGCTATTGAGCCTTTAATTGGGCTTGGCCCTTTTAATAATGCTAAGAATTAGGTCCTGACATTTTTTGTCTTGTGTTGAATATATAGCATTCATCAGAGCCTTGGCTCTTTAAAGAACAATTTGTGTTCACTGAGCGCAACATATGGTGCGCTAGGCGCTTTGCGCCAAAAAAAATACAGTGCGCTTCTGCCATGTGGCGCGTATGTAAGTGTTCCGCTCTGTGCTAAGCGCATATGCCAGTTTGTGAGCGCTGAGCGCTGGTCCATGAGCGCATTGCGCTGGCGCATACGTGGCTGACATGTGTTGCGCTTGGCGCCAAGCGCCAGCCCATGGGCGCAGTGCGCTGTTTTAGAAGCGCGAAGCGCAAGCTGTGTCTGTGGTTGACACGTGGTTGTTCCCTGATTAAAAATCAGGAAAAAGTTTCAGAGGAAGCATCACGTGCTCGCACGTGACCAGCGGTCACGTGTTGGCACATGACGTTTAAAGCAGCGGCAAAGAGCAGAGCGCAGAAGAGAAGCCCATTCAAGGGATCACGTGCTTACACGTGACCGGTGGTCACGTGCCTGCACGTGACTAGGGGTCACGTGCTCAGATGTGACCAAAGGTCACGTGGCAACACGTGACTGGCTTTAAAAGCCCTGCTGTTCAACAAAATTAAATTCTGAATAAGATCATTTAAATCTTTCCAAAATGGAGAAGAATTATGTAAAACCGTTGGATTAAGAATCCGAGGGTGATTAAATATCACCAATTTATGGAAAAAATCTTGGACATGGAAAGATTCCCCCTAAATCTCACCGAAATAACAAAAAGAATATCTTTGGATTTAAAATCCAACGGTGAATAAAATTTACCTAATGATCTAAAGGCCCAGATTAATGATGAAAATAAATCAAATCTTTCAATGAAAGATTTACTAAACAGATTGATTCTTTTCCTTCTCCTATAAATAGGAGCCAAAGGAGAGAGTTTTAAAAAAGATGCAGAGAGATAGAGCCTTGGAATCTTGAAAATTCAAAGAGAAAAGAAGGAAGAATTTGATTCTCTGCAAAGAAAAACCCTAGGTAAGAAAAGAAAGGGGGAAAAGGCTTCAAAAAGAGAATTTAATTCTCAAATATAGGAGTTTAACTCTTCTATAAAAAGAACTTAGTTCTTTCTCTGGTGAAGATCTGCAAAGTGCACATCTCCCCATAGGTTGAGAATTTAATTCTCATTGGGTCGAGATCCTGCCATGCAGATCTAAAACATAGAGGAGGAATTGAGTTCTGAGAATTTAATTCTCACAAAGTTATAGGAATTTAATTCCTCCAGGATAAAATTAGGGTTTAACCCTATATGAGAATTCAATTCTCCAAAATTATAGGAATTTAATTCCTTCAAAATGGACAGAACTAGGGTTTTACCCTAATTGAGAATTTAATTCTCTCAAACTCACAGGAATTTAATTCCCCTTAAAATGAAATTAGGGTTTCACCCTATATCAGAACTTGATTCTTTACACATATGAGAATCTAATTCCTACAGAAAGAAAATAAGGGTTTAACCCTACTTAAGAATATAATTCTTCAAAAGAAAATAGGAATTTAATTCCTCTAAAATTATTGCTAGGGTTTAACCCTATAAAGAATTTAATTCTTAAAAAGACAAACAGATCTTTAAACAGAAAAAAACAAGGGTCACGTGCCTCCACGTGACCCCTGTAAAGATCCACAGAAAAGAAGCTCTGGGGCGCCCTCACGTGTCACCACGTGACCCCTAATGAGTATTCTAATAAACCAGAGCATGAGCCCCCATCACGTGCCCACACGTGATGACTGTGAGAATTAAAAATGTGTTGAACACTTATCTGCAGAACAAAATGAAGGGGATCTGGCCCCACTTTCTGAGGCCATCATGTGCTCCCGTGTGATCCCCCCTCTCTGTTAATGTTTAACACTAAACTGATAATTTGGTTGCCAGTGTTTAACACTGTTATTTGTTAGTGTTTAACACTAACTTGAGAATCACAATTTCTAGTGTTTAACACTAATCTGATAATCTTATCTCCAGAATTCAACACTGTTGGTCTTTAGTGTTTAACACTAGCTTTAGCCCAATTGGCTAATTTTCTAGAGGCAAAACCTCTCCTTCAATTGAATCTCAAAATTGAGGAAATTAAAGATGAAAACAATGTGGACTAAAACCAGACAAATATCAAATAGTCCAATAAAGGGTCAAACTCAGTTGGACTTAGCCCAATTTGGCCATAAGTCCTCAATCCAGACTTAACTGGGCCAATGGGCTCATCATATAATTAATTGGTCTTGGTTCCAAACTAGACTACAGATTACTTAATCTACCGTGGTTTAAGGGTACATCTCTTCGCTCCTCTGATATTTGTCGTTGTAATTCTTCAACGTTTTCAGAGAGGTGATGGGTCCCAACAACCATACATTTCACGGACAGTGGGGTCCTTAAACTCATGGACTATGACGTCCTTAACCTTGACCGGGATGTCTTAAAACTAACAACGGACTATGATGTCCTTAACCTTGACCGTGATGTCTTAAAACTAACGCCGGACTGTGGAGTCCTTAAATCCACGGACTATGACGTCCTTAACCTTGACCGCAACGTCTTAAAACTAACATTGGACCGCAATGTCCTTAAACTACTTATCGACCGTAATGTCATTAAACTAAACAATAGGGCCCCCAATTGCTCTCTTGTCGGATCTAAGCGATCTCGTTAAGTCGATCTTAGTCTAAAATTAGACTAACATATCCTTAACTAACGTTTAAGTCGATCTTAGTCTCAAATGAGGCCAACGTATCCTTAAACACAAACCCCCCCAAACCCAAATCTAAGAAAGATACGGATTTGGACTAGTCCACGCCCTACGGGGGACAACATAACTTAGTCTCCGTATACAATCCACGGGCAACCAAACACAAAACAAACACACACGACACGAAGTGACCATCTGGAGAAGGAGAAAGTTGTTACCGCGATGCGGTAGCGTAATTAACTGCAGGGGCTTGCACCTGCAGAGAAGAGCGTCCCCACAACCAAAAACCCTCGAGCGAGGGGGAATCTGACGAAGTCTGCTACATCGAACGCATCCGTTTAAACCTTCGATACACGGTGCCATAAATCAACTTGGCATCTTCGGAGAGATGGACGGATAGCACCAATTAGCATCTGCCCCGAATCTCAGGCAAGACGTCCCTGTCACGCTGTCTTTCGGATGGGAACAGATTCTGGCATGCCCGGTGGGATCTTTTCCTCTTTCCACTCCACACTTCGTGTGTCGTGATTCGCGAACCAATCGCGGTTCGCTAATGGTTGCCCTTAGGTTTCGAGATATTAAGATTTGGCATTTCGTTTGCTGCAGAAAGCAAAAGGATCAATGGCTGGCAACTGCTCGAACTGCTCCAACTGCAAATGCAACCGACGCTCCGCCTCGCCTGGAGGTGTAGCCTATGGACCGCAGGCTGCTTCCCTATTCACTATGCCTGTAGAACAAGTGACTCAGGCTACCACCGGTCTGTTCTTTGGGTCCATGCTCCCACCAGTGAACGTTAATATCCAGCCGCCGAAGGAAGCGTAAAAGAAGTCGGTCTTCGATCGGCTCACTACTACAACGGCCCCTCTCGACGGGTCGTCCAATGCCAACTCCTCGGTCTTCACCAGACTGAGCCTGAACTCCAATGGGCCTGCCAGGAAGCCCATGACCCCTGAAGTGGCCATCCCGAGGAAGATAGCCATATCTACTCCTGAAGTCGTCAAGGCGGCTTCTCCTGCCAAAGAGTCAGTCTTTACAAGACTGACTATCCCGGCTCCCGTTCCTGCTCGAAGGTCTGTCTTTGACAGATTGGATACCGCTACTCTAAAGGCATCAGTCATCAAGAGGCTGGCACCTGCGGCGCCTCATCTAGACAGGGGGCAAGACGAAACCATCCCCATCGCCGAACCAGCCCCAATAGCCCGACACGCTCGACGTCGCCACTGGTGCCGAGTAAGGAAGGCCGGTGGCAACTCCCCCTCTGGGATCACCCCACCAGCTCCAACTGTGGAAATCAATGCTGCTGTTCCGACTGGGAACAGCTTTGAACTGCTCAACAAAGTGCGCAGAAACTCTCCGACTGCCACGCTGAAAGGATCCCCTCCACCTGCGGAAAATGTTACAGAAACAAAGCCAGAGCAGCCCCCTCAACGGCTGCCTCCAAAATTTACAAGGTCTGGCGACGAGTTCAGGACTCAGTAATCATTCGAGATCACTCTCACCGGCAGAAGAAGGTGAAAGTTCAGGAAGAAAAGAACCGTCCAGTCAAACCACAAAGGACGACAACCACTTGGGTACCCATAACAACGGCCCCCTCAACGTCAACTGCCCACAAGAGGAGAAGGCCGGAGAAAATCCCCACGCCTGCGGCAAATGTCAAAGACAGTAAGCCTAAACGCCCTTAGTCTGAGGGCATGGTGGTGCACACTGTCTACATGGCGTCCGGGTAAGAAGACAGCCGCATATCCACAGGTCATAGACCACTTACGCGATCGGTGACTAAAGCTCAAGAGCAGCAGCAGAAGCTCCAAGAAATGATGACTGCAATGGCCGCACTCACTGGGCCAAAAGAAAGTCCCGAAGCATCCTCGGATCAACGCCAGGAGCAAGAAACCGACGCCGAATTCCTTCGGAGAATACTGGAAAAGAAGGATAAAGAGGCTGCGGAACAAGCAGCCAATATACAACGAATGGCCCTTCTGTTCCAGGATATGGTGGGTATGATGATCCAGCATTCAAGGATGGTCTCGAGTATACCGTAACAGGAGAGCTGAACCCATTCTCCGTGAACGAAGTCCGCAAGTACGAAGATGCAAAATACTTTTTACCAGATTTCGAGGATACAGAGAGGTGTCGCAAACCGGAGAACAAAGCCGTCGCCACCATTCCTGTTTTCGGGAGTGATACCGAAGAAGAAGAAGAGATAGTCTACGCTGGGCCGTCTCGACGCAACAACCCGGGACCGTCCGCCCCTGTATTGATCTTCGGAAGTGACTCGGAAGATGAGGTTAATGTTGTGTTCTCCAGTCGGCCGTCAATACAAGCATTCACTGGTGATGATCAGAATTTGCAAATTACCGTAATTCCACGGAAGCACTACAAAGATCTGGACGCACTTGAAGCTTACAATGTGCAAGACCTGCAGATATTTTACGTCCCTCCCAGGCGAAAAGGTGAAAGGGCGATCCTATTCTATCGGTCCACGGAAACAAGAGTGGAGAAAGAAATCTGGCACGGCGCGGATTCTACGCTTGACAGGCTCCAACCCATCAGTTTGCCTAGATAGTACATGAACGGACTAAAAAGGCTATTGAAACGCCAAGAGGTACCTTTAAAACAGACTATTCGACAAGCTCGGTTCTACAACAGGATTTGGGATGTCCCTGGGACTCAGCGCAAGTTGCCCAACGAGAGAATGAAAACGTTCGGGCTTGGATATATGAAATCCGGGAAACGGGAACGAGTCCATGGTAGCTACGTCATATATAACTTCGATGAAGAAAAGAACGCCCTGTCAGAAAACGCCGACCCCATACCAAAATTAGATCCTGCCATCGAAATGCCAAGTCCATCATTTGAAGAACGAATGGACAAGCTTATCAGGAAAGCGGGTCAAAAAGCTCGGGACGACCGTAATCGCGAAATGACCATCTACGAGAAAGCCAGGACGCAACGCCTTCTTCAACAGGCTGTGAAAGATAAAAATACTCCTCCCTGTCAACCTGCTGTGCAAAAGAACCGACGCAGAGGCAGAAATAAGGCAAGGAGCGGAAAAGGAATTCGACAACGACAAAGCGGGACCGGAAAGTCACGTAATCGGGAATTGGGCGGTCCGGATTTGTCCCTCATGAAGAAGATGAGTCAAGCATATTCTTTCCCTCAAGACAAGACAAAGAAGATACTTGATCTCGCTTTAAAATATCAAATGATTACACTTCCGGAGTCCAAACACCCTGAGCAAGCTAATGAGGTCTCTCATCCGGGCTATTGCTCTTATCACCGAGCAATAGGACACCCTCTCGAAGACTGCTTCACCTTCAAGAACTGGGTCGAAGATCAGTATCAGCAAGTCAGGTTTGCTCTATCCAGCAGCTGGAGGATAAGTCCGCCACAGAAGCACGAACCAAAAGCCGCGCATACAGCGAGGATAGAACCAGATCAACATCGATCTTCGAAGCGCACTCGCACTTTTCATATGATAACGATATCAAAAGAAGAGCCCGAGGATATGGATGACCTTCCCGGGTGCTTCGAAAACAATAATGATGAGATGATTGCAGAGTTTCCGCCGGCACCGAAAGAGCTGGAAGATGGAATACATACAACTGCAGATGAGCTCAAGAAAATTGAGCTGGGGACGACAAGCGACCCGCGGCCGACAATCGTCAGCGAGCTGCTGTCTGAAGAAAAGGTGGCTGCACTAAAAGACATGCTTATGCAGCATAGAGACTGCTTCGTGTGGAATTATTCCGAAATGCCAGGATTAGATCCAGAGATTGTTGTACATAAACTGGCCATATCTCTGGACGTCAAGCCAGTCAAACAGGCGCCGAGAAGAATGCGGCTTGAGCTTGAAATGGGCATCAATGCCGAGGTCAAGAAACTAATCGACTTTGGCTTCATCCAAGAGGTTCAATACCCTGATTGGATCGCCAACATCGTCCCAGTGATGAAGAAGAATGGGGCAGTGCGCATATGTATAGACTTTCAGGATCTCAATAAAGCCTGCCCAAAGGACGATTTCCCAGTACCAGTCACCGAGTTGATGATAGATAACACGTCCACTCACGAGGTTTTCTCCTTCATGGACGGCTCATCAAGATATAATCAGATAAAGATGCATCCCGAAGACCAGAAGCATACCGCTTTCCGGACCCCTTTGGGTATATTCTGCTACAAGGTGATGCCCTTCGGTCTGAAGAATGCCGGTGCCACCTATCAAAAGACCATGACAAAGATCTCCGATGACCTTATACATGAAATCGTCGAATGCTATATCGACGACCTCGTGGTTAAGAGCAAATCATCCGAGGAGCACTTAGAGCATCTGAAGACCGTGTTTCAACACCTTCGGCAATACAACTTGAAGATGAACCCTCTCAAGTGCGCATTCGGAGTTTCCTCAGGTAAATTCCTAGGATTCATCATCCGACACCGAGGTATCGAGATAGATCTGTCAAAGATCAAGGCGATCATGGAAATGCCTCCGCCAAGGACTCTCAAGCAATTGCGGTCTCTCCAAGGAAAGCTCGTGTATATCCGGCGATTTATAGTCAACCTTTCAGGAAAGTGTCGCTCTTACAGTCACCTGATGAAGAAGGGAACCCCTTTCGTTCAGGATCACAAATGCCAGAGCGCACTGGACGAAATCAAGCAATACCTGCAGAACCCGCCAGTTGGCTGCTCCGGTTAAGGGAAAGCCTCTCATTCTTTATACAACAGCCCTCGAAGGTTCCTTAGGCGCATTATGGGCACAAAAGAACGGTCGAGGGAAAGAAAGAGCTCTTTATTACTTAAGTGGAGTTCTCCTGGGGCAGAAAGCAACTACTCCCCCATCGAAAAACACTGCTTGGCGTTGATCTTCGCAATAACAAAGCTCAGGCACTATGCGCTGGCGCATGAAGTCCGTCTCATTTCGAAGGTGGACCCCCTTAAATATTTAATGTCGAAGACCATATTGACAGGGAGACTCGCTAAATAGGCCTTGCTCTTAATGGAGTTTTCGATAACGTATCAGCCTCTTAAAGCAGTGAAAGGCCAAGCCATCGCCGACTTCCTCGCTGAGCATCCGATACCGGCTAATTCCCCTTTGAATTGTGAGCTACCAGACGAACATGCGTTTGATGTGATCGACGGTAGCGATACCCGATGGGAACTCTATTTCGATGGAGCATCTTCCATGAAGAAGTGCAAGCAAAGCACCCCTATAATCAAATCGGGGGTGGGCCTCATCTTCGTAACTCCACTAGGAGGGATAATGCGCTTGCCTTTTCCTTAACAGAGCCGAGGACAAATAATGAAGCCGAATACGAGGCTTTGATAGCAGGCCTCGAGATCGCCATCGACATAGGAATCGAAAACCTCCTTATATACGGAGATTCTCAACTGGTCGTCAGTAAAGTAAACGGCGACTACCAGACGTGCAAGCCAGAGCTGGTGAAGTACGGCGAAAAAGTGCAACAACTGTTGACCCAAATTCCTTCCTACACTTTGGAAAACATACCGCGTGTAGAAAATAGCAAGGCGGACGCGTTAGCCAAGCTCGCCAAAGAACTGGCCGACGAAAACCTCGATGACGTAAGAATCGTGGAACAAAATCGTCGGGTGCTTGCCCCAGCCGAAATTATCTCCGGAATCATCCGAAGAAAAGGGACTGACTGGGCAAATGGCTTTGCAAATAAAAGATCAGGGAAAGGTTGAGGATTTGAGAGAAGTCTTTATAGACTACTTCAAATCCAATCGAACGCCTGAAGATGCGTCCTCAAGACATCAGCTCATAAAACGAGCTCTGTCTTTCGCCTTCGTCAATGATACTCTGTACAAGAGGTCGTTTGATTCTCTGTGGTTGAGATGCCTGGGACCTGAAGAGGCGAAAAGAATCGTCCAAGAAGTTCACGACGGACTCTGCGGTTCTCACCAAGCAGGCCCGAAGATGAAGCTGATGATCAAACGGATGGGTTATTATTGGCCCACGATGATCCAGGACTGCCTCGAGTATGCGAAACAATGCCACTCGTGCCAGATTCATGGGGACTTTATCCATCAGCTCCCAAATCCTCTATATCCAACAGTGGCTAGCTGGCCATTCGAAATGTGGGGGACTGACATAATCGGCCCCATCGAACCAGCGTCATCCAGGGGACATCGATTCATTTTGGCGACGACTGATTACTTCTCCAAATGGGCGGAAGCAGTACCGCTGAGGGAAGTGAAGACGGAGAATATCCTCCATTTCTTCAAGACGCACGTCATTTATCGGTTTGGAAATCCGCGACGGATCATTTCCGATAACGGGCCAGCCTACAGAAGCCACAAGATCAGCCGCTTCGCGCAACAACACAACATAGACTGGAGATATTCCTCAGTTTATAATCCCCGAGCCAACGGTCTAGCCGAGGCTTTCAACAAAACCTTGATGAAGATCGTGAAGAAGACGGTATCCTGAAATAAGAAGGACTGGCACGAGAGACTGCAAGAAGCTCTCTGGGCGTATCGAACTACGTTCAAAACGGCCACGAACACAACGCCATACACGTTGGTATTCGGTACAGAAGCAGTACTTCCCCTCGAGATAGAGTTACCCTCTCTACGAGTGACAGTCCACTACGAGTTAACGGACGAAGAAAATGCTCACCTTCGGCTTGAAGAGCTTGATGCCCTTGATGAAACTCGCCTCATAGCACAACAAAATCTAGAGGCTTATAAAGCAAAGATGACGCGCTCATATGAAAGATTGACCAGGTCGAGGACATTCCGCCAAGGAGAACTCATGCTAGTGGTCAAAAGTCCTATGATCCCCAATCGCACCAAGCGGGGAAAATTCGAGCCGAACTATGAAGGCCCGTACATCATAGACAAAGTCTACCAGGGTGGAGCCTATCTACTCATGGACATGCATGGTGAAAGACCTTTAAGGCCAATAAACGGTCGCTTCCTAAAGAAATACTACTCTTGACGAGTCATGGCCTAGGTCAATGATAGATGACGACGACTACGTCCGCTCGCTATCTTCTTAAGCCCAAACTCTATAAGTAGTAACCGACTTCCTTTACTACGGACCGAAACGTCCTTAAACTAACAACGGACCGAAACGTCCTTAAACTAACAACGGACCGAAACGTCCTTAAACTAACAACGGACCGAAATGTCTTTAAACTAACAACGGACCGAAACGTCCTTAAACTAACGATGGACCACTATGTCCTAAAACTAGCTGTTGACCGAGATGTCGATAAACTACGGTGGGTTGCAGCATCCCAAAGCTGATACTAAAATAAAAATAAAAAAAGAATAAAAAACGGTATGTCCATAAGCAAAATGGGCACGGATGAAAACCCGAAAGGGCTCCGTGAGAAAAAACAGCAGGGCTACTGGCGAGTGTTTGTGAAAACCTGAAAGGGCGCAGCCTCGTTAGAAAAATAAAAAAAACAGAGAATAAAAAAATGAAAGACGATATGTCCATAAGCAAAATGGGCACGGATGAAAACCCGAAAAGGCTCCGTGAGTAAAAACAGCAGGACTACCGGCGAGTGTTTGTGAAAACCTAAAAGGGCGCAACCTCGTTAAAAAGACGCTTACAGGGTCCTCTCGACCTTGTAAGGAGAAACCACCTGCGTGAGATCCTTACGACTCACAAGGGAGCAACACACTTAGGGATCCTCATGATTCCTAAGGAGAAATTACACTTGCGAGATCCTCACGACTCGTAAGGAGATTTCGCTTATGGGACCCTCACGGCTCATAAGATTTGAAAGTCTTAAGTTACAGAGACCTAAACCTGTTCTTAAGCAACCCCCACAAACTTCGATATTTCCATACAAGCGGCTCATACTGACCCCTGTATACAATCCACGGGCGCGAATAAACATTTCCCTAACCGAGTCCCATCCGTGACTGGGGATATGTTCGCACGGTGAACAACCCTTACGGGTCCTCTCGACTTATAAGGGGAAAATCCTTTTGTAAGATCCTTATGACTTATAGGGGAACACGCACTTAGGAATCCTTACGATTCCCAAGGAGAAAACACACCTACGAGATCCTCACGACTTGTAGAGAGAAATACCTTTGTGAGACCCTTACGGCTCATGAAGTCAAAAGCCTTAGTCGACAGGACCCTAACCCTGTTTACTAAGCCACCTTTGTTCGACATTGACAGAGGCAAATGATGATTCGCTCTTGGCAATATCCCAGTTGTAGCGATGCTGATGCCTAAAACGGTATCAAATTCCGAGTCCTTTCATGGCAAATGATGATTCGCTCCTGGCAATATTCCAGTTGTAGCGATGCTGATACTGAGACTGGCACCGGATTCCAAGCTCTACACACGCGATAAAAATAGGCGAGCTAAAAATGCATATGAAATAGCCGAAATGATGGGGCAACTTACAATAAAAAGCAGCAAGTAAAAATGTATGCATGAAATAGCCGAAATGATTGGGCAACTCGCAATAAAAAGCAGCGAGTAAAAAATAAATAGCCGAAATGATTGGGCACCGCGAAAAATAGCCGAAATGATGGGGCAATCGTGACCTTCGCGATATAAAAGCTGAAATGATAAAGCATCGTGGGAAAAGAAATAAAATAAAAATGAAATTTTGCCCTACAGGTGATGTTACATCAATCCCTGTATACAATCCAGGGGCGCAAACAAAGAAGGAATCACACTCCCCCCCAGGTTTCATCAGAAGAAGAGGCCAAGTCTCGACGGGCCACAAATAACCTAGAGATCGTCTCAACATTCGTCTCATTACAGCAGACACAACATCAAGCAAAGCGGAACAGCGGCAACTCCCAGTTCCATGACTCGGCGGCGTACAGTTGACCGAGAGTCAAATTCCAACTTCGTGAAATACAGACAAAGTCAAAATTCCTGGTCACGTGGAACGCGGATAACGTCACTCTTTGACCCCGTGGAAAACGTCCAGAGCGGAGCCTGGTCCTCGCCGAACACGGCAGTGAACCCGTGGGAAGTATCCAGAGCAAAATTCCTGGTCACATGGAACGCGGATAACGTCACTCTTTGACCCCGTGGAAAAACGTCCAGAGCGGAGCCTAGTTCTCGCCAAACACGGCAGTAAACCCGTGTGAAGCATCTAGCACAAAATTCCTGGTCACGTGGAACGCGGATAACGACACTCTTTGACCCCGTGGAAAACGTCCAGAGCGGAGCCTAGTCCTCGCCGAACATGGCAGTGAACCCGTGTGAAGTATCTAGCGCAAAATTCCTGGTCACGTGGAACGCGGACAACGTCACTCTTTGACCCCGTGGAAAACGTCCAGAGCGGAGCCTAGTCCTCGCCGAACACGACAGTGAACCCGTGTGAAGTATCTAGCACAAAATTCCTGGTCATGTGGAATGCGGATAACGTCACTCTTTGACCCCGTGGAAAATGTCCAGAGCGGAGCCTGGTCCTCGCCGAACACGGCAGTGAACCCGTGGGAAGCATCCAGAGCAAAATTCCTGGTCATGTGGAACGCGGATAACGTCACTCTTTGACCCCGTGGAAAACGTCCAGAGCGGATCCTGGTCCTCGCAGAGCACGGCAGTGAACCCGTGTGAAGCATCCAGAGCGGAGCCTGGTCCTCGCCGAACACGGCAGTGAACCCGTGGGAAGCATCCAGAGCAAAATTCCTGGTCACGTGGAACGCGGATAATGTCACTCTTTGACCCCGCGGAAAACGTCCCAAGCGGAGCCTGGTCCTCGCAGAGCACGGCAGTGAACCCGTGTGAAGCATCCAGAGCAAACATTGGACTGTGGAGTCCTTTAAATCCATGGACTATGATGTCCTTAACCTCGACCGCAATGTCTTAAAACTAACGATCAACCATGATGATTCTCGACTGATTTTACCTTGGTTCAAGGGTACATCTCGTCATTCCTTTGATATTTGGCGTTGTAATTCCTCAACGTCTTCAAAGAGGTGACGGGTCCCGGTAACCACACATTTCGTGGACCGTGGAGTCCTTAAATCCACGGACTATGAAGTCCTTAACCTTGACCGTGATGTCTTAAAACTAACATCGGACTTACGGACTATGATGTCCTTAACCTTGACCGTGATGTCTTAAAACTAACGTTGGACTGTGGAGTCCTTAAATCCACGGACTATGAAGTCCTTAACCTTGACCGTGATGTCTTAAAACTAACATCGGACTATGGTGTCCTTAAATCCACGGACTATGATGTCCTTAACCTTGACCGTGATGTCTTAAAACTAACATCGGACTGTGGAGTCCTTAAATCCACGGACTATGATGTCCTTAACCTTGACCGTGATGTCTTAAAACTAACATTGGACTGTAGAGTCCTTAAACCCACGGACTATGATGTCCTTAACCTTGACCGCGATGTCTTTAAACTACGGTACCCTGGAAAACATCCCAAAGCAACCCCTAACCCCGTGAAATACGGATAAGGACGACCGCACCCAGCACTTGCGGGTCCTCACGACCTGTAGGGAAGAAAACTCTATTGTGAGATCCTTACGACTCCCAAGGAAAAACCCGCTTAAGAATCCTCACGATTCTTAAGGAGAACTTACACCTACAGGATCCTCTCGACCTGTAGGGAGAAAAACTCTTTATGAGACCCTTACGGCTCATAAAGCTCAAAAGTATTAGGAGGCAGATTTTAACCCTGAATCCTAAGCCATCATTGTCCTGCAAAGAGATCAAGATAGATTACCTGCAGAACACATTCAAGTAGAAGAGACACACCATTGAGAAGAAAAAAATATGTCTTTATTCATAAAACAAAATGGATACAAAGTACAATTCATGAAAAAACAAAAAGAATATACTCTCATTCGGGAGTATGTACAAAAAGAAAGGAAAAGATACAAGTCTTCAAGCCGGCGGGCGATTTAGCAATTTTACTAGCTCATCCTTCTTTTGCTGGGTCACGGCTTCATGATTCAGTATCGCCAGAACACGGACCTCCGCCTGAGCCTGCTAGACCTGATAAGAGGCAAGCCGGCCTTCGAGCTCTTTTTCGATGGCCTTGTGAGCCTCAACCCTTTCACGAGTGAACACGGCAGCTTTATCAAGGGCCACCACCTCTTTGATAGACTCCTGGAGTACTCGCCAGAGTTCAAACGCTTTGTTGGCCTTGGCGGTAAGATTGGCTTGGAGCTCGCTCAGTGCCTTAGAGGCCAGCTCCCTCTCCGAGAATTTACGGCCGAGCCTCTTCTCGCACGACACCATGTTCGCCGCACACTGCTCTATCAGCCTCCATAAGTCCGCCTTTGCAGCTACAGCCTCCGAAGAAAGGCGGAAACACTCAAGTGCGTGCAAGCAAGCCTCCACCTGCTGACAGAACTCCACCCAGACTCGCACCACCGCCTCGCTATGGTGGGTGGCAAGAAAAGGAAGAGAACCATTAGCTTCAGCAGCAAATGCTTCAGCTGTGATTGCGCTGCCAGCACGGAGCTCCTCGATCAAAGATGATAGGGAGAAAAGGCTTAATTGGGCCAAGCGTTCTGAAGCTCGCAGAGCATAAGGGCCGGACGGCATGGCGATACGCGAATCCAGCATTGTGGGAGCTGGCAAGGCTGTTCAGATTTGAAGAATGTCAGTGAAACTCTTAAGCAAAGGAACAAGTGGGACCACATTGAAACGTCACTTACCTACGGTCATGCAAGTAGGAGCTGAAGATTCCCCTGGCCCTTCAATGACCTCGACCTCGTCATCGGCCTCCAAAACTGCAAAAGACATCAATGTCATTCCGCAAAATAACAACGATGCTATAATGAAAAATGGAGAACGACGCTAACCTTGCCCGGATAAGAGGACAATGCGTTGAGGAGATATCGCCTGCGGAGCGGCCATCTCCAGCAGATGCTGAAAGGATTGCCGGGGAGACAGATCGGCAATAGAGGCTGCTAGTCCGCGCAATTCTGAAAAAATAAAAGAGTTCAGATAACAGAAAGATTGCTAATTTAAAATATAGAAGGTTACCTTCGACACTCCTCCCATTCTGAGCCGGGGGGATAGCAGCTTCAGCGGCCTCCGCCGTGGCCTCGGATTCCAACGAAGGGAGGATGGTCCTGACTACCTCCATCCCAGTCTTGAGGCCGCCCTCAGGAAGAGCCGGTGGGACGGCGACCACCAAAGGCGCCTCCCCCAAAGGAGCAACTGCTCCAGGATCAACAACCGCCACAAGAGGCTCTATCGTGAGAAGCGCAGCGTCGTCGACCCCCTCCACATCGAGCAATGCTTCATTGAGGACGTCAACAGGCTTTATCCTCAACAAGCCCATAGGGACCTCCCCCATCGCCGAAGACTCTGCACAATTCACGCAAGAATAAGGATACATACATACAGGTATAAACAATCTGAAATGCTACAAAGAAGTATAAAAACATACCAATGCGTAACGAAGCCTTCAATATGGCTTCTTCAAGCTGATGCTCCTTCTCAAGGAGGCGTGCTTGCCAGGGTTCGAGGGTGGACTCATGGCCGCCGGTCCACAAGGAAAGCACGGCCGCTGCATCCTCCGAAGCAGCCTGCTTCAGGGCCCTTTCTCCCCATTCCTCCAAAGGGCCAATGAATTGCCGCCGGATCCACGAAGGGTCTTCATAAAAGATTACTGCAGGATAGGGCTTCTTCGGAACCCTGACGTTCTGAGTTTCATCTTTGGAACGTCTTATAGCCTCAGCCAACTGTGCAGCTTCCTCGGCGGCCGAACCCGGAAAAAGTAGTCCAGCATCTGATTCCTGCAGGGGCAACGGTTCATCCTCAAGAATGGGCTCAGACTCTACTAAAGAGCCGAGTAAGTTGGTGGCCACCCTCCTCTGCCTCTTAGATCCAGAACCGGCCGCCGAAGACGACCGTTTCTTTCCCCGTGGAGCCTGAGTGCAGCGCCGACCCATGTCACCTTCAACACCCTCGTCCCTATCACCCTCGCTTGGTGCCACAACCGAGGATGACACCGCCAATGTCGATGCCATGGATGGTGGTGCTGCCGCGGGTAGTGGTGCCGCTACCGGAGCCCTTTTACCCCGCGACCGGGTGCCCAATGGCATACCAGCTGTTGGGGTAAGATCCACCCCCGACTCTCCCGGAATGAGCGCAACACCGGTATCCCTCAAGGGAAAATGGACCGGCGCGCACGGTCGCAGCATAGCTCCTGTGACCGGAACCCGAGTAGGGGCACCATGGCCAAGGAGTACCCTTCTTTCCTCAAGAATAATCGGGTTGACCCGATGGAGATACCAGCCCGTAAACGATCCCACGCATCGGGGCATGTAATCGGCATCGGGGATCATGAACTGGGAGCTGGTGTTCAGCCTCACAAAATGATGGGCGGCATCTCGAACGGCTTCGGGCGAAGGGACCGGCACGACTATGAGCCTCGAAAGGGACGCCCTGGTCATATCCAAGCTGCCAGGCGAAGCGATGCGGGTTGTACCGTATGAAAAGGGCCGCACTATCCTGGCGAAATACCAGATAGCC
Organism: Agapanthus africanus; assembly: GCA_030015575.1. Taxonomy (NCBI): domain Eukaryota; kingdom Viridiplantae; phylum Streptophyta; class Magnoliopsida; order Asparagales; family Amaryllidaceae; genus Agapanthus; species Agapanthus africanus. The sequence goes on from CM057337.1 coordinate 675,586,721, forward strand.
TGGCCTGATTGCATACAAATGCGCGGCCTCCCGGGGCCTCAAAGAAGGTGCATTGTCTTTTGACTAGTCCCAAAGTTGCTGAGCTAGACCCGAGTGAGAAGATAAGACCCGATCAGTGAATACCAACCCGCCAGCAGTGGCATAAGGAGAAATCAACGCCCGAATAGCCCCAAATTGAGTCGGGTCAGGGGCAGAAGCATCCACCAATAGCATAAGTCGCAGAAAGGTGTAAGCATCATAAAATGCAGGCCTTTAATGTATAGCAAAAGCCCCTAACACATGCATCTCGATCCAAGACATGAAATACTGGAGAGAAAAGTTTATTACATTCACGCCAGGAGTCGAGGTATTAGCCGCAGCGCCTAACCCGTGATACAGATGTGCCAGTGCCGGGATGCCAATGGCCAACCGCGTCCCCTCAGCGATACAATGAGCTAGGTAGATAACCGAGGCTCTTATAAAGCGGCGATGCGTGGGGATGACAAACCAGCTGAGCCAGACACTGACAAACCCCACGAAGAACGTCTCCTCATCCATGCCGGGAGCTGCAATGGATTCAAAAGACATCGGCAACATAATAGGGATGCAGTACTGTGGTAGATCCGATTCAGTGGTCGGCAGCTTCTTCGGACCAAACCCAAAGGGGTCTTTGATATTTGCGAACTTCGGAGCTGTCTTCGACAGGACGTCCTCACGAAGGAAGCAGGCAATGAAGCTCTTAAAAGTAACGCCCTGCTCCTCAGATTCGGTGAACAATCGGTCAAAGATACCTAGCGCCTTGATCAAGCTGGGACGCTTGTGGCGGACGGCGTTCTCAGCAGACAAGCCGTCAAGCAGTGCGGGCTCGGGTTCAAAGACATACTCGTCAGGAGGCAGAAACTATTCATATTGTGCACCCCTAATTGGCAATCCCGAGATTTCATAAAATTCTTCCAGAGAGATTGAAACCTCGCGGTCCCCTAGAATAAAAGTGTTGGTGGGGAGATTCCACCGATTCAAGAACGCCTTAACCCACCAGACGTGCGGAGATTGATAGTGAAAGAGCGACGCGTATATCGCCTAGTAAAGCCCGACCTTCTGTAACTGCGCACGATGGGCAGAAAGGATGTAGCGAGCCCAGAGAAGGTAGCCCGTGGGGTGTCGAGGGGTGAGCCATATCTTATAGATTTGTCCCCATGGTTGGGCCTCACCCTGGCAAATACGTCTTCCCAGAATGTCTATAGCTGGGATCGGATGGTTTGGGATACCAGTTGTCGAAGGCTCGAGCCACCCCGTTAGAGTCCAATTTGGCATCTCCACAGCGAAGACCATCCTCGGAGGATCCATCGGCAAGAACAGAAAGGTGGGCTCTGTCGGCACTTCGCAGAGGAAACTCCGGCGACCCCGGATGATATGGCTTTACCAGGTCCCCCACAGAAGTAAGTTGGTGCAGTTCGGGTCATGAGCCCTGATCATCACCATCGCTTCCTCATCAGATGGTGACTGAGGAAAAGCGGTTTCCGAGCGAGTGAAAGGGAAATACGGAACAGACGTCATTGTACCTGAAATGAAATAAGGGGAAACTGTTAAAGCAAAGTCAACAGTATATATATATATATGATTATAAATATATATATAAAAAGACAACGGAAGAAAACGACAGCGGACTCATTTTATGGGACCACTGGTTACAAAACACATGGGTCCCACAAAATCAAGATAGCGGCTGGCTAATGATGAAGCTAAGCAATTACAATGAGACAAAAGAAAGATTCGCATTAAATAAACAGGGGATTTCAAATGACCCTACACATTCCCCTAAGAGAAATCCACCTTGGACTCTGTAACAAATCAAACAGAATCAAGGGAATTAAATTCCCAGAAAAACACTATTGCAAGCTTCTTCTTCATTGGTTATAGAAAGACAATCCAGAGCAAGAAAACCCTAAGAAGCCCCCTATGGGAAGAACTCAGTTCTTCGTAGGAATTAAATTCCTTTTGAAAAGGGGAAATAAATTCCCAGAAACATTTTTTTGAGATGGAATTAAATTCCATGGAAAAGACAAACACCATCAGTCCCTGAAGATCAGAGAAACCCTAAAGGGCCTGTTGATTAAAGAATGAGTAGTTTTCTTTCAAAGAACTTTAAAATGGGTTCTTGATTAAAGGGGAAAACCCTTGGTGTGGATTTAAAATCCAGAGAGTTTTATGTATGAAAGTTCTTCGATCATCTGGAGACATTACCTGAAGAGATGGGTCTTACTTAAACAGAGTTAAACTCTGGGAATTTTTTAGGCAGAGAACTAAGCTCTGAAAACAAGAATTAAATTCCCGAGAAGAAAAGTTGCGAGGAAGAAGATAAGCAAGAGTGGAGGCGCTTCTGAAGAGACCTCTATATTTATAGGATGTGATAGAAACGCTTCATCTCCCCTACTCCCAAGGCAGATCCAACGGTCACAAAAATGACAGCGTTGCACTCACGTGCAGACACGTGAGAGCAAGGTTGTGGGGGCATTTGTTCCCTGATTAAAAATCAGGAAAAAGCTTCAGAGGAAGCATCACGTGCTCGCACGTGACCAGTGGTCACGTGTTGGCACGTGACGTTTAAAGCAGCGGCAAAGAGCAGAGCGCAGAAGAGAAGCCCATTCAGGGGATCACGTGCCTGCACGTGACCGGGGGTCACGTGCCTGCACGTGACTGGCTTTAAAAGCCCTGCTGTTCAACAGAATTAAATTTTGAATAAGATCATTTAAATCTTTCCAAAATGGAGAAGAATTATGTAAAACCGTTGGATTAAGAATCCGAGGGTGATTAAATATCACCAATTTATGGAAAAATCTTGGACATGGAAAGATTTCTCCTAAATCTCACCGAAATAACAAAAAGAATATTTTTGGATTTAAAATCCAACGGTGAATAAAATTTACCTAATGATCTAAAGGCCCGGATTAATGATGAAAATAAATCAAATCTTTCAATGAAAGATTTACTAAACAGATTGATTCTTTTCCTTCTCCTATAAATAGGAGCCAAAGAAGAGAGTTTTAAAAAAGATACAGAGAGATAGAGCTTTGGAATCTTGAAAATTCAGAGAGAAAAGAAGGAAGAATTTGATTCTCTGCAAAGAAAAACCCTAGGTAAGAAAAGAAAGGGGAAAAATGCTTCAAAAAGAGAATTTAATTCTCAAATATAAGAGTTTAACTCTTCTATAAAAAGAACTTAGTTCTTTCTCTGGTGAAGATCTGCAAAGTGCACATCTCCCCATAGGTTGAGAATTTAATTCTCATTGGGTCGAGATCCTGCCATGCAGATCTAAAACATAGAGGAGGAATTGAGTTCTGAGAATTTAATTCCCACAAAGTTATAGGAATTTAATTCCTCCAGGATAAAATTAGGGTTTAACCCTATATGAGAATTCAATTCTCCAAAATTATAGGAATTTAATTCCTTCAAAATGGACAGAACTAGGGTTTTACCCTAATTGAGAATTTAATTCTCTCAAACTCACAGGAATTTAATTCCCCTTAAAATGAAATTAGGGTTTCACCCTATATCAGAACTTGATTCTTTACACATATGAGAATCTAATTCCTACAGAAAGAAAATAAGGGTTTAACCCTACTTAAGAATATAATTCTTCAAAAGAAAATAGGAATTTAATTCCTCTAAAATTATTGCTAGGGTTTAACCCTATGAAGAATTTAATTCTTAAAAAGACAAACAGATCTTTAAACAGAAAAGAACCAGGGTCACGTGCCTCCACGTGACCCCTGTAAAGATCCACAGAAAAGAAGCTCTGGGGCGCCCTCACGTGTCACCACGTGACCTCTAATGAGTATTCTAATAAACCAGAGCATGAACCCCCATCACGTGCCCACACGTGATGACTATGAGAATTAAAAAAGTGTTGAACACTTATCTGCAGAACAAAATGAAGGGGATCTGGCCCCACTTTCTGAGGCCGTCATGTGCTCCTATATGATCCCCCCTCTCTGTTAATGTTTAACACTAAACTGATAATTTGGTTGCCAGTGTTTAACACTGTTATTTGTTAGTGTTTAACACTAACTTGAGAATCATAATTTCTAATGTTTAACACTAATCTGATAATCTTATTTCTAGTGTTCAACACTGTTGGTCTTTAGTGTTTAACACTAGCTTTAGCCCAATTGACTAATTTTCTAGAGGCAAAACCTCTCCTTCAATTGAATCTCAAAATTGAGGAAATTAAAGATGAAAACAATGCGGACTAAAACCAGACAAATATCAAATAGTCCAATAAAGGGTCAAACTCAGTTGGACTTAGCCCAAGTTGGCCATAAGTCCTCAATCCAGACTTAACTGGGCCAATGGGCTCATAATATAATTAATTTATCTTGGTTCCAAACTGGACTACAGATCACTTAATCTACCTTGGTTCAAGGGTACATCTCTTTGCTCCTCTGATATTTGTCGTTGTAATCCTTCAACGTCTTCAGAGAGGTGACGGGTCCCAACAACCATTCATTTCACGGACTGTGGGGTCCTTAAACTCATGGACTATGACGTCCTTAACCTTGACCGGGATGTCTTAAAACTAACAACGGACTATGATGTCCTTAACCTTGACCGTGATGTCTTAAAACTAACGCCGGACTGTGGAGTCCTTAAATCCACGGACTATGACGTCCTTAACCTTAACCGCAACGTCTTAAAACTAACATTGGACCGCAATGTCCTTAAACTACTTATCGATCGCAATGTCATTAAACTAAATAATAGGGCCCCCAATTGCTCTCTTGTCGGATCCAAACGATCCCGTTAAGTCGATCTTAGTCTAAAATTAGACTAACGTATCCTTAACTAACGTTTAATTCGATCTTAGTCTCAAATGAGGCCAACGAATCCTTAAACACAACCCCCCAAACCCAAATCTAAGAAAGATACGGATTTGGACTAGTCCACGCCCTACGGGCGACAACATAATTTAGTCTCCGTATACAATCCACGGGCAACCAAACACAAAACAAACACACACGACACGAAATGACCATATGGAGAAGGATAAAGTTGTTACCGCGATGCGGTAGCGTAATTAACTGTATGGGCTTGCGCCTGCAGGGAAGAGCGTCCCCACAATCAAAAACCCCTCGAGCGAGGGAAAGTCTGCTACATCGGACGCATCCGTTTAAACCTTCGATACACGGTGCCATAAATCAACTTGGTATCTTCGGAGAGGTGGACGGATAGCACTAATTAGCATCTGCCCTGAATCTCAGGCAAGACGTCCCTGTCGCGCCGTCTTTCAGAGGGGAACAGTGGCACGTTTTGGCGTTGAGCGCCGGCCCAAGGAGTGCAAAAGTGCAGTACATGAGTGCAAGGCGCTTTTCAATAGCGCATAACGTACATGATCAAATTTATGATCAGAGAACAAGTTTATGTTCTTTTAAAGAAGGCTTTGCCTCAAGATTCAAGAACAAAAGTTCTTATTTATAAAAAAGGCGCTGCCTTTGTAGATCAATGATTTGTGAATCAAGTAAATACTTCTTTTTGTTTTTATAATAAGATCTTTTGATCTCTTTTTTATCAAAGACCTTGGTCTTTTGTAGATCTATGATCTTTTTTATAAGATAGTTCTTCTTTTTATGAGATGATTTCATCTCTGTGTTCAAGAATCATGTTCTTTACCTTGAAGAAAATGATCTTCTTTCGCTAAAAGCTTGCTTTTCTTTCTCTTTGAGTTTTTCTCAAAGTTTGTAGGGGGGTTTCTCTCTCTCAGACTTTAAGTCTTGGGGCCTTTATATAGGGCAAATTGATTTGTTAAATCAGTTTAAGAGATCTTTCTCTGATTGATTTGGGGATGTTTCTCCACCGTTGGATCTTTGATCCTAAGGCTTCTGTTTTGCAGAAGATAATCTTCTTGTTTTAATAAGATTGGAAAGGTCTTTCCATAACAGAATTTTAATTCTGATTAATTAATAACTTATTATTATTAGATCTTTTGATCTGACGGTGGGGCAATTCTTAATTCCAGCGCTGGCGCACCTTGTGCTAGCGCACCTACGTTTTGATACGTGGCTCGCAGCGCAACTGCGCTAGCATACCGTGTCTGACACGTGGCGTGCAGCGCAGAGCGCTGGATCTGAAGCGTTGCTTCAAATTTTGAATTTTGAATTTTGAAACAGAGCTTTGCTCTGATTGGGGGGCGCTGCCTAGGGCGCAGCACATCTGGCGCTAGCGCATCCATGTTTGACACGTGGCGTGTAGCGCACCTAGCACTGGATCTGAAGCGTTGCTTCAATTTTTGAAATTCGAATTTCAAACAGAGCTTTGCTCTGATTGGGGGAAACATCCACGAATTCATAAACATGTGCAGCCAAGGCACAAAATCAATTCCAAGTGCAAATAGATATGAACAAATCATAACCCGATACAACAGAGTGTAAAACGTATATCAAGTGCAATAACTATGCAAAAAAAGCAAATACCTAGTAAGTGCGGCCATGGTGCACGAAAACAATATCATGAAACTCAATCATCAAAAATCAAGTCCAAGCGATACAAACGTGATACTCGGATCACAAACGCAAATCACAATAAATGATATCGAGGTACACCTCCTACAATATCGAAAAAAAGTCGGTGCGCCCAAAACTGGCAGAGCAAGAACTTCCGCTTCCCTTCCTGCTCACAGTCTGGCGGCTTCTGTCTCTGGGTCCTCATTTCTCTGTGGATCACCAATCTCGCACTCTATCGGTTCATCTGCCTGGTCAGGTGTGCTAACGGAAATGATCCCATTCTGGCACTCCTCAGGTCAACTCTGGGCCAATTAGTATGATCACTCATAAAGCAGCACGTCACTGGCGTCGGCCTCTGGCCCTCTGAATACACGTGACACAACTGAATCCTCGGTGCAATCTCATTGCAGCAGTGTCCTAGAAGGAACTGGCTCAAGGTCTTTTTCGATCTCGCCTATACCGAACTGTACGAAGGCTGGTATACTTACAAATCTTTTCTCGCTTTCTGGACATCTGCGTTCTCTGCACAACTTTTCCTCGGGAACTGGCCGTATCCCAACGCCTCTGCATACATATCAGATCTCTAATCTCGACGGGGAGTAACAACAGCTCGTCAGCATCACATACGAACCTCTTGTTCCACTCGTCCTTATTATCGTCCACTTTGACATCATGTCATGCTATCTGCGTACTGCAAATGTTCTCGGCGACATCAATCCGGAATCTCTCACACGGACTCGAAATCATGAACTTGGTATCTTCATCACTCTGTAGAAGATATCCAGCCGAACGCGTCCTCGGGAACTCGTCCCAACCATCGGAGGAATACTCAAAACTCATCCATTTCTCGATCAACTCACAACACATCTGGGTGAGGTCCTCTATCTAAAACTGGTCAGCTTACCGATCTTACATCGGAACATCCAACGAACAACGTCATCTCTGGATCGATCTACTCTAGATCTGAGTAAGACACTCTACACTGGAAATCTTCAACTCAACAGGGCCTGCGTTGGTGCATCAAATCTGACGAATCACCTCCGTCTCTCAACTAAGGATAGACTAGCTATCACCTGTCGCCTCTCTGCCTGAAATCTCCAGCGATCTCAGCTCGTAAGCTCTGGAAGCGGCATCACATCAATCTCAGCAACAGCTAGGTCATCTGTCTGCACGGTCAATGACATCACAATCTCTAAGTTATGCTGTACATCAACATTCCTCTCACAGAAAGCAGCCTCTAACAATGGCTCGATCGTCCGGTACAAAACCGCACACTCATCTCAAACGAGAGGTCACAACACCACACTACATCGATACGTTCCCCTGTCACCAGAAAACACGATGGTCAGTCCTCGTCCATGACGAGCTCGCCCTGACCGTATCACAAGCAGTAGCTCAATCTGCGCTCAAACCATGGTGACAGGAACCTCAAACAAGTATCGACGAAAAAGATCAAGTGATGAAATGAAACAACAGATCCAGAATGAATATATGATCATATGGAGGAACGGAATCAGTGAGGGTATGATCATGTAAACGAATAGAATCAAGGATATCAAATGGATGTATAATCAAGGAAACGAAATGAATCACAAGTCTCAAGATATGTACATCCTAAGGTTTCTTAAGTGGAGTATCGTATCGTAAATATGCCGCGGAACATACGTACGGTACATCACTCTACTCAAGCTACCTACTCCATCAATTAGGGTCAGCCTATGAAACGAAAGTTCGGGTCTAACACCCCCTTGTTCAAGTCTAAGTTCCATAAGGTTAAGCCTAGGTTCCAAAATGTATACGCCCTAGACCCCGCATAGTCAAACCTAGACTCGAATCAAGGTTAAACCTAGCGCTCTTATACCAACCTTTTCACGAGCCAAAATATTAGCTCGCGACCAGCACTTAAATCAAGCGACGTCTACAGGCGTAACGTAATTCAAGTAAGCTGAAACCCAGAAATCTAAACTTTTTTAAGAAATAAAAAGGTGAAGCTTTGAAATAAAGGTATAGTAAATCATGTTTTGTCTTTTAAAAATTTGGGCAGCACCTCCCTTGTAAAAGCTAACCCCGAAAATGGGTACAACACAAAATATAAATAAAGAATTCCAGATGGGAGCAATTCATGCCCAACGGCGGAAACAACCACCACAAGTATAAATAACAAGTATACAACGCCCAACGGCGAAGATCCACATAAGGAAATAAAGTAAAGCAAGACAACAACCCCAAAAGCGAACATAAAACCCATCGCTTAAGTCTCGCAACTACAAGTCTTCTAAGTCTGCAACATATACAATAACTAGTTTCTGAATTGATGGAGTGACTAGATACAATTTGAATAATGAATACAAGAGGGGCACGATCCAACATGTACCACCTACCATAAGCAAGTCACCCGAAAACAGCTGTGTGCCAGCGATGCCGCAACTGATCCATGCGGTCAACCTGCAAGAACTTTGGCACAACGGGGGTGAGTTGCCAACTGGTGAATAGGAAATAACATATGCAGGTAATCGCAAGTATGCACGTACAGCGCGAATCTAATACATATGCAAACTAATAACAATAAATGGTCATATGTAGGCAATAGTCATGAAAGGTACACTTGTAGGTACAACTAATACATGAAGCAATAATATGACAATCTGTATGCAACAATCATATAAGGTACACTATCAGGTATAACTAATACATGAAGCAATGCATATAAAATAAGTATGTAAATGCAACAGTCATGGAAGGTACTCTATCAGGTACTACTAATACATGAAGCAGTGCATAAACAATAAATGCGGAGTATGGGATAAAACATGTCATTCCTACGGAATCCTGACCTCGTGGTAGGATCAAAATCCATCAAGCCAATCTGAATCCCAATTTCCTCAATTCAGCCTCCAAATTGGCTCTCATATCATGTAAATCTCATAAATCCTGAATGTACAATATCAAGTAAATCTCATATATCCTGTATCCAATATCAAGTAAATCTCATGTGTCATGTATCCAATATCAAGTAAATCCCATATATCATCTATGTACAATATCAAGTAGATCTCACATATCTTGAATGTACAATATCAGTATCGAGTAGGTTTCATATAAGGTGAGTGTCCAACATAGACACCCAAAAACATCATGAAACAAGTGTCTAGCATCGACACATAAATACTCATATCCATACGTTCTTAGAATCGTAAGTGTCCGGTATCGACACCCGTGATCCACGTATCGGTCTTTCTCATATTCATACGTTCCTCGAATCGTAAGTTTCCGGTATCGACACCCGTGATCTACGTATCAGTTTTCTGATATCTATACGTTTCTCGAAACCCAAGTGTCTCACCTCGACACTTGTGTTCCACGTACCGGTATAAAACAAATCTCTGAGTGGATGCATACAAATATCAAGTAAAGAATAAGAATACTTGCATAATTTCATGAAACCACCACGATCCTCAAATCCAGAAAACATCAAGTAATGAATAAGTATAACTGCATAAATCTATACATATATATTAGAGTCCCATTCCACTAATATATATATATATATATATATATAGGTATATATAACAGCGTCCCATTCCACTGTTATATATACTTAGGAGTAAATATATCAGAGAACATCATATGAAATCCATGAATGAAATATATGCAACATGAAACAATAATATGAGCATATAAAAGAAAAACCGTTATTTAACTGCAACAAGTTAATATATATATATATCATGCGGTTCCTAATTTCTCCAATTCTATATAACATCAAATAAAGGTAACCATGTAGCTATAGCCAGATATATGTGTAAACATAAAGGTATAGCAAAGTATATGTATCTACCTATCAGTATTGATGTAATATACCCTCCGGGTATAAGTGAAGTATGTATGCAAGGTATACATGTAGCTATATCATTATGTGTGTATGTACCTATCGCTAATGGTACAATACCCTATAGGTATACAGGTAACTAGCATGTAAGCATGTCAAGGTATATGTGTAAGCATGTAGGTATACAGGTATGCTATATGTCATATACATAAAAGGAAATAGGGATCATGTCTCAATGTCCCTAACCAAACATTATCATTTAGGTATGTGTGTTGTGCATGTCATACAATCAGTTCTCGTGCAATATGAGCCGTCAATAATAGTGCAGTGTCCTAAGGGTACAAGTCCAAGCACAACAAGTAATTAAACAATAAGATGTATGCGCAACTCTATATATGAAATAGAATATGCGACAAAACAAGTCATCTCTAGCCCAGACGCATAACGCCATGTGGGCGATTCCCCTGTAGATGTTAAATCTACTCACAGCAATTCTTCTCGCCTAGCCGAAGTCGATGTGCTTCGTCATCTCGGAATCCACGCGAAGGTACCTACAATCAATACCAAATCGCATAGCTATCAACATCAAGTTCCGAAATCCAATACGGCACGCGATGCGCTCATAGTTAGAACCTATAGCCTACGCATGCAAAACCACCAAACAACCCTCTTCGTTGATGTACAAACGTCCAACGACCAAATACAATATCCAGTCGCAAAACCAAGAAATCCAAATACCGAAAAATATAGCCAAAACCCTCACTAGGGTCGCTATATATGAAAACTGCCATGCCAAAAACCCAATAGTACCAATACTCATTTACAACACAATAATTGTCGTCGATAATAATATTCACGTCATCCAAACGTCCATTAAAACTCACATCTAAGTTTTACCGAAAACCTAGTAAGCAGATTATATCATTTTATCTCAATTTAGCACAAGTCTAGAATTTAACAATTCTAGCGATCGCAAACCTCGCCAATTAGCATAACTAAGTTATCAAAACCATATCCATAATTTTAATCTTACCCAAAAATGATTTAGGAAAACCTAGTCTGCGATTAAGCTAAAAAGGCAATTAGGAAAAATAACAATTATCATTCTCATAATTTTGCTTAACTTTTCCAAGTCTATGCTTCAAGATTAACCACCTTAACCATTCAAAACCCTAACTTGAAATTTCTAATAATTATCATGAATTTGCAAAACATGAACTTTTAAGCAATAATAAACACTTAAATAGCTAGCTTAAGAATTAAGCAACAATTTAAAGATTAGGGTTAGAATTTATACCTCACAACTAGATCTCAATTTTAGCAATATCACCAAAATTAACCCTCCAAAAAGAAGCTCTTTAGTGAAGATCCAAGCTTGATTAGGCATGAAGAATTGTGGGTATGGATTTAATTATGAGTTTGTGGAATAAAGTGAAGATTTTTTATCAATTTTGTGAAGCTTTTTGAAGTGAAATGAAGTGTGCAAAGAGAGAGGGCAGCAAGCATAAGGTTCGGGTAAAGAGGAAAGAGGGGGGGTTTTGTGTAAGATGTGTGGAAATTTCTAGCAAGAAACATCAATAAATGCTAAAATGCCACATTTTCTTTTCTTTTCTTTTTAAGTTTTCCATTTAAATCTAAAATATCTAGATCTTTTGGCAAGGTTTAAGCATAATTCTAGTGATTAGTTTAGTATAGATTCACATTAGAAGTAATTAACCCAAACGAAAATTGTAATTACCACTAATTAAGTGCATAATTAACACATTAAAATAATATTTTAATTAGGGAAAAATTATATGTGAACCAAAACTTCCCATTGACCCCCAAAACCCGCGTACTAGCACTATTCTAGTTCAACTAGACGCAGTCAAGTCTGTATAAAGGTTTGATCGCAATCGGGTTAAAATGGAAAATACCGACTATTTTACCCTAAAACGGAAAAATTCATATAACGATTTCAGAAACGTTATAGTTTGTTTAGCCCAAAATTTCATGTGATGTTAATTTTGATTAGAGGCTAATTCGTAGTGTTTCGTAGTCGTAATTTTAACATTGTTTTGGTAATTTGGACGACGTTTAACAGTTCGAACGAATATCACACACCACCTCATTACTCTCGCTGGAAATTTTCAAGTGTTGGAATTTCCCGAGTTGAACATATTCGGAAGATCGTGCAAGTATCTCTATGGACCCTCTAGAAGAACATAACCCTAACTCGATCCGATGACCATAGAACCACGGCCAAACCTTAGGCTTTGCCATGGTCCTGTGGCGCCATAGGTGAGGCAAGGGTTGACCCTTCTACGGCTGGTCCATAGATACTGTAGCACGTTTTTAGGTATTTTAACTTTGCTCAAGGTTGAGCTCTCGGGGTAATTTATGGGTGTTTGTTGATTCGATCGAAACGTTTAACATCGTCTTGATATATGTGAAGTGATGATTCCAATTGTTGTTATTTTTCACGTTCTTTTCTGCGACCGTAAGTGTAGTATGTGGTGTATCGCCGGTTTCGTTACTATACATCAACGACAATTGGGATACGCATACTTACTTACGTTGATGACATGAAATGTTATGTATTGCTGAGATATGTTATATTGGATCGTCGTGAATGAATGGCCAGGAGTTTTATGTGAAATGAGAGTTTTTATTTTCATTCATGTAAAATTCATTGTCTCTAATATTCTTTTATTGGGGCACTTCCTGGTTGAGGATGATGTCACCATTGTTGTATATTATTTACTTTTCCGCATTAGGATAGACCCAAGGAAGGGAGCACAAGTGACCGGGTTCTAGGGTTCGGTGTGAGGCCATCTCAAGGAGTCGAGACCGGGTTTCCTAAACTTTAGAATTGGTAGGGTCACTTGCCGCTCTCGTAGGGGTCTAGGGGTGTAGGGTTAGCTATTCATCGCGACCGTGGAATCCGTATTTTCTATTGTTGGTTAAATACAAAATACGGACCTCCTAGATATCCTATATTTTCATATGTGCTTCTGCTGTGGATATTCTGTGATGTGATCACTTTATATGATGAGACGAAAGATGTATTATATATATGATATATAATAAACGTTGCTTATATTTTGCATTCGCGCTAGTCCCGTCCCGCTATGCCGTTAGTTAAGTAACCTAACGGTGCATAATGGGACATTGTGGCGAATGCGGATGGCATAAGCATACGTTCTATTTTCGTTTCTTTTCCGTGATGGCTTAATGACTTAAATGATGGGACTACATTAATGAGATTAATGTAAAGAAAAATGAATCTAAAAGATGTTGTAGAATCGGATTTGAAACCTACTCGGTTTTTTATGAAAAAGTAAGTTTTCAAAGTGCATAACTTAAGCCACTCCTTTTAAAACCATTGGATTCTACAACGATATCAAGTTCAAAACGTTAAAGCTTTTCTTAAAAACTATTCGCAGCCTTCCGTCATTTTAGGAAGTAGAGTACTTAGTATTCGTGCAGTGTATTTTGACTATAGTTAAGGCGCAGTGTACGGTAGCTAAGTGATATCTTCCTACACCGTATATGATGCGATTAGTTAGGACATTCATATGATTATGTTTACTATAGTTAAGGGTCATATGGGTAGGTCTAGTTAATCACGAAATGACTGGAAGAACTTGACTAGTACTTATAATATGTTAACTATAGTTAAGGTCATGAGTGCTAGGGGTAAAAACCATATCGGGAGTTTCAAGAGTTGAAATTTGCAATGAGATTGCATACCTTCTATATGATAGTTGGATCCCGATCCCACTGTGAGCAAGAGTTACTCGCAGGAATGTTTTACACTTTACAATTAGCTAACCTATTAGGTGTCTAGAAAGGTGTCACCGGGGCTACGCCTCTGAGAAAACGAGTTTTACTCTAATTAGGTCCCTGTGAAAGCACGGAGAACCTCCCTCAAAGTACCGACACTGGCCTGGCTGAACGGTTAGCGAAGTTGTAGACTGTAATTAATCCTGGCTAATTTTCATTTTAAGGTTTGAAGGAAAATTTGATAAAAGCAGTGGGAGATATCGATTAGACAAGATAATAACCAATCTGATCTTTGCAAGAGCTTTCGCTGAGTGTATTCTTTTCTCTCTCTTAATGGCAGATACTAATAACATGCCTTAAGATTTTACTAGATAAAAACAAGCTGATCGGACCGAACTATAAAGACTGGTTGAGGAACAATAACATTGCTCTCACATATGATAAGGTATCATATGTCCTCACCGCCTCAGCCCCGCCCGGCCCACGTCCTGAATCTTCTGTTGCGGATAAGGAGATCCGCAAAATGTGGGATATTGACTGTGCTACTGCCAAATGCCTCGCGCTCGCATCGATGGACACTACACATCAAAAGTAACACGAGCAGACAGATGTTCAATCCATCTTTCTCCATACAAAAGAGTTGTATGGGGAGCAATCTCGGACCCTAAGATACGAAGCATCTCGAAAGCTGTTTCAGATGCAGATGGCTCCTGGCACACCAGTAGGTGATCACGTTTTGAAGATGATAGCTCTTATTAAAGAGCTTGAGTACCTCGGATGGACAATGGAGAACGAACAGTAAACTGATATTGTTCTTCAGTCTCTTCCCTCTGCCTTTTCTCCATTCATAGTGAACTTCAACAAGCATAACATGGAGAAGTCAGTACCCGAACTTCTCAATATGTTGAGAAGTGCGGAGAGCACGCTTAAGATGAAGTCTCCCTCTTTGCTTGTTGGAGAATCTTCATCTTCTGTCCCAAAAGCTAAGGCCAAGAGAAGGAATAAGAAGAAATCCATCAAACCAAGAGGTGGAATTAAGAAGGCGAAGGGGAAGGACAAACCCGAAGCTGCAAAGTCGGGGAAAGGAGAATGTTTCTGTTGCAAGAAGTCAAGGCACTGGAAGCGAAATTGTATTGAGTAATTGGATCTCAAGAAAAAGAAGCATGGTGATGCTTCCGCTTCAGGTGTGTTTGTAACTGAAAACTGTTTCTCTATTAACTCTGCTTCCTGGGTATTGGATACCGGATCGGGTTCTCATATCTGCAATTCTGTGCAGGGTCAGAAAAATAGCAGAGTTTTGAAGACCGGTGATCATACTCTCCAAGTTAGAAATGGTTCCAATGTACATGCAGTTTCAGTGGGAGAGTACCACCTAGGGTTGTCGTCGGGTTGTATATTGGTTTTGAACCCATGTTATTTTGTACCAAGCATGATTTGTAATATAATATCTGTTTCTTTGTTAGACAATGAAAGATATCATTTTGTATTGCAGCATAATGTTATGAACATTAAACTGAATCAAGAGTTGATTGGTTGTGGTACACTTAATAACGGGATATACGTCCTTAATCAACACACTTTTTTCAACATACAACACACAAATAAAAGAAAATTTTCAGATATAAATGAACCTTTTCTTTGGCATTGTAGACTTGGTCATATTAATGAAATAAAACTAAACAAGTTTCATAAAGATGGATATTTGAATCCTTTTGAGTATAAATCTTATGCGACTTGTCAGTCTTGTATCAAAGGGAAATGAACAAAACTCCATTTACTGGACACGGAGAAAGAGCTACTGAGCTCTTGGGCCTCATACATAGTGATGTATGTAGGCCAATATCTACACATGCAAGAGACGGTTTTTCTTACTTCATAACTTTTACTGATTATTTCTCATGATTCAGTCATGTGTTTTTGGTAAAGCATAAGTCTGAAGCTTTCGAGAAATTCAAGGAGTAAAAACTTGAAGTAGAAAAACAAACAGGAATGAGCATCAAAATACATCGATCAGATCGAGGTGGAGAGTATCTTAGTACAGAGTTTTTGAACATCCTAAAAGGGAATGGGATTCTCTCTCAGCTCACTCCCCCTTACACACCACAGCACAACGGTGTGTTAGAACGGGGGAATCGTACCCTATTAGATATGGTACGATCCAAGATGAGTGATACTGAGTTACCTCTCTCCTTTTGGGGGCATGCATTGGAGACTGTAACTTTTCTGTTGAACAAAGTTCCAATCAAGACCGTGTCTACCACTCCATATGAGATATGGTATGGGAAGAGACCATCTCTTAAACGAGTTAAGATTTGGGGTTGTCTGGATTTTTTCAAAAAGCAGAATCCAGACAAACTCGAGACACGATCGGTCAAGTGTATCTTTGTAGGATATCCAAAACAATCGTTTGGATATCTTTTCTACCACAGGAAGGAACAAAAGGTGTTTGTTTCTCAGTATGCCACATTTTTAGAAAATGAGATTTTTCCAAATGATACTGATGGCAATGTGGTAGATCTAGAAGAGGTTCTAGAGACACAAGTTACAAATGACGACTTGGTTGAACCTGATGTTGCAACAGAATCTTATGAACCTCAGCCACTCCGTAAATCTGGTAGGACTTCTCGCCGACCGGAGAGATACTACGGTTTTCTCATTGATGGTGATAGAGAAGATTGCATCATGGATGATGATGACCCTACCAGTTTTCAGCAGGCTATCACGAATGGTGACTCTGTGAAGTGGCTGGATGCCATGAGATCCGAGATGGAGTCTATGTACACCAACAAAGTATGGACTATGGAGGTTGTACCCTCTAGGGTAAAACCCGTGGGGTGCTAATGGATCTTTAAAAGAAAGATCGGTGTAGATGGGCAGGTGGAGACCTATAAGGAAAGGTTGGTAGCGAAAGGCTTTCATTAAAGACAAGGACTGGACTCTAACGAGTCTTTCTCTCCGGTAGCCATGCTTAAATCCATTCGGATCCTACTTGCTATTACTGCTCACTACGACTATGAAATCTGGCAGATGGACGTTAAAACTACATTTCTAAATGGTGATTTAGGAGAATGCGTTTATATGGATCAGCCAGAGGGCTTCACTGACAGTGGGAGCAGCGGGAAAGCATGTAGGTTTCTTAAATCCATTTATGGATTAAAGCAGGCATCACGGAGTTGGAACATCTGTTTTGATGATATTATCAAAGAGTTTGATTTCGTCAGAAATCTAGATGAACCTTGTGTTTATAAGAAGACTGTATGGAGAACTGTCGCATTCTTCGTATTGTACGTGGATGGCATTTTTCTGATAGGAAATGACATTCCTATGCTACAGTCGGTCAAATCATTCTTATCACAAAGGTTCTCCATGAAGGACCTGGGTGATGCCACGTACATATTGGGCATACGGATCCATAGGGATAGATCCAAACGGTTATTGGGATTGTCCCAAACCAGGTACATCAACACCATCCTAAAGAGGTTTGGTATGGAAGACTCCAAACGGGGTGCCTTACCCGCTTGCCATGGAGTCACTCTCTCCAAGGACTTTTGCCCAAAGTCTGATGAAGAGAGAGCTCGCATGAGCATTATTCCCTATGCTTCAGCCGTAGGATCAATAATGTATGCGATATTGTGTACACGCTCTGATGTAACTAATGCACTGGGTGTAGTAAGCAGGTATCAGTCAAACCCAGGGGAGAATCACTGGACTGCTATGAAGAACATTCTTAAGTACTTGCGAAGGACTAAAGAATTGCTCTTGGTGTATGGTTACGGGGATCTCCAAATGGAGGCTTTTACCAATTCGAGCTTCCAGAGTGATAAGGATGACAGCAAGTCTATCTCAGTGTTTGCATTTACCCTCAATGAAGGGGCGGTGAGTTGGAAGAGTTCCAAACAGGATATCGTTGCAGACTCTACAATGGAAGCTGAGTACATTGCTGCAAATGATGCTGCCAAGGAAGCCGTCTGGATGAGGAAGTTCATCTCGGAGCTAGGAGTAGTTCCAACCATTATTGATCCAATACCATTGTATTGTGATAATAATGGGGCTGTGGAGTTGGCCAAAGAGCCCAGGTCCCATCAGAGGCCCAGACACATCCTAAGGCGATATCATTTTATCCGGGAGATAGTTGATCGCCACGAGATCGAGATTAGGAGAGTAGATACAAAGAATAACACTGCGGATCCACCCACCAAGGCCCTCCCTCTGCCGCAGCATGAGCGACTTTTTGAGATGTTGGGTATGAGATACGCCAATAATTGGCCTTAGTGCAAGTGAAAGATTGTTGGATATATGTATGCCCTAGAGGCCATTATATGATAGTGGATGTATCGGTTTGTGTGTATATATATATATATTCAGAGGACATTCTTGCTCGACATGATAGTATGTTATCTGGTTATACTTTATCTTGACATGTTCATTTGATCATGCATCTTACTCATTTGGTAAATATTGATAAAGCCCTTAGGATATTTGCTTGACTACTGAGACTATGATGTAGATCACACTAGTGGGACATGTTAGTTGTATATATGCCCTAGAGGCCATTGTTGTACATATGATGTATATTATAGTGGATGCTTAGATATATATAGAGAGGACTTTCTGGCTCGACATGATAGTATGCTATTTGGTTTCACTTTGTCTTAACATGTTGACTTGTATTGGTTTACTGTCTTGCTCTCACATGTTGATAAAGCCCTTAGGATATGTACTTGACTACTAGGATTATGATGAGATCATACTAGTAGGGCCAGGGTAGTCAACGAGTACATCCTATAACTGTTTCTAGTCGAGAGTGAATCGAGACAGGGCATCGATACACCAGAGTAGACTAGCGTATACACATCTTGACCCATATGATGGGCGATAGATGATCCCATATCCATCGGTGTTTGACATCAAAGATGGTGTACAAGTTCTCAGTGGAGACAGGGTACACTGAACGGACTCGCCGAGAACTCCTAGATGGTATTATACCTATCGTCAGATAGCAGTTCTCCGGTGACACTGGTACAGGTTAGTCTATAGACCCGAGATCGTTATAGAGTCTTGTGTGATTCCCACTTTGCTTTGATTTCCACCTTACTACGTCCAAGAGGGCATGCAAAACGGTGGCTTTTGGGTATAGTCCCAAATCACATGGAGGCAATGAGCGATTGGAGTGGTTTCGTCTCTCCCGGTATTAGGGGTTGATGTTGTGCTGTGTTCGATTGGCTATAACTGGAAGTCCTTGGCCAGGGCTGATATGGAGTGCTACTGGTAAGAGTTATCAGTAGTTTCTCGACCTGTTATGAGCCTCACATCGACACGACTTATCGGTTACAGGGATCTGACGTTTACCACCTCTAGACTTGATATGCGACATACCAGACAAAGAGACCAGACTATACGGTAGTGTTACTGATTGGATTTATAGGAGAATGTACAGGCTTGCTTGTTGGTCTTCTGATCGCTCAATACCAAGGTGGCTGTTACGTTTAGCTGACCGCTTGCAGCTTGTGGGGGTTTGATATGATCATCACCTACTGCCGGCGTATTGACGATTCTTTAGAGTCATATACAGAGGTTTCCTGGCTCAGGCAAAACGGAGTAGGAGCACATATGTGATATGTGCGGGACCGAGAATAATACGATATGAGATACCGTATTCTATTCTCGCGATATAAGATATCGGTCGGGTATGTGTGATATAGCGGGGTCATCGGATCAAGTGTTGATTCGATGAATTGGTACATGTTATATTAGTCGGTTATATACAATATAGCCAGATTGTCGAATCAAGTGTTGATTCGATAATTTAATGTATAATTATATATGTGATATATTACATTACATTAACTAATATAAGCTCGCTTTGTTGATTCATTTTCACACTGGATAATACATTAATATATATGCGATATATGTTAATTGTATTATTTTCTTTTCTTACAAAATATATTGTATATGTTATATATAATATTGTAACATGTTAGGGTTACAAATGCAACATGGTTTTTGGGTTTAAACCTAGTTAAGGTTTGGATTAGGGTTATACTTTAGATGAAGCTTTCATGAAGCTTCAAGAAGCTTTGACTTTTGTCATCTACCTTTGATATTTTGTGTAGATATTCTTTAACCCAACCAAAACCTTTAACCTACGGTTTATTCTCTACAAGGGTTAATCATTTCATTCTTAACCCATGGTCGCAATTGTAACCACAACAATAATTCATTATTCATCACAAAAGGTTTAGCTCCTTCTTCTTCTTCTTGTTCTTGAAAGAAAAGCTTCACTAAGTTTTTGATTTGTGATGATTAATAGTGAGAAATTGAAAACAAAAGAGAGAGAAATTCCTACTTCATCATCCTCATCTATTCTAGCCACTTAGATTAGGGTGTTCACTTCTCTAATAAGTTCATTAGTGAAGTGTAAGTTTGGGTTAGAGATTCTTCAAGGTGGATCATCTTAGATCAAGAAGACTTCAAGCAAGATGTATCATTCACCTCTTGGAGCCTCACGAGAGTCAAAGTTCTTGATGATCGCAGCGAAGGGACCTCAACACGGAGCTTATGAAGCGAAGGAACAGACTACAAAGGTTGTAATCCTTATCTCTTTAGTTCTTTGTATGTGATACAAACTTGTTACCCTAGAATTTCTAGTAAAGATTCATGATTTGCTTTCTTTGCACCTCTCTAAATTTAAAGTGGCATGAGTGATGCTACCAAACCCTAGACTACGTGTAAGGGAAGCCCAACAGTGGTATCAGAGCCAAACTAGAATTCTAGATATGGTGTTAAAACAATTACGAAAACGAAATCGACTCCGAAATACGATATTATGAAAACCACATTTTGCTCTCTGTAAATTTTCAAAAAGGTCCTTTAAAAATTTTTCAAACAGGTGCAGAATGATCTATGGGCCAAAATATGAACATGGCTGAAATACCGGGGGGGGTGCTCGGATTTGGACCGAGCACCAAGGCCTAAATTCCGGCCTGGCCGGCCCCAGTGCTTCCTCTGCCCTCCGTATTCCATCTGTGCTCTTTTAGGTTTATTTTGGGTTTCCTAGTATTATTTAATTAGCCCAATTTTTATGTGATGGTTTGTTTGACCTGGGGCTAATTCGTAGTGCTTCGTAGTCGTATAAATTAACACTGTATTGGTAACCTTGACTATTTTTAGCAGTTCGAACGAACTTCGCACACCACATTTTGTACCCCGCTGAAATTTCCAAGTGTTGTAATTTTCCGAAGTTGATTATATTCATAAAATCGTGCAAGTACCCTTATGGACCCCCTATAAGACTATATTAACCTTAACTCGATTCTATGACCACGGAACCGCGAACGAACCCTAGGGTTTGCCGTAGTTCCGTAGTGTCATAGGTGAGGCATTGGTTAACTCCTTCTACGACTGGTCCATGGACACTGTGGTACGGTTTTTGAGTGTTTCGACTTTGCTCAAGTGTTGAGCTCACGGGGGTAATTTGTGAGTGTATGTTGATTCGATCGAAACGTTAAACATCGTTATGATATTTAGTGATTGTGATACAATATGTGGAATTCATATAGTTAGGCATGAAATCCGTAATATGTGATATTTCGGGTTTACGATGTCTAAGGCGATTGTGCATTCCAAATGTTGTAGTTTTACACTTTCTTTTCTGGGACCGTAAGCGTAGTATGTGGTGTATCGCCGGCTTCGTTGCTATACATCAACGACAATCG
Organism: Agapanthus africanus; assembly: GCA_030015575.1. Taxonomy (NCBI): domain Eukaryota; kingdom Viridiplantae; phylum Streptophyta; class Magnoliopsida; order Asparagales; family Amaryllidaceae; genus Agapanthus; species Agapanthus africanus. Next base: position 675,608,509 of record CM057337.1, read on the forward strand.
GGATACGCATACTTGCTTACGTTGATGATATGAGATATTATGTGTTGCTGTGATATGTTATATTGGATTGTCGTGTTCTGAATAGCCCGGGGTTTTATGTGAGATGAGGACTTTTATTTTCATTCATGTAAAATTCATTGTATGTAATATTCTTTTATTGGGGCACTTCCGAGATGAGGTTGATGTCACCATTGTATATTATTTACTTTTCCGCATTAGGATAGACCCAAGGAGGGGAGCATAAGTAACCAGGTTCTAGGGTCCAGTGGGAGGCCATCTCGAGGAGTCGAGACCGGGTCTCCTAACCCTAGAATTGACAGCGTTACTTGCCTCTCTCATAAGGGTCTAGGGATGTGGGTTTGGTTATTCATCGTGACCGTGGAATCCATGTTTTATACAGGCTCGATATAAAACACGGACCTCCTAGTATATCCAATATTTCATATGTTTCTTCTGCTGCTGATATACTGTGATGTGATCATATTATATCCGTGAGATGAATGTTTTATTATTGTATATATGATATATAATAAACGTTGCTTATGTTTTACACCTGCGCTAGTGCCGTCTCGGTATGCCGTTAGTTAAGTAACCTAACGGTGCATAACGGAATATTGTAGGGAATGCGGATGGCATAAGCGTACGTTGTATTTTCGTTTCTTCTGTGATTCTTAGGAAGCATAAATGATGGGATTTATTAATGAGATTAATAAAAGAAAAGAAACCTAAAAGATGTTGTAAAATCAAATTTTCAAAAAAGGGTAGCTACAGTTTTTGCTTTGCACAGTGGTATATGTGATATACCCTGCACCTTATTCGATAAAGAAAGAGCCGAGATCTCTTCACTGGGAGTGACCTCTTTAGCAAAACTGGCAGATGCTACAAACTCACGATTTAGTTTTTGATTGCTTCTATAGTTCTTGCTTTGCATAGCAGTATATGTGATATACTCTGCACCTTATTCGATAAGGAAAGAGCCGAGATCCCTTCACCGGGAGTGACCTCTTTAGCGAAACTAGAAAATCCTCAAAAACACTCCTTTTCAAAATCACTTGTTTCTACAACGATATCAAGTTCATTACGCTCATGGTTTTCTGGAAAACCTGTGTAGCCCTCCGACATTTCAGATAAGTAATATTTAGTATTCGTGCTACGTTTGTTGGCTTTCGTCAAGGCGTAGTGTGCGGTAGCTATTTACTGCTTATCTGCAGCATATGATGCGATTGGATTAGGGTAGTCATACGACTTTGTTGGCTTTCGTCAAGGGTCGTGCGGGTGGGTATAATTCAATCAAGAAATATACGGGTTGAACTTTACTAGCGGACTACGGTTTGTTGGCATTCATCAAGGTCATAGCACGTTAGGGGTAAAAGCATTAACGGGAATTTCAAGTGTTGAAATTTGCAATGAGATTGCATACCTTCTATGAGATAGATGGATCCCGATACCCACTGCAAATAAGAGTTACTCCTGGGAGAATTTTACACAGGACAATTAGCCGATCAAGTAGGTGTCTAGAAAGGTGTTAACGGGTTATGCCTCTGGAAAAACGAGGTTTATTCTAATTAGGTCTGTGCGAAAGCACGGGGAACCTCCCTCAAAGTACCAACACTAGCCTGGCCGAAAGATTGGCTAACTTGTAATGTGTAATTAATCCCGGCTAATCTTACATTTTAGGGTTTTAAGGAAGATTTGATAAAAAGCAGTGGGAGCCATCCTGATTAGATAAGATAATAACCAATCTAATTTTGCAAGAGCATACGCTAAAGTGTTTTCTTCTCTCTCTCTCTCTAGGTAGCGACCTTGTCAGGCCTTAATCAAGATAATAATATGGATGTATTGACTGAACCCGCTTATTATGCTGAGCAGGGGAACGTTGGTCCCGCTCCCGCTTATAATTGTTATATGTCCGAGCAGGGAATAGTAGAATATCTGGATTCTCACGCAGCCCAAACGAAGAATAAGTATGTTGATGCATCTTCTTCGGGTGTGTTTGTTATCGAGAACTGTTTCTCAGTTTACTCTACGTCCTGGATATTAGATACCGGATCAGGATCCCACATATGTAATATGTTACATGGGCTACGGAAAGGTAGAGGACTGGGAGAGGGTGATCATTCCGTAAGAGTAGGGAATGGTGCAAATGTTGCAGCCAAAACAGTTGGCGAATATCACCTTGTGTTACCAAATGGTAATACATTGATTCTGAACGAATGCTATTACATTCCGACCCTGATATGCAATCTTATATCAGTTTCTTTATTGAGTAAAGAGGGATATAATTTTGTAGTACAGGATAATGTTATGAACATCTTCCTGAATTAAAAGTTGATTGGATCTGGCTCGTTAAATAATGGCATATATGTTCTCAATCAAACTACAGTACTTAATGTGCAAAACACACACAAGAGGAAGAGTTCAGAAATGAACGAATCCTTCTTATGGCATTGTAGACTAGGTCATATCAATGCGACACGGCTAGCTAAGTTACATAAGGATGGATATTTGAATCTGTTCGAATTTTCATCTTATGATACTTGCCAGTCATGTCTCAAAGGCAAGATGACCAAAACTCCGTTTAGTGGACACGAAGAAAGAGTTACGGAACTCTTAGGGCTGATACATAGTGATGTATGTGGTTACATATCTACACATGCCAGGAACGGTTCCTCATACTTCATTGCATTCATTGACGATCTCTCAAGATACGGAGATGTGTTCTTGTTGAAACACAAGTCTGAAGCTTTTAAGAAATTCAAAGAATATAAGAACGAAGTAGAAAACCAAACAGGCAAAAGTATTAAAATCCTACGATCTGATTGAGGAGGAGAATACTTGAGCAATGAGTTCCTAGATTATTTAAAAGAAAATGGGATTCTCTCTCAGCTTACTCCTCCCTATACACTACAGCACAATGGTGTATCGGAGCGGAGGAATCGCACCCTATTAGATATGGTGCGCTCTATGATGAGCACTGCTGAGTTGCATATTTCCTTCTGGGGGTATGCGCTTGAGACAGCCATACACCTATTGAATATGGTTCCTACTAAATCAGTGCCTACCACTCCATATGCGATATGGAAGGGGAAGAGACTATCTCTTAAGTATGTTAAGATATGGGGTTGTCCGGCCTATGTCAAAATGCACAATCCGGACAAACTCGAGGCAAGGTCTGTCCTGTGCAAGTTTGTAGGATATCCCAAGAACTCACAAGGGTAAATCTTCTACCACACTGAGGAACAAAAGGTGTTTGTTTCTTGACATGCCACCTTTTTAGAAAAAGAATTTCTTGCAAAGGAAATTAATGGCGAGGAGGTAGAACTGGAAGAAGTTCCAGTAACACAAACCGCGATAGAAGATTTGGTGGAACCATAAGATTCAGTAGTCTCCGACGAACCCCAGCCTCTCCGCCAATCTAGCAGGGTTCCTCATCCACCTGAGAGATACTACGGTTTTCTCGTAGATGGTGGGAGCGAGGATTGCATCATGGAAGATAATGACCCAACTAGCTTCAAGCAGGCCATCACGAGTGGGGACTCTGTGAAGTGGCTGGATGCAATGCGATCTGAGATAGAATCCATGTACACCAACAAAGTATAGACTTTGGAAGTTGATCCCGAAGGGGTAAAACCCATTGGGAGCAAGTGGATCTTTAAGAAGAAACTTGGTGCAGATAGAAAAGTGCAGACATTCAAAGCTATACTTGTTGCAAAGGGTTTCGTCAACGACCAGGTGTGGATTATGACGAAACCTTTTCTCCAGTGGCTATACTTAAGTCCATCCGGATCTTACTTGCCATTGTTGCATACCACGACTACGAAATCTGGCAGATGGATGTTAAGACTGACGTTCTAAATGGTGATTTAGAGGAGTGCGTGTACATGACTCAGCCAGAGGGCTTCGTATATAGTAGGAACAGCGGAAAGGTGTGCAAGCTGCTTAAATCCATCTACGGGTTAAAGCAGGCATCGCGGAGTTGGAACATCTACTTTGATGTTGTAGTCAAAGAGTTTGACTTCATCAAGAACGTAGATGAACCTTGTATTTATAAGAAGGTTGCAAAGAGTAAGGTTGTCTTCCTCGTATTGTACGTGGATGACATACTCTTGATAGGAAATGATGTTCCTATACTGCACTCGGTCAAGCTCTTCTTATCACATAGATTCTCAATGAAAGATCTAGGTGATGCCTCCTACATTTTGGGCATTAAGATCTATAGAGATAGATCCAAACTGATACTGGGATTGTCCCAATCCAGGTACATTGACATATACTAAAGAGGTTTAGTATGGAGGAATCCAAGCATGGGAACCAACCCACGATCTCAGGACTCACTCTCTCCAAAGAGATGTCTCCCAAGACTGATTTATAGAGAGCTCGCATGCAAGGGATACCCTATGCTTCGGCAGTAGGCTCTATCATGTACGTGATGCTATGTACCAGACCCGATATAGTATACTCACTAAGTGTAGTGAGTAGGTATCAAGCAGATCCTGGAGAGAGTCACTGGACAGCTGTGAAGAACATTCTCAAGTACTTGAGAAGAACTAAGGAGATGTTCTTGGTGTATGGTAACGGAGAACTCCAAGTGGAGTCCTTTACCAATTCGATCTTCCAAAGTGATAAGGGCGACTCTAAGTCGCACTCGGGATTTGTCTTTACCCTAAATGAAGGGACGGTTTGTTGGAAGAGTTCCAAGCAAGAAACCGTGGCAGACTCGACGATGGAGGCTGAATACATCGCTGCCAACGATGCTACCAAAGAGGCTGTATGGCTGAAGAAGTTCATCACTGAACTTGGTGTGGTTCCGTCCATTGAGCATCCAATACCTTTGTATTGTGATAATAATGGAGCTGTGGCTTTGGCCAAGGAACCCAGGTCCCATCAGAAGTCCAGACATGTTCTAAGGCGGTATCACCTGATCCGGGAGATAGTTGATCGCCGCGAGATCGAGGTCAGGAGAGTTGACACGAAGGATAACACTGCGGATCCACTAACGAAGGCTATTCCCCATATACAATTTGAGATACTCTTCGGGATGTTGGGTATGAGATACTACAACAGCTGGCCTTAGTGCAAATGGGAGATTGTTAGTTGTATATATGCCCTAGAGGCCATTGTTGTACATATAATGTATATTATAGTGGATGCTTGGATATATAGAGAGAGGACTTTCTTGCTCGACATGATAGTATGCTATTTGGTTTCACTTTTTCTTAACATGTTGACTTGTATTGGTTTACTGTCTTGCTCTCACATGTTGATAAAGCCCTTAGGATATGTACTTGACAACTGGGACTATGATGAGATCATACTAGTGGGGCCAGGGTAGTCAACGAGTACACCCTATAACTGTTCCTAGTCAAGGGTGTATCGAGACAGGGCATCGATACACCAGAGTAGACTAGCGTATACGCATCTTGACCCATATGATGGGCGATGGATGATCCCATATCCATAGGCATTTGACATCAAAGATGGTGTACGGGTGCTCAGTGGAGACTGGGTACACTGAACGGACTCGCCGAGAACTCCTAGATGGTATTATACCTATCGTCAAATAGCAGTTCTCCGGTGACACTGGTATAAGTTAGTTTGTAGACCCGAGATCGTCATAGAGTCTTGTGTGATTCCCACTTTGCTTTGATTTCCACCTTACCACGTCCAAAAGGGCGTGCAAAACGGTGGCTTTTGGGTATAGTCCCGAATCACATGGAGGCAATGAGCGATAGGAGGGGTTTCGTCTCTCCCGGTATTGGGGGTTGATGTTGTGCTGTGTTCGATTGGCTATAAGTGGAAGTCCCTGGCCAAAGCTGATATGGAGTGCTACTGGTAAGAGTTATTAGTATTTTCTCGACCTGTTATGAGCCTCACATCGACACGACTTATCGGTTATTGGGGTCTGACGTTTACCACCCCTAGACTTGATATGCGACATACCAGACGAAGAAACCGGACTGTATGGTAGTGTTACTGATTGGATTCACAAGAGAATGTAAAGGCTTGCTTGTTGATCTTCTGATCGCTCAATACCTGGGTGTCTGTTACGTTTAGCTGACCACTTACAGCTTGTGGGTGTTTGATACGATCATCACCTACTGCCGGCGTATTGACGATTCTTTAGAGTCATATACAGAGGTTTCCTGGCTCAGGCAAAACGGAGTAGGAGCACATATGTGATATGTGCGAGACCGAGAATAATACGATATGAGATACCGTATTCTATTCTCGCGATATGAGATATCGTCCGGGTATATGTGATATAGCCAGGTCATCGGATCAAGTGTTGACTCAATGAATTGGTACATGTTATATTAGTCGGTTATATACAATATAGCCGGATTGTCGGATCAAGTGTTGATTCGATAATTTAATGTATAATTATATATGTGATATATTACATTACGTTAACTAATATAAGCTCGCTTTATTGATTCATTTTCTCACTGGATAATACATTGATGTATATGCGATATATGTTAATTGTATTATTTTCTTTTGTTACAAAATATATTGTATATTTGATATATAATATTATAACATGTTAGGGTTACAAATGCAACATGGTTTTTGGGTTTAAACCTAGTTAGGGTTTGGATTAGGGTTATACTTTGGATGAAACTTTCATGAAGCTTCATGAAGCTTTGATTTTTGTCATCTAGCTTTGATATTTTGTGTAGATATTCTTTAACCCAACCCAAATCCTTAACCTATAGTTTATTCTCTATAAGGGTTAAGTCTTTCATTCTTAACCCATGATTGCAATTGTAACCACAACAATAATTCATTATTCATCACAAAAGGTTTAGCTCATTCTTCTTCTTCTTCTTCTTGAAAGAAAAGCTTCACTAGGTTTTTTATTTGTGATGATTAATAGTGAGAAATTGAAAGCAAAAGGGCGCAAAATTCCTACTTCATCATCCTCGTTTATTCTAGACACTTAGATTAGGGTGTTCACTTCTCTAATAAGTTCATTAGTGAAGTGTAAGCTTGGGTTAGAGATTCTTCAAGGTAGATCATCTTAGATCAAGAAGACTTCAAGCAAGATGCATCATTCACCTCTTGGAGCCTCACGAGAGTCGGAGTTCTTGATGATCGCAGCGAAGGGACCTCAACACGGAGCTTATGAAGCGAAGGAGCTGTAACATTTTAAAAATAAATAAATAAATAATCAGATAAATAAAATCTTTTAGGTGAATTTTCTGATAATCGGTAAAATAAACCGTATTTTCCATAAAACATAATTACAATTATTTTTCATTATAGACTTAAATATACCTATTTAGGTTATGTAATTACTAGTATTTGGTATTTATTTGGTCACTTGTAAATTTCTAGTTTATTAAAATATTTTCCCGTAATTAATTATTTTGAATATTATTTTAAGCTTTCACTAATACATTTAATTGGTGATAATTATCATTGGAAATGGGTTAATTTGACAAAGTGAGCCATGGCATATTAGAATTAAGTTTGTTGTATGCTCTTCTCTTCTTGAATTGTCTTCAAAATTCTAGAGGTTTCTAGGATTTGTTTGGAAAAGAAAATAAATAAAAACTTAAATAATTAAGGGTTTAAGTGAAAAAGGTGTAATAAATGGGGTGTTTTTACAAACACTCACACACCACTCACTTTTCACTCTCCCTCAATATCTGGCCGAACTAAGGCACCCCCCCCCCCATTTCCCAAATTCTCATCTCAAAAAAAAAGGAAGAAAAGGAAATAAATGAAAAGAAAAGGGAATTTTTAAAAGGGGTTAAAAGAGGAATATTTGAGATGTTTCTACATATACCCACTCACTTCTTTCTCTCTCTCTTTCTCCTCTAAAAACCTGGCCGAAAATTTCCCCTACTGCTGCCCCAATTTTCTCACTTGATTTCCTTCTCAAAATCCAACATAAATCCATCAAAAATCCAATTAATTTCCCACAAAATCATAGCTACTTCTCCATTCAACTTCCTTGGCCTATCTAGCTTGGATCTTAGAGCAAAGTTAGCATTTTGGAGGCTAGGTTTCATGTTGATCTCATGTTTGTGAAGGTATAATCCTAACCCAAATGTTTAATTATTGATAAACTACTTTAAATCAATTTAATTAGCTATTTAATTGGTTTCAATTTCAAATTTGAAAATTCAAGATTAGGGTTTGTGATCAAGTGAGAATTTTTATCAATTATTCATGGTTTTTATGGGTAGATTAACATGTTAATGGAATGCAAAACCTAATCTAGTTACTAGTTTGCTAATTTTTACTTTAAAATTGTGATAATTATGCTATTTTGCAAACTAGGTTTTTAGAAATTGATTAAATAATTAAGATTAAAATCGAATTAGGGTTTTCATGACATTATTAACATTATAAATTATAGTTTAATACCTTAGATCATGCAAACCCTAGTTTAGTTGTTGTTTTGTGCATTGTTACTTTGAAATTGTTAAAATCGGATAATTTTGCTAGAATTTTGGGTTTAATAAAAATTGATGAGATTAAATTTAAGTAATTGTTTGTATGATCTACTTATGATATTTAATGAATATTATGGCCACTAATTTTGTTAAAACATCAAGTTTCGAATTAAAACGGTTATTTGATGTTTTCTAGGTTTTCGGAAATAAATCGATTTGATTTATTTTGAGGTTTTGATGAGTTACAATCTATTTCATATTATAATTAGTGATTTGTGAAGCCATGATTGATACGTTTGGGTTTTTCTCGATCAATCGGCGTTTGTACGCCGACATCGAGGGTCATTGGTTCTTTTGCATGAACGGGTCATAGGTTTCAACCTATGCGCGTTTCGTGTGTCGTTTTGGTTTTGTCCGCGATTTCGGTTTACGATATTATATATGGTTGCGTATAGGTACCCCTCACGTGGATTTCGGACGATGAAGAAGAGGATGGCGGCATCGACTACGGCAAGCGAGAACCAGGTGAGTAGATGTATATCTACGGGGGAAGTCAGGTGGATGGCGTATAGCAACCCCGCAATTTCGTAGGATATGACGTGGTCTTGAGATAGTTATATATAAATATGTTATTGCGAGATATGAATACTGAACAAGAAAGGTTCTAGGATGACCACGGAATGGAATTTTGGGTATTTTGGATGACAGTCCTCTTATTCTAGTCCTTAGTTGCGAGACCCTAGAGTATAGGTTAGCGTACGCGCACGCTCACACACACACACACACAGTTGTTTTCTAGGTCTATAATATATACACGTGACATGAGGATGTTATGTGATACTTGAGGAAGAGTGGATATGATCGGGCATGATGTCGTGAGATATTTGATATGTGATCGAGTTATGATATGAGATATGTTATGATACTACCGGATCGCTGGGCGATAAGAAATATATTTATGTATACGATAAAATATGTGATGACATTGGAATGTATGAGACTTTAGATCAGTAACTAGATCATGATATTGTTTGACAATGATACCATGTGAATGATGATATATATATATATATATGATAGTTGACATATGATCAAGATGTGATATGAAATATGGTATGATATTTAGAACGGATCGTTTGGGCGATGTGTATTCATATATGATGATATGTGTTGATGATATCAGAATATACGAGACTTTAGAACACTACCTAGACTGTGATATTGATTGGTGATGATACCCAAATAAATGATGATGTAAATATGATAGTTGACCCGTACCCCGATTTTGGGATGCCGTACGATGGATTCTACCGTACGAGGTATAGATGTGATGATTGATCTGCACTCTTAACTTGAGGAAGTCGCACTATATATGTGACGCTATTGAGGCTGGATCGCCGACTACTAGAGATATCGACTCGTACTTTAAGTGGATTCTTATTACCTATCGACTAGTTTCTTTAGTTTAGTTCCTTAGTGGGTTAGATAGATATTAGTTTAGGCTCGAGTCATATTTTATTTTCAAAACTAACGAATCGTGCACATTTTTAAAGACGGCCTGAGGGATACTACGGATTTTTCAAAGGACATATCTTTTCTATACCCCGTAGTCCCTACTTTTCTAAAAACCACGATTCGTGCTATTTTAAACAACAAACTATATGACTCGTAGTTAGATATGTATATTCTAAATGTGCGGTTAATACACATTCACCGTTATATTCAGATTGTATTCATCGCATGTTCATGCATATATTTCTTTAGTTAATATGAAACCCTGCCTGTTAGGACACCAGCACCATTACCGTTGATGTGCATGTTCCACATACACTTATTTGCCGGTTTACACACATCATCATCGGTAATTGACATGTCATGCACACTTTAGGAAAAGCTACTTCATTTAGTATAGCTGCTAATTAGTAGTTTAAACATATTTTAGTACGCTTGCTTCATGTGTTAGTTTAGATATTACATTGCTTACTCAGACACTTCATGCATTTATATATTCATACTGTCATACAGTTTTGTGGGGCTTACGCCGATACTTATTATTTATTTACTCGGGATTTTGGGATTTGGATTTTCTATGAGATTTCTGGATTTTGGGGAAATCGCAACAATTTCATAACTTATTATTATTTTCAAAGAAAAACTGCGGTTTTCTCATGATGTGAAGTGTGTGCCGTCCACCATGAGTTTTCTCGGTTCTTGAGCAGTATCATATACCCGATTCGAGGAGGGGGATGCACCGTCTGCGGGTACATGGTGGACCCGGTGCGGTACCTCGGGGCAAGAAGATCGCAGATGATAGCGTTGAGCCCGGCAAGGGAGCACTACCAACCGGTTATTGTTGTTATTTTTTACGCGGCGGATATCCGGAGGATACCGACCGTGGTCGTGAGATTGGATGATATGGCCCGATCCGGACTGCCGGAGCCCGAGATACAGAGATATGAGATTTTGAGATTTTGAGATATACTTAATTTATGTCGATACTTGACACGGATTTCTGTCGATTTCACTGATGATGTTTCAGCATTATTATACAAATTTTACTAAGATAAAAACACAGGTTTTCTTTTATCAGAATTATTCAGATTTCGTGGTGGATTTTCTCATTCATGATGCATTCATACATCTGATATGTGATCCATTACTACTTAGTGACACTGACACGATACACTGAGTGTTGCACTTATGCATAGATTATTACCCTGTCACTACTAGATTACTAGTGTTATATATGTATATTATTATGACCTAGGAGATCGTCGTGCATGCGATTTCTACTCGCAGATGTCTTATACTCATGAGTTGGCAACTCACCCCTATTGTACCAAATTTTCTTACAGGTTCAGATGTACAGCTTTCCTTGGCGGATTGCTGGCACACTTCATTCAGGGTGATTACTTGGTAGGTTGGTCCACTTGTACCGGAACCGCTGTTGTATTTTTATTTACTACATTTGTATCAGTAGGGTTCCTAGGCACACCCATGAGGTTCTACAACAGATCAAACATGGCCAATTCAAAAATTTCTTATGCCAAGTAACCCTAAGCAAGATCGTAACTAGAAATATAGGCGAAACAATATAAGTTAACAACTTAACTAAGAGTGAACGGAAAATACAACCTTTGTAGATCCGGTCCTCCACCTCCATAGCTCCGTGTTGACGTCCCTTCGCTGCGATCATCGGATCCCAGACTCTGGCGATGGTTTCGTCGAAGAAATGATCGGGCAAGGTCGTCGACTTCGATGCCGAAGATGATCTATGTCGAGGCAACTCAAACACAAGATCCACCTTCACCAAGTCATGAAATTTGTGAAGAAAACACCCTATACTACATGGCAAGTGGTAGAGGATGAAGAAATAGGAAGTGGGTTCACTTTGGATTTGGATTTCTCACTTGGAATCATCACTTAGAATTTTCTAACCATGGTTTCTTCTCTTCATGAAGAAGATGAAGAAGAATAAAGAAAAAGAATTATTGCAAAAAGAAAATCCAAGTGATATCTATCATAATGCAACCATGGGTGAGCTTAACAAGTGTAGAGACTAAACTAGGGTTAAGGTAATGGTTAGGGTTTAGAACAAAACAAAAATGGTAAGACTTTTCAAAGATACTTGAAGCAACAAGAAACTTCTAGCAAAGATGAAGAAAAGCCACCATTTAGTTTAGAAAAATAAACAAGGAAAAGAAAACCCTAACCATTAACTAAACAAAGGTGTAAGTCACACTCCCACCCATGTTTGCATGTATCATCAAATCATGATACAAACAAGTGCACAAAAATATATCATATATACAATGTGCACATACAAGTGAGAAAATAATCTTAAGTGAACCAATACTAGTTAATGTAAAGTAATATATCAAATATATAATTATACATTAAATCATTAAATTAACACTTGATTTAATGATCCGGTCATACTGCATATAACCGACTAATATCAATAGTAATAACTTATCGAATCAATACTTGATCCAATAACCCGGCTATATCGCATATAACCGATCAATGTCACAAATCGTGAGAATCGAATACAGTATCACATACTGGTATTATTCTCGGTCCCGCACATATCTCATATGCGCTCCTATTTTGTTTCGCTTGAGCCAGGAAACCTCTGTGTAGGACTCTAAAGACTCGTCAATACGCCGGCAGCAGGTGATGATCATATCAAACACCCACAAGCCGCAAGCGGTCTGCTAAACGTAACGGCCACCCGGGTATTGAGCGATCAGAAGATCAACGAGCAAGCCCGCTCACACTTCTGTGAATCCAACCAGTAACACTTACCGTACAGTCCGGTCTCGTCGTCTGATATGTCGCATATCTTGCCTAGGGGTGGTAAACGTCAGACCCCAATAGCTCGATAAGTCGTGTCGATATGAGGTCTATAACAGTTCGAGAAACTACTGGTAACACTTACCAATAAATCTCAGCAACCCTGGCCAGGGATTTCTGGTTACAGCCAATCGAACACAGCGCAACATCAACTCCCTATACCGGGAGAGACGAATCCCCTCCTATCGCTCATTGCCTCCATGTGATTCGGGACTGTACCCAAAAACCACAGTTTTGCACGCCCTCTTGGACGTGGTAAGGTGGAAATCAAAGCACAGTGGGAATCACACAAGACTCTATGACGATCTCAGGTCTACAGACTAACCTGTACCAGTGTCACCAGAGAACTGCCATCTGATGTAAGGTATAATACCATCTGGGAGTTCTCGGCGAGTCCGTCCAGTGTACCCATTCTCCACTGAGCACCCGTATATCATCTCTGATGTCAAACACCAATGGATATGGGATCATCCATCGCCCATCTGTATGGGTCGAGAAGGTATACGCTAGTCTAGACTGGTATATCAATGACCTGTCTCGATACACCCACGACTAGGGACCTTGAAGGATGTATTTATGGACTACCATGTCCCCACTAGTATGATCCGCATCATAGTCCAGGTAGTCAAGTACTCATCCTAAGGGCTTTACCAACATGTAACAGAGAGACAATCAGTGTACACGTTAAGGTAAAGAGCAACTAGATAGCATATTATCATATCGAGCAAGAAAGTCATCCCTATATATGTCCAAGCATCCACTACAATATACATCCTATGTATAGTAATGGCCTCTAGGGCATACATATAACTAACAATCTCCTACTTGCACTAGGGCCATCTGACAGCAGTGGTTGTAGTATCTCATACTCAACCATCCCATAAAAGTCTCTCTGGGAAAAGGCCTTCGTGAGTGGATCCGCCGTGTTGTCCTCTGAGTCTACTCTCCTAACCTCGATCACCCTGGAGATCAACCATCTTCATGATCAGGTGATGCTGCCTCAGAATATGTCTGGGTCACTGATGGGACCAGGGTTCCTTGGCCAAAGCCACATTTCCATTGTCACACAATGGTAGGAACCTAGTTCATCTTATGAACTAATATACACCCAAACTTCCTCTTTGGTAGTATCTTTAATAGCGATGTATCTTGCCTTTAATCGTCTAGTAAGTCACGTATCTAGCTTGGAACTCTTCCAACATACCGTCCCTCCACTGAGGGTAAAGACAATGCCTGTGACTGATTTTCAGTCGTCCTTATCACTCTGGAACACTTCCAGTAATTCTCCCCAGGATCGATTGATACCATCTCACTACATCTAGTGAGAATCCTAACATCCATTTAGATCTATCTCATAGATCCAAAACCCAGGATTTAGTAGGTATCACTTTGATCCTATGTAGAGAATCATTGTGATAAGCGGAGATTGATCGAGCGTAGCATAGGAAACTCCTTCCCTATCAAGAGTATGTCATCCACGTACTCTACGAGGATCGTCACCATACTCCCTACTACCTTTTTGTTTATACAAGGTTCATCTACCATTTTGATGATATCAAACTCTTTGACTACTACATCAAAACAGACGTTCCAACTCCGCGATGCCTGCTTTATCCTATAAAGCATCTTGTACACGTTTCCGCCGCTCCCACTGTCTACAAAGCCCTTTGGTTGTGTACTTACAGACGCTCTCTTCTAAAACATCATTTTAGAAAAGCAGTCATGACAGCCAACCGCCAGATATCGTAGTCATGGTATGTAGCCGTGGCAAGTAGGATCCGGATGGACTTAAGCATAGCCACTGGAAAAAGTTTCATCATTATCCACGCCTGTTCGATGACGAAAACCTTTAACAAGTCCAGCTTTGAAAGTCTCAACTTTTCCATCTACACCAAGTAATCTTCTCAAGATATACTTGCTCCTGATGGGGATTTAACCCTTCAGATAAAGCAACCAAAGTCCATACTTTGTTGATGTATAAGGATTCCATCTCAGATCACTAAGCATCCAGCCATTCTTATAGAGTCTTACTCCTGATGGCCAGCTCGAAACTAGTTGGGTCATCATCTCATGATGCAATCCTCGCTCCCACTGTCATAGAGAAACCGAAGTATCTCTCAGGTGGGTGAGGAACCCTACTAGATCGGCGGAGAGGATGAGGTTCGTTGGTAACTATTGAATCCTTTGGTTTTATCAAATCATCTGCTGTAGTTTGTATAGCTGGAACTTTTCCTGTTCTAAATAACAGACCTGGCCTCGAGCTTTTCCGGATTTTGCTTTTAGACATAGCCTGGACAACCCCAAATCTTAACCAACTTAAGATATGGGCTCTTCCCTTACCATATCTTATATGGAGTGGTAGGCTGTGATCTGATTCGAACCTAATTCAATAGGTATGCAGCTTCTTAAGTGCATAACCCCCAAAAGGAAGCAGGTAACTCAGTAGTACTCATCATAGAGCGCACCATATCGAATAGGGTGCAATTGCTCCGCCCCGATATACCATCGTGCTATGGTGTATACGGAGGAGTAATGCTGAGAGAGAATCTCATTCTCCTTTAGAAAAGTCCAAGAATTCCGTGCTCAAGTATTCTCCTCCTTGATCACATCAAAGGAAAATACTTATACCCGTTTTGGTTGTCTATTTCTAACTTATATTCTGTGAATATCTCAAAAGGTTCGGACTTGTGTTTCAACAGGAACATATGTCTGAATCTTGAGAGATTATCAGAGAATGTAATGAAATACAAAGAACCGGTCTTGGCATGTGTAGAGAGGGGACCTACATACATCAACATGTATCATCCTAAGAGTTCACTAACTCTTTCTCTATTTCCAGTAAACAGAGCTATGGTCATTCTATATTTGTGACATGACCGGCAAGTTTCACAAGATGTAAATTCAAACTAATTTAAATATGCATCTAAATATAACTTCAGCCAGTCGGGTCGCATTGATATGACCTAGTCTACAATGCCTCAAGAAGGATTCGTTCATTTCTGAACTTTTCCTATTTTGTGTGTTCCGTATACTAAGAACTGTAGTTTGATTTAGAACGTTAATGCTTTTAGATAACGTGCCTGAACCGATCAACTTTTGAAATAGGAAATGTTCCAAAACATTATCCAACAATACAAAATTATATCCTTTCTTTACTAATAAAGAGACTGATATGATTTTGTATATCAGGTTCGGTATCTAATAGCATTTGTTCAGAATCAATGTATTGATAATACAGGGTGACAGTGACCAACAGACTTGGCTGCAACACTTGCACCGTTTTCTGTCTCATGAAACTTATCATCCGTTCTCAGTTCTTTACCTATCTGTAGCCCATGTAACAGATTACATATGCGGGATCCTGATCCGGTATCACATACTCAGGACGTAAAGTATACTGAGAAACAGTTCTATGTAACGAACACACCCGAAGAAGATGCATCAACATGCACTTTCCTCGTTTGGGCGGCACGGGAAATCTGGTATTCCCCAATTTCCTGCTCTGTCTTATAACAATTATAAGTTGGAGCGGGACCAACGTTCCCCAGCTCAGTATAACAAGCGGGTTCGGTCAATACATCCGTATTATTATCTTGATTAAGGCGTGATATGGTCGCTACCTGGAGAGAGAGAGAAGAAAACACTCTGCGTGCGCTCTGTCAAGATTAGATTGGTTATTATTTTATCTAATCAGGATGGCTCCCACTGTTTTTATCAAATCTTCCTTCAAACCCTAAAAGGAAAGACTAGCCGGGATTAATTACACGCTACAAGTTCGCCAATCTTTCAGCCAGGCCAGTGTCGGTACTTTGAGGGAGGTTCCCCGTGCTTTCGCACGGACCTAATTACAGTAAACCCCATTTTCCCAGAGGCGTAACCCCGTTGACACCTTTCTAAACACCTACTAGATCGGCTAATTGTAATGTGTAAAACTCTCCCAGGAGTAACTCTTACTCGCAGTGGGTATCGGGATCCAACTATCTCATAGAAGGTATGCAATCTCATTGCAAATTTCAACACTTGAAATTCCCGATAATTTTGCCCCTAGCGTCCTATGACCTTGACGCAGGCCAACAAACCATAGTGCGCTAGTCAAGTTCAACCCGTCATTTCCTGATTGAATTAAACCCACCCGCACGACCCTTGACGCAGGCCAACAAAGTCGCACGACTACCCTAATCCAATCTGCATCATATACATAAGCAGATAAATACTAGTTAGCTACCGCACACTACGCCTTGACGCAGGACAACAAACGTAGCACGAATACTAACTACTACTTATCTGAAATGACGGAGGGCTACGAAAGGTTTTTCTGAAAACCTATTGCGTAATGAACTTGATATCGTTGTAGAATCAAATGATTTTTAAAATGGAATGTTTCTGAGGCTTTTCTAGTTTTGCTAAAGGGGTCACTCCCGGTGAAGGGATCGTCGGCCCTTTCCTCGTCGAATGAGGTGCGGGATATATCATATATATCACTGTGCAAAGCAGAAACTATAGAAGCAATCAAAAGACAAACCGAGTGTGTAGCATCTGCCAATTATTGCTAAAGGGGTCACTCCCGGTGAAGGGATCGTCGGCCCTTTCCTTATCGAATAAGGTGCAGGATATATCATATATACCACTGTGCAAAGCAAGAACTGTAGCTACCTGTTTTATTTTTTGAAATTCGATTCCACAACATCTTTAGGTTTCTTTTTCTTTCATTAATCATATTAATGAAGTCCCATCATTTAAGTCACCTAAACATCACAGATAAATACGACGTACACTTATGCCATCCGCATTCGTCTCGATGTCCCCTCGTGCACCGTTAGGTTAGGTAACTAACGGCAGAGCAGGGCAGGGCTAGCACGGATGTAAAACATAAGTAACGCCTATATAATATATCATATATACTATATACAATATTTATCACAGAACATCACATGATCACATCACAGATATCGCAGCAGAAGAAACATATGAAATATTGGATATACTAGGACGTCCGTGTTTTCAATACGAGCCAGTATAAAACACGGATTCCACGGTCGCGATGAATAGCCAAACCCACACCCCTAGACCCCTACGAGAGCGGCAAGTAACCCTACCAATTCTAGAGTTAGGAGACCCAGACTCGACTCCTTGAGTTGGTCTCCCACTGGACCCTAGAACCCGGTTACTTATGCTCCCCTCCTTGGGTCTATCGTAGTACGGAAAAGTAAATAATATACAAAAGGTGACATCTTCCGCAACCTGGAAGTGCCCCAATAAAAGAATATTACATACAAGTTTTTTACATGAATGAAAATGAGAAACACTCATCTCACATAAAACCCCCCGGCTATTCAAACACGACGATCCAATATAATATATCCAGCAAAACATAATATCACATGTCATCAACGTAAGTAAACACGCGTATCCCAATTGTCGTTGGCATATAGCAACGAAACCAGCGATATCACATATTACACTTACGGTCACAGAAAAGAAAGTGTGAAACTACAACAGTTGAAATCCGCAACCTCCTTAGACATCGCATGCCTAACCATCTGAATTCCTTAGACATCACATGCCTAACAATTATAAACCCTGCATTTTAGTCTCATTATCGAAAACACTTTTCAATATCAAGTCGGGCAATTCAACAAGATTCCCGGCATTTTGATCGAATGCTCGTCGCAAACTTTAGTAGGCGGCCGCACCCCCGACGCCGTCAACGAAGCGCACCAAGGCGGAACACCGCTGCAGCGAGCACCCGAACGGATGCTTTCGGCGACGGGGTTCTCCTACACTCACTTGGTCGGGACTATGGGGTGAGGCTGTCTATTAAGTTTACCCGGCGAGTATCCGCGTACGCTACGTGATTGCGACGGACTTTTGATCACATCAAAATTCCGTGGCAACTGATCAAGTGAGACTAAAGTGCTATGTTTATAACATTCAAATCAGTTATCTCATAACTCTTTGTGGATTCCAAATATTGTATCACATTCCGGATAAATAGAAAATGTTAAACTTTCCGATCGAACAGTCAAACACCTAAGTTTTCCCGAAACAGCTCAACACTTGAAACAAGTTTAAAAACATTCACTTCATGCCACAGTACCAACGGTCCAGCCGTAGAAGGGTCAAGCCAATGCCTCACATGTGGCATGCCGTACTGCCCCAAACCCTAAGGTTCAAAGGGCAGTTCAAGACGGTCACAAAATCGAGATAAGGTTTGTTGTCTTCTAGAGGGTCCATCGCGTTACTTGCACTACTTAGAACGTTTTCAAACTACGGAAAAATCTAACACTTGGAAATTTCCCGGCAGGGGAAAAATTCGGTATTTATATCCGGTCGAACTTTTTAACATATTCTAAAATTACCCGGAAAAACACATAGACGAAATTAGACTTCCCGATCGAAACACCGAGTCCCCAATACAACCCAGAAAACTCAACTCTTGAGTAAATAATAAAAATTCCCAGAAAATACAGCACCTCCAGAAACAAATTACTGTGCAAACAACCTAGCCTAACTCACCAGAATGGCCGCGGAACCGCCGCAAAAGCAGGGGTGGGGCCGCGGTTCCACGGCGCTTTGGTCGAGTTAGGGTCACGTGCTGCATAGTAACTCATACAATTTCCTGCTGAATTTTTTGGATATTTTTAATTTGGAAAAATCCACTTTATCAGAAAAAGTCCAGAGAGGGTTAAAAGTTAGGGCTTCGGGGTTCGATCGGATTTCTAATATCGTCTACACATCGCCTAAGGCTCTAGCTAGTCTTTGATACCATTGTAGGGTTCCTAGGTACACCCATGAGGTTCTACAACAGATCAAACATGGCCAATTCAAAAATTTCTTGTGCCAAGTAACCCTAAGCAAGATCGTAACTAGAAGTATAGGCGAAACAATATAAGTTAACAACTTAACTAAGAGTGAACGGAAAATACAACCTTTGTAGATCCGGTCCTCCACCTCCATAGCTCCGTGTTGACGTCCCTCCGCTGACTCTGGCGATGGTTTCGTCGAAGAAATGATCGGGCTAGGTCGTCGACTTCGATGCCAAAGATGATCTACGTCGAGGCAACTCAAGCTCAAGCTCCACCTTCACCAAGTCATGAAACTTGTGAAGAAAACACCCTATACTACATGGCAAGTGGTACAGGATGAAGAAATAGGAAGTGGGTTCAGTTTGGATTTGGATTTCTCACTTGGAATCATCACTTAGAATTTTCTAGCCATGGATTCTTCTCTTCATGAAGAAGATGAAGAAGAAGAAAGAAAAAGAATTATTGCAAAAAGAAAATCCAAGTGATATCTATCATAATGCAACCATGGGTGAGCCTAACAAGTGTAGAGACTAAACTAGGGTTAAGGTAATGGTTAGGGTTTAGAACAAAACAAAAATGGTAAGACTTTTCAAAGATACTTGAAGCAACAAGAAACTTCTAGAAAAGATGAAGAAAAGCCACCATTTAGTTTAGAAAAATAAATAAGGAAAAGAAAACCCTAACCATTAACTAAACAAAGGTGTAAGTCACACACCCACCCATGTTTGCATGTATCATCAAATCATGATACAAACAAGTGCACAAAAATATATCATATATACAATATGCACATCCAAGTGAGAAAATAATCTTAAGTAAACCAATACTAGTTAATGTAAAGTAATATATCAAATATAGAATTATACATTAAATCATTAAATCAACACTTGATTTAATGATCCGGTCATACTGCATATAACCGACTAATATCAATAGTAACAACTTATCGAATCAACACTTGATCCAATAACTCGGCCATATCGCATATAACCGATCAATGTCACAAATCGCGAGAATCGAATACAGTATCACATACTGGTATTATTCTCGGTCCCGCACATATCTCATATGCGCTCCTATTTCGTTTCGCTTGAACCAGGAAACCTCTGTGTAGGACTCTAAAGACTCGTCAATACGCCGGCAGCAGGTGATGATCATATCAAACACCCACAAGCCGCAAGCGGTCTGCTAAACGTAACGGCCACCCGGGTATTGAGCGATCAGAAGATCAACGAGCAAGCCCGCTCACACTCCTATGAATCCAACCAGTAACACTTACCGTACAGTCCGGTCTCGTCGTCTGATATGTCGCATATCTTGCCTAGGGGTGGTAAACGTCAGACCCCAATAGCTCGATAAGTCGTGTCGATATGAGGTCTATAACAGTTCGAGAAACTACTGGTAACACTTACCAGTAAATCTCAGCAACCCTGGCCAGGGATTTCTGGTTACAGCCAATCGAACACGGCGCAACATCAACTCCCTATACCGAGAGAGATGAATCCCCTCCTATCGCTCATTGCCTCCATGTGATTCGGGACTGTACCCAAAAACCACCGTTTTGCACGCCCTCTTGGACGTGGTAAGGTGGAAATCAAAACACAGTGGGAATCACACAAGACTCTATGACGATCTCGGGTCTACAGACTAACCTGTACCAGTGTCACCAGAGAACTGCCATCTGAATTAAGGTATAATACCATCTGAGAGTTCTCGGCGAGTCCGTCCAGTGTACCCAGTCTCCACTGAGCACCCGTATATCATCTCTGATGTCAAACACCAATGGATATGGGATCATCCATCGCCCATCTGTATGGGTCGAGAAGGTATACGCTAGTCTATACTGGTATATCGATGCCCTGTCTCGATACACCCATGACTAGGGACCTTGAAGGATGTACTTATGGACTACCATGTCCCCACTAGTATGATCCGCATCATAGTCCAGGTAGTCAAGTACTCATCCTAAGGGCTTTATCAACATGTAACAGAGAGACAATCAGTGTACACGTTAAGGTAAAGAGCAACCAGATAGCATACTATCATATCGAGCAAGAAAGTCATCCCTATATATGTCCAAGCATCCACTACAATATACATCCTATGTATAGTAATGGCCTCTAGGGCATACATATAACTAACAGTATCTAGTAAGCTCCATCAACCATACTTGTATTATTTGCTAGAATTAGAAGACCAGTTGTTTTTCTTTTGACCTTAGAGTCGCGCTTGTATTATTATGGTTTTCTGGTGGATTTTGGTTTTCCTCTGAGTTTTGTTCCTCGCCCTTCGGCGTTGTATATTATTTTGCTTGCATGGTTGTTTCCGCCAATTGGCGTAGAGCTAGCTCTCGCTTGGGGATGCCTTTATTATCGCTTATGTATATATTCTTATTTATACCCGTTTGGGGCCAGTTTTTACAAAGGAGACTCTGCCAAAATTTTTGAGAAAATTTGATGTTGCTTTTAAACTTTTTTTCCTACACTTCTTCTTTTAAATGTTTTAGATTTCTGGGCTTCGGCTTACTTAGATTACGTTACGCCTTCAGACGTTTCGTAATTTAAGTGTCGGTCACGTTCCGTACCTTCGGGTCGTGACAGGAACGGACTACAAAGGTTGTAATCCTAATCTCTTTAGTTCTTTGTATGTGATACAAACTTGTTACCCTAGAATTTCTAGTAAACATTCATGGTTTGCTTGCTTTGCACCTCTCTAAATTTTAAAGTGGCATGAGTGATACTACCAAACCCTAGACTAGGTGTAAGGGAAGCCCAACATGACAAGTGTAGTTTATAAGCATATCCTTGAAATATTTTTAGTCGTGGGTGTATCGAGATGGGGCATCGATATTCCATAGTAGACTAGCATATATGGTTCTTGTCCCATATGATGGGCGATGGATGATCCCATATCCATTTATTGTGGTGACACCAAAGGCTGTATACGGGTGCTCAGTAGAGACTGGGTACACTGAACGGACTTGCCGAAAACTCCTATGTGGTATTATATCTATCGTTAGATAGCAGTTCTCAGGTGACACTGGTACAGGTTAGTCAGTAGACCTGAGATCGTCATAGAGTCTTGTGTGTCCTCCCACTGTACTTTGATCTCCACCCTACCACAGCTCTATTGAGTCGTGCAAACAGGTGGATTTTGGGTACAGTTCCGAGGCATATAGAGTTAATGAGCGATAAGAGAGGTTTCGTCTCTCCCGGTATTAGGGGTTGACGTTGCGCTATACACGATTGGCTATAACAGGAAGTCCCTGATCAGGGCTGATGTCATTTACTGATAAGTGTTATCAGTAGTTTCTTGATCTGTTATAGGCCATACACCGGCATGACTTATTGAGTTATTGGGGTCGATGATTCCATCCCTAGACTCGATATGCAGCATATCTGACGAAGAGACCGGACTGTACGATAAGTGTTTCCAGTTGGCTCGACGGAAGTTTTGACAGGTTCGCTTGTTTTTCTTCTGATCGCTCAATACCTAGGAGCCGTTACATATAGCTAATGATGCTGACGGTTTGTGGGTATGTGATATAATCACTGCCTACTGCTAGCGTATTGACGAGTCTTAGAGTCCCACAGAGGCGTTTCCTAGCTCAAGCAAAATGATGTGGGTGCATATGGGATATGCGCAGGAGCTCGATTAAATGTGTGTATATGATACCGTATTTTAATCGGGCGTTTTCTATTGGTCAGGTCGAATATGATATGACCGGGTTATTAAATCAAGTGTTAATTTAATATTGACTTTTAGCTCATTTATTTAAACCTTTTCTATTTATATGTATGCATGAATGTATGTATGCATATACACATGTTGATGTGAATGCACACATACATGCATACATGTGTGTCATGGTTGTTGATACATTGGAAATGGCAATGCAAGACTCACATGGTATAAATATACATACATATTTATTATTGAGTAAAAGAAAAGGGATTAAATCATGGTTGAATTTTCTGCTACACTATTCTTTACTTGACCAAAGTATGACCATGGTTTAATTTCCTTTGTTCTTTAACTCACTAATGAAAATATCTAGATATTTATTGACCATGGTTATATGTGAGTGTGACTCTCATATAAGTATTTTCTTTTCTCGTTTTATTTGGAGAATTATCATTATCACAAAAGAGCTCAAGCTAACCATCTCCTTCTTCTTCCTCCTTCATGCTCTCTTGAGTTTTCCATTGAGTGAGGAACTAAAAAAGAAAGGGTTTTTAAGTGGGTATACAAACCACATCACCAATCTATACAACTCTAGCCCATTAGTGTAGGTTGTTTGCTCCACTTCTTCAAAGATCAAGTGAAGCTAGGAGTTTGAGCAAAGGGACTCCGGATGGATCGTCGTAGACTTGGAAGGATTCAAGCGAGCCAGTTCAAACTCTAGGAGATCCAAGGAGTCACAAGATGAGGTCTACAAAGGTTGTATTTCTCCCCACTTAGTGTTAGATACTAGTTAATATGTGATACTACAAGTTGTTACCTTAACTTTCTAGTTCGATTCATGGTTGGAATTGTTTAGCACCCCCTAAATTTTTAATATAGCATGTGTGATGCAACCCTAACCCTAGGCATGGTGCTAAAGCACCCCTACAGATTCTGCCACAACACAGCACAACACAGAACATCAACGTGAATGTCACGTTCACAAACCCGTCTAAAAGACATATAGCAATTAGACAAGTTGTACCACTCGAATGACATTCATGGTCGCAGATAGTAATGCATGTACTGTAAACTATTAAACATTGTTTAAAATATCGATTTCGAAACACCCCGAAGCTTCCCAAACTAAAAGATAACTCTATATCCAAACTGGGCAAAACAAACAATACCATTATACCAATATTCCAGAGACTAGTGCACACCCCAAATATCAAGTCCTAACTCCCCTATAGGTCCGGCCAGGCCGGTGTTTTCCTATTGTGGCCGGGTCAAAACAGGTGGTTTTGGCTCTTTTTTGGGGTGTGTTCTAGTGTTCATACAGGTAGTCTTCTGAAATTGTTTAAATATTTTTAGAAGACTAAAATAAAATTGACAGAGACTTGATTATGTGTTGGTATTGTTTCGGAGTTGTTTCGGTTTCGATACTTTAATATCGTCTAAATCAACTAGTATGAGGATAATAGGTTGGCTCTGATACCATGTTAGGTTACACCAGCGCCCGGGCCATCAATCAGTGGCCAAATGCGGAACAAAAAATTTAAAAAAATCGGCACTAACAAAACCCTATTCCCCGGATCAACCATTAACCCTACACTAGTTATCTATAAAGGAGTTTAGAAAGGTTATACCGAATGATCCATGTCCTTTGGTCTTCAACCTCTGTCCCAAGCTCCTCGTGGCTTCCTTGATCAAGTTTGATCTCCAGTCTCCCCCATCGAAGAAGATCCACCTTGAGAGTATGTAATACGGGCTCCGACCTCAAATCCGAAGCAACCCGAGTACCTAGTTCGCTACCCTAGATAGCCAAGATGAAGTAGAGAGTGTATAGGATTACTTTGTCTCAATACACCCTAGGTTTCTCAACACATGAGACATGTAGGATGGAAGTAGAAGAAGATGCCAAGAGATGAGAGTGTGAGGCTTGAGCAAAAACCAAGTCAAGAAAGTAGCTTGAGTGTTGTGTGTTATTTGTTGCGAGCAAGAAACTAAAGAAAACAACTCAAGAAAAATATGTGCCTTTTCCTCACTACAGATATCTCACAATACTCCAAACAAGTCATCATGCCACCATGACTCACTATATGACTCATGACCATGAGTCACTAAGTGAACATGCGAGAACAATGACCCACAACAATGAGTCACACTCTCCACTTAATAAACATTTAAACTAAATGTTTAGTAGAAAATGAAATGGCAACTTCTAAAGTAATCTTGTAATAGAATTACAAGAATACCCCTCATCCGTATATACATACCCGCATCCGTATTCTGAAAGAATACGAATACAACGAGACGAAAATAATCCAACAACATAATACTAGAATCCGGCTTAAACCAAAGCCCACTAGTATTATCCGTCCGAGTCATGATGCGTGCACAAGTACGCGTATATGCTCGAACCTTGCCATAAAACCATACGGCCTCTACAACGTTTCGCCCGAAGCAGGGAAACCCTCTGTGTGGGACTCTAAAGACTCGTTAATACGCTGGCAGTGGGTTTAACTACAAGCACGTCAGCGACACTAGCTGTACGTAACGGCTATCCAGGTATTGAACGAAAGGGAGGCCGACGAGCAAACTCATCCTGAAACCCCTACTGAGCCTGACAGTGACAATATCCGTACAGTCCGATCCGTTCATCTATGAGTATCGCATATCGAGTCTAGGGGGTGGATAAAGTCAGACCCCTAATAACTTGACATTCAGTGTCGGTATGAAACCCATCACCGCCTGAGAAACTACAGATCCTAAATCAGTAATTCTCGACTACCATGGCCAAGGATTTTTGGTGATGGTCACTCGTGCAAAATGCGACATCAACCCTCAATACCGGGAGAGACGAATCCCCCGACGATCTGCTCACTGCCTCCATATGGCTCGGGACTGTACCCAACTAAAACATGTTTGCACGACTCCTTTGAGCCATGGTAGGGTAGTAAACAAAGCACAGTGGGAACTCATACGAGACAAATGATGATCTCAGGTCGATAGACTAACCTGTACACCTGTACACATGTCACCAGGGAACTGCTATCTGACAATAGGTATAATACCAACTAGCATGTTCCCGGCGAGTCCGTCCGGTGTACTCATAACCCAATGAGCACCTGTGTACATCTTAGGTGAACAAACTGACACCAATGGCTTATGAGACCGGCCACCGCCCCTCATCGGGGTCTCGATCAGTACACACTAGTCTACTCTGGAGTATCAATGCCCAGTCTCGAATCTCCCACGACTAGGAACAATTAAGGATGTGCTTATAGACCCCAGCTCCCACGTATATGATCGCCATCATGTTGTTGGTAGTCAATCATGAATCCTATGGGCTCTATCAACATGTAATAGTGATCTGTAAAGCCACCTAAAGCAAGTACATGATGATAAAGACAAACCAGATAGCATACTATCATCTCGAGTAAGACTGTTCTACCGGTATAGGTCCTCCTTCAATCATCGCAATCGCGTGCCTGCGATCCAATAATTGACTTGAGGGCACTATAGCCAACAAAAAGCTCATGGACCTGGAGACCATGTTGGACAACGAGTCATATACTGACTTGATTCTATAGTACCTACCTTCTACTTACACCCTGAAGGAAAGCAGGGAGACACCAATTCTGCTTATTGGGGAATCTTCCTCTTCTAGATCCAAGGCGAAAGCCATGGGAGAGAAGAAGAAGGCCTCCACCAAGCCGATAGGCGGTGTCAGTAAGGTAGAAGGAAAGAGAAGGGCAAAATTTCAAGGCTAATAGTAGGGAAGGAGGGTTGTTCTTATTGTCACGGGAAAGGGCATTGGCAGAAGGGATGCAAGGCTTGGAAAGCCAGAATCCAGGATCCGAAGCACGTTATGGCTTCGACTTCGGGTGTGTTTGTAATCGAAAACTGTCTGTCAATTAACTCTACTTCTTAGGTACTAGATACCGGATCAGGATCTCATATCTGTAATTCATTATAGGCTTTGAGAAACCGTAGAGTTATCAAAGCAAGTGATATGACTCTCAAATTTGCTAACGGAATGAGCGTGGACGCTGTATCTGTAGGGGAATATCACCTATGATTGATAAGGTGGATGTGAACCACATCGCTTACAAATGTAAAATCATATCCTTCTTTAAAAAGTAAAGATCTGTAGGGGAATATCACCTATGATTGATAAGTGGGCAGATATTGATTCTACTTAACTGTTTGTGTGTACCAAGTATAACTTGTAATATCATATCTGTATCTTTACTTTTTAAAGAAGGATATGATTTTACATTTGTAAGCGATGTGGTTCACATCCACCTTAATCAAAGTTTGATTGGGTCAGGTACACTAGATAACGGTATATACGTATTAAATCAAGCTCAGGTTTTCAGAACACACTTAAAAGAAAGTCTCCGGAATTAAATCAGGCTTTCTTATGGCATTATAGACTGGATAACATCAATGAAACATGGTTGATGAAGTTACATAGAGAGAGATATTTGGATCCATTCGAATATCGGTCTTATGCAACTTATCAATCATGTCTCAAAGAAAAGATGAAAAAGTCTTCGTTCACTGGAAACGGAGTAAGAGCGAGCGAGCTCTTGGGACTCATACACAGCGATGTGTGTGGTCCAATGTCTACACATGCACGAAGTGGTTATTCCTATTTCATTACTTTTACGGATGTTTTCTCTAGGTATGGACATGTCTTCTTGATGAAACATAAATCTGAGGCCTTTGAGAAATTCCGGGAATATAAGAATGAAGTGGAAAAACAATGAGGCAAAAGTATCAAGATACTGAGATCTGATCGAGCTGGTGAATACTTAAGTGCCGAGTTCATGGATTACCTAAAAGAGAATGGAATTCTCTCTCAGCTTACTCCTCCATACACACCAGAACACAACGGTGTATGGGAAAAGCGGAACAGAACCCTATTAGATATGGTACGTTCTATGATGAATAATGCTGAGTTACCGCGATCCTTCTGGGGCTATGCACTAGAATCAACTGCATATCTTTTTAAAAAGGTTCCTACTAAGTCAGGGACTACCACACCATATCAGATGTAGAGTGGGAAGAAACCCTATCTTAAGTACCTTAAGACATGGGGATGTCCAGCTTTTGTAAAAAAGCAGCATGCGGACAAGTCGAAGCACGCTCAGTACTGTGTAAGTTTGTGTCATACCCAAAGAACTCCAGGGGGTATCTTTTCTATTACGCAGAGGAACAAAAAGTCTTTGTTTCTCGGCATACCCACTTCTTAGAAACTGAATTTTTAGAAAATCAGATAAGTAGGAGCGTAATAGAACTGGAAGAAATTCCAGAATCACAAACTATTACTGAAAGCCTGGTGGAACCAGAAGTTTCAAAAGAATCGGACATTCCCATGCCACTCCGCAGAACTAGTAGGCAGTCTCATCTGCCCGAGAGATACTACGGTTTTCTCATAGATGGGGATCGAGAGGATTGCATCATCGTGATGATGAGCCAACTAGCTTCCAGCAAGCCATTCAGAGCAGAGACTTGGTAAAATGGCTGGATGCAATGCGGACCGAAATGGAGTCCATGTACACCAACAAAGTATGGACTTTGGACTTTGCTCCAGAAAGGGTAAAACCCGTAGGCTGCAAATGGATCTTCAGAAAGAAGATTGGTGTAGATGAACAGTTTGAAACCTATAAAGCTAGACTTTTTGCAAAAAGTTTTCATCTAAGACCTGGTTTGGACTATAATGAAACATTTTCTCCAGTGGCTATGCTCAAATCCATTCGGATCCTTCTTGCCATTGCTTCCTTCCACGATTATGAGATCTGGCAGATGGACGTAAAGGCGGCTTTTCTAAATGGAAATTTGGAAGAGTGCGTCTATATGGATCAGCCAGAGGGTTTCATTCAGAGTGGGAGCAGCAGGAAAGTGTGCAAGTTGCTTAAGTCCATTTATGGACTAAAGCAAGCATCGCGGAGTTGGAATATCTATTTTGATGAGACGGTCAAAGAATTCGACTTTATCAAAATCCAGATGAACCATGCATTTATAGTAAGATTATTGATAGAACTGTGGTATTTCTCGTCTTGTACGTGGATGACATTCTCTTGATAGGAAATGACATTCTTATGCTACAATCAATCAAACAATTCTTGTCACAGAGGTTCTTTGTGAAGGACCTGGGTGATGCCTCCTACATTCTGAGAATCCAGATCTATCATGATAGATCTAAATGGCTAGTGGGACTTTCACAGTCAAGATACATCGACACCATACTGAAAAGATTTAGTATGGAAGATTCAAAGCGCGGTAATCTACTGGCTTATCACGGAATCACCATATCCAAAGAGATGTCTCCCAAGACTGATTTAGAAAAGGCTCGCATTTCGATTATACTCTACGCTTCTGCGATAGGCTCTATAATGTATGCGATGTTGTATACCAGACCAGATGTAACTTACGCATTGATCGTTGTAAGCCGGTATCAGTCAAACCCAGGGGAGAAGCATTGTATAGCAGTAAAGAATATTCTCAGGTACCTGAGAAGGATTAAGGAGATGTTCTTGGTGTATGGCGGAAAAGACCTCCAGATTGAGGCCTTTGCTGACTCCAGCTTCCAGAGTGACAAAGATGACTCCAAGTCCATGTCGAGTTATGTTTTTACCCACAATGGAGGGGCGGTCTGTTGGAAGAGCTCCAAGCAGGACACCGTTGCTGAAACGACGATGGAAGCGGAGTATATCGCTGCTTGACACGCCATGAAAGAAGCAGTCTGGATGAAGAAGTTCCTAACAGAACTTCAGGTGGTTCCGTCCATTGTAGATCTAATACCTCTGTATTGTGACAACAACGGCGCTATAGCTTTAGCGAAGAAACCCAGGTCCCATCAGAAGTCCAGACATATCTTGAGGCGATACCACCTGATCAGGGAGATCGTTGATCGCCGGGAGATCCAGGTGAGGAGAGTAGATATGGAGAACAACACTGCAGATCCACTCACAAAGGACATCCCTCAGACACAGCTCGAGAGGCTAATCGAGATAATAGGTCTGCGATATGCCAATACATGGCCTTAGTGCAAGTGGGATATTGTTAGTGATATATGCCCTAGAGGCCATTATTGTATCATACTGGTTTGTATATTACTTAATGGAAGCTTGGGATATTCACAATTATATTAACAGTCTTACTCAAAATAGTAGTATGCTACCTAGTTTGTTTCTACCTCAATATGTGAATGTGTATCTTTTAGCATATCGCTTATACATATTGGTAGAGCCCTTAGGATCTTTGCTTGATTACCAGCATTGTGATGGAAGTCACACTAGTGGGGGCAGGATAGTCTATAAGCACATCATATACAGGTCCTTAGTCGTAGGATTATCAAGATAGGGCATTGATACTTCAGAATAGACTAGTGTATACACTTCTCATCCCAGCAGGGGAGATGGTCTGTCCCACAGCCATCAGTACGTCGTACTGGAGATAGTATGCAGGTGCTCATTGGGTTATGAGTACACAAGATAGGACTCGTTGGGAGCTGCTGGTGGATATTATACCTATTGTCGGGTAGCAGTTCCCAGGTGACATGAGTACAGCTTAGTCCGTCGACTTGACACTGCTACTTCGCCTCGAGTGTGTTCCCACTGTTCTTAGATTACTACCCTATCACAGCTCAAAGGAGTCATGCAAACAGGTAGTAGTTGGGTGCAGTCCCGAAGCACTTGGAGGTAGTGATGGTTAGATAGGATTCGTCTCTCCCGGTATTGAAGGTTGATATCGTGCTGTGTTCGAAAAGCCATTACACAAAGTCCCTGGCCAGGGCAAGCGAGATTTACTGGTAGGTACTCCAGTAGTTTCTCAGGGTGTTTTGGGTTACACTCTGGCACGACTTATTGCGCTATTAGGAGTCTGACGATTACCGCCCCCTAGACCCGATATGCAGTACTCTAAGCCGAACAGACCGGACTGTACGAAGATTGTCAAAGATAAGCTCGGTAGGAGTTCGGATGAGTTTGCTCATCGGCCTTCTTATCGACATATACCTGGGTAGCCGTTACATGCAGCTAGTACCGCTTGCGGATTGTGGTTAAACCCACTGCCAACGTAGTGTCGAGTCTTTAGAGTCCCACACAGAGGGTTTCCCTGCATCGGGTAAAATATGTAGAGGTAGTGTGGTTTTATGACGGGGATTCGATCACATACGTGTACTTGTGCACGTATGATGTTCGGGCAGATAATACTAGTGGGTTTTGGTTTAAGCCGGATCCTAGAATTATATTGATGGATTATTTTTGTCTCTTTTATATTCGTATTCTTCGGAATACGGATACGGGTATGTATATACGGATGAGGGGAATTTTCGTAGTTTACTCGAAATTGCTTCTAGAAGAAGACACCTCATATTTGTATTAACCATTTAGGTTAAATGGTTATGAGGTGGAGAAAATGAGGTAGAGATTTGCATTGAATGAGGCATGACTCGCCACTTAGATATTTTGAAGCATGCTTGATATTTGATGAGATAATTATCTCCTTAATTATTTTTATGCTTCATTATTCTACACTTGAGCCATCTTTTATTCTAAGCTCATTTCTTCACTAGCTTTTCTTCAAGCTCACTTCTTCTTCCTCTAACCCTAAACCTCTTATGTGTTGAGAATCCTAGAGTTATTAGAGACACACTAATCTATCTATACTCTCTACATCATCTAGGCCATCTAGTTTAGCAAACCAGGTGCCCTGGTTACCTCGGATTTAAGGTTAGAGCTCGGACTATAGACTCTTAGGTGGATCGTCTTTGACTCGAGGAGGCCGACGAGGTTGCCCGATCTGTTACGATCCTTGGAGCCTATAACGAGGAGGAGGACAGCAACAAGAAGACCCAAAAGACTTGGTAACGTGAGGTATAACACTGCTTTCTGAGTAGTTAACCTCATACAAGTTTGTTAGCTAGGGTTTAGCATCGATCCTGGAGTTCAAGTCAGTGTTGCGAGCTTTGAAAAATCGTTTTTTAAATATTCCGCCTCCACGCGAACCCACGGGGTGCGCGACATCGACTTACATATCCCCTATATTTGTCATGAATCCGCCGCCACTTAGTAGCATCATGTCTTGGCATTTCCTTTAGTGTTTTGTATTGATATTTGAAGATCCTATCGATGTCTGGATTCTGAGAATAATGCTCTGTGTTCTACCGTTGCTAGATCTCATAATTTGCTTCAATAATTTAGCAGATTCAATTTCGACATCCTGATTTATCCCGGATCTCTTGGATTCCAAATCTAAGCTAATATCTGCACAATATCACAAGTCATAGTGTTAGTAGTATTTGGTATTTTTGAGATATTATCATAACCATTTTATATGACATTATTTCTTAAGAATATTGATTAGAAATATTTGATATGATATGCATTTTTTAATCACAAAGATTTCATTCAAATATTATATGCATATATTTTTCCCCATTATGTTAATTAAAATGTAGAAACATATGATAATACACTTTTTACAAATAAACCCTCATATTTTCTATATTTACAATAAGCACCTTTTGGTACTTAACAATAGTAGGGAAAATATTCATTCAAATATGCAATATTTTAGACTAATCAAATACCTCTAAGCTTATCTATGATCGTCCCGAGCAAACTAGTTATTAAAGAGAAAAAGAAAAAGAAAAAAGAAAAACCTAGCACACTTTCATAGGCAACACGATTGCACTGAACACGTGCAACAAGCCTTTAAACCTCTAGGTGTCCTTAGTAGGAGGAGTGTTGTCTCCTAAGAATTTTCAGCGGATTACACCCACAAAATCCCATAATAAAAAGAAAGAAGATGAAAGTTACATACAAAGATAAGAACATATAAAAGAAAGAACTTGAAAATAAGAGTTTCAAACTACACTAGCTTTTTAGTAGCCATAAGCCCTATCTAAATAGTCATGAAAAGATATCAGAAATCACATTATCTCTCAATAGAACATCGCCTTTAGTCTTCCTCCCTGCCTTTCTTCCAAATATCGATCATATACCCCTATGTGTGTGTAAAAGACATCGCTACACTTAAAGAATTCAATTCAAGCTATCATACTCTTGTCCATCTTGCTTAGTAATTTTTAGTCGATGAATGTTTTATAGATGGAATTGCTCACACATTCTTCATGCGACCGTTAATACTTCTTGAGGTAATAACCAACCGATTACCAAATGTACTCACTCATTTAAGTGTAATTAGCAATATTCTAGTCTTGCAACACTTAAGGCTTAGCAGTGGCTCCCAAATCAGTTGGTCTAAGACACTAGGTGATAAGGCGCCCTCACTATATTCTTTTTATACTGCCTTAAGTAATTACAAAACCAGTGTTCATTTTTCTTCACCATTTTTATTTTTGTTTATGTGTGTGTGTGTGTGTGTGTGTGTTTGTTTTCCTTCATACTAAGGCTTTTAGACAAGAGCATTTCAAGATATGCTCTACTATCCTAAGTTTCAAGATGTATGCAAATGCTTATAGTAGGGTGTCAACGTTCAGATATTTTAACTCAAGAATAGGGACTATTTTTAGACTTATTTCTATCCTCGGATTACTGATTCCCTTCATCTTACTAACCCTTGGGACAACAGCTCATGACTACCTATTACTAGTTTCGTTTTAAAATATCTAATTTTCTTGCCTTTCTTAAATTTTTCCGTCCTATCATATGTATTTTTCACTTTCTAACTTTCATTATCAAAAAAAAAATTTGTGCTATTATTTAGTATAATGCAAAATGATGCGTGAATAAGCACAAACCTCCCCCAAACCTATTTGCAGCAGTGTCCTCATTGATGTCATCTTTAAGCTTAAAAATCTATAGACTTGGGAGGAAAAGTTCTCAATTATTAGCAAAAAGGGGGACAAAAGGTTAATGACAGTGAAATCCTCCCCTAAACTTATTTTTGGCTCACAATTTTGTAAAAATTTATTTTTCTTTCAAGAGGCAAAATATTTTTCTCCCCTCCCCCTCCCAAACTTGAGTGAAACAGTATTAAGCATTTAAAATTATAAGGGGGTAAAGTTATTGGTCTATGCAAAACTTTACAAAGACCAAAAGTCAATACCAACCATTCAAAAATTTTATCGATATAACAACATAGTTGGTAGAAGATCATAGACGTGAAGAAGTGGGGAGATAAGAAGCGTAATCGATAGGGTTTATATCTCAGTTGGTAGAGACGAAACAATGATGGTGAACGAAAACGAGAATGTAAATGATTAGGAATGGGTTGAATAATCACATTCTCGTATGGGATAAGAAGAAGGGGTGGTGGTTCAACTTCTCCGGCCTCAAAAGGAGGCGAACGAATTTCCGATGGAGGTTGATTCATTACAATATCCAAGTCTTTAAGAAACGCGAGTTCTTCGGCGAAAATATTTTCGAAACTTTCATCGATGATGATCCCATCGGAAAGAAAGGAATTAGTGGAATAAGCAGATTCTTTAGGAAGACTAAAAGATTCAAGGTCAATCTTTTTCGCGTCAGAATTCAACACACTAGTTTTTTCATAAATTATGGAGGTATGAGCCTCGAAAAGGTCATTTACCTTATTTTCAAAAGAGTCTAAATCAAGTGGTCTTTCAAAAATCATAGAACTCGAAATGTTAGAGTGTGATTCATCAAAACTCAGTGGAGTTGAAAGAAAATTAGAAGAACCAAAGAAAGTGGGTGATGAAATGGGTAAACAAACTTGTGTGTCGAGCATTGTTAAACCAGATGTGGGAGATGAAGGCTGAATATCGTTCTGCTTATCGGATAGGTCGGTGGTAAGAATAGGATCAATTAATTGTATAGGAAGATGTTCGTATTCAATAGAAGGGACATGATGGGTCGGAGAATCCAACTCATTTAATATAACGGGTTCATCTTCAACGATATTCTTATCACCGCTCTCACTAACACCTTCGGTTAAATCAAACGAATAGGTATTTAAGAATTCATCATCAATTATATTATCCTCATTCCATAAATCACTTGGTTCACTTAATGGAGTTGGAAGGTTTGAAATATCAAGTGTAGTCGAATAAGGATCGGTTTGATTTGAAATGGTGCCAAGCTCTCTTTCACACTCACTATTGGAAAAATCAAACGTGTTATTCTCGGGCACCTCATCACCTAGATTATGAAGCGGTTGAACATTGAATATATTCGGTTGGAGTGCGGGATGGAAGGTGTCGAGATCAAAAGAATTGGTTTTGGTTTGACTTTGATGGATCTCTTATTCTCTTTCACTACTCAATTCCAACTCTATTTCAAGACTAGACATGGTTTGTGAAGAACTTCCAATGAAGGATTCTCTTTGAACTGTGGAACTTCCTAATTGAATTTTAGAAGCACTGTCTAAATAAGGTGAGGAACTTGAGTATGGTTGGAATGTGTCTAATTGTTGGCTACGGGTGAGTTCAATGTGTTCCGCAATTGATATGCGTTTATAATTTGCCGCATTAGCATGAAGAGAAATGTTAAGAATAGATGCCTTTACTTGTTGGCTGCGGGCGAGTTCAATGTGTTCCGCAATTAACATGCGTTTATGATTTGCCGCATTAGCCTCAAGATAAGTGTCAACATGAAAGCGTGTAAAAGTTTGGTATTGTGGATAAGAATTAGAAGGGTGTACCCAAGTTTCATAAACAGGATTAGGATCAACATTGTGATATGAAGAATATTGAGATCGGTTGATTAGTTGGCGACTGGCAATTGCTATCTATTCAGCAATGGTCATGGGTGTAAAAGATGCCATATTTGCCTCAAAACGAGTATCAATATTTTTATATGAAAATGATGGTGTTTGTTGTCCTAATAGTTTTGGATTAATGAAAGGAATAAAACATTGGCTTTCAGCCTTCGCAATATGCCCAGCGATGGACATGCGTTTTGAAGTTCGCTCATTCCCCTTAAACGGATTATCAACATAAGAAGATGTGGAATTTTGATGCGATTGATAGGACCTTGAGTGAGGTATCCAACTGTTCCTTTCCTCTATCCCATCTCTTAAAGACATGGTAGAGTCGGATTTTGTACCAAAGCAGTTACGAAAACAAGATATATCTGGTTCTGGATAGAAAATCTCGGCAAGAGTTCGTCTATTTGGGTTACCCATTATAAGAAAGTGAAATGAAAAGAAAGTGAAATGGTAATGATTTAAGCACTTTTTGGATTTTGGAAATTGTTTTTCTTTCAAAGAGGGACTTGAAGCTTGACTCAACAAATCACAAAATGCACAATCAATCCCTAGAACTAGGGTCACCTAAGTCAAGTCACTAGATCGCTCCTAGACTTCCAAAGGGCAAATCGCAAGATCAATCCTCTACCACCTCTTTATCACTCTTGTGGCCAGGTAAGTGGGAGGTATCCGCTATACGAATCACCGAAATAGCGGGCCTAATTAAGTAATCACTTTTCTTAGTCACACTTGCCTAGACACTACAAGAGAAATGTGAATAAGCGAAAGATTACTCACGACCTTCCTCTGTCTTAATTGAGCGTGACGGTCCTTAGAGACTTGGTCTAGATATTTTTTAATTAATGTTGGATGAGAGTAAGCTCGTTTTGTGATTTGTGGGGCCTAGAAAGGATGATGAAATACCCACCTAATCTGAATTTAAGTTATTTGCCCCTTAAAGTCCAGTTTAAATTAGCAAAAACAAACAAAAATTTAAAACACGCAAAAAGATTTTTAGCGGTGATATTTGCAAAGAATCCTGCAAGTAGAATCAATTTATTGGAGTTTTAGAGGAGAGAAGAAGATCTTAGGAAAATACCATAGGATTTTGAGAGCCTAAATCTACCAACGTGCCGCGGTTCCGCCGCGGTTCCGCCGCCGTCTTGAGGGATCTCTTGCTAATTTTTCTTCAGGACCCTCCTATACTCCACTGGTTCAAGTTCATAGTCTCTGAATCTCTGTTTCCTTACTCCAGTTACTCCAGATTCTCTAGCAAAACTCGCACAATAATCGTTAAATACACAAGATGCGGTTTTTTTTCTCTTTTATATTATGTTCACTGAATTTTATAAGAAATCAACCCGAATAACAAGAAAAAAAAATTAGGTCGTTTCTACGGCAACGGTGCCATTTGATTGATCTGCTAAAAAGTTTTTCTTCGTAAATAACCGCAATCAAGACAGTGTCGCTAGTAGCTAGCCGCGATGAGTACGGGTTGTCCGCAGGGAAACATGAACCCTTTTCTTATTTTAAACGAGTTGATAAAAAGATTGGTGATTGGTTGTAGATATATTTTAATACGGATGTAAAGTTTATAATAAAAAGACTTGTAGGGTTCATAGGACTTAGTAGTAATGGATGACTAATTAAAAATGATACCTTTTATCTTATAATAGTTTAAAACTAGATCGGTAGTGATGAATGTAGATTGGGGTTCTTGGAGGGAATAGGGTTCCCACTCTTAACCCTTATCATTTCATTGATCTCTATTCATGTCTAGCCTTTAACAAAATAAGTATTTAACCAATCTAAAATCGTGGTCGTGACTATCACTAAATTGATAGCGCGCCCGATTAGAAGGCTGACATTTGTTTTGTTAAAGTTTATAAACTTTAAAATGTTTAAAAGAAGTTAAATGATTTTCTCATCTATTGTTCTATCATATCTTACGAACCCTAGCAAGTTAGGAATTACTCACTCATGATTTGAAATTTAGAAGAAAGGTTGAGGAATGAAAACATGATTAAGATGCAGAAATTAAATACAAAAATTAAATGCAAAAAAAATTAAATAACAACTACCTTTATTTATCAACTATTTGCATTTACAAATCCTTTAAAAGTAGAGTACAAGAACCCTAGTTGCTCTAGATCTCTATTTTATTGGAAGTAGATGACTAGCTAATGATCACTCGATGTGTGGATCGCTTTGGACCTCTTGATCTCTTCGGTGATGATTTTAAATATGAAGCTCTCGGTCCTATATATGGTCCCAGAAACTAGAAACCCTAGATGCCATAAGTGAATATATGTTGTTACAATAATATCCCCAAAATCTCACATCGTATGGCCATCAAATCGCCGCAGTTCCGCCGCATATCCCCTAAATTTGTCGTGTATCCGCCGCCACCTAGTAGCATCATGTCTTGGGATTTCCTCTGATGTTTTGTATTGATATTTGGAGATCCTATCGATGTCTGGATTCTGAGAATAATACTCTGAGTCTCTGTCGTTGCTAAATCTCAAGATTTGCTTCAATAATTTGGCGGATTCGATTCCGACGTCCTGATTTATCCCGGATCTCTTGGATTCCAGATCTGAGCTAATATCTGCACAATATCTCAAGTCATAGTGTTAGTAGTATTTGGTATTTTTGAAGTATTATCCTAACCATGTTATATGATATTAAATTTTAAGAATAT
This sequence comes from Agapanthus africanus, assembly GCA_030015575.1. Classification (NCBI taxonomy): domain Eukaryota; kingdom Viridiplantae; phylum Streptophyta; class Magnoliopsida; order Asparagales; family Amaryllidaceae; genus Agapanthus; species Agapanthus africanus. Next base: position 675,647,127 of record CM057337.1, read on the forward strand.
TGATTAGAAATATTTGATATGATATGCATATTTTGATTACAAAGATTTCATTTAAATATTATATGTATATATTTTCCCACATTATGTTAATTAAAATGTAGAAACATATGATAATAAACTTTTTACAAATGAACCATCATATGTTCGATATTTACAATAAATATCTTTTAGTACTTAACAATAGTAGGGAAAATATTCATTCAAATGTGCAATATTTAGACTGATCATCTACTCTGGAGTATTGATGCACAGTCTCGATACTCCTACGACTAGAAACATTTAAGGATGTGCTTATAGACTACTCAGGTCCCACTAGTACGATCTCTATCATAATCCTGATAGTCAAGCAAGGATCCTACAGGCTTTATCAACATGTATTAGCGATAACAATATCAAGTAAGACTATGCACATGAATGATATAGACAAACCAAATAGCATACAATTATATCGAGCAAGACTATCACGTATATACATATGTCCAAGTATCCACTATAATATACAATAATGACCTCTAGGGCATACATATCTAACATGAATAACATACAATACTTTGTATAAGTCCCCTGAGTTTACCAACTCAAACTTCATGTGTCGTAAGTTGAAAACTGTGTTTTGGTTAAGAAAAATTACACCGTTATTCAATGCACCTAATCTAATCATCAACTGATAAAGGTAAATGCTCTAAACACAATTTCAAAAGTTCATATCTCACTTTATGAAATAAAGGTACAGATATATCAGTTTCAAATTGGTGCATAATAACGAATATTCAAAACCAAATATCTGTCGATGGGCAAAAACCAAGTGATTTCTCCAATATCACCAATTAATACGAATTCCGACATTGAGGATAAAATCATCCAATTCCCAATACTCTACTCCCTCTCAGCATCTGTAATGCCCTAAGATGTGTGATCTAATTTGGTATCCATATACCCAGACTAAGAATTAATTGAGAAATAATTTTCAAATTCAGCCACACAAAAAAAACCGAAATATTAAAATATTTCAAGGGGGTGGCCGGATATTCCTAGTAATGTCTCTTCCAATCCCAGACTCATGACGGTATTTGAAATTTTCTTTTCCCTCACTTCAACCTCTTTATATGTCTCCACAACTTACTTTCTGTATACCATACTTTAGCTAGTTGGTTTTCTTCCTTCCTTACCTTTCAGCACCTGTCTAAGGTTTGGGAGAAGACTATCCGACAAGTGTAATTGGTGTATTTTCCTAATAAAAGGAGCTCGCAACTTGAGAGAAGGTAATAGGGAGAGACAATAGAATTATCCAATTCAATTACTCCAGAACCGGTGGCTATCCTCGAAATGAGAAAACTTTCTTCGAGTTCGTATGTAATTATATGAGATGGTTTTATCCAAGTAAAATGAATCTTCATAGTGATACGGTATGTTCAGGGGAGATGCAGAAGGGGAAGTAGAAGCGGAAGGGATATATATGACTTTGTCGTGAATCATGACAATCCAAAACCGGAGGTAAAAAGTTGAGTTTAACTTGGTTGTGAGTTTCAGTTTAAGGTGGGTCATGGTCGCTGCTAAAGAGAGAGAAAAGAAACAGTCAGCGTACACTCTATCAAGATTAGATTGGTTAATCACTTTATCTAATCAGGATGACTCCCACTATTTCCTCGAATTTTTCTCCAAAGCCTAAAAGTAGAACTAGTCAGGATCATGTATACCTTAAAATCTCGCTAACCGTTCAGCCAAGCCAGTGTTGGTACTCCAAGATAGGTCTCCCATGCTATCGCACGCACCCAATTTAATAACTCTGTTTTTTCAGAGGCTTAACCTCATTAACACTTTCTAAACACCTAATAGATTAGATAATTGTGAAGTGAAAATCTCCTGAGGAATAATACATACTCATTAGTTGGAATCGAAACCATGACGAAAGCTGACCAAAATCACCATACTCCAAAAGATATACGCAAATATGGTAAGTTTCCCTTATATTTGAAACTCTCGCTATGTTTTTTACCCTTAGGACCCTAGTGACCTTGACTGAGCCAACAAATCAAAAGGTCATAGTCAAGTTTAACCCGTCATTATCTTGATTGCATTAAACCCACCCATACGAGCCCTTGACTGAGCTAACAAGGCCGTACAACTGTCCTAACCAATCGCATTTAATACTACAGAAAAGCACTACACAGCTACCAAACACTATGCCACGGTTGAGCACGACAGACGCAGCACGAATACTAAGTAATACTAATCTAAAATGATAGAGGGCTGCAGCTTTTTTTTGTCGAAAAACCTTTAACGTAATGAACTTGATATTGTTGAAGGAACCAGGTAGTTTTGAAAAGGAGTAGTTTAGGCTCCGCTTTTAAAACAAGTGGTTTTGAAGAAAACCGAGTATTATATATATAAGTCAATTTCACACACTTTACTGCGTTTCTAGAGAAGCGAAATTTTCAAAAAACAAATTTGAAGTATGCAGCACCGACTATAACCCCAAGAACTACCATAGGCCTTAGATAACAAAAACTGCATATGTTCTAATCTACTATGAAAGTGATTATACATATATGATCAAGTCCTTCGGGTCTTCTTAATCCTCTTCTTAATCTCCTCGTCCATCAGGATTGAGCTTAGTCATCGGCTTCCTCACGTCGAAGACGATCCACCCGAGAGTATGTGGTTCAAGCTTCAACCTCAAAAAGGAGGTAACTAAAAGACATAGTTTGCTAATCTAAGTGGTTTAGTGGATATAGAGTGTGTTAATTGGATTAATTTATCTCAAAGACCCTATGTTTCTTAACTCATAAGAGGGTTAGGGTTTGAGGAAGAAGAAGAGCTTAAGGAGGAGAGAGAATGCCAAGTTTAGAATGAATGAAGAAATGGCTAAGGAAAACTATCAAGCATTTTGATTTTCCAATAAAAAATACATGACATGCTTAAATAGTATTCAAAAATGAATAAATAAAACAAATATCCATGTTTCATACCATGCTCAAATACACCTCATCCCTTCACCTCATTATCTGTTTACAATAAATAGAATAACACAAAATGAGGTGTCCTCTTCTAGAAACATTCTAGTATAAATACAAAAATACCCCCATCATATATACATACCCGTATTCGTAAATATACGAATACTAAGAGATAAAATAATCCAATAATATAGTATTAGATAACTATTAAATCAATGGTTAATTCAATAATGTGGCTTAATCCTAAGCCCGCTAGTTTTATCCGTCTGAACATAAATTTGTGTAGCAAGTACATGATATGATCGGAACCCTGCACATATAACCATACGGCCTCTATATCGTTTCGCCTGAACCAGGAAAACCCTCTGTGTGGGATTCTAAAGACTCGACAGTACGTTGGCAGTGGGTTTAATCATAATAACGTCAGTGGCACTAGCTGTACGTAACGGCTACCCAGGTACCTATCGAAAAGAAGGCCGACGAGCAAACTCATCTGAACCCCTACTGAGCATGTCTGTGGCGATCTCCATATAGTCCGATCTATTCATCTGAGAGTATCGTATGCCGGGTCTAGGGGTAGAAAACGTCAGACCCCTAATAACTTGACAAGTTATATCGATATGGCTCAAGACCATCAGAGAATCTACTGATCTAACTATCAGTAATTCTCAACAGCCCTGGCCAGGGACTTATGGTGTTGGTCAACCGAACACAGCGCGATATCGACTCCCTATACCGGGAGAGACGAATCGCCAACAATCGCTCACTGCCTCCATGTGGCTCGAGAATGTACCCAACTAAAACCTATTTGCATGACTCGGTAGAGCCATTGTAGGGTAGTAATCAAAGCACAGTAGGAACTCATACGAGATAAATGATGATCTCAGGTCGACAGACTATCTGTACTCATGTTACCAGAGAACTGCTATCTGACGATAGGTATAATACCATCTAGCCAGTTCTCGACGAGTCCGTCCAGTGTACTGACCCTCAGTTAGCACCTGTATATAATCTTAGGTGAAACACACCAATGGTTGTGGGACCAACCACCGCCCTTCGTTAGGGTCTAGAAACGTATACACCAGTCTATTCTGAAAAATCGATGCACAATCTCGATACTCCCATGACTAAGGACATTTAAGGATGTGCTTATCGACTACTCATCTCCCACAAGTATGATTGTCATTATAACGCTGGCAGTCAAGCAAGGATCCTATGGGCTTTATCAACATGTATAAGCGATATGAAATAACAAGTAAAACATATAAACATGTTAAGATAAAGTTAAACCAAATAGCATACTATCATATCGAGCAAGATTGTCATATACATACATACCCCTAACATCCTATACAATAAAGGCCTCTAGGAAATACATATCCAACAATATAGTCACGAAAACTTTTGCTTAAGAGCAAATTCCCCATGATGGGAAAAAACCTCTTCCCTCATCAAATTAGGTGCTGGATATTCATAACCAAATACCACTATGCAAAGCAAAATGAAACGCCTATAGTTTTCAAAATTTTGGTTCCCACAACATCAATTTAGGTTCATTTTCTTGCATTAACGCAATCCCAGCATTTAATCTATCACACCAGAAGAAACGAAAATACAACGCACATATATCATCCGCATTTGCCACAGGGTCCCTGGTCTTTACAGTACGATTACTTAACTAATAGCAGGGTAGGGACAGGATTAGCGCGGCTGCAAAACATATATAGCATCTTATATATATATATCCATTCGTCTCAGACATGATATATCTCAACACAGTAGCAGAAGCAAATAAAATGAAATAGAGGGTATACTAAGAATTCTGTGTTTCATTTTAGCCATGAATGAAACACAAATTCCACGGTTTTGTAAATAGCCATAACCCTAGCCTATAGACCCCTATGATCGCGGCAAGTAGTCCTGCCAATTCTAAAATTAGGTGACCCGGTCTCGACTCCTTGAGATGGCCACCCGTTGGATTCTAGAATCTGGTTATTTGAGCACTCCTCCTCGGTCTATCCTAGGTATATGAAATAAGAAATTATATACATCAATTGGCGAAAACATCCTCAGCCCAGAGTGCCTCAATAAAAGAATATACATCGTGCAGTGATGGCAGTCCACAAGTCGGACGCTCACGCCGAATATGAATATACATATGATAATATAAAACTCTCATCTCACAAACCCCCCGACTATTCACCACGACAACTACAACTATTCCAATCACAACATCATAAAACATGCACTCACAAATGCGAGTATCAAAAGCGTAACCTCTTCTAATTGATATCTATAGCAATTAGATGACGTTTTACCATGCAATGATACTTACAATCACAAGCACAGATATCAAAAAAAACATGACAATAGAATTCATCACCCGTGAAGCTAACAATCGAATTTTCGAAACGACGAAAATCAAGTGCACTCTGGCAACCTAAAACCTCACTTTATTGCATAAACTAAGTCCCCGGAAGTGCCCAGGGTCGTCCTCGATGCTCCACAAAGTCCTCATTCCGAAATGAGAACCCCCGACATCGAAATGGAGCAATAAAATTCAGTTTTTATCCAAAATGGTCGCTGGTTTGGAAAAATCTGCCACGACCAAAAAAATGTTTTGAAAAGTTTTGGGTGTACATGAATTTTAAACTCACCAAATCAAGTTGTGTTCTTTTGAATGACTCTTATATCATGTTAGGATGTTAATCTCACCAAGTTACTATTTTTAAAATAAGGGGAATGTAAACTTTAAAAAATCAAGAGAGCTAAACATCCAAACACAAGAAAATTTTCAAAGATCACAACTTGAAGCAAAACAAGTTTAAGTCTTTAGTTTGACTCTGATACCATGTAAGTAGACCATGGGCACTCTAAAAGGATTTTAGAACAAGCACAAATAGTGAAAGGTTACATTAACGCCCTGGCCATCAACCAAGGCCGATTGTGGAATAAAATTTTTTCTAAGGATGTAAACTTAGCGCTAGAATAACCCTAAACCGGATCTACCATAAACCTAACTAGAAACTAATGGAGCTCTATCTACTATGATAGAAATTATACCAAGAGGCTCAAGTTTTTCGGGTCTTCACTCCTCTCCTTTAGCATGTTCCTAGTGGCCTCTATGATCGAGCTTGATCAACGGCTTCCTCACGTCAAAGATGATCCACCCGAGAGTATCTACTTTGAGATCTTAACTCCAAATCGAGGTAACTAGGGTACTTAGAATGCTAATCTAAGTAGCCTAGATTGTGTAGAGAGTGATGATGGATTGATATGTTTCACTAACCTTAGGTTTCTCAACTCATGAGAGAATTAGGGTTAGAGCTAAAAGAAGAGAGCAAAGAGAAGATGAGAATGTTCAAGTGAGAATCAAAAAAATATCAAGTAAAGAATGTCTAAGTATATTGTGAACTAATAATGCAAACACAAAAATATCTAGATATTACAAAATATCTAGATACCGCCTTGCATTAATAATTCACAACAAAAGAAGATATCAAGCATACTCCAATAGTAAACAATGAGCCATGACATGAGTCACCAAGTAGCCATGATTCACTTAATTCAAATGAACACCCCATTTCTCCACCTCATTAACCATTAATGATAATGGTTTATACAAATAATGAGGTGTGTTCTTCTATAATCATCTTGCATAATTACAAAAATGCCCCTCACCGTATATGCATACCCGAATCCATATTCTGAAGAATATGAATACAAAGAGACAAAAATAATCCATCAATATAATACTAGAATCCGGCTTAAACCAATGCCCCTGGTATTATCCGCCCGAACATCACACGTGTATAAGTACACGTATGTAATCGAACCCCTGCCGTAAAACCATACGGCATCTACATCGTTTCATCCGAAGCAGGGAAATCCTCTGTATGGGACACTAAAGACTCAACAATACGCTGGCAGTGGATTTAACCATAAGCACGTCAGCAGCACTAGCTGTACGTAACGGCTACCTAGGTATCTGCCAAAAAGGAAGGCCGACGAGAAAACCCGTTCGAATTTCTACTGTGCCTATCCATGACAATCTCCGTACATTCCAGTCTCTTCGTCTAAGAGTATCGCATACCGGGTCTAGGGGTGGAAAACATCAGACCCTAATAACCCAATATTTCGTGCTGATGTGGCTCAGGACCAATCTGGGAAACTACTGATCAACCTATCAGTAAATCCCAACTGCCTTGGCCAAGGTCTTATGGTTCTGACCGATCAAACACCGTGCGATATCGACTCCCTATACCGGGAGAGACGAATCCCCAACAATCGCTCATTACCTCCATGTGGCTTGGGACTGTACCCATGACTCTATGAAGCACTGCAGTGAGAAATTGGCCATTCTTTGTTGCTGACGTCGTACCAAAGCAATCGACGCCGCTGGCATTTCCGCTCGGCTTGACACCAAAACCTGTATGCACGACTCAGTAGAACCGTGGTGGGGTAGTGATCAAAGCACAGTGGGAACTCACACGAGACAAATGATGATCTCAGGTCTCAAGACTATCCTGTACTCATGTCACCTAAGAACTTCCACCTGACGATAGGTATAGTACCATCTAGAAGTTCTCGGCGAGTCCGGCCAGTGTACTCACACCCAGTGAGCACCTGTATACGATCTTTGATGCATTAGACCAATGGCTGTGGGACCAACCATCCCCCCTCGTTGGGGTCTAGAAACGTATACACTAGTCCACTATAGAGTATCAATGCTCAGTCTCAATACTCACGCGATTAGGGACCATTTAAGGATGTGCTTATGAACTATCCTACTCCCACAAGTATGATCGCCATCACAACTCAGGTAGTCAAGGAAGATCCTACGGGCTTTATCAACATGTAACCGCAATATGTAATAACGAGTATAACATATGCCATGTTAAGATAAAGACAAACCATAATAGTATATTATTGTATCATGTCTTTATCAATATATGCAAGCAGGATAAAAAAAAATCAATAGAAATAAATACACATATCCTGATAAAGACAACTGAAATAATATACTATAAAACTGAGCAAGAATGTCCTGTACATACATATTCCCAGCATCCACATGTATACATATATAATAATGACCTCTAGGGCATACATATCCAACAATCTCCCACTTGCACTAAAGGTCAGTAATTGGTGTACCGAATACCCAATGTCTGCTCTAAGGCCAGCTGTTGGCGTATCGCATACCCAACATCTCAAAAAGTCAATCGAACTGCGCTTGAGTGAGGGCCTTTGTAAATGGATCTACCGTGTTTTCTTTAGTGTCCACTCTCCGTACCTCGATCTCCTAGCGATCAACGATCTCCCAGATCAGGTGATACCGCCTTAAGATGTATCTGGATTTCTGATCGGACCATGGTTCCTTTGCTAAAGTCATAACCCCATTGTTATCGCAATACAAAGGTATTGGATCAACAATAGACGGAACCACCTGAAGTTCAGTAATGAACTTCTTCTTCCAGATTTCTTCTTTTGCAGCATCATTTGTAGCAATGTATTCAGCCTCCATCGTCGAGTCTGAGACAGTGTCTTGTTTGGAGCTCCTCCAACACACCGCCCCTCCGTTGAGGGTAAACACAAAACCCGAGATAGACTTGCTATCATCTTTGTCACTCTGAAAGATGGAATCGGTAAAGGACTCGACCCTGAGGTCTCCATTACTGAATACTAAGAACATCTTCTTAGTCCTTCTCAGATACTTGAGAATGTTCTTCACAGCCGTCCAATGATTCTCACCCGGGTTTGACAGATACCGGCTCATCACGCTAAGCGCGTAAGCTACATCTAGTATGGTATATAGCATCGCATAAATTATAGATACTACCGCCGAAGCGTAGGGTATAGTGCTTATGCGAATCCTCTCCTCATCAATCTTAGGAGACATCTCTTTGGAGAGGGTGATTCCGTGCAATGCAGGTATGTTACCGCGCTTGGAATCTTCCATACTAAATCTCTTTAGTATGGTTTCTATGTACCTGGACAGCGAAAGTCCCAATAATCTCTTAGATCTATCTCTGTAGATCTTGATCCCCAGAATGTACGAGGCATCACCCAGGTCCTTCATGGAGAACCTTTATGATAAGAATAGCTTGACCGATTGTAGCATAGCAATATCATTTCCTATCAAAAGAATGTCGTCTACGTACAAGACTAGGAATACGACAGTTCGTCCTACAATCTTCTTATAAATACATGACTTATCCTCGTTCTTGATGAAGTCAAGTTTCTTGACTCTTTCATCAAAACAGATGTTCCAGCTCCGTGATTCCTGCTTTAATTCATAACTGGATTTAAGAAACTTGAACACCTTCCCGCTGCTCCCACTGTCTACAAAACCTTCTGGCCGATTCATATAAACGTATTCTTCCGAACTTCCGTATAGAAAAACCGTTTTTACGTCCATCTGCTAGATTTCATAGTCATGGAAGGCAGCAATGGCAAGTAGGATCCAAATGAATTTGAGTATACCCACTGGAGAAAAGGTTTCGTCATAGTCCACTCCTGGTCTTTGATGAAAACCTTTTGCAACAAGTCTAGCCTTATAGGTTTCTACCTGCCTATCTACACCAAATTTTCTTTTGTAGATCTATTTGCATCCAACGGGTTTTACCTCAGGTGGAACAATATCCAAGTTCCACACTTTATTGGTGTACATGGACTCTATTTCGGATCGCATAGCATTCAGCCACTTATCAGAGTCCCTACTGATAATGGCATGCTTGAAACTAGTAGGATCATCTTCTTCCAAGATGCAATCTTCTCGATCCCCGTCTATGAGAAAACCATAGTATCTCTCGGGCGGATGAGAAATCCTACTAGATCTGCGGAGTGGCTGAGGCTCGTCTGGGGTTATTGAATCTTAAGGTTCCACCAAATTTTCAATTATAGTTTGTCCCTCTGGAATTTCTTCCAGTTCTACCGTGCTTCCATTAATTTCTTTTGCAAGAAATTGCCACTCTAAAAAGGTTGCGTGCTGAGCAACAAACACCTTCTGTTCCTCGGTGTGGTAGATCAGATATCCATAACCATTCTTAGGATATCCCACAAACTTACATAAAACTGACCATGTCTCTAGTTTATCCGGATTATGCTTTTTAACATAAGCCGGACAACCCCAAATCTTAAATCTTTTAAGATATGGCCTTTTACCATTCCATATCTCGAATGGTGTCTTAGGCACTGATTAGGATGGAACATCATTCAACAAATATGCCGTTGTCAAAAGTGCATGTCCCCAAAATGAAAGAGGCAACTCTGCGTTACTCATCATGGAGCGAACCAAGTCCAATAGGGTACGGTTCCTCCTCTCCGATACACCGTTGTGCTATGGTGTATACGGAGGAGTAAGTTAAGAGAGAATACCATTCTCTTTTAGAAAGTCCCGGAATTCCGTACTTAAGTACTCCCCTCCACTATCAGATTGGAGGATCTTGATACTTTTTCCGGTCTAGTTCTCTACTTCGTTCCTGAATTCTTTGAATTTCTCAAAAACATCAGATTTGTGTTTCATAAGATACACATATCTGAATCTAGAGAGATCGTCAGTGAATGTGATAAAGTACGAGAATCCACCCCTTACATGTATAGACATCGGACCACATACATCACTGTATATGAGTCCCAAGAGCTCTGCTGCTCTTTCTCCGTGTCCGGTGAATGGAGATTTGGTCATCTTTTCCTTGAGACAGGACTGACAAGTTTCATAAGATGAAAATTCGAACGTATTCAAAAGTCCATCTTTATGCAACTTACTTAGTCTTTTCTCTCCGATATGAACAAGTCTACAATACCACAAGTAGGATTCGTTTATTTCTGAACTCTTCCTCTTGCGTATGCTTTATACATTGAGAACTGTATTTTGATATAGAACATGGATACCATTACACAGTGTACCTTCTGCAACCAATACCAGATTAAAGTAAATGTTCATGATATTTCTATCAAGAACAAACTTATATCCATCTTTATCAAGTAAAGAAACCGATATGATATTGCAAACCATGGAAGGTACATAATAGCAATTTTTCAAAATCATGGTATTGCCATTTGGCTACACTAGGTGATATTCACCGACGGCTGCAGCATCAACGTGTGCTCCGTTCCATACTCTAAGGGACATATCACCGGGTCCAACTATCCTACTTTTTCTTAGTCCCTGCAATAAATTACAGATATGAGATCCTGATCCGGTATCTAGTACCCAGGAGGTAGGACTGACCGAAAAACTGTTCTCAATAACAAGAACACCTGAAGAAGACGCAATCGAGTGCTTCTTCTTCGTTGAGGTCAACAAGGAATTCATGCAATCCTCTTTCCATTGCTTATACTCATGACCGATGTTATAGTTTAGAGCCGAACCGACGTTCCCCAGCCCCGAATAAGAATTCGGATCGGTCAAGCGACACATTTTATTATCCTGATTAGGGCGTGAAATGGCTACTACCTGGAGAGAGAGAGAGAGAAAAGAAACACTTAGTGTGCTCTCTTGCAAGATTAGATTGGTTATTAGTTTATCTAACCAGGATGGCTCCCACTGTTTCCTCGAATTCTTCTTCAAACCTTAAAAGAAGAACTAGTCAGGATTAATCGCACGTCATAATACTTGCTTAACCTTTCAACCAGGATAGTGTTAGTACTTCGAGGAAGGTTTTCCAATGCTTTCGCGAAGTTCTTTAATTATATAAGCTCTTTTCCCTGGAGGCGTAGCCCCGCTAACACCGTTCTAGACACCTACTTGGTTTATAGCATTGATCGTTAAGTGAAATAATCTTCCAAGAGTAATCTTACTCATCAGTGGGATCGGGATCCAACTATCATTGTGTGATAACCTAGATGGAAGCCACTCTAGTTACCACACTCACGAAGGTATTCAACACTAGCAAGTTTCCTGTATATTTGAAACTCCCGATGTGGTTTTTGCCCCTAACGGCTTATGACCTTGACTACGTCAATATATCATAAATCGCTAGTCAAGTTCAACCCATCATTATCCTGGATTAATTTAGACCCACCCATATATACCCTTAACTAGGTCAAAATGGTTATATGGATGTTCTAAATAATCGCAATACCTGCAACAAACAAGCACCACTTAGCTACCGAACACTACGCCTTGACTAGGTCAAAACACGTAGCACGAATACTAAGTAATACTCGTAAGAAATGACGGAGGGCTACGACTGGGTTTTGGCAAAAAACCTTTTAACGTAATGAACTTGATATCGTTGAAGGAACCTGAGCAGTTTTGAAAAGGAGTGGTTTAAGCTCCGCTTTTGAAAACTTCTGGTTTTAAAGAAAACCGAGTAATCTGCAGTATAGACTTTTTCTCAAGAGGTCACTCCCCGCGAAGGGATCTCGGCTCTTGCCTCCTGGAATGAGATGCGGGATATTCACAACCGAATACCACTATGCATAGCGAAAGAATATAGCTGCGGTTTTTCGAAATTTGTTCCAACATCTTTTTAGGTTTCTTTTCTTGCATTAATGAAAATTAATGCGGTCCCATCAATTAATCCTATCACACCAGAAAAGAATGAAAATACAATGTATGTATATGCCATCCGCATTCGCTACTGGACCCCGTCATCACCCGTTAGGTTACTTAACTAACGACAGAGCGGGGACTGGACTAGCGCGGGTGCAAAACATATACAACATCTACTAGTATATATATAAATATATATAACATTCGTCCCAGGAATGATAATAAACAACATCACAGAATCTCAGCCAACAACACAGAATGGTGGATAATCTTGGAGCCTCGGGTTTCATTTGAGCCGCAAATGAGACCCAACATTCCCGATCGTGTGTATAGCCTGTGGAATGAAAACCTGGACCCCTACGAGTGCGGCAAGTTATCCTCCAATCCCAGAAGTGAGGCAACCCTTCAACAAAGTGAATGGGCCACCCAGCACTTCACAGAATCCGATAACTTGGGTGTCCCTCCATGGGTCATACTATACCCCTTACGAGTGCGGCGAATAGCCCGTCAATTCTAGAGTGAAGCCCCCTCCATCTCAACTCCATGAGATGCGGGCTTGTGGCCCTCTAAAACTCGGCTATTCGTGCACTCCTCCTTGGGGTAAACCTAGTATAGAAAAGAAAAATAATATGTACAATGGTGACATCGACCTCAACCCGGTGCCCCCAATCAAATAATATACAACAGGCAGTAACAGCAGTCCACATGTCGTACGCTCGCCTCGCAATAACAAATGTACAAATGAATTTCAACTGTACCACTAACATTGCACCAGCAGCTATCCACCATGACTATCCAACCACAACCACAGCACAAACACAAAAATATCAACGTGCACGACCGGACGTAGAGCCAAAATATGAACTGTCATGCTCGCAAACCCGTCTAAAGGAACATATAGCAGTTAGACGAGTTATACCGATCAAATGACATTCACGGTCGCAGATAGGAGTGAATGTACTGAAACTATTAAACGGTGTTAAAAATAACGATTTCGAAATACCTCGAATGACATTCACGGTCGCAGATAGGAGTGAATGTACTGAAACTATTAAACAGTGTTAAAAATAACGATTTCGAAATACCCCGGATTGCCCCAAAACTCAAGATAACAGAACGATCACAATCTGGGCAGTCAAACATATCCTGAAACCTTAAAACCAAGTGATATAGAATACCAAACAAAAACGAGGATTTTTCACCATAGGAAAACCGGCCAGGTCGGCCCAAAACAGGATCTCGCCGGCCAAATTTGAAAATTTTTGCCTTGTTTTTCTCTGGTGTTCTAGTTGTTCCAATAGTAGTCTTATACAATTGTTTCAAAAAAAATTTGAAGACATTTTAAAATCGACAGAAACTTGGTTTTAGGTTTTCGTATTTCGGAGTTGTTTCGGTTTTGTTACATTAACATCGTTTAAATCGGCCAGTATAGGTTTTATGGGCTGCCTCTGATACCATGAAAGATTACACTAACGCCCTGGCCATCAACTGAGGCCGATTGCAGAACAAAAAATTTTCTAAGGATGTAAACTCGGCGCTAGAATAACCCTAAACCAGATCTACCATAAACCTAACTAGCAACTGATGGAGCTCTATCTACTATGATAGAAATTATACCAAGAGGCTCAAGTCCTTCGGGTCTTCACTCCTTTCCTTTAGCATGTTCATAGTAGCCTCCATGATCGAGCTTGATCAATGGTTTTCTCACGTCAAAGATGATCTACCCGAAAGTGTCTACTTTGAGCTCCTACCTCCAAATCGAGGCAACTAGGATACTTAGAATGCTAATCTAAGTAGCCTAGATTGCATAGAGAGTGATGATGGGTTGATATGTCTCACTAACCCTAAGTTTCTCAACTCATGAGACAATTAGGGTTAGAGCTAGAAGAAGAGAGCAAGGAGAAGATGAGAGTGTTCAAGTAAGAATCAAAAAAATATCAAGCGAAGAATGGCTAAGTATATTGTGAACTAATTATGCAAACACAAAAATATCTGGATATTACAAAATATCTAGATGCCACCTTGCATTAATAATTCACAACAAAAGAAAATATCAATCATACTCTAATAGTAAACAATGAGTCATGCCATGAGTCATGATTGATCTGTTTTAAAGAAGTGTTTGTAGAATAACCGCAATCAATAACGGTGTCGCGTGTAGCTAGACCGAGATGAGTACGGGTCATCCTCAGGGATATGTGGAATCTTTCAATCTTAATTTAGACATGTTGAAAAAGAGGAAGAATAGAGAAATAAAGAATAGTGAATAATAGTTTCTAGATCTATGTTAAATACGGATGTAGAATATAGATCTAGTTTAAGTACGGATGTAGATTTTATAAGAAGAGGGTTTGTAGGTTCGTTAGGATTTAGTAGTCAGGGATGACTAATAAAGATTACTCCTTTTATCTATTGATAGACTTAAAACGAGATTGATAATGATGAATGAGGATTAGGGTTCTTGGAAGAAACTAGGGTTTCCACACTATTGACCCTTGTACTTTCATTGATCTCTATTCATGTCTAGCCCCTAACAAAACAGTTGTTAATCTAATCTCAAATCGCGGTCGAAACTAGCAATAAATTGGTAGCGCGCCCGATTTGGATGTTAACGATTCTTTTGCTAAAGTTTATAAACTTCATAAGACTTAAAAGAAATTAAATTATTTTCTCATCCATTGTTCTACCCTAATCCTACGAACCCTATCAAGCGGAGAATTACTCGCGCATGATGGAGATAGAAGAAGAACGGATAGAGAATGAGATCATAATGTAAATAAATGCAAACTAATTAATCTAGTGATCTACCTTTATTAATCAACTTCATAAGTACAATGCCTTCAAGTTTAGATTACAAGAGGAAGAAGAAGTTGCTCTCGATCTCTGTCTTGTAGGAAGTAGATACTCCGTCGAATCACGTCGAATCACGGACTTGTCTTGGATCACTTGTTTTTTGACGGTGATTTTCTTTGTGTAAAAGGTTGATGATTTCTAAGTTTAGCCCCCGGTCCTTTATATAGCCCCAAAACTAGAAACCAAAGATCTCTAGAATTAGGGTTAGTTATAGCAAATCCAACCTGAAAATCGCAACTCCTGATTGGGTGAATCGGCAACGGCGCCATTTGATTGATCTGTATTTAAAGAAGTGTTTGTAGAATAACCGCAATCAATAATGGTG
The DNA here is from genome assembly GCA_030015575.1 of Agapanthus africanus. Lineage (NCBI taxonomy): Eukaryota > Viridiplantae > Streptophyta > Magnoliopsida > Asparagales > Amaryllidaceae > Agapanthus > Agapanthus africanus. Next base: position 675,662,764 of record CM057337.1, read on the forward strand.
TCGCGTGTAGCTAGACCGAGATGAGTAAGGGTCGTCCTCAAGGATATGTGGAATCTTTCAATCTTACTTTAGACGTCTTGAAAAAGAGGAAGAATAGAGGAATAAAGAATAGTGAATAATAGTTTCTAGATCTACGTTAAGTACGGATGTAGAATATAGATCTAGTTTAAATACGGATATAGATTTTATAAGAAGAGGGCTTGTAGGGTTCGTTAGGATTTAGTAGTCATGGATGACTAATAAAGATTACTACTTTTATCTATTGATAGACTTAAAACTAGATTGATAGTGATGAATGAGGATTAGGGTTCTTAGAAGAAACTAAGGTTTCCACACTATTGACCCTTGTCCTTCCATTGATCTCTATTCATGTCTAGCGCTTAATAAAACAATTGTTAATCTAAACTCAAATCGCGGTCGAGACTAGCAATAAATTGGTAGCGCGTCCGATTTGGATGTTAACGATTCTTTTACTGAAGTTTATAAACTCCATAAGACTTAAAAGAAGTTAAAATATCTTCCCATCCATTGTTCTACCCTGATCCTACGAACCCTATCAAGCGGAGAATTACTCACGCATGATGGAGATTAAAGAAGAACGGATAGAGAATAAGATCATAATGTAAATAAATGCAAACTAATTAATCTAATAATCTACCTTTATTAATCAACTTCACAAGTACAATGCCTTCAAGTTTAGATTACAAGAGGAAGAAGAAGTTGCTCCCGATCTCTGCCTTGTAAGAAGTAGATGCTCCATCGAATCCCATGTCGCCTTATCACGTCGAATCGCGGACTTGTCTTGGATCACTTGTTCTTTGACGGTGATTTGCTTCATGTAAAAGGTTGATGATTTCTAAGTTTAGCCCCTGGTCCTTTATATAGCCCTAAAGCCAGAAACCAAAAATCTCCAGAATTAGGGTTAGTTGTAGCAAATCCAACCTGAAAATCCCAACTCCTGATTCGGTGAATTGGCCATGGATCCGCCGCATATTGCATGGTTTGGCCGCGGATCCACGGTTTGTTGGTGAGATCTTGGGTGCAAATTTTGGGGGCTTTATTCTTGCGACACATGGAGATTTAGTTAATGTATGGACTTGAAAATATTTCCTGAGTCTCTGCCGGTATTGATTCTTCGATTTTCTTTAATATTTCAGCAGATTTTTTATTTCCGACATCTCAACATCTCGATCTTCTGACCTGAGCCAAAACTTGCACCATATCTCAAAGAATAATGTTAGTAATATTTAGAATTTTTGAGATATTATCTTAACCAATTTGATATGATATTATATTTTAAGAATATTGATTAAGGATATTTGATATGATATGCATATTTAAATTATCAAAATATTATATAAATATTATATGCATATATTTTCCTTCATAATGTTAATTATAATATATAAACATATGAAAATAGTATTTTTACAGATAAACCCTCATATGTGTCATATTTATAATAAACACCTTTAGATATTTAAGAAAAGTAAGGAAAATGTCATATCAAAAGTGCGATATTTTCGACTGAACAAATACCCCAAACTTAACTTTGATTGTCCCGAGAAAACTTATTTATTTAAGAGAGGGAGAAAGAAAAAGAAAAAACTAAGTAGCACACTTTCGTAGGCAACACGATTGCACTGAGCACGTGCAACAAGCCGTTTAATTTCTAGGTGTCCCCAGTAGGAGGAGTGTTGTCTCCTGAGGATTTTCAGCGGATTACACCCAAAAAATCCTATAATAAAAGAAAGATAGTAAAATTTACATACAAAGATAAGAACTATAAAAAAAAAGAACTTAAAAATAAGAGTTTCTAACTACACCAGTTTTTCGGTTGTCATGAACCATATCTTAATGGTCGTGAAAAGATGTTAGAAATCTCATCATCCCTCAATAAAACATCGTTTTTAGTTTTCCTCCCTATCTTTCCTCTAAACATTGATCATATACCCTTACGTGTGTAAAAGACATCTCTACAGTTAGAGAATTCAATTCAAGCTATCATACTCTTGTCCATCTTCCTTAGTACTTTTTAGTCGATGAATTTTTTGATGAAATTGTTCACACATCCTTCATGCAACCGTTAATATTTCTTGAGGTACTAACCAACCGATTACTAAATATGCTCGCGTATTTAGACGCAATTCCTCGTCTTGCAACACCTAAGGCTTAGCAGTGGCTCCCAAACCAGTTGGTCTAAGGTACTAGGTGATAAAGCACCCTTGCTATATTTTTTATGCTGCCTTAAGAAATTAAAAAACCAGTGTTTATTTTTTTCTTCACCACTTATAATTTTTTTTATTTTTTATTTCATACTTAGGTTTTTAGACAAGAGCATTTCAAGGCATCCTCTACTATCTCAAGTTTCAAGATGTGAGTAAGTGTGTATTAGAGTATTAACGTTCAAATGTTTGGCTTCAAGAATAGGGACTATTTTTCAGACTTATTTTTATCCTCAGATTAGCAATTTCCTTCATCTTACTAACCCTTGGGATAACGGCTCATAACTACTTATTACTAGTTTCATTTAAGAAAACATCTAACTTTCTTGCTTTTCTCAAACTATTCCTATCTTTCGAATGTAAAGTTTTCACTTTCAAACTTTCATTATCAAAAAATTTTTGTGCTTATATATAGTATAATGCAAAGTAATGCGTGAATAAGCACAAACCTCCCACAAACCTCTTTGCAGCAGTGTCCTCACTGATGTCATCTGTTAAGCTTAAAAAACGGTAGACTTGGGAGGAAAAGTAACGGGGACAAGAAATAATGAAAGTGAAATCCTCCCCCAAACTTATTTTTGGCTCACAATTTTGTAAAAAATTTCTTTCAAGGGCCAAAATATATCCCTCCCCCAAACTTGAGTAAAATCGTATTGAGCATTTAAAATTATGAGGGGGGTTAAAGTTATTGGTCTATGCAAACCTTTACAAAGACCAAAAGTCAACACCAACCATTCAAATATTTTATCGATTTAACGCACTGGTTAGTAGAAGAACATGTCACCTATCGACGTGAAGAAATGGGGAGGGGATAAGGGGTGGAGAACGTGTTTACGTCTTGGTTTATAGAGATGAAACAGTGATGGTGGATTACTCGCATTCTTGTTATTGATAAGAAGAAGGGGTGGTGGTTCAACTTCTTTGTGTTGAGATTGATTCATCACAACACCCATGTTTTCTAAGAATGCGAGTTCTTCAGCGAAAATTTCTTCAAACCTTTTATCGATATCCCGAATAATAATCTAATCGGAAAGAACGGGATGATACTCGGACTCCATAAAAGGTTCATATTCAGCATTAGATGTTGACCCGGACAGCTCGATAGAAGTGTCCGTATGTGTATAAAAAATAGCAGGGTCAAACAACAACGTACTAGCGGAGTCAAGATCAAAATTGTGAAGCTGTTCAAATTCGCTGTTGTCGAAATTTATCGCTTCGACAGATAATACTTGAGCAAAAGGTTCGGAGGGTTCACTTTCCAACTTGTAAATGTTAAGCTCAATTGACATCTTCCCGAAGGATAGGGTCATAGAGTCATTTCGACAATTGATTATTGCATTGGAAGTCGCAAGAAAAGGTCGACCTAAAATCACCGGAATTTGGTTTCGTGGGTTCGCTACAGGCTGTGTATCTATAACGATAAAGTCCACAGGGAATATAAATTCTCTGACTTTGATTAACACATCCTCTAGCTCACCCCTAGGTTGGGTGATAGATCAATCGACCATCTGAAGAGTGCAGTGTGCCGGTTTTAACTCTCCGATCCCTAATTGCTCATACACAAAATACGGAAGCAAGTTAACACTAGAGCCTAAATCGAGTAAAGCACGATTGATATCTTTACCCCCAATAGAAATAGATATGGTAGGACTTCCGGGTTCCTTTCGTTTCTTGGGTAATTATTGGGTAAAAGCAGTGCTTACATTACTTGCTAAGAAAACTTTTTTAGGCACTTGAGTTTTTCTCTTCCTAGTGCATATGTCCTTTAGAATTTTTGCATAAGATGGAACTTGTTGAATAGCATCTAGGAGAGGAATGTTTATGTTAACTTGCTTAAAAATTTCCACAATCTTCTCCATTTGTGGACTTGGTCTGTTGCCCCTTAACCTGTTTGGATAAAGTACTTTATCAATAAGGGTTGGGTCCAACATTGGAGAGGATTGTGGGGATAGAATGGATCCCAGAATTGGAGTTGGGCTTGTTTTAGGTTGACTCAAGGAAGTGGACTGAGTGTTCGAGCTTTGGGGAAAACGGAAAATAGGCTCAAAAGAAGGTGGTGGACTAGACGAAATAGGAGAAGAAATAGAAGCCGGGGTATCATTAATATCATCAACGTCATCAACGTGTTCACCCACTTGGTTATCCAGTACTCTTCCTGATCTCAACGTGGTAACAACACTCACATTATAACTTTGTGAGTGGTCAGGATTAGGTATAAGTTGAGATAGAAGTTTCCCTTTTTCTCTCGCACTCATCGCAGCATTTATTTGTGCAAGTTGTGCCTCTATCGATTTTATACATTCACCATGGGAGGTGTGTTAGTTATATGTATGCCCTAGAGGCCATTACTGTACATGTGATGTATATTGTAGTGGATGCTTGGACATATATAGGGAGGACTTCTTGCTCGACATGGTAGTATGCTATCTGATTGCTCTTTATCTTAATATGTACACTTATTGTCTCTCTATTACATGTTGATAAATCCCTTAGGAAGAGTACTTGACTACCAGGATTATGATGCGGATCATACTAGTGCGGCAGAGGTAGTCGGCAAGTACATCCTTCAAATGTTCCTAGTCGTGGGAGTATCGAGACGGGGCATCGATATTCCAGAGTAAACTAGCGTATACGCTTCTCGACCCATATGATGGGCGATAGATGATCCTATATCCATTGGTGTTTGACATCAGAAATGGTATACGGGTGCTCAGTGGAGACTGGGTACACTGAACAGACTCGCCGAGAACTCCTAGATGGTATTATACCTATCGTCACATAGCAGTTCTCTGGTGACACTGGTACAGGTTAGTCTGTCGACCCGAGATCGTTATAGAGTCTTGTGTAATTCCCACTGTGCTTTGATTTCCACCTTACCACGTTCAAGAGATCGTGCAAAACGGTTGTTTTTGGGTATATTCCCGAGTTGCATGGAGGCAATGAGCGATAGGAGGGGATTCGTCTCTCCCGGTATTAGGAGTTGATGTTGCCCTATGCTCAATTGGCCATAACATGAAATCCCTGGCCAGGGTTGCTGAGATCTACTGGTAGGTGTTATCAGTAATTTCTCAAACCGTTATGGACCTTGCATCGGCATAACTTATCAAGCTATTGGGGTCTGACGTTTTACCACCCCCAGGCTGTGATATGCGATATATCAAACGAAGAGACCGGACTATACGATAGTGTTACTGATTGGATTCGTAGGAGTATGAGCAGACTTGCTTGTTGATCTTCTGATCGCTCAATACCTGGGTGGCCGTTACGTTTAGCAGACCGCTTGCGGCTTGTGGGTGTTTGATATGATCATCACCTACTGTCGGCGTATTGACAAGTCTTTAGAGTCCTACACAGAAGTTTCCTAGTTCATGCGAAACGAAATAGGAGCATATATGTGATATGTGCGGGACCGAGATTAATACAAGTATATGATACCGTATTCTATTCTCACGATATGTGATATCGGTCAGTTATATGTGATATAGCCGGGTTATCGGATTAAGTGTTGATTCGATAGATTGTTGCATTTGATATTAGTCAGTTTTATGTGATATAGCCGGATTATTAAATCAAGTGTTGATTTGATAATTTAATGTATAATTATATATTTGATATATTAATTTACATTAACTAATATTTGCTCACTAAACATTTCTTTTTCTCACTTGTGTGCATATAGTATATTATGTGATATATATTAATGTACATTTTATTGTGTCATGCTTGATGATACATGAAACATGGGTGTATGAGACTTACACTATAGTTAGGATAATTCTAGGGTTTTTATTTATCAAAGTAATTCAAAAATGGTAGAATTTGTCATGGCTAGAAGCTTTAAGAAAGCTTGTGAATAACCATTGACCAAGTCCACTCCTTTTGTTTTGCTAAAGATATTTATTGACCTAACCATTATCCTTACCATGGTTAACTCTCTACATGGGTTAGTGTAGGACACTAACTCATCCATGGTTCATATTCTCGCCTCATGAGTTCATTCTCTCTTGATCACTTCATCTTCTTCTTCATGAGAAAAAGCTTGCTAGCTTTTTCTAAGTGAGAAAATATTGTGAGAAAAATAAAACTAAAGTGATACCATTTCCTACTTCATCATCCTCTACTATTAGCCATTTAGTTTAGGGTGTTTGCTTCACTAAACCCTAATTTAGTGAAGAGGTAGCATGAGCGTGAGTCTACTCGACGTAGATTATCTTCGGTCTTGAAGACTTCGAGCAAGTTTGCATCTTTCACCTTGTGGAGCCTCTCAAGAGTTCGGGAGATCATTACTCGCAGCGAAGGGACTTCTACACGGAGCATTTGAAGTGAAGGACCGGTCTACAAAGGTTGTATTCCGCATTCACTTAGTTGTAAAGTTGTTTACATATCTTTTCGTCTAAATCTCTTGTTAAGATTCTAGGGTTAGGGTTCTTTAGTACGGCAAAAGTTTGAAAACGGCATGGAAGATACCTCCCGAAACCTTGCTGCCTTGCTAGGTAACCCTGTATAGTGGTATCAAAACCAAGCTAGAGATTTAAATGATGTTTGTTAGATTACGAAACCGAAACTACTCCGAAACTTGAAACACTAAAAACTGGTTTCTGTCGAATTATTAATGGCCTCTAAAAAATTTTTTAGCAACTGCAGAATGTTGTATATGATATGACATGAACCCTAAGAAATTTTGAAGGGGTTTTCTCGGATTTTGGCCGAGCACATGAAGGATTTTTCCGAGCTGGCCGGCCCTGTATCATTGTTCTGGCTTCAAATTTTCATGGTGTTCCAGTCTCTGGGTTTTGGTGTTTCAGGTGTTGCTAGTTTTTGCTAAATTTGCATGTAATGTTATCTTTATGCAATGGCAATTCGGAGTGTTTTGTAATCGTAATTCTAACATATATTCGGGATATTTAGATGATATTAAAAAGTTCGAACGGATATCAATAACCCATATTTTCACTCGCTGGAAATTTTCTAAGAGTTGGATTTTTTCCAAGTTTGAAATCTTCAGAAAATCATGCAAGCGATTCTATGAACTCTCTAGAAGAACGATACCCAAACTTGACTTTTTGGATCGCGAAACCGCAGTCATACCCCAGGGTTTGCGGCAGTTCCGTGGCAACATGAGTGAGGCATGGGTCGGCCCTTCTACGGATGGTTCATAGGATTTGTGGAGTTTCTGGGTACTTTTTGAACTCCGCTCAAGTGTTGAGCTTGTTGGGAAATTTTGGATGTTTACTTATTCGATCGAAAAGTTTAATTTCGTCTAGCTATCTGTGATTGTGATACAATATCTGGAATCCATATAATTAGTTATGAGATAACTAGTTTTAATTTTATAAATCTAGCAGTTTAGACTCATTTGATCGATTGCCACGGAATTTTGATGTGGATCAAAAGTCCGTCGCAATTACGTAGTGTACGCGGATACTCGCCGGGTAACCTTACTAGATAGCCATGCCCCATAACCCCGACCAAGTGATTGTAGGATAACCCCGTCACCAAAAGCATCTGTTCAGGTGCTCACGGCCGCGGTGTTCCGCCTTAGTGTACTTCGTCGACGGCATCGGGGGTGCGGCCGTCTATTAAAGTTTCCGATGGGCATTCTATCAGGTTATCGGGAATCTTGTTAAATTACCCGACAGGATATTGGAAAGTGTTTTCAATATCGAGACTAAAATGCGGGGTTTATAATTGTTAGGCATGTGATGTCTAAAGAATTCATTTGGTTAGGCTTGAAATCCAAAGTATGTGATACATTGGGTTTATGATGTCTAAGATAGTTGCGGATTCCAATTGTTGTAGTTTTTCACTTTCTTTTCTGGGACCGTAAGTGTAATATGTGGTGTATCGCCGGTTTCGTTGCTATATGTCAACGACAATTGGGATACGTATATTTACTTACGTTGATGACATGTGATGTTATGTGTTGCTGTGATATGTTATATTGGATCGTCGTGTTTTGAATAGCCGGGGTTTTTTATGTGAGATAAGAGTTTTTCATTTTCATTCATGTAAAAGCTTGTATGTAATATTCTTTTATTGGAGCACTTCCGGGTTGAGAATGATGTCACCATTGATATATATTATTTACTTTTCCGCATTAAGATAGACCCAAGGCGGGGAGCACAAGTAACCGGGTTCTAGGGTCCAGTAGGAGACCATCTCGAGGAGTCAAGACCGGATCTCCTAACTCTAGAATTGGTGGGGTTGCTTGACGCTCTCGTAGGGGTCTAGGGATATGGGTTTGGCTATTCATCGCGACCGTGGAATCTGCGTTTTTATTGTCTCAAATAAAACACGGAATTCCTAGTATATCCAATAAAACACGGAATTCCTAGTATATCCAATATTAATTATATGTTTTTCTGCTACTGATATTCTGTGATGTGATCACTTGATATTCTGAGACGAATGCTTATATTTTATATATATGTGATATATAGTAAATATTGATGCTTTCATTTCTTCTGTGATGCTTGGGAAGCGTAATTGATGGGACTTCATTAATGAGATTAATGAAATAAAAGAAACCTAAAGATGTTGTAGAAACTTGTTTAAAAACTGGTAGCTCTAGTTCTTTCTTTGCATAGCGGTATTCCTTGTAGAATATCTAGCACCTTATTCGATAAGGAAAGAGCCGAGATCCCTTCACCGGGAGTGACCTCTTTAGCGAAACTAGCAGATACTACAACCCACTCGGTTTGTCTTTTGATTACTTCTATAGTTTTTGCTTTGCATTGTGGTATTTATGAAATATCCTGCACCTTATTCGATAAGGAAAGAGCCGAGATCTCTTCGCCGGGAGTAACCTCTTTAGCAAAACTAGTAAAAGCCTCAAAAACACTCTTTTTAAAAATCACTCGATTCTACAAAGTTATCAAGTTCATTACGCAAAAGGTTTTCTTAAAAACCTGTCGTAGCCCTCCGTCATTTCAGATAAGTAGTATTTAGTATTCGTGCTGCGTTTGTTGACATTGTCAAGGCATAGTGTGCGGTAGCTGATTAATGCTTATTTGCTGGCATATGATGCGATTGGATTAGGGTAGTCGTGCGACCTTGTTGACCTTGTCAAGGGTCGTGCGGGTGGATTTAATTCAATCAGGAAATGACGGGTTGAACTTGACTTGCGGTCTATGATTTGTTGACCTTGTCAAGGTCATAGATCGCTTGGGGCAAAATATTATCGGGAATTTCAAGTGTTGAAATTTGCATTGAGATTGCATACCTTCTATGAGATAGTTGGATCCCGATACCCACTGCGAGTAAGAGTTACTCCTGGAAGATTTTTAAAGGTGCGTATAGTTAGATTTTTAAATTCGGGGACCGAATTTCTTTAAGGGGGGTAGATTGTAACACTTTGAATTTCCGTTAAAGTGTTTTTCGTGATAATTAATAATTGTACGTGTTATTATATATGTGTACATAGGATTATTAGTTATTTAGTCGTGTTTACCCTAATTGGAAATTTTTGTGTTAAGTGCACACATGCACACTTAGCACAATTTTTGTGACCTGGGAAAAAAGTGTTAGTATGATAACCATTTTCTTTCATGCATGGTTGTTATTTTTCCCCACCCTTTTATCCAAAACAAAACCCCATTTTATAATTCAAAATTTGAATAGAATATGAAGGCATGGTGTTAGGTAGAAAAAATTGACTTTTGACCCCCATTTTTCCTTCTCTTCTCTCTCTCTTTCCCCATCTCAGAATTCTGGGAATTTCCAGCAGAAAAACCCCAGCTCTTCCTTATCTTTTCCTCTCCTTTTCACTTCTCTTTGATCTCCATACAAATCCTACACAAAAACCACACATTTCCTTCACAAAACCTTGGAAAAAGGGGCTTTTTGGGGTGTTTGAAGGCTAATCTGCACACCTGAGAGAGGAGCTGGACTTTTGGTGTTTTATAAGGTTTTTAGAAGGTATTAACTCATGATTAGCACTCCTTTTCCTTAAACTTGTAGCATTCTTTAGCAAAAATCTCATTTTTTATGCATTTTTAGTGATATTAAAGGATATTTGTGATTCACATGTTAGATTAGGGTTTTGTTAGTTGAGTTAGATCTATTATGTGTTATTAGAGCTATTTTAGGCCAGGTTTGTTTCAGTTTGCACAGAAATACCATAAAGTTCCATTTTAGTGCAAAAGTATGGATTTTAACTTGATTTAAGACTCTGTAGGATCTGCTACTACCCAAGATGTTCCAGAGCAAAACTAGATGTTACTGTAACATGTATGGGGGGTATAGAGTGCACACACCAAACCTGGGAGCCCAATTCCCAAGTGAGGCCGCCGGAATATTCATTCTGGCCGCAATTTGCGGCCAGATGGATGAGTTGGGATTTGGGGTTTGGTCCACCGGAGTCTGCTGTTATGTGGGTTATTTTGGTATATATATTTTTGCAATATCTGTTCTGTATCAAAATCTGGAGTAGAATACCTATTTTCCCATATTTTAATCTTCGCGACACGCGTGATACGTGTGTATGGGTTTTGGGTTTCTGCGTATCGCGACGCGTCGGAGTGGCTTCAGGCGCATAATCACACGTTTTAGCTTATCGCGCACATGCGCGCCTGGTTTGCGACACGGGTTTCTAGTTGACTTTAAATGTCGTGTTTGTACAGTTTTGAGCTTATGAGTGATATATTATGAAATTATAGGATTCGCAGACGAGTGCGACGGGCGCCGCGAAGGAGGGGAACAAGTTGTCGGCTATACCTAGCGAGAGACTGCGGTGAGTAGATTTAACATCTACGGGGATATCGCCCGCATGGCGTTCTACGTCAGGGCTGATAAGACCTTATAGCTACATTTACATACATTGACTGTGCATGGTTACTATTTAATGCGTACTGCATTCCCTGCTATATGGATATAAACTAGAATTGATAGAACACCGCACTATTACTAACGGTCCATGTTGCACGAGCACTATCCTGCATGTTACACACACACCGTTAGTAATTGCCATGACACTCACACTGTAGGATTTATATCGGATCATTATATTGTAGCTCATCTATATATGACTTGACATGATATTCATACTTGATGCATATATTACATCGGATCATTATATTGTAGCTCATCTATATGTGACTTGACATGATATTCATACTTGATGCATATATCACATCGGATCATTATATTGTAGCTCATCTTTATGTGACTTGACATGATATTCATATTTGATGCACATATCATATCAGATCATTGACTTGCATATTGGTTTGGATTACATGTGATTTCTAGATTTGGGAACCGTGGCTATTTCAAATATGTAATCATTTAAAAACTCGGTTCCCTTGATATGATATTTCGGTGTGTCCACCATGTGTTTCCTCGGTGCTAGAGTGATATATGTGAACCCGAATCGAGGAGCTGGTTGAGGCCGATTACGGGTACATGGTGGACCCGGTATGGTACCCCGGAGCGAGAACGGTTTCGCTGTGTAGTAGACGGTGAGCCTGGCAGAGGGACTACTACCTACCGGTGATTGGTTGAACCTGACAGTTATCCGGAGGATACTGATCAGAGTCGATAGATGGATGCGGGGTGATCCGTACTGCCGGGGCCGAGGGCCGATACCGCAGACGGTGCCCGTGGGCTGACCCGGACTGACGGGGCCCGATGGATGAGGATTTGCGTGTCGATGCTGGACACGAGTATTTATGATATTTAGGTGCCGATGTTGGGCACTCGGGATTCTCAGAGATTTACAGGATTTGAGGGCCGATGAGAGTGCCGGCGCCTGAGCTATTTGGGGGATATGGGTGCATTGATGGACACCGATTATATATTCCACGTTGACATTCCGTGTAGATGTTATATTGCCCATGCTCGGCATTTATTATTGTACCTCATCCTGTAGTTATATTACCTGATAGAGCACTTGCATGATTATTGCACATACTGCTTATCACATATTGATATTATCTGTTGGCATATGATAGAGTAGCGCAGTACGTGCATGCTCGCGATTACCTTTATATGTTATCTCTATTCACGAGTTGGCAACTCACCCCCGTTGTGCCACAGTGTTTGCAGGTTGCCCTTCGGAGCAGTCGCGGCAGGCTGCGTTTCGCATCTTTTGACACAGATACCCCCATAGTTGGTGTACTAGCTCTTTTGCTGATAGGTGGGTTTTGTACGGTATCTGTTTATCTTTCAGTTATGTACATTGTTGTATCTAGTATTCTCCATCTACCATGTATGTATTTGACTTAGAGACAGTGTGAGGACGATGATGTAAATTATTTGTATTCTGGTGTCGAGCTCGTTGTGAGCCGACTGTACTTGCAGTTTATTCTATCTGTGATGTTCCCACTTGTGGATCTTGATCTTCGCTACGGCATCGTATATTGCTATCTTGGTGATTGTTTACTTAGATTTCTTAACATGTTAGTAAGTGCTTTCATTCTAAACTTATAACACTCTATACTTTTACTGGTTTGATTTCTGGGTTTTCGGTTCACTTAGTCGCGTTACGCATGTAGACGTTACGTGGTTAAGTGCCGGTCACGGGCCAAACTTTGGGTCATGACAAAGTTGGTATCAGAGCGTAGGTTTTACCTTTCGGAGTGTAGGATGACCCTGGTATGATGGAGTAGGTAGCTGCAGCAGGGTAGCGTAGCGTGTGTATGTTCCGCGGCATACTCACGACACGGTACTCCGCCTACGCGACCTTAGGACTTGTTGATTTAAATTCCTTCTTGAGTCTATACATTCTTGCGATTCGATTTCAGTATCCTTATCGAATCCTATTGTTCCTTTCAGCCATTATGCCGCCAAAGACTACGAGGGCGCAGAGAGCGGCCGCGAGGGCCGAGATTCGAGTTGACTCGTCGGAGACGAGGACTGATCCGGGTAGTACACCGGTTGTGCCCGAGCAGGCTGTTCCTGCCATGACAGATCAGATTGCTATGTTAGGGGCTGGTGTGCAGGAGATACGCCAGACGATGGGATCCAGTATGCAGGAGATGCGCCAGATGATGGGATCTCTAGTTGAGACACTTCGAGCGCAGCGACCAGAGGTAGTTCCACCCGTTGCAGAGACTGCGGTGGTACCCACAGTGCAGGCAGTTGCACCTGCGACTACAGAGGTTATTACCATATCGCTGTCAGAGTTTATGAGGCTGAAGCCTCCGGTCTTCACAGGCACCGATGTGGCCGAGGACCCACAGTCTTTCATTGATAGGATGGCGCGGATATGTCGTTCACTTAGATGCGCAGATGCGAGATGGGTTGAGTTCGCGAGCTTTCGCAAGGAAGGTCTTGCGCAGAAATGGTGCGAATCAGTCGAGAAGGGTAGAGAAGCAGGTCTTCCTCCTATGACCTGGACAGAGTTCGTGGCGCTACTCCTTGCCCGCTTTCTTCCCCTGAGTGCCAGAGATGCTAGAGCACACAGGTTCGAGTCCTTACGTCAGACTCCGGAGATGTCAGTGGCAGAGTATGATATTCTGTTCACCGAGCTATCAGTTTATGCTCCGTACCTAGTGGCTACTGAGGAGTTGCGGGTCAAGAGATTTGTCCGAGGCTTGCTTACACCACTGTTTCTTGCGATTAGCGCGCAGCACTACGAGACATATGCAGCAGCTGTAGACGCAGCCCTATTGGTCGAGGAGCGCCTTGCTGAGACTTCGGCAGTCCCAGAGCCGAAGAGAGTTCGTGCAGATACGTCAGTGCAAAGACGGCCTTTTCGGCGTCGTGACAGGCACCTTGCAGGTGGCAGAGATTCGAGGCGAGGCCGGTTATTTAGCTCCTATCCCCAGGAGGGTCAGCGACCATCATCGGGATGTTACCGTTGCGGGAGTTCTTATCATCGTGTGCGAGATTGTCCTGAGGTACCCCGGAGTGGGGCGGCAGCACCACATGTTACATTACCACCTTCACCACCCCAAACGGCATTGCCGATAGTACCTACTGTTACTCCGCGTCAGACGCATGCACAGAGAGGTCGTGGTCGCAGAGGATTTGTTCATAGAGGACGAGGTGACCGAGGCAGAGGGCAGCCAGCGGCCGACAGGGGACATTTAGTTGCAGGTGGAGGACAGGCGCTGGTTTTTGCTTTGACGCATCAGGACGCGCAGGCGTCCAATGCGGTGGTCTCAGGTATCCTTCCTGTATGTTCGGTTGATGCACACGTGTTATTCGATCCCGGATCCACGCACTCGTACGTATCCACACACTTTGTGCCGAGTTTGGGTAGAGAGTCCGGTTTGCTTGACCAGCCGCTTGTTGTGACTACTCCTGTGGGAGAGTCGTTTGTTGCTAGGCACGTGTTTCGATCTTGTACCGTCCGTATTGGCGAGAGAGAGTTGCCGGTCGATTTGATCCTTCTTGAGATGTTGGACTTCGACATTCTTTTGGGCATGGATTGGTTAGCCACGTGCTATGCTTCTGTTGACTGCCGCGAGAAGACAGCTCGATTTTGTTTTCCCGGCAAGTCGGTTGTTGTTGTGTTGGGGGACCGTAGGGCCACCCCTCACAGTGTGATTTCTTCTTTTCGCGCTGGACAGCTTTTGAGGAAGGGATGTCAGGGATTTCTCGCCTATGTTTGCGATACTAGAGCTACAGAGGTTCCAATGGATCAGGTTCCGGTTATTAGCGAGTTCCCTGATGTGTTCCCTGACGAGCTTCCTGGGCTACCGCCCGAGCGTGATATTTCTTTCTGTATTGATTTGGTTCCTGGAGCGGGGCCTATTTCTGTACCGCCTTATCGGATGGCCCCGGCGGAACTTAGAGAATTGAAGGGTCAGTTGCAAGATTTGCTGGATAAGGGACTTATTCGACCCAGTGTTTCTCCTTGGGGTGCTCCAGTCCTGTTTGTCAAGAAGAAGGACGGCAGTATGCGTTTGTGTATCGACTACCGCCAGCTGAACAGGGTGACTGTGCGGAACAGGTATCCTTTGCCACGCATCGACGATTTGTTCGACCAGCTTCAGGGGGCAGGATACTTTTCGAGGATCGATTGGCGATCAGGCTACCATCAGCTGCGGGTTCGACAGGAGGACATTTCCAGGACAGCTTTCCGCACGCGTTACGGCCATTATGAGTTTTTGGTGATGTCGTTCGGACTCACCAACGCGCCAGCAGCATTTATGGATTTGATGAACCGCATTTTCCGGCCGTATCTTGATCTGTTCATCATAGTATTTATTGACGATATCTTGGTGTATTCTCGGAGTAGAGAGGAGCACGAGCAGCACCTGCGGATTACACTGCAGACCTTGAGGGAGCATCAGCTTTTCGCCAAATTTTCAAAGTGTGCTTTCTGGCTAGACAGCGTAGACTTCTTGGGGCACGTGATTACACGGGATGGTATATGTGTAGACCCGAGGAAGATCGAGGCAGTTCGGAGTTGGCCTAGACCCACGTCAATGACGGAGGTTCGTAGCTTCCTAGGGCTGGCAGGCTATTACAGGCGATTCATGCAGGACTTCTCTCGCATTGCTACACCTTTGACCGGGTTGACCCGGATGGGAGTTCGCTTCGATTGGACGGAGGAGTGTGAGAACAGTTTCCAGCAGCGACGGGCTCTACTGACTACGACACCAGTGCTATCATTGCCTTCAGGATCAGGCGGATTTGTGGTCTACTGTGACGCTTCACGAGTGGTGCTAGGGTGCGTTTTGATGCAGCATGACAGGGTGATCGCGTATGCTTCGCGGCAATTAAAGAAACATGAACAGAATTACCCCACTCATGATCTAGAGATGGCTGCAGTGGTCTTTGCACTTAAGATCTGGCGACATTATTTGTATGGAGAGTCGTGCCAGATATTCACTGACCACAAGAGCTTAAAGTATATATTTCAGAAGCGAGACCTGA
Source organism: Agapanthus africanus (assembly GCA_030015575.1). Lineage (NCBI taxonomy): Eukaryota > Viridiplantae > Streptophyta > Magnoliopsida > Asparagales > Amaryllidaceae > Agapanthus > Agapanthus africanus. Next base: position 675,678,816 of record CM057337.1, read on the forward strand.
ACCTTAGACAGCGCCGATGGATGGAGTTGGTGAAGGACTACGATTGTGAGATCTTGTATCACCCGGGCAGGGCGAATGTAGTGGCGGATGCTTTGAGCAGGAGGCCCGGGGGTAGTCTATCCTGTTTGAGCGCAGTGCAGAGGTAGTTATCGGCGGATTGGCAGATCTTATACGACAGCCGGGTACAGTTCAAGTTTACGCCGATCGGAGGACAGATTGCGCATGTTCGTGCACACCCACAGTTGCTTGACCGTATACAGGAGGCACAGCACAGTGATGACCGCTGTTCAGAGATCAGGACACAGATGGGACAGGGCAGATTTTCCGAGTTCGTGATCGATGATCAGGGAATACTACGATTTGGAGCTAGACTGTGCGTACCAGATGCTGAGGGATTGCGGCGCGAGATTCTTGAGAAGGCACATCGATCGGTATATAGTGTTCATCCCGGTTCCATGTACCATGACTTGAGAGGTGTTTACTGGTGGGACGGAATGAAGAGAGACATCGCAGATTTTGTGTCGAGATGCCTGACTTGTCAGCAAGTCAAGGTTGAGCACCAGAAGCCCGCGGGAGAGCTACAGCCGTTACCCATTCCGGAGTGGAAATGGGAACAGATATCTATGGACTTCATTGTGGGTCTACCCAGGACTAGTCGAGGGTATGACTCCATCTGGGTGATCGTGGATCGTCTGACGAAAGCAGCTCACTTCCTACCGGTGAAGACGACTTTCGGATTTGCTCAGTATGCCCAGATTTACATTGATGAGATTGTACGACTGCACGGAGTTCCGACATGTATCGTGTCCGATAGAGGCACCCAGTTTACCAGCCGGCTATGGCAAAGGCTTCAGGAGGCTTTGGGCACTCGCTTGAGTTTCAGCACAGCATTTCATCCGCAGACCGACGGACAGTCAGAGCAGACTATTCAGACTCTCGAGGACATGCTCAGAGCATGTGTATTAGACTTCGGAGGTAGCTGGGATCATCATTTGCCCTTAGTAGAGTTCTCCTACAACAACAGCTACCAGGAGACCATTCAGATGGCACCGTTTGAGGCTCTTTATGGGAGGAGATGCAGATCGCCGACCTGTTGGACGGAGCTCAGTGAGAGCAGTATCTTAGGGCCGCAGATTGTGGAGGAGACGACCGCGAAGATCCAGTTGATTCGCGATAGGATGAGAGCAGCCCAGAGTAGGCAGAGGTCTTATGCGGACCATCGTCGGCGTAGACTTGAGTTTTCTGTTGGTGATCATGTTTTCTTGAGGGTCTCCCCAATGAAAGGCGTGATGAGGTTTGGGAAGAAGGGGAAGCTTAGTCCCAGATATGTGGGCCCCTTCGAGATCCTCGAGCGTGTTGGTGCGGCTGCGTATCGATTAGCCCTTCCGCCCAGCTTTCCAGACGTGCACCCCGTATTTCACGTTTCGATGCTCCGCAGATATCTTCATGATCCGTCGCATGCGATTCAGCACCCGACGATCCAGCTTGAGCGCGACCTTTCCTATGCAGAGCAGCCGGTGATGATCTTGGATCGACAAGTGAAGAAATTGAGGTCGAAGGAGATACCGTCCGTCAAGGTACTTTGGCATGGCCAGAGCGGCGAGGAGGTCACTTGGGAGACCGAGAGCGAGATGAGGAAGAGGTATCCCCCTCTTTTTGAAGGTGCGTATAGTTAGATTTTTAAATTCGGGGACCGAATTTCTTTAAGGGGGGTAGATTGTAACAATTTGAATTTCCGTTAGAGTGTTTTTCGTGATAATTAGTAATTGTACGTGTTATTATATATGTGTACATAGGATTATTAGTTATTTAGTCGTGTTTACCCTAATTGGGAATTTTTGTGTTAAGTGCACACATGCACACTTAGCACAATTTTTGTGACCTAGGAAAAAAGTGTTAGTATGATAACCATTTTCTTTCATGCATGGTTATTATTTTTCCCCACCCTTTTATCCAAAACAAAACCCCATTTTATAATTCAAAATTTGAATAGAATATGAAGGCATGGTGTTAGGTAGAAAAAATTGACTTTTGACCCCCATTTTTCCTTCTCTTCTCTCTCTCTTTCCCCATCTCAGAATTCTGGGAATTTCCAGCAGAAAAACCCCAGCTCTTCCTTATCTTTTCCTCTCCTTTTCACTTCTCTTTGATCTCCATACAAATCCTACACAAAAACCACACATTTCCTTCACAAAACCTTGGAAAAAGGGGCTTTTTGGGGTGTTTGAAGGCTAATCTGCACACCTGAGAGAGGAGCTGGACTTTTGGTGTTTTATAAGGTTTTTAGAAGGTATTAACTCATGATTAGCACTCCTTTTCCTTAAACTTGTAGCATTCTTTAGCAAAAATCTCATTTTTGTGCATTTTTAGTGATATTAAAGGATGTTTGTGATTCACATGTTAGATTAGGGTTTTGTTAGTTGAGTTAGATCTATTATATGTTATTAGAGCTATTTTAGGCCAGGTTTGTTTCAGTTTGCACAGAAATACCATAAAGTTCCATTTTAGTGCAAAAGTGTGGATTTTAACTTGATTTAAGGCTCTGTAGGATCTGCTACTATCCGAGATGTTCCAGAGCAAAACTAGATGTTACTGTAGCATGTATGGGGGGTATAGAGTGCACACACCAAACCTGGGAGCCCAATTCCCAAGTGAGGCCGCCGGAATATTCATTTTGGCCGCAATTTGCGGCCAGATGGGTGAGTTGGGATTTGGGGTTTGGTCCACTGGAGTCTGCTGCTATGTGGGTTATTTTGGTATATATATTTTTACAATATCTGTTCTGTATCAAAATCTGGAGTAGAATACCTATTTTCCCGTATTTTAATCTTCGCGACACGCGTGATACGTGTGTATGGGTTTTGGGTTTCTGCGTATCGCGACGCGTCGGAGTGACTTCAGGCACGTAATCACACGTTTTAGCTTATCGCGCACACGCGCGCTTGGTTTGCGACACGGGTTTCTAGTTGACTTTAAATGTCGTGTTTGTACAGTTTTGAGCTTATGAGTGATATATTGTGAAATTATAGGATTCGCAGGCGAGTGCGACGGGCGCCGCGAAGGAGGGGAACAAGTTGTCGGCTATACCTAGCGAGAGACTGCGGTGAGTAGATTTAACATCTACGGGGATATCACCCGCATGGCGTTCTACGTCAGGGCTGATAGGACCTTAGAACTACATTTAAATACATTGACTGTGCATGGCTACTATTTAATGCATACTGCATTCCCTGCTATATGGATATAAACTAGAATTGATAGAACACCGCACCATTACTAACGGTCCATGTTGCACGAGCACTATCCTGCATGTTACACACACACCGTTAGTAATTGCCATGACACTCACACTGTAGGATTTACATCGGATCATTATATTGTAGCTCTCATCTATATGTGACTTGACATGATATTCATACTTGATGCATATATTACATCGGATCATTATATTGTAGCTCATCTATATGTGACTTGACATGATATTCATACTTGATGCATATATCACATCGGATCATTATATTGTAGCTCATCTTTATGTGACTTGACATGATATTCATATTTGATGCACATATCATATCGGATCATTGACTTGCATATTGGTTTGGATTACATGTGATTTCTGGATTTGGGAACCGTGGCTATTTCAAATATGTAATCATTTAAAAACTCGGTTCCCTTGATATGATATTTCGGTGCGTCCACCATGTGTTTCCTTGGTGCTAGAGTGATATATGTGAACCCGAATCGAGGAGCTGGTTGAGGCCGATTACGGGTATATGGTGAACCCGGTATGGTACCCCGGGGCGAGAACGGTTTCGCTGTGTAGTAAACGGTGAGCCTGGCAGAGGAACTACTACCTACCGGTGATTGGTTGGATCTGACAGTTATCCGGAGGATACTGATCAGAGTCGATAGATGGATGCGGGGTGATCCGTACTGCCGGGGCCGAGGGCCGATACCACAGACGGAGCCCTTAGGCTGACCCGGACTGACGGGGCCCGATGGATGAGGATTTGCGTGTCGATGCTGGACACGAGTATTTATGATATTTGGGTGCCGATGTTGGGCACTCGGGATTCTCAGAGATTTACAGGATTTGAGGGCCGATCAGAGTGCCGGCGCCTGAGCTATTTGGGGGATCTGGGTGCATTGATGGACACCGATTATATATTCCACGTTGACATTCCGTGTAGATGTTATATTGCCCATGCTCAGCATTTATTATTGTACCCCATCCTGTAGTTATATTACCTGATAGAGCACTTGCATGATTATTGCACATACTGCTTATCACATATTGATATCATCTGTTGGCATATGATAGAGTAGCGCAGTACGTGCATGCTCGCGATTACCTTTATATGTTATCTCTATTCACGAGTTGGCAACTCACCCCCGTTGTGCCACATTGTTTGCATGTTGCCCTTCGGAGTAGTCGCGGCAGGCTGCGTTTCGCATCTTTTGACACAGATACCCCCATAGTTGGTGTACTAGCTCTTTTGCTGATAGGTGGGTTTTGTGCGGTATCTGTTTATCTTTCAGTTATGTACATTGTTGTATCTAGTATTCTCCATCTACCATGTATGTATTTGACTTAGAGACATTGTGAGGACGATGATGTAAATTATTTGTATTCTGGTGTCGAGCTCGTTGTGAGCCGACTGTACTTGCAGTTTATTCTATCTGTGATGTTCCCACTTGTGGATCTTGATCTTCGCTATGGCGTTGTATATTGCTATCTTGGTGATTGTTTATTTAGATTTCTTAACATGTTAGTAAGTGCTTTCATTCTAAACTTATAACACTCTATACTTTTACTGGTTTGATTTCTGAGTTTTCGGTTCACTTAGTCGCGTTACGCCTGTAGACGTTACGTGGTTAAGTGCCGGTCACGGGCCAAACTTTGGGTCGTGACAGGTTTGAAGGAAGATTTGATTAAAACAGTGGGAGCCATCCTGATTAGATAAAATAATAACCAATCTGATCTTACAAGAGCGCGCGCAGAGTGTTTTCTTCTCTCTCTCTCTCTCTCTCTCTCTCTCTCTCTCCTGGTAGAGACCGTGTCACGTCTTGATAATCAAGATAATAATATAGATGCATTGACCGAACCTGCTTATTATACTGAGCTAGGGAACGTTGGTTCCGCTCTATCTTATAATTGTTATAAGTCCGAGCAGGAAATAGGGAAATATCCGGATTTCCATGCCACCCAATTGAAGAAAGTGCATGTTGATGCATTTTGCTCGGGTGTGTTCATTACCAAGAACTGTTTCTCAGTATCCTCTACGTCCTAGGTATGAGATATCGGATTAGGATCCCCTATATGTAATTTGTTATATGGGCTACCAAAAGGTAGAGAACTGAGAATGGGTGATATATCTCTAAGTGTTAGAGAATGGTGCAATTGTTGCAACCACGTCAGTTGGCAGATATCACCTTGTATTAATATATTAATTCTGAACGAATGTTATTACATACCGAACCTTATATACAACATTACATCAGTTTCTTTATTCGGTTAAAGAAGGATATAATTTTGTATTGGAAGATAATGTTGTGAACATTTTCCTGAATCAAGAGTTGATTCGATCAGGCACGTTATATAATAGCATATACGTTCTAAATCATACCACAGTTCAAAGTATCTAGAACACAGACAAGAGTAATAGTTCAGAAATGAACAAATTCTTATTGTGGCATTGTAGACTAGGTCATATCAATGTGACATGACCAGCTAAGTTACATAAGGATGAATATGAGAAACTGTTTGAATTTTCATCTTATGATACTTGCCAATCTTGTCTCAAAGGTATAATGATCGATACTCCGTTTACTGAAAATAGAGAAAGAGTTACTGAACTCTTGGAACGGATACATGATGATGTATACAGTCCTATGTCTACAAATGCTAGGGCTGGTTCTTTATACTTCATTATATTCACTGATCTTCTCTCAGGATTCGTACATATGTTCCTGTTGAAACACAAATCTGAAAGTTTTGAGAAATTCAACGAATATAAGATTGAAGATTAAAAACCAAACGGGCAAAAGTATTAAAGTCCTACGATGTGATCGAGGAGGCGAATAGTTGGGCATGGAGTTCCTAGAGTTTATAAAAGGAGAATGAGATTCTCTCTCAGCTTACTCCTTCGTATACACCACAGCACAATGGTGTATCAGGGCGGAGGTATCGCACCCTATGAGATATGGCGCACTCTATGATAAGTACTGTTGAGTTACCTGTTTTCTTTTGGTGTTATGCACTTGAGAAGCTGCATACCTATTGAATGGGGCTCCATCCAAATCAGAGCCTACCACACCATATGAGATATGGTATAGGAAAAGACCATGTCTTAAACGAGTTAAGATATGGGGTTGTCCGGCCTATGTTGAAAAGCAAAATCCGGACAAGCTCAAGGCAAGTTCAGTTCTATACAAGTTTGTTAGGATATCCCAAACATTTGCAAGGGAATATCCGCTACCACACTGAGGAGCAAAAGGTGTTTTGTTTCTCAGCATGCCACTTTTTTAGAAAAGGAATTTCTTGTGAAGAAATTTGTAGACATGAGGTAGAACTGGAAAGAGTTCCAGCTAGACAAACTAACAGCTGATGATTTGGTAAAACCAAAGGATTCAATAGTCTCTAACGAATCTCAGCCTCTCCGCTAATCTGGTAGGGTTCCTCATCCACTTGAGAGATACTACGGTCTTCTCGGTGACAGTGGGAGCGAGGATTGCATCATGGTAGATGATGACCCAACCAGGTTCAGGCAGGCCATCACGAGTGGTGACTCTGTGAAAAGGCTGGATGCTATGCTATCGAAGATGGAATCCATATACACAAACAAAGTATGACTTTGCATGTTGCATCTGAAGGGATAAAACTCATTGGGAGCAAATGGATCATGAGAAGATTCTTAGTGTAAATGGAAAAGTTGAGACTTTCAAAGCTATGCTTAAGTCCATCAGGATTAAAGAAAGTATCGCGGAGTTGTGGAATATCTGTTTTGATGTGGCAGTCAAAGAGTTTGACTTCATCAAAATTGTAGATGAACCTTGTATATACAAGAAGGTTGTAGAGAGTAAGGTTGTCTTTCATGTATTATACGTAGATGACATACTCTAGATAGGAAAGGGTTTCCTATGATACACTCGGTCAACCTCCTCTTATCACGAGGATTCTCCATAGTAGATCTGGATAATACTTACTACATCTTGTGGATTAAGATCTATAGTGATAGATCTATGTGGATGTTGGGATTGTCCCAAATCCAGATACATTAACACCATACTAAAGGGGTTTCATATAGAAGATTCTACGTGTAGTGGTTCTCCCACTTACTCATGAACCACTCTCTCCAAAAAGATGTCTTCCAACATTGATTTGGAGAGAGCTCGCGTGAAAGGGATACCCTATGCTTCGGCAGTAGGCTCTATCATGTGTCCGATATTATATACCAGACTAGATGTAGTTAACTCACTAGGTGTAGTGATCAGGAATCAATCGGATCTTGGGAGAATCACTGAACAGCTGTGGAAGACATTCTTAAGTACTTGAGAAGCACTAAATGAATGTTCTTGGTTCGAGCTTCCAAAGTGATAAGGTCAACTGAGAGTCAGTCACAGGCATTGTTTTTACCCTCAGTGGAGGGACGATATGTTGGAAGAGTTCTAAGCTAGATACCGTGACATACCAGACAAAAAAGGCTGAAGACATTACTACCAACGATGCTGCCAAAGTGGCTGTCTGGACATTTCTTGTTCATGAGATGAACAAGGTTCTTACCATTGAGCGTCCAATAACTGTTATTGTGACAACAATGGAATTGTGGCTTTGGCCTAAGAACACCAGTCCCATCAGCGATCCAGACATATTCTGAAGCAAGTATCACATAATCAGGGAGATGGTTGATCTCCAAGGGATCGAGGTAAGGAGAGTAGATTTTGAGGTAAACACGGCGGATCCACTCACCAAGGCGTGCTTTCCCAAATACTATTTGAGAGATTTTGGAATGGTTGAGTATGGGATACTACAACCACTGCTAAATTGTTGGGTATTGGATACTTCAACAGATGGCCTTAGTGCAAGTGGGAAATTGTTAGTTATATGTATGCCCTAGAGGCCATTACTGTACATGTGATGTATATTGTAGTGGATGCTTGGACATATATAGGGAGGACTTTCTTGCTCGACATAATAGTATGCTATCTGGTTGCTCTTTATCTTAACATGTACACTTATTGTCTCTCTATTACATGTTGATAAAGCCCTTAGGATGAGTACTTGACTACCAGAATTATGATGCAGATCATACTAGTGTGGCAGAGGTAGTCGGCAAGTACATCCTTCAAATGTTCCTAGTCGTGGGAGTATCAAGACGGGGCTTCGATATTCCAGAGTAGACTAGCGTATACGCTTCTCGACCCATATGATGGGCGATGGATGATCCCATATCCATTGGTGTTTGACATCAGAGATGGTATATGGGTGCTCAGTGGAGACTGGGTACACTGAACGGACTCGCCGAGAATTCCTAGATGGTATTATACCTATCGTCAGATAGCAGTTCTCTGGTGACACTGGTACAGGTTAGTCTGTCGACCCGAGATCGTCACAGAGTCTTGTGTAATTCCCACTGTGCTTTGATTTCCACCTTACCACGTTCAAAAGATCATGCAAAACGGTTGTTTTTGGGTACAGTCCCGAGTCACATGGAGGCAATGAGCGATAGGAGGGGATTCGTCTCTCCCGGTATTGGGAGTTGATGTTGCGCTATGCTCGATTGGCCATAACATGAAATCCCTGGCCAGGATTGCCGAGATCTATTGGTAAGTGCTATCAGCAGTTTCTCGAACTGTTATGGACCTTGCATTGGCATGACTTATCAGGCTATTGGGGTCTGACGTTTTACCACCCCCAGGCTGTGATATGCGATATATCAGACGAAGAGACCGGACTGTACGGTACTGTTACTGATTGAATTCGCAGGAGTATGAGCAGGCTTGCTTGTTGATCTTCTGATCGCTCAATACCCGGGTGGCCGTTACGTTTAGCAGACCGCTTGCGGCTTGTGGGTGTTTGATATGATCATCGCCTACTGCCGGCGTATTGACGAGTCTTTAGAGTCCTACACAGAGATTTCCTGGTTCATGCGAAACGAAATAGGACCACATATATGATATGTGCGGGACCGAGATTAATACGAGTATATGATACCATATTCTATTCTCGCGATATGTGATATCGGTCGGTTATATGTGATATAGCCGGGTTATCGGATTAAGTGTTGATTCGATAGATTGTTGCATTTGATATTAGTCGGTTGTATGTGATATAGCCGGATTATTAAATCAAGTGTTGATTTGATAATTTAATGTATAATTATATATTTGATATATTAATTTACATTAACTAATATTTGCTCACTAAACATTTCTTTTTCTCACTTGTGTGCATATAGTATATATGTGATATATATTAATGTACATTTTATTGTGTCATGCTTGATGATACATGAAATATGGGTGTATGAGACTTACACTATAGTTAGGATAATTCTAAGGTTTTATTTATCAAAGTAATTCAAAAATGGTGGAATTTGTCATGGCTAGAATCTTTGAGAAAGCTTTTGGATAACCATTGACCAAGTCCACTCCTTTTGTTTTGCTAAAAATATTTATTGACCTAACCATTATCCTTACCATGGTTAACTCTCTGCATGGGTTAGTGTATGACACTAACTCACCCATGTTTCATATTCTCACCTCATGAGTTCATTCTCTCTTGATCACTTCATCTTCTTCTTCAAGAGAAAAGGCTTGCTAGCTTTTTCTAAGTGAGAAAATATTGTGAGAAAAATAAAAATAAAGTGAGCCCATTTCCTACTTCATCATCCTCTACTATTAGCCATTTAGTTTAGTGTGTTTGCTTCACTAAACCCTAATTTTTGAACAGATAGCATGAGCTTGAGTCTCCTCGACGTAGATCATTTTCGGCCTCAAAGACTTCGAGCAAGTTTGCATTTTTCACCTTGTAGAGCCTCTCAAGAGTTCGGAAGATCATTACTCGCAGCGAAGGGACTTCTACACGGAGCATTTGAAGTGAAGGACCGGTCTACAAAGGTTGTATTCCGCATTCACTTAGTTGTAAAGTTGTTTACATATCGTTTCGTCTAAATCTCTAGTTAACATTCTAGGGTTAGGGTTCTTTAGTACGGCAAAATTTTGAAAACGGCATGGACGATGCCTTCCGAAACCTTGCTGCCTTGCTAGGTAACCCTACAAGGTGGTGGTCTGTGTTAATGATTGGATAGAAGAATTTATTTCATCCGTCAATTGCATGGAATGTTTAATAAACATATCCACGCTTCGTTCGTGTGCAGATGAGTTTTCGTTACCGGCCGTTTGGAAAGAATTATTATAAGGTGTAGAATTGTTAGCCAGATTTTAAAAAGGTTGCGAAGGAAAGGGGTGCTGACTCTGTGGGTCTGGTTGCTGTTGCTGTGGAGGAGGTCTTTGATAATTGCTTTGGAACTGGTTTTGATTTTGTTTTTGGTTTTGGTTCCAAGAAAAATTAGGATGATTCATCCATCCCTGATTATATGTGGAAGAATAAAGATCGTTTCAAGGTCATTGCTGAAAAGTAGTATTAATTTGTTCTTGATCTTGAAACGGTCGATTCAAAGGACATTCTTCCTTTAGATGTGATGGGTTGGAACAGTAACCACACACAGTTTTGGGGAGCGTAAATTAGTTTAGGGGGCTGAAAAGACTTGTTTTCTATAACATCGAGTTTCTTTTGTATCACGACCATTTTGGCTTTCACTGCGATAGAAATATCGATCTGATGGATACCTCCCCTTGACGATGCAAGTCTAACGCTTTCCAACTGTAGGGTTTTTTCAGCGAGATTTTCTAGAAATTGCCAAGCTTCACCATCATCTTTAGACAGGAAATGACATTGACACATAGTTTCAAGCATCTGTTTTGTTGTTAGATCAACACCCTCATTTGTAATGCGACAAAGGTCCCATCTATTGATTCCGTGATTAGGCATTGTAAAAGAAGATCATTAAACCGTTCAAAGCATTTCCAAAATTGTTCATTGGGAAGTTGGGTAAACTAGTTAATCTCGCTTCGAACGCGGGCTGTCTTATGATTGAAATAAAATTTCTTATGGAAATAGAATGTGAGGAAGTGTTATAAAGCCATTTTTCTGCTAGATCGCACAAAGTAAAAAAGAGAAGACGTAAACGCATAGCATCCACAGACAGTTGTGACGTACCCATCATTGCGCATACGTTTTCGAATTTTTTTATAAAAACGTATGCGTCTTCGGATTCAAGCCCGTGAAATTTGGGCAACAGTTTGATGAAGTGGGGTTTAATTTCAAAAGTATCCCCATTGGCTGGGAAAATAGATAAACAGGTAGGAAGGGGTCCGCGCATGGGGTAACATCTTTCTTGGGGAAAGATAAGCGGTGGATTCTGCGCACCGACGGGTGGTGGCAGGATGGTGGTGGTAAAATATGATGGAGAACCGTCCATCTTGGTCGATGTGGTGGGTGGAGGGGGAAAAGGAGATGAAGAAATACCGACTTCGGAGTTGATAGCAGAAACGCGGACAAGACGGGTACTAGAATCCTGTGTCCAGCTGAGCATGCACTAAGCGGGTTTAGCGCACGTGGCAGCGTATGAGAACTTAAAAATTGGTTTGTTTTGAAAAGTGTCGGACGTGAGACAAACCATAAAAAATGCACACACAACCCTAGAAATAAGGTTATCTAGGTCAAGTCTCTAGACCGCTCCTAGACTTCCAAAGGACAAACCGCGGGATCAATCTTTACAACCTCTTTATCACTCTTGTGGCCACGTAAGTGCCAGGTAAGTGGGAAGTATCCGCTATACGAATCACCGAAAATAGCGAGCCTAATTAAGTAACCACTTGCCTTAGACACACTTGTCTAGACACCACAAAAGTAATGCGGATAAGCAATAGATTACCCACGACCTTCCTCTGTCCTTATTGAGCACGACGGTCCTTAGAGTCTTAGTCTAGATATTTTTTAATTAATGTAGGGTGATGCGGATACTCGTTTTGTGATTTATGGGTCTTACGAAGGGTGATGAAATCCTACCTAATCTGAATTTGGTCTTTGTCCCTTAATGTCCGTATTAAAATATGCAAAAACAAACCGCAAAACAAAACTCGCAAAAAGATTTTTGAGCGGCGATATTTTGCAAAGAATCCTACAGAAAATATATTATTGGATTTTTCAAAGGAGAGAGAAAGAGATAGAAAAGATACCAGAGAAAATTGAAGCCCTAACTCACCAACACCGTCGCGGTTCCGCCGCCAAAACGCACTTCTTACCGCAGTTCCTCCACGGAGTTGAGAGTTCTTTGAAAACTTTTTACTACGGTGGCCTCCTTTGCTTCTCTTAGTCTTGATGAATGCCTCTAAATCCTTATCTCCTCGCTACAGTGACTCCAGATTCCCTCTCAAAAATCGCACATTAATCGTTAAATATACAAGATTCAGTTTGTTTTGTTTTATAATATAGATCGAATAAGAATTCAGTACGAATAGTAAGAATAAAAAAATTACGCACGTATCCCCGGCAACGGCGCCATTTGATTGATCTGTTATGAAGAAGTGTTTGTAGAATAACCGCAGTCAATAACGGTGTCGCGTGTAGCTAGACCGAGATGAGTACGAGTCGTTCTCAGGGATATATGGAATCTTTCAATCTTACTTTAGACGTGTTGAAAAAGAGGAAGAATAGAGGAATAAAGAATAGTGAATAATAGTTTCTAGATCTACGTTAAATATGGATGTAAAATATAGATCTAGTTTAAATACGGATGTAGATTTTATAAGAAGAGGGCTTGTAAGGTTCGTTAGGATTTAGTAGTCATTGATGACTAATAAAGATTACCCCTTTTATCTATTGATAGACTTAAAACTAGATTGATGGTGATGAATGAGGATTAGGATTCTTGGAAGAAACTAAGGTTTCCATACTATTGACCCTTGTCCTTTCATTGATCTCTATTCATGTCTAGCCCTTAACAAAACAATTGTTAATCTAATCTTAAATCGCGGTCGAGACTAGCAATAAATTGGTAGCACGCCCGATTTGGATGTTAACGATTCTTTTGCTAAAGTTTATAAACTTTATAAGACTTAAAAGAAGTTCAAATATTTTCTCATCCATTGTTCTACCCTAATCCTATGAACCCTATCAAGCGGAGAATTACTCGCGCATGATGGAGATAGAAGAAGAACGGATGGAGAATGAGATCATGATGTAAATAAATGCAAACTAATTAATCTAATGATCTACCTTTATTAATCAACTTCACAAGTACAATGCCTTCAAGTTTAGATTACAAGAGAAGGAAGAAGTTGCTCCCGATCTCTGCCTTGTAGGAAGTAGATGCTCCGTCGAATCCCACGTCGCCTTATCACGTCAAATCGCAGACCTGTCTTGGATCACTTGTTCTTTGACGGTGATTTGCTTCGTGTAAAAGGTTGATGATTTCTAAGTTTAGCCCCCAGTCCTTTATATAGCCCCAAAGCCAGAAACCAAAGATCCCCAGAATTAGGGTTAGTTATAGCAAATCCAACCTGAAAATCCCAACTCCTGATTCGGTGAATCGGACGCGGATCCGCCGCATATTGCATGGTTTGGCCGCAGATCCGCGGTTTGTTGGTGAGATCTTGGGTGCAAATTTCTGGGGCTTTATTCTTGCGACACATGGAGATTTAGTTGATGTCTGGACTTGAAAATATTTCATGAGTCTCTGCCAGTATTGATTCTTCGATTTTTTTTAATATTTCGGCAGATTTTTTATTTCCGACATCTCAACATCTCGATCTCCTGACCTGAACCAAAACTTGCACCATATCTCAAAAAATAATGTTAGTAATATTTGGTATTTTTGAGATATTATCCTAACCAATTTGATATGATATTATATTTTAAGAATATTGATTAAAGATATTTGATATGATATGCATATTTAAATTATCAAAATATTATATAAATATTATATGCATATATTTTCCTTCATAATGTTAATTATAATATATAAACATATGAAAATAGTATTTTTTACAGATAAACCCTCATATGTGTCAAATTTATAATAAACACCTTTAGATATTTAAGAAAAGTAAAGAAAATGGCATATCAAAAGTGCAATATTTTCGACTGAACAAGTCACCAAGTAGCCATGCTTCACTTAATGCAAATGAACACCTCATTTCTCCACCTCATTAATTATTAACAATAATAGTTTATACAAATAATGAGGTGTCTTCTTCTAGAAGTATCTTGCACAATTACAAGAATGCCCCTCACCGTATATACATACCCATATCCGTATTCCGAAGAATATGAATATAAAGAGAAGAAAATAATCCATCAATATAATACTAGATTCCGGATTAAACCAAAGCCCCGTGGTATTATCCGCCCGAACATCACACGTGCACAAGTACACGTATGTGATCGAACCCCTGCCGTAAAACCATACGGCCTCTACATCGTTTCGCCTGAAGTAGGGAAACCCTCTGTGTGGGACTCTAAAGACTCGACAGTACTCTAGCAATGGGTTTAACCACAAGCACGTCAGCGGCACTAGCTGTACGTAACGGCTACCCAGGTACCTGCCGAAAAGGAAGGCCGACGAGCAAACTTGTCTGAACATCTACTGAGCCTATCCGTGACAATCTCCGTACAGTCTGGTCTCTTCGTCTAAGAGTATCGCATACCGGGTCTAGGGAGTGATAAACGTCAGACTCTAATAACCCAATATTTCGTGAGGATGTGGCTCAGGACCAATCCGGGAAACTACTGATCAACCTATCGGTAAATCCCAACTGCCTTGGCCAATGTCTTATGGTCCTGACCGATCGAACACCGTGCGATATCGACTCCCTATACCGGAAGAGTCGAATCCCCAACAATCGCTCACTACCTCCATGTGTCTCGGGACTGTACCCAACCAAATCCTGTTTGCAGAACTCAGTAGAGCCGTGCCGTTGTAGGGTAGTGATCAAAGTACAGTGGGAACTCATACGAGACAAATGACGATCTCAGGTCTAAAGACTATCCTGTACTCATGTCCCCTAAGAACTTCCACTTGACGATAGGTATAGTACCATCTAGAAGTTCTCGGCGAGTCCATCCAGTTTACTCACACCCAGTGAGCACATGTATACGATCTTAGGTGCATCAGACCAATGGCTGCGGGACCAACCATCGCCCCTCATCGGGGTCTAGAAACATATACACTAGTTTACTCTAGAGTATCAATGCCCAGTCTCGATACTTACGCGACTAGGGACCATTTAAGGTTGTGCTTATGGACTACCCTACTCCCATAAGTATGATCGCCATCACAACGCAGGTAGTCAAGCAAGATCCTACGAGCTTTATTAATATGTAACCACAATATGTAATAACGAGTATAACATATGCTATGTTAAGATAAAGACAAACCATAATAGTATACTACTGTATCATGTCTTTATCAATATATGCAAGCAGGATAAAATATCAATAGAAACAAATACACATATCCTGATAAAGACAACTGAAATATTATACTATATAACTAAGCATGAATGTCCTGTACATACATATCCCCAGCATCCACATGTATACATATACAATAATGGCCTCTAGGGCATACATATCCAACAAATAGGGTTTTAAAAAATCTAGAGAGCTCAAGTCTACAATTAGTAAGATCTAGTGCTAAAGAATTAAAATTGCAACCAAACCAAATGAGTTTCCATACAAAGTAGAGAGCATACAACCTTTGAAATATCTTCATATCCTCCAATGTTGTGTTGAACTCTAACTAGGCTCGTAAGATGAGAGAACAACCTTGGTGAGGACCTCCCTTTGTCATAGATCTTGAAGAAACGCTTCTCTAGCTCCATCTCCACTTCATGCTCCGAGCATTCTGTAAAGAAAATAACCATCCAATTTTTCTAGGATCGGAGTGCTAGGGATGTAGTGTATCACTTTATTTTTTTCTCACCATTTCCATTCCTTTTGAATTTTCTTTCTATTTTTTTGGAAGAGGAAGAAGAGAGCTAAAAGAAGGAGATGAGAGATAATCAAAAATGGAATAATCATTAATTTAAAATGGTTGATAAACCTTTAACATAACTTAAAGCAATCTCAACCATTAGATTATCATCATAACTCCACTTGTCCACCCTCTTCTCTCCCTTCCACATGTCAACTAAATGAGATTGAAAATGCATATGCTCCTCCAATGGCACAAGTTAACTTAAAGAAAATAAAAGGAAAAAGGAAAAACAATATATATATATATATATGGTACATGACATAATATATATTTATATGTATGCAATTACCATATGTATTAAAAATATATGAATGAGAAATAAATAAATAGTGAATAAATACTAGTAAATACATATATCCAATACATGCATTAATATATTAAATCAACACTTGATTTACTATTCGTCTTTCCAAAAGACCGGCTAGTATTTTTAAATGTCTGATTACCGTCAGTATATCCAATACACTAGTTTTAATCGAACTCCGGTACGCATCCAGTACGCATCTAATACGTACATCTACATCATATCGCTAGAGGCAAAAATACCTCTGTGTGAGACTCTAAAAACTCGACAATACGCTGGCGGTGAGTTGTTGGATCCAATCCATAACTTACAAGCACGTCAGTGGCACTAGCTGTACGTAATAGCTACCCAAGTATCTGTCGAAAGGAAGATCGACAAGCAAGCCCGTCCGAATCCCTACTGGGTCTATAAGTGACAGTCACCGTACAGTCCGATCTGTTCTTCTAAGAGTATTGCATACTGGGTCTAGGGGTGGATTAGTTCAAACCCCTAATAACCCGATAAGTCGTACCGATATCAAGCCTAATACTAGCCGAGAAACTACTATTCTTATGTCAGTAAATCTCATCTGTCCTGGACAGGGTCTTATGGTATTAGCCAACCGCACACAGCGCGACATCGACTCCCTATATCGGGAGAGACTAATCCCCTCGATCCGCTTACTGCCTCTATATGGCTCGGGACTATACCCAACTAAAACCTGTTTGCACGACTCAGTAGAGCCATGGCAGGGTAATAACTAAAGTACAGTGGGAACTCATACAAGATAAATGACGATCTTAGGTCAACAGACTACCCTGTACTCATGTCACCAGAGAACAGCCATCTGACTATAGGTATAATATCATCTAGCTAATTCTCGGCAAGTCCTTCTAGTATAACTCATACCCAAATAAGCACTTGTATACAATCTTTGGTGTTGTACACCAATAGCTGCGAGACTGGCCACCTCCCCTATTAGGAATAAGAAATGTATACACTAGTCTGCTCCAGAGTATTGATTCCATGTCTCGATAATCCAACGACTAGATACATTTAAGGATGTGCTTATTGACTATTCAGGTCTCACTAGTATGATCACCATCATTACCCTGATAGTCAAGTTGTTGACTATAGTGCCCTCAAGTCAATTATTGTAATCGCAGGCACGCGATTGTGATGATTGAGAGAGGACCTATATGGGTAGAACAGTCTTACTCGAGATGATAGTATGCTATTTGGTTTGCCTTTATCATCGTATACATGCATTATGTATTATTACAGATCACTATTACATGTTGATAGAGCCCATAGGAATCTTGCTTGACCAGCAGTATTATGATTGCAATCATATACGTGGGAGCTAGGTGGTCTATAAGCACATCCTTAAATATCCCTAGTCGAGAGAGTATCGAGACTGGGCATTGATACTCCGGAGTAGACTAGTGTATACTTTTCGAGACCCCAACAAGGGGCGGTGGCCGGTCTCACAAGCCATTAGTGTCGGTCAGTCACCTAAGATAGCATGCAGGTGCTCATTAGGTTACGAGTACACTGGACGGACTCACCGGAAACATGCTAGTTGGTATTATACATATTGTCAGATAGCAGTTCCCAGGTGACATAAGTACAAATTAGTCTGTCGGCCTGATATCGCCATTTATCTCGTGTGATTTCCCACTATGCTTAGATTACTACCCTACCACGGCTCAAAGGAGTCGTGCAAACAGGTTTTAGTTGGGTACAGTCCCGAGCCACATGGAGGCAGTGAGCGGATCATCAGGGATTCGTCTCTCCCGGTATTGGGGGTTGATGTTGCGCGGTGCACAGGTGGCCATCACCAGAAATCCTTGGCCAAGGTAATCGAGAATTACTGATTTGGATCAGTAGATTCTCAATTGGTGATGGGCTTCATACCGACACGAAATATCGTGTTATTAAAGGTCTGACTGTATCCACCTCCCTAGACCCGATATGCGATACTCTTAAACGAATAGACCGGACTGTATGGAGATTGTCATGGACAGGATCAGTAGGGGTTCAGATGAGTTTGCTCGTCGGCCTTCCTTTCGCTCAATACTTGGGTAGCCGTTATGTACAACCAGTGCCGCTAACGTACTTGTGGTTAAACCCACTGTCAGCGTATTAACGAGTCTTTAAAATCCCATATAGAGGGTTTCCCTGGTTCTGGCAAAACGATGTAGTAGCCGTATTGGATACATGCAGGTTCCGATCGATTGATTGTACTAAGTACCCGGGCTTTCGATCGGACAGTTGATAATACTAGCCGGCTCGGGTTTGAGCCGGATTATTAAATCAGGTATTGATTTAATAATTTACGTATATGTATTTCGATATGTATATTCTAGTATTATATTCTTTGTGTTATTCCATCTCTTCGGGTATTCGTATTTCGGTACGAATACAGGTATGTATATATAGTAGAGTGTAATCCGTATTTTTTACAGATAACATTCTAGAAGGTGGACACCTCATTTTGGGTTTGACCATTTATTCTAAATGGATAATGAGGTGGCATAGACTTGATGGGAGTATGGTGAGAACTATGCTTGCATAGTGTGCACAAATGAATTATTAATTCATTTGTGCATACTATTCAAGTATGGGTTGTATATTATATTGGAAAATTGGTTTTGATAAAACCATTCTTCACTTGGTTTTTCCTCACTTGGTCACTTAGAGAAAAATATGAGATGGTTCTTTTTCCTTGGTTCCTCTCATCTCCTCACCATTAGCTTCACTCCCCTCTAGGTCTCTTGAGTTTCCTCCACCTTCATGCTCAACCTTCCCTCTACAATCTCATGAGTTGAGAATCAAGGGAGGAGGTGAGATGGATAAACATTTAAAACACTCACTACATTCTAGGCTTTCTAGATTAGCAACCTAAAATCCTTAGTTGCTTCACTTTCTTTCAATGTGGAGCTAGAGTTATGAGCTACATCTCTCGAGTGGATCATCTTCAACGAAGGAAGACCGGCGGCCAAGTTCAATCGAGCACGCCTCAAAGAGCTAAGGAAGATGATGGAAGACCGAAGGACTTGTTTCGTTCGGTATAACATTCTAACCTTGTAGTTTAGCCCTTTTTTAGTTAGCTAGTATAGGTTTATGGTTCGATCTTGGGCGGGTTTTCGTTAGCGCCAAAGTTTTTAAACGCCAGTTTTGTTCCGCACCGGCCACGTTTGATGGCCAAGGCACTACCATAATCCAACACAAGTAAGAATTCTATGGGCTCTATCAACATGTAATAGAGATACATGATACCACATAGGACATGTACATGATGATAAAGAAAAATCAGATAGTATACTATCATCTCGAGTAAGACTGTTCTACCCGTATATGTCCTCTCTCAATTGTCATAACCGCCTACCTGCAATTACAATAATTTCCTTAAGTGCCATAGCCAACAACCCAGGAGGACAAAAGCATAGTTGGGACGGCCAGAGTCAAAGGTTTGGGTCTCGTGTTCCCACAGCTACACTAAAATGTTCTCGGTTATATAAACAAATAGCTCAAAGAAATTTCAGGGAAAGAAGAAAAATATTTGTAGAGACTCGATTATTGGAAATAATATTAGTTAAATTTTGATTTGAAACTGTCGTATCATCTAAAGTAACTACTAGTATTTGATTTGGCTCTGATACCACTACTAGGTTTTAGTCCTAGGGTCGCAATAACTGCGGACTGCGGTGGAAGTGTAAAACAATAATTTTCATAAAACATAGAACCAAAAACAAAACCAATGATCATCAAATACTTATAGTTGCACCAAAAATAGAAAACTCAAGAGAAGAAAATCGGTTCTACAACTTTTGTAGTATGTCTGATTGCCTATCGGATGACTCATGCTATGCTCCGAGTCCTCCAAAACAAGCTTGAGTGCCTAGACCCTCACTGTAGATGATCCGCTTGAAGGAAACCAATCAAGCTCCATCTCCATTTGATAAATAAAGAAACCGGCTCACAAAGTTTGCTAGGTTTGTGAGGTAGGATGATGTGAGGAGGATGTTCTATTTTATTTCTCATTTTCTTTTCTTTTCTTTTCATCTTACAAAGAAGATGAAGAAGATGAAGAAGAAGAATGAGAAGCCTCTCTTTATTTTTCATTGCAATAGAAAAAATAGTGAGTCATTCTCTCATCCTCTGCTTTTCTCTCACCTCCATATGTCCATTAAAAGTGAGTGGGACTTTGAGTGGCCCCCACCACACTCACAATGGCCATTTGTCATATTATAAAAAATATTATTTGTATCATATACAAATAATATGTATGCAACCATACACATACACGAGAGTGAGAGAGTGAATATGCATCATATACATAAACATTATAATATATATGTATGTATGTATGTATGTATGTATGTATTAAGATAGAGAATAATGTATCATATACATTATACAAAACATTAGTATCATTTACTAATGTGTGTGAAAGAGTGTGTGTATGTGTATCAAATACACGATACTAGCAACCATATCGCATATGTAATTATTATGTTAACACTTGACTTAATAATCCGGATAATAAATAGACCGGCTAGTATTATCCAATGTTCGATTAAATCTTGTATCATATACTCGTATTCAATCGGATTTCTGGACATATCGCCACATCATCATTTGTCTGACCAGGGAAACCTTCTGTGTGAGACTCTAAAAACTCAACAATACACTTGCAGTGAGTTACTGGATCAAATCCATAATCACAAGCACGTCAGTAGTGCTAACATAACGGCTACCTAGGTATATGGAGATAGAAAGGTCGACAAGTAAGCTCATCCGTACCCTGCAGAGTCTATCAGTGATGAATATCATACATTCCGGTCTCTTCATCAAAGAGTATCGTATATTGGGCTTTGGGGTGGAATCCATCGGACCCCCAATAGCCCAATAAGTCATGCAGATATCGAACTCATAACCATATGAGATACAGCTGATAACACTTACCAGTTTATCTCATCCACCCTAACCAGGAATTTCTGGTTATAGTTATGTCCTGCACAGCGCTATATTGACTCCCTATACCGGATAGTCGTTACGTACAGATAGTGCCACTGACATTGAGCATATGTATACAATTCTCGTTATCAAACACCAATAGTTGTAGGAACAGCTATCGCCCTCCAACCGAGTCAGGAAACGTATGCACTAGTCTAATCTGGAGTACTGATGCCCAGTCTCGATACTCCTACGACTAGGAACATTTAAGAATGTGCTTATGGACTATCCAGGATCATGTTGGATCATAATAACATGCATAAGTATTTAGGGTTTCTAAGTCTATTATATTGTATATGCATTAGCAAGATTTAATCTCGCTATAGCATATAGCAAGTACCAGATACTTGCCTCGAATATGATCTCGACTCGGATGATCTGTGACGATGTTAATCTCAATCTCCTCTTGAATGTACTGTGTACAGATGACACAGCCATGCGAGGAAGAAGACACGAGGAAGAAGATCATGACTACGTAGGGAACGAGACGATGACGATGATCTTATAGGGGTGCTCAGTTGATGAAGATGATGATCATGTAGAGTATATACGAGACTTGTTACCTGACATTCATTATGACATGATCTCGATATATTATTGATATGTTATGCTATTCTTGACCATTCTAGTATACGGATTGGTTACATGTATTGATGTTATTCTGTTATTGATATTGCCTTTTTATTGTGATCGTGTCAATTATACTGTAATGTAATGTTTACCGTAATGCCAATGAATCCATGATTTTGACTTGGTTGACCTGATTGTCTTGATTAACCCGACATGTATATGATTGTTCCAGTATTGGTATTAAGTAAATATTATATCGATACCTGACATGAAATATAAAACCTGGGGAAAATAGAAAATCAAGAATGGAATCCAGATCATAACTCAAGAGTTTTATTGCTAGAGACTGATTAGTTTTTATGGGTTGTGGGCTCCGGAATGATGAGCTGACATCATTCGTATAGTTATTGACATTGTTTATTGCCTAGTAACACGTCTCAGATTCAGCCCCGAGAGTCATGATACCGTGGTCTTGGGTACGCATGGGATATTATTGATTTACGAGAAAGATTTCACTCATTGGTTTCAAATACCGTTAGGTTAGATAATTTAACGACTTGGACATATAGGATCCACATGACATGGTTGCCTTGCTACATCTTGTTTGTTATATCACTTGCTATTGCTATTGTTATTGTATACTCACATGACACCGATTTCCTGTAAATGATGTATTATATCCCATTCCGGTTATATTCATGATTATGTTATTTATGACGCTCTGACGTCTAAGTTTTGCACGGCCTAAATACTTTGGTATTAGAGCAGCAAGACTAAGAGTACTTCGAGAAAATTGCCGAGAAGTAAGAAGTACTTATTTATCTAGTTATTTATGGTTTAGGTTTCTTTCTAGCACTAGATTATTTTTTTGGATTTCTTTTATGAGCCCATAAGGGACAAGCGTTGGTCATTGTTTTTATTTATTCCTTGAATCGATGAGATTTGATATTCTAGTACTTACTTCCACTTTTGTTATTGTTTATTGTGCAATTGGACATGTTTAGTGTTAGATATATATTATTGTGCTTAATTACTGCATGACAGCCTTAATATGACTATAAAAGGATGATTCCTTACCGTAGGTAGTATGGCTGTCGAGTTACGTCCCGTATTATTTATGTATTTTGGGAAGCGGGGCGTGACATCTATCCTCTCCTCAAAATATTCATAGACTTCTTTTGGGACATCATCCTTCGTGAACCCAAAGCCGATGATGGTCTAGATGCAGAAGGAGACGAGAAAACGGGTGCTCGAGAACCCGCGGGAGTATAAGGAGATGAGCCTTATCCATGGAATACATGGGTGGACAGAGATGCAGATGTGGCTGCAGGGGGCGCGGGCTCCTGAACGAATATCCGTTCGCGTATCTGAGGAGGATGCAACCTCAGACCCTGATAGACGTACCGTAGGCGAAATGCCTTGGCTATCCAGATGAACTCTCCCTTGCCGATCTGAGTTGTGTCGCTGAATGACATCCTCGTTAATCACATGAACCTCAATGGAAGTAGGATCTCGGCTATGCTCCTCAATAAACGCCCTAAATCCATCTGAAGTGAAGTGTTGAATCATGGCGGCCCAATACTCGTTTGTCCACATCATGGGCTTCGCTGCCCATTTCGCCTCATCGGTGGTAGAGTCCCTCCATTTCCTATAGACCTGGTGTTTATGATTACACCAATTCCTCTACATGTATATAAACATTCGGCCTAACACAGCATCCAAAGGTACGGAAGAGTTGTCAATCCACCAGACAACGGTAAAGCGCGCCTACAAAGAAACATCGAAATGATATTAGCATCATACACATATATGCAAAAGTAATAAACGAATGCTAAATTAAATAAATTTACCAAAATCTCATCTAAGGCCGTTTGCTTCTTGACCTCCAGAGATTTCACCGTCCAGTCCACCGGGATATACTGGGACCCGAATTTCACGCAATGCGGCTTGCATTTTTCGTTATTGCAGATCGAGACATGGAATTTTTTTAGCTGTATTGACTCGGGCTCAATGAAATCGATCGTCGCCGACATATGCACCTCGATTTTTGGGTCGTCTTGCCCCGACCCTATATATCCATTGCCTATGTGGGGCCCCTTTTCCCAGGACCCCGACTCTACGAACTGGATGCCGCGGGCTCCTTAGACCGTCCATGTCCACGATCACGTCGTGAACTCATATCCTGAAAAATATCCAATGCAATATACATATTCAATAACAATTTCAAGAAATAGTTAAGCAAAATTACATAGTTGTAGATGAAATTAAATTTATTACAGTCAAAATATTCGGTACATAATTTAAATTATGCATACTTAAAAGCCACATGTATATACAGGAGACGAAAAAGAAAATTGCGATAAATTTTTTCAGTGTTTAATTGTCTGCAAGATTATGAATAATACAAACAGGTAAAATTTAGTAATTATCATCCTATGTAGCACTACTCTCACTCGCTGAATTTTGCTCGGAGCCATCGATGAATTGGTCCAATTCACGAGTTGTTGGTTTTCGTCTACGGGCAGCGGATCTTGATGATCCATCCTTTACAATAATCTCCGGAGTGATGTTAGCTCTTGAAAGGCTAACGTCGTCGATATCCATAATCAGGTCTTATAACGAGGTAACTGGCGTGCTTGGGCAGCTAATTTCAAGATTTTCATCAGGATTTCCCATGTTATAATAGTCTCGCAGATTTATGCTGATAGCGATATGCCAGACAGCATCATTGAGGTCCTCGACATAAAAATATTGGCATGCTTGACTCTCTAATATGTAAGGCTCATTCGTGAACGTGAGTTTTGATGAATTTAGTAGGAGTAGCATGTTTTCTACTTGTATCCTCGTTATTCTGTGTTGAGATCATACCACAGACACTTGAGCAGGGCAACCCTGTGTGCATGATAATGTACCTGCACTATATCTTGCAGCACACCGTAGTACTCAAGTTGTCCCGTAGTTTGATTGAGATCTCTAAACGATGCGTAATCTTTTGTGGTTGATGTTAAAAGAATGCCGCAGTTTTGAAACTTTCTACATGCATCACTAACTTGTGTGTGAAATCTATATCCATTAACGACATAACCAGTAACATGCTCAACTACTGGATCTGGTTCAAAGGTAAGTATTTTTATATCTTCTGTTATGTTGGTATTTATGAATGTATGGACCTAATAAGGCAAGATAAGATTTCAAATTCGCATTTAGTTTAAGGGATGAGACATAAATTATATAGTTTTATATATTTTATTTTTAAAATTACATAATGTTTAAACAATGTCGCAAATTCTCGATTTCGAGCATTATCGATATGCCTCAGTAGCAATTAAGCCCTTGATGGTCTATATTGAGCTTTCCATAATCTAAGTATGAAATAATACAGTTATGTAATTTCATATTTATATGTTGAAAAAAATATTAGCTTGAAATCATATTATATACTATGAACCAGACTATATACATACTCTTGAAATATGTCTATCTCGTCAGAGTTAAATAATACATATCTATGTATTGTGTCTAGCTACTCATTACGAAGCAAGACATGGCTCACAACACTTATTATGTTCCCGCCTCCATGGAAGATAGATATTAATCATTGTCCCTCGTTACCCATTACGTCCTCGTTACCGCACGGCCTGTTGAATGCTGTCTCGGCCCCCTTAAGGTACATAAAACAAAATGCCATGCATTCCTCAGCGAGAAAAACTTCGGCAATCGACCTCTCGAGTCTAACTTTATTACGGATATATCGTTTTATCTTAAATATAAACCTATGGATTTTATTTTGATAAATTTAATTGATGATATAATAAATATTATTCGAAAGTTAAAGTCAACTATTAAATACATAACCATTGCTTACCTTTCGAATGGATACATCCACCGATAATTTACGGGTCCATCTAAATGCATCTCTCTTGCAAGATGAACTGAGATGAAACATGATTGTGAAAAACGTAATAAGAAACAACATATCCAATCTACAGAGAATGATAGGAACTTCATTCTATAGATTTCTAAAATCATCTGCCCTATATTTCTTAGAGCTTAAATCTCGGAAGTAATGACAAAGATCCGTCACAACCAAGACAACATCCTTATCCTGTAATACCCTAATTGCAACGGAAAGTAACTGTTGCGTGATCACGTGGCAGTCGTGACTCTTAAGGTGAGAAAGTTTTTTATGTTTCATGTCCACACACTTAGAGAAATTTAATAAGTAACCGTCAAGAACCCTTACTTGCTCAAAAACTCTAAGGAAAGCACCATTCTCTCTAGCAGACATCGTGTACAACACTGCAAGAATTGACCATATATTGTTCCCCGCTTCTCGTAGATGTAATTCAGGACACAACCTCTCTTGCAAAAACCACTGTCGTACCATAAGTGTATTCTTAGATTTGGATTTCATATTCAATAAGGTGTTAAGAAGTAGCTCACATACATTCTTCTCGATGTGCATGAAATCTAAGTTATTACGCAAATTGAGATCACGCCAATACACTAGCTCGTTGAAAATAGGATTCTTCCTCCAGTGACTGCCAGCAATGCGTGGAATTGTAATCTTTGTCGTCCTCCAGAAAACAACAGTATTGAAATCTTGTGTGGCCTCCCACAACTTCAAACCCGTCGGCTCAGGTGGGGCATGCCTATACTCTTGTTTTCTATTGAATTTGCTGAAATTACGACGATATGGATGGTTTCTATCTAACCATCGTCGGTGACCTATATAACACTTGATCTTCCGCGCGCCTACTTTAGGATCACATATGGTTTCCTCTAGACATACCAGGCAAACTTTGTAACGTTTAGTGCTCCATCCAGACAACATAGTGTATGCTGGAAAATCGTTGATTGTCCACAAGAGCGCCGCACGAAGTGTAAATGTCTCTTTTTGTGGGCATCGTAAACCTGTATACCTGACTCTCACAACTCCTCCAGCTTCTCAATCAACGGCCTCAAGTATAAATTGATGTTATTAGAAGGATAACTACTTCCAGGGATCAACAAGGGTATCTGTGTGTAAGAAATATTCATACTCATCCATGAAGGAAGATTATAAATAACAAGAGTAACTTTCCATATACTGTGATTTGCACCATGGCTGAACAGTTCCATACCATCTGCGGATAAACCAAGCCTCACATTACGGGCATCCACAGTAAAATCTTCATACAGGACATCAAATCGTTTCCACTCTTCACCATCTGCTGGATGCTGCAAGACTCCGTCCTTAGTGCGACCTTTTTCATTCCATGTCACACTTTCAGCAGTTTTTGATGATAAAAATAATAGCTGAAATCTTTGTTTGATTGAAAAATATCGCAAAACCTTTGCCAGAATCCGTCTAGGAGTATTAAGTGTGGATTCATCTTCACCGTTATCCTTTTGAGTGACCATCCACCTAGATAAGTTACAATTTTTACATTTCTCTAACTTCTTATACTTCCTTGTCCAGTATAACATGCAATTGTTCGGACCAAGTCTATTTTCTCACAACTAAAACCTATCTCTTTCAAGATCTTCTTCGTCTCTGTGAAATTTTCAAGCAATATCGCTTTAGGGTAGGTCTCCCTTTTCACTTCAAGAAACCGATCAAAAGACTTGTTAGTCTAATTATTCTGGCATTGGATATGAAATATTTTGACAATCCAACCCAACTAGAGATGTTTGCTCTTTCGAAAAAGGGTACATTTGCATCATCCATATACTTCACATATTTCGCCGATTCTGCATCGGGGAGACTATGGATACTTCCTCTCCAACATTAGGTTTGGGAACAATATCAGGATCAGGATGCATGCCAGTTCAAACCTCGTCCAACATATTATTCAAACCCGTATCCCTAAAACACATATGAGGAGGATCATTTTTTCTAATCCAACGACTCGTAGAAATATTAACTCTCGGTACAGCTTCTCCATGATACTTCCATTTTGTATACCCAGGCAAAACCTTGTTCTTCAATAACAGGTCATACACTATATCTCGACGGAGGTCGAAACTGTTATTGCACATTTTACACAGACACGAAATCAATTCTTCAGGGGATCGTTCCCTCAATACAAATTCCATAAACTCTTCAACGCTGGCCTTGTAATCATCACTAAATTTTGACAATTTCATCCAACTCCTATCCATTACTCTCCGATTTCTGACATCATGTATTTCATAATTAGCATATCTTATTGATATTTAGTTTATGACTTGTAGTTAAGGTTTAATATTTCAATTTAATCCATCAATACATCACATAAGCTGTCGGGGGTAAGGCTTCTATCCCATTAAGAATTTATATCGCATACACCCCTGCATTTGTGCTTTCATTCATTTTGAGAACATTTCAGCAGTACTTGTTGGTTATAATGCCCTCAAGTCAATTATTGGATCACAAGCACGTGATTGCAATGATTGAGGGAGGACCTATACATATAGAACAGTCTTACTCGAGATGATAGTATGCTATCTAGTTTGTCTTTTATCATCGTGTACATACTTTAGGTGACATTACAGATCACTATTACATGTTTATAGAGCCCATAGGATTCTTGCTTGACTACCAGTAGTATGATGGCGATCATATACGTGAGAGCTGGGTTGTCTATAAACACATCCTTAAAATGTCCCTAGTCATAGGAGTTTCGAGACTGGGCATCGATACTCTAAGAGTAAACTAATGTATACGGATCGAGACCCCGACGAAAGGCGGTGGCCAGTCTTACAAGCCATTGGTGTTAGTTAGTTCACCTAAGATGTATACAGGTGCTCATTGGGTTATGAGTACACTGGACGGACTCGCCGGGAACATACTAGTTGGTATTATACCTATTGTCAGATAACAGTTCACTGGTGACATGTGTACAGATTAGTCTATCGACCTGAGATCATTATTTGTCTCGTGTGAGTTCCCACTGTGCTTTGATTACTACCCTACCATAGCTCAAAGGAGTCGAGCAAACAGGTTTTAGTTGGGTACAGTCCCGAGCCACATAGAGGTAGTGAGCGGATCGTCAGGAGATTCGTCTCTCCCGGTATTGGGGGTTGATGTCGCGGTGTGCACGGGTGGCCATCACTAGAAATCTTGGCCAAGGTAGTCGAGAATTACTGATTCGGATCAGTAGTTTCTCAGGTGGTGATGGGCTACATGCCAATACTTAATGTCAAGTTATTAGGGGTCTGACTTTATCCACCCTACTAGACTCGATATGTGATACTCATAGACGAACGGACCGGACTGTATGGATATTTTCACTGTCAGGCTCAGTAGGGTTTCAGGATGAGTTTGCTCGTCAGCCTCCCTTTCGCTCAATACCTGGGTAGCCGTTACGTACAGCTAGTGCCACTGACGTGTTTGTGGTTAAACCCACTACCAGCATATTGACGAGCCTTTAAAGTCCCACACGGAGGGTTTCACTGCTTTGGGCAAAACGTTGTAGAAGCCGTATGGTTTTATGGCAGGGTTCGATCATATACATGCACTTGTGCACGGATCATGATCGGACGGATAATACTAGTGGGCTTTGGTTTAAACCGGATCCTAGTATTATATTTTTGGATTATTTTCGTGTCGTTGTATTCGTATTCAGTCGGAATACGGATGCGGGTATGTATATACAGATGAAGGGTATTCTTGTAATTCGTTACAAGATTACTTTAGTTGATGCCATTTTTTTTGTCAAACATTTAGTTTAAATGTTTATTTGGTGGGAAAATGTGAGTCATGGTTTGCATTAACTCATGGAAGTGATTCATTGTGACTCATGACATGGATTGTTTTTGTTTTGGCTAAGATATTTGCAGTGAGGATTGTAAGATATTTTGTGAAGGATGCAGATCTTTTTTGGGGGGCTTTTCTTTAGTTTCTCACTCTCACAAAATAGCTCACAACACTTCACAACTTTCTTCACTTGCTTTTTCTTGAGCTCACACTTTTCTCCCATGGCATCTTCTTCAACCTCCATCCAAACCCTCTCATGAGTTGAGAATCCTTGGGTATATTGAAACAAAGTAATCGCAAACACACTCTATTTCATCTTGGCTATCTAGGCTAGCAAACTAGATACCCGATTTGCTTCGGTTTTGAGGCGGGAGCACGTATTACGAACCCTCGACGTGGATCTTCTTCGATGTGGGGAGACCGGAGATCAAACTTGATCAAGGAAGCCACGAGGAGCTTGGGACAGAGGTTGAAGACCGAAGGACACGGATCGTTCGGTATAACCTCTCTAAACGCCTTTGCATATAGCTAGTATAGGGTTAATGATACGATCCGTAGATTAGGGTTCCGTTAGCGCCGGGTTTATAAAAGTTTTTGTTCCGCATTTGGCCATGGATTGATGGCCGGGGCACTGGCGTAACCCAACATGGTATCAGAGCCAACCCATTAACCACATACTAGTTGTTTTAAACGATATTAAAGTATCGAAACCGAAACAACTCCGAAACAATACCAACGATATTCTAGTTTCTATCAATTTTTTCCGAGTCTTCAAAAAATTATTTAAGCAATTGCAGAAGATTACCTATATGACCACTAGAACACACCCCAAACACGAACCCCAGATTCAAATATTGGACCGGCCAGATCAGCCAAAATTCCGAGGTGGCCGGTTTTGTTAATGCTTCTGAACTTCGTATTTTGGGTATGGTCTAGTCTATGAAATATTGGTTTAGTGGTATTGCTAGTTTAGCCCAGTTTGGATATGGTTTTATCTATTAGTTTGGGGGCTATTTCGGGTGTTTCGAAGTCGATATTTCTAACGCTGTTTAAAGTTTACAGTGCATGCATTACTATCTGCGACCGTGAATGTCATTAGAGCGGTACAACTTGTCTAATTGCTATAGTTCCTTTAGACGGGTTTGCGAACGTGACATTCACGTTGATGTTCTGTGTTGTGCTTTGTTTGTTGGCTGGTTTGTCGTGGTGGATAGCTTGGGTGCAATATTAGTACAGTTTTATTTTATTTGTACATTTGATATCGCGGGGCAAGCGTCCGACATGTGGACTGCCGTCACTTCCTGTTTATATATTATTTGTTTGGGGCACAACCGAATTGAGGTCGATGTCACCATTGTACATATTTTCTTTTCTGTACTAGGATTACCCCGTCATAAAGTGCATGGATAGCCGGGTTCTGGAGGGCAACGGGCCCGCATCTCATGGCGTTGAGACGGAGGGAGCCTCACTCTAGAATTGACGGGCTATTCGCCGCACTCGTAGGGAGTACAGGTTGTCCCAAGGAGGGGTGCTCAAGTTACCGGATTCTGTGAAGTGCCGAGTGGCCCATTCACTTTGATGAAAGGGCTGCCTCACTTCTGGTTTTGGCGGGTAACTTGCCACACTCGTAGGGATCTATGTTTTCATTGCACAGGCTATCCACACGACCAGGGGAACGTCAGGTTTCACTTGCGGCTCAAAGGAAACCCGGGGCTCCCAAATTATTTATATTGTTCTGTGATGCTTATCGCTTATCTATGATGTTGCATTTATCACGCCTGGAGCGATTATTATATATTGTTATATATATACCAGTAGATGTTGTATATGTTTTACACCCGCGCTAGTCCAGCCCACGCTCTGTCGTTAGTTAAGTAACTTAACGGGTGATGACGGGGCCCAATGGCGAATGTGGATGGCATATATGTACATCATATTTTCGTTTTTTTCTGGTGTGATTAATTGATGGGACTGCATTGATTCAGATCAATGCAAGGAAAACATACCTATTCGATGTTGTTGGAACAATTTTCAAAAAGCTGTTATTACAAGGACGTTTTCTTTTTGTTTTGCACAGCGGTATTCGGTTATGAATATCCAGCACCTCATTCGATGAGGCAAGAGCCGAGATCCCTTCACCGGGAATGACCTCTTGAGCAGAAGTTCGCGTCAGGGTAATAACTTCACTATAGTCGATTACTTTTTTGCTTTACATCGTGGTATTCAGTTGGAATATCCTGCATCTCATTCCACGAGGAAAGAGCCGAGATCCCTTCACCGGGAATGACCTCTTTAGCAAAGATTTTGGCCACTATATATTTGTAAAAAGCTATCCGGTTCCTTCAACAATATCAAGTTCATTACGTTAAAGGTTTTTCGCCAAAAACCATTCGTAGCCCTCCGTCATTTCAGACGGGTAGCACCTAGTATTCATGCCATGTTTGTTGACCTTCGTCAAGGCATAGTGTATGATAGCTGTTTGTTACCTTTATGTTGCATAGATAGATGCGTTGCTTTGGGACAGTCGTACAGCTTTGTTGGCCTTCGTCAAGGGCGAGTACGGGTGGATTCAAATTAACCTAGACAATGATGGGTAGAACTTGACATGTGACTTATGATTTGTTGGCATTCGTCAAGGTCATAAGAGCATGGGGTAAAAATCACATCGGGAGTTTCAAACATACAGGAAACTTGCCGGGCATGTGCATACCTTCTGGAGTGTGATAACTTGAGTGGATTCCATCAAGTTATCATGCGATGAAAGTTAGATCCTGATTCCCACTGATGAGTTGGTTTACTCCTCGGGTGATTTTAGATGATCCCGACTAATTTTTCTTTTGGGTTTGGAGGAGAACTTGAGAAAACGGTGGGAGACATCCTGATTAGATAAAGTGATTAACCATTCTGATCTAGGTTAGAGTACACGATGAGTGTTTTTTTTCTCTCTCTCTCTCTCTTTGGCAGCGACCATGGCCCGACCCTAGACTATAACTCATAAACCAAGTTAACCGAATTTTCTTAAAACACACTGGCTTTTGGATTATCAGAGTTGCATACTTCATTGCCACACCTACTTTTACCCTTTGCTTTTCTCCGGAA
Organism: Agapanthus africanus; assembly: GCA_030015575.1. Lineage (NCBI taxonomy): Eukaryota > Viridiplantae > Streptophyta > Magnoliopsida > Asparagales > Amaryllidaceae > Agapanthus > Agapanthus africanus. The sequence continues at coordinate 675,711,619 of CM057337.1, forward strand.
CATTCCGTATCACTACGAAAATCCATATTTATTGGATATGACCATCGTATAGTTACATACGAACTCGAAGAAACTTGTTTCAGATTCGAGATTGGTTTCCGGTTCTGGAGAAATTGAATAGGACTATTCAGTTGTCTTTTCCTTTTACCTTCTCTCAGGTTGTGAGGGTTCGTAGGATTAGGAGAGGGTACACCTATTGCGCTTATTGGATAGTCTTCTTCCAAACCATAGGCAGATGCCAAAAGGTGGGGAAGGAAGAAAACCAATTAGCCTAAGCGTGGTGCACAGAAGGTAATAAATAAAGAAAAATAAAGGGATTAGAAAGAGGGCAAAGTAAATTGCGACTGCTATCATTCATGACCAAACCGCGTATATCATCGCCACTCCACTTCACCTTTGTATTTCTCCAGAACACCCCGTATCACTATGAAGATCCACATTTATTGGATTATCCATCGTATAGTTATATACGAACTCGAAGGAACTTGTTCCAGTTCGAGAATGGATTCTAGTTCAGGAGAAATAGAATAAGGATTATTCGGTTGTCTTTATCTTTAACTTCTCTTAGGTTGCGAGGGCTCCTACGATTAGGAGAGTACAACTATTACGCTTATTGGATAGTCTTCTTCCAAACCATAGGCTGGTGCCGAACGATAGGGAAGGAAGAAAACCATTTAGCCTAAGGGTGGTGTACAGAAGGTAATGAGTAAAGACAAATAAAGGGATTTGGAGTGATGGCAAGGAAATATACGGTCATAGTCATGAATCTGGATAATGGAAGAGTCATTACTAGGAATACCCGACTATTCCTTCGAAACATTTTCATGTTTCAGTTTCACTGTGCGTTGTTAATTGAAAACTGATTTCCAAATTAGATCCTTACTCCAGAGTATCTATTTACCAGGTTTGATTTTCATATCTGTATAGTTTTACAGATGATGAGTGGGAGTAAGTTATTGGGAATTAGGTGATTATATCCTCTTAATATCGGAATTCGTTGTAATTGGTAATATTTGAGCAAATCACGTGGGGTTTTACCTGACGGCAAATATTTGGTTTTGAATATCCGTTGTTATGCACCAATTTCAAACTGATATATCTGTACGTTTATTTTATAAAGTGAGATATAACTTTTTGAAATTATGTCCATGATAATTACCTATATCAGTTGATGATTGGATAAGGAGTATTAAACAGCGGTGTAATTCTTCTTAACCATAGTACAGTTTTCAACCTACGACACACAGCGTTTGAGTTATTCAACCCAGGGGACTTATACAAAGTATTTTATGTTGTCCAGTGTCTATTAGGACAAAAGGGTTGGTGCCCGTACTATATTCTGATTACTTGTGACTTCTCCAGTTTTAGACAAGTATTTCGTAGAAATACAAGATCCAAGTTTTGAGAAATTATAGGTACAAGAATAAAGTAGAGAACCATATGTTGGAAGTATCAAGATTCTTCAAGGTGATCGACGATATAGATACTTGTGTTTGGTATTCAAATGAAAGTAATGGTTTTGAGAACTTACTTCACTTTCAGATTGCTCATATCTGGATACACTCCTAAGTTGAGTAATGCTAATCGGTCTCTCTCCATTTAGTTGACGTGCACTGGAGACAGCTGCATGATTTGAATCCGGTTCCAATTACATCAGTGCCTCTGTTTCTATATTGTGTATAGAATGGTTCATATCTTAACGATGTTAAGGTATTGTCCGACTTATGTTTAAAACCAGACTCTGGACATACTCAAGGCACGTTTCTGTAATGGCAATTTACGGGTTATCCCGGGCTATGGCGAGGGTTAACTTTCTACCATCTGGAAGATCAATAGTGATATTGTTCTTGACTCGCCAATTTTTCAGAAAACAGTAGTGGGAGTATGGTAGAACTGGAAGTGATTCCAGAACCACAAACGATTATTGAAAATTTAATAGAACCTAAAAATTCAATCGGGTTTGACATTCCATTAGCCATTCCGCAGATATGGTGGGTAACCTCAGGCGCCCAAGAGGTATTTCTGTATCCTCAAAGACGGTGACAGGGAGGTTCTTGTTTACCCAAACTTGACACTACTGTTATTCCAGACTATGAGACCCGGTAGGAGGATGAGTATAGCATCGTTCTAAACTAGCTTTAGAAGTGCACATGTATATGACTCTGAGGTTATTGTAGTCAGTAGGAGCAGCAGAAGTATAGTAATGTCTATTTATAGACTAAAGCATGTAAGGCGGAGATAGATCATCTATTTTTGATGTGACAGTCATAGAATTTGACTTCATCAGAATAGGAGATGGATCTGTTAAGAAGGTAATAGGGTATGATGTCCTGGTATTTGGATAACATGCACTTTGTAGGAAGTGATATTCCTACACTACGGTCGGTTATACTGTGGTTTTCACACAGTTGTTTCTCCATATAGGATATGGATATAATATCAGACATTCTGGTTACTAGATCTATGGTTTTAGATCTATATTTGGGTAGTTTCCCAATCCGGATACTTTGACACTATTCTAAAGGTATTTTAGAATGGACGACTCCTGGCATGGTGGTGTACCTGCAAGTGATGGAGTCACCCTCTCTAAAGGTGTCTTACAGACTAAAGGGGAGAGGGATATGCATGATTGGCATATCACTTGCTTAGGTAATTGAGTCAATTATAAGATGTCAAGTACCACACCAGAAATTGTTTTTGCACAAGCTGCAATAACTTTATATATTAATTCAATCCTGAAGAAACGTTCGGAAGCAGTTTATGAACATACGTGGATGTTCTAGGGATTTGGTAATGGCAGCCTCCTTCGGAAAACGGTTATCATTCCAAGCTTCCAAGGTGACCTGGATGACAGAGTGACTGTCAGGGTTATAGTTTTCCCTCTTGACGAGGGGCAGTAGTTTGGACAAGTGGTCCAAGGGGATACTGAGGGAGGGATGGCGCAGGATACTGATTAAATTCATAGGACGATACAGTCTAAGAAGTTTTGCTGGATTTGGAGTTCATTTGTGAACTGGGTCCCATCAGATATTCAGACATAGTCTAAGACAGGTATTGCTCATTTTAGGAGATGGCTTTCTCCACGAACTTAAGATAAAGAGAGACATAGAAAGAAACATTGGAGCGGATCCACTCACTGAGGCTGTTTCTCAAACACAATAGTTTTACTAACGAGCTTTGTGAAACTGATTGGTAGAGAAGTTAGGTGTTCGGTATCACACGGGCTGTGAGTATGCGACACCGCAATAATTAGCCTTAAGTGCAAGTGGGAGATTATTGGCTATAGTGTCCTCAAGTCAATTATTGGATCGCAAGCACGTGATTACAATGCTTGAGGGAGGACCTATACCGGTAGAACAGTCTTACTCGAGATGATAGTATGCTATCTGGTTTGTCTTTATCATCGTGTACATAATTTAGGTGACATTACATATCACTATTACATGTTGATAAAGCCCATAGAATTCTTGCTTGACTACCAGCAGTATGATGGCGATCATATACGTGAGAGCTGGGTGGTCTATAAGCACATCCTTAAAATGTTCCTAGTCGTGGGAGTTTCGAGACTGGGCATCGACACTCCAAGAGTAGACTAGTGTATACGGATCGAGACCCCGACGAGGGGCGGTGGCCAGTCTCACAAGCCATTGGTGTTAGTTGGTTCACCTAAGATGTATACAGGTGCTCATTGGGTTATGAGTACACCGGACGGACTTGCCGGAAACATGCTAGTTGGTATTATACCTATTGTCGGATAGCAGTTCCCTGGTGATATGTGTACAGGTTAGTCTATCGACCTGATATCGTCATTTGTCTCGTGTGAGTTCCCACTATGCTTTGATTACTACCCTACCACGGCTCAAAGGAGTCGTGCAAACAGGTTTTAGTTGGGTACAGTCCCGAGCCACATGGAGGCAGTGAGCGGATCGTCAGGGGATTCGTCTCTCCCGGTATTGGGGGTGTTAGTTATATGTATGCCCTAGAGGCCATTACTGTATATTGGATGTATATTGTAGTGGATGCTGGGACATATATAGGTAGGACTTTCTTGCTTGACATGATAGTACGCTATCTGGTTGCTCTTTATCTTAACATGTATATTTTCTGTCTCTCTGATTACATGTTGATAAAGCCCTTAGGATGTGTACTCGACTTCCAGGACTGTGATGTAGATCATACTAGTGGGGCCTGGATAGTCCATGAGTACATCCTTCATTGTTCCTAGTCGAGAGAATATCGAAACGGGGCATCGATATTCCAGAGTAGACTAGCGCATATCTTCTCGACCCATGCGATGGGCAATGTTTGATCCCATATCCATTGGTGTTTGACATCGGAGATGGTATGCGGGTGCTCAGTGGAGACTGGGTACACTGAACGGACTCGCCGAGAACTCCCAGATGGTATTATACCTCACGTCAGATGGCAGTTCTCTGGTGACACTGGTACAGCTTAGTCTGTTGACCCGAGATCGTCATAGAGTCTTGTGTGTCTCCCACTGTGCTTTGATTTCCACCCTACCACGGCTCTACTGAGTCGTGCAAACAGGTGGCTTTTGGGTACAGTCCCGATTCACATGGAGGCAATGAGCGATAGGAGGGGATTCGTCTCTCCCGGTATTGGGGGTTGATGTTGTGCTATGCTCGACTGGCCATAACAGGAAATCCCTGGCCGGGGTTGCAGTGATATACTGGTAAGAGTTATCAGTAGTTTCACGAATGTTATGGACCTCAAGTCGGCATGACTTATCGAGCTATTGGGGTCTGACGTTTACCACCCCTAGGCGAGATATGCGACATATCAGACGAACAGACCGGACTGTACGGTAAGTGTTACTGGTTGGATTCGCAGAAGTGTGAGCGGGCTTGCTCGTCGATCTTCTGATCGCTCAATACCCGGGTGGCCGTTACGTTTAGCAGACCGCTTGCGGCTTGTGGGTGTTTGATATGATCATCATCCGCTGCCGGCGTATTGACGAGTCTTTAGAGTCCTACACAGAGGTTTCCTGGCTCAAGCGAAACGAAATAGGAGCGCATATGAGATATGTGCGGGACCGAGAATAATGCGTGTATATGATACCGTATTTCATTCTCGCGATGAATGTGTCGAATGGTTGTATGCGATATAACCTAGTTATCGAATCAAGGATTGATTCGATAAGCCGATACATTGGATACTAGCCGGTTATATGCGATATAACCGGATCATTGAATCAAGTGTTGATTTAATGATATAATGTATAATTATATATTTGATATATTACTTTGCATTAACTAGTATTGGTTCACTTTAAATGGATTTACTCACTTGGTTTGTACACATTGTATATGTGATATACTTTTGTGCACAAGATTGTATCATGTTTGATGATACTTGCTCTTTTGGGTTTGTGTAAAGATTAAACCATGTTTAGTGAATGGTTAGGGTTTCTTTTCTCTTATTTATTTATCCATTTATTATTGTTTTGGAAAAGATAAAGAGAAAATGAAATGGTGGCTTAATTTGTCTTTTCTTTGAAGCTTCTTGAAGCTTTGAAAAAGTCTACCATTCTTGTCTCTTCTTTAACCCTAACCACTCTTCTATAACCTTGGTTAAATCTCTACACTAAACCATGGTTCTTGACATGATAAGTATCATATTGTTTTTATTTTTAATCAAGACTTATCATATCATCTTCTTCTTTCTTCATCTTCTTCTTCAATGAAGAAAGCTTGCTACTCCAATGGCAAGTCATGAAATCTAGTGAGAAATCCAAAACTAAAGTTTACCCACTTCCTATTTCTTCATCCTCTACCTCTTGCCAAGTAGTATAGGGTGTTTCCTTCACAAGTTTTTCCGACTTGGTGAAGTTGGAGCTTGTTCTAGCGATGCCTCGACGTAGATCATCTTCGGCATCGAACCGACGATCAAGCCCGCCCATTCTTCGATGATGCCGACGCTAGAGCCCAAGACATGATTTGGACAGCGAGGGGACTTCATTGCGGAGCCGTGGAGGTGGTGGACCGGATCTACAAAGGTTGTATATCCGTTCCCTTAGTTAAAATGTTAACTAGTTTGCTTGTTTCGCCTAAATATCTAGTAAACGATCCGTAGTCGGGTTTCTAGGCACCCGTAAAATTTGATTTGTGCATGTTTGATCACTTGTGAGACTTCACTAGAGTGCCTAGGAACCCTACAGTGGTATCAGAGACTAGCTAGAGCCTTAGGCGAAGTCCCGACGGAGTTAGAAGTCCGATCGACCCAAAACCCGACTTTGAAATTGCTCTCTGGACTTTTCTGTAAAATGTGGATTTTTTGGAATTAAAAATATCCAGAAAAATAAGCAGGAAAATATAAGGGTAACTGTGCAATTCGTAACCCTAACTCCATTAAACTGCCGCGGTTCCGCGGCACGAGCGTGGCTCGTGCGGCGGTTCCGCGTCTATTTTGTCGTATCTTGCAGAGAATTTTGCACAGTAACTCATATTTGGCAGTGCTGGTTTTCCTGGGGATTTTTAATAATTTATTCCAGAGTTGTATTTTCTGAGTTGTATTGGGGACTCGGTGTATTCGATCGGACTGTCTAATTTTGTCGGTGTGCTTTTCCGGGTATTTTTAGAATATGTTAAAAAGTTCGACCGGGTATAAATACCCACTTTTTCCCCTGCCGGGAAATTTCCAATTGTTGGATTTTTCCGTAGTTTAACGACGTTCTAAGTAGTGCAAGTAACGCGATGGTCCCTCTAGAAGACAACAAACCTTAACTCGATTATGTGACCGTCTTGAACTGCCCTTTGAACCTTCGGGTTTGGGGCAGTACGGCGTGCCACATGTGAGGCGTTGGCTTGACCCTTCTACGGCTGGACCGTTGGTACTGAGGCACGAACTGAATGCTGTTAGACTTATTTCATGTGTTGAGCTGTATCGGGAAAACTTGGGTGTTCGATTGTTCGATCGGAAAGTTTAACATTTTCTATTTATCCGGAATGTGATACAATAATTGGAATTCACAAATTGTTATGAGATAACGGAATGAATATTATAAACATAGCAGTTTAGTCTCACTTGATCGGTTGCCACGGAATTTTGATGTGATCAAAAGTCCGTCGCAATCACGTAGTGTACGCGGATACTCGCCGGGTAAACTTGATAGACAGCCTCACTCCATAGCCCCGACCAAGTGACTGTAGGAGAACCCCGTCGCCGAAAGCATCCGTTCGGGTGCTCGCGGTAGCGGTGTTCCGCCTTGGTGCACTTTGTCGACGGCGTCAGGTGTGCGGCCGTCTACTGAAGTTTGCGACGAGCATTCGATCAGAATGTCGGGAATCCTGTTGAATTGCCCGACTTGATATTGAAAAGAGTTTTCGATAATGAGACTAAAATGCGGGGTTTATAATTGTTAGGCATGCAATGTCTAAGTATTTCATTTGGTCAGGCATGCGATGTCTGAGGAGGTTGCGGATTCCAACTGTTGTAGTTTTACACTTTCTTTTCTGTGACCGTAAGTGTAATATGTGATATCGCCGGTTTCGTTGCTATATGTCAACGACAATTGGGATGCGCGTATTTACTTACGTTGATGACATGAGATGTTATGTGTTGCTGGATATATTATATTGGATCGTCGTGTTTGAATAGCCGGGGGTTTTTATGTGACATGAGTGTTTTTCATTTTCATTCATGTAAAAACTTGTATGTAATATTCTTTTATTGGGGCACTTCCAGGTTGCGGAAGTCGTCACCCGTTGTATATTATTTACTTTTCTGCACTAGGATAGACCCAAGGAGGGGAGCACAAGTAACCGGGTTCTGGGGTCCAGTGGGAGACCAACTCGAGGAGTCGAGTCCGGGTTTCCTAACCCTAGAATTGGCAGGGTTGCTTGCCGCTCTCGTAGGGGTCTAGGGGTGTGGGATTGGCTATTCATCACGACCGTGGAATCCGTGTTTTATACTGGCTCGTATTGAAAACACGGACGTCCTAGTATATCCAATATTTCATATGTTTCTTCTGCTGTGTTTTATCTGTGATCATGCGATGTTCTGTGCTCTGTGACAGATATTATAGTATATATATGATATATTATATAGACGTTACTTATGTTTTACACCCGCGCTAGCCCTGCCCCGCTCTGCCGTTAGTTACCTAACCTAACGGTGCAGACGGGACATCGAGGCGAATGCGGATGGCATAAGCGTACGTTATATTTATCTGTGATGGTTAGGTGGACTTAAATGATGGGATATTCATTAATGAGATTAATGAAAGAAAATAAACCTAATTGATGTTGTGGAATCGAATTTCAAAATAAAAACAGGTAGCTACAGTTCTTGCTTTGCATCGCGGTGTTCATTATAGAACATCCTGCACCTTATTCGATGAGGAAAGGACCGAGATCCCTTTACCGGGAGTGACTCCTTTAGCAATAACTGGCAGATGCTACACACTCGGTTTGTCTTTGATCGCTTCTATAGTTTTCGCTTTGCACAGTGATATATATGATATATCCCGCACCTCATTCGACGAGGAAAGGGCCGACGATCCTTTCACCGGGAGTGACCCCTTTAGCAAAACTAGAAAAGCTTCAAAAACATTCCATTTAAAAACCATTTGATTCCGCAACGAGATCAAGTTCAAAGCGTTAAAGGTTTTCACAAAAACCATTCGCAACCCTCTGTCATTTTAGGAAGTAGAGTACTTAGTATTCGTGCTGTGTTTGTTGACCATAGTCAAGGCACAGTGTACGGTAGCTAAGTGATGTCTTCCTACACAGCATATGATGCGATTAGTTAGGACAGTCATATGGCTTTGTTGACCTTAGCCAAGGGTCATGTGGGTGGGTCTAATTAATCACGAAATGACGGGTAGAACTTGACTAGTACCTATGATTTGTTGACCTTAGCCAAGGTCATAGGTGCTAGGGGTAAAAACCATTATCGGGAGTTTCAAGTGTTGAAATTTGCAATGAGATTGCATACCTTCTATGTGATAGTTGGATCCCGATACCCACTGCGAGTAATTGTTACTCCTGGGAGAGTTTTGCACTTTGCAATTAGCCGATCAAGTAGGTGTCTAGAAAGGTGTCAACGGGGTTACGCCTCTGGGAAAACGAGGTTTACAGTAATTAGGTCCGTGCGAAAGCACGGGGAACCTCCCTCAAAGTACCGACACTGGCCTGGCTGAAAGATTGGCGAACTTGTAGAGTGTAATTAATCCCGGCTAGTCTTTCCTTTTAGGGTTTGAAGGAAGATTTGATAAAAACAGTGGGAGCCATCCTGATTAGATAAAATATATAACCAATCTGATCTTGCAAGAGCGCACGCAGAGTGTTTTCTTCTCTCTCTCTCCTGGTAGCGACCATATCACGCCTTAATCAAGATAATAATATGGATGTATTGACCGAACCCGCTTGTTATACTGAGCTGGGGAACGTTGGTCCCGCTCCAACTTATAATTGTTATAAGACAGAGCAGGAAATAGGGGAATACCAGAATTCCTATGCCGCCCAAACGAAGAAAGTGCATATGATGCATCTCCTTCGGGTGTGTTCATTATAAAAGAACTGTTTCTCAGTATCCTCTGCATCCTGGGTGTATGATGCCAGATCATGATCCCATATATGTAATCTGTTACATAGGGCTACAAAAGGGTAGAAAAACTGAGAACGGGTGATAAGTTTCATGAGACAGAAATCGGGGCAAGTGTTGCAGCCAAGTCTGTTGGTCACTGTCACCCTGTATTACCAGTACATTGATTCTGAACAAATGCTATTAGATACCGAACCTGATATACAAAAATCATATCAGTCTCTTTATTAGTAAAGAAGGATATAATTTTGTATTGTTGGATAATGTTTTGAACATATCTCATATCAAAAGTTGATCGGTTCAGGCACGTTATCTAAAAGCATTGACGTTCTAAATCAAACTACAGTTCCTCGTATACAGAACACACACAAGAGGAAGAGTTCAGAAATGAACGAATCCTTCTTGAGGCCTTGTAGACTAGGTCACATCAATGCGACCCGACTGGCTGAAGTTACATTTTAGATGCATATTTAAATCAGTTTGAATTTACATCTTGTGAAACTTGCCAGTCATGTCACAAAGATTAGATGACCATAGCTCTGTTTATTAGAAATAGAGAAAGAGTTAGTAAACTCTTGGGACTGATACATGATGATGTATGTAAAGTCTCCTGTCTACACATGCCAGGATTGGTTCTTTATACTTCATTATATTCTCTGATAATCTCTCAAGATTCAGTCATATGTTCCTGTTGAAACATAAGTCCGAACCTTTTGAGGTATTCACAGAATATAAGTTAGAAGTAGAGAACCAATAACCGGGTATAAGTATTATGTCCTATGATGAGATCAGGGAGCAGAATACTTGTGCATAGAATTCCTGGACTATTCTAAAGGAGAATGAGATTCTCTCTCAGTGTTACTCCTCTGAATACACCACAGCACAACGGTGTATCGGGGCGGAGCAATCACACAATATTAGATATCGTGTGCTCTATAATGAGTATTACTGAGTTACCTATTTCCTTTTGGGGTTATGCACTTGAGAAGCTGCATACCTATTGAATTAGTTTTGAATCAAATCACTGCCTACCACTCCATATAAGATATGGTATGGGAAGAACCCATCTCTTAAGTGAGTTAAGATTTGGGGTTGTCCGGCCTATGTTTAAAGCAAAATCCGGACAAGATCGAGGCAGGATCAGTTCTGTAGAACTGGAAAGGTTCCAGCTATACAAAACTGCAGTTGATGATTTGACAGAACCATAACATTCTATAGTTCCCGACGAACCTCAGCCTCTCCGCCGATCTAGTAGGGTTCCTCATCCTCCTGAGAGATACCTCGGTTTCTCGATGACAGTGGGAGCAAGGATTGCATCATGAGATGATGACCCAACTAGTTTCGAGCAGGCCATCGAGAGTAGGGACTCTGTAAGAATGGCTGGATGCTTAGCGATCTGAGATGGAATCCATGTACACCAGCAAAGTATGGACTTTAGCTGCTATATCTGAAGGGTTAAATCCCCACCAGGAGCAAGTACATCTTGAGAAGATTACTTGGTGTAGATGGAAAAGTGGAGACTTTCAAAACTAGACTTGTTAAAGTTTTTCGTCATCGACCAGGCGTGGATATGTTAGTGTATATGCCCTAGAGGCCATTACTGTATCATACTAGTTTGTATATTACTTAATGGATGCTTGGGATATTCACCTTGTATATAAAATCTTGCTCAAAATAGTAGTATGCTACTTGGTTTGTTTCTACTTCAATGTGTACATGTGTTTATTTTTGTATATCGCCTATACACATTAGTAGAGCCCTTAGGATCTTTGCTTGATTACCAGCGATGTGATGGCCGTCACACTAGTGGGGCTGGGTAATCTATAAGCACATCCTTATGCAGGTCCCTGGTCGCAGGACTATCGAGACAGGGCATCGATACTCCGGAGTAGACCAGCGCATGCGCTTCTCATCCCAGTGTGGGAGACGGTCTGTCCCACAGCCGTCAGTACGTCGTACTTGAGATAGTATGCGGGTGCTCGTTAGGTTACGGGTACACTGGACAGGACTCGTCGGGAACTGACTAGTTGGTATTATACCTATCGTCAGTTATCAGTTCCCAGGTGACATGAGTACAGCTTAGTCCGCTGACTTGACACTGTCACTCCGCCTCGAGTGTGTTCCCACTGTACTTTGATCACTACCCTACCACGGCTCAAAGGAGTCGTGCAAACAGGTAATGGTTGGGTGCAGTCCCGAAGCACTTGGAGGCAGTGACGGTTAGACAGGATTCGTCTCTCTCGGTATTGGGGGTTGACATCGCGCTGTGTCTAGGAGAGCCATTACACGAGTAGTCCCTGGCCAGGGCAATCGAGATATACTGGTAGGTTTCCAGTGTTATCTCAGGGTGTTTTGGGCTTCGCTCCGGCACGACTTGTACCGCTATTGGGGGACTGACGTTTACCGCCCCCTAGGCCCGCCATGCGATGTATCAGACGAACAGACCGGACTGTACGGAGAATGTCACACTCAGGCTCAGTAGGAGTTCAGATGGGTTTCGCCTCGTCGGTCTTCTTGTCGGCATTACCTGGGGACCGTTACGCACAGCTAGTGCCGCTTGCGGTCTGTGGTTAAACCCACTGCCAGCGTAGTGTCGAGTCTTTAGAGTCCCACACAGAAAGCTTTTCGCCTTTAGGCAAAAGAGTAGAGGTCGCATGGTATTGCGACAGGTCGCATGGTTTTGCGACAGGGTTCGGTCACATCCGTGCACTTGTGCACGTACAGTGTCCGGACAGTTTACACTAGCGGGCTTTGGTTTAAGCCAGATCCTAGTGTACCTTATGGGATTGGATTTATCTAGTTTGCATGCGTGTTCCTCGGAACGCGGATGCGGGTGTGTATGCACAGTTGACAGGGAGGCACAGACAGCGGATTCTCATTAGGGTTGTTGACAGTTGACCGTTGACTTTTTGACTTTTTGCTCAACCCTAATGAGAATATGATATGTGATTAACTATTATATTAATTAAGTATTATGGTGATATGGTTGTTGACTTGTTGACTTTTGTTGACTTGTTGACTTTGTTGACTTGTTGACTTTTGTTGACTTGTTGACCGGTTGACTAGGCTTGACTAGTTGACCATCATGATAACCATGGTTATCATTTCATGCCAAAGACTTTTTCTTGCTTGCTCATTTGAGTAAAATGAGTGCATGACATGATAAGGTTATGGTTGCTTCTAACCATCACATAAGACTTTTTTGATATGATGAGTTATGATCACTTTGGATTATGAGAGGGTGAAAGACAAAAGAGTTGCTCAATTTCTTTCTTGCTCATTCTCTCTCTTGTTCTTGAGCTCTCCTCTTGCTCTCACCCTCAACCTCTTGCTCCCTCTCTTGATCTATGGTTCTCTTGTCTCATGAGTTGAGAATCAAGAACCATAGATAAAATCCCATTCTAAATCATCTCTACTCATTCTAGTTCACTAGGTTTAGCAAACCAAGTGAACTAGTTTCTTCAAAGAACGAAGAAGGAGCTAAAGATTGGAGCTTTCAAGTGGATCTATCTTCGGCGTACGGAGACAACGAGAAGGAGCCATCGAACCACCATCGGAGCTCGAAGAGAAGGAGTTCAAGTTAAGGTATAACCATCTTCATCCGAGTAGCTAAATATCTTTAGCTTAGTATGCTATTTTTAGTTTAGGTAAAGATCCCGACCTAGCTTAGTCCATGTTGCCTCTTGCGTTAAAATTTTGATTTTATACCGTTTCCGCCTCCCCGTAAGAACCGGGGGTCGCAACGTGGACTTACAGTGGTATCAGAGCCTAACTAAACTTAAACTAGCTTGGTAGTAAAGTGTAACGAAGTTCGGAACCAAAAAAAATCCAAAAACCTAACTTTTACAAAACCTGAGTTTCTGTTGAAATTTTTTCTGGTCAAAATGAAAAACTTTATACTCCTAAATTCGGCTCAGGGTTTTGTGTGAACACCCATGAAAAACGGTCCACTGTTTCGTTCAAACCGCCGCGCTTCCGCCGCACGAGGTAGGCATGTGCCGCGGAAGCGCCGCGATTTGTCGTCTTCTCTGCATCGTTTTTCGTGCAGTGTGTGTCTGTGTTGGTTTTGGGATTTTTGGAATATATTATATGTGCCCAGATTTTCCAGAAAAGAAATTTCCTTTTGGGGTCCTATAATTCCGTATTTTTTCCGAACTTCACTGCACTTTGACTATGATGGTTATATCTGTGATGTTTGCATGTATTGAACGTCGGCTAATCGCTATAAGTCGATTGGTCGGGGTTATACATGATCTGTAATGTGCTGAAATGTGTATATAAATATGTTGGATTGTCGCGGGTGAATAGCCGGGGGTTGTGAGACGAGAGTTTTCTTTTCTTGCAATTCATGTAAATTTGTAAATTGATGTAATAATTATTTGTATGGCCGCACAACCGGGTCGGGGTTGTAGCCGTCATTGTATAATTTTCTTTTTACTGTTTTTGCTCCTAGGATAGACCCATGGAGGGGTGCACAAACTACCGGGTATGCCGAAGTGTCGAGTGGCCTACTCATGGAGATGAGAGAGGTTGCTACGCTTCGGGTACTTGGCGGGTAGTTTGCCGCACCCGTAGGGGTCTTGGGTGGGGTTTTGGCTATTCACCGCGACCGTGTAATCTGTTTTTGTTACAGGCTCGTACAAATTACAGATTCCTAGTATATCCAATGTATTTATCTGTGATCTGAAATGTTTATCATTGCAGTATATCTATATATGATATTATTTAGGCGTTGCTTATGTTTTACAGACGCGCTAGCCCAGCCCCCGCTCTGTCGTTAGTTAAGTAACCTAACGGGTAATGACGGGGCCCCGTGGCGAATGCGAATGGCATAAGCGTACGTCATATTTTGGTTGTTTTCTGCAATGGTAGGATTAAATGATGGGACGCATTAAAAGAACTAATGCAAGAATATCACGCATTAAAAGAACTAATGCAAGATAATAAACCAAGTTAAAGTCGTTGGAACACTTTCGAAAAACCACTCGGTTCTTTTCAAAAACAACTTTTAAATGCGGAGCTTGAGCCACTCCTTTTAAAAGCTATCTCGTTCCATCGACCAAATCAAGTTCACTACGTTCACGGTTTTGCCAAAACCATTCGTAGCCCTCCGTCGTTTCGTATGAATATTCAATAGTATTCAAGCTGTGTTTGTTGACCTTCGTCAAGGCATAGTGATTGGTAGCTATTGGGTATTCATATGTAGCATAGATAGATGCGTTGGTTTGGGACATTCGCATTACCTTGTTGACCTTCGTCAAGGGTATATACGGATGGATTCAAATTAACCTGGATAATGACGGGCAGAACTTGACATGTGACTTATGATTTGTTGACCTTCGTCAAGGTCATAAGAGCATGGGGCAAAAATCCACATCGGGAGTTTCATAAGTACTGAAACTTGATAGATTTGCATACCATTTGGAGTGTGATGATTCTGGTAGGATTCCTTCAGTTTCGTCACGCGATGATATTTGGATCCCGATCCTACTGTGAGTATATGCTACTCCTCGGGAAATTTCCCACTTAACGATCAATGCTATAAACCTAGTAGGTGCCTAGAAAGGTGTTAGCGGGGCTACGCCCCCAGGGAAAAGAGGTTCTTTAATTAAGGAACTTCGCGAAAGCGTTGGAAAACCTCCCTCGAAGTACCGACACCGGCCTGGCTGAACGGTTAAGCAAGTATTGTACGGTGGGATTGATCCTGACTAATTCTTCCTTTATGGTTTGAGGAGGGATTCGAGAAACAGTGGGAGCCATCCTGTTTAGACAAACTAAAAACCACTCTAAACTTGCAAGAGCATCATGCTGAGTGTTTCTTCTTCTCTCTCCTAATTGCAGCGACCATTCAACATGACTGGACTTAAGTTACTCCTAGATAAAAACAAACTGACAGAGCCAAACTACAAAGATTGGCTCAGGAATGTCAAGATAGCAATCACTTATGACAAGCTGGGGTATCTTCTTACCACCAAAGCTCCCCCTGTCCCTGGTCCAACTTCCAGCGTCGCGGATAAGGAAATCCGCAAGACTTGGGAGATTGATAGCGCGAAGGCAAAGTGCCTCCTGCTTGCCTCGATGGACAACGAACATCAGAGGAGGCATGAGAATATGGACATGGAGTCCATATTGCTCCATACAAAAGAACTGTATGGAGAGCAATCACGTATCGCAAGATACGAAGCGTCGAAAAAGTTGTTTTCGACAAGAATGGCCGTCGGATCATCAGTAGCCGAGCATGTGCTAAAGATGATCGGCTACATTGAGGAGCTCGCTGACCTAGGGATCACATTAGAGAGTGAGCTATATACGGATATAGTTCTCCAGTCCCTTCCTTCCACTTACGCCCAGTTCATACTGAACTTCAACCTATAAGAAAAAGAGGTTGAACTTTCAGAGCTCCTCAACATGCTGAGGAGCGCAGAGGGCACCCTACAGAAAGGTAGGGATACATCCACTTTGTTTGTAGGAGGATCATCTTCTTCTAGGTCCAAGGCGAAAGCCAAGGGAAAGAAGAAGAAGGCCCCCGCCAAACCAAGGGGCGGTGTTAGTAAAGTGGATACGAAGGGAAAAGCAAAAGCAACAAAGATAGCGGGGAAGCTTGTGGATAAGGAAGAATGCTTCTATTGTCATAAGAAAGGACACTGGAAGAATGATTGCAGGGCCTGGAAGGCCAGAACACAGGAATTGAAGCAGGTTGCAGCTTCAGCTTCAGGTGTGTATGTTATTGAAAACTGTCTTTCAATAAACTCTACTTCCTGGGTATTGGATACCGGATCAGGATCTCATATCTGTAATTCTTTGCAGGCGTTGAGAAACCGTAGTGTTTTGAAGGCAGGTGACATGACCCTCAAAGTTGCAAACGGAGCTAGCATGGATGCTAAAGCCGTGGGGGACTATCACCTGGGAATGTCAGATGGACATGTTTTGGTTTTGCGTAATTGCTTTTTTGTACCCAACGCAACTTGTAATATCATTTCTGTATCTTTAGTTTCTAAAGAAGGTTATGAATTTGCGTTTGTAAGTAATGTTGTAAACATTCACCTTAATCAAGTTTTGATTGGGTCAGGTACATTGAGTAATGGTATATACGTGTTAAACCAACCACAGATTTTCAACGTCCAGAATACACACAAAAGAAA
Source organism: Agapanthus africanus (assembly GCA_030015575.1). Lineage (NCBI taxonomy): Eukaryota > Viridiplantae > Streptophyta > Magnoliopsida > Asparagales > Amaryllidaceae > Agapanthus > Agapanthus africanus. Next base: position 675,728,325 of record CM057337.1, read on the forward strand.
GTCTCCAGAACTAAATCAGACTTTCTTATGGCATTGTAGATTGGGTCACATCAATGAGAGAAGGTTGACTAAGTTACATACAGAAGGATATTTGAATGCGTTCGAATATCAATCGTATGCCACTTGTCAATCTTGTCTCAAAGGAAAGATGACAAAGACTCCGTTTACTGGACATGGAGTAAGAGCGAGCGAGCTCTTGGGACTCGTACACAGTGACATGTGCGGTCCAATGTCTACACATGCCCGAAGCGGACATTCTTACTTCATTACTTTTACAGATGACTTCTCAAGGTACGGTTATGTCTTCTTAATGAAACATAAGTCCGAGGCCTTCGGAAAATTCCAGGAGTATAAGAATGAAGTAGAGAAACAGACCGGCAAAAGTATTAAGATTCTAAGATCGGATCGAGGTGGAGAATACTTAAGTGCCGAGTTCCTGGACTATTTAAAAGAGAATGGTATTCTCTCTCAGCTTACTCCTCCATACACTCCGCAACATAATGGTGTATCGGAGAGACGGAACCGAACCCTATTGGATATGGTTCGGTCCATGATGAGTAACGCTGAGTTACCGCGATCATTCTGGGGATATGCACTAGAAGCAGCTGCGTATCTCTTGAACAAGGCTCCCACCAAGACTGTGCCTACCACCCCATATGAGATGTGGACTGGGAAGAAACCCTGTCTAAAGTATCTTAAGGTATGGGGATGTCCAGCTTTTGTAAAAAAGCAGCATGTGGACAAGCTTGAGGCACGTTCAGTACAGTGTAAGTTTGTGGGATACCCAAGGAACTCCAGGGGGTATCTTTTCTATTCCGCTGAGGAACAAAAGGTTTTTGTTTCTCAGCATGCCCGCTTCTTGGAAACTGAGTTTTTGGAAACCCAGATAAGTGGGAGCACAATAGAACTGGAAGAAGTTCCAGAACCACAGACTGTTACTGAAAGCTTAGTGGAACCAGAGGGTTCAACAGAACAGGACATTCCTGCGCCACTCCGCAGGAGTAGTAGGCAGTCTCATCCGCCCGAGAGATACTACGGTTTTCTCATAGACGGGGATAGAGAGGATTGCATCATAGATTATGATGAGCCTACTAGCTTCCAGCAGGCCATTCAGAGCGTTGACTCAGTGAAATGGCTGGATGCAATGCGGACCGAAATGGAGTCCATGTACACCAACAAGGTATGGACGTTGGACATTGCTCCAGACGGGGTAAAACCCGTAGGATGCAAGTGGATCTTCAAAAGGAAGATTGGTGTAGATGGACAGGTTGAGACCTATAAAGCTAGGCTGGTAGCAAAGGGTTTTCGTCAAAGACCTGGCTTGGACTACGACGAAACCTTTTCTCCAGTAGCCATGCTGAAATCCATTCGGATCCTTCTTGCCATTGCTGCCTTCCACGATTATGAGATCTGGCAAATGGACGTAAAGACAGCTTTTCTAAATGGAAATTTAGAGGAGTGTGTCTATATGGACCAGCCAGAGGGTTTCATTCAGAGTGGGAGCAGCGGAAAGGTGTGCAAGTTGCTTAAGTCCATCTATGGACTAAAGCAGGCATCGCGGAGTTGGAACATCTGCTTTGATGAGACGGTCAAAGAATTTGGCTTTATCAAAAATCCAGATGAACCATGCATCTATAGTAGATTTGTAGCGAGAACTGTAGTATTCCTCGTTTTATACGTGGATGACATTCTCTTAATAGGAAATGACATTCCTATGCTACAATCTGTCAAGGGGTTCTTGTCACACAGGTTCTCCATGAAAGACCTGGGTGATGCCTCATACATTCTGGGTATCCGGATCTACCGTGACAGATCCAAGAGGATATTAGGACTTTCTCAGTCCAGGTACATCGACACCGTGCTGAAAAGATTCAGTATGGAAGATTCCAAGCGCGGTAACCTGCCGGCTTGTCACGGGATCACCCTCTCTAAAGAGATGTCTCCCAAGACTGATTTGGAGAGGGATCGCATGTCTATTATACCCTACGCTTCTGCGGTAGGCTCTATAATGTATGCGATGTTGTGTACCAGACCGGATGTAGCTTATGCACTGAGTGTGGTAAGCCGGTATCAGTCTAACCCAGGGGAGAAACACTGGATAGCGGTAAAGAACATTCTCAAGTACCTGAGAAGGACTAAGGAGATGTTCTTGGTGTATGGCGGAAAAGACCTCCAGATCGAGGCCTTTGCTGACTCCAGCTTCCAGAGTGACAAGGATGATTCCAAGTCCATGTCGGGTTTTGTCTTTACCCTCAATGGAGGGGCGGTGTGTTGGAAGAGTTCCAAACAAGAAACCGTTGCAGACTCGACGATGGAAGCGGAATACATCGCTGCATCTGATGCCGCAAAGGAAGCTGTCTGGATGAGGAAGTTCTTGAAAGAACTTCAGGTGGTTCCGTCCATTGTTGATCCAATACCTCTGTATTGCGACAACAACGGGGCTATAGCTTTAGCGAAGGAACCAAGGTCCCATCAGAAATCCAGGCACATCTTGAGGCGGTATCACCTGATCAGGGAGATCGTAGATCGCCAGGAGATCGAGGTTCGGAGAGTCGCTTCAGAAGATAACACTGCTGATCCATTCACCAAGGCCCTGCCCCAGACTCAGTTCGAGCGGCTGATCGAGATGATAGGTCTTCGATACGCCAGTACATGGCCTTAGTGCAAGTGGGAGATTGTTAGTGTATATGCCCTAGAGGCCATTACTGTATCATACTAGTTTGTATATTACTTAATGGATGCTTGGGATATTCACCTTATATATACAATCTTGCTCAAAATAGTAGTATGCTACTTGGTTTGTTTCTACTTCAATGTGTACATGTGTTTATTTTTGTATATCGCCTATACACATTAGTAGAGCCCTTAGGATCTTTGCTTGATTACCAGCGATGTGATGGCCGTCACACTAGTGGGGCTGGGTAATCTATAAGCACATCCTTATGCAGGTCCCTGGTCGCAGGACTATCGAGACAGGGCATCGATACTCCGGAGTAGACCAGCGCATGCGCTTCTCATCCCAGTGTGGGAGACGGTCTGTCCCACAGCCGTCAGTACGTCGTACTTGAGATAGTATGCGGGTGCTCGTTAGGTTACGGGTACACTGGACAGGACTCGTCGGGAACTGACTAGTTGGTATTATACCTATCGTCAGTTATCAGTTCCCAGGTGACATGAGTACAGCTTAGTCCGCTGACTTGACACTGTCACTCCGCCTCGAGTGTGTTCCCACTGTACTTTGATCACTACCCTACCACGGCTCAAAGGAGTCGTGCAAACAGGTAATGGTTGGGTGCAGTCCCGAAGCACTTGGAGGCAGTGACGGTTAGACAGGATTCGTCTCTCCCGGTATTGGGGGTTGACATCGCGCTGTGTCTAGGAGAGCCATTACACGAGTAGTCCCTGGCCAGGGCAATCGAGATATACTGGTAGGTTTCCAGTGTTATCTCAGGGTGTTTTGGGCTTCGCTCCGGCACGACTTGTACCGCTATTGGGGGACTGACGTTTACCGCCCCCTAGGCCCGCCATGCGATGTATCAGACGAACAGACCGGACTGTACGGAGAATGTCACACTCAGGCTCAGTAGGAGTTCAGATGGGTTTCGCCTCGTCGGTCTTCTTGTCGGCATTACCTGGGGACCGTTACGCACAGCTAGTGCCGCTTGCGGTCTGTGGTTAAACCCACTGCCAGCGTAGTGTCGAGTCTTTAGAGTCCCACACAGAAAGCTTTTCGCCTTTAGGCAAAAGAGTAGAGGTCGCATGGTATTGCGACAGGTCGCATGGTTTTGCGACAGGGTTCGGTCACATCCGTGCACTTGTGCACGTACAGTGTCCGGACAGTTTACACTAGCGGGCTTTGGTTTAAGCCAGATCCTAGTGTACCTTATGGGATTGGATTTATCTAGTTTGCATGCGTGTTCCTCGGAACGCGGATGCGGGTGTGTATGCACAGTTGACAGGGAGGCACAGACAGCGGATTCTCATTAGGGTTGTTGACAGTTGACCGTTGACTTTTTGACTTTTTGCTCAACCCTAATGAGAATATGATATGTGATTAACTATTATATTAATTAAGTATTATGGTGATATGGTTGTTGACTTGTTGACTTTTGTTGACTTGTTGACTTTGTTGACTTGTTGACTTTTGTTGACTTGTTGACCGGTTGACTAGGCTTGACTAGTTGACCATCATGATAACCATGGTTATCATTTCATGCCAAAGACTTTTTCTTGCTTGCTCATTTGAGTAAAATGAGTGCATGACATGATAAGGTTATGGTTGCTTCTAACCATCACATAAGACTTTTTTGATATGATGAGTTATGATCACTTTGGATTATGAGAGGGTGAAAGACAAAAGAGTTGCTCAATTTCTTTCTTGCTCATTCTCTCTCTTGTTCTTGAGCTCTCCTCTTGCTCTCACCCTCAACCTCTTGCTCCCTCTCTTGATCTATGGTTCTCTTGTCTCATGAGTTGAGAATCAAGAACCATAGATAAAATCCCATTCTAAATCATCTCTACTCATTCTAGTTCACTAGGTTTAGCAAACCAAGTGAACTAGTTTCTTCAAAGAACGAAGAAGGAGCTAAAGGTTGGAGCTTTCAAGTGAATCTATCTTCGGCGTACGGAGACAACGAGAAGGAGCCATCGAACCACCATCGGAGCTCGAAGAGAAGGAGTTCAAGTTAAGGTATAACCATCTTCATCCGAGTAGCTAAATATCTTTAGCTTAGTATGCTAGTTTTAGTTTAGGTAAAGATCCCGACCTAGCTTAGTCCATGTTGCCTCTTGCGTTAAAATTTTGATTTTATACCGTTTCCGCCTCCCCGTAAGAACCGGGGGTCGCAACGTGGACTTACAGGATAATGATGAAACCTTTTTCCAGTAGCTATGCTTAAGTCTGTCCAGATCCTACTTACCACGGCTACATACCATGACTACGATATCTGGCGGTTGGGTGCCATGACTGCTTTTCTAAATACTGATTTAGAAGAGAACGTCTATAAGAACACAGCCAGAGGTCCTCGTAAACAGTGGGAGCAGCGGAAACGTGTGCAAGTTGCTTTACATAATGAAGCAGGCATCGCGGAGTTGGAATGTCTATTTTGATGAGATAGTCAAAGTGTTTGACTTCATCAAAATGGTAGACGAACCTTGTATATACAAAAGGGTAGTAGAGAGTAAGGTGGTCATCTTCGTATTGTACGTAGACAACATACTCTTGATAGGAAAAGAGTTTCCTATACTACGATCGGTCAATCTCCTATTATCACATAGATTCTCCATATAGGATTAAAGTTGATACCTCCTAAATCCTGGGATTCGGGTCTATGAGATAGATCTAAATAGATGTTAGGATTCTCACTAGCTGTAGTAAGATGGTATCAATCGATCCTGGGGAGAATCACTGGAAATGTTCCAGGGTGATAAAGACGACTGAATGTCAGTCACAGGCACTGTCTTTACCCTCAGTAGAGGGACGGTATGTTGGAAGAGTTCCAAGCTAGATACCGTGGCAAACTAGACGATAAAGGCTGGTAACATCGCTATTAAAGATACTACCAAAGAGGAAGTTTGGGTGTATATTGGTTCATAAGATGAACTAGGTTCCTGCCATTGTATGACAATGGAAGTATGGCTTTGGCCCTGGAACCCTGGTCCCATCAGTGACCCAGACATATTCTGAGGAAGCATCACCTGATCATGGAGATAGTTGATCTCCGGGGTGATCGAGGTTAGGAGAGTAGACTCAGAGGACAACACGGCGGATCCACTCACGAAGGCCTTTTTCCCAGAGAGAGACTCATATGGGATGGTTGAGTATTAGATACTGCGACCACTGCTACAGATGGCCCTAGTGCAAGTGGGAGATTGTTAGTTATATGTATGCCCTAGAGGCCATTACTGTACATTGGATGTATATTGTAGTGGATGCTGGGACATATATAGGTAGGACTTTCTTGCTCGACATGATAGTACGCTATCTGGTTGCTCTTTATCTTAACATGTATATTTTCTGTCTCTCTGATTACATGTTGATAAAGCCCTTAGGATGTGTACTCGACTTCCAGGACTGTGATGTAGATCATACTAGTGGGGCCTGGATAGTCCATGAGTACATCCTTCATTGTTCCTAGTCGAGGGAATATCGAGACGGGGCATCGATATTCCAGAGTAGACTAGCGCATATCTTCTCGACCCATGCGATGGGCGATGGATGATCCCATATCCATTGGTGTTTGACATCGGAGATGGTATGCGGGTGCTCAGTGGAGACTGGGTACACTGAACGGACTCGCCGAGAACTCCCAGATGGTATTATACCTCACGTCAGATGGCAGTTCTCTGGTGACACTGGTACAGCTTAGTCTGTTGACCCGAGATCGTCATAGAGTCTTGTGTGTCTCCCACTGTGCTTTGATTTCCACCCTACCACGGCTCTACTGAGTCGTGCAAACAGGTGGCTTTTGGGTACAGTCCCGATTCACATGGAGGCAATGAGCGATAGGAGGGGATTCGTCTCTCCCGGTATTGGGGGTTGATGTTGTGCTATGCTCGACTGGCCATAACAGGAAATCCCTGGCCAGGGTTGCAGTGATATACTGGTAAGAGTTATCGGTAGTTTCACGAATGTTATGGACCTCAAGTCGGCATGACTTATCGAGCTATTGGGGTCTGACGTTTACCACCCCTAAGCGAGATATGCGACATATCAGACGAACAGACCGGACTGTACGGTAAGTGTTACTGGTTGGATTCGCAGAAGTGTGAGCGGGCTTGCTCGTCGATCTTCTGATCGCTCAATACCCGGGTGGCCGTTACGTTTAGCAGACCGCTTGCGGCTTGTGGGTGTTTGATATGATCATCATCCGCTGCCGGCGTATTGACGAGTCTTTAGAGTCCTACACAGAGGTTTCCTGGCTCAAGCGAAACGAAATAGGAGCGCATATGAGATATGTGCGGGACCGAGAATAATGCGTGTATATGATACCGTATTTCATTCTCGCGATGAATGTGTCGAATGGTTGTATGCGATATAACCTAGTTATCGAATCAAGGATTGATTCGATAAGCCGATACATTGGATACTAGCCGGTTATATGCGATATAACCGGATCATTGAATCAAGTGTTGATTTAATGATATAATGTATAATTATATATTTGATATATTACTTTGCATTAACTAGTATTGGTTCACTTTAAATGGATTTACTCACTTGGTTTGTACACATTGTATATGTGATATACTTTTGTGCACAAGATTGTATCATGTTTGATGATACTTGCTCTTTTGGGTTTGTGTAAAGATTAAACCATGTTTAGTGAATGGTTAAGGTTTCTTTTCTCTTATTTATTTATCCATTTATTATTGTTTTGGAAAAGATAAAGAGAAAATGAAATGGTGGCTTAATTTGTCTTTTCTTTGAAGCTTCTTGAAGCTTTGAAAAAGTCTACCATTCTTGTCTCTTCTTTAACCCTAACCACTCTTCTATAACCTTGGTTAAATCTCTACACTAAACCATGGTTCTTGACATGATAAGTATCATATTGTTTTTATTTTTAATCAAGACTTATCATATCATCTTCTTCTTTCTTCATCTTCTTCTTCAATGAAGAAAGCTTGCTACTCCAATGGCAAGTCATGAAATCTAGTGAGAAATCCAAAACTAAAGTTTACCCACTTCCTATTTCTTCATCCTCTACCTCTTGCCAAGTAGTATAGGGTGTTTCCTTCACAAGTTTTTCCGACTTGGTGAAGTTGGAGCTTGTTCTAGCGATGCCTCGACGTAGATCATCTTCGGCATCGAACCGACGATCAAGCCCGCCCATTCTTCGATGATGCCGACGCTACAGCCCAAGACATGATTTGGACAGCGAGGGGACTTCATTGCGGAGCCGTGGAGGTGGTGGACCGGATCTACAAAGGTTGTATATCCGTTCCCTTAGTTAAAATGTTAACTAGTTTGCTTGTTTCGCCTAAATATCTAGTAAACGATCCGTAGTCGGGTTTCTAGGCACCCGTAAAATTTGATTTGTGCATGTTTGATCACTTGTGAGACTTCACTAGAGTGCCTAGGAACCCTACAGTGGTATCAGAGACTAGCTAGAGCCTTAGGCGAAGTCCCGACGGAGTTAGAAGTCCGATCGACCCAAAACCCGACTTTGAAATTGCTCTCTGGACTTTTCTGTAAAATGTGGATTTTTTGGAATTAAAAATATCCAGAAAAATAAGCAGGAAAATATAAGGGTAACTGTGCAATTCGTAACCCTAACTCCATTAAACTGCCGCGGTTCCGCGGCACGAGCGTGGCTCGTGCGGCGGTTCCGCGTCTATTTTGTCGTATCTTGCAGAGAATTTTGCACAGTAACTCATATTTGGCAGTGCTGGTTTTCCTGGGGATTTTTAATAATTTATTCCAGAGTTGTATTTTCTGAGTTGTATTGGGGACTCGGTGTATTCGATCGGACTGTCTAATTTTGTCGGTGTGCTTTTCCGGGTATTTTTAGAATATGTTAAAAAGTTCGACCGGGTATAAATACCCACTTTTTCCCCTGCCGGGAAATTTCCAATTGTTGGATTTTTCCGTAGTTTAACGACGTTCTAAGTAGTGCAAGTAACGCGATGGTCCCTCTAGAAGACAACAAACCTTAACTCGATTATGTGACCGTCTTGAACTGCCCTTTGAACCTTCGGGTTTGGGGCAGTACGGCGTGCCACATGTGAGGCGTTGGCTTGACCCTTCTACGGCTGGACCGTTGGTACTGAGGCACGAACTGAATGCTGTTAGACTTATTTCATGTGTTGAGCTGTATCGGGAAAACTTGGGTGTTCGATTGTTCGATCGGAAAGTTTAACATTTTCTATTTATCCGGAATGTGATACAATAATTGGAATTCACAAATTGTTATGAGATAACGGAATGAATATTATAAACATAGCAGTTTAGTCTCACTTGATCGGTTGCCACGGAATTTTGATGTGATCAAAAGTCCGTCGCAATCACGTAGTGTACGCGGATACTCGCCGGGTAAACTTGATAGACAGCCTCACTCCATAGCCCCGACCAAGTGACTGTAGGAGAACCCCGTCGCCGAAAGCATCCGTTCGGGTGCTCGCGGTAGCGGTGTTCCGCCTTGGTGCACTTTGTCGACGGCGTCAGGTGTGCGGCCGTCTACTGAAGTTTGCGACGAGCATTCGATCAGAATGTCGGGAATCCTGTTGAATTGCCCGACTTGATATTGAAAAGAGTTTTCGATAATGAGACTAAAATGCGGGGTTTATAATTGTTAGGCATGCAATGTCTAAGTATTTCATTTGGTCAGGCATGCGATGTCTGAGGAGGTTGCGGATTCCAACTGTTGTAGTTTTACACTTTCTTTTCTGTGACCGTAAGTGTAATATGTGATATCGCCGGTTTCGTTGCTATATGTCAACGACAATTGGGATGCGCGTATTTACTTACGTTGATGACATGAGATGTTATGTGTTGCTGGATATATTATATTGGATCGTCGTGTTTGAATAGCCGGGGGTTTTTATGTGACATGAGTGTTTTTCATTTTCATTCATGTAAAAACTTGTATGTAATATTCTTTTATTGGGGCACTTCCAGGTTGCGGAAGTCGTCACCCGTTGTATATTATTTACTTTTCTGCACTAGGATAGACCCAAGGAGGGGAGCACAAGTAACCGGGTTCTGGGGTCCAGTGGGAGACCAACTCGAGGAGTCGAGTCCGGGTTTCCTAACCCTAGAATTGGCAGGGTTGCTTGCCGCTCTCGTAGGGGTCTAGGGGTGTGGGATTGGCTATTCATCACGACCGTGGAATCCGTGTTTTATACTGGCTCGTATTGAAAACACGGACGTCCTAGTATATCCAATATTTCATATGTTTCTTCTGCTGTGTTTTATCTGTGATCATGCGATGTTCTGTGCTCTGTGACAGATATTATAGTATATATATGATATATTATATAGACGTTACTTATGTTTTACACCCGCGCTAGCCCTGCCCCGCTCTGCCGTTAGTTACCTAACCTAACGGTGCAGACGGGACATCGAGGCGAATGCGGATGGCATAAGCGTACGTTATATTTATCTGTGATGGTTAGGTGGACTTAAATGATGGGATATTCATTAATGAGATTAATGAAAGAAAATAAACCTAATTGATGTTGTGGAATCGAATTTCAAAATAAAAACAGGTAGCTACAGTTCTTGCTTTGCATCGCGGTGTTCATTATAGAACATCCTGCACCTTATTCGATGAGGAAAGGACCGAGATCCCTTTACCGGGAGTGACTCCTTTAGCAATAACTGGCAGATGCTACACACTCGGTTTGTCTTTGATCGCTTCTATAGTTTTCGCTTTGCACAGTGATATATATGATATATCCCGCACCTCATTCGACGAGGAAAGGGCCGACGATCCTTTCACCGGGAGTGACCCCTTTAGCAAAACTAGAAAAGCTTCAAAAACATTCCATTTAAAAACCATTTGATTCCGCAACGAGATCAAGTTCAAAGCGTTAAAGGTTTTCACAAAAACCATTCGCAACCCTCTGTCATTTTAGGAAGTAGAGTACTTAGTATTCGTGCTGTGTTTGTTGACCATAGTCAAGGCACAGTGTACGGTAGCTAAGTGATGTCTTCCTACACAGCATATGATGCGATTAGTTAGGACAGTCATGTGGCTTTGTTGACCTTAGCCAAGGGTCATGTGGGTGGGTCTAATTAATCACGAAATGACGGGTAGAACTTGACTAGTACCTATGATTTGTTGACCTTAGCCAAGGTCATAGGTGCTAGGGGTAAAAACCATTATCGGGAGTTTCAAGTGTTGAAATTTGCAATGAGATTGCATACCTTCTATGTGATAGTTGGATCCCGATACCCACTGCGAGTAATTGTTACTCCTGGGAGAGTTTTGCACTTTGCAATTAGCCGATCAAGTAGGTGTCTAGAAAGGTGTCAACGGGGTTACGCCTCTGGGAAAACGAGGTTTACAGTAATTAGGTCCGTGCGAAAGCACGGGGAACCTCCCTCAAAGTACCGACACTGGCCTGGCTGAAAGATTGGCGAACTTGTAGAGTGTAATTAATCCCGGCTAGTCTTTCCTTTTAGGGTTTGAAGGAAGATTTGATAAAAACAGTGGGAGCCATCCTGATTAGATAAAATATATAACCAATCTGATCTTGCAAGAGCGCACGCAGAGTGTTTTCTTCTCTCTCTCTCCTGGTAGCGACCATATCACGCCTTAATCAAGATAATAATATGAATGTATTGACCGAACCCGCTTGTTATACTGAGCTGGGGAACGTTGGTCCCGCTCCAACTTATAATTGTTATAAGACAGAGCAGGAAATAGGGGAATACCAGAATTCCTATGCCGCCCAAACGAAGAAAGTGCATATGATGCATCTCCTTCGGGTGTGTTCATTATAAAAGAACTGTTTCTCAGTATCCTCTGCATCCTGGGTGTATGATGCCAGATCATGATCCCAGATATGTAATCTGTTGCATAGGGCTACAAAAGGGTAGAAAAACTGAGAACGGGTGATAAGTTTCATGAGACAGAAATCGGGGCAAGTGTTGCAGCCAAGTCTGTTGGTCACTGTCACCCTGTATTACCAGTACATTGATTCTGAACAAATGCTATTAGATACCGAACCTGATATACAAAAATCATATCAGTCTCTTTATTAGTAAAGAAGGATATAATTTTGTATTGTTGGATAATGTTTTGAACATATCTCATATCAAAAGTTGATCGGTTCAGGCACGTTATCTAAAAGCATTGACGTTCTAAATCAAACTACAGTTCCTCGTATACAGAACACACACAAGAGGAAGAGTTCAGAAATGAACGAATCCTTCTTGAGGCCTTGTAGACTAGGTCACATCAATGCGACCCGACTGGCTGAAGTTACATTTTAGATGCATATTTAAATCAGTTTGAATTTACATCTTGTGAAACTTGCCAGTCATGTCACAAAGATTAGATGACCATAGCTCTGTTTATTAGAAATAGAGAAAGAGTTAGTAAACTCTTGGGACTGATACATGATGATGTATGTAAAGTCTCCTGTCTACACATGCCAGGATTGGTTCTTTATACTTCATTATATTCTCTGATAATCTCTCAAGATTCAGTCATATGTTCCTGTTGAAACATAAGTCCGAACCTTTTGAGGTATTCACAGAATATAAGTTAGAAGTAGAGAACCAATAACCGGGTATAAGTATTATGTCCTATGATGAGATCAGGGAGCAGAATACTTGTGCATAGAATTCCTGGACTATTCTAAAGGAGAATGAGATTCTCTCTCAGTGTTACTCCTCTGAATACACCACAGCACAACGGTGTATCGGGGCGGAGCAATCACACAATATTAGATATCGTGTGCTCTATAATGAGTATTACTGAGTTACCTATTTCCTTTTGGGGTTATGCACTTGAGAAGCTGCATACCTATTGAATTAGTTTTGAATCAAATCACTGCCTACCACTCCATATAAGATATGGTATGGGAAGAACCCATCGCTTAAGCGAGTTAAGATTTGGGGTTGTCTGGCCTATGTTTAAAGCAAAATCCGGACAAGATCGAGGCAGGATCAGTTCTGTAGAACTGGAAAGGTTCCAGCTATACAAAACTGCAGTTGATGATTTGACAGAACCATAACATTCTATAGTTCCCGACGAACCTCAGCCTCTCCGCCGATCTAGTAGGGTTCCTCATCCGCCTGAGAGATACCTCGGTTTCTCGATGACAGTGGGAGCAAGGATTGCATCATGAGATGATGACCCAACTAGTTTCGAGCAGGCCATCGAGAGTAGGGACTCTGTAAGAATGGCTGGATGCTTAGCGATCTGAGATGGAATCCATGTACACCAGCAAAGTATGGACTTTAGCTGCTATATCTGAAGGGTTAAATCCCCCCCAGGAGCAAGTACATCTTGAGAAGATTACTTGGTGTAGATGGAAAAGCGGAGACTTTCAAAACTAGACTTGTTAAAGTTTTTCGTCATCGACCAGGCGTGGATAATGATGAAACCTTTTTCCAGTAGCTATGCTTAAGTCTGTCCAGATCCTACTTACCACGGCTACATACCATGACTACGATATCTGGCGGTTGGGTGCCATGACTGCTTTTCTAAATACTGATTTAGAAGAGAACGTCTATAAGAACACAGCCAGAGGTCCTCGTAAACAGTGGGAGCAGCGGAAACGTGTGCAAGTTGCTTTACATAATGAAGCAGGCATCGCGGAGTTGGAATGTCTATTTTGATGAGATAGTCAAAGTGTTTGACTTCATCAAAATGGTAGACGAACCTTGTATATACAAAAGGGTAGTAGAGAGTAAGGTGGTCATCTTCGTATTGTACGTAGACAACATACTCTTGATAGGAAAAGAGTTTCCTATACTACGATCGGTCAATCTCCTATTATCACATAGATTCTCCATATAGGATTAAAGTTGATACCTCCTAAATCCTGGGATTCGGGTCTATGAGATAGATCTAAATAGATGTTAGGATTCTCACTAGCTGTAGTAAGATGGTATCAATCGATCCTGGGGAGAATCACTGGAAATGTTCCAGGGTGATAAAGACGACTGAATGTCAGTCACAGGCACTGTCTTTACCCTCAGTAGAGGGACGGTATGTTGGAAGAGTTCCAAGCTAGATACCGTGGCAAACTAGACGATAAAGGCTGGTAACATCGCTATTAAAGATACTACCAAAGAGGAAGTTTGGGTGTATATTGGTTCATAAGATGAACTAGGTTCCTGCCATTGTATGACAATGGAAGTATGGCTTTGGCCCTGGAACCCTGGTCCCATCAGTGACCCAGACATATTCTGAGGAAGCATCACCTGATCATGGAGATAGTTGATCTCCGGGGTGATCGAGGTTAGGAGAGTAGACTCAGAGGACAACACGGCGGATCCACTCACGAAGGCCTTTTTCCCAGAGAGAGACTCATATGGGATGGTTGAGTATTAGATACTGCGACCACTGCTACAGATGGCCCTAGTGCAAGTGGGAGATTGTTAGTTATATGTATGCCCTAGAGGCCATTACTGTACATTGGATGTATATTGTAGTGGATGCTGGGACATATATAGGTAGGACTTTCTTGCTCGACATGATAGTACGCTATCTGGTTGCTCTTTATCTTAACATGTATATTTTCTGTCTCTCTGATTACATGTTGATAAAGCCCTTAGGATGTGTACTCGACTTCCAGGACTGTGATGTAGATCATACTAGTGGGGCCTGGATAGTCCATGAGTACATCCTTCATTGTTCCTAGTCGAGGGAATATCGAGACGGGGCATCGATATTCCAGAGTAGACTAGCGCATATCTTCTCGACCCATGCGATGGGCGATGGATGATCCCATATCCATTGGTGTTTGACATCGGAGATGGTATGCGGGTGCTCAGTGGAGACTGGGTACACTGAACGGACTCGCCGAGAACTCCCAGATGGTATTATACCTCACGTCAGATGGCAGTTCTCTGGTGACACTGGTACAGCTTAGTCTGTTGACCCGAGATCGTCATAGAGTCTTGTGTGTCTCCCACTGTGCTTTGATTTCCACCCTACCACGGCTCTACTGAGTCGTGCAAACAGGTGGCTTTTGGGTACAGTCCCGATTCACATGGAGGCAATGAGCGATAGGAGGGGATTCGTCTCTCCCGGTATTGGGGGTTGATGTTGTGCTATGTTCGACTGGCCATAACAGGAAATCCCTGGCCAGGGTTGCAGTGATATACTGGTAAGAGTTATCGGTAGTTTCACGAATGTTATGGACCTCAAGTCGGCATGACTTATCGAGCTATTGGGGTCTGACGTTTACCACCCCTAGGCGAGATATGCGACATATCAGACGAACAGACCGGACTGTACGGTAAGTGTTACTGGTTGGATTCGCAGAAGTGTGAGCGGGCTTGCTCGTCGATCTTCTGATCGCTCAATACCCGGGTGGCCGTTACGTTTAGCAGACCGCTTGCGGCTTGTGGGTGTTTGATATGATCATCATCCGCTGCCGGCGTATTGACGAGTCTTTAGAGTCCTACACAGAGGTTTCCTGGCTCAAGCGAAACGAAATAGGAGCTCATATGAGATATGTGCGGGACCGAGAATAATGCGTGTATATGATACCGTATTTCATTCTCGCGATGAATGTGTCGAATGGTTGTATGCGATATAACCTAGTTATCGAATCAAGGATTGATTCGATAAGCCGATACATTGGATACTAGCCGGTTATATGCGATATAACCGGATCATTGAATCAAGTGTTGATTTAATGATATAATGTATAATTATATATTTGATATATTACTTTGCATTAACTAGTATTGGTTCACTTTAAATGGATTTACTCACTTGGTTTGTACACATTGTATATGTGATATACTTTTGTGCACAAGATTGTATCATGTTTGATGATACTTGCTCTTTTGGGTTTGTGTAAAGATTAAACCATGTTTAGTGAATGGTTAGGGTTTCTTTTCTCTTATTTATTTATCCATTTATTATTGTTTTGGAAAAGATAAAGAGAAAATGAAATGGTGGCTTAATTTGTCTTTTCTTTGAAGCTTCTTGAAGCTTTGAAAAAGTCTACCATTCTTGTCTCTTCTTTAACCCTAACCACTCTTCTATAACCTTGGTTAAATCTCTACACTAAACCATGGTTCTTGACATGATAAGTATCATATTGTTTTTATTTTTAATCAAGACTTATCATATCATCTTCTTCTTTCTTCATCTTCTTCTTTCTTCATCTTCTTCTTCAATGAAGAAAGCTTGCTACTCCAATGGCAAGTCATGAAATCTAGTGAGAAATCCAAAACTAAAGTTTACCCACTTCCTATTTCTTCATCCTCTACCTCTTGCCAAATAGTATAGGGTGTTTCCTTCACAAGTTTTTCCGACTTGGTGAAGTTGGAGCTTGTTCTAGCGATGTCTCGACGTAGATCATCTTCGGTATCGAACCGACGATCAAGCCCGCCCATTCTTCGATAATGCCGACGCTAGAGCCCAAGACATGATTTGGACAGCGAGGGTACTTCATTGCGGAGCCGTGGAGGTGGTGGACCGGATCTACAAAGGTTGTATATCCGTTCCCTTAGTTAAAATGTTAACTAGTTTGCTTGTTTCGCCTAAATATCTAGTAAACGATCCGTAGTCGGGTTTCTAGGCACCCGTAAAATTTGATTTGTGCATGTTTGATCACTTGTGAGACTTCACTAGAGTGCCTAGGAACCCTACAGGGGGTTGATGTCGCGGTGTGCATGGGTGGCCATCACCAGAAATCCTTGGCCAAGATTGTCGAGAATTACTGATTCGGATCAGTAGTTTCTCAGATGGTGATGGGCTTCATGCCGACACTAAATGTCAAGTTATTAGGGGTCTGACTTTATCCACCCCCTAGACTCGATATATGATACTCATAGACAAACGGACCGGACTGTACAGATATTGTCACTGTCAGGTTCAGTAGGGTTTCAGGATGAGTTTGCTCGTCGGCCTCCCTTTCACTCAATACCTGGATAGCCGTTATGTACAGCTAGTTCCACTGACGTGCTTGTGCTTAAACCCACTGCCAGCGTATTGACGAGTCTTTAGATTCTCACACAGAGGGTTTCATTACTTCGGGCGAAACGTTGTAGAAGCCGTATGGTTTTATGCAGGGTTCGATCATATACGTTCACTTGTGCACGGATCATGATCGGACGAATAATACTAGTGGGCTTTGGTTTAAGCCGGATCCTAATATTATATTGTTGGATTATTTTCGTCTCGTTGTATTCGTATTCAGTCGGAATACGGATGACGGTATGTATATACAAATGAGGGGTATTCTTGTAATTCGTTACAAGATTACTTTATTTGATGTCATTTCTTTTTGTTAAACATTTAGTTTAAATGTTTATTTGGTGGGAAAATGTGAGTCATGGTTTGCATTAACTCATGGAAGTGATTCATTGTGACTCATGACATGGATTGTTTTTGTTTTGGCTAAGATATTTTTAGTGAGGATTGTGAGATATTTTGTGAAGGAGGCAGATCTTTTTGGAGGGGGCTTTTCTTTAGTTGCTCACTCTCACAAAATAGCTCACAACACTTCACAACTTTCTTCACTTGCTTTTTCTTGAGCACACACTTTTCTCCCATGGCATCTTCTTCAATCTCCACCCAAACCCTCTAATGAGTTGAGAATCCTTAGGTGTATTGAGATAAAGTAATCACAAACACACTCTACTTCATCTTGGCTGTCTAGGCTAGCAAACTAGATACCCGAGTTGCTTCGGTTTTGAGGCGGGAGCCCGTATTACCTCGACGTGGATCTTCTTTGATGTGGGGAGACCGGAGATCAAACTTGATCGAGGAAGCCGCGAGGAGCTTGGGACAGAGGTTGAAGACTGAATGACATAGATCATTCGGTATAACCTCTATAAACTCCTTTACATATAGCTAGTATAGGATTAATGGTATGATCTGTAGATTAGGGTTCCGTTAGCGCCGGGTTTATAAAAGTTTTTGTTCCTCATTTAGCCATGGATTGATGGCCGGGGCGCTGGCGTAACCCAACAGTACTTACTCGCTGTTCTCCGAGTACACCGCAATAGAAGGGATAATAATCATTTCAATACTAAATATCAATACTGAAATGATCATCCCCTTTGTACACAGATAACCATCAAAAAGTTGCCGACGAAACTAATCTCGAAACGAATAAAAGCACAAATACAGGGTGTGTTTGCGTTATAAATTCTTAACTTATCCACACTGAACAAATCTCTCGGTTATAGTACGACCAGTTTTCTCGTTATATAAACTACATGACGGTTGCCATAAACATACGATTAAATGCTTAGTTTTGACAATTATCACGTAGTTTTATGTCATGATGGAAACCATTGTGTATATAACTGATAGACGGGGTCTAAAACGCGTTTCGTTTTTTGAATATGATATCCTCGATGATAACATGTAAATTTCATGTTATCATCGAGTTTCTTGCACTTAGTATAAGATTTTCGTATTATTTTGAAGTTCAAGTTTCAATTCTTATGTTTTTTAAAGTTTTTCATTGCAACTTATGGTTTTGTTTTTAAGTTATTGTTTTGGTTTCACATCAACCTTGAGATTCAAATTCACCTTTTTTATAAACAGACCGAACTTCGGCGAGGCAATGTTACCATAATAAGGCTTTCAAGTTGGATGATGATTAAAAATAAGGTAACTATCACGATTAAATATAAGCTAACTAAATGAATCAAATCAGGAATATACATACAGAGAAAGCGATTAGTTTAAATGTGATAAATACCATGAAATCAAATTCGGTGAATAATTCAGATAAGGATCAAGTAAGAATAAGTGTTGGAATGCAACTACATGAATGTCTTAAAATACAAGATAAGGTAACTAACATAATACAATAAATAGTTAACAAATGATATTTGGCAATAGACAATATCTGAGTTTTTCAATATAACACCACAAAATGTAAAATTTATTTCGAAACTATATCCTATTTTTTAAAAATCCTGAGTTTCCGAAATCCTAAAACAGAATCAAAAATCGTCAAGCTATCGTCGATTTCATTCACAACCATTTCATCATCATCACCATCGCCAATGCCATCACCAAAATACAACGCAATTCTCACATCATCACCAACATCATCTTCTTTCCCAAATTCAATTTAACTCACCTAAAATCAAAAATCCATCATAAAACCCCCAAGTTTCGATCCCAATCAATTTCTACCAATCCTATCTAATTAAAAACACCTTACACAACCCACATCAACCTTAAATGATGAGAATTGCATGAAAAATAGAGAGAAATTAAAGAATTTTGAAGCTGGGGCAAAATTGGGGGAAATCACCTAAATCGACGAAATCCGGTGATGATCGGTGATCTTTGCACTCCCAAACGCTCTCAGATAGTCGATGAAGCTCCTAGGTCTCTGGTGAACTCTTAAGACGGCTGCGAGAGAGAGTGTGTGAGTAAAAGAGAGCCAGAGAGAGATAGAGAGTGAGACATGGAGAGATTGAGAGAGTGAGTGAGAGAGAGACCAAAGAGAGGGCTTACAATGGTGGAGGCGGCAGTGGTGGCGTTGCTGAAGTCGATGGTGAAGCTGGGATGGCGAGGGTGCGGTGGTGGAGTCGACGCTGGAGGTGATGATGGAGGCGATGGAGGAAATGGTTGTAGTGTTGGTGAAGTTGATGGTGGAGATAGCGATGACGAGGGTGCTGGCGATGGTAGTGGTGATGATGGCGATAGCGAGGGTCTAACGTGGTGATGATGGTGGCGAGGGAGAGAGAGAAAGGGTTAGGAGGAAATTTTGGGGAAATGAAAATTTTGGGGAATCGAAAGGGGGAAATTAGACAGGGGATATTTTGTCGGGCAGAAATAAGCAGCCCCACCTGTTTTAAATTAGGGTTATTTCGTCAGATAACAACCGACGAAAAAAACCCGGACGGAAAAGCTTATATTTTCTTGTTGTGTGCTCATGGTTTTTCCTGTTTGGGTTTCCACATAAAATCTCTGTGTCTCTTTGAGTTGATCTTTTTCTGTGATTTGTTTAATTTTTGTTTCCGCGTTTTTTTCGATCATCCGTAACAATTGGTATCGGAGCTTGGTGCCTACAAGAGAAATTCTATAATAATTAGTATAAGCAGTATCCGGATCAACAGTTGCTGTGAGAGGGTAATCTAACCCTCTGAAAAAAAGAGTGGCCTTTTGAGATTAACTCCATTAAGTGTTGTATGCGGTGCATGAGACAACCATGAGGGGAGAAAAAGAATAAAAGGGACAAAAAGAAGAATGTGATGGCAAGGGAGAGAGAGTGTAGGAATAGTTTAAAATGGGAAACAACAATAGCACTCTTGAATAATCCATTTCGGCAATGAGAGCAGCACATGTATATAAGATACAGATGAGCACTTCATCAAAAGAGCTTAAGTTTTTTGGATGTAATCTCAATTATATTGAAAACGTATGTGCATTTAAATAAGCTCAGCCTACCGAATATTCAAAAATCTATCATGTTGATAGGACAATGATCATCAGAAACTATCCTAACCTAATACAAAGAAAAATAGCTACGGCCAAAAGATCAAAGGACATATAGTGATAAAAGAATTAAACAGAATGCTAAAGACCGGAAGCATGGTGTGATCATCCAAAGAAAATTGAAAGCTTAAATATTACTCCATCGGAGTAATTAAAACATAAAATTATGATTGTGCCGGCCATACGACCATACATACCTTAGTTAGGTTCCATCCTATGATACTGAAACCATCGGTGCATGTAATTGACCATCCATTGATTCATTAAAGTTTCTCTTTCTCTTGATTCTTTGTCGGCAACCAATTATGACTTGTATTCGACCTTTTAATATAGTCCTATATATTTATCTGAACCTAAAAGAGCAAGAAACAACATCGTAATGATGTAAGTCTGCCGTAATAAAGCCTTTGTCAATCTTTTCGTATCCGGATGCATCACATTCTGATGATGCTCAGTATTGGCGATCTTCAAGATCAGGACACGTGGCAAATGACGTGTCCCAGAGCTCAGAAGAAAGGGCCGCAGGGGTCGACCAGGCCACCCTATACCCGACCTGCAAGCACAAGCTGGCTCACCTCAGAGCCCCTGGGAAATTGGCCTCCTCAGCCTCTAAGCTCGCCCCCGATCAGCCACAGGACCAAGATTCCTCGGCCCTCTCGCTTGTTTCCGAGCTCCCCGGCCGAAGCCATCTTCCTCGGTCCTCCGACCGACCGACTCCACCACTCACAGGCATAACCGCCACTCCGCAAATCTCGCCATGCGCAGATTCACCACCAGCAACATCCCACGTTCCACGCCATCACGATCCCCGTTAATGGGCGATCCGCTCTTTACGCAGGCGTGACGTCAGGAGCGTAACTGCCGGCAAGATTCTCGCGTCTCCTGCTGCGTGCTACCGCCACTATATAAACCCCCATCACAGAGGGGTCAAGTAAGTCATTTTTATTCCACTTAGCCATTACTCTGCTCGGATCTCGTACTAACTTGATCGTCGGAGGGTCCTCGGTGGTACCAAACCACCCTGGGACTTATTTGTAGGTACTAGGCGTTAAACTCCTCAAATAATCAATCTCCTCAAAACCCATTGAGACCCGCACACAACAGGAGATCACCTTCCAAACCCACCGGGAGATCGACGGAAGACAACATCTGAGGGGGACCCGAAAAGTACTTCCATAAGTTGGCGCTGTCTGTGGGAAAAACTCCACAAAAAAACAAAGTTGGTCTTCCGATCTCCATCCACATGGCGAGCGACCACCCCGAAGATCCAGGTACCAGCCGCCTCCTTCCCCTCACCGGAGGCGCGGATGAACCTCCCCCGGCGACCATCATCAACGCCCTCGCCAGCCGAATAGATCGGCTACAGTCCCTCCTGGAGGCGCTCGTCCACATCCAGACGGCCGGGCCAGGGGCCCAAATCGCCGCTCCTCCGCCTCCAGAAGGCTCTGACCTCGTTGGCATAGCTGACCATCAGCAGGCTACGACCCCTGGCCACAGATCCCACAGGCCGATACTCCCTGAGCCCCGCTGGGTGCCCCACGGCTCCACGCCAAGATCCGCCGCCAGAGCGCCTCGCCTCAAGCCTCCTCGCGACCCTTACCCCCTGAGGAGATGTCGGTCACCTCGCCTGTCGACAGGCATGATCGACACCCCCTCCCTCGACGGGGTCGTACAAAGGGGGCTCGCCACGACAGCTCGAGAGCCACCTCGCCCAGGGATCTGAGGGACCTAATCGAGAGGAACCGGGGCCGCGCACAAACACAGGTCTCCCATAGCAGAGTCCAGGGATCACAAGGCACCGAATCCTCGGGGTACCGCGGCCGACTCGACGCCCTCGAAAAGAAGATCGAGGGCATGTGCCGGGAAGGTAACCTCTCAGGCGACGGGGCTAAGTACGCCACCGACTCGCTCACCAAGTCGTTTACCGAGGGACTGCTCGCTGTCCATGTCTCCTCACGCAACAAGCCCCCGAAGGTCTCTCTGTTCGACGGGAAGACCGACCCCAAAGACCATTTGGATGCTCACCGTGGGGATGAGCTTCCAAGACCATTCCGACGCCGCCCAGTGCAGGGCCTTCCCAGCCCCCCTCATCCGCTCTGGTCGGGATTGGTTCCGAGGACTCGAGCCTCGCTCAATCTCGACCTTCGACGAGCTGGCTACTCAGTTCCTCGGCCACTTCGTTGGGAACCGTCGGCAGAAGCGCACGGTCGACTACCTCTTCACAATTAAGAGCAGGGACAAGGAGACGTTCAAGGCTTACATCACCCGCTTCTACAATGCCCTCCTTGAGGTCCCCGAGCACCGGGACAAGACCGTCATCACGGCTCTCAGATCTGGTCTCAGGCACAGGGAGTGGTTGCGCTCCTTTGCGTTGGCACAGCCTAAGACCATGGCCGAGGTCAAGGCGTGGACTGAGCGTGAGGTTCAGCTGGAGTCCGAGGTGAACGCAAACCTCCCCCGAGCAGAACGGTCCGACCAAAAGAAGAGGGCTCGAGAAGAAAAGCCCGAGCGTCAGTAGCCCTATCACCCAAAGTTCCAGGAGTACACCCCGCTCAACGTCTCCCTCGCAGTGTTACTAGAGGAAGCCCAAGGCGAGGGGTTCTTCAAGTTCCCTCCAATCCCGCGTCAGGCCTCGAAGAGAACCCGGGGCCCTTACTGCGCCTTCCACCGGATGATGGGCCACGCCACGGAGGATTGTAAGCAACTCTTGGACTACATCGAGGAGCTCGTCCGATCGGGGCACCTCGCCGCCTACTTAAGGGACAAACGGCAGGCCGACCATGAGCAGGAGCAGCGTCCCCCTCCCGCCAACCTGACCATCGACCAGATCATGCTCGTCTCGACAGATGACCAATCCGGCACTCGGGAATCCCCGTACCCAATGCCGAGCACGGAGACCAACAAGCCTCCGGGGAGCTCGGGCCACGCTAATAAGGTCATCTATTAGCATGTACTTTTCTTTTGGGGCAATGTAAACTCTTCATAGGGTTTATTGTTAATTTGATAAAGATCAATGGAACATTGCGAAAAAGAAGGGAAGATCTCATTTATTCAAAAAAGGTATTATGGGCTCCTTAGCCATACATACAAAAAGAAAAAGAAAATTACAACAGCGGGGGAAGGGGGTGCAAAGAGCACTGCTCATGATACTCGGTAAAGATCTCCGCCAGCCGAGGCCTCGCGAGATCCAACCTCTGCCCCCGGTTCCCCCCGCGCGTGTTGACCCCGAGCCTCAACTCGTAGCACTCACGGACGAGCGCCTCCGAGCGAGCCAGCCAGTTCGTGGAGATCAGGCCGAAGTGCCTCAGAGACTGCAGCTTGCCCACAGCCTCGTCATAGAGCTGCTCAAACAGGGGGTTGTAAAGCCCCGGCGATACCCTCCATATGGAGTACATCAGCAGCTGCAGCAGGGAGGAGTGTCGGGGGAGCAGCCGACTGAAGTGGTCCTCGATGCTCCCATATACCAACTGCACCGTGTCCTCTGTGCAGTTCTGGTCATAGAGGTATACGTCTTCGAAGTGGATGATCTTAGGGATGGTAAAGGGGAAGTCCTGCATTCTCGACGCCCTGTTTGCGAGGAAAGGAAGGACTAGTGCTCCTTCAGCCTTATATAGCCCGCTGCGCCCCAACGGAACTCAACGGTCGCTCGCTCTCGCCCAAGAAGTCGCTGCCACGCAGCGATCATCGAGCCTTCTCTGGCAGAATCGGGGCGACGCGACCCTGGCGCTTCGACTCCCCCACATTCAATGTGCATGCTACGTGCACACCCGCCGTGACTGTTCCTGTTCCCCATACCTGCAACTGGATGGTCGGGCGAAACCTCATGAAGATTCAGCCGAGCAGCTACCCTGCCCGGTTATCCTTAGCCGGCCTCCTAAGGCCCCTCCAACGCTAAGGATCAAAGTCCTCCGTAGAGGCAGCCGAGCGACTCCCCTGCTCGGCTATCCCTGGCCGGTAGCTTCCCTACTCGCAAAACCAGGGATCAAAGCCCTCGTCAAGAGGCAACCGCACAGCTTCACTACCCGGTTATCCTTAGCAGGCCTCATACGGCCCCTCCAACGCTAAGGATCAAAGTCCTCCTTAGAGGCAGCTCAGCAGCTATCCTACTTGGCTATCCCCGGCTAGTAGCTTCCTACCATGACCGACAGGGATCAAAAGCCCTCCCAGAGGCAGTCGAGCCCGAGGATCCCTCGCTCGGCTATCCTTCAGGACAAAAGCCCTCGCCAAGAGGCACCGGGCGGTAATCCCGCCCAGCCAAGGGTCCTTAGTAGGCTTCTTACAGCCCCTCCCGTGCTAAGGACCAAAGTCCTCCCAGAGGCAGTCGCGTCCTTGCTCGGCTATCCCCGGCTGGTAGCTTTCTACTACAACTGACAGGGATCAAAGTCCTCGCCAAGAGACATTGGGCAGTAACCCTGCTCGGTCCCCTTCCTGAAGGATCAAAGCCCTCGCAAGAGGCAACCGAGCGGCTGCCCTGCTCGGTCAACTCCAGCTGGTAGCTCCCTACCCATGAAGCCAGGGATCGAAGCCCTAGCAAGAGGTATCCGAGCGGCTACCCTGCTCGGTCGTCCCAGGCTGGTAGTTGCCTACCCACGACGCCAGAGATCAAAGCCTTCGCCAAGAGGCAACCGCGCAGCTTCACTGCCCGGTCATCCTTAGTGAGCTTCTTACAGCCCCTCCAACGCTAAGGATCAAAGCCCTTGCAAGAGGCAACCGAACGGCTGCCCTGCTCGGTCAACTCCGGCTGGTAACTCCCTACCCATGACGCCAGGGATCGAAGCCCTCGAAAGAGGCATCCGAGCAGCTACCCCGCTCGGTCGTCCCAGGCTGGTAGTTGCCTACCCACGACACCAGAGATCAAAGCCATCGCCGAGGCAACCGCGCAGCTTCACCGCCCGGTCATCCTTAGTGGGCTTCTTACAGCCCCTCCAACGCTAAGGACCCAAAGTCCTCCCAGAGGCAGTCGAGCCCGACCCTCGCTCGACCATCCTTAGCTAGTGGTCGTCGCTCACAGCACCAGAAATCAGAAGCCCTCGCCAAGGGGCAACCGAGCAGCATCCCATCCATCCTCGGCACAAATACGGCGAACAGCCCTCTGCCCATCACATGCAGAGGATCCGAGCCACCAACAAGGGTCACCAGGTCTATCCAAGTCTCGAGCGAACCCCCTCGACTTCAGGGGCTATGGAGATGCCTCCTTCTCAGTAGCGCTTGGCACGCTTGGCAAATAATCGAAATCAACTCGACGAACGATCGCTAGACAAATAGCCGACCTGACATGGAAGCCCAACAGTGCAAGAATATAAATTTTACGAGCATTTTTCACGAACAGAAGATAAAGTGCAAACCAAAGAAAGAAAAAAAATTTATTACCGAAGGCAAAGTCTTTACAAAGGGTATTTTGGGCTCCCCAACCTTACAAACTGCCCGGAGGCTTACAAAAATTACAAAAGCAACAAAATAAAAGAAGGAGGAAGACGGGGGCTTTAGGCCTCGGGGCCGGGCGCGACCTCGGGATCCTCGACATTCACCACGGGACGAGCAGGATCCTCAGCGACTTCCTCGTCAGGAACCTTTTTCCCCTGCTCCTCGGCGTCCGCGAGGGGGTACTCGGCCCGGAGCTCTTCGTCGGCGAACTCCGGCATCCGGGCCTTAACGGCGTCGAGGGCTTCGTGCCAGATGAGGGTTGTGGCCACGGCCAGGTCATCATAGAAGTCCATCGACTTCTTGTAGCCCTCCACCGCCTTCGCCGTCGAGAGGTCGGCCAACTTCGCCGCTCTCAGGTCGGCTGACTTCGCCGACTCGGCCACTGCCCCAGCTCCTTCCGGAGGGTCTTCACCGTCTTCTTCGGTTGCCGGCAAGCACCTGAGCGTCCTCAAGCTTGGCCTCGGCAGCCACGGCGGCCTCGCGGTACCGGGCAACCTCCCGTTTCCCGGCCTCCACCTCGCCCTCCAGGGTAGCAACCCTCGCCATCACTGCCTCCAGCTCCCTCTTGGAGCTCTCTTCCAGCGAGGCGAGCTGGCCCGCAGCCTTTATCGCCGGGGCTATCACCTCGGCCTCCATGCGTAGGGCGAGGGCAACGTGCTGGAGAACCTGAAAGATAGGAAAGAGATCAGAAAAATGAAGGACACACCGAATCTCACAAAAAACCAAACACTTACCTGCACGGACTCCTGGGCGATGGACGCCATCTGGGCCCTGAAGGTCCCCTCGGGGACCCTACCCCCCGCCGATTTCTCTATCTCATGAAGAAAGCTGTCCGCGACGGATAGCCTGGAGGGCACCGCGAACTGGAGGCCTCCTTCCTCCACCATGATCGGCGAGGGCGGGCCCCGGGAAGACCTCCAGGAACCCCTCTTGAGCGACTCCGATGGAGATCCGATCTTCTCCTCCAAGGCCGGGTCTTCCAGAATCCAAGCCCGCTTTCGGCCCGACGCTCCACTAGGCCCCGGGGCGGGATCCCCACCGGAACGCTCACGGGACGCGACCACCGGAGGAGACGGAGCCGAGGCGGGCTTCGAGCGGGAAGGGCCGGCGCCTCCGGCCTTCATGACCCTCCTCGGCTGGCACATAGAGTCTTTGAGCTCGTCCATATCCATGGGTCCTGCGTGAAACCAAATGTATAGAAATCAGCGACACAAGCAATATACAAGCCAAAAAGCAAGCCTAAACTTACCGACGAACTCAACGGGGCTGAGCCCGGCCCAACTCAGGACCCTCTCAGACAGCAGCATATCGAATCGGAGGATAGGCTCCCACGACACCACTCTCACCGCGATGAGGTCACTGGACTGGTTCTCCGGCAAGTATTTCTCCCTCGACCACTTTGTAGGCACGGGCCAGTCCTCGCCCTCGGGAGGGGAAACGAAGAAGAACTTTTTCTTCCAGTCGTGAATGGAAGAAGGCAGGGCCACAACCCCTGTTCCGGCGGCGCCCCCTGTCGCTTTCTGAAAGAGAGGTAGACCCATCTCAGGTCGCCCGCTCAACCAACAGGGTGATTTTTGAAGACGATGGAAGAATCAAAGAGGGAGAGGCTGAAGGGAACCACCTGTAACTTCAGGCGGATCAGGAACCCGAGGAGAATCCTCCACGAGTTCGGCACTAATTGGCCAGGGGCTAACCCGAAAAATTTCAGCGCTTCGACAATCTCGGGAGAGAAGGGCAGGCGCATTCCACCCCAAAAAGCTTCCAAATACAGGGCAATCTCCCTGCCCCGTACTTGGTATGCCCTCTCTCCCTCCTTGGCCAGACGAAGTGTATAACGTGAGGGGATGTGGAAGCGAGCCTGAGCATTGGCGAGCTCGTCCACATGCCTCACCCAACACGAGGCGCCGGGGGCAGCATCTACCGCCTCCTCCCTGGGGGCTGCCCCTGTCGCACGATCCCGAGGAAAGGATCTGACCCCTACTCCCCGAGAGGACTCAGGCTCAACTAAAAGGTCCCTAGAACCTACTCCTACGACATCTACCGACTCTACAAAGGAAGACATCTAACCTTGAGAAGAGGGATCATCGGGAAACAAAAGCGGAAGAGAGAAGATGAGCGCCGAGCAACCAGGACTTAGAACGGGGAAAATATGAAGGAGTAGGGGCCCTGGAACGGGCCCCGCCCCTATTTATCACCGCAAACGACCTCATCCAATGGTGCCCTTCATCTCCCGCCAAAACGCCTCCTCGCGTCCAACGGCTCCAATTGCTCCACTTGTCGTTCCCACACTGGACCACGTCCCGTCAGACGCCGTAGGTCTGCACACGTTGCGTCGGCCAACCGACGCTCGACCAGTGGACCATCGCTTCAGTGGCAGGATGCACGAACCGGCGCACCTTCCTTAAATGCAGAAATCTCGCTCTAATTCGCTGGCAGAAAAGACAGCTGACAGCCCGGGGACGCGTCCGGACGAAACCATAGGTGGGAGCTCACCCCGGATGGCCCGACAGTCCACTCCTGACCCGACCCGCTAGCTGGTCGGGACAAGAGTGGGGGACTACTGATGATGCTCAGTATTGGCGATCTCCAAGATCAGAACACGTGGCAGATGACGTGTCCCAGAGTTCAGAAGAAAGGGCCGCAGGGGTCGATCAGGCCACCCCTGTACCCGACCTGCAAGCACAAACTGGCTCACCTCAGAGCCCCTTGGAAATCGGCCTCCTCGGCCTCTAAGCTTACCCCGATCTGCCACAGGACAAAGATTCCTCGGCCCTCTCGCTCGTTTCCGAGCTCCCCAGCCGAAGCCATCTTCCTCGGTCCTCCAACTCCACCACTCACAGGCGTAACCGCCGCTCCGCAAATCTCGCCATGCGCAGATTCTCCGCCAGCAACATCGCACGTTCTACGCCATCACGATCTCCATTAATGGACAATCCGCTCTTTACGCAGGCGTGACGTTGGGAGCGTAACTGCCGGCGAAATTCTCGCGCCTGCTGCTGCGTGCTACTACCACTATATAAACCCCCATCACAGAGGGGTCAAGTAAGCCAATTTTATTCCACTTAGCCGTTACTCTGCTCGGATCTCGTACTAACTTGATCGTCGGAGGGTCCTCGGTGGTACCAAACCACCTCGGGACTTCTTTTCAGGTACTCGACATTAAACTCCTCAAATCACCAATCTCCTCAAAACCCATTGAGACCCGCATGCAACAGGAGATCACCTTCCAAATTCACCGGAAGATCAACGGAAGACAACATCTGAGGGAGACCCGAAAAGGACCTCCATCACTGATAATGCTCGATATTGGCGACCTCCAAGATCAGGACACGTGGCAGATGACGTGTCCCAGGGCTCAGAGGAAAGGGCCCGCAGGAGACGACGAGGCCACCCTGAGCCCGACCTGCAAAAACTGGCCCGCCACGGGGCCCTCTGAAAATCAGCCTCCTCGGCCGTTCAGCTCGCCCCGAGCCGCCAAAGGATCAAGACTCCTCGGCCTCCCTGCTCGTCCCCGAGCTCCCTGCCGAGGCCGTCTTCCTCGGCCCTCCAACCAGCTCCACCACTCACAGGCGTAACCGCCGCTCCGTGAATCTCGCCATGCGCAGATCCTACGCCAACAACATCCCACGTTCCACGCTATCACGATCCCCACTAATGGGCGATCCGCTCTCTGCGCGAGCGTGACGTCGGGAGCGTAACTGGCGGCGAGATTCTCGCGCCTGCCGCTGCGTGCCACCACCGCTATATAAACCCCCATCACAGAGGGGTCAAGTAAGTCATTCTTTACACTTACGCCGTTACTCTGCTCAGATATTGTCACCGACTTGAGCGTCGGAGGGTCTTCGGTGGTACCAAAACCACCCCGGAACTTCTTTGCAGGTACACGGCGACAGCCTACTCATCCCACTTTGTCCTCTCAATACCCATTGAGACCCACACGCAACAAAGGACAATCAACCCAGTTCACCTTGAGATCAACGGAAGACAACATCTGACGGAGGCCCGAAAAGGAGCTCCATCAATCACAACATCTGAATAGTTTCTTCAAAAACACAGTCTAACCAGGGAAGCACAAAATGTTCCTCTTAAGATTTAAATTGGCATGAACAAAAAGAAAAAGAAAAAAGAGAGAATTATTCGTCATCTTAACCTCCACGTCACCCTCGACTCCCCTCCAACGGCAGCCCAACCGGCAACACCCAGTCACAAAAGCCCCTCCACAACCGACCCAACCGGTCACCTCCTTCTCCGTTGAACCCCAATCACACACCCCGCTTCATAAATTCAACTTCATCCCCTTCATTAAATCCCTCAAAATTTTACATTCTTCCAACTCAATTCTCCACAAATTTCAAAATGATCGCTCTCACGAAGCTCAGCCTCGCTGTCGTCCTCATCTGCACTCTTTTGCTCCTGGGGCTTTCGCTCTGCGTCCTCCTCCGCCGGCTAAAGCTCCGGCGTGCCCGCGTCGAGCCCGCCTCCGAGTCGCCGCAGGAGAAGGCGACTTCAGCGGAGGAGGAGTGCGATCTCGCGAGGTGGAGGGCGATGTTTCTGGGGCCCTCTAGGGTTCTGGACACGATCAAGGAGGACGACGAGGATGCGGGTTCGGATCTTGAGAAGAAGTTCGGTTTCGGTTTCGGGTTCGGGTCCAATAAGGACGACGGAGCTGAGACGCCGTACTAAACGCCGTCGTCGTCGCCGGCGTGCGTAGAGTAGAGTAAAATTGGTGAAATTTGCTATATATTTTTTTCAAGTGTTTTAGGATTATTTAGTTTAATTTCCACCGAGTTCATAAACTCATGAATTACAAGTTGCTACCAAAAACTTTTCATATTAAAAATATCTGTTTTTTCACTAAACTATCAACATGTTATGATAGTTTACTAAATATGCGGTTATAATTTATATGGTATTTTTTGGTAGTAATTTATAATTTATAAAGTTTTTGGTAGCTCATGTAGAAAATATTGGTATATAGTGTTTTAGTGTTTTTGTGAAATTACGCTTCTTTATTTTTTATATTGAATCTCAAAATCTATTAATATTAAATTTTTGTACACTCGGTCCCAGTTTGGATACGGTGTTTGAATAACTTTAAGTTTGTTTCTAAGTGGATCACTACAAGAAATGGGCCCATTTTCGACGGAAGACCTGTTTCGACGCGTGTCTTCCGTCAAAATAGGATGTACATATCTGAAAATTTGTTGGTTTTGATCATCTATTTCGAACACGATTCTCGCGTCGAAATAAGTGTTAACAAAGTCAACAAACCTAGCCCCGTTATCATCCATTTCCTCTCCCCCCCTTCAATTTACTTGCCCCCAATTTTATTTCTCTAATTCCCTCTGCCTCCTCCTCCAAACCCATCTCGTCCTCCTCCGATCCCCTCCTCCTCTTCCTCGTAAAATCCTCGTCTCGACCAAGCCCCTTCCCGTCTCCACAGTGCCCCTGCCTCCACCCCGCCCCTTCTCTTCACTGATCATCCCTCCTCCACCGAGCCCTTCCTCCACCGATCTATTTCGACGTGAAATCAGCGACGAATTAGGTGAATAATTTTTCTAAACTTTCAATTTTCAAAATGTATCTATTAATTTTTGTTAAAATTTCGTTATATTGGAGATTTGTGTGATATTTGGGTTGAGATTTGTGTGATATTTGGGTTAAGATTTGGCTCAACATGAATGATGTATGTTTGGAATCATCATAAGCATAATTTGAGGGAAATAATGCTGAGAAGAAGTGAGAGATTATAAAATGAATGAAATTTTTCATATTTGATATGAATAATATATTGGATTTGATCATGAGGTTTAGCTATGAGAATTGTTGTTATTTATAAAGAATGGAATGTTGAACTAAGCTAAGTACGAGAAGAACCATGCTTAATGAATGTAGCTTTAACAGCAAATGGTTGATTGATTAGTTGTAACTACAAATGTTAAATGTTGTATGAACAAAGAGTACAAATTCCTACCAAATTTAGGATTATATTTTTCTTTTAAAAAAGTATGTTCTAGGTTTTAAAGAAATTTGTAATTAAAAAATTTGTGTGATTGGAGGGTTGACGTCGGTATGATCGCTCGCTCTTTCATCGTACTCTATATACGTCGGTCTCCGGTACACCACTCTACCCCTTTTAATTCTTAACTATTAAACTTAGACAAAGTCATCATATCTTGATATACGTCGGAATCTGATACACCGCCCACACCTTTTAATTCTTCATTATATACTAAACCTAGATTAAGTCACCAATTAAAAATTAATTAAACCGAAAACTACGATTGTCCTAATCTACATGGTTATTAACCAATTAACCATTTAATCCTAATCTAGATACGTGAACCAATTAGCTATATATATAGTTTCTTTCATGGGTTTAAAATCAATTGCTCATCATTCCTTAAACGAACAGCCAATGTTGGGATCTTCATCTGCACCCCCATGAGGCCATGACTTCTCATCTGTAGGATTACCATCAATTTATACTATCAAGAGGAGCATCTTTTACACTGTAGTGAAAGCTAAATTCATAAGGACAGACTACGAGAGTTACGAAGGCATTCTTTATTGATTATGGGGGATATGAACTGGCCGATCAAGATTGATCACGCCATCTTTCGGCTCTTGCACTTAGCCGTATTGGATGCACTCCCGTCTCCTCTTGAAAAAGTAACTCGTGGCCATCATGGCGAAATAAATCGTCGTCTCCACTTCTTTCATTCAATGGGTCTTCTTTCTGATTGCGCTATCGAGTACTCCGCAAGCACTCTCTACCGCATCTTTACGCACCGTCGGATTTTTCACCATCTCGAACTCGCATGGGATGTTGCGGTAGATGATGAGGCTCTTATAGAGTGGATCAATTCTGTTGCTGTGGAGCACAATATTGAAGAAAATCTATTTCTGAATTATAACTGATGAATTGTCATCTTGGAAACGCGTAGGGTAGCATGTCTGAGCCAAACAATTCTGGTAGTGTGATTGTCCTTGTTATCTATTTGCTGTATGATATTTGTGTGTCTGTTGTGGATGCGTGTGTACTATGTGTGTGGAATATATTGTGTATAGATGTGTATTGTGTGTGAAATATGTTGTTGGCATGTGTTTGTGTGAGAGAGAGTGTTGGACTTATCTTTATGTAATGTTCGTTATATGGATGCGTGTTTATTTTAATGAATCCAGATGGTTTGTTATTAATATCAATTATTTGACCAATTTACTATTCAAACTGATAATTCCAAAACCCTAAATTAAATACTTCAATATCGGTTATTGAAGCGATAACCATTAAAACTAATCTAATTACATGCATAATACTTGATGATGATAGGACAGCCTTCCCAGAAACTAAATACCTACTTTTATCTAAAGTTCGTTGTATGGATACATGTTTATTTCAATGTAATGTTTGATCAATTATTTTGTTCTCTAACATTTTGAACTATATACCGTGAAGATTTTTTAGATATGTCAGACAATGATAAGACCGATCGAGATATGGGGGATGTGGGACAGCCTTCCCAGAAATGGAAACGGCGGGTGAGAGGACCCACACGGGCTACTGATATCTGGAGGAGGATGTCACATGCCCCGACAATCCAATTGTATACCTTGCGTATACAGGGGACCCTGTTGATAAGAGCTGCAAAGAAGTGAAGAAGATGATGTCTATCATGAACAGCGAGGAACGCATGTCTCATGTGATTGAGAACAACGATGGCGAGTGGGTGGTCCTAAATTGGGAATATAACAACCAGTATTTTTGTGTACGTTTTCTCGTATTTTTAATAAATGTTTCTTTTCTAAATTTTCCTTTCCGTATTTTTTAAAAAATTCAATTTTTCCATACATATATGTTTATCATGATTTTTCCCAGATGCTTCTCTTGTACTAATTATTTTCCTAACATTTTTATTTTTCTCTATTTACTAATTCTCTAAATCCTAACAAATACCCAATACCCACCTCCACTCTTTTCTTCTCCTTGTATTTCTTCTCCTTGTTCTTTTCTTTTAATAATTTGGGCCAACCCAACAAATCTTTTTTCTATACAATTCCCTTCCCTAAATTTTACCCTATCGCACACCAAACCCATTTCCCTTAGCTCAGGCCAGCTCCATCCCCTCTTACCCTTTTTCTCTTCGCTGATTCTTTTTCTTCTTTTATTAAATTCAAACTTCTTTTCCCACAAAATCAAACTGAAAAGCCCCTTCTTAACTCCCATTAATTCCCAATTAAATTCTCATAATTCCCCTTTAATTACAATTATTCCCCTACTGGTCTCTCTCATTCTCTTCATATTATGATCTCTCTCTCTCTCTCTCTCTCTATTCTCATTCTCTTCCTCTCTCTTTTCTTTAATCTCACTCCTCTCCCCCGACCGAGTTTGCCACTACCGAGCCCGTCCCCTTCGCCTCACCGCCGACCACTCCTCATCCACCACAGCGCCACCTCCTTCAACCTCGACTACGATCACCAAGACCACAATACCATCTCCCTCGAGCAACCGCACAATCCCTCGTCCTCAACCAAGAACCCCGACACCACCGAAGCATACCCATACCGCCCCTCTCCTCCGAGCACAGCTCCACCCGAGCACCCTTGCCTTCAACTATGCCCTCGCTTCCTTCACCGTGCTTTCCCCTTCGTCGCCGCCGCCGCACCTCAACATCACCGACGAACTCGAGCCCACTCCACCGCCATCACCAGCAACTCTCATCTCCTCCAAGCAAAGCCTCCTCTAGCTACCGCCATCGCCATCTATCTCCAACGGCCGCCGCTGTCTATCACCTCCATCAAGCTCCACTGCAACCACCGTCGAGGACACCGTCATAACCGACACCTCTGTATCGTCGCCTTCCTCCTGCTCCATTGCCGGCCGGTCACCACTAGGCCAAGACCATAGCCAGCGTGGTGCCGTGTCACCCTGAGTCACCATCATGCCCAGCCAAGTCTCACCTACATGCCCAGACACGCCACGCTTCGTGCCAGCACCGCGCCATGCACCGCGTCAAGCTTCGCCTCACACCGCCTCGCGGCGTCTCATGCGTCAAGGCGAACCCTACCGTTCATTGCTTCTATATCAGTGACCGAAGACAAGTGAAGCCCCTCACTTGCTTAATCATGCTATAGATATATAGTTACATTAAATGATTTGTTAAATGTTAATTGTGATGGTATATATATTTATATTTGAGTAGTTAGATGAGATTGCCATAACCAAAGCCCTATTTAAAATCCTCATATTTTATGATTAATAGTTTCCTTACTGTTAATGAATATCATGTAGTGATTTGGACTCAAAATAAAGTAGTTTAGCACATGTAATGACATCTCCGATAACCGACACGAAATCTGGAATTTATTTCATATATCGCCGTATTAAATTCGTAGTAAATCATACATAAATTGTATCATGGCGTGATTAGACTCGTTATAAAGAAGACTGAATAATCTATGAATATCTGAAAACGGTTACCGAATATTGCTTCGCTTCGATAATGAAAACCGAAGAGCATTATAGCTCTGGACTGCAGCAGGAATCTCTGTTAAAATCTATTTTAAAACACTGGTAAATTCCTGTTCAAATATGTAAATGTATGGTGTCCTATATCGATGGGTAGAAAACCGAGTTAACTTTATATGCCACTGGTTTCACCAAATTTCATCACGGTTTGATATTTATAACATAATTTACATTGTCGACATGTCTGGCTGTACACTGCAGTAACAGTTTATACGTAGTGATACTAAACAGACCGTAACTCCCTGTATACGATGGATATTACTAATCCATCTATTGAGTTAGAATTTTAACTAGTAAATCTATATTTCATTGAACTGTAGAGACACCTAAATCTGAACATAACTATTGGCAAATTGCGTTCGAAATTGGACTTCCAGTTCAGAAACTAGAATTCCAGCAGTGAATGTCTGTTTTAAAATGATCGTATCTTCTTAACCAGAATCCCGATCGGTGTGAAACCAATTTTATTGTCTAGATAATTGAGTTTACTGCTTATGGCTTTTATATTGTTTCGATTGATTCTGCACGTATGAATTACTGTGAATTTTCTAACCTGAATAACATTGGTTGCCCATGTTTTACTCGTAGTATATTTCACCACAATTCTATCATATTGCGTGACTGTTATATCCTTGGTGATTAGTGAACATTTGCATTGATACTCTAGTGACTGTTTTTATATTACCGAGTGATGGGTGTTAGTGATTGGATTGTGGCAAGTACGAATTTAAAAGTGTGATTGAATAGTGGAAATGACACGTATTTGTACACAATCAGCGGAACCATTTAGTTATTGCATTTTCGACGTCTATAAGGCATATATAGGTGTAACTATAACTGGAATAGGACGGGTATGAGAGCACTTATATTAGTGTCATAGGTAAGACATCGAGGACCGTCCACTTATCTTAGATACCAATCGAGACATGCTTGATGGAGACTATGTCACCAATTCTCGTATAGACTTGTCATGGAGCGACTAGTATTTAGATTCTTGGTCGGACCTTGATATAGACCGCGGGGTGTAGGGTATTTTGAATGTGAGTTCGATCAACGGAATCTCAGGAGTCTCTTTACCGGTATATTTTATGATTTCGTGATATGGTTACTGATCGTGTTACTGACTCTTACTGTTCGTGATTCGGGCCCGTGTTTCCAACCCCCTGAATAGATGTTTAGTGCCTTGGGTTTGAGAATACTCCTGCAGCGGTTGACGCTCACGCTCGAATTGACGATAGGTTAGTGACAAGGAAATTGAGACTTAGAGACTGATAGATTTAGTAATATGAACATTGTATTGATTACTGATCTGATACACATGCTTTACTGTTTACCTGTACCGGTTATTTCATGCTCATGGCATTACTTTATGCTTGCTATTTCATATTTATCATTAATGCACATGTTATATATATTGTTATATTGTGTCGCTCTGATAACATGAGTATGCATGCTCAGAGTGAGAAGTGGACTTAGCTCAGATCAGGATCTACCTTACTTTGAGGATATTGCGACGATCTGAATCAGCGACGCCAGTGCTATCATTTTCTTTGACCCTTTCTGGTTACTTGTATCCCTGATGTTATAGATTTGTATCCATTGTACTCTGATGTGATAGAATTAGTGACTGTATTTCTCATTACTTGTGCTATATTTACTGCTTACCATGAACTGCTAATAGCTGAAGTGTGACTACGGCAGAATTATTTCTTGACCGTGGGAGCATGGATGGCCCTCATATTCCATATTTTGGGAAGCAGGGTGTGACAGTGAAAGCCCAGAGTTGACACAAAAGAAGAACATTGTTGTATGGGAGATGATGGTAAGATTTGTTTATACCTATACGATGATGAATACTGAATTGTATTTTTATTTGTTTAAATACGTCTACCCATACGATGATGAATTATCTTATTTTGCAGAGTCGGTTCGACTTCCGGTGGTATGGCGTAAAGGTCCCCGAGGCTGTTGTCAATGAACAAGAAGTTATGTCACAACTCACTTCCCAGTAGACGGAAACGATGGCGTGGCAAGCCCCTGGTATCTTTATTCAGAGAAGGTCATTTTTTAAATAAATATACTAAGCGTATTGAAACAATAATACACAATACAAGAATAAATAGAGACTGTAAAATTTTTAACAAATATTTTTATTTACATTCAACTTCAAATAATTACAAGTACACGAGTTTCAACTGGAAAGTAAATACAATAAAGGAAAATGCCTAAACATGTGGTATACATAAACTGAATAAAAAAGTAAGCTAAGCTAATCCTGAGTAACAATCCGGTTGTAGTACTTCTCAGTGGCCTCCACTTCCTCCGTCTCGACTGTATCTGACGAACATTCCAAGAAAAATAAGAGTGGGCGGAATGTCCGTCAGCAAACTAGCGCTCGGTAAGTCCTAAGGATAAATTAAGAGTAAAAAAAATGACAAGCATAGAATATATATGTGAAGATTAAAAGTATATGTTCATCGGTAAGTATGTACCATAAATATATACTATAGGTCTCTATATGGTCACTATGTTAACGTTAAGTTCCACGTGTGAATGTCAACACAACCGTAGAAGTATTCACGAGTTCAAGAGTATGGCCCCAGGAACAAGGAAAAATGGGCTCATTTCATGTGTTAGCATCGAAGCTCTATGCTGTGAATGAGTCGACCCGACTAATATTCGAATAAAATAAAAAAAGGTTGATACGGGACTCTTGAAACTCTGTTGGGTTCACACAAGAAACTATCCAAAATACCCCGAGTATAAATAGCCTATAACTGTATAATATACTTAATTAATTTGATTGATTGATTGATTATCTTGATCGAAACCATAAATTGCAAAAGATATAAAGTGAAGTCGAGTGAGTCGAGTAAAATTGTGAGTCATGTCAATTGCAATCTTGATTCAAATCAAGTTAGTTCGAGTAGAATGGGTTCGAGTTCATGTTCAAGTTTAGATTCAAGTTTGAATTCGAGTTCAAGTTCAAGTTTAGATTCGGGTTTGGATTCGAGTTCGGATTTTTTTCATATGAATTGATTAAACTGTTAAAGATCTTATGGTCGTGAGAAAATCGGCAACTGCTGCATATGGACGTTGGGATTTATGTTTTCTTCCAAGACAATTGCCTTTGATAACTCTGTTAAGTGGTCTAACCTAAATACGCAAGCACTCACTTTCTCCGGCTCCCCGGGTTCAAGAGAAATGATACCGCTTAAATCTATATTAATCTAGAGTCCTTAAAATATTGTTTGCATATCTCGAGAGGGTTTTATGAAAATATATTAATATTGTTTTAAAATA
The DNA here is from genome assembly GCA_030015575.1 of Agapanthus africanus. Classification (NCBI taxonomy): domain Eukaryota; kingdom Viridiplantae; phylum Streptophyta; class Magnoliopsida; order Asparagales; family Amaryllidaceae; genus Agapanthus; species Agapanthus africanus. The sequence goes on from CM057337.1 coordinate 675,766,686, forward strand.
AGCCTCGAGAGTGATTTATAATATTTAGAGTCTTTATGAAAATATATTTTAGTTTTAGTGGTATTTTAGTAATAGAACCTATCTTTTAAAAGTTTATGGTATTTTAATGAAAACTGTCTCTTTTTGTAAACTTGGTGGTATTTTATTAAAATTTTAATCTTCATTTAAAAATATATATTTTCACAATTTATTTTTATTGAAAATACGGATCTGTAGTTTTATGTAAAAAATTTCAAAGTTTGTTTTAGTTAGAAAAGTCGTATTTCTTAAAAACCGCATTTTTATTTCCTTTCGAAACCGAATACTCCGTGAGGAGTTCTGCATCTCACTCTACTATCCTAAGAATATGCGATAATCCGCACCATCCATTAGTGGGTCTTCTAACAAGGATTGTAGAGGCGCAATTGCCAAGGATTTAAGAATGTCGATTAAAAAGAAAATTCTTTTTGTAAAAACTGTGGTATTTTAATGAAAAACTTATTCTTTAAATTAACCATATACTTAGAATACCGTGCTATGAAACCATAGTGTGCGTGTGGAGTGGGTCGTTACCCCATGAATGATCTAAAGGTATATACTCTAGTTATCGAAAATACGGTTATTTTAAAGTGCATGGTATTTTTATGAAAAAGTTTGCTATATGATTATTAGATATGAAAAAGGTAATTGATGTGAATATTACTTTGTGGTGATGTGGTGATATTAGGGAATTGGTATGAACTTTTAAACATGGAAAAGTGATAAAAAAAATTGTTTTAAAGACAAAGGGTAGATATTAACTCCGCTTTTATCGATATGTTTTAAAAATTATATTAAAGTAAAGAGAGAGAGAGAGAGAGATGAAGGGACTTACTGGTTTAAATTATTAACAAGAGAGAGGGAAAGCCTTCGGGGGTCATGGTTTCGTCGGAAACGCTTCGGTCGTCGAGCTTGGCTTGCTACTCCACTTGGGTGCTTAACTCCACTTGGTACATAGAGAATTTGAGAGAATTGTGATAGAAATTTCAGAATGGGAGAGAGTTAGGAGACGGGGTGATATTTATAGTGAAGAATTTAGGGTTTGGGAATTAAAAATTGGATAAAAAGAATTAAAATTAATGTTAAATGGTGAATTGAATTGTCTCTGTTTAATTGCAAGGAAATCAAACAGTGGAAGGGAGTGGAAGGGAGCGGAAGAGATGAGTGTGCAAAGCATGGAGTCGAATGGGGCCATCAGGACTGTCGGCGGTGGGGGAAATCAAGAAACGGACGGTCGGATCTTAAGGGTTTGCCTCGAGATTCGTGCCACGTGTTTAGATTTGTGTTTACTCCTATTTGTGCATGTTTGATTTTCTGAAACCTTTCGATTCTCCGTGAATTGCACGTGCAACTCTTGGACTTCCGAAAAATTAAAAAGAAAAATCTTTAAAAAATTTGGGACTGATGGAATTTGAGCACACGGGCTACGTCACAACAATGTGGAGGTTTTACCAGTGAGCTACGAGTTGCTTCTTACTTTTATTGAACAAAAATAACTTATAACTCCTACACAGGCTGAAATATCCTTTTCTATACATTAAACAAATAATTTTGTACAGGGATTTCAGAGTCGTTACAAGTTCACGACAAGCTGCAATGGGGAAGAACTGCAGAAGCCATAAGAACAGAGTCTTCGCAAAACTTCAATCTGCCAATACATCGGAGGAGATGTATGCAATGAAGCTGGATCCACTTTGGTCCAACGCATACTGGCGTGCCTTGGTCTTGCATTTTTTGACCGATAAGTTTAGGGTATATGTTAGTGATATATGCCATAGAGGCCATTATTGTATAGTACTGGATTGTATATTACATTTTGGAAGCTTGGGATATACACAGATTTAATAACAGTCTTGCTCATTAAAATAGTATAATATCCGGTTTAATTCTATCTTAATATGTGTATATGTTTCTTTTAGCATATCACTAATACATATTGATAGAGCCCATAGGAATTTTGCTTGACTACCAGTGTTGTGATGGCAGTCACGCTAGCGGGGGCTGGGTAGTCTATAAGAACATTCTTAAACTTGTCCCTAGTCATAGGATTATCGAGACTGGACATCGATACTCCAGAGTAGATTAGTGTATACGCTTCTCATCCCAGTCAGGGGAGATGGCCTGTCCCGCAGCCATTGGTATGTCGTACCAGAAATAGTATATATGTGCTCATTGGGTTATGAGTTATATTGGACGGACTCGATGGGGACTGCTGGTTGGTATTATACCTATCGTCAGTTAGCAGTTCCCGGGTGACATGAGTACAGGTTAATCCATTGACTTGACATCATTATTCGTCTTGAGTGTGTTCCCACTGTACTTAGATTACTACCCTAGTACAGCTCAAATGAGTCGTGCAAACAGATAATAGTTGGGTGCGGTCCCGAAACACTTGGAGGCAGCAGTGGATAGAAAGGATTCGTCTCTCCCAGTATTGGGAGTTGATATCATGCTGTGTTCGAATAGCCAATACACAAAGTCTCTGGTCAGGGCAAGTGAGATTTACTGGTAGGTACATCAGTAGTTTCTCAGGGTGTATTGGGCTCTACACCGACACGACTTATTACGTTATTATGGGTCTAATGTTTACCGCCCCCTAGGCCCGATATGTGATACTCTTAGATGAACAGACCGGACTGTATGGAGATTGTCATGGATACGCTCAGTAGGGGTTCGGATGAGTTCGCTCGTCGGTCTTCTTTTCAACAGATATCTGGATAGTCGTTATGTACAGCTAGTACCGCTGACGGACTTATAGTTAAAACCACTGCCAGCGTACTGTCGAGTCTTTAGAGTCCCACACAAAGGGTTTTCCTGGTTTAGGCGAAACGATGTAGAAGTTGTATGGTTTTACGTACAGGGTTCCGATCATATACTTGTACTGGCTATACGGATGTTGTTCGGACGGATAATACTAGTAGGCTTTGGATTAAGCCGGCTTCTAGTATTAAATTATTGAATTATTATTATCTCATCGTATTCATATTTTTGCAGTACGAATACAAGTGTATATATATACGGTGAGGGCATTCTTTTAATTTTACAAGAAATGCTTTTAGAAGGGGACACCTCATTATTGGATTTATCTATTTTTGGAAAATAGATTAATGAGGTGGAAAATAGAGATATTTGTAGCATTGGAGAAGCATAGCTTATTCCTTTAGTTTATTGGTTTGCCTTCACTATTCAAGTATGGTTGTTATTTGTTATGCAAAATATTGCATGCTTAATTATTGAAAGAGAATGAGCCATTCTTCACTTGCACAAGACTTGCTCATTTGCACATTTTCTTTCTCTCTCCATTTTTCTTCTCCTACTTCCTTAAGACCCTAAACCCTCATATGTGTTGTAAACCCTAGGGTCATTTGAGATAAAATACTCTAACAAACACTCTACATCTTCCAAGCTGTCTAAATTAGCGAACTAGATACCTTAGTTACCTCGGTTTAGAGGTTGGAGTTTGAACCATAGACTCTCGGGTGGATCGTCTTCAACACGAGGAGGCCGGCGACCGAGCTAAATCCATAATTTCGAGGAGCTCAAGATAAGGAGAAGAAAACTCGAAGGACTTGAATCAATGAGGTATAAAACTCTTCCATGGTAGTTTAGAACCTCTAAGTGTTTAGCTGGTTAAGGTTTCCGAAAAGATCCTGTAGATAGGTCGATGTTGCAAGTATAAAAAATCATTTTTTGTAAATTCCGTCTCCCCACAAATGTGTGGGGTGTGCAACATCGACTTACAGTGGTATCAGAGACTACTAGAATCTTAACTAGCTAGTTAGCAAGTAGTTAGAATTTCAATCGACGGAAATTACCCGAAATTACATTTCCAATTCTTGCTTGTTGTCAGATTTTCAAAGTTGTTCAAAAAATTATTTCAGTGCCCTTAAAATTACATGCAAGCTTTTATAAGACCAAGGAAAAAATTCGAGCACATAAGCTCCTAACTCGACCACTAATCCGCGGCCAAATAGGTCATTTGGCCGTAGATCCAGACTAAGTTGTTGCTATAGTGCTTCAACTTTTTTCTGTAGTTCAGGTTCTTGGAAATGTGATTTTTGGTATATTTGGTTTTTGCCCAGATTTGTTTGTGTACTGAGTTGTACATGGGGTAAATACAGATAGCTATATTCGATCAAAATTCTAAATTTTTGCTTAACAGTGTATTTTGTGTTTGTATTTGTGTTGCTAAATGTCTACTAATTGCTATATATCGATTAGTGGGGGTTGCACATGTCTAGTATCTTGTTGATGGTTTGTGTATATGAAGTATTGGACCGTCGTGAATGAATAGCCGAGGGATGTGAAAAGAGTGTTCTTTTCTTTCATTCATGTATATTTGTAAATTGATGTAATATTCTTTTACGGAGCACATCCGGTTGAGGTTGTAGCCACCGTTGTATTATTTCATTTGCTTTTTCTTACACCTAGGATAAACCCAATAAGGGGTGCACAAACTACCGGATTCTTAAAGTGCCGAGTGGCCTACTCATTTCATTGAGGGAGGTTGCTTCACTTCGGGAATTTGGCGGGCAGTTTGTCGCACCCGTAGGGGTCTAGGGTGGGGTTTGGCTATTCATCACGACCATGGAATCCTTTTTTCGTTCTAGGCTAAAACGAAACACGGAAATTTTAGTATATCCAATATATTCGTCTGTGTTGCTGTGATCTGGAATGACTATTATTGCGTGAGACGAATGGCTATATATATAATAAACGTTGCTTATATTTTGCACCCGCGCTAGTCCACCCCCCGCTCTGCCGTTAATTAAGTAATCTAACGGTGCATGACGGTGCCCCGTGGCGAATGCGGATAGTATAAGCGTACGTTCTATTTTTCTTTCTTTCTGCAATGATAGGGTTAAATGACGGGACAACATTAATATTGATTAATGCAAAGAAAACAAACTAAAGTTAAATCGTTGGAACAATTTCAAAACCACTCGGTTTTCTTTAAAAACAACTTTTAAAAGCGGAGCCTAAACCACTCCTTTTAAAAGCTATCATGATTCCTTCGAGTATATCAAGTTCATTACGTTCACGGTTTTCACCAAAACCAGCCGTAGCCCTCCGTCATTTCAGATGGGTATTCAGTAGTATTCAAGCTATGTATTTTGACTTTCACCAAGTTATAGTGATTGGCAGCTGCTGGGTATTCATTTGTAGCATAGATAGATGCGTTAATTTAGGACATGCATACAGCTATTTTAGCCTTTGTCAAGGGTTTGTATGAATGGGTTCAAATTAACCTGAATAATGACGGGTAGAACTTGACTTGCATCTTATGATATATTGGTCTTCGTCAAGGTCAAAAGCGCCTGGGGTAAAAAACCACATCGGAAGTTTCAAAAGAAAAGGAAATTTGCTAGTTTTGCATACCATCTCGAGTGTGATGATTTTGGTAGGATTTCTTCAAAGTTGTCATGCAATGATAGTTGGATCCCGATCCCACCATGAGTTTTGTTACTTCTCAGGAGAGTTTTTCACTTTACAATTAATGCTATAAACCAAGTAGGTGTTTAGAACAGTGTTAGCGGGTCTACGCCTCTCGGGAAAAGAGGTTATGTAATTAACAAATTTCGCGAAAGCGTTGGAAAACCTCCCTTGAAGTACTGACACTAGCCTGGCCGAAAGGTTAAGCAAGAATTGTAGGGTGCAATTAATCCCGACTAATTCGTTTTTTATGGTTTGAAAGAGAATTTAAGGAAACAGTGGGAGTCATCCTGTTTAGATAAACTAATAACCAATCTAAATTTGTAAGAGTGTCATGCTGAGTGTTTCTTCTTTCTCTCCTAATTACAGCGACCAAAATGACCAGGTTTAAGTTAATGCTAGATAAAAATATATTGACGGGGCCAAACTATAAAGATTGGCTAAGAAATGTTCAGATGGCCATAACCTATGACAACCTGGGCTACCTCCTTACTACCAAAGCCCCGCCGTCCCAGGTCCAGATTCCACTGTCTCGGATACTGAAATCCGTAAGACATGGGAAATAGACCGTGCGAAAGCCAAGTGCCCCATGCCAGCCTCAATGGATAATGAACACCAGAGGCAGAGCGAGAAGATGGACTTAGCTTCCATCTTTCTCCATACCAAAAATTTATATGGAGAGCGATCTCGTATCACAAGATATGAAACCTCAAAAAAATTGTTTCAGACGAGGTTAGCTATCAGGTCATCTGTAGGGGACTACGTCCTTAAGATGATTAGCTATATTGAAGAGCTCGCGGACCTTGGGACTACGTTGGAGAACGAGTTATATAGAGACTTGATTCTACAGTCCCTCCCTTCTACCAATGCCCAGTTTATCTTGAATTTCAATATTCAAGATAAGAAAGTTACACTTTCAGAACTTCTCAACATGTTGAGAAGTGCAGAGGGCACCCTAAAGAAAACCAAGGAGACACCCGCTCTGCTTATTAGGAAATCTTCCTCTTCTACATCCAAGGTGAAAGCCAAGAGGAAGAAGAAAAAGAAGGCCCCCACCAAGCCGAAAAACGGTGTCAATAAGGTACAGGGGAAGGGCAAGGCAAAAGTTAGAGGGCCGACAGTAGGAAAAGAGGAATACTTCTATTGTCACAGAAAAGGCCATTGGAAGAAGGACTAAAGGGCCTGGAAAGCCCAGAACCAAGATTCGAAGCAAGTTGTGGTTTCGGCTTCATGTGTGTTTATGATTGAAAACTGTCTGCCAATCAACTGTACTTCCTGGGTATTGGATACCGGATCAGGATCTCATATCTGTAATTCATTGCAGGCACTGAGAAGCTATAGAGTTATGAAGGCAGGTGATATAACTCTCAGGGTTGCTAATGGAGCAAGCGTGGATGCTGTTTCCATAGGGGAATATCACCTAGGATTGACAAGTGGACACATTTTGGTTTTGCGTAACTATTTTTGTGTACCTAGTTTGACATGTAATATCATCTCTGTATCTTTACTATCTAAAGAAGGTTATGATTTTACATTTGTAAGCGATGTTTTAAACGTCCACCTTAATCATGGTTTGATTGGGCCAGGTACACTAGACAACGGTATATACATATTAAATCAACACCAGATTTTCAATGTCTAGAACACACTTAAAAGAAAGTCTCCAGAATTAAATCAAGCCTTCTTATGGTATTGTATACTAGGTCATATCAATGAAATACGGTTGACGAAGTTACATAAAGAGAGATATTTGGATCTGTTTGAATATCTGTCTCATGCAACTTGTCAATCATGTCTATAAAGAAAGAGGACAAAGACTCCGTTCACTGGACATGGAGTAACAGCCACCAAGCTCTTGGGACTCATACACAGCGACGTGTGTAGTCCAATGTCTACACATACAAGAAGTGGTTATTCATATTTCATTACTTTTACAGATGATTTCTCAAGGTATGGATATGTATTCTTGATGAAATATAAATCTGAGGCCTTTGAGAAATTCCAAGAATACAAGAATGATGTGGAAAAAGCAAAAGTATCAAGACACTTCAATCCGATCGAGGTGGTGAATATTTAAGTGTCGAGTTCCTGGATTATTTAAAAGAGAATGAAATTTTCTCTCAGCTTACTCCTCCATACACACCTCAACACAACGGTGTATCGGAAAGGCGGAACTGCACCTTATTGAATACGGTACGTTCCATGATGAGTAACGCTGAGTTACCGCGATCCTTCTGGGGTTATGCACTAGAATCTGCTGCATATCTTTTGAACAAAGTTCTTACTAAGTCTATGCCTACCACACCATATGAAATGTAGAGTGGGAAGAAACCCTATCTTAAGTATCTTAAGATATGGGGATGTCCGGCTTTTGTCAAAAAGCAGCATGAAGACAAGCTCGAAGCACGATCAGTACTGTGTAAGTTTGTAGGATACCTAAGGAACTCTAGAGGGTATCTTTTCTATTACGCAGAGGAACAAAAGGTTTTTGTTTCTCGACATGCCCACTTTCTAGAGACTCAATTTCTTGAAAAAGAAATAAGTGGAAGCGCAATAGAACTGAAAGAAATTCCAGAACCACAAACTATTACTAAGTATAGTGGAACCAAAAGTTTCAAAAGAATCGGATGTCCCTGCACCACTCCGCAGATCTAGTAAGCAGTCTTATCCTCCCGAGAGATATTACGGTTTTCTTATAGACGGGGATAGAGAGGATTGCACCATCAATGATGATGAGCCAACTAGTTTCCAACAGGCCATTACGAGCAGAGACTCAGTAAAATGACTAGATGCAATGCGGACCGAAATGACATCTATGTACACCAACAAAGTTTAGAGTTTGGACACTGCACCTCAAGGGGTAAAACCCATAGGCTGTATATGGATCTTCCTAAAGAAGATTGATGTAGATGGACAGATTAAAACCTATAAGGCTGGACTTATAGCAAAATGTTTTCGTCAAAGACCTGGCTTGGACTATGATGAAACATTTTTTCCAGTAGTTATACTTAAATCCATTCGGATCCTACTTACCATTGCTGCCTTCCATGATTATGAAATTTGGCAGATAGACGTAAACCGCTTTTCTGAATGGAAATTTAGAAGAGTGTGTTTATATGGATCAGTCAGAGGGTTTCATAGAGAGTGGGAGCAGCGAAAGAGTATGCAAGTTGCTTAAATCCATTTATGGATTAAAGCAGGCATCATGGAGTTGGAACATCTACTTTAATGAGACGATCAAGGAATTTGATTTTATCAAAAATCCAGATGAACCATGCATTTATAGTAAGATTGTAGCAAGAAATGTAGTATTCCTCGTATTGTACGTGGATGACATTATTTTGATAGGAAACGGCATTCTTATGCTACAATCAGTCAAAGGATTCTTGTCACAAAGATTCTCCATGAAAGACCTGGGTGATGCCTCCTACATTCTGGGGATCCAGATCTATCGTGATAGATCTAAGAGGATGTTGGAACTTTCACAGTCCAGGTACATCGACACCATACTGAACAGATTATGTATGAAAGATTCCAAGCGCGGTAATCTACCAGTTTGTCACGGGACCACCTTCTCCAAAGAGATGTCTCACAAGACTGATTTGGAAAGGGATCGCATGAGTATTATACCCTATACTTCTGCGGTAGGCTCTATAATATATGCGATGTTGTGTACCAGACCAGATGTTTCTTACGCACTGAGCGTGGTAAGCAGGTATCAGTCAAACCCTAGGGAGAATCACTAGATAGCAGTTAAGAACATTCTGAAGTACCCGAGAAGGACTAAGGAGATGTTCTTAGTGTACGGTAGTAAAGACCTCCAGATCGAGACCTTCGCTGACTCCAGCTTTCAGAGTGACAAGGATGACTCCAAATCCATGTCGGGTTATGTCTTTACTCTCAATGGAGGGGCAGTCTGTTGGAAGAGCTCCAAGCAGGATACCATTGTTGACTCGACGATGGAGGTAGAGTATATCGCTGCATGTGATGCCGCAAAAGAAGCAGTCTGGATAAAGAAGTTCATTGCAGAACTTCAGGTGGTTCCATCCATTGTTGATCCAATACCTTTGTATTGTGACAACAATAGAGCTATAGCTTTAACGAAGGAACCAAGGTCTCATCAAAAGTCCAGACATATCTTGAGGCGGTATCACCTGATTAGGGAGATCGAGGTGCGGAGAGTAGACACGGAGAACAACACTGCAGATCCACTCACAAAGGCCATCCCTCATATGCGGTTTGAGAGGCTATTCGAGATGGTAGGTCTGCGATATGCCAATACATGACCTTAATGCAAGTGGGAGATTGTTAGTGATATATGCCCTAGAGGCCATTATTGTATAGTACTAGATTGTATATTACATTTTAGAAGCTTGGGATATACACAGATATAATAACAGTCTTGCTCAATATGATAGTATGCTATCTGGTTTAATTCTATCTTAATATGTGTATATGTTTCTTTTAGCATATCGCTAATACATATTGATAGAGCCCTTAGGATCTTTGCTTGACTACCAGCGTTGTGATGACAGTCACACTAGTGGAGGCTGGATAGTCTATAAGCACATCCTTAAGCTTGTCCCTAGTCGTAGGATTATCGAGACTGGGTATCGATACTCCAGAGTAGACTAGTGTATACGCTTCTCATCCCAGTCAGGGGAGATGGCCTTTCCCGCAACCATTGGTATGCCGTACCAGATATAGTATACAGATACTCATTAGGTTATGAGTTACACTGGACGGACTCGATGGGAACTGCTGATTGGTATTATACCTATCATCAGTTAGCAATTCCCGAATGACATGAGTACAGGTTAGTCCGTTGACTTGACATCACTATTCGTCTCGAGTGTGTTCCTACTGTACTTAGATTACTATCCTACCACTGCTCAAATGAGTCATGCAAACAGGTAGTAGTTGGATGCAGTCTCGAAACACTTGGAGGCAGTAATGGATAGAAAGGATTCATCTCTCCCGGTATTGAGAGTTGATATCACGCTGTGTTCGGATAGCCAATACACAAAGTCCCTGGCCAAGGCAAGTGAGATTTACTGGTAGGTACATCAGTAGTTTCTCAGGGTGTATTGGGCTCTACACCGACACGACTTATTGCGTTATTAGGGGTCTGACGTTTACTACCCCCTAGGCCCAATATGTGATACTCTTAGATGAACAGACCGGACTGTACGGAGATTGTCACGGATACGCTCAGTAGGGGTTCAGATGAGTTTGCTCGTCAGCCTTCTTTTCGACAGATATCTGAGTAGCCGTTACGTACAGCTAGTACTGCTGATGGAATTGTAGTTAAAGCCACTGCCAGTGTACTGTCGAGTCTTTAGAGTCCCACACAAAGGGTTTCCCTAATTCTGGCGAAACGATTTAGTGGTTTTACGTGCAGGGTTCCGATCATATACGTGTACGACTACACGGATGTTGTTCGGACGAATAATACTAGTGGGTTTTGGATTAAGTCGGTTTCTAATATTATATTATTAGATTATTATTATCTCATCGTATTCTTATTTTTGCAATACGAATACAGGTATGCATATACAGTGAGAGCATTCTTGTAATTTTACAAGAGATGTTTCTAGAAAGGGACACCTCATTATTAGATTTATCTATTTTTTGAAAATAGATTAATAAGGTGGAAAATGGAGATATTTGTGGCATGGCTGAAGCATGGCTTATTCCTTTAATTTGCCCTAGAGGCCATTATTGTATCATACTGGATTGTATATTACATATTGGAAGCTTGGGATATTCATAATTATAATAACAGTCCTGCTCAAAATGGCAGTATGCTACTTGGTTTGATTATACCTCAATATGTGCATGTGTTTCTTTTAGCATATCATTTATACATATTGGTAGAGCCCTTAGGATATTTGCTTGACTACCAGCGTTATGATGGCAGTCACACTAGTGGGGGATGGATAGTCATAAGCACATCCTTATACAGGTCTCTAGTCATAGAATTATTGAGACGGGGTATCGATACTCTAGAATAGACTAGTGTATATGCTTCTCATCCCAGTATGGGTGATGGTCTATCCCACAACCATTAGTACGTTGTACTGGAGATAGTATAGAGGTGTTCATTGGGTTATGAGTTACACTGTACGGACTCGTTGGGAACTGCTGATTAGTATTATACCTATCATCAGGTAGCAGTTCCCAAGTGACATGAGTACAGATTAGTCCGTTGACTTGACATCGCTACTTCGTTTCGAGTGTGTTCCCACTGTTCTTAGGTTACTACTCTACCACGGCTCAAAGGAGTGGTGCAAACAGGTAGTAATTAGGTGCAGTCCCGAAACACTTGGATGCAGTAGCGGTTAGATAGGATTCGTCTCTCCCGGTATTGGGGGTTAATATCATGCTGTGTTTGGAAAGCCATTACACAAAGTCCCTGGCCAGGACAAGCGAGATTTACTGGTGTAAGTGCACGGCGGCGCTTCCGGCCGTCAATCCGACGCCGGAATGCGGAAGCGGTGAAAAACTTTAATTTTGCGGACTTAGCAAACCGGCACCACCGCGCACTAAACACCCGGATCGTAACCATTAACAAGTCTAAGCTAACTAGAAGATGGGTTAGAGATATACCGACGATCCAAGTCCTCCGGTCTTCTCGTCATCGTCCCGATCTCCTGCGGAATGTCCCGTCTCCTCCTCGTCGCCGGAAGTGCACCACACCGCCTACTTCTTTTACGGGCTCCTACCTCAATGCCGAGGCAACTTGGGCACGAAGCCGGCTACTCGACGTGCCCAAGGTTCGCTGTAGAATGTGTAGTGAGCTATATTGTCTCTATTAGGGTTGAAGGAGTTGCCATATGGTGGAGGAAAAGATACAAGCTTTTGGAGAGGAGCTAAAAAGACTTTGCCAAACCAAAATGAGTGTAATTCCCTCATCTAAAAATTGGGACAGCCCCCAATGAGCCAAGGCCGGCCATGACAATGAGAGGAGGGTGAGAATGGAGAGTCAAGAAGGAGCCCAAAGAGGGAGCCATTCTCATCTAATACAAAAGAGAGAGAGGAAAGCTATCATGCAAAAGAAATGATAGCAAGGAAAGTCCAACACTCCAACACCAATGATCATCCATCATCAACAACAATCCCAACACTCTACCAACAACCATGACTAAAACCATGATGATAAAGAAAGTCAAGCAATCATGAGTTTATGAAGTCAAATGATGGGACAAGAATCATGTCATGATAATAAGCAAAGAACCCCCTCCACAAACACTCATTTGCAACAATGCAAATAAGCCCTCCTCCACCAAACTTCGGCCAATGAACGGAACAAAGGAAATTGGCCGAAACGGAAAGCAAACTGGCAACTCCAGAAAACTGGTCCCGTAATAAATTACAGGAAAACCCCGATACTGTGCATACACACCCGCATCTGTATTTCGACCGAAATACAAATGCAATGAGACAAAGTCTACACTGTACTATACTAAGATCCGGCTTATACCAAAGCCGGCTAGTAAAATCTGTTCGATCCTGATCCGTGCAATACCGCACGTATCTGATCGAACCCTGCCATATAACCATACGGCCTATAGTACAAACTGTCCGATCCTGATCCGTGCAATACCGCACGTATCTGATCGGACCTTGCCATATCTCCATACGGCCTCTACAACCTTTCGCCCGAAAGCTGAGTAACTGAATGTGGGGGACTCTAAAGACTCGTCAACACCTCGGTTGTGGATTTAACCACTAGCACGTCAGAGGTATAAGCCAATACGTAACGGGCTACCAAGTATTGACTAAAAGGGACGTCTGTGAGCGAACTTAGCCCGACAACCCTACTGAGCCTGTCAGTGACAATATCCGTACAGTCCGGTCCGTTCGTCTATGAGCATCGCATGGCGGGCCTAGGGGGTTGGTAAAAGTCAGACCCCCAAAAGCGGTACAAGTCGTGTCGGAGTGTAGCCCAGAACACCCTGAGATACTACTGGAATACCTACCAGTAAATCTCCTTGCCTTGGCCAAGGACTTCGTGTAATGGCTCTCCTAGACACAGCACGACCTCACCCCCAATACCGGGAGAGACGAACCCCTGAAGATACGCTCACTGCCTCCATGTGGCTCGGGACTGTACCCAACTAAAACCTGTTTGCACGACTCCTTTGAGCCGTGGTAGGGTAGTAATCAAAGTACAGTGGGAACTCACACGAGACAAATGACGATCCCCAGGTCGATGAACTAACCTGCACACATGTCACCAGGGAACTGCCATCTGACGTCTGGTATATGACCAACTAGCATGTTCCCGGCGAGTCCTGTCCGGTGTACTCATAACCCAATGAGCACCTGTATACATCTTAGGTGATCCAACTGACACCAGTGGCTTGTGAGACCGGCCACCGCCCCTCGTCGGGGTCTCGACTGTATACACTAGTCTACTAATGGAGTATCGATGCCCAGTCTCGAAACTCCCACGACTAGGGACCTTTTAAGGATAAGCTTATAGACCCCCAGCTCCCACTTATATGATCGCCCTCATACTGCTGGTGGTCAAGCAAGAATCCTAGGGGCTCTATCAACGTGTAATAGCGACGTGTCAGGTCACCTAAAGCAGTACACGATGATAAAGGTAAACCAGATGGCATACTATCATCTCGAGTAAGACTGTCCTACCGGGATAGGTCCTCCCTCAATCATTACAATCACGTACCTGTGACCTAATAATTGACTCTGAGGGCACTATCTCCAACAACTGGTAGGTACTTCAGTAATTTCTCAGGGTGTATTGGGCTATACTCCGGCACGACTTATTGCGATGTTAAAGGTCTGGCGTTTACCATCCCACTAGGCCCGATATGCGAGTATCTTAGACGAATAGACCTGACTGTATGGAGATTGTCACAGATAGACTCAGTAGGAGTTCGGATTGTTGGAGATAGTGCCCTCAAAGTCAATTATTGGATCGCAGGTACGTGATTGCAATGATTGAGGCAGGAACTATACCGATATGATAGTCTTGCTCGAGATGACAGTATACTATCTGGTTTGTCTTTATCATCGTATACATGCTTTAGTTCGCTATTGCATGATGATAGAGCCCATAGGATTCTTGCTTGACTACCAGCAGTATGATGGCGATCATATACGTGGGAGCTGAGGTTTGTAAGCACATCCTTAAAGTGTCCCTAGTCGTGGGAGTTTCGAGACAGGGCATCGATACTCCAGAGTAGACTAGTATATACAGTCGAGACCCCAACGAGGGGCGGTGGCCGGTCTCACAAGCCATTGGTGTTAGTTGGTTCACCTAAGATGTATACAGGTGCTCATTGGGTTATATGTACACCGGACAGGACTCGCCGGAAACATGCTAGTTGATATTATACATATCGTCAGATAGCAGTTCCCTGGTGACATGTGTACAGGTTAGTTTGTCGACCTGAGATCGTCATTTGTCTCGTGTGAGTTCCCACTGTGCTTAGATTACTACCCTACCACGCTCAAAGGAGTTGTGCAAACAGGTTTTAGTTGGGTACAGTCCCGAGCCACATGGAGGCAGTGAGCGGATCGTCGGGGATTCGTCTCTCCCGGTATTGGGGGTTGATGTTGCACAGTGCACGGGTGGCCATCACTAGAAATCCTCGGCCGAGGTAGTGGAGAATTACTGATTTGGATCAGTAGTTTCTCAGGTGGTGATGGACTTCATGCCGACACGATTTATCGCGTTATTAGGGGTCTGACTTTATCCACCCCCTAGACTCGATATGCGATACTCATAGACGAACGGACCGGACTGTATGTATATTGTCACTGTTAGGCTCAGTAGGGTTTATGGATGAGTTCGCTCGTCAGCTTCCCTTCCAATCAATACATAGGCAACCGTTACGTACAGTTTGTACCTCTGACGTACTAGAGGTTATACCCAGTGTCAGTGTATTGATGAGTCATTAGAGTCCCCCACAGACAGTTTCCCAAGTTCGGGCGAAACGTTGTAGAGTCCGTATAGTTTTATGGCAGGGTTCGGAAAATGCACGTGCGTTTTCGCACGTGTCATTTTTCGGGCAGATAATACTGATCGGTTTTGGTTTAAACCGGATCCGAGTATTATACTGTGTAGATATAATATCTTTGTCTCAGATACATTTGTATTCGATCGTAATACAAATGCGAGTATGTTTATACTGATATAGGGTTATTCTGAAATTCGTTTCAGGATCGCTTTTGGAAGTTGCCAGTTTCCAGTTTTCTATCAGCCGTATTTTGACATTCGGTTAAAATGCGGATTTATCTTTTCTTGATGAGGTGAGTCAGTGTTCTAGAAGGTTCTATAGAGGGTGACAAGGCTAGTGAGTCATTAGTGCATTAATGGAGCAATTAATGCTTGGTGACTAAGGGTTAAGGTTCAATGTATGCATTGATTGCATTCATACTAGGTGTATTTGTGACTCATTGTTTCTTTCATGATCTTTTGCTTGTGGTCACCACTCCCTCCTCCTACACTCACCCCCCACCTCCTATAAGTGGCCGGCCACCCCCTTGAGGTTTGATAAGGGTTGCTAGAAAAAGATTGGTATTGTTTTGGACTCATGGAAATTAGATAAGCCTCATTTCTCATTTCACCCGATTCCAAAAGGCAACTTCATTAACCGTTCGTCCATAGCCTTGGACGTAACGAGACAAAGTGTTCTACTCATTCTCTACTTCATCTTGGTCGTCTCTTTTAGCAAACTTGACGATCGAGTTGCCTCGGTTCAGAGGCGGGAGCCCGTTTAAAGATCCGTCGACGTGGTGCCACCTGGACGACGACACTGGAGATTCAGGAGATCGGAGCAGCCGCAAAAAGCGTGGGATGATGGTTGAAGACCGAAGGACTCGGATCGTTCGGTATAACATTTCTACCCACTTTGTAATTTCTTAGTTTAGCTTTAATGGCAGATCCGGATTATAGTACGCGATAGCGCCAGTTGTAAAAAGTTTTTGTTCCGCATTTGGCGTCTGTTAGACGGCCGGGGCGCTACCGTGGACTTACAGTGGTATCAGAGACTCACCATTAAGCTATACTAACTTGTGCTAACGCGTTTAAAATATCGATCGAACCGAATTTCGAAAAACACAATTTTCAAGTGCCAATGTTTCTGTCGATTTTAAACAGTGTCTAAAAATAATTTTACATATCACAGAAATACAAGCAGGCTTTTCTAAGCACACGGGAAAAATTTGAGCACGTGATCCCACAAGACCGCCGCGGATCCGCGGTCAAAGCATGGGTTTGACCGCGGAACCGCGGCCATAATATGGGAACAGTGCATCAAAATTTTCCAGTGAGCTTTTTATTGGAAATTGTGGTTTTTAGTACCTTTTTTTTGGCCCAGATTTTGTTACTGTACAGCAGATGTACGTGGGGCCCACTTCGGGAAATTTAGTCGATCAAAATTTTAAATTCGTTAGTATGCAGTATTTACATTATATCTCCGACCGGGAATGTCATTTGATCGGTAAACCGCGTCTGATTGCTATAGTTCTTTTAGACGGGTTTGCGAACGTGACATTCGCGTTGATGTTCTGTGTTGTGCTGTATTGTTGCGGATATGTCGTGGTGGATAGCAGGGTGCAATGATAGTGCAGTTTGGATTTATTTGTACATTTGATATTGCGGGGCGAGCGTCCAACATGTGGACTGCCGTCACTGCCTGTTGTATAATATTCTTTTGAGGCACGACCAGGTTGAGGTCGATGTACCTGTTGTACATATTTTTATTTCTGTACTAGGTTTATCCCGCGAAGGAGTACACGGATAGCCGGGTTCTGGAGGGCAACGGGTCCGTATCTCATGGCTTTGAGAGGCAGGGGGACCTCACTCTAGAATTGGCAGACTATTCGCCGCACTCGTAGGGGGTACAGGTTGACCCAAGGAGAGGTGTTCAATTTACCGGATTCCGTGAAGTGCCGGGTGTTCCATTCACTATGCTGTGGGGGACTACCTCGCTTCAGGTTTTGGCAGGTAACTTGCCGCACCCGTAGGGGTCTAGGTTTCATTGCATAAGCTATCCACACGACCAGGGGAACGTCGGGTTTCAGTAGCGGCTCTGTGAAACCCGGGGATCCCAGATTATCTGTATTGTTCTGTGATGCTTATTACTTTTCTGTAATGTTGCATATTATCACGCCTGGAGCAATTATTGTATATTAGTATATATACTATTAGATGTTGTATATGTTTTACACCCGCGCTAGTCCAGCCCCCGCTCTGTCGTTAGTTAAGTAACCTAACGGGTGATGACGGGACCCAGTGTGAATGCGGATGGCATATACGTACATTTTATTTTCGTTCTTTTCTGGTGTGATTGATTGATGGGACTGCATTGATTCTTATCAATGCAAGGATAAAACAAACCTATATTTGATGTTGTTGGAACAAATTTTAAAAGGTGTTATTACAAAGATGTTTCCTTTTGTTTTACACAGCGATATTCGGTCAGAATATCCTGCACCTCATTCGACGAGGCAAGGGCCGAGATCCCTTTACCGGGAGTGACCCCTTGGGCAGAAGTTTACGTCAGGGTAATAACTTCAATATAGTCGATTACAAGTTGTTTTGCATCGCGGTATTCAGTTGGAATATCCTGCACCTCATTCCACGAGGAAAGAGCCGAGATCCTATCACCGGGAGTGACCTCTTTAGCAAAAGGTTTTCGCCACTATATTTTTATAAAAAGCTATCAGTTTCCTTCAACGAGATCAAGTTCATTACGTTAAAGGTTTTTCGCCAAAAACCAGCCGTAGCCCTCCGTCATTTCTTATGAATAGTCAGTAGTATTCAAGCTATGCATTTGACCAACGCCAGGGCATAGTGTTTGGTAGCTGCTGGGGTATTCATCTGTTGCATAGATAGATGAGTTGGTTTGGGACAGTCATTCTGCCATTTGGCCAACGTCAGGGGCATGTGCGGGTGGGTTCAAATTGACCTGGACAGTGACGGGTAGAACTTGGCATGTGACTTATGACATTTTGACCAACGCCAAGGTTATAAGAGCATGGGGCAAAAATCGCATCGGGAGTTTCAAACATACAAGAAACTTGCCAGGCATGCGCATACCTTCTGGAGTGTGATAACTTGAGTGGCTTCCATCAAGTTATCATGCGATGATAGTTAGATCCCGATTCCCACTGATGAGTTGGTTTACTCTTCGAGTGATCCCGACTGATTCTTCTTTAGGTTTGGAGGAGAATTTGAGATTACAGTGGGAGGTTTCCTGATTAGATAAAATGATAACCATTCTGATCTAGGTTAGAGTGCATGCAGAGTGTTTCTTTTCTCTCTCTCTTTTTGGCAGCGACCTTTGACCGACCCTAGACTATGACTCAGTGACCAAGTTGACCGAACTTCTTAAAATACTGACTTTTGGATTGTCCGAGTTGCATAAGTCATTGCCGCTCCTTCTTTTACCCTTTGTATTTCTCAGAACACCCCGTATTACTACGGACATCCATTTCCATTGGATAGATCCATCGTATGGTTATATACGAACTCGAAGGTACTACTTCGAGGATGGATCCAGGTTCAGGAGAAATAGAATTGGTTTATTCAGTTGTCTTTTATTATCACCTTCTCTCAGGTTGCGAGGGCTCCTTGGTTTAGGAGAGTACACCTATTACGCTTATTGGATAGTCTTATTCCAAACCATAGGCTGGTGACGAAAGGTAGTGAATGAAGAAAACCAATTAGCCTAAGTAGGGTGTGCAGAAGATAATATGTAAAGACAAAATAAAGGGATTGGAAAGAGGGCAAAGTAAATTGCGACTGTTATCATTCACGACCAAACCACGTACTTCATCGCCACTCCTATTTCACCTTTGTTTTTTCCCCGTTTGGGAGAAATAGAATAAGGTATTATTCAGTTGTCTTTTATCATCACCTTCTCTCAAGTTACGAGTACTCCTAGGATTAGGAGGGTACACCTATTATGCTTACTGGATAGTCTTCTTCCAAACCATAGGCTGGTGCCGAACGGTAGGGAAGGAAGAAAACCATTTAGCCTAACGATGGTGTACAGAAGGTAACGACTAAAGACAAATAAAGGGATTTGGAGTGATAGCAAAGAAATATACGGTTAAAGTCATGAATTGGATTATGGAAGAGGCATTACTAGGAATACCAGGATACCCCTACGAAACATATTCATATTTCAGTGCATTGTTAAAAGAAAACTGATTTCCCAATTAGATACTTACTCCAGGGTATGTATTTACCAAGTATGATTCTCACATCTGTATAGTTTTACAGATGATGAGTGGGAGTAAGTTATTGGGAATTAGGTGATCATCCTCATTATATCGGAATTCGTTGTAATTGGTGATAATTGAGGAAATCGCCTGGGTACAGTTTTCAACCTACGACACATAGGTTTTGAGTTATTCAACTCAGCGGACTTATACAGAGTATTGTATGTTGTTCAGTGTCCGTAAGGACAAAGGGGTAGGTCCTCGTACTATGTTCTGTTTACTTGTGACTTCTCTAGTTTTTAGACAAGTGTTTCGTAGAAATACAATGTCTAAGTTTTGAGAAGTTATGGGTATAAGAATAAAGTAGAGAACCAGATGTCGCAAGTATCAGGATTCTTCAAAGAGATCGAAGATATAGATTCTTGTGATTGGTATTCAGATGATAGTAATGGTTTTGAGAAACTTGTTTCTCTTTCAGGTTACTCATAATTGGATGGATTTCTAAGTTGAGTAATGCTGATTAGCCTTTTTCCATTAAGTTGTTATGCACTGGAGACAGCTGCATGATTTGAATCTGGTTCCAATTAAATTAGTGCCTCTGTTTCTATATTGGATATAGAATGGTTCATATCTTAACGATGTTAAGGTAAGGGGAGTTGTCCAGCTTATGCTTAAAACCAGACACTGGATAACTTAAGGCACGTTTCTGTAATGGCAGTTTGTGGGTTGACCCTGGCTTTGACGAGGATTGACATTTCTACCATCTGGAAGATCAATAGTGATATTGTTCTTGACTCGCCACAGTTTTATTAAAATGGATTTTTTCATAAAACAGTAGTGGGGGTATGGTAGAACTGGAAGTGATTCCAGAACTGCAAACGATTACGGAAAATTTAATAGGACTTATATATTCAATCATGTTAGACATTCCAATAGCCACTCCGCAAACATAGTGGGTAACCTCAAACACCCGAGAGGTACTCCGGTAGCCTCAAGGATGGTGATAGGGAGGTTTTTGTTTACCCAGACTTGACACTACTGTTGTTCCAGACTATGAGACCCGGCAGGAGGATAAGTATAGCGTCGTTCTAAACTAACTTTAGAAGTGTACGTATATATTATTCTGCCAGAGGGTTATCGTAGTCAGTGGGAGCAGCGGAAGCATAGTGGGAAAATAGCTTATGTCTATTTATAGACTTCAGCAGTTATAGCAGAGATAGATCATCTAATTTTGATGAGACAGTCATGGCTTTGATTTCATCAGAATAGGGGATGGATCTGTTGAGAAGGTAGTAGGGTGTAATGTCCTGGTATTTGGATGACACACACAGAGTAGGAAGTAAAATTCCTATACTACGATCGGTTGTACTGTGGTCGTTATACAGTTGTTTCTCCACAAAGGATATGGATATAATATCAGACATTCTGGTTACTAGATCTATGGCTTTAGATCTAGATTTGGGTAGTTTCCCAATATGGGTACTTTGACAGTATTCTAACAGTATTTTAGAATAGATGACTCCTGGCATGGTGGTGTACCTGCAAGTGATGGAGTCACCCTCTCTAAAGATGTCTTAGAGACTAAAGGAGAGAGGGATGTGCATGATTGTCAGATCATTTGCTTAGGCAATTGAGTCAATCGTGAGATGTCAAGTACCACACCAGATGTTGTTTTTGCACTAGATGCGATAAGTTTATATTAATCCAATCCTGGAGAAACATAAGGAAGCATTTTTAGAACATAAGTGCATGTTCTACGGATTTAATGACAACAGCCTCCTTCGGGAAACGGTTATCATTCCAGGCTTTAAAGGTGACATGGATGACAAAGTGATTGTCAGAGTTATAGTTTTCCCTCTGACGAAGGACGGTATTATGGACAGGTGGTCCAAGAGGATACTGTGGGAGGCATGGTGCTGGATACTGATTAGGTTCAGTGATCACTACAGTCTAAGAAGTTTGGATTTGGAGTTCATTTATGAACTAGGTCCCATTAGATATTCAGACATATTCTAAGACACGTATTACTCGATTCGGGAGATGGCTTTCTCTGCGAACTTGAGATTAAGAGAAACATAGAAAGAAACATCAGGGTGGATCCACTCACTGAGGCTATTTCTCGAACACAAGAGTTTTACAAACTAGCTTCGTGAAACTGATTAGTAGAGGAGTTGGATGTTCGGTATCACACGGGCTGTGAGTATGCGACATCGCAATAATTAGCCTTAAGTGTAAGTGGGAGATTGTTGGAGATAATGCCCTCAAAGTCAATTATTGGATCGTAGGTACGTGATTGCAATGATTGAGGCAGGACCTATACCGATATGACAGTCTTGCTCGAGATGATAGTATGCTATCTGGTTTGTCTTTATCAGCGTATACATGCTTTAGTTCGCTATTGCATGATGATAGAGCCCATAGAATTCTTGCTTGACTACCAGCAGTATGATGGCGATCATATACGTGGGAGCTGGGGTTTGTAAGCACATCTTTAAAGTGTCCCTAGTCGTGGGAGTTTCGAGACAGGGCATCGATACTCCAGAGTAGACTGGTGTATACAGTCGAGACCCCAACGAGAGGCGGTGGCCGGTCTCACAAGCCATTGGTGTTAGTTGGTTCACCTAAGATGTATACAGGTGCTCATTGGGTTATGAGTACACCGGACAGGACTCGCCGGGAACATACTAGTTGGTATTATACATATCGTCAGATAGCAGTTCCCTGGTGACATGTGTACAGGTTAGTTTGTCGACCTGAGATCGTCATTTATCTCGTGTGAGTTCCCACTGTGCTTAGATTACTACCCTACCACGCTCAAAGGAGTTGTGCAAACATGTTTTAGTTGGGTACAGTCCCGAGCCACATGGAGGCAGTGAGCGGATCGTCGTGGATTCATCTCTCCCGGTATTAGGGGTTGATATCGCACAGTGCACGGGTGGCCATCACTAGAAATCCTCGGCTGAGGTAGTGGAGAATTACTGATTTGGATCAGTAGTTTCTCAGGTGGTGATGGACTTCATGCCGACACGATTTATCGCGTTATTAGGGGTCTGACTTTATCCACCCCCTAGACTCGATATGCGATACTCATAGACGAACGGACCGGACTGTATGTATATTGTCACTGTTAGGCTCAGTAGGGTTTATGGATGAGTTCGCTCGTCAGCTTCCCTTCCAATCAATACATAGGCAACCGTTACGTACAGCTTGTACCTCTGACGTGCTAGAGGTTATACCCAGTGCCAGTGTATTGATGAGTCATTAGAGTCCCCCACAGACAGTTTCCCAAGTTTGGGCGAAACGTTGTAGAGGCCGTATGGTTTTATGGCAGGGTTCGGAAAATGAACGTGCGTTTTCGCACGTGTCATTTTTTGGGCAGATAATACTGGTCAGCTTTGGTTTAAGCCGGATCCGAGTATTATACTGTGTAGATATAATATCTTTGTCTCAGATGCATTTGTATTCGGTCGTAATACAAATGCGGGTATGTTTATACTGATACGGGGTTATCCTGAAATTCGTTTCAGGATCGCTTTTGGAAGTTGCCAGTTTCCAGTTTCCAGTTTTCTATCAGCTGTATTTTGACATTCGGTTAAAATACGGATTTATCTTTTCTTGATGAGGTGAGTCAGTGTTCTAGAAGGTTCTAGAGAGGGTGACAAGGCTAGTGAGTCATTAGTGCATTAATGGAGCAATTAATGCTTGATGACTAAGGGTTAAGGTTCAATGTATGCATTGATTGCATTCATACTAGGTGTATTTGTGACTCATTGTTTCTTTCATGATCTTTTGCTTATGGTCACCACTCCCTCCTCCTACACTCACCCCCCACCTCCTATAAGTGGCCGGCCACCCCCTTGAGGTTTGATAAGGGTTGCTAGAAAAAGATTGGTATTGTTTTGGACTCATGGAAATTAGATAAGTCTCATTTCTCATTTCACCCGATTCCAAAAGGCAACTTCATTAACCGTTCGTCCATAGCGTTGGACGTAACGAGACAAAGTGTTCTACTCATTCTCTACTTCATCTTGGTCGTCTCTTTTAGCAAACTTGACGATCGAGTTGCCTCGGTTCAGAGACGGGAGCCTGTTTAAAGATCCATCGACGTGGTGCCGCCTGGATGACGAGACTGGAGATTCAGGAGATCGGAGCAACCGCAAAAAGCGTGGGATGATGGATGAAGACCGAAAGACTCGGATCGTTCGGTATAACATTTCTACCCACTTTGTAATTTGTTAGTTTAGCTTTAATGGCAGATCCGGATTATAGTACGCGATAGCGCCAGTTGTAAAAAGTTTTTGTTCCGCATTTGGCGTCTGTTAGACGACCGGGGCGCTACCGTGGACTTACACGGATGAGTTTGCTCATCGGCCTTTTTATCGACAGATACCTGGATAGCCCTTACGTGCAGCTAGCACCGCTTATGTGCTTATGGTTAAACCCACTGCCAGCGTACTGTCAAGTCTTTAGAGTCCTACACAGAGGGTTTCCCTATTTCGGGCAAAATGATGTAGAGGCCGTATGGTTTTACGGCAGGGTTCCGATCATATACGTGTACTTGTGCACGGATGATGTTCAGACGGATAATACTAGTGGGTTTTGGTTTATCCTAGTATTATATTGTTGGATTATTTTCATCTCTTGGTATTCGTATTTTTCGGAATATGAATACGGGTATGTATATACGGTGAGGGATATTCTTGTAATTTTACAAGAATTCTTCTAGAAGAAGACACCTCATTTTTGGTTTAATCCATTTTGTTAAATGGATAATGATGTGGAGGTATGAGGTGTAATCTTGGACTTGATTGAAGCATTGCTACTTGGTGACTCATTGTTTTTGTGACTATTGAAGCATGGTTGATTTGTTATTTGATTTATTATATGCTTCATTATCATAAATTAGCCATTCTACACTCATTCTTATCACTACACTCTCTCTCCTCCAAGGCTCTCTTCTTCTTCCTCAAACCCTAAAAACTCTCATGTGTTGAGAAACCTAGGGTTCTTAAGACAAATTAATCCATAATTATTCTCTACATCATCTAGGCTACTTAGCTTAGCATACTAGGTACCCTAATTACCTCGGTTTAGAGGTTGGAGCTCAAAGTACATTCTCTCGGGTGGATCGTCTTTGACACGAGGAGACCGACGTTGCAAGCTTGATCCGTACACTTCGAGGAGCTAAAGAAGAGGACAAGAAGACCCGAAGGACTAGTACACGGAGGTATAAAACTCTTACCGAGTAGTTAAACCTCCTTGTAGTTATAGCTAGTTAAGGTTCCGTAAAGATTCTGGAGTTCAAGTCGATGATGCGAGCTTTGTTAAAATCGTTTTTTGTATATTCCGTCTCCCTACAAGTGCGTGGGGTGCACGACATCGACTTACAGTGGTATCAGAGCCTACTAAATCTTAACTAGCTAGTTAGCAAGTAATTAGAATTTCGATCGACGTATATTGCACGAAATCAAAATTCTGAAACATGCTTGCTGTTATTTTTCAAAACTGGTCGAAAAATTATTTCAGTGGCCTTAAAATACAAGCAGGGTTTTTAAGAACACAGAAGAAATTTGAAGAAGTGATCAGCTAAGACTACCGCGGAACCCGGCAAAACTCAGTGTTTAGCCACCGTTCCGCGGCCGAATCACTCAAAATTTATTCTATGGGTCTTATTCTTGGAAATATGGTTTCCTGCATATGTGGTTTCTACCCAGTATTGTTTGTGTACTGGTTTGTGCATGGGGCAGACACGGTTTTTATAATCGATCGAAATTCTAAGTTCTTAGCTAATCGGGTTTTCTGTGTTTGAATATGTGTTGTGAAATGTCGATTAATTGCTATACGTCGATTAGTCAGAGTTTCACATATAAATATCTTTGCGATGGTTTGTAGATATGAAGTATTGGATCGTCGTGGATGAATAGCCGGGGAATGTGAGAAGAGTGTTTTCTTTTCTTTCATTCATGTATATTTGTAATTGATGTAATATTTTTTTGTGGGGCACATCCGGATTGAGCTTGTAGCCACCGTTGTATTATTTCATTTACTGTTTCTTGCACCTAGATAGACCCAAGGTGGGGTGCACAAACTACCGGATTTTTTAAGTGCCGAGTGGCCTACTCATTTCATTGAGGGAGGTTGCTTCACTTCGGGAATTTGGCGGGTAGTTTGCCGCACCCGTAGGGGTCTAGGGTGGGGTTTGGCTATTCATCACGACCGTGGAATCCGTCTTTCGTTCTGGGCTAAAACGAAACACGGAATTCTTAGTATATCCAATATATTCATCTGTGATCTATGATCTGGAATGCCTATTATTGCGTGAGACGAATGGATATATATATATATATATATATATAAAATAAATGTTGCTTATGTTTTGCACCCGTGCTAGTCCAAGCCCCGCTCTGTCGTTAGTTAAGTAACCTAACAGTGCATGACGGGGCCCCGTAGCGAATGCGGATGGCATAAGCGTACGTTGTATTTTTGTTTCTTTCTGCAATGATAGGGTTAAATGATGGGACCGCATTAATATTGATTAATGCAAGGAAAACAAACCAAAGCTTAAATCGTTGGAACAGTTTCAAAACCACTCGGTTTTCTTCAAAAAGAAACTTTTAAATGCAGAGCCTAAACCACTCCTTTTAAAAGCTATCATGGTTCTTTCGACTATATCAAGTTCATTACGTTCACAGTTTCGCCAAAACCATTCGTAGCCCTCCGTCATTTCAGATGGATATTCAGTAGTATTCAAGCTATGTATTTTGACCTTCGTCAAAGCATAGTGATTGGTAGCTGCTGAGTATTCATCTGTAGCATAGATAGATGTGTTAGTTTGGGACAGTCGTACTATTATTTTGGCCTTCGTCAAGAGTATGTACGGGTAGGTTCAAATTAACCTGGATAATGATGGGTAGAACTTAACTTGCGACTTATGATATGTTGGCCTTCGTCAAGGTCATAAGAGCTTGGGGCAAAAATCCACATCGGGAGTTTCTAAGAAAAATGAAACTTGCTAGTGTTGCATATCATTTGGAGTGTGATGATTTTGGTAGGATTCCTTCAAGGTTGTCACATGATGATATTTGGATCCCGATCCTACTATGAGTATCCGCTACTCTTTAGGAGATTTTTCACTAAAAACAATCAATGCTATAAACCAAGTAGGTGCCTAGAACGGTATTAGCGGGCTACGCCTCCAGGGAAAAGAGATTATGTAATTAAGGAACTTCGCGAAAGCGTTGGAAAACCTCCCTCGAAGAACCAACACCAGCCTGGCCGAAAGGTTAAGCAAGAATTGTAGGGTGAGATTAATCCTGACTAATTCTTCTTTTATGATTTGAGAATGGATTCGAGGAAACAGTAGGAGCCATCCTGTTTAGATAAACTAATAACCAATCTAAACTTGCAAGAGTATCATGCTAAGTATTTCTTCTCTCTCTCTTAATTGCAGTGACCATTATGGCCTGAATTAAGTTACTGCTAGATAATAAAATATTGACTGGGCCAAACTATTATGATTGGCTAAGGAATGTCCAGATGGCTATTACCTATGACAAGCTGGGCTACATCCTTGCTACCAAAGCCCCCGCCGTCCCAGGTCCAGATTCCACCATTGGATATTGAAATCCGTAAGACATGGGAAAAGGACAGTGCAAAAGCCAAGTGCAACGTGCTGGTCTCAATGGATTATGAACACCAAAGGCAGCACGAGAAGATATACTTAGCTTCCATCTTCCTCCATACCAAGGATTTATATGGAGAGCAATCTCGTATAACAAGATATGAGACCTCAAAAATATTGTTTCAGGCGAGGTTAGCTGTCGGGTCATCTGTAGGGGACCACGTCCTTACGATGATTAGATATATTAAAGAGCTCGCGGACCTTGGGATCACGTTGGAGAATGAATTATATAATGACTTGATTTTACAGTCCCTCCCCTCTACTTACGCCCAGTTTATCTTAAATTTCAACATTCAAGGGAAAGAAGTTTCACTTTTAGGACTTCTCAACATGTTGAGGAGCACTAAGGGAACCCTACAGAAATCGAAGAAGACACCCTCTCTGCTTATTGGGGAATCTTCCTCTTCTAGATCCAAGACGAAAGCCAAGAGAGAGAAGAAGAAGGCCTCCACCAAGCCAATAGGCGGTGTCAGTAAGGTAGAGGGAAAGGGCAGGGCAAAAGTTTCGGGGCTAACAGTAAGGAAGGAGGAATGTTTCTAATTTCATGGGAAAGAGCATTAGCAGAAGGACTGCAGGTCTTGGAAAGTCAAAAACCAGGATTCGAAACACGTTGTGGTTTCGGCTTCAAGTGTGTTTATAATTGAAAACTGTCTGTTAATTAACTCTACTTCCTGGGTACTAGAAACCGGATCAGGATCTCATATCTGTAATTCATTACAGCCTCTAAGAAATCGTAGAGTTATCAAGGCAGGTGATATGACTCTCAGGGTTGCTAACGGAATGAGCGTGGATGTTGTATCTATAGGGGAATATCACCTAGGATTGACAAATGGGCAGATTTTGATTTTGTGTAACTGTTTGTGTGTACCTAGTCTTGCTTGTAATATCATATCTGTATCTTTACTTTCTAAAGAAAGTTATGATTTTACATTTGTAAGCGATGTGGTCTACATCCATCTTAATCAAAATTTGATTGGGTCAGGTACACTAGATAACGGTATATACGTATTAAATCAAGCTCAGGTTTTCAACATCCAGAACACACTTAAAAGAAAGTCTCCAGATTTAAATCAGGCTTTCTTCTGGTATTGTAGACTGGGTCATATCAATGAAACATGGTTGACAAAGTTACATAAAGAGAGATATTTGGATCCGTTCGAATATCAGTCCTATGCAACTTGTCAATCATGTCTCATAGGAAAGATGATAAAGACTCCATTTACTGTACACGGGGTAAGAGCCAGCGAGCTCTTGGGACTCATACATAGCGACATGTGTGGTCCAATGTCTACACATGCAAAAAGTGGTTATTTCTATTTTATTACTTTTACGGATGATTTCTCAAGGTATGGACATGTATTCTTGATGAAACATAAATACGAGGCCTTTGAGAAATTCCAGAAATATAAGAATGAAGTAGAAAAACAAACCGGCAAAAGTATCAAGACACTTAGATCTAATCGAGGTGGTGAATACTTAAGTGCCGAGTTCCTGGATTACCTAAGAGAATGGAATTCTCTCTCAGCTTACTCTTCCATACACACCTCAACACAACGGTGTATCGGAATAGCGGAACCGAACCTTATTGGATATGGTGCGTTCCATGACGAGTAACGCTGAGTTGCCGCGATCCTTCTGGGGTTATACGCTAGAATCAGCTGCATATCTTTTGAACAAGGTTCCTACTAAGTCAGTGCCTACCACAACATATCATATGTGGTGTCACGCCCCGCTTCCCAGTGTACGGCGAAGGGAACGCGACGAGGTCCGCTACGTATGTACTCAGAAGTACATACGCTAAGCGTATCTAAGCAATATAAAATAAATACACAAGTGACAAGAAATAAAAAGAACAACAACTTTTATTTATTAACATTCTTTGTATAATACATGAAAGGAAATACAACTGAAATAAAAAGATGTCTAAACAGTGGCATAACAGGAAATGAAAAGTACAGAGAGGAAAAGTGTACAATGAAACTAAAGTGCAGGGTCTTCGGCAAACTGCTCCAAGTCTTCTTGAGATGGCTCGATCTCCGCCGGGTCCAAACCATCTGACGACATTCAAAGAAGAAAGAAATAGAATGTCGTCAGCGAACAGGTCGCTCGGTAAGTCCCAAAGGTGAGAGGAAAGTAGAAAAGACAGAATAAGAAGATATCTTTTAAAGTTGTATACTATTGTAGTAATGTCGTATTAACGCTGTTGTTTGTAGCTTGGTGCAGAAGAATACCAGTGTATACGAGAGGAGTCTCTATATGCCAGAGACTAGAGGCACGTATAGTACAAGGAACAGTTTATGCCACGGTACAACAGCAACTGGATTCATGTTAGGTGTATTAATCTGACCACCTCGTGCCATCTTTAACACCTTCCATACCAATCTACCCCTTAAACCCCACGATGTCTTGTTTGTATTGTTATCTTGTAAATTGTATTGGTTGTATGATTGATTGACTGACTGACCGAAACAATGATATCAGGAAATGGTTGTAACCATAGAGTCATGTAAATGGAATACTGAGAATCATGTAAAAGGAATATATATCCATGGTTCGGTTCAGTCAAGTTGTATAAATTGATAATTGTATTCATGGATTCATGTGTTCATATTGAATTAGAATCTTGTAGATTGTAGATTGACTTGAATCATATTCAAGTCAGATTAAACAGACTCAAACCCGAGTCAGACAATCAGAAATATGAATCGAAGTCTTATAATTGCTAGGGTCCTTAGGGTAATTTATAAAACTTGAGGGGGTTTTATGTAAAAATACTTTTATATACTTTTCAAAATACGCCTCAAGTATTTATTGTTCGTCTTTAGAGTTGTAATGAGTGTGGATTTTATGTTGTGACATTTCTAGTGAAAATATCTTAGTTTTATAAATAAGGGTATTTATCGGTAATATTGATTTATTTGAAATTCATGGTATTTTAGTGTAAAATTTATTCTTGTGATTTTTAGAAAAAGGTGGAAAATTTATATTATAATAAAATAGATATTTAAATAATAAATATACATATATTTATACAAAAATAATTTTAATAAATACTATATATTCCAAAAATCTCATTTCCTTAAGATATCGTATTTTAAACCTTTCGAGACCGAATGCTTCTTGCGGAGGTCTGAATCTCGCACTACTAAGCCCGAGAATGTGCAATAATCCGCACCATCCCGAACGGGTTCCCCAAAAATGGGTTGTAGCGGCGCTTTGCAAAGATTGTAAAATATTAATCCTTTAGAAAACGGTTTTATAAAGTAAAAAGTATTTATTTGCAAAAGTGTAAATTTTCTGTATTTTAGATTCTAGGGTTTCCTAAGTCAACTAGCCTATTTCTAAATGGTCAAAACGACAAGTCATTAGAAGTCTCAAATCACCTCTTCACCGCCAATTATGGCCAGGTAAGTACAAATGAGGAAAGGAGGGATCCGCTCACGAATCGTAAGACGGGCCTTTTAAAGTTACCTTTGCTCACTTGCCTAGCCTAGACACCACAAAGTCAGGTTTAGATAAACGATCGATGTCCATAACTTATCGTATTATTCCCAGTAAAAGGTATTTGTTTTAAAAGTGTATCAAAGCTAAAACCTTTAGAAATGGTTTTATTAAGAATATGGTATTTAAATGGAAGTATTGTTTTATCGTATTCTAAGTTTTTGATGATGTCGTTTAGGTTGTATTTGCGTGTGTATGGAGGTAGATCATTACCTCGTGCTCTATTTTAAATGTATAGCAAAGTTAAAGGGTTAAATGTGAAATCGAAACATTGTGCTATTTAAGTGAAAAATACGATAAATTGGAAAGGCTATCATTTCATATGATGAAACTTATTCAAATTGATTGTTAATTGTTTAATAGAAAACATAAAAATGTTTAAGCATGATTGAATTGGTGAGAAGTGAAATTTTATAAAAAAACCGAATCGGAAATCGGATTTGTTCCGATTCCGTCAGGTTTTGTAATTTCGTATTTTAGAGAATGAGAAAGAGAGATAGAATAGGACTTACGGGTTTCGATTATGCAAAGGAGTGAAGGGGGGACTAGAGGGGTTGCCGAGGCGTTTCTTCGTCGCCGATTGTTCCTAAAAACGTCGCCGGAATTTCCGCCGGAATTTCGTCGGAGCTTCGCCGCAAACTTGTTTTCAAAGTACACAACTCTTGAGAAGATTTTGAGAGAGTGAGCTTAGGGTTTTGGGATGAGAGGGTAGAGGGTAAGGGGTGTATTTATAGGGTAGGCTAGGGGTAGGGTGGGTGAAGGGTTTTTAATAAAAAAAATTATGAAAATGGGTGAAAATCATTAAAAATTATAGTAAATGGGGGATATTTAAGTATGGGGAACCGATCCAATAAATTAGAGTATGCAGGGGAGTTTGGAATACAAAAAGACAGATTTTTGGTGTTGACGACTCGGCCGTCCGGCCGAGTCCGGCAGGCGGCGCCGTGCCGAGTCGGGCCGAGTCGGAGGTCAGGGAGGTGGGGGGTCGTCTGGTGTAGCCTCTGGCATATTTAGTTTTTCAGGTGAAGTTCAAAGTTTGGGAGTTAAGGTATTTGGACTGTTGGGCTTCCAAAGGATTTAAAACAAAAACAATATAAAAATAATGTGGGGCAGGGGATTTGAACTCTTGTGGCTTGGTTCAGCAGTGCAAGGTGTTACCAATGAGCTACAAGCTCCTTCTAGTAATTATGGTGGGAAAATAAATACTTAAAATGATAACAGCAACATTAAATACCCCAAGTATACTTCAAATTTAAATCAATTTTATGTATACAAAAATTGGAGTTGTTTAAAAACAAAATAATTACTTGTATATTTTGCTCAGGTTTAAATACTCATTTATGGATTTTGAAAAAAATTTGTATAGAAAAATGTATAGGAAAATTAGGGTTGTTACATGTGGAGTGGGAAGAAACCCTATATTCGGTATCTGAAGATATGGGAATGTACATCTTTTGTAAAAAAGCAACATGCGGACAAGCTCGAGGCACGCTCAGTACTGTGTAAGTTTGTGGGATACCTAAACATCTTCAGGGGGTATCTTTTCTATTACGCGGAGGAACAAAAGGACTTTGTTTTTCGGCATGCCCACTTTTTTGAAACTCAATTTCTTGAAAAAGAGATAATTGGAAGAGCAATAGAACTGGAAGAAATTTCACGACCACAAACTATTACTGAAAGTATGGTGGAACCAGAAGTTTCGAATGAATCGGACATCCCTGCGCCACTCCGCAGGACTAGTAGGAAGTCTCATCCGCCCGAGAGATACTACGGTTTTCTCATAGACGGGGATAGAGAGGATTGCATCATCGATGATGATGAGCCAACTAGCTTCCAGCAAGCCATTCAGAGCAGAGACTCGGTAAAATGGCTGGATGCAATGCGGACCGAAATGGAGTCCATGTACACCAACAAAGTATGGACTTTGGAGATTGCTCCAGAAGGGGTAAAACCCGTCGGCTGCAAATGGATCTTTAGAAAGAAGATTGGTGTAGATGGACAGGTTGAAACCTATAAAGCTAGACTTGTTGCAAAAGGTTTTCGTCAAAGACCTGGTTTAGACTATGATGAAACCTTTTCTCCAGTGGCTGTGCTCAAATCCATTCGGATCTTTCTTACCATTGTTGCCTTCCACGATTATGAAATTTGGCAGATAGACATAAAGACCGCTTTTGTGAATGGAAATTTGGAAGAGTGTGTCTATATGGATCAGCCGGAGGGTTTCATACAGAGTGGGAGCAGCGGAAGAGTGTGCAAGTTGCTTAAATCCATTTATGGAATAAAACAGGTATCGCGGAGTTGGAACATCGGTTTTAATGAGACTGTCAAGGAATTTGACTTTATCAAAAATCCAGATGAACCATGTATTTATAGTAAGATTGGAGCGACAACTGTGGTATTCCTCGTTTTGTACATGGATGACGTTCTCTTGATAGGAAATGACATTCCTATGCTACAATCAGTCAACGGATTCTTATCATAAAGGTTCTTCATGAACTGGGTGATGCCTCCTACATTCTGGGGATCCAGATCTATCGTGATAGATCTAAACGGATGTTGGGACTTTCACAGTCAAGGTATATCGACACCATACTGAAAAGATTTAGTATGGAAGATTCAAAGTACGGTAATATATCGGCTTGTCACGGAATCATCCTCTCCAAAGAGATGTCTTCCAAGACTGATTTAGAAAGGGATCGCATGACTATTATACCCTGCGCTTCTGTGGTAGGCTCTATAATATATATGATGTTGTGTACCAGACCAGATGTAGCTTACGCACTGAACGTTGTAAGTGTAAGTCCACGTTGCGACCCCCGGTTCTTACGGGGAGGCGGAAACGGTATAAAAATCAAATTTTTAGCGCAAGGGGCAACATGGACTAAGCAAAGTCGGGATCTTTGACTAAACTAAAACTAGCATACTTAGCTAAAGAGAGTTAGCTACTCGGATAGAGATGGTTATACCTAGCTTGTCTTGAACTCCTTCGTCTTCAAGCTCCGGTGGTGGTCCGATGGCTCCTTCTCGTCGTCTCCGTACGCCGAAGATAGATCCACTTGAAAGCTCCAACCTTTAGCTCCTTCTTCGTTCTTTGAAGAAACTAGTTCACTTGGTTTGCTAAACCTAGTGAACTAGAATGAGTAGAGAAGATTTAGAATGGGATTTTATCTATGGTTCTTGATTCTCAACTCATGAGACAAGAGAACCATAGATCAAGAGAGGGAGCAAGAGGTTGAGGGTGAGAGCAAGAGGAGAGCTCAAGAACAAGAGAGAGAATGAGCAAGAAAGGATGAGCAAGTATTTTTGTCTCTCACCCTCTCATAATCCAAAGCAATGATAATTCATCATATTAACAAAAGTCTTATGTGATGGTTGAAGCAACCATAACCTTATCATGTCATGCACTCATTTTACTCAAATGAACAAGCAAGTAAAAGTCTTTGGCATGAAATGATAACCATGGTTATCATGATGGTCAACTAGTCAAGCCTAGTCAACCGGTCAACAAAGTCAACAAGTCAACAAAAGTCAACAAGTCAACAAGGTCAACAAAAGTCAACAACCAAGTCACCATAATACTTAATTAATATAATAGTTAATCGCATATCATATTCTCATTAGGGTTGAGCAAAAAGTCAAAAAGTCAACGGTCAACTGTCAACAACCCTAATGAGAATCCGCTGCCTCTGCCTCCCTGTCAACTGTGCATACACACCCGCATCCGCGTTCCGAGGAACACGAATGCAAAATGGATAAATCCAATCCCATAAGGTACACTAGGATCTGGCTTAAACCAAAGCCCGCTAGTGTAAACTGTCCGGACACTGTACGTGCACAAGTGCACGGATGTGACCGAACCCTGTCGCAAAACCATGCGACCTGTCGCAATACCATGCGACCTCTACTCTTTTGCCTAAAGGCGAAAAGCTTTCTGTGTGGGACTCTAAAGACTCGACACTACGCTGGCAGTGGGTTTAACCACAGACCGCAAGCTGCACTAGCTGTGCGTAACGGTCCCCAGGTAATGCCGACAAGAAGACCGACGAGGCGAAACCCATCTGAACTCCTACTGAGCCTGAGTGTGACATTCTCCGTACAGTCCGGTCTATTCGTCTGATACATCGCATGGCGGGCCTAGGGGGCGGTAAACGTCAGTCCCCCAATAGCGGTACAAGTCGTGCCGGAGCGAAGCCCAAAACACCCTGAGATAACACTGGAAACCTACCAGTATATCTCGTTTGCCCTGGCCAGGGACTACTCGTGTAATGGCTCTCCTAGACACAGCGCGATGTCAACCCCCAATACCGGGAGAGACGAATCCTGTCTAACCGTCACTGCCTCCAAGTGCTTCGGGACTGCACCCAACCACCACCTGTTTGCACGACTCCTTTGAGCCGTGGTAGGGTAGTGATCAAAGTACAGTGGGAACACACCCGAGGCGAAGTGACAGTGTCAAGTCAGCGGACTAAGCTGTACTCATGTCACCTGGGAACTGATAACTGACGATAGGTATAATACCAACTAGTCAGTTCCCGACGAGTCCTGTCCAGTGTACCCGTAACCTAACGAGCACCCGCATACTATCTCAAGTACGACGTACTGACGGCTGTGGGACAGACCGTCTCCCACACTGGGATGAGAAGCGCATGCGCTGGCCTACTCCGGAGTATCGATGCCCTGTCTCGATAGTCCTGCGACCAGGGACCTGCATAAGGATGTGCTTATAGATTACCCAGCCCCACTAGTGTGACGGCCATCACATCGCTGGTAATCAAGCAAAGATCCTAAGGGCTCCACTAATGTGTATAGGCGATATACAAAATATAAACACATGTACACATTGAAGTAGAAACAAACCAAGTAGCATACTACTATTTTGAGCAAGATTGTATATACAAGGTGAATATCCCAAGCATCCATTAAGTAATATACAAACTAGTATGATACAGTAATGGCCTCTAGGGCATATACACTAACAATCTCCCACTTGCACTAAGGCCATGTACTGGCGTATCGAAGACCTATCATCTCGATCAGCCGCTCGAACTGAGTCTGGGGCAGGGCCTTGGTGAATGGATCTGCAGTGTTATCTTCTGAAGCGACTCTCCGAACCTCGATCTCCTGGCGATCCACGATCTCCCTGATCAGGTGATACCGCCTCAAGATGTGCCTGGATCTCTGATGGGACCTGGATTCCTTCGCTAAAGCTATAGCCCCGTTGTTGTCGCAATACAGAGGTATTGGATCAACAATGGACGGAACCACCTGAAGTTCTTTCAAGAACTTCCTCATCCAGACAGCTTCTTTTGCGGCATCAGATGCAGCGATGTATTCCGCTTCCATCGTCGAGTCTGCAACGGTTTCCTGTTTGGAACTCTTCCAACACACCGCCCCTCCATTGAGGGTAAAGACAAAACCCGACATGGACTTGGAATCATCCTTGTCGCTCTGGAAGCTGGAGTCAGCAAAGGCCTCGATCTGGAGGTCTTTTCCGCCATACACCAAGAACATCTCCTTAGTCCTTCTCAGGTACTTGAGAATGTTCTTTACCGCTATCCAGTGTTTCTCCCCAGGGTTAGACTGATACCGGCTTACCACACTCAGTGCATAAGCTACATCCGGTCTGGTACACAACATCGCATACATTATAGAGCCTACCGCAGAAGCGTAGGGTATAATAGACATGCGATCCCTCTCCAAATCAGTCTTGGGAGACATCTCTTTAGAGAGGGTGATCCCGTGACAAGCCGGTAGGTTACCGCGCTTGGAATCTTCCATACTGAACCTCTTCAGTATGGTGTCGATGTACCTGGACTGTGAAAGTCCTAATATCCTCTTGGATCTGTCACGGTAGATCCGGATACCCAGAATGTATGAGGCATCACCCAGGTCTTTCATGGAGAACCTGTGTGACAAGAACCCCTTGACAGATTGTAGCATAGGAATGTCATTTCCTATTAAGAGAATGTCATCCACGTACAAAACGAGGAATACTACAGTTCTCGCTACAAATCTACTATAGATGCATGGTTCATCTGGATTTTTGATAAAGCCAAATTCTTTGACCGTCTCATCAAAGCAGATGTTCCAACTCCGCGATGCCTGCTTTAGCCCATAGATGGACTTAAGCAACTTGCACACCTTTCCGCTGCTCCCACTCTGAATGAAACCCTCTGGTTGGTCCATATAGACACACTCCTCTAAATTTCCATTTAGAAAAGCTGTCTTTACGTCCATTTGCCAGATCTCATAATCGTGGAAGGCAGCAATGGCAAGAAGGATCCGAATGGATTTCAGCATGGCTACTGGAGAAAAGGTTTCGTCGTAGTCCAAGCCAGGTCTTTGACGAAAACCCTTTGCTACCAGCCTAGCTTTATAGGTCTCAACCTGTCCATCTACACCAATCTTCCTTTTGAAGATCCACTTGCATCCTACGGGTTTTACCCCGTCTGGAGCAATGTCCAACGTCCATACCTTGTTGGTGTACATGGACTCCATTTCGGTCCGCATTGCATCCAGCCATTTCACTGAGTCAACGCTCTGAACGGCCTGCTGGAAGCTAGTAGGCTCATCATAATCTATGATGCAATCCTCTCTATCCCCGTCTATGAGAAAACCGCAGTATCTCTCGGGCGGATGAGACTGCCTACTACTCCTGCGGAGCGGCGTAGGAATGTCCTGTTCTGTTGAACCCTCTGGTTCCACTAACCTTTCAGTAATAGTCTGTGGTTCTGGAATTTCTTCCAGTTCCACTGCGCTCCCACTATTTTCCTTTTCCAAGAACTGGTGTTCTAGGAAGTGGGCATTACGAGAAACAAGGACTTTTTGTTCCTCTGCGTAGTAGAAAAGATACCCCCTGGTGTTCTTTGGGTATCCCACAAACTTGCACAGTACTGAGCGTGCCTCGAGTTTGTCCGCATGCTGCTTTTTGACAAAAGCCGGACATCCCCAGATCTTCAGATATTGAAGATAGGGTTTCTTCCCACTCCACATTTCATATGGCGTGGTAGGCACAGTCTTAGTTGGAACTCGGTTCAAAAGGTATGCGGCTGATTCTAGCGCATACCCCCAGAATGATCGCGGCAACTCAGCGTTACTCATCATGGACCGCACCATATCCAATAGGGTGCGATTCCGTCTCTCCGATACACCGTTATGTTGCGGGGTGTATGGAGGAGTAAGCTGAGAGAGAATTCCATTCTCTTTTAAATAGTCCAGGAACTCGGCACTTAAGTATTCTCCACCTCGATCCGATCTTAGAATCTTAATACTTTTGCCGGTCTGTTTCTCCACTTCATTCTTATACTCCTGGAATTTTCCGAAGGCTTCGGACTTATGTTTCATTTAAGAAGACATAACCGTACCTTGAGAAGTCATCCGTAAAAGTAATGAAGTAAGAATGTCCGCTTCGGGCATGTGTAGACATTGGACCGCACACGTCACTGTGTACGAGTCCCAAGAGCTCGCTCGCTCTTACTCCATGTCCAGTAAACGGAGTCTTTGTCATCTTTCCTTTGAGACAAGATTGACAAGTGGCATACGATTGATATTCGAACGCATTCAAATATCCTTCTGTATGTAACTTAGTCAACCTTCTCTCATTGATGTGACCCAATCTACAATGCCATAAGAAAGTCTGATTTATTTCTGGAGACTTTCTTTTGTGTGTATTCTGGACGTTGAAAATCTGTGGTTGGTTTAACACGTATATACCATTACTCAATGTACCTGACCCAATCAAAACTTGATTAAGGTGAATGTTTACAACATTACTTACAAACGCAAATTCATAACCTTCTTTAGAAACTAAAGATACAGAAATGATATTACAAGTTGCGTTGGGTACAAAAAAGCAATTACGCAAAACCAAAACATGTCCATCTGACATTCCCAGGTGATAGTCCCCCACGGCTTTAGCATCCATGCTAGCTCCGTTCGCAACTTTGAGGGTCATGTCACCTACCTTCAAAACCCTACGGTTTCTCAACGCCTGCAAAGAATTACAGATATGAGATCCTGATCCGGTATCCAATACCCAGGAAGTAGAGTTTATTGAAAGACAGTTTTCAATAACATACACACCTGAAGCTGAAGCTGCAACCTGCTTCAATTCCTGTATTCTGGCCTTCCAGGCCCTGCAATCATTCTTCCAGTGTCCTTTCTTATGACAATAGAAGCATTCTTCCTTATCCACAAGCTTCCCCGCTATCTTTGTTGCTTTACCTTTTCCCTTCGTATCCACTTTACTAACACCGCCCCTTGGTTTGGCGGGGGCCTTCTTCTTCTTTCCCTTGGCTTTCGCCTTGGACCTAGAAGAAGATGATCCTCCTACAAACAAAGTGGATGTATCCCTACCTTTCTGTAGGATGCCCTCTGCGCTCCTCAGCATGTTGAGGAGCTCTGAAAGTTCAACCTCTTTTTCTTGTAGGTTGAAGTTCAGTATAAACTGGGCGTAAGTGGAAGGAAGGGACTGGAGAACTATATCCGTATATAGCTCACTCTCCAATGTGATCCCTAGGTCAGCGAGCTCCTCAATGAAGCCGATCATCTTTAGCACATGCTCGGCTACTGATGATCCGACGGCCATTCTTATCGAAAATAACTTTTTCGACGCTTCGTATCTTGCGATACGTGATTGCTCTCCATACAGTTCTTTTGTATGGAGCAATATGGACTCCATGTCCATATTCTCATGCCTCCTCTGATGTTCGTTGTCCATCGAGGCAAGCAGGAGGCACTTGGCCTTCGCGCTATCAATCTCCCAAGTCTTGCGGATTTCCTTATCCGCGACACTGGAAGTTGGACCAGGGACAGGGGGAGCTTTGGTGGTAAGAAGATACCCCAGCTTGTCATAAGTGATTGCTATCTTGACATTCCTGAGCCAATCTTTGTAGTTTGGCCCTGTCAGTTTGTTTTTATCTAGGAGTAACTTAAGTCCAGTCATGTTGATTGGTCGCTGCAATTAGGAGAGAGAAGAAGAAACACTCAGCATGATGCTCTTGCAAGTTTAGAGTGGTTTTTAGTTTGTCTAAACAGGATGGCTCCCACTGTTTCTCGAATCCCTCCTCAAACCATAAAGGAAGAATTAGCCGGGATCAATCCCACCGCACAATACTTGCTTAACCGTTCAGCCAGGCCGGTGTCGGTACTTCGAGGGAGGTTTTCCAACGCTTTCGCGAAGTTCCTTAATTAGAGAACCTCTTTTCCCTGGGGGCGTAGCCCCGCTAACACCTTTCTAGGCACCTACTAGGTTTATAGCATTGATCGATTAGTGAGAAATTTCCCGAGGAGTAGCATATACTCACAGTAGGATCGGGATCCAAATATCATTGCGTGACGAAACTGAAGGAATCCTACCAGAATCATCACACTCCAAATGGTATGCAAATCTAGTAAGTTTCAGTACTTATGAAACTCCCGATGTGGATTTTTGCCCCATGCTCTTATGACCTTGGCGTGAGGTCAAAATGTCATAAGTCACATGTCAAGTTCGTCCCATCATTATCCAGGTTAATTTGAACCCACCCGTACATACCCTTGACGTAGGCCAAAATGGCAGTACGACTGTCTCAAACCAACGCATTCTATCTATGCAACAGATAAATATCCGGCAGCTACCAATCACTATGCCTTGGCGTGAGGTCAAAATACATAGCTTGAATACTACCGAATATTTAACTGAAATGATGGAGGGCTACGGATGGTTTTGGCAAAACCGTGAACGTAGTGAACTTGATTTGGTCGATGGAACGAGATAGCTTTTAAAAGGAGTGGCTCAAGCTCCGCATTTAAAAGTTGTTTTTGAAAAGAACCGAGTGGTTTTTCGAAAGTGTTCCAACGACTTTAACTTGGTTTATTATCTTGCATTAGTTCTTTTAATGCGTGATATTCTTGCATTAGTTCTTTTAATGCGTCCCATCATTTAATCCTACCATTGCAGAAAACAACCAAAATATGACGTACGCTTATGCCATTCGCATTCGCCACGGGGCCCCGTCATTACCCGTTAGGTTACTTAACTAACGACAGAGCGGGGGCTGGGCTAGCGCGTCTGTAAAACATAAGCAACGCCTAAATAATATCATATATAGATATACTGCAATGATAAACATTTCAGATCACAGATAAATACATTGGATATACTAGCAATCTGTAATTTGTACGAGCCTGTAACAAAAACAGATAACACGGTCGCGGTGAATAGCCAAAACCCCACCCAAGACCCCTACGGGTGCGGCAAACTACCCGCCAAGTACCCGAAGCGTAGCAACCTCCCTCATCTCCATGAGTAGGCCACTCGACACTTCGGCATACCCGGTAGTTTGTGCACCCCTCCATGGGTCTATCCTAGGAGCAAAAACAGTAAAAAGAAATTATACAATGACGGCTACAACCCCGACCCGGTTGTGCGGCCATACAAATAATTATTACATCAATTTACAAATTTACAAGAATTGCAAGAAAAGAAAACTCTCGTCTCACAACCCCCGGCTATTCACCCGCGACAATCCAACATATTTATATACACATTCCAATATCAAACACAGATCATGTATAACCCCGACCAATCGACTTATAGCGATTAGCCGACGTTCAATACATGCAAGCATCACAGATATAACCATCATAGTCAAAGTGCAGTGAAGTTCGGAAAAAAATACGGAATTATAGGACCCCAAAAGGAAATTTCTTTTCTGGAAAATCTGGGCACATATAATATATTCCAAAAATCCCAAAACCAACACAGACACACATTGCAAGAAAAACGATGCAGAGAAGACGACAAACCGCGGCGCTTCCGCGGCACATGCCTACCTCGTGCGGCGGAAGCGCGGCGGTTTGAACCAAACAGTAGACCGTTTTTCATGGGTGTTCACAAAAAACCCTGAGCCGAATTTAGGAGTATAAAGTTTTTCATTTTGACCAGAAAAAAGTTCAACAGAAACTCAGGTTTTGTTAAAGTTAGGTTTTTGGATTTTTTCCGGTTCCGAACTTCGTTACACTTTACTACCAAGCTAGTTTAAGTTTAGTTAGGCTCTGATACCACTGTAAGTCCACGTTGCGACCCCCGGTTCTTACGGGGAGGCGGAAACGGTATAAAAATCAAATTTTTAGCGCAAGGGGCAACATGGACTAAGCAAAGTCGGGATCTTTGACTAAACTAAAACTAGCATACTTAGCTAAAGAGAGTTAGCTACTCGGATAGAGATGGTTATACCTAGCTTGTCTTGAACTCCTTCGTCTTCAAGCTCCGGTGGTGGTCCGATGGCTCCTTCTCGTCGTCTCCGTACGCCGAAGATAGATCCACTTGAAAGCTCCAACCTTTAGCTCCTTCTTCGTTCTTTGAAGAAACTAGTTTACTTGGTTTGCTAAACCTAGTGAACTAGAATGAGTAGAGAAGATTTAGAATGGGATTTTATCTATGGTTCTTGATTCTCAACTCATGAGACAAGAGAACCATAGATCAAGAGAGGGAGCAAGAGGTTGAGGGTGAGAGCAAGAGAAGAGCTCAAGAACAAGAGAGAGAATGAGCAAGAAAGGATGAGCAAGTATTTTTGTCTCTCACCCTCTCATAATCCAAAGCAATGATAACTCATCATATTAACAAAAGTCTTATGTGATGGTTGAAGCAACCATAACCTTATCATGTCATGCACTCATTTTACTCAAATGAACAAGCAAGTAAAAGTCTTTGGCATGAAATGATAACCATGGTTATCATGATGGTCAACTAGTCAAGCCTAGTCAACCGGTCAACAAAGTCAACAAGTCAACAAAAGTCAACAAGTCAACAAGGTCAACAAAAGTCAACAACCAAGTCACCATAATACTTAATTAATATAATAGTTAATCGCATATCATATTCTCATTAGGGTTGAGCAAAAAGTCAAAAAGTCAACGGTCAACTGTCAACAACCCTAATGAGAATCCGCTGCCTCTGCCTCCCTGTCAACTGTGCATACACACCCGCATCCGCGTTCCGAGGAACACGAATGCAAACTGGATAAATCCAATCCCATAAGGTACACTAGGATCTGGCTTAAACCAAAGCCCGCTAGTGTAAACTGTCCGGACACTGTACGTGCACAAGTGCACGGATGTGACCGAACCCTGTCGCAAAACCATGCGACCTGTCGCAATACCATGCGACCTCTACTCTTTTGCCTAAAGGCGAAAAGCTTTCTGTGTGGGACTCTAAAGACTCGACACTACGCTGGCAGTGGGTTTAACCACAGACCGCAAGCGGCACTAGCTGTGCGTAACGGTCCCCAGGTAATGCCGACAAGAAGACCGACGAGGCGAAACCCATCTGAACTCCTACTGAGCCTGAGTGTGACATTCTCCGTACAGTCCGGTCTGTTCGTCTGATACATCGCATGGCGGGCCTAGGGGGCGGTAAACGTCAGTCCCCCAATAGCGGTACAAGTCGTGCCGGAGCGAAGCCCAAAACACCCTGAGATAACACTGGAAACCTACCAGTATATCTCGTTTGCCCTGGCCAGGGACTACTCGTGTAATGGCTCTCCTAGACACAGCGCGATGTCAACCCCCAATACCGGGAGAGACGAATCCTGTCTAACCGTCACTGCCTCCAAGTGCTTCGGGACTGCACCCAACCACCACCTGTTTGCACGACTCCTTTGAGCCGTGGTAGGGTAGTGATCAAAGTACAGTGGGAACACACCCGAGGCGAAGTGACAGTGTCAAGTCAGCGGACTAAGCTGTACTCATGTCACCTGGGAACTGATAACTGACGATAGGTATAATACCAACTAGTCAGTTCCCGACGAGTCCTGTCCAGTGTACCCGTAACCTAACGAGCACCCGCATACTATCTCAAGTACGACGTACTGACGGCTGTGGGACAGACCGTCTCCCACACTGGGATGAGAAGCGCATGCGCTGGCCTACTCCGGAGTATCGATGCCCTGTCTCGATAGTCCTGCGACCAGGGACCTGCATAAGGATGTGCTTATAGATTACCCAGCCCCACTAGTGTGACGGCCATCACATCGCTGGTAATCAAGCAAAGATCCTAAGGGCTCCACTAATGTGTATAGGCGATATACAAAATATAAACACATGTACACATTGAAATAGAAACAAACCAAGTAGCATACTACTATTTTGAGCAAGATTGTATATACAAGGTGAATATCCCAAGCATCCATTAAGTAATATACAAACTAGTATGATACAGTAATGGCCTCTAGGGCATATACACTAACAGTAAGCAGGTATCAGTAAAACCCATAGGAGAAGCACTGG
Source organism: Agapanthus africanus (assembly GCA_030015575.1). Lineage (NCBI taxonomy): Eukaryota > Viridiplantae > Streptophyta > Magnoliopsida > Asparagales > Amaryllidaceae > Agapanthus > Agapanthus africanus. The sequence goes on from CM057337.1 coordinate 675,810,790, forward strand.
ACAGCCGTAAAGAACATTCTCAAGTACCTGAGAAAGACTAAGGTGATGTTCTTGGTGTACGGCAGAGAAGACTTCCATGTCGAGGCCTTTGCCGACTCCAGCTTCCAGAGTGACAAGGATGACTCTAGATCCATGTCAGGTTATGTCTTTACCCTCAATGGAGAGGCGGTCTATTCGAAGAGTTCCAAGCAGGACACCGTTGCTGACTCGACGATGGAAGCGGAGTATATCGCTGCATGTGACGCTGCGAAAGAAGCAGTCTGGATCAGGAAGTTCGTGACAGAGCTTCAGGTGGTTCCATCCATTGTTGATCCAATAACGCTGTATTGTGACAACAACGGCGCTATAGCTTTAGCGAAGGAACCAAGGTCCCATCAGATGTCCAGACACATCTTGAGGCGGTTCCACCTGATCAGGGAGATCGTTGATCGCCGGAAGATCGAGGTGCGGAGAGTAGAGACAGAGAACAACACTATAGATCCACTCACAAAGACCATCCCTCAGACACAACTCGAGAGGCTAATCGAGATGATAGGTCTGCGATATGCCAATACAAGGCCTTAGTGCAAAGTGGGAGATTGTTAGTGATATATGCCCCAGAGGTCATTATTGTATCATACTGGATTGTATATTACATATTGAAAGCTTGGGATATTCATGGTTATAATAACAGTCTTGCTCAAAATGGTAGTATGCTACTTGGTTTGATTCTACCTCGATATGTGCATGTGTTTCTTTTGGGATATCACTTATACATATTGGTAGAGCCCTTAGGATCTTTACTTGACTACCAGCGTTGTGATGGCAGTCACACTAGTAGGGGATGGGTAGTCTATAAGCACATCCTTATACAGGTCCCTAGTCGTAAGATTATCGAGACGGGACATCGATACACCAGAGTAGATTAGTGTATACGCTTCTCATCCCAGCATGGGAGATGGTCTGTCCCACAGTCATTAGTACGTCGTACTGAAGATAGTATACAGGTGCTCATTGAGTTATGAGTCACACTGGACGGACTCGTTGGGAACTGCTGGTTGGTATTATACCTATCATCAGGTAGCAGTTCTCAGGTGACATAAGTACGGCTTAGTTCGTTGACTTGATATCGCTACTTCGTCTCGAGTCTGTTCCCACTGTTCTTAGATTACTACCCTACCAGGCTCAAAGGAGTCGTGCAAACAGGTAGTAGTTAGGTGCAGTCCCGAAGCACCTGAAGGCAGTAGCGATTAGATATGATTCGTCTCTTCCGGTATTGGGGGTTGATATCGCACTATGTTCGGAAAGCCATTACACAAAATCCCTGGTTAGGGCAAGTAAGATTTACTGGTAGATACTCCAGTAGTTTCTCATGGTGTATTGGGCTATACTCCAGCACGACTTATTGCGCTGTTACGGGTCTGACGTTTTCCATCCCCCTAGGCCCGATATTCGAGTATCTTAGACGAACAGACTGGACTGTATGAAGATTGTCACAGATAAGCTTAGTAGGAGTTCAAATGAGTTTGCTCATCGGCCTTTTTATCGATAGATACCTGGATAGCCGTTACGTGCAGCTAGTACCGCTAACATGCTTGTGGTTAAACCCACTGTCAGCATACTGTCGAGTATTTAGAGTCCCACACAGAGGGTTTCCCTACTTTGGGCAAAACGATGTAGAGGCCGTATGGTTTTACGGCAGGGTTCCGATCATATACGTGTGCTTGTGCACGGATGATGTTCGGACGGATAATACTAGTGGGCTTTAGTTTAAAGACGGATCCTAGTATTATATTGTTGGATTATTTTCGTCTCTTGATATTCGTATTTTTCGGAATACGAATACGGGTATGTATATATGGTAAGGGGTATTCTTGTAAAACTCTTACCGAGTAGTTACACCTCCTCGTAGTTATAGCCAGTTAAGGTTCCGTAAAAATTCTGGAGTTCAAGTCGATGCTGCGAGTTTTGTTAAAATCGTTTTTTGTATATTTCGCTTCCCCACAAGTGCGTGGGGTGCGCAACATCAACTTACAGTTTATTGGTTTGCCTTCACTATGCAAGCATGATTGTTATTTGTTTATGCAAAATATTGCATGCTTGATTATTGAAAGAGAACGAGTCATTATTCATTTGCACAAGACTTGTTCATTTGCACATTTTCTTTCTCTCTCCATTTTTCTTCTCCTTCTTCCTCAAGACCCTAAACCCTCATATGTGTTGTGAATCCTATGGTCATTTGAGATAAAATACTCCAATAAATACTCTACATCTCCTAAGCTACCTAGATTAGCGAACTAGGTAACTAGTTACCTCGGTTTAGAGGTTGGAGCTTGAACCATAGACTCTTGGATGGATCATCTTCAACACGGGGAGGTCGGCGACTGAGCTAGATCCGCAATTTTGAGGAGCTCAAGCTAAGGAGAAGAAGACTCGAAGGACTTGAATCAAGGAGATATAAAACTCTTCCATAGTAGTTTAGAACCTTCAAGTGTTTAGCTAGTTAAGGTTTCCGAAATGATCCTGTAGATAGGTTGATGTTACAAGTATAAAAAATCGTTTTTTGTAAATTCCGCCTCCTCACAAGTGTGTGGGATGTGTGACATCGACTTACAGTTTGTATTTTGACTATACATTTTTATTCTTTTGTAGCAACTCAATAAAAGAAGAGCGCACGAGACAAAGTATCTCACGCTCAGTTGCAAGATGTTTACAGAGAATGGAACAAAAGTTCCCAGCAGGTTTACGTCGAACACGTAAGTATCGACAATCAATATTTTAAATTAATACGTTTAAAAAATATCTTTGAAATTTATTTGTTAACTTTCTAAATGTAATATGCAGCAAGAAGGCCATGATCAAGACCCCCTTGATCGGATCGAAATCTTCAAGGCCAAATTCGTACGGAATGATTGCACGTCTGCATCGGTTGCGGCCAAGGAGCAATATGTAAGACTCCACTAATGATGTGCTTTTAATTATTTCAGAATAATTATTGTGTAACTGTTAGAAAGACAGTAATATTTTTCTTCTCCAAACAGATGGCGATGACGGATGAGAGTGATCGGTTGATCGAGAAGATAGAGATGGGGCTGGGACACCCGGTTGATGACAGGTAGAGAACATTCGCTGCAAATAGGGCTTTCATGTAGTATCAACCGGATCATTACGGAAGAGTCCAATGTGTGTCCACCAAGTTCTTTCTCACCCATTATAATGCTTCTTACAGGCTGACTGGGCATCCACCTCCTAGGTATCGTCGGGCAGACGATGTGACATCGAAGACGTCGTGTGGGACCAGGAACCTGTACATGATGATTCTCAGATTGATCTTATGCCGGATACCAGCGGTTCTTCGCACCGATCGGCCCCCTGCTCCTTATTCATTCAGTGGCTTTAGCTTAGACCAGAGGCTTCGTCTTATCCATTTGTATTCACAACGATGGGAGCCAGTACCTCCGGTAAGTTCGATAATCCTAAATTAATAATATATAAATATCATATGTACTAAATTATGTATTTTAAACGTTTAATCGTAGGGCTTTACCCCCTTTAAGAAGATGATGTGCCTCCCTCGTGATCGACTTTCTCCTTCCCCGGGATCGACCTCCCTCGTGATTTCATTTCTAACTTTCATGTACATATATGATTTTAGAATTGTATTGGAAGTGATATTGGATTGTAATTGATATTTTGATTGTAATTGATATTTGTATTGATATTTGGATTTTAATTGAAATTTGAATTGATATTGGATTGTAATCGATATTTGAATTAATATTGGATTGTAAATGAAATTCCAGATTTTCTGTTTTGATTTTTTTTCTGCGAAAAACTGGAGAGGCCATAAAAACAAGGTCTTTGCAAAACTTCAATCCGCCAATACACCAGAGGAGATGTATGCGATGAAGCCGAATCCATTTTGGTCCGACGCATACTAGCGTGCCTTGGTCGAGCATTTCTTGACCGAAGGGTATGTCTTCTGACGATGCCTTTTTATTCTTTTGTAGCAACTCAATAAACAATATTTGATGTAACTGTTGAAGAGTGCGTGAAACAAAGTATCTCACGCTCTGTTGCATGATATTTACAGGGGAGGGAACAAGAGTTCCCAACAGGTTTACGTCAAACACGTAAGTATCGACAATCAATATTTTATATTAATACGTTCAAACAATATCTTAGAAATTTATGTGTTAACTTTCTAAATGTAATATGCAGCAAGAAAGTCAAGATGGAGACTCTCTTGATCGGATCGAAGTCTTCAGGGTCAGATTTGTACGGCACGATGGCACGCTTGTATCGGTTGCATCCCAGGAGCAATATGTAAGACTCCACTAATATTGTGTTTTTTAATTATTTCGGAATAATTAGTGTGTAGCTGTTAGAACAACGGTAATATTTTTCTTCTCCAAACAGATGATAATGGCGGCTGAGAAAGATCGGTTGATCGAGGAGGTGGAGACGAAACAAGGAAACCCAGTTGATGACGGGCAGAGAACATTCGTTGTAGATAAGGCTTTCATATCGTATCGACTGGATAATCATGGAAGAGTCCAATGTGTTTCCGCCAAGATCTCTCCTATCCAATATAACACTCCTTAGAGGCCGACTAGGCATCCACCTTCTAAGTATCGCCGGACAGACGACGTGGCATCGGAGACGTCGTGTGGGACCAGGACCCCTGTGCATTTGATGATTCTCAAACTGAGATACCAGTAGTTCTTCGCACTGATCGACCCTTGCTCCCGATTCATTCGGAGGTTTTAGCTTGTCCCAGAGGCTTCATCTTTTCTGTTTGTATTCACAACGAGGGGAGCCAGTACCTCCGGTAAGTTTGATAACCCTAACTAAATAATATATAAATATATAAGTACCATATGTACTAAATTATGTATTTTAAATTTTTAATCGCAGGGGCTTTGTCCCTAGAAGAAGATGATGTGCCTCCCTCACGATCGACTTTCTCCTTCCCTGTGATTGATTTCCCTCGTGATTTCATTTCTAATTTTCATGTACATATATGAATTTAGGAGGAGGTTAATGGAGGGAAAAGGCCATAGGAGGGAATTTCCTCCTATGGTGTCGAAAAAATACGCCCTCCTTTATTTTTTCCGGCGATCGGCACCCATCACCATCATTGTTATCATCTAAGATATAGATATACCAAATTTCATGTGATTCTACGACTTTTTCACCATTGACTTTGCAATGTAAAAAGTTCTGTTGTCGGTAAACCGTTAATTTTGAACCCATAAAATCAACGGTGAAAAAGTCGTAGAATCGTATGAAATTCGGTGTACCTACATCTTAGATAATAACGATGAAGATGGTGTGTGCCGATCGTCGGAAAAAATGGGTGAGGGTATACTTTTTCGACGCCATAAGAGGAAATTCGCTCCTATGGCATATTTTCTCCGTTATTCTCTTTTAGGAGTGTATTAGAATTGATATTGGATTGTAATTGATATTTCGATTGTAATTGATATTTGTATTAATATTTGGATTTTAATTGAAATTTGAATTGATATAATTGATATTGGATTGTAATCGATATCTGAATTGATGTTGGATTTGTAATTAAAATTCCAGATTTTCTGTTTTGATGATTATTTTTTCAGCTGTTTAAACTTAATCCGACAGGTAACTCCCTTTGAAATATAGTCTAATTCGACGGCTAACTCCCATCGAATTAGTTTTAAAAAAATTATTATTGCATTTTAAAATAATATTATATTCGTATAACATCAGGTCTAATTCGACGCGTCTGACGTGTCGAAATAAGTTCTAACTCGATGGCCTAATTTAATTCGACGCGATTTACCCGTCGAATTAGGTCTACAGCGACGAACTGTGTTGCGACGGTGGTCTTCCGTCGCAGTTTTCAAAATCCCGTCGAAATAGATCTAATTCGACGGGATTAACCTGTCAAATTAGGTCTCCTATTTCTGTAGTGGATGTAGGAGATATAAACTGTAGTACAAGTCTCAAGCTTTAAAAATAGAGTTTAGATAACTCAAATCAGATTGGAGAGATTGGAGTTGAGATGACTGAAGATATCTGTAATTATCTCAACTCCAAAATAATTCGCGAACAAGTTAAAATTGGCATTTTGGAGTTGAGTGTTTCTAACTCCATGAAACTTTCAGTTTGGAAAACTTCAATCCATCCCCAAACAGGGCCTCACCCTATAGTGTTTTTCTAACATTTATGATATCCAACTAGTAAATTGTTATTATAATAATAAATTTTGCTTATTTTTCAATAGCTAGGGATGTTTCGATTTTGGGTTAGAAAATGTTAAACTATAATATGATGAACATCTCAGTTTGAAGTTATTTAAATACTGAAATTTAAAGTATTTAGAGATTGGAGGATAAAATAAAGATAATACGTTAGAGTGAATTTTCCCTTTCAAACAAGACAGAAGAAAGATTTGCAATACAAGGATACTAGATATTTGCATGTGTATATGTATGTTTATTCGGTAAATTGTGCACAAAGAATAAATGTAAATTCAGATAGCCATTACAAAAAATTTACATTATCTAAAGGCCAAGAGAGAGATGACATCATATTGATCAAGTTTGTTGAGGAAATCTTTTATTAATTTTAGGAATTTTTTTGCCCCCCTTGAGAAAAGAAGGTGACAACTAATCCTTCTGGGTTATAGTAGTAGAAATAGTGATTTCTCTTTTAGATTGAGGTTAATGGGTCCGCGGTCGTCTTAAATGGGGTAAAACAAAGGATCAGTGGATGGGGTCTGGGTTAAGTTGGACGATCCCACTCGTCAGGACCGGATCACATGATCGCAGCCTTAAATGTGGTAAAAACAAGGGAGTGAGTGGGGTCTGAGTTAAGTTGGACGGGACCCACCGGGCCATGCAACCGCAACCTTAAATGGGGTAAAACAAGAGAGTGGGTGGCAGTCTGGGTTAGGTAGGATGTGTCCCACTGGTCAGGACCGGGTCATGCAACCGCAACCGTATGGTTGCTGGTAACCTCAGACTCAATTTTTCTCTTTTAGATTCGCCGGTTACTTAAAAAATATGAGATTGTATGGTGGTGACCGAGGAATGATAATTTTGGTGGTGGGAGTGAAGGCAGGAACAGAGCAGCTGGTGGAGTTTGCACCTGTGTGAATTAATTACACTCCACACTCGAAATCTTTGTTCCTTTTCCCTTTTTATACATGCGTGTTTTGGTTGTTGAAAGTTCACATCAGTTAATATGAGATGACTTCTACGGTAATTCTTTTTGTCCATTTTGCACTACTTCAAGCGATATAAGAGTTATCTCTTTTTCCACTTTCCATTTCCTTTCTCCTCATTTTTTTGTACACAAATTTCTCATGAAAACTTTCTGTTCTGCTTTCTAAATAAACAAACTTTTCATTTCTTTGCACCAAACCTAATTCTAAAATAGAATTCTTTTAAAATTCAAACACAACTTCAAATATACAAAAACATTCCACATACAATCAATATATACCTCAATGGGAAAATTCCACACACAATCACTTTCTACTTCATTACAACATGATAACAAAGCCTAACAAGATGAACATGAGAGAAACTTTGCAATTAACTATAAACAAAGTACCGTGAATTCTAAGAAATATTCACCCGACAGCCAAAAAGGCAAGGAGAAATTCAAGGGGTTGGATCTTTTCCAAATCCCATCATAGCATGGGTAACGAGCATCGATCCCCTGCATGTCATTTCAGCTAATCTCCGTACGATATGTGGCGTCACCGTGTTCCGGTTCTTTATAGGATTCCTATCCCACCTGTAAAAATAATTTTAATGAAATCAATATTTCTTTTTAAAAAGAAGAAAATTTGAATGAATCACAACTAATGTTGTATACTCCCATATACCTGAGTTTGCCTCCCTTTCTCCCTCACACAATAAATTTCCCTCCTTGATATCACATCACAGGCATCCTACCAAAATTATCCCAGCATACATAATTAAATCACTACGCTATACAAATAAAGTTTGCCTCCCCTTATTCCTGGAAAAAAAAACTTCCATACAAGGGCTTGTATGGAGCAAGCCACTTGAAAGCCCTTAGATGGCTTCTCTTGCACAAAACCAAAAGCCATCCAGAGGCTTGCACCAAGCCCTTGCATACTAGTTTTTTCCCTTATTCCTCACACAACAAATTCTCTATCTTCAACTTTGCAACAACTTTGATATCACATTAAAGGCCTTGATAATCGAATTCAATAAAGAAGATTGTTACGAGTGATTTCTTGATTTTTTTCGAGATACTCAACAACTTAGCAGAGTTCGAGCTCAAATAGTGCACCTGTGGTTACAAGTGCCACATCAAATTTATGGATGAAGTGAATATATTCAATCAATTCTTTATGTAATGGAGAAGTAAGTTGTCACTACGTAATGAATTGTAACTTACCAGTCTTCATGGTGCACAATCTTCCCTTCGTGAACATTCAGCCTGATAAGCGATATCATATCGATTTCTTTTCCGAATATCTTGTAATGTTGCTTATTGTCGATTAAAATCTGAGGAAAACAAGTATGAACAATTATATTGGGGGAAAAAACCCGAAGAAGAGGTATAATGATGGTATGAAATTTGTGAGGAGAATATATACCTCAACTTTTCCAGGCCCATTGCATTTTCTTGTACGGTGTACTCTACAATTCTTGGCTCACTGAATATCTGAAATGTATAAAATAGTTTAATTCAGTGGTGGTTTTTGTCAAGTGGGGAAAAATTTATAGAATGTACATTTTTCTTTGTTTTTTTATTTTACAATAAATATGAAATAGCAAAATAACGATTTAATTAATAATGAGTACTAAAACTTTAATTCTGCAAAACTGTAGATGCCTAAATTAAATTAATTTGAATTGCAATTGTTAAATATGAAGTTTATAGACAAAAACATTGTTTTGATAAGATTATTTGAAGAATTTAAGATAATTGATGGATGTATATGAAAATATAAATATAAGATGGTTTAGAGAGCGTACAAACAAAAAGGTCATTTGTTTTGCTTTTGCCTTTTCAGCACGTTTTGTTTTGCTTTTGTTTCTTGTACATATTGAATCTTTTGTTTTATTTATATATTTATTGAGTAGGAGAATTGTCCTGCTTTTTCCACACCGAAAAAACCAAACCAAAACAAAAAGGCCTTAAAAGATGCAATTGTTAGACATCATAAAGTTATAGGCAAACTACTGTCCTGAAAAGGTCATTTGAAAGAATTTAAGAAAATACAAGGGCATATATTCAAAAATAAACATAACATAGCTTAAAGAGTCTAAACCAAAAATAATGCAATGCTTGCTCAAAGCCTCGATCCAGCAACCTCCTGGATTGTGTTTTAAAGACCAAACACTATGACCCACTCAATAAACAAGAAAGAAGCATCTCAGAATATATTTGCTATAGCTTTCACTTATATATATGTACATCGAAATCCCTGAATCTAGGGGAGACGGGTGCCTAACTCACCCCTTAAAGGATCCGCCTCTGGTTTAATTTCATGTGTAATATCAACTCCAGAATAGCTTTTCAAAAAATCAAAACCCAAATCAAAGAAAATTATGGCTTTTACATCTGGCTTGGTGGAGATCGAGATGATCCATGGATATGATAATTTGAGCTTTCAATTGCTGACATCTAGCATCCAAACACACAAATTGATCCCATAGAAACCGTAAGCTTCTATAACAAAGAAAGAGGGGGAGAAAAGGAACACCAATATTTTTTCCCCCTGTAAAGGACAGTGAATAAACATGCTCACTTAAGGGACCGGGTCAAGTTTGGGCTGGAAGCAATCAAGTTGAATTCAGTTCGCCGTCTAAACTCATATGCAACAAATCTTCCGCATGCTCGATCAAATTGAGAACTGATATCATCTTTATGGAACAATAACAACGTTCCATTTATTGCTGAGACAGACACCACTGTTGTTACCAAGCATAGATTTCCCTCCCAATCAAATCAATAATAATTCTGTGTTCCTTGTGACTGAATTGTTGAAAATTGATGCAAATTAAAGTCTATGGTTAGGTGCCACCTTTTGGCATCCATGACATTGTTAGGTGATGACAATGATAGGTGGTAACTTTGTTAGGTGCTACTTTTGACATCCATGACATTGTTAGGTGATGACAATGATAGGTGGTGACTTTGTTAGATAGTGACATTGTCCTAAGTGCTATAAAAGCACATCTTATGAGTGAGGCATTTGCATCTATCACAAATATCATCACAAGAGGCAAAAGCCAAGAGAGATTTGTATAGAGAGATTTGAGAGAAATCTCCTAGGGTTGTTCTTGTTTGCAAACTTGATTCAAGTATAGTAGACGTTTGCAGATTCCGCTCTGCCGGGGACTAGTCATACGGTGGGTGAACCTCGTTAACAAATCTATCTTGTTTGTGATTGATTGTTTTCTTATTCCTGCATTTTAATTTATATTGTCTTTCGTCGTTTAATCGTGTAATTGTATTTTTACGTGATTTGGGTTTTGTCGCGAGCACTGTTCCGTGGATCGACTCTCCCTCCCAACAACTGGTATCAAAGCAAGGTTAAGAGAACCTAGGGTTCTTCGATTCTATACTCTAGGTAACGGTGGGTAACGACGCTTGTGTCCTCTTTCCCACTTTCTTAGATTATAGTTTTGAAGGCGTTGGTTCAGATCTAGGAGGAAGTCGGGTTTGCTGCGATACAGACGAAAGATGGTAGAGGATAAGATAAGAATCGAGAAATTCAATGGTCACAATTTCGGTTGGTGGCGCAAGCAGTTAGAAGACTGTCTAATACCAAAAGGATCCATATCTTCCGTTGCTAGGAGAAAAGACCGAGAAGATGACCGATGAGGAGTGGAACCTTTTGGATAGGAAAGCCCTGGCAACGATCAGATTGTCGTTAACTTCACAGGTGGCCTTTAATATCTCAAAGGAGAAAACAACTAAAGCGCTAATGACGACGTTAGCGAAGTTGTATGAGAAGTCATCGACATCAAATAAAATATTTTTGATAAAGAAGGTTTTCAACATGAAGATGGTAGAGAATGGTTCGGTGATGAGCACCTGAACGAATTCAACAGCGTGACAAGCCAACTTGAGTCCGTTTCAATTATCTTTGAAGACGAGATTCGAGCCCTATTGTTCCTATGTTCGTTGCCAGAGAGTTGGGAGAACCTAATGATGACAATGATAGGTGGTGACTTTGTATCATCGATGAACGTCACAAAGTACCGATTTCCTCCATAAGACTCCACCGAGGCCGGACCCCACACGTCCTTATGCACCATCTCTAGTTTCTTGGTCTTTTTCGCTACGCTTCCAATTTGAAATTTGAGCGCACTTTGCTTCCCACAAACGCAGCTCTCGCAAAACCCCAACTCCACCTTTTTCAGCCCCGAAAGAACCCCCTTAGCTTGAAGAATTTGCATGTTCTTCTCGCTGAGGTGTCCCAATCTTTTATGCCACAACGAAGTCTCCGAATCTTTCTCCGAACTTGCAGTCAATGCAACCGAGCCTTCGCTGCTCCCATTGAATGAGTACAACGAACCGCTCAGCTTGTCCCTTGCGACCACCAACGACCCTTTGGAAATCTTCCATTGAGAATTCCCAAACGTTGTAATAAACCCTTCGTTGTCTAGCTGACTTGTGGAAATCAAGCTTTTCTTCAAATCTGGAATATGACGAGCATTCTTTAATTTGATTTGACCACCTCCTGACGGTTGCAAGATGATCGTCCCTTTTCCAACGATCTTACACGATTGACCGTTTCCCACCGTCACATGTCCAAGATCGCCCTGAACATACTCACTAAAGTGATGTCTGCCCGAAGTGCAATGAAAAGAAGCTCCTGAATTTAGGAACCAAGTATCCGCCTTTGTGTTCTCGCTCGCCGATAGACAAAGACCTTGTTCCCTTTGTTCTTGTGTAGACACCACATTCGCTTCCTTTTCATCCGTCTTCTCATCTGAGCCTTTTTTCGGAAGCCTGCATTCACTTCTTCTGTGGCCCTTCTTTCCGCAATTCCAACAGGCGCCTTGGATTTTTCCTTGAGATTTACCTCGGCTTTTAGACTTGCCCTTTTTCCACTTTCCCCTTTCTATTGTTCTGCCGCGATTCTCCACCGAAAGTGCAGAAGTTCCAGAACTCCCACTCACGGACTTTCTCCGCATCTCATCGTTTAATATGCAGCTTACCGCATCATTAAACGTGAGAATCCCCGAGATAGAGTTGCTAACCGCCATCACTAGGTTCTCCCAACTCTCTGGCAATGAACATAGGAACAATAGGGCTCGAATCTCGTCTTCAAAGATGATTGAAACGGACTCAAGTTGGCTTGTCACGCTGTTGAATTCGTTCAGGTGCTCTATCACCGAACCATTCTCTACCATCTTCATGTTAAAAAGCTTCTTCATCAGAAATATTTTATTTGATGTCGATGGCTTCTCATACAACTTCGCTAATGTCGTCATTAGCGCTTTAGTTGTTTTCTCCTTTGAGATATTAAAGGCCACCTGCGGAGTCAACAACAATCTGATCGTTGCCAGGGCTTTCCTATCCAAAAGGTTCCACTCCTCATCGGTCATCTTCTCGGGCTTTTCTCCTACCAACGGAAGATATAGATCCTTTTGGTATAGACAGTCTTCTAACTGCATGCGCCACCAACCGAAATTGTGACCATTGAATTTCTCGATTCTTATCTTATCTTCTACCATCTTTCGTCTGTATCGCAGCAAACCCGACTTCCTCCTAGATCTGAACCAACGCCTTCAAAATTATAATCTAAGAAAGTGGGGAAGAGGACACAAGTGTCGTTACCCACCGTTACCTAGATTATAGAATCGAAGAACCCTAAGTTCTCTTAACCTTGCTCTGATACCAGTTGTTGGGAGGGAGAGTCGATCCACGGAACAATGCTCGCGACAAAACCCAAATCACGTAAAAATACAATTACGCGATTAAACGACGAAAGACAATATAAATTAAAATGCAGGAATAAGAAAACAATTAATCACAAACAAGATAGATTTGTTAACGAGATTCACCCACCGTATGGCTAGTCCCCGGCAGAGCGGAATCTGCAAACGTCTACTATACTTGAATCAAGTTTGCAAACAAGAACAACCCTAAGAAATTTCTCTCAAATCTCTCTATACAAATCTCTCTTGGCTTTTGCCTCTTGTGATGATACTTGTGATAGATGCAAATGCCTCACTCATAAGATGTGCTTTTATAGCACCTAGGACAATGTCACTATCTAACAAAGTCACCACCTATCATTGTCATCACCTAACAATATCATGGATGTCAAAAGTAGCACCTAACAAAGTCACCACCTATCATTGTCATCACCTAACAATGTCATGAATGTCAAAAGTAGCACCTAACAAAGTCACCACCTATCATTGTCATCACCTAACAATGTCATGGATATCAAAAAGTGGCACCTAACCATAGACTTTAATTTGCATCAATTTTCAACAAACTCCACCTTGATGCAAATTCATCACAATCTCGACATTGTCCCACTTGGAGTAATTTTTTGGCTTAATTCTCAGCACTAGTAAACTTCACACGATTTCGCTGCTACTCTCTCCTCATTAAATTTTCATGGAGAGATTCACCAATCTGCAACAGAGATTCAGCTTATCTCTGTCTACTATTTTGGTGAATATATCCGCCGGATTCTTTTCTCCCGCGATCTTCTGCCAACTCACCATCTTCTAATGCCATGCGTATGAAATGGTACCGCACCTTGTTATGCTTCGTCCGAGAATGATATGCTGCATTCTTTGCTAAATGTATTGCACTTTGGCTGTCGCTCCACAAGGTATTGAAGTCTTGCTTCTTACTCAACTCTTCGAGTAACCCTTGTAGCCATATCATCTTTTTGCTGGCTTCCATGATCGCCACGTACTCAGCCTCCGTAGTTGACAATGCTACCACTTTTTGCAGTTGAGATATCCAACTTACCGTTGTTCCCCCAACTGTAAATACGTATCCTGTTGTGCTCTTCCCACTATCTCGATCACCCGAGCAGTCCGCATCAACGTAACCTTGCACCTTTAGAGATTCGCCCACGAAACATAAACAGTGACTAGACGTACCCTTAAGATACCTCAAAATCCACTTCACCGCATTCCAATGCTCCTTCCCCGGGTTTTGCATATACCGGCTCACAACTCCCACTGCATATGCAATATCTGGTCTCGTACTCACCATTGCATACATTAAACTCCCCACCGCAGAAGCATAAGGCACTCTTGCCATCTCGTCTTTCTGCTTTTGAGTTGTACGGCAAAACTCCTTCATGAGTTTGAAATGTTTTGCTAAAGGCGTACTCACCGATTTTGACTTGTCCATGTTGAACCGCTTCAAAACCTTCTCGATATAGTCGCTTTGCGATAACCACAGCTTCCGCTGCTTCCTATCTCGAACGATCTTCATGCCCAAAATTTGTTTGGCCGCTCCCATATCTTTCATGGAAAACTTTTCAGCCATCTTCTTCTTCAGACTTTGAATTTTCTCGAAGTTCGGACCCGCTACCAACATATCATCTACATAGAGTGATAGAATGATATAGTCTCCATCCTCAAAAGTCTGAATATAGACACAGTGATCTGACTCACCACGCATAAATCCCGTCTCTAGCATGAACTGATCGAATTTGAGATACCACTATCTTGGAGCTTGCTTAAGGCCGTACAAACTCTTTCACAGTCTACACACCATAATTTCTTTTCCCTTCACCTCGTATCCCGGTGGCTGCATCATATAGATCTCCTCCACCAAAATCTCCATGAAGGAACGTGGTCTTTACATCAAGCTGCTCCAAGTGCAGATCCTCCACCGCCACAATACTAAGGATCATCCGAATTGATGTCATTTTCACCACAGGGGAAAATATCTCTTGATAGTCAATTCCTTATTTTTGCGCATATCCCTTGACTACCAAGCGAGCCTTGTACCGCTTCACACCATCGGCCTCATCTTTTATCCTGTACACCCATCTATTCAGCAACACTTTTCGACCCTTGGGTAGCTTCACTAGGTCCCACGTGCAGTTCTTCAAAGAATCCATCTCCTCGTCCATAGCTCGCTCCCACTGCTTACTAGCACCGTCTTGCGTCGCCTCTTCAAGGGATTCAGGCTCTCCCGAATCTGTGTACAAAATGAAATCGGTCACAAGTCTTTCAGGTAGTCTCCTTTCTCTCGTAGATCTCCTCAAAACTGGTACATCTGGTTGCTGAACATGGTCGCCATCATGTTCTTGAACCTGATCCTGCACTGCAGCTTCCTCCATGTTTTGATCCCCACTTGTGGACACCTGATTGTTCTCTTGAGTTCCGTCTAACTCTACGAACTCAGATACAACACCATCTTTGGCTTGCTTTTCTTCTCTATATAAGTGCTGCTCATCAAAGACAACGTTCCGGTTTCGTATTACTTTCTTACTTGTGTAATCCCACAGCCGATATCCGAACTCGTCTCCACCATACCCGATGAAAGCGCACTTCTTAGATTTGGAGTCAAGCTTACTCCTTTCTGCCTTATCAATCAAAGAATACGCGATACAGCCAAATACTTTAAGGTGCGAATAGTTGACCGGTTTACCCGACCAAATTTCTTCTGGAATGCCTCCATCAAGCGCACTCGCCGGGCTTCTGTTGATCAGATATACAGCAACATCGACCGCTGCTGCCCATAAGAATTTTGGCAGATTCGCATCCAAGGTCATGCTTCGCACTCGCTCTAGGATCGTTCTGTTCATCCTTTCAGCGATGTCATTCTGTTGTGGTATCCCAGGTACCGTCTTCAGCCAACGAATACCCTTTTGCGAGCAAAACTCCTCGAACTCTTGGATGCAGTATTCCCCGCCATTATCGGACTTAAGGCATTTAACCTTCATCCCCGTTTGGTTCCCCACCTGCGCAATCCAGTATTTTTAGATGCCAAACACATCGGACTTTTTCTTCATCGCGTACACCCATGTCTTCCGACTTGTTTGTGATTGATTGTTTTCTTATTCCTGCATTTTAATTTATATTGTCTTTCGTCGTTTAATCGCGTAATTGTATTTTTACGTGATTTGGGTTTTGTCGCGAGCACTGTTCCGTGGATCGACTTTCCCTCTCTAAGAGGTATAAGAAATGCATGATTTTGTATGTTCCTTTTGGCTCACTCATACAGAAGAAAAAGATTGAGGCTGTGAATTTTGTGATTGTCGGTCTAATATAAGTTCTTTCTTCGACCACCTCTTCTCTTTTGCCAAAAAAAAAAAACCTAGGGCTTCATATTCCAAGGCATCTTTTCTGAGTTATAGGCATTAGAAATATCAACCTCGTGGTCTGTCCCTATTTTTGTTGAAAATGATACTTTTTTTGGTCCCCAAGGATACAGACCATTGTGCTGAACCACACAATGAAAATTATCTTTAAATTTTCTGCAATGAGTCTAAATATGTGACACACATGAGTGTCTTTATACCTAGATTCAACTTATATTAGGATTGCTACCTACGCAATTTGTACATCAAAACAACCAGGCATTTCCATTGTTTGCTTCCATCTGAGGGCTTACTCACTAAATTATCTCTGCTATACTAAATCAAAATCAAAAGGGTCAATTTGTTATCTTCCTCTTCTATTAAGGAAAATTCAAAATAAAGGAGATCCTCTTTTTTTCCAATTTATCCTTAGACCCTCTCTCTCTCTCTCTCTCTCTCTGCGCGGGCGTGCGCGCAGGCGCATGTGTGTTCGCAGAGGTAAAAGAAGATACCACTTGCATGCACCTATAAAACCCTCTCGTCACTCTAAAAGAAGTAAATAGAGGCACCACATGCACTTAAAATATCTCTCCCCCGCCCTCTGCCTCCAACATGTTTTATGCATTATAATAATTTAAATTTTGAAATGCATGATTTCTAACGTTTAAGTTTGGGAAACATAATATGAACTTTAAATAATTTATTTACCATCCCATAATCTTTGTTCATGTAGCCTACCCCATATGCTTGGGATAAAAGGCTCAGTTGTTGTTGTTGTATTTACCATCCCATAATCTTTCTTATGTGGGCAATAGCATCACACCGTTGGACTATGTAGCATAGGTTCGGATACGGATACGGGATACAATATGATACGGATTTTTGAGAGAAAGGGGAAAGGCATCAATTCGAGAGATGTTGGTAAGATATTTATAAGTCAGAGCGAATCCGAAAGAATCTGAGAGTTTCCGAAAGTTTCAGACTCTGATACGCAATTGGGAACGATTCATAACACATTTACAAGTATTTGTGCTTCATAGCCATTGGATATTGTAAAAAAAAATATTTGACCATTTTTAAGCGATAAGAGATTTGCCAAGGTGTGAAAATTGCGATAAGACATTAAAAAGTTTAAGCATGCATCTAACAATTGATTTCTTACTTTTAATGATCAACTAATTGTCATTTACATGTTTTTCAGAAATAAATAGAATAAAAGACCACATATAAAATACGAAGGGGAAAAACATTTGCAATGATTCAGACTGGTCACGAGCAAAGCACGTTCCTAAATCTAGTGAGACTTTATTTGAGGCATGCCAAGGCATCTAATTCTAAATCCTAAACATACAAACAATATCTATGCTTCTATGCTAGAACAGAGCAATGGTTCTCTCTTTAAATGTTGCATCGGATATGTCGACAATAATGCTACAATTACAAATATATATTTCAACGACTGCAGATCGCACATAAACATGAAGAAGATGACTTAGTTTGTTTGCTATCAAGCTTTCGTCTCGCTTTTGTTTCAAATTCTCAACACATAAAACCATCCCAAACTTTGTTACACCACAACGATATTCTTTTCATGGATCAAAGTTCTAACGTGTTCGTGTCTCGTGTCTCTCAAAGCACTTTGAAAGTTAACCAGTCTAGTTTATACTGCTCTTCAGGCTTATGTTCAATCTGTGTATCCTCTTAATTGACACCAACGTCAAAGCGTTCGAGGAATATCACAGATCAGTGTTCCATCACATTCCTTGATCTCTCAACATTTTGTCAAACATATTACGGGCATTCCTCTACTTTATACCAATACCTCAATTTACAACCCTTTTAGTCTCTTATATTTTAGACACTAACATTTTTGATTCAGAAATAATTTGGACATGAAGGTTCAAAGCAGTGACTTCTAACCTTGGCAACTAAGTAAAAGGCCGATTTGATCTGCTTCACTCTGCAAAAATTAAGGATAAGGTCAAAATACATCAAATAAATATTTTACACCCAGTGAAATTTACAAAATCAAACTTGGTGAGGATTTAATTACTGACCCATGAGCACACATAAGGGGATCCTCAAAAGTAGCATTAGGATCATAAATCTCAAAATCTCCAGCTGTAGCCCGAGACGCATATCTGAAAATTTTAAAAAGTTAATAACAAACAATCCTAAATTTAGTTCGTAAAAATGGGGCTTCGCAAAGTTTAGGATCTTTTGACAACAAAGTCTCTAAAACTAAAGTTTCCGTTTAACGACAGGGTTAAGAAAGAGAGCGGCTTGAAAATCTGTGATACTCCAGTCCTTTTTAGAGTTTAAGAAAACACAGTTGCTTTTTTGAAACTAGGGTGTGCTGAAACTCTATTTTGGTAGCCAAAAGGGCCACGATGACAATATTTTAGAGATTAGCCTCGAAACGCGTAATAGTTTATAATCAAATTGAAGGCAAAACTAATGGAAACTTACAAATTGAGGATGTGGGGATCATGCTTTGAGAGAGGCCTTGTAGCTTGTGGGATTTGGGGTCCTCGATTTCTTTGTGAAGCTGCTCCTTTTCCATCTGATCCTCCATTAAAAATTTTGGATCAAACAATTGATTATAGAAATTTTAGATGTAGAGAGATTTATAACAATTTTAGAGCTTTTGTGAGAGAGGATGAATAATAGAGAGAAGAAAATTCAACAGGGAGACTGAAGAGGTGCCCGCTATTATGGCCTAATGGCGGGAAAGAGTCCACGTGGAGGGCACTGGCGCCTCCTGCTTTTGGAAGAGAGGTTGACACGTGGAGAAATTGGTCTAATGGGAATGTTTGTGTGACATAAAATAATAAAATAATATGGGAATGGCAGAGGTATCGATCCCAAGGTTACAGATCCATAATATACATATAGATATTATTGTACCGCAAGCAACATCAAAAGTGTTGGTTTCAGAAAATGGAATGTCTAATGTTTTTTTGGGGATTGTTGCGAGCGGAACGAGCAGGGCGTGCTTTAGACGAAGCGATCTGTTAACGAGGATTCAGAATATCACACATTGATCGATCAAACAGAGATTCGGCAACTAAAAGAAAGATCGATTCTTTGGATCCTTCCTTTCTTCAAACGGAACCTGCTTCCGGTATTTGAAGTGTTTGTTTGATGGAGAAAGAACTTGGAAGTTGCTTCCAATTGATAAGGTGGATCCTACATGACATGCTTACTTTTAAAGTTTTCTTCCTTTAATTTTGGGTTGGAAGAAGTTAAGGAGCATGAGGAACAAAAAAAAATATTAAGTGTTTATTGATTTTTCTTAATACATCTAAAATGTAATAATTTCTTGTTATTAAAATATACTTTTCTCTTTTTATTTTCTTAATAAAAAAATATAAGAACTTGCTGGATTATTTACTTTCTTCTTCAAAAAATATTACAAATAAACATTAGAAATAAGTTTTAGGTTTACTTTCATGACAACTTTTTGAAAGCTAACTATTTTCTGCACTTTCGGTATTTCCGGTCATTCAAAGCGCGCCCTAATTAAGACAAGCTACTCAATCCAATTTAATACCTATTGAGACTTATTCAATGATTTTCTTTGATCACCAAATATAATCTATTCTATTATTATTATTATTATTTTAGTTTTCGGGGAGTGCACTCGCGCAACCTCACCAAATTAGAATGCATATAGCTTGAGAAATGATGAAACTGCTTCTTGCTTGAAACATTCCTATTGTTTAAGTATTGGGTTTCTTAATAATTTTGAAGATATACGTCAAAACTAGGCCCGGAAGCAATTTAACCCTAAAAATTATACGATTATGAAATGTGTCTTTGTATTTTTAGATGCAAAGACTTTTTTCCTCCTCCCCTCTCTCTGTCTCTCTCTCTGTGGATGCAATATATCTAAAACCTTGATATTGTTTCCACTGTTTTCTAAAAACTACATTTCACAAATTATTTGGCATATAGAAAGTGACATCACTATAGCGGTTTCAAACTCATATTAGTTCTATAGTGAAGGATTAAAAATATATTGGGAAATAACAATTTAGACTCATCATTCACTTTTATCTTTTATATATTACTAATTGCTTGAAACATTCCTCACTTTAGTCTATACCACTTGGGAGGCCGGTATCGGTGGGTTTTTAGAATAATCTATGAAAATAAATAAACAATAACTCATATAAATAGTTATGCAAGTGATCATAATAGTAAAAATTCATGGGATTTATATAATGAACAGAGTACATGGCATTTATCTTAAATATTAAAATTTCTTGGTATTTGTTTGTAATACACAAAGTCTATGGTATTTATCTGAAATTTATTGGAAGTTCATTGTATTTATTTGTAGTAAAAAAATCCATAGTATTTATATGCAAAAAATAAAATCCCATTGTATTTATTTGTAATAAACAAAATCCATAGTATTTATCAAAAAAATGGCAAAAAATCATAATATTGATTTGCAGTAAATAAAGCTCATGATATTTATATGGAAAACGATGAAAGATCACATCATAGACTCTCTTTGGCATTGGGAATGCAAACAGATCAAGGCTCGGGTATCACTACGACTCTGTCGAGGCTGAAGCCCTCTTCGCAGGCACGAGCCTCAGGTCTGTAGAACCGTTACCGGGTTTTCGCCCGGGTCACAAGTGGAGCCAACTCAATTAATTTGGGTTGAATTATTCAACCATATTGTTAACTCCTTTATGACAAAATGGATTATAGCCGGGAGTTGCCTTTAATTGAGTGAGAACATTTTTTGTTCTCTGCGAAAAAACATACAGAGAGGCGGAGAGTGAAAGATAAAAAGAAAGAGAAAGGCTATTGTTGTATTTAGCCAAGTGATTCAACGGCGGATTTTTCTCCAATCATCGTCAAACTAAAAGGGTTCGTAGCCAACGACAAGCCCTACACATCCACCGGTTCGGATCGGGTTTTCCTCTCCATTTCATCCCTATTACGGTGATATACTCTCAAACTCCTTTGTTTGTAGTTATTGTTGAAATCCACCCCAAAATGTGACGCCCATGGTGTTGTGACCCTTTAGTGTTATCTAGAGAGAAATATTGTGCAATCTCGCTATTTTCTAGTGGAAGAAGTTGATCATTAGCCATGATTTTTTCCTGTAAGGGTTTCCACGTAAAAATCGGTGTTCTTGTTTTGTGTGGTTGATTGTCTTGTTTATCTCTGTTGTGCTATTTCCATATATATTTTGGTGATTGTAATGTATGTGATTTTGAATTAATTCCGTCTCATCCATTCCTAACAAGTAGTATTAAAGCCCTAGGTTCTTGGCTCAATTTTGATAATGGAGAAGATGGAAGAATCCACAATGAGTATGATTAAATTGACATCATCAAATTATTCAATTTGAAAGCAGAGAATGGATGATCTTCTTTATTGCAAAGATTTGCATGAGCCTATTCAAGGCGATAGCGGCCGACCAGAAAACAAGTCTGATAAAGAGTAAGAAATTATGCATCGTAAGACCGCTGCTTATATTCGGCAATGGGTCGATCAGAGCATGTTCCATCACGTTGTTAGTTATGTATATACCCTAGAGGCTATTATTGTACACGTGATGTATATTATAGTGGATGCTTGGATATATAGAGAGAGGACTTTTTTGCTCGACATAATAGTATGTTATATGATTGCTCTTTATCTTAACAGGTAAATTAGTATTGCGATACTGTCTTGCTCTCACATGTTGATAAAAACTCTTAGGATGTGTACTTGACTGCCAGGACTATGATGGAGATCATACTAGTGGGGCCAAGGGTAGTCCATAAGTACATCCTATAATTGTTCCTAGTCGAGAGTGTATCGAGACAGGGGATCGATACTCCAGAGTAGACTAGCGTATACACATCTTGACCCATATGATGGGCGATGGATGATCCCACATTCATTGGTGTTTGACATCAAAGATGGTATACGGGTGCTCAGTGGAGACTGGATACACTGAACGGACTCGCCGAGAACTCCTAATTGGTATTATACTTATCGTCAGATAGCAGTTCTCTGGTGACACTGGTACGCGTTAGTCTGTAGACACGAGATCGTCATAAAGACTTGTGTGATTCCCATTGTGCTTTGATTTTCACCTTACCACGTTCAATAGAACGTGCAAAACGGTGGCTTTTGGGTACAGTCCCGAATCACATGGAGGCAATGAGCGATAGGAGGGGATTCGTCTCTCCTGGTATTGGGGGTTGATATTGCGCTGTGCTCGATTGGCCATAACTGGAAGTCCCTGGCCAGGGCTGCTACAGATATTTACTGTCACGACCCAAAATAGTAGCTCGTGACCAGCACTTGAATCACGCAACGTCTAAAGGCGTAACGGAATTCAAGTAAGCTGAAACCCAGAAATCTAAACCTTTTAAAGAAAATAAAGGAGGTGAAGTTTTGAAATAAAGGTATAATGAAATCAAGTTTTCTTAATGCATAGAAAAGAACATGAATGATGCAAGTGAAATTTACTAGTTTGAAAACATGTTTCGTCTTTTAAAATTTTTGGCAACACCTCATTTGTATATTTTGATCCAAAACCACAAATACATAATAATGATAATGGCATCCCCAAGCGGGAGCTAGTTCTTCGCCAAACGGCGGATCATAACTACACAATACAGTATAAATAAGTATACGACGCCCAACGGCGAAGTTCACTACAAAAAGATAAAGAAATGAGCAAGATATAACCCCAAAAGTGAACTCAAATCTCGCAACTACAAGTCTCACTAAGTCTCATCACTTATACAATTACAACTTTTGATTGATGGAGTTAACTAGATACAATATGAAATGTAGATACAATAGTGGGAATGATACAAGTGTCCCACCTACTAATGCAAAACACCCGAATACAACTGTGTGCCAGCGAAGCCGCTACTGATCCAAGCGGTCAACCTGCAAGAACTGTGGCACAACCGGGGTGAGTTGCCAACTCGTGAGTAGAAAAATATCAACAGATAGAAATCGAATAAACAACGACTCCTAAGTCAACTATATCATAAAGGTAATACTATGATATCTAGGATGACCGGGTCTGTATATGTGCCAACAAAGTAGTCAATACCTATATGCATGCGGAAAACATCTAACAGTAATAATCAATGCATGTATATGAATCTCGTCCTACCATAATCAAGGTATGTATGCATGTGGATCTCGTCCACCCAAAATCAATGTCTGTATGCACGTAAATATCATAAAGGAGTTTGCATGATAGTATGATGATATATATCAACGGTGTCCCTCCCGATACATCAAAATCATGGAACCTGAGTGCCTAGCATCGACACTCGAAAACATCATGAAAACCGTGCCCAGCATCGGCACGTAAATCCTCATATATCGGGCTCCGTCAGTCCGGATCGGCCCACGGGCTCCGTCAGTCCGGATCGGCCCATATCATCTCTCGACTCCGGTCGGTATCCTCCGGATATCCGCCGAGCCCAAATACTATCACCGGTAAGTAGTAGCCCCTCTGCCAGGCTCACCGTCTACTACATAGCGATCCATTCTCGCCCCGGGGTACCATACCGGGTCCAACATGTACCCGCAATCGGCCTCATCCGCCTCCTCGAATCGGGTTTCACATGTCGCTCTCAGAACCGAGAAAACACATGGTGGACGCACTGAAATATCATATTAAGAGAAACCGGGTTTTTAAAACAACACATAATCTTTTTTGAAATATCCACGGTTCTCAAATTCAGAAATCTCATGAAAACAGTATATCTCAATGCGTAAAATAATAGAGCATGATGTATGCGACATATAAAAAGAAATGCGAGCATATCCGTGTATCATGCAACATGGAACAGTGTTATGACATATTAAGGGGAAAACCGCTCTTTTAAAATGATTCCAGTTTTTAAAGTATAACATGTGGTTCCCAATTTTATCGAATAAAATCAGTTATCTATGTAGGCACAATATGTATATGCGCAAGTATGGATGCATCAATATATATGTCATGATGCAGCAACCCTACTGTGTAGTGACATGGCAATTATCGATGATGAAGTGTGTGAGCCGGCAAATATGTGTACGTGTAACATACGCATCATTGATAACGGTGCAAGCGTACTAGCACAGGTATAAGCGATGCAATGGAAATAATATGAATGCAGCATAAGGTAAATCATAGGCAAAGGCTGACGGGTATACGTATCTAATATGACCGAGTCAGGGAATCTATCAATCGGCATCTAGCCTCACAACCTCGCGTACAGTATGATCCATCGTACGGCAACCTCTGGTCAAGGGTAAGGATCAATCATCAAATCAACTCGTCACACACGGAAAATCATCGTACGGTGGCATTAAGCTAATAGGGATCCTATCATCTTATAAGACACATGAGGGTACGGCCTAATATCACGTACAGCCTATCATCCATGATTCACAACATTCTATATATGTAAATATATCTATGTACCTATGTCCCAGGTCACATCCGCAATAATCTCATATCAGGGGACCGGCAGGGTACAAATCATCTCGATCGACTCGCATCCGTATACCAACATATTATCATATCATCATATCCGCCTTATATTCTTTCATCGCTTTTATATCACACATCAAATCGAATCTACATAAACATTCCATTTCTACTAAGTATAAGTATCTAATCTAACATACACACCCGAACCATACAATCCGATTTTTAAAAAAGTGAATCGTAGTTTTGCAAATAGGGGTTACGGTGTTTTTAAGAAAAAGATATCATTTGGAAATTCGTAACATCCCTCAAGATATATATTAAAAGATACATACGACTCTTTGTTTTAGAAAAAGGTATGGTTCGGATGACGCATCTACATCGACTATCTAGTCCTACAGTACCCTAAACGGCAATATCGGCAAACGTCGTCCTCGAATCCCATCATCACATAATAGCCGTATTATCTCATTTCTAACTATCCTTAGTTTCAATATAGTATCACTAACTATTCTTTACTATAACCCTAGTTTCCTAATCTAGGTTTCCTAACCATATTCTATAATCAGTTTCCAACAAAACTTTGCGGGGGTGCTATACTCCATCCACCCGACTTCCCCCGTGGATATAGATCCACTCACCTGGTCTTCGCTCGCCGAAATCGATGACGCCACGCTCCGTCGTCTCGGAATCCATGCGAAGGTACCTACAATAATCAACAGTCGCAATACGTATTAAAATCGAATCCGGAAAACCGATATGGCGCACGGTGTGCTCATAGGTTAGAACCTATGGCCTATATGTGCAAAACAATCAAACAACCCCTGTTGTCGATGTACAAACATCCGACAACCAAATACAAATCCAAATATCAAGAAAGTGCATTTTAAAATACGGAAAACATAGCCTAAAACACACCAAAATGCTCCCATATTTTCCCCAGGTGACAATTAGCCAATTTTGCATATAGGAGGGGTCTATTTTAGTGCAAAAGGAGCCATGGACCAAATCTGGGACCCTATTTCCCTGCTCTGGCCGCAAATTGTGGCCAGAATGGATAAATCTGTGGCCTTGGGTTGGGGTATGTGGCTAGGTTTTCAGTGGTAGCTTCCTAGGTGCCTGCACGACTCTCAGTAATTGCAAAATTATTTTTAGAGGCTCCGGGTGTTAGAAGATTCCATTTTACATCCACAGAATTCACAATTCTTCCGATATCGGTTTCTAAATCCGTATTCCGAGTTTCTAGTCTCTGGTTTGAGTCTTAATTCTAACACTAGGTGGTTTGTATGGCCTCTACTGAGCTTAATTACCCATCACCACTCTCAATTCCCATTAACCCTAGCTAAATTTTTCTTAAGTCCACAAAACCACTCGATATCGATTCAAATCTAACATGGGGGTAAAAGTAATGGAAACACTAAGCTTATGGTTCAGAAATTACCTTATTTGGCAACTCAAGAAAATTCTTGAGTTGCCTAAGTGGCCAAAATCCTTGCTTTCTTGGTCCAATGTGCTTCTCTTAAGCTTGTGCACAACATTTGTGAAATAGGGGTAGGGTTTTGAGGTGTTTATTGAGGTGATTTGAGAGGGTTGAAGATGGAGGAGGAGAGGGTACTGCCTTGGGCTGAAGAAAGAAGGCAAAAATGAAGGAGAATGATGGAGGAGAGAATGTCTTGGTCAAAGTAAACCCTCACCTTTCTCTCTCTCACCCATACCTCAATTATTCAAAACTTTTCTTTTTCTTTTCTTTTCTTTTCCCCTCTCAAATAAATCATCAACCATGATAGAAACATGTAGGAAGCCATGGGAAAATATATAACAAGTGTAGAAAAAGATACGGTGCATGTTTTGCACAAATACGCTTAAAGCGCGATTAGTGATTTTTAATCGCGATTAGCGCTAAATTAGCATATAATTAATCATAAAAACTTAAAATTCTCATAATTCGCACGAAACACCCTCCTTTAGTAATTTCCATAATTTTCCAAAAATTTCCCCTATATATCGGTATTTAATTATACCGAAATATTAAAATATTCGATATAATATTACTTAATTATAAAAATTCCCAAAAATAATATTTTATTTTTCTGAAGTCCCCCCTAAAGAAATTCGGTCCCCGAATTTAAATTTAAACCCCCAAAATCTAAAACATTTCAATAATCAGCTCAAATCAACGGGTCTCCGAAGTCATGGAAAACGCAGAAATAACACAACACATCGCGTCAAGTGTGCATGAAAACGAGTAAAAACTCAAAATCGAACTCCGTCAAGTGTCACGTAAATCATCGGATTTGCACGCATATCCTCGGAGTTACAATAGAGATGCAGATCTCGAAATCCACTTCTAAAATCCAATATACACCAGTTAAATACTATAATACGTGTATAGTACGCATCTTTGAAAACAAAGTGCTCAAAAGCAAAATCAGCCTCAAAAGGCGTATCCAATAATCACATGCGTCTGGTGCGCATGGAAATCAAATCCAAATACATGTGCCACAATATGCACAAAAGCCCAAAACTACGTGCAACGGGTGTGCACGAAAGCATCTGTCTACTGCAACGGGTGTGCATGACAACAATATCTGGTGCACCTATTGTGCACGAAAACAATATATGGTGCATCAAATGTACGAAATGCAATCAATATCTCAAACGCATAAAAAGCAACACCGAGTACACCAAGGTGTATAAATCAAAATCGTGTGCAACTGCGTGCACAAAATACGTATCAATGCACTACAAGCACATATAAGCTATACCGAGTGTAGGAATCAAATCATCCGTATGAAATCCATGAAATCATAAACACATGCTACGAAGGTACAAAATCAACATCAAATGCAATGGATATGCACAAATCGCAAATCAACACAACGGTGTATATAAAATATATATCAGGTGCGGTAGCTATGCGCAAAAATGTAAATACCCAGTAGGTGCAACCATGGTGCATGAAATCAAAATCAGGAAACTCATCATCAACACTCAAATCCAAGCGATAAAAGCGTGATACTCGGATCACAAACGCAAATCACAACAAAGGACATTGAGGTACACCTCCTACAATGTCGAAAAATAAATCGGTGCGCCTAAAACCAACAGAACAAGAATATTCGCTCGCCTCCTGCTCACGGTCTGGCGTCCTCGGTCTCTGGGTACTCATCTTCTCCTCGGATTACCAATCTCGCAATCCATCGGCTCATCGGCCCTGTCAGGGGTGCTAACGGGAACGATTTCGTTCTGGAACTTCTCTGGTCATATCTCGGTCAAACATCACGACCACTCGTAAGGAAGCACGTTACTGGGCTTCGGCCTCTGGCTCTCTGAATGCACGTGACACATCTGATCCTGGGTGCAAATCTCATTGCAACAGAATTCTGGAAGGAATCCTGCTCAGGGTCTCTTCCGATCTTGCCTATGCCGAACTGTACGGAGGCTGGTATGCTTACATAATCTTTCCTCATTTTCTGGACATCTGTGTATTCCACGCACATTTTCTCAGAAACTGGCCGTATCCCAACGCCTATGTATGTATATCATGTCTCTGATCTCGACGTGGAGTAATAACAGCTCGTCAGCGTCTCGCACGAACTTCTGGTTCTACTCGTCTTTATCATCTCTTACTATGACGTCACGCCACGCTATTTGCGCACTGCAACTGTTCTCGGCCATGGTCAATCCGAAGTCTCTCGCACGGACTCGAAATTGCGTACTTTGTAGCTTCATCACTCTGTAGTAGATATCTGGCCGAACACGTCCTCGGGAACTTGTCCCAACCATAGGAGGAATACTCAATACTCGTCCGTTCTCGATCAACTCACAACGCCTCTGGGTGAGGTCCTCTATCCAAAGCTGGTCAGCCTTCTGATCTTTTATCACATGGTATCCGGACGATGTCAAACTTTTCGATCGAGTCATCAAGGTCCTAAAATTTCCCGAAGGCACAACACCTGAGCATAGTCTAAAAGTATCCGGTACATACCACAACACCTCTGGACCAGCCGTAGAAGGGCAAACCCAAGCCTCATTGATGGCACCGCTAAACTGCCAAAAACCCTAAAGTTCAAAGCGTTTCCATGGTCATCATGTCGAGTTAGGGTTTCATTCTTCTAGAGGGTCCACAGAATTACCTGCATGTTCCTCCGAACACTTCAAACTTGGGGAAAAAATGGGTTTCTGACACTCGTTCGAACCTTTTTGCTTCACCTTCGTCTCTCAAATCGGGGTAAACTAGCTATCATCTGTCTCCTTTCTGCCTGGAAGCTCCGGCGATCTTAGCTCGTAAGCTCTGGAAGCGACATCCCATCATCTCAGCGACAGCTGGGTCACCTGTCTGCACGGTAGGCGACATCATAATCTCTGAGGTATGCTGTACATCAACAGTCCTCTCACAACTGGCAGCTCTAACAATAGCCCGATCATCCGGTGTAAAACCAAGCATTCGCCTCCACAAGAGACCACAACACAACACTACATCGAGATGCTCCCATGTCACCAGAAAACACAATGGTCAGCCCTCGTACCAGACGAGCTTGCCCTGACCGCAACACTAGTAGTAGCTCAAACTATGGTGACAGGAACCTCAATCGAGTATCGAAGAAAGCAGATCAACGGCATGAGAGAAAACGACAGATCCAGAATGGATACATGATCATAAGAAAGAACAGCATCAATAAAAGTATGATCACAAAACAAATAAAATCAAGGATCCCCAATGGACGTATAATCATGGATATGAAGGGAATCACTGGTCTCAAAAATATGTACATCCTAAGGTTTCTTAAGTGGAGTATCGTATAGTAAATATGCCACGGAACATACGTAAGGTATGTCACTCTACTCAAGCTACCTACTCCATCAATCAGGGCCAGCCTATGAAACGAAAGTTCGGGTCTAGTACCTCCCCGTCCAAGTCTAAGTTCCGTAAGGTCAAGCCTAGGTTCCGAAATACACTCCAGCCCTAGACTCCGCATAGTCAAACATAGACTCGAACCAAGGATAAACCTAGTGCTCTGATTCCAACTTTGTCACGACCCGAAATAGTAGCTCGTGACCAGCACTTGAATCACGCAACGTCTAAAGGCGTAACGGAATTCAAGTAAGCTGAAACCCAGAAACCTAAACATTTTTAAGAAAATAAAGGAGGTGAAGTTTTGAAATAAAGGTATAATGATATCAAGTTTTCATAATGCATAGAAAAGAACATGAATGATTGTCACGCCCCGCTTCCCAGAGTACGCTAAAAAGGGCACGTGACATAGCCAACCATGCTACCTGTGGGTAGGAAGTATCCATCTACAGTCACATTACGGCTGTAGAGATATCAAGAATAAAATAAAACTATCTAAACATGTCCATAAACCAAGATAAATCATGAGTCAAGAATAATAAAATGTGGAAGCGAAGATCCAATACAAACAACTGGAATGTATGTCCCAAAATGCGGGCTCACATCAGGAATAAAATGCAGGAAGGAAAAGCTAACTACTGCTGACACTCACAGCTCAGCCTGTCGGCTGAAGTACTCCTGCTCGGACCGCGACAGCGGTACGGAATCTGGGCCATGCAAAACCCAGACGTCGGCGCGTCAAGTCATCAAGTGATAACATAATAAACATGCAATGAGAATATAAACATGAATAAAGCAAGGGTAACAATAATGTAAATCAGAGCAGTGCAGGGTAGTATGCAGTGGGTAACTAAACTGTTCTATCAAGTTATCTGTTCTAAAGTCTTTGAAACCAAATTGATGAATTATCGATGTAACTCAATAGTATCCCGTGCATGCCCGGGACCACGGTCTAAGACTCTCGGGCTAAAACCGAGACGTGCCGCTAGGCACTACAAGGGAAAGGATAAATACCAACGATGTCAGCAGCATCGTCACGAGGCGGGCCTGGCCTCTAAAACTGATCAGTACAAGTAGTGAACTGTTGAGTTACAAGTCAGGTTTCACCTTTGATTTCCCCATACCCCCAAGTTATATGTGTAAGTCAAGTCAGGTATCCCAAAATCAAGAAACTAATGCCAACACAGGATCAGGTAAACAGATTTGTCTAGATAGACAACAGGAACGGTCCATGAGGACTACATGTCAGGTTCGTTGGCATTAGACACAAGATCAGGTAACGGGTCAGGTCATGGTACATCAGGTCAAGTCAAGCAGTATACGGTACCATGTCGGGTAGATCAATATATATGTAGCAAGTCAGGTCAAGATGTAAACAATATCATGGGTTTGCTCACAATCAGTTATACAATCAAGCATAGTTATCATCAACATGATATAAGCAATGAATTAAGCAATAGGCCGATTTACTCAATTTGCAGTACAGTTATCAGTTGTGTCACAGAGATGATTTCAATGTTACGCGAATGCAGTATGACAATTATGGCCTTTTAATCATGTTAACAAGTTTAAGAACTTTAGAGGTGCAATGATTTATATAAAGGTTCAATACAGCTATTACAGATTAAAATGCACACGAGTGTCCAAATGGAACAAAACTATAGAGATAAATGCCATAAACTATGTCAATATTAAAAATGTGATTAAACAGGTAATTGTGATTATTAGGTTCACTACAGTAAGTGCAACAGGTAGGTTCCAAGTTTGAAAGATAAATGATATATATAACTATCTTGTACATGAAAATGAGAAATTATAATTCCAAAGTTAAATTGTGGGTTTTAGGGTGTCATTAATTATAAGTAAATATTGTTTAGCATGTAGCAAGGGTTACTTGCCTCGACGGGTCGTGAACCGGAAATATGGAATGATAAGCGTCGGCGGGGAAACTCGCGACGGTCGCACGGTTCACGGAATGAACCCAAACGACGAACAGTGAAGCCACACGGGTCGGGGTACTACGAATGGTCTGTGGGACGGGTGGTGACGGTCGACGGCGTCGGCGAACTCCGGCGGACCACTGAGTGCGCACGAAGGTTGGGGATACGGGGACGAGGTCACCGGAGGCGACTCCGGCGACGCAGATGCGTGCAGGGGGTTGCTAGCCTGGTCGGGGTGTGCAGGCGCGTGCAGGGTGCACGGGGTTGATGAAGGAGGATGTGGATGAGACGAGGTTGAGGAGGCGAGGATGCAGGTGACGGTGGTGCCGGTGTTGGGGCTGCGGCGGCGAGGGCACGGTGGTTAGGGTTCGCTGGGGTTGGGTTTACGTGAGGAAAAGAAATGGAGGGGAGAGAGAGATTTAAATATGAGAGAGAGAGAGAGATATGGAAGAGAGAGAAAGAGATATGGGGGAGAGAGAGAGATATACGGGAGAGGGAGAGAGAGAGAGAGAGAGGGAGAGAGATACGAGAGTGGGGCCCATGGTTAAAGAGGAAGGTTGCGATTGGCTGAGATTGAAAATGTTGTGAAAGATTTAGAAAGATTTTAGGGGACAGTAAAATATATATGGTTAAATTAAAATATCGATGGTTTAAAATATATTTAAAAAATGGGATTTTGGCATAAAGTAAAACATTTCCAAATCGCGCCTGGGTCGGGTTCAAAAATTTGAAATTGAAATAATAGAATTTTAGGCGGGATCCAAAAGTGAAAATAAAGTGTTTTATGATCAAAAAGCATACCCCCAAAACGGACACACGTACGTGCACGCAGCCGTCCAAACTCGCCCGTTTCACTGAACGGGACGAGAACACGATGCACGGACGCTACAACAGGGTTAGGGGTGTCAAGCAGGCCAATATGAATATTTTTAATTTTTATTTTAGATGCCATAAATTTTTATATGCAGAATTGAATTAACGGGGTAAAATTGTAATAAGTAACAATCAAGCGAGATAAATGAAATAAGTGCCATACTACGTTCAAACGGTAACTGAATTTAGTAGTATTGGGCTCGGGTGTTACATTATACCCAACTACAAAAAGAATTTCGTCCTCGAAATTCCAAGAATACAAAGATAGAAAAACTACAAGAAAAGGTGAGGAAACTTCTACCGGATTTCATCTTCCCGTTCCCAAGTGGACTCTCCATGCGAGCGATTACCCTAAGAAACAAGCACAAGAGAGATTACCTTGTTCTTAAGAACCTTTTCCCTTCGATCCACGATTCCAATCGTCCGCTCCTCAAAAGTCAAGTCTTCTCGTACTGTTAGCTCCGAATGATCCAATACGTGTGTTTCATCTCGAACATACCTACGGAGATGAGATACGTGAAACACATCGTGCACATTCGCTAAGGACTGCGGTAACGCCAAACGATACGCTACCCCACCAACACGCTCCAAGATCTCAAAGGGTCCAACGAATCGAGGACTAAGCTTTCCTCGACTTCTAAAACGAATCACCCCTCTAGTCGGTGATATCTTCAAGAATACCAAATCACCCACGGCGAACTCTAGAGGTCTTCTTGACGTATCTGCCCAACTCTTCTGTCGCTCTTGTGCTGCCTTCATATGATTTCTGATAGTGTTAACCTTCTCAACTGTCTGCACAACCAAATCTGGTCCCAATAATCTTCGTTCACCGACATCGTCCCAACAAACAGGTGAACGGCATTTATGACCATACAATGCTTTGAATGGAGCCATCTGGATAGTTGCCTGAAAACTGTTGTTGTACGAAAATTCCACCAAATGCAGATGATCCTCCCAAGAACCCTTGAAGTCCAACGTGCATGCTCTCAACATGTCTTCAAGAGTTTGGATCGTTCTCTCCGACTGACCATCAGTTTGAGGATGATAAGCTGTGCTAAACTTCAATCGAGTCCCCAAACTTTCCTGTAAACTTCTCCAGAAGTGTGATAAGAACCGAGTGTCCCGATCGGACACGATGCTCACCGGTACTCCATGCAATCTTACAATCTACTGCATGTACCGCTCTGCCAAAGCCTCTGTTGATTGACCAACCCGGAAAGGAATGAAGTGAGCTGCCTTGGTCAATCGATCCACAATCACCCATACTGCATTGTTGCCTTTTGGACTCCGCGGTAAAGCCGTCACGAAATCCATGGTTATATGTTCCCACTTCCACTGAGGAATCGGAAGTGGTTGCAATAAACCAGCAACCCTTTGATGTTCCGCCTTAACTTGCTGACACACCAAGCACTTTGCCACAAAGCGAGCAATCTCCCGTTTCATGCCTTCCCACCAGAAATGCTGTCGAATATCTCGGTACATCTTTGTGCCTCCTGGATGCACAGAATAAGCTGAACTGTGTGCCTCCTTCATAAGCTCTTCACAAATATCTCCCTTTGGTACACACAAACGGCTACCATACCTCAACGAACCATCTTCGTGGATCAATAAATCCGTTCGTAGTCCGGCTTCAACCTGTTTTCAAAAATTTTGCAGTCTAGGGTCCTGCGATTGTGCTGCTTTAATACTCTCGATCAACGTTGAATGTGCTTGCAGCTGCATCAACTATCCCGTAGAATGCGGTAGCACGACCTCCAAGTCAAATCTTCGAAAATCTTCAACGAGCTCCTTCTGCGTAGTTAACACCTGAATTGCTGGTAACCGACTAAGCGCATCCGGCACGACATTAACCTTCCCAGGATGGTACTTAAGATCAAGATTGTAGTCAGCCATCAGCTCCAACCACCTACGTTGCCTCATATTAAGCTCCTTCTGCGTGAACACATACTTCAAGCTCTTATGATCAGTAAAAACTTCGACCCTTTCGCCCAAAAGGTAGTGTCTCCAAATCTTCAAAGCGAAAATCACAGCCGCAAGTTCCAAGTCATGAGTTGGATAGTTCTTCTCATGGGTCTTTAACTGTCTCGATGCGTACGCTACAACCTTCCCATGCTGCATCAAAACACATCCCAGTTCTTTCCCAGATGCGTCGCTGTGAATCACCAATCCTCCGGAATTGTCTGGCACGGTCAGAATAGGGGCGGTTATCAACTTCTGCTTCAACGTCTCAAAAGCTAACGCACACTTGTCCGTCCATACAAAAGGTACCTCCTTGCGCGTAAGCTTGGTCAACGGCTCTGCCAGACGAGCAAAGTTCTCCACAAATCTCCTGTAATATCCGGCGAGTCCAAGAAAACTTCTTATCTCTGCAACATTCTTTGGAATCGGCCAATCTCGAACTGCTGTAATCTTTTTTGGATCGACGGCGATTCCATCGCCAGACACAACATGCCGCAAAAACTTTACTTCCTCCAGCCAAAACTCGCACTTGCTCATCTTCGCATATAACTTCTCTTGTCTCAACGTTTGCAGTGCGATCTTCAAATGCTCAGTATGCTCCTCAAAACTCTTCGAGTAAACCAGAATATCGTCAATGAAAACCACGATAAACTGGTCCAAGAACGGTGAAAAGATTCGGTTCATCAAGTCCATGAATACTGCCGGCGCATTCGTTACTCCGAAGGGTATCACTAGGTATTCGTAATGTCCATACCGAGTTCGGAACGCCGTCTTGCAAATATCTTCTGTTTTCACTTGGACCTGATGATAACCGGATCGCAAATCCAGTTTCGAGAATACCCTCGCGCCACTAAGCTGCTCGAAAAGTTCGCCAATGCGAGGGATCGGGTAGTTGTTCTTAATAGTCACCCGGTTTAATTCTCGATAGTCGATGCACATCCTTCTTGTGCCATCCTTCTTCTTAACTAGAAGAACTGGAGCTCCCCAAGGCGAGTTACTGCTTCGAATCCAACCCTTTTCAAGCAATTCAGCAACCTGTTTCTTGACTCCTTCCAACTCTACTGGTGCCATTGGATAATACGCTTTGGATACTGGCGCTGCACCAGGAATAAGCTCAATTGCGAACTCCACGTTTCGCTTCGGCGATAAACCCGATATATCTTCAAACACGTCCATAAAATTACGAACAACAGCCGGCTCTTCACTTTCATCAATTTCCAATGCTGCAAGAACATTGTTTGTCGGCCTAGCCCTAAACTCGACTGGCCCGACAGAACTGCTTCCTCCGGTGAAGCTAAACTCGGGATGTCCGGAAATCTGGAAAATTACCTTCCTTGCCCTACAATCAATGTGAGCGTGGAAAGTGCCAAGAAAATCCATTCCCAAGACGACTTCATAGCTGCTCGTATCAATCACCAAGAAATCTGCAAAGGCTCCCGTCCACACACAACAACTGTACAATCTTTACATTCCCTACTAGCTATGATTTTCCTATTCCCAGTGTGTATGTCCCAAAAACTAGACATGGTCGTGCAGGTAATCGAGTGTGTAGTTATAAACTTGGATGACATAAAACAATGGGATGCACCAGAATCAAATAACGCCAATGCGGGAAAACCATGAACGAGTAAAGTACCTAAAACAATTTCTCCTGACGCCTCAGCTTCCTCAGCTGTCAAGGTAAAAGCTCTAGCCTGGTCAGGTCCTTGAGTCAGTTGTTTCTGTCCCTGGAACTGCCTCTGCGGAGGCTTCTGAATAACATCCCTCGTGCGAAGCTTCGACGGACAAGCACTAACGGCGTGATCTGCCGCTCCACAAACAAAACAGAGTCCCAGCCTCCTTCGACAATCCTTTCGCACATGTCCGTGTACATGGCAGTAGTTACAAATCACGCTCCTTTTTCGATCACCTACAATTGTTTTCTTCATTGGTGCTATGCTGCGTCTGTTCACCGGAACACTTCTACGTACGGACATTTGGTTCAGTGCAGACACCGGTTTCAGCTCGGTCCGTCTCTTTAGATTCTCCAGCATTCCCCTTATCACTCTACGCATGGCGGCTTTGTCCACACGTCTTTGGTACATCTTCAGATTCTTACCGGCCATATTCCTAAAATCAAAATATCCAACATTAGCATGATGATAGATTCAATATATAGATCAAGGCTAGAACTCCAAGATACTTAAATAGAGTGCCGCATTGTGACTATGCCGCGGTATCATAGCCACAATTACATAACTCCACCCAAGTCGCCTAAGTCCTAGAGATAACAAGGAATCAGGTTTCGAGTCGATATGCAAAGGAAGTTTGCACATCGTAAAAGATATAATCAGGAAGAATGTGATTCAAGAATGGTAAAACGGCCAAGGTGGCAGGACATGTTTCCTAAACACGGGTATTCTGATTCGTGTATTGGGTACAATACCCAACTACAAAAGAATCAACCCGACTATCCTATGCCTTTGATACCAAAAGAACCATGTCACGCCCCGCTTCCCAGAGTACGCTAAGGCACGTGACATAGCCAACCATGCTACCTGTAGGTAGGAAGTATCCATCCACAGTCACATTACGGCTGTAGAGATATCAAGAACAAAATAAAACTATCTAAACATGTCCATAAACCAAGATAAATCATGAGTCAAGAATAATAAAATGCGGAAGCGAAAGATCCAATACAAACAACTGGAATGTATGTCCCATAATGCGGGCTCACATCAGGAATAAAATGCAGGAAGGAAAAGCTAACTACTGCTGACACTCACAGCTCAGCCTGTCGGCTGAAGTACTCCTGCTCGGACCGCGACAGCGGTACGGAATTTGGGCCATGCAAAACCCAGACGTCAGCGCGTCAAGTCATCAAGTGATAACATAATAAACAGGCAATGAGAATATAAACATGAATAAAGCAAGGGTAACAATAATGTAAATCAGAGCAGTGCAGGGTAGTGTGCAGTGGGTAACTAAACTGTTCTATCAGGTTATCTGTTCTAAAGTCTTTGAAACCAAATTGATGAATCATCGATGTAACTCAATAGAATCCCGTGCATGCCCGGGACCACGGTCTAAGACTCTCGGGCTGAAACCGAGACGTGCCGCTAGGCACTATAAGGGAAAGGATAAAGACCAACGATGTCAGCAGCATCGTCACGAGGCGGGCCTGGCCTCTAAAACCGATCAGTACAAGTAGTAAACTGTTGAGTTACAAATCAGGTTTCACCTTTGATTTCCCCATACCCCCAAGTTATATGTGTAAGTCAAGTCAGGTATCCCGAAATCAAGAAACTAATGCCAACACAGGATCAGGTAAACAGGTTTGTCTGGATAGACAACAGGAACGGTCCATGTGGACTACATGTCAGGTTTGTTGGCATTAGACACAAGATCAGGTAACGGGTCAGGTCATGGTACATCAGGTCAAGTCAAGCAGTATACGGTACCATGTCGGGTAGATCAATATATATGTAGCAAGTCAGGTCAAGATGTAAACAATATCATGGGTGTGCTCACAATGAGTTATACAATCAAGCATGGTTATCATCAACATGATATAAGCAATGAATTAAGCAATAGGCCGATTTACTCAATTTGCAGTACAGTTATCAGTTGTGTCACAGAGATGATTTCAATGTTACGCGAATGCAGTATGACAATTATGGCCTTTTAATCATGTTAACAAGTTTAAGAACTTTAGAGGTGCAATGATTTATATAAAGGTTCAATACAGCTATTACAGATTAAAATGCACACGAGTGTCCAAATGGAATAAAACTATAGAGATAAATGCCATAAGCTATGTAAATATTAAAAATGTGATTAAACAGGTAATTGTGATTATTAGGTTCACTACAGTAAGTGCAACAGGTAGGTTCCAAGTTTGAAAGATAAATGATATATATAACAATCTTGTACATGAAAATGAGAAATTATAATTCCAAAGTTAAATTGCGGGGTTTAGGGTGTCATTAATTATAAGTAAATATTGTTTAGCATGTAGCAAGAGTTACTTGCCTCGACGGGTCGTGAACCGGAAATACGGAACGATAAACGTCGGCGGGGAAACTCGCGACGGTCGTACGGTTCACGGAATGAAGCCAAACGACGAACAGTGAAGCCACACGGGTCGGGGTACTACGAATGGTATGTGGGACGGGTGGTGACGGTCGACGGCGTCGACGAACTCCGGCGGATCACTGAGTGCGCACGAAGGTTGGGGACACGGGGACGAGGTCACCGGCGGCGACTCCGGCGACGCAGATGCGTGCAGGGGGTTGCTGGCCTGGTCAGGGTGTGCAGGCGCGTGCAGGGTGCACGGGGTTGATGAAGGAGGATGTGGATGAGACGAGGTTGAGGAGACGAGGATGCAGGTGACGGTGGTGCCGGCGTTGGGGCTGCGGCGGCGAGGGAACGGTGGTTAGGGTTCGCTGGGGTTGGGTTTACGTGAGGAAAAGAAATGGAGGGGAGAGAGAGATTTAAATATGAGAGAGAGAGAGAGAGAGATATGGAAGAGAGAGAAAGAGATATGGGGGGGAGAGAGAGAGAGGTATACGGGAGAGGGGGAGAGAGAGAGAGATACGAGAGTGGGGCCCACGGTTAAAGAGGAAGGTTGCGATTGGCTGAGATTGAAAATGTTGTGAAAGATTTAGAAAGATTTTAGGGGACAGTAAAATATATATGGTTAAATTAAAATATCGACGGTTTAAAATATATTTAAAAAATGGGATTTTGGCACAAAGTAAAACATTTCCAAATCGCGCCCGGGTCGGTTCCAAAAATTTGAAATTGAAATAATAGAATTTTAGGCGGGATCCAAAAGTGAAAATGAAGTGTTTTATGATCAAAAAGCATACCCCCAAAACGGACACACGTACGTGCACGTAGCCGTCCAAACTCGTCCGTTTCACTGAACGGGACGAGAACACGATGCACGGACGCTACAATAGGATTAGGGGTGTCAAGCAAGCCAAGATGAATATTTTTAATTTTTATTTTAGATGCCATAAATTGTTATATGCAGAATTGAATTAACGGGGTAAAATTGTAATAAGTAACAATCAAGCAAGATAAATGAAATAAGTGTCATACTACGTTCAAACGGTAACTGAATTTAGTAGAATTGGGCTCGGGTGTTACAATGATGCAAGTGAAATTTACTAGATTGAAAACATGTTTCGTCTTTTAAATATTTTGGCAGCACCTCCTTTGTATATTTTGATCCAAAACCACAAATACATAATAATGATAATGGAATCCCCAAGCGGGAGCTAGCTCTTCGCCAAACGGCAGATCACAACCACACAATACAGTATAAATAAGTATACGACGCCCAACGGCGAAGTTCACCACAAAAAGATAAAGAAATGAGCAAGATATAACCCTAAAAGCGAACTCAAATCTCGCAACTACAAGTCTCACTAAGTCTCATCACTTATACAATTAAAACTTTTCATTGATGGAGTTAACTAGATACAATATGAAATGTAGATACAATAGTGGGAATGATACAAGTGTCCCACCTACCAATGCAAAACACCCGAATGCAACTGTGTGCCAGCGAAGCCGCTACTAATCCAAACGGTCAACCTGCAAGAACTGTGGCACAACGGGGGTGAGTTGCCAACTCGTGAGTAGAAAAATATCAACAGATAAAAATCGAATAAACAACGACTCCTAGGTCAACTATATCATAAAGGTAATACTATGATATCTAGGATGACCGGGACTGTATATGTGCCAACAAGGTAGTCAATACCTATATGCATGCGGATAACATCCAACAGTAATAATCAATGCATGTATATGGATCTCGTCCAACCATAATCAAGATATGTATGCATGTGGATCTCGTCCACCCAAAATCAATGTCTGTATGTACGTAAATATCATAAAGGAGTGTGCATGAAAGTATGAGGATATATATAAACGGTGTCCCTCCCGACACATCAAAATCATGGAACCTGAGTGCCTAGCATCGACACTCGAAAACATCATGAAAACCGTGCCCAGCATCGGCACGTAAATCCTCATATATCGGGCTCCGTCAGTCCGGATCGGCCCATATCATCTCTCGACTTCGGTCGGTATCCTCCGGATATCCGCCGAGCCCAAATACTATCAACGGTAGGTAGTAGTCCCTCTGCCAGGCTCACCGTCTACTACACAGCGATCTGTTCTCGCCCCAGGGTACCATACCGGGTCCACCATGTACCCGCAATCGGCCTCATCCGCCTCCTCGAATCGGGTTTCACATGTCGCTCTCAGAACCGAGAAAACACATGGTGGATGCACTGAAATATCATATCAAGAGAAACCGGGTTTTTAAAACAACACATAATCTCTTTTGAAATATCCACGGTTCTCAAATCCAGAAATCTCATGAAAACAGCATATCTCAATGCGAAAAATAATAGAGCATGATGTATGCGACATATAAAAAGAAATGCGAGCATATCCGTGTATCATGCAACATGGAACAGTGTTATGACATATTAAGGAGAAAAACGCTCTTTTAAAATTATTCCAGTTTTTAAAGTATAACATGCGGTTCCCAATTTTATTGAATAAAATCAGTTATCTATGTAAGTACATTATGTATATGCGTAAGTATGGATGCATCAATGTATATGTCATGTGCAGCAACCCTACTGTGTAGTGACATGGCAATTATCGATGATGAAGTGTGTGAGCCGGCAAATATGTGTACGTGTAACATATGCATCATCGATAATTGTGCAAGTGTACTAGCACAGGTATAAGCAATGCAATGGAAATAATATGAATGCAGCATAAGGTAAATCATAGGTAAAGGCTGACGGGTATACGTATCTAATATGACCGAGTCGGGAAATCTATCAATCGGCATCTAGCCTCACAACCTCACGTACAGTATAATCCATCATATGGCAACATCTGGTCAAGGGTAAGGATCAATCATCAAATCAACTCGTCACGCACGGAAAATTATCGTACGACGGCATTAAGCTAATAGGGATCCTATCATCTTATAAGACACATGAGGGTACGACCTAATATCACGTACGGCCTATCATCCATGATTCACAACATTCTATATATGTAAATATATCTATGTACCTATGTCCCAGGTCACATCCGCAATAATCTCATATCAGGGGACCGGCAGGGTACAAATCATCTCGATCGACTCGCATCCGTATACCAACATATTATCATATCATCATATCCGCCTTATATTCTTTCATCGCTTTTATATCACACATCAAATCGAATCTACATAAACATTATATCTCTACTAAGTATAAGTATCTAATCTATCATACACACCCGAACCATACAATCCGATTTTTAAAGAAGTGAATCGTAGTTTTGCAAATAGGGGTTACGGTGTTTTTAAGAAAAAGATATAATTTGGAAATCCGTAACACCCCTCAAGATATATATTAAAAGATACATACGAATCTTTGTTTTAGAAAAAGATATGGTTCGGATGACGCATCTATATCGACTATCTAGTCCTACAGTCCCTAAACGGCAATATCGGCAAACGTCGTCCTCGAATCCCGTCATCATATAATAGCCGTATTATCTCATTTCTAACTATCCTTAGTTTCAATATAGTATCACTAACTATTCTTTACTATAACCCTAGTTTCCTAATCTAGGTTTCCTAACCATATTCTATAATCAGTTTCCAACAAAACTTTGCGGGGGTGCTATACTCCATCCACCCGACTTCCCCCGTGGATATAGATCCACTCACCTGGTCATCGGTCGCCGAAATCGATGACGCCACGCTCCGTCGTCTCGGAATCCATGTGAAGGTACTTACAATAATCAACAGTCGTAATACGTATTAAAATCGAATCCGGAAAACTGATATGGCGCACGGTGTGCTCATAGGTTAGAACTTATGGCCTATACGTGCAAAACAATCAAACAACCCATGTTGTCGATGTACAAACATCCGAAAACCAAATACAAATCCAAATATCAAGAAAGTGCATTTTAAAATACGGAAAACATAGCCTAAAACACACCAAAATGCTCCCAGATTTTCCCCTGATGACAATTAGCCAATTTTGCATATAGGAGGGGTCTATTTTAGTGCAAAATGAGCCATGGACCAAATCTGGGACCCTATTTCCCTACTCTCGCCACAAATTACGGCCAGAATGGATAAATCTGCGGCCTTGGGTTGGGGTATGGGGCTAGGGTTTCAGTGGTAGCTTCCTAGGTGCCTTCACGACTCCCAGTAATTGCAAAATTATTTTTAGAGGCTCCGGGTGTTAGCAGATTCCATTTTACATCCGCAGAATTCACAATTCTTCCGATATTGGTTTCTAAATCCGTATTCCGGGTTTCTAGTCTCTGGTTTGAGTCTTAATTCTAACACTAGGGGGTTTGTGTGGCCTCTACTGAGCTTAATTACCCATCACCACTCTCAATTCCTATTAACCCTAACTAGGTTTTTCTTAAGTCCACAAAACCACTCGATATCGATTCAAATCTAACATGGGGGTATAAGTAATGGAAACACTAAGCTTATGGTTCAGAAATTACCTTATTTGGCAACTCAAGAAAATTCTTGAGTTGCCCCAAATGGCCAAAATCCTTACTTTTTTGGTCCAATGTGTTTCCCTTAAGCTTGTGCACAAAATTTGTGAAATGAGGGTAGGGTTTTGAGGTGTTTATTGAGGTGATTTGAGGGGGTTGAAGATGGAGGAGGAGAGGGTACTGCCTTGGGCTGAAGAAGGAAGGCAAAAATGAAGGAGAATGATGGAGGAGAGAATGCCTTGGTCAAAGTAAACCCTCATCTTTCTTTCTCTCACCCATTCCTCAATTATTCAAAACTTTTCTTTTTCTTTTCTTTTCTTTTCCCCTCTCAAATAAATCATCAACCGTGATAGAAACATGTAGGAAGCCATGGGAAAATATGTAACAAGTGTAGAAAAAGATACGGTGCATATTTTGCACAAATACGCTTAAAGCGCGATTAGCAATTTTTAATCGCAATTAGCGCTAAATTAGCATATAATTAATCATAAAAACTTAAAATTCTCATAATTCGCATGAAACACCCTCCTTTAGTAATTTCCATAATTTTCCAAAAATTTTCCCCTATTTATCGGTATTTAATTATACCGAAATATTAAAATATTCGATATATTATTAATTAATTATAAAAATTCACAAAAATAATATTTTATTTTTCTGAAGTGTTACATTTACTGATAAGTGTTATCAGTAGTTTCTCGACCCGTTATGAGCCTCATATCGGCATGACTTATCGGTTATTGGGGTTTGACGTTTACCACCCCTAAACTAGATATGCGACATATCAGATGAAGAGACCGGACCGTACGGTAGTGTTAGTGACAGGCTTTTGCAGGAGAAAAAGCAGGCTTGCTTATTGATCTTCTGATTGCTCAATACCCAGGTAGCTGTTACGTCTAGCTAGTACCTCTGACGGCTTGTTGGTGCTTGATGTGGTCATCACCTACTGACGGCGTATTAACGGGTCTTTAGAGTCCTACACAGATGTTTCACTGGCCTAGGCAAAACGAGGTAGGAGAACATATGTGATATGTGCGGGACCGAGAATAATACGAGTATGTGATACCGTATTCTATTCTCGGGATTTATTCGTATCAATCGGTTATATGTGATATACAGTAGCCGAGTTATCGAATCAAGTGTTGATTCGATAGGTTGATACAAATAATATTAGTCGGTCATATGACATATAGCCGGATTATTAAATCAAGAGTTGATTTAATGATTTAATGTATAATTATATATTTGATATATTAATTTACATTAAATAATATTAACTCACTTAAGCATTTCTTTTTCTCACATGTGCACACTTAATATATATATAATATATATTAATTGTGT
This sequence comes from Agapanthus africanus, assembly GCA_030015575.1. Classification (NCBI taxonomy): domain Eukaryota; kingdom Viridiplantae; phylum Streptophyta; class Magnoliopsida; order Asparagales; family Amaryllidaceae; genus Agapanthus; species Agapanthus africanus. The sequence goes on from CM057337.1 coordinate 675,855,003, forward strand.
TTTATTTATGTGTCATGCTTGATCATACATGAAACATGGGTGTATGAGACTTACACCATGATAAAGATAATGAAGGGTTTATTTATTTAGTGTAAATCAATTATTAGTTGGATAATGGTCACATGGCATGAAACTTGTAGAAGCTTGGAGATCCATTGACTAGTCCACTGGTTTTGTCTTATACTAAATATTTGTTAACCCAACCATTGTCTAAACTCATGGTTAAGTCTCTACATGAGAGATATTAGATATTTTCTCACCCATGGTTGCCATTCACCCTCTCATCCATTATTTTCTTCATTTTCCTCAAGCAAAAGAGAGATCTCTCTAGGTTTTTGAGAGAAGCTTAAAATTAGTGAGAAAAGTGATTCTAAAGTGGGCAAAAATCCTACTTCATCATTCTCTAATAGATTAGCACTTTAGTATACAGTGTTAGCTTCATTAATCCTAAATTAGTGAAGAGATAGCTTAGGTTAGTGTCTCCTCGACGTAGATTATTTCCCCAATCAGAGCAAAGCTCTATTTTGAATTTCAAAATTCAAAAATTGAAGTAGCGCTTCAGATCCTGCGCGCTGTGCGCTGCGCGCCACGTGTCAAAAACAGACACGCCAGCGCCAGGAGCGCTGAGCCCTAGGCAGCACACCCCAATCAGAGCAAAGCTCTGTTTTCAAAATTCAAAGATTAAAAAGTTGAAGAAACGCTTCAGATCCAGCTCTCTGCGCTGCGCGCCACGTGTCAAACGTAGGTGCGCTAGCGCAGTTGCGCTGCGCTCCGTGCTGCGTGCCACGTGTCAAGCACGGGTGCGCTGCGCGCCACGTGTCGAACGTAGGTACGACAGCGCTGGAGTTAAAATTCCCACCGTTAGATCAAAGGATCTAATAATAATGATAAATCATTAATTAACCAGAATTAAATTCCGTTAAGGAAAGATTTCTCAAAATCTTTCCAAACAACAAGATTGTGCTTTAAGCACCGCTGGATCAATGATCTAATGGTAAATAATGAATTACCAAAACAGAACAAATTCTGCATAGAAAGATTTCTCAATCTTATTTAAAACAAGAAGATTATCTTCTGTAAAACAGAAGCCTTAGGATTAAATATCCAACGGTGGGAAATATTCCTCAATCAATCAAGAGAAATATCTCTTAAACCGATTTAACAAATCGATTGGCCCTATATAAAGGCCCCAAGACTTCAAGTCTCATATAGAGAAAACCCTCTGCAAACTTTGAGAAAAACTCAAAGAAAAAGAAAGGTAAAGAATTGATTCTTGAAAAACAGAGATGAAAACATCTCGTAAAAAGAAGAAACGTCTTCTAAAAAGATCTTAGATCTATATAAAAAAAAGACCAAGGTCTTTGATTAAAAAGAAAAGATCAAAAGACCTAATCATAAAAAATATAAAGAAGTATTTTTACTTCACAGATCTTCTAATTTATAAAGGCAGAGCCTTTTAATAAAAACAAGAACTGTTGTTCTTGGATCTTGGGGCAAGGCCTCCTTTGAAGAACATAAGTTTGTTCTTTGATCTTAAAATTGATCAAAATGCGCTTTGCGCTATTGGACAGTGCTTTGCACTCATGAACTACGCCTTTGCGCTCTTTGGACTGGCACTCAGCGTCAACACATGCCACGTGTTAACCATAGGTACGATCTGCGTTTTGCGCTCCTGAAAACAGCGCACTGCGCTCTTGGGACTGGCGCTCAGCGCCAAGCGCGCCACGTGTCACTCACTGGCGCACCCATAAATTGGCGCAGCACGCTCATAAATTAATAGCGCAGTGCGCTAACAAACTAGCGCGTAGCGCTAGGCGACACGTGTCCTCCTCGTGCGCGCTAACCGACAGAAGCGCAGCGCGCCCTTTGACTGGCGCAAAGCGCCTGACGCACCACGTGGCGCGCTGTCAGAACATACTTTGTTCTTGATAAATGCTATGCATTTAATTCCAGATAAAAAATGCCAGGGCCCAATACTTGGCATTATTAAAAGGGTAAAGCCCAAACAAAGGCCTAACAGGCAGAACAAAAAATAAAATGTTCTTTAATTGGACTTAGCCCAATTCTGGCCATAAGTCCTCAATTTAAATTGAACTGAGCACATCTGCTCTTCCAATCAATTTACACCCGGTTCGAGAATACATCTCTTTACTCCTCTGACATCTGTCGTTGTAATCCCTCAACGTCGTCAGAGAGGTGACGGGTCCCGACAACCACACATTACTACGGACTGTGGGGTCTTTAAACTCACGAACTATGATGTCCTTAACTTCAACTGTAATGTATTAAAACTAATATCGGACCGTGGAGTCCTTAAATTCACGGACTATGATGTCCTTAATCTCGACCGTGATGTCTTAAAACTAACGTCGGACTGTGGAGTCCTTAAATCCACGGACTATGATGTCCTTAACCTCGACCGTGATGTCTTAAAACTAACATCGGACTGTGAGGTCCTTAAATCCACGGACTATGATGTCCTTAACCTCGACCGTGACGTCTTAAAACTAATACCGGACTGTGGAGTCCTTAAACCAACGGACTATGATATCCTTAACCTCGATCGCGACGTCTTAAAACTAACAATGGATCGTAATGTCCTTAAACTGATTATTGACCGCAATGTCATTAAACTAAACAATAGAGCCTAATTGCTCTCTTGTCGGATCTAAATGATCCCGTTAAGTTGATCTTAGTCTAAAATTAGACTAACGTATCCTTAACAAACGTTTAAGTTGATCTTAGCCTCAAATAAGGCTAACGTATCCTTAAACACAACCCCTCCAAACCCAAATCTAAGAAAGATACGGATTTGGAATAATCCACATCCTACGGGCGACAGCATAACTTAGTCTCCGTATACAATCCACGGGCAACTGTTCAGACCATAATATTGCATTTATCATTCCCCTATTCTTATCCTTTTTATAAATAAACAGGTACTCTTGACGCACGTTTGTTGCATATTACAGGATACAGGTTTCTGGAGCAAATACAGTGAAAAAGACACAAAACAACAGAAAAGGGACTTTTGACCAACAATTAGACGAATCCTAGTCAAGCCCAGTTCACATAGGTGCAAGGCAACGAATGTCAAGGTGAAACGGTTAAAAAGCCCAATACAAGTCTTCACTGAAGATCTGGAGAAGAGTGAGAAGCCAACAGAGAAACTACATATGGAAACAAGGAGCCCAAGAAACCCTGAACCAAGCCCAAGATTTTCTGAGCCCAAATCCCTTATTTGGCCGCGGATCCGCGGCCAAACCCATGATGGCGCCGCGGTTCCGCGGCCATAGAGGGCCCATGTCGGTGTAGATTTTCTGTACTGTTGCGACGTTGTGGGTGTTGGGATTTTTAGGGGTCAAATCTGTAATTGCGCATGTGCGAGAGTCTGTAACCCTAGATTTCCTATTTTCCTATAAATTGTAATCTTAGATCTGAAAAATGTATGCCTCTTTTCAATAAATAAAATTCAGAATTTCTGGGAGTGACATTCAGATCTATTCTGTCTTCTACTTGGAGGGAGCCATCAAATCTGTAGGTAATTTATTTCCTTGCTTTTATTTTCTAGTATAATTTATCATCCCCTAATGAGCGAGTAGTCTCCTCGCTTGTTAGGGTTAGCCTTAGCGAAAGGGTTGAGAGATGAGATCTCTCACCCCTTTCAATGCCATCTTCACTTTAGAGTTAGAACTCTATGCATACGCACACATCCGCTCCCTACGGCACCCTACCCCTCGAGGTAACGGTGAACCGTAGTATAAAGGGCCGGTTGCGCACGTTTTCCATGGGGGTTAGGGTAATTATTAACAAAGGAAGGATAGAAATCTAGAGGAAGAAACATCTTCCCAAAAGATTCGTATCCACTTTATTGATAATTAACGTAACATCTAATAGATCTAAAAAAAAGAAGGCATTGAAAGCGGTGAAGGAAACATTAACCTCCAAAACTTCCCCTAAGCCTAACCCTAGCAAGACTCTTAATTAGATTAATTAGATCTAGTTTTTATAGATTTTTATAAACCAATCAAAATGACAAATAGAATCAACTCGTTAAAACACATAAAAGGAATTTACCCGTCTCTGTGGATCGACCCGTACTCACCGGCTAGCTGCGAAGCGACGCCGTTCTTGATTGCGGTAAATACAGTTTTTTGACACTAATCAAATGGCGCCGTTGCCGAGGACGGCGTAATCTTTCTTTTTGTGAATTTTCGGGTTGATATAAATTTTAAAAATTATAAAAATCTGAAAATATAAAAAAAAATAAAAAAATTATCAACTTTGATCTGTTGGAAGGGTTTATTTTTGAATCTTGCAGGAATAGCGAAGATCTGAAATTTTACAGAGTGCAAATCAGAAAGGTACATACAAGAACAGAGAGGAACTATCAGTACAGAGCTACACAAATTTTTCCAGAGCGCGATCCCACCAGACGACCGCGTTTCCGCCGCATTAGGGGCCTCCCGCCGCGGATCCGCGCTCTTCCTGCCACGTCAGCGCATCAATTTTGCTGGTTTGATTTCTCTTTTCTTCCCCTCTGCAACCTACAATATATCTCTCTGTAAAAAGTTTTCTGCAGAAATTCTTTGCGTAAAGAGTCTTTCTCCCCCTTCTCTATAACAGATTTTCTGCAGGTTTCTTTGCGCCGCGCTAAAATTGAATGCAAGTGAAATTTTATTTGTTTTGCATAATTTAACCGGACTCTAAGGGGCTATTTGACCAAACTCAGATTGGGTGGGAATTTCATCACCCTTCCCAGGACCCCAGAAAACACATAAAGCATTTTGCATCGACCACGATTAAATAAAAAAGACTAGACTCAGACCTAAGGACATCGAGCTCAATAGGAAAAGGACTAGTATAGGCATCGGTCGTTTATCCTAACCGACTTTGCGGTGTCTAGGCTAGTGGTTATTAATTAGGCCCACTGTAGTGGTGGTTCCTTCCCACTTACCTGGCCGTATTTGTCCGTGAAGAGGCGGTTTGAGGTCCTATTTCTAGCCCTAGTTAGGAGCTGTCTAGCAGACCTAGGCAACCCTAGATCTAGGCCTGATTGTGCATGTGTGGTTGATACATTTGTGTCACGAGTCCCATTTTCTAAAGCCTTATTGCAAAACTCTCCAATAAAAAAATTAAAGAAAAATCTTTTAAAAACTTGCAAAAATTTTGTCGCTTAGAAATCCTTGCATTCTTCTATCATGGGTACCCCACATCATAAATCTCTTGCCGAATCTTGGTATCCCGAACCTAACTTTGCGTCGTTCGTCAATTGTTTCGGTCAATTTAAAAACGATCCCTCCTTGCCAAAAATTTCATTGAAAGATCAAATAGATGCGTCTAGGAGAAATAGTTTGACTTTTCAACCCACTTTGTGTCAACCGAGTCAACCTTTGCAACCTACATATGTTGATACCACTTCTTCAAGTCCTTCTGTCACTCCTAGGCCGATGTCCATTGCTGAGCATATGGCTCAATCTCGCAGTCGATCTTTCACCCCTCTCCACTCATCTAGTTTTAGGGATACACACGATTATTCACCTTCTTATCCATATGTTGACCTTACTCCTGTCTTACCACCCACTTCCTACCAGTCATACCCGACCTTCCCACCTTCACTAGACACTATTCCTACACAGCCATTAGGGAGTTTTGCATATCCACACGAGTCCGAATCTTTTACTGAAACCCCCTCACCACCTAAGTCTAGTTTGGAAGAGTCGTTGGAAGCATATATTGCTGCAACAAATAAAATGATGAGGAATGTGGACGCGTCCATGGCCGCCCTTATGCAACCTAGTGACCCGGTAGCTAGTGTCCCGCTAGCTCCGAATTTTCCAATGTATAAGACGGCAGTTGGACAGAGTGAGAATGAGAGAGGATTTACAAATCAAACCTACCCTTACCCAATTGAAGCCCACAACTCCTGTTTTCCATCGATTGCCCTAAATAGTTCACCTGTTGAAAATAAAAATGAGTTGTGTGATTTTGTAGTGCTTGATTTGCCAAATTGTGAAGAACCCCTTTCGAGTGAAACCGCACCTAATCCGTTTAACCTTTACACATCCACTCTAGGACCTACATTGATAAACAACCATGCTTTTGAGGAGGTATCTAAAGAAATTGATTTACACTTGATTGAGGATATAGACGTCGGGAATATTTCGGATGATGAACCTGTCGATTTAATAGAAATTTTATGTTCAAATCATCATCCTGAGTTATTAAATATTTCCCCCGAATCTCATATGCGTCTAGATTTTGATGTTAATGGCATGGATGAATTAAATATCGAGAATAGTACTGAGGAGAGTCTTAAGGATAATATCAAGGTTGAACCATTTTTATTTGATGTATCGGATTTTCCAATTTAGCCTCCTGAACCTTTGACTGTTATATCACCCTCCCTCCTTCCTATTGTTCCGACCGAACAAATGACCGTTACGCTTTCATCTCCGATACCAAGTTCGGCGTACCCATGTTTTCTTGCGAATCTTGAGGGATTTGACCCCATTGCATGACGAGTTGGTAGGTTAGCGCAATCGCTTTTAACACATCGGTCATCACAAATTGCGCTAATTTATTCACTCAATTTACACCCTCAAGATCGCACTCCACATCTTTCTTCTTTCCGTCTTTCTTCTCAACCACCGAGACCAAATTCTACCATTCTTCTTTCCACACGGTCTCGCGTGCTTTTCATCTCTCTTCTTTCCATCCCATTCTTGCACCAACTCTATCATTACCATGATAAGATTTTTGAATGGTTGGTGCTAACATTTGGCTTGTGTAAGGCCAAGCTTAACTTTGGGGGGAATCTTGTTGTATATATGTATATATCCTTTTGTTTTCTTTTTCTATAAAAAAAAAAAATTCAAAACATAAAAAAATTTATTATAAATAAATAAACAGGGGAGTATCGGTATTTTGACCATCTTGGTTTAGCATGACAGTGAGGACACTGTCAAGTTCAAGTTTGGGGGTATACTCGGTACGTTTTCTTCCTTCGCATTCATTTGTACATATTTTTGCATTTGCATACTTATTTGAAAACCCATAAAAATTTGAAAAATTTCATAAATTATAAAAATAATTGTATTCAATTTTGGCTAATTGACTTGAGTTTGACTAATAGGTTAACTGGTTAGGAACAACTAGATCTTAGACTAAGTGAATTAAAAACCCTAAAAATAACATTTCTTAAAGTTTAACGGTAGAAAGTATATGCCTTGTAGTTTATTTAGAAATAGGCAAATTTTGGGTTCACTTCTTGGGCTAAGTCGAAACAAAGGAAGAGTATTGATGTTCTTATTAGAGTATAAGTTTGAAAAATAGTTCCTAGCTTAAGTCTAGATTCTGAAAATGTATACCCTACAATTTGCACTATCACGCACCTTGAAACTTGGAATAGTAGAAGAGACCTTGAAATACTCTTGTCTAAAGTCCTTAGTACAATGAAAATAAAAGAAAAAAAATGTGAATAAAGAATAAAAAATGGACACTGGTTTTTGTGATTAATTAAGGCTGCAAAAATAGAAAAATATTTAGCGAGGGTGCTTCATCACCTAGTGCCTTAGACCAACTGGTTTGGGAGTCACTGCTAAAGCCTTGGGTGTTGCAAGGACTAGGAAGTACGCTTCAAAGTGCAAACGCATTTTGTAATCGGTCGTTGGTACCTCAAGAAGTATTAACGGTTGCATGAAGGATGTGTAAGCGAATTTCATTTAAATTCACCAATTAATAAGTACTTTGGACAATGGACTAGGGCATGATTGCTTGAATTGAATTTCCAAGTGTAGGGGTGATCTATACACACACGTAGGGGTACGTGATTGGAATTTAGATAAGAGAGAGGAATGAAAGATAAAATTTGTATCTTTAATGTAGTTGATAGAAAATTCCTAAGTTGAGATGAAACCCTAGAAGGAAGACTTAAAAGATGCCGAAAGCTAAGTAGGTCTACATAACATATATAATCTTAAGTTAAATAATGAGGAAGTGTGAAGAATATGGGTGGATAATTTACAAGTAGAAGATAATAGAATTCCTTATTAGAAAACCTAATTGGAAAACAAAAGTCAGTGGGCCGAGTTGATAGGATTTTGTGGGTGTAATCCGCTGAAAACCCTCAGGAGACAACACTCCTCCTACTAGGGACACCTAGAGGTTTAACGGCTTGTTGAACGTGCTCAGTGCAATCGCGTTTCCCTGCGAAAGTGCGGTTAGGATTTTAGTGAATAAAATAATAAGTTTGCTCGAGGACGAGCAAAAGGTAAGTTTGGGGGTATTTGTTCAGACCATAATATTGCATTTATCATTCCCCTATTCTTATCTTTTTTATAAATAAACAGGTACTCTTGACGCACGTTTGTTGCATATTACAGGATACAGGTTTCTGGAGCAAATACAGTGAAAAAGACACAAAACAACAGAAAAGGGACTTTTGACCAACAATTAGACGAATCCTAGTCAAGCCCAGTTCACATAGGTGCAAGGCAACGAATGTCAAGGTGAAACGGTTAAAAAGCCCAATACAAGTCTTCACTGAAGATCTGGAGAAGAGTGAGAAGCCAACAGAGAAACTACATATGGAAACAAGGAGCCCAAGAAACCCTGAACCAAGCCCAAGATTTTCTGAGCCCAAATCCCTTATTTGGCCGCGGATCCGCGGCCAAACCCATGATGGCGCCGCGGTTTCGCGGCCATAGAGGGCCCATGTCGGTGTAGATTTTCTGTACTGTTGCGACGTTGTGGGTGTTGGGATTTTTAGGGGTCAAATCTGTAATTGCGCATGTGCGAGAGTCTGTAACCCTAGATTTCCTATTTTCCTATAAATTGTAATCTTAGATCTGAAAAATGTATGCCTCTTTTCAATAAATAAAATTCAGAATTTCTGGGAGTGACATTCAGATCTATTCTGTCTTCTACTTGGAGGGAGCCATCAAATCTGTAGGTAATTTATTTCCTTGCTTTTATTTTCTAGTATAATTTATCATCCCCTAATGAGCGAGTAGTCTCCTCGCTTGTTAGGGTTAGCCTTAGCGAAAGGGTTGAGAGATGAGATCTCTCACCCCTTTCAATGCCATCTTCACTTTAGAGTTAGAACTCCATGCATACGCGCACATCCGCTCCCTACGGCACCCTACCCCTCGAGGTAACGGTGAACCGTAGTATAAAGGGCCGGTTGCGCGCGTTTTCCATGGGGGTTAGGGTAATTATTAACAAAGGAAGGATACAAATCTAGAGGAAGAAACATCTTCCCAAAAGATTCGTATCCACTTTATTGATAATTAACGTAACATCTAATAGATCTAAAAAAAAGAAGGCATTGAAAGCGGTGAAGGAAACATTAATCTCCAAAACTTCCCCTAAGCCTAACCCTAGCAAGACTCTTAATTAGATTAATTAGATCTAGTTTTTATAGATTTTTATAAACCAATCAAAACGACAAATAGAATCAACTCGTTAAAACACATAAAAGGAATTTACCCGTCTCTGTGGATCGACCCGTACTCACCGGCTAGCTGCGAAGCGACGCCGTTCTTGATTGCGGTAAATACAGTTTTTTGACACTAATCAGCAACCGAACACAAAACAAACACTCACGACACGAAGTGACCATCTGGAGAAGGAGAAAGTTGTTACCGCGATGCGGTAGCGTAATTAACTGCAGGGGCTTGCGCCTGCAGGGAAGAGCGTCTCCACAATCAAAAACCCTTCAAGCGAGGGGAATCTGATGAAGTCTGCTATATCGGCCGCATCCATTGAAACCTTCGATACATGGTGCCATAAATCAACTTGGCATCTTCGGAGAGGTGGACGGATAGCACCAATTAGCATCTGCCCCGAATTTCAGGCAAGACGGACCTGCGCGGTCGCGTCTGTGTTCGGCGGGGAACAGATTCCGGCACGCCCGGTGGGACCTTTTCCTCTTTCCACTCCACACTTCATGTGTCGTGTTCGCGAACCAATCGCGGTTTGCTAATGGTTGCCCTTGGGTTTTGAAGTATTAAGATTTGGCGTTTCGGTTGGTGCAGAAAGCAAAGGATCAATGGCGTTCACCTGCTCAAAGTGTTCCACATGCAACTGCAACCCACGTCCTGCCTCAACAGGGGGCATAGCCTACGGGCCCCAAGCGGCTTCCCTATTCACGATGCCCGTGGAACAAGTCACTCAAGCTACCACGGGATTGTTTTTCGGAACCATGCTTCCGCCGATGAGCTTCAGCACCCCCGTGCCCGTACCGGAAGCTCCCAAGAGGTCGGTCTTTGATCAGCTTATAGCTACTGCGACCCCTCTCAACGGGTCGTCGAGCACCAGCTTCTCGGTCTTCGCCAGACTGGGCCAAAATTCCTTTGGGCCCGTGATAAAGCCTGCACCTCAAGGAAATGTTATTCCGAAAAGAGTGACCAACCCTGCTCCCGAAGTCGTCAAGGCGGCTTCTCCTGCCAAAGGGTCAATTTTAACAAGAATGACTGTTCCGGTTCCCATTACGGTTCCTGTCCCAACTTCCACTCCCGTTCCTGCTACTCAAAGGACATCAGTTTTCAACAGGCTGACACCAGCAACAGCCCCTCACCTAAACAGGGGGCAAGGTAAAGCTATCCCAGTCACCGAACTAACTCCATCAACTCGACACGCTCGACGTCACCACTGGCACCGGGTAAGGAAGGCCCGGGGCAACTTCCCCTCTGGTCTAACTCCACCAGCCCCAACGGCGGAAATTAATGCTGCTGTTCTAACCGGGAATAGCTTCGAGCTGCTGAATAAGGTGCGCAGGAATTCTCCTACCGCCGTACTGAAAAGATCTCCTCCTCCGGTGAAGAATGTTGCAGAAGCAAAGCCAGAACAGTCCCCTCAGTGGCTGTCCTCTAAGATCTACAAGGTCTGGCAACAAGTCCGCGAGTCAATGGTGGATCAAGACTATCCCCGCCGACAGAAGAGCTGAAGGTCCGACAGGAAGAAAGCCATCTTGCCAAGCCATGAAAAGCTATCTGGATGCCCACTGCGACGGCCCCCTCAACTTCGACCGCTCATAAGAAGAGAAGGCCGGAGAAGATCCCCATGCCTGCGATAAATGTCAAAGGCACTGAGCCCAAACGCCCTAAGTCTGGGGGCATGGTGGTGCATACCGTCTACATGGCATCCGGGAAAGAGGATAGTCGCGCTTCTACAGGCCATCGACCACTCACCCGATCCATCATGAGAGCTCAGGAACAGCAGCAGCAGAACCTTCAGGAGATGCTGACTGCGATGGCCGCACTCACCGGGCTAAAAGAAAGCCCGGAGGCGTCCTCGAAACAACGTCACGAACACGAGACTGATGCTGAATTCCTTCGGAGAATGCTCGAAAAGAAGAACAAGGAGGCTGCGGAACAAGCGGCCAATATAAAGCAAATGGCTCTTCTGTTCTAAGACATGGTGGGTATGATGATCCAGCAGGACCTTCCAGCTGAAGATCCTTCGATTATCTTCGAAGACGACAGAGGAGAAATATCAAATCCACCTCCGGCTCTTTCAGCAGCCAAGGAGGAAACTATTTCCAAGTCCGCCCTAGATGACTATATTGCTCAGCAAATAATAGTTCACCAGGCAAATGAAGCGACCGGCCAAGTCGTCAAAACTGGGAGACCATATCCAGGCTGGTATAACCAGATAAAATACCCGCCGGACTACACGATCCCCAAATTCCACGTATACAAGGGGACAGAAAATCCCCACCAGCACGTCACCCAGTTCAGAGCTCTGTGCGGCAATACCGGGGGCGATGATAAGCTCTTGCTCCGCCAATTCGTCGGCAGCTTATCGGAGACAACATTTGAGTAGTACTCCGGACTCCCAAATGACTCTGTCAAAACTTTCGCAGAAATGGAGTTGTTCACCCAACGATTCGCAAGTGCCAGTGAACGCACCCCAATAACGGCATTGATCAATGCAAAAGTAAAGCCGGGTGAAACTTGGGTTCAATACGCAATCCGATGGCGAAATTTATGGTCGAAGTGCGAACAGCGCATCGAAGAAGCACCAGCAGTGGGCATATTCGTGGACACCCTAGACCCTCATGCAACTATTTCACAGTTCATGATGTTCTTCAAACCGACCACATTCCAGGCTTTAATCGAAAAGCTAGCTCAGATGGATCAGATGGGTCACAGACCGTCTCCCCCGAACCCGGAACCGCGGAACGAAAAGGGTAAAGGGAAGGCGACTTTCGTTGCGAACACCCAACAACAGCCCAGTGCTCCAAGAGTAGCGGATCAGCTGGAAGAGAGACGACGCTATTACATTGAGAAAATGAAGCGCCCTTACTCATTTCCGCAGGATAAAACAAAGAGGCTGTTCGAGCTGGCGGTGCGCAACAGGCTTATCAATTTGCCGAATCTAAGGCGACCACCGCAACCCAGCGAAGTGAATAATCCCAATTATTGCCCTTACCACCAAAAGGTAAGCCATCCGATCGAGGATTGCTTCGTCTTTAAGGGATGGATCGAGGACCAGTACCAACAGAGCAAGTTCACGCTGTCCGAAAAGTGGAAAGTGAGCCCACCACAACCGGACACTCCTAAGAGGATGGACACACCGGGGGCAACATGCTCTTTTGTTGAAGAAGCTCCATGGAAGGTCGTGCTTTCAGCCAAAACCAAAAGGATGCTGAATGATCTCCAGACATGCCCGGCGATCAGGTGGAAGAACCCGCTAGAACCCCAGATTATCGAAGGGATGTTGAAGCCGCGCCCAACTCCAAAGATTGTGGTGATAGCCAAAGTGCTCACACTCAGCCGTCGAAATCTTCAAAAAAGAAGAAGAAATCCAAGAAGCCCGTGAAGCCTGGCGACAAGCGCACGGACTTACAGAAGCAGATTGACGCGCTGGAAGAGTACAACCAGAAGGCACGAACCCCAATCACGCTTCAAGAGTTCCTCGGCCACGTCCTTGAGGATGAAGATGATGGAGAAGAATCGTCGGATGGATCCGAGGATTACGTAGCAAGCTGCCATGCGATCTCTCATTCATGGCTAGACAATGAAGAAGCTCCCTGCACAGAAAGACTGGGGGCAGGTCCCGAGCCAGAACTTCTATGGCCGTCAGACGAAATGATCGACTCCTTCCTGAATGAGATTCATCTGAAAAGTAAAGCCAATCGGGAGCGTGAGATGGCCATATTTGAAAGAGCCAAACGTCGGCGAATAGACGAAAGAGTCGAGACACTCCCGCCGAATCAAGGAACATCCGCCACGAATAAAATCAAGTTCAAGACGAGGAAAAGGTTCGCCAAAGCCATATCAATGGGGATGAAGCTACCACCCTCCAAAGCGAACGCCTTTGGTGAAACAGAAACACATCCTAGCCACTGTTTATATCATCGAAAGATTTCGCACCCTACCGAAGAGTGCGACGCTTTTAAAAGATGGTGGCAGGGATATGTTGCTCACCGGCAACATTTCAAGCGGATGAAACGCAAGACTCGTTGGGAGCAAGGAAATACGACCGAGGAGCATAAAAGAACCGCCGGCGGCTGTCGCTTGGTCAACACCGGGGGATCGCAAGTTCTCACCTTCGGAAGCGACTCCGACGAAGAAATGGCTCTTAGCCCTCTCTTTAAAGAGTCCACTTTAGGAAGAGACGAAGAACCGAAGGCCTGTGAAAACATTCAGCTGCGCAATCGTACGCTTTCAGAAAAGAATCTCAAACCCACGAGTAGAAAAGATAAGGGAAAAGAAAAGGTCTCTGAGGATATCACCCTGGATGACCAAGTCATGAAAGAGCTGACTGCCAAGGACTCGCCAAAGAAGAACAAAGTAGACTACAACGTTCTGGCACACTTGAGGAAGTTACCTTCGCAGCTCAGCGTTCTCGACGCCCTTTTACTATCCAAAGAAGCGAGAGATTCATTGATCAAGGCGCTACAAGAACCAGAGCAATTCCAAGCTTTTCTCGCCGAAGAAAAGATGAAGGACGAGCTGGAGGAAGTACACACAGCCGATATCACCTTCGGCGACGAAGACCTCCTTCTTGGGACGTGCGAGCACAACCGTCCCCTCTATGTCTCAGGGTACTGCCACGATATAAAGATAGGCAAAATCCTGGTCGACAATGGGTCTTCCGTCAATCTCCTCAACTTGCGAGTGTTGAAGGAAATCTTCATGAGCGTCCAGTATCTCACTCGTGATAAAATCACCATCTCCGGCTTTGACTCCCAGTCATCGCGGACTCTCGGGTCTGTGATATTGACATTACGATTCGGGCTACTTGTCACGGATATTAAATTTCATGTCATTGATGCCAAGACATGCTATAACGCTTTGCTCAGCCGGCCTTGGTTACACGAGTACAACATCATCCCTTCTACACAACATCAGTGTATGAAATACTTTAAGGATGGTCTCGAGTATACCGTAACAGGAGAGCTGAACCCGTTCTCCGTGAACGAAATCCGCAAGTACGAAGATGCAAAATACTTCTTGCTAGATTTCGAGGACACGGAGAGATGTCACAAACCGGAGAACAAGGCTATCACCACCATTCCGGTCTTTGGGAGTGATACTGAAGAAGAGGAAGAGATGGTTGATTCAGGTCCACCCCAGTACAACAAGCCGAGACCGTCCGCTCCTATGTTGATCTTTGGCAACGACTCTGAAGATGAGGTCCATGCTATATTCTCCGCTCGGCCATCAATACAAGCATTCGCTGGTGATAATCAGAGTTTGCAAATTACCATAATTCCGCGGGAGCACTACAAAGATCTCGACGCACTTGAAGCTTATAGCGTGCAAGAGCTCCAAACATTTTACGTCCCTCCCAGGCGAAAAGGTGAACAGGCAATCCTATTCTACCGATCCACGGAAACAAGAGTGGAGAAAGAAGTTTGGCATGACGCAGATTCTATACTTGACAGGCTACAGCCCATCTGTCTGCTTAGATATTAAACAGAAGGCTTGAAAAGGCTATTGAAGCGCCAAGGGATACCCTTCAAACAGACCGCTCGAAAAGCTAAGTTCTATGACAGGATCTGGAACGTTCCCGGAACTCAGCGCAAGTTGTCCAACGGGAGAATGGAAGCGATCGGGCTTGCATATGTTCGGTCTAAGAAACGAGAGTTACTCCGCGACTGCTACGTCGTACATGACTTTGATGAAGAAGGAGATGCTCAATGGGAGAATGCTAACCCTGAACCAGAAAGAGCCCCCGACGTGAAAATGCCCAGTCCGTCATTCGAAGAACAAATGGACAAGCTTATAAGGGAAGCGGGTCAAAAGGTTCGAGACGACCATAATCGCGAAATGGCCATCTACGAAAAAGCCAAGACGCAACGCCTTCTTCAACAGGCTGCGAAAGATGAAAATGCCCCTCCCTGTCAACCTGTTGTACAAAAGGCTCGACGCAGAGGCAGAAACAAGTCAAAGAGCGGAAAAGGCGTTCGACAGCGACAAAGCGGAACCAAGAAGTCACGCGATAGGGAATCGAGCGGTCCGGATTTGTCCCTTATGAAGAAGATGGGTCGAGCATACTCTTTTCCTCAAGACAAGACAAAGAAGATACTTGACCTCGCTATAAAATATCAGATGATTACACTTCCGGAGTCCAAACACCCCGAGAAAGCTAACGAGGTCTCTCACCCAGACTATTGCTCTTATCACCGAGCAATAGAACACCCTCTCGAAGACTGCTTCACCTTCAAGAACCGGGTCGAAGACCAATATCAGCTAGGCAAGTTCGCTCTATCCAGCAGTTGGAGGATAAATCCGCCACAGAAACACGAACCAAAAGCCATGCATATATCGAGATTAGAACCAGATCAACATCGGTCGTGGAAGCGAGCTCGTACTTGTCATATGATAACACTATCAAAAGAAGAGCCTGAGAATATGGATGACCTCCCCTGGTGCTTCGAAAACAATGATGACGAGGTGATCTCAGAGTTTCCACCAGGGCCAAAAGAGCTGGAAGATGGAATACATACCACTGCAGATAACCTCAAGAAAATTGATTTGGGGACGGCAAGTGACCCGTGACCGACATTCGTCAGTGAGCTGTTATCTGAAGAAAGGGTGGCTACGCTAAAGGACGTGCTCATGCAGCATAAGGATTTCTTCGCATGGAACTATTCCGAGATTCCAGGATTAGATCTAGAGATCGCTGTCCACAAACTGGAAATATCCCCGGACGTCAAGCCAATCAAACAAGCACCGAGAAGAATGCGGCTCGAGCTTGAGATGAGTATCAACGCCGAGGTCAAGAAGCTAATCGACTCCGACTTCATCCAAGAAGTTCAGTATCCTGATTGGATTGCCAACATCGTCCCAGTTATGAAGAAGAATGGGACAGTGCGCATATGTGTGGACTTTCGGGATCTCAATAAAGCCTGCCCGAAGGATGACTTCCCGGTACCAGTCACCGAGCTAATGATAGACAATACGTCCACTCATGAGGTTTTCTCCTTTATGGATGGCTCATCAGGATATAATCAGATAAAGATACATCCCGAAGACCAGAAGCACACCGCTTTCCGGACCCCTTTGGGTATATTCTGCTACAAGGTGATGCCCTTCGGTCTAAAGAAAGCCGGTGCCATCTATCAGAGGGCCATGACGAAGATCTTCGATGACCTCATACATGAAATCGTCGAATGCTATATCGACGACCTCGTGGTTAAAAGCAAATCATACGAGGAACATCTCGAGCATCTGAAGATCGTATTTCAACGCCTTCGGCAATACAACTTGAAGATGAACCCTCTCAAATGCGCGTTCGGAGTCTCCACGGGAAAATTCCTAGGATTCATTGTCCGACACCGAGGCATCGAGATAGATCCGTCAAAGATCAAGGCGATTATAGAAATGCCTCCGCCAAAGACTCTCAAGCAACTACGGTCTCTCCAAGGAAAGCTCGCGTACATCCGGTGATTTATAGCCAATCTCTCAGGCAAGTACCGCCCTTACAGTCACCTAATGAAGAAGGAAACCCCGTTCGTCTGGGATCAAAAATGCTAAAGCGCACTGGACGAAATCAAGCAATACCTGCAGAATCCGCCGGTGCTAGCCGCTCCGATCAAGGGAAACCCTCTCATTCTTTATACAACAACCCTTGAAGGTTCCTTAAGCGTATTATGGGCACAAGAGAACGACCAAGGGAAAGAAAGAGCTTTCTATTACTTGAGTCGAGTTCTCCTGGGGGTAGAAAGCAATTATTCTCCCATCGAAAAACACTGCCTGGCGTTGATCTTCGCGATAACGAAACTCCGGCACTATGCATTGGCGCATGAAGTCCATCTCATATCGAAGGTAGACCCTCTCAAATATTTGATGTCAAAGGCCATATTGACAGGTCGGCTCGCTAAATGGGCCTTGCTCCTGATGGAATTCTCAATAATTTATCAACCTCTTAAGGTAGTGAAAGGCCAGGCCATCGCCAACTTCCTCGCTGAGCATCCGATACCGGCCGATTCTCCCTTGAATTGCGAACTGCCAGACGAACATGCGTTTGATACGATCGACGGAAGTGGTACCCAGTGGGAACATTATTTCGATGGAGTATCCTCCATGAAGAAGCGCAAACAAAACACGCCCATAATCAAATCAGGGGTAGGCCTTATCTTCGTGACCCCACAAGGAGGGATAATGCACTTTGCTTTCTCCTTAACAGAGCTGAGGACAAACAATGAAGCCGAGTATGAAGCTTTGATAGCAGGCCTCGAGATCGCCATCGACATGGGAATTGAAAACCTCCTCATATACGGAGACTCCCAACTAGTCGTCAGTCAAGTAAATGGCGACTACCAAACGTGCAAACCAGAGTTGGTGAAGTACGGAGAGAAAGTACAGCAGCTGCTGACCCAAATACCTTCCTACATCTTGGAAAGCATACCGCGTGCAGAAAATAGCAAAGTGGATGTACTAGCTAAGCTCGCTAATGAACTGGCCGACGAGAACCTCGATGACATGAGAATCGTTGTGCAGAGCCGTCGGGTTCTTACGCCGGCGGAAATATCTCCGGAGTCGTCCGAAGAAAAAGGAGTGACTGAGCAAATGGCTATGCAAATAAAAGACCAGGAAAATACCGAGGATTGGAGAGAAGTCTTTATAGACTACTTCAAATCCCGTCGAACGCCTGAAGATGCGTCCTCAAAACATCAGCTCATGAAGCGAGCCCTATCTTTCGCCTTCGTCAATGATACTCTATAAAAGAGGTCATTTGATTCTCTGTGGTTGAGATGTCTGGGACTTGAAGAAGCAAAAAGAGTCGTCTAAGAAGTTCATGACGGACTCTGCGGCTGTCACCAAGCAGGCCCGAAGATGAAGTTGAAGATTAAACGGATGGGCTACTACTGGCCCACGATGATTCAGGACTGACTCGAATATGCGAAGCAATGCCACTCATGCCAGATCCATGGGGACTTCATCCACCAGCATCCAAATCCACTACACCCGACAGTGGTTAGTTGGTCGTTCGAAATGTGGGGAACTGACATAATCGGCCCCATCGAACCAGCATCGTCCAGAGGACATCGATTCATTTTGGCGATGACTGACTACTTCTCCAAATGGGCAGAAGCAGTACCGCTGAGGGAAGTGAAGAAGGAGAATATCCTCCACTTCTTCAAGACGAACGTTATTTATCGGTTCGGAACGCTACGACGGATCATCTCCGATAACGGGCCAGCCTACAGAAGCCACAAGATCAGCCGCTTCGCACAACAGCACAACATAGACTGGAGATACTCCTCAGTTTATAATCCCCGATCCAACGGTCTAGCGGAGGCTTTCAACAAGACCTTGACGAAGATCGTGAAGAAGATGGTGTCCCGAAATAAGAAGGACTGGCACGAGAGACTACATGAAGCTCTTTGGGCATATCGAACTACGTTCAAGACGGCCATGAACACAACGCCGTACGCGTTGGTATTCGGTACAGAAGCGGTACTCCCCCTCGAGATAGAGTTACCCTCTCTACGAGTGGCAGTCCATTATGCGCTAACGGACGAAGAGAATGCTCACCTTCGGCTTGAGGAGCTCGATGCCCTTGATGAAACCCGGCTCCTGGCGCCGCAAAATCTGGAAGCTTATAAAGCAAAGATGACCCGCTCATATGAAAGATTGACCAGGCCGAGGACATTCCGCCAAGACGAACTCGTGCTAGTGGTCAAAAGACCTATGATCCCCAATCGCGCCAAACGGGGAAAATTCGAGCTGAACTATGAAGGCCCATACATCATAGACAAGGTCTACCAGAGTGGAGCCTATCTACTCATGGACATGCATGGTGAAAGACCTTTCAGGACAATAAACGGTCGCTTCCTGAAGAAATACTACGCTTGACGAGTCACGGCCTATGTCAATGATAGATGACGACGACTATGCCCGATCGCTATCTTCCTAAGACCAAACTCTATAAGTAGTAACCGACTTACTTTACAGCGGACCGAAACGTCCTTAAACTAACGACGGACCGAAACGTCCTTAAACTAACGACGGACCGAAACGTCCTTAAAACTAACGACGGACCACTATGTCCTAAAATTAGTTGTTGACCGAGACGTCGAGAAACAACGGTGGATTGCAGCATCCCAAAGCTGATACAAAAAAAAGAAAACGGTATGTCCATAAGCAAAATGGGCACGGATGAAAACCCGAAAGGGCTCCGTGAGTAAAAACAGTAGGGCTACCAGCGAGTCTTGTGAAAACCCAAAACGGCGCAACCTCGTTAGAATAAAAAAAAGAATAAATAAAAAAAAGGTATGTCCATAAGAAAAATGGGTACGGATGAAAACCCGAAAGGGCTCCGTGAGTAAAAATAGCAGGGCTACCGGCTAGTGTTTGTGAAAACCTAAAAGGGCGCATGCTCGTTAAAAGACACCTGCAAGGTCCTCTCGACCTTGTGAGGAGAAATCACCCA
Source organism: Agapanthus africanus (assembly GCA_030015575.1). Lineage (NCBI taxonomy): Eukaryota > Viridiplantae > Streptophyta > Magnoliopsida > Asparagales > Amaryllidaceae > Agapanthus > Agapanthus africanus. The sequence goes on from CM057337.1 coordinate 675,874,896, forward strand.
CGTGAGATCCTTACGACTCACAAGGGAGCAACACACTTAGGGATCCCTACGATTCCTAAGGAGAAATTACACTTGCGAGATCTTCACGACTCGTAAAGAGAATCCTCTTATGAGACCCTCACGGCTCATAAGATTCAAAAGTCTTAAGTTACAGAGACTTGAACCTGTTCTTACGCAACCCCCACAGCTTCCGATACGCCCCTACAAGCGGTGCAATACTGACCCTTGTATACAATCCACGGGCGCGAATAAACATTTCCCTAGCGAAGTCCTACCCGTGACTAGGGATATGTCCGCACGGTGAACAACCTTTGTAAGTCCTCTTGACTTATAAGGAGAAAACTCTCTTGTAAGATCCTTACGACTTACAGGAGAACATGCACTTAGGAATCCTCATGAATCCTAAGGAGAAAACACACCTACGAGATCCTCACGACTTGCAAGGAGAAATACCTTTATGAGACCCTTACGGCTCATGAAGTCAAAAGCCTTAGTCGACAGGATCCTAACCCTGTTCGCTAAGCCACCTTTGTTCGATATCGACAAAGGAAAATGATGATTCGCTCCTGGCAATATCCCAGTTGTAGCGGTGCTGATGCCGAAATCAGTGTCTAATTCCACGCTTGCAGCGAAAAGCCAGTGAGCCACACATGCATACGAAATAGCCGAAATGATGGGGGCAACTTGCAACAAAATCAGAAAGTAAAAAGAATGTATGCATGCAAATAGCCGAAATGATTGGGCAACTTACACTAAAAAGCAGCGAATAAAAATAAAACAAATAACCAAAATGATTGGGCAACTCGCAATAAAAGCAGCGAGTAAAAATAAAATAATAGCCGATGATTGGGCACCGCGAAAAATAGCCGAAATGATGGGGCAATCGCGACCTTCGCGATATAAAAAGATAAAATGATAGAGCATCACGGAAAGAAATAAATAAATAAATAAATATATATATATATATATATATATATATATATAATGAAGTTTATGCCCTACAGGTGATATCATATCAATCCCTGTATACAATTCAGGGGTGCAAACAAAGAAGGAATCACACCTTTCCTCCCCAGGTTTCATCAGAAGAAGAAGCCAAATCTCAACGGTTCACGGATAGCTTGGGGATTATCTCAACGTTCGTCTTATTACAACAGACTCAACATCAAGCAAAGCGGAACAGCGGCAACCCCCAGTTCCATGACTCGGCGGTGCACAGATGACCGAGAGTCAAACCCCGACTCCGTGAAATGCGGATATAATCAACAAAATTCTTGGTCACGTGGAACGTGGATAACGTCACTTCTGACCTCGAGGAAAACGTCCAGAGCGGATCCTGGTCCCCGCAGAGCACGACAGTGAACCCGTGTGAAGCAGCCAGAGCGGAGCCTAGTCCTCGCCGAATACGATAGTGAACCCGTGGGAAGCATCTAGAGCAAAATTCCTGGTCACGTGGAACGCGGATAACATCACTTCTGACCCCGTAGAAAACGTCCAGAGCGGATACTGGTCCTCGCAGAGCACGGCAGTGAACCCATGTGAAACATCCAGAGCGGAGCCTAGTCCTCGCCGAACACGGCAGTGAACCCGTGGGAAGCATCTAGAGCAAAATTCCTGGTCACATGGAACGCGGATAACGTCACTTCTGACCCCGTGGAAAACGTCCAGAGCGGATCCTGGTCCTCGCAGAGCACGACAGTGAACCCGTGTGAAGCATCCAGAGCGGAGCCTGGTCCTCGCCAAACACGGCAGGAACCCGTGGTAAGCATCCAGAGCAAAATTCCTGGTCACGTAGAACGCGGATAATGTCACTTCTGACCCCGTGGAAAACATCCAGAGCGGATCTTGGTCCTCGCGGATCACGGCAGTGAACCCATATGAAGCATCCAGAGCGGAGCCTAGTCCTCGCCGAACATGGCAGTGAACCCGTGGGAAGTATCTAGAGCAAAATTCCCGGTCACGTGGAACGCGGATAACGTCACTTCTGACCCCGTGGAAAACGTCCAGAGCGGATCCTGGTCCTCGCAGAGCACGGCAGTGAACCCATGTGAAGCATCCAGAGCGGAGCCTGGTCCTCGCCAAACACGGCAGAGAACCCGTGGGAAGCATCCAGAGAAAAATTCCTGGTCACGCGGAACGCGGATAATGTCATTTCTGACCTCGTGGAAAACATCCAGAGCGGATCCTGGTCCTCGCGGAGCACGGCAGTGAACCCGTGTGAAGCATCCAAAGCGGAGTCTAGTCCTCGCCGAACACGGCAGTGAACCCGTGGGAAGCATCTAGAGCAAAATTTCTGGTCATGTGGAACGCGGATAACGTCACTTCTGACCCCGTGGAAAACGTCCAGAGCGGATCCTGGTCCTCGCAGAGCATGGCAGTGAACCCGTGTGAAGCATCCAGAGCGAAGCCTGGTCCTCGCCAAACACGGTAGTGAACCCGTGAGAAGTATCCAGAGCAAAATTCCTGGCTATGTGGAACGAGGATTATGTCACTTCTGACCCCGTGGAAAACGTCCAGAGTGGATCTCGGTCCTCACAGAGCACGGCAGTGAACCCGTGTGAAGCATCCAGAGCGGAGCCTGGTCCTTGCCGAATACGGCATCGAACCCGTGGGAAGCATCCAGAGCAAAATTCTTGGTCACGTGGAACGCGGATAACGTCATTTCTGACCCCGTGGAAAATGTCCAGAGCGGATCCTGGTCCTCGCAGAGCACGGCAGTGAACCCGTGTGAAGCATCCAGAGCGGAGCCTGGTCCTCGCCAAACACGGCAGTGAACCCGTGGGAAGTATCCAGAGCAAACATCGGACTGTGAGGTCCTTAAACTCATGGACTATGATGTCCTTAATCTCGACCGTGATGTCTTAAAACTAACATCGGACTGTGAGGTCCTTAAACTCACGGACTATGATGTCCTTAACCTCGACCGTGATGTCTTAAAACTAACAATGGATCTTAATGTCCTTAAACTAATTTTACCTTGGTTGAAGGGTACATCTCGTCACTCCTTTGATATTTGTCGTTGTAATTCCTCAACGTCTTCAAAGAGGTGACGGGTCCCGACAACCACACATAACATTGGACTGTGGAGTCCTTAAATCCACGGACTATGATGTCCTTAACCTCGACCGTGATGTCTTAAAACTAACATTGGACCATGGAGTCCTTAAATGCACGGACTGTGACGTCCTTAACCTCGACCGTGATGTATTAAAACTAACATTGGACCGTGGAGTCCTTAAATCCACGGACTATGACGTCCTTAACCTCAACCGTGATGTCTTAAAACTAACATTGGACTGTGGAGTCCTTAAATCCATGGACAATGATGTCCTTAACCTCGACCGTGATGTCTTAAAACTAACATTGGATTGTGGAGTCCTTAAATCCACGGACTATGATGTCCTTAACCTCGACCGTGATATCTTAAAACTAACGACGGACTGTGGAGTCCTTAAATCCACGGATTATGATGTCCTTAACCTCAACCGCGATGTCTTTAAACTACGGTATCCTGGAAAATGTCCAGAGCGGGGCCTGGTCCTCGCCAAACACGGCAGTGAACCCGTGGGAAGCATCCAGAGCAACCCCTGACTCCGTGAAATGCGGATAAGGACAACTTCACCCATCATTTGCGAGTCCTCACGACTCGTAAGGGAGTAAATTCTCTTGTAAGATCCTTACGACTTTCAAGAGAAAACGCACATAGGAATCCTCACGATACTTAAGGAGAAATTACACCTACGGGATCCTCTCGACCCGTAGGGAGAAAATTCTCAATGAGACCCTCACGGCTCATAAAGTTGAAAAGTCTTAGGTGACAAATCCTAACCCTGTTTTCTGAGCCATCACTACCTTACAAAATCACACGATTGACAGTCATATACTTGCTAAAATCACATGGCAACAATAGAGCAAAGAGAAGAAAGCAACAGTATAACAAAATGAATGTCTTCATTCATGAACTCAATTGAATAAAAGATACATCATATAAAGGAATAAAAAAAATAGATACATATTATTCTGAGATTACAAGTGTATGATTGATACGAAGGCGACTACTGAGAAGGAAGCGTTTTCAACAAGTCCGCGAGCTGCTCTCGTACTTCTTTCAGTGCCTTCTCATGATCAGCCATCGCGGCTAGCTCCGCTTCGATTCGAGTCCTTTGCTGCAAGCATGATGAAATCTTCTCATCAATTTCCCGTTGGGCAGCTTCGCGACTCTGCGTAACCCGCTCGATAGAGTCGAGCTTCCGTCTTAATACGAGCCCGTCCGAAATACATTGCTGCAAGGTGTCAAAGACGGCTCTCAGTTGTGCGACGTTCGCTTCGACCTGGGCACGCAACTGGATAGACTCAGCGGAAGCCTCCTCGCATTCCTTCCACCTCAAGGCCGCTTCTTGTTCGAAATGGCGGAGGAAAGACGCACTTTTCTCGACCCATGCGGCCCACTGGGAGTTCAAAGCTTAAGTCTCAGGGGCAAGACACATAAGTTCAAGCTGATGCAGACAGGCCTCGATCTTCCTACAGTGACCGACCCAAGACTCGAAGACGCATTCATTATGGAAATTTACAAGCGTCGCCAGCATCGGACTGACCTTGGCAGCGAAATCTGCGGCAGATGTAGGAGCTTCCGCATCAAGCTCCTCGACGTATTCGCTCAACATGCGCAGACTCGTCACAACACCTTTTGAGAATGGACGTCTGGAGAAGGGGCCTGTTGACATCATAATGCGAGATTCGAAAGAGGCCGGAGTCGAAGCAACCGCTGCAAAACAAGTCACAATCAGATGACGGATTTAAAAATATAAGAGAATCATGAATAATAGAATTTACTATACCAGCTGCAGCAGGTGGCAAAGCCGGGGGACCGGTGGCGCAACTGATCTCTCATCTCCTCCTTCAATCTGTAGCACTGCGATCAAGGCAAAGAAGGCTCAGAAATGATTTCGTGGTCAGAAAAAGAAAGAGCATTAATTGAAAACTGTATTCACCAGTGCCACTGGATGATGCAACCTCCGACGGGAAGGAGAAATGGGGATGCAGCACCTGGTACAGGTGGTCAAAAAGGACTCCTGCAAAAACGCGATAACGCAATGTCAGTACATGAATTATACAGCCAAGAGACAAGACTGATGGGTCACAAATCCATACCTTCCAGCATCTGCGACGATACGAGAGAAGGCAGAGAGGTGGTTACCGTCAGGGCGGTGACTGACGGTGCTGTCTCAAGTAGTTCGACATCTGCACTAGCCGCAACTGCATTAGAAACAAGATAAACCTTGTTAAGAAAAATTGCAGAATAAAAAGAAGGACAGTAACCTAAAATCTACCTGAAGAGTCACTGGCCGGAGCCGTGATGAGGGCGTCACTTGATTCAACAACGGCGTCTCCCTCCTCCAGCGGGGTGGTCTCACGCCCCGTCGCTTCGTCCCCTGACTCCACGAGAGCCGTCGTCACACTTGCGATGCCAGGAGACGGAAAAGAACTGTAAGAGGGAAGAGCGATGATAGGGGCGCTGCCCGACTCTTAAGAATGAGCGGCCATCTCGGGCCCAGCAATCGTACCCGTTTCGCTCGCCACTACCTCGGGCTTAGTGATCACAGCCGTCTTATCCACCGCTGCCTTAGGATGGGTCGTGGTAGCCGTCTCGTCCACCGCTGCCTCAGGCTCGGCCGTAGTAGCCGTCTCATCCGCTGCCACCTCGCGCTCAGTAGTGGTAGCTATCTTGGGCATAGCAGTCGTGACTGTCTCGTCAGCCACTATCTCGGGCTCGGAAATTACGGTTACATCGCCTACCGTCACCCTAGGTTCAGCAGCTACCTCCTCCACCGCCCCCTCAGGCTCAACGGTCACCGCCACTCCTTCAGTAAGGCTCAGCCCTGCAGGACAAGATATGTAAGAACCGATAGTTTAAAGCTTTGACAACGAAGCCTCAAAACACGTTACCTGGGGTTGATTTACTGTTGGCTTCCCGAGCTGCACGTGCCGTCCGTCTATGAGCAGTAGACAAGGCAACCGAGAACTCCTCTGAAGGAGTAGCAGCGGGAGTAACAGCGCTTGAACCTGCCCCCGCAGCCAAAGCAGCACTACGTTCCCTTGCTGCGCGCCTCAGGCGCTTCCTTTCTTCCCGGGCCGTTACTACCGACCTTTTAGAAGCCTCCTTCAGCAAGGCGTCGTCGTCCGCATTCAGGTTACCTCCAGATCCGTCAAGGCTTCTATCATCGGTTTTTTGAGCAATGCCTCCTTCGGCAGTACCGAACAGGCCGGGGCTTCGGTGGCTGGCCCGGGAAGAGTCTCCACATCACCTTGCAGGAACGGGATGGTGGTCCCTGCGATGACATAAGGAAAGGGTTAGATTGTCCATAAAAAGGAGAATGAAGACTCAATAAGCCGAAACATACCAATGCCCAATAGAGCACGATTCCTCTCATCCTCCTCAAAAGTCCTGAGGGAAGCCGCCAGAGCCTCTTCAGTAGTAAAGCTTGTTACAAAAGGAAGAATACCAGTTAAGACATGATAATAAAAATAAAGATGTAACGCAATGACAAAAGTGTGACTAATATTTACTTGATTGCACGAGGGTGGCTATTTTCTTTTGGTACCTCGTAAGTCGCTCAGAAGCAGAAATAGCGGCATCGAGATCAGTGTCTGCGGGCGCTATGAAGAAACCCTCATTAGTTCCATACTCACTTAGACCTTCGATAAGGGGAGCCTGAGGCTCTAGGCCGAGTACGGCATCAAGGGAGAGGACCGACTTCTTTTTCTTCTTCTGTGCGCGAGTTCCGGTTGCAGCTAGAGCCAGCTTGTGCTTCATGGGAACTTTTGGACGGCGAGTCCCGATATTCGAGCCCACACCAGATTCGGGGGAAGCTACGTTTACCGTCTCCACTGGAGCACGGGGCACCGAAGGCACATTCACCGTCTCTACAGGAGCATTAGGCAAGCCACGAGTGGGGCTTAGCACGCGTGGAGGCTCAACTGCAGCAACCTCTCTTAGCGGAGGGGGTACAGGGATCCGTCATTTCAAAGTGACTTTACGATCACTGGCAGGAGGTGCACCTTTGCGATCAAGAAGCAAATGCCTTTCTTCCTTAATAACGGCGCCCGTCGAATGCTGGTACCATGCCGTATATGTATTAAGGATCCGTGGGACATAACTCGGCTCGCTGATAAAAAAGTGAGAGCCCGTATTCAAACGCATGAAGTGATGCGGCGCGCTCTGCATCCCCTCTTCAGTGGCAGTAGGTTTCAGCAAGAAAGCCTCCAACGGCACTCCTTGATTATAGCTCAATTGTTGGGCAAAACGATGCGGGTTATATCTCATGAAGAGCGCCGCATCATTTTGCCTAAACACCAGGAAGCCCGGTCTGATAGAATATAAATGAAGGGTTTCCCGAGCTGTCAGAACTGAGGCTCCATCTTTAAAGATATCCTGCAATGACCGCACTGTTGTGGTAGACGCCTTTCCGATGGTTAACACCTTGTCGGTGAAGGTCATCCCGTCTCCAACTGTGCGGGGACGAAGGAGCAAACCTCTGGCATCCCGTGGCGACAGATTTACAATTGAGACGCCAATCAATCGCATTATCCGAGGGAAGCTGCACCTGTCAGAGAATGAAGGCCTTTTATGGATACCAAAAACGCCAAGTGCATGTAGCTCGAGCCATGACATGAAGTAATGCATCAAGAAGATCACATGCGGTACTCCAGGTTCAGTAGCATCCGCCGCTTGACTAAGGCAATAATACAGATGGGCTAAGCCGGCGACCCCGACGGTCACTTTTACCCCAATAGTCATCCGGTGTGCCGGGTAAAATACAGATGGCGTTATACGGTGAAGGTGCATCCGGAGCGCAAACCAGCTCAACCATAGTCCAAGAAATCCCAAAAAGAATGCTTCCTCATCCATCTCAGGGACTGCAATCTCCGCAAAAGGAACAACCGGGGAGTTAGGAAGGAAGAAACTCTTATGATCTACCTCCGTCGCTGGCAGGTTGTCCAAACCTAAACTGAAAGGGTCATCAAGCGTGGAGAATTTAGCAGCTTCCGCCGAGAAGACTTTCGGGTGAAGGAAACGAGCGATGAAATCCTCGAAATTATCCCTGCGACTCCCAGATTCGAGAAAAAGGCGCTCGTAGATATTCAACACTTTGATCGGACTGGGAAACTGGTGTTGAATAGCATTCGCCGGAGTAAGGCCCATTCTCACTGGCTTAGCACCGAAGGCATATTCGTCCGTAGGAAGCAGCTCTTCGTAATGCTCCCCTATGACCGGTAAGTCGGAAACTTCTATAAACTCCTCTAAAGAGATTGACACTTCCCGGTCCAGTGCGAGGAAGGTGTGAGTAGGGATATTCCACTGCTCCAAAAAGGCCTTAACCCACCAGGTGGGAAGCGTAGGGTATTGGAAGAGAGAAGCATAAACAGCGGTATACAACCCAAGCCTCATCAACCGCGACTTCTTCGCTGACAGAATGTAGCGGGCCCATTGTGGATAACCGATCGGATGACGGGGAATCAGACCTATATTATATGGTTGCCCCTACGGTCGCGCTTCGCCTTGACAAATACGGCGTCCCAAGCTATCTAAAACCATGGGAGACTGAACGGGAATCGAAGCTATAGCAGGTTGAAGAAGGCCTTCTGAAGTCCAATTGACCATCTACACGGCGTAGTTCACCGGGGGTGAGTTGGCGTAATGGATCGCCGTGATAGGCTCCGAAGGCACCGCGCATGAAAAGCTTTGTCAACCCCTGATAATCTGATTGTACCATGATCCCCAAAGGTGAAGATTCTTATGTTCCGGATCATGGTCTCTGATCAAAGCTAGGACCTCTCGGTCTACGGGTGCTCTAGGGAATCCTCCCTCTGAACGAACGAATGGAAATGAAGCATCGAAAGACATGTTGCCTGCAAAAAAGGGGACAGAAATAAACTGTCAGTATTGTAATTTTTAATTTCTGACACTTGGTACTTTAAAATTTGTACCACACTGCAATGCAATGGAAAAGGGACCAAAGGGGACCCACAAAATCCAGATGACAATACATCAATTACTAAAACAGCCTCATCATTGGATGAGACTGTCAATTAATGAGAATATCCTCAAAGAAAATTCTCATTGAATGAGAAATCCCTCGGGAGAAGGAGAAAATCTCCTTTTGAGAGCAAAGCTCTATGACATAGTGACACTTGTCAAACTCTGGTTATGAAGGGATAAAATCCCTTAGAGAGCCCAGCTCTGTAATCATGATAGAAAATCCATCAAGGATTATTAAAGTTAATGCTTGAGAATTAAAATTCTGGGATCTTAAAGATCCATGAAGAAACTCTCAAGAGTTCTTCATCAAAAGATCAAAAGATCTACGTATTATCAAAAGAGCAGAGCTCTGATTCATGGGATAAGAAACCCCAAGAAAAGATCTGTTTAGATCTATGGGTTCATGAGAGCAAGGCTCTATTAATGAAACCCTAAAAGAGTTTTCTTTAGATCAAAGATCTATAAAGAGCAAGGCTCTAAGCAGAAATTCTCAGGAAGAAGATGATAATCATCTAAAGGACCAAAGGTCCTATTTATAGGCACTGAACTGCCTCTCCAACTTCTGAGTTGATCCAAGGGCTCAAATGTTGCCATTGCTACACTCACGTGTGCGCCACGTAAGCGCAACGGTGGGGGGTATTTGTTTCCCCAATCAGAGCAAAGCTCTATTTTGAATTTCAAAATTCAAAAATTGAAGCAGCGCTTCAGATCTTCCGCGCTGTGCGCCACGTGTCAAAAACAGACACGCCAGGAGCGCTGAGCCCTAGGCAGCGCACCCCAATCAGAGCAAAGCTCTGTTTTCAAAATTCAAAGATTAAAAAGTTGAAGCAACGGTTCAGATCCAGCGCTCTGCACTGCGCGCCACGTGTCAAACGTAGGTGCGCTAGCGCAGTTGCGCTGCGCTCCGCGCTGCGTGCCACGTGTCTAACACGGGTGCGCTAGCGCAGTTGCGCCGCGCTCCGCGCTGCGCGCCACGTGTCAAGCACGGGTGTGCCAGCGCAGTTGCGCTGCGCGCCACGTGTCGAACGTAGGTACGCCAGCGCCGGAGTTAAAATTCCCACCGTTAGATCAAAAGATCTAATAATAATGATAAATCATTAATTAACCAGAAATAAATTCCGTTAAAGAAAGATTTCTCAAAATCTTTCGAAACAACAAGATTGTGCTTTAAGAACAGCTGGATCAATGATCCAATGGTAAATAATGAATTACCAAAACAGAACAAATTCTGCATAGAAATATTAGTTATATGTATGCCCTAGAGGCCATTACTGTACATAGGATGTATATTGTAGTGGATGCTGGGACATATATAGGGAGGACTTTCTTGCTCGACATGATAGTATGCTATCTGATTGCTCTTTACCTTAACGTGTATACTGATTGTCTCTCTGTTACATGTTGGTAAAGCCCTTAGGATGTGTACTTGACTATCTGGACTATGATGCGGATCATACTAGTGTAGGGTCCCTAGGCACCCTAGTGAGGTCTCACAAGGCATCGAACATGCCAATTTCAAAAATTCTAGGTGCCGAGAGACCCTACTACGGATCGTTTGCTAGAAAACTAGGCGAAAAACAATCTAGTTAACAATTAACTAAGAGATACGGAAATACAACCTTTGTAGATCCGGTCCTCCACCTCCACGGCTCCGAGATGAGGTCCTCTCCGCTGTCCAAATCAAATCCGGGCTCTAGCGTCGACTTCATCGGAGAATAAGCGAGCTAGGTCATCGATGTCCATGCCGAAGATGATCTACGTCGAGGCATCGATAGATCAAGCTCCACCTTCACCTAGCTTTGAAAAATTGTGAAGGAAACACACTCTAGTACTTGGCAAGAGGTAGAGGATGAAGAAATAGGAAGTGGGTAGACTTTAGAATTGGATTTCTCACTCTTTTCCAACAATCACCATTGATGGAGTGAAGGTTTCTTCACTTGAAGAAAGGAAGAAGAAGAAGAAGATATGATAAGTCTTGAATTAAAAATATAAAATAAAACAATACTTATCATACTTTTAACTCTAGTTAAGTGTAGAGAATTAACTTAGGTTAGTTAAAATGGTTAGGGTTAAGTATAGGACAAGAATGAAGACTTAGTCAAAGTTTCAAGAAACTTCAACTAAATCCAAAATATGCCACCATTTATCTTTCTTTTTCCTTTTTCCAAAAAGAATAAATAAGAAAGATAAATGTATAAATAAAAATCAAAACCCTAACCCATTCATTACCATGGTTCATTCTTTACACTTAACCAAGTTTGGCATGCATCATCAAACATGATACAAGCAAGTGCACAAAATCATATCGCATATGCAATGCGCACACCCGAGTGAGAAAATCCATCTTAAGTGAACCGATACTAGTTAATGCAAAGTAATATATCAAATATATAATTATGCATTAAATCATTAAATCAACACTTGATTTAACGATCCGGTCATATCGCATATCTAATATCATTAGTAACAACTTATCGAATCAACACTTGATCCGATAACTCGGCTATATCGCATATAACCGATCAATGTCACATCTCGCGAGAATCGAATACAGTATCACATACTGGTATCATTCTCGGTCCCGCACATATCTCATATGCACTCCTATTTCGTTTCGCTTGAGCCAGGAAACCTCTGTGTAGGACTCTAAAGACTCGTCAATACGCCGGCAGCAGATGATGATCATATCAAGCATCCACAAGCCGCAAGCGGTCTGCTAAACGTAACGGCCACCCGGGTATTGAGCGATCTGAAGATCGACGAGCAAGCCCGCTCACACTCCAGTGAATCCGACCAGTAACACTACCGTACAGTCCGGTCTGATCGTCTGATATGTCGCATATCTCGCCTAGGGGTGGTAAACGTCAGACCCCAATAGCTCGATAAGTCGTGTCGATATGAGGTCTATAACACTTCGAGAAACTACAGGTAACACTTACCAGTAAATCTCAGCAACCCTGGCCAGGGATTTCCTGTTATAGCCAATCGAACACAGCGCAACATCAACTCCCTATACCGGGAGAGACGAATCCCCTCCTATCGCTCATTGCCTCCATGTGACTCGGGACTGTACCCAAAAACCACCGTTTTGCACGCCCTCTTGGACGTGGTAAGATGGAAATCAAAGCACAGTGGGAACCACACAAGACTCTATGACGATCTCGGGTCAACAGACTACTCTGTACCAGTGTCACCAGAGAACTGCCATCTGACGTGAGGTATAATACCATCTGGGAGTTCTCGGCGAGTCCGTCCAGTGTACCCAGTCTCTACTGAGCACCCGCATATCATCTCTGATGTCAAACACCAATGGATATGGGATCATCCATCGCCCATCTGTATGGGTCGAGAAGGTATACGCTAGTCTACTCTGGTATATCGATGCCCCGTCTCGATACACCCATGACTAGGGACTTTGAAGGATGTACTTATGGACTACCATGTCCCCACTAGTATGATCCGCATCATAGTCCAGGTAGTCAAGTACAGATCCTAAGGGCTTTACCAACATGTAACAGAGAGACAATCAGTATACACGTTAAGGTAAAGTTCAACCAGATAGCATACTATCATGTCGAGCAAGAAAGTCCTCCCTATATACGTCCCAGCATCCACTACAATATACATCCTATGTACAGTAATGGCCTCTAGGGCATACATATAACTAACAATCTCCCACTTGCACTAGGGCCATCTGATAGCAGTGGTTGTAGTATCTCATACTCAACCATCCCATAGAAGTCTCTCTCTGGGAACAGGCCTTTGTGAGTGGATCCGCTGTGTTGTCCTCTGAATCTACTCTCCTAACCTCGATCTCCCTGGAGATCAACCATCTCCATGATCAAGTGATACTGCCTTAGAATATGTCTGGATCACTGATGGGACCGGCGTTCCTTGGCAAAAGCCACAACTCCATTGTCACACAATGGAAGGAACATAGTTCATCTCATGAACCATTATACACCCAAACAGCCTCTTTGGTAGCATCTTAAGTAGCCATGTATCCAGCCTTTATCATCTAGTATGTCATGGTATCTAGCTTGGAACTCTTCCAACATACCGTCCCTTTACTGAGGGTAAAGACAATGCCTGTGACTGACACTCAGTCGTCTTTATCACCCTGGAACCCTTCCAGTGATTCTCCCCAGGATCGGTTGATACTGTCTCACTACAACTAGTGAGAGTCCTAACATCCAATTAGATCTATCTCATAGATCCAAAACCCAGGATTTAGGAGGTATCATTTTGATCCTATATGGAGAATCATTGTGATAAGCGGAGATTGATCGAGCGTAGCATAGGAAACTCTTTCCCTATCAAGAGTATGTCATCCACGTACTCTACGAGGATCGTCACCATACTCCCTACTACCTTTTTGTTTATACAAGGTTCATCTACCATTTTGATGATGTCAAACTCTTTGACTAATTCATCAAAACGGATGTTCCAACTCCGCGATGCCTGCTTTATCTGATAAAGCATCTTGTGCACGTTTCCGCTGCTCCCACTGTCTACGAAGCCCTCTGGCTGTGTAGTTATAGACGCTCTCTTCCAAATCATCATTTAGAAAAGCAGTCAAGACACCCAACCACCAGATATCGTAGTCATGGTATGTAGCCGTGACAAGTAGGATCTGGATGGACTTAAGCATAGCTACTTGAAAAGGTTTCATCATTTTCCACACCTGGTCAATGATGCAAACTTTTAGCAAGTCTAGCTTTGAAAGTCTCAACTTTTCCATCTACACCAAGTAATCTTCTCAAGATATACTTGCTCCTGATGGGGATTTAACCCTTCAGATATAGCAACCAAAGTCCATACTTTGTTGGTGTATAAGGATTCCATCTCAGATCACTAAGCATCCAGCCATTCTTACAGAGTCACACTCCTGATGGCCAGCTCGAAACTAGTTGGGTCATCATCTCATGATGCATTCCTCGCTCCCACTGTCATAGAGAAACCAAAGTATCTCTCAGGTGGGTGAGGAACCCTACTAGATCGGCGGAGAGGCTGAGGTTCGTTGGTATCTACTGAATCCCTTGGTTCTATCAAACCATCTGCTGTAGTTGGTATAGCTGGAACTTTTCCAGTTCTACATAACAGACCTTGCCTCGAGCTTGTCCGGATTTTGCTTTTAGACATAGGCCAGACAACCCCAAATCTCAACTAACTTGAGAGATGGGCTCTTCCCTTATCATATCAAATATGAAACGGTAGGCAACTGATTTGATTCGAACCTATTCAATAGGTATGCAGCTTCTCAAGTGCATAACTCCCAAAAAAGGAAATAGGTAACTCAGTAGTACTCATCATAGAGCACACCTTACATATAGGGTGTGATTGCTCCATCCCGATATACCATCGTGCTATGGTGTTTACGGAGGAGTAATGCTGAGAGAGAATCTCATTCTCCTTTAGAATGGACCAGGATTTCCGTGCTCAAGTATTCTCCTCCTTGATCACATCAAAGGACATAATACTTTTACCCTTATTTTGGTTCTCTACTTCTAGCTTATATTCTGAGAATATCTCAAAAGGTTCGGACTCATGTTTCAACAGGAACATTTGACTGAATCTTGAGAGATAATCAGAGAATATAATGAAGTATAAAGAACCAATCTTGGCATGTGTAGACAGGGGACCTACATACATCAACATGTATCATCCCAAGAGTTCACTAACTCTTTCTCTGTTTCCAGTAAACGGAGCTGTGGTCATCTTATCTCTGTGACATGACTGGCGAGTTTCACAAGATGCAAATTCAAACTAATTTAAATATGCATCTTTATGTAACTCTAGCTAGTCGGGTCACATTGATCTGACCTAGTCTACAATACCTCAAGAAGGATTCGTTCAGTTCTGAACTCTTCCTCTTGTGTGTGTTCCATATACTAAGAACTGTAGTTTGATTTAGAACATTAATGCTTTTAGATAACGTGCCTGAAGCGATCAACTTTTGATATAGGAAATGTTCAAAACATTATCCAACAATACAAAATTTTATCATTTCTTTACTGATAAAGAGACTGATATGATTTTGTATATCAGGTTCGGTATCTAATAACATTCGTTCAGAATCAATGTATTAGTAATACAGGGTGACAGTGACCAACAGACTTGGCTGCAACACTTGCCCCGTTTTCTGCCTCATGAAACTTATCACCCGTTCTCAGTTCTCTACCTTTCTTTAGCCCTATGTAACATATTACATATCTGGGATCCTGATCTGGTATCACATACCCAGGACGTAAAGGACACTGAGAAACAGTTCTCTGTAATGAACACACCCGAAGATGATGCATCAGCATGCACTCTCTTCGTTTGGGCGGCACGGGAAATCTGGTATTCCCCAATTTCCTGCTCTGTCTTATAACAATTATAAGGTGGAGCGGGACCAACGTTCCCCAGCTCAGTATAACAAGCGGGTTCGGTCAAATATCTGTATTATTATCTTGATTAAGGCGTGATATGGTCGCTACCTGGAGAGAGAGAGAAGAAAACACTCAGCGTGCGCTCTGGCAAGAATAGATTGGTTATTATTTTATCTAATCAGGATGGCTCCCACTGCTTTTTATCAAATCTTCCTTCAAACCCTAAAAAGAAAGACTAGCCGGGATTAATTACACACTACAAGTTCGCCAATCTTTCAGCCAGGCTAGTGTTGGTACTTTGAGGGAGGTCCCCCGTGCTTTCGCACGAACCTAATTAATGTAAACCTCGTTTTCCCAGAGGCGTAACCTCGTTAACACCTTTCTAGACACCTACTTGATCGGCTAATTGTAATGTATAAAACTCTCCCAGGAGTAACTCTTACTCGCAGCGGGTATCGGGATCCAACTATCTCATAGAAGGTATGCAATCTCATTGCAAATTTCAACACTTGAAATTCCCGATAATATTTTGCCCCTAGCGTCCTATGACCTTGACGGAGATCAACAAACCATAGGCTACTAGTCAAGTTCAACCCATCATTTCTTGATCGAATTAAACCCACCCGCACGACCCTTGACGGAGGTCAACAAGGCCGCACGACTACCCTAACTCAATCTGCATCATATGCATAAACAGATAAATACTAGTTAGCTACCGCACACTACGCCTAGACGGAGGTCAACAAACGTAGCACGAATACTAAATAGGACTTATCTGAAATGACGGAGGGCTACGACAGGTTTTTCTGAAAACCTATTGCGTAATGAACTTGATATCGTTGTAGGATCGAATGATTTTAAAAATGGAGTGCTTTTGAGGCTTTTCTAGTTTTGCTAAAGGAGTCACTCCCGGTGAAGGGATCGTCGGTCCTTTCCTCGTCGAATGAGGTGCGGGATATATCATATATATCACTGTGCAAAGCAGAAACAGTTAAAAGCAATCAAAAGACAAACCGAATGTGTAGCATCTGCCAGTTATTGCTAAAGGAGTCACTCCCGGTGAAGGGATCTCGGTCCTTTCCTCATCGAATAAGGTGCAGGATATATCATATATACCGCTGTGCAAAGAAAGAACTGTAGCTACCTGTTTTATTTTGAAATTCGATTCTACAACATCTTAGGTTTCTTTTAATTCATTAATCACATTAATGAAGTCTCATCATTTAAGTACCTAAACATCACAGATAGATATGACGTACACTTATGCCATCCGCATTTGCCTCGATGTCCCATCGTGCACCGTTAGGTTAGGTAACTAACGACAGAGCGGGGCAGGGCTAGCGCGGGTGTAAAACATAAGTAACGTCTATATAATATATCATATATACTATATACTGAATCTATCACAGAACATCACATGATCACATCACAGATATCGCAGCAGAAGAATCATATGAAATATTGGATATACTAGGACGTCCGTGTTTTCAATACGAGCCAGTATAAAACACGGATTCCACGGTCGTGATGAATAGCCAAACCCACACCCCTAGACCCCTACGAGAGCGGCAAGCAACCCTACCAATTCTAGAGTTAGGAGACCCGGACTCGACTCCTCGAGTTGGTCTCGCACTGGACTCCAGAACCCGGTTACTTGGCCCTCCTCCTTGGGTCTATCCTAGTGGAGTAAAGTAAATAATATACAAACGGTGACAACTTCCGCAACCTGGAAGTGCCCCAATAAAAGAATATTACATACAAGTTTTTACATGAATGAAAATGAAAAATACTCATCTCACATAAAAAACCCCGGCTATTCAAACACGACGATCCAATATAACATATCCAGTAACACATAACATCACATGTCATCAACGTAAGTAAATATGTCCATCCCAATTGTCGTTGACATATAGCAACGAAACCGGCGATATCACATATTACACTTACGGTCACAGAAAAGAAAGTGTAAAACTACAACAGTTGGAATCCGTAACCTCTTTAGACATCGCATGCCTAATCAAATGAATTCCTTAGACATCACATGCCTAACAATTATAAACCCCGCATTTTAGTTTCAAAATCGAAAACTCTTTTCAATATCAAGTCGGGCAATTCAACAGGATTCCCGACATCCTGATCGAATGCTCGTCGCAAACTTCAGTAGACGGCCGCACCCCTGATACCGTCGACGAAGTGCACCAAGGCGGAACATGATTGTTAGGATACGTGCGTGTTCAAGTTCTAGTTTAAATACCGCAATCAAGACGGTTTCGCTTGTAGCTAGCCGGTTGAGTACGGGTCGTCCGCAGGGAGATGGGAGTCTTTTTCAAAGTGTTTTAACGAGTTAAGTCCGGTTTTCAGATTTTGTTTGATTATCTAAGTGTTGAGTTGATATTCAAAGAGAGCTTGTTAGGGTTAGGATTAGGTTAGTTTGAGTTAGGAGTCTCCACATCTTTCGTTGCCCTACTTAATATCGGTGTTACGGTAATCGGCAACAACGGGGATTAGCACGACTAGGAAGGAACTTGCGAGTATAAGCTAGGCTTTCCAACGCATAGTCCTTCCTTTTGGTGCTTGTCCGTCCGTTCTTGGCTCTTATCCATAACCTCCGGTTAATTCAACCACAACCGGTCTCACTACGGAATCACCGCTATCATGTAGGATAGGGTGCCGTAAGGAGCGGATTGTGGTTCAATTAACGGGAGTCGATTTAAGCTGTTGGGCAAGGAAAGAGTGAGAGAGATTTCCTTCTCTCAAACTTCCCTTATCCTACCCTAACAAGTATAGAACTACTCACACTTCATAATACGGAAAAACAAAACAAACAAAAGAGGAAGATAGAAAGAAGGAGACTAGAAGAATACGACTAACTATTTGCGACCTCACCTTGGCGAGGATCAAGCGTAAGTATCATTGTCGTATGTAAGGATAAAGAAAAAGAAAGAAGAAAGAAACAACAAGGAAATAACAACAACTACTTAACGAATTTAAAGTTACAACAATTATAACAAAAGTAAGACAAGCATGATAATAAAATGATCTTCTTTATTCGCCATTCCTCACTCACAAAGCTCACTTACAAGTTTAATGGAGAAGAGATGAGAAGAAGAAGAACATGTAAACTAAAACCTAGCAAAAAGAAAATACAAGAATGGACCCTTTCCTTCTCAAACTTCTGGGCTATTTATAGGCTGGAGAATGGAAATCTAGGGCAACCACCAGACACTTGTACAATGACCAAAATACCCCCCCAAAACTCTCTGTGTTTGGCGCCAGAATGGCCGCGGATCCGCGGCCTGGACCCCTCTTTGGCCGCGGATCCGCGGCCCATTGGAAGAATTGGGCTTTCTCCTTTTTTGGGTTTTCCTGTTTTTCTGTGTACATTATTGTGGCATATGTATTTTCTCAATTTGGATCCCCGATTTTTCCAGAATTTCTGTTGAGGGAAAGGTGGACTTTTTGTCAAGATTTTGTCATGATTGCCTCGAGCTCCGCGTAGATCTCTTGGATTTTGTGCTACCATTGAGCCTTGTGCATGAAGGTGACATTGATTTGACATTTTGTCTTCCTAAACTGGTATCTGGCAACATACGGATGACGAGCGGAGACCGTGTTTTCTCAGTGGTTGGCAGGAACCCGGATTTTGTTGTGTTTTCCATGAATTTCACCGTTTTAGAACCGAGAACCTGTATCCTGCAATTGACTAGCAAACACGGCTCAAGAGTATCTACCGATATGCAATGTGACAAAAATTGGGCGGTATGAAAATGCAAAAATCTGATATGAACAAATACCCCCAAACTTATCATTTGCTCGTCCCGAGCAAAGCCCATTTATTCACAAAAAATTTCACTTTCGCAGGGAACGCGATTGCACTGAGCATGTGCAACAAGCCGTTAAACCTCTAGGTGTCCCTAGTAGGAGGAGTGTTGTCTCCTGAGGGTTTTCAGCGGATACTACCCACAAAATCCAGTCAAGTTGGTTTTGCAAAATAACTAAGATTCAAACCCTAAAGTTTTGTTTTTGAAAATAACAATTCTATAATCCTAAGTCTAGACCATCGAACCTTTATTTTTCACACCTCGCTTCTTATTTAACTACAGATTTTACATGTCTTAACGTGCAGTGCAAATAGTGTCGTTAAGTTCCCGAAAGGTCGAATAAAGTCATCATGTCGCACAATAAAGCCCAGATAACAATTTTAAAAGGATCACATAAGTTTTATAGAGAGTTAAGCATTTTTCAAGTTTCGTTTTCCAGTAAGGTTTCAACTTCAGAATTTCTATCTTCCTTAACAGGAAACTAAGTCGTATTTTTCACTCCACCTTTTTCTTGTTTTCATTTCATACACACCTCTGTGAACGTGCAATAGTCTTTATCATAGAATAAAACCTTCATATCTCCGTTAACAAATTTTTTAAAAGCCTGTCTTTTATCAAGATTATTCTCACACAAAGAACCGTTAGGAATTTTAACTCGGAGAGAACACTTGCTTGACTTTGTTTTAACCTGGACTTTCTAGGCTTCTTAGCGAGCTTTGGGCCAATGCACCCAAACCAGTTGATTTTAGGGCATTAGGTATAGAAACACCCCAGCGGACTTAATTACTCAAGTTACCTAGGTCCAAAAACAAAAGACAGTTTGGCGTGAAAATCAGATGATTTAATACGAACGGAGATATAACTGGCTGTTCAAATATTTTTTGGATAAAAGACGTGTTTGGTGTGTTTGGTGTGTAATCATTCCAATCAAGTTTTAGATGGGTTATTTTTCAGACTTAGCTCCAATTACGGCATCAATAACATTCCTTCATATTCGCTTTACTTCATAAACTATTCTTGACATTACTTATTTCAGAACAAACCTATTTGATTCTCAGAACATCATTTATCTGTTTAAAAGTTTAAACATGAAAGACTTGTCATCTAATTCCCAAAATCTTACGACACGTGTAGTGTGATGTAAAGACGTATATCAGCTATAGTTAACTTCAAAGGAGAGTTATCTTTCAGGTTTTCAAAATCCAAACATAAGATTTAGTTATTCCTATTTTTTCAAAAAACCGTTGAAATGTTGAATCAAAGTTCTTCCACAAGCTAACTTGACAAAAAAGTTTTTATATTTTTTAGAAAATTTTCAGATTTTTATGGATTTTATGGAATTTAATATGCAGATGCAAAATATACATATGAATGCGAAGGTAAGAAATGCGTACCGAGCGTACCCCCAAACTTAAACTGGACAGTGTCCTCACTGTCGTTGCATGAAGAGAGTAGTTGGAAGGTTCAAAATTGTCGGTTAGCAATATACAAATTTTTATTTGTTTTTGTTTTTAATAGAAAAGAAAAAGAATATACACAAATATATACAAAATGGTTTTTACATACCCCCAAACTTATTTGGAACAGTGTCCGCTGTTCTTGGCTGGATAACCGAAGTTTGGAGGTAGGCAGAGGAAGATCATTCAGGGTAAACCGGCTCCTGTAAGAACAGGAGCTCCTCTGTTGGTTCGGCGCTAAGGTACGGTTTGCATCGGTGTCCATTTACCTTGAAGAGTGAACCGTCCTTTGGATTCTCCAAATCCACAGCGCCCTGCGGATACACATTCCGCACAAAATACGGCCCTTTCCAGCGAGATCTGAGCTTTCCAGGATGGAAGTGAAGTCGGGTGTCGTAAAGCAGTACCTGCTGGCCAGGTACGAAGGTTTTGCGCAAAAGGTGTTTATCGTGAAACACCTTCGTTCGATTCTTAACGACAACCGCGTTGTCGTAAGCCTCATCCCTAAGCTCGCATAGTTCGTTCAGCTGCAGCTTCCGATGGCTGCCCGCGTCCTCAAGAGACAGATTCAGCTCCTTTATTGCCCAAAACGCGCGATGCTCTATTTCGACAGGAAGGTGGCAGGCTTTTCCGTACATAAGCCGATAGGAAGACATGCCAAGGTCGGTCTTATAAGCGGTTCTAAATGCCCAAAGGGCATCAGTGAGTTTCAGAGACCAATCCTTACGGTTCTTGGAAACCGTCTTCTCCAATATCTGCTTGATTTGCCGATTTGAAACTTCGGCCTGCCCGCAGGTTTGGGGGTGGTAGGGTGTAGAAAGCTTATGATTAATGGAGTATTTCCGCATCAAGGCTTCAAAAGTTTTATTGCAGAAATGACTTCCATTGTCGCTAATGATCGCTCGGGGGTGCCCAAACCGTGAGAAAATGTTTTCTTTAAGGAACCTAACGACAACCTTGTTGTCGTTAGTTCGGCTGGGCACAGCCTCGACCCATTTAGAGACGTAATCAACAGCTAGAAGGATGTACAAGTTCCCAAAAGAGCTGGGAAACGGCCCCATGAAGTCTATCCCCCAAACATCGAAAATCTCCACAACCAAGATTGGTTGGAGCGGCATCTCGTTCCTCCGGGATATCCGGCCCATGTGTTGGCACCGGGAGCAAGTCTTGCAATAGTCGTGAGCGTCTTTGAAAAGTTGTGGCCAGTAGAAACCACATTGCAAGATCTTCTCAGCTGTCTTTCTGGGCCCAAAATGCCCGCCACACGCTTGATCGTGGCAAAATGACAGCACACTCTTGAATTCCTCATCGGGGACACACCGACGAATAATCTGGTCGGGACAGTACTTGAACAAGTAGGGTTCGTCCCAGTAAAAGTGTTTTACTTGGGATAAGAAGCGAAGTCTGTCCTGACTAGACCATTCGGTCGGTAGTAATCCCGTGGCCAAATAGTTCACAATATCTACGAACCAAGGTTCGCAAGATACTGTCAAGAGTTGTTCATCCGGGAAAACGTCGTTAATTGGAATTGGAAGCGAAGGCGAAGAAGGAAGTCGTGAGAGATGGTCGGCAACTACGTTTTCACATCCTCGTTTGTCCTTAATGACAAGGTCAAACTCTTGAAGCAAGAGGATCCAACGTATTAACCGAGACTTGGCATCTTTCTTCGCAAAAAGATGGCGCAGAGCTGAATGGTCCGTGTAGACAATGACTGGAGAGCCGATGAGGTAGGGCCTGAACTTTTCTAAAGCAAATACAACAGCTAAGAATTCCTTCTCAGTTGTTGTATAGTTAAGTTGGGCGTCGTTCAGGGTCCGGCTCGCGTAATAGATTACGTGCGGCATCTTGTTGATGTGCTGTCCAAGGACAGCACCGATGGCAAAGTCGGATGCATCGCACATAATCTCGAATGGGTGCGTCCAGTCAGGGGAAGAAAGAATGGGAGCAGAAGTGAGTGAGCGTTTCAGTGACTCGAATGCAGTCACACAGCTCGAGTTGAAGTCGAAAGGCGTGTCCTTGGCCAGCAAAAGCGTCAAGGGCCTAGCAATCTTGCTAAAGTCCTTGATAAACCGTCTATAGAAACCGGCATGGCCAAGGAAGGCTCGGATATCTCTGACGCATCGGGGAGGAGGCAGATTGGAAATGACCTCAATCTTTGCTTTGTCAACCTCTATGCCATTTTGCGAGATGATATGTCCTAAGACAATACCTTCGCGCACCATGAAGTGGCATTTCTCCCAGTTCAAAGTGAGATTCTTTTCCTTACATCGGGTAAGGACAGCGTCAAGATGCAGCAAACACTCGTCAAAGGAGTCGCCGAAGATGGAGAAGTCATCCATGAAAATCTCCAGAAATTTCTCCACCATGTCTGAGAAAATCCCCATCATACACCGCTGGAAGGTAGCGGGCGCATTGCATAACCCAAAGGGCATGCGACGATATGCAAACGTGCCGAAAGGACAAGTGAATGTGGTCTTGTCCTGGTCTTTTTCGGCGATGGGAATTTGATTATAGCCAGAGTAGCCATCAAGAAAGCAATAGTACTCATGTCCGGCCAATCGTTCGAGCATCTGGTCAATAAAAGGTAGCGGAAAGTGGTCTTTCCGCGTTGCAGCGTTGAGTTT
Source organism: Agapanthus africanus (assembly GCA_030015575.1). Taxonomy (NCBI): domain Eukaryota; kingdom Viridiplantae; phylum Streptophyta; class Magnoliopsida; order Asparagales; family Amaryllidaceae; genus Agapanthus; species Agapanthus africanus. The sequence goes on from CM057337.1 coordinate 675,898,212, forward strand.
TCTGTAATCAATGCAAACTCGCCACCCAGTTTGGGTTCGAGTAGGGATTAACTCATTTGCTTCGTTGGTTATGACCGTGATGCCCGACTTCTTGGGGACAACATGAATGGGGCTAACCCACTGGCTATCAGAGATAGGGTAAATAATACCACTATCTAGACATTTGACGATCTCCTTCTTCACAGCCTCCTTCATGACTGGATTAAGACGTCTTTGTGGATCCCGGGCTGGTTTGGCATCATCCATCAGATGAATGTGATGCTCAACGATGAGGGGACTAATCCCCTTGATGTCCGCCATGGACCAGCCAAAAGCTTGCCTGTTGCTGTGCAAGACCGCGAGAAGGGCTTTCTCTTGCTCGGGAGCTAGAGAAGCCGAAATGATGACAGGGAGGGTCTCGTTCTCACCTAAGTAAGCATACTTAAGGTGAGACGGCAACGGCTTGAGTTCGAGCGTTGGAGGTGAAATGATGGAAGGCAAGACTGGTGCAAAGGTCTCGAACTCAAAGGACTCCAGCAAAGGTTCAAAACGAGTGTAGGCAACCGAGTCGGATGGTTCAGGTAACTCATCTGGAAAGTCGAAAGATTCAAACTCGGGTTGTGCGCGGCTAAGATCGTTCGAGAATGTGAAACACTCGTATTCGTTATCGGGCGCAGAAACAGCAGCAGGTTCGAAGAGAAACGCACTAGTGGCGTCAAGATTATCGTGATCAAACAGAAACTCCTCGAATTCACACTCTTCTGGTGTGATCTCCTGGATCGAGCAGACGTCCAGTATATGAGCATTAGGTTCGGCGGGCTGATTCCCTAACCTAAAAATCTTGAGTTCAATCGTCATATTTCCAAAAGAGAGGTTCATTGAACCATTGCGACAATTGATCACAGCATTTGAGGTTGCGAGAAATGGGCGACCGAGTATCACCGGAATTTGATTCCGGGGGTTAGCTACAGGCTGTGTATCTAAGACAATGAAGTCAACGGGGAATATGAAGTCCCCGACTTTTATTAACACATCCTCTAGCTCACCCCTAGGATGGGTGATCGATCGGTCGGCCATTTGGAGAGTGCAGTGTGTGGGTTTCAACTCTCCGACGCCTAATTGCTCGTATACTGAATACGGAAGCAGGTTAACACTGGCACCAAGATCTAATAGTGCGCGGTTGATGTTCTTATCCCCAATGGTAATTGAAATCGTAGGACAGCCAGGGTTCTTCCGTTTTTGTGGTAAAGATTGGGTAAGGGCATCACTCACAGCACTAGCCAAGAAAACTTTCTTGGGTACCTGAGACTTCCTCTTTTTCGTGCACAAGTCCTTTAAAATTTTAGCATAGGATGGGACTTGTTGGACAGCATCTAAAAGAGGAATGTTAATGTTAACCTGCTTGAATAACTCCAGAATCTTCTCCATTTGAGGATTTTGTTTGTTAGACCTCAACCGGTTTGGAAATGGAACATTTTGAAAATTGGTTGAGTCTAATGCTGGAGGAGGAGATTTTGGAGTTGGAACGGATCCCAGAATAGGTGTTTTCGTGGAGTGAGAAGTGGGTCCGTTCAGAGCAGAAGAAGAGGAAGGGGAGCCTTGTGAAGAACGGAGAATAGGCTCAGAAGACGAAGAAGAAGAAGGAGAAGAAGAAGAAGAAGAAGAAGAAGCGGCGGCCGGGGTGTCATCGTTGATTCGCTTGCCAATGTTGTTTTGCAGCATCCTTCCCGATCTCAGTGTGGTCACGGCACTCACATTATGGTTTTGTTGTTCAAGAGCAACATGTGCATTATGTGGGTGACCGGGATTTGGAAGTGGCTGGGACGGGAGCTTCCCCTTCTCTCGCTCGCTCAAGGCCGCGTTCAGCTGTGCAATCTGGGCCTCAATGGTCTTGATGCTTTGCCCGTGTGCGGCAGTGTGTTGCACTAAAGATTGAATCGAAGACTGGATGTTGGCGGTGGATTGAGTCGATTGTTTAATAAACGCCTCCAGACTTCGCTCGAGCGAGGAAACCTTATCGTTGTTTGACGGAACAAAGTTGTTTGGTGGAAAAGAGTTGTTGGGTGCAAAGTTGTTCGTCTGGTTTTGGTAAGGTTGGGGTTGGAAGGGCTGCTGATACTGAGTTTGTTGTTGCGCTTGTTGTTGCGGCGGAGGGGCCCTTTGGAAATTGTTGCCTTGGAATTGATTCTGATTCTGATTCCAGGCGAAATTGGGGTGGTTCCTCCAACCGGGATTGTAGGTGGAAGAGTATGGATCATTCCTCGGTCTTTGCTGGAAGGCAGCATTAACCTGATCCTGTCCTTGCGAGGGTGGATTGTAAGGACACTCTTCGGTCAAGTGGGAAGGATCGGAACAACAAGCGCAGATGGTACGAAGGGGGAGAACAGGGGTGGGGGCAGGAGCAGAGAATTTGCTTTCTATTGCTTCAAGCTTCCTTGTTATAGCAGCCATTTCAGCTTTCATAGCAATAGAGACGTCAAGTTGGTGGATTCCTACCCTAGACTGACCGGTAGAAGTGGAGGTAGAAGAAGAAGAAGTCGGTCTGGTGCTCTCCCACTGTAGCGTTTGCTCCGCAAGATCGTCAAAGAACTGCCACGCTTCCTCGTCAGATTTCGATAGGAAGTGGCCCTGACAGATGGTTTCCAGCAACTGCTTCGTTGCTGGGTTCAGTCCCTCGTATAAGGTTTGGCAGAGTTGCCATTTCTCTATACCGTGGTGAGGACACTGAACAAGAAGGTCTTTGTACCGGTCAAAGCACTTCCAGAAGGGTTCAGAAGGAAGCTGGGAGAATTGGTTGATTTCATTTCGAATTCTTGCGGTCTTATGATTTGGATAGAATTTTTTCAGAAACGCTTTAACAAACTCGTCCCAGCTGGTGATTGAGTGGGAAGCGGTGCTATACAGCCATTTTTCAGCAAGATCGCATAAAGTGAACGGAATGACCCGTAGACGTATAGCATCGTCCGACAGCTGGGTGGTTTTCATCATGGCACAGACATTTTGAAATTTATTGATGAAGATATAGGCATCTTCAGTTTCAAGCCCATGAAAACGTGGAAGCATGTTGATGAAATGGGGCTTAATTTCAAAGTTGTCCCCATTGGCCGGAGGAAGAGAAAGGCAGGTGGGAAGTGCAGAACGGGTGGGGTAGAAACGATCCTGGAGCGCAATTCGCTGCGGCGCTACAACAGGCGGAGGTGGTGGAAGATTGGTCTCCGTAGGAGGTGGAGCCAATCCAGCGGTGGTCAAAGAGATGTTCGGATTAAATCCCGACATCGCGGAAGAAGAGGTTGGTGAAGGTGAAGGTGAAGGTGAAGATGTATGAACAGAATTCCGGTCAACGTCGGAGTTGGCCGGCAAAGGAAGGGGTGAAAGAGGAGTGGACGGAGTATCGACTTCGGAGTCGATCGCGTAGTCGGTCGCGACTAACGTAACGCGGACTAAACGGGAGCTAGTGTCCCGAGTCCAAGCGGACATACACTAAACGAGTTTAGTATAGTCAAAGCGAAGAAGGTGAGGGTAAGAAAACGTCAAGGGAGAAAGGCGATGGGTGGTGAGTGAAAAATGGAATTGGCGACAAAAGGGCAAGTTTTTATAAAAGTTTTTGATTTTTTTTTTTTTTGAAAGAGATTTACAGAAGTATGTACGGAAATACGGCTTAAGCAATCACAAACAAGATATGCACAATCACACCTAGATCTAGGGTAACCTAGGTCTACTAGACCTGCTCCTGAACTTGATTGTCGAAGTTAAACAGTGTCGAGAAACGGGCTTAAAAATACACCGATCACGGGGCCAGGTAAGTGCAGAGATAAGGGGAGGTTGTCCAACGCTTTCGCGAAGTTCCTTAATTAAATAACCCTTTCTCTTTCGGCGGTTGCGCCTTTAACACTTTCCTAGACACCCCGTAAACAATGTACGGTTAAGCGAGGTTCTAAACACGGTTTATCTTCTCCTAATGAGCGCGAAGTCCTTAGGGCTGAAGTCTAGTATTTTTTAATTTACAATGGACAATGCATATGCTTTAGTGATTTTGGGGGTCCTGGGAAGGGTGATGAAATCCCCACCCAATCTGGATTGGTTTCAAGCCCCTTAAGTCCGTATTAAAGAATGCAAAACAGTAACAAATCAACTGCAAACAATTTTTATTTTGCGGCGCAAAGAATCCTGCACAAGAACAGTTTATTGGAAGGGGGAGAAGAATTTGCGCAAAGAAGGCTGCAGAAAACACAGTTTATTGGAGTCCAGAGGAGTGGAGAGAAGAGAAAGACTCACCAGAAAAAAAATGGGACCCTGAAGCCACTAAATGGCCGCGGTTCCGCGGCCAAACATGTGCTAAGGCCGCGGTTCCGCGACAAGATGGTGGGCTTGGGCTTTGAAATTTTATGGTGGTGCTGGTCTGTGTCTCCTCTGGTTGTCTGGATGTGTGGAATTCTGATTTGCTCACTGTATCTGCTCCAGATTTTTACAGTAGACCGGTAACTTCGTTTTTGTCCGTCGCGGTGTAGCCGCGAAATGTGGGTCTATCTTCCCACGTCTTTGGCACTGTACTTGAACTCCGTATTTTCAACGTCCTTGGCGTCGATCTTGAGCTTCGTATTTCCTGCACACTTGCACAAAAACTAATCAAGAATAACAAGATGGTTTCTTTTACAAAGTATATTTTTTTTTCGTTTTTTTTATACTTACAAATTAACCCGAAATTACACAAGGAAATAAACTACCGTCTCCCCGGCAACGGCGCCATTTGATTGTTAGGATACGTGCGTGTTCAAGTTCTAGTTTAAATACCGCAATCAAGACGGTTTCGCTTGTAGCTAGCCGGTTGAGTACGGGTCGTCCGCAGGAAGATGGGAGTCTTTTTCAAAGTGTTTTAACGAGTTAAGTCCGGTTTTCAGATTTTGTTTGATTATCTAAGTGTTGAGTTGATATTCAAAGAGAGCTTGTTAGGGTTAGGATTAGGTTAGTTTGAGTTAGGAGTCTCCACATCTTTCGTTGCCCCACTTAATATCGGTGTTACGGTAATCGGCAACAACGGGGATTAGCACGACTAGGAAGGAACTTGCGAGTATAAGCTAGGCTTTCCAACGCATAGTCCTTCCTTTTGGTGCTTGTCCGTCCGTTCTTGGCTCTTATCCATAACCTCCGGTTAATTCAACCACAACCGGTCTCACTACGGAATCACCGCTATCATGTAGGATAGGGTGCCGTAAGGAGCGGATTGTGGTTCAATTAACGGGAGTCGATTTAAGCTGTTGGGCAAGGAAAGAGTGAGAGAGATTTCCTTCTCTCAAACTTCCCTTATCCTACCCTAACAAGTATAGAACTACTCACACTTCATAATACGGAAAAACAAAACAAACAAAAGAGGAAGATAGAAAGAAGGAGACTAGAAGAATACGACTAACTATTTGCGACCTCACCTTGGCGAGGATCAAGCGTAAGTATCATTGTCGTATGTAAGGATAAAGAAAAAGAAAGAAGAAAGAAACAACAAGAAAATAACAACAACTACTTAACGAATTTAAAGTTACAACAATTATAACAAAAGTAAGACAAGCATGATAATAAAATGATCTTCTTTATTCGCCATTCCTCACTCACAAAGCTCACTTACAAGTTTAATGGAGAAGAGATGAGAAGAAGAAGAACATGTAAACTAAAACCTAGCAAAAAGAAAATACAAGAATGGACCCTTTCCTTCTCAAACTTCTGGGCTATTTATAGGCTGGAGAATGGAAATCTAGGGCAACCACCAGACACTTGTACAATGACCAAAATACCCCCCAAAAACTCTCTGTGTTTGGCGCCAGAATGGCCGCGGATCCGCGGCCTGGACCCCTCTTTGGCCGCGGATCCGCGGCCCATTGGAAGAATTGGGCTTTCTCCTTTTTTGGGTTTTCCTGTTTTTCTGTGTACATTATTGTGGCATATGTATTTTCTCAATTTGGATCCCCGATTTTTCCAGAATTTCTGTTGAGGGAAAGGTGGACTTTTTGTCAAGATTTTGTCATGATTGCCTCGAGCTCCGCGTAGATCTCTTGGATTTTGTGCTACCATTGAGCCTTGTGCATGAAGGTGACATTGATTTGACATTTTGTCTTCCTAAACTGGTATCTGGCAACATACGGATGACGAGCGGAGACCGTGTTTTCTCAGTGGTTGGCAGGAACCCGGATTTTGTTGTGTTTTCCATGAATTTCACCGTTTTAGAACCGAGAACCTGTATCCTGCAATTGACTAGCAAACACGGCTCAAGAGTATCTACCGATATGCAATGTGACAAAAATTGGGCGGTATGAAAATGCAAAAATCTGATATGAACAGAACACCGCTGCCGCGAGCACCCGAACGGATGCTTTCGGCGACGGGGTTCTCCTACAGTCACTTGGTCGGGGCTATAGAGTGAGGCTGTCTATTAAGTTTACCCGGCGAGTATCCGCGTACGCTACGTGATTGCGACGGACTTTTGATCATATCAAAATTCCGTGGCAACCGATCAAGTGAGACTAAACTGCTATGTTTATAACATTCATTCAGTTATCTCATAACTATTTGTGAATTCCAATTATTGTATCCCATTCCAGATAAACAGAAAATGTTAAACTTTTCGATCGAACAATCGAACACCCAATTTTTCCTGATACAGATCAACACATGAAATAAGTCTAACAACATTCAGTTCGTGCCTCAGTACCGACGGTCCAGCCGTAGAAGGGTCAAGCCAACGCCTCACATGTGGCACGCCGTACTGCCCCAAACCCGAAGGTTCAAAGGGCAGTTCAAGACGGTCACATAATCGAGTTAAGGTTTGTTGTCTTCTAGAGGGACCATCGCGTTACTTGCACTACTTAGAACGTCGTTAAACTACGGAAAAATCCAACACTTGGAAATTTCCCGACAGGGGAAAAATTGGGTATTTATATCCGGTCGAACTTTTTAACATATTCTAAAATTTATCCAGAAAGCCACACAGACAAAATTTGATAATCCGATCGAGACACCGAATCCCCAAAACAACTGCAGAAAATTCAACTCTTGAAAAATTATTAAAAATACCTAGAAAGTCCAGCACTAACTATTAGGAGTTACTGTGTAAGATTCGCTGACCAATGATGACGTATGGCCGCGGAACCGCCGCACGAGCCATGCTCGTGCCGCGGAACCGCGGCAGTTTGATGGAGTTAGACAGTCGAACTTCACAGTATCTCTTAAAATTGCATGCTGATTTTTCTGCATATTTTTAATTTGGAAAAAGACCAGATTTTAAAAAATGGACAGAGAGCAAGTTTGGTTTGGTGTTTCGGGTTCGTTCGGACTTCAAATTCCGTCTGGACTTTGCCTAAGGCTCTAGCTAGGCTCTGATACCACTGTAGGGTCCCTAGGCACCCTAGTGAGGTCTCACAAGGCATCGAACATGCCAATTTCAAAAATTCTAGGTACCGAGAGACCCGACTACGGATCGTTTGCTAGAAAACTAGGCGAAAAACAATCTAGTTAACAATTAACTAAGAGATACGGAAATACAACCTTTGTAGATCCAATCCTCCACCTCCACGGCTCCGAGATGAGGTCCTCTCCGCTGTCCAAATCAAATCCGGGCTCTAGCGTCGACTTCATCGGAGAATAAGCGAGCTAGGTCGTCGATGTCCATGCCGAAGATGATCTACGTCGAGGCATCGATAGATCAAGCTCCACCTTCACCTAGCTTTGAAAACTTGTGAAGGAAACACACTCTAGTACTTGGCAAGAGGTAGAGGATGAAGAAATAGGAAGTGGGTAGACTTTAGAATTGGATTTCTCACTCTTTTCCAACAATCACCATTGATGGAGTGAAGGTTTCTTCACTTGAAGAAAGGATGAAGAAGAAGAAGATATGATAAGTCTTGAATTAAAAATAGAAAAAAAAAACAATACTTATCATACTTTTAACTCTAGTTAAGTGTATAGAATTAACTTAGGTTAGTTAAAATGGTTAGGGTTAAGTATAGGACAAGAATGAAGACTTAGTCAAAGTTTCAAGAAACTTCAACTAAATCCAAAATATGCCACCATTTATCTTTCTTTTTCCTTTTTCCAAAAAGAATAAATAAGAAAGATAAATGAATAAATAAAAATCAAAACCCTAACCCATTCATTACCATGGTTCATTCTTTACACTTAACCAAGTTTGGCATGCATCATCAAACATGATACAAGCAAGTGCACAAAATCATATCGCATATGCAATGCGCACACCCGAGTGAGAAAATCCATCTTAAGTGAACCGATACTAGTTAATGCAAAGTAATATATCAAATATATAATTATGCATTAAATCATTAAATCAACACTTGATTTAACGATCCGGTCATATCGCATATCTAATATCATTAGTAACAACTTATCGAATCAACACTTGATCCGATAACTCGGCTATATCGCATATAACCGATCAATGTCACATCTCGCGAGAATCGAATACAGTATCACATACTGGTATCATTCTCGGTCCCGCACATATCTCATATGCACTCCTATTTCGTTTCGCTTGAGCCAGGAAACCTCTGTGTAGGACTCTAAAGACTCGTCAATACGCCGGCAGCAGATGATGATCATATCAAGCATCCACAAGCCGCAAGCGGTCTGCTAAACGTAACGGCCACCCGGGTATTGAGCAATCTGAAGATCGACGAGCAAGCCCGCTCACACTCCAGTGAATCCGACCAGTAACACTACCGTACAGTCCGGTCTGATCGTCTGATATGTCGCATATCTCGCCTAGGGGTGGTAAACGTCAGACCCCAATAGCTCGATAAGTCGTGTCGATATAAGGTCTATAACACTTCGAGAAACTACAGGTAACACTTACCAGTAAATCTCAGCAACCCTGGCCAGGGATTTCCTGTTATAGCCAATCGAACACAGCGCAACATCAACTCCCTATACCGGGAGAGACGAATCCCCTCCTATCGCTCATTGCCTCCATGTGACTCGGGACTGTACCCAAAAACCACCGTTTTGCACGCCCTCTTGGACGTGGTAAGATGGAAATCAAAGCACAGTGGGAACCACACAAGACTCTATGACGATCTCGGGTCAACAGACTACTCTGTACCAGTGTCACCAGAGAACTGCCATCTGACGTGAGGTATAATACCATCTGGGAGTTCTCGGCGAGTCCGTCCAGTGTACCCAGTCTCTACTGAGCACCCGCATATCATCTCTGATGTCAAACACCAATGGATATGGGATCATCCATCGCCCATCTGTATGGGTCGAGAAGGTATACGCTAGTCTACTCTGGTATATCGATGCCCCGTCTCGATACACCCACGACTAGGGACTTTGAAGGATGTACTTATGGACTACCATGTCCCCACTAGTATGATCCGCATCATAGTCCAGGTAGTCAAGTACAGATCCTAAGGGCTTTACCAACATGTAACAGAGAGACAATCAGTATACACGTTAAGGTAAAGTTCAACCAGATAACATACTATCATGTCGAGCAAGAAAGTCCTCCCTATATACGTCCCAGCATCCACTACAATATACATCCTATGTACAGTAATGGCCTCTAGGGCATACATATAACTAACAACTAGTGGGGACATGGTAGTCCATAAGTACATCCTTCAAAGTCCCTAGTCGTGGGTGTATCGAGACGGGGCATCGATATACCAAAGTAGACTAGCGTATACCTTCTCGACCCATACAGATGGGCAATGGATGATCCCATATCCATTGGTGTTTGACATCAGAGGAGATATACGGGTGCTCAGTAGAGACTGGGTACACTGGACGGACTCGCCGAGAACTCCCAGATGGTATTATACCTTACGTCAGATGGCAGTTCTCTGGTGACACTGGTACAGAGTAGTCTGTTGACCCGAGATCGTCATAGAGTCTTGTGTGGTTCCCACTGTGCTTTGATTTCCATCTTACCACGTCCAAGAGGGCATGCAAAATGGTGGTTTTTGGGTACAGTCCCGAATCACATGGAGGCAATGAGCGATAGGAGGGGATTCGTCTCTCCCGGTATAGGGAGTTGATGTTGCGCTGTGTTCGATTGGCTATAACAGGAAATCCCTGGCCAGGGTTGCTGAGATTTACTGGTAAGTGTTACCAGTAGTTTCTCGAATTGTTATAGACCTCAGATCGACACGACTTATCGAGCTATTGGGGTCTGACGTTTACCACCCCTAGGCGAGATATGCGACATATCAGACGACGAGACCGGACTGTACGGTAAGTGTTGCTGGTTGGATTCACAGGAGTGTGAGCGGGCTTGCTCGTCGATCTTCTGATCGCTCAATACCCGGGTGGCCGTTACGTTTAGCAGACCGCTTGCGGCTTGTGGGTGTTTGATATGATCATCACCTGCTGCCGGCGTATTGACGAGTCTTTAGAGTCCTACACAGAGGTTTCCTGGCTCAAGCGAAACAAAATAGGAGCGCATATGAGATATGTGCGGGACCGAGAATGATACCAGTATGTGATACTGTATTCGATTCTCGCGATCTGTGACATTGATCGGTTATATGTGATATAGCCGGGTTATCGGATCAAGTGTTGATTCGATAAGTTGTTACTGTTGATATTAGTCGGTTATATACGATATGACCGGATCATTAAATCAAGCGTTGATTTAATGATTTAATGCATAATGATATATTTGATATATTACTTTGCATTAACTAGTATCGGTTCACTTAAGATGGATTTTCTCACTCGCATGTGCACATCGTATATGTGATATATTTTTGTGCACTTGATTGTATTATGTTTGATGATGCAAGATTGCTAGGGTTTGTGTAAAGAATTAAACCTTGGTTAAGTAAATGGTTAGGGTTTTATTTATTTATTCATTCATTTATCTATTTATTTTTGGATGAAAAGAATGAGAAAAGAAAACAAATGGTTGCTTTCTTAGAAGCTTCTTCAAGCTTCATGAAGCTTTGACCAAAGCAACCATTCTTGTCTTCTTCTCTAACCCTAACCATTCAACCTAACTCAAGTTAACTCTCTACACTTGACCTTGGTTAAGATATGATAAGTGTGGATTTTATTTTGTTTTTAAAAAACACTTATCATATTATTATCATCTTCTTCTTCTTTTTCTTCTTCAAGAAGAAAACCTACACTTCATCAATGGTGATTTGATGAAATGAGTGAGAAATCCAATTCTAAAGTGAACCCACCTCCTATTTCTTCATCCTCTACCTCTTGCCAAGTAGTATAGGGTGTTCTCTTCATAAGTTTCATGACTTGGTGAAGTGGGAGCTTGATCTAGTGATGCCTCGACGTAGATCATCTTCGGCACGAAGCCGACGACCTAGCCCGCCCATATTTCCGATGAAGCCGACGCTAGAGCCCGGGATCCGATGATCACAGCGAGGATACACCATCACGGAGCTATGGAGGTGGAGGACCGGATCTACAAAGGTTGTATTTCCGTTTTCTCTTTAGTTAAGTTGTTATAAAGTTTCTAGTTTCGCCTAAACTTCTAGCCAACGATCCGTATTAGGGTTTCTCGGCATCGTAATTTTTGAAATTGGCATGGTTGATGCCTTGTGAGACCTCTTGAGAGTGCCTAGCAACCTTTCAAGAAAGATTTCTCAATCTTATTTAAAACAAGAAGATTATCTTCTGTAAAACATAAGCCTTAGGATCAAAGATCCAACGGTGGGAAATATTCCCCAATCAATCAAGAGAAAGATCTCTTAAACCGATTTAACAAATCGATTGGCCCTATATAAAGGCCCCAAGACTTCAAGTCTCATATAGAGAAAACCCTCTGCAAACTTTGAGAAAAACTCAAAGAAAAAGAAAGGTAAAGAATTGATTTTTGAAAAACAGAGATGAAAACATCTCGTAAAAAGAAGAAACGTCTTCTAAAAAGATCTTAGATCTATATAAAAAAAAGACCAAGGTCTTTGATTAAAAATAAAAGATCAAAAGACTTAATCATAAAAAATATAAAGAAGTATTTTTACTTCACAGATCTTCTGATCTATAAAGGCAGAGCCTTTTTAATAAAAACAAGAACTGTTGTTCTTGGATCTTGAGGCAAGGCCTCCTTTGAAGAACATAAGTTTTTTCTTTGATCTTAAAATTGATCAAAATGCGCTTTGCGCTATTGGACAGTGCTTTGCACTCATGAACTGCGCCTTTGCGCTCCTTGGACTGGCGCTCAGCGCCAACACATGCCACATGTCAACCATAGGCACGATCTGCGCTTTGCGCTACTAAAAGCAGCGCACTGCGCTCTTGGGACTGGCGCTCAGCGCTAAACGTGCCACGTGTCACTCACTGGCGCACCCATAAATTGGCGCAGCGCGCTAATAAATTAAAAGCGTAGTGCGATAATAAACTAGCGCGTAGCGCTAGGCGCTAGTTTATTATCGTGCGCGCTAACCGACAGAAGCGCAGCGCGCCCTTTGACTGGCGCAAAGCGCCTGACTCAGCACGTGGCGTGCTGTCAGAACATACTTTGTTCCTGATAAATGCTATGCATTTAATTCCAGATAAAAAAATGCCAGGGCCCAATGCTTGGCATTATTAAAAGAGCAGAGCCCAAACAAAGGCCTAACAGGCAGAACGAAAAATAAAATGTTCTTTAATTGGACTTAGTCCAATTCTGGCCATAAGTCCTCAATTTAAATTGAACTGAGCACATCTGCACTTCCAATCAATTTACACCTGGTTCGAGGGTACATCTTTTTACTCCTCTGACATCTGTCGTTGTAATCCCTCAACGTCTTCAAAGAGGTGATGGGTCCCGACAACCACACATTACTACGGACTGTGGGGTGCTTAAACTCACGGACTATGATGTCCTTAACCTCGACCGTAATGTCTTAAAACTAATATCGGACTGTGGAGTCCTTAAATCCACGGACTATGATGTCCTTAACCTTGACCGTGATGTCTTAAAACTAACGTCGGACTGTGGAGTCCTTAAATCCACGGACTATGATGTCCTTAACCTCGACCGTGATGTCTTAAAACTAACATCGGACTGTGAGGTCCTTAAACTCACGGACTATGATGTCCTTAATCTCGACCGTGATGTCTTAAAACTAACGTCGGACTGTGGAGTCCTTAAATCCACGGACTATGATGTCCTTAACCTCGACCGTGACGTCTTAAAACTAACACCGGACTGTGAGGTCCTTAAACTCATGGACTATGATGTCCTTAATCTCGACCGTGACGTCTTAAAACTAACAATGGACCGTAATGCCCTTAAACTAATTATTGACCGCAATGTCATTAAACTAAACAATAGAGCCCAATTGCTCTCTTGTCGGATCTAAATGATCCCGTTAAGTTGATCTTAGTCCAAAATCAGACTAACGTGTCCTTAACAAACGTTTAAGTTGATCTTAGCCTTAAATAAGGCTAACGTATCCTTAAACACAACCCCCCAAACCCAAATCTAAGAAAGATATGGATTTGGACTAATCCACGTCCTACGAGCGACAACATAACTTAGTCTCCGTATACAATCCACGGACAACCGAACACAAAACAAACACCCACGACACGAAGTGACCATCTGGAGAAGGAGAAAGTTGTTACCGCGATGCGGTAGCGTAATTAACTGTAGGGGCTTACGCCTGTAGGGAAGAGCGTCCCCACAATAAAAAAACCCTCAAGCGAGGGGGAATCTGACGAAGTCTGCTACATCGGCCGCATCCATTTAAACCTTCGATACATGGTGCCATAAATCAACTTGGCATCTTCGGAGAGGTGGACGGATAGCACCAATTAGCATCTGCCCCGAATTTCAGGCAAGACGGACCTGTGCGGTCGCGTCTCTGTGTTCGGCGGGGAACATAGATCATCTTCGACTTTGAAGACTTCAAGCAGGCATGCATCATTCACCTTGTGGAGCCTCTCGAGAGTCCGGGAGTTCAATGATCGCAGCGAAGGGACTACTACACGGAGCTAATGAATTGAAGGACCAGTCTACAAAGATTGTATTCCTGGTTCACTTAGTTGTAAAATAGTTTACACTTTGTTTCGTATGATTCTCTAGTTAAAGATTCTAGGTTAGGGTTCTTTAGAACGGCAAAAATTTGAAAACGGTATTGACGATACCTCCCGAAACCTTGCTGTCGTGCTTATGAACCCTACAGTGGTATCAGAGCCAAGCTGGAGAATTAGACGATATTTGTTAGATTACGAAACCGAAACGACTCCGAAACTTGAAACATGGAAAACTGGTTTCTGTCGAATTTTAAAAGTGCTCTAAATTTTTTTTAAACAGCTGCAGAATATTATATGAGATATTACATGAACATAGAAGAAATTTGAACCCATTTGGCCGGTTTTTGGCCGAGCACATGAGCTAAAAACCGAGGAGGCCGTCCCCTTCAGGGAATTTTGGCTTCAATTTTTTTTTGTGTTCCAGGCTCTGCGTTTTGGTGTTTCAGGTGTTGTTTGTTTTTACTAAATTTGGATGTGATGTTAACATTCTGTAAAGGCAACTCGGAGTGTTTCGTAATCGTAATTCTAACAGTTTTTCGGGTTGTCTAGACGGTGTTAAAAAGTTCAAACGGATATCAAATACCCACTTTAACCCTCGACGGAAAATTTTCCAAGAGTTGGATTTTTTCCGAGTTAAAGAACATTCAAATATTATGCAAGTAATGCAGTGGACCCTCTAGAAAAACAAAACCCTAACTCGATTCTATGACCGTAAGACCCTCCACCAAACCCTAAGGTTTGGTATAGTTCCGCGGCGCCATAGGTGAGGCAAGGGTTGACCTTTCTACTGTTGGTCCATTGGTACTGTGGCATGTGATGAGTATTTTTAAACTGCGCTCAAGTGTTAGATTTTTGGGAAATTTTGGGTGTTTGTTGATGCGATCGGAATGTTTAACGTCGTCTAGTTTTTTCTGAAATGTGATACAATATGTGGAATTCATATAGTTAGGCATGAAATCCAAAGTATGTGATATTTTGGGTTTATGATGTCTAAGGTGATTGTGAATTCCAAATGTTGTAGTTTGATATTTTCTTTTCTACGACCGTAAGTGTAATATGTGGGGTATCACCGTTTTCGTTGCTATGTGTCAACGACAATTGTGAGACACATATTTACTTACGTTGATAACATGTGATATTATGTGTTGCTGTGATATGTTATATTGGATCGTCGTGTTTTGAATAGCCGGGGTTTTATGTGTGATGAGAGTTTTTATTTTCATTCATGTAAAATTCAATTGTATGTAATATTCTTTTATTGGGGCACTTCCGGGTTGAGGATGATGTCACCATTGTTGTATATTATTTACTTTTCCGTATTAGGATAGACCCAAGGAGGAGAGCACAATTAACCGGGTTCTAGGGTCCAGTGGGAGACCATCTCGAGGAGTCGAGTTTGGGTCTCCTAACTTTAGAATTGGTAGGGTTACTTGCCGCTCTCGTAGGGGTTTAGGGATGTGGGTTTGGCTATTCATCGTGACCGTGGAATCTGTGTTTTATACCGGCTTAAATTAAAACACGGAACTCCTAGTATATCCAATATTTCATATATTATTTTCTGCTGCTGATATTTTGTGATGTGATCACTATGGATTCTGAGACGAATGGCTAAATATTATATATGAGATATATAATAGACGTTACTTATGTTTTGCACCCGCGCTAGTCACGTCCCGGTATGCTGTTAGTTAAGTATCCTAACGGTGCATAACGAGACACTGTGGTGAATGCGAATGGCATAAGCGTACGTTGTATTTTCGTTTCTTCTGTGATGCTTAGGAAGCATAAATGATGTGACTTTATTAATGAGATTAATGAAAGAAAAAGAAACCTAAAAGATATTGGAGAATCAAATTTTCAAAAAGATAGCTCTAGTTTTTGTTTTGCATAGCGGTATTCCTTGTAGAATCTCCAGCACCTTATTCGATAAGGAAAGAGCCGAGATCACTTCACCGGGAGTGACCTCCTTAGCGAAACTAGCAGATGATATAACTCACTCGGTTTTTTTTTGATTGCTTCTATAGTTGTTGCTTTGCATAGTGATATTTATGAAATATCCTGCATCTTATTCGATAAGGAAAGAGCCGAGATCCCTTTACCGGGAGTGAACTCTTTAACAAAACTCGTAAAAACCTCAAAAACACTCCTTTTAAAAAATCACTCGATTCTACAACGGTATCAAGTTCATTACGCTCATGGTTTTCTTAAAAACCTGCGTAGCCCTCCGACATTTCAGATAAGTAATATTTAGTATTCATGCTACGTTTGTTGGCTTTCGTCAAGGCATGGTGTGCGGTAGCTACTTACTGCTTATCTGCTGCATATGATGCGATTGGATTAGGGTAGTCTTACGGCTTTGTTGGTTTTCGTCAAGGGTCGTGCGGGTGGGTTTACTTCAATCATGAAATGTACGGGTTGAACTTGACCAGCGGACTATGGTTTGTTGGCTTTCTTCCAGGTCATAGCACGTTAGGGGCAAAAGTTTTATCGGGAATTTCAAGTGTTGAAATTTTCAATGAGATTGCATACCTTCTATGAGATAGTTGGATCCCGATACCCACTGCGAGTAAGAGTTACTCCTGGGAGAGTTTTACACATGACAATTAACCGATCAAGTACGTGTCTAGAAAGGTGTTAACGGGGTTACGCCCGTGGAAAAACGAGGTTTATTTTAATTAGGTCCGTGCGAAAGCACGGGGAACCTCTCTCAAAGTACCAACACTGGCCTGGCTGAAAGATTGACGAACTTATAAGGTGTAATTAATCTTGGCTAGTCTTACCTTTTAGGGTTTGAAGGAAGATTTGATAAAAACAGTGGGAGCCATCATGATTAGATCAGATAAAAACCAATCTAATCTTGCAAGAGCATACGCTAAAGTGTTTTCTTCTCTCTCTCTCCAGGTAGAGACCACGTCAGGCCTTAATCAAGATAATAATATGGATGTATTGACCGAACCCGCTTGTTATACCGAGCAGGGAAACCTTGGTTCCGTTCTTTCTTATAATTGTTATAAGACTGAACAGGAAATATGGGAATATCCGGATTCCTACGCCGCCCAAATGAAGAATAAGCATGTTGATGCATCTTCTTCGGGTGTGTTTGTTATCGAGAGCTGTTTCTCAGTTCACTCTACGTCCTGGGTATTAGATACCGGACGGGATCCCACATATATAATATGTTACATGGGCTAACGAAAGGTGGAGAACTGGGAATGGGTGATCATTCCATAAGAGTAGGGAATTGTGCAAATATTGTAACCAAAGCAGTTGGCGAATATCACATTGTATTACCAAATGGTAATACATTGATTCTGAACGAATGCTATTACATACCGACCCTGATATACAATCTTATATCAATTTCTTTATTAAGTAAAGAAGGATATAATTTTGTAGTACATGATAATGTTATGAATATCTTCCTGAATTAAAAGTTGATTGGATCAGGTTCGTTAATTAATGACATATACGTTCTAAATCAAACTACAGTTCTTAACATACAAAACACACATAAGAAGAAGAGTTCAGAAATGAACGAATCCTTCTTGTGGCATTGTAAACTAGGTCATATCAATGCGACACGACTAGCTAAGTTACATAAGGGTGGATATTTGAATCCGTTCGAATTATCATATTATGAAACTTGCAAGTCATGTCTCAAAGGAAAGATGACAAAAACTCCGTTTACTGGACACGGAGAAAGAGTTACGGAACTCTTGGGAATGATACATAGTGATGTATGCGGTCCCATGTCTACACATGCCAGGAATGGTTCCTCATACTTCATTATATTCACTGATGATTTCTCAAGATACGGACATGTGTTTCTGTTGAAACAAAAGTCTGAAGCTTTTGAGAAATTAAAAGAATATAAGCACGAAGTTGAGAACCAAACGGTTAAAAGTATTAAAATCCTTCGATCTGATCGGGGGGGGAGAATACTTGAGACGGAATTCCATGACTATCTAAAAGAGAATGGGATTCTCTCTCAGCTTACTCCTCCGTATACACCACAACACAATGGTGTATCAGAACGGAGGAATCACATCCTATTAGATATGGTGCGCTCTATGATGAGCACTGCTGAGTTGCCTATTTCCTTTTGGGGGTATGCGCTTGAGACAACCATACACCTATTGAATATGGTCTCTACCAAATCAGTGCTTACCACTCCAAATGAGATATGGAAGGGGAAGAGACCATGTCTTAATTATGTTAAGATATGGGGTTATTCGGCCCATATCAAAAGGCATAATCCGGACAAACTCGAGGTAATGTCTGTTCTGTGCAAGTTTGTAGGATATCCCAAAAAACTCACAAGGTTATATCTTCTACCATACCGAGGAACAAATGGTGTTTTTTTCTCGACATGCCACCTTTTTAGAAAAGGAATTTCTTGCAAAGGAAATTAGTGGCAAGGAGGTAAAACTGGAAGAGGTTCCATCTATACAAACTACGACAGAAGATTTGGTGGAACCAGAGGATTGATAGTACCGAACGATCCTCAGCCTCTCCGCCGATCTAGTAGGGTTCCTCATCCACCCGAGAGATACTACGGTTTTCTTGTTGATGGTAGTAGCGAGGATTGCATCATGGAAGATGATGACCCGCTTCGAGCAGGCCATCACAAGTGGGGACTCAGTGAAGTGGCTGGATGCAATGAGATCTGAGATGGAATCCATGTACACCAACAAAGTATGGACTTTGGAAGTTGCTCCTGAAGGGATAAAACCCATTGGGAGCAAATGGATCTTTAAGAAGAAACTTGGTGTAGATGGAAAATTTGAGACTTTCAAACCTAGACTTGTTGCAAAAGGTTTTCGTCAACGACCAGGTGTGGATTATGATGAAACCTTTTCTCCAGTGGCTATGCGTAAGTCCATCCGTATCCTACTTGCTATTGCTGCATACCATGATTATGAAATCTGGCAAATGGATGTTAAGACCGCCTTTCTAAATGGTGATTTAGAAGAGAGCGTGTACATGACTCAACCAGAAGGCTTCGTAGACAGTAGGAGCAGCGGAAAGGTGTGCAAGCTGCTTAAATCCATTTACAGGTTAAAGCAGGCATCGCGGAGTTGGAACATCTATTTTGATGTTGTAGTCAAAGAGTCTGAATTCATCAAAAACGTAGATGAATCTTGTATATACAAGAAGGTGGCAGAGAGTAAGGTTGTCTTTCTCGTACTGTACGTGGATGACATACTCTTGATAGGAAATGATATTCCTATGCTGTACTCGGTCAAGCTCTTCTTATCACAAAGATTATCAATGAAAGATCTAGGTGATGCCTCCTACATCTTGGAGATTAAGATATATAGAGATAGATCTAAACGGACACTGGGATTGTCCCAATCCAGGTACATTGACAGCATACTAATGAGGTTTAGTATGGAAGAATCCAAGGGTGGGTTTTTACCCATGATCTCAGGACCACTCTCTCCAAAAAGATGTCTCCCAAGACTTATTTGGAGAGAGCTCGCATGCAAGGGATACCCTATGCTTCGGCAGTAGGCTCTATCATGTACGCGATACTATGTACCAAACCCGATGTAGCATACTCACTAAGTGTAGTGAGTAGGTATCAAGCAGATTCAGGAAAGAGTCACTGGACAGCTGTGAAGAGCATTCTCAAGTACTTGAGAAGGACTAAAGAGATTCTCTTGGTGTATGGTAACGGAGAACTCCAAGTGGAGTCCTTTACGAATTCAAGCTTCCAGAGTGATAAGGACGACTCTAAGTCGGTCTCGGGATTTGCCTTTACCCTCAATGGAGGGGCGGTATGCTGGAAGAGTTCCAAGCAAGAAACCGTGGCGGACTCGACGATGGAGGTTGAATACATCGCTGCCAACGATGCTGCCAAAGAGGCTGTCTGGATGAAGAAGTTCATAACTGAACTTGGTGTGGTTCCATCCATTGAGCATCCAATAACTTTGTATTGCGATAACAATGGAGCAATGGCTTTGGCCAAGGAACCCAGGTCCCATCAGCGATCGAGGCATATTCTGAGGAGGTATCACCTGATCCGGGAGATAGTTGATCTCCGGGAGATCGAGGTTAGTAGAGTTGAGATGAAGGGCAACACGGCGGATCCACTCACGAAGGCCATACCCCAGATACAATTTGAGAAACTCTTCGGGATGTTGGGTATGAGATACTAAAACAACTGGCCTTAGTGCAAGTGGGAGATTGTTAGTTATGTATATGCCCTAGAGGCCATTATTGTACATGTAATGTATATTATAGTGGATGCTTGGATATATATAGAGAGGGCTTTCTTGCTCGACATGATAGTATGCTATCTGGTTGCTCTTTATCTTAACATGTAGATTAGTATTGTGATACTGTCTTACTCTCATATGTTGATAAAGCCCTTAGGATTTGTACTTGACTGCCAGGACTATGATGGAGATCATACTAGTGGGGCCAAGGGTAGTCCATAAGTACATCCTATAATTGTTCCTAGTCAAGGATGTATCGAGACAGGGCATCGATACTCCAGAGTAGACTAGCGTATACACATCTTGACCCATATGATGGGCGATGGATGATCCCACATCCATTGGTGTTTGACATCAAAGATGGTATACGGGTGCTCAGTGGAGATTGGGTACACTGAACGGACTTGTCGAGAACTCCTAGTTGGTATTATATCTATCGTCAGATAGCAGTTCTCTGGTGACACTGGTACAGGTTAGTCTGTAGACCCGATATTGTCATAGAGTCTTGTATGATCCCCACTGTGCTTTGATTTCTACCATACCACGTTCAAGAGAACGTGCAAAACGGTGGCTTTTGGGTACAGTCCCGAATCACATGGAGGCAATGAGCGATAGGAGGAGATTCGTCTCTCCCGGTATTAGGGGTTGATGTTGCGCTGTGCTCGATTGGCCATAACTGGAAGTCCCTGGCCAGGGCTGCTACGGAGATTTACTCATAAGTGTTATCAGTAGTTTCTCGACCCGTTACGAGCCTCACATCGGCATGACTTATCGATTATTAGGGTCTGACGTTTACCACCTCTAGACTAGATATGCGACATATCAGACGAAGAGACCGGACTGTACGATAGTGTTACCGACAGGCTTTTGCAGGAGAAAGAGCAGGCTTGCTTATTGATCTTCTGATCGCTCAATACCCGGGTAGCCATTACGTCCAGCTAGTACCGCTGACGGCTTGTGGGTGCTTAAAGTGATCATCACCTACTGCCGGCGTATTAACGAGTCTTTAGAGTCCTACACAGAGGTTTCACTGGCCCAGGCAAAACGAGGTAGGAGCACATATATGATATGTGTGGGACCGAGAATAATACGAGTATGTGATACCGTATTCTATTCTCGCGATTTATTCGTATCAGTCGGTTATATGTGATATAGCTGGGTTATCGAATCAAGTGTTGATTCGATAGCTTGATACAAATATATTAGTCGGTCATATGATATATAGCCGGATTATTAAATCAAGAGTTGATTTAATGATTTAATGTATAATTATATATTTGATATATTAATTTACATTAACTAATATTAGCTCACTTAAGCATTTCTTTTTCTTACATGTGCACACTTAATATATATATGATATATATTAATTGTATTTTATTTATGTGTCATGCTTGATGATACATGCAACATGGGTGTATGAGACTTACACTATGATAAAGATAATGAAGGGTTTATTTATTTAGTGTAAATCAATTATTAGTTGGATAATGGTCACATGGCATGAAGCTTGTAGAAGCGTGGAGATCCATTGACTAGTCCACTAGTTTTGTCTTATACTAGATATTTGTTAACCCAATCATTATCTAAACTCATGGTTAAGTCTCTACATGAGAGATATTAGATATTTTCTCACCCATGGTTGCCATTCATTCTCTCGTCCATTATTTGCTTCATCTTCCTCAAGCCTCGGCTATCACTACAACTCTGTCGAGGCCGAAGCCCTCTTCGCAGGCACGAGCCTCAAGTCTGTAGAACCGTTACCGGGTTTTCGCCCGGGTCACAGGTGTTGGGTTGGGTCCAGCCTATAATTAAGGATAGTAGGGCCAACTCAATTAATTTGGGTTGAATTATTCAACCATATTGTTGCCTCCTTTATGAAAAAATGGATTATAGTAGGGAGTTGCCTTTAATTGAGTGAGAGACATTTTTCGTTGTCTGCAAAAAAACATACAGAGAGGCAGAGAGTGAAAGATAAAAAGAAAGAGAAAGGCTATTATTGTATTTAGCCAAGTGATTCAACGATGGATTTTTCTCCAATCATCGTCAAACTAAAAGGGTTTGTAGCCAACGAAAAGCTCTACACATCCACTGGTTCGGATCGGGTTTTCCCCTCCATTTCATCCCTATTACGGTGATATACTCTCAAACTCCTTTGTTTGTAGCTATTGTTGAAATCCATCCCAAAATGTGACGCTCATGGTGTTGTGACCCTTTAGTGTTATCTAGAGAAGAAATATTGTGTAATCTTATTATTTTCTAGTGGAAGAAGTTGATCGTTGGCCATGATTTTTTCCTGCAAGGATTTCCACGTAAAAATCGATGTTCTTGTTTTGTGTGGTTGATTGGCTTGTTTTTTTTTGCTGTGCTATTTCCGCATATATTTTGGTGATTGCCACGTACGTGATTTTGAATTAATTATGTCTCATCCATTCCTAACAAGTGGTATTAGAGCCCTATGTTCTTGGCTCAATTTTGATAATGGAGAAGATAGAAGAATCCATAATGGGTGTGATTAAATTGACATCATCAAAATATTCAATTTGAAAGCAGAGAATGGATGATCTTCTTTATTGCAAAGATTTGCTTGAGCCTATTCAAGGTGATAGCGGCCGACCAGAAAACGAGTCTGATAAAGAGTAGGAAATTATGCATCGCAAGACCGTTGCTTATATTCGGCAATGGGTCGATCAGAGCGTGTTCCATCACGTCGCATAAGAAACTAAATCGAATCTTTTGTGGGCGACATTGGGTTCTATGTATGAGCGTCAGACAACTCAGAACAAGGATTCGTTGATCAGAAAGCTTATGAACCTCAAATACAGAGATGGAAAGAATGTCACCGAGATTATCAGTGACTTTAAGGGCTTAGTCAATCAGCCGACTACTATGAAGATGATACTTGAAGATGAACTTCAAGCACCATGTCGGACAGCCGGGATACCTTAGTTGTTTCGCTAAGCAATTCGGCACCAAATGAAAAGCTAGCCATGAATGTGGTTAAAGATAGTTTGCTTAATGAAGAAGCCAGAAGAAAGGAAATGGGTGCAAGTTCTTCTAATAGAGATGCACTTATCTCAGAAAAGCGGGAGATACGGGGAAAGAGCCAAAGCAAAATCCGTCAAAACCGAAACAAAGATCAGTCAAGAGGAGTATCACAGTCCCGAAAGAATATTGAGTGTAACTACTGCAAGAAGTTTGGCCATTTTATTAGAGACTATAGAAAGTTGCAAGACAAGGATAAAGCCGAAGGAAAGAAACTAGAGACCATCGTAATCGCATCGGATGTTGTCATTGTTTGTGACGATTGCTGCATCAATATTGCTTCAAAGGACAATAGTTGGGTTATCGATTCAGGTGCTTCATTTATTGTACCCTCTCGTGCTGTGTTTTTCACATCATATACTAGCGATGACTTTGGTTGTGTCAGGATGGAAAACGATGATTCATCTAAAGTTGTAGACATGGGAGATATTTGTTTGGAAACCAGTATTGGCTGCAAGTTGGTTCTCTGGGATGTTAGGCATGTTCTGGATATTCGTCATAATTTGATCTCCACCGGCAAGCTTGATGATGAAGGTTACGGTAATCATTTTGGTGAAGGTAAATGGAAACTCATACCTAGGGTTCCTCAGTGATAGCACGAGGAAAAAAGTCAAACACTCTTTATATTCTGCAAGCAAAGCTCTCCAAAGGAGTGGTGAATTCAGTTGAAGATGACTCCGCTGAGCTTTGGCATAAGCGACGACTTGGTCATTTGTGTGAGAAAAAGGCTTTCTATGTTAGCCAAAAAGTAATTTCTTCCTGATGAGAAAGGTGTGTCTCTTAAATCTTGCTCTTATTGCTTGGAAGGTAAAACACACAGTCTTGCGTTTCATTCTTCTCGTAGTTCTAGAAAATCAAATATTCTTGATTTGATACATACTGATGTTTGCAGTATGAGTTATAGAACTTTAGGTGGTTCACTTTATTTTGTTACATTTATTGATGATCATTCTAGAAAGGTTTGTGCATTTTCTTAGAAGACTAAAGATCAGGTGCTCGACGTCTTCAAAGATTTGCATGTCAAAGTTGAGAAGGAGACTGGAAGAATATTAAAGTGCATTCAGGCTGATAATGGTAGAGAATACAGAGGACCGTTCGAGAATATTGCAGAACCCATGGTATCGGGCTCGAGAAGGCCGTTTCGAAAACTCCTCAGCATAACGACATATCTGATAGGATGAATAGAACTATTGTTGAAAGAATCAGGTGTATTGTGTCATGCCCCGCTTACTAAAAGAGCTGTAACGGTTATGTGATAAGCCCGTGACGTATTTATTCCGAAAAGGTCATTTCTCGAAATAAATATGCTAAGCGTTTATAAGAAATATAAAATATGACAACAATAAACTTGATAATAAAATTCCAACAACTAAATTATTACATTCAGAGTTCCACGGAATTTAAAACTGATAAAAAGATGTCTCAAATAGATTACAATAATAAGGAAGCCTTAAACATGAGGCGTACTGAAAATAACAACTGAAATAGAAACTAGTCGTCCGTTTGTGATGCAAGTTGAGAGTACTTCTCTTCCGTCGCTTCTATTTCCTCTGTCTTAAAATCACCTGACGAACATTCTAAGCAAAGAAAGAAATATGGTGGAATGCCCGTCAACGAACTTTCTTTCATATAAGTCTTCAAAAGAGGTGTGAATTATATAAATAAGTGTAAGTCAACATGTAATATAGTATAAATGGAAATCTTGAACAAATATAATATGGTAATATACACGGCAACTATATGATACATGAGCATGACGATATAGCATAGCATATGTTGGGCAACGTAAGCATGTAATAAATGTATATAATGAATATGAAGTGAATGTCAGTGTGTCCTAACAGATCTCTACAAGATAAACTAATCTAACGACAGTCCAAGTATGAATATCAATCAATCTCAAAAGTATTTTTAAACCCAAGGGCATGGCCCCAAGGTCAAGAAATCACGGGTCCGAATCAAGAGTGTTAGTAACGGGACTTCAATCGTCATTGAAGTATTCCAAACCTAAGGGGTAGGGCATGTTCATTATAAATTAAATACCGCAAGCACACAGTTGTTGTAGCAATGTGTTTACGGGTCAATACACAGATATGTGTATTTAACTAATTTAAATGCAAGTTTAAAAGAGGTAGTTGAATTAAGAACTACTTGGCAAAGGATTAAAAAGTGCAATTATTAAAATCAATTTAAAAGAAAGGTGGGTTATAAAGAGAAGAATCTAAATTTTTTGTATTGCTATCTTTCTATAGTTGGTTTAAAACAACACTACTTCTTTTCTTTATCGATTTGCAATATGTTTTCAATTACTTTAAATAAAAGCATAGGTTATATTAACATAACTAACAATAGCCTATCAATTATAAATGATCATCTATATACCATATTAAAAACTTAGTTCTTGGTTATTAAAAATAATGACCTAGGCTGAATTTATTTTAATCAAAACCATATCTTTACCGTCCCTAATTAGGGTTCTAGTTTGTCAAAACTACATCATCCTTATTAGTTTTTAGATGTATCACTTATCCCTAAATCCATTCAAATTATCAATTATCCTTATTAAAATCTAGTTCATATGATGATAACTTAAAAGAGAGGAATTAAAATAAATTCATCATCAAGCACAAGAATAAGAAGTGATAAAATATCCAACCATAGAATGAAAGCAAAACAAAACTCTAGAAAAATAATTAGTTACTCATGATATAAATAAAAACTAAATCTTTATTAATGACCATAAAAGAACTTGCAATTGACTTGATCTCTTCTCTTTGAAAAACTCCTAGATTTGAATGCCATGGAAGAGATAATGAAACCCTAATCTATACAGGAGTTTATATAGTACTTCGATACAGTTTGGGAAAATAGGAACAAGCTTTACAAAATAACCAGAAGATACAAAGTGCTGGAAAAAATCTCGACTTCATTGGTTCCAAAATTTCGGCTCTTTTTGATATTATGGCGAAATCGGCCTAAATTTTCGAAGATTTGATATTCTGGTTTTTTTTTCCATATTTTGTGATTTGATCTCGAGATTTCCAAAGTTTGTTCCCAAAGTATTAATTTGTTCTCGATTTTTTATTTAGCTCCGATTGATTTCCATCGCACGCACGTAAGCTGTTTGTTGCGTCTTCTCTTATTCTGTTGAGATTGCCAAAGTTTGTTTCAATTGTGATAAATGCTCTTCGTTTTTTTTATTATCTCCATGAAGTGCATTCCACGCATGTGATCTTCACTTTATCTCACTTTTCCGTCCTTTTGCAATTAAGTCATGTAATCTGTATTTAATGACAAGAATACCCAAAAAAGCATAAAATATGAAATATAAATGATAAATGTGATATAAAAATGTGCAATAAATTGCACCAATCAGGGCCCAGGGGTAAGGAAACACTGGCCCTCACGATTGTATATTGTATGTGTTAGTATTCATGGATTCATGTACTAGGGGAACTTCTGAGATTTCATTGGATTCACACTCAAACTACCCCAACACCCCACGTATTTTAAATTATAATTATTGTCATAAGTCTAACTCGAAGCAATGAATATATAAGAGAGAGTACAAGTTCATGTCGCATATTGAGTTCATGTCAAATGTCTAGCATTCATGTAAAGTGTCAAGCATTCATGTAAAATGTCAAGCATTCATGTCAAATAATATTCATGGTTCGAGTTGAGTCAAATGGAGCAAGTACTAGATTTTGTTCATATAAGTCATGTAGATTCAGCGATAGAGGGTACATAGCATGAGATAAGACATGTATGGTATAGTAAAACAAGTAAGGTGGATGTATATCAGATTAAATCATATGTCAGATATTGATTCGGTGTGAATATCAGTTTGAAAAGGCTCAAGTATGCTTGAGACGGCTCATAAGTCATTTACAATTTTGTTTTGGATCTCCGAGTGCAAGAGACGGCTCTAAATATTCTTGAGATGGCTCAATAATCACTGGGCTCGACAACAATTTGAGACGTCTCAATAAGAATTGAGATGGCTCAACAATCACTGGGCATGTCATATTTTTCTCCCTATTACCATGAGACGACTCATGTTATGTTGAGCCGGCTCGAATTGATCTTGAGACGGCTCAAGTTCAAACTTGAGATGGCTCTTGATATGTCAAAAGATGGGTTTTAACTCTCTGGATGTATGAGACGGCTCAGGTTATTTTGAGCCGGTTCAAAACCTGTTCGGTCAGACAATCAGATTTATAGTTCAATTATATTTTCATATCGATACAACTTTTGTTTAAACTCGTTCTGTAGTATCAAATATGTGTATTTTCAATGTCTATGGTATGTATGAGTTATCGTTATCATGATAAGAAGAATTTGATATATATTTGAACGAGAATAACAATTAATTCTAACCAACTCACGTGTAACCAAATCTACACGTTTAAAGCCATAATTCATTACAGATTTTTACGAGGCAAGAGCTACGGTTTTATAGAAGAGTCTAGACAAGGAAAAGAGGGGAATGAAAAGATGAAGAGAGAGACCGATGGAGGAAGAGACTTACTCGTGTTGTGATAAAGTATAACAACTGTACCACCATTTGAAAAAGAAAAGAACTTGATCGAAGCTACGACGTCTAGATGAAAGAATCTTCGATTGAGTTGTGGAGATTCTTGGAGTAGGATTTCAGAGAATATTGTTCAGAGGAGAAATATGTTTTGATGGTTATGAGAAAAATGAAAGAGAGAGATAATTTTAAGATCGAGGAATTAAAAGAGATTTAAGGGCCATTAAAAGGAAATTTAATGGGGAATTGAATGGGTTTGAGGTTATCAGAATTTAATTGGCGGGTTTAGAAATGAAATGGTGGCTTTAATAGACGAACGAACAGATACAAGGCCAAGGAATTCATCAAATGGGTGTCGGGGAAGTTTCAGTTTCGAACGAGACATGAGCCGGCTCAAGAGTATCTTAAACCGTTTCATGCAGACAATGAAAAACATAGCGTTTCAGGTAAGGGTTAAGACGACTCGGGGTATTTTTGAGCCGGTTCAAGAGGACAAAGAAAGCATGATCATTGAAACTGATATATGAGCTGGCTCACACAAGTTTTCAAGAGTTTACATATGATTTAGTTCTTGAAAAGAAACAGCAATTTATTAATGATGAAATTTACAAAAGAGTACACGAAATTTAGGGTCGTTACATATTGTTTCATGCCAAGTTGCCCAAACAGTTTTAGGGTGAGGCGATGCGAACCGCAGTCGACTTGATTAACCCTTCTCCAGCCGTTCCTTTCGATAGAGACAAACCAGAGCGAGTTTGGACCGGAAGCGTTGTTTCTTACAGACATTTGAAGGTGTTCGGTTTTAGAGCGAGTTTGGACTGGAAGTGAAGTGGGTCTTTAGGTATCTTCGAGGTACATCGCGTATGTGTTTGCATTTTGGCACCGGGAAACCCAGGTTAGATGGGTATACAGATGCAGATATGGCAGGTGATATTGATTCTCGAAATCTGCATCTAGACACATGATGAATTTTGCAGGGGGTGTTGTTTCGTGGCAGTTAAAATTGCATAAATGTGTTGCATTATCCACCACAGAACTTAAGTATATCACAATGGTCGAAGCTTGCAAGGAAGCCTTGTGGTTGAAATGTTTTTTGAAAGAGATTGGTTTGATGCAAGAGAAGTATATCTTATTTTGCAACAGTCAAAGTGCCATCCATCTCAGCAAAAATCCAGGACTTCATTCGAAATCGAAGCACATCGATGTTTATTACCATTGGATTAGTGATGTGCCCAAGATGAAGTTTTTGTATCTTCAGAAAATCCATACCGACGAGAAGGGATCAGATATGATGACCAATCCATTGCCGAAAGGGAAGCTAGCCATTTGCCGAAATAAAGCGGGGTTAGCGGAGCCTTCTTCATAAGTCTGGAGAGGGAGTTTGTTGGGTTGGGTCCAGCCTATAATTAAGGCTAGTGGGTCAACTCAATTAATTTGGGTTGAATTATTCAACCATTTTGTTGTCTCCTTTATGACAAAATGGACTATAGTGGGGGCTTACATTTGATTGAGTGAGCGGCATTTTTTGTTCTCTGCAAAAAATCATACAGAGAGGAAGAGAGTGAAAGATAAAGAGAAAGAGAGAGGCTCCTGTTGTATTTCGCCGACTGATTCTATAGCGGATCTTTCTCTGATCGATGTCAAACTAAAAGGGTCCATAGCCAACGACGAGCTCTACACATTCACTAGTCAGATTGAGTTCCCCCTCCATTTCATTCCTATTACGGTGACATACTCTCACAATTCTTTATTTATAGTTGTTGAAATCCACCTTAAAAGGTGACGCTCGTGGTGTTGTGATCCTCTAGTGTTATCCAGGGAAGAAATATTGTGTAATCCCGTTATTTTCGAGTGCATGAAGTTGATTGTTGCCCGTGGTTTTTTCCGCAAGGGTTTTCCACATAAAAATCGGTGTTCTTATTTTGTATGGTTGGTTTCCTTGTTTATTTCCGCTGTGTTATTCCACATATATTTTGGTGATTGTCAAGCATGCGATTTTGAATTAATCCCGTCTTATCCATTTCCAACAACAAGAACACCACCGTCTTGAACCCGGTGTTTAAGGTTGATGGTACTAGTTTTGGAAAAGAGAAGAGAGTGGTTTGTTGATGTTGAGGCGAAGCTTCATTGTAGGGTGAAGTTGAAGGTGATGTTTTTTTAATCATGGATGTTTTAGATGTGGAATTGATTATGTTGTGAAGGTGCTATTGGGGAAATCGATCCCCTCAAGCCATACCACTTGTTGGGGAAATTGATCCCCTCAAACCATCGAGAACACAAGATAGACAAATACAAATAACAAGAACAAGAAATAGAATACCGGATATAATGTGGTTCGGCTATTTCTAGTCCACGGGGCAATCGTCTCACACAGGGGTTTCATTATAACTAGCGGATAACATATAAAAGAACACTCTCATAACTCACATTCTCTCTAGTCACTCATCTCTCTCTCCAAGAGGAGGCACATATAAACCCAAAGTGACTACATGTAACGACCCTAAATTCCTATACACTTTTATTGATCTAATATTAATTCTAGTTTTGAGCTATAAGTTATTTTTGATAACTTATGAACAAGAAACTCCTTATAGCTCACTGGTTAAACCTTTACACTTCTATCACATAGCCTGCAAGTTCGAATCCTATCAGTTCTAATTATTTATAATATCTTTCTTTTTAAATTTTTAGAAGCCCAAGAGTTGCACGTGTATTACACGGAGAAGCGAAGAGTTGCAAATAAATCAAACAAAAAAACGAGACATAAATACCCAGATGAATGCACCGCACAAAACCCGAGACCAAACTCCACTTTTGGACCGCCAGTTTCCTCATTTTGACCGCCACCGGCGGTTGATATGGCCTTAAATCCCTCCATTTTTTGCCCGTGCATCCCTTCAGCTCCCCATTCCTCTTTTTTTCCTATTTGATTTTCCTGCAATTAACCAGAGAACCCCAGACCCTTCATCTACCTTTTTGCCCTCATTTTTAATACATTTTATTTTTAAAAAAAAATTCTCTACACCTTTACTTTCCCCTATAAATACCTAGCCTTTTTCCTTAGTTCTTCTCCTAAATTATTATGAAAATACCACTCAAAATTCTATCTCTCAAGCCTCACTTTAGCAAAGGAAGTTAAGCGCACAAGTCCAAGCCAACTCCGTCACTCAAGTTCTTTCCTCCGTGTGTTAGCTACCTAGAGTCCGTTCTTATACGCGTAATCGTACCCAAGCTCAAGTCTCCATGCACCGTAGGTCTCAACTCCTCAACCGAGGCTTTTTCTTTTCGTTTTCTCACTTGTACGAGTACAAGTGAAAGCCGTAAGTCATCTTATCCTCTTTTCTTACCCTCTTATATACTCACTTATAATTTTACATGTCGTCACTCCGCATCACCTATAACTACGCTAACTCCACCCCCCCATTTCTTTCTCTTTTTGCTTCTCCTCATACATCGACACGAAAGAATATGGTATTATAAATAAGTTTAATTAAAAAAATAATATATTCATTGTAATTCGACATGTTCATCATAAATTTCATGCCATGATATCAAAAAATACGAATTTATAACTCTATCCATGTCTCACAATTTTTTATATGATATTTATTATATTGAATAACCTGTAGATTACAAATAACGAATAAATACCATGAACTTTAAAAACTACCCTTTTCGATATCTAGAATTTATACCTATAGAAAATTCACGGGGTAACGACCTACCCTACTCACAACACTATGGTTTCATAGCACGATATTTTGGTTAAGTTTTATTTAAAAGAAATAATTTACATTAAAATATCATCACTTTTATAAAATGTTTTATCACTATTTTTAAATCCTTTGCAATTGCGCCTCTACAACCCTTTTAGAGGAACTCATCTATAGATGGTGCGGGATATTGCATGTTCTTGGGATAGTAGAGTGAGATACAGAGTTCCTCACGGAGAATTCGGTCTCGAAAGGAAATAAAAATACGATTTTTAAAGAAATACGACTTTGCTAAATAAAACCAAACTTTGAAAAATTATATAAAATCATGAATCTATATTTTCAATGAAAACAAATTGTGAAAAATATATTTTTTAAATAAAAGATTAAAATTTTAATAAAATACTATCAAGTTTCCAAAAGAAGTAGTTTTTATTAAAATACCATAAACTTTTAAAAGCTAGATTTTATCATTAAAATGCCATTAAAATTAAAATACATGTTCATAAAAACTCTTAATATTACAAATCACCCTCGAGATTTATTTTCAAACAATATTAAAGTATTTTTCACAAAACCTCCTCGACAAATGCAAACAATATAAATACAATGTAAATAAGCTATTATAAATATTTAAGTACTCTAGATTAATATAGGTTTAAGCGGTATCAATTCTCTTGAGCCCGGGGGAGCCGGAGAAAGTGAGTGCTTGTCTATTCAGGTTAGATAAACTAACAAAGTCATCAATAACAATTGTCTTGGAAAAAACGCAAATCCTGCCGTCCATGTGCAGCAGTTGTCCGATTACTCCCAAACTTAAGAATTTTAAAAGTTAAATCCATCCATATGAAATGACTATAACCTAAATACAAACTTGAACATGACTCATATATGAATTTGAACTTGAACTCAAACTCGAGCTTGAACTAGGAATCAAATATGAACCTGAACTTGACACTTGAATTTAACATGAATACCTGAATCCAATATCTACTCTTGAACCGACTTGACTCGAACCATGAATACAACCTGATATGAATACATGAATATTTGACACGAATACTTGATACTGACAAGAACCCAATCTTGCAACTTGATATATTCATGGATTCGAGCAAGACTGGTAATTTTAACTATAATCTAGGATACACGAGGTGTTGGGGTAGTTCAAGTGTGAATCCAATGAAATCTCAGGAGTCCCCCTATATTATGAATCCAACAAGAAAGCTATCATGAGGGTCTGTGTTTCCTTACTCCTGAATTATAGCCCGTTGAGTTTGGAATACTTCAACACCAGGTTGAAGTCCCGTTACTAACATTTGATTCGGGCTCGTGGTTCCTTACCCCTAAATTACAGCCTGTTGGGTTCGAGAATAATGTTAAGATTGGTTAACATTCATCCTTGAACGTACGTTAAATTAGTTTACCAATGCAAAGACCTTTTAGGACACTTACATGCACTTCATGTTCAACATAATTACACTACACGGCCATGCTATGCTATTTTGCTATGCTCATGATACTTTGTCATGTTACATAGAATTCCTATGCTTATACTAAATTGTTGGGTTTCGCCAGCACCTCGGTCATCACTTCGTGACCAAATGCGGAACAAAAAATTATAAAAAAAACTGGCGCTAACGGAACCCGATGCCCGGATCTATCATAAACCCTAAACTAGCAAACTATATAAAGAGTTAGGAGTGGTTATACCAAATTGATCCGTGTCCTTCGGTCTTCAACCACCTTCCCAAGCTCCTAGAGGCCACCATGAACAAGCTTGGTCACCGGTCTCCCTCCATCGAAGATGATCCACCCGAGGATTTATGAAACGAGCTCCAACCCCATAGCCAAAGTAACTAGGGTACCTAGATCGCTACACTAGATAGCCTAGAAGAAGTAGAGAGTGATGAAGAATCAATTTGTCTCAAGACACCCTTGGTTTCTCAACACATGAGAGGGTTAGGGTGGAGGAAGAAGAAGATGCCATGAGAATGAGAGTGTTGTAGAAGAGAGAATGAATAATGGCTTAGTTGTTTTTATGTGTTATGAGAGTTATAAATAAATAATTGAGCCATCCCAAAATATCTCAAGTCTCCAAAATATCTCAAGTCAACAAAAATATCTTAAGTCAAAAAAAGTCTCACAACAAACAAAAACCCTTAGCATGCTAGAATAGTAACCATGGGTCACTACTAAGCCATGCCACAAAAAATGCAATAAACACCTCATCCTCCACCTCAATAACCTTTTAATCCAAAAAGGTTTAAACCATAATGAGGTGTAATCTTTAAAAAGTAATCTTGTAAGAAATTACAAGAATGCCCCTCGTCTGTATAAACATACCCGCATCCATATTCCGAAGAATAAGAATACAAAGACACGAAAATAATCCAATAATATAATACTAGGATCAGGTTTAAACCAAAACCCACTAGTATTATCTGTCCGAACATCATGCGTGCACAAGTACACGTATGTGATCGAACCCTGCCGTAAAACCATACGTCCTCTACAGCGTTTCGCCCGAAGCAGGGAAACCCTCATTGTGGGACTCTATAGACTTATCAATACGCTGGCAGTGGGTTTAACCATAAGCACGTCAGCGGTACTAGCTGTACGTAACGGCTACCCAGGTATTGAGCGAAATGGAGGCCGACGAGCAAACTCATCCTGAAATCCTACTGAGCCTGACAGTGACAATATCCGTACAGTCCGGTCCATTCGTCTATGAGTATCGCATATTGTGTCTAGGTGGTGGATAAAGTCAGACCTCTAATAACGCGACATTTAGTGTCGGTATGAAATCCATCACCACCTGAGAAACTACCGATCCTAGATCAGTAATTCTCGACTACTTTGGCCAAGGATTTCTGGTGATGGCCACCCGTGCACACCGTGACATCAACCCCCAATACCGAGAGAGACGAATCCCCGACGATCCGCTCACTACTTCCATGTGGCTTGGGACTGTACCCAACTAAAATCTGTTTGCACGACTCCTTTGAGTCGTGGTAAGGCAGTAATCAAAGCACAGTAGGAACTAACACGAGACAAATGACGATCTCAGGTCGATAGACTAACTTATACACATATCACCTGGGAACTTCTATCTGACAATAGGTATAATACCAACTAGCATGTTTTCGGCGAGTCTGTCCAGTGTACTCATAACCCAATGAGCACCTGTATACTATTTTAGGTGAACAAACTGACACTAATGGCTTGTGAGACCGGCCACCGCTCCTCGTCCGGGTCTCGATTAGTATACACTAGTTTACTCTGGAGTATCGATGCACAGTCTCAAAACTCCCACGATTAGGGATATTTATGGATGTGCCTATAGACCACCTAGCTCCCACGTATATGATCGCCATCATAATGCTGGTAGTCAAGCAAGAATCCTATGGGCTCTATCAATATGTAATAGTGATCTGTAATACCACCTAATGTTGTACATGATGATAAAGACAAACCAGATAGTATACTATCATCTCGAGTAAGATTGTTCTACCAGTATAGGTCCTCCCTCAATCATCATAATCACTTGCCTATGACTGTGATAATTGCCTTGAGGGCACTATAGCTTGAGGGCACACTAACTTGGATCTTGTATTTCTACGGAATACTTGTCCAAAACTGGAGAAGTCACAAGTAAACAGAATATAGTACGAGCACCAACCCCTTTGTCCTAATGGACACTGGACAGCATACAATACTTTGTATAAGTCCCCTGAGTTCAATAACTCATACCCTGTGCGTCGTAGGTTGAAAACTGTATTATGGTTGAGAAGAATTACACCGTTGTTGAATGCTCCTTACCTAACCATCAACTGATATAGGTAAATGTCATAGACATAATTTCAAAAAGTTATATCTCACTTTATAAAATAAACCTACAGATATATCAGTTTGAAATTGGTGCATAACTATGGATATTCAAAACCAAATATTTGTCGTCCGACAAAAACCCAGGTGATTTCCTCAAATATCATCGATTACAACGAATTCTGATATAATGAGGATATAATCATCTAATTCCCAATATCTTACTCCCACTCACCATCTGTAACACCATATAGATGTGAGAATCAAATCTGGTAAATACATACCCTGGAGTAAAAATCTAATTGGGAAATCAGTTTTCAATTAACACTGCACAGTGAAACTGAAACATGAAAATGTTTCGAAGGGGTATCTGGGTATTCCTAGTAATGCCTTTTCCACTATCCAGATTCATGACTGTAACCGTATATTTCCTTTCCATCTCTCCAATCCCTTTATTTGTCTTTACTTATTAACTTCTGTACACCACACTTAGGCTAATTGATTTTCTTCCTTCCCTATTTTTCGACACCAGCCTATGGTTTGGAAGAAGACTATCCAATAAGCATAATAGATGTACCCTCCTAATCCTAGGAGCCCTCGCAACCTGAGAGAAGGCAAAGATAAAAGACAACTGAATAATCCTTATTCTATTTCTCCTGAACCAAAATCCATCCTCGAACTGGAACAAGTTCCTTCGAGTTCGTATGTAACCATATGATGGATTATCCAATAAATGTGGATCTTCATAGTGATACGTGGTGTTCTGGAGAAATGCAAATATGAAGTAGGAGTGGCGATGATATACGCGGTTTCTTCATGAATGATAACAGTTGCAATTTACTTTGCCCTCTTTATAATCCCTTTATTTGTCTTTACTTATTACCTTCTGTACACCACACTTACTCTAATTGGTTTTCTTCCTTCCCTACCTTTCGGCACCAGCCTATGGTTTGGAAGAAGACTATCCAATAAGCGCAATAGGTGTACTCTCCTAATACCGGGAGCTCTCGCAACCTGAGAGAATGTAAAGGGAAAAGACAACTGAATAGTCATATTCAATTTCTCCAAAACCGGAAACCATCCTCGAATCTGAAACAAATTTTTTCGAATTCGTATGCAACTATACGATGGTCATATCCAATAAATGTGGATCTTCGTAGTGATACGGAATGTTCCGGAGAAATGCAAAAGGTAAAAGTAGGAGTGGTAATGAAATATGTGACTCACCGACAGTCCAAAAGCCAATGTCTTTTACGAAGGTTCGGTTAACTTGGTTCATGAGTTCTAGTCTAGGGCCAGGTCATGGTCGCTTCCAGAGGGAGAGAGAAAAGAAACACTCAGCGTGCACTCTAACCTAAATCAGAATGGTTAATCACTTTATCTAATCAGGATTTCTCCCACTGTTTTCTCGAATTCTACTCTAAACCCAAAAGAAGAATTAGTCGTGACCATCGAAAATCACCCGAGGAGTAAACCAACTCATCAGTGGGAATCGGGATCCAACTATCATCGCATGATAACCTGATGGAAGCCACTCAAGTTATCACACTCCAGAAGGCATGTGTATGGTTGGCAAGTTTCCTGTATGTTTGAAACTCCTGATGTGATTTTTACCCCAAGCGGCTTATGACCTTGACAAAGGCCAACAAATCATAAACCACTGGTTAAGTTCAACCCGTCATTATCCTTGATTAACCTAGACCCACCCGTACAAGCCCTTGACAAAAGCCAACAAGGCTATACGACTGTCCTAGATAATCGCATATCTATGCAACAGACAAGCAATATCTAGCTACCACACACTACGCCTTGACAAAGGCCAACAAACGCAGCACGAATACTAGGTACTACTCATCCGAAATGACGGAGGGCTACGGTTGGTTTTTGGTGAAAAACCTTTAACGTAATAAACTTGATATCGTTGAAGGAATCCATGAGGTTTTACAAAAATATGGTGGCGAAAACTTTTACTAAAGAGGTCACTTCAGGTGAAGGGATCTCGACTCTTTCCCCGTCGAATGAGGTGCAGGATATTCTAAACTGAATACCACGATGCAAATCAAAAAAGCAATCGACTATAGTGAAGTTATTACCCTGACGCAAACTTCTGCCCGAGGGGTCACTCCTAATAAAGGGATCTCGACCCTTGCCTCATCGAATGAGGTGCAGGATATTCATAACCGAATACCACTGTGCAAAGCAAAAGAAAACGTCTGTAATGGATGCTTTCAAAAAAACTTGGTTCCAACAACATCAAATAAGTTTGTTTTGTCTTTGCATTGATCAGAATCAACGCAGTCCCATCAATTAAACATATCATACCATAGAAAGGAACGAAAATAAAATGTGCGTAAATGCCATCCGCATTCGCCAATAGGCCCTGTCATATCCCGTTAGGTTACTTAATCAACGACAGAGTGGGGGTTGGACTAGTGCGGGTGCAAAACATATACAACATCTACTAGTATATATATAAATATATATAACAATCGCCCCAAGGCATGATATAAATCAACATCTCAAAATCTCAGCCAAGCAACACAGAGTGGTGGATAATCCTGGAGCCCTGGGTTTCACTTGAGCCGCAAATGAGACCCGACGTTCCCCTGTCATGTGGATAGCCTGTGCAATGAAAACCTAGACCCCGCGGCAAGTTACCCGCCAATCCTAGAAGCAAGACAACCCTAATCAACAACGTGAATGGGCCATCCAACACTTCACGGAATCCGGTAACTTGGGCACCCCACCTTGGGTCAACCTATACCCCCTACGAGTGCAGCGAATAGCCCGCCAATTCTAGAGTGAGGTCCCCTCCGTCTCAAAGCCATGAGATGCGGGCCCGTTGCCCTCTAGAACCCGGCTATTCGTGCACTCCATCGCGGGATAATCCTAGTACAGAAAAGAAAATATATACAAGGGTGACATCGACCACAACCCGGTCGTGCGCCAAATAAATAATATACAAACTGGCAGTGACGACAGTCCACATGTCGGACGCTCACCCCGCAATATCAAATGTACAAATGAATCTAAACTGTACTACCATTGCACCACTGTCTATCCATTACGACGATCCAGCCACAAACACAGCACAACATAGAACATCAACGTGAATATCACGTTCGCAAACCCGTCTAGTCGAACATATAGCAACTAGTCAGGTTGTACCGCTCAAATGATATTCACGGTTGCAGATAGAAATGCATGTAGTGTTAACGCACACTTAAAATTTCGATCGACTAAACTTTCCAAATTGGCCCCTAATGCAATCCAGCACTCAAATAAATCTGGGCCAAAACCAAGTATCACAAAAATCACAATTCCATATTATAGAGTGCCACAAGAATTTTGACCCACAATTTCCATAAGATGATCGCGGAACCGCCGCCAATAGGTCACTATTGTCGCGGTTCCACGGCCACTTTATCGGATCATGCGTTCAAATTTCTTGGCGACCCCTAGAAAAGCCTGCACGAATTTTTAAGACCCTAGAAATAATTTTTTGAACAGTTAAAAAAATCGGCAGAAACTTCAAAATTGAAATCGTGATTTCGGAAACTTTCGTCGATCGATCTTTTAAGCGCGTTAGAACTAGCTAGTATGGGTTAATAGGTTGGCTCTGATACCATGTTGGGTTTCGCCAGCGCCCCGGCCATCAATCCGTGCCCAAATACAGAACAAAAATTTATAAAAAAACTGGCGCTAACGGAACCCGATGCCCGGATCTACCATAAACCCTAAACTAGCAAACTATATAAAGAGTTAGGAGTGGTTATACCGAATTGATCCGTGTTCTTCGGTCTTCAACCATCTTCCCAAGATCCTAGAGGCCATTATGAACAAGCTTGGTCGTCGATCTCCCTCCATCGAAAATGATCCAACCGAGGATTTATGAAACGAGCTCCGACCTCATAGCCAAGGTAACTAGGGTACCTAGAATGCTACACTAGATAGCCTGAAGAAGTAGAAAGTGACGAAGGATAAATTTGTCTCAAGACACCCTAAGTTTCTCAACACATGAGAGGGTTAGGGTGGAGGAAGAAGAAGATGCCATGAGGATGAGAGTGTTGTAGAAGAAAGAATGAATAATGGCTTAGTTGTTTTTGTGTGTTATGAGAGTTATAAATAAATAATTGAGCCATCCTAAAATACCTCAAGTCAACAAAAGTCTCACAACAAACAAAAACCCTAAGCATGCTAGAATAGTAACCATGGGTCACTACTAAGCCATGCCACAAAATATGCAATAAACACCTCATCCTCCACCTCAATAACCTTTTAATCCAAAAAGGTTTAAACCATAATGAGGTGTAATCTTTAAAAAGTAATCTTGTAAGAAATTATAAGAATACCCCTCATCCGTAAAAACACACCCGCATCCATATTCGGAAGAATACGAAAACAAAGAGACGAAAATAATCCAACAATATAATACTAGGATCTGGCTTAAACCAAAACTCACTAGTATTATCTGTCCGAACATCATGCGTGCAAAAGTACACGTATGTGATCGAACCCTGCCGTAAAACCATACGACCTCTACATCGTTTCGCCCGAAGTAGGGAAACCCTCTATGTGGGACTCTATAAACTCTTCAATACGCTGGCAGTAGGTTTAACCACAAGCACGTCAGCGGTACTAGCTGTACGTAATAGCTATCCAGGTATTGAGCGAAAGGGAGGCCAACGAGCAAACTCATCCTGAAACCCTACTGAGCCTGACAGTAACAATATCCGTATAGTCCGGTCCATTCGTCTATGAGTATTGCATATCGTGTCTAGGGGTGGATAAAGTCAGACCCCTAATAACGCGACATTTTGGTGATGGCCACCCGTACACACCGCGGCATTAACCCCCAATACCGGGAGAGACGAATCCCCGACGATCCGCTCACTGCCTCCATGTGGCTCGGGACTGTACCCAACTAAAACATGTTTACACGACTCCTTTGAGACGTGGTAGGGTAATAATCAAAGCACGGTGGGAACTCATACGACACAAATGACGATCTCAGGTCGATAGAATAGCCAATACACATGTCACCTGGGAACTTCTATCTGACAATAGGTATAATACCAACTAGCATGTTCCCGGCGAGTCTGTCCGGTGTACTCATAACCCCATGAGCACCTGTATACTATCTTAGGTGAACAAACTGACACCAATGGCTTGTGAGACTGGTCATCGCCCCTCGTCGGGGTCTCAATCAGTATACACGAGTCTACTTTGGAGAATTGATGCCCGGTCTCGAAACTCCCACAACTAGGGACATTTAAGGATGTGCCTATAGACCACCTAGCTCCCACGTATATGATCGCCATCATAATGTTAGTAGTCAAGAAAGAATCCTATGGGCTCTATCAACATGTAATAGTGATCTGTAATGCCACCTAATACTGTACATGATGATAAAGACAAACCAGATAGCATACTATCATCTCGAGTAAGACTGTTCTACCGGTATCGGTCCTCCCTCAATCATCATAATCACCTGCCTGCGACTGTGATAATTGCCTTAAGGGCACTATAGTCAACATAAATGACATGTTTAATCACTATATACCCTAGTCCATTGCTTCATGATATCCATTTCGAACTTTTCATTATACTTATATACTTCACACCTTTACTTGGGGACTTGCTGAATGAAAGTTCGCCGACGGGCATCAACCCATCTCTTTCTTCTTTTGGATATTCGTCAGGTGGTCTAGTGACTGAGGAGTTAGAAGCGGCTGCAGGGGTTTACGACCAAACTACTACTTAAGCTTAGCTGAACTTAACTTTTCTTTTAGTTCATATATGCCACCTGTTTAGGCAATTCTGTTCTTGTATTTCCTTTTAGTTGAACTCATGTATTGTAAATATATTAAGTTGAATGTAAATAAAGTTGTAGAAGTTTAAATCTCATGTCACATTTCTTGTCATTTTTATATTTCTCATTTACGCTAGCGTATTTATTCGGGAAATAACCTTCTTGAAATAAATACGTCACAGGCTTGTCACGTACCGTCACCGTCTACTAGGAAGCGGGACGTGACAGGTTTTGTTGGTGGCCCATACAGGTCCGTTCTGCATGAAATCGTAAGCAATATAGCACAAGAAATATAAAATTCAACAACTTTAAATTCTTTACATTTCAATTTCCGTTGAATCTATCCTAATCTTTCTTCTCTATCTAAGGTGATGGATTCTCCTAACAATACTAGCACCAACGTCCATGGCAGTACACCACCACTACCCATCCTTACTGTTCTACCACCTCCACCTACCGTAGCAACTAAACTCACAGAACAGACGATACTTCTGGAGGCTATCAAAAGCCTACTTGAGGGTCAACAGGCTCAATGCCCGATTTTGCACGAGCATACTGCTCTCCTTCAACAGAGTTTCATCCGCTCTGAAGCAGAAACACCGAGAGTGAAAAAATTCCGAGCATTACACCTGAAGAACTTCTCTTGAAAAGAGAAAC
Organism: Agapanthus africanus; assembly: GCA_030015575.1. Taxonomy (NCBI): domain Eukaryota; kingdom Viridiplantae; phylum Streptophyta; class Magnoliopsida; order Asparagales; family Amaryllidaceae; genus Agapanthus; species Agapanthus africanus. Next base: position 675,939,978 of record CM057337.1, read on the forward strand.
CGCTTGAAGTCGAGAAATGGGTTCAGAGCATAGAAGACTATCTAGCAGCAGCCCAAGTTTCAGAAGTGGCTTGGGTCAGAGTAGCAAAACTCCAACTTAGCGACAATGCCGGAGTCTGGTAGAAGGCCGAGGATGGCCGTCTTGAGCAGCTGATCGAGTGAAAGATTTTCCGTGATCTCTTCGACACTAAATGTTAGTTATATGTATGCCCTAGAGGCTATTACTGTACATACGATGTATATTGTAGTGGATGCTAGGACATATATAGGGAGGACTTTCTTGCTCGACATGATAGTATGCTATCTGGTTGTACTTTATCTTAACATGTACTCAGATTGTCTCTATGTTACATGTTGATAAAGCCCATAGGATATGTACTCGACTACTGGGACTATGATGAGATCATACTAGTGGGGCCACAGTAGTCGACGAGTACATCCTATAACTGTTCCTAGTCGAGGGTGTATCGAGACAGGGCATCAATGCACCAGAGTAGACTAGCGTATACGCATCTTGACCCATATGATGGGCGATGGATGATCCCATATCCATCGGTGTTTGACATCAAGGATGGTGTATGGGTGCTCAGTAGAGACTGGGTACACTGGACGGACTCGCCGAGAACTCCCAGATGGTATTATACCATACGTCAGATGGCAGTTCTCCGGTGACACTGGTACAGAGTAGTCTGTTGACCCGAGATCGTCATAGAGTCTTGTGTGATTCCCACTGTGCTTTGATTTCCATCATACCACGTCCAAGAGGGCGTGCAAAAAGGTGGCTTTTGGGTACAGTCCCGAATCACATGGAGGCAATGAGCGATAGGAGGGGATTCGTCTCTCCCGATATAGGGAGTTGATGTTGTGCTGTGTTCGATTGGCTATAACCGGAAATCCCTGGCCAGGGTTGCTGAGATTTACTGGTAAGTGTTATCAGTAGTTTCTCGAACCGTTATAGACCTTATATCGACATGACTTATCAAGCTATTGGGGTCTGACGTTTACCACCCCTAGGCGAGATATGCGACATATCAGACGACGAGACCGGACTGTACGGGAGTGTTACCGTTTGGATTCACAGGAGAATGTACAGGCTTGCTTGTTGATTTTCTGAGCGCTCAATACCTGGGTAGCTGTTACGTTTAGCTGACCGCTTGCAGCTTGTGGGTGTTTGATATGATCATCACCTACTGCCGGCGTATTGACGATTCTTTAGAGTCCTACACAGAGGTTTCTTGGCTCAGGCAAAACGGAGTAGGGGCACATATGTGATATGTGCGGGACCGAGGATAATGCGATATGAGATACCGTATTCTATTATCGCGATATTTGATATCAGCCGGGTCATCGGATCAAGTATTGATTCGATGAATCGGTACGGATAAATATTAGTCGGTTATATGCGATATAGCCGGATTGTCGGATCAAGTGTTGATTCGATAATTTAATGTATAATAATATATATGATATATTAAATTACATTAACTAATATTAGCTCACTAAAAGATTCTTTTTCTCACTCGGGTAATACATTGATATATATGCGATATATGTTAATTGTATTATTTTATTTGGTTACAATAAATATTATATATGTGATATATAATATTGTAACATGATATGATAACTAATGCAACATGTTTAGTAAAGATTATTCAAGATTAGGGTTTGATTTGGGTTAATGACTTCTAGTAGATTCTAGAAGGTTTTCTTTTTGTTTTGGAAAAGATATTTTCAAGTGACTCATTCTTAACTCAACCCAAACCCTAACCCTTGGTTAATTCTCTACAATGGTTAAGTCAACCATGGTTGCATTATTTATCAAATTAATCCTTTCATTTTTCATCACAAATGAAAATGGATCACTATTCTTCTTCTTCCTTGAGTTCTTCATGCAAAGCTTTCTTGTTTTGATATTTGTGATGAAAATATGTGAGAAAAAGATAAATAAAGAGAGCAAAAATCCTACTTCATCATCCTCATCTTCCCTTGCCCTTTAGATGAGAGTGTTCACTCAATTTTAGTGAGTGTTAGCTTGTGTTAATGAAACTTCAAGGTAGATCAATCTTTGTATCGAAGATCGGAAACAAGACTGCATCTTTCTCTTCGTGGAACCTCTCGAGAGTCCGGAACCCGATGATCGCAGCGAAGGGACCACAACACGGAGCATATGAAGTGAAGGACCAGATCTACAAAGGTTGTAATCCCTCTCACTTAGTGTTAAAGTGTTTAGCATGTTAGTTTTCGCCTAATCTCTAGTTTAAAGATCCGGCTTCGGGTTGTTCGGCACGGCTAATTTTTTAATCGGGCATGGTTGATGCTTCGTAGACCCTTGTGCGCGTGCCTAGCAACCCTTCAGTGGTATCAGAGCTACTAGGCATTGGATGTCGACCTATGGGGGGTTCTCACTGTGTGACAGTGTGGCGAAGCATAGGCTCTTACCCCAGGGTGTCCCGAGACCGGAAGGTGTTCCGGTTGGTTGTAGTCCTCGCGAGGGGGCATGCGTAAAAAGTAGCGGCTGAGGGACCCGTTGGTGCCACGGCGACCCCATTGGATGGGGTGGCTGCCTGACCTTCAGTGGTATCTGAGCTAAGCTAGAGTTTTAGGCGAAGTCTAGACGAAGTTTAAAATCCGATCGAACGCCGAAACCCCGACACGGAACCCTCTCTGTACATTTTTCAAAAATGTGGTTTTTTCTGAATTAAAAATTCTCAGAAAATTAAGCAGGAAAAACTAAGAATTACTGTGAAGTACGGACCTCTAACTCGAAAATTTGACCGCGGAACCGCGGCGAAACCATGGGTTTTGCGGCGGTTCCGCGGCCAAAATTTGGACTTAGTCCCTGAAATTTCATGTAATTAGTTTTAGGCCCTTTCTTGTTAATTTTTTCTGGGAATATTTTAATTCCACTTAAGTGTTGAGTTTTCAAGGGTTGTATTGGGGAATCGTTGATTCGATCGGATAATTTAATTTTGTTTAGTTTGTCCGGATAATTTTTAGAAACTGTTAAAAAGTTCGAACGGATATCAATAACTCACTTTTTCCCCTGTCGGAAAATTTTTCAAAAGTTGGATTTTTTCTCATGTTTAAGAATGTTCTAAGTCGTGCAAGTAACGCGGTGGACCCTCTAGAAGACAACAAACCTTAACTCGATTATGTGACCGTCTTGAACTGCCTTTTGAACCTTTGGGTTTGGGGCAGTACGGCGTGCCACATGTGAGGCGTTGGCTTGACCCTTCTACGGCTGGACCATTGGTACTGAGGCATGTGATGGATGTTTTTTAAACTGATTTCAAGTGTTGAGATACATTGGGGAAATCTTGGGTGTTTGATTATTCGATCGGAAAGTTTAACATTGTCTATTTATCTGGAATGTGATACAATATTTAGAATCCACAAAAAGTTATGAGATAACTAATTTGAATGTTATAAATCTAGCACTTCAGTCTCAAATTGATCGGTTGCCACGGAATTTTGATGGGATCAAAAGTCCGTCGCAATCACGTAGCGTACGCGAATACTCGTCGGGTAAACTTAACAGACAGCCATGTCCCATAGCCCCGACCAAGTGACTGTAGGAGAACCCCATCGCCAAAAGCATCCGTTCCGGTGCTCACGGCAGCGGTGTTCCGTCTTAATGCACTTCGTCGACGGCATCGGGGGTGCGGCCGTCTACTAAAGTTTGCGACGAGCATTCGATCAGGTTGTCGGGAATCTTGTTGAATTTCCTGACTTGACATTGAAAAGAGTTTTCGATAATGAGACTAAAATGCGGGGTTTATAATTGTTAGGCATGTGATGTCTAAGAAATTCATTTGGTTAGGCATAAGATGTCTAAGAAGGTTGCGGATTCCAACTGTTGTAGTTTTACACTTTCTTTTCTGTGACCGTAAGCGTAGTATGTGGTGTATCGCCGGCTTCGTTGCTATACATCAACGACAATCGGGATACGCATACTTGCTTACGTTGATGACATGAGATATTATGTGTTGCTGTGATATGTTGTATTGGATCGTCGCGTTTGAATAGCCGGGGGTTTTATGTGAGATGAGAGTTTTTTCTTTTTCATTCATGTAAAATTCATTTGTATGTAATATTCTTTTATTGGGGCACTTCCAGGCTGCGGAAGATGTCACCGTTGTTTATTATTTACTTCTCTGCATTAGGTAGACCCAAGGCGGGGAGCATAAGTAACCGGGTTCTAGGGTCCAGTGGGAGACCATCTCGAGGAGTCGAGACCGGGTCTCCTAACCCTGGAATTGGCAGTGTTGCTTGCCGCTCTCGTAGGGGTCTAAGGATGTGGGTTTGGCTATTCATCGCGACCGTGGAATCCGTGTTTTATACAGGCTCGTATTGAAAATACGGACGTCCTAGTATATCCAATATTTCATATATGTTTCTTCTGCTGCAATGTTCTATGATGAGATCATATTACTGCCTGAGACGAATGTTTATATTATATATATGAGTTATATGTTATATTGCAGATTTCGTTTCAAAAGAGATGCTTGTGAAGCATATTAAAATGGGACTTCATTAATGAGATTAATGAAATAAAAGAAACCTAAGATGTTGTAGAAACTTGTTTAATAAAAACTGGTAGCTCTAGTTCTTGCTTTGCATAGCGGTGTTCCTTGTAGAACATCCAGCACCTTATTCGATAAGGAAAGGACCGAGATCCCTTCACCGGGAGTGACTCCTTTAGCAATAACTGGCAGATGCTACAAACTCGGTTTGTCTTTTGATTGCTTCTATAGTTCTTGCTTTGCATAGTGGTATATATGATATATCCTGTATCTTATTCGATGAGGAAAGGGCCGACGATCCCTTCACCGGGAGTGACCCCTTTAGCAAACCTGGAAAAGCCTCAAAAACACTCCATTTAAAAATCACTCGATTCTACAATGATATCAAGTTCATTACGCAAAGGGTTTTCTTAAAAACCTGTCGTAGCCCTCCGTCATTTCTGATAAGTCCTACTTAGTATTCGTGCTACGTTTGTTGACCTCCGTCAAGGCGTAGTGTGCGGTAGCTGACTAGTATTTATCTGCTTATGCATATGATGCAGATTGGATTAGGGTAGTCGTGCGGCCTTGTTGACCTCCGTCAAGGGTCGTGTGGGTGGGTTTAATTCAATCAGGAAATGACGGGTTGAACTTGACTAGTAGCCTATGGTTTGTTGACCTCCGTCAAGGTCATAGGACGCTGGAGGCAAAATATTATTGGGAATTTCAAGTGTTGAAATTTGCAATGAGATTGCATACCTTCTATGAGATAGTTGGATTTCGATACCCGCTGCGAGTAAGAGTTACTCCTGGGAGAGTTTTACACATTACAATTAGCCGATCAAGTAGGTGTCTAGAAAGGTGTTAACGGGGTTACGCCTCTGGGAAAACGAGGTTTACTTTAATTAGGTTCGTGCGAAAGCACGGGGGACCTCCCTCAAAGTACCGACACTGGCCTGGCTGAAAGATTGGCGAACTTGTAGCGTGTAATTAATCCCGGCTAATCTTTCCTTTTAGGGTTTGAAGGAAGATTTGACAAAAACAGTGGGAGACATCCTGATTAGATATATTATATAACCAATCTAATCTTGCAAGAGCATATGCTGAGTGTTTTCTTCTCTCTTTCTCCAGGTAGCGACTATATCACGCCTTAATCAAGATAATAATACCGATATATTTGACCGAACCCGCTTGTTATACTGAGCTGGGGAACGTTGGTCCCGCTCCAACTTATAAGTGTTATAAGACAGAGCAGGAAATTAGGGAATACCAGATTTCCCGTGCCGCCCAAACGAAGAAAGTGCATGCTGATGCATCATCTTCGGGTGTGTTCGTTACATAGAATTGTTTCTCAGTATCCTTTATGTCCTGGGTATGTGATACCGGATCAGGATCCCGCATATGTAATCTGTTACATGGACTACAGATAGGTAGAGAACTGAGAACGGGTGATAAGTTTCATGAGACAGAAAACGGTGCAAGTGTTGCAGCCAAGTCTGTTGGTCACTATCACCCTGTATTACCAGAATACATTGATTCTGAACAAATGTTATTAGATACCGAACCTGATATACAAAATCATATCGGTCTCTTTATTAGTAAAGAAGGATATAATTTTGTATTGTGGGATAATGTTTTGAACATTTCCTATATTAAGAGTTGATCGGTTCAGGCACGTTATCTAAAAGTATTGACGTTCTAAATCAAACCACAGTTCTTAACGTACAGAACACACACAAGAGGAAGAGTTCAGAAATGAACGAATCCTTCTTGAGGCATTGTAGACTAGCTCATATCAATGCGACCCGACTAGCTGAAGTTACATAAAGATGCATATTTAAATTAGTTTGAATTTACATCTTGTGAAACTTGCCGGTCATGTCACAGAGATAAGATGACCACAGCTCCGTTTATTGGAAACAGAGAAAGAGTTAGTGAACTCTTGGGATTGATACATGCTGATGTATCAAAGTCCCCTGTCTACATATGCCATGACCGGTTCTTTGTACTTCATTACATTCTCTGATAATCTCTTAAGATTCAGTCATATGTTCCTGTTGAAACACAAGTCCGAAGCTTTTGAGATATTCACAGAATATAAGTTAGAAGTAGAGAACCAAAATACGGGTAAAAGTATTATGTCCATTGATGTGATCAAGGAGGAGAATACTTGAGCACGGAATTCCTGGAATATTCTAAAGGAGAATGAGATTCTCTTTCAGCATTACTCCTTCGTATACACCACAGCACGTCGGTGTATCGGGGCGGAGCAATAGCACCCTATTTGATATGGTGTGCTCTATGATGAGTACTACTGAGTTTTCTATTTCCTTTTGGGTGTTATGCGCTTGAGAAGCTGCATACCTAGTGAATAGGGTTCAAATCAAATCAGTTGCCTACCACTTCATATGTGATATGGAAAGGGAAGAGCCCATATCTTAAGTTTGTTAAGATTTGGGGTTGTCCGGCCTATGTCTAAAAAGAAAAATCCAGACAAGCTCGAGGCAAGGTCTGTTATGTAGAACTGGAAATATTCCAGCTATACAAACTACAGCAAATGATTTGATAGAACCAAAGGATTCAATAGTTACCAACGAACCTCAGCCTCTCCGCCGATCTAGTAGGGTTCCTCACCCACCTGAGAGATACTTCGGTTCCTCTATGACAGTGGGAGCGAGGATTGCATCATGAGATGATGACCCAACTAGTTTCGAGCTGGCCATCAGGAGTGGGACTCTGTAAGAATGGCTGGATGCTTATCGATCTGAGATGGAATCCTTATACACCAACAAAGTATGGACTTTGGTTGCTTTATCTGAAGGGTTAAAACCCCATCAGGAGCGAGTATATCTTGAGAAGATTACTTGGTGTACATGGAAAAGTTGAGACTTTAAAAGCTATACTTTAGTCCATCCAAATCCTACTTGCCACTGCTACTTACCACGACTACGATATCTGGTGGTAGGGTGTCATGACTTCTTTTCTAAATGATGTTTTAGAAGAAAGCGTCTATAAGTACACAGCCAGAGAGCTTCGTAGACAGTGGGAGCAGCGGAAACGTGTGCAAGATGTTTTATGTGATAAAACTGGCATCGTGGAGTTGGAAAATCTGTTTTGATGTGGTAGTCAAAGAGTTTGACTCCATCAAAATGGTAGATGAACCTTGTATATACAAAAAGGTAGTAGGGAGTATGGTGGTGATCCTCGTAGAGTACGTGGATGACATACTCTTGATAGGGAAGGAGTTTCCTATGCTACGCTCGGTCAATCTCCGCTTATCACAAGGATTCTCCATATAGGATCAAAGTGATACCTCCTAAATCCGGGGTTTTGGATCTATGAGATAGATCTAATTGGATGTTAGGATACTCACTAGTTGTAGTGAGTTGGTATAAATCAATCCTGAGGAGAATCACTGGAAAGGTTCCAGAGTGATAAGGACGACTCAATGTCAGTCGCAGGAATTGTCTACACCCTCAGTGGAGGGACGGTATGTTGGAAGAGTTCCAAGCTAGATACCGTGACATACTAGACGATTAAAGGTAAGATACATCGTTACCAAGGATGCTACCAAAGAGGCAGTCTGGATATATATTAGTTCATGCGATGAACTTCGTTCCTACCATTGTGTGACAATGGAGTTGTGGCTTTAGCCAAGGAACTAACGTCCCATCAGAAATCCAGATATAATTCTTAGGCAGTATCACCTGATCATGGAGATGGTTGATCTCCAGGGAGATCGAGGTTAGGAGAGTAGACACAGAGGACAACAGCGCGGATCCACTCACAAAGGCCTTTTCTTTTCCAGTAGAGACTTTTATGGGATGGTTGAGTATGAGATACTTCAACCGCAGCTAATTGTTGGGTATGTGATACCACAACAGATGGCCCTAGTGCAAATGGGAGATTGTTAGTTATATGTATGCCCTAGAGGCCATTACTGTACATACGATGTATATTGTAGTGGATGCTAGGACATATATAGGGAGGACTTTCTTGCTCGACATGATAGTATGCTATCTGGTTGTACTTTATCTTAACATGTACTCAGATTGTCTCTATGTTACATGTTGATAAAGCCCTTAGGATATGTACTCGACTACTGGGACTATGATGAGATCATACTAGTGGGGCCACGGTAGTCGACGAGTACATCCTATAACTGTTCCTAGTCGAGGGTGTATCGAGACAGGGCATCGATGCACCAGAGTAGACTAACGTATACGCATCTTGACCCATATGATGGGCGATGGATGATCCCATATCCATCGGTGTTTGACATCAAGGATGGTGTACGGGTGCTCAGTAGAGACTGGGTACACTGGACGGACTCGCCGAGAACTCCCAGATGGTATTATACCATACGTCAGATGGCAGTTCTCCGGTGACACTGGTACAGAGTAGTCTGTTGACCCGAGATCGTCATAGAGTCTTGTGTGATTCCCACCTTGCTTTGATTTCCATCACACCATGTCCAAGAGGGCGTGCAAAAAGGTGGCTTTTGGGTACAGTCCCGAATCACATGGAAGCAATGAGCGATATGAGGGGATTCGTCTCTCCCGGTATAGGGAGTTGATGTTGTGCTGTGTTCGATTGGCTATAACCGGAAATCCCTGGCCAGGGTTGCTGAGATTTACTGGTAAGTGTTATCAGTAGTTTCTCGAACCGTTATAGACCTCATATCGACACGACTTATCAAGCTATTGGGGTCTGACGTTTACCACCCCTAGGCGAGATATGCGACATATCAGACGACGAGACCGGACTGTACGGGAGTGTTACCGTTTGGATTCACAGGAGAATGTACAGGCTTGCTTGTTGATTTTCTGAGCGTTCAATACCTTGGTAGCTGTTACGTTTAGCTGACCGCTTGCAGCTTGTGGGTGTTTGATATGATCATCACCTACTGCCGGCGTATTGACGATTCTTTAGAGTCCTACACAGAGGTTTCTTGGCTCAGGCAAAACGGAGTAGGGGCACATATGTGATATGTGCGGGACCGAGGATAATGCGATATGAGATACCGTATTCTATTATCGCGATATTTGATATCAGCCGGGTCATCGGATCAAGTATTGATTCGATGAATCGGTACGGATAAATATTAGTCGGTTATATGCGATATAGCCGGATTGTCGGATCAAGTGTTGATTCGATAATTTAATGTATAATAATATATATGATATATTAAATTACATTAACTAATATTAGCTCACTAAAAGATTCTTTTTCTCACTCGGGTAATACATTGATATATATGCGATATATGTTAATTGTATTATTTTATTTGGTTACAATAAATATTATATATGTGATATATAATATTGTAACATGATATGATAACTAATGCAACATGTTTAGTAAAGATTATTCAAGATTAGGGTTTGATTTGGGTTAATGACTTCTAGTAGATTCTAGAAGGTTTTCTTTTTGTTTTGGAAAAGATATTTTCAAGTGACTCATTCTTAACTCAACCCAAACCCTAACCCTTGGTTAATTCTCTACAATGGTTAAGTCAACCATGGTTGCATTATTTATCAAATTAATCCTTTCATTTTTCATCACAAATGAAAATGGATCACTATTCTTCTTCTTCCTTGAGTTCTTCATGCAAAGCTTTCTTGTTTTGATATTTGTGATGAAAATATGTGAGAAAAAGATAAATAAAGAGAGCAAAAATCCTACTTCATCATCCTCATCTTCCCTTGCCCTTTAGATGAGAGTGTTCACTCAATTTTAGTGAGTGTTAGCTTGTGTTAATGAAACTTCAAGGTAGATCAATCTTTGTATCGAAGATCGGAAACAAGACTGCATCTTTCTCTTCGTGGAACCTCTCGAGAGTCCGGAACCCGATGATCGCAGCGAAGGGACCACAACACGGAGCATATGAAGTGAAGGACCAGATCTACAAAGGTTGTAATCCCTCTCACTTAGTGTTAAAGTGTTTAGCATGTTAGTTTTCGCCTAATCTCAAGTTTAAAGATCCGGCTTCGGGTTGTTCGGCACGGCTAATTTTTTAATCGGGCATGGTTGATGCCTCGTAGACCCTTGTGCGCGTGACTAGCAACCCTTCACTAAATACTTTCCGGAGATCGCACATTTCGATATGGAACAAAAATTCATTCACCTGCAACAAGGATCCATATAGGATAAGTTGGTGGATGAGTACGATACCGAATTCACCATGCTCGGCAGATTCATTGCCCATCTAATTCCTACTGCAGAAATCTGTGCCAGGTGCTTCCAGTAAGGATTAGACCCCGAGATCCAGGTTGTCCTTGTAACGGGGGAATACCTAACACATGAAGCAGTTTTGAAGTCCGCCCGTCGTTATGAAGCTGTCATTAAGAAGAAGAGAATGCCATAACCGATCGATATGAAACGTCCCGCTAGCCAGATTACCGAAGGGTCCTCTTCTAGGCCAACTCTCCTAATGCCACCTATGAGGCCAGAAGGATCATTTTTCAAGACTGAACCAAACTTCTATATCTATTACAAGAGGACCGGACACCAGGTCAAGAATTGTCGTCGAGAAAATGGTCTTTATTTGATATGTGGATCGCTTTCTCACACTGTAGGAACTTGCCCACAGAACCGAGCTGGCTCAGCCCCCGCAACTAGAACAACTATTCAAGCTCCTCCTACTCGTTTAGCTCTTCCTGCACCACCTCCGCGCGGACCACCTTTACCTCGTCAGCTATCGATGTACCAACATGCACAGTGAAATATGCCGAGACGCCAGGCTTTCACTTTGTCGGCCGTAGAGGACGAAGCCATGGATCAAGATAAGACTGGTAAATCTCCTTCCATCTTTTCAGACTTTTCAAATTCTTGCATCCTTTGTTTCTCTTATCCACCTGAACTTTTTCACGCACTTTCGGTACGATATTAGTAGTTCCTTCACCTTTGCTATAATCTAAATTTTTCTTGAATCTGTTACAATATTCCCCTTTTATAAATTTCGAGGACAAAATTTTTCTAAGATGTGTAGGAAGTAACGATCCTAAATTCTTATACACTTTTATTGATCCAATATTAATTTTGGTTTCGAGTTTTAAGTTATTTTTGATAACTTATGAACAAGAAACTCCTTATAGCTCACTGGTTAAGCATCTACACTGTTGTCCTATAGCCTGCAAGTTCGAATCTTATCAGTTCCAATTATTTTTAATATCTTTCTTTTTAAATTTTCGGAAGCCCAAGAGTTGCACGTGTATTATACGGAGAAGCAAAGAGTTGCAAATAAATCAAACAATAAAAACGAGACATAAATACCCAGATAAATGCACTACACGAATCCTGAAACCAAACTCCACTTTTGGACCGCCGGTTTCCTTATTTTGATCACCACCGACGGTTGATATGGCCTTAAATCCTTTTATTTTTTGCCCGTGCATCCCTTCAGCTCCCCATTCCTCTTTTTTCCTATTTGATTTTCCTGCAATTAACCAGAGAACCCTAGACTCTTCATCTACCCCTTTACCCTCACTTTTAATAAATTTTATTATTTTTTTAATTTTCTCTACACCAATACTTTCCCCTATAAATACCTAGCCTTTCTTCTTAGTTCTTCTCCTAGATTATTCTGAAAATACCACTCAAAATTCTATCTCTTAAGCCTCACTCTAGCAAAGAAAGTTAAGCACACAAGTCCAATCTAACTCCGTCGCTTAAGTTCATTCCTCCGTGCGTTAGCTATCTAGAGTCCATTCTTGTATGCGTGATCGGACCTAAGCTCAAATCTCCATGCACCGTAGGTCTCGGTTTCTCAACCGGGTCTTCTTTTCTTCTTTTTCTCACTTGTACGAGTACAAGCGGAAACCGTAAATCATCTCATCCTTTCTTCTTTCGCTCTTGTATACTCACTTCTACTTTTACATGTCGCCATTCCGCATCACCTAAAACTATGCTAACTCCCCCGCTACTTCTTTCTCTTTTTGTTCTCCTCATACATCGACGCGAAAGAATACGGTATTATAAATAAATTTAATTAAAAAATAATATATTCATTGTAATTCGACATGTTCATCATAAATTTCATGCCATGATATCAAGAAAATACGAATTTACAGCTCTATCCATGTCTCACAATTTTTTTTCTATGATATTTATTATGTTGAATAACCTGTAGATTACAAATAACCAATAAATATCATGAACTTTAAAACTACCCTTTTATCGATATCTAGAATTTATACCTATAAATAATTTATGGGGTAATGACCTACCCCACTCACAACACGATATTTTGCTCAAGTTTTATTTAAAAGAAACAATTTACATTAAAATACCATCACTTTTATAAAATGTTTTATCGCTATTTTTAAATCCTTTGTAATTGCGTCTCTACAACCCTTTTAAGGAAACCCATCTACGGATAGTGCAGGTTATCGCACATTCTTATAATAGTAGAGTGAGATGCAGAGTTCCTCACGGAGTTAGTCTCAAAAGGAAATAAAAATACGATTTTTAAAGAAATACGATTTTGCTAAACAAAACCAAACTTTGAAAAAATATATAAAATCATGAATCCGTATTTTCAATGAAAACAAATTGTGAAAAATATTTTTTTTAAATTAAAGATTAAAATTTTAATAAACTACCATCAAGTTTCCAAAAGAAGTAGTTTTCATTAAAATATCATAAACTTTTAAAAGTTAGGTTTTATCATTAAAATACCATTAAAATTAAAATACATGTTCATAAAAACTCTTAATAATACAAATCACCCTCGAGGTTTATTTTCAAATAATATTAAAGTATTTTTCATAAACCCCCTCGAGAAATGTAAACAATATATATATAATGTAAACAAGCTATAATAAATATTTAAGAATTCTAGATTAATATAGGTTTAAGCGGTATCAATTCTCTTGAGTCCCGGAGAGCCGGAGAAAGTGAGTACTTTCCTATTCGGGTTAGAAAAACTAACGGAGTTATCAATGATAATTGTCTTGGAAAAAGACACAAATCCTGCCATCCATGTGCAGAAGTTATCCGATTACTCTCAAACTTAAGAATTTTAAAAGTTAAATCTATTTATTTGAATTGACTATAATCTGAATACAAACTTGAACATAACTCAAATATGAATTTGAACTTGAACTTGAACTCAAACTCGAGGTTGAACTAGGAATCAAATATTAACCAGAACTTGGCACTTGAATTTAACATGAATAATTGAACCCAATATCTACTCTTGAACTGACTTGACTCGAACCATGAATATAACTTGAAATGAATACTTGACACGAATACTTGATACTGACAAGAACTCAATCTTGCAACTTGATATATTCATGAATTCGAGAAAGACTGGTAATTTTAACTATAATCTAGGATACACGGGGTGTTGGGGTAGATCAAGTGTGAATCCAATGAAATCTCCCCTTAGATCATGAATCTATGTCTACTGACACAAGCAAGCTATCATGAGAGCCCGTGTTTTCTTGCTCCTGAATTATAACATGTTGAGTTTGGAATACTTCAATACTATGTTGAAGTCCCGTTACTAACACTTGATTCGGGCCCGTGGATATTTACCCGTGGATTACAGCCTGTTGGGTTCGAGAATAATCTTAAGATTGATTGACATTCACCTTTAAACTTACGTTAAATTAGTTTACCAATGCAGAGACTTTTTAGGACACTTACATGCACTTCATGTTCACCATATCTACACTATACGACCATGCTATATTATTTTTCTATGCTCCTAAAACTTTGCCATGTTATATAGAATTCACATGCTACTACTAAATGACATGTTGAATCACTATATGCCCTAGCCCATTGCTTCATGATATCCATTTCGAACTTTTTATTATACTTATATACTTCACACCTTTACTTGGGGACTTACCGAATGAAAGTGCGCCGACGGGCTTCCACCCACCTCTTTCTTCTTTTGAATGTTCGTCAGATGGTCTAGAGACTGAGGAGTTAGAAGCGACTACATGGGTGTACGACCAGACTACTACTCAAGCTTAGCAGAACTTAACTTTTCTTTTAGTTCATGTATGCCACCTGTTTAGGCAATTCCGTTCTTGTATTTCCTTTGAGTTGAACTCATGTATTGTAAATATATCAAGTTGAATGTAAATAAAGTTGTTGAAATTTAAATCTCATGTCATTTCTATATTGCTCATTTACGTTAGCGTATTTATTCCGGAAAATGACCTCGAAATAAATACGTCGCGGCCTTGTCACGTACCGTTATCGTCTACTGGGAAGCAGGGCGTAACACTACATCTTGGCACTCACCTTCAACTCCTCCCATTAGTAGTATATATAGTGTTAACAACCTAGCATTACCCATCATCCATTGGTAGCCTACACCGACGGATGGTCTGGCCCATAAGGCCTGAGTCCAAGTCAGACTTTCTCTAGGTGTCCAAACGGATACGAGACATATCCTCACAATCTTCACCTTGGCTCGAATATGTGAGTCCAAAATTGGAGATACAACAACGCCATTGCAATCTGCAACTCAGACATACACATGCACATGCATCTGCTCCACCTGTTGGGAACAGCTCATATTGTCATCACTGCCTCAAATACGAGCACCATAACTGCTCCATCTCGGTTTAATCTCCAGGATTGGAAACTGAGACAAAACCTAATGACGTATACACCATATGCCACACAATGCCTGCAAATAGTTATACACCTAGGAGACTATGAGGCATCACACCTTATCATGCACCATAGTGCCTCAATGTGGCTGAAGAATCTGCATCGACCAATAAGGGGATACATCAACGCACCTAATTAAATATCATCGATGCAGTAAAACGACCAAAGAGCAATAACTGCTCGCAACAAAAGAACTGGCTCAAATTGAATCCACCATGAACCACTCAGAAGGATGCATGACATAGCCCGATCAAATCTTCATCATAGCTAAGAAGATAATGTGTCACCAAAGCTTCGATAATGAATAAATCACACTAAATATGACAAACCAAATCACAACAATGCAATAATGCATACAATCCATATGGCAATAAAGTCTTGAAGCAAACAAAAAAGCATCTTCAATATGCTCGTTCGAACAATCGTCAATGACCTGAGTGGAATTTTTCTCGAAGCACGAAACTGAGCTGAAAGGAATTATCCTTGAACCACTAATCCACGATCAACAAATGGATGCAAGCCACGAACAACAAATCTCTACCTTAGCTCGCATCTTACCGAGATCAAGGCCAATACTGAAAGGAGATAGTGCATCAACAAACTTCGAAGACGAAACATGTCACATGATCAATATGACAATACAAAATCGCAAACGCGAGAACTCATGCAGCACCAAAAGAGTAAAGAACTCTACCTTCAACTCAAATCTGCATGATAACAAACGTCTTGAAAAAATAACAAGTTTTCAGAAAAAATTAACATACCCTGATTCGAACTATACATTAAAGTGGGGATATCTGTAATAAAAAAAAAGGAATTTGGCCAATCCGACTTCACCAATGCGTTCGGAACGCCTGCAAACATAAGCATCAAAATTTGGATCACCAAAATCAGACATTGGTTGCTCGATCCAACCTCAAATTAATTTCAGCCGTCGATTTTCCAGCCTTTAATCCATTTTAGATTACAGCCACAGCAATTGATGTTTGTCGTTCGTCTCTGGGAGTAGATCCATATAGGCTTTTTGCTTCACTTCCTTCACGAGCATAACTCCTCATGTGCAGAGCACGTGGAAGGCCTAATTTTCATCTCCTTCAACCATCAGTGCCGCCACTATCGTTCTACAACCAGCAACCGCGCCATCCTGGCGCTGCTTGCGCCTTCATGGCGTAGCCACGAGCTCGACAACGTGATCCACCTCGCACAATGATTGTTTCTCCCAATCAGAGAGCAAAGCTCTATTTAAAATTTCAAAACTTAAAATGAGGCAGCACCTCATAAGAGCGCTTGCGCCAAGAGCGCCAGCATTAGAAGTCAAAGACTCTGAGGCAGCTCTCACGTGCAAAGCACGAGAGCGCCAGCGCTAGGAGTCAAAGACTCTGAGGCAGCGCTCACGTGCAAAACACGAGAGCGCCAGCTCCAAGAGCGCCAATGCTAAAGACTTTGAGGCAGCGCCTCACATGCAAAGCACGAGAGCGCTAGCGCTAAGTGCGCTAGCGCCAAGAGTGCTAGCGCCAAGAATCAAAGACTCTGATAGCGCCTCACGTGCAAAGCACGAGAGCGCTAGCGCTAGAACTAAACGTTCTCTACCCTTGGATCAAAGATCCAACAAAGATGATTAAAAATCATCAAATTACCAGAGTAAAATTCTGTTGAGGAAATACTCCTCAAATCTTTCCAAATAAGAAAGATTGTGCTCTGTAAATCAGAGCACCGTTGGATCAAAGATCCAATAGATGATTAAAAATCACCATGATACAGAATAAGTTCTGTATGGGAAAATATTTTTCCAATCTTGTTAAAAACAAGAAGATTGTCTTCTGTAAAACAGAAGCCCTAGGATCAAAGATCCAATGGTGGGAAAATATCCCCAAATCAATCAGAGAAAGATTTCCTTAACTGATTCAACAAATCAGCCTCCCCTATATAAAGGCCCCAAAGCTTCAAGTCTTGCAGAGAAGAATCCCCCCATAAACTTCAAGTTCTCAGAAAAGAGAAAAAATAAGAGCAAGCTCTAAGAAGAAGAAATTTTCTTCAAGGTAAATAAAAAGAAGAGAGATCATAATATCTCCTCAATTTTTGAGAGTTTAACTCTCACATCATAAGAACTCAGTTCTTTTTCTAGATCACAGATCCATAAGACAAGGTTTTTCACAAAAACAAAGAGATCATAACATCTCATCAAAAAGAGAAGAATTTAGTTCTTAGATACATGAGACAAAGTCTCTTATAAACCGAGAATTTAATTCTCAGAGCGCAAAGTTAATCAGAACTTCCAAAAAAGAGCCTTAGAGCTCCAAGAAGCGCCTTAGCGTTCCAAGTCCGGCGCTCAGCGCCAGGCGCTCCAAGCGCTATTTTAAAAGAACCGCCTTAGTGCTCCAATTTAAAAAGAAGCGTCTTAGCGCTCTAAGTCTGGCGCTCAGTGCCCAGCGCTCCAAGCGCTATTTCAAAAGAAGCGCCTTAGCGCTCCAAGTCTGGCGCTCAGCGCCAAGCCCGCCACGTACTCCTCACGTGAGTGCTATTCTAAAAGAAGCGCTTTAGCGCTCCAACGCTCCAAATCTGGCGCTCAGCGCCAAGCGCTCCACGTGCTCCCCACGTGGGCGCTATTTCAGAGGAAGCGCCTTAGCGCTCCAAGTCTGGCGCTCATCGCCAAGCGCTCTGTACATAAAGCGCTTTGTACATAAAGGCTCTGTACATAAAGCGCTCTGTGCTACAAAGAGTGTTCAACACTCAATAAAAGACAAAAAGAAAAAGGGGTGTCAGAACCCAAATTAATGCTCAGCATTATTGAACAAAAAGGGACTGAGCCCAAACAAATCTTCAACACCCAAACAAATGTTCAACATTTTATTTAAAACTGAGTGGTCTGAGCCCAAGTTGGCTACAAGTCCCTAACTCAGACCAACCGAGCCCATGTGCTCACAATTTCCTTAATTGGTCTTAGTCCCAAACCTGAATACAGATCTCCCAACCAACATTGGTTCAAGAGTGCATCTCTTCATTCCTCTGATATGTGTCGTTGTAATTCTTCAACGTCTTCAGAGAGGTGGCGGGTCCCGACAACCAGACATTCCACGGACTATGATGTCCTTAAACTTATGGACCGCAACGTCCCTAAACTAAACCCCACAGACTATGATGTCTTTAAACTCCATGGACTATGATGTCCTTAAACTTATGGACCGCAATGTCCCTAAACTAAAACGATAGAGTCCAAACACTCTTTCGTCGGATCTAAATGATCCCAAAACCCTGTTGAGTAGATATTAGTCTAAAATTAGACTAACGTATCCTCAACAAACGTTTGAGTTGACCTTAGTCTAAAACAAGACTAACGGTCCTTAAACCAACCCAAACCCAAATCTAAGAAAATACGGATTTAGACTAATCCATGCCCTACGGGCGACAGTATAAATTAGTCTCCGTATAAAATTCATAGGCAACTAAAAATAAAACAAACACACACGACACGAAGTGAACATCTAGAGAAGGAGAAAGTGGTTACCGCGATGCGGCAGCGTAATTAACTGCAGGGGCTTGCGCCTGCAGGAAAGAGCGTCCCCACAATCAAAAAACCCTCATAATGAGGGGGAATCTGACGAAGTCTGCTACAACGACCGCATCCGTCCAAACCTCCGATATACGGTGCCATAAATCACTTTGGCATCTTCGGAGAGGTGGACGGATAAAACAAAATAGCATCTGCCCCCAAATTCAGGCAAGATGACCTACGCGGTTTCGTCTCTGTATTAGGCGGCGAACAGATTTTGGCATGCCCGGTGGGACCTTTTCCTCTTTCCACTCCATACTTCGTGTGCCGTGTTTCGTGAATGAATCGCGGTTTAATATGGTTGCCCCTGGATTCTAGGTACTAAGATTTGGTGTCTTGCTCCCGTGCAGAGAAAATGGTTTCCAACTGCACCAGCTGCAGCAACAACTCCCACTCCGTCCTCACCGGAGGAGTGACCTATGGGCCCCAAACGACCTCCATCTTCGCCATGCCAGTAGAACAGGTGACTCAGGCCACCACTGGACTATTCTTTGGGACCATGATCCCACCAGCAAACTTCAGCGCTCCAGTGCCGTCGCACGAAGCTCCAAAGAAGTCGGTCTTTGTTCGGCTTACCACTACCACGGCCCCTCTCAACAGGTCGTCCAAATCCAGCACCTCGGTCTTTGATAGGCTGAGCCGAAGCTCAAATGGGCCCGTCAAGAAGTCCACAATACCTGAAGGGGTTATCCCAAAGCGGATAGCCATTCCTGCTCCAATGGATGAAATCCTCAAAGGGGATTCTCCTACTAAGAGATTGGTTTTCACAAGACTGGCCGCTCCAACTCCTGCTACAGGCAAAGTCACCAAGGCTGCTTCCCCTGCCCAAAGGCCAGTCTTTGACAGATTGGACGCTCCTTCTCAACGGACGTCGGACTTCAATAGGCTAGCACCAACAACAACCCTTTACCAGAACAGGGGGCATGATGAGGCCACCCCCATAACTGAGCCAGTGCCGTCTGCAAGACATGCTCGACATCGCCACTGGCGCCGAGTGAGGAAAGCTGGGGGCAGTTCCCCTTCTGGATTGACTCCACCAGCTCCGATAATGGAAATTGATGTTGTTGTTCCAACTGGGAACAGCTTTGAACCACTCAGGAGGGTGCGCAAAAATTCTCCGACCGCCGTGCTAAAAAGATCTCCTCCACCTGTACAGAACGCTACAAAGGAAAAGCTGGAGCAGCCCCCTCAGCGGCTGTCCTCCAAAATTCATAAGGTCTGGCGGAGAATCCAAGACTCTGTAATCGACACGGACTACTCCCGTCGATCCAAGAAAATGAAAGTTCGACAAGAAGGGGACCATCCCCCCGCCACGCTACGAAACGTATTGTCTGCCCGGATGCCTATTGTAGCAACCCCCTCAGCTTCAACTGCCCATAAAAAGAAGAGGCCGGAGAAGATCTCTATGCCTGCGACAAACCTCAAAGGTACTGAACCCAGATGCTTCAAGTCTAGGGGCATGGTAGTGCATACTGTTTATATGACTTTCGGAAAAGCGGAAAGCCGTGCTTCTGCGGGTCATCGACCACTTACACGGTCTATGACAAAGGCTCAGGAGCAACAACAGCAAAAGCTCCAAGAGATGCTAACAAAGATGGCCGCACTCACTGGGCCAAAAGAAAGCCCGAAAATATCGTCGGAGCAGCGCTAGGAGCAGGAAACCGATGCCGAATTCCTCCGAAGAATGCTCGAGAAGAAAGACAAAGAGGCCGCGGAACGAGAGGACAACATAAAACAAATGGCGCTATTGTTCCAAGATATGGTGGGCATGATGATACAACCGGATCCTCCAGCTGAAGACCCTTCGGTTATCCTTGAAGACGACAGAGGGGAGACATCAAACTCTCTTCCGGCTCTATCAGCAGACAGAAAGGAGACCATCTCCAAAGCTGCCCTTGACGACTATATAGCTCAACAGATACGAGCTCACCAGGCGAGCGAAGCCGCTGGCCAAATCGTCAAGACTGGACGACCCTATCCGGGTTGGTACGATCAAATAAAGTACCCACCAGGATATACGATCCCTAAATTTCATGTATACAAGGGGACATGCAATCCCCATCAGCACGTCGCTCAGTTCAGATCTCTGTGCGGCAATACTGGGGGTGACGACAAACTGCTGCTTCTCCAGTTTGTTGGCAGCTTATCGGAGACAGCGTTTGAGTGGTATTCCGAGCTCCCGAATGACTCTGTCAAAACTTTTGCAGAAATGGAGCTACTGTTTACACAAAAGTTCGCAAGCGCCAGTGTGAAGCCAGGACAAACATGGGTTCAGTATGCGATACGGTAGCGGAACTTATGGTCGAAGTGCGAACAGCGCATAGAAGAGGCTCCTGCAGTGGGCATGTTTGTGGGAACCCTCGATCCACAGGTGACCATATCTCAATTCATGATGTTTTTCAAGCCGACTACCTTCCAGGCCTTAATTGACAAGCTGGCCGAAATGGATCAGATGGGCCATAGACCGTCTTCCTCGAAAATGGAGCCTCGAAACGAAAAGGGCAAAGGGAAAGCGACTTTCGTCGCCAATGCTCAGCAACAGCCGGCTGGTCCAAAACCAGCTGATCGCCAAGGCAACAAGCGGCGATCCCTCAATGAGAAGTTGAGACGTCCCTACTCGTTTCCCCGGGATAAAACAACGAAACTGTTCGAACTGGCAGTGCGCAACGGGCTCATCACTCTACCGGAGCCAAGACACCCACTGCAATCGAACGATGTCAACAATCCCAATTTCTGCCCCTACCATCAAGTATTGGGCCATCCGATCGAAGAATGCTACGTCTTCAAAAACTGGGTTGAAGACCAATACCAGCAAGGCAAATTCGCGTTGTCCGAAAACTGGAAGGTAAATCCGCCACAACAGCACACTCCTAAAAGGGTAGACACGCTGGGGGCATCATGCTCATTCATAGAGGAAGCTCCATGGGAGGTCGCTCTTTCAGCCAAAACGAAAAGAATGCTGAAGGATCTCCAAACATGCCCGGCGATCAGGTGGAAAAGTCCGCTGGAACCCGAGGTCATTGAGGGAATGCTGAAGCCGTGCCCGATGCCAAGAATTGGTAGCGATTGTAATATTTCAAAAAAATAAAATATTATTTTCGGGGAATTTTTATAATTAAATAATTAATATTAGGAATATTTTAAATTGCGGTGTAATTAAATACTGATAAATGGGGAAATATTTGGAAAATTATAGAAATTACTAAAATGAGGGTGTTTTATTTGATTTAAGCAAATTATGAATTTTTATAATTAATTATATACAATTTTAGTGCTAATCGCGATTAAATATCACTAATCGTGCATTAAGCTTGTTTTGTGCATGCGACATGCACCAAGTCATTTTTCTCATTTGCTACATTTTCCTACCATGGTCTTTTCTTATTTTTCATGCATGCTTTGTTTTAAATGAAAAGAGAAGAAAAGATAAAGAAAAAGGAAAAGAAAAGAAAATGGTTAAAATATAAGGTAAGGGCAAGAGAGAGAGAGAGAGGTGAGGGGTCAACCTTGGTCTTGGCCTTTTGTTTTTCATTACCATCTTCATCTTTTCTCTCCTCTCCCTCTCACCATGGCTGCCCTCCTCCTTCCCTCTCCTCTAAATCCTTACAAACAACCCCAAAACAACATTAAAACTCCATCTCTCTTTCACAAAAAACATGCACAAGCTCACTACAAGCACTTTGGACCAAGAAAAATCGGATTTTGAGCACTTGGGGGAACTCAAGAAAATTCTTGAGTTGCCAAATGAGGTAATTTCTCCACCATTAGTGTAGTAATCCATTCTCTTTAGTGTCCATGCATGTTTAGAAGAGTTTAAGTTTGATTTAGTGAACTTTGAAAATTCCAAGTTAGGGTTTTGAGGAGTTTTGATTTAAGATAGTGTAATTGAGGTTAGTAGGGGCTATATAACCTCTCTAGTGTTAGTTTCATGGACTGAAACCATAGAATCAAACCCAAGAAATGAATTTAGAAATCCCCGATATCGCATTTTGTGGAAATTGTGAAGGAAAATTGATATCTGCTAACACCCGGGGACATTAGGAATTATTTTGCAAACACAGTGATACGTGCAGGCACCTGGGAAGCCACCACATAGACACGAGCCCAAACACCTTCACTGAGGGCGCAAATTTAATCCTAGAGGCCGCAATTTGCGCCTGGCTTTTTTGGTTTGGCCCCAGGTTTGGTCCATGGCATCTTTTGTAGTAAAATAGACCCCCACAAGTGCAAAATTGGCTAATTTTACCTAGGGTAAAATCTGGAAGTGCTTTGCATCGTTTCTGATTTCGTTTTGCGAATTCTGTTAACTTGAAATTTTGGTATTTGTGTTTTATCTCGATCACTTGACGTTTACACGTCAATCTCAAGGGTTGTTTGGTCATTCTTGCATGTGTAGACCATACGTTTAAACCTATGTATGATACGCGTGCCGTTTTGGTTTCGTGCGTGATTTCTGTTTATGATGCTATATATGTATATATGTAGGTACCCCCACGTGAACTTCGAGACGACGAAGATGAGCGTGGCGTCATCGACTCCAGCAAGCGAGGATCAAGGTGAGTAGATATATATCTACGGGGGAAGTCAGGTGGATGGTGTATAGCACCCCCACGGTTCGTAGTGTAGCCTTTGATATACATATTATAGTTATATATATGATATTGTGTTGTGAAACTTGGATGATTAGTAAGTAAGATCTTAGAAGATCGTGGGTTAACACTAGTATAATTGATTGATAGTGTCGTAGTTAGTTGTAGTCGTGAACCCTAGAATAAGGTTTACACTCACACACACACACACACACACACTCGCATGCATTTTACTTTCTTGTGCGTATATTGGGATATGTATACACACACACACATAGGTATGGGATTATGTACACACACACACATACATATACATGGATAATGAGGATAGTATATGATGTTTGGAGATGAGTCGATGAGATTGGGCATGATGCCATGCGATCGGTGATGTGATTTGGTTCATATTATGAGATACGACATGATATTATAGCGGGTCGTTAGGCGATGTGTTTTCATACACACGCATATATATATGTTGATGGTATCAGTATGTACTAAACTTAGATCGGTACCCCCAGTTTACGATATGTGATGATAACGATACCGGATGAATAATGAGATAAATGTGATATTTGACCCGTACCCAGATTTGGGATGCCGTACGATGTATTTACCGTACGAGATGAATATTGATGATTGATCCGCACTCTTGACTCGAGAATGTCATATTATATATTGTATCGTATGGGATACTGTTGAGACGGGATATATATATATATATATATATATATATATATATATATATATATATATATCGACTCTCGAGTCATACCAATTTCAAACTAACGAATCGTGGGTATTTTAAAGACAGGCAAAGGGATACTACGGATATTTCAAAGGATGTACTTTTTCATAAAAAAAAAACACCGTAGCCTTATTTTCTAAACACCACGATTCGTGCGATTTCAGATATCAAAACTGTATGACTCGTATATAGGAATGTATATTTCATTATTGCAGCATTTACTATTCATTGTCATTTATTCTGCTGTTCGCATTGCATTGCATGCCTATATATATTTTCATGAGTAATGATGAAACCTGTTGTTAGGACACCCGCACCATTACCGATGGTGCGTATGCTCCACGTACACTTGCTTGCCGGCTCACACACATCTTTATCGGTAATTGCTATATCACGTACACTTTAGAGAATATTATTTCATTGACATAGCTTGCTAGCTGATAGTTCCTATATATTATTGCTTTCATATGCTAGTTTAGATATTTCATTCTTTATTTAGATACCCATGCATTTTATATTCATTTGTCATGCAATAGTATGGGCCAGTCCGGACTGCCAGAGCCCAGTATTCATTATTTATTTACATCGTGATTTATGATTTCGGATTTCTATGAGATTTCTGGATTTAGAGAAACCGCAAAGATTTTATAAACCTATCGTCTTTTTAAAAGATAGAAAATGCGGTTTTCTTATGATATGATATGAGATATGTCCACCGTGAGTTTTCTCGGCTCTTGAGCAATATCATACACCCGATTCGAGGAGGAGGAGGAACCGTCTGTGGGTGCATGGTAGACCCGGTGCGGTACCCCGGGGCAAGATGGTCGCAGATGATGGCGTTGAGCCTGGCAGGGAAACACTACCGACCGGTGATTGTATTGTGACTCGACGGATATCCGGAGGGTACCGATCGGAGTATGGGCCAGTCAGGATAGCCGGAGCTCTAGATTTGAGATTTGATGTTATGGGCCAGTTCGGATAGCCGGAGCCCTAGATATTGAGATTCGAGAATACAGGCCAGTCCGGATTGTCGGATCCTTTGATATTGAGATATTGGGATTTATATATGTTTTGTGTCAATGCTTGACACCGATTTTATGTCGATTTCATTGATGATATCTCGATTTAAATATACACAAATCTCACTAAATTAAGAAAACAGTTTTTCTCATTCATGATGTATTTTGTTTTCATTATATTGCATTCATACCTCATATTTATGATATGTTGCTACCGGAGGCACTGACACGAGCACTTCGTATTACACTTATATATAGATGTTTATCCTTGCCACCTTTTCATGCTTCAGGTTTTTATCATTTTGATGATATATATTTTATGATTGTATTGACCTAGGATTGAGTCATACATACGATTTCTGCTCTGTGATGTTTTCTACTCACAAGTTGGCAACTTACCCCCGTTGTGCCACAGTTTCTTGCAGGTTTTGCCGTACAGATTCGTTGTGGCTTTGCTGGCACACTGTTCTTTTTCGGGTGATTACTTTGGTAGGTGGGTTCACTTACATCATGACCACCATTATACCTGTTATTTATATTTATTTGTATCTAGAAACTCCATCAACCAGACTTGTATATTTATTAACCTTAGAAGACCAGTTGTTTATTCTTTCGAGCTTAGAGTCGCGTGTTGTATTATTATGTGGGTTTTCTTGATAATTTTGAGTTTCCTTTTGAGTTTTGATCCTCGCCCTTCGGCGTTGTATATTATATTGCTTGCGTGGTTGTGACCGTCAATTGACGAAGAGCTAGATCCCGCTTGGGGATACCTTTATTCATATTATTCATGTTGTACCCCTTTTGGGGCCAGTATTTACAAAGGAAACTCTACCGAAATTTTCAGAAAAGACTTGAGATTTTAAAAATGCATACTTCGACTTATGTTATTAAAAACCACTTGCTTTTAAATAAGTTTTCTTCACTTCTTCCTTAAAATGGTTTAAATTTCTTGGATTTTTGGCTTACTTGAATTAGATGGGGTACTATAGACTTCATATAATTCAAGTGCCAGTCACGTGCCATTTCGGGTCGTGACAGCGATAGTCAAAACGCCCATGCCCAGCCGTCAAAGTCTTCAAAGAAGAAGAATAAGACCAAAAGCCCGTAAAGCCTGATGACAAGCGCACAGAGCTGCAAAAGCAGATGCGCTGGAGGAATACAACCAGAAGGCACGGACCCCAGTCAAGCTCCATGAGTTTCTCAACCATATCCTTAAGAACAGAGACAATGACAACGACGAGGGAGACGACGTGTCAGAAGAACCCGAGGATTACGTGGCAAGTTGTCACATAATCTCTCATTTGTCACCAAATGATGAAGAAGCTCACTCGGCGTTAGAAGATAACATAGAGAAGCTGGGGGCAGAATCGGCACCAAAATCCTTGGAACCGTCCGATGAGCTGATTGACGTGCTGCTAAACAAAGCCCGTCAGAAGAGAAAAGTCGATCGAGAACGCAAAATGGCCATATTCGAAAAATCCGGGAGTCGACGTCAAGTGGAAGAAGTCGCGGTAGGGATGGATCACGAAACACCCTAACCAAACCAAATCACACCCTAAATGGGTGTGTCCCACTTTATCGTTATGTATCCCATCACGTGACAAATGCACGTGCATACAGGATGAACAATGGACCGTAATGTCCTTAAACTAACAATGGACCGTAATGTCCTTAAACTAACAATGGACCGAAGCGTCCATAAACTAACGACGGACCGAAACGTCTTTAAAACTACTACAAACCGCAGCATCTTAGTGCTGACAAAAAAAAGGTACGTCCATAAGCAAGATGGGCACGGATGAAAACCTGAAAGGGCTCCGTGAGTAAAAACAGCAGGGCTATCGGCGAGTTTGTGAAAACCTGAAAGGCGCAATCTCATTAAAAGACACTTGCAAGGTCCTCTCAACCTTGTAAGGAGAAAACTACTTGCGTGAGATCCTTACGACTCGCAAAGGAGCGACACACTTAGGGATCCCCACGATTCCTATGGAGAAATTACACTTATGAGATCCTCACGACTCGTAAGGAGAACCCTCTTATGAGACCATCACGGCTCGTAAGATTCAAAAGCCTTAAGCTACAGGGATTTAAACATGTTCTTAAGCCATCACATTTCCAAGACTGCCCTACAAGCGTTTCAATATTGACCCTTGTATACAATCCACGGGCACAAATAAACATCTCCCCCACCAAGTTCCCGCCAATGGCGCGAAATTTCCCCGCTTGGTGAACAACACTTGTAAGTCCTCTCGATTTATAAGGAGAAAACGCTTTTGTAAGATCCTTACGACTTATAAAAGAACACACACATAAGAATCCTCACGATTCCTAAGAAGAAATCGCACCTATGAGATCCTCACGACTCGTAGGGAGAAACATCTTTATGAGACCCTTACGGCTCATGAAGTCAGAAGCCTTAGTCGACAGGATCCTAACCCTGTTTGCTAAGCCATCTTTGTTCGGCATCGACAGAGGCAAATGATGAGTCGCTCCTGGCAATATCCCAGTGGTAGCAATGCTGATGCCTAAATCGGTATCAAATTCTAAGTCCTTTCACGGCAAATGATGATTCGCTCCTGGCAATATTCCAGTCGCAGCGATGCTGATACTAAGATTGGCATCAGATTCCAAGTTCCATACTCGCAGCAAAAGTCAGCGAGCTATAAATGCATATGAAATAGCCGAAATGATAGGGCGACTTGCAACAAAATCAACAAGTAAAAGATATGCATACAAAAAAATAGCTGAAATGATTGAGCAACTCGCAATAAAAAGCAACGAGTAAAAAGAAAAATAGCCGAAATGATTGGGCACCGCAAAAAATAGCCGAAATGATTGGGCAATCGCGACTTTCGCGATATAAAAAGCTGAAATGATAGAGCATCGCGGAAACAAGTCAACCAACCACAGGGAAATCAGTGTCCTTGGCAACACCTCGATTCAGGGAAATCATCGTCCTTGGCGAGAACCTCGATTCGTGTCGACCCGCAAAGAAATCAGTGTCTTTGCAGGAATCTCTCGATTCGTTTCAACCCCAGGGAAATCAGTGTCCTTGGAAAAGCCTCTCGATTCAGGGAAATTAGCGTCCTTAACGAGAACCTCTCGATTCGCGTCGACCCGCAAGGAAATCAGTGTCTTTGCAGGAATACCCCGATGTGATTTTTACCCCTAGGACCCAAGTGACCTTGACGAATAATCAACAAATCAAAAGGTCCTAATCAAGTTCAACCCGTCATTATCTTGATTGCGTTAAACCCACCCGCACGACTCTTAACGAATAATCAACAAAGTCGTACGACTGTCCTAACCAATCCACATATCCATACGATAGAAAAGCATAACAGAGCTACAGCACACTACGCCTCGGCGAATAGCAACGACAAACGTAGCACGAATACTAAGCAATACTAATCTGAAATGACGGAGGGTTACGGCTAGTTTTTGGCGAAAAACCTTTAACGTAATGAACTTGATATCGTTGAAGGAACCGGATAGCTTTTTATAAAAAATATAATGACGAAAACCTTTGCTAAAGAGGTCACTCCCGGTGAAGGGATCTCGGCTCTTTCCCTGTAGAATGAGGTGCAGGATATTCCAACTGAATACCACGATGCAAAGCAAAAGGCAATCGGCTATAATGAAGTTATTACCCTGACGCAAACTTCTATCCAAGGGGTCACTCCCGGTGAAGAGATCTCGGCCCTTACCTCGTCGACTGAGGTGCTGGATATTCATAATCGAATACCACTGTTCAAAACAAAGAGAACGTCCTTGCAATAACAGATTTTTTTTGAAAATTGTTCCAACAACATCAGAATAGGTTTGTTTAGCTTGTATTGATCCGAATCAATGCAGTTCCATCAATTGATCACACCACAAAAGAACGAAAATACGATGTACGTATATGCCATCCGCATTCGCCACTGGGTCCCTTCATCACCCGTTAGGTTACTTAACTGACGACAGAGCGGGGACTGGACTAGCGCGGGTGTAAAACATATACAACATCTACTAGTATATATATCAATATATAATAATCGCTCAAGGCGTGATAAAATGCAACATTACAGAAATGTAATAAGTATCACAGAACAATACAGATAATCTGGGATCCCCGGGTTTCATAGAGCCGCTACTGAAACCCGACGTTCCCCTGGTTATGTGGATAGCCTGTGCAATGAAATTCTAGACCTCTACGGGTGCGGCAAGTTACCCGCCAAAACCTGAAGCGAGGCAGCCCCCTTCAACAACATGAATGGACCACCCAGCACTTCACGGAATCCGGTAACTTGAGCACCCCTCCTTGGGTCAACCTGTATCCCCTACGAGTGCGGCGAATAGCCCGCCAATTCTAGAGTGAAGCCCCCTCCGTCTCAAAGCCATGAGATGCGGGCCCGTTGCCCTCTAGAACCCGGCTATTCGTGCACCCCACCTTGGGGTAATCCTAGTACAGAAAGTAAAATATACAACGGGTACATCGATCTCAGCCCAGTCGTGCCCCAAAAGAATAATATACAAACAGGCAGTGACGGCAGTCCACATGTCGGACGCTCGTCCCGCAATATCAAATGTACATATACAATCAAACTGTACTATCATTGCATCTAGGCTATCCACCACGGCAAATCCGCAACATCACAGCACAACACAGAACATCAACGTGAATGTTACGTTCGCAAATCCGTCTAAAAGAACTATAGCAATTAGACAGGATTTACCGATCAAATGACATCACGGTCGCAGATATAATGTAAATACTATAAACTAACATGTTTAAAATTTTCGATCGACAAAATTTCCCGAAGTGGGCCCCAAGCACAATACCCAGTACTCAGAAAAATCTGGGCCCAAACAAAAAATACCAGAAACCACATTTCCAAATCAGAGACCACCTCAGAAAATTTCGTGCACTGTGGCTACAGTACGGCGGCGGATCCGCGGCCAAAACGTGCGTACGGCCGCGGATCCGCCGCGCTACAGTGAAATCAGCCCACCAAATTTTCTCAGTTCTCTTAAAAAAACCCTGCCTGATTTTCTGACATGCCCAAAAAAATTTTTAGAGCACAAAACAAATTCGACAGAAACTGAACAATTGGAAACGCGGTTTTTGGAAATTTCGTCCGATCGAAGTTCTAAACACGCTAGAGCAAGTTAGTAAAGATTAATGGCGTGGCTCTGATACCATGTAAGACTACAGTAGCGCCCCGGCCGTCTTTCCGAGGCCAAAATGCGGAAACGAAAATTTTTCTAAACTAGAAACCGGAGCTATTGTATGCTTAAATCCCGGATCGAACCATTAACCTATAACTAGCTATCTAGAGATGGGATAGAAAGGCTATACCGATCGATCCGTGTCCTTCGGTCTTCGGCCACCATCCCAAGCTCCTCGCGGCATCTCCGGTCTCGATCTCCTCGTCGGAAAGGGCACCACATCATTGATTCTTTTTACGGGCTCACGCTTCATCCGAAACAACTCGGGCACGAAGTGTGCTAGCCGACGTGTCCAAGGTGTTGTAAAGAATGTTTGCGATCACTTTGTCTCTTGCATCCATGAGATGGATGGAGGTTAGAGGTGTTGCCATTGATGAGGATAATGAGCTAGAGGAAGAAGAAGAAGAAGAGGTTTCTTTTTCTTTTCTTTTGCTTTGTGATAAAAAGAGAGTCAGAGAGCTAGCATGAAAAATACAATACCAAAACTTATCATATGGCAGCCCCCCTCTCTCTCCCTCTTATTTCAACTTACAAATCCATCACAAAATGTGACATTTGCATAAGAAATGATACCATGAGTCATCATATATGTCCATGTCATATTTAATGCATTTCATGATGAATTCTAGCTCATTATTTCTACCATCCAAACATTAATCCAAATGTTTGGTCCAACAAAGAAAAATCCGGCAACATCTAAAGTAAACTCGTGACGGATCAGAAGAATACCCCTCACCTATATATACATACCTGTACCCGCATTCCGACTGAATGCGATGAGATTAAAGTAATCCAACAAATCTAATACTAGGATCCGGCTTAAAACAAAGCCCACTAGTATGATCCGTCCGATCATGATCCGTGCAATACCGCACGTATATGATCGAACCCTGCTATATATCATACGGCCTCTACAGCGTTTCGCCCGAAACTTGAGAAACTGTCTGTGGGGGACTCTAAAGACTTGTCAATACTTTGGCTGTGGATTTAACCACTAGCACGTCAGAGGTATTAGCCGTACGTAACGGGCTACCAGGTATTGACCAAAAGGGAGGTCGACGGGCGAACTCATCCTGACACCCTACTGAGCTTGTCAGTGACAATATCCATACAGTCCGGTCCGTTCGTCTATGAGCATCGCAAGGCGGGCCTAGGGGTTGGTAAAAGTCAAACCCCCAAAAGCGGTACAAGTCATGTCGGAGTGTAGCCCAGAACACCCTGAGATACTACTGGAATACCTACCAGTAAATCTCCTGCCTCGGCCGAGGGCTTTGTGTAATGGCTCTCTTAGACACAGCGCGATCTCACCCCCAATACCGGGAGAGACGAATCCCCTGCCGATCCGCTCACTTACCTCCATGTGGCCCGGGACTGTACCCAACTAAAACCTGTTTGCACGACTCCTTTGAGCTGTGGTAGGGTAGTAATCAAAGCACAGTGGGAACTCACACGAGACAAATGACAACCTCAGGTCGATGAACTAACCTGTACACATGTCAGCAGGGAACTGCTATCTGACGTCAGGTATAATACCAACTAGCATGTTCCCGGCGAGTCATGTCCGGTGTACTTATAACCCAATGAGCACATGTATACATCTTAGGTGAACCAACTGACACCAGTGGCTTGTGAGACCGGCCACCGCCCCTCGTCGGGGTCTCGACTGTATACACTAGTCTACTCCGGAGTATCGATGCACTGTCTCGAAACTCCCACGACTAGGGGCCACTTTTAAGGATGTGCTTATGGACTACCCAACTTTCACGTATATGATCGCCATCATACTGTTGGTAGTCAAGCAGGATCCGAAGGGCTCTATCAACGTGTAATAGTGAACATGTCACCTAAACCTGTACACGACTGATAAAGACAAACCATGGTAGCATACTATTCTCTATCAATGTGTAATAGTGAACTACAATGTCACCTAAAGTATGTACACGATGATAAAGACAAATCAGATAGTATACAAACCTCTCGAGTAAGACTGTCCTACCGGTATAGATCCTCCCTCAATCATTGCAATCACGTGCCCGCGATCCAATAATTGACTCTGAGGGCACTATATCCAACAGAGAGATCATAATATCTCCTCAATTTTTTAGAGTTTAACTCTCACATCATAAGAACTCAGTTCTTTTTCTAGATCACAGATCCATAAGACAAGGTTTTTCACAAAAACAAAAAGATCATAGCATTTCATCAAAAAGAGAAGAACTTAGTTCTTAGATACATGAGACAAAGTCTCTTATAAACCGAGAATTTAATTCTCAGAGTACAAAGTTAATCAGAACTACCAAAGAAGAGCCTTAGCACTCCGAGAAGCGCCTTAGCGTTCCAAGTCTGGCGCTCAGCGCCCAGCGCTCCAAGCGCTATTTTAAAAGAAGCGTTTTAGTGCTCCAATTTAAAAAGAAGCGCTTTAGCGCTCCAAGTCCGGCGTTCAGCGCCCAGCGCTCCAAGCGCTATTTTAAAAGAAGCGCCTTAGAGCTCCAAGTCTGGCGCTCAGCGCCAAGCGCGCCACGTGCTCCTCACGTGGGCGTTATTCTAAAAGAAACGCTTTAGCGCTCCAACGCTCCAAATCTAACGCTCAGCGCCAAGCGCTCCAAATGCTCCCCACGTAGGTGCTATTTCAGAGGAAGCGTCTTAGCGTTCCAAGTCTGGCGCTCATCGCCAAGCGCTCTGTACATAAAGCGCTATGTACATAATGCGCTCTGCGCTACAAAGAGTGTTCAACACTCAATAAAAGACAAAAAGAAAAAGGGATGTCAGAACCCAAATTAATGCTCAGAATTATTGAACAAAAAAGGACTGAGCCCAAACAAATGTTCAACACCCAAACAAATGTTCAACATTTTATTCAAAACTGAGTGGTCTGAGCCCAAGTTGGCCACAAGTCCCTAACTCAGACCAACCGAGCCCATGTGGTTACAATTTCCCTAATTGATCTTAGTCCCAAACCTGACTACAAATCTCCCAACCAACATTGGTTCAAGAGTACATCTCTTCATTCCTCTGATATGAGTCGTTGTAATTTTTCAACGTTTTCAGAGAGGTGGCGGGTCCCACCAACCAGACATTCCGCGGACTATGATGTTCTTAAACTTATGGACCGCAACGTCCCTAAACTAAACCCCACAGACTATGATGTCATTAAACTCCATGGACTATGATGTCCTTAAACTTATGGACTGCGATATCCCTAAACTAAAACGATAGAGTCCAAACACTCTTTCGTCGGATCTAAATGATCCCAAAATCCTATTGAATAGATCTTAGTCTAAAATTAGACTAATGTATTCTCAACAAAAGTTTGAGTTGACCTTAGTCTAAAACAAAACTAACGGTCCTTAAACCAATCCAAATCCAAATCTAAGAAAATACGGATTTGGACTAATCCACACCCTACGGGCGATAACATAAATTAGTCTCCGTATACAATCCATGAGCAACTAAAAATAAAACAAACACACTCGACACGAAGTGAATATCTAGAGATAGAGAAAGTGGTTACCGCGATGCAGCAGCGTAATTAACTGCAGGGGCTTGCGCATGCAGGGAAAAGCGTCCCAATCTGACGAAGTCTGCTACAACGGCCGCATCCGTCCAAACCTCCGATATACAGTGCCATAAATCACTTTGGAATCTTCGGAGAGGTGGACGGATAAAGCCAAATAGTATCTGCCCCCAAATTCAGGCAAGACGACCTACGCGGTTTCGTCTCTGTATTCGGCGGCGAATGATGATCACCTCGAGCACTACCACGACAAGCCCCTCGGCTCCGCCACTGGCCACTTTGCCCTCGGACCTCATCAAGATCCGACAAAAAATCCGGTGACGCAAGCATCAACTCCGATGATACACGCATGAGTGAAGGAACCAACTTGCAGTATTCTTACCTGGGGGAAAACAATTCAAAAGAATATAAGAAAATGAAAGGGGCATTTCAGCAAGCACTTGGTGCTCAGCAGAGAATTAACTGCCACAACTGCAAGGGGGTCCCACTAGAGGCAGAAGGCGCATGCAAGGAGGATCGTAACAAAATTGGTGACGTGGCAGACAACTTGGATAGTGGGAGCACCTGAGAGAATCAATTCCAGCTGTCAATTCATTTTCTTTTTTGAAATAGAAAATGTAAAAATAAAGAAGAGTGAGAATGAAGGATTTCATCTGTGCAAAAATTGTTAAAGGGACAAGGCCCTTCAACCTCCTCTACTTCAATGAAATTCTCCTCACTTCTCTCTCATATTCACCTCTGAATTGTTCGTCTCTCTCCCTCAAAGACATCTGTGTTTTCTTCTCCTTCTCCAATTTATCTGTTTTCTTATTTTGTGTGAGTACCTTTTTCCCCTGCATTTTTCAAACAATTGATTAAATGAAAATGAGGAATGGAAAGGAAATTGGTGGATCTATACCAGGATCACATCATCCGACCACCATGGCTGTCAAAAACAGTAGATTCGGCGATCAAGGAGCCCATGCTAGCTCCACCTTGATGAATCTACCTCGGACCGCCGCCAACATCAGATCCAGCTTCTCCGACAAACACAGCTAATTTGTGAACTGGGAACCTAAACCGAACACATTCGGCTTTGATACCGCTTGCTGGGGGAAATCAATCCGCTCAAACCATCGAAAACACGTGATAGACAAATACAAAATAACAAGAAGAAGAAATAGCACATCGAATATAACATGGTTCAGCCATTTCGGCCTGGTTCACAGGGCAATCGTCTCACATATGGGTTTCATTATAACTAGCGGATAAAGTTAAGAAGAACACTCTCATAACTCATATCCTCCCTTTCCCAGAAAAGAAAGGCACACGCACACCAAAAGAGACTGCATCTTGGCACCCATCTCCAACTCCTCTCATTAGAAGTATATATAGTGTTGACAACCTAACGCTACCCATCATCCATTACCGCTACCCATCACCCATTGATAGGTCATACCAATGGATTACCCGGCCTATAAGACCCGAGTCCAAGTCAGACTCCCTTCAGATATGCAAACGGATACGTAACATATCTCAAACATATGCCATGGGGTTTGGAGAGCCATAACTCAAACATTTGAAAGGACAAAGTGTGATGTGCACTTCTCAACATTGGTATATTACTGAATTTGTTAGCTATTAATTTAGAGATATTTGATTTTGTTGATATTTTTTTAGAGATAGTGCTTGCTCTAATTATTTTTTTCCTGCTAGTGTTTTGCATGTGTATGTATTTATCTTAACATCATGGCTAACATTTGAGAAGATTTCTACATTTATTATTTCCAAATCTACTCAGATCCTTAAAATCTCTACTAATTAAAAACTCGACATGTCAACTTTTGAAATAAATTGAAAATAAGGTTTTTTAAAATAAAATTAAACATCCTTCCATTTAATATTTTTCATAAAAAGATGAGGAATTCTCTGTCACGTGTCATACTAATAATCACACTGACAGTTTCAATTTGAAGTTTCTCTGCTCTTTTTGCAGCAATGGTAAAAAAAGATATGATGTATTTTACTGTTCTTAAAAAACATTAAGGTATTTTAGTGAATAGTCAACATAGTTAAACTCGTATTTTACTGTAATTTACCCTGGGTAGGTAAGGAAGTATCAACTTCTCTCCCCTATATCAAGTTCCCGCTCCTCTCTCTCTACCCCTCACTCCTCTAAACATCCATCACCACCACAACCATGAGCAGAGATGAGAGCTTCGCTTTCACTGACGACAGCGCCTGCGATTTCTCAAACTTCACCACCGCCACCGCCGCAACGGGCACCGGTCACAACAACCTCAATATGAAACTCAAGCCTGGTCGCAATCTCAAACTCGGCATATTCTTCTCAATCCTCCTCCTCGTCATCCTCGTCCTCCTCGTCGTCCACTTCCTTGGTCCCTCTAATCCCCAATTCACTCTCCAAGACGCCACCGTCCACAAGCTCAACCTCACTCTTCAGGCCAACCTCTTAACCTCTCAACTCCAAGTCACCGTCTCGTCCCGCAACCCCAACTCCCGCTTCGGAATCCTTTACGACAATCTCGACGCCTACGCGTCTTACCAATCTCAGCAAATCACTCTCGCTGCCCGAATCCCGCCGATGTATCAGGGGCACAAGGACGTGGACGTCTGGTCTCCGTATCTGAGCGGGGATGGGATCCCGATCGCTCCGTCTGTTGCGGAGGCGCTCGAGCAGGATCTTGAGGGTGAGGGGTTCTTCTTTCTTTTTGTGGAGATTGGTGGAAGCGTCCGATGGAAGATTGGGAGCTGGACATTAGGGCGCCACCACCTGTTCGTGAGATGCCCGGCTTATCTTTCGTTCGATCGGATGTCAGGATTCGGGGCAAGCGGGATAAAGCTACAGCAGAGCTCTGCTTGCGGCGTAGATGCCTGATCAGTGATTATTTGAAGTATGCATGTGCTTATGGATAAATTACAAATAGTGAAATAATGGAAAATTTGTAATTATTTGTATTTTGAAATTCAATTGCTTTTGATATGGTTGAGTTCGTGATTTTCAAACGATTAGAATTTTAGAATTTGCGCACTTCCTTCGAATTTGCTGTGAGAACTGCTTTATAACATCAACAGAATGTTATCAAATTTGGGTGCTACAATCTGAAATATTTTGAATTGTTTAGCTTAGATTATTTTATGCAATTATGGCTGCTATATAAGCCTTAATTCCGTCTTGCTAACAACCAAATGATGCACTTTGTACGTATGTAACCACTTGCATGAAGGCTACAATAAATAACTTCAAAAACTATAGTTTAGTAAACTATAATTTAGTGGTAAAACATTTTAGGTTACAACATATTATTCCCAAAAAGAAAAAGAAAAAATCACTATTCACCAAGTATACATGTAGCATCGTACATAACATGCGAGTCATGAATAATAATTAGTATGTTGAAAGGTATTTTTTTGTTATAACATGCGAGTCATAGGGAGAAATTTACTAAACCCCATCACCTTTGAGGGTTATTTATAACCCCGTTTGAACTATAGAAACGCTGTAAGACCTTGTTGTTGAAAGGTAGTATTTTTTTCAAAAAATAATTATATTCCGTTTATTTTAAATCTATCTATCCGTAGAAGGTTTTAGGGCTATTCAGTCCAATTGTGGTTTGTAAGAGTTAATCAAACTAACGGTTTCATCTTTACTATTATAACTAGAAGTCCTTGGATGATGTTATTAATCAACAAAATAAAAAATAGAACAAACAACAAAATTGCAATAGCCAAAGTTGAAAATTGGAGATGTCCATTATCTACCATAAAAAACAAAAATAATAAAATGAAAAGTGAACAACCCTTTCACTCTCTCATTTATTACATATTTTCTCTCATGTTAGAAAACCCAAAAAATGACACCCTTACAAATTTATATATAATTCTCATAAACTTCTTAATTCTAATATTACCACTAACCATATTTTAAATTTAGAAAAACCAAAGATGTCTTTAGAAATTTTCAAGTAATGTGTAGGATAAAAAAATTACATATGACATCAGTATGTTGTTCAAAATATATACACGTGCATCACACATGCAAAATACCAGTACAATATAAGTGGTTCAATATGGTTTTATAGTATTTCTAAAATTTAATGGGGTTATCTCAAGATGGGCAGGGTTAGTAAAATTTACCCTTTTATAATTCTAATCTTAGGTTGCGAAGGAAAAATTTTTTATAAGGAATCTTAGTCCTTTTTTTATTTTAAGGGTCGCCTCAAATATTCTTCCACATCAACTTAATTAAGTTTTAAAAGGAGAAACCCAAAGGAGAATAGAGAGAGCAACTAAGAAGGCAGAGACATGGTGGTTGAGAGAATCTAATTAGGTGCCGAGCAAAGCCAAGGATCAAATGGCATTACTTTTTTTTTTATTTTAAAAAGAAAATGCATTATTTTTGTTTCATCTTGTGTTTTCAATAAATAATTAAAAAAACGGTAATTAATGGGATTGTGAATGTAACAATTTTCTTATAATTATCCAGTATCGGTATAGATCAGATACCAGTATATATACTTGCCAATATGTAAGATGGATAATTAGAAGCTTTCTCTTTTGATTCTCTCTCATCTCCTTTTAGCCATGTTCTTCGCCGTTGACCGATATAAACATTGGATGATGAAAAGGGTCAGAATAAATGCCTCTTAGATTTTAAGCATGTTCGATGTGCGAATGATAAAGAATAAACATGATTATATTTAAGAAATTTTTAATACTAATTTTCTTTTTTAAGTTATCATTATTGTATTTCTGTAGAAGTTCTTAATGTTGCTAGCTATTTTATTTCTAAAATTGTATATATTATATATTTTGATTATACATTTTGTGGTTTCTTTTAATTTATGATTTAAAGTAAAAGTTTGAGCTATATATTTTTGGATTTGGGATGTGCATTAAGAAGATAAGCATGTAAAATCCTTGAATGAGTATATATGATTGAGATCGTATATTGTAGATACAAAATAGCTTTTATTGGGTTATAAGAGAAATCAAGGGTTATATACGAAATATGGTTTTGCAAGGTCACAATTCAGAGTTTGGTTTTACTGAATTTGTGTGTGTGTTTGTGTGTGTGAGAGAGAGAGAGAGAGGGAGAGAGTTGCAGTTGGAGAAATTAGTCAGTAATACCGGATGCAAAGCAACCGAGCAGAAGAGAGAAAGGGTTGGAATCATTTGGGCAATCTTGGATAGCTTTATGGGACACATAATTCTATTGCATATATTACAAGAATTTCAAGACTTTATTGACCCTGTTTGAATTTTGACATCGTATGAATAGTTATTCGGCGGTCCCTTGCAGGATGCGGGGCAGAGCCTCCATGGGAAAAAAATTATTTAATCAGTCCGAAAACCCTTCATTTTTTTCATTCTTCTTCTGATGTCTT
Organism: Agapanthus africanus; assembly: GCA_030015575.1. Classification (NCBI taxonomy): domain Eukaryota; kingdom Viridiplantae; phylum Streptophyta; class Magnoliopsida; order Asparagales; family Amaryllidaceae; genus Agapanthus; species Agapanthus africanus. Next base: position 675,979,135 of record CM057337.1, read on the forward strand.
TAGGTATTTAAATTTGGCTTACCAAATTTAATAAAAGGCTTTTTACCAAAAAGTCTCCCATTTTGCTAAATACTAAAGAGCTCTCCATATTTCATATTTACTAAAAGACATCCATACATTAAAATTGCACTAAAATGGCCCTCTCGATGGTGTTCCATTCAAAATTACCATCCCGTTAAAGAGATGGAGTTGAAGTTAGAGCTGGAACCACCCTTTTATCTTCTAGGTATTTAAGTAGGTTTTTCTCCCAAAAAAAAACCAACATTCTTATTTAGTTGAAAATTGGGATTTAAGCAACTAGAGAAAACAACAAGCTTGAGGGGAAGACAAGCTTGTTTCTATAATCAATTCAAGAGATTTTGATTGAAAATCTAACCTTAAAGTCAATTTAGGAGAAAAAACACTTAGGAATTTTGGGAGAAGAAAAGAGGCCTGAGGTTTTGAGACCCTATCCCGATATTAATTGTTAGCCTTCGAACGTACTAATGGAAGACACCAAAAATATTTTCTTTTGACCTGTTACGTGGGCTTTTTAGTGCAATTTAAATGTATGTGGGTCTTTTAAGTAAATATGAAATATGAGAGGGTTTTTTAGTATCTAGCCAAGTATGAAGGGGCGTTTTAGTAAAATCCCTTTAATAAAATGTAAGTTTATTACTCATTTAGTATTTTCTAATAAACAGATTTGATTTTATTATGAATTGATTCTCGGCATTTAAGATAATTGCATGATTTTTGGATTAGACGTCTCCTCCAATTCTTATATAATTTCTTTTCCGGTCAATGGTGCAAGATACAGAAAAATATCTACTTTCTTCTGTTCAAAAAATGCTTTATCTTTTTCTCAAGGTCTCGATTGATATCCAAGATACACGAGAAACAATTGTGATCGTAATTGAGTGTACAATTACGATGAAGAATCCGAAGAACCCTGGAGGACAGACCGCCACACCTAACACTGAGATACAATTATCCGAGGGGTGGAAATTTGCTCTTAAGGGCAATGAATATTGATGCGGCACAAATGTTGAGTAGTTTTGGCCACTAATGAATTTATATTTGTGGATTGCTGCGGCCAGGCTACGTCGCTGGATCTGCTGCCTGTAAGGCAAAGAACTGTTGGAGGTTTGCTCCAGAGATCCTCTGATGGCAAAGTCATCCGCCTTGATAGATGATTAGCATTTTTAGGGTTGGAGATTAATACATACTTTGGTACTCAAGTTAGAGGCGTTTATATAGGTTTCGTCTACGGTTGTGATGTCATCGAGGAAGATCCTGACCGTCAACTGGGGTTTCGTGCTTGGGCCTGTTGAATATGTATGCCTTAGAGGTCATTATTGTATTGTACATGATTGTATATTACATGTGGATACTTTGGATATATATATATATATATATATATATATATATATATATATATATATATATATGACAGTCTCGCTCGAAATGATAATATGCTATCTGGTTTGTTTTTGCCTCAACATATGTATATGTTCTATTTATATTACGTATCTCTAATACATGTTGGTAAAACCCGTAAGATTTTTGCTCGACTATTAAAGTCGTGATGGCGATCATACTCGTGGGGTCTAGGTAGTCTATAAGCACATCCTTAAATTGTCCTTACTCGTTGGAGTTTCGAGATAGGGTATCGATACTCCGGAGTAGACTAATGTATATATTTCTTATTCTCATGAGGTAAGGTGGCTTGTCCCACAAGCATTGGTGTCCGACACCAAAGATAGTATACATGTGCATATTAAGTTATGAGTTACACTGGACGGACTCGCCGAGAACTTCTAGATGGTAATATACCTATCGTCAGATAGTAGTTCTCTGGTGATATTGGTACATGTTAGTCTTTAGACCTGACACCGTCATTTATCTCGAGTGTTTTCCCACTGTACTTAAATTACTATCCTACCACGGTTTTAAAGAGTCATGTAAACTAGTTATAATTGGGTACAATCCTGAAACGCTTGGGGGTAGCCAGCGATAGAAGAGATTTGTCTCTCCCAGTATAGGGAGTCGATGTCGTGCTATGTTCGATTGACCGTCACCATAAGATCTTGGCCAAGGCAGATGAGATTTACTGATAGTGAGATCAGCAGTTTCTCGAGATGGTTTTGAGCCACATCGTTATGACTTATCAGGTTATTAAGGGTTTGACGTTTTCCACCCCCTAGATCAGGTATGCCACATTCTCAGACGAAGAGACTGAAATGTACGGAGATGATCACTTTCAGGCTCAGTAAGGATACAGACGAGTTTGCTTATCAACCTTCATTTTGTTCAATACCTGAGTAGCTGTTACGTACAGCTAGTGTCGTTGACGTTGAAAACAGCTTTAGAAAGGGGTGGATAAGGTTTTATAGCAAAAAACAGAGTAATTTTTGCGAAATACAGAAATTATGCAATGGAAATAAAAAAAAATCTAAAATACTATCACAACCACAGAATCACAGAAAGTAAATGGACACAGAGAATTGTTATCGAGATTCACCAACCCTGTGGCTAATTCCCGCCTGAGAACTCATGCTCAGAATTCAACACACTATCCAGTGACTCCTTACGGGTGGAGAAACCTAGATCTTTTTCCAGGCTTATATCCGAACCTTTACAATTGCAGGCTGTGAATCATCTAGACTTTTTCCCAGGCTCGAGTCCAAACCTTTACAACGTGAAGATTTTAGACCTTTCTTCAATAGGTCAAACTAGATAAGATTTACAATTTTAATAAACCAACTCTAACAATCTTAATGATCTCAAAAGATAAATAAAAGTTTTGATTCAATGAGATGAGATATTGTATTTTGAAGTTTAACAAAAGTTTAAAAACAAATTCGAAGAAGGTTTCAAGATTAAACAAGTAAAAAAACAATCACTTTTTCGAAACTTTTAGAGATTTTTCTTTTCTAAAAAACTAGAAAAGTCTAATAATTGTAGAAAGATCTCCTCTCTCTGAAAATGAGTAGTAAAAATACTTGAGAACAAGAGAGGCAAAGTTTTCATGAACACTTGAGAGTAAAGAAAATGAAAATTGAGTGAAAAGGATTCGTGAGAAATTGTGTAGAAACTTATTCTATATAGAGAGAAATAATGTGGAACCATTAGGGCAGTTATTTCAACCGCTCTTGAAAGATAAGACAGTTGGTGGCGGTTTATAGCCGTTAGAAATTCAAAAATCCCACCAAATTTCAAATTTGAAAAATTTCAAATTTGAAAAATTTCAAAATCTGCAATGGACGTCCATATCTGATATCTTTAGATACATGACTTTGAATTTTTGAAAGAAAATTTAAAATAAATTTTGGTGTTTAGGAATTGAATTAGAAAAATTTGATTCTAATTATTTGAGATCGACTTGACTCTAAACTCAAATAAAGTAGAAAAGTTTTGAATGTCTTCAATATGCGACTTCTCCGTTTACAACCTTTGAATGCGTATTGAATGCGTCTGAGTCTTGACTGTCTTGAGATGTCAGTTATGATATTAAGTGTCTTTATACTTGAATAACACCAGTTGTCTAGCATTTTGACTAATCTGACATGATTAGTAATCATATAGTATATTTGAAATATGGTTTTGTAAAATAATCAAAATACAAAGAGATTCATAAACTAACAATTTCCCCTTTTTGATATTTTACAAAACACATAAAATAATTCGAAAATATATTCATATGCTCCCTTTAAATATATGCTCATTATTTCTCTCCTTTTTTGGAAATATCAAAAAGTTGTAAACATGGAGAAGAAATACGAAAAATAAGAAAGCATAGGAATAAGATTTTATAAAATCTGATAATAATAAAATTATTAAAGATGCATAAAAACAAGTTCGACTTAAGCATACAAACGGCATAACTTCAAATACTTAATAAGTTTCTAATACAAACCACACATAAACCTAGACAAGTGCAAATACAAGCATGTGCATAATTCTAATACATAAAATCTAAAAAATAAAATAACTACGCATCATCGTCTAGCAGTGAAGGCTGATCGAAATCTATGTGAGGGTGATACAAAAATAAAGACGGTGGAGGATATGAAGTGTGAGCGTACTGATAATCGAAGTGGTAATGGAGATAAACTTGTGTTTCATCTAGGCGGGTATTAAGATTCTCGAAATGATTGTTGATATTGAGATTCAAATCATCGAATCGTTGGAAAAAACGGTTTTCAAATTCTTGAAAATTGCAATGAGATGGTTGTCGTGGTTCGGGAGCTGGAGGAGAATGTGGTGGAGATTGATTTGGAGAAGATGGAGCTTGCATGTCATAATCTGCTAATTCTATGAGGCGGACATTATAAAAATTGAAATGTTTGTCGGTGGACTGAATAGAGAAGTCAATAACGGGATTGATACTGGTATCTTTAATAATCTTTGTGATCACTTTTCCGTAATAAAGATTGGATTTGGAATTCGGAAAACTCCACATCGAATTTATGATAAACAAAGGAATATTAACTTTGATTCAAGCCAACATATAATAGGTAAGGAGTTTGTGTGTTAATGTGGTTCTATCTCTACCACCGGATTTAGGATACACGGTATAACCCAAGAGAAATACTAATACACGAGCTTGTGGTGTAAGAGTTTGGATAAAAGGATTATTGAACAAATGAGGGTAATCATTACCGTGGAGGAGTCAAGAAGCATCCTCTTTGGTAACATTTGATGGAAAGTGAGGAAAAGTAGAAAGTGTGTAACAATAAATGTCCACACATTCGTTAGGAACCTGAAGGATCCTAGAGAGAGATGCGGGTGAATAGTGATAGTGCGTCTTTGTAGCCTAGTACAAAAAGTGGTAATATCGTTTTAATTACTAATTAGGTTGGAGTAAAAGAGGTAGACAAAATTGACATGGGTGGCACAATCAAGTTGAAGGAAAGGAACCCAACCTTGAAATTGAAGGAAATGAGTGAGTTAAAAATGTAAGGAAAGGAACCCAACCGGTGACGATTCGTTTCTTGAATAAACGGTCATAAAGAGCAGAGGCTTTTGGGTTGATGAAGGCGAACAAGCCATTTTCTTCTTCGACTTCTTCTTCTTCATTGGCTTGTGCTTGAGTAGTATCCTCGGTCTCTTGATCATAAGTTTCACTTTCTTCTTTGTCGTAAAATTCGCTCTCGGATTCTTCAATTGGTTGTGATGGAGGAGGTGCTTGACGAAGGCGTTTGTTTGTTGATGATTCACCAACTTCCACGTTCTTGGTTCGAAACATGTTTGGAGAATTGGAGAAATTAGGGTTCGAGTAGGAATTTTAGAAGGAAGAAAGAGAAAAGATATTATATTATTAAGGTTTAGAAAGTATGAGAGAAATAAATAGGAGTTGAATGGATTCCTAGACGTACAGGGACGGATCCAAAGGGTGTGATTTTTCAATGAAAGGCTACGTCTGTCGGCAGAAATCGACGTATGGACGTCCTATATGGACGTCCATACCCAAATGGATGTTATCATGGACTTTCATTGGGACATCCCTGCACATGTTTTTCTGAAAAATAGTGCATGGTGAATTTGGAGTAAATGATTGGTTTTGAAGATTAGGTTGGTGTCTAAACTTGGTGGTTAGTATATATATATGGTATATACGTCTAATGTACAGATAAGAAATAATGTTAACGAAAAACAATTATGTTTTATTTTATTAACATAAACGATACATAATTAATACATAAAGACACAAAAAAGAAAAATCTATCCTAATACAACGACGAACTTATACATTTATATAGAAGAACAATACAAACAAACATTAACAGGACATAAAATACAGAAATTTTTGAGAAAATAACGAAATTTAGAAGCGAGGGAGATACTTCCAAAATTCAGTCGTTTTGATCTCTTTTTCTTTGATAAACTCCCCCTTGATCATATCGAACGCCTGAATTTGAGTGTCGTGGGTCTCAATTCGGACAACAAACATTATACGCTCATCTATATCCGGATGAACGTAGAATGGATCATTCTCTCCAGTCTCAAAACCATTAAGGGTATGGTAGTGACGATTCACATTGGACCGTTTAGTGGTGGTCCTTGTGTTGGCGGATTGACTAGAGGGGGTCTTCACCGGTTGGTGGAGTAGGGAACATGAATTTCTCAAATGGTTCTTCAGAAGGGTCCTCTTCAAAAGAAAGCGGCGAAAAGGATTGTAGTAAGGTGAAAAGGAGAATCCTTGATGAATTGGGAGACGGACGAACCAGAGAGATACGTTCTTGTTTGATTCTCTTTGATGATAGTGATCTCTTCTCTGTAAGAGGGGTTGTCCTAGTAGCCATCGTTCGTTTAGACATGATTTGGTGTAGGTTTTGTGTATGTTTGAGAAAAGAAAAAAAAATCGAGTATACACAAGAAGATATAAACAAAGTGTGTTCAATTCTATTTATAAAAAGGATTTAGGATGGTTTTAAAAACGTTTAAAGTTTGAATTTTGAAAAATTCAAACGTTTAAACTGATTGATCTGTGAAAGTGTTTGTTGTTGTAACCGTAATCAATAACGGTGTCGCGTGTAGCTAACCGTAGTGGGTACGGGTCGTCCGCAGGGATACATGGAACATTTAATCTTGCTTTAGACGTGTTGAATGGAATAAAAGAATAGGGGAGAATAGTGTGAGTCCATGTCACGCACCCCACGAGCTTGCGGGGAGGCGGAATATATGAAAAACAATTATCAAAGCTTCGTAACACAGACTTGAGCACATGAATCGTATATAAACCATTACTAACATACAACGAGAGGTTTAACTACTCGGATTCGAAGTTATACCTCATGTTACTTGTCTTTCGGGTCTTCATCGCTGTCCTTCACTCCTCGTAGGCTCCTTGGAACGTCGGCACCTCAACGGCCTCCTTGAGTCAAAGATGATCCATCCGAGAGCTCCTACTCCAAGCTTGATCTCTAACTTGAGATAACTAGGTTTCTTTAGTTGCTAATCAAAGTGACCTAGGTGATATAGAGTATGGATGTGGATTAATTAGTCTATCTAATTCTTGATCTCAACACATGAAGGGTAGGATTAGGGTTTGAAGAAAGAGCTTGAGGAGAGAGAAGGTGAGCATTAGTTATGAATGAAAAAGCTTCTCACTTCTAATATATTATGAAGCATAAGAAAATCAAATGAATAAATCAAAATGCATTATCATCATGCTTCATTAAATATATGCAATGAATCATCAAGTGAGTCATTAAGCAATAAATGCTTCATTAACTCACTTGAATGATTCATCTAAGTGAGTCACAAATGCATTAAATATAAATGCCACCTAAACCCTTAAGTCACCATGCTTCTAGAAGCTTCCCGTCAAATTACGAGAACGCCCCTCCTATCCGTGAAAACACGAAAAAACTTTAGACTGTATAAATCCAATAACCCGATACTAGAATCTGGCTTAAACCAAAGCCGGCTAGTAAAAACTGTCTGAACGTCGTACGTGCATTTAAACGCGTATGCGTCCGAACCCTTGTCGTAAAACCATATGACCTCTATATCGTTTCGCCTAGAGCAGAGAAACTCTCTGTGTGGGACTCTAAAGACTCGACACTACGCTGGCAGTGGGTTTAACCACAGACCGCAAGCGGCACTAGCTGTATGTAACGGTCCCCAGATAGATGTCGATAAGAAGGTCGATGAGGAAACCCATCCGAACTCCTACTGGGCCTGTCCGTGATAATATCCGCGCAGTCCGGTCTGTTCGTCTAAGAGTATGGTATGTATGGTCTAGGGAGGTGGTAAACGTCAGACCCCTAATAACCGTACAAGTCGTGCCGGTATAGCTCAAAACCATGCGAGAATCTACTGATCAGTCCACCAGTAATTCTCAATCAGCCCTGGACAGGGACTTATGGTAATGACCAACCGATCACAGTGCGATATCAACCCCCTATACCGGGAGAGACGAATCCCTAACAGTCGCTCACTGCCTCCATGTGGCTCGGGACTGTGCCCAACTAAAACCTGTTTGCACGACTCCTTTGAGCCATGGTAGGGTAGTAATCAAAGCACAGTGGGAACTCACACGAGACAAATGATGACCTTAAGTCAACAGACTACCTGCACACATGTCACCTGAGAACTGCTATCTGACGTTAGGTATAATGCCATCCAGTCAGTTCTCCTGCGAGTCCTGTCCGGTGTACCCGTAACCCAACGAGCACCTGTATACTATCTCCAATACGACGTACTGATGGCTGTGGGACAGACCATCTCCCCAACTGGGATGAGAAGCGTACACACTAGTCTACTCCGGAGTATCGATGCCCTGTCTCGATAATCCAACGACCAAGGACCTATATAGGATGTTGCTTATAGACTACCCAGCCCCCACTAGTGTGACTGCCATCACAACGCTGGTAATCAAGCAAAGATCCTATGAGCTCTACTAATATGTATAAACGATACGTTACAAGAAACATATGCACATATTAAAGTAGAAACAAACCAAGTAGCATACTACCATTTTTAGCAAGACCGTTATATAACTGTGAATATCCCAAGCTTCCATTAAGTAATATACAAGCTAGTATGATACAATAATGGCCCCTAGGGCATATACACTAACAATGTCCCACTTGCACTAGGGCCATGAGCTGGCATATCGCAGACCTATCATCTCGAATAGCCTCTCGAACTGAGTCTGAGGAATGGCCTTTGTGAATGGATCAGCATTGTTATTCTCCGTCTCTACTTTCTTCACCTCGATCTCCTGGCGATGTACAATCTCCCTGATCAGGTGATACCGCCTTAAGATGTGTCTGGAGTTCTGATGGGACCTGGGTTCCTTCGCTAAAGCTATAGCGCCGTTGTTGTCACAATACAGAGGTATTGGACTAATACTGGTAGGAACCATCTGAAGTTCTGTGAGGAACTTCTTCATCCAGACAGCTTCTTTTGCGGTATCGCAAGCAGCTATGTACTCCGCTTCTATTGTTGAGTCAGCAACGGTCTCCTGCTTGGAACTCTTCCAACAGACCGCCCCTCTATTGAGGGTAAAGACATAACCCGACATGGATTTGGAGTCATCCGTGTCACTCTGGAAGCCGGAGTCGGCAAAGGCCTCTATCTGGAGGTCTTTTCCGCCATACACTAAGAACATCTCCTTTGTCCTCCTCAGGTACTTGAGAATGTTCTTTACTGCTATCCAGTGCTTCTCCCTTGGGTTTTCCTGATACCGGCTTACAACGCTCAATGCGTATGCTATATCTGGTCTGGTACATAACATCGCATACATTATAGAGCATACCGCTGAAGCGTAGGGTATAATCGACATGCGATCCCTTTCCAAATCAGTCTTGAGAGATATCTCTTTGGAGAGGGTGATTCCGTGACAAGCCGGTAGGTTACCGCGCTTGAAATCTTCCATACTGAATCTTTTCAATATGGTGCCTATGTACCTGGACTGCGAAAGTCCCAACATCCTCTTTGATCTATCACGATAGATTTGGATCCCCAGAATGTAGGTGGCATCACCCAGGTCCTTCATGGAGAACTTCCGTGACAAGAATCTTTTGACTGACTGTAATATAGGAATATCATTTCCTATTAGGAGAATGTCATCCACGCACAAGACGAGGAATACTACAGCTCTCCCTACAATCTTTCTGTATATGCATGGTTCATCTGGATTTTTGATAAAGTCAAATTCTTTGACAGCATCATCAAAACAGATGTTCTAACTCCACGATGCCTGCTTTAGTCCATAAATGGACTTAAGCAACTTGCATACTTTACCGCTGCTCCTACTCTGAATGAATCCCTCTGGCTGATCCATATAGACGCACTCTTCCAAATTACCATTTAGAAAAGCTGTCTTTACGTCCATCTGCCAGATCTCATAATCGTGGAAGGCAGCAATAGCAAGAAGGATCCAAATGGATTTGAGCATAGCCACTGGAGAAAAGGTTTCGTCATAGTCTAAACCAGGTCTTTGACGGAAACCCTTTGCAACAAGTCTAGCTTTATAGGTTTCAACCTGTCCATCTACACCAATCTTCTTTCTGAAGATTCATTTGCATCCTACGGGTTTTACCCCATCTGGAGCAATGTCCAAAATCCATACTTTGTTAGTGTACATGGACTCCATTTTGGTCCAGGTCTTTGACGGAAACCCTTTGCAACAAGTCTAGCCTTATAGGTTTCAACCTGTCCATCTACACCAATCTTCTTTCTGAAGATTCATTTGCATCCTACGGGTTTTACCCCATCTGGAGCAATGTCCAAAATCCATACTTTGTTAGTGTACATGGACTCCATTTCGGTCCGCATTACATCCAGCCATTTTACCGAGTCGCCGCTCTGAATGGCTTGCTGGATACTAGTAAGGTCATCACTATCAATGACACAATCTTCTCGATCCCCGTCTATGAGAAAACCGTAGTATCTCTCAGGCGGATGAGACGGCCTACTACTCCTGCGGAGGGGTGCGGGAATGTCCTGTTCTTCTTGAATTTCTGGTTCTACCAAACTTTCAGTAGTAGTTTGTGGTTCTGGAATTTCTTCCAGTTCTATTTCGCTCCTACTTGTTTCCTTTTCTAAAAACTGGTATTCTAGAAAATGGGCATTACGAGAAACAAAAACCTTTTGTTCCTCTGCGTAATAGAAATAATATCCCTTGGAGTGCTTTGGATATCCCACAAACTTACACTGTACTGAGCGTGTCTCAAGCTTGTCCGTATGCTGCTTTTTTACAAAAGCTGGACATCCCCATGTCTTAAAATGTTTTAGACAGGGTTTCTTCCCACTCCACATCTGATATGGTGTGGTAGGCACAGTCTTGGTAGGAACCTGGTTCAAAAGATATGCAGTTGATTCTAGTGCATAACCCCAGAAAGATCGCAGTAACTCAGCCTTACTCATCATGGAACGAACCATATCCAATAGGGTTCGATTCCTTCTTTTCGATACACCATTGTGTTGTGGTGTGTATGGAGGAGTAAGCTGAGAGGGAATTCCATTCTCTTTTAAGTAATCCAGGAACTCAGCACTTAAGTATTCACCACCTCGATCAGATCTCAGTGTCTTGATACTTTTGCCTGTTTGGTTTTCCACTTCATTCTTGTATTCTTGGAATTTCTCAAAGGCCTCGGATTTATGCTTCATTAAGAAAACATATCCATACCTAGAAAAATCATCCGTAAAAGTAATGAAGTAGGAATAACCACCTCGCGCATGTGTAGACATTGGACCGTACACGTCACTGTGTACGAGTCCCAAGAGCTCGCTCGCTCTTACTCCGTGTCTAGTAAACGGAGTCTTTGTCATCTTTCCCATGAGACAAGATTCACAAGTAGCATTAGATTGATATTCGAACGGATTCAAATATCCTTCTCTATGTAACTTAGTTAATCGTGTTTCATTGATGTGACCTAGTCTACAATGCCATAAGAAAGCCTGATTTATTTCTGGAGACTTTCTTTTAAGTGTGTTCTCGATATTGAAAACCTGAGCTTGACTCAATACGTATATACCGTTATCTAATGTACCGGACCCAATCAGAACTTGATTTAGGTGGATGTTAACTACTTCGTTTACGAATGTAATATCATATCCCTCTCTCGAAAGTGAGGATACTGATATGATATTACAAGTCATACTAGGTACATACAAACAGTTACGTAGAATCAATATATGCCCACTTGTCAAACCTATGCGATATTCTCCCATGGATTCAGCGTTCACAGTCATTCCGTTTGCAACTTTGAGAGACCAATCACCTACCTTTATAACTCTACGGTTTCTTAAAGCATGTAATGAATTACAGATATGAGATCCTGCTCCGGTATCTAGTACCCAGGAAGTAGAGTTAATTGACAAACAGTTCTCAATTACAAACACACTTGAGACCGAAGCCACAACATGCTTCGTATCCTGGATACTGGCTTCCAAAGCCCTGCAATCCTTCTGCCAATGCCCAATCCCATAACAATAGGAACGTCCCTCTTTTACTACATTCAGTCCCGAAACTTTTGCCCTTCTCTTTCCTTCCACTTCCCTAGTTTCCTTCAGGGTAGAAGGCAGAGACTGTAGAATCAAGTCAGTATCTGACCTGTTTCCAAACGTGGTCTCCAGGTCCTTGAGCTCATTAATATAGCTAGTCATTGTAAGGACGTTATCCCCTACAGATGACCCGACAGTCAACCTCGCTTGAATTAATTCATTCGAGACCTCATATCTTGCGGTATGGGATTGCTCTCCATATAAATCTTTGTTATAAAGAAATATGGAAACTGGGTCCATCTTCTCGTGCTGCTTCTGCTATAAACCATCAACTAAAGCCAATACGAGGCACTTGACTTTCGCTTTATTCTTTTCCGTTGTCTGACGGATATCTATATCCGCGACGGTGGAAACGGGAACGGCGGGATCTTGAGTAGTAATAGGGTGGTCCAGTTTGTCATAGGCAATGGACATCTGGACAGACCTTTGCTAGTCATATAAGCCAGATTCAGTCAAATTGTTATCTAGATGTAACCTAGTCATGGTCACAAGGTCGCTGCAATTAGAGAGAGAGAAGAAAACACTTTAGCATGATGCTCTTGCAAGTTTAGATTGGTTTTTAGTTTATCTAAACAGGATGGCTCCCACTGTTTCTCGAATCCCTCCTCAAACCAAAAAGGAAGAACTAGCCAGGACTATTCTCACCGTACAATACTTGCTTAACCGTTCAGCTAGGCCAGTGTCGATACTTCGAGGGAGGTCTTCCAACGCTTTCGCAAAGTTCCTTAATTAAAGAACCTCTTTTCTCTGGGGGCGTAGCCTCGCTGACACCTTTCTAGGCACCTACTTGGTTTATAGCATTGATCGTTAAGTGACGAATCTCCTGATAAGTAGCATGTACTCACAATAGGATCGGGATCCAAATATCATCGTATGATAATGTTGAAGGAATCCTACCAACATTCATCAAACTCTAAATGGTATGCAACAGTAGCAAGTTTCAGTTTCTTTAGAAACTCCCGATGTGGATTTTTTCCCCATGCTCTTATGATCTTGACTAAGGGCCAACATGTCATAAGTCACATGTCAAGTTCTACCCATCATTATCTTTGTTAATTTGAACCCATCCGTACATACTCTTGAATAAGGGCCAAAAAAAGTAATACGACTGTCCCAAACTAACGCATCTATCTATGCAACAAATGAATACCCCAGCAGCTACCAAACACTATGTCTTAACTAAGGGCCAAAATGCATAGCTTGAATACTACTGAATACCCAAATGAAATGATGGAGGGCTACGAATGGTTTTGGCAAAACCGTGAACGTAGTGAACTTGATATAATCGAAGGAACCTGATAGCTTTTTAAAAGGAGTGGTTAAAGCTCCGCAATTAAAAATTCTGCTCTTTTAAAATAACCGAGTGGTTTCTTTTAAATTTGTTCCAACGATTGAACTTTGGTTTATTTTCTTTGCATTATAATAATGCGTCCCATCATTTATCCTATCATTGCAAAAAACAACGAAAATACCACGTCCTCTTATGCCATCCGCATTCGCCACGGGGTCCCGTCATCACCCGTTAGGCTACTTAACTAACGACAGAGCGGGGTCTGGGCTAGCGCGGGTGTAAAACATAAGTGACGTCTAATAGCTATGATATATAGATATTGTACATTCGTCAGACGCAATAATAGGCATTCCAGATCACTGATGAACTTTATTGGATTTACTAGCAATTCGCCTTTGCTTTGAGCCTGCAACAAAAGACGGATTACACAGTTGTGATGAATAGCCAATACCCCATCCTAGACCCCTACGGGTACGGAAAACTACCCGCCAAGTACCCGAAGTGAAGCGGTCTCCCTCAACAACGTGAGTAGGCCACTAAACACTTCAAAGTACCCGGTAGTTTGTGCACCCTACCTTGGGTCTATCCTAAGAGCAAAAACAGTAAAAATGAAATAATACAACGGTGGCTACAACTGCAACCTAGATGCGCCCCGCAAAATAATATTACAATATATTACAATTACATCGAATGAATGAATATTAAACCCATCTCAAACCCCAGCTAATCATCACAACGATCCAATCAAGTTCATATACACAAACAGTAAACATTACAGAAATATACAACCCCCTGCCAACCGACATACTAGCAGTTAGGGGAGGTTTACGAACACATTAAACATTACAGATAAAAACCCGATTAGCAAATAATTTAGAACATCGATCGACTACCTTTTTCCGTGTCTACCCCAAATGCAAGTCAGCACAAAAGTAACCTAGGTAGAAACAAAATATTCTGGAAAACAAAACACCAAAAAATATGAATTACAGAGCAAATCCGAGTCAACTCGGGGTTGACTCGGCGGCGGATCCGCGGCCGTCTTGCCGAGTTAAGTCCTCATATTTTCCCAGAATTCTTATATTTCCCTGCTGTGAATTTTAAGGCATATCAAATATTTTTTTTGACACGTTTAAAATTAACAGAAACTGAGGAAGTCCGAGGTTTCGTTTTCGCGTTTTTCCGACGATCGAAGTTCTAATTAGTTGCTAACAAGCTAGAAATGGTTTAGTTGGCTCTGATACCACTGTAGGTCCATGTCACGCACCCCACGAGCTTGCGGGGAGGTGGAATATATGAAAAACAATTATCATAGCTTCGTAACACGGACTTGAGCGCATGAATCGTATCTAAACCATTACTAACATACAACGAGAGGTTTAACTACTCGGATTCGAAGTTATACGTCACGTTACTTGTCCTTCGGGTCTTCATAGCTGTCCTCCACTCCTCGTAGGCTCCTTGGAACGTCGGCACCTCAACGGCCTACTTGAGTCAAAGACGATCCACCCGAGAGCTCCTACTCCAAGTATGATCTCTAACTTGAGATAACTAGGTTTCTTTAGTTGCTAATCAAAGTGACCTAGGTGATATAGAGTATGGATGTGGATTAATTAGTCTATCTAATCCTTGATCTCAACACATGAGGGGTAAGATTAGGGTTTGAAGAAAGAGCTTGAGGAGAGAAAAGGTGAGCATTAGTTATGAATGAAAAAGCTTCTCACTTCTAATATATTATGAAGCATAAGAAAATCAAATGAATAAATCAAAATTCATTATCATCATGCTTCATTAAATATATGCAATGAATCATCAAGTGAGTCATTAAGCAATAAATGCTTCATTAACTCACTTGAATGATTCATCTAAGTGAGTCACAAATGCATTAAATATAAATGCCACCTAAACCCTCAAGTCACCATGCTTCTAGAAGCTTCCCGTCAAATTATGAGAATGCCTCTCCTATCCGTGAAAATACGGAAAAACTTTAGACTGTATAAATCCAATAACCCGATACTAGAATCTGGCTTAAACCAAAGCCGGCTAGTAAAAACTGTTGGAGATAGTGCCCTCAGAGTCAATTATTGGATCACATGCACGTGATTGCAATGATTGAGGGAGGACCTATCCCGGTAGGACAGTCTTACTCGAGATGATAGTGTGCTATCTGGTTTACCTTTATCATCGTGTACTGCTTTAGGTGACCTGACAGGTTGCTATTGCACGTTGATAGAGCCCCTAGGATTCTTGCTTGACTGCCAGCTGTATGAGGGCGATCATATAAGTGAGAGCTAGAGTCTATAAGCACATCCTTAAAAGGTCCCTAGTCGTGGGAGTTTCGAGACAGGGCATCGATTCTCCAGAGTAGACTAGTGTATACATTCGAGACCCCGACGAGGGGCGGTGGCCGGTCTCACAAGCCACTGGTGTCAGTTGGTTCACCTAAGACGTATACAGGTGCTCATTGGGTTATGAGTACACCGGACAGGACTCGCCGGGAACATGCTAGTTGGTCTTATACCTGACGTCAGATAGCAGTTCCCAAGTGACATGTGTACAGGTTAGTTCATCGACCTGGGGGTCGTCATTTGTCTCGTGTGAGTTCCCACTGTGCTTTGATTACTACCCTACCACGGCTCAAAGGAGTCGTGCAAACAGGTTTTAGTTGGGTACAGTCCCGAGCCACATGGAGGCAGTGAGCGTATCTTCAGGGGTTCGTCTCTCCCGGTATTGGGGGTGAGGTCGCGCTGTGTCTAGGAGAGCCATTACACGAAGTCCTTGGCCAAGGCAGGAGATTTACTGGTAGGTATTCCAGTAGTATCTCAGGGTGTTCTGGGCTACACTCCGACACGACTTGTACCGCTTTTGGGGGTCTGACTTTTACCAACCCCCTAGGCCCGACATGCGATGCTTATAGACGAACGGACCAGACTGTACGGATATTGTCACTGACAGGCTTAGTAGGGTGTCAGGATGAGTTCGCTCATCGACATCCCTTTTGGTCAATAGCTGGTGGCCCGTCACGTATTGGCTTATACCTCTGACGTGCTAGTGGTTAAATCCACAGCCATAGTATTGACGAGTCTTTAGAGTCCACCACACTTTCAGTTACTCAAGCTTTCGGGCGAAACGCTGTAGAGGCCGTATGGAGATATGGCAGGGTCCGATCAGATACGTGCGGTATTGCACGGATCAGGATCGGACGGTTAGTACTAGAGGCCGTATGCATATATGGCAGGGTTCGATCAGATACGTGCGGTATTGCACGGATCAGGATCGGACGGATATTACTAGCCGGCTTTGGTTTAAGCCGGATCCTAGTATAGTACAGTGTAGATTTTGTCTCTTTGCATTTGTGTTCAGTGGGAATACAAATGCGGGTGTGTATGCACAGTATCGGAGTTTTTCCTGTAATTTATTATGGGACCAGTTTTCTGGAGTTGCCAGTTTGCATTCCGTTCCGGCCGGTTTTCCTTTGTTCTTTTCCGGCCGGACCTTTCGATGGAGGGTGTTATTTGCAAGTTTGCAAATAACACATTGTGGAGGGGTTCCTTGCAAATGTATTGATTATGATGGCATCTTTTCTTTTCAACCATCATTTGATTCTCTTTACATCACTTGATTTGTATTAAAGGTGATTAGAGTTGATTAGAGTTTGATGTGAGATTGTTATCATGATGTTTGGTTATGGTCACCCTCCACCTTTTCCTACACTCACCTTCCTTCTAGGGTTGGTTTTATTCCTTCACCATTCTCACTTGATGAGGAAAGGCTACACTTGAGAGAAGAGAAGAAGAGAATTTTTTTTTGAGCTTGTGGCATTTTTCTTGATCTCATTTTCATGCTAGGAAAAATGCAAGCGCCATTTTTCCTTATCTTGATTCCTCCATCATCTTCAAAGGCCACACAAACCCCAAATGAGACATAGCCTCTACACTACATTCTACAGCAAATCTTGGACGCGTCGGCCAGCCAACTTCGCGCCCGAGTTGCCTCGGTATTGAGGTGGGAGCCCGTAAAAGATGCAGGCGATGTGGTGCCCTTCCGGCGAGGAGGCGACGACCGAACATTCCGCAGGAGATCGGGACGACGACGAGAAGACCGGAGGACTCGGATCACTCGGTATATCTCTAACCCGTCTTGTAGTTAGCTAGAACTAGTTTAATGGCTCGATCCGGGTGTTTAGTGCGCGGTGGTGCCGGTTTGCTAAGTTCGCAAAATTAAAGTTTATCACCGCTTCCGCATTTGGCCGTCGGATTGACGGCCGGGGCGCCGCCGTGCACTTACAGTGGTATCAGAGCCTCGCCATTAACTTAGTCTAGCTTTGTTTAATGTGTTTGCATTTCCGATCGACCAAAATTCCAAAAAACCACATTTTTCTCACATCAGTTTTCTGTTGAAATATTTTGAAGCCCAAAAATTTTTCAGGTTGTAGAAAACTGATGTACAAGAAGTTTTAAGAGTTCTGGGAAAATTCGAGACATTGATCGTTCAGGTAGAGCGCGGAACCGCGGCCAAACCCCACTTGGCGCCGCGGTTCCGTCGCAGGTTTGAGGGATCAATGCGTCAAAATTTTCCCATGGGCTTGTGGGCTGAAAATAGGGGTTTTGGAATATTAAACTTGGGCCCAGAATTTCTGTGAGTGCTACAGTATTGCTTGGGGGCCCACTTGTTAATTTCTGATCGATCGGATATTTTAAACACATTATTTCACAGTATTTACATTATATCTGCGACCGTGAATGTCACTTGATCGGTAAATCCTGTCTAACTGCTATAGCCCAGTTAGACGGATTTGCGAACGTGACTTTCACGTTGATGTTCTGTGATTTTGCTGTGATGTTGCGGATCGGTCGTGGGGGATAGCCTGGATGCAATGCTAGTACAGTTTTGTTGTATTATGTACATTTGATTTTGCGGGGCGAGCGTCCGACATGTGGACTGCCGTCACTGTCTGTTTGTATTATTATTTTGGGGCACGGCCAGATTGCGGTCGATGTACCCGTTGTATGTATATTTTACTTTCTGTACTAGGATTGCCCCGCGGTGGGGTGCACGGATAGCCAGGTTCTGGAGGGCAATAAGCCCGCATCTCATGGCATTGGGACGGAGGGGGCTTCACTCTAGGATTGGCGGGCTATTCGCCGCACTCGTAGGGGGTACATGTTGACCCAGGAGGGGTGCCCAAGTTACCGGATTCCGTGAAGTGCTGGGTGGTCCATTCACGGTGCTGAAGGGGGCTGCCTCGCTTCAAGTTTTGGCGGGTAACTTGCCGCGCCCGTAGGGGTCTAGGATTTCATTGCACAGGCTATCCACACGACCAAGGGAACGTCGGGTTTCAGTAGTGGCTCTGTGAAACCCGGGGATCCCAGATATCTGTATTGTTCTATGATGCTGTACATTTCTGTGATGTTGCATTTCTTATCACACCTTGAGCGAATATAATATATTGGTATATATATTAGTAGATGTTGTATATGTTTTACATCCGCGCTAGTCCAGTCCCCGCTCTGTCGTTAGTTAGCTAACCTAACGGGTAATGACGGGACCCAGTGGCGAATGCGGATGGCATATACGTACATCAGTATATTTTCGTTCTTTATGGTGTGATCCACTGATGGGACTGCGTTGATTCGGATCAATGCAAGTTAAAACAAACCTATTCTGATGTTGTTGGAACACTTTTCAAAAAGCTGTTATTGCAAGGACGTTCACTTTTGTTTTGCATCGTGGTATTCATTTGGAATATCCTGCTCCTCAGTCGACGAGGCAAGGGCCGAGATCCCTTCACCGGGAGTGACCCCTTGGACAAAAAAGTTTGCGTCAGGGCAATGACTTCACTATAGCCGATTACTTTTGCTTTGCACCGTGGTATTCAGTTGGAATATCCTGCACCTCATTCTACGGGGAAAGAGCCGAGATCCCTTCACCGGGAGTGACCTCTTTAGCACAGGTTTTTCGTCACTATATTTTCAAAAAGCTATCCGTTCCTTCAACGATATCAAGTTCATTACGTTAAAGGTTTTCGCCAGAAACCATTCGTAGCCCTCCATCATTTTAGTTAAATATTCAGTAGTATTCAAGCTATGTATTTTGACCTCACGCCAAGGCATAGCGTTTGGTAGCTGCCGGGTATTTATCTGTTGCATAGATAGATGCGTTGGTTTGGGACAGTCGTACTACTATTTTGGCCTACGTCAAGGGTATGTACGGGTGGGTTCAAATTAACCTGGACAATGATGGGTAGAACTTGACATGTGACTTATGATATTTTGACCTCACGCCAAGGTCATAAGAGCATGGGGTAAAAATCACATCGGGAGTTTCAAAAGAACTGAAACTTGCCAGATATGCGCATACCTTCTGGAGTGTGATACCGTGAGCGGATTCCGTCACGTTGTCATGCGATGATAGTTGGATCCCGATTCCCATTGATGAGTTGGTTTACTCCTCGGGTGACCCCGACTAATTCTTCTTTCAGGTTTGGAGGAGAATTTGAGGTACAGTGGGAGGTTTCCAGATTAGATAAATTGATAACCATTCTGATCTAGGTTAGAGTGCACGCTGAGTGTTTCTTCTCTCTCTCTCTCTGGCAGCGACCATTGACCCGACCCTAAGACTATGACTCAGTGACCAAGTTGACCGAACCTTCTTAACACTGGTTTTTGGATTGTCAGAGTTGCAGACCTCATTGCCACTCCTACTTTTACCCTTTTCTCTAGGACACCCCGTATTGCTACGAACGTCCACTTCCATTGGACAAAACCATCGTATGGTTAGATACGAACTTGAAGGAATTCGAGGATGGTTTCCGGTTCTGGAGAAAACGGATAAGGTTTATTCAGTTGTCTTTTCCTTTTTGCCTTCTCTCAAGTTACGAGTACTCCTTAGTTTAGGAGATAGTACACCTATTACGCAAATTGGATAGTCTTCTTCCAAATCTTAGGCTGGAGCCGACCGGTAGGGAATGAAGAAAACCAATTAGCCTAAACGGTGTGCAGAAGGTATTAAGATTAAGACAAAGCAAGGGATTAATAAGAGGGCAAAGTAAATTGCGACTGATATTCACGATCAAACCGAGTATTTCTTCGCCAATCCTAAAATCACCTTTGTATTTCTCCAGAACACTCCGTATCACTACGAAGATCCACAGTTTACTGGATACTCCATCGTATGGTTATATACGAACTCGAAAGGAACTTGTTCCAGTTCGGGGATGGATTCTGGTTCAGGAGAAATAGGAATAAGGTTTATTCGGTTGTCTTTTATCTTCACCTTCTCTCACATTGCGAGTACTCCTAGGACTAGGACAGTACACCCATTATGCTTATTGGATAGTCTTCTTCCAAACCATAGGCTGGTGCCGAACGGTAGGGAAGGAAGAAAACCATTTGGCCTAAGGGGTGTGCAGAAGGTAATGACTAAAGACATATAAAGGGATTTGGAGAGGTGGCAAAGAATTATACGGTTATAGTTGTGAATCTGGATAATGGTAGAGGCATTACTAGGAATACCAGGATACCCCATCAAAACATTTTAATGTTTCAGTTCAACTGTGTACTGTTAAAAGAAAACTGATTTCCCGATTAGACACTTGCTCTAGGGTATGTATTTACCAGGTTTGATTCTCACATCTGTATGGTTTTACAGATGATGAGTGGGAGTAAGTTATCGGGAATAGGGTGATCATCCTCATTATATCGGGATTCGTTGTAATCGGTGATATTTGAGGAGATCACCTGGGCTGTTTGCCGGTCGGCAAATATTTGGTTTTGAATATCCGCTGTTGTGCACCAATTTCAAATTGATATATCTATACGTCTATTTTCATAGAGTGAGATATACTTTTTGATATTATGTCGATGACATTTACCTATATCAGTGGATGGTTAGGTAAGGAGCATTAAACAGCGGTGTACTTCTTCTTAACCATAAGTACAGTTTTCAATCTACGACACACAGTGAAAGAGTTGTTAGACTCAGCGGACTTATACAGAGTATTGTATGTTGTCCAGTGTCCATTAGGACAGAGGGGTTGGTCCTCATACTATATTCTGTTTACTTTTAACTTCTCTAGTTCTTAGACATGTGTTTCGTAGAAACACAGGGTCTAAGTTTTGAGGAGTTATAGGTATTTGAATAGAGTAGAGAACCAGGTGTAGCAAGTATCGGGATTCTTCAAAGTGATAGAAGATGTTGATACTTGTGTATGGTATTCAGTTGATAGTAATGATAAAGAGAAATTGCTTCTCTTTCAGGTTACTCATAATTGGAAGCATTCCTAAGTTGAGTAAGGCTGATCGGCCTCCTTCCATTTAGTTGAAATGCACTGGAGATAGCTGCATGATTTGAATCTGGTTCAATTAAATCAGTGCCTCTGGTTCTATATTGGATATAGAACAGTTCATATCTTAACGATGTTAAGGTATGGGGAGTTGTCCGGCTTATGATTAAAACCAGACACTGGACAACTCAAGGCACGTTTCTGTAATGGCTGTTTGTGGGTTGACCCAGGCTATGACGAGGGTTGACTTTCTACCATCTGGGAGATCAATAGTAATATTGTTCTAGACTCGCCACAGTTTTAATAAAAATGGATTTTTTCAAAAAAAACAGTAGTGGGAGTATGGTAGAACTGGAAGTGATTCCAGAACCGCAAACGATTACTGAAGATTTGATAAGGAACCTAAAGATTCGATCTGATTTGACATTCTATTGGCCACTCCGCAGATACGGTGGGTAACTTTAGGCACCCGAGAGGTACTCCGGTAGCCTCAAGGACGGTGACAGGGAAGTTCTTGTTTACCCACACTTGCCATTGCTGTTGTTCCAGGCTGCGAGACCCGGCAGGAGGATGAGTATAGCGTCGTTCTGAACTAGCTTCAGAAGTGTACGTGTATATGACTCTGCCAGAGGGTTGTCGTAGTCAGTGGGAGCAGCGGAAGCATTGGTGGACATCAGGCTGATGTCTATTTATAGACTAAAGCAGATATAGCGGAGATAGATCATCTATTTCTGATGTGACAGTCATAGGTTTGACGTCATCAGAATAGGGGATGGATCTGTTGAGAAGGTAGTAGGGTGTGATATCCGGGCTTTGGATGACATACACAAAGTAGGAAGTGATATTCCTATACTACGATCGGTTATACTTTGGTCGTCACTGTTCAGACCATAATATTGCATTTATCATTCCCCTATTCTTATCCTTTTTATAAATAAACAGGTACTCTTGACGCACGTTTGTTGCATATTACAGGATACAGGTTTCTGGAGCAAATACAGTGAAAAAGACACAAAACAACAGAAAAAGGGACTTTTGACCAACAATTAGACGGATCTCAGTCGAGCCTAGTCGAAGAACAGTGCAAGGTCCAAAAAGTCAAGTGAAACGGTTAAAAAGCCCAATACAAGTCTTCACTAAAAATCTGGAGAAGATCCAGAAGTCCAACAGAGAAAAGAAGAGTAAAAACAGAAGCCCAAAGAGACAAGGAAAAAGTCCCAAAAACAACAAAGCCCAATTCCCTAGTTTGGCCGCGGATCCGTGGCCAAACCCTACCTGGAGCCGCGGATCCGCGGCCGTCTGATGCACGTGGCGGTGGATTCTTCTTCTGTTGCTGCGACGGTTCTGGTGTTGGGATTCTAAGGGGTCAAATCTGTAAATTCACATGCGCGAGAGTCTGTAGCCCTAGGTTTCCTATTTTCCTATAAATTGTAATCTTAGATCTAAAAATTGTATGCCTCTTTTCAATAAATAAAATTCAGAAATTCTGGAAGTGACATTCAGATCTGTTCTTTTTCGCTTGGAGGGAGCCATCACCATTAGTAAGTGTTTTTCTTTTATTCTTTTAATGTTATTTCATCCCCTAATGAGCGAGTAGTCTCCTCGCTTGTTAGGGTTAGCCTTAGGGAAAGGGTTGAGAGATGAGATCTCTCACCCCTTTCAATGTCATATTAAACTAACCCATTAAGAACTCCATGCATGCGCGCACAACCGCTCCCTGCGGCACCCTACCCCTCGAGGTAACGGTGAACCGCAGTATAAAGGGCCGGCTGCGCGCGTCTTCCATGGGGGTTAGGGTAATTAACTATAAAGGAAGGATACGAATCTAGAGGAAGAAAACATCTTCCCAAAAGAGTCGTATCCACTTTATCGATAATTACTATAACACCTAATGGATCTAAAATACGGCATTGAAAGCGGTGAGGAAATATCAATCTCCAAAACTTCCTCTAAGCCTAACCCTAGCAAGAATTTAAATTAGATTAATTAAGTTTTAGATCTAGATTTTTATAAAACCAAAACGACAAATAGAATCAACTCGTTAAGACACAATAAAGGAATTTACCCGTCTCTGTGGATCGACCCGCACTCACCGGCTAGCTGCGAAGCGACGCCGTTCCTGATTGCGGTAAACTTACAGTTTTTGACACACCAATCAAATGGCGCCGTTGCCGGGGACGGCGTAATCTTTCTTTTTTGTGAATTTTCGGGTTGATATAAATTTTAAAAATTATAAAAATCTGAAAATATAAAAAATATAAAAAATAATCGAATTTTGATCTGTTTGAAGGGTTTATTTTTGAGTCTTGCAGGAACAGCGAAGATCTGAAATTTTACAGAGCGCAAATCAGAAAGTTGCATATAAGAGAAGAGAGGAACCATCATTACAGAGAAACACAATTTTTTTCCAGCGGCTGAACCCACTCCCTGACCGCCCTTCCGCCGCATACAGGGGGTTCCTGCCGCGCTTCCGCGCTTTAAGTGACACGTCAGCCCTAAAAATTTGTGTGGTTTGCTCTCTTTTCCTCCCCTCTGCAACCTCCATATCTCTGTCTGTGAAAATTTTCTGCAGGGTTCTTTGCGTAAAAAGTCTTTCTCCCCCTTCTAAATAACAGATTTCTGCAGGTTTCTTTGCGCCGCGCTAAAAAAAAAAATTTCTGATTGCAAGTGAATTTTTATTTGTTTTGCATAATTTAACCGGACTCTAAGGGGCTATTTGACCAAATCCAGATTGGGTGGGGATTTCATCACCCTTCCCAGGACCCCAGAAAACACATAAGCATTTTGCATCGACCACCTTTAATTAAAAAAAGATTAGACTCAGACCTAAGGACAGCGAGCTCAATAGGAAAAGGACTAGGGTAGGCATCGGCCGTTATCCTAACCGACATTGCGGTGTCTAGGCTAGTGGTTTTTAATTAGGCCCACTGTAGTGGTGGTTCCTTCCCACTTACCTGGCCGTACTTGTCCGTGAAGAGGCGGTTCGAGGTCTATTTCTAGCCCTAGTTAGGAGCTGTCTAGTAGACCTAGGCGACCCTAGATCTAGGCCTGATTGTGCATGTGTGGTTGATACTTTTTGTGTCAAGAGTCCGTTTTCAAAAACCTCCTTGCAAAAACTCACACATAAATAAAAAAGAAATAATAATAAAGAAAAATCTTTTCAAACTTGCAACTTGTCGCGAAGAAATTTGAAACTCACTTCCACCACTTCTTCTCACTGACGTTATCTTACCCCCACATTCTGTTTTTCTCTTTTTTCTGACTGCACTACCCTTTAGTGTATGTCATCTTGGACTAGGGATACTAACGCCCGATTAGTCCGTGTTTCGTTGGTACCGACCAACGAACCCTTCGACGAACCCTTCGTCGACATTCCTTCCACTTCCTTACCTCCACATTCAAATTCTTCTTTCGAAGGTATGTCGGGATTCAACCCCAACGATACCTTAACGACGGGAATGATTCCACCTCCGCCAGGTGCGAATAACCCGAATCTTCCGCCTGTTGTAGCGCCCGCACGAGTCGCGCTCCAGGATCTCTTCTACCCCGTCCGCACTTCCTTACCTACATGTCTTTCACCCCCACCGGCAAATGGGGACAACTTTGAAATAAAATCACAATTCATCAATATGCTGCCTAAGTTTCATGGTTTGGAATCCGAAGATGCATATATTTTCATTAATAAATTCCAAAACGTTTGCAGCATGATGAAGACAACCCAATTAAGTGATGACGCAATAAGGCTAAGGGTCATTCCTTTCACCTTATGTGACCTAGCCGAGAAGTGGCTATACAGCACCGCATCACACTCCATTAGAAATTGGGACGAGTTTGTGAGAGCTTTTCTGAAAAAGTTCTATCCTCACCACAAAACTGCTAGAATCAGAAATGAGATTATACAATTTTCACAGCTTCCGTCCGAACCATTCTGGAAATGCTTCGAGAGATTTAAAGACCTACTTGTTCAATGCCCTCATCATGGGATAGAAAATTGGCAACTTTGCCAAACATTATACGAGGGATTGAATGCGGCAACGAAGCAGTTGCTAGAAACAATATGTCAAGGTCATTTTCTCTCCAAGTCTAGCGACGAAGCTTGGCAGTTTCTTGAGGACCTAAGTGAGCAAACAATTCAGTGGGAGAGTACCAAGACCACATCATCTTCTTCAGTTGGTCAATCTAGGGCAGGCATACATCAAATAGATATGTCGATCGCTATGAAGGCCGAGATGGCCTCACTTATGAAAAAGCTAGAAGCCATTGAGACAAAAATCTCATCGTCTTCTCCTGCCCCTACTCTACCCACACGAACTGTTTGTGCTTGTTGTTCTAATCCATCACATCTCACCGAAGAGTGCCCTTATAATGCACCTATTCAAGGGCAGGATCAAGTCAATGCTGCATTCCAGCAAAGACAAAGAAATGATCAGTACTCTTCGGCATACAATCAGGGGTGGAGGAGTCACCCAAATCAACAGTTCCAAGGGAATAACAATTTTCAAAGAGCTCCTCCACAACAACAACAAGCACCTTACAAACTCAAATACAACAACCTTTCCAACAACAACCTTATACAAATCAAACGAACAACTTGGTTCAACCTAATGATGATAAGGTTAGCTCGCTCGAAAAAAGTCTAGATGCATTTCTTAAGCAAACTACAAAATCCGCAGCAAGATTTGAAAGTTATGTTCAATCTTTAATGAATAACAATGCCTCACACGATCAAAGTATCAAATCTATTGAGGCACAAATTGCACAATTAACTGCTGCGTTGAGCGAGAGAGAAAAGGGAAAGCTTCCATCTCAACCATTGCCCAATCCCGGTCACGCACAAAACGCATATAACAATCACAATGTGAATGCGGTGACCACGTTGAGATCCGGAAGAGAGTTGCAAAATAATGTGGAAACTAATGATGACATCCCCGCCGGTGGTTCTTCTTCCCCTTCTTCATTTTCTTCACTTCCTTCTTCACCTTTTTCTTTAGAGCCTATTCTCCACCCTTCACACGGCTCTACTTCTTCTGACTCGAACGGACCCATTTCTAACAACACGAACACATCCACACTGGGATCCGTTCCTATTCCACATTCTACTCCACAGACTTTTGACTCAGCAAATTTTCAGAATGCACCATTTCCAAATAGGTTGAGTCCTAATAAACCAAATACACAAGTGGAGAAGATTGTGGAGATCTTTAAGCAGGTTAGCATAAATATACCTCTCTTGGATGCTATCCAACAGGTCCCGTCATACGCGAAAATCTTAAAGGGCTTGTGCACCTCGAAGAGAAAGGCATCTCAAGTACCCAAGAAAGTGCTAGTGGCTAGTGCAGTGAGCAATGCTATTAACCACCATCAAACCTTACCCCAAAAACGAAAGGACCCCGGCTGTCCTACTATTTCAATCACAATTGGGGATAAGAATATTAATCGAGCACTTTTAGATCTTGGGTCAAGTGTTAACCTGATTCCTTACTCCGTGTACGAACAATTAGGGGTTGGAGAGTTGAAACCCACTCGTTGCACTCTCCAAATGGCTGATCGATCAATCACCTATCCAAGGGGTCAACTAGAGGATGTGTTGATCAAAGTCGGGGAATTCATATTCCCCGTTGATTTTATCGTTATGGATACACAACCTGTTGCTAACCCAAGAAACCAAATTCCGGTGATTCTTGGTCGACCATTTTTGGCCACTTCCAATGCTGTAATAAATTGTCGCAATGGCTCCATGACTCTATCCTTCGGAAAGAGGTCTAGTGAGTTCAATATCTATAAGATAGGAAGTCTGCCCCCCGTGCCTAAAGCTAGTACACGAGAAGTTTGCTCTATTCACGAAATCACGCAGGAGGACTGCGAGCTTGAAAGATTTCTATTTGATGAAAACAGTTCTGACGCCACTAGTGCGTCCCTCCTTGAGCCTACCACCGTTGACACAACCGATGTTGATTATGAATGTTTCACTTTTTTGGATGATGATGACTCACAGCCCGAATATGAGTCGTTTGAATTTTTGGATGAGTCAGTCGAACCATCCGAATCGGTTGTTTGCAGTGATTTCGAACCTGTGTTAGAGTCCTTTGAGTTCGAGGTGGATTCCGCAATGAATCTTTCGCCTCAGAAATTCGAACTCATGTCCTTACCGCCTCAACTTAAATATGCTCATATAAGTGAGAATGAGACTTTTCCCATTATCATATCAGCCTCTCTAGCCTTCGAGCAAGAGAACGCTATTTTAAAAGTCTTACAAGATAGGCGGCAAATTTCCAATTGGACTATGGCGGACATCGAGGAGATCAGTTCCCTCATAAGTGAATATCATAAACATGTGATGGATGATGCCATGTCAATAGAGGACCCACAGGAACATCTTGGGGGCATTGTGGTGAGCCAACTTCCTCCCTTAGAAGTTGAAATACCCCCATTTCTTTTAATTAGGTACGAGAATGCTAACACTCCACTGATTGCTGATCATTTACATTCTCGTTTCGATGCATCACCATCACCTGTATATTCACCTCCACACCTCCCATTCCACTACTTCTATCTTCCCCAATTCTTTGCGGACCACCACAACTTATTTTTTCACCCACTAATATTCTTTACTGATAAATTTTTCAAATGGTTGGTGTTGACTTTTGGCCGATGCAAAGTTTGGCAGTCATGTCTAACATAGTTTAAATGAAGTTTGGGGGAGGGTCTTTTTGTATATATTTTTGTTTTTCTTAACAATAAAAAAAAACTATAAATAAATAAACAGGGGAGTGCCGACATTTTGACCCTCTTGGTTTAGTATGACAGTGAGGACACTGTCAAGTTCAAGTTTGGGGGTATGCTCGGTACGTCTTCTTCCTTCGCATTCATTTGTACATATTTTTGCATTTGCATACTTATTTAAAAACCTATAAAAATTTGAAAAAAAAAAAAAAAATTTCAAAAATTATAAAAATTAATGTATTCAATTTTGGCTTATTTGACGTGAGTTTTAGGTTAACTAGCTAGGAAAAACTAGATCTTAGACTTAGTAAATTAAAAACCCTAAAAATAACATTCCTTAAAGTTTAACGGTAGAAAGTATATGCCTTGTAGTTTATTTAGAATTAGGCATATTTTGGGTTCACTTCCTGGGCTAAGTCGAAACAAGGGAAGAGTATTGATGTTCTCATTAGAGTATAAGTTTGAAAAATAGTTCCTAGCTTAAGTCTAGATTCTGAAAATGTATACCCTACAATTTGCACAATCACGCATCTTGAAACTTGGAATAGTAGAAGAGACCTTGAAAGGCTCTTGTCTAAAGTCCTTAGTATGAAAAAGTGTGAATAAAGAAAAAAAAATGGACACTGGTTTTTGTGATTACTTAAGGCTGCAAAAATAGAAAAATACTTAGCGAGGGTGCTTCATCACCTAGTGCCTTAGACCAACTGGTTTGGGAGTCACTGCTAAAGTCTTGGGTGTTGCAAAGACTAGGAAGTATGCTTTAAAGTGCAAACGCATTTTGTAATCGGTCGTTGGTACCTCAAGAAGTATTAACGGTCGCATGAAGGATGTGTAAGCAAATTTCATTTAAATTCACCAACTAATTAGTACTTTGGACAACGGACAAGGGGTTGATTGCTTAATTTGAATTTCCAAGTGTAGGGGTGATTTATACACACACGTGGGGGTATGTGATTGGAATTTAGATGAGAGAGAGGAATGAAGAATAGAACTTGTATCTTTAGTAGAGTTGATAGAAATTCCTAAGTGAAGATGAAACCCTAGAAGGAAAACTTAGGAAATGCCGAAAGCTAAGTAAGTCTATAAGATATATATAATCTTAAGTTAAATAATGAGGAAGTGTGAAGAATATGGGTGGATAATTTACGAGTCAAAAGATAATAGAATTCCTTGTTAGAAAACCTAATTGGAGAACAAAAGTCAATGGGCCGAATTGATAGGATTTTGTGGGTAGTATCCGCTGAAAACCCTCAGGAGACAACACTCCTCCTACTAGGGACACCTAGAGGTTTAACGGCTTGTTGCACGTGCTCAGTGCAATCGCGTTTCCCTGCGAAAGTGCGGTTAGGATTTTAGTGAATAAAAATAAGTTTGCTCGAGGACGAGCAAAAGGTAAGTTTGGGGGTATTTGTTCAGACCATAATATTGCATTTATCATTCCCCTATTCTTATCCTTTTTATAAATAAACAGGTACTCTTGACGCACGTTTGTTGCATATTACAGGATACAGGTTTCTGGAGCAAATACAGTGAAAAAGACACAAAACAACAGAAAAAGGGACTTTTGACCAACAATTAGACGGATCTCAGTCGAGCCTAGTCGAAGAACAGTGCAAGGTCCAAAAAGTCAAGTGAAACGGTTAAAAAGCCCAATACAAGTCTTCACTAAAAATCTGGAGAAGATCCAGAAGTCCAACAGAGAAAAGAAGAGTAAAAACAGAAGCCCAAAGAGACAAGGAAAAAGTCCCAAAAACAACAAAGCCCAATTCCCTAGTTTGGCCGCGGATCCGCGGCCAAACCCTACCTGGAGCCGCGGATCCGCGGCCGTCTGATGCACGTGGCGGTGGATTCTTCTTCTGTTGCTGCGACGGTTCTGGTGTTGGGATTCTAAGGGGTCAAATCTGTAAATTCACATGCGCGAGAGTCTGTAGCCCTAGGTTTCCTATTTTCCTATAAATTGTAATCTTAGATCTAAAAATTGTATGCCTCTTTTCAATAAATAAAATTCAGAAATTCTGGAAGTGACATTCAGATCTGTTCTTTTTCGCTTGGAGGGAGCCATCACCATTAGTAAGTGTTTTTCTTTTATTCTTTTAATGTTATTTCATCCCCTAATGAGCGAGTAGTCTCCTCGCTTGTTAGGGTTAGCCTTAGGGAAAGGGTTGAGAGATGAGATCTCTCACCCCTTTCAATGTCATATTAAACTAACCCATTAAGAACTCCATGCATGCGCGCACAACCGCTCCCTGCGGCACCCTACCCCTCGAGGTAACGGTGAACCGCAGTATAAAGGGCCGGCTGCGCGCGTCTTCCATGGGGGTTAGGGTAATTAACTATAAAGGAAGGATACGAATCTAGAGGAAGAAAACATCTTCCCAAAAGAGTCGTATCCACTTTATCGATAATTACTATAACACCTAATGGATCTAAAATACGGCATTGAAAGCGGTGAGGAAATATCAATCTCCAAAACTTCCTCTAAGCCTAACCCTAGCAAGAATTTAAATTAGATTAATTAAGTTTTAGATCTAGATTTTTATAAAACCAAAACGACAAATAGAATCAACTCGTTAAGACACAATAAAGGAATTTACCCGTCTCTGTGGATCGACCCGCACTCACCGGCTAGCTGCGAAGCGACGCCGTTCCTGATTGCGGTAAACTTACAGTTTTTGACACACCAATCAGTCACATAGTGGTTTCTCCACATGGGACTTGGACATTATATCAGACATACTGGTTACTAGATCTATGGTTTTAGATCTAGATTTGGGTGGTTTCCCAATCAGGGTACTTTGACAGCATTCTAAGAGTGTTTAGAATGGACGACTCCTGGCACGGTAGTGTACCTGCAGGTGATGGAGTCACCCTCTCTAAAGGTGTCTTAAGACTAAAGTAGAGAGGGATGTGCATGATTGGCAGATCACTTGCTTAGGCAATTGAGTCAATCATGAGATGTCAAGTATCACACCAGATGTTGTTCTTGCACTAGATGCAATAAGTTGATATTGATCCAATCCTGGAGAAGCAGTCGGAAGCAACTTTAGAACATAAGTAGATGTTCTAGCGAAATGATAACGACAGCCTCATTAAGGAGACAGTTATCATTCCGGGCTTCCAAGGTGACATGGACGACAGGGTGATTGTCAGAGTTATAGTTTTCCCTCTGACGAGGGGCAGTATTCTGGACAGGTGATCCAGGAAGATACTGAGGGAGGCATGGCGCAGGATACTGATTAAGTTCAGTTGACGATACAGTCTAAGAAGTTTGGATTTGGAGTTCATTTATGAGCTAGGTCCCATCAGACATCCAGACATTCTAAGACAGGTATTGCTCATTTCGGGAGATGGCTTTCTCCGCGAACTTGAGATATAGAGAGACATAGAAAAAAACATCAAGGCGGATCCACTCACTGAGGCTATTCCTCGAACGCAATAGTTTCGCAAACGAGTTTTGTGAGACTGACTAGTAGGGGAGTTGGGTGTTCGGTATCACACGGGCTGTGAGTATGCGACATCACAATAATTAGCCTTGAGTGCAAGTGGGAGATTGTTGGAGATAGTGCCCTCAGAGTCAATTATTGGATCACAGGCACGTGATTGCAATGATTGAGGGAGGACCTATCCCGGTAGGACAGTCTTACTCGAGATGATAGTATGCTATCTGGTTTACCTTTATCATCGTGTACTGCTTTAGGTGACCTGACAGGTCGCTATTGCACGTTGATAGAGCCCCTAGGATTCTTGCTTGACTGCCAGCAGTATGAGCGCGATCATATAAGTGAGAGCTGGAGTCTATAAGCACATCCTTAAAAGGTCCCTAGTCGTAGGAGTTTCGAGACAGGGCATCGATTCTCCAGAGTAGACTAGTGTATACAGTCGAGACCCCGACGAGGGGCGGTGGCCGGTCTCACAAGCCACTGGTGTCAGTTGGTTCACCTAAGACGTATACAGGTGCTCATTGGGTTATGAGTACACCGGACAGGACTCGCCGGGAACATGCTAGTTGGTCTTATACCTGACATCAGATAGCAGTTCCCAAGTGACATGTGTACAGGTTAGTTCATCGACCTGGGGGTCATCATTTGTCTCGTGTGAGTTCCCACTATGCTTTGATTACTACCCTACCACGGCTCAAAGGAGTCGTGCAAACAGGTTTTAGTTGGGTACAGTCCCGAGCCACATGGAGGCAGTGAGCGTATCTTCAGGGGTTCGTCTCTCCCGGTATTGGGGGTGAGGTCGCGCTGAGTCTAGGAGAGCCATTACACGAAGTCCTTGGCCAAGGCAGGAGATTTACTGGTAGGTATTCCAGTAGTATCTCAGGGTGTTCTGGGCTACACTCCGACACGACTTGTACCGCTTTTGGGGGTCTGACTTTTACCAACCCCCTAGGCCCGACATGCGATGCTCATAGACGAACAGACCGGACTGTACGGATATTGTCACTGACAGGCTCAGTAGGGTGTCAGGATGAGTTCGCTCATCGACATCCCTTTTGGTCAATAGCTGGTGGCCCGTCACGTATTGGCTTATACCTCTGACGTGCTAGTGGTTAAATCCACAGCCATAGTATTGACGAGTCTTTAGAGTCCACCACACTTTCAGTTACTCAAGCTTTCGGGCGAAACGCTGTAGAGGCCGTATGGAGATATGGCAGGGTCCGATCAGATATGTGCGGTATTGCACGGATCAGGATCGGACGGTTAGTACTAGAGGCCGTATGCATATATGGCAGGGTTCGATCAGATACGTGCGGTATTGCACGGATCAGGATCGGACGGATATTACTAGCCGGCTTTGGTTTAAGCCGGATCCTAATATAGTACAGTGTAGATTTTGTCTCTTTGCATTTGTGTTCAGTGGGAATACAAATGCGGGTGTGTATGCACAGTATCGGGGTTTTTCCTGTAATTTATTATGGGACCAGTTTTCTGGAGTTGCCAGTTTGCATTCCGTTCCGGCCGGTTTTCCTTTGTTCTTTTCCGGCCGGACCTTTCGATGGAGGGTGTTATTTGCAAGTTTGCAAATAACACATTGTGGAGGGGTTCCTTGCAAATGTATTTATTATGATGGCATCTTTTCTTTTCAACCATCATTTGATTCTCTTTACATCACTTGATTTGTATTAAAGGTGATTAGAGTTGATTAGAGTTTGATGTGAGATTGTTATCAGGATGTTTGGTTATGGTCACCCTCCACCTTTTCCTACACTCACCTTCCTTCTAGGGTTGGTTTTATTCCTCCACCATTCTCACTTGATGAGGAAAGGCTACACTTGAGAGAAGAGAAGAAGAGAAATTTTTTTTTGAGCTTGTGGCATTTTTCTTGATCTCATTTTCATGCTAGGAAAAATGCAAGCACCATTTTTCCTTATCTTGATTCCTCCATCATCTTCAAAGGCAACACAAACCCCAAATGGGACATAGCCTCTACACTACATTCTACAGCAAATCTTGGACGCGTCGGCCAGCCAAATTCGCGCCCGAGTTGCCTCGGTATTGAGGTGGGAGCCCGTAAAAGATGCAGGCGATGTGGTGCCCTTCCGGCGAGGAGGCGACGACCGAACATTCCGCAGGAGATCGGGACGACGACGAGAAGACCGGAGGACTCGGATCACTCGGTATATCTCTAACCCGTCTTGTAGTTAGCTAGAACTAGTTTAATGGCCCGATCCGGGTGTTTAGTGCGCGGTGGTGCCGGTTTGCTAAGTTCGCAAAATTAAAGTTTATCATCGCTTCCGCATTTGGCCGTCGGATTGACGGCCGGGGCGCCGCCGTGCACTTACAAAAACTGTCCGAACGTCATACATGCGTTTAAACGCGTATGCGTCCGAACCCTTATCGTAAAACCATACGACCTCTATATCGTTTCTCCTGGAGCAGGGAAACTCTCTGTGTGGGACTCTAAAGACTCGACACTATGCTGGCAGTGGGTTTAACCACAGACCGCAAGCGGCACTAGTTGTACGTAACGGTCCCCAGGTAGATGTCGATAAGAAGGCCGATGAGGAAACCCATCCGAACTCCTACTGAGCCTGTCCGTGACAATATCCGTGCAGTCCGGTCTGTTCGTCTAAGAGTATCGTATGTATGGTCTAGGGAGGTGGTAAACGTCAGACCCCTAATAACCGTACAAGTCGTGCCGGTATGGCTCAAAACCATGCGAGAATCTACTGATCAGTCCACCAGTAATTCTCAATCAGCCCTGGCCAGGGACTTATGGTAATGACCAACCGATCACAGTGCGATATCAACCCCCTATACCGGGAGAGACGAATCCCAAACAGTCGCTCACTGCCTCCATGTGGCTCGGGACAGTGCCCAACTAAAACCTGTTTGCACGACTCCTTTGAGCCGTGGTAGGGTAGTAATCAAAGCACAGTGGGAACTCACATGAGACAAATGACGACCTTAAGTCAACAGACTACTTGCACACATGTTACCTGAGAACTGCTATCTGACGTTAGGTATAATGCCATCCGGTCAGTTCTCCTGCGAGTCATGTCCGGTGTACCCGTAACCCAACGAGCACCTGTATACTATCTCCAGTACGATGTACTAATGGCTGTGGGACAGACCATCTCCCCAACTGGGATGAGAAGCGTACACACTAGTCTACTCCGGAGTATCGATGCCCTGTCTCGATAATCCAATGACCAGGGACCTGTATAGGATGTTGCTTATAGACTACCCAGCCCCCACTAGTGTGACTGCCATCACAACGTTGGTAATCAAGAAAAGATCCTATGAGCTCTACTAATATGTATAAACGATACGTTACAAGAAACATATGCACATATTAAACTAGAAACAAACCACGTAGCATACTACCATTTTTAGCAAGACTGTTATATAACTGTGAATATCCTAAGCTTCCAATAAGTAATATATAAGCTAGTATGATATAATAATGGCCCCTAGGGCATATACACTAACAAATAGTTTCTAGATCTACGTTGAAATTCCGATATAGAATTTATAGATTTAAGATCTAGTTTAAATACGGATATAGAATATATAAGAAGTGGGCTTGTAAGGTTCGTTCGGATTTAGTAGTCATGGATGACTAATAAAGATGACTCATTTTATCTATTTATACATTTAAAACTAGATAGATAGTGATGAATGAGTATTAGGGTTCTTGGAAGAAACTATGGTTTCCATTCTATTGACCCTTGTCTCTTCATTGATCTCTATTCATGTCTAGCCTTTAACAAAACAATTGTTAATCTAATCTCAAATCGCGGTCGAGACTATCAATAAATTGATAGCGCGCTCGATTAGGATGTTAACGATTCTTTTGCTAAAGTTTATAAACTTCATAAGATTTAAAAGAAGTTAAAATATTTTCTCATCTATTGTTCTACCCTAATCCTACGAACCCTATCAAGCGGAGAATTACTTGTGCATGATGGAGATAGAAGAAGGACGGATAGAGATCATAATGTAAATACAGAAAATAAATGCTAAATAATTAAACTAATGATCTTCCTTTATTAATTAACTTCGCAATTACAAAACCTTCGAGTTTAGATTACAAGAGGAAGAAGAAGTTGCTCTTGATTTCAGCCTCGTAAGAAGTAAATGTTCCGTCGAATCTCACGTCATCTTATCACGTCAAATTGCGGACCTGTCGTGGATCACTTGTTCTTTAACGGTGATTGGCTTCGTGTAAAAGGTGATGATTTCTAAGTTTAGCTCTCGGTCTTTTAAATAGTCCTAAAACCAGAAACCCCAGATTCCATAGGTTAAGATATGCAGTCACGATCCAAATCCCAAATATCTCATTAAACGGCCCTAGAAGCGCGGCGGAACTGCCACATATTGGCTTATTTGGAGGCGGTTCCGCCGCGGTTTGGTAGGATAAAGAGTTGGGATTTTTTGTGGTTTCTGGTGTTGACATTTGCAGATCTTGTAGATGTCTGGATTTGGGAAATATTATTCTAAGTCTCAGCCGTTGCTAGATATCTCGATTTGCTTCTATATTCTGGCAGATATGATTCTGACATCTTGGATCTTGAGGATTCCAGACCTGAGCTAAATCTGCACAATATCTCCATGAATGGTATTAGTAATATTTGTTAAAGTAGAGATAGTATCTTAATCTTTAATATGGTAATAAATCTTTTGTATGATATTATATCTTTTAAGAATCTAGATTAGAATATTTGATATGATAATATTTGTTAAAGTAGAAATTTGATTAAGATACTTGATATAGTATGCATATATTTTAAAATATTATTCTAACCATTTGTATGATATTATATCTTTTAAGAATCTAGATTAGAATATTTGATATGATATGCATATTTTAATTACCAAAATATTATATGTATATATTTTCCTTCATAATTTTAATTATAATACATAAACATATAGTAAAGAGCATTTTGCAGACAAACCCATATATGTTCTATATTTATAATAAACACCTTTAAATTTAATTACGAAAAGTAAGGAAAATGTTATATAAAAAATGCAATATTTTCTACTGAACAAATACCCCCAAACTTAACTTTGATCGTCCCGAGCAAACTAGTTATTCAAGTGAGGGAGAAGAAAAAAGAAAAAGAAAAAACCTAAGTACCATACTTTCGTAGGCAACACGATTGCACTGAGCACGTGCAACAAGCCGTTAAATCTCTAGGTGTCTCTAGTAGGAGGAGTGTTGTCTCCTGAGGGTTTTCAGCGGATTACACCCACAAAATCTTATAATAAAAGAAAGACAGTGAAATTTATATACAAAGATAAGAACTATAAAAGAAAGAACTTGAAAATAAGAGTTTCCAAATACACCAGCTTTTCAGTTGCCATGAGCCCTATCTTAATGGTCGTGAAAAGATGTTAAAAATCACATCATCTCTCAATAAAACATCGCCTTTAGTTTTCCTCCCTACCTTTCTTCCAAACATTGATCATATACCCCTACGTGTGTGTAAAAGACATCCCTACACTTAGAGAATTCAATTCAAGCTATCATACTCTTATCCATCTGCCTCAGTACTTTTTAGTCGGTGAATATTTTAGATGGAATTGCTCACACATTCTTCATGCGACCGTTAATATTTCTTGAGGTACTAACCGACCAATTACTAAATGTGCTTACTTATTAGGCGTAATTAGCAATATTCTCGTCTTGCAACGCCCAAGGCTTTGCAGTGGCTCCCAAACCAGTTGTTCTAAGGCACTGGGTGATAAATCACACTCGCTATATTTTTTTATGCTGCCTTAAGTAATTATAAAACCAGTATTCATTTTTTCTTCACCCTTTATCTTTTCATTTTCTTCATACTAAGTCTTTTAGACAAGAGCATTTTAAGGTATCCTCTACTATCCCAAGTTTCAAGACGTGTGCACGTGCGTATAGTAGGGTATCAACGTTCAAATGTTTGGCCTCAAGAATAAAGACTGTTTTTCAGACTTATTTCTATCTTCAGATTAGTGATTCTCTTCAACTTACTAACCCTTGGGACAACAGCTCATGACTACTTATTACTAGTTTCATTTAAAAACATCTAGTTTTCTTGCTTTTCTCAAACTATTCCTATCTTTCATATGTAAATTTTCACTTTATAACTTTTACTATCAAATTTTTTTTTGCTTATATGTAGTATAATGCAAAAATTGATGCGTGAATAAGCACAAACCTCCCAAAAACCTATTTGTAGCAGTGTCCTCATTAGTGTCATCTTTTAAACTTTAAAAAACCTGTAGATTTGGGAGGAAAAGTTATTAAAGGGGATAATAAATAATGAAAGTAAAATTCTCCCCCAAACTTATTTTTGCTCACAATTTTGTAAAAATTTTCTTTTCGTTCAAGAGCAAAAATATATTTTTCTCCCCCCAACTTGATTAAACAGTATTAAGCATTTAAAATTATAAGAATGGGGAAAATAATTGGTCTATGCAAAGCTTTACAAAGACCAAACGTCAACACCAACCATTTAAATATTTTATCAATATAGCACTAAGGTTGGTAGAAGAACATGTCACCTATTGACGCGAAGAAGTGGAGAGGAGATAAGAGGTGTAATAGAACGGGTTTACGTCTCGGTTTATAGCGACGAAACAGTGATGGTGGATTGCTCGCATTCTCGTTCCGGATAAGAAGAGTGGCGGTTCAACTTCTTTGGTTTGGGGTTGATTCATCACAACTCCCATGTCTTCTAAGAATGCGAGTTATTCAGCAAAGATTTCTTCAAAACTTTCATCGATATCCTGAATAATAATCTCATCGGAAAGAACGGGATGATACTCGGACTCCATAAAAGGTTCATATTTAGCATTAGATGTTGACCTGAACAGTTTGATAGAAGAGTTCGTATGTGTATAATAAATATCAGGGTCAAACAACAATGTACTAGCGGAGTCAAGATCAGTATCGTGAAGCTGTTTAAATTCGCGACTGTTGGAATCCATCCTTTCGACAGAACATACTTGAGCATAGGGTTTGAAAGGTTCACTTCCCAACTTGTAAATGTTAAGCTCAATTGACATCTTCCTGAATGATAGGTTCATAGAGCCGTTTCGACAATTGATTACAGCGTTGGAAGTCGCTAAAAAAGGTCGACCTAAAATCACCGGTATTTGGTTTCGTGGGTTTGCTACAGACTGTTTATCAATAATTATGAAGTCCATAGGGAATATAAATTCCCCAACTTTGATTAACACGTCCTCTAGCTCATCCCTAGGTTGGGTGATAGATTGATCGGCCATCTGAAGAGTGCAGTGCGCCGGTTTTAACTCTCCGATCCCTACTTGCTCATAGACAGAATATGGAAGTAAGTTAACACTAGCACCTAAATCGAGTAGAGCACGATTAATATTTTTATCCCCAATAGAAATAGATATTGTAGGACTCCCAGGGTCCTTTTATTTCTTGGGTAGTTGTTGGGTAAAAGCAGTGCTCACATTACTCGTTAGGAAAACTTTTTTAGGTACTTGAATTTTTCTCTTCCAAGTGTACAAGTCCTTTAAAATTTTCGCGTAGGACGAAACTTGTTGGATAGCATCTAAGAGAGGAATATTAAGTTGTTTAAAAATTTCCACAATCTTCTCCATTTGTGGACTTGGTCTATTGCCCCTTAACCTGTTTGGATAAGATGCTTTATCAATAAGGGTATGGTCCAACATTGAAGAAGATAGTGGGAATGGAATGGATCCCAGAATTGGAGTTGGGATCATTTTAGGTTGACTCGAGGAAGTGGACTGAGGGTTCGAGCCTAAGGGAAAACGGAGCATAGGCTCGGAAGAAGGTGGAAGACTAGACGAATTAGGGTTAGAAGTGGAAGCCGGTGTTTTAATTGATTCCTCATCATCAACCTGTTCACCCACTTGATTGTTCAGCACTCTTCACAGTCTCAACGTGGTTACGACACTCATATTATAACTTGTGAGTGGCCAGGATTCGGCAGGGTTGAGATGGAAGTTTCCTTTTCTCTCTCGCACTCATCGCGGTATTTAACTGTGCAAGTTGTGTTTCTATCGATTTTATGCTTTCATTATGGGAAGCGGTGTTCCGCATTAACGTTTGGATACAAGATGTTAAAGTATCCATCGTTTGCATGGAATGTTTAATGAATGTGTCGAGTGCAGAGGGTTTATCGATACCAGTAAAAGAATTATTATAAGGATCAAAGTTGTTGGCCGGGTTTTGAAAAGGTTGCGGTTGAAAGGGGTGCTGACTCGGATGTGGTGGTTGTTGTTGCTGTAGGGGAGGTCTTTGATAGTTGCTTGGAAACTGGTTTTGATTTTGAGGTTGGTTTTAGTTCTAAGCATAATTAGGATGATTCCTCCATCCCTGATTGTATGTGGAAAAATAAGGATCGTTTCTAGGTCATCGCTGAAAAGCAGCATTAGTTTGTTCTTGACCTTGAAACGGAGGATTCAAAGGACATTCTTCCGTCAAATGTGATGGGTTTGAACAGCAACCACACATAGTTTTGGGAAGCGTAAATTGGTTTGGGGGGCTGAATAGACTTTGTTTTCTATAACATTGGGTTTCCTTTGTATCGCAGCCATTTCGGCTTTCACTGCGATGAAAACCTCGAGCTGATGGATACCTCCCCTAGACGATGTAGGTCTAACGCTTTCCCACTGTAAAGTTTGTTCAGCGAGATCTTCCAGAAATTGCCAAGCTTCACCATCATCTTTAGACAAGAAATGACATTGACACATAGTTTCAAGTATCTGTTTTGTTGCTGGATCAACATCCTCATATATAATGTGACAAAGGTCCCATCTATTGATTCCGTGATGAGGGCATTGTAAAATAAGATCCTTAAATCGTTCAAAGCATTTCCAAAATAGTTCATAGGAAGTTGGGTAAACTACTTAATCTCACTTCGAATGCGGGCGATCTTATGATTGGGATAAAATTTCTTAAGGAATGTTGCAACGAATTCATCCCATTTGGTAATAGAATGTGCGGCAGTGTTGTAAATCCATTTTTCTGCTAGATCGCACAAAGTAAAAAATAGAAGATGCAATCTCATAACATCCACAGAAAGTTGTGACGTGCCCATCATTGTGCATGCGTTTTCGAATTTGTTTATAAAAACGTATGCGTCTTCGGATTCAAGCCTGTGAAATTTGGGCAACAGTTTAATGAAGTGGGGTTTAATTTCAAAATTATCCCAATTGGCTGGTGGAATAGATAGACAGGTAGGAAGGGGCCACGCACGGGATAGCATCTTTCTTGAAGAGAGATGTGTGGTGGATTCCGCGCACCTACGGGTGGTGGAAGGATGGTGGTGGTAAAATCAGATGGAGAACCGTCCATCTCGGTAGATGTGGTGGGTGGAGGGGAAAAAGAAGATGAAGAAGTACCGACTTCGGAGTCGATAGCAGAAACGTGGACAAGACGAGCACTAGAATCCCGTGTCCAGCCAAGCATGCACTAAGCAGGCTTAGCACAAGTGGCAACGTGTGTGAGAACGATTTTTAAAAGGTTGTTTATGAAAAAGTGTCGGACTTGAGGCTTGACTCAACAAGTCACAAAAATGCACAATCAACCCTAGAACTATGGTCACCTAGGTCAAGTCACTAGACTGCTCCTAGACTTTCAAAGGACAAGCCGCAGGATCAATCCTCTATCACCTTTTTATCACTCATGTGGTCAGCTAAGTGTCAGGTAAGAGGGAGGTATCCGCTAAACGAGTTACCGAAATAGCGGACCTAATTAAGTAACCATTTTCCTTAGTCACACTTGCCTTAGAAACCACAAAGGTAATGCGGATAAGCGATAGATTACCCACGACCTTCCTCTGTCTTAATTGAACACGACGGTCCTTAAAGTCTTGGTCTAGATATTTTTTAATTAATGTAGGGTTATGCGGATGCTCATTTTGTAATTTATGGGGCCTAGGAAGGGTGATGAAATCCCCACATAATCTGAATTTTGGTTGTGCCCCATAAAGTCCGTTTTAAAATATGTAAAAACAATCCGTAAAACAAAACACGCAAAAAAGATTTTTGAGCGGCAATATTTTGCAAAGAATCCTGTAGAAAATAAAATTATAGGATTTTCAGAGGAGTGAGAAAGAGTTGAGGAATATACCAAAGAAATTTGGCTAGGCAAGACCACTAAGTGGCCGCGGTTCCGCGGCTAAATATGCAATAGTGCGGTGGTTCCGCCACGCCTTGGTGCTTTCTTCTGATGAGTTTTCTACAGTAGCCTTCTAAGTTCCTCGTGGTCTTGATGAATGTCTCTGAATCTTTATCTCCTCGCTACAGTGACTCCAGATATCTTCGCAAAAATCGCACACTAATCGTTAAATATGCAAGATGCGGTTTTGTTTTATTTTTTATGAATTGGATAATAATTCAACCCGAATAGCAAGAAAAAAAAACGTACGGATCCCCGGCAACGGCGTCATTTGATTGATCATGAAAGTGTTTGTTGTTGTAACCGCAATCAATAACGATATCGCGTGTAGCTAACCGCAGTGAGTACGGGTCGTCCGCAGGGATGTGTGGAACTTTTAATCTTACTTTAGACGTGTTGAATAGAATAAAAGAATAGGAAAGAATAGTTTCTAAATCTACGTTGAAATACAGATATAGAATTTATAGTTTTAAGATCTAGTTTAAATACGGATATAGAATATATAAAAAGGCTTATAGGGTTTGTTCGGATTTAGTAGTCATGGATGACTAATAAAGATGACTCTTTTTATCTATTGAAAGATTTAAAACTAGATAAATAGTGATGAATGAGGATTAGGCTTCTTGGAAGAAACTAGGGTTTCCATTCTATCGACCCTTGTCTCTTTATTGATCTCTATTCATGTCTAGCCTTTAACAGAACAATTGTTCATCTAATCTCAAATCGCGGTCGAGACTATCAATAAATTGATAGCGCGCTCGATTAGGATATTAACGATTCTTTTGCTAAAGTTTATAAACATCATAAGATTTAAAAGAAATTAAAATATTTTCTCATCCATTTTTACCATAATCCTATGAACCCTATCAAGCGGAGAATTACTCGTTCATGATAGAGATAAAAGAAGAACGGATAGAGATCATGATGTAAATACAGAAAATAAATACTAAATAATTAAACTAATAATCTACCTTTATTAATTAACTTTATAATTACAAAACCTTCGAGTTTAGATTACAAGAGGAAGAAGAAATTGCTCTCGATCTCTGTCTCGTTGGAAGTAGATGTCCGTCGAATCTCACGTCGCCTTATCACGTCGAATTGCGGACCTATCGCGGATCACTTGTTCTTTGACGGTGATTGGCTTCGTGTAAAAGATGATGATTTCTAAGTTTAGCCCTCGGTCCTTTAAATAGTCCCAAAACCAGAAATCCCAGATTCCATAGGTTAAGATATGCAGTCACGATCCAAATCCTAAAATATCTCATCAAACGGCCTAGAAGTGCGGCGGAACCACCGCATATTGGCCTATTTGGCGGCGGTTCCGCCGCGGTTTGGTAGGATAAAGAGTTGGAATTTTTTATGGTTTCTGATGTTGACATTTGTAGATCTTGTAGATGTCTGGATTTGGGAAATATTACTCTGAGTCTCAGCCGTTGCTAGATATATCGATTTGCTTCTATATTCTGGAAGATTTGATTCTGACATCTCTGATCTTAAGAATTTCAGACCTGAGCTAAATCTGCACAATATCTCCATGAATGATATTAGTAATATTTGTTAAATTAGAGATAGTATCTTAATCTTTAATATGGTAATAAATCTTTAAGAAATTTGATTAAGATACTTGATATAGTATGCATATCAAAATATTATGCATATATTTTGAAATATTATTCTAACCATTTGTATGATATTATATCTTTTAAGAATCTCGATTAGAATATTTGACATGATATGCATATTTTAATAACCAAAATATTATATAAATATTATATGCATATGTTTTCCTTCATAATATTAATTATAATACATATACATATGGTAAAGAGCAATTTGCAGATAAACCCACATATGTTCTATATTTATAATAAACACATTTAAATAATTACGAAAAGTATAGAAAATATTATATCAAAAGTGCAATATTTTCGACTGAACATAAACCCTAATAATTCATCAAACTGCTACACAGTTTGTATGAACAAACACATAAATGGACGTCTATGATGAACGTTCGAAGGGCGTCTATTATGGACGTCTATTTTGAAGAAAAAAATTTCTATGAAAGTTTTCTAAGTGTAAGAGATTCAAATTGTTGTATATCATTTGGTTTTTAGTTCTAATATGTTTAGTTCTGCTCCAATGTTTGCAAACCGAGTTCTATCTAAGTGTTTTGTGAATATATCGTTCAGTTGTTAGTTGGTCGGTATATATTCAAGAATAATATCACTCTTATGATAGTGATCTCATAGGAAGTGATATCTAATATCTATATGTTTGGTTCAATTATGTTGGTCAGCGTTTTTGGTCATTTGGACTGTGCTAGTATTGTAACAAATTATTGGTATTTTAGAGACTACTTCCTTACAATTTTTTAGGGTATATTTAATCCAAAGACTTTGTGCACAACATGCATCGGCGGCAATGTACTCTGCTTCAGTAGTGGACAATGCTGCCGATGCCTGTTTCTTGGAATTCTAAGACACAAGGCAGTTTCCTAGGAAATGACATGTACCGCTAGTATTTTTACGGTCAGTTTGACTTCCAGCATAATCTGCATCCGAATAACTTGTTAAGTGAAATACGTTATTCTTAGGATTCCATAACCCTAGATTGATAGTGCTTTTGAGATATCTAAATATTCTCTTGACCGCT
Source organism: Agapanthus africanus (assembly GCA_030015575.1). Classification (NCBI taxonomy): domain Eukaryota; kingdom Viridiplantae; phylum Streptophyta; class Magnoliopsida; order Asparagales; family Amaryllidaceae; genus Agapanthus; species Agapanthus africanus. The sequence continues at coordinate 676,023,702 of CM057337.1, forward strand.
ACTAAGTGTGATTCTTTAGGATCATCTTGGAACCGTGCACAAAAACAGGCGCTGTACATTATATCAGGTCTACCAGCAGTTAAATATAACAAACTTCTAATCATATCTCGGTAGAGTTGTATATTGACATCCTTACCGGTTTCATCTTTGGTGAGTTTTGTTGTTGTTACCATGGGTGTCTCACAAGTCTTTGTATCTTCTAACCCGAACTTCTTGATGAGTTCCTTTGTATACTTAGATTGATTAATGAATAGTTCTTTTGAACTTTGTTTGATTTGAAGTCCAAGGAAGAAATGCAGTTCTCCTATCATACTCATCTCAAATTCATTCTGCATAGACTTAGAGAATTCTTGGCAAAGCTGCTCATTATTAGAACCGAATATAATATTGTCAACATATATTTGAACTACTATGATATCCTTTTCATAGGATTTTGTGAATAATGTTTTATCTACCATCCCTTTCGTATACCCTATCTTGAGTAGGAATGTACCGAGTCTTTCGTACCAAGCCCTAGGGGCTTGTTTAAGACCGTACAATGTCTTTTTCAATTTGTATATATACTCAGGATGTTTGTGATCTTCAAAGTCTGGTGGTTGCGCTACATATACTTCTACATCTATTATCCCATTCAATAAAGTGCTTTTCACATCCATTTGAAATAGTATAAAGTTTTTAAAACAAGTAAAGGCAAATAATATCTTTATAGCCTCATGTCGAGCCACAGATGCGTAAGTTTCGTCATAATCAATACTTTCGACTTGATTATAACCTTGATCGACCAGTCGTGCTTTATTGCTTACGATATTCCTTGATTCGTCTAACTTGTTTCTGAAAACCCATTTAGTGCCTACAATTGATCTATATGCTCTGAGGCTGGAAGATGTGGTTACCCTGGATAGGGGTTTGGAACTAATTTCCAAACTTTATTTCCTTAAAATTGGTTTAACTATTCTTGCATTATTTCTATCCAATGCTCATCATTCTCTGCCTCTTTAAAAATTTTAGGTTCTATGACCGAAATGAATACCGAGTTGATACATAAGTTAAATCTTGATGATCTAGTGACCACTCTTCTATCTATATCTCCTATAATCAAATCTTTAGGATGGTTTTTGGTGAATTGCCAAATTTTAGAAAGAGAAGTATCAACTACTTGCTCTTGTTGATCTGATTGATTGACTTCAACCTCTGTATTTGATGATAGATTATCTGAACCTGTTATTATGATTGGATCATTATCATCATGATTTGAGGGGTTGATTTCAACTTCTTTATCTAATGATGAGTTATCCAAACCTTTTATTGTGATTGGATAATTGTCATCATGACTTGAGGAGTTGGTTTCATCGAATTGGACATGCATGCTTTCTTATATGGTTAAAGTTCGTTTATTATAAATATGATAGGGTTTGCTAGTTATTGAATAACTAACAAAAATTTCTTCATCGCATTTAGAATTGAACCCGCCTAAGTTATTTAAGGTATTAAGTATGTAGTATTTGCAACCAAATACTTTGAAGTATTTTACATTATGTATTTTATCGTAAAATAAATCATATGATATTTTATTTAAATATTTTCTAATTATTACCCTATTTATTATATAGCAAAAAGTGTTAATTGATTCTGCCCATAAGTGGTAAGTGATTTTCATTCAGTATGGTGCCTGCCATTTTCTGTAAGGAACGATTTTCCTTTCAGCAACTCTATTTTGTTCTGGAGTCCTGGCACAGGAGAATTGTTTGAAACCTTTCTCATTATAGCATTCTTTAAATACTTGGTTTTCAAACTCTCCTTCATGATCACTTCTTAACTTTGATATTTTTAAATTCAATTCGTTTTGAATTTGTTTTGAAAAGATTTTAAAAGTTTTAAATGTCTCATCTTTGGTTTTTAAGAAGAAAACCCAAGAAAACATTGAGCAATCATCTATTATTACATATGCGTAAAATTTGCCCCCTAAACTTGCATTGCGACTAGGACCGAATAGATTCATATGAAGCAATTGGAATGGACTTTCAGTTGAAACGTTATTTTTAGGTTTAAAAGACATTTTAATTTGTTTTCCTCTTCGGCAAGTATCACATAATCTATATTTTATAAACTTTAAGCTGGGTATGCCTTTAACTAGGGTCTTTGTAATTTTGGATAAAATATCCATTGAGAAATGACCTAATTTTCTATGCCAGAGTAAAGGGACTACTTTATTGTTTGCTATTAAACACGTAATATTTGGATTTTTAAAATCTTGTGTACATATTATATATATGTTATGGTATGTTTTACCCACTAGGTCTATTTTATTATCATATATTATATTGCATATGTCTTTTTCGAAAACTACGTTATACCCTTTATCTTAGAACTGACTAACAATAACTATGTTATATTTTAAGTTTTCTATATATAGTACATCTTATGATAATTGATTTAGATGAGTTATTAAAGCAAATATCACATTTACCGATGATCATGTCTTTGTTATTGTCGCCAAAAGTGACACTGTCACTTTCTTCTTTTAATAGTGTTTTGAAGTTTTGATTGTTTCCGGTCATATTCTCAAACAATCACTATCAAGTATCCATCAACTGCTATATCTTAATACAGGAAGAAGAAAGTGTTACTTTTGGAACCCAAACTATTTTAGGTTGATTAAGAATAAAATTGTATTTATACGTGGAATTATTTTTAATGTAGTAATATTGTGATATGTGTCTTAATGTGCAACAATAGTCATGCGTTGAATTAACATATTTATTACCATATTTATAATAATAATATTTAAGTTTATAAGGTTCAGTTTTAGGAACTAATTCTGTATATTTATTAAAATCTATTCCCACTTTATCACGTTGTTTAATAGATTGTCCTAACAAAAATATCTAAATTATTTTTACTTTTCATAAAATTCAAAATCATTTCATATTTTATTTCTAATTTTCGTTTAAGATAAAAAATTTCAAATTTAGTTGTTTCAATTATATTTTCTTTAGTTAAGGTTGCCGACTTAAGTTTTTCATTTAAAGTTTTCATTGTCTAATTTAACTTCATTTAATTCATTTTTAATTACTATTTCAGAATTATTCTTTGCGATTGATTTATTTTTAGACTTAATATTATCGTAATTATCCTTAAGAAAATGATAAAGACTAATCAAATCTGTTTTACTAAGAGATTCAATATCAAAGTCATCATCGGTTGCCTCATTATCTAGTGTCATGAAGCATATGTCGGCGACTTTTTCAGTTTTCGAGTCACTGGAATCTGTGCCGTCTTAAATTGCTTGAAACGATCGTTTTTCTGATTCTTTCTTTGACTTCCATTTGTCTATATTGAGAGTTGGACACTCGGACTTCAAATGGCCTTTTCTATTGCACTTAAAACAATGCAACGTTTTATTAGAATTAAAGTTCTTGTTAGACTTATATGTGCCTTTCTTTTGAGGAAATCTTCTAGATTTCAGATACTTCTTAAAGTTTCTTGCAATGTGGGCCATTTTTTCATCATCACTTGATAATTCTTTAGGCTTTTATTTGGTAGTCGTTGCCTTTAGCGCGATGTTCTTCTTTTGGGTGTCATTCTCTTGTTTTTGTTTAAGACCCCCTAATTGCATCTCGTAAGATTTTAATTTTTCTCTAACGGTGTCAACTTTCAATGTTGTCATATCATTAGCCTCTTTGATGGCAGTGACTTTAGATTGCCATAATATCCTAAGAGATTTTAGCAACTTATAGCACTTTTCTTTGACATCGAATTTCTTTCCTGAATTGAAAAGTTCGGTAATGACATTATTGAATTGAGAATAGATGGAGTCGATTGATTCATCGTCTTTCATTTGGAACATCTCATATTCATACATGAGATGGTTGATCTTACTCTCTTTGACTTGACTGGTTCCCTCGTGGGGAGTCTGGAGAGTAGTCCAAATTTTATTGGCAGTCTGACACATTGAAATTCTATTGAATTCAATGAACAATGAAGTACATTCATTGTCTTGACATTTAACGTCATCAATCTCTTATTAGCATCAGATAATGGATTTGTCGTAGGAGAAACAAAGGATTTTTCAATAATTTCTAAAACTTCTAGATCGATACATTAGAGAAAAACCTTAATCTTGGTTTTTCAAAATTGATAATTAGTACCATTGAAAAGAGGAGGAGGATTAATAGGTTGTCTTTTCATTTGGTTTTCCATAAGATCAGAAACTCAAGAGCTTAATCTTACAAAAGAGTAACCTTCTATGATACCAATTGAAAACAGCCTTAGAGGGAGGTGAACAAGGCTTTATGGCAAATACAGAGTAATTTTTGCAAAACACGGAAATTTTGCAGCGGAAATAAAGAAAATCTAAAATACTAACTATCATAATCATAGAAAGTAAATGGACACAGAGGATTGTTATAGAGGTTCACCAACCCTGTGGCTAATTCTCGCCTAAGAACTCCTGCTCAGGATTCAAAACACTATCCAGTGATTCCTTATGGGTGGAGAAACCCAGATCTTTTCCCAGGCTTATATCCGAATCTTTATAATTGCAGGCTGTGAATCACATAGATTTTTTTCCAGGCTCAAGTCCAAATCTTTACAACGTGAAGATTTTAGACCTTTCTTCACTAGCTCGTACAAGATAAGATTTACAATTTTAATAAACCAACTCTAACAATTCTAACGATCTCAAAAGATAAATCAAAATTTTGATTCAAGAAGATGATGGATTGTATTTTGAAGATTAACAAAAGTTTAAAAACAAATTCGAAGAAGTTTTCAAGATTAAATAAGTTTTAAAAAAAAACGTTTTTTCGCAACATTTAAAGATCTTTCTTTTCTAAAAGAACAGAAAAGTCTAATAGTTCTAGAAAGATCTCTTCTCTATGAAAATGAGTAGTAAAAAAACTTAAGAACAAGAGAGGTAGAGTTTTCACGAACAATTGAAAGTAAAGAAAATGAAAATTGAGTGAAAAGAATTCATGAGAAATTGTGTAGAAACTTGTCATATATATAGGGAAATAATATGGAACTGTTAAAACAATTATTACAACTGCCCCCGAAAATAGGACAATTAGTTGCAGTTTATAGTCGTTAAGAATTCAAAAATCCCACCAAAATTCAAATTTGATAAATTTCAAAATCTGCAATGGTCGTCCATCATAGACGTCTATAGGACGTCCATAAGGGACATCCATATCTGATATCTTCAAATACAGGATTTTTAATTTTTGAAAGAAAATTTAAAATAAATTTTAGTGTTTGGGAATTGAATTAGAAAATTTTGATTCTAACCATTTGAGATCGGCTTGACTCTATACTCAAATAAAATAGAAAAATCTTGAATGTCTTCGATATGTGACTTCTCCGTTTATAGCCTTTGAATGCGTATTGAGTGTGTCCGAGTCTTGACTGTCTTGAGATGTCAGTTGCGATATTGAGTGTCCTTATACTTGAATAACACCAGTTGCATAGCACTTTGACTAATCTGACATAGTTAGTAATCATATAGTATATTTGAAATATGGTTTTGTAAAATAATCAAAATACAAAGAGATTCATAAGCTAACAGACGTGCTTGTGGTTAAACTCACTGCTAGTATATTGTCGAGTCTTTAGAGTCACACACAGAGCTTCCCAACTTAGGTGAAATGATATAGGGTACGTATTTTGATACGTACGTAGATTCGATTAAATACGTGTTTTTGTACACGTACTTTTAATCGGACATTTTGTTAATACCAACCGGTTTAAAAGATAGCCAGATTATCACATTTGGATGAAATGTGAGCCAGTTTATATATCTTTTTTAGTATCTCTTTTGATATTTGTATTTTAATAAGAATACGGTATTTATATGAATACCGGTATTTGTATAAATACAAGTATTTATGTCTTGATATAAATATGGGTACTTGTATTTTAATACAGATACGAGTATTCTTATTTTATACGAATACCGGTGTATGTATTTTGATACAAATATGGGTGTATATATTTATAGCACATACTTGTATTGGTGTATTTATATATTTATATATGTGTGTACGCGCATGCAAATGAAGTGGCTTTCTCTTCTCCTCTATTCTCTTCCTGTAATATTTAGAATTGTGTGGACTTATGATTCACAAATATGAGTCACAATTCAACTCAAATTCAAAAAGATAAAGAAGAGAAAAGAAATATGCCATGCTTGCTCATTTTTCATCACAATCACCCTTAGCTTCTTCTTCCTCCTCTCTTGAAATTTCTAAGTTGAGAAAGGAAAAAGAAAAAGAAAGAAAATTTAGAGATTAGCCACCACTATATCTTTATGAACAATTCCTATAAAGTCTTGTTCACAAGTTTCTTCACTTTGTTATTTAGTGTGAAGCGAAAGCCTAGGTTAGGGTTCTTTTGGGTGGATCATTTTCGATAAGAAAGACCGACTCTCAAACTCATTCCTGGTGGACCTAAGAGCTAAAGAAGTGGAAAAGAAGAAGGGCCCGACTACAAAGATAGTTAACACCTAACCGAGTAGTTAAACTTCTTTTAGTTTGCTAGTTTAGTATTTGGAGTCGATTCTAGGTCGTAATAGTTCGTACTCATGTTCTTAAAATTTTCGTTTAGCATTCCGCCTTAGCTGCAAGTTAGCGGCATGAGCACGAGTGTCTATTTATATGGTATCAGAGCCACCCAAACACTTAAACTAGTAGTAGACGATGTTTTCGTTTCGAATACAAAATTTTCCGTATTTTAAAAACCCGAATCCAAGTTTCTGTCCATTTTTTTTAAACTAACTCTGAAATTTTTTTAAAGTGTAGAAATGGACTTGTGTTGACATGTATATGACACTGTATGAAGATGACTCCATTCAGAAACTTTTTGACCACCAAAAAATTCAATATGGACACAATTTGCGGCCTGTTTGGCTCCAAATAGCCTCGTCTTCTTTGTGTGTCTTGGTTTTTTGGAATCGGGATTTTTGGTAAAATTCTTTTTTGCCCAGATTTCATTTACTGTCATCTTTGCATACGGGAAACACGGAAAGTTTTAAACTCGAAACTTTAGCATCGTTGATTTTCTTTTAGCTCGTATATGTGTTTGTAAACGTCGTCTAATTGCTATAGGTTGATTAGAAGGGGTTGCACATACTTGCTTGTGTTGTTGTGTTATATATCTTATGATAGTTTAGCCGGATAGTCGTGGTGGATAGCCCCTCATCATCATTGGATGTATATTCGTTTATTCGGGATGAGTGGCCAGATTGTGGTCGTCATTACCGCTTGATATATATTGTTTTAATGGAATACGACCAGGTTGAGGTTGATGTTACCATTGTATATTCATTTAATCTTGTATTAGGACAACCCGCGGAGAAGTACTCTAGTAGCCGGGTTCTAGAGTGTGTTAGGTGGTCGTCTCATTATGACGAGTTCGAGTAGCCTCGCTCTAGAATTGGCGGGCTATTTGCCCACTTGTAAGGGTTTAGGATTGACTCACGGTGGAGTGCTCAATTTACCGGATTCTACGAAGTGCCGGGCCACTCATGACATTTAGTGATGATTGCTTCACTTCTAGAATTGACGGGTACCTTTGTGATATTCTAAAAACGTGATTAGAATTAAGTATACGTTAATTAAGCGATATAACATGGGTTTTCGATAAAGCTTAGTTAGTAATTATTTTCACATATTTTTATTTAATTAATTATTATTTATTTATTTACTTTGTTATATATGCACACACATATATGCTAATATAGTTTTAACAACATATTAGTTTAGGTTAAAACATATTTTTGTAGCCATGACAACTTAACCATATTTATTTTTGCTTTTCATATTATTTTAAGTAATTAAATAGTTTTAATAAAAGAAAAGAAAAGAGAAAAATGTGATGGGGGAAACATTAAGATGATGGGCATTAAATGAAGGATGAAAAATGGGTGCATGGCTATGATAGCTATCCTCTTCTTCTTTTCTCATTCTCTTTCTCCTCTTTTCTTCTCCATTTCCTTCTTTGTATATTCTTCACTTCCTCTCTTGAAAAATTCATCCCACACAATTAAGCTCTTAATCACCACAAATCATTACAAACCCTCACTTGATCATAGTTTATTCTCTTCAAGAGTCTTGGAGCTTAGCATGGTTAGGGTTTCCTTCAAGCCTTAGAGAGGTAATGATCAAAACCCTTGGTATGCTTCATTAAACTCATGTGTTAACAAAGTTTTTTCTTAAACAACTCCTAATTTTAAACCAAGTCCTTATCTTGTGGTGTTGTGAGTTTTAAAGTGTAGTTGAGGTGATTTTTAGGGTCATGAAGTTCTCAGGTTAGCTATGACCTAAACTAGGTTAGATAAGAGTGTTTTTGTAGCTAAACATTCTTGTTTAAACACTAAGTTTTCACTAAACCACCATAATGTTTTAATTAGTATCAAAGCTAGTTTTAGTTTAAGGTTAGGGTTCAAACCAAATCTGCTGCTAAACTAGTGATCACAGAGATAAGTTGCAATTATTGAGAGCTAGTTATAGGACCCTGATTTCACCCTCAAAACCCGAGCCCCTATCTCTCAAAACGGGCCGCCAATTTAATGTTTTTGGCTGCAAATTGCGGCCCACCCAGGTGTTTTAGGTGTTGGTTTTTGTCGAGGACTTCCTAGGACTCTAATTAGACCTCTGGTGTATGCAACTTTTTCTAATTCTGCATATACAAAAATCTGGGACCGTTTTACCCTATTTTAGGCGATATGTTAACGTGCGATACAGATATTCCGATTCTCGTTTTAGTGTTTTATGTGGTTAACAGCCCTTAGGGGTAGTCTTAGATATTGTTGCACACGTTTAACACGCTAAGTTCACATGCGATAACTTGTGGGAGTTGGTTCGTTCGTGTAGTGCATGTGTACGTGTCATATCAGAATTTATTAGCCTAATGTGTTAAGGTTTTGTTCGATGCTAGGATCGGTTGCGGCAAGGAAGGGGAAGGAGGTGATCGAATTCGAGTAGCTCGAGACCGTTCCGGTGAGTAGATTTAACATCTACGGGGGAATCGCCTGGATGGTGTTAAGCGCCCGGTGGCTAGATTCTAGTTATAAAATCTTATAATATATGCATAAACATTCATATTTAGCGCATAAGTATTGTCATGTGCATTCTATTACTTGCTACACATTGCCATATCCTTATTAGGAAATTTGCACCATTACCAATGGTTCATATCGCACGTGCACTTATTCATATGCCTACACACACCATTGGTAATTTCCATGCCACGCACACTATAAAACCTGCCACAAATAACTACATCGTATTACATCTTATTTGGTAGTTAGATTTTCGTTTATTGTACTAGCACGCATCATGTCAATATCATACATACATTGCCATTAGCATCATATTCTCATATGATGTTTCATGAGATTTCAATTTTCGTGAGATTTGAGAAACCACAAAACACATTTTCAAAACTTGGATTTATTTAAAGATGTGATTTTCTCTTGATATGAAACTTGGTGTCCACCATGAGTTTTCTCGGTTCTGAATGATGAGTATACTCGATTCGAGGAGTGAGAAGGCACCGTCTGCGGGTACATGGTAGACCCGGTACGATACTCCGGGGTAAGAAGATCGTATAGAAAGGCGTTGAGCTCGGCAGTGAAACACTACCTACCGGTGATAGTGTGGAAACTCGATGGATATTCGGAGGATACCAACCGGAGTTATATGATCAGATGGATATGAGGGCTGATCAGAGTGACGGCGCCTGAGATATTAGGATTTCGAGTGTCGATGCTTGACATCGGTTTTATGATGATTTATCCATAGTATCTCTGTTTTAAACCGCATTAAAAACTTATTATTATAACATGCTCAGTTTCATGTAGTTGTTAGACCCCTGATGTTACGCTTGCTCACTATTTATGTTGCATCCATACTGTTAGATATTATCATAATCTCATACTTAAGATTTGTCGCTGCTACATTCATCCTTATGATTACCACGCATGATATTATTTACTACTCATGAGCTGGAAACTCACCCCCGTTGTGCCACAGTGTCTTGCAGGGCCAATCTTTCAGCGTAGTCGTGGTGGAACATACCACTTTTGCTGCTGCTACTACCGTTACTTTTGGACGTGATATTTTGTAGGTGGGTTGCGAGTATTCTTTTTCCTTCTAACTTGTACTCTTTTCATTGTATCTTGTATACTGCATCTACCATATGTATATTTTGACTTGGAGACGAGACTAAGAGATTGTATTATATAGACCCTGGGTGTCGTGCTCGTGTGAGCCGACTTTTGCTTTTATGTTGTGGTTATTGTTTTGTATCTCGCTTTTGCTTATTCCTTCATCTATGGCGTCGTATATCTTACTATGTGATTGTGTTCCGCCGAATGACGTTGAGATTGATCCTAAGTGGGGATGCTTTTATATATATTATGCTTATGTATCGGTTTTGATCAGTTTTTACAAAAGGAATGCTGCCCAAAATTTTAACAACTTGAGATTTAAAAGGGGTTTGATACAACTCTTCTACTTTTAAAAAAATTGATACTTTGAAACAAATATTTTTACCACTCTACCTTATTTCGCGGTATAGATTCTGGGTTTTCGGTTTACTTGAATGACGTTATGTCTTTAGAAGTTGTGTGATTTAAGTGCCGGTCACGTTCCTCATTTGGGTCGTGACAAGCTTGTCGCGCTCGTAGGGGTCTAGGTTCAGGTGATGTTCGAGATATCCACACGGCCGGGAAATGTTGGTTTTTGTTTGTGGTTCAAATGAAACATGAGGCACCTAGTTTATCTGCTATTCTATATTGATTATCGCATATCTGTGGTGTTTATTACTTTCTTGTGATGTTGATATATATAAATGTTGTATATATTTTGCACCCGCGCTCGCCTTGCCCATGCACTGCCGTAAGTTAAGTAACCTTACGGTGAGTCTCCGGACCCCGTGGCGAATGCGGGTGGCATATACGTACATTCTATTTTGGTTGTTTCTTTGATGCATAGAAACTTAATTGATGGGACCACATTAATTTTAATTAATGTAAGAAAATAAACCTAAAATAATGTTGTTGGAATCAAATTTCAAACTATTCGATTCTTTTCAAAACTGCTTTGTTTTTTCAGAAAACCAAAAGTTTTCAAAATTGAGTATGAACCGTTCGTTTCGAAATCACTAGATTTTCTCAACGATATCAAGTTCATTACGTTAAAGGTTTTTCTCTAAAAATCAGTCGTAGCCCTTCATCATTTCAGATAGGTAGCATTTAGTATTCGTGCTATGTTTGTTGGCATTCGTCAAGGTATAGTATACGGCAGCTAAATGATGTTTATCTGTAGCATAGAGATACATTAATTTAGAATAATCGTACAGCATTGTTGGCATCCGTCAAGGGCGAGTGCGGGTGGGTCTAAATTAATCAGGACAATGATGGGTAAAACTTGACTTGCACTTTATGATTCGTTGGCATTCGTCAAGGTCATGAGATGCTTGGGGTAAAAACTATATCAGGAGTTTCAAGTATAAGGGAAACTTGTAAGGTGAGTGCATACCTTCTGGAATGTGTGGTGACTTGAGCGGCTTCCATCAAGATTATCATGCGATGATAGTTAGGTCGTGATTTCCACTGATGAGTAGGATTATTCTCGAGAGATTTTCACTTCACAACTAGCTCACCCGTTAGGTGTTTAGAAAGGTATTAACGGGGTTATATGCGGAAACGCGGTTATTTAATTAGGTCCGTGCGAAAGCACGGGGAGCCTCCTACGAAATTCCAACACTTGTCTGGCTGAACGGTTAGCGAACTTGTAGAGCATAAATGATCCTGAATAGTTCTTCTTTTAAGGTTTGAAGGAGAATTCGAGAAAACAGTAGGAGCTATCCTGTTTAGATATATTAATAACCAATCTAAACTTGCAAGAGCTTACGCTGAGTGTTTCTTTTCTCTCTCCTAATTGCAGCTACCATGTCATGCCTTTACCAAGATAATAAAATATATGACTTGACTGACCCGAATTCTTATTCGGGGCTGGGGAGCGTCGGTTCGGCTCTGACTTGTGACAAATGTCGCGAGCATAAGCAAAGGAAATAGGATTACATGAATTCCTTGATGATCCCGGTGAAGAAGCATATTGTGGCGTCTCCTTCAGGTGTTCTTTTTATTGAGAACTATTTTTCGGTCAGTCCTATCCTACCTCCTGGGTACTAGATACTGGATCAGGATCTCATATCTGTAATTATTATAGGGACAGAGAAAAAGTAGGATAGTTGGACCTGGTGATATGTCTTTCAGAGTAGGAAACGGAGCACAAGTTGATACTGCTGCTGTCGGAGAATATCACCCAGTATTACCAAGCGACAAACTATGATTTTGAACAACTGCTACTTTGTAACTTCCATGCTCCGCAACATCATATCAATTTCTTTACTTGATAAAAAAATGGATATAATTTTGTTCTAGATAGAAATATCATTAACATTTAGCTTAATCAGGTATTGGTTGTAGAAGATACACCGTGTAATGGAATCTATGTTCTAAATTTAAACACATATCTTAATGTACAAAACACACGCAAGAGGACGAGTTCAGATATGAACGAAACCTACTTATGACATTGTAGATTTGGTCATATCAATGAAACCAGACTAGCCAAGTTGCATAAAGATGGATATCTGAATTCGTTCGAATTTTCATCCTGTGAAACTTATCAGTCTTGTCTCAAAGGAAAGATGATCAAATCTCCGTTCACCAAACATGGAGAAAGAGCAACAGAGCTCTTAGGACTCATACACAGTGATGTATGTGGTCCAATGTCTACACATATAAGGGTGGGTTCTCCTACTTCATTACATTCACTGACGACCTCTCTAGGTTTGAATATGTGTATCTTTTGAAACACAAATCTGAAACTTTTGAGAAATTTAAAGAATACAGAAACGAAGTAGAAAACAGACTGTCAAAAGTATCAAGATTCTCGGATCTGATAGAGGAGGGGAGTACTTAAGCACGAAATTCCTCGACTACTTAAAAGAGAATGGTATTCTCTCTCTGCTTACTCCTCCATATACACCACAACACAACGGTATATCAGAGCGGGGGAATCATACCCTATTATATATGGTTCGCTCCATGATGAGTAGTGTTGAGTTATCACTTTCATTTTGGGGATATGCACTTAAATCAACTGCATATATATTGAATAGCGCTCCTACCAAATTTGTGCCTACCACTCAACATGAAATGTGGGAGGGGAAAAGACCATATCTTAATTTTATTAAGATATGGGGATATCTTGCTTATGTAATGAAGTAGAACCCGGACAAACTCGAGGCACAGTCGGTTTTGTGTAAGTTTGTAAGACATCCTAAATATTCGCAAGGATATCTGTTCTACCACACCGAGAAACAAAAGGTGTTTGTTACTCACCACGTCGTCTTTTTAGAAAAGAAATTTCTTGCAAAAGACATTAATGGGAGTACGGTAGAACGGGAAGAAATTTAAGAACCACATACTAGAACTAAAGATTTGGTAGAACCGTATGATTCAATTGCCCTGGTCGAACCTCGGCCACTCCGCGGATCTAATAAGATTTCTCATCCGCCCGAGAGATACTATGGTTTTCCCGAGAGATACTACGGTTTGAAGAAGATGATCCTATTAGTTTTGAGCAGGCCATTACCAGAAGGGACACTGTGAAATGGCTGGATGCTATGCGATCCGAAATGGAGTCCATGTACACCAACAGTGTTTGGGCTTTGGACATTGCACTGAAGGGGTAAAACCATCGGCAAATGGATTTTCAAGAAGAAGATTGGTGTAGATGGTCAGGTGGAAACCTATAAGACTAGATTTGTTGCAAAAGGTTTTCGTCAAACAGCCGGTGTCGACTATGATGAAACCTTTTCACCAGTGGTTATGCTCAAATCTATTCGAATCCTACTTGTCATTGCTGCCTTCCATGACTATGAGGTCTGGCAGATAGACGTAAAGACCGGTTTTCTAAAAGGCGCTTTACAAGAGTGTGTATATATGGATCATCCAGAGGGCTTCGTAGATAGTGGGAGAAGCGGGAAGGCTTGCAAGTTACTTAAATCCATTTATGAATTAAAACAGGCATCGCGGAGCTAGAACATTTGTTTTGATGAGACAATCAAAAAATTTGAATTTATCAAAAATATAGACGAGCCTTGTATTTACAAGAAGATTGCAGCGAGAACTGTGGTATTTCTCGTATTGTACGTGGATGATACTCTCCTAATAGGAAATGATATTCTTATGCTACAGTCGGTCAAGCAGTTCTTGTCTCAGAAGTTCTCCATGAAGGACCTGGTGATACCTCCTACATTCTGGGGATCGAGATCTATCATGATAGATCTAAGAGGACATTAGGACTTTCATAATCCAGATACATTGATACCATACTAAAGAGGTTTAGTATGGAATATTCCAAGCGCGGTAATTTACTTGCTTGTCACAGAATCACCCTCTCCAAATAGATGTCTCTCAAGACTGATGAAGAGAGGGCTCGTATGAGCATTATACCCTATACTTCGGCAGTACGATCTATAATTTATGCGATGTTATGTACCAGACGAGATGTAGCTTACGCACTTAGCATGGTAAGCAAGTATCAGTCAAACCTAATGGAGAAATATTGGACGGCTGTGAAGAACATTCTGCAGTGCCTGAGAAGTACTAAGGATATGTTCTTAGTATACGGTAATGGAGACCTCTATATGGAGTCCTTTACCGATTCAAGCTTCCAGAGTGATAAGGATGACAACAAGTTTGTCTCGGGTTATGTGTTTACCCTCAATAGAGGGACGGTCTGTTGGAAGAGTTCCAAACAGGACACCGTAGCAGACTCGACGATGGAGACTGAATACATTGATGCCAGCGATACCACAAAAGAGGCTGTCTCGATAAGGAAGTTCATTTATGAACTTGAACTGGTTCTGTCTATTATTGATCTAATACCTTTGTATTGTAACCACAATAAGGTTATAGCGTTAGCGAAGGAACCACGGTCCCATCAAAAATCTAAAAACATCTTGAGGCGGTATCATATGATCAGGGAGATCATAGATCGCTGAGAGATCAAGATCAAAATAGTAGATACAAAGGACAACACGGTGGACCCACTCACAAAGGCACTTTCTCAGACTCGACTTGAGCGGCAATCAGAGATGATTGGTCTTCGATACACCAATACATGACCTTAGTGCAAGTAGGAGATTATTGGATATGTATGCCCTAGAGGCCATTATTGTATAGTACATGATTGTATATTACATGTGGATACTTTATACACACACACACACACACATACATACAGGACAGTCTTGCTCGATATGATAGCATCCTATCCGGTTTGTCTTTGCCTTAACATGTATATATGTTCTATTTATATTACGTATCTCTAATATATGTTGGTAAAGCCCATATGATGTTTGCTTGACTACTAGAGTTGTGATGGTGGTCATACTCGTGGGGTCTAGGTAGTCTATAAGCACATCATTAAATTATCCTTAGTCGTTAGAGTTTCGAGACAGGGTATCGATACTCCAGAATAAATTAGTGTATGCATTTCTTATTCCCGTGAGGGAAGGTGGCATGTTCCACAGCCATTGGTTCCCGTCACCAATGATAGTATATAGGTGCTCATTAGGTTATGAGTTATACTGGACAAACTCGCCGAGAACTTCTAGATAGTAATATACCTATCGTCAAATAGCAGTTCTCTGATAACATAGATACACGTTAATCTTTAGACCAGACATCGTCATTTGTCTCGAGTGTTTTCCCACTGTACTTAGATTACTACCCTACCACGGCTTTAAAGAGTCGTGCAAATAGCTTTTAGTTGGGTATAATCCCGAAGAACTTAGGGGCGGTGAGCGATAAAAGGGATTCACTTCTCCCGGTATAAAGAGTCGATATCCCGCTGTGTTCGATTGCCTGTCACCATAAGACCTTGGGAAAGGTAGATGAAATTTACCGATAATGAGATCAGTAGTTTTTCGGGATGGTTTTGAGCCATATCGACACGACTTATCAGGTTATTAGAGATCTGATGTTTTCCACCCCTAGACCTGGTATGCGACATTCTTAGACGAAGAGGCCGGATTGTACGGAGATTGTCACTTTCAAGCTCAGTTGGGATACCAACGAGTTTGCTTGTCGACCTTCCTTTCGTTCAATACCTAGGTAGCCGTTACGTACAGATAGTACCGCTGATGTGCTTGTGGTTAAATCTACTATCAGCGTATTATCGAGTCTTTAGAGTCTCACACAGAGGGTTTCCCAGCTCAGGCAAAACGATATAGGGTATGTATTCTGATATGTAATACTCGCCGATTTGAAAGATAGCTAGATTATTGCATTTGGATGCAATATGAGCTAGCATTATATATCTCTTTTAGTATCACTCTTTTGGTATTTATATTTTAACACGAATACGGTATTTATATGAATACGGGTATTTGTGTCTTGATATAATTACGGGTATGTGTACCTTAATACAAATACAGGTATTCGTATTATATCTGAATATGGGTGTAAATATATTGATACGAATACGTGTGTATGTATTTGTAGCATACTTGTATTAGTGTGCGTGTGTGTGTATGCGCGCGCGTGCAAATGAGATGGGTTTCTCTTCTCCTCTATTCTCTTCATATAATCTTTGGAACTGTGGACTTGTGACTTACACATGTGAGTCACAATTCCACTCAAATTCAAAAAGATAAAGTAGAGAAAAGTAAAAGAAATATGACATGCTTGCTCATTTTTCATTACAACCACCCTTAGTTTTTTCTTCCTCCTCACTTCAAATTTCTAAGTTGAGAAAGGAAAAAAAGAAAAGGAGAGAAAACTTAGAGATTAGACACTACTACATCCTTGGGATCAATTCCTAGCAAATCTTGTTCACAAATTGCTTCAATTTGTTATTTAGTATGAAGGTAGTGCCTAGATTAGGGTTCTTTCGGATGGATCATCTTCGAGAAGAAAGATCAACTTCCAAGCTCGTTCTTAGTAGATCTAGAAGCTAAAGAAGTGGAAAAGAAGAAGGACACGACTACAAAGGTAGCTAACACCTAACCGAGTTGTTAAACTTCTTCTAGTTTGCTAGTTTAGTATTTAGAATCGATTCTAGATTGTAATAGTTCGTGCTCTTGTTCTTTAAATTTTCGTTTAGCATTCCGACTTGACCGCAAGTTAGCGGCACGAGCACGGACGTCTATTTACAGGTCCCACTCGGGTACCAAATATTCAAAACCTGATTCTTCTCTGTTTGAGGCCTCAATTCGTTTCGTGGGCCCTCAATGGGACTGCGATTGTGACAAAAAAGAATTGGGGGTCAGGAGGATATTTTATGCTATATCAAATATCACGCTTCTGTCGGTAATACTTTATCGTTAATTGATTCTAAATTTCCAACAAATCCAACTTCGATCTCTTTCACGATTAAGCATGTGTATTCAGAATGGACATGGCTTTTAGTCTCCTCCCTCTTTTTCTCCTTTTTCGGTCATGTGGCCAAAGCCGTCCCTTGAAAATGGAACTGGATATGTTTATTTTCCTTCCTGATTTTTGCTTTGACTTGCTAAGAAGAAAATGACAAATCAATGATTTCGGATTTCAGTTATAATTGTAAAGACTATTAAAATGGATAATAAATAAAAGAGAATATCCCTTCAGATCCTAAGTTATCAATGAAAATATAAAAACATGATACTTAATATTGACAGAACATCCTAAATTATAAATGCAAATATAAAATTATGGTCTTTCATTAATATTGACAAAACATAGAAATATGCATAATTGACCATCTATTCGAGCTTAATATGCTAAATCTCTAGTTGCAAAAAAGTGCACACTCAATACTTGATTTCTTTTACCTTTTTCTTTTCCTGATTCATTAGTACATATATGGGTTGTGCCGACGGGCTCTCTCGTGGGTACACCAAACGATACCCATGGCACACTCCATGGGTACATGGTAAATAGTCCATTGGTAGAAGCTGCATATGTAAAGGTTCTACCTATGAACCTCCACACCTCACCATCACTACTACAATAAAGGGTTGCCCCTACGCATATAAGAATCCGTAGGGGCAACTTTTTATTGCCCCTACGGATTAATCCGTAGGGCCAAAGGTTTGCCCCAACGGTATCCTAAGGATTAATTAAAAAATATTAAAATGTAATCTTTTATTCGTCCTTACGGAACCGCAAAAGAAAGCCCTACGGATTAATTCGTAAGGGCAATGAAGGGTTATTTATAAAAAAATAAAACTCAGTATAATCCCTATCGTCCTCAAAATTTCCTCCGCAATCGATTTCCCGTGCGCGCCTCGTCGCCATCACCCCCGTCGTCGACTTCCTCTTCGCCACCACACCCATCGTCGACTTCCTCGTCGTCGTTGGCTGCGAGCTCATCACCCCCATCATCGACAGTGGTACAATCTCACCGTGAGCTCGTCACGTGGGTCTCGTCGACAGTAGAATCCCCGGCCTCCACCACATCATCGATCTCTTTGCCGCCGGCAAAACTACTACTGAGGTGAGTTGATTTCCATTTTGAACTTTTAATTATGCTTTTTTGTGTTATTGTTGATTTTAGGTTTAGGGTTAGGGTTATAGCTATTTCCGGGTTAATTGGGGGTTAATTAGGGTTAGGGTTAGGGTTCGGTTTAAGGTTAGGGTTATGGTTATGGTTCGGTTTAGGGTTAATTAGGTAGGGTTAGGGTTAGTTTGGGTTAATTAGGTAAAATAGGGTTGGTGATGATTAGGGTTAGGGTTAGGGTTAATTAGATTAATTAGGATTAATTTGGGTTTGAGCTAAAGTTAATTTGGGTTGGGATTTGGATGATGATTAGGGTTAGGTTAATTTGGGTTAGCGTTTGGGCTAGGGTTAATTTGGGTTAATTAGGTAAAATAGAGTATATTTGTGTTAGGGTGTTGATTAGGGTTAATTTGGTTTAATTAGCTTAATTTTGGGTTAATTAGGGATAATTTGAGTTAGGGTGATAATTAGGCGTAATTTGGGTTAATTAGGTTAATTTTGGTTAATTTTGGGTTAATTATGGATAATTTGAGTTAGGGTGATGATTAGAGTTAATTTGGATTAATTAGGTTACTTTGGGGTAATTAGGGTTAGGGTTTAAGGTGCACTAGTTCCTTCAGTAGAATACTCGATGATAACGTAAACGTACAACTTTACCGATAACGCAAGAAAAATTTACACTAAACTTAAAACTTCGAACCCTTAAAAATGAAACGTAAACGTAAAACCTATTCAAGTTAAAACCAATATATGATACTCGATGATAATATAAAACTTTCATATTCTCATCGATACTCATATGTGAAAATCAAAGCGTGACTTAGTCCCCGTCTATCGGTTAACATACGTTCGATGTTCGTCGTGACATAGAACTATACGAAGGTTGTTAAATATCGTACGGCATAGTTCGGTACTAACAACCGTCGTGTAGACTATGTGACGAGAAAATTCAATCGTATGATAACCGATAGATTTGTCCAGTGTGGAAAAGTTAGGAATGTAGAAAGTAAACACTTACATTCACTTGTCTTTTCATTCGTTTCGAGTTATTTTGTCGGTACTTTTCCGCTGGTTCTCCATGTATAAAGATAGATTAGATGTTCATTTCAACGTTGTTTCACAACATTGAAATGATTATCTATTCTATTATGGTATACTCGGAGAACAGCGGGGAGGTGCTGCCGAAATTTACTCGAAACGGATGAAAGTACAAGCGAATGGGTGTCTGCTCTATACATTCTTAATGGGATAGAAACCTTTGTAAGTCAACGTTACACACCCCACAAAATGCGGGGAGGTGGAATAGGTAAAACAATCATTTTGTTCAAAATAACATCGACTATCAAACGGATCTTTGCTAAACCCTAACTAACAAACTATCTAGAAGTGGTTAACTACTATGATAGATGATTATACCTCAAGATACTAGTCCTTCTTGTTCTTGTTGTTCACCTCCTCGTCGGTCTCCTCGATGTAATAGAAGATCCACCCGAGAGTTCCTTCTTCAAGTTTTAACCTCTAACTTGAGGTAACTAAGTGGCTAGGATTGCTAATCCAAGTGACCTAGACGATATAGAGATTGATTAAGGATCTATTAGTCTTGCTAACCCTATGGTTCTCAACTCATGAGAGGATTATGGTTAGAATGAAGAAGATGAGAGCTTGAGGAGAGAAAATGTATATGTGATAATGAATTGAACTTGAGTCATTTGGATAATATCATGAAGCATGAAAATATCTAAACAATAATATATTAAAACATTAACCATGCTTCATTAATTACCTTGAGATGAATCACTTCATGACTCATGGTGCAATTAATGAAATTAACACATCATCTCTCCACCTCATTAAGTTTAATTCACAAATGAATTAAAACTAAATGAGTCACCTTTCTTCTAGAAGCTTCCCGACTAATTACGAGAATGCCCCTCTCATCCGTATTTACGGAAAACACGGATATACTGAGACTGCATAAATCCAATAATCCAATACTAAAATCTGGCTTAAACCAAAGCCTGCTAGTATAATCTGTCCGAACATCACGCGTGCACAAGTACACGTATATGTCCGAACCCTGTCGTAAAACCATACGACCTCTATATTATTTCGCCTGAAGCAGGGAAACCCTCTGTGTGGGACTCTAAAGACTCGACACTACGCTGACAGTGGGTTTAATCACAGGCCGCAAGCGGTACTAGCTGTACGTAACGGTCCCCAGGTAGATGTCGATAAAAAGGTCGATGAAGAAACCCATCCGAAATCCTACTGAGCCTGATGTGACAATCTCTGTACAGTCCGGTCTGTTCGTTTAAGACTATCGCATATTGGGTCTAGGGGGCGGCAAGCGTCAGTCCCCTAAAAGCGGTATAAATCGTGTCGGAGTGAAACCCATTACACCTTAAGAAACTACTGGAAAACCTACCAGCGAATCTCGCTTGCCCTGGCCAGGGACCTTGCGTAATGGCTCTCCAAACACAGCGCGATATCAACCCCCAACACCGGGAGAGACGAATCCTATCTAACCGCCACTGCCTCCAAGTGCTTCGGGACTGCACCCAACTGCTACCTGTTTGCACGACTCAGTCGAGCCGTGGTAGGGTAGCAATCTAAGAATGGTGTGAACACACTCAAGGCGAAGCAGCAGTGTCAAGTCTATGGACTATGCTGTACTCATGTCACCTGGGAACTGTTAACTGACGACTAGTATAATACCAACCAACAGTTCCCTGCGAGTCCTGTCTGGTGTACCCGTAACCCAACGAATACCTGCATACTATCTCCAGTACAACGTACTAATGGCTGTGGGACAGACCATTTCCCCTGCTAGGATGAGAAGCGTATACACTAGTCTAATCCGGAGTATCGATGCCCTGTCTCGATAATCCTACGACTAGGGACCTGAAAAAGGATGTGCTTGTAGACTATCCAGCCCCACTAGTGTGACTGCCATCACAACGCTGATAGTCAAGCAAAATCCTATGGGCTCTATCAATATGTATTCGCGATATGCTAAAAGAAATATATACACATATTAAGATAGATATAAACCAAGTAGCATACTACTATGTTGAGCAAGACTGTTAATACAACTATGAATATCCCAAGCTTCCATTAAGTAATATACAAGCTAGTATGATACAATAATGCCCCCTAGGGCATATACACTAACAATCTTACCCCCGACAGCCGAAACACACACATACAACACGAATACACAATAAATGCACACACAAAGCACATACACACTAACAACCCTACACTTAAGCGAAATCATAAATTGAAACACACATACACAGAATACAACTAATACTTGGGTATCTTCAAATCTAACTTTGTTTATCGATAATTTATTCTTTTCAACGACAAACTTGCCGCTATGGATTTTTTTCATTGTCAGTAACAATCTCGTTTCTAGATTTCTCAATATAGTCAACATAACCTACAATTTATATGTTATACAGTCTAATATGGCCCATGTTCACCGTCAAAAACAGAGACGAACCGCGTAGGTCGTCTTGCCTGAATTTGGGGGCAGATGCTATTTGAATTTATCTCTCTCCGAAGAAGCCAAGTTGATTTATAGCACCATGCATCGGAGGTTTGGAAGGATGCGACCGTTGTAGCAGACTTTGTTAGATTCCCCCTCATTTGCGAGGGTTTTTTGATTTTGGGGACGCTCTTCCCTGCAGGCGCAAACCCCTGCAGTTAATTACGTTACCGTATCGCGATAACCACTTTCTCCTGCTCCAGAAGTTCACCCCATGTCGTGTGTGTTTTTATTTGTTTGGGTTGCCCATGGATTGTATACGGCGACTAATTTATGTTGTCGCCCGTAGGGCATGGATTAGTCCAAATCCGTAGATCTTAGATTTGAGTTTGTTTTATTTAAGGATCGTTAATCTGGTTTGAGATTAAGATCAACTTAAATGTATGTGAGCAGTTGGGGCTCGGTTGTTTTTTCCGTTAAGGATACGTTAACCAAATTTAAGACTAAGATCTACTTAATAAGGTCTTAGGATCATTTCTTTTTTTGGTTCAGATCCAACAAGAGAGCATTTGGGCTCTGTTGTTTTAGTTTAAGAACGTTACGGTCCGCCGTCGCCATTTTAGAGGCAACGTTTAGTTTGAGGACATTTCGGTCTGTTGTAGTTTGAGGACGTTTCGGTCTGTTGTAGTTTGAGGACGTTATGGTCCGTTGTCGCCATTTTGGAGGCAATGTTTAGTTTGAGGACATTTCGGTCTGTTGTAATCTTAGGACGTTTCAGTCTGTTGTATTTTGAGGACGTTACGGTCCGTTTTCGCCATTTTGGGGGCAACGTTTAGTTTGAGGACATTTCGGCCTGTTGTAGTTTGAGGACGTTTCGGTCTGTTGTAGTTTGAGGACGTTTCGGTCTGTTGTAGTTTAAGGACGTTACGGTTCGTTATCGCCGTTTTGGAGGCAACGTTTAGTTTGAGAACGTTTCGGTCTGTTGTAGTTTGAGGACATTTCGGTCTGTTGTAGTTTAAGAACGTTACGGTCCGTTGTTGCCATTTTGGAGGCAACGTTTAGTTTGAGGACATTTCGGTCTGTTGTAATTTGAGGACATTTCGGTCCGTTGTAGTTTAAGGACGTTACGGTCCGTTGTCACCATTTTGGACATTTCTGTCTGTTGTAATTTAAGGATATTTCGGTTTGTTGTAGTTTAAGGATGTTATGGTCCGTTGTAGTTTAAGGATGCTACGGTCCGTTGTAGTCTGAGGACATTTCGGTATGTTGTAGTTTAAGAACGTTACGGTCCGTTATGGCCATTTTGGGGGCATCGTTTAGTTTGAGGACATTTCAGTCTGTTGTAGTTTGAGGATGTTTCAGTTTGTTGTAGTTTGAGAAAATTTCGGTTTGTTGTAGTTTAAGAACGTTACGATCCGTTTTCGCCATTTTGGGGGCAACGTTAAGTTTAAGGAAATTTTGATCTGTTGTAGTTTGAGAACGTTACAGTCCGTTGTCGCCATTTTGGGGCTAACGTTTAGTTTAAGGACATTTCGGTCTATTGTAGTTTGAGAACATTTCGGTCTGTTGTACATTAAGGAAGTTACAGTCCGTTGTAGTTTACGGACGTTACATTCCGTTGTCGCCATTTTGGGGGCAATGTTTAGTTTGAGGACATTTCGGTCTGTTGTAGTCTTAGGACGTTACGGTCCGTTGTAGTTTGAGGACATTGCGGTCCATTGTCGCCATTTTGGAGGCAACATTTAGTTTGAAGTGTGCACGCCAGCTTGGGAAGTGCACCCAAAAGCAGTTGGTTGTCGGGACCCGCTACCTCTCTGAAGACGTTGAGGAATTACAATGACATGTATTAGAGGTGTAGAGAGATGTACCCTTGAACCAATTCCCATGTTTGAGGGAAAAGGAATTAATGGTCAAACCCAGAAATCATTAATCGTATTTTGAGACTAAGATTTCCTCGGGAGAATATGGGATGAATATCGTTTTGGATATCATCAGTTGAGGAGTCATCAGTCATGTTTGAGACTGAGATTAGTTTAGGAAAACATGAGCACATAGGTTCGGTCGATTTGGAGATCAAAGAAGTTTTGACCTCAGGAAGACTTACCCAATTTGGGGCTGAAGTTGATTTCCCACAGTGCTAAGCACTGGTGTGTGTTCAGCACTCACGTGTTCTTACGTGAGGCTCTGAATCAGTGTTAAACACTGAATTTGGAGGCACTCACGTGTGAGAACGTGAGGCGCCCCAAAATGGGTGATATACATTGGGTTTAATTCCCCTTCTACATATAAGTGCTAAGCACTTGGACCTTGTGGTGCTCACGTGTGAGTACGTGAGGCACCCCAAAGGTTGGGTACTGCCTTTTTGGGTTTTACTCCCCCTTCTTTTATAAGTGCTAAGCACTTGGTTATTGTGGCGCTCACGTGTGAGCACGTGAGGCGTCCCAAAGTTGGGCACTGCCTTTTGGGTTTTATCTCCTCCTTTTTTATAAGTGCTAAGCACTTGGTCATTATGACGCTCACGTGTGAGCACGTGAGGTGGTCTATGCCTTTCTTTTTAGTTCATTAGAGGCATTCACGTGGAACATGTGAGATCTCATTGTAGTGTTAAACACTAATGAACCACCCGCCTTTCCTTCTGAATGCTTGGAGATTTTGATCTCAGGCTAATGATGGTAGGATTTGGGTTTAGAGAATCTTAAATCTCTTGTTTTGTAAGAATAAAATTCTTTTTATAGGGTTAAACCCTAGTTTTATCAAAGGAATTAAATTTCTATATGTTTTTGTAAGAATTAAATTCTTTGAATTCAGTTCTTTCCCCTAGGTTTTGAATCTGCATGACAGAATCTCCCTGATGAGAATTAAATTCTCAACTGATGAGAATTAAATTCTCAACTTAGAAGATCTGCTTCTACAGATCTCAACCAGAGGAAGAACTAAGTTCTTCTATGAAGGGTTAAACCCTTAAAGATGCAAAAACAGTCTTTTTATTGTTTCCCTTACCTAGTGTTTCAAAGGAACAAGTCTTTTATTTTGAGAATTAAATTCTCTCACTGTATATTCTTTAAGTCTCTGGGGAGTTCTCTCTCTGTGCAGTTGTCTCTCTCTTTTTCTTTTTTTCTTTTCTCTCCCTCTTCTTCTTCTCTTTGTTTGCTCCTATTTATAGGAGAGGAGAAAAGATCGATCTCGTTTAGCAAATCTCTGATTGAAAGATCAAGAATGATCTTTAGATCAAACGGTGAATTTTATTCACCATTGGATTTTAATCCAAAGCTCTCTGTTTAACAGAGAGGATTTCTTATTTGTTTTTTTTTGTTTAACCAGATTAGGAAATATTTTCCTAAGATAGAATCTAATTCTATCACATGAATATCTCGTTAGTTTAACAAGATTAGAATTTTATTCCATCATAGAATTTTATTTATATGAATATCTTTTACAGAATTTTATTCTATCAGACGATCACCGTTGGATCTTTGATCCAAAGGTGCTCCGTTTAACAGAGAAGATCTTTCTAGTTTAAGAAATATCAGGAAAATATTTCCCACATAGAATTTAATTCTATCAGATAGTTTATCCGAGATTCTTTGTTAGAGAAGGATCTTTCTATATTAGAAAGATTTAAGGAAATATTTTCCAAATAGAGTTTTAATCCTGTTGTTTAGAATTTAATTATGTCAGCTTCGAAGGTGTTAAGAGCACTCACGTGTAGCACGTGATACCAATGGGATTAAACTTGTTTGCTTATATGCAACAGCATATGAGTGTATCACGTGTTAACACGTGAGCCTTTTTGGCTTGCCATCTGTTTGAATGCAGCGCCTATATGCATTGTATATAGACACTCACGTGCTTACACGTGAGGCTCAATTTTAGCCTATCGATTTCTTAAATGTGGCGACTATAAGCTTTGCATATAGGTGCTCACGTGTGGGCACGTGAGGCTCTATTAGCCTAGCAGTTGTTTTAACTGCAGTGCTTATATGCGTTGCATATAGGCTCGCATATAGGCACTCACGTGTTAAACATGTGAGGCTGTTTTAATGGGGAACTTTCACCTACCTCTTTTTTATGAGGGAACAAATGGCCTCCAGCGTTGCTCTCACGTGGCTTGCACGTGAGTGCAACGTTGTCTTCCCTTACAGCCGTTGGATTGCCTAGGGGAATGGGAAAATGAACCGCTCCCCATCATGTCTTATAAATGCAGGGCTTTTGCCTCTGAGAAGACTACTGTTCTTTCGTCTTCTTCCTTACTTATTTTTCTTGAGAATTTAATTCTCTTTTTCAGAACTTATTTCTCTGCCCGCTGAAATTTCAGAGTTAAACTTTGTGAGAACTCTTTCTTTGGTGGGGATCATGAACGGGACCCTTTCTTGCTTTTTGTCCTGGATTTTAAATCCATCAACAGAGCGTCACTATTTTCTTAAATTGATTTCTTAAAGATCCAAAACATACATTTTTTGTAGATTTTGAAGTCTTGAATCAATGGGGATTGTTAATCCTCCTCTTAGGGTTTTACCCTGTCACCGATCTTTAAGGATCCTTGGAATTTAATTCCATTTTCTTTGCCTCCTGGCTATAGGGTTTTCTGAGATTTAATCCCTTTATTAAAGGAATTTAATTTCGTATTCACAGAGCTTGGCTCTGAGAGAGACTCGGAGAATTTTAGGAA
Source organism: Agapanthus africanus (assembly GCA_030015575.1). Classification (NCBI taxonomy): domain Eukaryota; kingdom Viridiplantae; phylum Streptophyta; class Magnoliopsida; order Asparagales; family Amaryllidaceae; genus Agapanthus; species Agapanthus africanus. The sequence goes on from CM057337.1 coordinate 676,050,418, forward strand.
TTTTATTCCCTAATGTTCTCGAGTATTTTAGGGTTTTAATGCCCCTAATGCAGATTTAAATCTGTTGTGCTTTTTAACAGGACTCGCTTTAAGAGTCGTTTAAACTTTATTATTTGATGAGAATCCTTTTTTATTCTCTTGATGATTATTTTGCCTTATCATTGGTAAGCCGCTATTTAGATTTTGTGGGGTCCATTGGTTTTGCAGGCAGCGGTCGCGTCACATCACAGTTTTATTTTATTTTATTTTACCTTATTATTTATTATTGTTATTATTATTTTTAAATAGTTTTTTTTATTTTTAGGAACGATAGCCTCTCTGTTAGTTATGTATATGCCCTAGAGGCCATTGTTGTACATATGATGTATATTATGATGGATGTTTGGATATATATAGAGAGGACTTTCTTGCTCGTCATGATAGTATGCTATTTGGTTTCACTTTATCTTAACATGTTGACTTGTACTGGTTTACTGTCTTTCTCTCACATGTTGATAAAGCCCTTAGGATCTGTACTCGACTACTAGGACTATGATGAGATCATACTAGTGGGGCCACGGTAGTCGATGAGTACATCCTATAACTGTTCCTAGTCGAGGGTATATCGAGACAGGGTATCGATACACCAGAGTAGACTAGCGTATACGCATCTTGACCTATATGATGGGCGATGGATGATCCCATATCCATCGGTGTTTGACATCAGAGATGGTGTACGGGTGCTCAGTGGAGACTGGGTACACTGGACGGACTCGCCGAGAACTCCCAGATTGTGATATACCACACGTCAGATGGCAGTTCTCCGGTGCCACTGGTACATGGTAGTCTGTAGACCCGAGATCGTCATAGAGTCTTGTGTGATTCCCACTGTGCTTTGATTTCCACCTTACCACGTCCAAGAGGGCGTGCAAAACGGTGGCTTTTGGGTACAGTCCCGAATCACATAGAGGCAATGAGCGATAGGAGGGGATTCGTCTCTCCCGGTATAGGGAGTTGATGTTGTGCTGTGTTCGATTGGCTATAACTGGAAGTCTCTGGCCAGGGCTGATATAGAGATTTACTGGTAAGTGTTACCAGTAGTTTCTCGACCCGTTATGAGCCTCACATCGACACGACTTATCGGTTACTGGGGTCTGACGTATACCACCCCTAGACTTGATATGCGACATATCAGACGAACAGACCGGACTGTATGGGAGTGTTACTGATTGGATTCACAGGAGAACGTATAGACTAGCTTGTTGATCTTCTGATCGCTCAATACCTGGGTGGCTGTTACGTTTAGCTGACCGCTTGAAGCTTGTGGGTGTTTGATATGATCATCACCTGCTACCGGCCTATTGACGATTCTTTAGAGTCCTACACAGAGGTTTCTTGGCTCAGGAAAAACGGAGTAGAGGCACATATATGATATGTGCAGGACCGAGGATAATACGATATGAGATACCGTATTATATTCTCGCGATATTTAGATATGAACCGGGTCATCAGATCAAGTGTTGATTCGATGAATCGGTACATGATATATTAGTCGGTTATATTCGATATAGCCGGATTGTCGAATCAAGTGTTGATTCGATGATTTAATGTATAATAATATATATGATATATTGTATTACATTATCTAATATTGGCTCACTTTATTATTTCATTTTCTCACAGGGTAATACATTGATATATATGCAATATATGTTAATTGTATTATTTTTCTTTTGTTGCAAATATATAATATATATGTGATATATATTATTGCAACATGATATGATTAATAATGGAACATGTTTAGTAGAGATTAAGCAATGTTAGGGTTTGATTAGGGTTAGCTCCTTCTTGCACCATCTAGAAGCTTTCCTTTTGTCAAGTGTAAGATATTATGGTTGATATTATCTTATGACTCATTCTTTAACCTAACCAAACTCTAGCCCTAGTTTATTCTCTACAAAGGTTATCCTTGTCATCCTTGACCATGGTTCCATGATCAATCATATATTCATTTCTACTATTCATCACAAAAGTATTATCTCATTTTCATCATCTTCTTCTCTCTTGAGCTTTGAAAAAGCTTGCTAGATTTTCCTTTTGTGATGATTTCTTGTGAGAATATGATATAAAAAGAAAGCATAAATACTACTCCATCATCCTCATCTAATCTAGCCCATTAGATTAGGGTGTTCACCTCATTAGAGTGAGAGAGCTTGAGTTATTGCAATTTCGACGTAGATCATCGGAGAAATAGAACACTACAAGCTAACATGGATCGTTCGAGTCGTGGAGCCTCTCTTGAGTCCGGGAGATCGTGGATCGCGGCGAAGGGACTTCTACTCGGAGCTTATGAAGCGAAGGAGCGGACTACAAAGGTTGTAATCCCTCACACTTAGTAGTAAAGATGTTTACTTGCATGTTAAACCCTAATAATCTAGCAAAGATCCCGGCTTTGGGTTGTTCGGCACGTCTAAAATTTTATTCGGGCATGGTTGATGCCTTATGAACCCTCACAAGAGTGCCTAGGAATCCTGCAGTGGTATCAGAGCCTAGCTAGAGCATTAGGCGACGTGTATACGAAGTTAAAACTCCGATCGAACACCGAAACGCAATTTTAAACCCCTCTCTGGATATTTTTTAAAACCTATGATTTTTCTGGATTAAAAATACCTAAAAAATTAAGCAGGGAAATTTAAGCATTACTGTGAAAAACGAGGTTCTAATCCGTACAATCCGCCACGTAACCGCGGCCGTACCACGCTTGGGCCGCGGATCCGCGGTAGTATAGAAGGATTAGACACTCGTTTTTGAACAGTAATATATATTTCTGTAAGTGCTATTTTCTGGGTATTTTTAATCTGACTCAAGTGTTGAGTGTTCTGGGGTTTATTTTGTAATCGAAGATTCGATCAGAATATTTAATTTCGTTATGTTTTCCGGATATTTAGAAACTGTTAAAATGTTCGAACGGATATCATTAACTCACTTTTTCCTGGCACGAAAAACTTTCAAAGTTTTGAATTTTTATCGGGTTTAAATCTTTCGGAAAAATGTGCAAGTAAAGCGGTAGACCCTCTAGAAGAACACAAACCTTAACTCGATTATGTGACCGTCTTGAATTGCCTCTAAACCTTAGGGTTTGGGGCAGTACGGCGTGCCACATGTGAGGCGTTGGCTTAACCCTTCTACGGCTGGATCATCGGTACTGTGACAGTTTCTGGGATTATTTGAACTCCGCTCAAGTGTTGAGCTATTTAGGAAATTTTGGGTATTTGATTATCTGTTCGGAAAGTTTAATACTGTCTATTTATCTGGAATGTGATACAATATGTGGAATTCATATAGTTAGGCATGAAATGCGAAGTATGTGATATTTCGGATTTACGATGTCTAAAGTGATTGTGGATTCCAAATGTTGTAGTTTTACAATTTCTTTTCTGTGACCATAAGTGTAGTATGTAGTTGTATTGCCGGTCTTCGTTGCTATACATCAACGACGATCGGTGTATGCATACTTACTTACGTTGATGATATGTGATATTATGTGTTGCTGTGATATGTTATATTGGATCGTCGTGTTCCGAATAGCCGGTGGTTTTATGTGAGATGAGGGTTTTTATATTTTCATTCATGTAAAATTTATTTGTATGTAATATTCTTTTATTGGGGCACTTCCGGGATGAGGTTGATGTCACCTGTGTATATTATTTACTTTTCCGCATTAGGTGGACCCAAGGAGGGGAGCACAAGTAACCGGGTTCTAGGGTCCAGTGGGAGGCCATCTCAAGGAGTCGAGACCGGGTCTCCTAACCCTAGAATTGGCAGTGTTACTTGCCGCTCTCGTAGGGGTCTAGGGATGTGGGTTTGGCTATTCATTACGACCGTGGAATCCGTGTTTTATACCGGCTTGTATTAAAAACACGGATATCCTAGTATATCCAATATTTCATATATGTTCTTCTGCTGCAATGTTCTGTGATGAGATCATATTACTGCCTGAGACGAATACTTATACTATATACATATATGCTGATATATAAATATTACTGTTTTCGTTTCTTTTGTGATGCTTAGGAAGCATAAGCTGATGGGATTTTATTAATGAGATTAATAAAAAGAAAAGAAACCTAAAAGATGTTGTAGAATCAAAAACTTTATAAAAGGGTAGCTACAGTCTTGCTTTGCATAGCGGTATATATGATATACCCTGCACCTTATTCGATGAGGAAAGAGCCGAGATCTTTTCACCGGGAGTGACCTCTTTAGCGAAACTGGAAGATACTACAAACTCACGGTTTAGTTTTTGATAGCTTATATAGTCTTGCTTTGCATAGCGGTATATATGATATATCCTGCACCTTATTCGATGGGGAAAGAGCCGAGATCCCTTCACCGGGAGTGACCTCTATAGCGAAACTAGAAGCCTCAAAAATACTTCTTTTCAAAAACATTCAATTCTACAACGATATCAAGTTCATTACGCTCAAGGTTTTCTGAAAATCCTGCGTAGCCCTCCGTCATTTCAGATAAGTAATATTTAGTATTCGTGCTACGGTAGTTTGGCATGCGTCAAGGCGTAGTGTACGGTACCTGATTATTACTTATCTGTAGCATGAGATGCGATTGGATTAGGGTATTCATACGGCGTTGTTTGGCATGCGTCAAGGGTCGTACGGGTGGGTTTAATTCAATCACGAAATGTACGGGTTGAACTTGACTAGCGGACTATGGGTTGTTCGGCATGCGTCAAGGTCATAGCACGCTAGGGGTAAAACCATTATCGGGAATTTCAAGTGTTGAAATTTGCAATGAGATTGCATACCTCCTATGAGATAGTTGGATCCTGATACCCACTGCGTATAAGAGTTACTCCTGGGAGAGTTTTACACAGGACAATTACCCGATCAAGTAGGTGTCTAGAAAAGTGTTAACGGGGTTACGCCTCTGGGAAAACGAGGTTTACTTTAATTAGGTCCGTGCGAAAGCACGGGGAACCTCCCTCAAGTACCGACACTGATCTGGCTGAAAGATTGACGAAATTGTAGGGTGTAATTAATCCCGGCTAATCTTACCTTTTAGGGTTTGAAGGAAGATTTGATAAAAACAGTGGGAGACATCCTGATTAGATAAGATAATAACCAATCTAATCTTGCAAGAGCATACGCTAAAGTGTTTTCTTCTCTCTCTCTCTCCAGGTAGCGACCATGTCAGGCCATAATCAAGATAATAATATGGATGTATTGACTGAACCCACTTATTATACTGAGCAGGGGAACGTTGGACCCGTTCTTTCTTATAAGAGTTATAAGACTGAACAGGGAATAGGAGAATATCTGGATTCTCAAGCCACCCAAAAGAACATGCATGCTGATGCATCTTCTTCGGGTGTGTTAGTTATTGAGAACTGTTTCTCAGTTCACCCTACGTCCTGGGTATTAGATACCGGATCAGGATCCCATATATGTAAATTGTTACATGGGCTACGTAAAGGTAGAGAACTGGGAAAAGGTGATCATTCCGTTCAAGTAGGGAATGGTGCAAGTATTGCAGCCAAAGCAGTTGGCGAATATCACCTAGTATTACCAAGTCGTAATACACTGATTCTGAATGAGTGCTATTATATACCGAACATGATGTGCAACATTATATCAGTTTCTTTATTAAGTGAAGAAGGATATAATTTTGTAGTACAAGATAATGTTATGAACATCTTCCTAAATCAAAAGTTGATTGCATCAGGCTCGTTACATAATGGCATATTCATTCTCAATCAAAATACAGTTCTCAATATACAAAACACACACAAGAGGAAAAATTCAGAAATGAACGAATCCTACTTGTGGCATTGTAGACTTGGTCATATCAATGCGACACGACTGGCTAAGTTACATAAGGATGGATATTTGAATCCGTTCGAATTATCATCTTATGATACTTGCCATTCATGTCTCAAAGAAAAAATGACCAAAGCTCCGTTTAGTGGACACGGAGAAAGAGTTACGGAACTCTTAGGACTGGTACATAGTGATGTATGCGGTCCCATGTCTACGCATGCCAGGAATGGTTCTTCCTACTTCATTACATTCACTGACGATCTCTCTAGATACGGGCATGTGTTCCTGTTGAAACACAAGTCTGAAGCTTTTGAGAAATTCAGAGAATATAAGGACGAAGTAGAGAACCAAACGGGCAAAAGTATTAAGATTCTTCGATCTGATTGAGGAGGTGAATACTTAAGCAATGAGTTCCTAGATTATCTAAAAGAGAATGGGATTCTCTCTCAGCTTACTCCTCCTTATACATCACAACACAACGGTGTATCGGAACGGAGGAATCGCACCCTATTAGATATGGTGCGCTCAATGATGAGTATAGCTGAGTTACCTATTTCCTTCTGGGGGTATGCTCTTGAAACAGCCATAGACCTATTGAATAGGATTCCTACCAAATCTGTGCCTACCACTCCATATGAGATATGGAAAGGAAAGAGACCACATCTTAATTACATTAAGATATGGGGTTGTCCGGCCTATGTCAAAAGACAAAATCCGGACAAACTCGAGACAAGATCTGTATTATGTAAGTTTATAGGATATCCCAAAAATTCACAAGGGTATATCTTCTACCACCCCGAGAAACAAAAGGTGTTTGTTTCTCGACATGCCACTTTCTTAGAAAAAGGTTTTCTTATGAAACAGATTAGTGGCATTGAGGTAGAACTGGAAGAGGTTCCAGCGACACAAACTATAACAGAAGACTTAGTAGAACCAGAGGATTCAGTAGTACCCGATGAACCCCATCCTCTCCGCCGATTTAGCAGGGTTTCTCATCCACCTGAGAGATACTACGGTTTTCTCATTGATGGTGGAAGCGAGGATTGCATCATGGAAGATGATGACCCGACTAGTTTCGAGCAGGCCATCATAAGTGGTGACTCTGTGAAATAGCTGGATGCATTGCGATCTGAGATGGAATCCATGTACACCAACAAAGTATGGACTTTGGAAAATGCTCCTGAAGGGGTAAAACCCATTGGGAGCAAGTGGATCTTTAAAAAGAAATTTGGTGTAGATGGAAAAGTTGAGACTTTCAAAGCTAGACTTGTTGCAAAGGGTTTTCTTCAAAGACCAGGTGTGGATTATGACGAAACCTTTTCTCCAGTGGCTATGCTTAAGTCCATCCGGATCTTACTTGCCATTGCTGCATACAATGACTACGAAATCTGGCAAATGGATGTTAAGACCGCCTTTCTAAACGGTGATTTAGAAGAGTGCATGTACATGACTCAGCCAGAGGGCTTCGTAGATAGTGGGAGCAGCGGAAAGGTGTGCAAGCTGCTTAAATCCATTTATGGATTAAAGCAAGCATCGCGGAGTTGGAACATCTGTTTTGATGTTGTAGTCAAAGAGTTTGACTTTATCAAAAATATAGATAAACCTTGTATCTATAAAAAGGGTAGCAGAGAGTAAGGTTGTCTTCCTCGTATTGTACGCGGATGACATACTCTTGATAGGAAATGATATTCCTATGCTGCAATCAGTCAAGCTCTTCTTATCACAAAGATTCTCAATGAAAGATCTAGGTGATGCCTCCTGCATATTGGGAATCATGATCTATAGAGATAGATCTAAACGGATACTGGGATTGTCCCAATCCAGGTACATTGACACCATACTAAAGAGGTTTAGTATGGAAGAATCTAAGCGTGGGAACCAACCCACGATCTCTGGACTCACTCTCTCCAAAGAGATGTCTCCCAAGACTGATTTGGAGAGAGGTCGCATGCAAGGGATACCCTATGCTTCGGCAGTAGGCTCTATCATGTATTCGATGCTATGTACCAGACCCGATGCAGCATACTCACTAAGTGTAGTGAGTCGGTATCAAGCAGATCCTGGAGAGAGTCACTAGACAGCTGTGAAGAACATTCTCAAGTACTTGCGAAGGACTAAGGAAATGTTCTTGGTGTATGGTAACGGAGAACTCCGGGTGGAGTCCTTAACCGATTCCAGCTTCTAAAGTGATAAGGACGACTCTAAGTCGCATTCGAGATTTGTCTTTACCCTCAATGGAGGGGCGGTATGTTGGAAAAGATCCAAACAGGATACCGTTGTAGACTCGACGATGGAGGCTGAATACATCGCTGCCAACGATGCTGCCAAAGAGGCTGTCTGGATAAAGAAGTTCATTAGTGAACTTGGTGTGGTTCCATCCATTGAGCATCCAATACCTCTGTATTACGATAACAATGGAGTTGTGGCTTTGGCCAAGGAACCCAGGTCCCATCAGAAGTCCAGACATATTTTGAGGCGGTATCATCTGATCAGGGAGATAATTGATCGCCGGGAGATCGAGGTCAGGAGAGTAGATACGAAGGACAACACTACGGATCCACTCACGAAGGCCATTCCCCAGATACAGTTTGAGAGATTATTCAGGATGCTAGGTATGAGATACTACAGCAGCTGGCCTTAGTGCAAGTGGGAGATTGTTAGTTATGTATATGCCCTAGAGGCCATTGTTGTACATATGATGTATATTATGATGGATGCTTGGATATATATAGAGAGGACTTTCTTTCTCATCATGATAGTATGCTATTTGGTTTCATTTTATCTTAACATGTTGACTTGTACTGGTTTACTGTCTTTCTCTCACATGTTGATAAAGCTCTTAGGATCTATACTCGACTACTGGGACTATGATGAGATCATACTAGTGGGGCCACGGTAGTCGATGAGTACATCCTATAACTGTTCCTAGTCGAGGGTATATCGAGACAGGGCATCGATACACCAGAGTAGACTAGCGTATACGCATCTTGACCCATATGATGGACGATGGATGATCCCATATCCATCGGTGTTTGACATCAGAGATGGTGTACGGGTGCTCAGTGGAGACTGGGTACACTGGACGGACTCGCCGAGAACTCCCAGATGGTGATATACCACACGTCAGATGGCAGTTCTCCGGTGACACTGGTACAGGGTAGTCTGTAGACCCGAGATCGTTATAGAGTCTTGTGTGATTCCCACTGTGCTTTGATTTCCACCTTACCCCATCCAAGAGGGCGTGAAAAACGGTGGCTTTTGGGTACAGTCCCGAATCACATGGAGGCAATGAGCGATAGGAGGGGATTCGTCTCTCCTGGTATAGGGAGTTGATGTTGTGCTGTGTTCGATTGGCTATAACTGGAAGTCCCTTGTCCCCCTCCGAATGGCGGCGCACAAGACCGCGATGGCCTGGCGCTGAGATTCGGGGCAGATGCTATTTGGTTTTATCCGTCCACCTCTCCGAAGATGCCAAGTTGATTTATGGCACCGTGTATCGGAGGTTTAGACGGATGCGGCCGATGTAGCAGACTTCGTCAGATTCCTCCTCGCTTGAGGGTTTTTTTGATTGTGGGGATGCTCTTCCCTGCAGGCGCAAGCCCCTGTAGTTAATTACGCTACCGCATCGCGGTAACAACTTTCTCCTTCTCCAGAATTTCACTTCGTGTCGTGTGTGTGTTTGTTTTGTTTGTGGTTGCCCGTGGATTGTATACGGAGACTGAGTAATGCCGTCGCCCGTAGGACATGGATTAGTCCAAATCCGTATTTACTTAGATTTGGGTTTGATGTTTTGGTTTAAGGATACGCTATCCATATTGAGGCTAAGATCGACTTAAACATTCGTTAAGGATACGTTAGTCCCATTTGAGACTACGATCGACTTAACGCGGTGATCCATTTAATGTATGGCCATCGGGACTCGTCACCTCTCTGGCGTCGTTGAAGGATTACAACGACAGGTGTCAGAGGAGTTCAGAGATGTACCCTTGAAGCAGAGTTGATTTGGATTTTTATAGTCCATTTGAATGTTTAAGGATACGTTAGCCGTATTTAGGGCTAAGATCAACTTAAACGGGATCATTTAGATCCGGCAAAAGAGCATTTGGAGGCTCTAATGTTCCAGTTTAGGGACGTAGTGGTCCATAGGTAGTTTAAGGACGTTGCAGTCCCTTGCCAGTTTAGGGACGTGGTGGTCTATGTTCCAGTTTAGAGACGTGGTGGTCCGCATTCCAGTTTAGGGACGTGGTGGTCTGTATTCCAGTTTAGGGACGTGGTGGTCCGTATTAATTCCAGTTTAAGGACGTGGTGGTCTATGTTCCAGTTTAGGGACGTGGTGGTCTGTATTCAAGTTTAGGGACGTGGTGCTCCGTATTAATTCCAGTTTAAGGACGTGGTGGTCTATGTTCCAGTTTAGAGACGTGGTGGTCCATTATTAGTTTAAGGACGTTTCGGTCCAACATTAGTTTAAGGACGTTTCGGTCCACGAGTTTAAGGACCCCGCAGTCCATATTGATGTGTGGTCGTCAGGACCCGTCACCTCTCTGACATCGTTGAAGGATTACAACGATAAGTGTCAGAGGAGTTCGGAGTTGTACCCTCAAACCGGTTATAAATTGATTTAAGAGAGCAGTTGTACTCAGTCAATTTAATTTAAGAACTTACGGCCAAAACTGGGCTAAGTCCAATTGGAAAAGTTCACATTCTGTTTGCATTTGGCCTATTAGGCCATTGTTTAGGCTTTCACCTTTTTAGAATAATGCATAGCATTACAGGCCATTTATGCCTATTTTGACTGGGCTTTGCCCTTTTTCATTATAATGCAGAGCATTTGTTTTGGTCCATTGGACCTCTCAATTGGGCTCTGCCCTTTAAATAATGCATAACATTATTTCTGGTATGTTTAGACTTTTTAATTAAGCTCTGCCTTTTTAAAATAATGTGCAGTACCTTTATTTGTTCCATTAGACCTTTGATTGGGCTCTGCCCTTTAGTAATGTATTGCATTTAATACTCTGACAGTGCCCCGCATGGCTCGTCAGGTGTTTTGCGCAATTAAAGAGCGCAAGCGCTCGTAGAGGTGACACGTGTCACGTTCTGATGAGCGCAAGCGCAACAGCGCAGTGCGTTGCGTCAGTGCGCTGCGCTGTTGCACTGCTGACACGTGGCGCTTCCTAGCGGTTTGCGCAATAGTGCAGTTTTAGCAAGTGCTGGGCACTGTTCTTATTCTTTTGGATCAATTTCAGATCAAAGAAAACAAGTTTTTTTCTTTGTTTTATAAAGAACCAGTGGTTCATATAAGGTGCAAGGCACTGTTATCTTGAGAATCTTTTAGATTCAGAACCCATGGTTCAGAAAAAGAAGTGCAAGGCACTGTTTATTTTTTTTTCTTTTCATTAGAGATCCTTGATCTTGTTCTCAGATCAATGATCTGTTCATAAGAGAATTTTCTCTTTTTCTAAAGCTTTTACCTTTTTCTTTGTTCTTGAGGATTCCTCTCCAATTCTTCAGAGTTCTCTCTGTTTAATTTTTCACAAAATGTTGATGCCTTTGAATTGAGGTCTGGGGTCCTTTTTATAGTGCCCATAAATTAGTTAAATTTGTTGAAGAGATCTTTCTCTGAGTGATTTGGGGAATTTTCCCCACCGTTGGATCTTTGATCCAAAGGCCTCTGTTTTACAGAAGAAAATCTTCTTGTTTTAACAAGAACGGAAAAGATTTCTTTAAAATTTCAATTCTGTTTTGCGCAAACGCCCCAGCGCATGACACGTGTCGCGCAGCGCAGCTGTGCTTGCGCAACTGCGCAGACACGTGTCGTGCAGCGCATCGCTTGCGCAGCTGTGCTTGCGCAACTGCGCAGACACGCGTCGTGCAGCGCAGCGCTTGCGCAGCTGTGCTTGCGCAACTGCGCAGACACGTGTGCTTGCGCAACTGCGCAGACACGTGTCACGCAGCGCATCTCTTGCGCAACTGAAGCGTTGCTTCCTTTACTTTTTGTTTTAAAAGAGCCTTGCTCTGATTGGACGCAGTTCCTTGGGCGCTGTGCTGACGCATCAACTTCTGATACGTGGCGCTTTGCGCGCAGCGCAGAGGATCTGAAGCGTTGCTTCAAAATTTGAATTTTTGAAATTCAAACAGAGCCTTGCTCTGATTGGGGAATCAAGATCCCAGCCTTCAGATCAACTGAGGAGTTGAATGGGCGCAAGCGCCTATAAATAGGACCCTTGGTCCTTAGAAAATTCTTTACAACTTTCAAGAATTTTGATTCTCAGAGCCTTGCTCTTGCTTAAGAACTTTCAGAGCCTTGATCTTGTTCTTTCCCCAAGAACTTCAAAGTTCAGAACTTAGAATCACTCTAGGTAATTTAAATTAAATTAAATTTAATTAACAGAGCCTTGCTCTTATAGCTCTTTGATCTAAAGAAAACCCCTTTAGGGTTTCATCAACAGAGCCTTGCTCTCAAAAACTTACAGATCTACAGAGATCTTGTCCATGGATTTTGACCCATGAACAGAGCTTTGCTCTTGGATCAAATGTAGATCTTTTTAGATCTGAAAAAATGAAGAATTTTTTATAAGTTTTTACGGATTTTTCAAGATTCCAAAATTTTAATTCTTTTAAGTTTTAAAAAAAATTTGATGGATCTTTCCATTATTACCCCAGAGCTATGCTCTTTTGAGGAATCTTGTTCCTCTGAGACCAGAGTTTGACAAATGTCACTCTGTGACAGAGTTTTGCTCTAAAAGAGGAGATTTTCTCTTTGTCTCTAGGGATTTCCCATCAGTGAGGATATTCTCTTGGGGGTCTTTTTCATGAATTGACAGTCTCATCTAATGATGGGATTGTCTTATTAAATGATGCACCGTTATCCAGATTTTATGGGTCCCCCTTTGGTCCCCTACCCACCGCATTGTAGTGTAGTGTAAAATTTTAAAATGCCAAGCGTTAAAACACTAACGGTTATGTTTGTCTTTCTACAGGAAACATGTCTGCCAACCTGTCTTTCCCATTTGTTCGCTCGGAGGGAGGGTTTCCTCATGCACCAGTGGACCGGGTGGTGTTCGCTCTTATTAAGGATCATGACCCCGAGCACAAAAATCTTCACTTGTGGGGAAAGTGGTACAATGAAATCATCCAAGGTCGTCGCAGTTTCAGTTTCGCCACGCTGTCTGAGCCCATAACTTCAATCTCATATGCGGACAAACCCCCGGTGAAGTATGCCGTGGAGGTTAAAAATTGGAACTCGGATGACCTCCTCCAACCCGCAATTGGTGCTATTCCCGTGCAGCCGCCGCCGGCAATAGATATTTTAGGGAGGTGAATCTGTCAGGGTGAAGCACGCCCTTGGGGACATGCCTACAATATTGGATTGGTGCCGCGACCGCCCGCCGGATACTTGCAGTGGGCCTGATACATCTTATTGGCTAAAAGGACTCATTTGATGAAGATCGGTTTGTATTCGGCCATCTACGTTTCGCTCTTCGAATATCCTTCCCCTCCAACGTGGTGGATTAAGGCTTTTATCGAGCAATGGAATATCCCTACCCACACTTTCTTGATGACGGATAGGGAGGTCTCTATTTCTTTGGAGGAGTTTGCCGAACTCTCGGGTTTGCCGATGAGGGGGGAGTATTACGAGGAGTTGCTCCCTCCTGATGAATACGTCTTTGCTACCAAGCCGCTGGTGTTTGACCTGACTCCGGAGAACGCCATTCAGCATCAGTATCCAGGCTTGGTGAAGGTGTTGGAGCTCTATGAAGGACTCCATCTGGAATCGGGCGATCGGGGCGTCAGTTTCGCAGATTTTATTGCCCGCTTCGTTTCTCCCGGAGTTCCTATCGGAGCGGGGTGAGAAGTTCGCCCGGCTCGACGACCCTTTTGGATTCGGTTTGGATCGCCGACCCACATCGGAGGATGACCACCAAGACTTTTACCTCCCCAGTGCCGCAGTCGTCCCTTTTTCAGAAATTGCCGTCCCAGGCTTGGATGATGAGACCTTTTTTATAGGGTTCCTGGGCTTGTGGCTGTGCAGCTTTGCGCTCCCTATGCATCCGCGCCACATGCGGCCCTCCGTCTTTTACCTAGCGCATCGGATGGTGGCTGGTTTGTAGTTATCAGCAGGAATCGCCGGGCTGGCTTATCTTTATAATGGACTTAGCGTAGCGGCGGACGCTAGTGAGCCTGGGGTGCAGCCTGCTAACTTCCCGATGTACTATTTCACCTCCTGGATGGAGATGCACGTGCAAGGGGTGTTTGGCGCCCATAAGATTCCTCCGTTCTTTGAGAAGTGCAGACTCCCGAGAATCATGCGGTTGGTCGGCGCTTCAATTGTGGTTGTACCCCCGCGGGAGTCTAGGGGGCTGCTCCTTCGTCCACATCTGGTCGGAGCGAAGGTTTCTTTTGTAGATAAGGTCATAACAATAGGCTCGTAGACCACCAAGTCAGTAGTGTCGCTATGCGATGATTTTAAAGATGGGGCTTCCATATTGAAGGCTCGGGAAATCCTCCATCTCTATTCCATTCGGCCGGGCTACTTGGTGTTCAGGCAGAGTGAGACTGCACTCTTTATGAGGTACATCCCGCACCGGTTTGCTCAGCAATCGAGCTACAACCAAGGGGTCCCGATGGAAGCTTTCTTAGAAAAGCCCGTGGTCAGCCGAGAGGGGATAAAGAATGCAATGCACCACTTCGCACGGCTTAACACGGGTTCCTATTTCTTTATCAGCGAACCCAGCTGTGTCCCTAAGATGCTCAACACGTACGTGGCTTGGTATGCGCATGCGATGGGTCCTGTTATCTTAATGGAAAAGCACATGCTGGTTGACCGTAGGGGTGCGCCTCCTGGCAGTGATCGCAAGGCCCCCTTGAAGCCAAGGATTCCGGTCATTCCTCCGCTAAAAGATGCCGGAGTCGATCGACCACGCGTGTTGAGCCCCCCGCATGGATTGCCGCTGCCTGCTATGGTGAATGCACCACCGGCGCCCCGTGCTCCCATGAAGACGATTAATGTAATATCGCCAGAGTCAGGCGCAGGAGCGGTATCGGGACCCGCCGCCTCAAGGTGACTGCCAAGCGCAAATCAATTCCAGGCGCATCTAGAGCTGGCGGGCAAAAGAAGAAGAAGTCGATCCTTTCCCTCGACGCGATCCTCGGTTTAGAGCCTGAGGCCCCTCTCACTGAAGGAATAAGTGAATATGGCAGCAATAAGGGCTTCTTAGTAGACCCCGCTGACACTAATTTGGCGGCCGCTATTGCAGCTTCTGAGGGGTCAGCAAGGCTCGAAGCGATGTTAAGCAAACTCGCTGAGTCAGGTAACCATTAGCTGCTTTCTTCGTCACTTTATCGCACTTTTTTTATCGTTATTTTTAACTAATACTTTCCCCCATTTTCGACAGGTGTCTCTACCGAAGAAGCTATTGCCGCCTCTTTGAAAACCTTCCACGAGGAGGAAGAGAAACGTGCTCTAGCGGGCGTTGGTACGTCCTACCCCCTTTTTTCTTTTATAAGAAATTTTTTTTATCCCTTCTGATGGTCAACTTAACCTTCTTCCTTTGTTTCTTCGCAGGGGCTATCCCAGTTGATGCGGGGATCCTCCCCAAGCCTGTTACTGAAGTCCCGGTCTCGTCGGGGCTGCTGCAAAAGCCTCGACTTGACAAAACGACGAGGGATGCCTTGAAAAATTTGGAGGCATCCCTATTCACGGACGAAGACGCCTCAATTAAAGAGGCTTTGGTGGAATCCGTCTCAACGGCTCGGGTGGAGAGGAAGCGATTGAGACGTGAAGCAAAGGCGCGCAGAGCTGCTTTGGCTACGGGAGCGGGCCCTAGCACCATCCCTCGTGCTGATACTCCCTCCGAAGAGGCCCCTGTCGCCCTATCTACTGCTCGCAGGCAAGTGGCGCGCGTGGTTCAGAGTGGAAATGATAAATCCTCTTCAGGTAACATTTCTTTCAGAATCTTGTTGTAAGAATTATAAAGCCATCGGTTTTTTATGTATTCTATCTTGCAGGGCCAAGTCCGACTGAGGGGGAGGCGGAGACCGTTGAACCCAGGGAAACCAAGGTGGCGGCACCTGTCGAACCCAAGCTGACGGTGGGCAACGTCGTTGGGGCTACGGAGCCTGAAACAGAGGTCGAGGGATCTGCAGCCGAGAGGGTCATTGATGCTGAGCCTGAAGTGGCGGCAGATGAAATGATCGTTATAACCGAGCCGAGGGTAGTGGTGGGCAAGGTGCTTGAGGCTGGCGACCTCATGGTGATGGGGGATAAGCCGATGGAGACGGCGGAGCCCGAAGAAGTAACGGGGGAAATGGGCACGACTCTTGGGGAAAAGTCAGCCGCTTCCTTCCAAGAGTCCGGCAACGCTCCAATCATTGCCCTCCCCGCCTACGACCTTCTGCCGTCTCCTGGTCGCGCGAGCACGACGACGGTCCCTATCGAGTCGGGTGATGAGGTCACGGGCGGTGGCCTCATGTCAATGGAGGAGGGAGTCGCCTCCGTTTCAGCTGGCAGCTCATCAGGTAAATCCCAAGTTGCTGTCCTTCTTTACCTTACAATCCTTTCTGACAAGTTCACCTTTTTCGGAACGCAGGTGCAGCCAACGCCGATGCCCCACTGCTTGAGGGAGTGCCTTCAACGACTGCCTTGGCGGTGGTCACTTCTCAACCCTCTCTCATACCATCTAAGATGTTAGAAGGTATGGGTTTGCAATCTATTGATCCTATCTTTCAGACGTATAATTTGTGTACTAAAGTCGTTTTGTTGTGTCTTTTCAGGAGTGCTCTTTGATCATCTATATCAAGTGTTGCTCCCATACTTCTCCTTCCCATCTGAACTTGCTTCTCCCTCGGGCGGTGCTGGTGAGTATAGTTCCCGACTGATACCTTTCTTTTTTTAGTGATGGAATTATTTCTAACTCTCTCTTGTCCTGACTGCAGTGTTACAAATCGAAGGGGGAGAAAAAAGATCGGTCGCGTCACCGGCCCTTCCGGCCTTACCACCTGCTTCAACCGGTATAGTCAACTATCTTATCAATGACTTTTTCCATATCTATTGAATCATCATTTAATCGCATTTTGTCTTTTCAACTGTCGTTCCGGCTCCGGTCCCTCTTGAGTCTCGCGTCCTTTCACCGGCAGGCCCCTTCTTGAAACGTCCATCTTCAAAGGGTGCCGTGATGAGTTTGGGCATGCTGAGCGGGTATATCGAAGAGCTTAACGTGGACGCTCTCCCCCCTGCCGCAGATTTCGCTGTGGAGGTTAACCCAATGTTGGCGGCGCTCGTAAACTTTCACAACGAAGGCGTCGTTGAATCTTGGGTTAACCACTGCAAGGAGATCGAGGCCTGCCTTCATCGGTTGGAGTCGATGCGTCCTTCCCCTAAAGTTTTGGCCATAAGCACCCAACGGACAGCCTGGCTCGAGCAAAGCACTTCTTATTTCCTCCATTTGGAGCAAGAAGCAGTTTTACGGTTGAAGGAACGTCAGGAGTCCTCAAGCGCAACTGATCGCCTGCGCGCTGAAGTTAGGACGAATGCTGCTGAGGTGAAAGCGGTCTTTGAAGGCCTCCTGGAGCATATCTCTAATGGGCTAGCACTGAAGCGGAAGCTTGATGCCACCGAACGTAACGCTCAAGGCCGTGAAGCAATTCAGCAGGTCGTTGGGGAACAGCTTGCATCCTTTATGCAGCAGCGGGCTCAGGTAGAGGATGAACTGGCGGTGGTAGCCGATCGGGAAAAAGCATGGAAGGAAGTGTGCGAACAAATGATAAAGCTACTTAAGACGCTTCCTTCTCAGTAACTCTCCTTGTATCGTTTGTACTTGTAAATAAAAAATGTATATACATATTTTTTATTCTTTAGCACAATGTATCCTGTACTCGATCGAGTTTATGAATAAAATGTACACATTTTCTGTAATGTCTTGTGTCATTTCTCCGCCTTTTCTTTCTTTTATTATCAGCATGCTATCTTAATAAACATGATTGACAGATGATAGAGTACGCATCTTGGTTTCTTCAAGAGATAGCGATGGCTTAGGCTGCAGGTTCAGATCTGCCTCCTAAGACTTTTCAACTCTATGAGCTGTGAGGGTCTCATAGAGATTTTTCTCCCTACGGGTCGAGAGGATCTCGTAGGTGGGTTTTTCTCCTTAGGAGTCGTGAGGATTCCTAAGTGTGTTTTCTCTTATAGGTCGTAAGGATCCTGTAAGAGAATTTTCCCCTCTTACGAGTCGAGAGGACTCATAAGCGGTTGTTTCCCTCCTTGTCGAAACACGACTTCCGAAAGTGAGACCCATGAATAGTATGCAAGAGACCGTTTTTTTTTAGATCGACTTGCAGGGTCCCATTGTTCAGGAAGCAAGTTTTTTAGTCCCTGCTGCCTGAGGCTTCATCTTGTAAGTTGAGACGAATCGGAAATTTTCCCGCGGAGACACTGGTTTCTCTGCAAGCCGACGCGAATCAAGAGGCTCTCGTCAATGAGTGTTTGTTTCCTTGAGTTGAGGTATTTGCCAAGGGTTATTTGTTTCCCTAGCGCCAAGGATTATTTGTTTCCTTGGTGTTGAAACGGATCGAGAATTTCCCACGGAGGCACTGGTTGCTCTGCGAGTCGACGCGAATCAGGAGGCTCTCGTCAAGGAGTGTTTGTTTCCTTGAGTTGAGGTATTTGCTAAGGATTATTTGTTTCCCTAGCGCCAAGGATTATTTGTTTCCTTGGTGTTGAAACGAGCCGAGAATTTCCCACGGAGGCACTGGTTGCCCTGCGAGTCGACGCGAATCAGGAAGCTCTCATCAAGGAGTGTTTATTTCCTTGAGTTGAGGTATTTGCTAAGGATTATTTGTTTCTCTAGCGCCAAGGATTATTTGTTTCCTTGGTGTTGAAACGGATCAAGAATTTCCCACGGAGGCACTGTTTGCCCTACGAGTCGACACGAATCAGGAGGCTCTCGTCAAGGAGTGTTTGTTTCCTTGAGTTGAGGTATTTGCTAAGGATTATTTGTTTCCCTAGCGCCAAGGATTATTTATTTCCTTGGTGTTGAAACGGATCGAGAATTTCCCACGTAGGCACTGGTTGCTCTACGAGTCGACGAGAATCAGGAGGCTCTCGTCAAGGAGTGTTTGTTTCCTTGAGTTGAGCTATTTGCTAAGGATTATTTGTTTCCCTAGCGCCAAGGATTATTTGTTTCCTTGGTGTTGAAACGAGCCGACAATTTCCCACGGAGGCACTGGTTGCTCTGCGAGTCGACGCGAATCAGGAGGCTCTCGTCAAGGAGTGTTTGTTTTCTTGAGTTGAGGTATTTGCTAAGAATTATTTGTTTCCCTAGCGCCAAAGATTATTTGTTTCCTTGGTGTTGAAACGAGCCGAGAATTTCCCACGGAGGCACTGGTTGATCTGCGAGTCGACGCGGATCAAGAGGCTCTCGTCAAGGATTGTTTGTTTCCTTGAATTGAGGTGTTTGCTGAGGATTATTTGTTTCCCTAGCGCCAAGGATTATTTGTTTCCTTGGTGTTGAAACGAGATGAGAATTTCCCACGGAGGCACTGGTTGCTCTGCGAGTCGACGCGAATCAGGAGGCTCTCATCAAGGAGTGTTTGTTTCCTTGAGTTGAGGTGTCTGCTGAAGACACTGGTTTCTTCGGAGTTGGAATGAACCGTCGAGATTTGGCTTCGTTTTCTGGCGGAGCCTGTTGGGAGAGTATGGTTCCCTCTTTGTTTGTGCCTTTGGATTGTATATAGGGATCGATGTGATCTCAGCTGTAGGGCTGAAGTATTATCATCTCTTTTTTTTGTTTTATTTCCGCGATACTCTATCATTTCAGCTTTTATATCACGAAGGTCGCGATTGCCCAATCATTTCGTCTATTTTTCGCGGTGCCCAATCATTTTGGCTGTTTATTTTGTTTTCACTCGCTGTTTTTTATTGCGAGTTGCCCAATCATTTCGGCTATTTTGCATGCATACATTTTTACTTGCTGCTTTTTATTGCAAGTTGCCCTATCATTTCGGCTATTTCGTATGCATGTGCAGCCTACTGGCTTTCCGCCGTAAACCTGGAATTAGACATCGATTTCGGCATCAGCACCGCTACAACTGGGATATTGCCAGGAGCGAATCATCATCTGCCTCTGTCGATGTCAAACAAATGTGGCTTAGCGATCAGGGTTAAGGCGCTGTCGACTAAGGCTTTTAACTTCATGAGCCGTAAGGGTCTCACAAAGGTATTTATCCCTACAAGTCGTGAGGATCTTGTAGGTGTATTCTCTTTAGGAATCGTGAGGATTCCTAAGTGCATGTTCCTTTGTAAGTCGTAAGGATCCTACAGGAGGGTTTTCTCCTTGTAAATCGAGAGGATTTACAAGGGTCGTTCACCATACGAACATATCCCCAATCACGGATGAAACTTGGTTAGGGAAATGCTTATTTGCGCCCGTGGATTGTATACAAGAGTCAGTGTTGAACCACTTGTAGGGCAATATCGAAAGTTGTGGAGTTTGCTTAAGCACAGGTTTAGGTCTCTGTAACTTAAGACTTTCAAATCTTATGAGCCGTGGGGGTCCCATAAGAGAGTTCTCCTTACGAGTCGTGAGGATCTCGCAAGTGTATTTTCTCCTTAAGAATCATGGGGATCCCTAAGTGTGTTACTCCCTTGTGAGTCGTAAGGATCTCATGCGGGTGGTTTCTCCTTACAAGGTCGAGAGGACCTTACAAGTGTCTTTTAACGAGGTTGCGCACTTTCGGGTTTTTATAAACACTCGCCGGTAGTCCTGCTGTTTTTACTCACGGAGCCCTTTCGGGTTTTCATCCGTGCCCATTTTGCTTATGGACATACCGTTTTTATTTTATATTATTTTTTTTATTTTTTATTTTTATTTTCTTCTTCTCTTTTTTTTACGAGGTCGCGCCCTTTCGGGTTTTCACAAACACTCGCCGGTAGCCCTGCTGTTTTTACTCACGGCGCCCTTTCGGGTTTTCATCCGTGCCCTTTTTTACTTATGGACATTCCGTTTTTATTTATATATTTTTTTATTTTGTCGACCTACGGATGTTGCGGTATTAGTTTAGGGACGTCTCGGTCCGCTATTAGTTTAAGGACGTTTCGGTCCGTCATTAGTTTAAGGACGTTTCGGTCCGCCATTGAGAAGGCTGGCTACTGCTTATAAAGCTTGAGCTTAGGAAGATAGCGAGCAGACATAGTCGTCGTCATCTATCATTGGCCTAGGCTGTGACTCATTAAGCGTAGTATTTCTTTAGAAAGCGACCGTTTATCGGCCTGAAAGGCCTTTCCCCGTGCATGTCCATGAGTAGATAGGCCCCACCCTGGTAAACTTTATCTATGATGTATGGGCCTTCATAGTTTGGCTCAAATTTTCCCCGCTTGGCGCGATTGGGAATCATAGGCCTTTTGACCACTAGCACAAGTTCGCCTTGGCGGAATGTCCTCGGTCGGGTCAATCTTTTATATGAGCGCGTCATCTTTGCTTTGTAAGCTTCTAGATTTTGTTGCGCTATGAGCCGGGTTTCATCAAGTGCGTCAAGCTCCTCAAGCCGAAGGTGAGCATTTTCTTCGTCCGTTAGATCATAGTGGACCGCCACTCGTAGAGAGGGTAGCTCTATCTCGAGGGGAAGTACTGCTTCCGTCCCAAATACCAACGCGTATGGCGTTGTGTTTGTGGCCGTCTTAAACGTAGTTCGATACGCCCAAAGAGCTTCTTGCAGCTTCTCGTGCCAGTCCTTCTTATTTCGGGACACCGTTT
Organism: Agapanthus africanus; assembly: GCA_030015575.1. Taxonomy (NCBI): domain Eukaryota; kingdom Viridiplantae; phylum Streptophyta; class Magnoliopsida; order Asparagales; family Amaryllidaceae; genus Agapanthus; species Agapanthus africanus. The sequence continues at coordinate 676,071,980 of CM057337.1, forward strand.
TCTTCATGATCTTTGTCAAGGTTTTGTTGAAGGCTTCAGCTAGACCATTAGCTCGTGGATTATAAACCGAGGAATATCTCCAGTCTATATTGTGTTGCTGCGCGAAGCGACTGATCTTGTGGCTTCTGTAAGCTGGCCCGTTATCGGAGATGATCCGTCGTGGAGTTCCAAACCGATATAGGACATGCGTCTTGAAGAAATGGAGGATATTCTCCGTTTTCACTTCCCTCAGCAGTACTGCCTCTGCCCATTTGGAGAAGTAGTCAGTCGTCGCCAGGATGAAACGATGTCCCTTGGACGATGCTGGTTCGATGGGTCCGACCGTGTCAGTTCCCCACATCTCAAACGGCCAACTAGCCACCGTTGGATGGAGTGGATTTGGATGCTGGTGGATGAAGTCCCCATGAATTTGGCACGAGTGGCACTGCTTCGCATACTCAAGGCAATCTTGGATCATCGTGGCCCAGTAGTAGCCCATCCGTTTGATCTTCAACTTCATCTTTGGGCCTGCTTGGTGAGAACCGCAAAGTCCGTCATGAACTTCCTATACAGAGTATCATTGACGAAGGCGAAAGACAGAGCTCGTTTTATGAGCTGATGTCTTGTGGACGCTTCTTCAGGCATTCGGTGGGACTTAAAGTAGTCTATAAAGACTTCTCTCCAATCCTCAGCCTTTTCTCGTTCTTTTATTTGTAAGGTCGTCTGTTCAGTCGCTCCCTTTTCCTCGGATGATTCCGGAGGTACTTCTGCTGGGGCAAGCACCCGACGGTTTTGTACTACGATTCTAACGTCATCGAGGTTCTCATCAGCCAGTTCCTTAGCGAGTTTGGCCAATGCGTCCGCTTTGCTGTTTTCAGCGCGCGGTATGCTTTCCAAAGTATAGGAGGGAATTTGGTTCAACAGTTGCTGCACCTTTTCGCCGTACTTCACCAACTCCGGTTTGCACGTTTGGTAGTCGCCGTTTACTTGACTAACGACCAGTTGGGAGTCTCCATATATGAGGAGGTTTTCAATCCCCATGTCGATGGCGATCTCGAGGCCTGCTATCAAAGCTTCATATTCGGCTTCGTTATTTGTCCTCGGCTCTGTTAAGGAGAAAGCGAAGCGCATTATCCCTCCTTGTGGAGTCACGAAGATGAGGCCTACCCCCGATTTGATTATAGGGGTACTTTGTTTGCGCTTTTTCATGGAAGATGCTCCATCGAAATAAAGTTCCCATTGGGTATCACCACCGTCGATCGCGTCAAACGCATGTTCGTCTGGCAAATCACAATTCAGAGGAGAATCGGCAGGTATCGGGTGCTCAGCGAGGAAGTCAGCGATGGCTTGGCCTTTCACTGCCTTGAGAGGTTGATACGTTATCGAAAACTCCATCAAGAGTAGGGCCCATTTAGCGAGTCGTCCCGTCAATATGGCCTTTGACATTAAATACTTAAGAGGGTCTACCTTTGAAATGAGACGGACCTCATGCGCCAACGCATAGTGCCTGAGCTTTGTTATCGCGAAGATCAACGCCAGGCAGTGTTTTTCAATGGGGGAGTAGTTGCTTTCTGCCCCCCAGCAGAACTCGACTTAAGTAGTAGAGTGCTCTTTCCTTCCCTTGATCGTTCTCTTGTGCCCATAATGCGCCTAAGGAGCCTTCGAGAGCGGTTGTATAAAGAATGAGGGGCTTTCCCTTGACCGGAGCAGCCAGCACTGGCGGGTTCTGCAGGTATTGTTTGATCTCGTCTAGCGCGCTTTGGCATTTTTGGTCCCAGACGAACGGGGTTCCCTTCTTCATCAGATGGCTGTAGGGACGACACTTGCCTGAAAGATTGGCTATAAATCGTCGTATATACGCGAGCTTCCCTTGGAGAGACCGCAGCTGTTTGGGAGTCCTTGGCGGAGGCATTTCCATGATCGCCTTGATCTTTGACGGATCTATTTCAATACCTCGGTGTCGGACGATGAATCCCAGGAATTTGCCCGAGGAAACTCCGAATGCACACTTGAGAGGGTTCATCTTCACGTTGTATTGCCGAAGGCGTTGAAATACGGTCTTCAAATGCTCGAGATGTTCCTCGTATGATTTGGTTTTAACCACGAGATCGTCGATATAGCATTCGACGATTTCGTGTATAAGGTCATCGAAGATCTTCGTCATGGCCCTTTGGTAGGTGGCACCGGCATTCTTTAAACCGAAGGGCATCACCTTGTAGCAGAATATACCCAAAGGAGTCCTGAAGGCGGTGTGCTTCTAGTCTTCGGGATGCATTTTTATCTGATTATATCCTGACGAGCCGTCCATGAAGGAGAAAATCTCGTGAGTGGACGTATTGTCTATCATCAGTTCGGTGACTGGCACTGGGAAATCGTCCTTCAGGCAAGCTTTATTAAGATCCCGGAAGTCTACGCATATGCGCACTGTCCCATTTTTCTTCATCACCGGGACGATGTTGGCGATCCATTCAGGGTATTGAACTTCCTGAATGAAGCCAGAGTCGATCAGCTTCTTGACCTCGGCATTGATATTCATCTCAAGCTCGAGTCGCATTCTTCTCGGCGCCTATTTGACTGGCTTGACGTCCGGGGATATCGCCAATCTGTGCACAACAATTTCTGGATCTAGTCCCGGCATCTCGGAATAGTTCCACGCGAAGCAATCTTTGTGCTGCATAAGCAGGTCTTTTAATGAAGCCACCTTCTCTTCAGAAAGTAGCTCACTAACAAATATCGGTCGCGGATCGTTCGCCATTCCTAACTCAATTTTCTTAAGGTTATCTGCGGTGGTATGGATTCCATCTTCCAGCTCTTTTGGCGCTGGTGGGAATTCTGAGATTACCTCGTCGTTGCTGTTTTCGAAGCACCAGGTAAGGTCATCCATATTCTCGGGCTCTTCTTTTGATATCGTTATCACGTGAAAAGTACGAATTCGCTTCCAATTCCAATGCGGAACCGGTTCTTCTTCCATGGCCTTGGGTTCGTGCTTCTGTGGCGGTGCTACCCTCCAGTTGTCGGACAGAGCGAACTTGCCAAGCTGATACTGATCTTCAACCCAATTCTTGAAGATGAAGCAATCTTCAAGAGGGTGCCCTATCACTCGGTGATAAAAGCAATAGTCTGGGTGTGAGACTTCGCCCGCTTGTTTGGGGTGTTTAGACTCCAGCAGTATAAGCATCTGATGTTTTAGAGCAAGATCAAGTATCTTCTTCGTCTTGTCCCGAGGAAACGAGTACGCTTGACCCATTTTTTTCATGAGGGATAGATCAATAACGCTCGACTCTCGTTTGCGTGGCTTCTTAGCCTTGCTTTGTTGCTGTTGAGCGCCTTTTTGGTCTTTCGACTTATTTCTGCTTTTGCGTCGAGCCTTCTTTATAACAGGTTGACAAGGAGAGGCATTTTCATCTTTCACGGCCTGTTGGAGAAGGCGTTGCGTTTTGGCTTTCTTGTAGATGACCATTTCACGGTTATGATCGTTCCGGACTTTTTTAACCGCTTCCTTTATAAGCTTGTCCATTTGTTCTTCGAACGACGGACTGGGCTCTTTTGCATCTGGAAATTTCACCGTCTCAGGATTAGCGTCCTCCCATTGAGCATCCACTTCTTCATCGAAGTCATACATGACATAGCAGCTGTTTAGTAGCTCTCGTTTCTTTGACCGGGTGTATCCAAGACCTTTTGTCTCCATTCTCCCATTAGGCAGTTTGTGTTGGGTTCCGGGAACATTCCAGACTTTGTCATTGAACTTGGCTTTTCGAACGGTCTGCTTGAAGGATATCCCCTGGCGTTTCAGTAGGTTTTTCATACCTTCCGTATAATATCTGGGGAGACGGATAGGCTGAAGCCTGTCGAGCGTAGGATCCACGCTATGCCAGATTTTTTCCCCCTTGGTTTCTTCAGAGCGGTAGAACAGAATTGCTTTTTCGCTTTCTCGCCTGGGAGGGATATAGAACGTTTGCAGCTCTTCTACATTGTAAATATTAAGTGCATCTAGTTCTTTATGATGTTTAAGTTATGATGTTTAAGCGGCACTATGGAGACTTGTAGACTTTGCTCTTCGTCAGCGGACGTTCGCATTGAAGGTCGAGCAGAGAATACAGCATGGATTTCATCTTTCGAGTCGCTACCGAAGACCAACGTAGGAGCGGACGGCGCTGGCTTGTTGTGTTGGGATGGACCCGAATAAACTATCTCCTCTTCCTCCTCAGTATCACTGCCGAAGACAGGGATGGTGGCGTTAGCTTTGTTCTCCGGCTTGTGACACTTCTCCGTGTCTTCGAAATCCGGTAAGAAGTATTTGACATCTTCATATTTGCGGACCTCGTTCACAGAGAACGGGTTCAGTACTCCCGTCACGGTATACTCGAAACCATCCTTAAAATACTTCATACACTGATGTTGCATAGAAGGGATGATGTTGTACTCGTGTAACCATGGTCGGCCGAGCAAAGTGTTGTAGCATGTCTTGGCGTCTATGACGTGGAACTTAATGTCCGTGACGAGTAGCCTAAAGCGTAGCATCAGTATTACAAACCCAAGAGTTCTTGATGACTGGGAGTCGAACCCGGAAATGGTAATCTTGTCCCGAGCAAGGTGCTGGACGCTCATACAGATTTCTTTAAGACCCGCACATTGAGGAGATTAACAGACGATCCATTGTCGATCAGGATTTTGCCTATCTTTATATCGTGACAGTATCCTGAGACATAGAGGGGGCGATTGTGTTCGCACGTCCCAAGGAGAAGGTCTTCGTCGCCGAAAGTGACATCGGCCGTATGCACTTCCTCCAATTCTTCCTTCATCTTTTCTTCAGCCAGGAAAGCTTGGAATTGCTCCGGATCCTGTAGTGCCTTGATTAATGAATCTCTCGCCTCCTTTGATAGCAAAAGGGCGTTAAGAATGCTGAGCTGTGATGGCAGCTTCCTCAGATGTGCTAAGACATTGTAATCCACCTTATTCTTCTTCGGCGGGTCCTTGGCGCTTAGCTCCTCCAAAACTTGGTCATCTGAGACGATATCTTCAGAGACCTTTTCTTTCCCTTTATCTTTTCTGTTTGAGGGTCCGAGATTCTTTTCAGGCAGCGTGCGTGTTAGTTGTATGTATGCCCTAGAGGCCAGTATTGTACAGATGATGTATATTATATTGGATGCTTGGACATATATAGAGATGACTTTCTTGCTCGATATGATAGTATGCTATCTGGTTACTCTTTATCTTAACATGTACACTTGTCTCTTTAAACTGTCTTATGGTTACATGTTGGTAAAGCCCTTAGGATGTGTACTTGACTACCTGGACTATGATGCAGATCATACTAGTGGGGACATGGTAGTCCATAAGTACATCCTTCAAGGTCCCTAGTCGTGGGTGTATCGAGACGGGGCATCGATATACCAGAGTAGACTAGCGTATACGCTTCTCGACCCATGAGATGGGCGATGGATGATCCCATATCCATTGGTGTTTGACATCAGAGATGGTATACGGGTGCTCAGTGGAGACTGGGTACACTGGACGGACTCGCCGAGAACTCCCAGATGGTATTATACCTCACGTCAGATGGCAGTTCTCAGGTGACACTTGTACAGGTTAGTCTGTAGACCCGAGATCGTCATAGAGTCTTGTGTGATTCCCACTGTGCTTTGATCTACACCTTACCACGTCCATGAGGGCGTGTAAAACGGTGGTCTTTGGGTACAGTCCCGAGTCACATGGAGGCAATGAGCGATAGGAGGGGTTTCGTCTCTCCCGGTATTGGGAGTTGATGTTGCGCTGTGCTCGATTGGCCGTAACAGGGAAGTCCATGGCCAGGGCTGATCAGAGATTTGCTGGTAAGTGTTACCAGTAGTTTCTCGACCCGTTATGAGCCTCACATCGGCACGACTTATCGGTTATTGGGGTCTGACGTTTACCACCCCTAGACTTGATATGCGACGTATCAGACGAACAGACCGGACTGTACGGTAAGTGTTACTGGTTGGATTCACAGGAGTGTGAGCGGGCTAGCTCGTCGATCTTCTGATCGCTCAATACCCGGATGGCCGTTACGTTTAGCAGACCGCTTGCGGCTTGTGGGTGCTTGATATGATCATCATCTGCTACCGGCGTATTGACGAGTCTTTAGAGTCCTACACAGAGGTTTCCTGGCTCAAGCGAAATGAAATAGGAGAGCATATGAGATATGTGCGGGACCGAGAATAATGCGTGTATGTGATACCGCATTTCATTCTCGCGATAAATGTTTCGATTAGTTATATTCGATATGACCTAGTTATCGAATCATTGATTCGATAAGCCGATACATTGGATACTAGTCGGTTATATGCGATATGACCGGATCGTTAAATCAAGTGTTGATTTAATGATTTAATGTATAATTATATATTTGATATACTACATTGCATTAACTAGTATTGGTTCACTTTATATGGATTTTCTCACTTGATGTGCAAGAAGTATATGTGATATACTTTTGTGCACATATTTGTATCATGTTTGATGATACTTGATCTTGTTGTTAAGTATAAAGAATTAAACCATGGTTAAGTGTTGATTAGGGTTTTGCATTTTCATTTATTTATTTATTTGAAAAGGATTTAATGAGAATGGTGGCTTTCTTTTGTCTTTAGTTGAAGCTTCATGAAGCCTTGACTTTTGCAACCATTCTTGTCCTCATGCTTAACCCTAACTCTCCAAATGACCATGGTTTATTCTCTACACTTAACCCTAGTTAGATTATGATAAGTATGAATTTTCTTTTCATTTTAAAACAACTTATCATAAAACTAGCTTCATCTTCTCCTTCTTCTTCAAGATAGAAACCTTGATGCCATCAATGGCAACTTGAGTTCTAGTGAGAGAAATCCAATTCTAAAGTGAACCCACCTCCTATTTCTTCACCCTCTACCTCTTGCCAAGTTGTTTTGGGTGTTTTCTTCACAAGTTTCACAACTTTGTGAAGTCGGAGCTTGAACTTGTGATGCCTCGACGTAGATCGTCTTTGACACGAAGCCGACGACCTAGCTCGCCCGTTTCTCCGATGAAGCCGACGATTGAGTTCGGGATTCATGATGGACAGCGAGAGGACACCCACGTGGAGCTAAGGAAGTGGAGAACCGGATCTACAAAGGTTGTAGCATCTAACTTTTAGTTAAGTAGTTAACTAGATTATCTTTTCACCTAAACTTCTAGTCAACGATCCGTATTAGGGTTTCTCGGCACCCATAATTTTTGAAATTGGCATGGTTGATGCCTTGTGAGACTTCATTAGAGTGCCTAGGAACCCTACAGTGGTATCAGAGCCTAGCTAGAGCCTTAGGCGAAGTCTAGACGGAGTTTGAAGTCCGAACGAACCGAAACCCTAACTCACAAAATGCTCTCTGTACATTTTCTAAAATCTGGGATTTTTCCAAATTAAAAATATGCAGAAAAATCAGCAGGTGATTCTAAGAGTTACTGTGAAATTCGACAGCCCAAATCCACCAAGACGCCGCGGTTCCGCGGCATGAGCATGGCTCATGCGGCGGTTCCGCGGCCGTACGGCCTCATTAAACAAAGAATTCTGCACAGTAATTCTTAGTTTCCAGTGCTGGTTTTCCTGAGAATTTTTAAAATTTATTCAAGAGTTGCATTTTCTGGGGTTGTTTTGGAGCTTCGATAGTTCGATCGGATTATCAAATTTCGTCTATGTGTTTTTCCGGATAATTTTTAGAATATGTTAAAAAGTTCGACCGGATATAAATACCCAATTTTTTCCCTGTCGGGAAATTTCCAAGTGTTGGATTTTTCAGTAGTTTAACGACGTTCTAAGTAGTGCAAGTAACGCGATGGACCCTCTAGAAGACAACAAACCTTAACTCGATTATGTGACCGTCTTGAACTGCCCTTTGAACCTTCGGGTTTGGGGCAGTACGGAGTGCCACATGTGAGGCGTTGGCTTGACCCTTCTACGGCTGGACCGTTGGTACTGAGGCACGAACTGAAAGTTGTTAGACTTATTTCATGTGTTGAGCTGTATCGGGAAAACTTGGGTATTCGATTGTTCGATCGGAAAGTTTAACATTTTCTGTTTATCTGGAATGTGATACAATAATTGGAATTCACAAACAGTTATGAGATAACTGAATGAATGTTGTAAATCTAGCGGTTTAGTTTCACTTGATATTGAAAAGAGTTTTCGATAATGAGACTAAAATGCGGGGTTTATAACTGTTAGGCATGTGATGTCTAAGTATTTCATTTGATTAGGCATGTGATGTCTAAAGAGGTTGCGGATTCCAACTGTTGTAGTTTTACACTTTCTTTTCTGTGACCGTAAGTATAGTATGTTCATATCGCCGGTTTCGTTGCTATACGTCAACGACAATTGGGGTATGCATACTTACTTACGTTGATGACATGTGATGTTATGTGTTGCTGGATATGTTATATTGGATCGTCGTGTTTGAATAGCCGGGGGTTTTTATGTGAGATGAGTGTTTTTCATTTTCATTCATGTAAAAACTTGTATGTAATATTCTTTTATTTGGGGCACTTCCAGGTAGCGGAAGTCGTCACCTTTTGTATATTATTTACTTTTCCGCATTAGGTTAGACCCAAGGAGCGGAGCACAAGTAACCGGGTTCTGGGGTTCAGTGGGAGACCAACTCGAGGAGTCGAGTCCGGGTCTCCTAACCCTAGAATTGGCAGGGTTGCTTGCCGCTCTCGTAGGGGTCTAGGGGTGTGGGATTGGCTATTCATCACGACCGTGGAATCCGTGTTTTATACTGGCTCGTATTGAAAACACGGACGTCCTAGTATATCCAATATTTCATATGTTTCTTCTGCTGCGATATCTGTGATGCGTTCATGTGATGTTCTGTGATAGATACAGTATATAGTATATATGATATATTATATAGACGTTACTTATGTTTTGCATCCGCACTAGCCCTGCCCTGCTCTGTCGTTAGTTACCTAACCTAACGGTGCACGAGGGGACATCGAGGCGAATGCGGATGGCATAAGTGTACGTCGTATTTATCTGTGATGTTTAGGTATTTAAATGATGGGACTTCATTAATGTGATTAATGAATGGAAAGAAACCTAAGATGTTGTAGAATCAAATTTTAAATAAAACAGGTAGCTACAGTTCTTGCTTTGCACAGCGGTATATGTGATATATCCTGCACCTTATTCGATGAGGAAAGGACCGAGATCCCTTCACCGGGAGTGACTCCTTTAGCAATAACTGGTATATGCTACACCCTCGGTTTGTTTTTGATTGCTTCTATAGTTTTTTCTTTGCACAGTGATATATATGATATATCCCGCACCTCATTCGACGAGGAAAGGGCCGACGATCCCTTCACCGGGAGTGACCCCTTTAGCGAAACTAGAAAAGCCTCAAAATCACTCCATTTTTAAAACTTCATTTGATTCTACAACGATATCAAGTTCATTACGCAATAGGTTTTCAGAAAAACCTGTCGTAGCCCTCCGTCATTTCAGATAAGTCCTGTTTAGTATTCGTGCTGCGTTTGTTGACTTTGTCAAGGCGCAGTGTGCGGTAGCTAACCAGTATTTGTCTGCTTATGCATATGATGCAGATTGGGTTAGGGTAGTCGTACGGCCTTGTTGACCTTGTCAAGGGTCGTGCGGGTGGGTTTGATTCAATCAAGAAATGACGGGTTGAACTTGACTTGCGGTCTATGGTTTGTTGACCTTGTCAAGGTCATAGATCGTTCGGGGCAAAAGCATTATCGGGAATTTCAAGTGTTGAAATTTGCAATGAGATTGCATACCTTCTATGAGATAGTTGGATCCCGATACCCACTGCGAGTAAGAGTTACTCCTGGGAGAGTTTTACACATTGCAATTAGCTGATCAAGTAGGTGTCTAGAAAGGTGTCAACGGGGTTACGCCTTTGGGAAAACGAGGTTTACATTAATTAGGTTCGTGCGAAAGCACGGGGGACCTCCCTCAAAGTACCGACACTGGCCTGGCTGAAAGATTGGCGAACTTGTAGTGTGTAATTAATCCCGGCTAGTCTTTCCTTTTAGGGTTTGAAGGAAGATTTGATAAAAACCAGTGGGAGCCATCCTGATTAGATAAGATAATAACCAATCTGATCTTGCACGAGCATACGCTAAAGTGTTTTCTTCTCTCTCTCTCCAGGTAGCGACCATTTCATGCCCTAATGAAGATAATAATATGGATGTATTGACCGAACCCGCATGTTATACTGTGCTGGGGAACGTTGGTTCCGTTCTTTCTTATAAGAGTTATAGGAATGAACAGGATATAGGGGAATACCAGGATTCCCATGCCACCCGATTGAAGAAAGTACATGTTGATGCATTTTCTTCGGGTGTGTTCGTTACTGAGAACTGTTTCTCTATTTGCTCTACGTCCTGGGTATTAGATACCGGGTCAGGATCCCATATATGTAATCAGTTACATGGGCTTAGAAAAGGGAGAGAACTTGGAGAAGGTGATAAAGACATTAGAGTTGGAAATGGTGCAATTGTTGCAGCTAAGACTGTCGGGGAATATCACCTAGTATTACCAACTGGTAATACATTGGTTCTGAACGAATGCTATTACATGCCGAACCTGATATGCAACATTATATCGGTTTCTTTATTAAGTAAAGAGGGATATAATTTTGTATTACAGGACAATGTTATGAACATTTTCCGTAACCAAAAGTTGGTTGGATCAGGCACGTTGTGCAATGGCATTTATGTTCTAAATCAATCAACAGTTCTGAGCATAACAAACACACACAAGAGGAAGAGTTCAGAATTGAACGAATCCTTCTTGTGGCATTGTAGACTGGGTCACATCAATGCGACACGACTAGCTAAGTTGCATAAAGATGGATATTTAAATCAGTTTGAATTTTCATCTTATGACACTTGCCAGTCATGTCTCAAAGGCAAGATGACCAAGACTCCGTTTACGGGACACGGAGAAAGAGTTACCGAACTCTTGGGACTAATACATAGTGATGTATGCGGTCCCATGTCTACACATGCCAGGGATGGTTCTTCGTACTTCATTACATTCACTGACGATCTCTCTAGATTCGGATATGTGTTCATGATGAAACACAAATCAGAAGCTTTTGAGAAATTTAGGGAATATAAACAAGAAGTTGAGAACCAAACCGGAAAGAGTATTAAAATCCTACGATCTGATCGAGGAGGAGAATACTTAAGCAATGCATTCCTGGACTTCCTAAAAGAGAATGGGATTCTCTCTCAGCTGACTCGTCCATATACACCAAAGCACAACGGTGTATCAGAACGGAGGAACCGCACCCTATTAGATATGGTGCGCTCTATGATGAGCACAGCTGAGTTACCTATTTCCTTCTGGGGTTATACGCTGGAAACAGCAACATACCTATTGAATCAAGTTCCATCTAAATCTGTACCTACCACACCATATGAGATATGGAGTGGGAAGAGACCATATTTTAAACGAGTTAAGATATGGGGTTGTCCGGCCTATGTCAAAAGGCAAAATCCGGACAAGCTCGAGGCACGGTCAGTTCTCTGCAAGTTTGTGGGATATCCAAAGAATTCATATGGGTATTTTTTCTACCACAGTGAGGAACAAAAAGTGTTTGTTGCTCAACATGCCACCTTTTTAGAAAAGGAATTCCTTGAAAAAGAAATTAGTGGCAAAGTGGTAGAGCTGGAAGAGGTTCCAGATACACAAACCGTAACTGAAGATTTAGTGGAACCAGAAGATTCAGTAGCTCCCAATGAACCTCAGCCTCTCCGCCGATCTAGTAGGGTTCCTCGCCAACCAGAGAGATACTACGGTTTTCTCATTGACGGTGGAAGCGAGGATTGCATCATGGAGGATGATGACCCAACTAGCTTCGAGCAGGCCATCACGAGTAGGGACTCAGTGAAATGGCTGGATGCTATGCAGTCCGAGATGGAATCCATGTACACCAACAAAGTATGGACTTTGGAAGTTGCTCCTGAAGGGGTAAAACCCATTGGGAGCAAGTGGATCTTCAAGAAAAAACTTGGTGTAGATGGGAAAGTGGAGACTTTCAAGGCTAGACTTGTAGCAAAAGGTTTTCGTCAAAGACCAGGTGTGGACTATGACGAGACCTTTTCTCCAGTGGCTATGCTTAAATCCATCCGGATCATGCTTGCCATCGCTGCATATCATGATTACGAAATCTGGCAAATGGATGTTAAGACCGCCTTTCTAAATGGTGATTTAGAAGAGTGCGTGTACATGACTCAGCCAGAGGGCTTCGTAGATAGTGGGAGCAGCGGGAAGGTGTGCAAGCTGCTTAAATCCATTTATGGATTAAAGCAAGCATCGCGGAGTTGGAACATCTGCTTTGACGTCGTTATCAAAGAGTTTGATTTCGTCAAAAATCCAGATGAACCTTGTATCTACAAGAAGGTGGCAGAGAGTAAGGTTGTCTTCCTCGTATTGTACGTGGATGACATACTCTTGATAGGAAATGATATTCCTATGCTGCAAGCGGTCAAGCTCTTCTTATCACAAAGATTCTCAATGAAAGATCTTGGTGATGCCTCCTGCATATTGGGAATTAGGATCTATAGAGATAGATCCAAACGGATATTGGGATTGTCCCAATCCAGGTACATCGACACCATACTAAAAAGGTTTAGTATGGAAGATTCCAAGCGTGGGAACTTGCCCACGATCTCTGGAGTCACTCTCTCCAAAGAGATGTCTCCCAAGACTGATTTGGAGAGAGCTCGCATGCAAGGGATACCCTATGCTTCGGCTGTAGGCTCTATCATGTATGCGATGCTATGTACCAGACCTGATGTAGCATACTCACTAAGTGTAGTGAGCAGGTATCAAGCTGATCCTGGAGAGAATCACTGGACAGCTGTGAAGAGCATTCTCAAGTACTTGCGAAGAACTAAAGAGATGCTCTTGGTGTATGGTAACGTAGAACTCCAAGTAGAGTCCTTTACCGATTCGAGCTTCCAGAGTGATAAGGACGACTCTAAGTCGCAGTCGGGGTTTGTCTTTACCCTTTACGGAGGGGCGGTTAGCTGGAAGAGTTCCAAGCAGGAAACCGTGGCAGACTCGACGATGGAGGCTGAATACATCGCTGCCAACGATGCTGCCAAAGAGGCTGTCTGGATCAAGAAGTTCATTACTGAACTTGGAGTGGTTCCATCCATTGAGCATCCAATACCTTTGTATTGCGATAACAATGGAGCGGTGGCTTTGGCCAAGGAACCCAGGTCCCATCAGCGATCCAGGCATATTCTGAGGCGGTATCACCTGATCCGGGAGATTGTTGATCGCCGGGAGATCGAGGTCAGGAGGGTTGACACGAAGAACAACACGGCGGATCCACTCACGAAGGCCATTCCCCAGATACAGTTTGAGAGACTCTTCGGGATGCTCGGTATGCGATACTACAGCAGCTGGCCTTAGTGCAAGTGGGAGATTGTTAGTTGTATGTATGCCCTAGAGGCCAGTATTGTACAGATGATGTATATTATATTGGATGCTTGGACATATATAGAGATGACTTTCTTGCTCGATATGATAGTATGCTATCTGGTTACTCTTTATCTTAACATGTACACTTGTCTCTTTAAACTGTCTTATGGTTACATGTTGGTAAAGCCCTTAGGATGTGTACTTGACTACCTGGACTATGATGCAGATCATACTAGTGGGGACATGGTAGTCCATAAGTACATCCTTCAAGGTCCCTAGTCATGGGTGTATCGAGACGGGGCATCGATATACCAGAGTAGACTAGCGTATACGCTTCTCGACCCATGAGATGGGCGATGGATGATCCCATATCCATTGGTGTTTGACATCAGAGATGGTATAAGGGTGCTCAGTGGAGACTGGGTACACTGGACGGACTCGCCGAGAACTCCCAGATGGTATTATACCTCACGTCAGATGGCAGTTCTCAGGTGACACTTGTACAGGTTAGTCTGTAGACCCGAGATCGTCATAGAGTCTTGTGTGATTCCCACTGTGCTTTGATCTCCACCTTACCACGTCCATGAGGGCATGTAAAACGGTGGTCTTTGGGTACAGTCCCGAGTCACATGGAGGCAATGAGCGATAGGAGGGGTTTCGTCTCTCCCGGTATTGGGAGTTGATGTTGCGCTGTGCTCGATTGGCCGTAACAGGGAAGTCCATGGCCAGGGCTGATCAGAGATTTGCTGGTAAGTGTTACCAGTAGTTTCTCGACCCGTTATGAGCCTCACATCGGCACGACTTATCGGTTATTGGGGTCTGACGTTTACCACCCCTAGACTTGATATGCGACGTATCAGACGAACAGACCGGACTGTACGGTAAGTGTTACTGGTTGGATTCACAGGAGTGTGAGCGGGCTAGCTTGTCGATCTTCTGATCGCTCAATACCCGGATGGCCGTTACGTTTAGCAGACCGCTTGCGGCTTGTGGGTGCTTGATATGATCATCATCTGCTACCGGCGTATTGACGAGTCTTTAAAGTCCTACACAGAGGTTTCCTGGCTCAAGCGAAACGAAATAGGAGCGCATATGAGATATGTGCGGGACCGAGAATAATGCGTGTATGTGATACCGCATTTCATTCTCGCGATAAATGTTTCGATTGGTTATATTCGATATGACCTAGTTATCGAATCATTGATTCGATAAGCCGATACATTGGATACTAGTCGGTTATATGCGATATGACCGGATCGTTAAATCAAGTGTTGATTTAATGATTTAATGTATAATTATATATTTGATATACTACATTGCATTAACTAGTATTGGTTCACTTTATATGGATTTTCTCACTTGATGTGCAAGAAGTATATGTGATATACTTTTGTGCACATATTTGTATCATGTTTGATGATACTTGATCTTGTTGTTAAGTATAAAGAATTAAACCATGGTTAAGTGTTGATTAGGGTTTTGCATTTTCATTTATTTATTTATTTGAAAAGGATTTAATGAGAATGGTGGCTTTCTTTTGTCTTTAGTTGAAGCTTCATGAAGCCTTGACTTTTGCAACCATTCTTGTCCTCATGCTTAACCCTAACTCTCCAAATGACCATGGTTTATTCTCTACACTTAACCCTAGTTAGATTATGATAAGTATGAATTTTCTTTTCATTTTAAAACAACTTATCATAAAACTAGCTTCATCTTCTCCTTCTTCTTCAAGATAGAAACCTTGATGCCATCAATGGCAACTTGAGTTCTAGTGAGAGAAATCCAATTCTAAAGTGAACCCACCTCCTATTTCTTCACCCTCTACCTCTTGCCAAGTTGTTTTGGGTGTTTTCTTCACAAGTTTCACAACTTTGTGAAGTCGGAGCTTGAACTTGTGATACCTCGACGTAGATCATCTTTGACACGAAGCCGACAACCTAGCTCGCCCGTTTCTCCGATGAAGCCGACGATTGAGTTCGGGATTCATGATGGACAACGAGAGGACACCCACGTAGAGCTAAGGAAGTGGAGAATCGGATCTACAAAGGTTGTAGCATCTAACTTTTAGTTAAGTAGTTAACTAGATTATCTTTTCGCCTAAACTTCTAGTCAACGATCCGTATTAGGGTTTCTCGGCACCCATAATTTTTGAAATTGGCATGGTTGATGCCTTGTGAGACTTCATTAGAGTGCCTAGGAACCCTACAGTGCGATTACGCAGCCGGATATTTTCGCAGACCTTCGGCTCTTCTTCTTTTCCCGAAGTGGACTCTTTAAAGAGAGGGGCAAGATCTAGCTCTTCATCAGAATCGCTCCCGAATGTAGGCACTTATGACCCGCCGGTGTTAACCATGCGACAATCGCCAGTAGTTCTTTTAAGCCCTTCGGTCATATTTTTCCGCTCCCGACGAGTTTTGCGCTTCTCCCGCTTAAAGCGTTGTCGATGAGCAACGTATCCTTGCCACCATCTATCGAAAGCTTTGCACTCTTGAGTGGGGTGCGAAACCTTCTGATGATATAAGCAATAGGACGGGTGCATTTCTATTTCACCGGTGATGCTTCCTTCAGAGGATGGTAGTTTCATGCCCATTGATATGGCCTTAGCAAACTTTTTCCTCATCTTGAATTGGCTTTTGTCGGTAGTGGAGGTGTTTTGCTCCAGCGGGATCGTCTCAGCTCTTTCATCAAGTCGCTGGCGCTTGGCCCTTTCAAACATGGTCGTCTCGCGTTCTCGATCAGCTTTACTTTTCAACCGAGCTTCATTAAGGAATGCGTCAATTACCTCATCTGATGGCCCCGGAATTTTTGATTCGGTATCTGCCCCCAGCGTTTCAGTACAAGGAGTCTCCTCATCGTCTATGAACGAATGGGAAATCACATGACAGCTCGCCACATATTCTTCAGATTCATTAGATGAACTTTCTCCCTCATCTTCCTCTTGAAAGACATGATTGAGGAACTCTTGGAGTGTAATGGGAGTCCGTGCCTTCTGGTTGTATTCCTCCAGCGCGTCGATTTGTTTTTGCAAGTCTGTGCGCTTGTCGCCAAGCTTCACGGGCTTCTTAGATTTCTTCTTCTTCTTTTTCGAAGATTTTGACAGCTGGTTGCGAGTGCTTGGGCCACCACTATCGGTCTTTGGAGTTATACGTGGCTTCAACATCCCTTCAATGACCTGCGGTTCCAACGGGTTCTTCCACCTAATCGCTGGACATGTCTGAAGATCATTTAGCATTCTCTTTGTCTTGACTGATAATACAACCTCCCAAGGGGCTTCTTCAACGACGGAGCATGTTGCCCCCGGCGTATTCGTCCCCTTAGAGGTGTGGGGCTGCGGGGGATTCACCTTCCATTTGTCAGATAACGCGAATTTGCCATGTCGGTACTGGTTTTCAAGCCAATTTTTGAAAACGTAGCAATCTTCGATCGGATGGCTCAGTACTCGATGATAAGGACAATAGTTGGGCTCATTGACATCACTTGGTTGCAACGGACGTTTCGGATCCGGCAGATTTATGAGTCGGTTGCGCAACGCTAGCTCGAATAACCTTCTCGTTTTATCGCGGGGAAACAAGTAAGGACGTCCTAGGCTCTCCTCAAGGTCTACGTACGGGCGCATTTTATTTTGACGCACAACCGGCTTCGAGATGCTCGGTTATTGTTGAGCATTAGTGACGACGATCGCTTTTCCCTTCCCTTTGTCATTTTGGGAATCCGGCTTTGGAAGAGGAGGTTTATGGCCCATCTGATCCATCTACGCTAGCTTGTCAATCAAGGCCTGGAAGGTAGTCGGCTTGAAAAACATCATAAATTGCGAGATGGTTGCTTGCGGGTCAAGGGTTCCCACAAACGTACTCACCGCGGGAGCTTCTTCAATGCGCTGCTCGCACTTCGACCATAAGTTCCGCCACCGTATAGCGTATTGAACCAATGTCTCGCCTGGTTTTACCCTGGCGTTAATCAGTACTGTCATCGGGGTGCGTTCACTGGCGCTTGCAAAACGCTGAATAAACAGCAGCTCCATCTCCGCGAAGGTCTTGATAGAGTCGTTCGGGAGTTCAGAGTACCATTCGAACGCCGTATCTGATAAACTTCCAACAAACTGGCGAAGCAACAGCTTTTCGTCACCGCCGGTATTGCCGCAGAGTGCCTTGAACTGGGCAACATGCTGGTGAAGATTGCCCGTCCCCTTGTAGACATGGAACTTGGGAATTGTGTAACCGGGTGGGTACTTGATTTGATCGTACCAACTTGGATCCTGCACAAGAACGGTGTCGGATGAAGCTAGCCGGGGATGGCGTAGAACTTTCCTTCTTGCAATTTCGGGTTAATATAAAATTAAAAAATCATAAAAATCTAAAAAATCCAAAAAATATAAAAAAATATTTCATTGTAATTTTTTGGAAAGGGTACTTTGTTGTCTGAAATCTTGCAGGAACAAACTCGGATCTGGAAATTTCCAGAAAGCAAAACAGAAAATAGACGATCATAACAACAGAAGATTACAACAGACAAGGAGCAGAAAAAATTTGGAGTTGTGAAGCTACCAGAAGACCGCGTAAACGCGGCAAAATCCCACTTCTGATCGCGGAAACGCGGTGAATAGGTGGTATCGTCTTCTGCAAATTTTTCTCGGGACCCGTGCCGACCACTAGACCGCGGAAACGCGGCTGAACAGTGTCCTCGGTTCGTGTAATTTGCTCTGTAAGCCTCCTCTGTTTCTTCTCTGTATATTTTGAAATATCTTTTCTGGAAATTCCTGCAGGATTCCGTGAGCAATAAAATATATTCCCTTCCAAATAACAATCTTGTGCATGATTTTTTGGGCCCCGCTTAAAATAGGAATTGATTGCAAGTAATTTTTTTTTGTTGCATATCTCTTCTCGAATCTCTTTTTGCAACAATTTTTTCCAAATAAAAATTCTTTGTGATATGCTTAAAATTATAACTGATTGCAAATAATATTTTTCTGTTGCATATCTTTTATCAAAAATCTTTTTGCAACAATTTTCAAAGAAAGAAAAGGAAAAAAAGGAAAATTAGTATTAGAAAACTTGCAAACTTCTGCCGTAAATAAATCCTTGCACCAACCAACTTTCTTTCTTTCATCCTTTCTTCTAACATGGGTACCCCACATAATAAATCACTTGTCGAACTTCGGTATCCTGAACCTAATTTTGCGTCGTTCGGCAATTTGTTCGGTCAATTTAAAGACGATCCTTCCATGCCTAAAATATCTTTGAAAGATCAAATAGAGGCGTCTAGGAGAAACAATTCGACTTTTCAACCCACTTTGTGTCAACCAAGTCAACATTTACCACCTCTATATGTTGATACCACTTTTTCAAGTCCTTCTGTCACTCCTAAGCCGATGTCCATTGCAGAGCATATTGCTCAATCTCGCTGCCGATCTTTCACCCCTCTCCACTCATCTAGTTCTAGGGATCCGCACGATTATTCACCGTTTTATCCACATGTTGACCCTACACCTGCCCAACCACCCACTTCCTACCAGTCCTACCCGACCTTCCCACCTTCACTAGACACTGCTTCTATACAGCCTTTTGGGAGTTTCACATATCCAAACAATTTCGAATCTTTTGCCGAAATCCCCTTACCACCAAAGTCTAGTTTGGAAGAGGCGTTGGAGGCGTATATCGCAGCAACAAACAAAATGGTTAGGAATATGGAAGCGTCCGTGGCCGCCCTTATGCAACCTGCTGAACCGGTAGCTAGTTTTCCGCTAGCTCCAAATTTTTCAATGTATGAGGAGGCGGTTGGACTGAGTGAGAATGAGAGAGGATTTCCAAATCAAACCTACCCTTACCCAATTGAAACCCACAACTACAGTTTTCCATTGAATTTCCTAAATGATTCACAAGTTCAAAATAAAGACGAGTTGTGTGATTCTGTAGTGTTTGATTTGCCCAATTGTGAAGAACCTCTTTCGAGTGAAACCACACCTAATCCTTTCGATCTTTACACCTCCCATCTAGAACCTAAATTGATAAATATCCATGCTTTTGATGAGGTGTCAGAAAAAATTAATTTTCACTTGATTGAGGATATAGACGCCAGGAATATTTCGGATGATGAACCCATCGATTTAATTGAAATTTTATGTCCAATTCATCATCCCGAGTCATTAAATGTTTTTATCGAACTTCATATGCGTCTTGATTTTGATGATATTGGCATGGATAAGCAAATTTTTGAGGAAAGTATTAAGGAGAATTATGAGGATAGTACTGAGGATAATATTGAGGTTGAACCATTTTCGTTTGATGTGTCGAATTTTCCAATACACTCTCCTAAATCCTTAACTGATACCCTTCCTCACTCACTTCCTTCCCTCCTTCCTATTGTTCCGACCGTGCAAGTGACCTATACGCTTTCATCTCAAATACCAAGTTCGGCGTACTCATGTTTTCTTGCGAATCTTGAGGGATTTGATCCCATTTCTCGACGAGTTGATAGGTTAGCGCAATCGCTTTTAACACATCGGTCATCACAAATTGCGCTAATTTATTCACTCGAGTTACACCCTCAAGATCGTACTCCACTTCTTTCTCTTTTCCGACATTCTTCTCCTCCACCGAGACCGTATCCCGTTTCTACCTCCACACGGTCTCGTGTGCTTCTCATCTCTTTTCTTTCCACTCCATTCTTTCACCAACTCGACCATTACCACGATAAGATTTTTGAATGGTTGGTGCTAACTTTTGGCTTGTGTAAGGCCAAGCTTAAGTTTGGGGGGACCTTGTGTATATATGTATATATATATTTTTTTGTTTTCTTTTTCTATAAAAAAAATTTTCAAAACAATAAAATAAAAAAAAATTTATAAATAAATAAACAGAGGAGTGTCGGCATTTTGACCCTCTTTGTTTAGCATGACAGTGAGTACACTGTCAAGTTCAAGTTTGGGGGTATGCTCGGTACGTCTTCTTCCTTCGCATTCATTTGTACATATTTTTGCATTTGCATAATTATTTGAAAACCCATAAAAAATTAAAAAATTTCAAAAATTATAAAAATTAATGTATTCAATTTTGGCTAATTGACTTGAGTATGACAAATAGGTTAACTGGCTAGGAACAACTAGATCTTAGACTTAGTGAATTAAAAACCCTAAAAATAACCTTCCTTAAAATTTAACGGTAGAAAGTATATGCCTTTGTGGTTTATTTAGAATAGGCAAATTTTGGATTCATTTCTTGGGCTAAGTCGAAGCAAAGGAAAAGTATTGATGTTCTTATTAGAGTATAAGTTTGAAAAATAGTTCCTAGCTTAAGTCTAGATTCTGAAAATGTATACCCTACAATTTGCACAATCACGCACTTTGAAACTTGGAATAGTAGAAGAGACCTTGAAATGCTCTTGTCTAAAGTCCTTAGTACGAAGAAAATGAAAAAAATATATAAGTGTGAATAAAGAATAAAAAATGGACACTGGTTTTTGTGATTACTTGAGGCTGCAAAAATAGAAAAATATTTAGCTAGGGTGCTTCATCACCTAGTGCCTTAGACCAACTGGTTTGGGAGTCACTGCTAAAAGCCTTGGGTGTTGCAAGACTAGGAATTACGCTTTAATGTGCAAACATATCTTGTAATCGGTCGTTGGTACCTCAAGAAGGATTAACGGTCGCATGAAGGATGTGTAGCAAAATTCATTTAAAAATTCACCAATTAATAAGTGCTTTGGACAACGGAAAAGAGTATGATTGCTTGATTTGAATTTCCAAGTGTAGGGGTGACTTATACACACACGTGGGGATATATGATTGGAGTTTAGATGAGAGAAAGGGGTGAAGAATAGAACTTGTATCTTTAATAGAGTTGATAAAAATTCTTAAGTGGAGATGGAACCCTAGAAGGAAGACTTAAGAGATGCCGAAAGCTAAGTAAGTCTACAGGATATGTATAATCTTAAGTTAAATGATGAGGAAGTGTGAAGAGTATGGGTGGATAATTTGCGGGTCAACGATAATAGAATTCCTTGTTGAAAAACCTTATTGGAGAACAAAAGTCGAAAAGCCGAATTGATAGGATTTTGTGGGTAGTATCCGCTGAAAACCCTCAGGAGACAACACTCCTCCTACTAGGGACACCTAGAGGTTTAACGGCTTGTTGCATGAGCTCAGTGCAATCGCGTTTCCCTGCGAAAGTGCGGCTAGGTTAGATTTTTTATCGAGAATAAAAAAATAAGTTTGCTCGAGGACGAGCAAAAGATAAGTTTGGGGGTATTTGTTCACACCATAATATTGCATTTTATATTCCCCATTCTTATGCATTTTACAATAAAAACAGGTGCTTTTGACGCATGTCTGCTACATAGTACAGCTTACAGGTTCTTGAAGCGAAAACAGTGAAAAAGACAAAAGACGATGCAAAAAGGGACTTTTGACCAACAAATAGAAGGATCCTAGTCAAGCCTACATAAGAAACAGTTCACAAAGCAAGGTTCAACACATTGACACAAAGCCACGGTTAAAGTCCACAACAATGTTCACTGGAAAATCTGGAAGAGAGTCAGAAGCTAAATTAAGAAAAGAAATAAAGAAGCAGGAAGACCAGAGAGCCAGGAACCAACACAAGAAGTTTCAGCAGCCAACTCTTCTTTTGGGCCGCGGAACCGCGGCCAAACCAGGCCTCGGACCGCGGTTCCGCGGCGGCCTTGAGAGATTAAAAAATAAAATTTTACCATAGTTTTTGTGCGGCGCCGACTAGTCAACCTAGGGCTAATTTTGTAAATTTAGACATACGGTTCAAAATGTAACCTAGGGTTTCCTATTCTCTATAAATAGGAACTCTAAAGAATGCCTCCCAATGCCTCCTTTTAATAATAAAATACAGATATCTTTATGGAGAGCATCCGTGTTTCTTTTCAACTCATGAATTCAGATCTGACAAACCTGCGTTGATGATTGGAGAGATGCATCTGTAAGTAGATTTAATTCCTTGCTCTAGTTTAGATTTCAATTCTTTGCCCTAGGTAGATTTAATTTCTTGCCGTAGATAATTGTTTAGAGTTAGCTTTGGGGAAGGACTTTGAGAGATGAGATCTCTCATCCCTTTCTTACCCATAATATATTTTCAATAGGACTCCATGCATACACGCACACACCGTGCCCTACGGCATCCTATCCCTCGAGGTAGCGGTGACACCGTAGTATAAAAGCCCGGTTGCGTGCGTTTTCCATGGAGGTTAGGGTAAGGATCTCTAAAGGAAGGACAAGAACCAAGAGGAAGGAACACCTTCCCGAATGGATCTAATCCCTTTTATTGATAATTACCATAATTCCTCATAGATCTTTATTCGGGTATAGAAAGCGTTGAGATTTACTTGCATTTCCAAACCATCCCTAAACCTAACCCTAGCAAGAATAGATCTAGATAATCGTAGTATAGAATAATTAGGTTTTTAGATTTAATAATCAATCCGAACACCCTTCGGAATTAACTCGTTAGCGCGACTAGGAGATTCACAACATCCCTGTGGACCGACCCGTACTCACCGGCTAGCTTCATGCGACGCCGTTCTTGATTGCGGTAATAGATATAGTTTTTGAGAATCAATCAAATGGCGCCGTTGCCGGGGATGGCGTAGAACTTTCTCCCTCATCTTCCTCTTGAAAGACATGATTGAGGAACTCTTGGAGTGTAATGGGAGTCCGTGCCTTCTGGTTGTATTCCTCCAACACGTCGATTTGTTTTTGCAAGTCTGTGCGCTTTTCGCCAGGCTTCACGGGCTTCTTAGATTTCTTCTTCTTCTTTTTCGAAGATTTTGACGGCTGGTTGCGAGTGCTTGGGCCACCATTATCGGTCTTTGGAGTTATACGTGGCTTCAACATCCCTTCAATGACATGCGGTTCCAACGGGTTCTTCCACCTAATCACTGGACATGTCTGAAGATCGTTTAGCATTCTCTTTATCTTGGCTGATAATACAACCTCTCAAGGGGCTTCTTCAACGACGGAGCATGTTGCCCCCGGCGTATTCGTCCCCTTAGAGGTGTGGGGCTGCGGGGGATTCACCTTCCATTTGTCAGATAACGGGAATTTGCCCTGTCGGTACTGGTTTTCAACCCAATTTTTGAAAACGTAGCAATCTTCGATCGGATGGCCCGGTACTCGATGATAAGGACAATAGTTGGGCTCATTGACATCACTTGGTTGCAACGGACGTTTCGGATCCGACAGATTTATGAGTCGGTTGCGCAACGCTAGCTCGAATAACCTTCTCGTTTTATCGCGGGGAAACGAGTAAGGACATCCTAGGCTCTCTTCAAGGTCTACGTACGGGCGCATATTATTTTGACGCACAACCGGCTTCGAGTTGCTCGATTGTTGTTGAGCATTAGCGACGACAATCGCTTTTCCCTTCCCTTTATCATTTCGGGAATCCGACTTTGGAAGAGGAGGTTTATGGCCTATCTGATCCATCTGCGCTAGCTTGTCAATCAAGGCCTGGAAGGTAGTCGGCTTGAAAAATATCATAAATTGCAAGATGGTTGCTTGCGGGTCAAGGGTTCCCACAAACATACCCACCACGGGAGCTTCTTCAATGCGCTGCTCGCACTTCGACCATAAGTTCCGCCACCGTATAGCGTATTGAACCCATGTCTCGCCTGGTTTTACCCTGGCGTTAATCAGTGCCGTCATCGGGGTGCGTTCACTGGCGCTTGCAAAACGCTGAGTAAACAGCAGCTCCATCTTCACGAAGGTCTTGATAGAGTCGATCGGGAGTTCAGAGTACCATTCGAACGCCGTATCTGATAAACTTCCAACAAACTGGCGAAGCAACAGCTTGTCGTCACCGCCGGTGTTGCCGCAGAGTGCCCTGAACTGGGAAACATGCTGGTGAGGATTGCCCGTCCCCTTGTAGACATGGAACTTGGGAATTGTGTAACCGGGTAGGTACTTGATTTGATTGTACCAACTTGGATATGGCCGCCTTGTTTTTACGACCTGGACGGCTGCTTCGGTCGCATGATGAACCCGTATTTGTTGGGCGATATACTCATCCAAATCAGCTTTGGAGATTGCATCCTTTTTAGCCGTTGACAGAGCTGGTGGAGGATTTGATGTTTCTCCCCTATCGTCTCCAAGGACGATCGGAGGCTTTTCGGCCAGAGGATCTTGTTGTATCATCATCCCTATCATGTCTTGGAAGAGGAGGCCCATACGCTGTATGTTGGCTGCTTGTTCAGCAGCCTCTTTGTCCTTCTTCTCCAATATTCGACGAAGGAATTCGGCGTCGGTTTCTTCCTCCTGGCATTCATCTGAGGACGTTCCAGGGTTTTCTTTTGGCCCTGTAAGTGCGGCCATAGCGTTCATCATCTCTTGGAGCTTTTGCTGTTGCTCCTGCGCCTTGGTCACTGATCGCGTAAGCGGTCGATGACCCGTAGATATGCGACTGTCCTCTTTACCAGACGCCACGTAGACGGTATGAACTACAATGCCCCCTGACTTAGGGCGTTTAGGTTCACCACCTTTGATATTTGTTGCCAGCGCGGGGGTTTTCTCCGTCCTTCTTCTTTTGTGGGCCGTTGAAGTTGAAGGGGCCGTTGCAGTGGGCACCCTAGCGATTGTTGTCCTCTGCTGTTCAATAGGACGGTCTTTTCCTTTTTGCACCTTCGTCTTCTTTCATTGACGAGAGTGATCTGGGTCGATCACGGAGTCTTGAACCCTCCGCCATGCTTTATAAATTCTTGAGGACAGCCGTTGAGGGGGCTGTTCTTGCTTTGTTTCTGGAATTTTCTCCGCAGGTGGAGGAGATCTTTTTAGTGTAGCGGTTGGAGAGTTCTTACGTACCCTCCTTAGCAGTTCAAAGCTGTTCCCAGTGGGAACAGCAGCGTTGACTTCCACCACTGGAGCCGGTGGAGTTAGCCCCGAGGGGGAGTTGCCCCCTGCTTTCCTTACTCATCGCCAATGGCGACGTCGAGCACGACGAGCCGTTGGGAAGGGCTCGGAGATAGAGATAGCTTCTTTTTGCCTCCTGTCTGAATGAGGCGCCGCCGGTGTTAACCTCTTAAAGACTGAGGTTGTTTTTTGAGGGGTGATATTCAACCTGTCGAAGACGGATCCTCGAGCAAGGGCAGGAGCAGGAATCGTCAGTCTTGAAAAGACTGATTCTTTGACAGGGGAAGCCGCTTTGACGACTTCTGGAGTAGCAGTTATTGCCTTCCTTGGGACAGCCAATTTAGAGTTCTGATCCAGCCTGGCGAAAACAGAGGCTGTTGGTTTGGTAGTGGGCGACCCGTTGACAGGGGCCGTCGTAGCAGTGAGCCGGTCGAAGACCGACTTCTTGTTCACTTCCGGTGCAGGTATTGGCGTAGAGAAGCTTGTAGATGGGATCATGGTCCCGAAAAACAGGCCGGTGGTGGCCTGGGTCACCTGGTCTACTGGCAGAGCGAGGAAGGAAGCCGCTTGGGGCCCATATGCTACACCTCCGGGGGAGGTGGAGCATCCGTTGCAGTGGCACTTCGAGCAGTTGGTGCAGTTAGAGGCCATTGATGCTTTAGTTCTGCGCCAGGCAAAAGACCAAATCTTAGTAACTTAAAATCTGAAGGCAACCATTAACAAACCGCGATTGGTTCGCGAAGACGACACACGAAGTGTGGAGTGGAAAGAGGAAAAGGTCCCACCGGGCGTGCCAGAATCTGTCCCCCTCCGAATGGTGGCGCACAAGACCGCGATGGCCTGGCGCTGAGATTCGGGGCAGATGCTATTTGGTTTTATCCGTCCACCTCTCCGAAGATGCCAAGTTGATTTATGGCACCGTGTATCGGAGGTTTAGACGGATGCGGCCGATGTAACAGACTTCGTCAGATTCCCCATCGCTTGAGGGGTTTTTTGATTGTGGGGACGCTCTTCCCTGCAGGCGCAAGCCCCTGCAGTTAATTACGCTACCGCATCGCCGTAACAACTTTCTCCTTCTCCAGAATTTCACTTCGTGTCGTGTGTGTGTTTGTTTTGTTTGTGGTTGCCCGTGGATTGTATACGGAGACTGAGTAATGCCGTCGCCCGTAGGACGTGGATTAGTCCAAATCCGTATTTACTTAGATTTGGGTTTGGTGTTTTGGTTTAAGGATACGCTAGCCATATTGAGGCTAAGATCGACTTAAACGTTCATTAAGGATACGTTAGTCCCATTTGAGACTAAGATCGACTTAACGTGGTGATCCATTTAATGTATGGCCATCGGGGCTCGTCACCTCTCTTAGGTCGTTGAAAGATTACAACGACATGTGTCAGAGGAGTTCAGAGATGTACCCTTGAACCAGAGTTGATTTGGATTTTTATAGTCCATTTGAATGTTTAAGGATACGTTAGCCATATTTGGGGTTAAGATCAACTTAAACGGGATCATTTAGATTCGGCAAAAGAGCATTTGGAGGCTCTATTGTTCCAGTTTAGGGACGTCGTGGTCTATATGTAGTTTAAGGACGTTGCGTTCCATTGCCAGTTTAGGGACGTGGTGGTCTATGTTCCAGTTTAGAGACGTGGTGGTCCGCATTCCAGTTTAGGGACGTGGTGGTCTGTAGGGACGTGGTGGTCTGTATTAATTCCAGTTTAAGGACGTGGTGGTCTATGTTCCAGTTTAGAGACGTGGTGGTCCGCATTCCAGTTTAGAGACGTGGTGGTCTGTATTCCAGTTTAAGGACGTGGTGGTCCGTATTAATTCCAGTTTAAGGACGTGGTGGTCTATGTTCCAGTTTAGAGACGTGGTGGTCCATTATTAGTTTAAGGACGTTTCGGTCCAACATTAGTTTAAGGACGTTTCGGTCCACGAGTTTAAGGACCCCGCAGTCCATATTGATGTGTGGTCGTCAGGACCCGTCACCTCTCTGACATCGTTGAAGGATTACAACGATAAGTGTCAGAAGTGTTCGGAGATGTACCCTCGAACCGGTTATAAATTGATTTAAGAGAGCAGTTGTACTCAGTCAATTTAATTTAAGGACTTACGGCCAAAACTGGGCTAAGTCCAATTGGAAAAGTTCACACTCTGTTTGCATTTGGCCTATTAGGCCTTTGTTTGGGCTTTCACCTTTTTAGAATAATGTATAGCATTACTTCAGGCCATTTATGCCTATTTTGACTGGGCTTTGCCCTTTTTCATTATAATGCAGAGCATTTGTTTTGGTCCATTGGACCTCTCAATTAGGCTCTACCCTTTAAATAATGCATAGCATTATTTCTGGTCTGTTTAGACTTTTTAATTAGGCTCTGCCTTTTTAAAATAATGTGCAGTACCTTTATTTGGTCCATTAGACCTTTGATTGGGCTCTGCCCTTTAGTAATGTATTGCATTTAATACTCTGACAGTGCCCCACATGGCTTGTCAGGTGTTTTGTGCAATTAAAGAGCGCAAGCGCTCGTAGAGGTGACACGTGTCACGTTCTGATGAGCGCAAGCGCAACAGCGCAGTGCGCTGCGTCAGTGCGCTGCGCTGTTGCACTGCTGACACGTGGCGCTTCCTAGCGGTTTGCGCAATAGTGCAGTTTTAGCAAGTGCTGGGCACTGTTCTTATTCTTTTGGATCAATTTCAGATCAAAGAAAACAAGTTTTTTCTTGTTTTATAAAGAACCAGTGGTTCATATAAGGTGCAAGGCACTGTTATCTTGAGAATCTTTTAGATTCAGAACCCATGGTTCATAAAAAGAAGTGCAAGGCACTGTTTATTATTTTTTTTCTTTTCATTAGAGATCCTTGATCTTGTTCTCAGATCAATGATCTGTTCAGAAGAGAATTTTCTCTTTTTCTAAAGGTTTTTACCTTTTTCTTTGTTCTTGAGGATTCCTCTCCAATTCTTCAGAGTTCTCTCTGTTTAATTTTTCACAAAATGTTGATGCCTTTGAATTGAGGTCTGGGGTCCTTTTTATAGTGCCCATAAATTAGTTAAATTTGTTGAAGAGATCTTTCTCTAAGTGATTTGGGGAATTTTCCCCACCGTTGGATCTTTGATCCAAAGGCCTCTGTTTTACAGAAGAAAATCTTCTTGTTTTAACAAGAACAGAAAAGATTTCTTTAAAATTTCAATTCTGTTTTGCGCAAATGTCCCAGCGCGTGACACGTGTCGCGCAGTGCAGCGCTTGTGCAGCTGTGCTTGCACAACTGCGCAGACACGTGTCGTGCAGCGCAGCGCTTGCGCAGCTGTGCTTGTGCAACTGCGCAGACACGCGTCGCGCTGCGCAGACACGCGTCGGGCAGCGCAGCGCTTGCGCAGCTGTGCTTGCGCAACTGCGCAGACACGCGTCGCGCAGCGCAGCGCTTGCGCAGCTGAAGCGTTGCTTCCTTTACTTTTTGTTTTAAAAGAGCCTTGCTCTGATTGGACGCAGTGCCTTGGGCGCTGTGCTGACGCATCAACTTCTGATACGTGGTGCTTTGCGCGCAGCGCAGAGGATCTGAAGCGTTGCTTCAAAATTTGAATTTTTGAAATTCAAACAGAGCCTTGCTCTAATTGGGGGAAACATCCCTGGCCAGGGCTGATATAGAGATTTACTGGTAAGTGTTACCAGTAGTTTCTCGACCCGTTATGAGCCTCACATCGACACGACTTATTGGTTACTGGGGTCTGACGTATACCACCCCTAGACTTGATATGCGACATATCAGACGAACAGACCGGACTGTACGGGAGTGTTACTGATTGGATTCACAGGAGAACGTACAGGCTAGCTTATTGATCTTCTGATCGCTCAATACCTGGGTGGCTGTTACGTTTAGCTGACCGCTTGTAGCTTGTGGGTGTTTGATATGATCATCACCTGCTACCGGCGTATTGACGATTCTTTAGAGTCCTACACAGAGGTTTCTTGGCTCAGGCAAAACGGAGTAGAGGCACATATGTGATATATGCAGGACCGAGGATAATACGATATGAGATACCGTATTATATTCTCGTGATATTTAGATATGAACCGGGTCATCGGATCAAGTGTTGATTCGATGAATCGGTACATGATATATTAGTCGGTTATATTCGATATAGCCGGATTGTCGGATCAAGTGTTGATTCGATGATTTAATGTATAATAATATATATGATATATTGTATTACATTATCTAATATTGGCTCACTTTATTATTTCATTTTCTCACAGGGTAATACATTGATATATATGCGATATATGTTAATTGTATTATTTTTCTTTTGTTGCAAATATATAATATATATGTGATGTATATTATTGCAACATGATTTGATTAATAATGGAACATGTTTAGTAGAGATTAAGCAAGGTTAGAGTTTGATTAGGGTTAGCTCCTTCTTGCACCATCTAGAAGCTTTCCTTTTGTCAAGTGTAAGATATTATGATTGATATTATCTTATGACTCATTCTTCAACCTAACCAAACTCTAGCCCTAGTTTATTCTCTACAAAGGTTATCCTTGTCATCCTTGACCCTGGTTCCATGATCAATCATATATTCATTTCCACTATTCATCACAAAAGGATTATCTCATTTTCATCATCTTCTTCTCTCTTGAGCTTTGAAAAAGCTTGCTAGATTTTCCTTTTGTGATGATTTCTTATGAGAATATGATATAAAAAGAAAGCATAAATACTACTCCATCATTCTCATCTAATCTAGCCCATTAGATTAGGGTGTTCACCTCATTAGAGTGAGAGAGCTTGAGTTATTGCAACTTCGACGTAGATCATCGGAGAAACAGAACACTACAAGTTAGCATGGATCGTTCGAGTCATGGAGCCTCTCTTGAGTCCGGGAGATCGTGGATCACGGTGAAGGGACTTCTACTCGGAGCTTATGAAGCGAAGGAGCGGACTACAAAGGTTGTAATCCATCACACTTAGTAGTTAAGATGTTTACTTGCATGTTAAACCCTAATAATCTAGCAAAGATCCCAGCTTTGGGTTGTTCGGCACGTCTAAAATTTTATTCGGGCATGGTTGATGCCTTATGAACCCTCACAAGAGTGCCTAGGAACCCTACACTCTCTTCCTGACTTCCCTTACACTCGCTCAAAAGCTGCTTTTCCGCAGTCGCCATCGGATGAGGAGGTTATGGCGATGATCATGGCACATGACAGGGACCATACTAGTCTTCTCTTATGGGGAACGTGGTACGGTCATATCATCAGGGGCCACCTTAGTTTTACCTGCGAAGAGCCTACAGAACCCATCCGCTCTATATCATTGACGGAACGTGTAACACCCGGCCCTTTTTATACTAATAGCTGTAATTCCATTTTTATTTATAAAATTTATTTAAATTATCTTATAATTATTTATTAGTTTATTTATTTTAAAACTCCTCCTTAAATCCAAACCCAGATTTTTCCACATTTTAATCCATGCGCATCCCTTTTTATAACTTAATGTATTAGAACCCAAACATTAATTTTCCCCAGCCACTACCCATTTCATTTTCTATTATAACTATTATTTTGTGGCCCGTCACTTAGCCCATCTCACCTCTTATTTATTTATTCCTGAATTTTTCCCAACAGCCACCAGTCCCGGCCCTTTCTTTTCCGTCTTTTCTATTTATCTCCCAGCCTGTTACTTCCATTCAAATCAATTTCTTTTTCGATTTTGGCCCGACCCCGATCAGCCCACACACATCTATTTTTAAATAAATTCCTAAACTTAAAGTTCCCGGCCCGGCCCTCACTTTCCTTTCCCCCTCACAATTATTCTTTTACCTCTGCCAGCCCACCTTACTTCCTTCGGCCCGCTTCACTTATGCCCACGCCCGCTTCGCCTCAACCCGACCCGACCTCCAGCTACTGTATATCTCCTTTAAATCTCCAACGGCTCCTTGCCGAAATTCCCGCTCGCGTGCGCACTTCTCGCGCCGCCTCCTCCGCCCGCGCCTTTGCCCACGATGCACGACCGAGCTTCCCTCGCGACCGTTTCCCACGCGCACCGCGACTCTCGCCTCTGACCCCGGCAACACGCCCTTCACCTTTGATCACTCCCTCCTTCCCTCACTCTTTTCTCCCTGATCTCTCTCTCCTCGACCTCCCTCCTCCACACATAACCCGCCGGCTTGCCTCAACCTCCTTCTACCATCGTCACTGCCCTCATCATCCCTCTCACCATCAACCCGAGACCCAGCAACCCATCACCTCCCTCCAATACCCGCCGACCCCCTCGTTCCCTCGTCGTCACCACCACCTCCGTCACCACCTACATCTCCCTCACCTGCTCCCCTCGACGACGACGACAGACCTCCCCCTTCCTCCTCCACCAACGGAGCCCCTCACCACTCCATTTCGCTGACCAAGCACCTTACCCAACTTCCCTGCACACCCAACCCACTCGCTCGAGCTCGGTGCCCCGGCGAACCCCAGTGCTCATCGTCGACCTCCCGTGCCCTCCTCGTCGTCATCCTCCTTACCATCCCTTTCCCCCTACACTCTCTCACCCTCTGTCTGTGCCCCTCTCTCACTTCTCTCTCCCTCTGCTCTTTCTCTCTCCCCTCTGTTTCTCTCTCTACGTTTCTCAGTTCTCTCCCTCACTCTCTTCCTAACCCCTCTGTTCTCTCTCTCTCAAATTCTCTTTTCTCTCCAATATATCTCTGTCACTCCCTCTCTCTCTGCTATCTCAATCTCTTTCTCTCTCTCTTAGTCACTGCATACTCACAACCTCTCTCTTTCTGCCCAATTTCTCTCTCTCACTTCTCTCGCTCTCTCTCTAACACTCTCACCATCGTCATCATCACCCATCGTCGAACCCCTTGACGCGCAAGGCCCAAGCTTCACAGCCGAGCCCGATCACCAAGCTGCGAGCCCCCACTGGCCGAGAACCGACCCGAGCTCACCCGGAGCCGTTACCGTCGTGGTGCTAGCTCGTCGCGTGCCCGTACTATACCTCGCTGCCGTGCACCTCCAGGCAAGTATTCTACTTGCTTACATGCTATTTATCTAGGTTACAATTGTTAAATACATGAATTATAATGTTACAAGTTTAAAACTATTATGTGCCGCAACTGTTCGATGCTTGTTCCCTTAGGAAAACATTATCAAATTTGATGGAACTCAATGGTGTAGGTTGGCCCGTAGGGCTGTGAACATAGTGTGTGAATTTTGTTGGATGGTGTAATCGATAATGACTAAAACAACTACCCCCAAGTTTAATCGTAAAACCGCAATCCTGTTGTATCTGAAAATTGTTAAATTCACCATAAATCATATACATATTAGAATGGTGCGATCGAGGGCTCAAATCGAAGCTAACTCGACGAACTTTAACACTATACTAGTTTCTAGACATTCCTGTACTTAAATCGTGATGATAATTGTGTCGGAGTGCGACTCTGGACTGCAGTCCAGAGCGACTCAATTTGTGCTTGCTGTTCCGTAATGGATACCATGGGTTTTCCTTAACTCGTAAGTTGCGGAACTCCACTGTTTATTATATATAAACCTGTTAGTTAGACAACACAATTGATTTCATCCTGTTTCGTTACCGTTTGATATTTAATCTGTAATTTAGAAGATCGGGACACATAACAGTCCCAGCAGGATCAGAATTGACATGTTGATATTAAACAGGTTATAACTCCTAACGTACAGACGCGATTGAAGATCCGTTTGTTGCGTTGAAAACTTTACTGAAAACCCTAGAATTCATCCAACTGTAGAATCGCTAAATTATGATCCCAACTGGGGTTAAAATGCGTTGCGAAATGGATTCCTGATTCTGAAACCGGATTTCCAGCCGCGTGCGCTTAAAATGAAACAGTTATAACTAATGATCCTGAAACCCGATTGGCTTGAAACTAAATTCTATGGATGGACAACTGAACATACTAATTACAACCTGTTTATCATTTCGCCAAATTATATACGTATGTTTCATGATAAATCATGCAAGTGAAAGAATGCTGTTTCATAACATCCTCATCACGTTTATATACTTGTTCACGCATCATATCATACCCATATCATCGTATTGATAACCTAGTGGCATCGTGCATTTACCCAGTGTTAGATTTTAGTGGTGATTGTGGCAAGTACGTCAGTGTTCGTGTATCCGTGATTAAGTGAAAGTGATACGTACTTGTGCACAATCAGTGTCTCTTTTATTCTATTGCATTGTCGACGTCCGTGGGATGCGTGTACGTGTGACTATAAGTGGTATGGGACACTTATGGAAGCGCTTGCACGGGTGTCACAGATAAGGCATCCGACACTGCCATTTATCTTAGGTATTAGTCGGGACGTGCTTGATGGAGGTTGCCTCCAGTTCTCGCGCAGACTTGTCACGGATCGATTAGTATTTAGGGTTATGGTTAGCGTTTGATGTAGACCACGGGGTGTGGGGTAGTTTAAGTATGAGCTCAACAGAATCTCGGGAGTCCCATGCCGGCTTATATATTTAGGGAGTTATATGGAGATTTACAGGGTACGTGATATATACACCGTGATACATTCGTTACATGTTGGGCCCGTGGTCCCTTGCCCTTGGGTCCTACCCTTGGGTGGAGGACACTCGCGAGTGGTTGACTCTCACACTTGGACTGACGATAGTCTTAGTGACCTGTGTAGTGAGACTTAGAGACTGATAGGGATACTGGCATTTATATTCATTTTGTACTGTGTTGGCAAACGTGACATATTGTTATACTGCTTTACTATTCCGCTGCATTGATTACTGCACATGCGTATTCATGATGTCATTTATTTACTGCTTCACATACCTATTATCACTGTCAGAACTATCACTTGATTTTATACATATTATATTGCTATTATGTCGCTCTGACGACCTGAGTATGCATGCTCAGTGTGAGGAGAAGATTTAGTCTGGACCAGTGCATCACAGTCTTCTTGACTCGCCATTCCGAGTTGCATTCGTTTGTTCCACTTCAGGTCAGTTCTTTACCTTGTTCCTTTCAGTTACTGCATTTCTCATTACCTGCGCATTATTTACTGGTTACCATGATAAACTAGAAGCCGAAGTGTGACTACGGTAGGACATTTCCTTGACCGTAGGAGCATGGCTGGCCTTGTCTACCCCTCGTATTCCGTATTTTGGGAAGCGGGGCGTGACAGAACGCCCACGGATTGCTTATGCGGTGGAGGCGACTAACTGGACTCTTGCGGGTCGTCCTGAGCCGTCAACGACCGGGATACCCAACCAACCCATGGCGGCCATTGATATTCTGGGGCACCGAATATGTCAGTGTGAGGCTCGACCCTGGGGAAAGGTTTATAAGGTAGGCGTTACCACCCACCACCCAATGGGCTACCTTTCCTAGGCTCGATACATCCTTCGCACGTCTGCAAAAGGTTGGGTTGTACCAAGCAGTGTACGCTTCATTAGTCTATTATCAGACCCCTCACGTCTGGTGGATTAAAGCTTTCTTGAACCAGTGGAATCTTCCCACCAACACGTTCTTTTTAGGGGATCGAGGGTCTCAATTTCACTGGAAGAGTTTCGTAAGATCTCCCGATTGCCGATCGGAGGAGAGCATTTTGAAGAGTTACTGCCTCCTGATGAGTATGTGTTTGATACGGTACCCGCTGTGCTTGACGGCCTGTCGACTGAGAACGCCGTTCATCACAAGTACCCGAGTCTAATCAGGTCCATGGGTATCTTTGAAAAGCTGTTCATGACATCGGAAGGGCAAGGTGTCACCTTTGAAGCTTTCATTGCTTGCTTCCTTCGTGAGAACGTCTTATCCAAAAATGCTCCAAAATTCGCGAAAATTGAAGACCCTTTTGGATTCGGGCTGACGAAACTGCCGGCCAAAGAGGAAGACCTGCCGCAGTTCTACATTCCAAACACGGCAACCGTAACTTTCAATGTGATCGTGGCCCCTGGCATGGACGAAGAAACTTTCTTCGTCGGCTTTATCAGTCTTTGGCTCAGCTGGTTCGCCATGCCGATGCATCGCCGCTTTATGAGAGCCTCCGTTTTTTATCCTGCTCGTCGCATAGCTGGAGGAGCACGATTAGCCGTTGGCGTCGTGGGGTTGTCGCATCTATATCACGGGTTAAGCGTTGCAGCTATTCTTCGAACCTGGGCACGGAGACCATTAATTTCTCCCTCCACTACTTCACATCGTGGATCGAGATGCACGTGCTAGGAGCGTTCGCTGAGCACCGGCGGCCGGATTTTTACGATTCTTATACCTTCCCACGGATCATGAGGTTGGTTGATGCCTCCGCTCCTGATCCGACCCACTTAAGGGCTCTCCGTGTACTGCTGAACCCGTACTCAAATGAAGGCTGAATGGTGTTCAGCAATCGAGTCCTTTCTGCTCCAGCGGGGCCCATTCAGCAATTATTTGACTTGTCAAAGGATGGTGTTCCGTCTTTAAAACCAAAAGAGGTCATGCATCTATACTCGATCAGGCCAGGGTATCTGGTGTTCTGACAGAATAATGCTGTCCTTTTTATGCGGTATAATCTGCACCGCTTTGCCTAGCAGTTAGGCTATGACCGGGACGTCCCTCTCGATGCATTTTTAGTCGAGCATGCTCTCTCCTTAGATGTTACTCGCGATGTCATTCACCATTTCATGCAGTTAAATACCGGCTCCCGCATCATGATCCCGGAACCCGACTAACTTCCGAGGCCTGTGGGGTCCTTTAAGGGTTGATATCGCCATCGGGTCGGCCCTGTCATTGCAGAGGAGAGACGGGTGCTTTTCGAGGGTAGAGCTTCCGTTCCAGCTCAAGCCAACAACGCCCCATTACGGCTGTGATCAGTGGTTTGCCCCCTACTGAGGGATAGTGGTTTGGTACTTATCCCTAAAACCGCAGAAATAGAATCGACCCCTCGCACTGCTGGTATGCCAGTGCACACTAGAGCCAAAGCAAAGGCTTCTAATGAAGCACCAGCGGTAGTGTCACCAGCGGTGGTGTCACCAAAGGGCGATACCGAAGGAGTAGTTGGGCAGCGTCGCGCTAAAGCACCAAGGGGGAGGAAGCGCTCCTTCGCTAGTGTTAGCACAGGCTCTAAGAGGAGAAAGAAATCGGTCGCCGGCCTACTCGACACTTTGCTTGAATCAAAGCCCTTTATTCAAGATGAGCTGGTATCTATGCAGGAGCCGGACAACGGTCTTCTCTTTCCTGGTTCATCTGCCGAGGAGGCCGCACAGTTGGCCGAGGCTTTAAGGCGCTCACAAGATGAGACTGAAAACATGGGCGCCCCGAAGAAAGCCTACCCCCCCGGTTGTATTCTACGATGTTGACCCATCATTACGGAGGGTACACATAGGTCCTTTGTTAATGGAAAAAGAACGGGCCCTCAAACAGCCCATCTCGGTTGTTTCTGAAGACGAGCTTGCACTGAAGACGGGCAGTCATGTATTTGCGCTTGATGCCCGGCTAGTGCATTTAGTTAGAAAAGAACAATAGCTCGAAAAAGCCATACTTCAAGCTCCCTGGCGTATCGGTATGCGTATTTTTCGTGTCCTTTTGGCGAGTAATTTGTATCACTTTTATGTCTTCTTATTTTTGCGAAAAATTTGCAGGGACTTCTGCAGCGGAAGCGGATTTGAGTCTAGATCGGGCCATGACTGCGGATTCTACGAATATCTCTCATGACGCACCGGCGGGTGTAGAGGAGATTACTAAAGCTGCTACCCTTGCTGTGGAGCTCCCAGTGGTGGCTTCTGTTCCTTCAGCGTCTATTCCTACAGCAGAGGTGACCTCGCTGGCCATAAATCCCATGGATATCTCTAGTGACGCACCGAAGGGTGTAGAAGAGATTGCTGAAGCTGTTATCCCTGCCTTGGAGCCTTCGGCGGCGGCTTCTGTCCCTCTATTGGAAACTGCCACACCGGCTATAAGCTTTCACAAATATCTCCAGCAATATACTTGAGGGTGTAGAGGAGGCTGCCGAAGCTGCCATCTCTTCAGTTCAAGGCGAGCAAAGTATCGAAGGTAATCTTATACGCATATACATTTTTTTTTAATGATCCCTCCATTATCCGAACCTTTCTTTCCTTCAGAATTGCGGGAATTGGCGGCTTCCATCGTGGATCTCTCTCCTAGGAAAACCTTTCAGCGTTTGCTTGATATGGCTGCCCCACAGGCAATACCTCCACAAAGCAAAGTCATTTCTTCTGGCCAAGGTCGGTATTATTTTACCCCCTTTGTTTTTTATTTTTATAATGATGCTAATATGCCCTCCATTTTTGAACCACATTTCTGGAAGCCGACGACGAAGTCGAGATTCTTGATGGGCCTGGGGACCTCTCAAACCCACCTTGCATGACTGTGGGTAAGTGACGCTTTATCTTTGGCATCGTTTTGTTTACTCTATGTTTAGAAATATCACTGATTGTACATAAATATTCACAACTTTGCCAACCCTGACCCCATTAGAGTCTCGAATCCCTATGCCACCAGGCCCGTATGCCCGACGTGCATCTAAAAGGATGGCAAAACAGAGCATTTACTCCCTGGCGGCCCTCATTAAAGACGTTCGCACCGGTACCTCTGTCACGGCCGAAGAATTTACTGCTGAAGCCAACGCTTCCTTGTCTGTTCTCGCCACCTATCATGAAGAAGTATTGGTGCATGCCTGGGTTGAGTACTGTCGTCAAGTGGAGGCCTGCCTACATGGGCTTGAGTGCATATGCCTTCCTTCCGACATCTTAACTATAAAAGGGAGCGTGCGGGGATGGATCGAACGGTGTGCAGCCAATCTACAGTCATGTGAGAAGAGGCTCAACCGGAAGTTTTCGGAGAGGGAGTTAGCTTCAAACGCTTTGGGGGAACTTCAGGCTCGGCTTACTACCAAGACCACCCGCGCGTACAAAATTTGGCGGGTACTTCAAGAAGCCATTACAGAGGTGGTAGCTCTTGACGAAGCCGTTATTTTTACCCGTGAGATGGTTGAAGCCCATAAGGTCGCCGAAAAGGAGCTCGAGAGTCGGTTTGCTTCATACCAGACTCAACAGACCCAGGTAGGGACCCATCTTGCAGCACTAATGGAGCTTGAAACTGAAGTCCAGCGGAAGAACGACGAACTTACTGGCCTATCAAACCGTCCGCCGGCTTAAACATTTTTTGTCGTTGTATATTCTCCCTCTTTTTTGTATTCATTCATAAATAAGACTATCTTGTATTCATTTTGATTCATGAATAAAAGATATATTTTTCTTCATACTAGCGCTTTTCTTTCTTTCGCTGTCTTGACTTGGCGTAAAGTAGTTTATATACTCATTGCGGAGTTTGTAGTTTATTTACTCATTCCGGAGTCTGTTTAATTTACGAACTCATTTTGGAGCTTATAGTTTATTCACTTTTTCCGGAGTCTCTAGTTTATGAACTCATTTCGGAGTTTGTAGTTTATTCACTCATTCTGGAGTTTTTAGTTTATGGACTTATTTTGGAGAGTTTACCTCCCTTAGGTTTATAGGTAAACCTGTCCTAACGCATAGATAACCCCTGCTCTTTACGACAGAGGTCCGTTAGGGTTTGTGGTACTAGGGTTTTTGTCCGTCGTACCATCACGTTGGTTGATGCATTCCTCAATATGCAGACTTTACGCTGCTGTTTGAGTAGCCTTGCGACTGTCGTGTCTCTGATCCCTTCGGGGCTGGACAAGACGAGTGTCGAGGTGGTCTCTAGGTTGTTTGTGAACTGTCGAGACTTGGCTCTCCCTTTGATGGAGCCAGGTGGGAAAATATGTCTCCCATTTCGTTTATACCCATGGATTGTATACAGGGGTTGATGTGGACTCACCTACAGGGCAAAAGTTTCATTTCATTTTATTTCTTTCCGCGATGCTCTATCATTTCAACTTTTTATATCGCGAAAGTCACGATTGCCCAATCATTTTGGCTTTTTATCGTGGAGCCCAATCATTTCAGTTATTTTTTCTTTTTACTCGCTGCTTTTTATTGCGAGTTGCCCAAACATTATGGCTGTTCTTATATGCATATATTTTGCTCGCTGATTTTTT
Source organism: Agapanthus africanus (assembly GCA_030015575.1). NCBI lineage: Eukaryota > Viridiplantae > Streptophyta > Magnoliopsida > Asparagales > Amaryllidaceae > Agapanthus > Agapanthus africanus. The sequence goes on from CM057337.1 coordinate 676,111,306, forward strand.
ATTGCGAGTTGCCCCATCATTTCGGCTATTTCATATGCATTTCTTGCTCGCTGATTTTTTTGTTGCGAGTATGGAACTTGAGATCTGATACCAATCCTAGTATCAGCATCGCTGCGACTGGAATATTGCCAGGAGTGAGTCATCATTTGCCTTGAAAGGACTTAGAATTTGATACCAATTTAGGCATCAGCATCGCTACCACCGAGATATTTCCAGGAGCGAATCATCATTTGCCTTTGTTGGTTTGAACAAAGGTGGCTTAGTAAACAGGTTTAAAGTCCTGTTGACTAAGGTTTTTTGACTCTATGAGCCGTAGGGGTCCCATAAAGGGTTTTCTCCCTACGAGCCGTGAGGATATCGTAGGTGTATTTTCTCCTTAGGAATTGTGAGGATTCCTAAGTGACATTTTCTCTTGTAATTCGTAAGGATCTCACCAGAGTATTTTCTCCTTGCAAGTCGAAAGGACCTACAAGTGTTGTTCACCAAATGGGGAAATTTCGCACCATTGGTGGAAATAGGTGAGGGAACGTTTATTTGTGCCCGTGGATTGTATACAAGGGTCAATATCGGACCGCCTGTAGGGTAATGTCACGTCCCGAAAGTACGGAAAATGACCGGCACTTAAACTACGAAACGTCTCGAGGCGTACATAATCTAAGTAAGCCGAAAACCCAGAAATCCAAACCAAGAAAAGTAGTAGAGTGAAGGAAAACCAATTTAAAATCAAGTAGTTTTAATAGCATAAGCCGAATTATGCGGTTTTTTTTTTAAAAAAACATCAGGTATTTCCTGAAAATTTCGGCAGAGTCTCCTTTGTAAATACTGGCTCCCAAACGGGATACAACATGAATAGTATACGAAATCAAAAAAAAAGGCATCCCAAGCGGGAGCTAGCTCTTCGTCAATCGACGGTCACAACCACACAAGAAAAATAATATACAACGCCAAGGGCGAGGATCAAAACTCAAAAGGAAACTCAAAACCACCAGAAATATAACGAGCGACTCTAAGATCGAAAGAATAAACAACACTGGTCTCTAACTCAATAAATACATGTTTGGTTGATGGAATTTACTAGATACAACTAAATAATATTATACAAGGTAATATGATGGTACGATACAAGAAAAACCCACCTACTAGCAAGTCACCCGAATGAAACTGAGCCCGCAAAGCCATAATGAAACCTGTACGGCAAAACCTGCAAGAAGCTGGGGCACAACGGGGGTGAGTTGCCAACTCGTGAATAGAAAAACATCTACGCACAGAAATCGCATAAATAACGCAACCTAGGTCAATGATCATAATATATCCTCAAATATAGGTATAACATGCAGCCTATAACAATGGCTAGGGTAATATCTAACCGAGTGTAAACTCATGTGCCCGTGTCAGTGCCTCAGGTAGCAATATATCATATGAATGAGGTATGAATGCATGAAAACAGAATACATGTAAATGAAGAAACTGTTTTCATAAATTAGTGAGATTTCCTTCGTATTTTTAAACTGAGGTATCATAATGAAATCAGTATCAACAGTGTCTAGCATCGACACAAAACATAAATCTCACTGTCTCGAAATATCAATGTCATAGTATCTCTGGCCTCAGCCATCTGGCTGACCCAGCTCAATATCAAAATCTCATCATCTCGCGGCCACGGTCGGTATCCTCTGGATATCCGCCGTGCCAAACAGTCACCGGTAGGTAATCTGTCCCCTGCCAGGCTCAACGTCAACACCACATTCATCTTGCCCCGGGGTACCATACCGGGCCCACCATGTACCCGTGACGGTTCCTCCACTCCTCGACACGGATCTCCAAAACCACAGCAAACTCATGGTGGACGACACTTTACATCACTAGAAAACCGCAATATTTTATATTTTAAAATATCATAAGTTGTAAATTTTGCGGCTTTCCCGAAATCCAGAAATATCATAAATCTCAAGAAATCATCACAAGTGCATATGTCAATGATAATGAATGCATATGGTATCAATAACCAAGTTGCAATGTATGATTAATAAACTAGGCATGAACAATTGAATAACAGTATGCATGAAGTGACAAGTAATAACTACAATGTCTAAACTGGCATATAAGGGAAGTACACTAATATCATGTCAGAACTACTAGCTAACAAGCTAAGTCAAGCAAATATATTCTCTAAAGTGTACATGATATGGCAATTACCGATGAAGATGTGTGTGAGCCGGCAAGTAGGTGTACGTGGTACATACGCATCATCGGTAATGGTGCTGGTGTCCTAACAGCATGATATCAACAGTGCTATAAGAAATTATAATATAAGTATGCGATGCGGAGCGAACAGTAATAATGAGCGGGAGCTAAATACTAAACACAATGATAACTAATCTGCATTACCCTAATATAAATCCTACAAATGGTGCCTTTTGAAATAACACAAATCATGGGGTTTTGAAAATAGGGGCTACGGTGTTTTTATGAAAAGTTACGTCTTTTGAAATATCCGTAGGATCCCTTGGGCTGTCTTTTAAAATACCCACGATTCGTTAGTTTTTGAAATAGGTAAGAATTGAATCTAATCTAACAACTAAACTAAACTAAAGGACAAGTTAACAAGCTGGACTGCAGGTAAGGAAACCGCCTAACATCTGAGTCGATACATATACATACCTGTATATATATATTAGTCGGTGATCCCGCCTCAATAATATCATATCCGATACCATATCTATAATCAGGCATCCCAAGTCAAGAGTGCGGATCAATCATCAATATAGCTCGTACGTAAATCCGTCGTACGGCATCCCAATCTGGGTACGGGTCAATATCACATTCATCATACTATTCACCTGGTATCCTCTTTATCAATTATCACGATCGGGTACTGATCTACGTCTAGTACCATACTGATACTGCCTAAGTATGCATGGACGTGTGTGAAACACTACGTCAAGGACCCGCTACAACGTCATGTCGTATCTAAGATACGAACCCTGCAATATCACCGATCTCACGGCCTCAAATCAAAACTCATCAACTCAGCTCAAATCCAAGTACTATCCTCAATCCGTATGTGAACACATAGTCCCATACCCATGTGAACACATAACTATAAAGAATCCCATGAGCACATATCAATAGGAATGTATGCAAGTATGTATGTGTGTATGTGTAGTGCAACACTACCCTAGGGTTCGCAACACTAAAATTAGTCCAACACACCAATATCCATCCTAAGCATCGTTATTAATCCTAAATAACATATAATAATTGTTGGTGTGTATACGCATCTGTATACACCACCACGGACTGCGGGGGTGCTATACGCCATCCACCCGACTTCTCCCCGTAGATATAAATCTACTCACCTGGTCCTCGCTCGCCGGTGCCGACGTCGCCACGCGCTTGCTTGTCGTCTCGAAGTCCACATGGGTTACCTACATATCATAACGCACCGTATCGCATTAAAACCCAATTCGAAATCGAAACGGCATTTTGAAAATCAAATCGGCACTCGTATCACGCATAGGTCAAAACCTATCGCCTACGCATGCAAGAATAGTCAAACCAACCCTCGATGTCGATGTACAAACGTCAAACCATCGAGAAAAACCCAAACACACTCATTTGCACATTCACGAACACTAATTATAATATAAAATGGGTTAAAATTCACAAAAACCTCAAACTCACTTTAAAAGCCATTTTTCCGAAAATCTAGTAAGCAATATTAACCGTTTTAGTATAAAACTTGATATTTAAATGAATGTAGCGGCCAATATATTTATTAAATATCTTAAATAAGTCATAAAAACCATTTCCATAATTTAAACTCATAAATTTGCATAATTTCCAAAATCCTAGTTTGCAAAATATCAAATTTAACACCCTTTAAAGCAAAATTCACAATTCATCAATTAAGCTTCGTTTTGCATGAACCAAAGTCATTAAACCACTCATTATAATAGTTATAATGACATGAACACTTAATTATATTTTAATCTAAGCATTTGATAATTTTTCAAAAACTCTAGTTAGCAAAAACAAAACTTAATTTAGACATTTCCATGCAACAATATGAAATTTAACTACTAAATTACTTTCTACAAATTCTAAGATGGTATGCTACCCATCACAACCATACACCAATTCACAATAACCTAACTTGCATTCAAACCCTTTTCTTGAATTCCAAAACGTGCAATCAAACTCACATATCCAAATAACACTTAAATAAATTAGCTTAAGAAATTAGTAACAATTTAAGCAACAAAAATGTTTAGAAATATACCCAAAAGCATATGAAGATCCACAAGCATCCATGGCACTCCAAAATGCTCTCTTTTCATAAGGATCAATGCTTGAAATGCTAAGGAATAATGGGTAAGTGTTGGATTTGGAAAAAAGCTTTGAAATTGTATGGATTTTGAAGCTTTTTTATGGATTTTTGAAGCAAAAATGGAGTGAGAACTTGGGGAGGGGGGGCTGCTGCTAAGTGTCACGACCCGAAAGAGCACGTGACTGGCCCTTGAACCATATGAAGTCTATAGGACCCCATCTGATCCAAGTAAGCCAAAAGCCCAGCAATCTAAAACCATTTAAAGAGTAAATAAGGAAAACTGTTTTTGAAAAGTAAGGAAATCATGTTTGGAAATCAAAGTTTTTAAATAACTAAGCCGAATATGAATTTTTTTAAAATGTGTAACCTTTCCTGAAAATTTCGGCAGAGTTTCCTTTGTAAAAACTGGCCCCGAACGGGGTACAACAAGAATAATATATATGAAATGATAAAAGGCATCCCCAAGCGGGAGCTAGCTCTTCGTCCATCGACGGTCACAACCACGCAAGCAATAATAATATACAACGCCAAAGGGCGAGGATCAAAACCCAAAAAAAAGAAACTCAAAACAGCCAGAAAACCGTAATACTACTAGCTCGACTCTAAGGTCGAAATAAAACAACACTGTTTTCTAAGTCTGAAACAATAAACAAGTTTTGGTTGATGGAAATTCTAGATACAATAAATAATACATGAGCAATGGCGGTTCTGATACAAAAGAACCCACCTAACCAAGCAAGTCACCCATATGGAAGCAGTGTGCCAGAAATGCCGCTATGGAATCTGTACGGCAAACCTGCAAGAACTGGGGCACAACGGGGGTGAGTTGCCAACTCGTGAATAGAAAAATATCTACAAGCAGAGATCGAATGCACGACCCATCCTAGATCAAAACGATCAGATAATAAATAAACCTCAATATGAATAAAGCTGAAGCATGCTAAACTGGCAATGTAATCTCTATACATGAGTGTAGTGCCAAGTGCTCGTGCTAGTGCCTCAGGTAATAGCATGTCATGAATATGAGGTATAACCAATGTAATCAAATCTGCACACTCGTGGATCCCGTCCACTCGTCACCCACTGACAATAACCACCATGCATGTAAATATCATGAATCATGTGCATGGGAAATAATATGAGGATATAACCACCCGTGTCCCTCGCGACACATCAAAATCATGGAACCAGGGTGCCCAGCATCGACACCCGAAAACATCATGAAAACTGTGCCCAGCATCGGCACGTAAATCCTCATATATCGGGCTCCGTCAGTCCGGATCGGCCCGCGGGCTCTGTCTGCGGTATCGGCCCTCGGCCCCGGCAGTATGCCCAAAACATCTATCGACTCTGGTCGGTATCCTCCGGATAACCGCCAGGTCCAACCAATCACCGGTAGGTACTCGCCCGCCTCTAGGCTCAATCGGCAAAGCTCATCGATCATCTTGCCGAGGGGAACTGTAACACCCGAGCCCAATAATACTATGTACATTACTAGTTGAGGGTTATTTATTGCTCATTCCAATTTTCCTGATTTTCTGGTGTTTATTGCTAAATTTTACCCGGTTAAGTCATTTTGGCACATAACAAATTTTAACTCCGAAAATGAAATTTAAGATGTCCATGTTAGCCTACTCGTCGCCACTAGTCGCATGGTAGCGTCCGCGTGTCGTGATTCCGTTCCGTTTGGCTAAACGGGCCAGTTTGGGCGACTACGCGCGCGTGCAAGTGTCCGACTTGGGGGCATGCATTTTAATCACTAAACACCTCTTTTCAAAATTTGGAACCCGCTTAAAATCCTAAAATTTGAATTTGGAACATTTGGGCGCAACCCGGGCGCGATTTGGAAATGTTTCATTTCGCGCCAAAAAGGGCCCATTTAAATTTAATATCGAATATATATATATATTCAAATCTATAATTCATAACAGCAAATCCCTCAAATCCTACGCAATTTCCTTCTCAAATCTAATCTCGTGGCCAATCACGAGCTCCTATTGAGCTCGTGGGCCCCGCCTCTCTTTCCCTCAGTCTCTCTCTCTCATCCTCAGAAATCTCTCTCTCTCTCTCCAATCTCTCTCTCTCTCTCTTACTCTATATATATTATCGCATGCAGCCGCCTCCCTTTAACCTATCTTCCTCGCGAGAAAAACCCAACCAACCCTAACCCTAGCCTACCGCGACCTCACCGCCGATCCCCCGCGACCTCGCCGTCGCCGCCCTCGCCACCACGAGACCCCCGCGCCTTCCTCCTCCCGTTTCCCGACGACTCCCGCTCCTTCCCGCACTGCACCCATTCCCGACCTCGCCTCCACCCTCGTAGACCTCGCCGTCGACGTCGCCTCTCACCGTCGACGCCTCCCACGACTCCCTTTCACCCTACTCGACCCGACCTCATCGTCGTTCCCTCCTCCCCTCACCGGAACAGTAAACCCGAGCCTTCATCCATTGCCTACCTCCGCCGTTCGCCGGGAAAGCGCGCCGGCGACCTCGTCGACGCCACCTTCGACCACCTACTTCTTCCCCTCGACCACCAGAGCCGACCCCCTCTCCTCCAACTCGCCGCAACACCCTTTCTAGCGACCCCGAGCCCTCTCAGCCGTTCCAGCACCCTCGCCGCACCTCCTGTTCACCGCCGGTGGGTCCATCGCCGTCGGGCCCGTCATAGTTACCCCTGTTCTCCTCTGTAAGCATCACTTTACTTCCTTTGGTGCAAAACCCCGCTGATCTTGTGTGTTTATCTTATTGCTAACTTGTTGCCGATAACTTTTGCCGGAATCCGACCGTGCCGTCTGACGAACCCGACGCTCCAGCGAAGTCCCCTGGTCCGTGTGATCCCGTTGACCTCTGTTGGGACTCGATCCGTGGCCCGTGCTTTCGTATCGTGGTTTCTACCGACATCGCATCCGTGTTCCAATTTGCAGACCGTCGAGGCAAGTATCTGAATACTTGCTTGAACATGCTAGCGTGCGAGATCTAGTCTCGCCACGCAATTTAATTCCAACTATTTAATACCGTAACTTAATGATGACATTTGATATCGTAATATTGCTGTTATCCTCATAATGGAATCGTTGCAACCGTTTCTCATAATTAATTAACCCACATCAATCCATGCTTTAACTAAATAAAATGACTGAATCATATCTGCTTGAACTGTTAAACCATTCTTGAGACAATTATGACATTTAGTATAATTTCATGTAGTTCCTTAATTTATAATTGTGAATACTGCTTTACCTTGTGGCTATTACAACCTAAAGATGATTGAACCTGTTGATAAGTGAATAAAACATCACTGTAGTTATATGGAATATTGTGGTTAATTATTGTTTCCTGCTGCTGTTCATTATCGATTGTATACCTGTTGTGAGCACTTACCATTGCACGACATATTGGCCTGACCCTGCTACACCTGACATATACATACTTATCGACTCATCCCGTTGTACCATGACATTACTTGTTTCCTGATCTCGTGCCTAATGCCAACAAACCTAACCGTTCCTGCTGTCGATCCAGACAGACCTACTTTTACTTGACCTTGCGTTGGCATTAGTCCTTGACTACTGAATACCTGACCTGACATACATAGCTTGGGGGTATGGGGAAATCAAAGGTGAAACCGACTTGTAACTCAACAGTTCGATACTTGTTCTGATCAGTCTTACGGGCTTGGCCAGCTCCGGAGTGTTGATGCTGACATCACTCATCTATCCTACTACCTTTTACTGCTTAGCGGCACGTCTCGGATTCAGCCCCGAGGATCATGACCGTGGTCCCGGGCACGCACGGGATACTATTGAGTTACATCGACGATTCATCAATTGGTTTCAAAGACTATAGAGTAGAAAACCTGATAGGACAGTTCAGTCACCATTGCACACTACCCTGCTTGTTATTTCTTATTACTGCTTTATTCATGTTCATGCTTGCATTGTTTATTACCATGTTTATATTGTATACTTGATATCATGACGCGCTGACGTCTGGGTTTTGCATAGCCCAGATTCCGTCCCTTTGTCGTCGACCGAGCAGGAGTACTTCAGCCAGCAGGCTGAACAGTGAGTCCTTAGGATTTAGTTTATTTATTGCTTTTCATTTCCAGATGTGAGCCCGCATTATGGGACGTACTGTTTATTCTTTGTATTGGATTATTAGCTTCCGCACTTATTGTTTATTGATTCTTGTTATTATGGATTTGGACATGTATTAGTTTAGTTTATTTTACTGTTCTTGATATCTCTACAACCGTAATGTGACTGTGGACGGATGCGTCCTACCCGCAGGTAGCATGGTTGGCTATGTCACGTGCCCAAGTTTGCGTACTCTGGGAAGTGGGGCGTGACATGGTTTTATGGTATCAGAGCCATAGGTTAATTGGGTTGATTCCTTGTAGTTGGGTATCGCACCCGATACACGAATCGTAATACCTGTGATTAGGAAACATGTCCTGCCACTTTGACCATTTTACTATCCTTGAATCATTCTTCCGGATCATGTCGACGTGCAAACTTACTTTGCATTTGTCAACTCAAAAACTTAATTTCTTGTTATCTCTAGGACTTAGGCGACTTGGGTGGAGTTAAGTAATTGCGGCTATGATACCGCGGCATAGCTACAATGCAGTACTCTATTTAAGTATCTTGGAGTTCTAGCCTTGATTTATATATTGAATCTATCATCATGCTAATGTTGTTTGTTTTGATTTCAGGACCATGGCAGATAAGAATTTCAAGACGTATCAGAGGCGTGTGGATGAAGCCGCCATGTTAGGAGTGATACGTGGGATGTTGGAAAATCAGAAGAGGCAAACTGAGCTGATCCAGCAGCAAGCAGATTCATTTCAGGAGGGTTTGCAGGCTATGCAGCAGTCTGTAAACACCGCCGTAGCGAAGCCAGTCGACCGAGTAGGGACCGTGGCAGATTTCAGACGGTTGGGTCCTACTACTTTCACTGGCTTGGAGGAGCCGTTGCCAGCCGAGCAGTGGCTTGTGGACACAGAGAATTTATTGATTGCGGCACAGATCCCAGAAGACAAGAGAGTTGATGTGGTGCGCATTCAGCTGGTGGATTACGCCCGAGAGTGGTGGCTCGTGGAGGAGACCCGCTTGTCCAAGCCAATCAGTTGGGCGGATTTCTCCAAAAGTTTCTTGGAAAAGTTCTTCCCGCGGACTGCACGGGAGGAAATGGAGGAGAGATTTATTGGGCTGAAACAAAATGGAGCAGCTGTGGATGTGCATGCAGCGGAGTGGACGAGACTTAGCCGCTTCGCTGGACCCTTAGTCGCCAAGGAGGCAGACAGGGCGCGAAGGTTCTTGCGCAGTTTGGATGTGGACATCCAGAGGCAGATTGTCTCCCTGGGTTTGACCACTTTCTCGCAGGTTCTTACGGCAGCCAGAAAGCAACAGAGTTTATCAGGATCGAAAGGGAACCTTCACCAGACAGCAGTTGCGGCCAGGAAGCCTGCATTTGTACCTAACCGAGATCATGGGCGCAGAGGTATTCCAGTGGACCGTCGAGGTGTAGCGCCAATGAAGAAGCCTGTGATCGTTGATCGAAGGAAGAGCGTGATTTATGATTACTGCCGATTACCTGGGCACGTGCAGAAGGATTGTCGTAGGAGACTGGGACTTTGTCTGGTTTGTGGAGCAGCCGATCACGCAGTTGGTGCTTGTCCGTCGAAGCTTCGCACGAGAGATGATATACGGAAGACTCCGCAGAGACCGTTCCAAGGGCAGAAACAGCTGACACAAGGACCGAACCAGGGTCGAGCTTTCACGTTGACAGCTGAGGAAGCCAAGACATCAAGAGAAGTGGTTTCAGGTACTATACTCGTTCGTGGTTTTCCCGCATTGGCATTATTTGATTCCGGAGCATCCCACTGTTTTATGTCATCCAAATTTATAACTACACACTCGATCACCTGCACGACCTTGTCTAGTTTCTGGGACATACACACTGGGAATGGGAAAATCATAGCTAGTAAGGAATGTAGAGATTGTACGGTTGTTGTTTGCGGACGAGAGCTTTTTGCAGATTTCTTGGTGATTGATACGGGCAGTTATGAAGTAGTCTTGGGAATGGATTTTCTTGGCACTTTCCACACACACATTGATTGTAGGGCAAGGAAAGTAATTTTCCAGATTCCCGGGCACCCTGAGTTTACTTTCATTGGAGGAAGCAGTTCTGTCGGGCCAGTCGAGTTTAGGGCTAGGCCGACAAACAGTATTCTTGCGGCAATGGAGGTGGAAGAGCCAACAGTTGTTCGCGACTTTATGGATGTGTTCGAGGATATTTCGGGCTTACCGCCGAAGCGAGATGTGGAGTTTGCGATTGACCTCATTCCTGGTGCAGCGCCAGTGTCAAAATCTTATTATCCGATGGCACCGGTGGAATTAGAAGAAGTTAAGAAACAAGTTGGCGAATTACTCGAGAAGGGATGGATTCGAAGCAGCAACTCACCTTGGGGAGCTCCAGTTCTCTTAGTAAAGAAGAAGGATGGCACGAGAAGGATGTGCATTGATTATCGAGAATTGAACCGGATGACTATTAAGAACAAGTACCCGATCACTCGCATTGGAGAACTCTTTGAGCAGCTTAGTGGCGCGAGGGTATTCTCGAAACTGGACTTGCGATCAGGATATCATCAGGTCCGAGTGAAGGCAGAAGACATTTGCAAGACGGCGTTTCGGACTCGGTATGGGCATTTCGAGTATTTAGTGATGCCCTTCGGAGTGACTAATGCGCCGGCAATATTTATGGACTTGATGAACAGGATCTTTTCACCGTTCTTGGACCAGTTTATTGTGGTATTCATTGACGATATTCTGGTGTACTCAAAGAGTCCGGAGGAGCATGCTGAGCATTTAAGGATCGCATTGCAGACGCTGAGACAAGAGAAGTTATTCGCGAAGATGAGTAAGTGCGAATTCTGGCTGGAAGAAGTGAAGTTTCTGGGGCATGTCGTGTCGGGCGATGGAATCGCCGTTGATCCCGAGAAGATTGCAGCAGTTCGAGATTGGCCTGTTCCAAAGAATGTTGCAGAGATAAGAAGTTTTCTTGGACTCGCCGGTTACTACAGAAGATTTGTGGAGAACTTCGCTCGTTTAGCTGAGCCGTTAACCAAGCTTAGGCGTAAGGAGGTACCGTTTGTTTGGACAGATGGATGTGCATTGGCCTTCGAGACGTTGAAGCAGAAGTTGATAACCGCCCCTATCCTAACCGTACCGGATGATTCAGGAGGACTGGTGATTCACAGCGACGCATCTGGAAAAGGATTGGGATGTGTTTTGATGCAGAATGGGAAAGTCGTCGCTTACGCATCGAGACAGCTGAAGACTCATGAGCAGAACTATCCGACTCATGACTTAGAGCTTGCAGCCGTGATCTTCGCCCTGAAGATTTGGAGACACTACCTTTTGGGCGAGAGAGTTGAAGTCTTTACGGATCATAAGAGTTTGAAGTATGTGTTCACTCAGAAGGAGTTGAACATGAGGCAACGCAGATGGTTGGAGCTGATGGCCGACTACGACCTTGATCTTAAGTACCATCCGGGAAAAGTTAATGTCGTGCCAGATGCACTAAGTCGGTTACCAGCAATTCAGTTTTTGACTGCACAGAGAGAGATCATTGAGGAGTTTCGGAGATTTGACTTGGAGGTTGTGCTACCACATGCTAAGGGACAGTTGATGCAACTGCAAGTACAGTCGTCTTTAGTTGAGAAGATTAAAGCAGCACAATCGCAGGATCCTAGACTGCAAAAGTTTCGGGAGCAGGTTGAAGCCGGATTGCGAACCGATTTACTGATCCATGAAGACGGTTCTTTGAGATATGGTAGCCGTGTGTGTGTGCCAAAAGGAGATGTGCGTGAAGAGCTTATGAGGGAGGCACACAGTTCAGCTTACTCTGTACATCCAGGAGGGACAAAGATGTACCGAGATATTCGACAGCACTTCTGGTGGGAAGGTATGAAACGGGAAATTGCTCGCTTCGTGGCTAAGTGCTTGGTGTGTCAGCAAGTCAAGGCTGAACACCAAAGGGTTGCTGGTTTGTTGCAACCACTTCCGATTCCTCAGTGGAAGTGGGAACATATAACCATGGATTTCGTGACGGCTCTACCGCGGAGTCCAAAGGGTAACAATGCTGTATGGGTGATTGTCGATCGGTTGACCAAGGCAGCTCACTTTATTCCTTTTCGGGTTGGTCAATCGACAGAGACTTTGGCAGAGCGATATATGCAGGAGATTGTCAGATTGCATGGAGTACCGGTAAGCATCGTGTCCGATCGGGACACTCGGTTCTTGTCGCACTTTTGGAGGAGTTTATAAGAAAGTTTGGGGACTCGATTGAAGTTCAGCACAGCTTATCATCCTCAGACTGATGGACAATCGGAGAGAACGATCCAGACCCTTGAAGATATGTTGAGAGCTTGCATGTTGGACTTTAAAGGTTCTTGGGAAGACCATCTACACCTGGTGGAGTTTTCGTACAACAATAGCTTCCAAGCGACAATTCAGATGGCTCCGTTTGAGGCGCTGTATGGTCGTAAGTGCCGTTCACCTGTTTGTTGGGATGATGTTGGTGAACGAAGGTTATTAGGACCAGATTTGGTGGTACAGACAGTCGAGAAGGTGAATACAATCAGGAAGCATATGAAGGCAGCTCAAGACAGACAAAAAAGTTGGGCCGACACGTCAAGAAGACCTCTAGAGTTCGTCGTGGGTGATTTGGTATTCCTGAAGATATCACCGACTAGAGGGGTGATTCGCTTTGGAAGTCGGGGAAAGCTTAGTCCCCGATTCGTTGGACCCTTCGAGATATTGGAGCGTGTTGGAGAGGTATCGTACCGGTTGGCGTTACCACCGTCATTAGCAGGAGTTCATGATGTGTTTCATGTGTCTCAACTACGGAGGTATGTTCGTGATGAGACCCATGTTTTGGATCACTCGGAGTTGACCGTTCGGGAGGACCTGACTTTTGAGGAGCGACCAGTCGAGATCAAGGATCGAAGAGAAAAGGTTCTTAAGAACAAGGTTATCCCTCTTGTGCTAGTTTCTTGGGGTAACCGATCGCATGGAGAATCTACTTGGGAGCGAGAAGACGAGATCCGACAGAAATTCCCTCACCTTTTCCAGTAGTTAGCTATCTTGTGTTCTTGGAATTTCGAGGACGAAATTCTTTTGTAGTTGGGTATGATGTAACACCCGAGCCCAATAATACTATGTACATTACTAGTTGAGGGTTATTTATTGCTCATTCCAATTTTCCTGATTTTCTGGTGTTTATTGCTAAATTTTACCCGGTTAAGTCATTTTGGCACATAACAAATTTTAACTCCGAAAATGAAATTTAAGATGTCCATGTTAGCCTACTCGTCGCCACTAGTCGCATGGTAGCGTCCGCGTGTCGTGATTCCGTTCCGTTTGGCTAAACGGGCCAGTTTGGGCGACTACGCGCGCGTGCAAGTGTCCGACTTGGGGCATGCATTTTAATCACTAAACACCTCTTTTCAAAATTTGGAACCCGCTTAAAATCCTAAAATTTGAATTTGGAACATTTGGGCGCAACCCGGGCGCGATTTGGAAATGTTTCATTTCGCGCCAAAAAGGGCCCATTTAAATTTAATATCGAATATATATATATATTCAAATCTATAATTCATAACAGCAAATCCCTCAAATCCTACGCAATTTCCTTCTCAAATCTAATCTCGTGGCCAATCACGAGCTCCTATTGAGCTCGTGGGCCCCGCCTCTCTTTCCCTCAGTCTCTCTCTCTCATCCTCAGAAATCTCTCTCTCTCTCTCCAATCTCTCTCTCTCTCTCTTACTCTATATATATTATCGCATGCAGCCGCCTCCCTTTAACCTATCTTCCTCGCGAGAAAAACCCAACCAACCCTAACCCTAGCCTACCGCGACCTCACCGCCGATCCCCCGCGACCTCGCCGTCGCCGCCCTCGCCACCACGAGACCCCCGCGCCTTCCTCCTCCCGTTTCCCGACGACTCCCGCTCCTTCCCGCACTGCACCCATTCCCGACCTCGCCTCCACCCTCGTAGACCTCGCTGTCGACGTCGCCTTTCACCGTCGACGCCTCCCACGACTCCCTTTCACCCTACTCGACCCGACCTCGTCGTCGTTCCCTCCTCCCCTCGCCGGAACAGTAAACCCGAGCCTTCATCCATTGCCTACCTCCGCCGTTCGCCGGGAAAGCGCGCCGGCGACCTCGTCGACGCCACCTTCGACCACCTACTTCTTCCCCTCGACCACCAGAGCCGACCCCCTCTCCTCCAACTCGCCGCAACACCCTTTCCAGCGACCCCGAGCCCTCTCAGCCGTTCCAGCACCCTCGCCGCACCTCCTGTTCACCGCCGGTGGGTCCATCGCCGTCGGGCCCGTCATAGTTACCCCTGTTCTCCTCTGTAAGCATCACTTTACTTCCTTTGGTGCAAAACCCCGCTGATCTTGTGTGTTTATCTTATTGCTAACTTGTTGCCGATAACTTTTGCCGGAATCCGACCGTGCCGTCTGACGAACCCGACGCTCCAGCGAAGTCCCCTGGTCCGTGTGATCCCGTTGACCTCTGTTGTGACTCGATCCGTGGCCCGTGCTTTCGTATCGTGGTTTCTACCGACATCGCATCCGTGTTCCAATTTGCAGACCGTCGAGGCAAGTATCTGAATACTTGCTTGAACATGCTAGCGTGCGAGATCTAGTCTCGCCACGCAATTTAATTCCAACTATTTAATACCGTAACTTAATGATGACATTTGATATCGTAATATTGCTGTTATCCTCATAATGGAATCGTTGCAACCGTTTCTCATAATTAATTAACCCACATCAATCCATGCTTTAACTAAATAAAATGACTGAATCATATCTGCTTGAACTGTTAAACCATTCTTGAGACAATTATGACATTTAGTATAATTTCATGTAGTTCCTTAATTTATAATTGTGAATACTGCTTTACCTTGTGGCTATTACAACCTAAAGATGATTGAACCTGTTGATAAGTGAATAAAACATCACTGTAGTTATATGGAATATTGTGGTTAATTATTGTTTCCTGCTGCTGTTCATTATCGATTGTATACCTGTTGTGAGCACTTACCGATTGCACGACATATTGGCCTGACCCTGCTACACCTGACATATACATACTTATCGACTCATCCCGTTGTACCATGACATTACTTGTTTCCTGATCTCGTGCCTAATGCCAACAAACCTAACCGTTCCTGCTGTCGATCCAGACAGACCTACTTTTACTTGACCTTGCGTTGGCATTAGTCCTTGACTACTGAATACCTGACCTGACATACATAGCTTGGGGGTATGGGGAAATCAAAGGTGAAACCGACTTGTAACTCAACAGTTCGATACTTGTTCTGATCAGTCTTACGGGCTTGGCCAGCTCCGGAGTGTTGATGCTGACATCACTCATCTATCCTACTACCTTTTACTGCTTAGCGGCACGTCTCGGATTCAGCCCCGAGGATCATGACCGTGGTCCCGGGCACGCACGGGATACTATTGAGTTACATCGACGATTCATCAATTGGTTTCAAAGACTATAGAGTAGAAAACCTGATAGGACAGTTCAGTCACCATTGCACACTACCCTGCTTGTTATTTCTTATTACTGCTTTATTCATGTTCATGCTTGCATTGTTTATTACCATGTTTATATTGTATACTTGATATCATGACGCGCTGACGTCTGGGTTTTGCATGGCCCAGATTCTGTCCCTTTGTCGTCGACCGAGCAGGAGTACTTCAGCCAGCAGGCTGAACAGTGAGTCCTTAGGATTTAGTTTATTTATTGCTTTTCATTTCCAGATGTGAGCCCGCATTATGGGACGTACTGTTTAGTCTTTGTATTGGATTATTAGCTTCCGCACTTATTGTTTATTGATTCTTGTTATTATGGATTTGGACATGTATTAGTTTAGTTTATTTTACTGTTCTTGATATCTCTACAACCGTAATGTGACTGTGGACGGATGCGTCCTACCCGCAGGTAGCATGGTTGGCTATGTCACGTGCCCAAGTTTGCGTACTCTGGGAAGTGGGGCGTGACAGGAACCATACCGGGTCCACCATGTACCCGCAATTGGCTCATCCACGCCTCGATTCGGGTTACACATATCGCTCTCAGCACCGAGAAAACACATGGTGGACGCACTGAAATATCATATCAAGGGTAACCGGGTTTTTAAAGAAATGACATATTCTCTTTTGAAATACCCTCGGTTCCCAAATCCAGAAATATCATAGAAACAACATATCTCAATGCGTACAGTCAAAGCATGATGTATGCGGCATGTAACAGTAATGCAAGCATATCAGTAAGTCATGCAACATGGAATAATAATGTGCACATGTCGAGGGAGACCGCTCTTTTAAAAGGAATCTGTTTTTAAAGAGTATCTTGCGGTTCCCAAATCCCCAATCAAGCTAGAATCATCTATATATGTGTACAGGTATAAGTGTACAATATGCCATGCCAGAATCATATCATGAATGCAATAGTACTATAGTGTAGTGACATGGCAATTATCGATGATGAGTGTGTGAGCCGGCAACAAGTGTACGTGGAACATATACATCATCGATAATGGTGCTGGTGTCCTAGCAGCATGACTGAATGTCACAACAATACAAGCGATGCAATGCAAATAGCAGGAATATGCGGAATCGAATAATCAACGCAAAAGTAAAGAATCTACACCAATCTGTACAAGTCAAGCAGGGGTGCCATTTGAAATAAGACGAATCAGGGCTTTTGGAAAAACAAGGGCTACGGTGTTTTAAGAAAAGATACATCATTTGAAAATATCCGTATGACCCTTCTGCCTATCTTTAAAATATCCCCGATTCGTTAGTTTGAAATAGGTATGACTCGGTCCAGTCTAATGTCTACTAAGTAATCTAGACAGGAGGGGTAAGAAACCACATAATCTGAGTCAATATATATAGATATGATAGTCGGTGATCCCGCCTCAATAACATATCGTAAGATATCCTCGAGTCATGAGTGCGGATCTATCATCAATATCGGCTCGTACGGTAGATCGTCGTACGGCATCCCAATAGCTGGGTAGGGGTCAATATCACAGTACCTCATCACATATCAGGTATCACTATCATCAGATCGCATAATCTGGGGTACTACTCTAAGTCTAGTACAAATCGATACCATCTATAAAAATATGAATGCGGGTAAAGCAGATGTCCAAAGGCCCGCTAAAACTATCATATCGCACCTCGAAGACAAGCTATGTCACATCGCCGATCTCACGGCCTCACATCAAGTATCATCTCAAACCACGTATCATCCTCCAATCCCGTATATAAACACATAGTCCCATACCCATGTGTAGATATACGCACCATCATATGCACTCTAATAAATGAAAGAATGAATGCAAGTATGTGTGTAAATGTATGTGTGAGTGCAACCACTACTCTAGGGTTCGCACTATACTAAACCAATATATTCTTATCATCAAAATATCATTATTACCATCAATAACCCTAAACAACACATAATAAATATTCGTGTGTATACGTATTCGTATACATCACCACGGACTGCGGGGGTGCTATACGCCATCCACCCGACTTCTCCCCGTAGATATAAATCTACTCACCTTGCTTCTCGTGTGCCAAAGCCGATGTCGCTATCTTCACCTCCTTTGCCTCAACATCACGCGGGGTACCTACAAGTATATCACAATGCTAAAGCACATGAAAATCACATCGGAAACCAAAATAGCACACGCTACCCGCATAGGTAAAAACCTATCGACTCGCATGTAAACACAATCAAAATCCACTTGTCGTTGACGTCCAAACGCCACCCGACAGGAATGAATCACCAAATACCAAAATCCATGCTAAAACAAGTCCCAAATTATACACCAACATAGGAAAATCAACCCAGATTTCACCCTAGATGGAATCAGTCAAAACTAGACATACTCAGGGTCAAAACTAGAGGAAATGGGGGCATGCACAGAAAACGAGGCAATTCCTTAAAATACCTTATTTTAGAATTTTCCATAATTTTTCCCCATTTATCTGTATTTAATTATACCAGAAAATTAAAATATTCATTAAAATAATATTAAATTATAAAATTTCCCAAAAATCATATTTTATTATTTTGAAGACGTTACAATCTACCCCCCTTAAAGAAATTCGGTCCCCGAATTTAAATTTAAACCCCCAAATTCTAAAATATTTCAATACAAATTCCAAGTCATCGGGGCTCCGAAATCATCTATACATAAAACATCATAGCGCAATGCATGCGCATGAGTACTGAGCAAATAACTCAAAAGCAACACTCCATCAAGTATCCGCAATCATCGGAGTCATGGTAACGACACAATGTCAAATCCAATACAAAATCAATATGATATGGACCAAGACTATACATGTAGACACCCAATCTATACATGTAATTAGCTGATGCAACTGTATGCCAAATCTTTTTAAGTCGTTGTGCGATGCGCGTAACACTGCACAGTGGCGGACGTTTCTCATAAGAAAATAACTATATATGTGTATATATATCCTTTGTTTAATAAGCACGTTCCACCATTTTGAAAATAATCAGAAGGGTTTCCTTGTTTTTAAAACGTTTTGTGTCATATCGGACACGTAGGTATATACTGAGACTATAGCTCGCTTTTCGGAAATCCCTTCGATAACTATCGATGCATGCAAAATATATCCAGGCACTGTCCACTGACTAGTCCTGCTCAGTATGAAAGCAAATATCCCACATCATAAAAATGTACTGCTCCAAAAGGAATAAATTCCAAAAATGCACATAACACCACCCTGTGCGTCTGACGCGCACGGAAATCAAAATCCATATATGCGCTAAACATGTGCACAAAACAACATCTAGGTGCAACGGGTGTGCACGAAGCATCTGTCATAGGCAACATGTGTGCCTGACAGCCAAAACAGGTGCATCTGACATGCACGAAGAATCTCGATTTAGTGCATCTGGTGTGCCCCAAAATCGTATCTCAAAACATGCGCCCAACATGCGCGAAAATCCAAATCGGTGCATCCATCATGCACGAATGAAAATCTAGACCCTGCGCACTCAATATGCACGGAATCACAAAATCCAATAGCAACGCAGAACATGCGTAAGTCCAGTCAAAAGCACGGAGTGCAAGAATCCACAATCAAAATCGACATATCGAAAGACATCAAATCGAAGTCAGGTGCAACCGTAAATGCAAAAATGTAAATCCGGTGCAACAAAGGCATGATATATAAATCTGATGCGATAACGCAAGAAACATAAAACTGGTGCGACAAATGCACGAAGTATAGAACTGGTGCATCCCATGCACAAATACCAAGCAATAACTCAAATACGTAAACAGCAACACCAAGTGTATCCAGATATGAAGAAAATCATAAACGTGTGCAGCTGCGGGCACAAAACACATATCGATGCACTACAAGCACATATAAGCTATACCGAGTGCAAAATCAAAACACTAAAATTACATGAAACTCTGCTGGAAGCGTAAATCAAATCACCAGCATAAAATAGGCATGAAATCGCAATCAACAGCTCAAGAGTAATAGCTATGTACAAGGTATAAATACCCAGTAGGTGCAACCATGGTGCACAAAATCAAATATCATGAAACTCAGTCATCAAGACTAAATCATGCGAATAGATCGCCCAAAATACCGAAATCCAAAGCAACGGATACGTGATAATCAAATCACAAAATCACAAATCATAATTACCGTCGTCGGTATATCCTTCTTCAGGGTCGAGAAGGTACCGGTACATCCGATGCTAGTGGCGCAAGATATCTACTTGCCTCTTACTTGCGGCTGGCGTCCTCTGCCTCTGGTTCCTCATCTTTCCTGTAGATTACCAACTCGCAATCCATCGGCTCATCGGCCCGGTCAGGTGTGCTGACAGGAACGATTCCGTTCTTGCACTTCCCTGGTCATCTCTCGGTCAATCCTCACGACCGCTCGTAAAGCCGCACATCTCTGGCGCCGACCTCGGGTCCTCTGAATGCATATCACACATCCGATCCTGGGTGCAACTCTTATTGCAGCAGTGTACTGGAAGGAATCCTACTCAAGGTCTCTTCTGATCTTGCCTAAGCCAAACTGTAAGGAGGCTGGTACTCTGGCGTAATCTTTTCTCGCTCTCTGGACCTCTGCGTCCTTAGTACAACATCTCCTCGGAAGCTGGTCGCATCTCTGCGCCTCTGTATGCATGTCCGGCCTTTAATCTTAACGGGGTGTAGTAACAGCTCGTCTGCCTCTCGCACGAACTTCTTGTCCCGCTTGTCTGTATCATCGACCATTCGACGTCGCGTCTTTATCTGCACACTGCAATGTCCTCGGCTACGGTCCACCCAAAGTCTCTAACACGGACTCGAAATCACGAACTCAGTATCTTCATCACTCAGTAGAAGATATCTAGCCGAACACATCCTCAGCGTGCATATCGCATCTCTGATGTCAGCGGAGTGGAACGTCATCTCGTCGAAATCTCGTGCAAACTCTTTACTCCACCTTGCTCCACTATCGACTAATTCGGACTCATCTCATCATGGCTACACAGACTGCGCTCCGACAGCTATGCTCGTATCTGGAGTCTCCCAAGCAGTGTCCCATCACATGATATCCGAATGATGTCGAATCATCCGATCGACTCGTCAGAACCTCACAATCCCCCAAGAGCTCAACATCTCGGGTACAGTTTAATAGTATCGAGTACATGCCACAGCGTCGGTGGTCCAGCCGTAGAAGGGCAAACCCAAGCCTCACTAATGGCGCCGAGGAACTGCCGCAAACCCTAAGGTTCAAAGGCTTTCACACGGTCATTAAGTCGAGTTAGGGTTTCATTCTTCTAGAGGGTCCATAGAATCACCTGCATGTCTTTCCGTATACTTTAAACTTGGAAAATGGGTTCCTGACCTTCGATCGTCTCAATCGACTCTCAACGAATCTGCGTGAAGTCACCTCTAGCTGGAATCAATCTATCTGATGACCTCGCATCGGGGTAAGCGAACGAACCACATGTCCTAGTCATTCATCCTCGGTGACTAGCGACTCACTACCATATCTCTAAGAATATGCTCATGCTGCAGTAGCTCCAATCATCTGGGCGATATCTCATCACTCGCAGCAACAACTGGCTCATTCGTCGGTACGCTAAGCAGCGCCTCAACCATCATGAATAAGCGATATATCAGCAGTCATCACATCCTGGCTGGCCTCTATCAGTGGCTCAATCCTCTGGTACCGTCCGGTACATCCGAGAAATCTCGCAACAGCGATCTGTCAAACGCTCAAAGTGCGGAAACACAAAATACGAAGCCTCAATGCAACCGTATATCTCTGGAATCACGCCCCGGTCAGCCCTCGTCTGCGACGAGCTCATGCTGACAACTCGAGCCGTAGCTCACTCTGCCCGTGCAATCGCGGCAGCAAAACCACAACCAGTATCGATGAAGATAGATCATAGGAAGGAATATGACACAATGCAAGGAAATGTACAACCTAAGGTTTCTTAAGCGGAGTGGCGTGTCGTAAGTATGCCGCGGAACATACCCACGGTACGTCACTCTACTTTAGTCACCTATTCCATCAACCAAGGGTCATCCTACACGACGAAAGTTCGGGTCTAATACCCCCTCGACCAAGTCTAAGTTCCGTAAGGTCAAGCCTAAGTTCCTTATATAGATAACGCCCTAGGCTCCACATAGTCAAACTTAGACTCGAACCAAGGTCAACCTAGCGCTCTGATACCAACTTTGTCACGACCCGAAAGAGCACGTGACTGGCCCTTGAACCATATGAAGTCTATAGGACCCCATCTGATCCAAGTAAGCCAAAAGCCCAGCAATCTAAAACCATTTAAAGAGTAAATAAGGAAAACTGTTTTTGAAAAGTAAGGAAATCATGTTTGGAAATCAAAGTTTTTAAATAACTAAGCCGAATATGCATTTTTTAAAAATGTGTAACCTTTCCTGAAAATTTCGGCAGAGTTTCCTTTGTAAAAACTGGCCCCGAACGGGGTACAACAAGAATAATATATATGAAATGATAAAAGGCATCCCCAAGCGGGAGCTAGCTCTTCGTCCATCGACGGTCACAACCACGCAAGCAATAATAATATACAACGCCAAAGGGCGAGGATCAAAACCCAAAAAAAAAAGAAACTCAAAACAGCCAGAAAACCGTAATACTACTAGCGCGACTCTAAGGTCAAAATAAAACAACACTGTTTTCTAAGTCTGAAACAATAAACAAGTTTTGGTTGATGGAAATTCTAGATACAATAAATAATACATGAGCAATGGCGGTTCTGATACAAAAGAACCCACCTAACCAAGCAAGTCACCCATAAGGAAGCAGTGTGCCAGAAATGCCGCTATGGAATCTGTACGGCAAACCTGCAAGAACTGGGGCACAACGGGGGTGAGTTGCCAACTCGTGAATAGAAAAATATCTACAAGCAGAGATCGAATGCACGACCCATCCTAGGTCAAAACGATCAGATAATAAATAAACCTCAATATGAATAAAGCTGAAGCATGCTAAACTGGCAATGTAATCTCTATACATGAGTGTAGTGCCAAGTGCTCGTGCTAGTGCCTCAGGTAATAGCATGTCATGAATATGAGGTATAACCAATGTAATCAAATCTGCACACTCGTGGATCCCGTCCACTCGTCACCCACTGACAATAACCACCATGCATGTAAATATCATGAATCATGTGCATGGGAAATAATATGAGGATATAACCACCCGTGTCCCTCGCGACACATCAAAATCATGGAACCAGGGTGCCCAGCATCGACACCCGAAAACATCATGAAAACTGTGCCCAGCATCGGCACGTAAATCCTCATATATCGGGCTCCGTCAGTCCGGATCGACCCGCGGGCTCTGTCTGCGGTATCGGCCCTCGGCCCCGGCAGTATGCCCAAAACATCTATCGACTCTGGTCGGTATCCTCCGGATAACCGCCAGGTCCAACCAATCACCGGTAGGTACTCGCCCGCCTCCAGGCTCAATCGGCAAAGCTCATCGATCATCTTGCCGAGGGGAACCATACCGGGTCCACCATGTACCCGCAATCGGCTCATCCACGCCTCGATTCGGGTTACACATATCGCTCTCAGCACCGAGAAAACACATGGTGGACGCACTGAAATATCATATCAAGGGTAACCGGGTTTTTAAAGAAATGACATATTCTCTTTTGAAATACCCTCGGTTCCCAAATCCAGAAATATCATAGAAACAACATATCTCAATGCGTACAGTCAAAGCATGATGTATGCGGCATGTAACAGTAATGCAAGCATATCAGTAAGTCATGCAACATGG
This sequence comes from Agapanthus africanus, assembly GCA_030015575.1. Classification (NCBI taxonomy): domain Eukaryota; kingdom Viridiplantae; phylum Streptophyta; class Magnoliopsida; order Asparagales; family Amaryllidaceae; genus Agapanthus; species Agapanthus africanus. The sequence goes on from CM057337.1 coordinate 676,135,052, forward strand.
AATAATAATGTGCACATGTCGAGGGAGACCGCTCTTTTAAAAGGAATCTGTTTTTAAAGAGTATCTTGCGGTTCCCAAATCCCCAATCAAGCTAGAATCATCTATATATGTGTACAGGTATAAGTGTACAATATGCCATGCCAGAATCATATCATGAATGCAATAGTACTATAGTGTAGTGACATGGCAATTATCGATGATGAGTGTGTGAGCCGGCAACAAGTGTACGTGGAACATATACATCATCGATAATGGTGCTGGTGTCCTAGCAGCATGACTGAATGTCACAACAATACAAGCGATGCAATGCAAATAGCAGGAATATGCGGAATCGAATAATCAACGCAAAAGTAAAGAATCTACACCAATCTGTACAAGTCAAGCAGGGGTGCCATTTGAAATAAGACGAATCAGGGCTTTTGGAAAAACAAGGGCTACGGTGTTTTAAGAAAAGATACATCATTTGAAAATATCCGTATGACCCTTCTGCCTATCTTTAAAATATCCCCGATTCGTTAGTTTGAAATAGGTATGACTCGGTCCAGTCTAATGTCTACTAAGTAATCTAGACAGGAGGGGTAAGAAACCACATAATCTGAGTCAATATATATAGATATGATAGTCGGTGATCCCGCCTCAATAACATATCGTAAGATATCCTCGAGTCATGAGTGCGGATCTATCATCAATATCGGCTCGTACGGTAGATCGTCGTACGGCATCCCAATAGCTGGGTAGGGGTCAATATCACAGTACCTCATCACATATCAGGTATCACTATCATCAGATCGCATAATCTGGGGTACTACTCTAAGTCTAGTACAAATCGATACCATCTATAAAAATATGAATGCGGGTAAAGCAGATGTCCAAAGGCCCGCTAAAACTATCATATCGCACCTCGAAGACAAGCTATGTCACATCGCCGATCTCACGGCCTCACATCAAGTATCATCTCAAACCACGTATCATCCTCCAATCCCGTATATAAACACATAGTCCCATACCCATGTGTAGATATACGCACCATCATATGCACTCTAATAAATGAAAGAATGAATGCAAGTATGTGTGTAAATGTATGTGTGAGTGCAACCACTACTCTAGGGTTCGCACTATACTAAACCAATATATTCTTATCATCAAAATATCATTATTACCATCAATAACCCTAAACAACACATAATAAATATTCGTGTGTATACGTATTCGTATACATCACCACGGACTGCGGGGGTGCTATACGCCATCCACCCGACTTCTCCCCGTAGATATAAATCTACTCACCTTGCTTCTCGTGTGCCAAAGCCGATGTCGCTATCTTCACCTCCTTTGCCTCAACATCACGCGGGGTACCTACAAGTATATCACAATGCTAAAGCACATGAAAATCACATCGGAAACCAAAATAGCACACGCTACCCGCATAGGTAAAAACCTATCGACTCGCATGTAAACACAATCAAAATCCACTTGTCGTTGACGTCCAAACGCCACCCGACAGGAATGAATCACCAAATACCAAAATCCATGCTAAAACAAGTCCCAAATTATACACCAACATAGGAAAATCAACCCAGATTTCACCCTAGATGGAATCAGTCAAAACTAGACATACTCAGGGTCAAAACTAGAGGAAATGGGGGCATGCACAGAAAACGAGGCAATTCCTTAAAATACCTTAGTTTAGAATTTTCCATAATTTTTCCCCATTTATCTGTATTTAATTATACCAGAAAATTAAAATATTCATTAAAATAATATTAAATTATAAAATTTCCCAAAAATCATATTTTATTATTTTGAAGACGTTACACTAAGGGATCAGTTTCGGCCAGATTTTGGGGGGAGTGGGTGAGTGAGGAGAGAGAGTGAGGTGGGGAAAGTTGTTTCAAGTCAAAGTCAACTCAATTTATATCATTTTCTACTCTTTTCTTTTCTTTTCTTTTCCTTTTCTTTCCTTTGCAAACCAAGTGGGGAAAAAGTGAGGGCTGCTGAATTTGGCTAAGGGGAGGAGTAAGTGGGGGTGTGTGGGTGTGGGTACGGGTGTGGGGTGATGAAAAATGATAAATACGATACCCCAAACATCCTTTTACGCTAAAAAAAACCTTTTTTTTTCAAAAATTTCTAAACCGTTTTGGTAAATGATTTTGTTCCAAAAACCACATAATAAAATTTTATTTAATGTTTTATGATGCAAAAAATTTGTTTCAACTCATTCCGATTTGTAATTTTCCCTAATTAAATGTATTAGTGACGGCTTAAAATAATAATAAAATAATATTTTTTTTCAGAAAATTTGAAATTTCACCAGCGGCTCAATAAACACCAAATAATAGCAATTACATACCTAGAATATGTATATTTAATTTTTATAATAAGATATTTGCATTTTGACTTTTTACTGAAAACCCCCTTATTTTACCGTTTTTTTCGAAATTTCACCGAAACGATTTTCAAAACGTTACAATCTTCCCCCCTTAAATAAATTCGGTCCCGGAATTTAAATTAAAACTTCCCCCAAATACTAAAACATCTAAACCAAAACCATCAAGTCGTCGGGGCTCCGAAATTGTAAATACATAAAACAAATCGTAGCGCAACGCCTGCGCATGAAAAATGAGCATATAACTCAAATCAAAACTCCGTCAAGCATCCCGCAATCATCGGAGTCAAGGAGAAGACATCAATGCCAAATCCAAATCAAAACCAATATGATATAACTCGTAACTATACATGTAAATATCGAATCTATATCTGTAAGTATCTGAAGGAAATGCATGCCAAATCTTTTTAAGTCGCTGTGCAACGCGTATAACACTGCACAGTGGCGGACGTCTATCATAAGAAAATAACTATATACATATATACCTTTGTTTGAAACGTACGTTCCGCCGTTTTGGAAACAATTCAGAAGGGTCTCCTTGTTTTAAACATTTCGTGTCATATCAGACACGTAGGTAAATACTGAGGCTATAGCTCGCTTTTTGGAAATCCTTTCAATAACTATCAATGCATGCAAAATATATTCAGGTACTGTCCTCTGACTAGTCCTGCTCAGTACGAAAACACATAGCAATATCATAAAAACGTACGGCTCTATATGAAATCAATCCCAAAATATGCACATGAATACTACGTGCGTCTGGTGCGCACGGAAATCAAAATCCATGAATGCGCCATACATGCGCACAGAAACAACATCTAAGTGCATCGGGTGTGTACGAAACATCTGTCGTAGGCAACATGTGTGCCTGACAGCAAGGACAGGTGCGTCTGACACGCACGAAGAATTCTCGATTTAGTGCCTCTGGTGTGCACCAAAATCACCCTTCAAAACATGCGCCCAACATGCGCGAAAATCCAAATCAGGTGCATCCATCGTGCACGAAATCATGAAATCCAATATCAAGTGCCGAACGTGCGCAAAATCAATCAGGTGCACAAAACAAATATCGAGTATCACAATCGAAATCGAAGTCCAGTGCATCTAAGTGCACAAAAGGCGTATCACTGCACTGCAAGCATATATAAACTATACCGAGTGCAGGAACGAAATCGTGTGCGTGCATACGCACAAAACCAACTCAACTGGTTAAAACCGTAAAATCACAAACATGTGAAACTAAAGCACGAAAACGATATCAAGTGCAACACTGTGCAAAGATCGTAAATCCTCAATCATCAAAATCAAATCATACGAATAAATCGCCCAAAACATCGTAATCAATAATGGCGGAATAGTACTGCTCAAGCGCATCCTCTAAGAATCTCGGCCAACTGTCGCGGTCACTAGTGGGACGTCTCGTCGATGATCATGAACTCTGGCCTGCTGGTGTGCGTAACAATGACCACTCCTGGGTTAAGATCTCCACTGTGAATTACCAATCTCTCGGTCCATCGGCTCATCGGCCCTGTCAGGTGTGCTAACGGGGATGATCCCATTCTGGCACTTCTCTGGTCATCTCTCGGTCAATCATTGCGACCACTCATAAGACAGCATATCACTGGCGTCGGCCTCTGGCTCTCTGAATGTACGTGACACATCTGATCCTGGATGCAAGTATCATTGCAGCAGTGTCCTGGAAGGAATCCTGCTCACGGTCTCTTCCATGTCTCGTCTCTGCCAACTGTCCGGAAGTCATCGTCCTTTCCTATATCTGCATCTTGCTCTGGAACGACTGCATACTCACCGCGACTCCTTCTGGAAGGTAAATCCAAGTACCATGCCTCGGCATGCGCATCGCATCTCTGATGTCGGCGGAGTGGAACGTCATCTCATTAAGATCTCGTACGAAACTCTTACTCCATTTCCTCTAATGTCGACTGCTTCGGACTCGTCTCGTCGTGGCTGCATGGACTGAGCTCCAACGGCTATCCTCGTATCGGGAGTCTCCCAAGAAATGCATCTCACCACCTAGCATCCGAATTAAGTCGAGCCATCCGATCGAGTCGTCAAAACCTCATAATCCCCCAAGAGCTCAACATCTTGGGCACAGTTTAATAGTATCGAGTACATACCACAGCATCGGTGGTCCAGCCGTAGAAGGGCAAACCCAAGCCTCACTAATGGCGCCGTAGAACTGCCGCAAACCCGAAGGTTCAAAGGCTTTCACACGGTCATTAAGTCGAGTTAAGGTTTCATTCTTCTAAAGGGACCATAGAATTGCCTGCATGTCTTTCCGACTACTTTAAACTTGGAATAATAGGTCTCTGACATTCGATCGCCTCTGTCGACTCCCACCGTCTCCGCATGAAGTCGTCTCTAGCTGGAATCAATCTATCTGATGACCTCGCATCGGGGTAAGCGAACTAACCACCTGTCCTAGTCATTCATCATCGGGTGACTAGCGACCTTCTATCATTCATTCGTACAACTCGCCCCGCAATAGCTCCAACATACGGGGCGATATCTCGTCGCTCGCAGCAACAACTGGCTCGCTCGTCTGCACGCTGAACAGTACCTCAATCATCAGGAGTAAGAAACACACCAACGGTCATCAAAATCTGGCTGGCCTCTATCATTGGCTCAATCCTCTAGTGTCGATCAGCACCTCCGAGTAACCTCATAAAGGCGATCCGCCAAACGCTCGTGGCGCGGAAACACAGTAAAAAGACACATCTCTGCAATCGTGTGTCGCCGGAATTTCGCCCTGGTCAGTCCTCGTTCGTGACGAGCTTGTGCTGACCGCAACTCTAGCCGTAGCTCTCCCTGCCCGTAACCGTAGCAGAAAAACCATAACTGGTACTGATGAGGCTGGATCAGGAAGGAATATAATACTGAACAAGGAAATGTACATCCTAAGGCTTCATAAGTGGAGTGGCGTGTCGTAAATATGCCGCGGAACATACCAACGGTACGTCACTCTACTTTAGTCACCTATTCCATCAACCAAGGGTCATCCTACGCTCCGAAGGTTAAAACCTAACGCTCTGATACCAACTTTGTCACGTCCCGAAAGTACGGAAAATGACCGGCACTTAAACTACGAAACGTCTCGAGGCGTACGTAATCTAAGTAAGCCGAAAACCCAGAAATCCAAACCAAGAAAAGTAGTAGAGTGAAGGAAAACCAATTTAAAATCAAGTAGTTTTAATAGCATAAGCCGAATTATGCGGTTTTTTTTTAATAAAAAACATCAGGTATTTCCTGAAAATTTCGGTAGAGTCTCCTTTGTAAATACTGGCTCCCAAACGGGATACAACATGAATAGTATACGAAATCAAAAAAAAGGCATCCCCAAGCGGGAGCTAGCTCTTCGTCAATCGACGGTCATAACCACACAAGCAAAATAATATACAACGCTAATGGCGAGGATCAAAACTCAAAAGGAAACTCAAAACCACCAGAAATATAACGAGCGACTCTAAGGTCGAAAGAATAAACAACACTGGTCTCTAACTCAATAAATACATGTTTGGTTGATGGAATTTACTAGATACAACTGAATAATATTATACAAGGTAATATGATGGGTACGATACAAGAAAAACCCACCTACTAGCAAGTCACCTGAATGAAACTGAGCCCGCAAAGCCACAATGAAACCTGTACGGCAAAACCTGCAAGAAGCTGGGGCACAACGGGGGTGAGTTGCCAACTCGTGAATAGAAAAACATCTACGCACAGAAATCGCATAAATAACGCAACCTAGGTCAATGATCATAATATATCCTCAAATATAGGTATAACATGCAGCCTATAACAATGGCTAGGGTAATATCTAACCGAGTGTAAACTCATGTGCCCGTGTCAGTGCCTCAGGTAGCAATATATCATATGAATGAGGTATGAATGCATGAAAACAGAATACATGTAAATGAAGAAACTGTTTTCATAAATTAGTGAGATTTCCTTCGTATTTTTAAACTGAGGTATCATAATGAAATCAGTATCAACAGTGTCTAGCATCGACACAAAACATAAATCTCACTGTCTCGAAATATCAATGTCATAGTATCTCTGGCCTCAGCCATCTGGCTGACCCAGCTCAATATCAAAATCTCATCATCTCGCGGCCACGGTCGGTATCCTCTGGATATCCGCCGTGCCAAACAGTCACCGGTAGGTAATCTGTCCCCTGCCAAGCTCAACGTCAACACCACATTCATCTTGCCCCGGGGTACCATACCGGGCCCACCATGTACCCGTGACGGTTCCTCCACTCCTCGACACGGATCTCCAAAACCACAGCAAACTCATGGTGGACGACACTTTACATCACTAGAAAACCGCAATATTTTATATTTTAAAAGATCATAAGTTGTAAATTTTGCGGCTTTCCCCGAAATCCAGAAATATCATAAATCTCAAGAAATCATCACAAGTGCATATGTCAATGATAATGAATGCATATGGTATCAATAACCAAGTTGCAATGTATGATTAATAAACTAGGCATGAACAATTGAATAACAGTATGCATGAAGTGACAAGTAATAACTACAATGTCTAAACTGACATATAAGGGAAGTACACTAATATCATGTCAGAACTACTAGCTAACAAGCTAAGTCAAGCAAATATATTCTCTAAAGTGTACGTGATATGGCAATTACCGATGAAGATGTGTGTGAGCCGGCAAGTAGGTGTACGTGGTACATACGCATCATCGGTAATGGTGCTGGTGTCCTAACAGCATGATATCAACAGTGCTATAAGAAATTATAATATAAGTATGCGATGCGGAGCGAACAGTAATAATGAGCGGGAGCTAAATACTAAACACAATGATAACTAATCTGCATTACCCTAATATAAATCCTACAAATGGTGCCTTTTGAAATAACACAAATCATGGGGTTTTGAAAATAGGGGCTACGGTGTTTTTATGAAAAGTTACGTCTTTTGAAATATCCGTAGGATCCCTTGGGCTGTCTTTTAAAATACCCACGATTCGTTAGTTTTTGAAATAGGTAAGAATTGAATCTAATCTAACAACTAAACTAAACTAAAGGACAAGTTAACAAGCTGGACTGCAGGTAAGGAAACCGCCTAACATCTGAGTCGATACATATACATACCTGTATATATATATTAGTCGGTGATCCCGCCTCAATAATATCATATCCGATACCATATCTATAATCAGGCATCCCAAGTCAAGAGTGCGGATCAATCATCAATATAGCTTGTACGTAAATCCGTCGTACGGCATCCCAATCTGGGTACGGGTCAATATCACATTCATCATACTATTCACCTGGTATCCTCTTTATCAATTATCATGATCGGGGTACTGATCTACGTCTAGTACCATACTGATACCGCCTAAGTATGCATGGACGTGTGTGAAATACTACGTCAAGGACCCGCTACAACGTCATGTCGTATCTAAGATACGAACCCTGCTATATCACCGATCTCACGGCCTCAAATCAAAACTCATCGACTCAGCTCAAATCCCAAGTACTATCCTCAATCCGTATGTGAACACATAGTCCCATACCCATGTGAACACATAACTATAAAGAATCCCATGAGCACATATCAATAGGAATGTATGCAAGTATGTATGTGTGTATGTGTAGTGCAACACTACCCTAGGGTTCGCAACACTAAAAATAGTCCAACACACCAATATCCATCCTAAGCATCGTTATTAATCCTAAATAACATATAATAATTGTTGGTGTGTATACGCATCTGTATACACCACCACGGACTGCGGGGGTGCTATACGCCATCCACCCGACTTCTCCCCGTAGATATAAATCTACTCACCTGGTCCTCGCTCGCCGGTGCCGACGTCGCCACGCGCTTGCTTGTCGTCTCGAAGTCCACATGGGTTACCTACATATCATAACGCACCGTATCGCATTAAAACCCAATTCGAAATCGAAACGGCATTTTGAAAATCAAATCGGCACTCGTATCACGCATAGGTCAAAACCTATCGCCTACGCATGCAAGAATAGTCAAACCAACCCTCGATGTCGATGTACAAACGTCAAACCATCGAGAAAAACCCAAACACACTCATTTGCACATTCACGAACACTAATTATAGTATAAAATGGGTTAAAATTCACAAAAACCTCAAACTCACTTTAAAAGCCATTTTTCCGAAAATCTAGTAAGCAATATTAACCGTTTTAGTACAAAACTTGATATTTAAATGAATGTAGCGGCCAATATATTTATTAAATATCTTAAATAAGTCATAAAAACCATTTCCATAATTTAAACTCATAAATTTGCATAATTTCCAAAATCCTAGTTTGCAAAATATCAAATTTAACACCCTTTAAAGCAAAATTCACAATTCATCAATTAAGCTTCGTTTTGCATGAACCAAAGTCATTAAACCACTCATTATAATAGTTATAATGACATGAACACTTAATTATATTTTAATCTAAGCATTTGATAATTTTTCAAAAACTCTAGTTAGCAAAAACAAAACTTAATTTAAACATTTCCATGCAACAATATGAAATTTAACTACTAAATTACTTTCTACAAATTCTAAGATGGTATGCTACCCATCACAACCATACACCAATTCACAATAACCTAACTTGCATTCAAACCCTTTTCTTGAATTCCAAAACGTGCAATTAAACTCACATATCCAAATAACACTTAAATAAATTAGCTTAAGAAATTAGTAACAATTTAAGCAACAAAAATGTTTAGAAATATACCCAAAAGCATATGAAGATCCACAAGCATCCATGGCACTCCAAAATGCTCTCTTTTCACAAGGATCAATGCTTGAAATGCTAAGGAATAATGGGTAAGTGTTGGATTTGGAAAAAAGCTTTGAAATTGTATGGATTTTGAAGCTTTTTTATGGATTTTTGAAGCAAAAATGGAGTGAGAACTTGGGGAGGGGGGGCTGCTGCTAAGGGATCAGTTTCGGCCAGATTTTGGGGGGAGTGGGTGAGTGAGGAGAGAGAGTGAGGTGGGGAAAGTTGTTTCAAGTCAAAGTCAACTCAATTTATATCATTTTCTACTCTTTTCTTTTCTTTTCTTTTCCTTTTCTTTCCTTTGCAAACCAAGTGGGGAAAAAGTGAGGGCTGCTGAATTTGGCTAAGGGGAGGAGTAAGTGGGGGTGTGTGGGTGTGGGTACGGATGTGGGGTGATGAAAAATGATAAATACGATACCCCAAATATCCTTTTACGCTAAAAAAAACCTTTTTTTTTCAAAAATTTCTAAACCGTTTTGGCAAATGATTTCGTTCCAAAAACCACATAATAAAATTTTATTTAATGTTTTATGATGCACAAAATTTGTTTCAACTCATTCCGATTTGTAATTTTCCCTAATTAAATGTATTAGTGACGGCTTAAAATAATATTTTTTTCAGAAAATTTGAAATTTCACCAGCGGCTCAATAAACACCAAATAATAGCAATTACATAGCTAGAATATGTATATTTAATTTTTATAATAAGATATTTGCATTTTGACTTTTTACTGAAAACCCCCTTATTTTACCGTTTTTTTCGAAATTTCACCGAAACGATTTTCAAAACGTTACAGGTAATTTGGGGGATACGACGGCTTAAGAACAAGTCAAGGTCCCTGTAGCTTAAGACATTGAATCATATGAGTCGTGAGGGTCTCATAGGGGGAGTTCTCCTTACGAGTCGAGAGGATCTCGTAAGTGAAAATTAATTTTATGAGATTGCGCCTTTTCAGGTTTTCACAAGCTCGCTGGTAGCCCTGCTGTTTTTACTCACGGCTCCCTTTCGGGGTTTTATCCGTGCTCATTTTGCTTGTGGACATACCTTTTTTTAAAACAACGAGATTGTGCCTCTTCAGGTTTTCACAAGCTCACCGGTAGCCCTGCTGTTTTTACTCACGGCGCCCTTTCGGGTTTTCATCCATGCCCATTTCGCTTGTGGACATACCTTTTTTTTGTTGCAGTCTTTGCCATTGGAGCTTTGTTTGCAACATAGATCCCAAGAGAAGTTATTGTCGTATTTGGATAGATGCGCCATGTTTGAGGCGGAGTACTAGTTCAAGGACATTTCGGTCCGTTGCCGCCATGTTTGAGGCGACACGCTAGTTTAAAGACATTCCAGTCCATTGTTAGTTTAGAGACATCTCGGTCCATTATCGCCGTTTTGGAGGTGAAGTTTTAGTTTAAGTACATTACGGTCCGTTGTTAGTTTAGGGACATCTCGTTCCATTATCGCGTGCATGAGGCGACGTTTTAGTTTAAGGACATTACGGTCCGTTGTTAGTTTAGGGACATCTCAGTCCATTATCGCCGTGTTTGAGGCAACGCTTTAGTTTAAGAACATTACGGTCCATTGTAAGTTAAAGTACAGGGCTTTCACCCTGTCCGTTGAGCAGGCAGAGATTTTTGGAGAAGTAGTTACAGGTACCCTCCTTGTTTATTCTGTACTAACTAGAATTCTTTTTTATTCGGGTGCTTTGCATTGCTTTATTTCTATGCGGTTTGTTGACACACACTCTATACCTCACGAGCCGTTGATCAAAGGTTGGGAGATACATACGGATAACAGGATTATTGTGTCCACCCAAGAGTGTAGGTTATGCCTGTGGTGGTTTGTGGCAGGGAATTCTATGCGAATTTCCATTTAATTGGGACCGGTAGCTATGACGCCATTCTGGGAATGGATTGGTTGAGCACGTTTTATGCTGTTATCAACTGTCGGGCTAGGAGTGTGACTTTTCGCATTCTTAATCATCCGATGTTCATGTTCATGGGTGGCAACGAGTCATTAGAACCAGCTAAGTTCCGAGCAAAGCTGAAGACCTTGATAGCTATGGAGATAGATGAGGAGCCAGCACCGGAAGTAGTTCGAGAGTTTCTTGATGTGTTCCCTGAAGATCTACCTGATTTGCCCCCGCCTCATGTATTGGGCTTCTCGATTGACCTGATTCCAGGAACGGCGCCAGTTTCTAAAGCACCCTACAGGATGGCACCAGTGGAGTTGGCAAAATTAAAGAAGTAGATAGAAGATCTTCTGGAAAAGGGATTCATCCGTCCAAGTGCTTCACCATAGGGTGCTCCTGTGTTATTGGTTAAGAAGAAAGACGGTTCTTTGCGCATGTGCATTGACTACCGGGAGTTGAACGGGGTGACCGTGAAGAACAAGTATCCCATCCCCCGCATTGACGACTTGTTCAATTAGCTTGGTGGTGCTCGAGTATTTTCTAAACTTGATCTTCGGTTAGGGTATCACCAAATCAGGATTAAAGCAGAGGATGTATGCAAGACGGCTTTCCGAACCCGATATGGCCACTATAAGTTTCTTGTGATGCCGTTCGGTGTTACCAATGCACCGGCTATATTTATGGACTTGATGAACATGGTTTTTCCAAGTACTTGGATCAGTTTTTCGTTGTATTCATCGACGACATTCTTGTCTATTCGAGAAGTCGAGAGGAGCACGCCGAGCATCTACGAATTGTATTGCAGGTTCTACTGGAGGAGAAGCTCTATGCTAAGCTAAGAAAGTGCGAGTTTTGGTTCGACACGGTGCAATTCCTGGGGCATGTCATTTCGAGTGACGGAATTTCAGTAGACCCGACAAAAATCGAATCTATCAAAGACTGGCCGACACCGAAATCCGTTGCAGAGATAAGGAGCTTCTTATGTTTGGCTGGGTATTATCGACGGTTTGTTTAAGATTTAGCCAGAGTAGCGGAACCCTTGACAAAGCTCACACGGAAGGAAGTGACGTATGTTTGGTCGGAGGAGTGCACCCAGGCGTTCGAACTGTTGAAACTGAAGTTGACCATGGCCCCGATCCTGACTGTGCCAGACGGCTCGTGAGGTTTGGTTGTTCATAGTGACGCGTCGGGAAAAGATTTAGGCTTTGTTTTGATGCAGCATGGTCGAGTGGTGGCTTACGCCTCTCGTCAGCTAAAAACTCACGAAAAGAACTACCCCAGGCATGACCTAGAGTTACCGGCTGTTGTGTTCGCTTTAAAGATATGGAGGCATTACTTGCTAGGCGAAAGGGTGGAGCTGTACACGGATCACAAAAGTTTGAAGTTCGTGTTCACTCAGAAGGAACTGAATATGAGGCAACGCAAATGATTGGAGTTGATGGCAGACTACGACATTGATCTACAGTATCACCTGGGAAAGGTGAACGTCATTCCTGATGCTCTCAGTCGCGGGCCGTCGGCTGCGTTACTGACTTGTCAGAAAAGGATTTTCGATGACCTTTAGAGACTCGAGTTGGAGGTAGTTACACCGAGTGTGCCCGGACAGCTCTGGCAATTGTAGGTTCAATCATCGCTTATAGATTGCATCAAAGCCCCACAGGCTGGAGGCTCTCGGTTGCAGAAGTTCAGAGGGTTGGTCGAGGCTGGTTTAAGGACGGATTTGCAGATTCACGAAGATGGTTCTAGGAGGTATTCGAGATGAAGTTCTAGCTGAAGCACATAATTCCACTTACTCGGTGCACCCAGGTGGCACCAAAATGTACAGAGACCTGAGGCAACACTTCTGGTGGAACGGAATGAAGAGGGAGATTTCTTGCTTTGTCTCCAAGTGTCTGATATACCAACAGGTGAAGGCCGAGTATCATAGAATCGCTGGGTTGTTGCAACCGCTTCCAGTGCCAAAATGGAAATAGGAGCACATTACCATGGATTTTGTGACGGCACTACCTCGAATCCCAAAGGGCAATAATGCTATCTGGGTTATTGTTGATCGTCTTACGAAGGCAGCGCATTTCATACCTTTCTGGGTTGGACAATCAACGGAGTCGCTTGCAAAGAGATATATGCAGGAGATTGTGAGACTGCATGGGGTGCCCGATAGTATCGTGTCTGATCGAGACACCAGGTTCATTTCCTATTTCTAGAAGTTCCTGCAGGAGAGTTTGGGCACGCGTCTCAAGTTCAGCACGGCCTATCCTCCACAGACGGATGGGCAATCCGAGCGTACTATCCAAACGCTCGAGGATATGCTGAGGGCATGCATGCTTGATTTTCAGGGTTCTTGGAAGGATCACCTCCATCTGGTAAGTTTTCGTATAACAAAATCTACCAAGCTAGCATCCAGATGGCACCGTTCGAGGCTCTGTATGGATGGAAGTGTCGATCCCCTCTTTGTTGGGATGACATGGGTGAATGAAGGTTGTTGGGCCCTGAGCTCATAGTGCAAATAATGAGCAAAGTTCAGACGATTAGGCAACGTATCAAGGTAGCTCAGGACCGACAAAAGAGTTGGGCAGATGCCGGCAGAAGGTCATTAAAGTTTGGTGTTGGTGACCACGTATTTCTGAAGATATCACCCACTCGAGGAGTTATCAGGTTTGGTAGTCAGGGGAAACTCAGTCCCCGATTCATCGGACCTTTTGAGGTGCTAGAGCGAGTAAGAGAGGTGGCTTATCGACTTTCCTTGCCTCCATCGCTAGCTGGTGTGCACAATACTTTCTATGAATCTCAGTTGAGGCACTACGTTTGGGATGACAGCCATGTTCTGGACCATTCAGAGTTAACGTTGGGCACCGATCTGTCTTACGAAGAGCAGCCTGCCACCATTCTCGATCATCGGGAAAAAGTGCTAAAGAACAAAGTCATTCTCTTAGTTCGAGTTTCTTGGGGTGGTCGTTCTCCAGGAGAGTCTACCTGAGAATGCGAGGAGGACATCCGTCCACGTTTTCCGCACCTGTTTGAATAGTGTTGTTTGTTCCGTTGTTTTCTTTCTTTAATTTCAAGGAAGAAATTTTTGTAAGGTAGGTATGAAGTAAATCCCCAATTCTATGTATATATTTTCCGTATATTCTTCCAGAATTTTCTTAGTACTTTTGCACATTTTTATATTAATTTTTTTATTTTAATTGTTATTTTTTTCTTCTTAAACTAAAACAAAACCCCAAACCTACCCAAACCCGACCCGACCCAACACCTACCCGACCCGCTCCCTCAGCCTTCTTCTTATCCTTCTCCTTTCTTCTCCCACTCTTTTCCAACGGCTTCCCCCTCTTCGCGCGCTCGCCCACGACCCAGCCCCCATCGACACCGCCCCTGCTCGCTAACTCCCCATGATCCCCTCCACCAAATCCCCTCCTTATCCATCTCCTCTCGTTTCCTCTCTCCCCCGTGCCGATGTCTCCGCGAGGCCCGCTTCCCCAAAGGCCACGACGACCTCGTCCACTCGGCAACGATCCCCGAGATCCCCTCGCCTAACTTCTCTAAACCCTCAACCGCTCTCTCCCACTATCTCTCCCTCGTTCTTTTCATCTCTCTTAATCGCTTTCTCTCTCTCTCGTTCTCCCTCCACAAACCGAGCCCCGCCCACTGCACCCTCACCGGCAACCTCCATCTCCTTCTTTCCTTCCCCTCTCAACCCACAACCTCCAACGAAACACCGCATCCTCTCACCATTATCAGCCACCACTCGAGCTCGCTGCCCCCATCAACTACGACGATCCCAGCTACCCACTGCACCCACTTTCTCCCTTTCACCCTCGAATCCCCTACCTCACCACAGCCATCAATCACCGAGACCTATCGTCGAAGACACCTTCATCCCCTTCGAGATCCTCGAGAGCACCCCTTCGATCCCAGATTCCATGTCTCCTTCAACCTCGATGCCGATAACCTGACTGACCACGTCGCTGACCACCACCGACATCACCACTGCCCTAGCTCCTCCTCCTCCAGCTCGAGCCACGCCCCAAGTCTCCCCGAGCTATCGCTGGGCCACTGCCTGAGCTCTGAGGCCAGCCATCATCTCGTTGTTAGCCCGTGATTGTGTCGCTGCTCGGTGTCATGCTGGTGCTGCTGCCTTGTTGTTGTTGTCGTCGCTGCCCGTGCGTGCCGTGCTCGTGCCATTCGCTGTCGGCGTTGCTGTCTTCGCCAAGCAAGTTAAACACTTGCTTTACATGCTATACATACACACACACTACCATCAATAACAATCAACACTTAATTATATATTTTGGAGTCAGATAAATATTGCGAAGCGCATTTGTACGTTACACGACGACTGAACAATAATGAGTTTAATATCCCGTGATAGATATATAGAGTTCGCCGGGATCAAATCCTGTTCATACGTGCGATAAACCAAATCCACTATAGTTACGAGATGATGTGAAAAGTGGTCGATGCAAAACCTTAAACTAAAACATATCTTAATATGGAGGAACTTGCGATATTTAAATCCCTTTACTGTTTAAGAATATCGTGTAGAAATGTGAATGCAAAATATCGTGTTTTTAATCATGTAAAGTCGCCCCCTAAAGGCGACACTAAATCTGGAATGCACAGCACATGTCACGTCGAAATATATATATTAAATTAAATACAGATTGGAATGTAATGTTCTACGGCTCGTATCGAAGCTGACTCGATAAGCTAGAACCCTCTATTGTATACCCTTCAATACTGATAGGCCACTGTAACGAGAATTGACTGGGAATGCGGCTATGGACTGCAGTCCGGGGCAGCATTCCATGAGGATACCTAAATTTAAGCACCCGCACATCCCTACATAAAACTGAAAATGTGCAGAGTCCTATATAGTCACGTAGATAATTTAGTTAGTAAACATATGGATCTTGTCTCATTCAGTTTTATAGTCATTTGATTTTTTTTGTATTTTAGAATGTCGACGTGTTCTGCAGTTTCCGCAGTGACATTTCTTTCGCCTTCACACTAAACAGGACACATCTTCTAATACATAAAGCTTATCATGGATTCGCTTAATGCATCGGGAACCTAACAGATAGAAATAGGTTTTATTCAACTGGGGCAACACCTGAATCTCAACACAATTCCTAGTAAACAGCGCGTGAAGTTGGACTTCCAGTTCTGAAACTGGAATTCCAGCAATTGATCGCTAATTTAAAATGATGATAAGTCCCTAACCTGAGATCCTATTGACATGAAACCAATTTTACTGTTTAGATAATCAAGTATACTTTGTACGCCTTTTATATTGTTTTGGTCGATTCTATACGTGTGATATATAGTGATTTTGCAAGTCACATGGCGCAGGGTGTCATAATGTAGTGAATATCTATTCAGTGCATTTCTACCTATTTTTGTGCTTGCTTTATAGCTTCTGTATAGTGATTGTTTATATTGAGACCTAGCGACTGTTGTGCATTGTCGATATATAAGGGTTAGTGATTGAGTTGTGGTAAGTACGAAAGTGATATTGATAAGTGGAAACGTGATTAAAAGTGAAAGCGATACGTATTTGTTCACAACCTATCTAATACCTGAATGCATACTATAACCTGCGGAATGAGGAAATTAAGGTGGAAATGAACTCATATTTAACGAGATACAGTGATTTAGAGGATGATCATTCGATATTAGTGATATATATATATGTGTGTGTGTGTGTGTGTGTGTGTGTGTGTGTGTGTGTACATACATTAGGTCGTGAGCCTAGCGGCACGGCTGCAGGATTATGTCCCGGGCAACAGTGGACCGTGGTCTCGGGCATGCACGAGACCCTTGTTAAACATGAGAATCATTTCCACCAATTGATTTCATTGACTTAGTGACTGTTAAATAGTGACACACACATTGCCGGTTTACTGACATGATACATATATCGCGCTGTGCATATTCAAATGATATTCATTATTTTTCATGTTATGTATTCTGTCGCACCTTTCATATTTAATAATATTGTACGCACATCATATATTTCTTGTTATATGTTTCGCCCTGACGAGCTGAGTGTGGATGCTCAGAGGACAAGGTGGACCCAGTCAAGGAGCAGGACTTGTCATTCGAGATTGCGGAGGTCTAGACCGCAACATCAGCGCTTCCCTTTTTCTATAAGCACATTTTATTTCGTTGGTTAGTTATTTCCTTATGCTAATAAATGTATCTCGAACTCTTTTTTGTAATGTAATAAAGTTATGAACTGTAATTTCTTTTACTCTAGTACCATTTACTTACTACCATGTAATGCTAGAAACCGAAGTGTGACTACGGCGGGATTATTCCCTGACCGTAGGAGCATAGCTGGCCTAGTCACCCCTCGCATTCCGTATTTTGGGAAGCAGGGCGTGACAAAAATGTTCGAACAATATCTTAGAAATTTATGTGTTAATTTTCTAAATGTAATATGCAGAAAGAAAGTCATGATAGAGACTCTCTTGATCGGATCAAAGTCTTCAAGGTCAGATTTGTACGGCATGATGGCACGCCTGTATCGGTTGCGGCCGAAGAGCAATATGTAAGACTCTGCTAATGTTGTGTTTTTAATTATTTTGGAATAATTAGTGTGTAGATGTTAGAACAACAGTAATATTTTTCTTCTCCAAACAGATGGTGATGGCGGCTGAGAAAGATCAGTTGATCGAGGAGGTGGAGATGGAACAGGGAAACCCAGTTGATGATGGGCAGAGAACATTCGCTGCAGATAGGGCTTTCACATCGTATCGACTGGATAATCACAGGAGAGTCCAATATGTTTCCTCCAAGATCTCTCCCACCCAGTATAACGCTCCTTAGAGGCCGACTGGGCATCCACCTTCTAAGTATCGCCGGACATACGACGTGGCATCAGAGACGTCGCGTGGGACCAGAACCCCTGTGCATGATGATTCTCAAACTGATCTGATGCCAGATACCAGTAGTTCTTCGCACTGATCGGACCCTGCTCCCGATTCAGTCGGTGGCTTTAGCTTGCCCAGAGGCTTCGTCTTTTCCATTTGTATTCACAGCGTGGGGAGCCAGTACCTCCGGTAAGTTTGATAACTCTAACTTAATAATATATAAATATATAAGTACCATATGTACTAAATTATGTATTTTAAATTTTTAATTGCAGAAGCTTTGTCCCTAGAAGAAGAAGATGTACCTCCCTCGTAATCGACTTTCACCCTCCCTATGATCGACCTCCCTCATGATTTCATTTCTAATTTTCATGTACATATATGATTTTAGGAGTGTATTAGAATTGATATTGATTGTAATTGATATTTCGATCGTAATTGATATTTGTATTAATATTTGGATTTTAATTGAAATTTGAATTGATATAATTGATATTTGATTGTAATCGATATTTGAATTGATATTGGATTTGTAATTAAAATTCCAGATTTTCTGTTTTGATATTTATTTTTTAGCTGTTTAAACATAATTCAACGGGTAACTCCCTTTGAAATATAGTCTAAAAATATAGTCTAATTCGACGGGTAACTCCCATCGAATTAGTTTAAAAAAATTATTATTACATTTTAAAATAATATTATATTCGTATAAAATTATGTCTAATTCGAAGCGACTAATGCGTCGAAATAAGTTCTAATTCGATGGCCTAATTTAATTCGACATGATTTACCCGTTGAATTAGGTCTACAGCGACGAACTGTGTTGCGATGGTGGTCTTCCGCCGCAGTTTTCAAAATCCCGTCGAAATAGACCTAATTCAACAGGATTTACCTGTCGAATTAGGTCTCCTATTACTGTAGTGGATGTATGAGATATAAACTGTTGTACAAGTCTCAAGCTTTAAAAATAAAGTTTAGATAACTTAAATCAGATTGGAGTTGAGATGACTGAAGATAGCTGTAATTATCTCAAATCCAAAATGATTCTCAAATAAGTTCAAATTGGCATTTTGGAGTTGAGTGTTTCTAACTCCATGAAACTTTCAGTTTGGAAAACTTCAATCCATCCCCAAACAGGGCCTCACCCTATAGTGTCTTTCAAACATTTATGATATCCAACTACTAAATTGTTATTATAATAATAAATTTTGCTTATTTTTCAATAGCTAAGGATGTTTCGTTTTTGGGTTAGAAAATGTTAAACTATAATATGTTGAACATCTCAGTTTGAAGTTATTTAAATACTGAAATTTAAAGTATTTAAAGATTGGAGGATTGATGATGCTCCGTACTGAAAACTCGATCAGATCATGACACGTGGCAGATGACGTGTCATGAGGCTTACGGGAAAGGAGCAAGAACAGTACATTGAAGGCGTACCCTGGGCCTTCCTCCCAAGAATGTTCTCGAACTTCGGTGGCCTTCCAGACCACTCCTACACTCGTCCTGCAAATAACCATTGGCCCACCTTCGAGCCTTTCTGCACGCTGAGCTCCCTCAGCCCTCTAAGCACGCCACCGGGCTAACACGGAACCAAGCTTGCTCGGCCTCCCGCTCACCTCTATGCCTCCCGCCGAGCTAAGCTTCCTCAGTCTCATCGACCGACCCAGAGCGCAGACCATAGGCATCCCCGCCATGGCTCCACGAATCTCGCCATACGCGAGATATCCGCCGCCCCACGATCCCGTGTCGCACGCCATTGCGTTCCCCCATTTACGAGCGTATCTCGTCATTAGTGGGGGATTTCGCCTTTCACGCAGGCGTAACGCCAGGGGCGTAACAACCGGCGTAAATCTCACGCCCGCCGGCCCATTGCTGCCACTATATAAACCCCCTCTCAGACGACTCTGGTAAGGCAATTTTACCCCAATAGGCCGTTACTCTGCCCAAATCACTCGACTAACTTGATCGTCGGAGGTCCTCGGTGGTACAACCACCCTGGGACTTCCTTGCAGGTAGCTTAACCTCATTCCAGACAAGCCCACTCAGATCCACACGCATCAAGAGGGAACCTTCGAATCCAATCTCAACCATCCATCAACGCTCACTGCAGATCAACGGAAGATAACGTCTGAATGAGATCCTGAGCTCCATCAGTTGGCGTCGTCTGTGGGAAGTCGAAAATTCCACTCAACGAAAGTTAATCTTCCGATCTCGAAGTTATGGCGAGTGATCACCGTGACGATCCAAGCACCAGCCGCCGTCTTCCCCACAATGGAGGCGCGGATGGATCCCCCCTCCCCCGAACGCCATTCACGCACTGTCTGCACGAATAGATTGGCTCGCGTCCGTCGTGGATGCGCTTGTCCGTGTCCAAACAGCAGGACAAGTTCCCCAAGTTGCCGCTGCCCCACCTCGGGAGTGACACATAGGGAGAGAAGACACTGCCCGCGCCGGCACATCTGGGCACCACCTCGCTATCTCCAGCAGCCACAGATCCCCCGTGGCGACCAATTCGATGACCCGGTGGGCACCTCATAGCTCGACGCCGAGGTCTTATGAAAGAGCACCCCGCCCTGGGGCCCATCGCGCTCCTGTCTTTCCCGAGGAGGTGTCGGTCAGCTCGCCTGCTCCCAGGCATGGCCGGCGCCCTCTCCCTCGACAGGATCGCGCGGACGGGACTCACCACGGTAGCTCGAGGACGACCTCGCCAGGGGACCTGAGGATCATCATAGAACGGAACCGAAACCGCGGCCTGGCGCTGGCCGCCAGCGGGAGAGGCCATAACTCCACGCATGTCGAATCCTCGGGATACCACGACCGACTCGACGCCCTCGAAAAGAGGATCGAAGGTATGCATCGGGAAAGTTGTCCTTCAGGCGAGGGGACCAGATATGCCGCCGACTCACTCACGAAGCCTTTCACCGAAAAGCTGCTCGCTGTCCGTGTCTCCTCCAGAAATAATGCTCCGAAGGTGTCTCTCTTCGACAGAAAGTCCGGCCCAAAAACCATTTCGACGCGTTCACGACGGGAATGAGCTTCCAGGACAACTCCGACGCCGCACAATGCCGTGCATTCCCCGCCACTCTCATCTGCTCTGAACGAGACTGGTTTCGAGGACTCACGCCATACTCCATCTCTACCTTTGATGAGATGGCCGCCCAATTCCTCAGTCATTTCGTCGGGAACAGGCGGCAGAAGCAGACCGTCGACTACCTCTTCACCATAAAGAGCGGGGACAGGGAGTCTTTCAAAGGATACGTCACCCGCTTCTACAACGCTTTTCTTGAAGTCCCAAAGCACCGGGGCGAGACGGTCATCACAGCCCTTAGATCGGATCTTAGGCACAAGGAGTGGCTCCGCTCCTTTGCATTAGCGCAACCTAAGACCATGGCCGAGGTAAAAGCCTGGACCGAGCGAGAGATCCAGCTCGAGTCCGATGTGCACACGAACCTACCCCGGACCGACCAGGCCGATCAAAAGAAGAGAGCCAGAGAAAAAGAAGATTGACCGGCCAAAGCCATACTCCGTGAAGTTCCAGGAGTATACCCTACTCAACATCTCCCAGACAGAGTTGTTGGAGGAGGCGAAGGACGAGAGATTCTTCAAACTCCCCTCGGTCGACCATAAAGCGGCCAAACGGACACGAGGCCCCTATTGCGCTTTCCACAGGTCGCAAGGACACCCTATCGAGAACTGCAAACAGCTCCGAGACTACATCGAGGAGTTAATCCGCTCGAAGCACCTCGCAAGATACTTGCGGGACAAGCGACAAGCCAACCGAGAGCATGGGCACCATCCTCCTCCCGGCAAGTTGACGATCGGCCAAATCATGGTCGTATCAGCGGGGGGTGCGCCTGGGGCCAGCCAGACACGACGCCCTGGGCTGGTAGAAGGGACTAGCAGCCAACCCAGGAAGAGGGTCAAAGCAGCTGAGCCCATCATCTTTACCGACGAAGACCTCCATGGGATATCCCTGCCGCACAACGCCCCCTGGTGATTTCAGCACGGGTCCACCGTTAAGAAGTGCAAAGGATATTGGTCGACTCGGGAAGCTCGGCAGACATCCTCTTCTACGACTGTTTCCTGCGTGTGGGGCTTACCCCGTCGAACCTGAGGCCGACCGCCCACATCCTATCGGGGTTCACCAGCCACTCCATCCCGGCAGAAGGGGTGGTCACCCTCCTGCTTAATATCGGGGAGGGAGGCCGCACGTGTACCATGCCTGTGGAGTTCATCATCGCCAGAATTCCATCGGCCTACAACATCCTCCTGGGACGCCCGACGCTAAATTCTCTGTTCCCAGATATCGACCTACCATCTAGCAATCAAGTTTTCCCTCGACCAAGGAGGGATAGGTCGGGCCTACGGGAACCAGCAAACCATGAAGATTTGCTTCACAGCGATATCTACACCCGAAGAGAGAAGCGATGATCTTGAAAGCCCGGATGATTTCAGGAGGTCCTTAGATACTCGGGACAAGCATAAAGAGATCCGAGGAGCCCCGATGGAGCCGCTAACAGAAGGCCCCCTCATCGAAGGGGACGATGAACGAACCCTCCAAATCGGGTCACTCTTAACGGGGGCTCGGCGCGACAACCTAGTCCACTTCCTCAAAGGAAACTCAGACGTATTCGTCTGGGCGCCCGCCGACATGCCTGGGATTGACCCTAAAATAATATCACATAAACTCGGGGTCGACCCGTCAGGCAGAAGAAACGAAGCTTCGCCCCGATCAAGCAAAGAGCGATCGAGGACGAGGTTGACAGGCTGCTCGCAGCCAACTTCATTCGGAACGTGGCTTACTCAGAGTGGTTGACGAATGTGGTCATGGTTAAAAAGGCAAGCGGAAAGTGGCGCATGTGCGTCGACTTCACCGACCTCAACAAGGCCTGCCCAAAGGATAACTATCCCTATCCTCGAATAGATCAGCTCGTCGATAGTTCGGAAGGCCATGAGCTACTCAGCTTTATGGACGCCTTCTCCGGCTACAACCAGATCCGTATGAATCCAGCAAACGAAGATCTCACCGCATTCACAATGGGCTGGAGGGTATACTGCTATAAAGTGATGCCCTTCGGCCTCAAAAACGCTGGAGCTACGTACCAACGCTTGGTCAACAGGATGTTTAAGCCTCAGATTGGTAGGAACATGAAGGTTTACGTCAACGACATGCTCGTCAAATCGACCTCGTCAAATCAGCACGCCAAAGATCTGGGCGAGGCTTTCGACGTCCTCCGCAAATACAAGATGAAATTGAACCCCGCCAAGTGCGCGTTCGGGGTCACTAGTGGAAAGTTCCTCAGGTTCATGGTAACCCACCGAGGAATCGAGGTTAACCTGGAGAAAATCAACGCCATCCTCAACTGGCCGCGCCGAAGACCAACATCGAAATCATGCGGCTCAAAGGGAGGGTAGCCGCTCTGAGTCATTTCATGTCAAGATCCGGGGAAAATGCCTCCCGTTCTTCAAAGATCTAAGGAAGATCCCAAGGTTCGAATGGTCGGAGGAGTGTCAGATCGCCTTCGAGCAATTGAAAGTGCACCTGGCGAATTGTTCACACCATAATATTGCATTATTATATTCCCCATTCTTATTCTTTTTATAAATAAACAGGTGCTTTTGACGCATGTCTGCTACATATTACAGGTTACAGGTTCTTGGACAGAAAACAGTGAAAACGATGAAAAGACGATGCAAAAGTGGACTTTGACCAACAAACAGAAGACTCTTGATCAAGCCTACATCAAAGATAAAATTCACAAAGTACAAGGCAATGCAAGGTCCAAGATGACAAAGCGAACGGTTAAAAATCCATTGCAAATTGTTCACTGAAGATCTGGAACCAACGTAGGAGCCCAATTGAGAAAAGAACCAAAGAATAACAAAGCCCAGGAAGCCCAAAAGAAGCACAGAAAATCTGAGGAAATGAATCCTCCAATGGGCCGCGAAACCGCGGCCCAACCTACACCCATGCCGCGGTTCCGCGGCCGTATAGGGCAATCAGGAGATAAAAATTTTACCATTTTTGTTGCGTCTTTGACAGGTCAACCTAGGGCTATTTTTGTAATTGCAGACGTGCGAATCAACTGTAAACCTAGGGTTTCTATCTCCTATAAATAGAACCCAAATCATTATATTTCCTTATGGCTCCCTTCATTAATAAATTTCAGCATTCTTTTGGAGAGCATCATTTTTTGTAAGTTCTTTATTTTCAGCCCTAGGTTAATTTTCTATTCTTGCCCTAGATAAATTTAATTACTTGCCCTAGTTAATCTTTTATTCTCTGTCCTAGATAAATGTATTTTAATTCCCTAATGAGTGAGTAGTCTTCTCGCTTGTTAGGGTTAGATCTGAGGAAGGTTTGAGAGACGAAAATCTCTCATCTCCTTTCTTGCCCGTCATATATTTTCATAGGACTCTATGCATACATCCACATACCGCTCCCTACGGCACCCTATCCCTCGAGGTAGCGGTGATACCGTAGTATAAAGGCCCGGTTGTGATGGTTTTCTATGGAGGTTAGGGTAAGGATTTCTAAAGGAAGGACAAGAACCTAGAGGAAGAAATATCTTTCCAAATGGTTCTAATCCCTTTTATTAATAATTACTATAACACCTAACTAGATCTTCATATGGGTATAGAAAGCGGTGAGATTTATTGACTTTCCAAACTTAACCTAGACCTAACCCTAGCAAGACTTAGATATAGATTAATTTAGTTTTTAGATTTAATAATCGATCCGGCTCCCATCGGAATTAACTCGTAAGAGCGATTAGGAGATTCACAAAATCCCTGTGGACCGACCCGTACTCACCGGCTAGCTGCAAAGCGACGCCGTTCTTGATTGCGGTAATAGATAGTTTTTGAGATCAATCAAATGGCGTCATTGCCGGGGATGGCGTGTCATTTTCTTTTTGCAATTTCGGGTTAATCAAAATTTAAAAAAATCATAAAAATCTAAAAAATCCAAAAATTATAAAAATATATCAATTGTTATTTTTTGGAAAGGGTACTTTGTTGTGTGAATCTTGAAGGAACAATCGAGACGGGTCTGGAAATTTCCAGAAAGCAAAACAGGAAACAACAGATCAGAACAGAGGGGGATTTTCAAAACAGAATAGCAAAAAAAATTTTGGAGTCTCGAACCGCCCACCTCACCGCCCTTCCGCGGCCAAAACCTGCCTTAGGCCACGGAACCACGGCCGCCTTGTCGATTCAGAACGTGAAAATTTTTCTGGGGATCTGAGCCGTCAAGAAGACCGCGGAAACGCGGTGGTACCCCACTTAAACCGCGGAAACGCGGCAGTGTCGTGGCATTATCTGGTGAAAATTTTTCTGTAAGACCCTCTGTTTTTTCTCTGTAAATCTTGATATATCTTTTCTGAAAAATCCCTGCAGAATTTTGTGCGCTTTAAAAATATATTCCCTTCCAAATAACGATCTTGTGCAGGATTTTTTGGGCCCCGCTTAAAATAAAAATTGATTGCAAGTGATATTTTTCTGTTGCATATCTTTTATCAACAATCTTTTTGCAACAATTTCCAAATAAAGAAAAAAGAAAAAGGACAAGTCTTTTATAGAAACTTGCAAATTTTTGCCGCAAACAAATCCTTGCACCACAAAAAACATTCTTTCTTTTCCCCTTTCTTCTAACATGGGTACCCCACATAATAAATCACTTGCCGAACTTTGGTATCCCGAACCTAATTTTGCGTCGTACGTCAATTTGTTCGGTCAATTTAAAGACGATCCTTCTTTGCCTAAAATATCTTTGAAAGATCAAATAGAGACGTCTAGGAGAAACAGTTCGACTTTTCAACCCACTTTGTGTCAACCAAGTCAACCTTTACCACCTCTATATGTTGATACCACATTTTCAAGTCCTTCTGTCACTCCTAAGCCGATGTCCATTGCTGAGCATATTGCTCAATCTCGCAGTCGATCTTTCACCTTTCTCCACTCATCTAGTTCTAGGGATCCGCACGATTATTCACCTTTTTATCCACATGTTGACCCTACCCCTGCCCAACCACCCACTTCCTACCAGTCCTACCCGACCTTCCCACATTCACTAGACACTGCTTCGACACAGCCTGTTGGAAGTTTTGCATATCCACATGATTTCGAATATTTTGCCGAAACCCCTTTACCACCCAAGTCTAGTTTGGAAGAGTCGTTGAAGGCTTATATCTTAGCAACAAACAAAATGACTAGGAATGTGGAAGCATCCGTGGCCGCCCTTATGCAACCTGCTGAACCGGTAGCTAGTTTTCCGCTAGCTCCAAATTTTTCAATGTATGAGGAGGCGGTTGGACAGATTGAGAATTTGAGAGGATTTCCAAATCAAACCTACCCTTACCCAATTGAAGCCCACAACTCCAGTTTTCCATCGAATGTCCTAAATGATTCACAAGTTCAAAATAAAAACGAGTTGTGTGATTTTGTAATGTTTGATTTGCCAAATTGTGAAGAACCCCTTTCGAGTGAAACCACACCTAATCCTTTCGATCTTTACACCTCCCATCTAGAACCTAAATCGATAAATATCCATGCTTTTGATGAGGTGTCTAAGAAAATTGATTTTCACTTGATTGAGGATATAGACGCCGGGAATATTTCGGATGATGAACCTGTCGATTTGATTGATATTATATGTCCAATTCATTATCCCGAGTCATTAAATGTTTCTCCCGAACTTCATATGCGTCTTGATTTTGATGATAATGGCATGGATGAGTTGAATTTTGAGGAGAATTATAAGAATAGTATTGAGGAGAGTTTTGAGGATCATATTGAGGTTGAACCATTTTTCTTTGATGTGTCGGATTTTCCAATTCATCCACCCGAACCTTTAATTATTATATCACCCTCCCTCCTTTCCATTGTTCTGACCAAGCTTGAAGACTGTAAGCTTGAAAATTTTTCCTTTGAATCTGATACTGTTCTCACAGATGATAACACTTACGAGTGTTTCACTTTTTCGGACGATATTGATGACTCACCGCCCGAGTTTGAGTCCTTTACATTTTTAGATGAGTTAGTTGAACCATCAGACTCGGTTGCTTACAGTAGTTTTGAACCATTAATGGAATCTTTCAAGTTCGAGACAGTTTACTACGGTGAGAATGATACTATCCCTAATTCACTCCCTTTCGTCCTTCCCATTGTTCCGACCGTACATGAGACCGTTACGCTTTTATCTCCAAAACCAAGTTCGGCGTACCCATGTTTCCTTGCGAATCTTGAGGGATTTGACCCCATTTCACGACGAGTTGATAGGTTAGCACAATCGCTTTTAACACATCGGTCATCACAAATTGCGCTAATTTATTCACTCGATTTACACCCTCAAGATCGTACTCCACTTCTTTCTCCTTTCCGCCATTCTTCTCCTCCACCGAGACCATATTCTCTTCTTCCCATTCGGTCTCGTGTGTTTCTCATCTCTTTTCTTTCCACTCCATTCTTTCACCAACTCGACCATTACCACGATAAGATTTTTGAATGGTTGGTGCTAACTTTTGGCTTGTGTAAGGCCAAGCTTAAGTTTGGGGGGAACCTTGTTGTATATATGTATATATATTTTTGATTTCTTTTTCTATAAAAAATAAAAAATTCAAAACAAAAAAAAATATAAAAATTATTATAAATAAATAAACAGGGGAGTGCCGACATTTTGACTCTCTTGGTGCAGCATGACAGTGAGGACACTGTCAAGTTTAAGTTTGGGGGTGTGCTCGGTACGTCTTCTTCCTTCGCATTCATTTGTACATATTTTTGCATTTGCATATTTATTTTAAAACCCATAAAAATTAATTAAAAAATTCAAAAATTATAAAAATTATTGTATTCAATTTTGGCTTATTTGACTAGAGTTTGACAGATAGGTTAACTAGGTAGGAACAACTAGATCTTTGACGTAGTAAATTAAAAATCCTAAAAATAACCTTCCTTAAAGTTTAATGGTAGAAAGTATATGGCTTTGTAGTTTATTTAGAAATAGGCAAATTTTGAGTTCACTTCTTGGGCTAAGTCAAAACAAAAGAAAAGTATTGATATTTTTATTAGAATATAAGTTTGAAAAATAATTCCTAGCTTAAATCTAGATTCTGAAAATGTATACCCTACAATTTGCACAATCACGCACCTTGAAACTTGGAATAGTAGAGGAGACCTTGAAATGCTCTTCTTTAAAGTCCTTAGTACAATGAAAATGAAAAAAAAATATAAAAGTGAATAAAGAAAAAAAAAAATGAACACTGGTTTTTGTGATTACTTAAGGCTGCAAAAAATAGAAAAATATTTAGCGAGGGTGCTTCATCACCTAGTGCCTTAGACCAACTGGTTTGGGAGTCACTGCTAAAAGCCTTGGGTGTTGCAAGACTAGGAATTATGCTTTAATGTGCAAACACATCTTGTAATCGGTCGTTGGTACCTCAAGAAGTATTAACGATCGCATGAAGGATGTGTAAGCAAAAATTCAATTAAAAATTCACCAATTAAGAAGTGCTTTGGACAACGGACGAGAGTATGATTGCTTGATTTGAATTTCCAAGTGTAGGGGTGATTTATACACACACGTGGGGATATGTGATTGGAGTTTAGATGAGAGAAAGGAGTGAAGAATAGAACTTGTATCTTTAGTAGAGTTGATAGAAATTCCTAAGTGGAGATGGAACCCTAGAAGGAAAACTTAAGAGAGGCCGAAAGCTAAGTAAGTATACAGAATATATATAATCTTAAGTTAGATGATGAGGAAGTGTGAAGAATATGGGTGGATAATTTGCAAGTCGAAGATAATAGAATTCCTTGTTAGAAAACCTAATTGGAGAATTAAAATTAATGGGCCGAATTGATAGGATTTTGTGGGTAGTATCCGCTGAAAACCCTCAGGAGACAACACTCCTCCTACTAGGGACACCTAGAGGTTTAACGGCTTGCACGTGCTCAGTGCAATCGCGTTTCCCTGTGAAAGTGCGGTTAGGTTTTTGTAGTGAATAAAAAATAAGTTTGCTCGAGGACGAGCAAAAGATAAGTTTGGGGGTATTTGTTCACACCATAATATTGCATTATTATATTCCTCATTCTTATTTTTTTTATAAATAAACAGGTGCTTTTGACGCATGTCTGCTACATATTACAGGTTACAGGTTCTTGGACAGAAAACAGTGAAAACGATGAAAAGACGATGCAAAAGTGGACTTTGACCAACAAACAGAAGACTCTTGATCAAGCCTACATCAAAGATAAAATTCACAAAGTACAAGGCAATACAAGGTCTAAGATGACAAAGCGAACGGTTAAAAATCTATTGCAAATTGTTCACTGGAGATCTGGAATCAACGTAGGAGCCCAATTGAGAAAAGAACCAAAGAATAACAAAGCCCAGGAAGCCCAAAAGAAGCACAGAAAATCTGAGGAAATGAATCCTCCAATGGGCCGCGGAACCGCGGCCCAACCCCCACCCATGCCGCGGTTCCGCGGCCGTATAGGGCAATCAGGAGATAAAAATTTTACCATGTTTTGTTGCGTCTTTGACTGGTCAACCTAGGGCTATTTTTGTAATTGCAGACATGCGATATCTCCTATAAATAGAACCCAAATCATTGTATTTTCTTATGCCTCCCTTCATTAATAAATTTCAGCAATTTTTTGGAGAGCATCATGTATTGTAAGTTCTTTATTTTCAGCCCTAGGTTAATTTTCTATTCTTGCCCCAGATAAATTTAATTACTTGCCCTAGTTAATCTTTTATTCTCTGCCCTAGATAAATGTATTTTAATTCCCTAATGAGTGAGTAGTCTCCTCGCTTGTTAGGGTTAGATCTGGGGAAAGATTGAGAGACGAAGATCTCTCATCCCCTTTCTTGCCCGTCATATATTTTCATAGGACTCTATGCATACATGCACATACCGCTCCCTACGGCACCCTATCACTCGAGGTAGCGGTGATACCGTAGTATAAAGGCCCGGTTGTGATGGTTTTCCATGGAGGTTAGGGTAAGGATTTCTAAAGGAAGGACAAGAACCTAGAGGAAGAAACATCTTTCCAAATGGTTCTAATCCCTTTTATTAATAATTACCATAACACCTAACTAGATCTTCATATGGGTATAGAAAGCGGTGAGATTTATTGACTTTCCAAACTTAACCTAGACCTAACCCTAGCAAGACTTAGATATAGATCAATTTAGTTTTTAGATTTAATAATCGATCCGGCTCCCATCGGAATTAACTCGTAAGAGCGATTAGGAGATTCATAAAATCCCTGTGGACCGACCCGTACTCACCGGCTAGCTGCAAAGCGACGCCGTTCTTGATTGCGGTAATAGATAGTTTTTGAGATCAATCACGACTCCCCCACTACTCACCCGGCCAGTTGAAGGAGACGAGCTATCGCTATATCTAGCTGTGTCCGATCAGGCAGCAGGCTCAGTGCTCGTCCGAGATGTCGAAGGAGTCCAGAAGCCGGTCTACTATGTAAGCCACGTCTTTAAGGACGCGGAAACAAGGTACCCAGCCATAGAGTAGATTGTCTTGGCACTCATCGTGGCCTCGAGGAAACCACGGCACTATTTCTAGGCGCACACCATCCCCGTCCTCACCGAACGCCCTTTAGGGCCTATTCTCGCTTCATCCGAGTCTTCTGATCGTTTGGAGAAGTGGAGGTGGGAGTTGTCCCAATTCGACGTCAAATATCGCCCGAGGCAAGCTATCAAGACACAAGTCCTGGCCGATTTTATCGTCGAATGCACTATCCCTAACAAGGAGGCAGTGCCCGTGCCGGCCCCCGAAACTCAACCCTCGATCGAAGAAAGGCCCGACTCCATCCCTGAATGGGTCATTTACATCGACGGGTCATCGACCGAGGCCGGCTGTGGTGTCGGCCTCATCATTCAAGGCCCAAATGAGGCAGAGATGGAGTATTCTTTAAAGCTCGGGTTCAAAGCCTCAAACAACGCAGCGGAGTACGAAGCTCTGCTCGCAGGACTTCGGATCGCCTCCGGAGTGGGGCTGAAGACGGTCTGAATCCATAGCAACTCCGCTCTGGTCGTCGGCCAAGTGACCGGTCGTTTCGAAGCACGGGAGCCCCTGATGGTGAAGTACTTAGCCGAGGTAAGAAGGCTGCGAAAAGACATCAACGAAGCTCAAGTGTAGCAGATCCCCCGGCACCTAAACGCCCAGGCCGACGCCCTAATCAAGCTAGCTTCCTCCTACACGGCCAACAACAAGAGAAATATCCTCTTCGAGGTCTTGCCACGGCCCAGCGTGGAAGACAGAGCAGCATCGCTCCAAGTTTACACAGCCCGAGAAGAGGATCAAGATTGGAAGAAGCCCATCGTTGAATTCCTGAAGGAGGTTACGCTCCCCGGAGATCGTGGGGAGGCCCACCGCCTCCGAGCCAAATCCCGCCATTTCGTCTGGAGCAATGGGAACCTTTACAAAGAATCCTTCACTCAACCCCTGCTTCAGTGCGTCGATCCTCAACAAGCCGACTATGTCCTCTATGAGGTCCACGAAGGGGTCGGCGGAGCACATCAAGGGGCCCGTTCCTTAGTCCAAAAGGCGCTGCTCCAAGGGTACTATTGGCCGACCATTCATCAGGACGCTCAGAAGCTCGTCAGAAGGTGCAAGAGTTGCCAACTCCATGGCAGCATACCCCGTCTTCCGGCTACCGAGCTAACAACCCTAACCTCCTCCTGGCCATTTGCCCAGTATAGAATGGACATGATAGGCCAATTCTCTACTGGTACGTGGGTACAAATACATTCTCGTCGCGGTGGACTACTTTACGAAGTGGATCGAGGCCGTCCCCATCAGAAAATCGGACGCCACCACGACCATCAAGTTCCTGTAGAACAACATAATACTCAGGTTTGGGATCCCGAGGTGTATCATCACCGACCATGGGACGAATTTCGAAAATGAGGGAGTTAAAGCATTCTGCAGCAAATACCATATATTGATGAAGTTTGCCGCGGTCGCGCACCCCCAATGCAACGGGCAAGCCGAGGTCGCCAACCGGGACATCATTCGAGGTCTTCAAGCTCGCCTGGAAGGACGACAAGGCAATTGGATCGACGAATTACCTCGGGTCTTATGGGCCTTGCGCACATCGAAGAAGACCCCCACCGGAGGACCCCCTTTAGTCTCTACTACGGCACCGAGGCGATAGTCCCAGCAGAGATCGGGCTGCCTAGTCATAGGGTCGAGCATTTCGATGACGAAGCAAACACCTCGGCACTCCGAACTAATTTGGATGTCTTGTTGGAAAAGCGAGATCGGGCACAGATCAGAGCCGCCGCTTACCAACAGCAAACTGCCCGCTACTACAACGCTCAGGTCAAACATCGTGCCTTCAAGACAGGGGATTTGGTCCTAATGCGGAACGAGTTCGTTGATCAGGGCAAGCTGCACAAGTTTTCTCCGAAATAGGACGGCCCATTCCTCGTCTCCGAGGTCCTGCCCAGCGAGGCTTATCGCTTACAAGATGCTACGGTTCGCAAATTTCCGCGGCCTTACAACGCCGAGAAGTTCAAGTTGTACCTTTAAAGGAATATCTATGAATATATATTTCTTCTTCCATAAAAGCGATGTAAATTTTTCTAAAGTTCTTTTTTAATAATAAGAAGGAAACAATAGAACATCGCAAAAAGAAAAACTTTATTTATTTATAAGGTATTGTGGGCCATCCCGGGACTTCCTTGCAGGTACTCGGCGTAAATCTCCTCCAACCCATTGAGATCCACACATCACAGGAGATCACGCTCCAGATCAAATCCCAGCCGTCAATCGCAGCCATCGGCAGATCAACGGGAGACAATATCTGAAGGAGACCGGAAAGGCCCTCCATCACTTTGCCTAGTAAATTTGAGAACCTTTAGCTTTTCTTTTGTCGCTATAAGATTTTATCCACCAAATACTCTTCATGAAAATTAGCAGGCATTGTGCATAAACAAGGGACAAAAAAGAGTATGAAAATATAGGGGTGTTTTATAGATAAAAATTTATAAAATCGGTAAAAACTTAATCTTTCTGCATAAGAGAGTAAAGTACAGATTTAAAAGAAAGACGAGAGTTTCTTGCTATACTGGACAAAAGGAACAAGGTTCTGAAATAATCTTGCCTCCATTTTATCAATTGCATTGGGCCTTAGTGGGCTAGTCCAAGTCAGCAATCTTTAGGATGTAGATGAAGAAAATGGAACAAAAGTGGACAGCCTTGGTCCACTTAACAGTAACATGGTCAAACATTAAACCAACACCACTTTTTGTCTGTATGTTTAGTATGCACGTATTATATGGGATTTCGTTCAGTTACAACCCAACCCATTGTTGAACACCAGATTGTAAAACACCTAGGGCTAGAAGGAAGAGGGAGGCACGGTGAGCGGAGGCTCTCAAATTTAGATTTTTTTTTACACCGTATCTAACTCTGATCTTTCAAATAGCCGTGAAGCAAAGTTTTAAATGATTCTATTTAATGAAGCCTAATATTTCTACCTGTCTTAGACACCCGTCCAGCCTACATGCAGATGCATGTATGCTGTGCCGTATTATCAGTTGTCCATGTATCATACTATAACAGTGGATAAGCCATTTTTTTTACATTAATCTAGCATAAAATAAGAATACTATAGAAAACTCTGTCCACTTGAAGACAAAAATCGAAAGTGCGACCAGGAAAAAGAATATTAAGAACTTTTAAAATACCCACTAATGATTATGGTATGAGCTGTATTAACAAGCTTCTTGAATACAATCTCAGTCTCTTTAATTTAGACACTGTTTGAACTAAATTCGTATTACTGATGATATATATATTGTATCAGTACCAGTCAAATATTGTGTTTCATTTAGAATTGTGTTTCAATCAAATATTGTGTGGGTTAATGGCCTCTAACAGCTCCACTTACGAGCTGCTTCTGCAACTCAGCATCTCCCTCCTCAAATTCATCCTTGCCCTTGGCTTCATCCTCTTCTGCTCTTCATCTACTCTCTGATCTACAGACCCAGCAATCTCAAAGCGGCTATGTCGACCCGCTTCTCTCTCTCAATCTAACACCACACATCATAGACTCTCTTTGGCATTCGGAATGCCAACAGATCAAGGCTCGGGTATCACTACGACTCTGTCGAGGCCGAAGCCCTCTTCGCAGGCACGAGCCTCAGGTCTGTAGAACCGTTACGGGGTTTTCGTCCGGGTCACAAGTGTTGGGTTGGGTCCAGCCTATAATTAAGGATAGTGGAGCCAACTCGATTAATTTGGGTTGAATTATTCAACCATTTTGTTGCACAAAATGGATTATAGTAGGGAGTTGCCTTTAATTGAGTGAGAACATTTTTCCTTCTCTGCAAAAAAACATACAGTGAGGCGGAGAGTGAAAGATAAAAAGAAAGAGAAAGGCTATTGTTGTATTTAGCCACGTGATTCAACGGCGGATTTTTCTCCAATCATCGTCAAACTAAAAGGGTTCGTAGCCAACGACAAGCTCTACACATCCACCGGTTCGGATCGGGTTTTCCTCTCCATTTCATCCCTATTACGGTGATATACTCTCAAACTCCTTTGTTCGTAGTTATTGTTGAAATCCATCCCAAAATGTGATGCTCATGGTGTTGTGACCCTTTAGTGTTATCTAGAGTAGAAATATTGTGTAATCTCATTATTTTCTAGCGGAAGAAGTTGATCGTTGGCCATGATTTTTCCTGCAAGGGTTTCCACGTAAAAATCAGTGTTCTTATTTTGTGTGGTTGATTGGCTTGTTTTATCTCTGATGTGCTATTTCCGCATATATTTTGGCGATTGTCACGTACGTGATTTTGAATTAATTCCGTCTCATCCATTCCAAACAAATGGTATTAGAGCCCTAGGTTCTTGGCTCAATTTTGATAATGGAGAAGATGGAAGAATCCACAATGGGTATGATTAAATTGACATCATCAAATTATTCAATTTGAAAGCAGAGAATGGATGACCTTATTTATTGCAAAGATTTGCATGAGCCTATTCAAGGCGATAGCGTCCGATCAGAAAACAAGTCTGATAAAGAGTAGGAAATTATGCATCGCAAGACCGTTGCTTATATTCGGCAATGGGTCGGTCAGAGCGTGTTCCATCACGTCGCATAAGAAACTAAAGCGAATCTTTTGTGGGCGAAATTGGGTTCTATGTACGAGCATCGGACAACTCAGAACAAGGCTTCATTGATCAGAAAGCTTGTGAACCTCAAATACAAAGATGAAAAGAATGTCACTGAGATTCTCAGTGACTTTAAGGGCTTAGTCAATCAGCCGACTACTATGAAGATGATACTTGAAGATGAACTTCAGGCACCATTGCTGTTCAATTCTTTGCCGGACAGCCGGGATACCTTAATTGTTTCGCTAAGCAATTCGGCACCAAATGAAAAGCTAGCCATGAATGTGGTTAAAGATAGTTTGCTTAATGAAGAAGCCAGAAGAAAGGAAATGGGTGCAAGTTCTTCTAATAGAGAGGCGCTTATCTCATAAAAGCGGGAGATACAGGGAAAGAGCCAAAGCAAAATCCGTCAAAACCGAAACAAAGATCAGTCAAGAGGAGTATCACAGTCCTGAAAGAAAATTCAGTGTAACTACTGCAAAAAGTTTGGCCATTTTATTAGAGACTATAGAAAGTTGCAAGCTAAGGAAAAAGCCGAAGGAAAGAAACTAGAGTCCACCGCAATCGCATCGGATGTTGTCATTGTTTGTGACGATGCCTGCATCAATAATGCTTCAAAGGACAACAGTTGGGTTATCGAGTCAGGTGCTTCATTTCTTGTAGCCCATCGTGCTAAGTTTTTCACATCATACACTAGCGATGACTTTGGCTGTGTCAGGATGGAAAATGATGGTTCATCTAAAGTTGTAGACATGGGAGATATTTGTTTGGAAACCAGTATTGGCTGCAGGTTGGTTCTCTGGGATGTTAGGCATGTTCTGGATATTCATCATAATTTGATCTCCACCAGCAAGCTTGATGATGAAGGTTACGGTAATTATTTTGGTGAAGACAAATGGAAACTCATACCTAGGGTTCTTCAGTGATAGCATGATGAAAAAATTCCAACACTCTTTATATTCTGCAAGCAAAGCTCTACAAAGGAGTGGTGAATTCAGTTGAAGATGACTCTGCTGAGCTTTGGCATAAGCGACAACTTGGTCATTTATGCGAGAAAAGGGCTTTCTATGTTAGCCAAAAAGTAAGTCCTTCCTGATGTGAAAGGTGTGTCTCTTAAATCCTGCTCTCATTGCTTGGAAGGTAAAACAAACAGTCTTGCATTTCATTCTTCTCGTAGTTCTAGAAAATCAAATATTCTTGATTTGATACATACTGATGTTTACAGTATGAGTTACAGAAATTTAGGTGGTGCACTTTATTTTGTTACATTTATTGATGGCCATTCTAGAAAGGTTTGTGCATTTGCTTAGAAGACTAAAGATCAGGTGCTCGATGTCTTCAAAGATTTCCATGTCAAAGTTGAGAGGGAGACTGGAAGAAAATTAAAGTGCATTCAGGCTGATATTGGTAGAGAATACAGAGGACCGTTTGAGAAATATTGCAGAACCCATGGTATCAGGCTTTAGAAGACCATTTCAAAAACTCCTCAGCATAACGACATATCTGATAGGATGAATAAAACTATTGTTGAAAGAATCAGGTGTATTTTGTCTTGACCCGCTTCCTAAAAGAGCGGTAACGGTTACGTAATAAGCCCGTGACGTATTTATTCCGAGAAGATCCTTTCTCGAAATAAATCTGCTAAGCGTTTAGAAGCAATATAAAATATTACAACAATAAACTTGATAATAAAATTCCAACAACTAAATTATTACATTCAGAGTTCCATAGAGTTTAAAACTGATAACAAGATGTCTCAAATAGATTACAATAATAAGGAAGCCTTAAACATGAGGTATACTGAAAACAGCAACTGAAATAGAAACTAGTCGTCCGCTTGTGATGCAAGTTGAGAGTACTTCTCTTCCGTCGCTTCTATTTCCTCTGTTTTAAAGTCGCCTGACGAACATTCTAAGCAAAGAAAGAAATATGGTGGAATGCCCATCAACGAACTTTCTTTCATATAAGTCCCCAAAAGAGGTGTGAACTATATAAATAAGTGTAAGTCAACATGTAATATAGTATAAATGGAAATCTTGAACAAATATAATAAATATACACGGCAACTATATGATACATGAGCATGACAATATAGTATAGCATATGTTGGGCAACGTAAGCATGTAATAAGTGTATATAATGAATATGAAGTGAATGTAGTATGTCCTAACAGGTCTCTACAAGGTAAACTAATCTAACGACAGTCCAAGTGTGAATATCAATCAATCTCAAGAGTATTCTTAAACCTAAGGCCAGGGCCCCAGGGTCAAGGAATCACGGGCCCGAATCAAGAGTGTTAGTAACGGGATTTCAAACGTCATTGAAGTATTCCAAACCCAAAGGGTAGGGCATGTTCATTATAAATTAAATACCTCAAGCACACAGTTGTTTTAGCAATGTGTTTACGAGTCGATACAC
Organism: Agapanthus africanus; assembly: GCA_030015575.1. Taxonomy (NCBI): domain Eukaryota; kingdom Viridiplantae; phylum Streptophyta; class Magnoliopsida; order Asparagales; family Amaryllidaceae; genus Agapanthus; species Agapanthus africanus. Next base: position 676,172,582 of record CM057337.1, read on the forward strand.
AGAGAGGTGTATTTAACTAATTTAAATGCAAGTTTAAAAGAGTTAGTTGAATTAAGAACCTCTTAGCAAGGAATTAAAAAGTGCAATTATTAAAATCAATTTAAAAGAAAGGTGGGTTATAAAGAGAAGAATCTAGAATTTTTGTATTGCTATCTTTCTATGGTTGGTTTAAAAAAACACTACTTCATTTCTTTATCTATTTCCAATATGTTTTCTATTACTTTAAATAAAAGTATAGGTTATATTAACATAACTAACAATAGCCTATCAATTATAAATGATCATCTAGATACCATATTAAAAACTTAGTTCTTGATTATTAAAAATAATGACCTAGGCTGAATTTATTTTAATCAAAACCATATCTTTACCGTCCCTAATTAGGGTTCTAATTTGTCAAAACTACATCATCCTAATTAGTTTTTAGATGTATCATTTAACCCTAAATCCATTCAAATTATCAATTATCCTTATTAAAATCTGGTTCATATGATAAAAAAAAGAGAGAAATTAAAATAAATTCATCATCAAGCACAAGAATAAAAAGTGATAAAACATCCAACCATAAAATGAAAGCAAATACAAAACTCTAGAAAAATAATTAGTTACTCATGATATAAATAAAAACTAAATCTTTATTAATGACCATAAGAGAACTTACAATTGACTTGATCTCTTCTTTTTGAAAAACTCCAAGATTTGAATGCCATGGAAGAGATAATGAAACCCTAATCTATACAGGAGTTTATATAGTACTTCGATACAGTTTTGGAAAATAGGAACAAGCTTTACAAAATAACCAGAAGATACAAAGTGCTGGAAAAAATCTCGACTTCATTGGTTCCAAACTTTTGGCTCTTTTTGATATTATGGCGAAATCGGTCTAAATTTTGGAAGATTTGATATTCTGGTTTTTTTTCCATATTCTGTGATTTGATCTCGATATTTCCAAAGTTTGTTCCCAAACTACTAATTTGTTCTTGATTTTTTATTCAGCTCCGATTGATTTCCATCGCACGCACGTAAGCTGTTTGTTGCGTCTTCTGTTATTTTGTTGAGATCCCCAAAGTTTGTTTCAATTATGATAAATACTCTTCGTTTTTTCTGATTATCTCCATGAAGTACATTCCACTCATGTGATCTTCACTTTAACACACTTTTCCTTCCTTTTGCAATTAAGTCATGTAATCTGTATTTAATGACAAGAATACCCAAAATAGCATAAAATATGAAATGTAAATGAAAATGTGATATAAAAATGTGTAATAAATTGTACCAATCAGGGCCCAGGGGTAAGGAAACACTGGCCCTCATGATTGTATAATGTATGTGTTAGTATTTATGGATTCATGTACTAGGGGAACTTCTGAGATTTCATTGGATTCATACTTAACTACCCAACACCCCGCGTATTTTAAATTATAATTATTGTTATAAGTCGAACTTGAAGCAATGAATATATAAGAGAGAGTACAAGTTCATGTCGCATATTGAGTTCATGTCAAATGTCTAGTATTCATGTAAAGTGTCAAGCATTTATGTAAAATGTCAAGCATTCATGTCAAATAATATTCATGGTTCGAGTTGAGTCAAATGGAGCATGTACTAGATTTTGTTCACATAAGTCATGTAGATTCAGCGATAGAGGGTACATAGCATGAGATAAGACATGTATGGTATAGTAAAACAAGTAAGGTGGATGTATATCAGATTAAATCATATGTCAGATATTGATTCGGTGTGAATATTAGTTTGAGAAGGCTCAAGTATGCTTGAGACGACTCATAAGTCATCTACAATTATGTTTTGGATCTCCGAGTGCAAGAGACGGCTCTAAATGTTCTTGAGATGGCTCGATAACAATTTTAGATGTCTTAATAAGAATTAAGACGGCTCAACAATCACTGGGCATGTCATGTTTTTCTCCCTATTACCATAAGACGGCTCATGTTATGTTGAACCGTCTCGAATTGATCTTGAGACGGCTCAAGTTCAAACTTGAGATGGCTCTTGATATGTCAAAAGATGGGTTTTAACTCTCCGGGTGTATGAGACGGCTCAGGTTATTTTGAGCCGGTTCAAAACCTGTTCGGTCAGACAATCATATTTATAGTTCAATTATATTTTCATATCGATACAACTTTTGTTTAAACTCGTTCTGTAGTATCAAATATGTGTATTTTCAATGTCTATGGTATGTATGAGTTATCGTTATCATGATAAGCAGAATTTGATATATATTTGAACGAGAATAAAAATTAATTCTAACCAACTCACGTGTAACCAAATCTACACATTTAAAGCCATAATTCATTATGGAATTTTACGAAGCGAGAGCTACGGTTTTATAGAAGAGTATAGACAAGGAAAAGAGGGGAATGAAGAGATGAAGAGAGAGATCGATGGAGGAAGAGACTTACTCGTGTTGTGATAAAGTATAACAACTGTACCACCATTTGAAAAAGAAAAGAACTTGATCGAAGCTATGACGTCTAGATGAAAGAATCTTCGATTTGGTTGTGGAGATTTTTGGAGTAGGATTTCAGAGAATATTGTTCAGAGGAGAAATAGGTATTGATGGTTATGAGAAAAATGAAAGAGAGAGATAATTTTAAGATCGAGGAATTAAAAGAGATTTAAAGGCTATTAAAAGGAAATTTAATGGGGAATTGAATGGGTTTAAGGTTATCAGAATTTAATTGGCGGTTTTAGAAATGAAATGGTGGCTTTAATAGAGGAACGAACAGATACATGGCCAAGGAATTCATCAAATGGGTGTCGGGGACGTTTCAGTTTCAAACGAGGCATGAGCCGGCTCAAGAGTATCTTAAGCCGTCTCATGCAGACAGTGAAAAAACATAGCGTTTCAGGTAAGGGTTAAGACGACTCGGGGTATTTTTGAGCCGGCTCAAGGGGACAAAGAAAGCATGATCATTGAAACTGATACATGAGCCGACTTACACAAGTTTTCAAGAGTTTACATATGATTTAGTTCTCGAAAAGAAACAAAAATTTATTAATGATGATATTTACAAAAGAGTACACGAAATTTAAGGTCGTTACATATTGTTTCATGCCAAGTTGCCCAAACAGTTTTAGGGTGAGGCGATGTGAACTGTAGTCGACTTGATTAGCCCTTCTCCGGCTGTTCCTTTCGATAGAGACATACCAGAGTGAGTTTGGACCGGAAGCGTTGTTTCTTACAGACATTTGAAGGTGTTTGCTTATAGAGCGAGTTTGGACTGGAATTGAAGTGGGTCTTTAGGTATCTTCGAGGTACATCCTGTATATGTTTGTGTTTTGGCACCAAGAAACCTAGGTTAGATGGGTATGCAGATGCAGATATGGCAGGTGATATTGATTCTCGAAATCTACATATGGATACATGATGACTTTTGCAGGGTTTGTTGTTTCGTGGCAGTCAAAATTGCAGAAATGTGTTGCATTATCCACCACAGAACTTGAGTATATCACAATGGTCGAAGCTTGCAAGGAAGCCTTGTGGCAGAAATGTTTTTTGAAAGAGATTGGTTTGATGCAAGAGAAGTATATCTTCTATTGCAACAGTCAAAGTGCCATCCATCTCAGCAAAAATTCAGGACTTCATTCGAAATCAAAGAACATCGATGTTTGTTACCATTGGATTCGTGATGTGCTCAAGATGAAGTTTTTGTATCTTCAGAAAATCCATACCGATGAGAAGGGATCAGATATGATGACCAAGCCATTGCTGAAAGGGAAGCTAGCCATTTACCGAAATAAAGCGGGGTTAGCAGAGCCTTCTTCATAGGTCTGGAGAGGGAGTTTGTTGGGTTGGGTCCAGCCTATAATTAAGGCTAGTGGGTCAACTCAATTAATTTGGGTTGAATTATTCAACCATATTGTTGTCTCCTTTATGACAAAATGGACTATAGTGGGGGGTTGCATTTGATTGAGTGAGAGGCATTTTTTGTTCTCTGCAAAAAATCATACAGAAAGGAAGAGAGTGAAAGATAAAGAGAAAGAGAGGGGCTCTTGTTGTGTTCGCCGACTGATTCTATGGCAGATCTTTCTCCGATCGACGTCAAACTAAAAGGGTTCATAGCCAACGACGAGCTCTACATATTCACTAGTCAGATTGAGTTCCCCCTCCATTTCATTCCTATTACGGTGACATACTCTCACAATTCTTTATTTGTAGTTGTTGAAATCCACCTTAAAAGGTGACGCTCATGGTGTTGTGATCCTCTAGTGTTATCCAGAGAAGAAATATTGTGTAATCCCGTTATTTTCTAGTGGATGAAGTTGATTATTGGCCGTGGTTTTTTCCGCAAGGGTTTTCCACGTAAAAATCGGTGTACTTATTTTGTATGGTTGGTTAGCTTTTTTATTTCCGCTGTGTTATTCCACATATATTTTGGTGATTGTCAAGCACGTGATTTTGAATTAATCCCGTCTTATCTATTCCCAACAACAAGAACACCACCGTCTTGAACCCGGTGTTTAAAGTTGATGGTACTAGTTTTGGAAAAGAGAAGAGAGTGGTTTGTTGATGTTGAGGCGAAGCTTCGTTATAGGGTGAAGTTGAAGGTGATGTATTTTTAATCAGGGATGTTTTAGATGTAGAATTGATTATGTTATGAAGGTGCTATTGGGGAAATCGATCCCCTCAACCCATACCACTTGTTGGGGGAAATTGATCCCCTCAAACCATCGAGAACACAAGATAAACAAATACAAAATAACAAGAACAAGAAATAGAACACCGGATATAACGTGGTTCGATCATTTCTAGTCCACGGGGCAATCGTCTCACACACGGGTTTCGTTATAACTAGCGGATAACGTATAAAAGAACACTCTCATAACTCACATTCTCTCTAGTCACTCATCTCTCTCTCCAAGAGGAGGCACATATAAACCCAAAGTGACTACATGTAACGACCCTAAATTCCTATACACTTTTATTGATCCAATATTAATTCTGTTTTCGAGTTATAAGTTATTTTTGATAACTTATAACCAAGAAACTCCTTATAGCTCACTAGTTAAACCTTTACACTGCTATCACATAGCTTGTAAGTTCGAATCCCATTAGTTCTAATTATTTATAATATCTTTCTTTTTAAATTTTTAGAAACCCAAGAGTTGCACGAGCATTACACGGAGAAGCGAAAAGTTGCAAATAAATCAAACAAAAAAAATGAGACATAAATACCCAGATGAATGCACTGCACGAAACCCGAGGCCAAACTCCACTTTTGGACCGCTGGTTTCCTCATTTTGACCTACACCGGCAGTTGATATGGCCTTAAATCCCTCCATTTTTTATCCGTGCATCCCTTCAACTCCCCACTCCTTCTTTTTCCTATTTGATTTTCCTGCAATTAACCAAAGAACCCCGGACCCTTTATCTACCCTTTTACTCTCATTTTTAATACATTTTATTATTTTTTTAAATTTTCCCTACACCTATACTTTCCCCTATAAATACTTAGCCTTTTTCCTTAGTTCTTCTCCTAGATTATTATGAAAATACCACTCAAAATTCTATCTCTCAAGCCTCACGTTAGCAAAGGAAGTTAAGCGCATAAGTCCAAGCCAACTCCGTCGCTCAAGTTCGTTTCTCCGTGCGTTAGCTACCTAGAGTCCGTTCTTATACGTGTAATCGTACCTAAGCTCAAGTCTCCATGCACCGTAGGTCTCAATTTCTCAACCGAGGCTTCTTCTATTCTTTTTCTGACTTGTACGAGTACAAGCGAAAACCATAAGTCCTCTCATCCTCCTTTCTTTCCCTCTTGTATACTCACTTCTACTTTTACATGTCGTCACTCCGCATCACCTATAACTACGCTAACTCCCTCTCTATTTCTTTCTCTTTTCGCTTCTCCTCATATATCAACACGAAAGAATACGGTATTATAAATAAGTTTAATTGAAAAAATAATATATTCATTGTAATTCGACATGTTCATCATAAATTTAATGCCATGATATAAAAAAATACGAATTTATAACTCAATCCATGTCTCACAATTTTTTATATGATGTTTATTATATTGAATAACCTATAGATTACAAATAACGAATAAATACCATGAACTTTAAAAAACAACCCTTTTTCGATATCTAGAATTTATACCTATAGAAAATTCACGGGATAACGACCTACCCCACTCATAACACTATGGTTTCATAACATGATATTTTGGTTAAGTTTTATTTAAAAGAAACAATTTACATTGAAATACCATCATTTTTATAAAATGTTTTATCGCTATTTTTAAATTCTTTGCAATTGCGCCTCTACAACCCTTTTAGAGAAACCCATTTATAGATGGTGCGGGTTGTTGCATGTTCTTGGGACAGGAGAGTGAGATACAGAGTTCCTCACGGAGAATTCGGTCTCGAAAGGAAATAAAAATACGATTTTTAAAGAAATACGACTTTGCTAAATAAAACCAAACTTTGAAAAATTATATAAAATCATAAATCCGTATTTTAAATGAAAACAAATTATGAAAATATATTTTTTAAATAAAAGATTAAAATTTTAATAAAATACCATCAAGTTTCCAAAAGAAGTAGTTTTTATTAAAATACCATAAACTTTTAAAAGTTATATTTTATCATTAAAATACCATTAAAATTAAAATACATATTCATAAAAACTCTTAACAATACAAATCATCCCCGAGTTTTATTTTCAAACAATATTAAAGTATTTTTCATAAAACCTCCTCGAGAAATGCAAACAATATAAATACAATGGAAACAAGCTATAATAAATATTTAAGGATTCTAGATTAATATTGGTTTAAGCGGTATCAATTCTTTTGAGCCCCGGAAAGCCGGAGAAAGTGAGTGCTTACATATTTAGGTGAGAAAAACTAACGGAATCATCAATGGCAATTGTCTTGGAAAAAAATACAAATCCTGCCATTCATGTGCAGCAGTTGTCCGATTACTCCCGAAATTAAGAATTTTAAAAGTTAAATCCATCCATATGAAATGACTACAACCTGAGTACAAACTTGAACATGACTCAGATATGAATTTGAACTTGAACTCAAACTCGAGCTTGAACCAGGAATCAAATATGAATCTGAACTTGACACTTGAACTTAACATGAATACATGAACCCAGTATCTACTCTTGAACTGACTTGACTCGAACCATGAATACAACTTGATATGAATACATGAATACTTGACACGAATACTTGATACTGACAAGAATCAAATCTTGCAACTTGATGTATTCATGGATTCAAGCAAGACTGGTAATTTTAACTGTAATCTAGGATACACAGGATGTTGGGGTAGTTCAAATGTGAATCCAATGAAATCTCAGGAGTCCCCCTAGACCATGAATCCATATCTACTAACACAAGCAAGCAATCATGAGGGCCCGTGTTTCCTTACTCCTGGATTATAGTTTGTTAAGTTTGGAATACTTCAACACCAGCTTGAAGTCTCGTTACTAACATTTGATTCGGGCTCGTGGTTCCATACCCTTAAATTACAGCCTGTTAGGTTCGAGAATAATCGTAAGATTGGTTGACATTCATCCTTAAACTTACGTTAAATTAGTTTACCAATGCAGAGACATTTTAGGACACTTACATGCACTTCATGTTCAACATATCTACACTACACTGCCATGCTATGCTCATGATACTTTTCCATGTTACATAGGACTCCCATGCTTATACTAAATTGTTGGGTTTCGCCAGCGCCCCGACCATCAATCCGTGACCAAATGCGGAACAAAAATTTATAAAAAACCGGAGCTAACGGAACCCGATGCCCGGATCTACCATAAACCCTAAACTAGCAAACTATATAAAGAGTTAGGAGTCGTTATACCGAATTGATCCGTGTCCTTCGGTTTTCAACCACCTTCCCAAGTTCCTAGAGGCCACCATAAACAAGCTTGGTCGCCGGTCTCCCTCCATCGAAGATGATCCACCCGAGGATTTATGAAATGAGCTCCAACCTCATAGCTAAGTTAACTAGGGTACCTAGATCGTTATACTAGATAGCCTAGAAGAAGTAGAGAGTAATGAAGGATCAATTTGTCTCAAGACACCCTAGATTTCTCAACACATGATAGGGTTAGGGTGGAGGAAGAAGAAGATACCATGAGGATGAGAGTGTTGTAGAAGAGAGAATGAATAACGACTTAGTTGTTTTTGTGTGTTGTGAGAGTTATAAATAAATAATAGATCCATCCCAAAATATCTCAAGTCTCAAAAATATCTCAATTCAACAAAAATATCTCAAGTCAACAAAAGTCTCACAATAAACAAAAACCCTAAGCATACTGGAATAGTAACCATAGGTCACTACTAAGCCATGCCACAAAAAATACAATAAACACCTCATCCTCCACCTCAATAATCTTTTAATCCAAAAAGGTTTAAACCATAATGAGGTGTAATCTTTAAAAAGTAATCTTGTAAGAAATTACAAGAATACCCTTTATCCGTATAAACATACCCGCATCCATATTCCGAAGAATACGAATACAAAGAGACGAAAATAATCCAACAATATAATACCAGGATCCGGCTTAAACCAAAGCCCACTAGTATTATCCGTCTGAACATCATGCGTGCATAAGTACACGTATGTGATCGAATCCTGTCGTAAGACCATACGGCCTTTACATCGTTTCGCCGAAGTAGGGAAACCCTCTGTGTGGGACTCCATAGACTCGTCAATATGCTGGCAGTGGGTTTAACCACAAGCACATCAGCGGCACTAGCTGTACGTAACGGCTACCCAGGTATCGAGCAAAAGTGAGGCCGACGAGCAAACTCATCCTGAAACCCTACTGAGCCTGACAGTGACAATATCCGTACAGTCCGGTCCGTTCGTCTATGAGTATCGTATATCGTGTCTAGGGGGTGGATAAAGTCAGACCCCTAATAACGCGACATTTAGTGTCGGTATGAAACCCATCACCACATGAGAAACTACCGATACTAGATCAGTAATTCTCAACTATATTGGCCAAGTATTTATGGTGATGGCCACCCGTACACACCTCGACATCAACCCCCAATACCGGATGAAACGAATTCCCAACGATCCACTCACTGCCTCCATATGGCTCGGGACTGTACCCAACTAAAACCTTTTTGCACGACTCTTTTGAGCCGTGGTAGGGTAGTAATCAAAGCACAGTAGGAACTCACACAAGACAAATGACGATCTCAGGTCGATAGACTAACCTATATACATGTCACCTAAGAACTGCTATCTTACAATAGGTATAATACCAACTAGTATGTTCCCGGTGAGTTCGTCCGGTGTACTCATAAACCAATGAGCACATGTATACTATCTTAGGTGAACAAACTGACACCAATGTCTTGTGAGACCGGCCACCGCCCCTCGTCGGGGTCTCGATCAGTATACACTAGTTTACTCTAGAGTATCGATGTCCAGTCTCGAAACTCCCACGACTAGGGACATTTAAGGATGCGCCTATAGACCACCTAGCTCCCATGTATATGATCTCCATCATAATGCCGGTACTCAAGCAAGAATCCTTTGAGCTCTATAAACATGTAATAGTGATCTATAATACCACATAATGTTGTACATGCTGATAAAGACAAACCAGATAGTATACTATCATCTCGAGTAAGACTGTTCTACCAGTATAGGTCCTCACTCAATCATCATAATCACCTGTCTGCGACTGTGATAATTACCTTGAGGGCACTATAGTCAACAATCTTCCAATTGCACTTAAGGCTAATTATTGCGATGTCGCATACTCACAGCCCGTGTTATACCGAACACCCAACTCCTCTACTAACCAGTTTCACAAAGCTCGTTTGTGAAACTATTGTGTTCGAGAAATAGCCTCAGTAAGTGGATCCGCTCCAATGTTTCTTTCTGTATCTTTCTATATCTCAATTTCGCAGAGAAAACTATCTCCCGAAATGAGCAATACCTGTCTTAGAATATATCTGGATATTTGATGGGACCCAGTTCAACTATGAACTCCAAATCCAGTAAAATTCTTAGACTGTATTGTCCACTGAATTTAATCAGTATCCTGAGCCATACCTTCCTCAGTATCCGCTTGGACCACCTGTCCAATCTACTGCCCCTTAAAAGAAAGAAAACTATAACTCTGACAGTCACTCTATCATTCAGGTCATCTTGAAAGCCTGAAATGATAATTGTCTCCCGAAGGAGGCTGCCATTACCATATCCCAAGAACATCCACTTATGTTCATAAACTGTTTCCCAACGTTTCTCCAGGATTGGATCAATATATAAACTTATTGCAGCTAGTGCAAAAACAACATCTGGTGTGGTATTTGACATCACATGATTGACTCAATTGCCTAAGCAAGTGATATGCAAATCCCTCCCCCCTTTAGTTTGAAAGACATCCTTTAGAGAGGGTGACTCCATCACTTGTAGGTACACCACCATACCAGGAGTCGTCTATTCTAAAACACCTTTAGAATAATGTCAAAGTACCCAAATTGGGAAACTTCCTAAATCTAGATCTAGAACTATAGATCTAGTAACCAGAAACCCTGATATTATATACATTTCCTATGTGGAGAAACAATTTTGTAACAACCACAGTATAACCGATCGTAGTATAGAAATTTCACTTCCTATAAAATGCATGTCACCCAAATACCAGGACATCACACCCTACTACTTTCTTACCAGATCCATCTCCTATTCTGATGAGGTCAAAGCCTATGACTGTCACATCAAAAATAGATGATTTATCTCCGCTATAACTATTTTAGTCTATAAATAGACACATGCTACTTGTCCACTATACTTCCGCTACTCCCACTGACTACAACAACCCTCTGGCAGAGTCATATACACGTGCACTACTAAAGCTAGTTTAGAACGACGCTATACTCATCCTCCTGCCGGGTCTCATAATCTAGAACAGCAGCAATGACAAGTCTGGGTAAACAAAAACCTTCCTGTCACCATATCTGAGAAGACCGAGGTACCTCTCGGGTGCCTGAGGTTACCCACCATATCTGCGGAGTGGCTAATGGAATGTCAAAACCAATTGAATCTTTAGGTTTTATTAAATTTTCAGTAATCGTTTGTGGTTCTGGAATCATTTCCAGTTCTACTATACTCCAACTAATATTTTCTGAAAAGAATCCATTTTACTAAAACTGTGGCGAGTCAAGAACAATATATTTATTGATCTTCCAGATGGTAGAAAGTTAACCTTCGACATAGCCCGGGATAACCCACAAATAGCCATTACTGAAACGTGCCTTGAGTTTATCCAGAGTCTGGTTTTAAGCATAAGCCGGACAACTCCATATACATTAACATCGTTATGATATGAACCATTCTATATATAATATAGAAACAGAGACACTAATTTAATTATTAAAATCATGCAGCTGTCTCCAGTGCATGTCAGCTAAGTGGAAGGAGGCCAAGCAGTATTACTCATCTAGGAGCGCATCCACTTATGAGTAACCTGAAAGAGAAGCAAGTTCTCAAAACCATTACTATCAACGGAATACCTAGCATAAGTATCTACATCTTCGATCACCTTGAAGAATCCTGATACTTTGCAATATATGGTTCTCTACTTTATTCATATACAATTTGGACCTTGTATTTCAACGAAATACTTGTCTAGAAACTAGAGAAGTCATAAGTAAACAGAATATAGTATGAGTACCAACCCCTTTGTCCTAATGGACACTGAACAACAATAATACTTTGTATAAGTCCCCTAAGTTCAATAACTCATACCCTGTGCCTCATAGGTTGAAAACTGTATTATGGTTGAGAAGAATTACACCGTTGTTGAATGCTCCTTACCTAACATCAACTGATATAGGTAAATGTCATAGACATAATTTAAAAAAGTTATATCTCACTTTATAAAATAAACGTACAGATATATCAGTTTGAAATTGGTGCATAACTATGGATATTCAAAACCAAATATTTGTCATCCGGTAAAAACCCAGGTGATTTTCTCAAATATCACCAATTACAACGAATTCTGATATAATGAGGATATAATCACCTAATTCCCAATATCTTACACCTATTCACCATCTTTAACACCATATAGATGTGAGAATCAAATCTTGTAAATGCATGCCCTGGAGTAAGAATCTAATTGGGAAATCAGTTTTCAATTAATACCGCACAGTGAAACTGAAACATGAAAATGTTTCGAAGGGGTATCCGGGTATTCCTAGTAATGCCTCTTCCACTATCTAGATTCATGACTGTAACCGTATATTTCCTTGCCATCTCTCCAATCCCTTTATTTGTCTTTACTTATTAACTTCTGTACACCACACTTAGGCTAATTGATTTTCTCCCTTCCCTATCTTTCGGCACCAGCCTATGGATTGGAAGAAGACTATCCAATAAGCGTAATAGGTGTACCCTCATAATCCTAGGAGCCCTCGCAATCTGAGAGAAGGCAAAGATAAAAGACAACTGAATAATCCTTATTCTATTTCTCCTGAACCAGAATCCATCCTCGAACTGGAACAAGTTCCTTCGAGTTCGTATGTAACTATAGGATGGGTTATCCAATAAATGTGGATCTTCGTAGTGATACGTGGTGTTCTAGAGAAATGCAAAGGTGAAGTAGGAGTGGCGATGATATACACGGTTTTATCGTGAATGATAGCAGTCGCAATTTACTTTGCCTTATTTCTAATCCTTTTATTTGTCTTTACTTATTACCTTCTGTACACCACACTTAGGCTAATTGGTTTTGTTCCTTCCCTATCTTTCGGCACCGGCCTATGATTTGGAAGAAGACTATCTAATAAGCGCAATAGGTGTACTCTTCTAATACCGGGAACCTTCGCAACCTGAGAGAAGGTAAAAGGAAAAGACAACTGAATAGTCCTATTCAATTTCTCCAGAACCGGAAACCATCCTCGAATTTGAAACAAGTTTCTTCGAATTCGTATGTAACTATATGATGGTTATATCCAAAAAATGTGGATCTTCGTAGTGATACGGAATGTTCCGGAGAAATGCAAAGGGTAAAATTAGGAGTGGTAATGATATATGCGACTCACCGACAGTCCAAAAGCCAATGTGTTTTAAGAAGATTCGGTTAACTTGGTTCATGAGTTTTAGTCTAAGGTCAGGTCATGGTCGCTGCCAGAGGGAGAGAGAAAAAAATCACTTAGCGTGCACTCTAACCTAAATCAGAATGGTAAATCACTTTATCTAATCAGGATGTCTCCCACTGTTTTCTCGAATTCTCCTCCAAACCCAAAGAAGAATTAGTCGTGATCATCTAAAATCACCCGAGGAATAAACCAACTCATCAGTGGGAATCGGAATCCAACTATCATCGCATGATAACTTGATGGAAACCACTCAAGTTATAACACTCCAGAAGGTATGCGCATGCCTGACAAGTTTCCTGTATGTTTGAAACTCCCGATGTGATTTTTACCCCAAGCGGCTTATGACCTTGATAAAGACCAACAAATCATAAACCACCAGTCAAGTTCAACCCGTCATTATCCTTTATTAACCTAGACCCACCCGTATAAGCCCTTAACAAAGGCCAACAAGGCTATACGACTGTCCTAGACAATCGCATATCTATGCAACAGACAAGCAATATCTAGCTACAACACACTACGTCTTGACAAAGGCTAACAAACGCTGTACGAATACTAGGTACTACTCATCCGAAATGACGGAGGGTTACGGCTGGTTTTTGGCGAAAAACCTTTAACGTAAAGTAACGACCCTAATATTACTATACCATCGTGTTTTCATTCTTTAGTAAAATATTGTATTTATTTATTCTTAGTATTTTCTAAATATTTTGTTTTTATAAATATATTATTTATTCTTCTATCTATTTTTCCCAAACACATTTCTTTAAAACTAAATTTTAACCTTTTTTCAAATTAAACATAAGACCTAACCCAGTCAATAACTCAAATCCAATTTCATTTTCATTTTCTTTAATAAAACTATGAGCCCAAAAACCCACTTTCTTTTTAAGCAACATCATATATTTAATTCTTATTAAATATGTGTATGAACAACCTTGTAGCTCATTGGTTAAGTCTTTGCATTGTTATTCCATAGATCACATGTTCAAATCTCTATTCTTGCAATTATTTTTTTATCAATTTTTTATTCTTCTCATAACTTACAAATGAGAACTTTCATTTTCAAAATGAATGGTTACATTTCATTTCTCTTTTAATTCTCATGTTGAATGCATATATTATTATACATAATTCACCATTACACCATCTTTATTTGTCCTCCTCTATCTTTTCCTTCCTCACATTTTTCTATCTCTCTCTTCTCCCTCTTCACTTAGAGTCCAAGAGGAAGAACATGAAGAAGTCTTTAAGAAGGTCTCTCTAGTAACGCGAGACTATCGGCGGAAAGATAAGCCCGGTGACAATACCGGCTTGTGTATGTAAGTCTCTTCTCTCTCTTTCCCTCCATTTCTTTATTCTCCTCTTGTCATATCTCGTGAACCCGCTATTCTTTTCATATCATAATCCATAAGAGAAGATAAACATAAACATATACTTATATATAAGTTTAGATATATATATGGTTCTATATGATTTAATAATACCTTATTATGTTTTGTTCAAATTAAAGTGTTTTCAATTCTTTGTTCATGACCATGAATGTTTATTATGAGTTGTAAGAACATAAATTTCATGAAACAATATATCTATGATATCTCATGGAATCGGTTTGCTTATTAAAAGAAAAGGAGAAGCTTGCATAAAAAAAATACTAGTTAATCTTTTTGCCGATTTTAGTATACATATCAATACTTTTACCTTTAAAATAAATTTTAGAAATTAAATTTTACTTCTGAAAATTTCAGGAAATTTACATATGATAGAATATATTTTTCTGTACACGCTGTAAAATTTTTAGATCGAATCGCTTAACGGTTTAGAAATTATATCGTTTTTATTCACTGTTCGTAAAACAGAAAACTGCATTTATCGATCAACTTCTTAGACACATAACTTGGTCTACAGATATCCAAATTGAGTAAACTCAAGTATTTTAGATATCTACATCAAAATATATAGATTTTATTAGTTTTAAGTTTTTACTGAAAACCGACGTAAAATATAGAAAACTGCGTTACAATATTTAGTGACGGATCTGGATAGAATATGTTCTGATTCGCACACTGTTTTTAAATTGGACATAACTCAAACACCCGATGTCCGTCTGTGACAAAATTTAGATGTGTAGATGCAAAATTGATAGAATTATAATTTTATGTATATTAGATTACTTAGAAATGCATGAAACAACCTGATATAGGCTTTGCAATACAATATATAGTTGCTATCTAGATATCTGAATTTCTGTTTTAAACATTGATATTAAAATGATCATAACTAGAGTTTAAGAAATCCAAATCATGTGAATCTTGGCGTTATGGATAGGTACATTGAAATACTTACAATTTTCTGATAATTTTCTTGACCTGAAACCTGATGGAAATTGACCGAAACTATGTTTTAAAAATATGTGACGGTCCCGAATAGATTCTAATCTGTTTTGCGCGCCGATAAGAAAACATATATATCTCCCAAACCTGTTGTCGTATTTAGGTGAAACTGGAACTCACGCATGAAAAACACTTAGAGCCATATTTCTATTTATATTCCGCATTCGTTCAACTTGATTAATTAGTCGTACATAATATTTCTTTACAGCATTGTTTATGGTAGTTACTCGAATAATATACTTGACTCATTTCATGCTATTCGAACATGTATACATATTAATCTTGATCATTAAATTGTTGTATGTACATAAAGATGATAATTAAATACTTGAGTTATATTTTGAAAACTGTACAAAATTATTTTTACATAAAACCCCCTCAAGTTATATAAATTACAATAAGGACCCTAGTAAATATAGGTTAAGCGGAACCAGTCTCTTGAGCTTCAGAGAGCCGGAGATATGGGTGCTTGCCTATCTAAGGTAGACAACTTAACAAACAGTGTTATCAACATGGTAATTATTTTTGAAAAAGACACAAATCCTGCCGCTCATATGCAGCAGTTACCGATAACATCAAAACAATCAGGACTTTAATTTCTTTTCTAATTGTTCTGACTCAGACTGAATCTTATTATAATAATCTGACTTGAATATGATTCAAGTACAAACTACAATTCAACATGAATCCATGAATCCATATATTGAATCTATTTAATCTGTATTGACCGAACTGAACCATGGATATACTTCCATTTACATGATTCTCCAGTTACATCCATTTACTGATATCATGGTTTCGGCAAGTCATCCATCTATACAAGACAATACAATTTATAATACAACACAAACAATACAATACAATACAATACTTCGCGGGGTTTAAGGGGTGGATTGGTACGGAAGGTGTTAGAAGTGGCACGAGACTGCAAGATTAAAACACCTAACCTGAATCCAAATGCCGTTGTTCCGGGTTGTATAACGGAGCCTTGTACTTCCATTTGCTCTAGTCTCTAGCATATACAGGCTCCTCTCGTATACACTGGTATTCTTCTGTACCAAGCTACAAACAACAGCGTTAATGAATATAACAATATAACAATATAATACAACTTTAAAGGCTAAACTCTCTCTTTCTTCTTTTCTACTTCTCCCTTATCTTTGGGACTTACCGAGCGATTTGTTCGCTGACGATATTCTCTTTCTTTCTTCTTTGAATGTCGTCGGGTGTTTCGGACCTTCTGGAGACGGAGCCCAGCATCGAGGACTTGGACCCGATTATTGAAGACCCAGAGCTTTAGCTTCATTGTACACATTTCATTCCAGTGCTTTTCTTTTTCTGTTATGCCATTGTTTAGGCATTGTTTTCATCGGATGTATTTACTTTTCCATGTACTGTAAAAAGAATGTGAATAAATAAAGTTGCTGTTCAATTATATCTTTTGTCTCTTGTGTATATTTCTTTTATATTACTTAGATACTCTTAGCGTATTTACTTCAGAGTAAATACGTAGTGGCCTCGTCGCGTTCTCTGCCCGTATACTGGGAAGCGAGACGTGACAGGTTTTGTTGGCGGCCCATACAGGTCAGAGCTGTATGGACCCTACCCTGCAGTTCTGTTTTACGTGAACAACTAAGTAATATTACACAAGAAACAGCAACTGAAAACATTATTTACATTACATATTCCTTGAATCCATCTTGAACTCCACCTTCGGTTTCCTTGAAGTCCATCTCAAGACTTTTGAATTCTTAACTCTTATTCACCCTTTCTATTTATATCTCGTTGGCATAGTAGCTCTATTGGTTAGAGTATCAATCGACGGAGCTCGAAAACGACATCATCCTAATCCTGTTTCCATACTCGGTTGCAATACCTTCTTGAGTAATTTCGAGGACGAAATTATTTTAAGGAGGGTAGAATGTAACGACCCTAATATTACTATACCATCGTGTTTTCTTTCTTTAGTAAAATATTGTATTTATTTATTCTTAGTATTTTCTATATATTTTGTTTTTATAAATATATTATTTTATTCTTCTATCTATTTTTCCCAAACACATTTCTTTAAAACTAAATTTTAACCTTTTTTCAAATTAAACATAAGACCCAACCCAGCCAATAACTCAAATCCAATTTCATTTTCATTTTTTTAAATAAAACTATGAGCCCAAAAACCCACTTGCTTTTTATGCAATATCATATATTTAATTCTTATTAAATATGTGTATGAACAACCTTGTGGCTCATTGGTTAAGTCTTTGCATTGTTATTCCATAGATCACATGTTCAAATCCCCATTCTTGCAATTATCTCTTTATCAATTTTTTATTCTTCTCATAACCTACAAATGAGACCTTTCATTTCCAAAATGAATGGTGACCTTTCATTTCTCTTTTAATTCCCATGTTGAATGCATATATTATTATACATAATTCACCATTACACCATCTTTATTTGTCCTCCTCTATCTTTTCCTTCCTCACATTTTTCTATCTCTCTCTTCTCCATCTTCACCTAGAGTCCAAGAGGAAGAACATGAAGAAATCTTTAAGAAGGTCTCGCTAGTAACGCGAGGCTATCGACGGATAGATAAGCACGGTGACAATACCAGCTTGTGTATGTAAGTCTCTTCTCTCTCTTCCCCTCCATTTCTTTATTCTCCTCTTGCCATATCTCGTGAACCCGCTATTCTTTTCATATCATAATGCATAAGAGAAGATAAACATAAGCATATACATTATATAAGTTTAGATATATATGTGGTTCTATATGATTTAATAATACCTTATTATCTCTTGTTCAAATTAAAGTGTTTTCAATTCTTTGTTCATGACCATGAATGTTTATTATAAGTTGTGAGAACATAAATTTCATGCAACAATATATCTACGATATCTCATGGAATCGGTTTGCTTATTAAAAGAAAAGGAGAAGCTTGCATAAAAAAAATACTGGTTAATCTTTTTGCCGATTTTAGCATACATATCAATTCCTTTACCTTTAAAATGAGTTTTAGAAATTAATTTTTACTTCTGAAAATTTCAGGAAATTTACATATGATAGAATATATTTTTCTGTACACGCTGTAAAAGTTTTAGATCGAATCGCTTAACGGTTTAGAAATTATATCGTTTTTATTCACTGTTCGTAAAATAGAAAACTGCATTTATCGATCAACTTCTTAGACACATAACTTGGTCTAAAGATATCCAAATTGAGTAAATTCAAGTATTTTAGATATCTACATCGAAATATATAGATTTTATTAGTTTTAAGTTTTTACTGAAAACCGACGTAAAATATAGAAAACTGCGTTACAATATTTAGTGACAGATCTTGACAGAATCTGTTCCGATTTGCACACTGTTTTTAAATTGGACATAACTCGAACACCCGATGTCCGTCTGTAACAAAATTTAGATGTGTAGATGCAAAATTGATAGAAATATAATTTTCTGTATATTAGATTACTTATAAATGCATGAAACAACCTGATATAGGCTTTGCAATACAATATATAGTTGCTATCTAGATATCTGAATTTCTGTTTTAAACGTTGATATTAAAATGATCATAACTAGAGTTTAAGAAATCCAAATCATGTGAATCTTGGTGTTATGGATAAGTACATTGAAATACCTACAATTTTCTGATAATTTTCTTGACATGAAACCTGATTGAAATTGACCGAAACTATGTTTTAAAAATATGTGACGGTGCCGAATAGATTCTGATCTGTTTTGCGCGACGATAAGAAAACATATATACCTCCCAAACCGGTAGTCATATTTAGGTGAAACTGGAACTCATGCATGAAAAACACTTAGAGCCATATTTCTGTTTATATTCCGAATTCGTTCAACTTGATTAATTAGTCGTACATACTATTTCTTTACAGCATTGTTTATGGTAGTTACTCTTCGAATAATATACTTGACTCATTTCATACTATTCAAACATGTATACATATTAATCTTGATCATTAAATTGTTGTATGAACATAAAGATGATAATTAATTACTTGAGTTGTATTTTGAAAACTATACAAAATTATTTTTACATAAAACCCCCTCAAGTTATATAAATTACAATAAGGACCCTAGTAAATATAGGTTAAGCGGAACCAGTCTCTTGAGCCTCAGGGAGCCGGAGATATGGGTGCTTGCCTATCTAAGGTAGAAAACTTAACAAACGGTGTTATCAACACGGTAATCGTCTTTGAAAAAGACACAAATCCTGCCGTCCATGTGCAGCGGTTACCGATAACATCAAAACAATCAAGACTTTAATTTCTTTTCTAATTGTTCTGACTCAGACTGAGTCTTATTATAATAATCTGACTTGAATATGATTCAAGTACAAACTGCAATTCAACATGAATTCATGAATATATATATTCAATCTATTTAATCTGTATTGACTGAACCGAACCATGGATATACTTCCATTTACATGATTCTCCAGTTACATCTATTTACCGATATCATGGTTTCGGCAAGTCATCCATCTATACAAGACAATACAATTTACAATACAACACAAACAATACAATACAATACTTCGTGGGGTTTAAGGGGTAGATTCGTACGGAAGGTGTTAGAAGTGGCACGAGACTGCAAGATTAAGACACCTAACCTGAATCCAAATGCCGTTGTTCCGGGTTGTATAACGGAGTCTTGTACTTCCATTTGCCATAATCTCTAGCATATATAGACAACTCTCGTATACACTGGAATCCTTCTGTACCAAGTTACAAACATCAGCGTTAATGAATACAACAGTATAACAATATAATACAATTTTAAAATCTACACTCTCTCTTTCTTCTTTTCTACTTCTCCCTTATCTTTGGGACTTACCAAGCGATTTGTTCGCTGACGACATTCTTTTTCTTTTTTCTTCGAATGTCGTCAGGTGTTTCGGGCCTTCTGGAGACGGAACCCAGCATCGAGGACTTGGACCAGATTATTGAAGACCCAGAGCTCTAGTTTCATTGTACACATTTCATTCCAGTACTTTTCTTTTTCTGTTATGCCATTGTTTAGGCATTGTTTTTATCAGATGTATTTACTTTTCCATGTACTGTAAAAATAATGTGAATAAATAAAGTTGTTGTTCAAATATATCTTTTGTCTCTTGTGTATATTTCTTTTATATTGCTTAGATATGCTTAGCATATTTACTTCAGAGTAAATACGTAGCGGCCTCGTCGCGTCCTCTGCCCGTATACTTGGAAGCGGGGAGTGACACGTAATGAACTTGATATCGTTGAAGGAATCCAAGTGGTTTTACAAATATGTAGTGGTGAAAACTTTTGCTAAAGAGGCCACCCCCGGTGAAGGGATCTCGGCTCTTTCCTCGTCGAATGAGGTACAGAATATTCCAAATTGAATACCACGATACAAAGAAAAAAAGTAATCCACTATAATGAAGTTATTACCCTGACGCAAACTTCTGCCCAGGGGTAACACCCGATGAAGGGATCTCGGCTCTTGCCTCGTCGAATGAGGTGCAGGATATTCATAACCGAATACCACTGTGCAAAGCAAAAGAAAACGTATGTAATGTCTGTTTTCAAAAATACTTGGTTCTAACAATATCAAATAGGTTTGTTTTATCTTTGCATTGATCAGAATCAACGCAGTCCCATCAATTAAACATATCATACCACAGAAAGGAACGAAAATAAAATATACGTATATGCCATCCGCATTCGCTACTAGGTCCCGTCATCACCCGTTAGGTTACTTAATTAACGACAGAGCGTGGGATGGAATAGTGCGGGTGCAAACATATACAACATCTACTAGTATATATATAAATATATATAACAATCGCCCCAAGGCATGATATAAAGCAACATCTCAGAATCTCAGCCAAGCAACACAGAGTGGTGGATAATCCTGGAGCCCCGTGTTTCACTTGAGCAGCAAATGAGACCCTACGTTCCCCTGTCATGTGGATAGCCTGTGCAATGAAAACCTAGACCACTACGAGCACGGCAAGTTACCCGCCAATCCCAGAAGGGAGGCAACCCCAATCAACAACATGAATGGGCCACCCAGCACTTCACGAAATCTAGTGACTTGGGCACCCCACCTTGGGTCAACCTATACCCCTTACGAGTGCGGCGAATAGCCCGCCAATTCTAGAGTGAGGCCCCCTCCATCTCAAAGCCATAAGATGCGGGCCCGTTGCCCTCTAGAACCCGGCTATTCGTGCACTCCACCGCGGGGTAATCCTAGTACAGAAAAGAAAATATATACAAGGGTGATATCGACCTCAACCCGGTCGTACCCCAAAAAAATAATTTACAAATGGGTAGTGACGGCAGTCCACATGTCGGACTCTCGTCCCGCAATATCAAATGTTCAAATGAATCTAAACTGTGCTACCATTGCACCACTGGCTATCTACCACGACGATCCAGCCACAAACACAACACAACACATAACATCAATGTGAATATCAAGTTCGCAAACCCGTCTAGTCGAACATATAGCAACTAGTCAGGTTGTACCGCTCAAATGATATTCACGGTCGCAGATAGAAATGCATGTACTGTTAACGCACATTTAAAATTTCGATCGACTAAAATTTCCTAATTGTCCCCAAATGCAATCCAGCACTCAAATAAATCTGGGCCAAAACCAAGTATCAGAAAAATCACAATTCTATATTATATAGTGCCACAAGAATTTTGACCCACAATTTGTAGGGTTACTAGGCACTTGTTCCCCTCCGAATGGCGGCCAAGACGGACTGTCTTGCCTGAGATTCGGGGTAGATGCTAATTGGTGCTATCCGTCCACCTCTCCGAAGATGCCAAGTTGATTTATGGCACCATGTATCGGAGGTTTAAACGGATACGGCCGATGTAGCAGACTTCGTCAGATTCCCCCTCGTTTGAGGGGTTTTTGATTGTGGGGACGCTCTTCCCTGCAGGCGCAAGCCCCTGCAGTTAATTACGCTACCGCATCGTGATAACAACTTTCTCCTTCTCCAGCTGGTCACTTCGTGTCGTGGGTGTTTGTTTTGTGTTTGGTTGCCCGTGGATTATATATGGAGACTAAGTTATGTTGTCGCCCGTAGGACGTGGATTAGTCCAAATCCGTATTTTCTTAGACTTGGGTTTGGGGTTTTGGTTTGAGGATACGTTAGCCATATTTGAGACTAAGATCAACTCAAACGTTTGTTAAGGATACGTTAGTCTAGTTTGAGACTAAGATCAACTTAACAGGATCGTTTAGATCCGACAAAAGAGCATTTGGGCTCTATTGTTCCAGTTTAGGGACATAGTGGTCCATTGAATGTATGGTCGTCGGGACCCGTCACCTCTCTGATGACGTTGAAGGATTACAACGACAGATATCAGAGGAGTTCAGAGATGTATCCTTGAACCAAAGTTGGTCGGGAGACCTGTAGTCCAATTTGAGACTAAAGTCTGTTTGAGGGTTTAAGGATACGTTAGCCGTATTTGAGGCTAAGATCAACTTAAACGTTTGTTAAGGATACGTTAGTCCAGTTTGAGACTAAGATCAACTTAACGGGATCGTTTAGATCCGACAAAAGAGCATTTGGGCTCTATTGTTCCAGTTTAGGGACATGGTGGTCCATGTTTAATGTATGGCCGTCGGGACCCGTCACCTCTCTGACGACGTTGAAGAATTACAACGACAAGTGTCAGAGGAGTTCAGAGATGTACCCTTGAACCAAAGTCGATTGGGGGATCTATAGTCCAATTTGGGATTAAAGTCTGTTTGAAGGTTTAAGGATACGTTAGCCATATTTGAGGCTAAGATCAACTTAAACGGGATCGTTTAGATCCGACAAAAGAGCATTTGGGGCTCTATTGTTCCAGTTTAGGGACGTAGTGGTCTATTGCCAGTTTAGGGACGTAGTGGTCCATCTCCAGTTTAGGGACATGGTGGTCCAATACCAGTTTAAGGACGTAGTGGTCCATCATTCCCGTTTTGGGGACAAATGTTAGTTTAAGGACGCATTAGTCCATGAGTTTAAGGACCCCACAGTCCGTATTAATGTGTAGTTGTCGGGACCCGTCACCTCTCTGAAGACGTTGAAGGTTTACAATGACAAATATCAGAGGAGTTCAGAGATGTACCCTTGAACCAATGAGTTGGTTGAAAGAGCAGATGTGCTCAGTTCAAGATAATTTGAGGACTTATGGCCAGTTTGAGCTAAGTCCAATTATGTTTGAAATATTGGCCCTTTGTTGGCTCATTGAAGGAGAGGCTTTGCCTCTAGAAACTTAGCCAATTGGGCTAAAGCTAGTGTTAAATACTAAAGACCAACAGTGTTGAACACTGGGATAAAGATTAGCAAGTTAGTGTTCAACACTAAAAGATAATCAGTGTTAAACACTAGCAACGGGGCTTTCAAATTAGTGTTAAACACTAAAGCAAATCAGTGTTAAACACTGGTAGCATAGATTTCAAATTAGTGTTAAACACTAAAGCAAATCAGTGTTAAACACCGGGAACAAAGTTTTCACATTAGTGTTAATCACTAAGAAAATCAGTGTTAAACATTGCAAATAGAGTTTTCCAAATTAGTGTTAAACACTAAGAAAATCAGTGTTAAACACTGCAGATAGAGTTTTCCAATTAGTGTTAAACACTAAGGAGGGAGGGGTCACGTGCGGACACGTGAGAGCGCCCTGATTTCCCTTATTTTATTCTGCAGGTAAGTGTTTAACACTTTTAATTTCCTGCCCATCACGTGTGGGCACGTGATAGGCATCCATCCATTCGATATTAAAGGGATTCGTCAGGGGTCAGGTGGGGACACGTGAGGGCGCCCTAAATGTGGAGCCAGATCTCCTTTTGGTTTATCCTCAAATCTGCGAATAAGTGTTAAGCACTTTTATTTCTATTTTAGAGCATCACGTGTTGGCACGTGATGGGGATCTGTGCGCCAATTGTTAAAGTATTTGCTGAGGGGTCACGTGATAACACGTGAGAGCACCCTAAATGTGGAGCCAGATCTCCTTTTGGTTTATCCTCAAATCTGCGAATAAGTGTTAAACACTTTTATTTCTATTTTAGAGCATCACGTGTTGGCACGTGATGGGGATCTGTGCGCCAATTGTTAAAGCATTTGCTGAGGGGTCATGCGATAACACGTGAGAGCGCCCAAAGCTTTCATTTCCTTTTTCTTTCTGCGTTTTGGGAGTCACGTGGGAGCACGTGAGGTGATGCTTCAAAGTTCTTTGCAGGGGATCTTTTCAAGGGTCACGTGGGGGCACGTGACCCTAGTTCTTTTTATGAACAGAGATCTTTTAAGAGTTGAATTCTCTGTAGGGTTAAACCCTAATTATGATTTTGGAGGAATTAAATTCCAATCGTGAAAGAATTAAATTCTTATTTAGGATAAAACCCTGATTTCTTTTTTAAAGGAATTAAATTCCCAGATATGTAAAAGAATTAAATTCTTGATTAGGGTTAAACCCTAGTTTTGTTTTAGGAGAATTAAATTCTCAAAACTCAATTCCCCTTCTAAGTTTAGGATCTGCATGGCAGGATCTCGACCCGATGAGAATTAAATTCTCAACTTATGGGGAGATGTGCTCTGTGCAAATCTTCAATCAGAAGAAGAACTAAGTTCTTTTTTGTATAAGAGTTAAACTCTTGGATTTTGAGAATTAAATTCTCTGTTTGAAGTTTGGATTCCCTTTCTTTTCTCACCTAGGGTTTTCTTTGTTGAGAATTAAATCCTCCTTTCTTTTCTTCCCTCTTGAGAATTAAATTCTCCTCTCTCTGTTTCTTCTCTCAAAAAGTAGGTCCCTTCGCTTCTTTTCTTGGCTTCTATTTATAGGAGAAGGAAAAGAATCAATTTGTTTAGCAAATCTCTCATTGAAAGATTTGATTTGTTTTCATATTTAATATGAGCCTTTAGATCATTCAGTGAATTTTATTCACCGTTGGATTTTAAATCCAAAGATATTCTGTTTGTTATTTCGGTGAGATTTGGGGAGATCTTTCCTTATTTGAGATTTTTCCATAAATTGGTGATTTTTAATCACCCTTGGATCTTTAATCCAACGGTCCCCATAATCCTTTTCCATTTAGAAAGATTTAGAGAAATTTAGAATTTTAATTCTATTTCGAAAGATTTTAGAGAAATTTAGAATTTTAATTCTATTAAACTGTAAGGCTTTCAAAGCATGTCACGTGCTGGTACGTGACCCTTGGTCACGTGTGAGCACGTGACCCCCAAATTGGTTCCTTTAACAGCCGCTTGTTTATGTTGTTGTTTTAACCATCACGTGTCAACACGTGACCATTGGTCACGTGTGAGCACGTGATACCTCGTTGAGGTACTTTTTGATTTTTAATCAGGGAACAGATTTTAGAATTTAATTCTATTCATTATTTTAGAGGCCTTAAAAGTCCATCACGTGTCTGCACGTGACCCATGGTCACGTGTGAGCACGTGATACCCCATTAGGGTCTTTTCTGAGTTTTTATTATATCTTTCAACTCCTCCAGCGGGTTCTTAAAGGTCCATCACGTATGGACACGTGATGCCTCATAACTTTTAATCCCGGATGAATTATGAGGCCTATAATATATCAAATCGAAGGGTTTTTCGAGATGCTTCCAATACCATCAGAATTTAATAGTTCCTCCTTCGGGAGTTTATCAAAATACAGGCCGGAAGATACTAGTTCTCATTTCCTTAAGCGTATCACTGCCATTTGATACCTTGGACTCCTTTCCGCAGAAATTTTTGGTGGGAACAAATGCCCCCCATTACTTTGCCCACGTAAGTATGTACGTGGGTGAAGTAGTGCAGAGTTATGCATAGCGTATGACCAGTTTCGGGTTGGTATATAACTTTCAGAATCTTGATCGGAGAAGATAACGAGCGGACACGAGCGTCGTCATTTATCATTGACTCAAATCTCGACTCTTAAGAGATATAGTTCCAAACTCTCAACTCCATGAGCTGTACCCTTCTATTTTTTTATGTCTTACTCTAGCGTGAAGTGGTTTATACGCTCATGAGTAACTTCTCCATTTTAGTGGCATGTAGCTTTGGCAAGTGTGGCTCATAGATGGTCCATATTGACCTCTTTGCAGGGCGATGATGGCTTAGGAGACAGGGTTAAGATCTGCCACCTAAGACTTTTCAACTTTATGAGCCGTGAGGGTCTCATAAAGTCTTTTCTCCCTACGAGTTGAGAGGATCCCGCAGGTGTATTTTCTCCTTAGGGGTCGTGAGGACTCCTAAGTGTGTTTTCTCTTGAAAGTCGTAAGGATCTCACAAGAGAAGTTTCCCGCTTATAAGTCGAGAGGACTTGTAAGTGGTTGTTTCCCTCCTTGTCGAGATTCGAATTTGGAGAGTGTGACCCGTGGATAGTATGCAAGAGACCGTTTTAGGCCGACTTGCAGGGTCCCAGTGCTTAGGAAACAGGTTTTTTAATCCCTACTGCCTAAGGCTTTATCTCACGAGTCGAGACGAATCGAGAAGTTCTCGCAAAGACATCAATTTCCTTACGAGTCGAAACGAATCGAGCAGATCTCGCAAGAATATCCTAACGTTACAGTTAACCTCTGCTCTTTACGACAGAAGTCCGTTAGGGTCTGTGGTACTTAGGGTTTTGGCCGTCGTACCGTCGCATGAGCTGATATATTCCTCAATAGCCAATCGTGCTGTTCGAGTAGCCTTGCGACTGCCGTGTCTCTGATTCCTTCGGGGGCTGGACAAGACGTCTTCAAGCAATCCTCCTTGGCAGTTTGACCGTCGGAAGAGCAAGCGTTAGGAATTTGCCATGCCGCTTTTTACTTGAGGTTAGGCTCATTTTGGAGAGCCCCGATGAGTCATAACCACTCCGCGCTGGTGTGGGATGATCTCCGATAGTCTTTCAGGCTTTATATGACTTGCCGTTAAGACCCTGAAGCTAGGAATTTGGCCTTTGCTTCGTTTGCTGGCATCATCCTCTGTATCGAGACGAATTTCGTTGTTGTCTCTAGGTTGCTGGTGAACCGTCGAGGTTTGGAACTAGGGATTTTGCCGTGGCTCCTTTTGGTGATGTTGTGTCTGCTGTATCGAGACGAACGTCGAGGTGGTGACCACTCCGCACTGGTGCGAGATAATCTCCGATTGTCTTTCAGGCTTTATATGACTTGCCGTTAAGACGCATGAAGCTAGGAATTTGGCCTTCGCTTCATTTGCTGGCATCGCGTCCTCTGTATCGAGACGAATGTCATGGTTGTCTCTAGGTTGCTGGTGAACCGTCGAGGTTTGGAACCAGGGATTTTGCCGTAACTCCTTTTGGTGATGTTGCGTCTGCTGTGTCGAGACGAACATCGAGGTGGTGACCACTCTGCACTGGTGCGAGATAATCTCTGACTGTCTTCCAGGCTTTATATGACTTGCTGTCAAGACCCTGAAGCTAGAAATTTGGCCTTTGCTTCATTTTCTTTGGTGCGTCCGAATCCTGCTGGGGGAAGAACGCTGGGGTGACATTTCATCTGCTGTATCGAGATGATCGTCGAGGTGGTGACCACTCCACGCTGGTGCGAGATGATCTCCGATTGTCTTTCAGGCTTTATATGACTTGCCGTCAAGACCCTGAAGCTAGGAATTTGGCTTTTGCTTCATCTGCTTTGGTGTGTCCGGATCCTGTTGGAGGAAGGACATCTCGTCTGCTATATCGAGACGAATGTCGAGGTGGTGATCACTCTATGCTGGTGTGAGATGATCTCCGATTGTCTTTCAGGCTTTATATGACTTGCCGTCAAGACCCTGAAGCTAGGAATTTGGCCTTTGTTTCATTTTCTTTGGCGCGTCCGAATCCTGCTGGGGGAAGAACGCTGGGGTGACATTTCATCTGCTGTATCGAGACGATCGTCGAGGTGGTGACCACTCCGCGCTGGTGCGAGATGATCTCCGATTGTCTTTCAGGCTTAATATGACTTGCCGTCAAGACCCTGAAGCTAGGAATTTGGCCTTTGGTTCATTTGCTTTGGTGTGTCCGGATCCTGTTGGAGGAAGGACATCTCGTCTGCTGTATCGAGACGAACGTCGAGGTGGTGATCACTCTATGCTGGTGTGAGACGATCTCCGATTGTCTTTCAGGCTTTATATGACTTGCCGTCAAGACCCTGAAGCTAGGAATTTGGCATTTGCTTCATCTGCTTTGGTGTGTCCGGATCCTGCTGAAGGAAGGACACTGTTGTTGACATTGCGTCTGCTGTATCGAGACGAGTGCTGAGGTGGAGCTGGGATTTTGACGTCACTCCGCTTTACTGACCATGGGGTCTTTAGTTGGCGTTGCATCTACATCCTGCTGGACTGCGAAGGAACGCCGTTGTTGACATTGCGTCTGCTGTAACGAGATGAACGCTGAGGTGAAGCTGGAATTTTGCAATCGCTCCGCTTGATGGTGTAACATCTGTGTCCTACTGGAATGAGGAAGCCCATCGTCATTGGTCTCCACGCTGCAGATATGTGAGATTTGGAACTAGGGCCTTTGCCATAGCTCCGTTTCGTAGCGACTCTGAGGTCGGTTGTTGACGTCACGTCTGCATCAGGTTGGAGGGACAAAGCACGCCGGTGTTGATCTTTAAGTTATCGATGTTGACGTCGAGACCCTGAAGCTAGGGATCTTCCTTTTCTTCGTCTGTTGACATTATGTCTGCAATATTGCGACAAATGTCGAGGTTGTCTCTGGGTTGTCTATGAACCGTCAAGATTTGGCTTCGCTTTCTGGTGGAGCCTGTTGGGAAGGTATGGTTCTCTCTTTGTTTGTGCCTCTGGATTGTATACAGGGATCGATGTGATCTCACCTGTAGGGAAAAAAATTTCATTCTTTCATTTTTTTTATTCTTTCCGCGATGCTCTATCATTTCAGCTTTTTATATCGCGAAAATCGCGATTGCCCAATCATTTCGGCTATTTTTCGCGGTGCCCAATCATTTCGGCTATTTTTCATGCATACATTTTTACTTGCTGATTTTGTTTGCAAGTTGCCCCATCATTTCGGCTATTTCGAATGCTTTTTTTTTTGGCTCGCTGATTTTTTTTGCGAGTAGGGGATTTAGGATCTGATACCAATCTTAGCATCATCATCGCTGCGATTGGAATATTGCCAGGAGTGAATCATCATTTGCCGTAAAAGGACTTGGAATTTGATACCGTTTTAGGCATCAGCATCGCTGCAACTGGGATATTGCCAGGAGCGAATCATCATTTGCCTTGAAAGGGCTTGGAATTTGATACCGGTTTAGGCATCAGCATCGCTGCAACTGGGATATTGCCAGGAGTGAATCATCATTTGCCTCTGTCGATGTTGAACAAAGGTGGCTTAGTAAACAGGGTTAAGGGTCCTGTCGGCTAAGGCTTTTGACTTCATGAGCCGTAAGGGTCTCACAAAGGTATTTCTCCCTACAAGTTATGAGAATCTTGTAGGTGTGTTTTCTCCTTGGGAATCGTGAGGATTCCTAAGTGCATGTTCTCTTGTAAGTCGTAAGGATCTTACAAAAGGGTTTTCTCCTTATAAGTCGAGAGGACTTACAAGTGTTGTTTGCTGTACAAGCATATCCCTAGTCACGGAGGGGACTTTGTTAGGGAAATATTTATTCATGCCCGTGGATTGTATACAAGGGTCAATATGAGCCGCTTGTAGGGCAATATCGAAGGTTGTGGGGGTTGCTTAAGAACAGGTTAAGGTTTCTGTAACTTAAGACTTTCAAATCTTATGAGCCGTGAGGGTCCCATAAGAGAGTTTTCCTTACGAGTCGTGAGGATCTCGCAAGTGTATTTTCTCCTTAGGAATCGTGAGGATCCCTAAGTGTGTTGCTCCCTTGTGAGTCGTAAGGATCTCACGCAGGTGGTTTCTCCTTATAAGGTCGAGAGGACCCTGTAAGTGTCTTTTAGCGAGATTGCGCCCTTTCGGGTTTTCACAAACAATCGCCGGTAGCCCTGTTGTTTTTACTCACGGAGCCCTTTCGGGTTTTCATCTGTGCCCATTTTGCTTATGGACATACCTTTTTCCTCTTTTTTTATTCTTTTTATTCTTTTTCTTCTAACGAGGTTGCACCCTTTCGGGTTTTCACAAACACTCGCCGGTAGCCCTGCTGTTTTCACTCACGGAGCCCTTTCGGGTTTTCATCCGTGCCCATTTTGCTTATAGACAGACCGTTTTTTTTAAACCACGCCAGCCTGAGGATGCCGCGGGTTGATAGTAGTTTAATGACGTTTCGGTCATTTGCAAGTTTTAGGACATTGCGGTCCGTCGTCGCCGTATTTAAGGCGAATCTCTAGTTTACTGACTTTTCGGTCTAGCATCGCCGTATTTGAGGCGAATCTCTAGTTTACTGACTTTTCGGTCTATGGGGCTTTCCCTATGAATGAGCATGATGCCCCCGGCATATCCATCTTTCTCGAGGCATGTGGTTGTGGCGGGCTCACCTTCCAGTTTTCGGACAGCGCGAATTTGCCTTGTTGGTATTGGTCTTCAACCCAGTTTTTGAAGACGTAGCAATTTTCGAGTGGGTGACCCATTACTCTGTGGTAGGGACAATAGTTAGGATTGTTAACGTCACCTGGCTGCAACGGACGTTTTGGATCTGGTAGAGTGATGAGCCCGCTGCGCACTGCTAGCTTGAACAATCTCTTTGTTTTATCTTTGGGAAACGAGTAAGGACGTTTCAACTTCTCATTGAGGTATCGCGGCTTGTTATTTTGACGACAAAACGGTCTCGGGTTACTCGGTTGTTGTTGAGCGTTGGCGACGAAAGTCGCTTTTTCATTCCCCTTATCCCTTTTGTTCGATCCCTTGTTTGCTGGTTCGAGATTCTTTTCGGGTAGCGTGCGATTGCGCAGCTGAACGTTCTCGCAGCTCTTCTTTTCTTCCTCTTTTCCTGAGGTGGATTCTTTGAAGGGAGGGTTGAGAGTCATTTCTTCTTCAGAATTGCTCCCGAAGGTGAGAGCTTGCGATCTTCTGCCGTCAACCATGTAACCGTTGCTGGCAGTTTTCATATGCTCATTTGTCTTGTTCTGTTTCCGACGAGCTTCGTGCTTCAATCGTTGAACGTGCTTCCGGTGAGCAATGTATCCCTGCCACCAGTTTTTAAAGGCATTGCATTCTTAGTAGGGTGTGCAATCTTCTGATGATATAAGCAGAAGTTAAGATGCATGTCCGCTTCATCAAGATATATATTGGTGGGAGAATTTCCTCTGAAAGAGGGGAGCTTCATTCCCATCGATATGGCTTTAGCGAATCTTTTCCTCATCTTGAACCTGCTTTTATTTGTGGCGGATGTACTTTGATCCGGTGGGAGTGTTTCGACCCTTTCATCTAGTCACCGGCGTTTGGCTTTCTCGAATATGGCCATCTCGCGCTCTCGATCAGCTTTGCTTTTAAGACGGGCTTCGTTCAGGAAGGCATCGATCATCTCGTCTGATGGCCACAGAAGTTCTGGTTCAGGACCCGCCCCTGGTTTCTCGGTGCAAGGAACCTCTTTATCATCTATCAATGAGTGAGAGATCACATGACAACTTGCTACGTAGTCCTCAGATTCATCTGATGAGTCTTCTCCATCATTTTCGTCCTCGAGGACGTGGCTGAGGAACTCTTGGAGCGTGATTGGAATCCGCGCCTTCTGGTTATACTCTTCCAGCACGTCAATCTGTTTCCGCAAATCCGTGCGCTTGTCGCCGGGCTTCACGGGCTTCTTGGATTTCTTCTTATTTTTCTTTGAAGATTTTGACGGCTGGGTGTGAGTGCTGGGGCCTTCACCATCGATCTTTGGAGTTGGGCGCGGCTTCAGCATCCCTTCGACGATCTGGAGTTCTAGCGAGTTCTTCCACCCGATCGCCGGGCATGTCTGGAGATCATTCAGCATCTTTTTGGTTTTGGCTGACAGCACGACCTCCCACGAAGCTTCTTCAACAAAAGAACAAGTTGCCCCCGGTGTGTCCGTCTTCTTTGGAGTGTGCGGTTGTGGTGGGTTTATTTTCCACTTCTCGGACAGCGCAAACTTGCCTTGTAGATACTGATCCTCGATCCATCCTTTAAAGACGAAGCAATCCTCGATTGGGTGACTTACCGTTTGGTGGTAAGGACAATAATTGGGATCGTTGACATCGCCTGGCTGCAACGGACGCTTTGGACTCGGCAGATTGATGAGTCTGTTGCGCACTGCCAGCTCGAACAGTCTTCTCGTTTTATCCTGAGGAAACGAGTAAGGACGTCCCAGTCTCTCCTCGAGGGATGGGCGTGGACGCATATTGTTTTGACGGACAACCGGCTTCAAATTGCTCGACTGTTGTTGAGTATTAGCAACGAAAGTTGCTTTCCCTTTCCCCTTTTCATGCCGAGGATCCGTCTTTGAATGAGATGGTGTGTGACTCATCTGATCTATTTGGGCCAACTTATCAATTAAAGCCTAGAACGTGGTCGGTTTGAAGAACATCATGAATTGCGAGATGGTTGCTTGCGGATCAAGAGTGCCCACGAACATACCTACCGCAGGTGCTTCTTCGATCCGCTGTTCGCATTTTGACCACAGATTCCGCCATCGTGTTGCGTATTGAACCCACGTTTCGCCTGGCCTTATCCTGGCGTTGATCAGTGCTGTTATCGGGGTGCGTTCACTAGCACTCGCGAATCTTTATGTAAACAGCAACTCCATCTCCGCAAATGTTTTGATAGAGTCATTTGGGAGTTCAGAGTACCACTCAAATGCCGTTTCCGACAGGCTGCCAACAAACTGGCGGAGCAGCAATTTATCATCACCTCCAGTATTTCCGCACATGGCTCTAAATTGAGCGACATGCTGATGTGGATTCCCTGTCCCCTTGTACACATGGAATTTAAGGATCGTATATCCCGGTGGATAACTGATTTGGTCATACCAGCCCGGGTAGGGTCGCCCCGTTTTGACAACTTGACCGGCTGCCTCAGTTGCCTGGTGAACTCGTATTTGTTGAGCAATATAGTCGTCTAGTGCAGCTTTGGAAATGGTTTCCTCCTTGGCTGCTGAAAGGGCCGGTGGTGGATTTGACGTTTCTCCTCTGTCATCTTCAAGGATAATCGGAGGATCTTCGGCTGGGGGATCCTGCCGGATCATCATACCCACCATGTCCTGGAACAGAAGGGCCATTCGTTTTATATTGGCTGCTTGTTCTGCAGCCTCTTTGTCCTTCTTTTCCAGTATTCTCCGAAGAAATTCGGCATCGGTTTCTTGCTCCTGGCGTTGATCCGAGGATGCTTCTGGGCTTTCTTTTGGCCCGGTGAGTACAGCCATCGCAGTTATCATTTCATGGAGCTTCTGCTGCTGCTCTTGAGCTTTAGTCACCGATCGCGTAAGCGGTCTATGACCTGTGGATATACGGCTATCCTCTTTCCCGGACGCCATGTAGACGGTATGTACCACCATGCCCCCAGACTTAGGATGTTTGGGTTCGGTGCCTTTGACTTTTGTCGCCGGCACAGGGATCTTCTCTGGCCTTCTTCTCTCAAGAGCGGTCGAAGTTGAGGGAGCCGTCAAGGTGGGCACCCAGACAGCATTTCGTGGCTTAGCAGGAATGCTGACTTCCTTTTGGACCTTCAGTTTCTTGTGCTGGCGGGAGAAATTTGGATCGATCACCGACTCTCGGACTTGTCGCTATATTTTGTAGATTCGGGAGGACAGCCGTTGAGGAGATTGGGGCTGTTCTGGCTTTACTTCTATAGCCCTTTTCAGCGGATGGGGAGACTTCTTTAGCGCCGCGGTAGGAGAACTCCTACGCACCTTATTTAGCATCTCAGAGCTGTTCCCAGTTGGAACAGCAGCATTAACTTCTGCCATCGGGACTGGAGGAGTTAGCCCAGAAGGGGAGTTGCCTCTGGCCTTCCTCACTCGGCGCCAGTAACGACGTCGAGCGCGTCGTGCTGATGGAACCGGCTTGGTGAGGGCGATAGTCTCGTCTTGCCTCCTGTGTAGGTGGGGGGTCATTGCTGGTGCCAGCCTGTTAAAGACTGATGTCCTTTGGGTAGCAGGAGTGGGAGCTGGAACAGTCAATCTTGTAAGGACTGACTTTTTGGAAGGAGAAGCCGCCTTGACGACTTCAGGAGCCAGACTGGTTATTTTCTTAGGAGCAGCCTTCTCTGGGATTGCAGGCCCCATTGCGGTTCCACAGGAGCTCTGGCCCAGTCTGGAGAAGACTGAGGCACTGGTGTTGGGCGACCCGTTGAGAGGGGCCGCGGCAGGGGTAAGACGATCAAAGACCGACTTCTTGGGAGCTTCCGTTGTCAGCACCGGAGTGGTGAAGCTTGTCGGCGGGAGCATGGTCCCAAAAAACAATCTTGTGGTGGCTCGAGTGACCTGTTCCACGGGCATTGTGAATAGCGAAGCAGCTTGGGGTCCGTAGGTTATACCTCCTGGCGAGGCAGAGCGTTGGTTGCAATTGCAGTCCGAGCATGTCGCACAAGTGGAAGCCATTGATTCTTTGCTTTTTGCAGCAAACGAAACACCAAATCTTAGTACTTCGAAACCCAAGGGCAACCATTAGCGAACCGCTATTGGTTCGCGAATCACAACACACGAAGTGTGGAGTGGAAAGAGGAAAAGGTCCCACCGGGCGTGCCAGAATCTGTTCCCCTCTGAATGGCGGCCAAGACGGACTGTCTTTCCTGAGATTCGGGGCAGATGCTAATTGGTGCTATCCGTCCACCTCTCCGAAGATGCCAAGTTGATTTATGGCACCATGTATCGGAGGTTTAAACGGATGTGGCCGATGTAGCAGACTTCGTCAGATTCCCCCTCGTTTGAGGGGTTTTTGATTGTGGGGACGCTCTTCCCCGCAAGCGCAAGCCCCTGCAGTTAATTTGTAACACCCGAGCCCAATAATACTATGTATATTACTAGTTGAGGGTTGTGGTTTGCTCATTTCCAATTTTCCCGATTTTCTGGTGTTTATTGCTAAATTTTACCCGGTTAAGTCATTTTGGCACATAACAAATTTTAACTCCGAAAGTGAAATTTAAGATGTCCATGTTGGCCTACTCGTCGCCACTAGTCGCGTGGTAGCGTCCGCGTGTCGAGATTCCGTTCCGTTTGGCTAAACGGGCAAGTTTGGGCGACTACGCGCGCGTGCAAGTGTCCGACTTGGGGGCATGCATTTTAATCACTAAACACCTCTTTTCAAAATTTGGAACCCGCTTAAAATCATATAATTTGAATTTGGAACATTTGGGCGCAACCCGGGCGCGATTTGGAAATGTTTCATTTCGCGCCAAAAAGGGCCCGTTTCAATTTAATATAAAACTAAAATATTTATACGAATATATATTCGTTATCAGTTAATCCTTTAAAATCTCTACTCAAACAATTTCCTCACCTCCCTCAGCCAATCGCAGGCCACGAATCCCCGCGTGGGCCCCCTCCTTTCAATCCCTCTCTCTGCCTCTCTCCTCTTCTCTCAAATCTCTCTCTCTCTCTCTCTCTAATCTTTCTCTCTCTCCTCCTGTATATATTCCCACGCAGCCGCCTCTCTCTCTCCCCATCGCGAGAAACCCATGAGGAACATCCCACGAACCCTAACCCTAGCCACCTCCGGTCTTCGCCGCCGACCTCCCCGCGATCTCACCGTCGCCGTCGTCGCCTCTACAACCTAGCCGCACCCATTCCTCCTTCCTCCGTTCAACTTCCGCGCCTGCACCCAACCCGACGCCGCCACCAACCGCTGCAGAGCCTCGTCGTCGACGTCGCCTCCAGCCACCGACGACGCCGCGACTCCCTCTCTTCCTCCTCGTCGAGACCTCGCCGTCACCCCCTCCTCCCTCGCCGGAACAGTGAACCCGACCCTTCACCCAACGTCTGCACCATCTCCAGGTCGCCGGAAACCGCGCCGACGACCCTCGTCGACGTCTCCCGCGCCACCTCCTTTCCCCCTCGACCACCCTAGCCGACCACACCCCTCTCCAACTCGCCGCAGCACCCTACCCTGCTCACCCGAGGCCACTTCCCTTTGCTGCAGCCGCCGTCGCAGCCTCGCCGGCGTTCCAGTGCCGTCGAACCCGCCGTGGTCACACCCTTGGTGTATCCCTGTAAGTTTCCTCCTCTTTTCTTTTGGTATAACCCCCGCTGGTCGTTTTGGCATATCGTATCCTTGTTGCTAACTTTGATTTTCGGTTGTTGCCGGAACCCGACCGTGCCGTTTGACGAACCCGACGCTCCAGCGAAGCCCCCTGGTCCGTGTGATTCCAGTGACCTCTGTTGGGACTCGATCCGTGGCCCGTGCTTCCGTATCGTGGTTTCTACCGACACCGCATCCGTGTTTCGGTTCGCGGAACCGCCGAGGCAAGTATCCGAATACTTGCTTTAACATGCTACAAACCTAATAATCATGTTATCTGTTATAACCACATGACTTGATGACAATTACAATCATCCGTAATGTTAAACCATTGTAGTTGCTACTTGTAGTTAATCGGTATGCTTTTAATCAAACACCTTAACTAATTAACCAATTTGGCACATCCTTGCCTAAATTGCTAGATCATCCTCACTTCATTTGTTAAAGCCACTCATGAGGTAAAAATTATACTTAGTTTAAATTCTTGAAACTCCATTATGTATACTATCGATATTGTTTTATCTTGTGGCTTTTGCACCTCAAAGGTGCGTGAACCGGATTAATATGAAATACAAACATCACTATGTTCACATAGAATAATAATTGCTATTTACTGTTTCCTGCTACTGTTCATTATTTGTTACTATACCTGTTATCATCATATACCTGATTGCATTACATATTGACCAATCTTGATACACCTGACTCATGTACTGATACACCGGACACAACACCCTGTACATATCGACTCTACCTGTTGAAGGTAACCTGACCTGTTACCTGATCTCATGCCTAATGCCGACAAACCTAACCATTCCTGCTGTCGATCCAGACAGACCTACCTTTACTTGACTTGTGTTGGCATTAGTCCTTGACTACTGAATACCTGACCTGACATACATAGCTTGGGGGTATGGGGAAATCAAAGGTGAAACCGACTTGTAACTCAACAGTTCGACACATTGTTCTGATCAGTCTTACGGGCTTGGCCAGCTCCGGAGTGTTGATGCTGACATCACTCATCTATCCTACTACCTTTTACTGCTTAGCGGCACGTCTCGGATTCAGCCCCGAGAATCATGACCGTGGTCCCGGGCACGCACGGGATACTATTGAGTTACATCGACGATTCATCAATTGGTTTCAAAGACTATAGAGTAGAAAACCTGATAGGACAGTTTAGTCACTACTGCACATTACCCTGTTCATGACTTCTTATTACTGCGTTATTCATGTTCATGCTTGCATTGTTTATTACCATGTTTATGCTATATACTTGATATCATGACGCGCTGACGTCTGGGTTTTGCATGGCCCAGATTCCGTGCCCTTGACGTCGACCGAGCAGGAGTACTTCAGCCAGCAGGCTGAACTGTGAGTTCTTGAGAGTTTAGTTTATTTATGTCATTTCATTTCCAGATGTGAGCCCGCATTATGGGACATACTGTTTATTCATTGTATTGGATCTTTAGCTTCCGCACTTATTGTTTATTGATTCTTGTTATTATGGATTTGGACATGTATTAGTTTAGTTTATTTTTACTGTTCTGGATATCTTTACAACCGTAATGTGACTGTGGATGGATACTTCCTACCCACAGGTAGCATGGTTGGCTATGTCACGTGCCCAAATCTTGCGTACTCTGGGAAGCGGGTCGTGACATGGTTTTATGGTATCAGAGACATAGGTTAATTGGGTTGATTCTTTGTAGTTGGGTATTGCACCCGATACACGAATCAGGATACCCGTGATTAGGAAACATGTCCAGCCACCTTGACCGTTTTACCCTCCTTGAATCCTTCTTCCGGATCATGTCGACATGCAAACTTACTTTGCATTGTCAATTCGAAAACCTAACTTCTTGTTATCTCTAGGACTTAGGCGACTTGGGTGGAGTTAAGTAATTGCGGCTATGATACCGCGGCATAGCTACAATGCGGTACTCTATTTAAGTATCTTGGAGTTCTAGCCTTGATCCACATTCAGAATCTATCATCATGCTAATGTTGGGTGTTTTGAGTTCAGGATTATGACCGGTAAGAAGTTGAAGACGTACCAGAGGCGTGTGAACGAAGCCGCCATGCTTGGAGTGATAAGAGAAATGCTGGAAATCAAAGAAACAGACCGAGCTGATCCAGCAGCAAGCGGACTTGTTTCAGTAAGGTTTGCAGATCGTCCAGCAGTCTGTAAACGATGTTGGAACTAGACCAGTTGACCGAGTAAGGACCGTAGCAGATTTCAGACTTTTGGATCCATCTACTTTCACTTTTCTGGAGGAGCCGTTGCCAGCCGAGCAGTGGCTAGTAGACACGGAGAATTTACTGATTGCGGCACAGATCCCAGACGACAAGAGAGTTGATGTGGTGCGCATTCAGCTGGTGGATTACGCCCGAGAGTGGTGGCTGGTGGAGGAGACCCGCTTGTCCAAGCCAATCAGTTGGGCGGATTTCTCTAAAAGTTTCTTGGAAAAGTTCTTCCCGCGGACTGCACGGGAGGAAATGGAGGAGAAATTTATCGGACTAAGGCAGAATGGAGCAACCGTGGACGTGCATGCAGCGGAGTGGACGAGACTCAGTAGTCTCGCTGGACCTTTCGCGGCCAACGATGCAGACAGCAGTTGCGGTAAGGAAGCAGTTCTGTCGGGCCGGTCGAGTTTAGGGCTAGGCCGACAAACAATGTTCTTGCATCAATGGAAGTGATGAAAGTAAAGAGCCGGCTGTTGTTCGTGATTCTATGGACGTGTTTGAAGATATATCGGGCTTACCGCCGAAGCGAGACGTGAAGTTCACGATTGACCTTAGTCCTGGTGCAGCGCCAGTGTCTAAATCTTATTATCCGATGGCACCGGTGGAATTGGAAGAAGTTAAGAAACAAGTGGGTGAATTACTCGAGAAGGGATGGATTCGAAGCAGCAACTCGCCTTGGGGAGCTCCAGTCCTTTTAGTAAAGAAGAAGGATGGCACGAGAAGGATGTGCATTGATTATCGAGAATTGAACCGGGTGACTATTAAGAACAAATACCCGAACCCTCGCATTGGAGAACTTTTTGAGCAGCTTAGTGGCGCGAGGGTATTCTCGAAACTGGACTTGCGATCAGGATATCATCAGGCCCGAGTGAAGGCAGAAGACATTTGCAAGACGGCGTTTCGAACTCGGTATGGACATTTCGAGTATCTAGTGATGCCCTTCGGGGTGACGAATGCGCTAGCAATATTTATGGACTTGATGAACAGGATCTTTTCACCGTTCTTGGACCAGTTTATTGTGGTATTCATTGACGATATTCTGGTGTACTCGAAGAGTCCGGAGGAGCATGCTGAACACTTAAGGATCGCACTGCAAACGCTGAGACAGGAGAAATTATTCGCGAAGATGAGTAAGTGCGAATTCTGGTTGGAAGAAGTGAAGTTTCTGGGGCATGTCGTGTCGGGCGATGGAATCGCCGTTGATCCCGAGAAGATTGCAGCAGTTCGAGATTGGCCTGTTCCGAAGAATGTTGCAGAGATACGAAGTTTTCTTGGACTCGCCGGTTACTACAGGAGATTTGTGGAGAACTTCGCTCGCTTAGCTGAGCCGTTAACCAAGCTTACGCGTAAGGAGGTACCGTTTGTTTGGACAGGTGGATGTGCATTGGCCCTCGAGACGTTGAAGCAGAAGTTGATAACCGCTCCTATCCTAACCGTACCGGATGATTCAGGAGGACTGGTAATTCACAGCGACGCATCTGGAAAGGGATTGGGATGTGTTTTGATGCAGAATGGGAAAGTCGTCGCTTACGCATCGAGACAGCTGAAGACTCATGAGCAGAATTATCCGACTCACGACTTGGAGCTTGCAGCCGTGATCTTCGCCCTGAAGATTTGGAGACACTACCTTCTGGGCGAGAGAGTTGAAGTCTTTACGGATCACAAGAGTTTGAAATATGTGTTCACTCAGAAGGAGTTGAACATGAGGCAACGCAGATGGTTGGAGCTGATGGCCGACTACGACCTTGATCTTAAGTACCATCCGGGAAAAGTTAACGTCGTGCCAGATGCGCTAAGTCGGTTACCAGCAATTCAGTTATTGACTGCACAGAGGGAGATCATTGAGGAGTTTCGGAGATTTGACTTGGAGGTTGTGCTACCGCGTGCTACAGGACAGTTGATGCAGTTACAAGTACAATCGTCCTTAGCTGAGAAGATTAAAGCGGCGCAATCGCAGGATCCTAGACTGCAAAAGTTTCGAGAGCAGGTTGGAGCCGGACTACGAACCGATCTACTGATCCATGAGGATGGTTCGTTGAGATATGGTAGCCGTCTATGTGTGCCAAAAGGAGATGTGCGTGAAGAGCTTATGAAGGAGGCACACAGTTCAGCTTACTCTGTACATCCAGGAGAGACCAAGATGTACCGAGATATTCGACAGCATTTCTGGTGGGAAGGTATGAAACGGGAAATCGCTCGCTTCGTGGCTAAGTGCTTGGTGTGTCAGCAAGTCAAGGCTGAACACCAAAGGGTTGCTGGTTTGTTGCAACCACTTCCGATTCCTCAATGGAAGTGGGAACATATAACCATGGATTTCGTGACAGCTTTACCGCGGAGTCCAAAGGGCAACAATGCAGTATGGGTGATTGTCGATCGGTTGACCAAGGCAGCTCACTTTATTCCGTTTCGGGTTGGTCAATCGACAGAGACTTTGGCAGAGCGGTACATGCAGGAGATTGTCAGATTGCATGGAGTACCGGTAAGCATCGTGTCCGACCGGGACACTCGGTTCTTGTCACACTTTTGGAGGAGTTTACAAGAAAGTTTGGGGACTCGATTGAAGTTCAGCACAGCTTATCATCCCCAAACTGATGGACAATCAGAGAGAACGATCCAGACCCTTGAAGATATGTTGAGGGCTTGCATGTTAGACTTCAAAGGTTCTTGGGAAGATCATTTACACCTGGTGGAGTTTTCGTACAACAACAGCTTCCAAGCAACTATTCAAATGGCCCCGTTCGAAGCGTTGTATGGTCGTAAGTGCCGTTCACCTGTATGTTGGGATGATGTGGGTGAACGAAGGTTACTAGGGCCAGATTTGGTGGTACAGACAGTTGAGAAAGTGAATACGATCAGGAAGCATATGAAGGCAGCTCAAGACAGACAGAAGAGTTGGGCCGACACGTCAAGAAGACCTCTAGAGTTCGCCGTGGGCGATTTGGTATTCCTGAAGATATCACCGACTAGAGGGGTGATTCGATTTGGAAATCGGGGAAAGCTTAGTCCCCGATTCGTTGGACCCTTCGAGATATTGGAGCGTGTTGGAGAGGTATCGTACCGGTTGGCGTTACCACCGTCATTAGCAGGAGTTCATGATGTATTCCATGTGTCTCAACTACAGAGGTATGTTCGAGATGAGACCCATGTTTTGGATCACTCGGAGTTGACCGTTCGGGAGGACCTGACTTTTGAGGAGCGACCAGTCGAAATTAGGGATCAAAGTGAAAAGGTTCTTACGAACAAGGTTATTCCCCTTGTACTAGTTTCTTGGAGTAATCGATCGCATAGAGGATCCACTTGGGAGCGAGAAGACGAGATCCGACAGAAATTCCCTCATCCTTTCCAGTAGTTAGCTATCTTGTGTTCTTGGAATTTCGAGGACGAAATTCTTTTGTAGTTGGGTATGATGTAACACCCGAGCCCAATAATACTATGTATATTACTAGTTGAGGGTTGTGGTTTGCTCATTTCCAATTTTCCCGATTTTCTGGTGTTTATTGCTAAATTTTACCCGGTTAAGTCATTTTGGCACATAACAAATTTTAACTCCGAAAGTGAAATTTAAGATGTCCATGTTGGCCTACTCGTCGCCACTAGTCGCGTGGTAGCGTCCGCGTGTCGAGATTCCGTTCCGTTTGGCTAAACGGGCAAGTTTGGGCGACTACGCGCGCGTGCAAGTGTCCGACTTGGGGGCATGCATTTTAATCACTAAACACCTCTTTTCAAAATTTGGAACCCGCTTAAAATCATATAATTTGAATTTGGAACATTTGGGCGCAACCCGGGCGCGATTTGGAAATGTTTCATTTCGCGCCAAAAAGGGCCCGTTTCAATTTAATATAAAACTAAAATATTTATACGAATATATATTCGTTATCAGTTAATCCTTTAAAATCTCTACTCAAACAATTTCCTCACCTCCCTCAGCCAATCGCAGGCCACGAATCCCCGCGTGGGCCCCCTCCTTTCAATCCCTCTCTCTGCCTCTCTCCTCTTCTCTCAAATCTCTCTCTCTCTCTCTCTCTAATCTTTCTCTCTCTCCTCCTGTATATATTCCCACGCAGCCGCCTCTCTCTCTCCCCATCGCGAGAAACCCATGAGGAACATCCCACGAACCCTAACCCTAGCCACCTCCGGTCTTCGCCGCCGACCTCCCCGCGATCTCACCGTCGCCGTCGTCGCCTCTACAACCTAGCCGCACCCATTCCTCCTTCCTCCGTTCAACTTCCGCGTCTGCACCCAACCCGACGCCGCCACCAACCGCTGCAGAGCCTCGTCGTCGACGTCGCCTCCAGCCACCGACGACGCCGCGACTCCCTCTCTTCCTCCTCGTCGAGACCTCGCCGTCACCCCCTCCTCCCTCGCCGGAACAGTGAACCCGACCCTTCACCCAACGTCTGCACCATCTCCAGGTCGCCGGAAACCGCGCCGACGACCCTCGTCGACGTCTCCCGCGCCACCTCCTTTCCCCCTCGACCACCCTAGCCGACCACACCCCTCTCCAACTCGCCGCAGCACCCTACCCTGCTCACCCGAGGCCACTTCCCTTTGCTGCAGCCGCCGTCGCAGCCTCGCCGGCGTTCCAGT
This sequence comes from Agapanthus africanus, assembly GCA_030015575.1. NCBI lineage: Eukaryota > Viridiplantae > Streptophyta > Magnoliopsida > Asparagales > Amaryllidaceae > Agapanthus > Agapanthus africanus. Next base: position 676,216,023 of record CM057337.1, read on the forward strand.
GCCGTCGAACCCGCCGTGGTCACACCCTTGGTGTATCCCTGTAAGTTTCCTCCTCTTTTCTTTTGGTATAACCCCCGCTGGTCGTTTTGGCATATCGTATCCTTGTTGCTAACTTTGATTTTCGGTTGTTGCCGGAACCCGACCGTGCCGTTTGACGAACCCGACGCTCCAGCGAAGCCCCCTGGTCCGTGTGATTCCAGTGACCTCTGTTGGGACTCGATCCGTGGCCCGTGCTTCCGTATCGTGGTTTCTACCGACACCGCATCCGTGTTTCGGTTCGCGGAACCGCCGAGGCAAGTATCCGAATACTTGCTTTAACATGCTACAAACCTAATAATCATGTTATCTGTTATAACCACACGACTTGATGACAATTACAATCATCCGTAATGTTAAACCATTGTAGTTGCTACTTGTAGTTAATCGGTATGCTTTTAATCAAACACCTTAACTAATTAACCAATTTGGCACATCCTTGCCTAAATTGCTAGATCATCCTCACTTCATTTGTTAAAGCCACTCATGAGGTAAAAATTATACTTAGTTTAAATTCTTGAAACTCCATTATGTATACTATCGATATTGTTTTATCTTGTGGCTTTTGCACCTCAAAGGTGCGTGAACCGGATTAATATGAAATACAAACATCACTATGTTCACATAGAATAATAATTGCTATTTACTGTTTCCTGCTACTGTTCATTATTTGTTACTATACCTGTTATCATCATATACCTGATTGCATTACATATTGACCAATCTTGATACACCTGACTCATGTACTGATACACCGGACACAACACCCTGTACATATCGACTCTACCTGTTGAAGGTAACCTGACCTGTTACCTGATCTCATGCCTAATGCCGACAAACCTAACCATTCCTGCTGTCGATCCAGACAGACCTACCTTTACTTGACTTGTGTTGGCATTAGTCCTTGACTACTGAATACCTGACCTGACATACATAGCTTGGGGGTATGGGGAAATCAAAGGTGAAACCGACTTGTAACTCAACAGTTCGACACATTGTTCTGATCAGTCTTACGGGCTTGGCCAGCTCCGGAGTGTTGATGCTGACATCACTCATCTATCCTACTACCTTTTACTGCTTAGCGGCACGTCTCGGATTCAGCCCCGAGAATCATGACCGTGGTCCCGGGCACGCACGGGATACTATTGAGTTACATCGACGATTCATCAATTGGTTTCAAAGACTATAGAGTAGAAAACCTGATAGGACAGTTTAGTCACTACTGCACATTACCCTGTTCATGACTTCTTATTACTGCGTTATTCATGTTCATGCTTGCATTGTTTATTACCATGTTTATGCTATATACTTGATATCATGACGCGCTGACGTCTGGGTTTTGCATGGCCCAGATTCCGTGCCCTTGACGTCGACCGAGCAGGAGTACTTCAGCCAGCAGGCTGAACTGTGAGTTCTTGAGAGTTTAGTTTATTTATGTCATTTCATTTCCAGATGTGAGCCCGCATTATGGGACATACTGTTTATTCATTGTATTGGATCTTTAGCTTCCGCACTTATTGTTTATTGATTCTTGTTATTATGGATTTGGACATGTATTAGTTTAGTTTATTTTTACTGTTCTGGATATCTTTACAACCGTAATGTGACTGTGGATGGATACTTCCTACCCACAGGTAGCATGGTTGGCTATGTCACGTGCCCAAATCTTGCGTACTCTGGGAAGCGGGTCGTGACATAATTACACTACCGCATCGCGATAACAACTTTCTCCTTCTCCAGCCGGTCACTTCGTGTCGTGGGTGTTTGTTTTGTGTTTGGTTTCCCGTGGATTGTATACGGAGACTAAGTTATGTTGTCGCCCGTAGGACGTGGATTAGTCCAAATCCGTATTTTCTTAGACTTGGGTTTGGGGTTTTGGTTTGAGGATACGTTAGCCATATTTGAGACTAAAATCAACTCAAACGTTTGTTAAGGATACGTTAGTCTAGTTTGAGACTAAGATCAACTTAACGGGATCGTTTAGATCCGACAAAAGAGCGTTTGGGCTCTATTGTTCCAGTTTAGGGACATAGTGGTCCATTCAATGTATGGTCGTCGGGACCCGTCACCTCTCTGACGACGTTGTAGGATTACAACGACAGATATCAGAGGAGTTCAGAGATGTACCCTTGAACCAAAGTTGGTCGGGAGACCTGTAGTCCAATTTGAGACTAAAGTCTGTTTGAGGGTTTAAGGATACGTTAGCCGTATTTGAGGCTAAGATCAACTTAAACGTTTGTTAAGGATACGTTAGTCCAGTTTGAGACTAAGATCAACTTAACGGGATCGTTTAGATCCGACAAAAGAGCATTTGGGCTCTATTGTTCCAGTTTAGGGACATGGTGGTCCATGTTTAATGTATGGCCGTCGGGACCCGTCACCTCTCTGACGACGTTGAAGAATTACAACGACAAGTGTCAGAGGAGTTCAGAGATGCACCTTTGAACCAAAGTCGATTGGGGGATCTATAGTCCAATTTGGGACTAAAGTCTGTTTGAAGGTTTAAGGATACGTTAGCCGTATTTGAGGCTAAGATCAACTTAAACGGGATCGTTTAGATCCGACAAAAGAGCATTTAGGGCTCTATTGTTCCAGTTTAGGGACGTAGTGGTCCATCTCCAGTTTAGGGACATGGTGGTCCATCTCCAGTTTAGGGACATAGTGGTCCATCATTCCCGTTTTGGGGACAAATGTTAGTTTAAGGACGCATTAGTCCATGAGTTTAAGGACCCCACAGTCCGTATTAATGTGTGGTTGTCGGGACCCGTCACTTCTCTGAAGACGTTGAAGGATTACAACGAAAAATATCAGAGGAGTTCAGAGATGTACCCTTGAACCAATGAGTTGGTTGAAAGAGCAGATGTGCTCAGTTCAAGATGATTTGAGGACTTATGGCCAGTTTGGGCTAAGTTCAATTATGTTTGAAATATTGGCCCTTTGTTGGCTCATTGAAGGAGAGGTTTTGCCTCTAGAAACTTAGCCAATTGGGCTAAAGCTAGTGTTAAACACTAAAGACCAACAGTGTTGAACACTGGGATTAAGATTAGCAAGTTAGTGATAAACACTAAAAGATAATCAGTGTTAAACACTAGCAACGGGGCTTTCAAATTAGTGTTAAACACTAAAGCAAATCAGTGTTAAACACTGGTAGCATAGATTTCAAATTAGTGTTAAACATTAAAGCAAATCAGTGTTAAACACCGGGAACAGAGTTTTCACATTAGTGTTAATCACTAAGAAAATCAGTGTTAAACACTGCAAATAGAGTTTTCCAAATTAGTGTTAAACACTAAGAAAATCAGTGTTAAACACTGCAGATAGAGTTTTCCAATTAGTGTTAAACACTAAGGAGGGAGGGGTCACGTGCGGACACGTGAGAGCGCCCTGATTTCCCTTATTTTATTCTGCAGGTAAGTGTTTAACACTTTTAATTTCCTGCCCATCACGTGTGGGCACGTGATAGGCATCCATCCATTCGATATTAAAGGGATTCGTTAGGGGTCACGTGGGGACACGTGGGGACACGTGAGGGCGCCCTAAATGTGGAGCCAGATCTCCTTTTGGTTTATCCTCAAATCTGCGAATAAGTGTTAAACACTTTTATTTCTATTTTAGGGCATCACGTGTTGGCACGTGATGGGGATCTGTGCGCTAATTGTTAAAGCATTTTCTGAGGGGTCACGTGATAACACGTGAGAGCGCCCTAAATGTGGAGCCAGATCTCCTTTTGGTTTATCCTCAAATCTGCGAATAAGTGTTAAACACTTTTATTTCTATTTTAGAGCATCACGTGTTGGCACGTGATGGGGATCTGTGCGCCAATTGTTAAAGCATTTGCTGAGGGGTCACGTGAGAGCGCCCAAAGCTTTCATTTCCTTTGCTTTTTCTTTCTGTGTTTTGGGAGTCACGTGGGAGCACGTGAGGTGATGCTTCAAAGTTCTTTGCAGGGGATCTTTTCAAGGGTCACGTGGGGACACATGACCCTAGTTCTTTTTATGAACAGAGATCTTTTAAGAATTGAATTCTCTGTAGGGTTAAACCCTAATTATGATTTTGAAGGAATTAAATTCCAATCGTGAAAGAATTAAATTCTTATTTAGGATAAAACCCTGATTTCTTTTTTAAAGGAATTAAATTCCCAGATATGTAAAAGAATTAAATTCTTGATTAGGGTTAAACCCTAGTTTTGTTTTAGGAGAATTAAATTCTCAAAACTCAATTCCCCTTCTAAGTTTAGGATCTGCATGGCAGGATCTCGACCCGATGAGAATTAAATTCTCAACTTATGGGGAGATGTGCTCTGTGCAGATCTTCAATCAGAAGAAGAACTAAGTTCTTTTTTGTATAAGAGTTAAACTCTTGGATTTTGAGAATTAAATTCTCTGTTTGAAGTTTGGATTCCCTTTCTTTTCTCACATAGGGTTTTCTTTGTTGAGAATTAAATCATCCTTTCTTTTCTTCCCTCTTGAGAATTAATTCTCCTCTCTCTGTTTCTTCTCTCAAAAAGTAGGTCCCTTCTCTTCTTTTCTTAGCTTCTATTTATAGGAGAAGGAAAAGAATCAATTTTTTTAGCAAATCTCTCATTGACAGATTTGATTTGTTTTCATATTTAATATGATCCTTTAGATTATTCAGTGAATTTTATTCACCGTTGGATTTTAAATCCAAAGATATTCTGTTTGTTATTTCGGTGAGATTTGGGGAGATCTTTCCTTATTTGAGATTTTTCCATAAATTGGTGATTTTTAATCACCCTTGGATCTTTAATCCAACGGTCCCCATAATCCTTTTCCATTTGGAAAAATTTAGAGAAATTTAGAATTTTAATTCTATTTCGAAAGATTTTAGAGAAATTTAGAATTTTAATTCTATTAAACTGTAAGGCTTTCAAAGCATGTCACGTGCTGGCACGTGACCCTTGGTCACGTGTGAGCACGTGACCCCCAAATTGGTTCCTTTAACAGCCGCTTGTTTATGTTGTTGTTTTAACCATCACGTGTCAACACGTGACCATTGGTCACGTGTGAGCACGTGATACCTCGTTGAGGTACTTCCTGATTTTTAATCAGGGAACAGATTTTAGAATTTAATTCTATTCATTATTTTAGAGGCCTTAAAAGTCCATCACGTGTCTGCACGTGACCCATGGTCACGTGTGAGCACGTGATGCCCCATTAGGGTCTTTTCTGAGTTTTTATTATATCTTTCAACTCCTCCAGCGGGTTCTTAAAGGTCCATCACGTATGGACACGTGATGCCTCATAACTTTTGATCCCGGATGAATTATGAGGCCTATAATATATCAAATCGAAGGGTTTTTCGAGATACTTCCAATACCATCAGAATTTAATAGTTCTTCCTTCGGGAGTTTATCAAAATACAGGCCGGAAGATACTGGTTCGCATTTCCTTAAGCGTATCACTGCCATTTGATACCTTGGACTCCTTTGCGCAGAAATTTTTGGCGGGAACAACAGTCTAATAAGGTTCTATAAGGCATCAACCGTACCCGATTTAAAATTTAGTCGTGCCGAACAACTCTAAACGAGATCTTTAAACTAGAGATTAGGAGAAAACAAGCATGTTAAACACTTTAACACTAAGTGAGAGGGATTACAACCTTTGTAGATCCTGTCCTTCACTTCGTAAGCTCTGTGTTGAGGTCCCTTCGCTGCGATCATCATGTACCCATACTCTAGAGAGGCTCCACGAAGAGAAAGATGCAAGCTTGCTTCCGATCTTCGATAACAAAGATGATCTACCTTGAAGTTTCTTTAACACAAGCTCTCACTCACTAATGATGTGAACACCCTCATCTAAATGGAAAGGGTAGATGATGATGATGAAATATGATTTATGCTCTCTTTTATTATCTTTTTCTCACACCCATTCATCACAAAATGAAAACCTAGAAAGCTGTTGTGAGCTCAAAGAAGAAGAATGAGAAGGAAAAAACTTTTTGTGATGAATAATGAAAATGATATGATAATTGTAAATGAAACCATGGTTGCAAATAATATATGCTAACCATTGTAGAGACTTGACTAGGGTTAAGGGTGTGGTTTGGGTTAAGAAATATCTTACAAATATCAACACAAAATATCTTAGCTCATGACAAAACAAAACCTTCTAGAAACTTTTAGAATAGCTTAACCCAAATCAAACCCTGACCTTGTTTAATCTCTACTAATCATGTTGCATTAGTAATTATAATATGTTACAATATTATATATCACATATATAATATATTTTGTAACAAAAGAAAATAATACAATTAACATATATCACATATATATCAATGTATTACCCGGTAAGAAAATGAATCAATAAAGCGAGCCAATATTAGATAATGTAATATAATATATCACATATATTATTATACATTAAGTTATCGAATCAACACTTGATCCGACAATCCGGCTATATCAAATATAACCGACTAATATTTATCCGTACCGATTCATCGAATCAACACTTGATCCGATGACACGGCTGATATCAAATATCGCGAGAATAGAATACGGTATCTCATATCGCATTATCCTCGGTCACGCACATATCTGTAGGGTCCTGGCAGAGCCCCGGCCATCAAAACGCGGCCAAAATGCGGAACAAAAATTTTCTAAACCGGCGCTACCGCTACCCGATTTCCGGATCGACCTTAAACCCTAAACTAGCAAACTAACTAAGAGTTAGAATCGTTATACCGAGTTGATCCAAGTCCTTCGGTCTTCATACCAAGCACCTAGCGGTTCTTTGACGCAGTTTGGTTGCCGGTCTTCCTCCATCTCCGATAATCCACCTGAGGGAAACGGCGCAAGCTCCAGCTTCGTCGAACGAAGCAACCGACGCTCCGAAGTCGCTAGCAACGGAGAGTGGGGGTGCATAAAAATGTCACTACAATTTTCTCTCAAACCATGAGCTCAATAAGAAACTCAAGAAGAAGATGAAGGAGGTGAAAGCTTTTGCATGAACAAAGGAAAAATGGTTAGGTTTCTTTTTGGAGCATGAGAGAGTGAGGAGGCAAGTGTGTAAATTAATCATCATCCCCAAAATGAAATGAACCCCTCTCCCTCTCTCCTCTACAAAAAAATCATCACCATTTCCTTTTTAATTAAAACAATAAACAAATGCAACCATGCCTTAAAACCATGTTCATGCCATGCTTTGACTCACCTTTTTCCACCTCATTTCTTAATTGAATTTCTAAAAGAAAATCAATAAAAAGGGTGGCATCTTCTAGAAGCTATTCCGTATAAAATACGAAATACTTCCCGGTACATGTATCGAAATACATATACACGTATTCGTACCAAAATACGAATAGCCGAGAGAGAAAACGAATAGTGAACAATAATACTAGAATACGTATATACAAATACATATATAAATTATTAAATCAAAACCTGATTTAATAAACTGGCTTAATCCTAAGCCGCTAGTATTATCAACCGTCCAATTAAAGTCTGCGCAGCAAGTGCACATATTTAATCGGACATCTGTATGTATCAACATACCTCATGTACACCATATCGCCTGAACTGTGAAAACCCTCTGTGTGGGACTCTAAAGACTCGTCAATACGCTGGCAGTGGGTTTAACCACAAGCACGTCAGCGGCACTAGCTGTACGTAACGGCCACCCAGGTATTGAGCGAAAGGGAGGCCGACGAACAAACTCATCCTGAACCCCTACTGAGCGTGACAGTGACAATATCCGTACAGTCCGGTCTGTTCGTCTAAGAGTATTGCATATCGAGTCTAGGGGGTGGATAGAGTTAGACCCCTAACAACGCGATATTTAGTGTCGGCATGTAACCCATCACCACCTGAGAAACTATCGATCCTAGATCGGTAATTCTCGTTCACCATGGCCATGGATTTCTGGTGATGGCCACCCGCACACAATGCGACATCAACCCCCGATACCGAGAGAGACGAATCCCCGACGATCCGATCATTGCCTCCATGTGGCTCGGGACTGTACCCAACTAAAACCTGTTTGCACGACTCCTTTGAGCTGTGGTAGGGTAGTAATCAAAGCACAGTGGGAACTCACACGAGACAAATGACGATCTCAGGTCGACAGACTAACCTGTACACATGTCACCTGGGAACTGCAATCTGAAAATAGTATAATACTAACTAGCAGATTCCCGGAGAGTCCGTCCAGTGTACTCATAACCCAATGAGCACCTGTATACTATCTTAGGTGAACATACTAACACCAATGGCTTGTGAGACCTAGCCACCGCCCCTCGTCGGGGTCTCGATCAGTATACACTAGTCTACACTGGAGTATCGATACCCGGTCTCGATACTCCTACGACTAGGGACATTTAAGAATTTGCTTATAGACCTCAGCTCCCACATATATGATCGCCATCATAATGCTGGCAGTCAAGCAAATATCCTATGGGCTCTATCAACATGAAGATAAAGATAAACCAGATAGCATACTATCATCTTGAGTAAGACTGTTTTGTCGGTATAGGTCCTGCCTCAATCATCATAACCATCTGTCCGCGACTATGATAATTGCTTTGAGGGCACTATATCCAACAATCTCCCACTTGCACTTAAGGCCAATTATTGCGATGTCGCATACTCACAGCCTGTGTGATACCGAACACCCAACTTCTCTACTAATCATTTTCGCAAAGCCTGTTTGCGAAAATGATTGCGTTCGAGAAATAGCCTCAGTAAGTGGATCCGCTCCAATATTTCTTTCTGTATCTCTCCATATCTCAACTTCGTGGAGAAGACTATCTCCCGAAATGAGCAATACTTGTCTTAGAATTTGTCTGGATATCTGATGGGATCTAGTTTACAAATGAACTCCAAATCCAGCAAACTACTTAGACTATATCGTCCACTGAATTTAATAGGTATCCTGCGCCATGCCTTTCCTCAGTATCCGCTTGGACTACCTGTCCAACATACTGTCCCTTAAAAGAGTGAAAAACTATAACTCTGACAGTCACTCTGTCATCCAGGTCACCTTGGAAGCCTGAAATGATAATCGTCTCCTAAAGGAGGCTGCCGTAATTATTTCCCTAGAACATTCACTTATGTTCAATAACTGCTTTCTAATGTTTCTTCAGGATTGGATTAATATATCTGCATATTGCATTTAGTGCAAAAGCAATATCTGGTGTGGTACTTGACATTTCATGATTAACTCAATTGCCTAAGTAAGTGATATGCTAATCATGCAGATCCCTTTCCTCTTTAGTCTGTAAGACACCTTTAGAGAGGGTGACTCCATCACCTGCAGGTACACCACCATGCCAGGAGTCATCCATTTAATGTCAAAATACCTAGATTAGGTTATTTCCCAAATATAGATCTAAAATCATAGATCTAGTAATCAGAAAACCTGATATTATATCCATGTCCTATGTGGAGAAACAACTTTGTGACAACCACAGTATAACCGATCGTAGTATAGGAATATCTCTTCCTATTAAGTGCATGTCATCCCAATACCTGGACATCACTCTCTACTACTTTCTTACCAGATCCATCTCTTATTCTGATGAAGTCAAAACCTATGACCGTCACATCAAAAATAGATGATCTATTTCCTCTATACCTGCTTTAATCTGTAAATAGACATAAGATACTTGCCTACTATGCTTCCGCTGCTCCCACTGACTACAACAACCCTCTGGCAGAGTCATATACACGTGCACTTCTAAAGCTAGTTTAGAATGACGCTATACTCATCCTCCTGCCGGGTCTTATAGTCTAGAACAGCAGCAATGGCAAGTCTGGGTAAACAAGAACCTCCCTGTCACCGTCTCTGAGAAGACCGAAGTACCTCTCGGGTGCCTGGGGTTACTCACCAAATCTGCGGAGTGGCTAATGGAACATCAAATCCAATTGAATCCTTAGGTTCTATTAAATTTTCAGTAATTTTTTGTGGTTCTGGAATAACTTCCAGTTCTACCATACTCCCACTAGTGTTTTTTTTTTGAAAAAATCCATTTTACTAAAATTGTGGCGAGTTAAGAACAATATAAATATTGATCTTCCTGATGGTAGAAAGTTAACCCTCGTCAATGCCCGGAATAACCCACAAACAGCCATTACTGAAACGCGCTTTGAGTTTATCCGGATTCTGGTTCTAAGCATCAGCCGGACAACTCTCTATACTTTAACATCGTCAAGATATAAATTGATTCTATATATATCTGATATAGAAACAAAAGCACTAATCTAATTTGAACCAGATTCAAAATCATGCAGCTGTCTCCAGTGCATATCATCCAAATGGAAAAAGGTCAATCATCATTACTCATCTAGGAGTGCATCCATATATGAGTGAACTGAAAGAGAAACAAGTTCTCAAAACCATTACTATTAACGGAATACCAAAAAAAGTATCTACATCTTCGACTTCCTCGAAGAATCCTGATACTTACAACAAATGGTTCTCTACTTTATTCTTATACCTATAACTTCTGAATATCTGGATCTTGCATTTCAACGAAATACATGTCCAGAACTGGAGAAGTCATAAGTAAACAGAATATAGTACGAGTACCAACCCCTTTGTCCCAATGGACACTAGACAACATACAATACTTTGTATAAGTCCCCTGAGTTCAATAACTCAAACTCTGTGTATCGTAGGTTGAAAAACTGTACTATGGTCAAGAAGGATTACACCGTTGTTGAATGCACCTTACCTAATCACCAACTGATATAGGTAAATGTCATAGACATAATATCAAAAAGTTACATCTCACTTTATAAAATAAATGTACAAATATATCAGTTTGAAATTGGTGCATAACAACGGATATTCAAAACCAAATATTTGCCATCCGGCAAAAACCAGATGATTTCCTCAAATATCACCAATTACAATGAATTCCGATATAATGAGGATCTAATCACCCAATTCCCAATATCTTACTCCCACTCACCATCCGTAATAACATACAGATGTGAGAAACTGATCTGGTAAATACATACCCTGGAGTTAGATTCCAATTGGGAAAACAGTTATCAATTAACATCGCACAGTAAAACTGAAACATGAAAATGTTTTGAAGGGGTAACTGGTATTCCTAGTAACGCCTCTTCCATTAGCCTGAATCATGACAGTAACCATATACTTACCTGCCCTCACTACAATCCCTTAATTATGTCTTTACTTATTACCTTCTGTACACCTCCTTTACGCTAATTGGTTTTCTTCATTCCCTACCCTTCGGCACCAGCCTAAGGTTTGGAAGAAGACTATCCAATAAGCGTAATAGGTGTACTCTCCTAATCCTAGGAGCCCTCGCAACCTAAGAGAAGGTAAAGAGAAAAGACATCTGAATAATCCTATTCTTTTTCTCCTGAACCAGAATCCATCCTCGAAAAATTTCCTTCGAGTTCGTATGTAACTACACGATAGATTTATCCAATGAAAATGGATATCCGTAGTGATACGGAGTGTCCTAGAGAAATGCAAAGTGGATGTAGGAGTGGCAGGGGTATACCCGGTCTTTGTCGTGAATGATAGTGATCGCATTTCCTTTGCCATTATTCTAATTCCTTTATATGTCTTTACTTATTACCTTCTGTACACCACACTTAAGCTTAATTGGTTTTCTTCCTTTCCTACCGTTCGGTACCTGCCTATGGTGTGGAGGAAGACTATCCAATAAGCTCAATAGGTATACCCTCTCCTAATCCTAGGAGCCCTCAGAACCTGAGAGAAGGTAAAGAGAAAAAACAACCGAATAATCCTATTCTATCTCTCCAGAACCAGAATCCATCCTCGAAAAAGTTCCTTCGAGTTTGTATATAACCATACGATGGATTTGTCCAATGGAATTGGACGTTCATAGTGATACGAGGTGTTTTGGAGAAATGCAAAGGTGATATAGAAGTGGCAACAGTATATGCGACACCGTGACATTTCAAAAGCCAATGTGTTTAAAGAAGGTTCGGTCAACTTGGTTTCATGAGTTTTAGTCAAAAGTCGGGTCATAGTCGCAACCAGAGAGAGAGAGAAGAAACACTCAGCGTGCACTCTAACCTAGATCAGAATGGTTAATCATTTTATATAATCTGGATGGCTCCCACTGTTTCCTCGAATTCTCCTCCAAACCTAAAAGGAGAATTAATCGGAATCACCCGAGGAGTAATCCTACTCATCAGTAGGAATCGGGATCCAACTATCATCGCATGATAACCTGATGGAACCCACTCAAGTCACCACACTCCAGAAGGTATGCGCAAGCTTGGCAAGTTTCCTGTATGTTTGAAACTCCCGATATTAGTTTTTACCCCTAGGACCCAAGTGATCTTGACACAGTCAACATATCAAAGGGTCCTAGTCAAGTTCAACCCGTCATTATCTTGATTGCATTAGACCCACCCGCACGAGTCCTTGACACAGTCAACATGACCGTACGACTGTCCTAACCAATCAACATATCCATGCGACAGAAAAGCATTACAGAGCTACCGCACACTACGCCTTGACACAGTCAACATACGTAGCATGAATACTAAGCAATGCTAGTCTGAAATGATGGAGGGCTACGACTGGTTTTAGGCGAAAAAACTTTAACGTAATGAACTTGATATCGTTGAAGGAATCCAAGTGGTTTTATAAATATATAGTGGCGAAAACTTTTGCTAAAGAGGTCACTCCCGGTGAAGGGATCTCGGCTCTTTTCCCGTCGAATGGGGTGCAGGATATCCCAAAAAGAATACCACGATGCAAAGCAAAAATAATCGACTATAGTAAAGTTATTACATTGACGCAAACTTTTACCCAAGGGGTCACTCCCGATGAAGGGATCTCGGCCCTTGCCTCGTCGAATGAGGTGCAGGATATTCCAAAATGAATACCACGATGCAAAGCAAAAGTGTACGTCTGTAATGTCAGTTTTTAAAAGCTTGGTTCCAACAACATCACAAATAGGTTTGTTTTATCTTTGCATTGATAAGAATCAATGCAGTCCCATCAATTAATCACACCAGAAAAGAACGAAATTAAAATGTACGTATATGCCATCCGCATTTGCCACTGGGTCCCGTCATCACCCGTTAGGTTACTTAACTAACGACAGAGCAGGGACTGGACTAGCGCGGGTGCAAAACATATACAACATCCACTAATATATATAAATATATATAACATTCGTCCCAGGCATGATATAAAGCAACATCACAGAAACATCACATAAGCAACACAGAGTAGTGGATAATCTGGAGCCCCGGGTTTCACTTGAGCCGCAAGTGAGACCCGACGTTCCCTGTCGTGTGGATAGCCTATGCAATGAAACCTAAACCCCTACGAGCGCGGCAAGTTACCCGCCAAAACCAGAAGTGAGGCAGCCCCCTTCAGCAACGTGAATGGACCACCCAGCACTTCACGAAATCCGGTAACTTGGGCACCCCTCCTGGGTCACCTATACCCCCTACGAGTGCGGCGAATAGCCCGCCAATTTTAGAGTAAGGTCCCCTCCGTCTAAATGCCATGAGATGCAGACTAGTTGCCCTCTAGAATCCGGCTATTCGTGCACCCTACCGCGGGGTAATCCTAGTACAGAAAAAAAAAATAATATACAAGGGTGACATCGACCTCATCACGGTCGTGCCTCAAAAGAATAATACACAAACTGGCAGTGACGGCAGTCCACATGTCGGACACTCGCCCCCGCAATATCAAATGTACAAATGAAATAAAACTGTACTATCATTGCACCACTGCTATCCACCACGACGATCCAACCAACATCACAGCACATCACAGAACATCAACACGAATATTACGTTCGCAATCCCGTCTAAAAGACATATAGCAATTAGACGAGTTTACCGATCAAATGACATTCACGGTCGCAGAATATAATGTATGTACTGTCAAATGAACGCTTAAAATATCGATCGACTAAGTTCCAAATTGGCCCCAATAGCAAAACAACACTTCACTGAAACTTGGGCCAAAACAGAATATCACAAAAATCACATTTCCAAGTAAGTGGGCTACAGAAAAAATTTGGTTTCCCGTTGCCACTAAACCGCTACGGAACCGCTGCTAATAGGGGCTTAGCGCGGCGGATCCGCGACGCTTTTATGGAATCACGAGCCCAAATTTTTCCAGTACCCATAAAATTTCCTGAACGGATTTGTAAGATGTCTGAAATAATTTTTTGACCACTTTTGAAAATCGACGGCAACTATGAAAATGGAATCGTGATTTCGGTAAATTCCGTCGATCGATCTTATAAGCACGGTTAAACAAGCTAGTGAGGGGTTTAAAGGGTGGCACTGATACCATGTAGGGTCCTGGCAGCGCCCCGGCCATCAAACCACGGCCAAAATGCGGAACGAAAATTTTCTAAACCGGGGCTACCGCTACCCGATTTCCGAATCGACCTTAAACCCTAAACTAGCAAACTAACTAAGAGTTAGAATCGTTATACCGAGTTGATCCAAGTCCTTCGGTCTTCATTCCAAGCCCCTAGCGGTTCTTTGACGCGGTTTGGTTGCCGGTCTTCCTCCATCTCCGATGATCCACCTGAGGAAAACGGCGCAAGCTCCAGCCTCGTCGAATGAAGCAACCGATGCTCCGAAGTCGCTAGCAACGGAGAGTGGGGGTGCGTAAAAGTGTCACTACAATTTTCTCTCAAACCATGAGCTCAATAAGAAACTCAAGAAGAAGATGAAGGAGGTGAAAGCTTTTGCATGAACAAAGGAAAAATGGTTAAGTTTCTTTTTGGAGCATGAGAGAGTGAGGAAGCAAGTGTGTAAATTAATCATCATCCCCAAAATGAAATGAACCCTTCTCCCTCTCTCCTCCACAAAAAAACATCACCATTTCCTTTTTACTTAAAACAATAAACAAATGCAACCATGCCTTAAAACCATGTTCATGCCATGCTTTGACTCACATTTTTCCACCTCATTTCTTAATTGAATTTCTAAAAGAAAATCAATAAAAAGGGTGGCATCTTCTAGAAGCTATTCCGTATAAAATACGAAATACTTCCCGGTACATATATCGAAATACATATACGCGTATTCGTACCAAAATACGAATAGCCGAGAGAGAAAACGAATAGTGAACAATAATACTAGAATACGTATATACAAATACATATATAAATTATTAAATCAAAACCTGATTTAATAAACTGGCTTAATCCTAAGCCGCTAGTATTATCAACCGTCCAATTAAAGTCTGCGCAGCAAGTGCACATATTTAATCGGACATCTGTATGTATCAACATACCTCATGTACATCATATCGCCTGAACCGTGAAAACCCTCTGTGTGGGACTCTAAAGACTCGTCAATACGCTGGCAGTGGGTTTAACCACAAGCACGTCAGCGGCACTAGCTGTACGTAATGGCTACCCAGGTATTGAGCGAAAGGGAGGCCGACGAGCAAACTCATCCTGAACCCCTACTGAGCCTGACAGTGACAATATCCGTACAGTCCGATCTATTCGTCTAAGAGTATCGCATATCGAGTCTAGGGGGTGGATAAAGTCAGACCCCTAACAACGCGATATTTAGTGTCAGCATGTAACCCATCACCGCCTGAGAAACTATCGATTCTCGATTGGTAATTCTCGTTCACCATGGCCATGGATTTCTGGTGATGGCCACCCGCACACAATGCGACATCAACCCCCAATACCGGGATAGACGAATCCCCGACGATCCGATCACTGCCTCCATGTGGCTCGGGACTGTACCCAACTAAAACCTGTTTGCACGACTCCTTTGAGCTATGGTAGGGTAGTAATCAAAGCACAGTGGGAACTCACACGAGACAAATGACGATCTCAGGTCGATAGACTAACCTGTACACATGTCACCTGGGAACTGCTATCCGACAATAGGTATAATACCAACTAGCAGATTCCCGGCGAGTCCGTCCAGTGTACTCATAACCCAATGAGCACCTGTATACTATCTTAGGTGAACATACTAACACCAATGGCTTGTGAGACCTGGCCACCGCCCCTCGTCGGGGTCTCGATCAGTATACACTAGTCTACACTGGAGTATCGATGCCCGGTCTCGTTACTCCTATGACTAGGGACATTTAAGGATGTGCTTATAGACCCCAGCTCCCACATATATGATCGCCATCATAATGCTGGCAGTCAAGCAAATATCCTATGGGCTCTATCAACATGAAGATAAAGACAAACCAGATAGCATACTATCATCTTGAGTAAGACTATTTTATCGGTATAGGTCCTGCCTCAATCATCATAACCATCTGTCCGCGACTATGATAATTGCCTTGAGGGCACTATATCCAACAATATCACATATGTGCTCCTACTCCGTTTTGACTGAGTTAAGAAACCTCTGTGTAGGACTCTAAAGAATCGTCAATACGCCGGCAGTAGGTGATGATTATATCAAACACCCACAAGCTGTAAGCGGTCAGCTAAACGTAACAGCCACCCAGGTATTGAGCGATCAGAAGATCAACAAGCAAGCCTGTACATTCTCCTGCGAATCCAATCAGTAACACTCCCGTGCAGTCCGGTCTTTTCGTCTGATATGTCGCATATCTCGCCTAGGGGTGGTAAACGTCAGACCCCAGTAGCTTGATAAGTCGTGTCGATATGAGGTCTATAACAGTTCAAGAAACTACTGATAACACTTACCAATAAATCTCAGCAACCCTGGCCAGGGATTTCCAGTTATAGCCAATCGAACACAGCACAACATCAACTCCCTATACCGGGAGAGACGAATCCCCTCCTATCGCTCATTGCCTCTATGTGATTCGGGACTGTACCCAAAATCCACCTTTTTGCATGCTCTCTTGGACGTGGTATGATGGAAATTTTCACGCCCCGGTTCCCGGTGTAAGGCGAAGGGGACGCGACTAGGCCCGCTACGTATATACTCATAAGTACATACGCTAAGCGTATCTAAGCAATATAAAATAAATACACAAGAGACTAGATATAAAAGAACAGCAACTTTTATTCATTAACATTCTTTGTACAATACATGAAAGGAAATACAACTGAAATAAAAGAATGCCTAAACAGTGGCATAACAGGAAATGAAAAGTACAGAAAGAAAAAGTGTACAATGAACTAAAGTGCAGGGTCTTCGGCAAATTGCTCCAAGTCTTCTTGAGATGGCTCGATCTCCGCCGGGTCCAAACCACCCGACGACATTCAAAGAAGAGAGAAACAGAATGTCGTCAGCGAACAGGTCGCTCGGTAAGTCCCAAAGATAAGGGAGGAATAGACAGAGAGTAAGAGAGAGAGAGAGAGTAGCTTTTACAGTTGTATTATATTATTATATTGTTGTATTTCGTGTTAACGCTGTTGTTTGTAGCTTGGTAAAGAAGTATGCCAGTGTATACGAGAGGAGTCTCACTTGCCCCGGAGACTAAGGTATCAGGAACTCAAGGAACCGTTGGGCCACGGTACAACAGCAACGGAATATAGGTTAGGTGTCTTAATCTTACCGTCTCGTGCCACTTTTAACACCTTCCGTACCAATCTACCCCTTAAACCCCGCGATGTCTTGTTTGTATTGTTATCTTGTAAATTGTATTGATTGTAAGATTGATTGACTGACCGACCGAAACCATGATATCAGGAAATGGTTATAACCGTAGAGTCATGTAAATGGAATACTGGAAATCATGTAGAAAGAATATATCCATGGTTCGGTTCAGCCAGATTGTATAAACTGGTAATTGTATTCATGGATTCATGTGTTCATATTGAATTGGAAACTTGTAGATTATGGATTGACTTGAATCATATTCAAGTCAGATTGATCAGACTCAAACCCGAGTCAGACAATCAGAAATGTGAAACGAAGTCTTATAACTGCTAGGGTCCTTAGGGTAATTTATAAAACTTGAGGGGGTTTTATGTAAAAATACTTTTATATACTTTTCAAAATACACCTCAAGTATTTATTACTCGTCTTTAGAATTGTGGATTTTATGTTGTGACATTTCTAATGAAAATATTCTAGTTGCATAAATAATGGTATTTATCTGTAATATTGATTATTAAAGTTCATGGTATTTTATTGTAAAAGTTATTCTTGTGATTTTTAGAAAAAGGTGGAAAATTTATATTATAATAAAATAGATATTTAAATAATAAATATATATATTTATACAAAAATAGTTTTAATAAATATTTTATATTCCAAAAATCACCTTTTCTTAAGATGTCGTATTTTAAACCGTTCGAGACCGAATGCTCCTTCCGGAGGTCTGAATCTCGCACTACTAGCCCGAGGATGCGCGATAAACCGCACGATCCCGAACGGGTTCCCCAAAGATGGGTTGTAGCGGCGCTTTGCAAAGATTGTAAAATATTAATCTTTTAGAAAACGGTTTTTATAAAGTAAAGGTATTTACTTGAAAAGTATAGTTTTCCGTATTTTAGGTTCTATAGTTTCCTAAGCCAACTAGCCTATTTCTAAATGGTCTAAACGACAAGTCGTTAGAAGCCTCAAATCGCCTCTTCACCGCCAATTGTGGCCAGGTAAGTACAAGTGAGGAAAGAGGGATCCGCTCACGAATCGTGAGGCGAGCCTTTTAAAATTACCTAAGCTCACTTGCCTAGCCTAGACACCACAACGTCAGGTTTAGATAAACGATCGATATCCACAACTTATCGTATTTTCCTACTAAGAAGTATTTACTTAAAAGTGTATCAAATCTAAAACCTTTAAGAATGGTTTTATTAAGATTATGGTATTTTAATGAAAGTTTCGTTTTATCGTATTCTAAGTTTGATGATATCATTTTAGGGTTGTATTTGCGTGTGTGTGGAGGTAGGTCATTACCTCGTGCTCTACTTTAAATGTATATTAAGGTTAAGGGGTTAAATGTGAAATTGAAACATGATGGTATTAAAGTGTAAAAATACGGTAAATTGAAAAGATTATCATTTCATATGTGAAAACTTATTCAAATTGATTTTTACAAGTTCAATGGTCAAGATAAATATGTTTAGGAATGATTGAATTGATTAGAAGAAGAAAAATAAACATTATGGTATTAAAGTGAAAAAGAATACGATATTGCAAAAGCTATCATTTCATATGAGAAACTTTATCCAAATTAGTTGTTATGCGATTAATAGTCATCATGAATAAGTTTAAGTATTATGGAATTGGTGACAAATGAGATTTTATAGAAAAACCGAATCGGAAATCGGTTTGTTCCGATTTCCGTCGGGTTTCGTAAATTTGTATTTTTAAGAAGTAGAAAGAAGGAAAGAATGGGACTTACGGGTTTCGATCTATACTAAAGAGTATAGGGGAACTAGATGAGTTGTCGAGGCGTTGCTTCGTCGCCGGTTGTTTTTAAAAAAATGTCGCCTGAATTCCGTCAGAATCTCGTCGGAGCTTCGCCACGAACTTGTTTTCAAAGCACACACTTCTTGGAAAACTTTAGAGAGAGTGGCTCAAGATTTTGGGGGTGAGAGGGTAGTGTGTAGGGTTGGTATTTATAGGGTTAGGCTAGGGTTAGGATAGATGAAAAGTTAAAAATAAAAATGTGATAAAATGCAATAAAAAATATATTAAAAGTGGAGTAATTGGGGTTTTTAAAGAGCTCTGGAAGTGGTATGAGACTGAAACTTTTCAGGTGCGTAGGGAATATGAAAAGACACAACTTTCATGTTGTGACCATCGCCGGAATCGGCCGAATCAGGGGTGACTCGGTCGGATCACTGAGTCGGCCCAGTCAAGGCCGAGTTGGCCGATTCCCGACCGAGTCCGGTGGCCTGGATCCCCCCGACAGTTCATCTAACTCCTGCAAGTGTTACATGTTTGGGTGTAGTGGGGGTTTTTGTGAGATATGCACGTGTAAACTCTTGGTATTCTAAAGGTTTTAAAAAAATCAATATTAAAAATAATGTGGGGTATGGGATTTGAACTCTGGTGGCTTGGTTCAGCAGTGCAAGGTATTACCAATGAGCTACAAGCTCCTTCTTGTAATTATGGAGTTATTTAATTACTTAAAATGATAGCAGCAAGAGTAAATACTCCAAGTATACATTAAATTTAAAGTAATTTTTTGTACACTAAAAATGGAGTTATTATATTCTTGTAGCTTGTAATTAAAAACAAAATAATTACCTATATCTTATGCTCAGGCTAAAATACCCCTTTGTGGATTTTTGAAAAAAATATTTGAAAATTTTTGTATAGGAAATTTAGGGTTGTTACATTCTACCCTCCTTATAAAAATTTCGTCCTCGAAATTTGTAAAAGGAAAGTGTGACAGTGCAAAGAAGTTTGGTGGCTGTAGTATAGATAGTGTATAAAAATAACAAAGAGATATATGGGTGAAAAAGGCTTACCGGTGTTAGCTTGACCTACAGTCTCGGCTTCTACGGCTTCTAACGTGAAGGTCTGTCGCCGTGGTACATTCCTTCTAGCTGGAGGCACATTCTGCCTTTGGGGCCTGTTTCTCTGCCCTCTAGGCATGTCCCTCATTGCCTGTTGGAATTGGCGAGTAGGTTGTGCAGGTGGTGGAGCAGGTAGTGCAGGACGAGTTGCAGGAGCTTGGATAACTGGCCGCTGCGGGTAGTTGGTGTGTGTGTGAGCTGAGTTGTATCTATATGGACAGGTCTCAATTCTGTGATTGGACGCGCCACAAACTAGGCACAGGCCTTTTGCGCGCCTACAATCCTTTATCAAATGTCCATCTCTCTTGCAATGGAAACAGAAATATAGTCTAGGCTGGTGATTGGGTTCTTCAGTTCTCCTGGGTTCAAACGTTGGCCTGGAAGAGACTCCTCCTGCCATTTGAGAGGCATGGCGTTTCAAACCGGCAGATTGGGGTCTGCCCCTTGCCTTTATCACCGCCTCATAACTGCGGGCAGCTTCCAAAGCATCTTCATGTGTCAAAAATTTCCCTGTGGCTAGTGCAGCCTGAATTTCTGTGTCCAGTCCTTGTTGAAAACGACAGGCTCTGATCTCGTCTGTCGGTATCAAATGTGCCGTGAATCGGCTTAACATGGTGAATTCAGCGTCGTATTCATCTACCGATTTGTCCCACATTGATCCTTGTTGTAGATGAATGAACTGCTGCTCCATGGCAAACCTGACAGTCACAGGGAAGTATTTCGCGTCGAGCTTCTTGCGAAACGTTTTCCATTCAATGGGCTGATCAAGACGGCTTTCTTCCGCCTTCCACCAGTTGTGAGCGTTGTCCGTGAGTTGTAGTTTCGTTACACGGACCCAAGCGACGTCTGGCACTTGTGCTGCGGCCAGATCATTCTCGATACTTTGAGCCCATTCCTCAGCTTTCAGTGGGCTCCCCTTTCCTGAGAACTGCTTCGGATGTAAAGCCCTGAATTGCTTTACCCCCGGAGCGTCAGTCTCGGGACGGTTCAGAAGTTGTTGCTGTCCCTCGAGAAGGCTGCGGATTGCCTCAAGTAGCACTGTTTGCTCGGTAGGGGGCGCAAGAACAGCTGGTGTGAGAGGTACTGCTGGAGGTGTGTTGTTGACGTTGGTGCTGTTGTTGTTCGGGGGAATCCATAACCCTGAAGAAAAATTTGGGTTAGGACAGATTCAAATGAAATGATAAGATTCAAGGAATATAAAATTGTAAGATTCAAGGAACATGAATTGTAAAGAATGTTTTAGTTGCTGGTTCTTGTGTTTTATATTGCTTAGGGTTCCATACAGCTCTGACCTGCATGGGCCACCAACAAAACCTGTCATACCCCGCTTCCCGGTGTACGGTGAAGGGGACGCGACGAGGCCCGCTACGTATATACTCAGAAATACATACGCTAAGCGTATCTAAGCAATATAAAATAAATACACAAGAGACAAGATATAAAAGAACAACAACTTTTATTCATTAACATTCTTTGTACAATACATGAAAGGAAATACAACTGAAATAAAAAGATTCCTAAACAGTGGCATAACAGGAAATGAAAAGTACAGAAAGAAAAAGTGCATAATGAACTAAAGTGCAGGGTCTTCAGCAAATTGCTCCAAGTCTTCTTGAGATGGCTCGATCTCCGCCGGGTCCAAACCTCCTGACGACATTCAAAGAAGAGAGAAACAGAATGTCGTCAGCGAACAGGTAGCTCGGTAAGTCCCAGAGATAAGGAAGGAATAGACAGAGAGTAAGAGAGAGAGAGAGAGTAGCTTTTACAGTTGTATTATATTATTATATTGTTGTATTTCGTGTTAACGCTGTTGTTTGTAGCTTGGTACAGAAGGATACCAGTGTATACGAGAGGAGTCTCACTTGCCCCGGAGACTAAGGTATCAGGAACTCAAGGAACCGTTGGGCCACGGTACAACAGCAACGGAATATAGGTTAGGTGTCTTAATCTTACCGTCTCGTGCCACTTTTAACACCTTCCGTACCAATCTACCCCTTAAACCCCGCGATGTCTTGTTTGTATTGTTATCTTGTAAATTGTATTGATTGTAAGATTGATTGACTGACTGACCAAAACCATGATATCAGGAAACGGTTATAACCGTAGAGTCATGTAAATGGAATACTGGGAATCATGTAGAAGGAATATATCCATGGTTCGGTTTAGTCAGATTGTATAAACTGGTAAATGTATTCATGGATTCATGTGTTCATATTGAATTGGAAACTTGTAGATTATGAATTGACTTGAATCATATTCAAGTCAGATTGATCAGACTCAAACCCGAGTCAGACAATCAGAAATGTGAAACGAAGTCTTATAACTGCTAGGGTCCTTAGGGTAATTTATAAAACTTGAGGGGGTTTTATGTAAAAATACTTTTATATACTTTTCAAAATACACACCAAGTATTTATTACTCGTCTTTAGAATTGTGGATTTTATGTTGTGACATTTCTAATGAAAATATTCTAGTTGCATAAATAATGGTATTTATCTGTAATATTGATTATTTAAAGTTCATGGTATTTTATTGTAAAAGTTATTCTTGCGATTTTTAGAAAAAGGTGAAAAATTTATATTATAATAAAATAGATATTTAAATGATAAATATACATATATTTATAAAAAAATAGTTTTAATAAATATTTTATATTCCAAAAATCTCCTTTTCTTAAGATGTCGTATTTTAAACCTTTCGAGACCGAATGCTCCTTGCGGAGGTCTGAATCTCGCACTACTAGCCCGAGGATGCGCGATAAACCGTACGATCCCGAACGGGTTCCCCAAAGATGGGTTGTAGCGGTGCTTTGCAAAGATTGTAAAATACTAATCTTTTAGAAAACGGTTTTTATAAAGTAAAAGGTATTTACTTGAAAAGTGTAGTTTTCCGTATTTTAGGTTCTAGGGTTTCCTAAGCCAACTAGCCTATTTCTAAATGGTCTAAACAACAAGTCATTAGAATTCTCAAATCGCCTCTTCACCGCCAATTGTGGCCAGGTAAGTATAAGTGAGGAAGGAGGGATCCGCTCACGAATCGTGAGGCGGGCCTTTTAAAGTTACCTAAGCTCATTTGCCTAGCCTAGACACCACAACATCAGGTTTAGATAAACGATCGATGTCCACAACTTATCGTATTTTTCTACTAAGAAGTATTTACTTAAAAGCGTATCAAATCTAAAACCTTTAAGAATGGTTTTATTAAGATTATGGTATTTTAATGAAAGTTTCGTTTTATCGTATTCTAAGTTTGATGATATCATTTTAGGGTTGTATTTGCGTGTGTGTGGAGGTAGGTCATTACCTCGTGCTCTACTTTAAATGTATATTAAGGTTAAGGGGTTAAATGTGAAATTGAAACATGATGGTATTAAAGTGTAAAAATACGGTAAATTGAAAAGGTTATCATTTCATGTGTGAAAACTTATTCAAATTGATTTTTACAAGTTCAATGGTCAAGATAAAGATGTTTAGGAATGATTGAATTGATTAGAAGAAGAAAAATAAACATTATGGTATTAAAGTGAAAAAGAATACGATATTGCAAAAGCTATCATTTCATATGAGAAACTTTATCCAAATTAGTTGTTATGTGATTAATAGTCATCATGAATAAGTTTAAGTATTATGGAATTGGTGACAAGTGAGATTTTATAGAAAAACCGAATCGGAAATCGGTTTGTTCCGATTTCCGTCGGGTTTCGTAAATTCGTATTTTTGAGAAGTAGAAAGAAGGAAAGAATGGGACTTACGGGTTTCGATCTATACTAAAGAGTATAGGGAAACTAGATGAGTTGTCAGGCGTTGCTTTGTCGCCGGTTGTTTCTAAAAAAATGTCGCCTGAATTCCGTCAGAATCTCGTCGGAGCTTCGCCGCGAACTTGTTTTCAAAGCACACACTTCTTGGAAAACTTTGGAGAGAGTGGCTCAAGATTTTGGGGGTGAGAAGGTAGTGTGTAGGATTGGTATTTATAGGGTTAGGGTAGATGAAAAGTTAAAAATAAAAATGTGATAAAATGTAATAAAAAATGTATTAAAAGTTGAGTAATTGGGGTTTTTAAAGAGCTCTGGAAGTGGTATGAGGCTGAAACTTTGCAGGTGCGTAGGGAATATGAAAAGACACAACTTTTATGTTGTGACCATCGCCGGAATCGGCCGAATCGGGGGTGACTCGGCCGTGACTCGGTCGGATCACTGAGTCGGCCGAGTTGGCCGATTCCCGACCGAGTCCGGTAGTCTGGATCCCCCCGATAGTTCATCTAACTTCTGCAAGTGTTACATGTTTGGGTGTAGTGGGGTTTTTGTGAGATATGCACGTGTAAACTCTTGGTATTCTAAAGGTTTTAAAAAAATCAATATTAAAAATAATGTGGGGTATGGGATTTGAACTCTGGTGGCTTGGTTCAGCAGTGCAAGGTATTACCAATGAGCTACAAGCTCCTTCTTATAATTATGGAGTTATTTAATTACTTAAAATGATAGCAGCAAGAGTAAATACTCCAAGTATACATTAAATTTAAAATAATTTCTTGTACACTAAAAATGGAGTTATTATATTCTAGTAGCTTGTAATTAAAAACAAAATAATTACCTATATCTTGTGCTCAGGCTAAAATACCCCTTTGTGGATTTTTGAAAAAAATATTTGAAAAATTTTGTATAGGAAATTTAGGGTTGTTACAGAAATCAAAGCACAGTGGGAATCACACAAGACTCTATAACGACCTCGGGTCAACAGACTACTCTGTATCAGTGTCACCGGAGAACTGCCATCTGACGTGAGGTATAATACCATCTGGGAGTTCTCGGCGAGTCCCTCCAGTGTACCCAGTCTCTACTGACCACCCGTACACCATCCTTGATGTCAAACACCGATGGATATGAGATCATCCATCGCCCATCATATGAGTCAAGATGTGTATACGCTAGTCTACTCTGGTGTATCGATACCCTGTCTCGATACACCCTCGACTAGGAACAGTTATAGGATGTACTCGTCGACTACCGTAGCCCCACTAGTATGATCTCATCATAGTCCCAGTAGTCGAGTACATATCCTAAGGGCTTTATCAACATGTAACATAGAGACAATCAGAGTACATGTTAAGATAAAGAGCAACCAGATAGCATACTATCATGTCGAGCAAGAAAGTCCTCCCTATATATGTCCAAGCATCCACTACAATATACATCGTATGTACAGTAATGGCCTCTAGGGCATACATATAACTAACAATCTCCCACTTGTACTAGGGCCATCTGTTGTGGTATCACATACCCAACAATTAGCTGTGGTTGATGTATCTCATACTCAACCATCCCATAAAAGTCTCTACTGGGAAAAAGGCCTTTGTGAGTGGATCCGTGATGTTGTCCTCTGTGTCTACTCTCCTAACCTCGATCTTCCTGGAGATCAACCATCTCCATGATTAGGTGATACTGCCTAAGAATTATATCTGGATTTCTGATGGGACGGGCGTTCCTTGGCCAAAGCCATAACTCCATTTTCACACAATGGTTGGAACGAAGTTCATCTCATGAACTTATATATCCAGACTGCCTCTTTGGTAGCATCCTTGGTAACGACGTATCTTGCCTTTAATCGTCTAGTATGTCACGGTATCTAGCTTGGAACTCTTCCAACATACCGTCCCTTCACTTAGGGTATAGACAATGCCTGCGACTGACATTCAGTCGTGCTTATCACCCTGGAACTTTTCCAGTGATTCTCCCCAGGATCGATTGATACCATCTCACTACATCTAGTGAGAATCCTAATATCCAAATAGATCTATCCCATAGATCCATAACCCAGGATTTAGAAGGTATCACCTCGATCCTATATGGAGAATCCTTGTGATAAGTGGAGATTGACCGAGCGTAACATAGGAAACTCCTTCCCTATCAAGAGTATGTCATCCACGTACTCTACGAGGATCACCACCATACTCCCTACTACCTTTTTGTATATACAAGGTTCATCTACCATTTTGATGAAGTCAAACTCTTTGACTACCACATCAAAATAGATGTTCCAACTCCGCGATGCCTGCTTTATCGCATAAAACAACTTGCACACGTTTCCGCTGCTCCCTCTGTCTACGAAGCCCTCTGGCTGTGTACTTATAGACGCTCTCTTCTAAAACATCATTTAGAAAAGCAGTCATGACACCCAACCGCCAGATATCGTAGTTATGGTATATAGCAGTGGTAAGTAGGATCTGGATGGACTTAAGCATAGCTTTGAAAGTCTCAACTTTTCTATGTACACCAAGTAATCTTCTCAAGATATACTTTCTCCTGATGTGGATTTAACCCTTCAGATAAAGCAACCAAAGTCCATACTTTGTTGGTGTATAAGGATTCCATCTCAGATCGCTAAGCATCCAGCCATTCTTACAGAGTCCCACTCCTGATGGCCAGCTCGAAACTAGTTGGGTCATCATCTCATGATGCGATCCTCGCTCCCACTGTCATAGAGAAACTGAAGTATCTCTCAGGTGGGTGAGGAACCCTACTAGATCGGCGGAGAGGCTGGGGTTCGTTGGTGTCTATTGAATCCTTTGGTTCTACCAAATCATCAGCTGTAGTTTGTATAACTGAAACTGTTTCCAGTTCTACCTCATTACCACTAATTTCTTCACAAGAAATTCCCTTTCACAAAGGTGGCATGCTGAGAAACAAAACATCTTTTGTTCCTCGGTTTGGTAGAAGATATTCCCTTGCTAATGCTTGGTATATCCAATAAACTTCCATAGATCTGACTTTGCCTCGAGCTTGTCCGGATTATGCTTTTAGACATAGGCTGGACAATCCCAAATCTTAACAAACTTAAGATATGGGCTCTTCCCTTTCCATATCACATATGAAGTGGTAGGCAACTGATTTGATTTGAACCCTATTCAATAGGTATGCAGCTTCTCAAGTGCATAACTCCCAAAAAGAAATAGGAAACTCAGTAGTACTCATCATAGAGCACACCATATCACATAGGGTGTTATTGCTCCGTCCCGATATACCATCGTGCTATGGTGTATACGGAGGAGTAATGCTGAGAGAGAATCTCATTCTCCTTTAGAATAGTCCAGGAATCCCGTGCTCAAGTATTCTCCTCCCTGATCACATCAAAGGACATAATATTTATACCCGTTTTGGTTCTCTACTTCTAACTCATATTCATTGAATTTCTCAAAAGGTTCAGACTTGTGTTTCAACAGGAACATATGTCCGAATCTTGAGAGATAAACAGTGAATATAATGAAGTACAAAGAACCGGTCTTGACATGTGTAGACAGGGGACCTTACATACATCATCATGTATCAATCCCAAGAGTTCACTAACTCTTTCTCTGTTTCCAATAAACAGAGCTATAGTCATCTTATCTTTGTGACATGACCGGCAAGTTTCACAAGATGTAAATTCAAACTATTTTAAATATGCATCTAAATGTAACTTAGCTAGTGGGGTCGCATTGATATGACCTAGTCTTCAATGCCTCAAGAAGGATTCGTTCATTTCTGAACTCTTCCTCTTGTGTGTGTTCTGTATACTAAGAACCGTAGTTTGATTTAGAATGTCAATGCTTTTAGATAACGTGCCTGAACCGATCAACTCTTGATATAGGAAATGTTCAAAACATTATCCAACAATACAAAATTATATCCTTTCTTTACTAATAAAGAGACTGATATGATGTTGTATATCAGGTTCGGTATCTAATAACATTCATTCAGAATCAATGTATTTGTTAATACAGAGTGATAACTACCAACAGACTTGGCTGCAACACTTGCACCGTTTCTATCTCATGAAATTTATCACCCGTTCTCATTTCTCTACCTATCTGTAGCCCATGTAATAAATTACATATGTGGGATCTTGATCCGGTATCAAATACCCAGGACGTAAAGGATATTGAGAAACATTTCTGTGTAATGAACACACCCGAAGAAGATGCATCAATATGCACTTTCTTCGTTTGGGCGGTACGAGAACTCTGGTAATCCCCAATTTCCTGCTCTGTCTTATAACATTTATAAGTTGGAGCGGGACCAACGTTCCCCAGCTCAGTATAACAAGCGGGTTCGGCCAATATATCCGTATTACTATCTTGATTAAGGCGTGACATGGTCTCTACCTGGAGAGAGAGAGAAGAAAACACTCAGCGTATACTCTTACAAGATTAGATTGGTTATCTAATATATCTAATCAGGATGTCTCCCACCGTTTTATTCAAATCTTCCTTCAAACCCTAAAAGGAAAGACTAGCCGGGATTAATTACATGCTACAAGTTCGCCAATCTTTCAGCCAGGCCAGTGCCGGTACTTTGAGGGAGGTTCGCCGTGCTTTCGCAAGAACCTAATTAAAGTAAACCTCGTTTTCCTAGGGGCGTAACCCCGTTGACACCTTTCTAGACACCTACTTGATCGGCTAATTGTAATGTGTAAAACTCTCCTAGGAGTAACTTTTACTCGCAGCGGGTATCGGGATCCAACTATCTCATAGAAAGTATGCAATCTCATTACAAATTTCAACACTTGAAATTCCCAATAATATTTTACCTCTAGTGACTTATGACCTTAACTATGGTCAACAAATCATAAGCACTAGTCAAGTTCTACCCGTCATTTCTTGATTAATTAGACCCACCCACATGACCCTTAACTAAGGTCAACAAAGTCACATGACTGTCCTAACTAATCGCATCATATGCTATATAGGAAGACATCACTTAGCTACCGTACACCGTGCCTTAACTAAGGTCAACAAACACAACACGAATACTAAGTACTCTACTTCCTAAAATGATGGAGGGTTACGACAGGTTTTTAAGAAAACCTTTTGCGTAATGAACTTGATATCGTCGTAGAATCGAGTGATTTTAAATGGAGTGTTTTTTAGGCCTTTTCTAGTTTTGCTAAAGAGGTCACTCCCGGTGAAGGGATCGTCGGCTCTTTCCTCATCGAATAAGGTGCAAGGTATATCATATATACCACTATGCAAAGCAAAAACTATAGAAGCAATCAAAAGACAAACCGAGTATGCAGCATATGCTAGTTTCGCTAAAGAGATCACTCCCGGTGAAGGGATCTCGGCTCTTTCCTTATCGAATAAGGTGCTGGATGTTCTACAAGGAACACCGCTATGCAAAGCAAGAACTAGAGCTACCAGTTTTTAAACAAGTTTCTATAACATCTTTAGGTTTCTTTTATTTTATTAATCTCTTTAATGAAGTCCCATTTTAATTATGCTACACAAGCATCAGATATGAAACGAAATCAACAATATATAATATATATCTCATATATACAATATAAATATTCGTCTCAGGTAGTAATATGATCTCATCACAGAACATTGCAGCAGAAGAACATATATGAAATATTGGATATACTAGGATGTCCGTGTTTTAATACGAGCCTGTATAAAACACAGATTCCACGGTTGCGATGAATAGCCAAACCCACATCCCTAGACCCCTACGAGAGCGGCAATCAACATTGCCAATTCTAGGGTTAGGAGACCCGGTCTCGACTCCTCGAGATGGTCTCCCACTGGACCCTAGAACCCGGTTACTTGTGCTCCCCGCCTTGGGTCTACCAAATGCGAAAAAGTAAATAATATACAATGGTGACATCATCCTCAGCCCGGAAGTGCCCCAATAAAAGAATATTACATACAATGAATTTTACATGAATGAAAAAGAAAAACTCTTATCTCACATAAAACCTCCGCTATTCAAAACACGACGATCCAATATAACATATCACAGCAACACATAATATCTCATATCATCAACGTAAGTAAGTATGCATACACCGATTGTCGTTGATGTATAGCAACGAAAACCGGCGATACAACTACATACTACACTTACGGTCGCAGAAAAGAAAGTGTAAAACTACAACAGTTGAAATCCGCAACCTCTATAGACATCACATGCCTAACCAAATGAATTCCTTAGACATCGCATGCCTAACAATTATAAACCCCGCATTTTAGTCTCATTATCGAAAACACTTTTCAATATCAAGTCGGGCAATTCAACAAGATTCCCGACATCCTGATCGAATGCTCATCGCAAACTTTAGTAGACGGCCGCACCCCCGATGCCGTCGACGAAGTGCACTAAGGCGGAACACCGTTGCCGCGAGCACCTGAACGGAAGCTTTTGGCGACGGGGTTCTCCTACAGTCACTTGGTCGAGGCTATGGGGTATGGCTGTCTATTAAGTTTACCCGGCGAGTATCCGCGTACGCTACGTGATTGCGACGGACTTTTGATTGCATCAAAATCCCGTGGCAACCGATCATCTGAGACTGAACTGCTAGATTTATAACATTCAAATTAGTTATCTCATAACTACTTGTGGATTCCAAATATTGTATCACATTCCAGATAAATAGACAATGTTAAACTTTCCGATCGAATAAACAAACACCCAAGATTTCCCAAATAGTTCTCAACTCTTGAAATTAGTTTTAAAATATCCATCACATGTCACAGTACCAATGGTCCAGCCGTAGAAGGGTCAAGCCCACGCCTCACATGTGGCACGCCGTACTGCCCAAAACCCCAAGGTTTAGAGGCAGTTCAAGACGGTCACATAATCGAGTTAAGGTTTGTGTTCTTCTAGAGGGTCACCGCGTTACTTGCACGACTTAGAACGTTCTTAAACTACGGAAAAATCCAACACTTGGAAATTTTCCGGCAGGGGAAAAAATGAGTTATTGATATCCGTTCGAACTTTTTAACACGTTCTAAAAATTACCCGGACAAACGAAATGAAGTTATACTTTCCGATCGAATCAACGAGCTCCCAATACAACCTAGAAAACTCAACACTTGAGTAAATTAAAAATTCCTAGAAGCCATAAAAAATACCCAAGAATATAACCCAGAAGCTTTGACTCCTAACTCCGTACGTTGGCCGCGGAACCGCCGCCAAACCCATGGTTTGGCCGCGGTTCCGCGGTCACATGGAGGAGTCAGGGTGTCGTACTTCACATTAATTCTTAGAATTTCCTGCTTGTTTTTCTGAGTATTTTTAATACAAAAAAATCAACTTTTTAAAAAAATTTCCAGAAACTAGGTTTTATCGGGTATTCGGAGTTCGATCGGACTTTAAACTCCGCCTAGACTTCGCCTAAAACTCTAGCTTGGCTCTGATACCACTGTAGGGTTACTAGGCACTCTAATAAGGTTCTATAAGACATCAACCATGCCCGATTTAAAATTTAGCCGTGCCGAACAACCCTAAACGAGATCTTTAAACTAGAGATTAGACGAAAACAAGCATGTTAAACACTTTAACACTAAGTGAGAGGGATTACAACCTTTGTAAATCCTGTCCGTCACTTCATAAGCTCCATGTTGAGGTCCCTTCGCTGCGATCATCATGTACCCGGACTCTAGAGAGGCTCCACGAAGAGAAAGATGCAACCTTGCTTCCGATCTTCGATAACAAAGATGATCTACCTTGAAGTTTCTTTAACACAAGCTCTCACTCACTAATGATGTGAACACCCTCATCTAAATGGCAAGGGTAGATGAGGATGATGAATTAGGATTTATACTCTCTTTTATTAACTTTTTCTCACACTCATTCATAACAAAATGAAAACCTAGAAAGCTTTTGTGAGCTCAAGGAAGAAGAAGGAGAAGGAAAAAACTTTTTGTGATGAATAATGAAAATGATATGATAATTGCAAATGCAACCATGGTTGCAAATAATATATGCTAACCATTGTAGAGACTTGACTAGGGTTAAGGGTATGGTTTGGGTTAAGAAATATCTTACAAATATCAACATAAAATATCTTAGCTCATGACAAAACAAAACCTTCTAGAAACTTCTAGAATATTAACCCAAATCAAACCCTGACCTTGTTTAATCTCTACTAATCATGTTGCATTAGTAATTATAACATGTTACAATATTATATATCACATATATAATATATTTTGTAACAAAAGAAAATAATACAATTAACACATATCGCATATATATCAATGTATTACCCGGTGAGAAAATGAATCAATAAAGCGAGCCAATATTAGATAATGTAATATAATATATCACATATATTATTATACATTAAATTATCGAATCAACACTTGATCCGACAATCCGGCTATATCAAATATAACCGACTAATATTTATCCGTACCGATTCATCGAATCAACACTTGATTCGATGACCCGGCTGATATCAAATATCGCGAGAATAGAATACGGTATCTCATATCGCATTATCCTCGGTCACACATATATCACATATGTGCTCTTACTCCGTTTTGTCCGAGTCAACAAACCTCTGTGTAGGACTCTAAAGAATCGTCAATACGCCGGCAGTAGGTGATGATCATATCAAACACCCACAGGCTGCAAGCGGTCAGCTAAACGTAACAGCCACCCAGGTATTGAGCGATCAGAAGATCAACAGCAAGCCTGTACATTCTCCTGTGAATCCAATCAGTAACACCCCCGTACAGTCCGGTCTCTTCGTCTGATATGTCGCATATCTCATCTAGGGGTGGTAAATGTCAGACCCCAGCTTGATAAGTCGTGTCGATATGAGGTCTATAACAGTTCGAGAAACTACTGATAACACTTACCAGTAAATCTTAGCAACCCTGGCCAGGGATTTCCAGTTATAGCCAATCGAACACAGCACAACATCAACTCCCTATACCGGGAGAGATGAATCCCCTCCTATCGTTCATTGCCTCTATGTGATTCGGGACTGTACTCAAAAGCCACCTTTTTGCACGCCCTCTTGGACCTGGTATGATGGAAATCAAAGCACAGTGGGAATCACACAAGACTCTATGACGATCTTGGGTCAACAGACTACTCTGTTACAGTGTCACCGGAGAACTGCCATCTGACGTGAGGTATAATACCATCTGGGAGTTTTCGGCGAGTCCGTCCAGTGTACCCAGTCTCTACTGAGCACCCGTACACCATCCTTGATGTCAAACACCGATGGATATGGGATCATCCATCGCCCATCATATGGGTCAAGATGCGTATACGCTAGTCTACTCTGGTGTATCGATGTCCTGTCTCAATACACCCTCGACTAGGAAAAGTTATAGGATGTACTCGTCGACTACCGTGGCCCTACTAGTATGATCTCATCATAGTCCCAGTAGTCGAGTACATATCCTAAGGGCTTTATCAACATGTAACATAGAGACAATCAGAGTACATGTTAAGATAAAGAGCAACCAGATAGCATATTATCATGCCGAGCAAGAAAGTCCTCCCTATATATGTCCAAGCATCCATTACAATATATATCTATGTACAGTAATGGCCTCTAGGGAATACATATAACTAACACAATTTCTATAAGACGACCGCGGAACCGACGCCAATAGGTCATTACTGCCGCGGTTCCGCGGCCACTTTATTGGATCATGCGTTCAAATTTCTTTGGGACCCCCAAAAAAGCCTGCACGTATTTTTAAGACCCTGGAAATAATTTTTTGAACAATTAAAAAAATCGGCAGAAACTTCAAAATTGAAATCGTGATTTCGGAAACTTTCGTCGATCGATCTTTTAAGCGCGTTAGAACTAGCTAGTATAGGTTAATAAGTTGGCTCTAATACCATGTTGGGTTTCTCCAGCGCCCCGGCCATCAATCCGTGACCAAATGCGGAACAAAAATTTATAAAAAACTGGCACTAACGGAACCCGATGCCCAGATCTACCGTAAACCCTAAACTAAAACTATATAAAGAGTTAGGAGTGGTTATACCGAATTGATCTGTGTTCTTCGGTCTTCAACCACCTTCCCAAGCTCCTAGAGGCCACCATGAACAAGCTTGGTCACCGGTCTCCCTCCATCGAAGATGATCCACCCGAGGATTTATGAAATGAGCTCCAACCTCATAGCCGAGGTACCTAGGGTACCTAGATCGCTACACTAGATAGCCAAGAAGAAGTAGAGAGTGGTGAAGGATCAATTTATCTCAAGACACCCTAGGTTTCTCAACACATGAGAGGGTTAGGGTGGAGGAAGAAGAATATGCCATGAGAATAAGAATGTTGTAGGAGAGAGAATGAATAATGGCTTAGTTTTTTTTGTCTGTTGTGAGAGTTATAAATAAATAATGGAGCCATCCCAAAATATCTCAAGTCTCCAAAATATCTTAAGTCAACAAAAATATCTCAAGTCAACAAAAGTATCACAATAAACAAAAAGACTAAGCATGCTGGAATAGTAACCATAGGTCACTATTAAGCCATACCACAAAAAATGCAACAAACACCTCATCCTCCACCTCAATAACCTTTTAATCCAAAAAGGTTTAAACCATAATGAGGTGTAATCTTTAAAAAGTAATCTTGTAAGAAATTACAAGAATACCCCTCATCCGTATAAATATACCCGCATCCATATTCTGAAGAATACGAATACAAAGATACGAAAATAATCCAATAATATAATACTAGGATTCGGATTAAACCAAAACCCACTAGTATTATCCGTCCGAACATCATGCGTGCATAAGTACACGTATGTGATCAAACCCTGCCGTAAAACCATACGGCCTCTATATCTTTCGCCCGAAGCAGGGAAACCCTCTGTGTGGGACTCTAAAGACTCGTCAATATGCTGGCAGTGGGTTTAACCACAAGCACGTCAGCGGCACTAGCTGTACGTAACGGCTACCCAGGTATTGAGCGAAAGGGAGGCCGACGAACAAACTCATCCTGAAACCCTACTGAGCCTGACAGTGACAATATCCGTACAGTCCGGTCCATTCGTCTATGAGTATTGCATATCGTGTCTAGGGGGTGGATAAAGTCAGACCCCTAATATCTCGACATTTAGTGTCGGTATGAAACCCATCATCACCTGAGAAACTACCGATCCTAGATCAGTAATTCTCGACTACCTTGTCCAAGTATTTCTAGTGATGGCCACCTGTGCACACCGCGACATTAACCCCCAATACCGAGAGAGACGAATCCCCGACGATCCGCTCACTGCCTCCATGTGGCTCGGGACTGTAACCAACTAAAAACTGTTTGCACGACTCCTTTGAGACGCGGTAGGGTAGTAATCAAAGCATAATGGGAACTCACACGAGACAAATGATGATCTCAGATTGCTAGAATAACTTATACACATGTCACCTGGGAAGTGCTATCTGATAATAGCTATAATGCCAACTAGCATGTTCCCGGCAAGTCCGTCCGGTATACTCATAACCCAATGGGCACCTGTATACTATTTTAGGTGAACAAACTGACACCAATGGATTGTGAGACCGGCCACCGCCCCTCGTCGAGGTCTCGATCAGTATACACGAGTTTACTCTGGAGTATCGATGCCCAGTCTCGAAACTCCCACGACTAGGGATATTTAAGGATGTGCCTATAAACCACCTAGCTGCCACGTAAATGATCGCCATCATAATACTGGTAGTCAAGCAAGAATCTTATGGACTCTATCAATATATAATAGTGATCTGTAATGCCACTTAATACTGTACATGATGATAAAGGCAAAACAAATAGCATACTATCGTCTCGAGTAAGATTGTTCTACCGGTATAGGTCATTCCTCAATCATCATAATCACCTACCTGTGACTGTAATAATTGCCTTGAGGGCACTATAGCGAACATAAATGACATGTTTAATCACTATATACCCTGGTCTATTGCTTCATGATATCCATTTCGAACTTTTCATTATACTTATATACTTCAAATCTTTACTTGGGGACTTACCAAAAGAAAGTTTCTTCGACGGGCATCCACTCATCTCTTTCTTCTTTTGGATGTTCGTTAGGTGGTCTAGAGACTGAGGAGTTAGAAGCGACTGCAGGGGTTTACGACCAGACTACTACTCAAGTTTAGCTGAACTCATCTTTTCTTTCAGTTCATATATGCCACCTGTTTAGGCAATTCTGTTCTTGTATTTCCTTTTAGTTGAACTCATGTATTGTAAATATATCAAGTTAAATGTAAATAAAGTTGTTGAAGTTTAAATCTCATGTCACATTTCTTGTCATTTTTATATTTCTCATTTACGCTAGTGTATTTATTCCGGAAAATGACCTTCTTGAAATAAATACGTCACAGCCTTGTCATGTACCGTCACCGTCTACTGGGAAGCGAGGCCTGACATGTTTTGTTGGTGGCCCATGCAGATACGTTCTGCATAAAGTCTTAAGCAATATATCACAAGAAATATAAAATTCAACAACTTTAAATTCTTTACATTTTAATCTCTATTGAATCTATCATAATCTTTCTTCTCTATCTAAGGTGATGGATTCTCCCAACAATACTAGCACCAACGTCCATGGCAGTACACTACCACCTACCCACCCTTACCGTTCTACCACCTCCACCTACCGTAACCACTTCACTCACAGAACAGACGATACTTTTGGAGGTATCAAAAGCCTACTTGAGGGTCAGCAGGCTCAATGCACGATTTTGCAGAAGTAGACTCCTCTCCTTCAACAGAATTTCATCCGCTCTGAAGCAGAAACACCGGGAGTGAAACAATTTCGAGCATTACACCTGAAGAACTTCTCAGGAAAAGAGAAACCGCTTGAAGCCGAGAAATGGGCTCAGAGCATAGAAGACGACGTAGCAGCAGCTCAAGTTTCAGAAGTGGCTTGGGTTAGAGTAGCAAAACTCCAACTTACCGACAATGCCAAAGTCTGGTGGAAGGCCGAGAAGAGCCGTCTTGAGCAGCTGATCGAGTGGAAGATTTTCCGGGATCTCTTCGATGCTAAATACTTTCCAGAAATCGCACATTTCGATATGGAACAAAAATTCATTCACCTGCAACAAGAATCCATATGGGATAAGTCGGTGGATGAGTACGATATCGAATTCACCATGCTCGGCAGATTCATTGCCCATCTAGTTCCTACTGCAGAAATCAGTGCCAGGTGCTTCCAGCAAGGATTAGACCCTGAGATCCAGGCTGCTCTTGTAAAGGGAGAATACCTAACACATGAAGCAGTTTTGAAGTCAGCCCGTCGTTATGAAGCAGTCATTAAGAAGAAGGGAAGGCCACAGTCGATCGATATGAAACATCCCGCTAGCCAGATTACCGAAGGGGCCTCTTCTAGGCCAACTCTCCCAATGCCACCTATGAGGCCAGAAGGATCATTTTTCAAGACTGAACCAAACTTTTGTATCTATTACAAGAGGACCGGATACCAGGTCAAGGATTGTCATCGAGCAAATGGTCTTTATTTGATATGTGGATCGCCCTCTCACACTGTAGAAACTTGCCCATAGAACCGTGCTGGCCCAGCCCCTGCAACTAGAACAACTATTCAAGCTCTTCCTGCACCACCTCCGCGTGGACCACCTTTACCTCATCAGCTATCGATGTACTAACATGCACAGTGAAATATGCCGAGACTCCAGGCTTTCACTTTGTCGGCCGTAGAGGACGAAGCCATAGATCAAGATAAGACTGGTAAATCTCCTTCCATCTTTTCAGACTTTTCAAATTCTTGCATCCTTTGTTTCTCTTATCCGCCTGAACTTTTTCACGCAGTTTCGGTACGATATTAGTAGTTCCTTCTCCACTGCTAAAACCTAAATTTTTCTTGAATCTGTTACAATATTCCCCTTTTATAAATTTCGAGGACAAAATTTTTCTAAGATGGGTAGGAAGTAACGATCCTAAATTCCTATACACTTTTTTGATCTAATATTAATTTTGGTTTCAAGTTTTAAGTTATTTTTGATAACTTATGAACAAAAAACTCCTTATAGCTTACTAGTTAAGCCTCCACACTGTTGTCTCATAGCCTGCAAGTTCGAATCTTATCAATTTCAATTATTTTTAATATCTTTCTTTTTAAATTTTCGGAAGCCCAAAAGTTGCAAGTGTATTATACAGAGAAGCGAAGAGTTGCAAATAAATCAAATAATAAAAACGAGACATAAATACTCAGATAAATGCACTGCACGAACCCCGAGACCAAACTCTACTTTTGGCCCGCCGGTTTCCTCATTTTGATCTCCACCGACGGTTGATATGGCCTTAAATCCCTCCATTTTTTGCCCGTGCATCCCTTCAGTTCCTCACTCCTCTTTTTTCTTATTTGATTTTCCTGCAATTTACCAGAGAACCCCAGACTCTTCATCTACCCCTTTACCCTCACTTTTAATACATTTTATTATTTTTTTAATTTTCTCTACACCTTTACTTTCCCCTATAAATACCTAGCCTTTCTTCTTAGTTCTTCTCCTAGATTATTCTGAAAATACCACTCAAAATTCTATCTCTTAAGCCTCACTCTAGCAAAGAAAGTTAAGCACACAAGTCCAATCTAACTCCGTTGCTCAAGTTCGTTCCTCCACGCATTAGCTATCTAGAGTCCGTTCTTATATGCGTAATCCGATCCAAGCTCAAATCTCCATGCACCGTAAGTCTCGGTTTCTCAACCAAGACTTCTTTTCTTCTTTTTCTCACTTGTACAAGTACAAGCAGAAACCGTAAGTCCTCTCATCCTCTCTTCTTTCCCTATTGTATACTCACTTCTATTTTTACTTGTCGCCACTCCGCATCACCTGTAACTATGCTAACTCCCTCTTTATTTCTTTCTCTTTTTCTTCTCCTCATACATCTACGCGAAAGGATACAGTATTATAAATAAATTTAATTAAAAAATAATATATTCATTGTAATTCGACATGTTCATCATAAATTTCATGCCATGATATCAAGAAAATACGAATTTACAACTCTATCCATGTCTCACAATTTTTTATATGATATTTATTATGTTGAATAACCTGTAGATTACAAATAACGAATGAATATCATGAACTTTAAAACTACTATTTTATCGATATCTAGAATTTATACCTATAAAAAATTTACGGGGCAACGATCTACCCCACTCACAACACTATGATTTCATAGCACGATGTTTTGATCAAGTTTTATTTAAAAGAAACAATTTACATTAAAATACCATCACTTTTATAAAATGTTTTATCGCTATTTTTAAATCGTTTGTAATTGCGTCAATGCAACCCATTTAGGGAAACCCATCTACGGATGGTGCATATTATCACACATTTTTAGAATAGCAGTGTGAGATACAGAGCTCCTCACGGAGAATTTAGTCTCGAAAGGAAATAAAAATATGATTTTTAAAGAAATACGATTTTGCTAAACAAAACCAAATATTGACAAATTATATAAAATCATGAATCCGTATTTTCAATGAAAACAAATTATGAAAAAATATATTTTAAATTAAATATTAAAATTTTAATAAACTACCATCAAGTTTCCAAAAGAAGTAGTTTTCATTAAAATATCATAAACTTTTAAAAGTTAGGTTTTATCATTAAAATATCATTAAAATTAAAATACATGTTCATAAAAACTCTTAATAATACAAATCACCCTTGAGATTTATTTTCAAATAATATTAAGGTATTTTTCATAAACCCCATCGAGAAATGCAAACAATATAAATACAATGTAAACAAGCTATAATAAATATTTAAGAATTCTAGATTAATATAGGTTTAAGCGGTATCAATTCTCTTGAGTCCCGGGGAGCTGGAGAAAGTGAATACTTTCCTATTCAGGTTATACAAACTAACGGAGTTATCAATGGCAATTGTCTTGGAAAAAGACACAAATCCTGTCATCCATGTGCAGCAGTTGTCCGATTACTCCCAAACTTAAGAATTTTAAAAGTTAAATCCATCCATATGAATTGACTATAATCTAAATACAAACTTGAACATGACTCAAATATGAATTTGAACTTGAACTCGAACTCGAGCTTGAACTAGAATCAAATATTAACCAGAACTTGACACTTGAATTTAACATGAATAACTGAACCCAATGTCTACTCTTGAACTAACTTGACTCGAACCACGAATACAACTTGACATGAATACATGAATACTTGACACGGATACTTGATACTGACAAGAACTCAATCTTGCAACTTGATGTATTCATGGATTCGAGAAAGACTGGTAATTTTAACTATAATCTAGGATACACGAGGTGTTGGGGGTAAATCAAGTGTGAATCCAATGAAATCTCATGGGTCTCCCTAGATCATGAATCCATGTCTACTAACACAAGCAAGCTATCATGAGAGCCCGTGTTTCCTTACTTCTGAATTATAACCTGTTGAGTTTGGAATACTTCAATATTATGTTGAAGTTCCATTACTAACACTTGATTCGGGCCCGTGGTTCCTTACCCATGGATTACAGCCTGTTGGGTTCGAGAATAATCTTGAGATTGGTTGACATTCACATTTAAACTTACATTAAATTAGTTTACCAATGCAGAGATTTTTTAGGACACTTACATGCACTTCATGTTCACCATATCTACACTACACGGCCATGCTATACTATTTTGCTATGCTCGTGAAACTTTGCCATGTTATATAGAATTCCTATGCTTATACTAAATGACATGTTTATTCACTATATGCCTTAGTCCATTGCTTCATGATATCCATTTCGAACTTTTCATTATACTTATATACTTCACACCTTTACTTGGGGATTTACCGAATGAAAGTTCGCCGACGGGCATCCACCCATCTCTTTTTTCTTTTGAATGTTCGTCAGGTGGTCTAGAGACTGAGGAGTTAGAAGCGACTACAGGGGTTTACGACCAGACTACTACTCAAGCTTAGCTGAACTCAACTTTTCTTTTAGTTCATGTATGCCACCTGTTTAGACAATTTCGTTCTTGTATTTCCTTTGAGTTGAACTTATGTATTGTAAATGTATCAAGTTGAATGTAAATAAAGTTGTTGAAATTTAAATCTCATGTCATATTTCTCGTCATTTCTATATTTCTCATTTACGTTAGTATATTTATTCCTGAAAATGACCTTCTCGAGATAAATACATCGCGGACTTGTCGCATACCGTTATCGTCTACTGGGAAGCGGGACGTGACACTACATCTTGGCACTCATCTTCAACTCCTCTCATTAGTAGTATATATAGTGTTAACAACCTAGCATTACCCATCATCCATTGGTAGCCTACACCAATGGATGGTCTGGCCCATAAGGCCTGAGTCTAAGTCGAACTTTCTCTAGGCGTGTAAATGGATACGAGACATATCCTCACAATCATCACCTTGGCTCGAATATGTGAGTCCAAAATCGGAGATACAACAATGTCCTTACAATCTACAACTCAGACATACACATGCACATGCATCTGATCCACCTGTTGGGAACAACTCATATTATCATCACTGCCTCAAATACGAGCGCCATAACTGCTCCACATCGGTCCAATCTCCAGGATTGCAAACTGAGACAAAACCTAATGACGTATACACCATATGCTACACAATGTCTGCAAATAGTCATACACCTAGGAGACTATGAGGCATCATACCTTATCATGCACCATAGTGCCTCAATGTGGCTGAAGAATCTACATCGACCAATAAGGGGATACATCAACGCACCTAAGCAAATATCATCGATGCAGCAAAACCACCAAAGAGCAACAACTGTTCGCAATAAAAGAACTGGCCCAAATTGAATCCACCATAAACCACTCAGAAGGATGCATGGCACAGCCCTATCAAATCTTCATCATAGCTCAGAAGATAATGTGTCACCAAAGGTTCGATAATGAATAAATCACACTAAATATGACAAACCAAATCACAATAAGGCAATAATGCATACAATCCATATGGCAATAAAGTCTCGAAGCAAACAAAAAAGCATTCTCATATGCACTCATTCGAACAATCGACAATGACCTGAGTGGATTTTTTCTCGAAGCACCAAACTGGGCTGAATGGAATTATCCTCAAACCACTAATCCATGATCAACAAAAGGATGTAAGTCATGGACAACAAATCTCCACCTTAGCTCGCCTCTTACCGAGATCAAGGCCAATAATGAAAGGAGATAGTGCCTCAACAAACTTTGAAGACGAAACATGTCACATGATCAATGCGACAATCCAAAATCGCAAACGCGATAACTCATGCAGCACCAAAAGAGTAAAGAACTCTACCTTCAACTCAAATCTGCATGATAACAAACGTCTTGAAAAAATAACAAGTTTTCATAAAAAATTAACATACCCTGATTCGAACTATACGTTAAAGTGGGGATATCTGCAATAAAAAAGGAATTTGGCCAATCCGACTTCACCAATGCGTCCGGAACACCAACAAACATAAGCATCAAAATTTAGATCACCAAAATGAGACATTGGTTGCTCGATCCAACCTCAAATTAATTTCGGCCGTCGATTTTCCAGCCTTTAATCCATTTTAGATGACAGCCACAGCAATTGATGTTTGTTGTTCTTCTCTGGGAGCAGATCCATATAGGCTTTTTGCTCACTTCCTTCGCGAGCACAACTCCTCATGTGCAGAGCACGTGGAAGGGCTAATTTTCATCTCCTTCAACCATCAGCGCCATCACCATCGTTCTGCAACCAGCAACCGCACCATTCTGGCGCTGCTCATGCCTTCATAGCGTGGCCACGAG
Organism: Agapanthus africanus; assembly: GCA_030015575.1. Lineage (NCBI taxonomy): Eukaryota > Viridiplantae > Streptophyta > Magnoliopsida > Asparagales > Amaryllidaceae > Agapanthus > Agapanthus africanus. Next base: position 676,258,972 of record CM057337.1, read on the forward strand.
CTCGACAACGTGATCCACCTCGTGCAATGATCACCTCGAGCACCACCACGGCAAGCCCCTCGGCTCCGCCACCGGCCACTTTGCCCTCGGATCTCATCAAGATCCGACAAAAAATCCGATGACGCAAGCACCAACTCCGACCACCATGGCTGTCAAAAACAGTAGATCCGGCAATCAAGGAGCCCATGCTAGCTCATCCTTGATGAATCTACCTCGGACCGCTGCCAACATCAGATCTAGCTTCTCTGACAAACACGGCTAATTTGTGAACTGGGAACCTAAACCGAACACATTCGGCTTTGATGCCGCTTGCTGGGGAAATCAATCCGCTCAAACCATCGAAAACACATGATAGACAAATACAAAAGCACAGAAGAACACTCTCATAACTCATATCCTCCTTTTCCAAGAAGGGAAAGGCACACGCACACCAAAAGAGACTACATCTTGGCACTCATCTCCAACTCCTCTCATTAGAAGTATATATGGTGTTAACAACCTAACGCTACCCATTACCCATTAACGCGACTCATCACCCATTGGTAGCTCATACCAATGAATTACCCGGCCTATAAGACCCGATTCCAAGTCAGACTCCCTTCAGATATGCAAACGGATACGCAACATATCCCAAACATATGCCATGAGATTTGGAGAGCCATAACTCAAACATTTGAAAGGACAGAGGGTGATGTGCACTTCTGATGGATCTCTTGATCTCCTTCAGATGTTACCTTCCGTTGATCTGCAGCGAGCGTTGATGGATGGCTGAGATTGGATATGAGGGTTGCCTCTCAATGCGTGTGGATCTCAATGGGATGGATATGGTTGAGGCCAAGCTACCTGCAAGAAAGTCCCGAGGTGGTTATGCCACCGAGGACCCTCCAACGATCAAGTTAGTCAAGGTATTTTGGCAGAGTAACGGCCTATTGTGGTCAAGTTGGCTTACCTGAGTCATCTGAGAGAAGGGTTTATATAGTTGCAGCCATGGGCAGGCGGGCACGAGATTCACACCAGTCGTTACGCCCCTGGAATTACGCCCGCGTCAAAGGATAGATTCCCCTATTAATGATGAGATATTCTCGTTAATAGGGGGATGCGGTGGCGTGGAAGGCGGGATCGTGGGAGGCAGATATCTCGCGTATGGCTAGATTCACGGAGCCATGGCGGAAACGCCTGTGATCAGTGCTGTGGGTCAACCGATGAGACCGAGGAAGCTAAGCTCGGCGGGAGGGAGGATGAGGGAGCTTGGTTATGTAATAGCTCGGAAGTGAGCTGGTAGGGCAGAGGGAACTCAGCATGTGGGAAAGCTCGGAGGCGAGCCGACGGTTGTTTATAAGGCGAGCACAGGAGTGGTCTGGAAGGCCACCAAAGGCCGGGAACATCCTCGGGTTGAAGGCACGGGGTATGCTTCCAACGTACCGTTCTTGATCCTTTCTTGTAAGCTCTGGGACACGTCATCTGCCACGTGTCATGATTTGGGGAATCACCGGTATCGGGAATCATCATTAGCCCCCACTCTCGTCTCAGCCCATTCATGGGTCGGGTCGAGAGTGGTCTGACCGGTCACCCGGGGTAAGCTTTTATTTGAAGATATCGTCAGTGCGTATTCCCGGACAATTAGTTGTATTTTCTTGATGACGTCAGCGGATCAGGGGAGAGATCTCGCATTAAAGAGGAGGCGCCGATTCGTGCGTACGTTCGTCGAAGCGCCAGCCCACATGTCTGGCGCTGGTTGGCTGACGCGACGGGCTGCTCGTGTTCTCGCGCCCGATAGGATGCGCCCAATGCTCGTGCGAAAGGTGGAGTGCCGATGGCCGTTGAATGTGAAGTGTTGTTTTGGCGGGAGATGATCGGCGCCGTAGGATGTGTACGCCGGCTGCTATAAATAGAGGTGGGATCCTCTTCAGGGTCCATACCTCACCATAATTTCCTCGTCCCTTCGCGTGTTTGCTCGGTGCTCTTCTCCTTAGGTCGGGTTCCTCGTCTCTTCGCGTGTTAGCTCGGCGCTCTTCCCTTTAGGTCGGGATCCTTGCGTTTTCTCTTTCGAGGACTCATCCCTTTGATCAGGATAGATGTCTTCTATCGAGGGGTCTGTAGAAATGGACCGGGTAGAGTCCAGGGAGTCTTCTGCAGCTTCCTATTCTGCTTCTTCCTCTTCTTTGTCTGAGTCGGAGTCCCCCCGGGAAGTTAGGGTTAGTCATGCTCCCCGGGGTCATGCGACGGGGGCGTTCCCCGGAGCGTAGGTCAGGGGCGTCCGTGACGCGTCTTCTATACTTGGTCATGCGGATGAGCTTGCCAGCATCCGGGCTCGCTTCCATATCCCTCCCGGCCACTCGCTTCGTCTGGCCGGGGAGAGGGAGAGGGAAGACCAGGTATGAGGCAAGGAGATTGCCTTGTACCTGGAAGCCTTTTGGGCCGGAATGCGCCTGGCTTTCTCCCCTGAGGTGAGTGCGGTGTTGAAGTGTTTTCAGTTAGCCCCGGACCAGTTAGTGCCAAAATCTTGGAGGATTCTTCTTGGGTTCCTGGTCCGGTTGAAATTGCGGGCGATCCCTTTCAGTCTGAGCCTTCTTCTTTCCTCTCTCTGCTACAATAACCACCCCGGCAATCGCAAGGACGAGCTGAGCTGGATATACATTTCATTTAGAAAGCATTGGGGAGGTGCTGCCGGGTCGGGGGTCGTCGTAGTACCTTCTTCCATCCATGAATGGAAGAAGAAGTTTTTGTTTATCGGGCCACCCGAGGATGAGGATTGGCCTGTGCTCGTCTAGTGGCACAGGGCCGACTGCCCGCGGCTGAGGCGGGTGAATGATCCCGACGCGGTGGCGGTGTCGGAGTGGGAGCCCCTCCCCCGGGCCGATGTGCTGTTGTCTGAGCAGGCCCTTATTTGGGCTGGGCTTAGCCCCGCTCAACCTGCGGGTAAGTTGGGAGTTTTTAGGCGGCATGTTTAGATTTGTGTGTTCTTCCACTTTCTCTGGCATTTCTAACTTCTTTGTATTTTCTTCATATGCAGAACCCATGGACCTATCCAAATTTCGGACATCCCTGGTCGAACAGAAGAAGGGGAAGAAGGCCGGAGGTGCTGGTCCCTCTCGCCCGTCGTCGGCTCCGGCTCCATCGGTGGCCGCTCCATCTAGACGCTCAAGCGAACCCTGGGCCCTGGAGTCCAGCCATGCGCCGAGCCGAAAACGTGCTCGGGAGCAGGAGCCCCGGGCTTTGGAGGTAGGAGGCGAGACTGGTTCTCTTGCGTCTCTCCTCAAGAGGTACCACAGGACGGTGCCCCATTTTCCGGCTTCCCCGATCATCGTAGATGAAGGGGAGCTTCGCTTCGAGGTGCCCTTGGGGCTTTCTGTCGCCGACAGCCTTCTCTCGGAAATGGAAAGGTCGGCCGGGGGCAGAATCCCTCGGGGGACCCTCAGGGCCCAAATGGCGGCCATAGCCCAGGAGGCCGTGCAGGTCAGTGTTCGCACCTCACTAGGGTCTTCATTCAGTACTTTTTTTGTTCGCAAGATTGGGTGCCCCCCTTCTCTTTTGACCCTCCTTTGTTTTCTTCAGGTCCTCCAGCACTGCGCCCTCGTCGTCAATATGGAGGACGAGGAAATTGCCCCGGCGATGCAGGCCGCGGGCGAGCTCTCCTCGTGAGAGGAGAGCTCCAGGATGGAGACTCAAGCGGCGATGGAGAGGGTCGCCGCCCTCGAAGACCGGGGTGGCGGCCAGGGATCGGGAGATCTCCAGCTGCCGAGAGGCCGCCCGAGCCGCTGAGGCTAATTTGGAAGATTCCAGGGTGCTTGTCACCACTCTGAAGAAGACGGCGAACACCCTCCGGAAGGAGAATGAGGAGGAAAAGGAAGGAGTGTGGTATGCCGACCTCCGAGCGTCGAGGGCGGTGGAGACGTATAAGAAGTCGGACCAGTACTATGTCGACCTCGCTGAAGTCGCTGCCCTCGTTTGGCATGAGGCCCATGACGCCGTCAAGGCCCTGATGCCGGAATTTCCTGACGGCGAGCTCCGAGGTGAGTAACCCCTCAGGGGTGAGGTGAAGGGGAATGCCCCCGGAAGTGCTGCTGGAGGAGAGGCCCCTGGTGGGAGCGTTGGGGAGAAGTCGGTCGCCCCGGCTCCCAGCGCTGAGGCTCCTGCGGTGGACGCCAACCTTCAAGACTCCACCCTGGTCGTGGTGGTGGATGCAGAGCTCGTCAAGGTTCTCCCCGGCCCCGAGGCCTGAATCTCCTCGCTTCCTTATTTTCTTTATCGCTGAGATTTTGTAAGCCTCCGAGCGTTTTTGTAAGGCCGGAGAGCCTATAATACCCTTGTAAAGACTTCCGACTTTGTGAATGAAATCTTTTTGCAGTGTTCTTTGCGTACATATTTTCCCTTTGCTTGTGGTAAAATTTTTATTACGCGGTACCACTTTCATGATGCGTTAGGTCGGAGATCGGTTTTTCATCTAGCGATCGCCCGTCGAGTTGAATTCAACCATTTGCCAAGTGTGCAAAGACCGGTGTAAGGTCGGTATCTCCATGCCCCCGAAGTCGAGGTGGGGATTGCTTAGTAAGACATGTAGAAAGTCGCCCTCTAAGGATGGACCGAGCAGGGAAGCTGCTCGGTGGCCTCTTGACGAGGGCTTGGATCCTTAGTGAGGGAGGGCAAGGAGCTGCCTGCTAAGGATAGACCGAGCAGGGTTGCTGCTCGGTTGCCTCTTGATGAGGGCTTTGATCCTTGGCGTTTTTGGGTAAGAGATTACCAGCCAAGGATGGACCGAGCAGGGAAACTTCTCGATGGCCTCTTGATGAGGGCTTTGATCCTTGGCGTCGTTGGGTAAGAGATTACCAGCCAAGGATGGACCGAGGAGGGTTGCTGCTCGGTTGCCTCTTGATGAGAGCTTTGATCCTTGGTGTCGTTGGGTAAGAGATTACCAGCCAAGGATGGACCGAGCAGGAAAGCTGTTCGGTGGCCTCTTGATGAGGGACTTGATCCTTGGCGTTGATGGGTAAGAGATTACCAGCCAAGGATGGACCGAGGAGGGCTGTTGCTCGGTTGCCTCTTGATGAGGGCTTTGATCCTTGGCGTCGTTGGGTAAGAGATTACCAGCCAAGGATGGACCAAGGAGGGTTGCTGCTCGATTGCCTCTTGATGAGGGCTTTGATCCTTGACGTCGTTGGGTAAGAGATTACCAGCCAAGGATGGATCGAGGAGGGTTGCTGCTCGGTTGCCTCTTGATGAGGGCTTTGATCCTTGGCGTTGTTGGGTAAGAGATTACCAGCCAAGGATGGACCGAGCAGGGAAGCTGCTCGGTGGCCTCTTGATAAGGGCTTTGATCCTTGGCATCGTTGGGTAAGAGATTACCAGCTAAGGATGGACCGAGGAGGGTTGCTGCTCGGTTGCTTCTTGATGAGGGTTTTGATCCTTGGCGTCGTTGGGTAAGAGATTACCAGCCAAGGATGGACCGAGCAGGGAAGCTGCTCAGTGGCCTCTTGATGAGGGCTTTGATCCTTAGTGCGGGAGGGCAATGAGTTGCCTTCTAAGGATGGACCGAGCAGGGAAGCTGCTCGGTGGCCTGTTGATGAGGGTTTTGATCATTGGCGTCGTTGGGTAAGAAATTACCAGCCAAGGATGGACCAAGCAGGGAAGCTGCTCGGTGGCCTCTTGATGAGGGCTTTGATCCTTGGCGTCATTGGGTAAGAGATTACCAGCCAAGGATGGACCGAGTAGGGAAGCTTCTCGGTGGCCTTTTGATGAGGGCTTTGATCCTTGGCGTTGTTTGGTAAGAGATTACTAGCCAAGGATGGACCGAGCAGGGAAGCTGCTCGGCGGCCTCTTGATGAGGGCTTCGATCCTTAGCGCGGGAGGGCAAGGAGTCGCCTACTAAGGATAGACCGAGCAGGGAAGCTGCTCGGTGGCCTCTTGATGAGGGCTTTAATCCTTGGCATCGTTGGGTAAGAGATTACCGGCCAAGGACGGACCGAGCAGGGAAGCTGCTCGGTGGCCTCTTGATGAAGGCTTTGATCCTTCGCGTCGTGGGGTAAGAGATTACCAGCCAAGGATGGGCCGAGCAGGGTTGCTACTCGGTGGCCTCCTGATGAGGGCTTTGATCCTTGGCGTCGTTGGGTGAGAGATTATCAGCCAAGGATGGACCGAGCAGGGAACCTGCCCGGTGACCTCTTGATGAGGGCTTTGATCCTTGGCGTCGTTGGGCAAGAGATTACCAGCCAAGGATAGATCGAGCAGGGAAGCTGCTCGGTGGACTCTTGATGAGGGCTTCAATCCTTAGCGCGGGAGGGCAAGGAGTTGCCTGCTAAGGATGGACTGAGCACGGAAGCTGCTCGTTGGCCTCTTGATGAGGGCTTGGATCCTTGGCGTCGTTAGGTAAGAGATTACCGATCAAGGATGGACCGAGCAGGGAAGCTGCTCGGTGGCCTTGCGAGGTTCTGTCTAATCTTCCTTGGTGTGTGGACGTTGGGAAGAGTGCCCGTCGTGCACGACACGTGTTAGGAACGCATGGGGAAGGCGAAGCGTTTTGAAGAGCCGCGTCAGTTCCTCCACGTGGAGGCGCAGTATTGGAGTAATTTGGGTGGATCCCAGGATTCACGCCCATGCGCGCGCGAATTTGGGTCCTTCAGGATTCTGTTTGAGGTTATAAATTGAGAAGGGTGTGTCGCCTATACTTAGGTTTGCACCCCAAAAGACAATAATGGACGGATTCCCTTTCTCCATTTCCGAGATCATTTCCTTCGAAGACATATATCTGTATGATCAGTGGATCTCTGAGGATAGGTTGCGGGTGGTGATTCGGCGTGTTGAGGATCAAGTCGGCCGCCTGCTTCCCCGGGGATCACCCTTGCTTCAGCTGTTGATGTATTCGATTTGGAGGGCATCGCCGGGGATGTACAACCCCATGTCTGAACAACTGAAGGATGAGACAGTTGGCAAGCTAAGATCGCTATGTCGTCTCGTCTTGATCTCGAAGAGTCGGCGCGATCGCTCGGTGGCACTCGTCCTCGAGTGTTACCAACTGAGGCATTTTGCCGATGGGTGCCCGGCTGGAGAGTCCTCCGGCCCGTCCGTTGCGTCGAGGGTTCGCGGGCAGCATAAGATGCAGAGGTCCAAGGCGGCAAGGGCTCGGCTGGCGGCAATCTCTTCGAAGTACCACGAGCAATGCTTCCTGCACCCCCTTCCCCCGCTGTTGTAATTTCAATTTTTATGAAAGGCTGAGGAGCCTATAATACCTTTTGAATGAATAGAATTCTCCTTTTTCGATGCCCTATTGTTTTCTTCTTATTATTTAAATAAAAAGAACTTAGAAGAATTTACATCGCTTTTGTGAAAAAAAAAAATATACATTCATAGATATTCTTTTCAGCCGTACAGCTTGAGCTTTTCGGCGTGTTTGAGGCCGAAGGGCATCACCTTATAGCAGTATACCCCCCGGTCCGTTGTGAATGCGGTGAGATCCTCGTCAGCCGGATTCATATGGATCTGGTTGTAGCCGGAGAATGCATCCATGAAGTTAAGTAGTTCGTGGCCTGTCGAACTATCGACGAGCTGATCTATCCGAAGGAGGAGATAGTTGTCTTTCGGGCAGGCATTGTTGAGGTTAGTGAAGTTGACGCACATGTGCCACTTCCCGCTAGACTTTTTAACCATGATCACGTTCGCCTACCATTCCGAGTAAGGCACGTTCCGAATGAAGTTGGTGGCGAGGAGCCTGCCCATCTCGTCCTCGATTGCTTTTTGTTTTGTCGGGGAGAAGCTTCGCTTTTTCTGCCTGAAAGGCTGGACCGTAGGGTCCACCTCGAGCTTATGCGATATGGTTTTATGGTCGTTCCCAGGCATGTCGGCAGGCGCCCAGGCGAATACGTCCGAGTTATTTCTGAGGAAGTGGATCAGGTCGTCTCGGCGATTCCCGTCAAGAGTGACTCGATCTGGAAGGTTCGCTCATTGTCCCCTTCCGCATGGGGGACCTCGGTCAGTGGTTCCACTGGGGTTCCTCGGACCTCTTTTTGCTCGTCTCGAGTATCCAGGGAACCCTTGATATCATCCTCGCACTCAAGGTCATTGTTTGTCCGCTCAGACATAGATGTTGTGGTGAAGCAAACCTTTGCGGTTTGTTGGTCCCCGTAGGCTCGACCTATCCCGCCTTGGTCGAGCGGGAACTTTATCGCTAGGTGGTAGGTCGATATCTGGGCGCGGAGGGAGTTCAGTGTCGGGCGACCTAGGAGGACGTTGTAGGCCGATGGAATTCTCGCGACGATAAACTTCATAGGCACGGTGCACGTACGGCCCGCTTCCCCGATGTTAAATTGGGGGGTGTTTACCCCTTCCGCAGGGATGGAGTGGTTAGTGAATCCCGATAGGACGTGGGTGTTCGGCCTTAGGTCCGACGGGGTGAGTCCCATACACAGAAAGCAGTCATAAAAGAGAATGTACGCCGAGCTTCCCGAGTCGACCAATATCCTCTGCACTTCGTAGCGGTGGACCCGGTCTGTGATCACCAGTGGGTCGTTGTGAGGCAGGGATATCCCGTGGAGGTCCTGGTCGGTAAAGATGATCGGATCAGCCGGTTTAGCCTTCTTCCTTAGGTGGGTGCTAGTCCCCTCGATCGGTGAGGGATCCCACGTTTCGTCGCTCCCCATCGTACCCCCCGCTGACATGACCATGATTTGGCCGATTGTCAACTCGCCGGGAGGGGGTTGGTGCTCTTGTTCACGATCGGCTTGCCGCTTATCTCGCAAGCACCTTGCTAGGTGCCCCGAGCGGATTAACTCTTCGATGTAGTCTCGGAGCTGTTTGCAGTTCTCGGTGGAGTGGCCCAGCGACCTGTGGAAAGTGCAGTAGGGGCCCCGGGTACGATTTGCCGCCTTATTCGAGACTAGGGGGAGTTTGAAGAACCTATCGCCCTTAGCCTCCTCCAACAGTATCATCTGGGAGACATTGAGCGGGGTGTACTCCTGAAACTTCGGGGAGTAGGGCTTTGGCCGCTCAATCTTCTTTTTCTCCTCCCTGACCTTTTTCTTCTGATCGGCTTCCTCTGTCCGGGACAGGTTGGCGTTCACCTCGGACTCAAGCCGGATCTCACGTTCGGTCCAGGCCTTTACCTCGACCATGGTCTTAGGTTGCGTTAATACAAAGGAGCGTAGCCACTCCTTGTGCCTAAGACCCGACCTAAGGGCCATAATGACTGTCTCATCCCGGTGCTCTGGGACCTCAAGGAGGGCATTATAGAAGAGGGTGACGTATCCTTTGGAGGATTCTTTGTCCCCGCTCTTTATGGTGAAGAGATGATCAATGGTCCGCTTCTGCTGTCTGTTCCCAACGAAATGACCGAGGAACTGAGTGGACAGCTCATCGAAGGTAGAGATTGAGCGTGGCATGAGTCCTCGGAACCATTCTCGTCCAGAGCGGATGAGAGTGGCGGGGAAAGCGCGGCATCGGAATTGTCCTGGAAACTCATCCCGGCTGTGAACTCGTCCAAATGGTCTTTCGGGTCGGACTTCCCGTCGAAGAGGGAGACCTTTGGGGGCTTGTTCCAGGAAGAGACGTGGACGGCGAGAAGCTCTTTGGTGAAGGGCTTCGTGAGCGAGTTGGCGGCATATTTAGCCTCGTCGCTTGAAGGACGATTTTCCCGATGCATGCCTTCGATCTTCTTTTTGAGGGCGTCTAGTCGGCCGTGGTAGCCCGACGATTCGGCATACTCTGATTTATGGCCTTTGCTGCTGGCGACCTGCGCCTGACCGCGGCTCCGGTTCCGTTCGATGAGGTTCCTTAGGTCCCCTGGCGAGGTTGTCTTCGAGCTACCGAGGTGTGCCCCGTCCGTACGACCTCGTCGAAGGAGGGGGTGCCGGTCATGCCTGGGTGCAAGCGAGTTGACCGACACCTCCTCGGGAGGGACAGGGGCGCGATAGGCCTCAGGGCGGGGTGCTCTGGCGAGAGACCTCGGTGTTGAGTTGTGTGGCGCCCAGCGAATCATTGAATTGGTTAGCCTGGGGGATTTGCGGCCGCTGGAGACAGCAAGGCGGCGCTCGGTCGTGCCGACGTGGGCAGCGTCTTCGCTCCCTCTGTAGGGGTCTCGGTCCCGAGGTGGGGGAGCGGCGACCTGGGGAGTTCACCTGGCCGTTTGGACACGGACGGGCGCATCCACGACGGACGTGAGCCGATCTATCCGAGCAGATAGGGCGTGAATGGCATTCGGGGGAGGAGGGGATCCAACCGCGCCTCCATT